>OY754340.1:43103776-46088689 GCA_963573305.1 Pyrrhosoma nymphula | reverse complement strand
GCAAGATGGGTGATGTGTTTTTAAACCAGTACATAGAGCACTCAAGGCAGTCAAAGTTATATTGTTCTTTAAAGCCCAATCACGCAAAAAATTATTAATGGCTGAAGATGGTGATATGCAGTCCACGGAAGAGTCATCACAGTTAATATCTTTTTCACTAATGACATTGTCCACAGCATCATCTATATCAGTGCAATTGTCAACACTAGTTTCAGAGGGATCTGAAATAGTCTCTCCACTGTAGTAGCACACGGATGACGATGTTGAACTGCTTGAATTACCAAAAGGTTGAGCTTGGAGACAATCATTTCCACATGAATCACTCCAGTCTGATGCACCCAATTGTAACTCGCAGTAATCAGAATCTACTTCATCATCGTTACGTTTCAATCGCCATTTTCTGCTCGTTCTTGATAGTAAGTGATATGGTGTATTACTTCGCCGCTTGGAAATTTCGAACCTACAACAAGTTATGGTATGTTAGACCAGAGAGAAAATATCAAAGGGTGTGCCGCGATTGGCTGAAAAGCTAACCATGCCTTTCATCTAAACTTTCTGAAGGTCGTTTTACACGATGCATGTAACCGCTCGGGTTGATACTCATTCGGGCATTAGCCGAAATAGAACAGGGGCTAGTTTATTGCCTCGCATTCATGCGTTTGTGCAACGTGTATTCACACGATGATAATAACAATAACTTTCCTCTCCAACGACTAACACAATTTCAATGTGGTATAGGATTCGTCAATATAATAATCATTGTTAAGACGTACACTTCATTTGCTAACATAAAGGAGCTCGCAAACTAAAAATATTCTAAATAAATTCTATCAATACTAAATAAATCTATAGAACCACGCAATGCGATTTTATTGGTAAATGTGTTCACGCATTTACACGAGCGGGCTCATACATCGTGTACAACGGCCATCATATACATTCCCTACGCTTACCAGCCAAATTATCTACATTGAGCAATGAAAAAATGCAACTAATATTTCCTATGCCTCTACTATCATACCCCTGAGCACAATCCAACCATTCCCTGGTGTTTCACCTCTCCGCTTAAAATGACACGTAACATTTAGCACATTCCCAATTTTACCTTAATTATTAACATTTTCATCCATTCACAACCTTATTCATTTATGGTAGGTAAGCACATACCTGTTCACAATCAAGACGACCAAAAGTTATGTCCACAGCCGTTTCTCTTTTCTTCCTTCCACAGCCACACGTGTTCACCGAGCAACAGGAAATGATAAGAAGAAAAGCAGCGAAGCGAATGATATAACGCCAACTATTTCCGTTACTCATTTGTTGTTCTCCATGAGGCGCGTTGTTTAACGACAGGGACATATCGAAAAAAAAACCCTTTGGCAGTAGCATTTTGATAGATGGTATCTCAATGTATTATATTATTTTTGAGATAAGGTTTTCAATTATTTATTGTATTTTTTATAAATTCAATGATTACTTTATTCTAAATACTACTCATTCATTATATTTTTCCCCATTACAAGTACCTACTTACCGTTTGCCTGTCAAGGTGAATGATTTCCTCTGTGAAATTTTTCATACTTTACGTGCACTTGCGGTTGACTCCGTAAACTAATGCCATGGCTAGTCGCAGTACTTTAAAAATACACAAAATACAATTCACTGGGAAAATAAATTCAATTCCGATGTAATCGGTTATTTTATTCATGATTACAGCTGTAGGTCGTCTTTGATAGCTCTTCGGTATGACTACAACCTTTAACACAATGATATGACTACATATATATATATATATATGGATATAATTTTTAAAAAAATATTTGCCTTTTCGTCTTGTATGCGCTCCAATACCATTCATCCAATTTGCGATGAAAATTTGGCGAGTTGTCGTGCTCATGCCCGTAAAGGTTTGTCAGTTATGAATACTATATGTGAATATTACCCCAATATTGTTAACATTTACTCCCATAAGAAAAGCGCATTGAATATATATTTGTGTGTGTGTACCTATTCATATAATGATGAGGTTTTTAAAATTATTTAAAAAAAAATTCTAAATCATTTTTAATTAGAAAAAACAATTTTAAAATCATTTTAAGAAATTTTAAAATTATTTTAATATTATTTTAAACTTTTATTAAAATATTTTAAAATAATTTTGAAATAATTTTGAAATGATTTTGAAATAATATTTTCATATTATTTTAACGTGAAATGTTAAAAAAATACTTTTTATGTAAATAAATGTCGCAGTACTTCCTACATATGCATATATATGTTATCAACAAAATGAGATGACAGGATACAGAACTTTAATATCATACATTATTTTAAAATTATTTTAAAATCTTGAAAAACTCATGATTTTAGACATCTTATGATATTTTCATTTTAAAATCATTTAAAATAATTTTAAAATAATTTTTTCATAAGATATTGCTACTTGGGCCATGTTTAACTGAGGCACTGACCATGAGGCACATCAGGTCAGGTCAGTACAAATAATATCAAGTATATGTAATATAATTAAATAATACGATAACGTACCGTGAGATATATATGGCAGCTATTAATCATTTCCACTTTATCTCCAGAGACACAAGTACAGCGGCACTAAATATAAAGGAACAATACTTGGTAATGACATCAAGTCGAGTAAATGAAAAGATAACTTTTGAGATGGTAAAATTTAATGAATGAAGCATAATGAAACAACTTACTTTGCATAAGTAGAAAAAAATCATCACCCTTTCACTTGGACTACACACTCACAATTGATGATACTATAAAATAACACAATAATCCCTGCCAAGGACAAATTAAATTGCCTATTGCTAATTAGTCATTACCTGCCTTAAACGCAAACGGATTAATTATTTCAGCAAAATCACAGTGGATACAACAATTCAATGAAATAAAAAGACACTTGGGGTGGCAACATTCACTGAATGAAGAATAATAAAACACTTACCTGTTTATCCCTTCACTGGGACGTAAACAACCACACTTTCAAGAAAAGAGCAATTCACCAGTCACTAACTTAAATTCAATTCACATAGATTCCACATTTCAATTTTGTCAATAGTAGAAAAAATGAACTGATTGCTGTTATGTCTTCCCCAACACACACTACGCACATTTCACACTTTTAATACCAGTCCATTATTTAATACCATACTAATCAGTAAACAAAACAAAAATGAATGTAAGTGAAGAAGGGTTAATGCTCGGTTAATAGTTTGCACACTTACTAGTTATCGGATGGTCTTTCTTTGAAGATGGTCATTAGCTAGCTCTAATTGCCTTGGTATTAATTTGAGAACCTGAATGGTATCGATGAACATTATCACAGCATCTGGACGAATCAGTCAACATTGCCATAATTTCATTATGTTTGAGCTTGTTTTCAATAGCACTTGATATGTGACGCAATGAAGTGAGGGGCAAACAATATCATCAGCACAGCAAACATGGCACGCAATCCTTTATAGTGAAGCACACAATGTGTGTACAACACACAACACAACTAGCGCACAAATTTACGGATCTCCCTCTTCAATGACATAAGTTCCCTCCTTAGTTCCTCAATTTCCTCTGTGACATTCTCCTTAGCAGGGGTGGAGTGCATCACCTGGTCACTGCATCCACACGCATTACATCAACAGTTCAATCTATCAGGGGCAAATAGTTGCATTGTGAAGTAGTTGTATCAACACTGAAAATCCACGGATCTGAAACCAGAGAACAAGAATTATGATAGGTGAATTACATCCAACAGTATTCCATCAGGAAAAATAAATCTAAATAAGCCTACGTCCAAATCAAATGCACACAATGAATCAAGGAGCCTAATGTAATATTTATCAGAATATTCGTGCAATGAATAATCCCCACGCCCCATGAATTACTCCAAAAAACATGGCGAACACAAACGGACACGTGGGTCGTAACTGGAGAACACATTTTAATAGACTTGATTACACCGAAATATAATTTTATGTGGAAAAACATTTGATTTACTACCATTTGAAATTAATATTTTAATATTAATACCACGAGGATCATCGCAACCATCTCACTGTCACACACACAATACCTTTACAACCCACACAACGCGTTACTTTCACTGGCGATAGCTAACCAGTACAATCATCTAATGACCTCATATTATTCATCTTGCGTAGAGTAATTAATATATGATACAATTTAAGCAATTTCACCTTATCATACGTCACATGAAGGGACTTACTTACCTTCGCCTTGAACAGGCTTCCGTTCCGTAAGCCCAACTCCTTATTCCGCTTTTTGGCACTTTCGTACACAGCGTCGCACCCAGGAACACAACAACGGCGGTTAGTCGTCATCTTAAAATTCTTGCAAGAAGACTTAAACAGTTTTCACCGGCAAAAACATTTTGTAAACACGATTTCGGCCGAGCAAAACATACACACTTGCACTACCGCTAATGGAGGAAGTCAGAAAGGACCGGATCGGTCGATACAATCAGCGCCGCTATGCGGCCGATTTTGGCGAACGAGAAAAATGCGCGGTAAGTGACAGCAGAAATACGCTTTCCCGTTCCCGTTCTGGAGCCTCCTTATGTAGGCTCCTTGGTTCCTTCCCTCCTTCCTCTCAAACTCGCCCCGCAACGAGTCGTTCCGAATGGAGAGAGGGGTAACCTCAAAGGCAACCTGTCATGGCGAAATGCGCAACACTAGGCGCGAATAGAAAAGGATTTGAAATATTACTGAACAATTTGCATAATTTTACATTCAGAAATGCAGAAAAATGTTGAAACAACTGTAAAATGAGTTAAGTTGCAATTAATTATTCCACAGGGTTGAAATACATAAGTAACGTAAGGTAATAATGATGATGTGCGTCGAAAATACTATTCATTAATCTTATAAATGTTAAATGCGTTCAAAAAGAGCCCTCAAAGGCAACTTTGTTATCCATACATATAAAAAACATCAATAAATATAAAAATAATAACTATATTCTACCGAGAGGAGGCGCTGGAATTCAGGTTACCCTCGAGGTTACCCCTCTCTCCATTCTTCAAAACTCCCCCGGGCGGCAACAACCATTTAACACAATCATTTTAAGACTAGAAATGCTTGGCCTACCACGCGATTGCAGCCCCTCCTGCGGAACTTGATTTCTTTTGCGGCCGTTGATAACACGATCGAAGTAGGAGATACACGTCCTCTTATAAGGTTCATGGCCAATACATTCGTCAGACAGCAGCACCCCTGTCCTAACAGTGCGCATAACTGCCATCAGATGGTAGGACAAGCGAGAATAAGTGCACCGTTTAAATCGCGTACCATATTTCCCTGCTCGTATTCTTCTTTACCGAATCTTGAAATTTAAAGTTTAAACTTTGAATTTCAAGATTCGGTAAAGAAGAATACGAGAGAAGAATAATTATTAGTTACTTAAGTTATCATTAGCCAATAGTTTCTTCCCTAGAAATCTTTAGAATTAGTAATGAAATTAGTAAAATTATTCATGAATAGAATAATGAAAATAACATGCGAGAAAATGATGAAATGGTAATTAAAGAGGTAACAAATGATGATGAGAATTGTTAATTAGAATAGAAATGTAATTGACATAAGAGATATAAATGAGTGTTATATTATTCAGACGCATGTACAATACCCATTTTTCATATAAATACCTATTTTGTCAAAAACAAATAAAATTTTCAAAAATGTAATATTCATTTTTAAAAATTATTGTACCTTATTCTCCTTTTTTATATAGATTTATAATAGGAATATAAATCGATCAAAGAAGTTTTCACTTCCAGCGTGTGGTCACACTAAGCACAGCCAATATTTATTATTCTAGGATTCGCTCCTCTTATCGCAGTCTGGCAAGGTCCTGGGATTCATCTGGCTGTCTACTTCTTTCCCTATAACCTAGGATAGTTAACGGAACATCATCGTGAAAAAGGGTTTTCACATTTAATCCGGGAAAGGGCGCGAGGGGTATAAATGACACCCCATGGTTCTCCTTCGATACATTTTATGTCCATCGTTGCATCAACAATATTAATGTTGACGTTGCAGGTGGTCGCTTTACGTAAATTTCTATTCCTGGATGGCAGCATAATTACTCGTCGTATAAGTTTTTATGTGTTAAAAATAAGCCCGTAGATAAGCTATTTAAATATGAAGTCATAACTGAAAATTATTACAGTAATAAATATAGGATAAAAAAGACTTAAAAGATACAATGCAATTAATATACAAGGAATTATATGATATTCCGAAATCATACACAAACTATGTAAGTGTAATTATACCTAGACTTCTTAATTATGTAAATATTAAAATATCAAATATAAGTACTATCTTACAACTGATAAGAGACTAAGAATTTATTGTTGGAAAACCAATGAAGAAACAGATTGTCTTTCTTCATAATACATGTGAAAGTGTAAAGTGTATAATTTATTATGTCTCCACCAATGCTCTGTAATATTTTTTGTACACACACAAGCACCTACTGACGAACAGCCAGGGGCTCAGGAGGACTTATATTGTATTTATGCTGTTTGAGAATCATTAAGAAAAGTGTCTGTAAATTGTCAATTAATATAAATAATAATAAAGAAATGTTTTTAAAAAATTTGTCACTCGTGTATTGCATACTAAATGAATATGGATAAAAAAATATATGCAAGGAATGATTTGAGGCATTATGTCAAGATAATACCAAGGTTTCACCACGTTTAAATACAAACCTCTAATATGACTACCATTCCGGTCGTACCGTGGTTTCTTTCAAATTCAGTATTTCCGGCGGCATAAAATGCTTCTCTAACTGAAACAGTTAAACCATCAGACAGGTATGTTGATGTTGATAGCAGGCCTATTGTTACGTAAGTAAACTCTCACGGTTATCGAAAGTTAACGGTTAAGAAAAGAAAGAATTAAAGAACTTGAGTGGAGACTGCAATAGAACTGCATAGCCTCGAAAACATACGTGTAAACAAACAATGCTTCTTTGTGAATACGTAACAATGGAAAATTCTTAAAATTAAAAAAAGTAGTCGAAACACCGAGTTAAGTTATTTTGTAAACCCATAATCAAGTTTTCTGCGAGAGTAATAAAAAAATCAACAACCAACAATTACATAAAAATACAAACAGAGCCAGCTGCCTATATGGGGCTAAAATGTCCCATCAGCTGTTTTTGGTATTTCTAGTTTTTTCTCAGAAGCGTTGAACTCGAAGAGGACAATTTTTTTGCCAAAGTAAAGGACAATTTTTTTACTCCATAAGTAAATAATAGTCAAGTACTTCCAAGTTTTCACGAAAAATATCAAGAGGTATAATTAATTAAAATTTGAAATGGGAAAAAAGGTCCCGTCCTTGGTTGTAGTGTTTAGGGCCGTATTTATAGTCGTTACCCAGCAGTCCCCTTATCCTTATTCCAAAATGTCAACGTTTTGTCGTTGTATGTTGTCAGTTCTCATACCTTCAGGTCTCTTACATGTTGACGAAATACCGCCAGGAGTCCATAACATTTTCATTTCGCTTCGGGATCGGAACGAGTCAAAGTGTTCAGGGGTGTTGTTACCTGCACCCCACGCTCTCCCTACCACGTTCTTCTCCGTAGTCATCTGACTAACCCCTACTACGTCGGAATATGGAAATTATAAGAGCTAATAATATCCTTTTTAGCATGTAGAACATTACATTTAGCATGTTTAATAAGATGATTCATGCCATAAAACCCAAACTTGGAAAGTTAACATCAAATAATTTTCCGAGTATCAAATAAGCTGCATAGAAGACTTCAATTGAATTTTTTTTTCCCAATATCAATATATTGGTAAAAAATTAAAATATAGAATCAACGTAGTAAGGGAGATCTATTTAAAAAAGAAGACGAGATAACTAATGATTCCAAGGAAAGAGAAAAAAAAAATATTTTCTTTTGGTTGTCAATGTTACTCACGGTAAAATTTTCCAATAAAAGAGTTTTATAAAAAATTGTATTGAAAGTTTGATGAATTTTACATAAAACGTACGCACTGCACGCAAAAAAAACGCACCGCACGCGCCTTCTAACGTTACATTTCGCCGTGCGCCCTCTCCCGGGTCAATCAAGACAGCAAACGTATGGACAATACATCTTTCAAGCATGGCGGTAGATTTTCAATGGCTGCACAAATAAATAATCTGTGAATGTGCAAATACAAATGAATGAATAATTTCGCAAGTAAAAAAATATACAAAAAACATTAAGTAATGCCTGTTGCTCACGGTAAAATTTTCGGTAAGGCTTTTTAAAAAATCGACTAATTTTATAAAAATGAGCTTCCTAACGATGAAACTGTTTTTTACAACCTAGTTTTTTAAAAGGTTTTACGGAATAGGACAGGTTTTATTTCCATAAAACCGTTTATGCAACAACCAATGAGACGTTCCGCTCATCGCGTTGATAATAATCTCGTATCTATGGGAAACCAAACAAGGAAAACGTAAACAAACATTGCTGGAAGTTCATGGAACGTTGAGGCAGTATCCATCTTGTTGTTAGAAGATTGCGTTAGAGCCTTGTTGAGTGTGATCAGAAAGTAAGTAAATAAACAATACATATATAGTTATTAACCAAACAGTCATCCAAAAGAGAGTGCATTTATCACTTCACGTGTTTCCAAAGCATCTCATAGATGGCAGAACTTTGCGGTTTTATAAATAGTTTTACCGCTCCAGCAAGCAAGTACGTTTTATGAAAAATTCATCAAACTTTCAATAAAATTTTTTATAAAACTCTTTTATTGGAAAATTTTACCGTGAGTAACAGGCATAAGAATGATATTACGTTCTCCTTTGTATACTTCTTCGTGCTTTGGTACTACTTCGTTTGTACTATCGTTGTCACTGAAATGTAGACACCCACACGGACTGATTTGATTGAATGGCGCCGGGTTGGAAAAAATATAAGAGGGTTGGCACACGAGGCTAGCTGAGGCCTTTGCCTTTACGTCACCGAGAGCCGACGAGGACGGACGTGGATGCGACCGGGCTAGCGGAATTAGAGTCAAATAAACTCCGCGAGCATAGCCCTAGCGAAAGATATGCACTGAGGAAACTCATGTCCACGCACACGTAGGGCCGATCGGAGTCTTTTCTTTCGGGCTCCGTCGCAAGATTTTTCCTATCCCTAGACTCAGATTTGGACTGACCCTGAGTGTTTCACCAGGAAGCGGCTCCGTAGATGATGGTCAATTCCATGCGCCGAAGTTGGTATGCGGTTCTGGCAGGGTTCGTTTCCGTAGTCAGGCCATTTTTTTAATTTTTTAGATAAAAAAGATGCATTCTTAATATCAACACAATTTTTTCATTCAATTCATTCATTCAAGTATTCTACAAGCTGATTGGTAGGTTCTTGGACAGTCCCCAATCTGCATCCCAACCTCATAAACATTCACTCGCTTTCCCTCCTAATAGCCCGTTATTAGATCCCTCTTCAATTCTTTATATATTCTACATCCTCTTATTTCGTCCAGGATTCCTATCCTCTTCCTTCCTCTTCCACGCTTCCCCAGTGTTCTCCCCTCTATTACTCTTCAATATGCCCTCTCCTCTCAAAACCTCCTCCATCCATTTCTTCTGCCTTCTCCGAACCTCTACCACAAGCTTCCTCTCCTCTCCGACCATATCCAATACCTCCTCGTTCGTTTTACTCGCCATCCAGCTAACCTTCTCCATCCTTCTCCAAACCCACATCTCAAACGCCTCAAGTCTACGCACATCCTTCCTTCGCAATGACCAAGTTTCCGACACATATAGCGCCACGCTCCATATTAATGTCTTCACCGGCCTCTTATTTACGTCTCTTCTCAGACCCCCCCTCATCAATTCCCTTCTCTTCGAAACTGCTTCTTTAGCGATCGCAATTCTGCATCTGATTTCCTTACCACTAATACCCATTCTCCTTCAAAATACTACCCAGATACGTAAACTGCTCGACCTGCTCTATCTTCTGCCTTCCCACCCTTATATACAGCGCCGCCTTCTTATTTCTAGAAAATCTCATTACTTTCGTTTTCTTGTGATCGATCTTCATCCCATACTTTTCGCACTGCACCTCTAATGCATTCACCATTGACTGCAACCCCTGGGCCGACTGACTAAACAATGCTTGATCATCTGCAAAACTCACTGATTTTATCAGCTCCCCTCCTACCTTTATTCCTACCTCTTCCCCCATGCCTCCCTTACCATTTCTTCTGAATACACGTTAAAAAGCAACGGCGATAGTGGGCACCCTTTCCGCACTCCCCGTCCTATCGTGGCCCATCCCGATTCTCCATTGGCTACCCTAATCTGCGCCGTGTGGTTCATACACAAATTCCGAATCAGACGCCTGTCCCTCCAATCGACCCCTAATTTCTTCAACACTCCCATTCATTTATCCATTCCACCCGATCAAACGCCTTCTCGTAGTCTACGAAGCATGTAAAAACATCCTGCTCATACTCTAGGTTTTTTTTTGTACTAGCGTCCTCATCATCGCTATAGCGTCTCGCGTTCCCGTTCCTCTCCTAAACCCGAACTGGTCGTCACCCAGGTATTCATTTGCCTTCTTCTCCAGCCTTCTGTTTATAATTCTCAGAACTACTTTGGCCGCGTGAGATATTAAGCTTAGTGTCCTATAGTCTTCGCACGTTTTTGCCTTACTCTTCTTTGGTTTAGGAATGAGTACAGTTTTCGCGAATTCTTCCGGCCACACTGCATCCTCATAAATCCTACGAATAAGCGCAAAAAGTTTTCCTTTTCCATTTTTCCCTCCCTTCCCGCTCTTTAAAAACTCTGCAGGTGTGTCATCTATTCCCACCACCTTATTCCTTTTCATGTCTCGTAGAGCACTTTCGATTTCGCTATCTAGGATACTTGGTCCGATGCCATCTCTGTCGATATCGTCTTGCCTTTCTATATCTAACGTATTGGGCCTTATTTCTTTACCATACAGCTCTTCAACATACTTCTTCCACCTCTCCTGGATCTCTCTCGGTTCTACGATCATCTTTCCCGTCTTATCTGTTATCGTTGTAATTCCCCTTCCCTTGTTACCACCCGTCAGATCCTTTACTTTCCTATATAATGTATCTGCTCTTCCCCCTTTTTGGTATTTCTCTAATGCGTCCATCTGTTCTCTCCACCACGCCTCTCTTGCTTTATTTGTTTATTTTCTAAGCCTGTTATTTAATTCTCGGTATTTTATATTACCTAGTTCTGAGTTTACCCTCATCCATTTCCTTCTCTCCTCCATCTCCCTGATCATCTCCTTCGTGATCCACGGTTTTCTAATTTTAGTTGCACTCACTACGCCTACCGTTGCTTTCGCCGCTTCTACAATTCCATTTTTCAAACTTCCCCATTCATCTTCCACTGATCTAGCTCCGTATTCTTCACCCATTATCTCATCAACCTTCTCTCGATACTTCTTCTTCATTGCCCCAGTTAATGCCTCCGTATTCCACTTTCGTACCCTCCTTCACATTCTTATCTTTTTCAGTTTTACCCGACACTTCATGACTAATAAGTCGTGGCCTGTGTCTGCATCAGCTCCTGGATAAGTATGCGAGTTTTTAACACTATTCCTGTATCTGTGACGAACCATTATATAATCTATCTGGAACCTATCTGTGTCTCCCGGCCTCTTTCAAGTGTATCTACGTCGAGGATGGTGTCTGAACCATGTATTTGTAATTAAGAGGTTATTTTTACGGCAAAACTCCACAGCTTTCTCGCCCCGGCCGTTTCTCCTTCCTAGACCGTAATCGCCCACCTCACTCCCATCTCTTCCTTCGACCACCACCGCGTTCCAATCCCTCATTACTACCAATTGCTTACTCTCAGGTATCCTACCAATTATTTCCTCTAGCTGATCGTATACTCCATCTATCTCCTCCTCTTTATAATTAGAAGTAGGCATATAAACCTGGATTATAACTAAATTCGTTGGATCTGCCTTTAATTCCACGACTATAATCATATCACTTACCTGTTCTGCATACACTACTTTTCTACCGAGTTTCCTGTTCATTACGAATGCAACCCCGCGCTGACTTTCATTCCCTCTACTATAAATTACTCTATAATCGTCGCTCCAGTATTCCCCGTCATCCTTCCATTTTACTTCACCCAGACCCATGATGTCTACACCCACCCTCTCCATTTCTTGTTTTATATTCTATAGCTTCTCCACCCTCAGCATAGTCCTAACATTCCACGTGCCTATTCTGATTGTTTCGTTCCTCTCCTTTATCTTCTTTTCCTCTGCTGCTGCTATGTCTGAGCAAGGATTTCGTGAGATGACGACCGCAGGGGCCTTACTCCAACCGCTGCCGGGCACTACTCCCGGCCCTCTGGGTCGAGTCCCGTAGTTGCCAGGATTCATTATCGATTGAGAAATGTCCATAATTTCAAGGTGTTTGTTTTAATTGAGATAGTATTCCGTGGCCTATCCCAATAGAGTTCTCTACGTGACACCATCACTTCAGAGGCCGCCAAACTGGGGTCAGACGCCTTTTGCAGCCATCTCACTGAAGTACAGACGCTGCGCGGACTACCATTCGTCTGTCTCCTAACCTTCGACCAATCTGGCATGACCCTACCAGGAGCAATGCTCCCGCCAGTGCAGCTCTAGGGGTCATCGGAGCACGCAAGCCCTTCCACCACGACAAGGTTGTAGTCAAAGAAAAGAGACACAATTTATGTAATTGACAAAAGAAAGAGTTAATGTGGTTTTTTATTTACGGCTTAATTGATAAAAATAATGACTATCTACGTTACCACATTTATTACTTAACAGATTTAATTCACTGAGAGGAAAAAAGCATTGGAAGTGGCAGTGGTTGCATCTTTGTGTCCTTGCAGTGAAATACCTACTCATAGTATCTGCAATCCTCAATAAATAACCAATTGCATTCGTAGTTTCGATCATTTTGATAAACCCTAGAGTGTGAAAAAGGTTTGTAATTCAATTGATATTTTTATCTTTAAACTTCTAGTACTTGGTCACGTAAAATGTGGGAAGTGAGGTGTTTTAAAGAACGAAGGCTTTCCTTTCAGTGGGTGTGCGTAGAGCCGGATTAACAATAAGGCACAAGTAGGCAGTTGCCTATGGGCCCCTTGTTATGAGAATTGTTTTCCCCTTTCCTTTCTTGCGATTTGTTTATTAACGTGGGCCCCGTTGCTTGTACTGCCTACATGCCCCCAAGTGCGTTAATCTGTCACTTGGTGTGCGAACCATAGTAAGCTATAAGGACCTGGTGGAAATAAATACGCATATCAGCTCTTTTACCCCAAATTATCCTACAATTTTTAATAGCTATATATATTTTCCGACATCAGCGTCACCAATATCTTCAACCTTTTTTATCAGGCTCAGGTGTAATTTTGGCATGAAGTATTTCTCTCTGGGTATGAAGGGTATTTAAAAAGTAAACCTATACAAATTTCTTTTAGTTTTTTAATACTTAGTGGCGTCAACACCCGACTCTACAACTTTCTGCAGACGGCGAGGTATTGATTCGACAACATTTTCGCATTCGCAACATTCTCCTGGTGAAACACTCAGGGTGAGTCCAAATCTGAATCTAGGGAGAGGAAAAACCTCGCGACGGAGCCCGAAAGAAAAGACTCCGATCGGCCCTACGTGTGCGTGGACGTGAGTTTCCTCAGTGTATTCCTTTCGCTAGGGCTTATGCTCTCGGAGTTTATTTGACTCAAATTCCGCTAGCCCGGTCGCATCCACGTCCGTCCTCGTCGGCTCTCGGTGACGTAAAGGCAAAGGCTGCAGCTAGCCTCGTGTGCCAAACCTCTTATATTTTTTCCAACCCGGCGCCATTCAATCAAATCAGTACAAGTCCGTGTGGGTGTCTACATTTCAGTGAAAACGATAGTACATGTACATGGGAGCGATAAATAGGTGAAGGAATCGGACGTAATCCTCATCGTCGTAATCCTACATGACTATCAGAAAATAAGCAAAAAACTTACGAAAAAACGAAAAGCTACAAATAACTAACAAAAACATAAAAAGACTATCCCATCTGTACAAAAGCCACCGCGTTCAATTTTAACAATAGTGAATTAATCATGAAATATACCAAAATGTTGAAAATTAAACTAAAACCTATCACTAACTCAAAAAAGCATATTTGTGTCCTACCTCGGCATAACTGCCATCATATTTCACTATCGTACGCGCAATGGGCTTTTTTTATTGCAATTTCGGTATGGACCTTCCAAGAGAGTTTTGAGGTAAGGTAGAATCCGAGTAATGTGACTGTCCGTTATTTTGGTTATTTTTTTATTATTTAGGGTGGTGGATCTGGTCAAGGGTTTCTTTTTACTTTTGGGAAGAAGTTGAGTTCACTTTTGGAGGTATTTATTCTTATTTTTTAGTTCTTCATCCATTCTGTGATGAGATCGATGTGTTCCTGGATCCTAGATGCGGTGCACTTGGGGTTGAAGGATATCTGTGTCGCCAACTTGGAGGAAGGTTTGAGTTTTTGGGTGGGGTAGGTCATTGATAAAAAGTTTGAAGAGGAAAGGAGAGAGAATTGAACCCTGTGGAACGCCTGAGGAGATGGGATGAGAGGGGGAGGAGGAGATGTTGAAACTTGAACGAAGAAAGAGCGGTTGGAGAGGAAAGATTGAATAATTTTGGTGAGGTAGGCGGGTATTGGGAGGGAGGTGAGTTTATAAATTAGGCCTAAGTGCCAAACTCAATCTAAAGCTTTTTCCAGATCCAGGAACACATTGACGGTATATTTTCGAATGTTGAAGTTGCATATGATACTTTCCACTAGGGTGGAGTGAAAAAAGTCAATATTTTTTTTTCGGAAACGGGTACCCTTCAATGACTGTGTATGAGACCTAGTAACAATTCTGTAAAATATTTAATTTTTACGACGTCATCTTGAGTCTGCACATTTGGCTTAAAGTTTGAAAATTTTTGAAATTTTTGAAATTTTTACAACATTTTTTTAAGTACTTGAAACAAAAAAAAACACTGACGGGTAATCATTAAATAGTTAAACAAGGCCTTAAATAAAGGCAGGATGTTTAAAAACATTTTTAGTTGGTGGTTTCAGTCTGCGCATTAGACCTAAAGTTCGCCAAATTGTCCGACATTTCCGATATTTACAATTATTTATATAATCAGTAATATTTTAAAATAGCATGTATGTATCATCAAGTCACGTTCTTATAATCAGTATCCAAGCTTATAATAAGCTTTTTCACAAAACTAGAAAGACGTGTAACCAGTGTTGTGTAGGTGTAGTAACGAAAGTGACGGGTCTGGTGTGAATCAGTTTGCATTGCAGCGCTTCATCCGGGAGCGTTGAGCTTGGTAAGACAGACACGTGGCGATTTGATTCTCCCTTCCCCTCGCTTCTCTGACTGCATTAGTCGTGTTTTGACAGCGAAAGTGATAGGTGGTGTATTATATCTAGTCGTCGAGTTATATACGTTCTACTGTTCTAGTTCAGTGTTATAGTACTGTGTGTTACTGTGCTTTTTGTGTTTATCACTGCGTTATGGCGTTCCCTAGGACTCGTGACAAGGATTTACCTCATCCTATCATAGGTAATGGTCAAGATATGGGCGATTCTTTGCTTCCTACCCGTAGAGATGTGTTAAAATACTACATTTATGTTTGGAACAAAGAAAAAATTAAGCAAAATGGCAAAAACCCTAGTTTTTAGAAGTGTCCAAAATTGTTGTTGACAAGTTAAACTTAATGTGGGGAATAGCTTCGATCCCATGCATAACCTCTGAAACAATTACAGATTTATTGAAAAAAGAAGTTGATTTAGATCAAACACTCAACAAAACAAAGAAACGTTACAAAGATAAGGAGAGTTTCAAAAAAGAAACTAGCCTAATTTAACAATAGAGTTGAGGCATTGTTCGATGTTATGCATGTAAATGTAAAGATTTTCAACTTTGTTAATGTGATCCCGCTAAGAAGGTTCCAATACTTGAACGCAAATTCTTGACCGATCAAAGAACTGTTCGGAAAATGTCGATTGGGCGTGTTGATATTAAAGTGACATCAGCAAATAAAAAGAAAATAGCAAGGAAAATGATAGAAGAAGAAAGATTGTGTCAAAAACGTTGTGAAGGATATGAAATTGGCTTGTATAGCGACAATGAGGACGTTATGGACTTAACTGTCCCACTTCAAGAAATGGGTTGTGTTCCAGGAGATTTGGAGGTTGTTTTAGAGGAACCAGTTCCCGGCCCTTCCTCTGCTACTACCATAAATACTCAAACTAGGCTAAAAATACCATCGTTTTCCCGAGTATGTGATAGATATGACGTACCTGATTGCGCAGCAGCAGCTTTAGCCTCTGCTCTTTTACACGATGTACAGTAAAGTAAGACGCGAGCGAATCAAATCTTGGCATGAAGTTCTAAATAAGGAAAAAAAGGTAGAAATACAGGCCTTATACTTTGACGGTAGAATTGACGACACCCTTCGTATTCACAAGACAGACGCTGGGAAAATGCACAGAACAACTGTTAAAGAAGGTTTAAATTACACTCATAGAGGAGCCTAAATCGAGATACATCGGTTACACAGTTCTATTGTCTGGGAAAGCCATTGACATTGCTAATTCTATCGTCGATTACTTTTCTGAGCACAATCTTACAATGTCGAAAATAGTTTGCATTGGTTGTGATGGATGCCCTAAAAACACAGAAAAATATAATGGTGTAATTCGCTCGCTAGAAGAGAAACTTGGTAGATCTCTGCAGTGGGTAATTTGCCATTTGCATACAAATGAACTTCCATTACGGCATTTAGTGGAAAAGCTGGATGGACCTACTAGCGGACCAAAAGGATTTGTTGGACCTGTCGGTCAAAGTTTTGCAAATTGTCATGCATTGAAAATAGTTCAGTTTGAACCCATAGAGTTTATTGCTGATGTAATCGATCGTGGTGATGAAAAGGGTTTGAGTACTGACCAACAATACCTTTATGATATTTGTAAAGCTGTTTTGACAGGGAAAATATCTCAAGAATTAGAAAACCGAAGTCAAGGAAAGCTCTCCCATGCGAGATGGTTGACTAAAGGTAATAGAGTTTTAAGATTATACGCAGCTACAAAAACTCCATCGCAAACATTAAAAGAGCTGGCAACCTTCATCGCGCAAGTTTATGAACCTAGCTGGTTCAGGATCATGTATAATCCAAAAGCTTATAATGGAGCTCAAAACCTGTGGGAAACCATAAAGAGTAGCACTTACCTATCTGAGGAAAATCGGAAAATTGTACACAAATGTATCCAAGACAATGAATAATTTGCTCAACATGAAAACATGCTCGTAGCAATGTTGGTTGATAAAAGAGATCATATAAAGAAACTGGCTTAAAGACGTATCATCAAGGCTCGATCTCGAGAACAAGCCAGTAAACAACTAAGACGGTTTGAAATCCCGAAAATAAATTTTGGAGCATCAGAGTATATTGTATATGATTGTTTGGAATGATGTGGAAGTGACAGAACCACCTCTCACAAGTCATTTGACAAATCAGGATTTGCAAAGGTTACTGGAAACAGAGAGTGTAAACATAGCTTCTGAGTGCACTCTTTTTGAACTCCCATCACACACTCAAGCGGTAGAAAGAGCCGTCAAAGAAGTCACTGCTTCCTCAAAATTGGTCTGTGATCAAAAGAAAAGAGAAAGCCTTATCAAAATAAGAATCATTGATACAAATATCCGTCCAATATATGACACAAAGAAACAATTTACCTGTTGAAGACTTTTCTGAAATATGTAAATACATGCTCTCATGGTTGAGAGGGCATGGGTGGCACTCGAAGTGCAGCCACCTCCCCGTGGCGAGTCCTGGGTAGTTTAATATGAATCAGCGAAGAGTTGCACAGTGCAAAGTTGAATAACAAAATCTATACAAACAATTTTTAATAACATTATAAGAGGATATCAGAAATTATAAAACTTTAAAAATATCAGAAATTTACGAATATTTGGATAAGTTTAAGCCTCATGTGCAGACTAAAACCACCGCCTAAAAATATTTTTTTTTTAATCCGGTCTTTATTTAAGGCCTTGTTCAACTATTTAGTGACTACCAGTCAGGGTGTTTTTTTTGTTTCGGGTACTTAAAAAAAATTTTTAAAAATGTAAAAAATTTCAAAAATTTTCAAACTTTAAGCCAAATGTGCAGACTCAAGATGACGTCGTAAAAATTAAATATTTTACATAATTATTACTAGGTCTCATACACAGTCATTGAAGGGTACCCGTTTCCGAAAAAAAAATGTTGACTTTTTTCACTCCACCCTACTTTCCACTATGCAGAGAATTTGGTGATTGGTGGAGTGCTTCTTCCGGGAGGCGACCTGTTCGTCACGGATTAAGTTTTGGTTCGAGAGTTCAATGTACAAGCGGTTGAGTATGGTTCCTTCTAGGATTCTTGTTAGGGAAAATAGGAGGCTGATTAGTCGGTAGCTGTCTGGGTTTGATGGATGTTTTTCATGTTGTGGAAGGAGAATAATGTTTTGCAGCTTTCCAGGAATTTGGATAGTAGGAGTGGGATAGGCAGGGGTTTATGAGGTTTTGAAGGAATATAAGGTAATTTTTGGGGAGGGATATGATCAGTTTGTCGAAGAAGTTATCGGGAGCGGGAGATTTTTTTAGTGTTAGGTTTCGGATTATGGATTGACATTTTTTTAGATGGGAGGGAAGGGAGGGGAAGGGCAGTAAAAAATGGTGGTGTAGGAGTCGGAGCCATTTGGTTTTAAGGTAGAGAAAAGAAAGTTTTGAAAAGAATTTACAAGGTTTGTGGCGAACAGGACGGCTTTTTTGCTGTCGCTGCTGAGGTGGTGGTGATGAGGGCGGGATGTGGGGATTTTGCGAAGTCCCATACCGAATATTCTTTGTGAGTCAGTTGTTTGAGTTTTTCGTCCCACTGCGCGTTCATGTTTTCCAATTTATGCCGTTACTCTAATTCTTATTTCATTAAAAAATTGGTGATCTTGGCGGAGTCTGGAGCGTTTCCATGGGGATTTTGCTGCGTTTCTTTTATTAATGAGTTGAATTATAGTTAAAGGGAGAGCTGGACTGTCGGTAGCGATTGGTTTGGGTGGTAGACACAGTTAGGATATTCTCTGTTAAATAATTTCCAGTTAGAGAGACGTTTCTTATTCACACTGCTTATTAACCTCAGGAGTAATGTTAGGAGGTATGTACGGTTAGCCAGAGCCGGATCCGAAGAGACCTCATCGTGAGATAACAAAAAGACTTGGATTCCGTCCTTCAGTCAAAAATCGCAAAATTTAAACTCAATGCAAGAGATGCGAAACATATGTATGAAATTATCATTCATATGTCATGTGAACAGCATGTTCAGTTGTCGAAAATGAAGGAGAATTATCATTTTTTACACGTATTTCTCTTCACAACAAACGTGGGTTTGTGCACAGAAATGTGCCGATATACTTATTAAGAATGGGAAGTAACGTATATAACCGCAATTTATTTCACTTTTTTATACGTATATAACTATTTTGACATATTAATGCTGCCACCAACTTCGCGCCCGCATTGCGACGAATCGACCATAACGTGGCCCATGGTGTGACAAGGGAAGACATGACTAAAACTAGGTTATGAAGAATTCTTGAGTTGATGTCAGGCCGCTGGCACGCATTGGATTCACTATTAGAATCTTTTTTTCGATCGCCTTAAATGATATGAAGTCAGACCTACTCAAGGCCAAAATTATCTGTCGTAAATAATATGCTTAGTGCGCCGATGAATTATCAGTTAGACAGGAATTGCAGTTTCATTTATTTTACAGTATTTTTTTTAATATTACGTTACATATAGGACCCATCAAAACAGAAAAGAATTTCGTAAACAAATCGAATTACATAAAATAGATGCATCACAACAATTTACACTTCCCTTGAAAAACTTAGGAAATCTTTAACAGAATTAAAACAGTTCTCCAAAATATTTTGTTTTAGATTGTATTTAAATTTTCTTGGCATTAATGAACACAGAAAGGTCGGGAGTTGGTTGCCTACCGAGAAGGCCAGCGAGCGGTCCATTGTCCGTTGGGCACTTTTTTAGGGTTAGTTTTGATCTCTATGCAATTAAATGTCTCTTATTTATTTTTTTAATTATTGTGTTTTTCACTCATCATTTTGACCCTCGATGGTTTTCCAAGGTGACTATGATCTTACTTGTGATGATTTTTTCGTTTTTCAAGGTATTAAAAGACGTCAGTAATAACACCTCAGCATCAATCTTTAAAAAACTTAATCACCGTATAGGTACATAAAACTGGCTTACTGGACACAGTGAAATTAAACAATGTTAAACTGATTTTTAAGAAAAAAATCATTTTATGAAGAAAGAAAATTCTTCTGACAAAACACTTTACGATGAAAAATCGGATGTTTTGGAGAACAAGTCAAATATGTATTGGAGAACAAGTCAAATTTGTGGGTGAGTGCAAATATCACCCTTTACGGGAAGTAGTACGCTATCAAACTTATACTAATTATCATATTTTGTTTTACGATACGATAAAAAATAAAATCAAATATCTTGCTATTTTTTTCAGAGAGACAAAAAAAGAATCATGTACAGAAAACATTCATTTTCTTCTCCTTGCGATAACTTGCTTGTTTCCATTTGCTCAAATATTTTTTTTACAAAAACCAGACCTAATATAAAATGTTTCCATTGTTTAGATAACAGAACTACCTTCTTTTCTTTATTTTAAACAAACAAGCAGGCTTTAGAAAAAGGCTCTTGAGGAGTATGACATGTTGCAGTAGCTCACTGGAGGAAATATAAATCCTGGAGAGACTCTTCCGAAATGATAATTTCCAAACATTCTCTGAGATTGACGAAGCAAAGGTAATAAGTGATAAGGGTCTTGTAGGAAATGTTCCCACTGTCCACAAAGCAGTACAAACAAAGATTATATACACGGGAAAGATGGCCAACTCCCTTTTTAATAAAAAGTTCTGCATATCGATTTGTGTCACAGCTGAACTTACGATTATATCTTCTAGGACTATACAAGAGCGATATATGTGAGCGATATCGGGTAGGGGTAGTTCGATGGTTGTTCCTTATAACCGCTTTTGAATATGGGAGTGACATTTGCAATTTTCCGTTAGTAAAATTCATTCTAAATGCATCATGGGCATCACCACACGTCACCAAACTCAAATCGTCCAATGTTTACACGCTCGTAGTGCAAAAATTAATACATTCACATTTTATCCTCAGAGACCAAAATACTTATGTGACGTAAATACCTATACATAGAATCACACTCATAGTCTATGGTTTTTAATGAAATCTGTAAATGCTACTACCGAAATCTTTTCTTACCAGTAAAAATCTAAAGGTATCTAAAAAATCTAGTTGTAGTCTAATAATAAAAATTTACTTCGCAAAATGCTTATTAACAGAAATATTGCCATTCCCTTCTTCATTGAACTTGGGGGAAATTATATTATTATATACCAGTCAAGAAGAAAAGTTATTTAACCACCAATAAAATTTTTCACAAGAAGCGATTGTGTCAAATGAAAGTTTCCAAACTTTAATCATTTCTGTCACAAACCAAGACGTTTGATTGTGCATTGCATAATAAGTCTATATTAGGCGAAGTGACTTTGTGGAATTGGCACATAATGGAATGACGAGACAATTGGTAATTTCCACGCTTTTCATTTTTCACTTATCGGTTTCTATGTTTTAGTACATCATCATCAGAGTCATAACATCCTAACCGAGGTGCTATAACTGAGGCGTTGTTATAACTCAGATGATATTGAACAAAAACATCGAAAAGAGGCAGAGAAAATGTAAAAGTATGGAAATTACCAAGTGTCTTGTCATTCCAGTGTATTGCATATTGTTTGGTTTTCAATGAAAATAATAGCTTGTTTTACAATTATTAGGTTCCATTTATTTATAAATCCCGCAGACTTTACGTCTACGCGCAGAAAAAGAATTGTACTTTTATGACTTATTTGAACTCTGCACGATATGCCGCGTTTCTCTCATGACGCCACTAGCGGAGAAAGGTTGAACTCGGTGTATACCGTCAATTTGTTCGCCATTTACTCGTTGGGTGAGTAACCCGCGATATATAAGCAAGATTTAAAAGGTAATTTTGCATATATGAATTGGCTTACGTACGCATATATTGCAATTTGGAGTGTTGTTAATTGGTAATATGAAATCAATACAGTTTCTTCTTCAAAATCGGCATTAAATCTTGGCATCGCCTCGGCAATTAGAGTGGAAATCTGTAACTAATCGAAAAGAGAAACACAGGCGAAATATTTACGCAAGTTAAAAGCCAAACTATTTTTACCTGTCCATTACCGTATGTTGATGGACAGAAATTTTTTATTTAATTAGAAGGACAAATTTGAGTGCATGTCACCGAAAAAGTTTCGGAGAGTCACTTCTTACACGCACGTCATAGTTTAGGCATAACTCTCAGAAATGTCACATTTTGAACATTGAAATGAAACATTTTAGGAAATCCGACATAGATAAAATAAGGGAAATAAAATAAGGGAACTAGACTGCAGAACGGACAGATTTAAACTGTAATTTTTCCCACGAACTGTAAGGGACTATAATAGCGGCAAATGAGACTTTTATCTAGGTTTGTCAATAGGTGCTGTAACTCTTAGTAGTAGGAGTACTCCCTATAACTTGAATCCTTGTCTGTTACCTGGTACTAGCAGCACGCCGTGCATGGTTTCTACATAAGTCTTGAGTCTCTGTCTATTTGTGTAGTTGCAAATACAAAGATACTAACGGACCCTCTCTATTGTGATAATATCCGTAGTGCAGTTGTGCATGCTTGTGAGGCTTCGCCTCGATTTATGCTAATGCATAATTAGTCGTAGGTTATAGGATCTGGTGTAATGCATGTTGGTGAATACTCACCCCCTGCCACACACCCCTGAGGTGGCTTGCAGGGTATTTTGTTGATGTAGATGTCCTAGGATCTTTCAATGTATCGAGTCCATAACGTAGGAACATTGAATAGTTCAAAGTGGGCGATTCAAAAAGGGAGAATGCGAAGATTTTGGTATCGTTTTAAGAACTTCTTCAACTTTTGAGCAATTTTCATGTCCTCATTCCATCCTCCTCTAACTAGCCCTGTCAGGTTTGGATGCTGAACCGGGCCCTGGTAAGTTGGTCGTAGTCATCTCATCTGCTATGCAGACGGAGACTTCCTCAAGGTTATCCTGCCGTTGAACAATATTGATGAAGTAATAAATATTTTCATGGTTTATCGGTCATAATCTCTTCTCTAAATTTTAAATTTCCTGCTCGAGATGACTACCTACAACTTTTTGAAAATATTATTTTATTCATCTCAATATATGAATTATGGGCAAAGCTTATAAACGGTTTATGTGGGTTACTACTATGCACGGAAATGAACTGTCCATTGAAAATTACAATCTTTTATTTGGGAAGGAAAATACAACTACATAACCTCATATGTAGTGTAATAGGTCACTCAGTAAAAGTTAATTACGTAATATTGAAAGTTTAATTTTTATAACTCTACCAACTACTAAAATATAATTCAGAAACACGGTTTTTCAGGTTACTACTTTGCACGGTATAACTTTATGAAAGACGAAATACTTTTTTGTACTAGTTGCTTCGAATTCATTCTTGTGTCAGTGCAATGGAATAATGTGTTTGTATATTTTAATATATATATATACTATTCTTTAATTAGTAAAATTTATTGAATAATCGAAATAATGCTTTTTTATCTGTAGATGTCGAATAATTTAGAGAAGGAATGAGAAATAATAATAAAACATTTGAATGAATCCTCCGATGAAGAATTGACTGACACAGACGATATTATTTAGATGATTGCGTTGAATATTCTGAACTATACACCGATACATAGGAGGGGGCTGACATTTCGCAAATGAAGTGCCCATTGAAAATTACAATCTTGTATTGGGGAAAGAAAAAAAAACTACATGGAGAAAAAAGGAACTGCACCCCAATGTAAGAACGCCAAAACGGAATATAATTTCCAAAAGTACTGATTTCAAAGATCAAGAAGAACATATCAAGATACCTATTGATTACTTTCGATTTATTTAGATAGGCAAGTGGTAAATACAATTACTGTATGCACAAGTATTCAAATTTAACTCGTAGGAGTAAATTTTTTGCGTGCGAGAGATACCAGCCCAACTGACGAGGGAGAAATTGAATGTTTCAAAGGGTTTCTGTTCTTCGTGGGAACAAATAGATCTGCGCGACTAAGTATAAAGGATTTATGGGATTGAAGTGGCTTGGGTGTTGGTATATTTTACCTGTCCAAGAATTATCAAAGATTCAGTTTTCTTTTGCAGTCTCAGATTTTATGATATAAAAAGTAAGGTTGAATGAAAAATTATAGACAAATTAGCTCCAAATCGTCAATGTTTGGAATGTCAAAAGTTGAGAAAGTTTCATAATAACTATGCTGTATCGGAGTAAACCACGGTAATAGAGCAATTGGTCGACTTTAGGGGAAGATCTTCATTCAGACAAATTAGCTTGAAAAATATGGCCTCAAAATATTGACATTGGTTGACGATAATTTATTCTATACTATCAATTTGGAGGTATATGCGGGGAGTGAACCCGAAGGACCCTACAAAGTAGACAATACTCCTAAAGAGGTGGTGAAGAGCCTTAGTTGAACCAAATTTAAGTACGTGGAGAAATATCACGGCAGAAATTTGGGTGTTCCCAATGCAGAGTAAACACACCTTGTTACAATTACATTCACACTATCATATCATATATTCCCAAAAAAAGGTAAAAATGTAATTTTTTGACAACGATGCATAGCAATATTAGCATAAAGGGGTTGACAGCTGACAAGAAGAAACCAGAGATAATATCTTTTTATAACCTCAATAATGGCGTTGTTGACCCAGTGGATGAGATTCGTGTTACATATTATGTTTCAAGAAGCACAAAATATACCCAATGATATTTTTTCAACTTGATAAACGTATATAATAAGTATTATCGAAATTTCCTGGCGGCTGTTGAAAATAAAGTGATTCTCGGGTGGTACACCGGGTCGCAATGTTCATTGATGCAGACGTTTCAACACTCTAATTGAGCATCACCCTCATAGCAGAGGTGACTCTCCTTTGCCCTGAGAACGCAGCTCGATTATTGATGAAACGTCGGTTACAATGAACTCTGTGACCCGGTGTACCACCCGAGAAGCTCCTCATACACTCAGCAAAATATACTTTGTTGAGTCCCATTACGCCTCGGAACTTAGCCTCAGCAAAAATATTTTCTCGTGGATTTGGAAGTGGGAATTTTTCCAATTCCCCCCCCCCCCGTCTTTGAATCCGCCACCGGTTAGAGATGGCGAGTTAGAATGATCAACTCTTCACCCTCAGCATAAAAACAACAAGTAAAAACATAGATTTAAATTACATTAATGGTTTTTACAAATAAATATTGTGTTTCATTCTGAAAGAAAAATGTTCATTGGGGGAGCACCCCGCACGGGTAACCTTGATCGAAAAACGCGCGCAAGTAACGCCGTGTGAAAGAAATTATTTTATAAATTGAAACAAAGCTCTAAGTTGTGTTCCTACAGCTTATAAAAATTTCTTTTGTTTGTATTGTAAAAGAACTAATTGGAATCTTGCAAATACTTGACAATACACTTTTAGTATAGTTATATTAGATAAAATTATACAAACGGATGGTCCTACGAAGGTAAAGACGAGTTAAAAGTCCTTTTTGAGATAATATCAGGTGTAAATGGGAGTGTTAGTAAACAAAACTCTCAATTGTACGCCTTTGTGGCGAAGGCTTCTTTAAGAAGAAGAAGGCAGTCAATGCGTTCATTAACCATCAAAACATTTGGTTATTAATTATAAGTTTATTTTATTCAACCTTGCTAATTATATGCTTCATGATATGCAACTCGCAAAGCACCAAATATTTTACTCGCCTATTTTGTGTATATTTCACGCATTTTATTATAGATTGAATCATAATAGATACATTGGTTAAGTTATCCGTTGAGTTTGCTTAGAATGTCAATTTCAAAAATATCTAAAGTGGCTTAGCATTACACATCAAAGTCATAGGGCTGAATAGAATTTTCCACCAGAAAAAAAACTACCGATTTTTAAAACCAATTTTGTATTAAACCGTATTTTTTAGTGAACCGTATCCCTAATGAACTTTTTTTTACCTAACCGCGTATTTTGTCATGCAAAAGTTTTTTTTGCTAACAATATTATTAAAAAACCTGCTTTTTGAAGGGGAGTTTTTTCCTTTAAGAAGATAATTCTTAATAACGCGGCTATGCTTCCCTAAACTGAACATAAAAATGTGAGATTGTTTTCGAGAGTCCATGGTTTTCATGCAAGGCTTGAGCGTACATTTGAACTGTCTTTTTTTGGTGTCGAAAATGTGCCTAAATATGTTGATCGGTCGAATTCAAAGTTGCCGCGTGAATGGCGATGATATTCACATTATTTTTAATGGAAGATATTGTAAAATATCGACAAATATGTTTTAACTTAGCACGACTCGTTTCGTCGTTAAAACAACATTTGTAGGTGCCTTCATCAGCCTTGATATTAATGCTGTTGTAAAACAATACGCGTCATGCTATTTTAATAACTCATGCCTGGTAAATGAACAGCTTCGTTGAGGCATAGCGACTGGTGTCTTCACACGGACGAAATCTCTCCACTTAAGGCCTGATGTACATGCTTCCTGAGAGCTGATATGATGAATATAGAGGCTGATTTTTTTCGCATGTGGTTCATAGTTATCTGCATTTCTTAGCGGACATTTCCTTTCTCTTTCATCATGGCAACGATTACGAGGGGAAACTCTCACGCCTTAAGTTTCCTTTGGAGGCTTTTTTTTCTGCCCTGGGACCGTCTATTCGCTGAATCACTCTATAATTGGTCTTGAATTCTAGCTCAGTTGAGTTGTCCGAAAAGCAACTGCAAGTCGCTCTGCAAGAGACGGGTGATTTCAGTTCAGGTACAGTTTCCCAAGATTCCATTGGATACAATTTGGATTCCTGATCCTTGGAGGAAGAGGAAAACTTTATCAGTTAACATTTAATGTCAAGAAAATAATTGGGAAGAGATCGATAGTGCTCATCCTCCTTTGCCTTTCACGTGTGATTTACTTGGTAAATAAATAGTTCTGGTTAAGTGTCCCGAAAAATTTTGAGTTATTTTTTTATTACGATTTTATTTCAATTAACGTTGCTCAAATACACTGAAAGGAATGACGAGTATTGGAAAATCGCAATGGATAACCCTCAAACATGAAAATGGAATGCAAGAGATTGACAAACCAGCAAGAAAATTGGAAACTGGAAGTCGCCAGGCGAAAGTGTGTAATGTGTAAAGGAACGAAGAGGCAAGCAACATACAGGAGTAAAAACTACCCAGGACAACCGTCACTGTGCCTAGACCCCTGCTTCAAGCTATACCACACTAAGGTTAATTACCAACCACCGAATATTTATAAAAGGATAAAGGAAATGGCTTGGCAAAATGCAAGTAAGAATTTATAATAATATAGCTGAAATCACTCTCCGTACAAATGTTTTGTTATAACTGAAGAGCAATTGTTACGCTAAGAATTTTACGTCTAAGTCTAAAGTTTATCTTCAATTCCTTCCCAATGAAAGCACCCTTGGCAATTAAAATACCTCCGATTCAAGTTTCCCCGAAAGCATGCAATTGAGTGGACGCATATGCTGCGTCACATACTCTTGAGTGGTTAAAACGGAGGAATTTTTTTCTAAACTGAACCGTGATATTTTAGCATGTTTGGAGTTGCCAATGGTTTTTTTATATAAGCCTGGGTTAACATTTATATTGACTTTTTTAAGTGTCAAACAATGCTCCGACATGCCCGTTTTTTGTTTCGATAAACATCCCAGTAACATCATCAAAGAAGCAAAATGCTGTTGTATTAGTTACATGTTGAGCTTTATTTTATCAATTACTGGAAGGGTGCTTTGAAAATAAAGAAAAAAATTATTTTTTAATTCAACGCCCGGCACGCATTCGCCAGCACGAACTTAAATTATAAGTAGCGATTTTTTTTTAAGATCATTATATAAACCACTATTGCCAGAACCCAAAAGTTTAGCAAATTATGCAGGAATCGTGACGCAATGAGGAAACAAGTGACCATGGAGACTGAGAAATTAAAATACCGTCATAGGAATTTAAAAAGATAATTTAAGTAAGAAATTTGTGAAATATTAATTTATTAAAAGATTATTATGTCCATATGAATTTAAAAATATTGTTGAAATAATGCAGCCCGCATACCACCCGAAAATGTCTGGCAACAGTAAGGTCTTAAATAACATTTTGCCTTAGGTAGCCGTATTTTCTTTAAATATGCCTTCATTTAAAATAATATTCATTTAAACACATCTCAATTACACTTTGGAATAAAATGGTTTTCGGATAGAACATACAATGTTATACATTAATATTCAATATCAATATGTTAAAATTTCGTTTTCATTATGCGCATGTAATATTAGATAATGCTTATCCATGCCTTCATTGCGGATATGAATTTTCAGGCTACCATCAACATTGGCCTTATGCTCTCACATCTTGCGTGTGGCAGGGGTAGACATAGACCTTCAAACAATGCTCCTTCCTCCACAAAGTCTCCCACAACCATTAGCATAGGTTTAGTGTAATTGCTACTGCACTAACTTGAAGGATTATGAAATCTTTCTTATTCGTCTCAATGGTCGGCAAAACCGAATTAAATGAGAGATACACAAAATCCCGTTCAGATACGTATGAGACAATCTGGGCGATTACTTACTCTGCACACTAGCGGCTAATTATTTGTAATACGTCAGTCATGCCGTGACCACCGAGATACTCAAGGCCTCTCTACTCTGCCGTGACGTCACGAGGTCTGGGCGGAGTCGCCGAGGCAGGTAGCAGCACACAGATAACGCTCTAACACTACGCCGTGCCACCCAGTCCGCGAAACAACGCTGTTCGATTAAACTACGAAGAGCATACGTGAAATAGACTTAAGTGGATTGCAAACATTCTTGTTTCAGTCATTCAATAAACCGCTGCCTATTTTAAAAATCGTTAATAAGCGGATTCTCCTGCGCGTCAAAGTAAACTTGAAATAATATTCTGGCATGTAGGGATTAAGGACAAGAAAATATATACCATCAAAATAGTTTTTATATTGTGTCTTTAAGAATGACGGGGATTTTCATTCCAACACCAAATAATATCAGGCATGTGCCACCCTTGAAGAAAAGATTTTCACCTGCCTAATTAACAACTACTCTTAAACACCATATTAGGATGAGGAAAGACATGAGAATAGGCCATTTCCAGCTCTTTTCTAAGGAAAGATTACGTAAAAGTATTTACTGCTAATCCTCATCGGAGAGGAAGAAATTTAGGTACAACTGATAGGATATGACTACTTTCCACCACTGCATGTCAAGGACATTCTCCACACCAAATCATTGTAAAAGACACAGCTAATTAAATGGTGTCTTTAGGAATGACGGGGATTTTCATTCCAACACCAAATAATATCAGGCATGTGCCACCCCGAAGAAAAGATTACACAAAGTTTTAGGCACCACAATGAACCTACTTCTGTAGATTATCAACTTCATAGCGTACTCACCAAACCCTCTTGTGTTTCACAAGAACTGAGAATACACATTACGTGACTACCTCTCTGTACCCTTTTGCCCCCTTCTTCCCAGCAAATTTATTTATGCCATTCTTTATACCATTTCTGCCATTTATTTATACCATAGCCATACTTCAATAGCTTACCAGCCTCAAGGTTATACAATTTCCTTAGCGTGTCGAACGATGCTAAATGCTTTATGGTGGAGTTGTCAAAATCAGGAAATTGCATGCAGACTCCATCATTTTTTTCATTTACCCAGTTATTTCTAGAGAATTTCTAGCGTGGGGAGAGATAAGGAAAAACATGGAAGCGAAGACAATCATGTCTGAGTTATACCTTGGACCTTGTTTCTTCTTTTGAAGAAATTGGATTTGGTCAGAAAAGAAGAAAAATTTTCATTTTCACTGTCAATTATTTTTATTTGATCAATGGCTTTGGATATATGAGAAAAGTTATTGCTAATATTGACCTGGCAGGTGGTTTCTATTATATCTAATAATTCATATATTTCATACATAAATGATGCTTTGAATGGTAGGTTAAATTTTCCAGCAGCAGTGATTTCAACATGTCTTTATATATTTTCACAGTTAAATCTTGGTCAAAAGTCATGGCATGAGTCAACACTAGGCCGCCTTCATTATTAATATGAAGGAAAAGAATATAATCCACCTTAACAATTAAATTCCAAAAGTAGGACACTTGGGGAATATATGTGGAACAGCTGACTCCTTCAATTTAGGGCGGTACAGTGGTGCAGTCACACTCTTCCCAGACCTCTCGTCGAAGTATGTAGTTTCCCACAAAACCTCCTCTGGACTGAAGTGCAGCTGACATACCTTGAAAAAAGTTGTGTAATTAGATGAGGATAATAATTTCTAATCTACCAGATTACTTCAAATTACATAATCAGGAAATAACTATATGAAAAGTAAGATTAAACACTACTCATCTAATGTGAACTGGTAAGAGAATAATGATATTAAAGTAAATTCAATGCCTGAGAATTTTTCATTAATTAAGGATTGACTTTCTATTATGCTGTTCCTTTATGTGCTATCATTCAACGTAAGCAAATCTACAAAATACCGTGCAAGCCACCTCAAGAGTGTGTGACAGGAGGTGAGTAGTCACCAACATCCATTACACTATACCCTATTAAAGTTAGTGTACCTACGACTATTGATGCATTAGCATAACTCGCTAATACCAGCCGCATGACTGATTATTAAATCTCTCAAACATATTCTCGCAATGATTTTGTAGGGTTGAGCTCTTGCTTAATATAGTTTTCTTAAATATCAATCTGAAAAAAAACCGATCAACTAGACCGAGAAACCTTTCAGCTCAAATCTTCGAGCGAATTGTCGCGGCAACGCGCAATAAATGTTCAAGCAGCGATAACACTATGGTCAAACTTAACAGAGAGGAATGTTCTCCAAATTCTTATTGATGAGCAATGAACACCCAGCAAATGTAAAGCCATTGCAAAAAGTCTACCGCATCGACCTTAATTATAAAACAATATACTTAAGTATCTTCTGATCATTTCCCCATTGAAGTGAGAACCTTTCTCATAATTACAACGTAAAATTTACATTTATACATTCTATTGCTTCAGTACACATATTCAGACCTTTGCAAACATAAGCAGCCATTCCGCATGATATTGTAGGAGTTAAAATTCCCTCTCCTTAAATAACCAACATGACCAATGGTTCCCATCGAGGTCTCAACGACTGCAGGAATTATTGCAGTTTTAAAATTTCCGCTATCACCACGTTTTAATATTATAACATACTAACTAAAAACAATAATTCTTAATAATGCGAAATTAAGTCAGAAAAAAAATAATGAAGCGTATCATCCTTCGTCTCCTCATTGCCCTTTTAGCCACTCTCTATGATGATTTGGCTCAGAGATAGCGTTAAAAAATCAATAGTATTAAGCTACGCATTGTACAACTTCATGATAGATATTGTAAGTAAAAACCTTATGTGCTCCATTGAATTTCTATTTTGAGCGACAGGTTTCGTCGATTATTCAAGATCAAGAACCGATGATGTCGAACAAACGACCAAATCGGTCGTTCTGTGAAACTAAGTAAGTTTTACTTGTGTTAAAAACTTAAACGATGATATGTATGCATAATAATAATATAATGCACAAAAGATAATATGCACGCTTACAAAATACTTACTTTAGAGTGCTGGGTAGGTTGAAAATTCTTTCTCGGAATGGCGTTCGTCCATTTCTTCCTCAGTGCTTCATCGCTGGGAAACTGGAACACACAAACCTTCGTATCCTTGTCGTAATTCCCTCTGCACAATGGAACACAACACTTATACACCATGATGGTACACTATTGATTCTGTGTAAATAAAAATATACACTGTAAACTCCACTCTAATCACAATATCTCGCTCTTCACTCACTCGCTCAACACCCTCAACACCGACAACTTTCGTTCATGCAGTATGACTGAACCAGGGTTAGGGTCGTTAGGGTATAACAGGCACGTTGAAACCTGTCCGTGAGTCGCCCAGTTCCTGTGACGTCACGAGAAAAGAAAAGCAGAGTAGGAAGGCCTTGAGTATCTCGGTGGTCACGGTCATGCGGACCACTTATGACACAGGTAAGTTCACAGGCGTGGTCGCCAGCCAGTCTGGCTGCGAGCAGACACGGGGAGGGAGGCGGCGCACAGTGGTATGAAATCGAAAATCGCCGGACAAAAGTCCAAAATAGCTTTTTTTGCGATAGAAACTTGAAACTTTGCACAAGTACTCACAAATGTTTGTGCATCGTGAAATGGCAAGTCATTTTATATAGGTTGCTCCCGTTTCTTAGATACTAAGTCTTAAACACGATCAAATTTCCAAAATAGCTCTCGCTTTAGTTTTTCTTCGAAAATCTTCAAAGTTAAACATATGCCGTTGAAGTAGATGGATTTCAATGAAATAAAAAACGTTACAATATGTTAATGTTGTATTTTTCCTGTGCTTTGCATGAATGTAAGGGATTTTTGTCGATATTTGTGTGTTATTACGTCACAAAATGACGGACGCTTTTTTCACTCAAAATTTGACATAAAGCAGTCAATAACTTTATTTAAACAAAAATGTAACTCGAGATATTTGCACAGTGTGTTAGTCAAACTCATTTTTAAGAGTATTATGCAAACATCCTAGAAAAAAGTTTGCGATATTTGAAGTAATAGCGATATTTCGATCGCGCGCCTCGACCTGTCTCTGCGCGGCGGGGCTCGTAAATACCGTGGCTCCGTTGAACTTCATCGGTTCTGTGGACCTCAAATGTTCGAATTGTACGTTTCTAAGCTAAAAACGTTGTGGCTGATATCCAAATGTTGTACACTGAAGATATTTCGAGGGTGTGGTAACGAGCGAATGGATCAGTAAACGTGTAACTGTAGTAAATTTGTCGTTTCTTTTTCTTATGTACACTTTTGTACACGGATCAAGCTGAAAATTATGAACGTCTTTCACCTATTTCCGTCATTGGTATTTCCAGATGGGTACATCTACGATTAACCCCATTCTTTCCCTGAAGGCTCTCTGTATCATTGCCTTTTTCTTGGAAAGTTGGGTTTTTAGACAACCACGAGCCTACAAAAATATTCCAAAGTTGTGTATCTCTCTACGTCATGTCGTCGGTTGAAACCAATCAAATTTTTCAGTTTTGATGTTTACTCACCTGCCATTACTTAAACTCCAATCGATAAGATATATGCAAAAGGCGCTCAAAGTCCCTCATATAACAATGCAACGTAGATAAACCAAATGAATAGTTTTCCACATTTGCCGGTTTACCTTTCATGGCTTTTAAATCATTCATCTCCGATGTTTTTGCTCCGCAGATATAGCACCTCATAGTGGCACCATCGGTCAATGCATTGGATACCTATAAGAATCGTTTGCCATAAGTTTGTAAAGTCACATTAATTCCTTTCCAAAGCCAAATTAAATTCAATTTTTCTTATCATAAGCATACTTGCAGACTTACTTTTCCATTTATCATTGTGAGAAGAAAACTGAAGGTGACAGAATAGCTCCCAAAATTGCATTTCTCTAATGCATCAATCTGCCTTTGAATGTGGTCTCTTTCCGCCTTAGCAACCTCCTTGGTTTCTTTGAGCCATTGAAGGCGGATGGGCCGACAAAATCTTGTAGGTGACGGACGAGGATTTGCCCAGATAATCTCACCTGAATTGGTGTTATTATTATTATTTCCCATCCTTATTCTTATTTCAATAGCCAAAGACAAACTAGATGCACTTAAATCTCTCACCTGTAGCGTCATTTAACAAACGAAGTGGTACGAGGGAGCTCACGAATAAGAATTCATCAGATGATTCCGCTTGTTCCCACTTCTGCTTGTATTGGGCATGGCCCCGAGCTTCCATCAAATCCGTACTTGCATATAAATGTGCATTGTACGTCATTGTTTGATGCTTGAGCAGTGGAAAAGGATGCCAGTACCCGCGACACTGTATGATTTAGTAGAGTTTGAAGATTCACTTCACACGTATTCTCCGTAATGATTATCCCTTCTGGATATGCCGCGCCTTTTACTTTTAATACTCTGTCATAACTGGGATAGAGCTCATGTCCGTAACTAAGTGCGGAGGTTCGTAGAGTATTATACTGACTCTTAGTCAACCCCGTAGAGATGATTAAAGACAGACCGTCCTCAGGCGACATCTCTGTCTGGAAATTTTCAGCTTTCCTCCATTTCGAGAGAACTCTCCTAGCCCTCCTAGAAGTGGTTGTTGTTACTTCTGTTATTAACTGATCAGCTACAATATCACCTTCTTCCCTTAAAATAAGAGAGGTTGCCAATGCGAGCTCAGAGGCTGAGGAAGAAGTCTTAATATTTTGGGCTTTTCTTCTTTTTGACCTGTCAGATGCTGTACTAAACTCTTTTTCTGGCCTTCCCATTGTACCTGATATTGTAAAAGTTTACATATTTATAGCCCAAAATTTAACAAATGTATGCACTTGCAACAAATCATGACCACAAAAGAACATTATCGGAGAACACATACCAATCACTGTAGAAGTACTTGGTAAATACTGACGAATAGTTTCAGGAAAATCGATTGAATCAGCGAGCCATGCATAATTTTCCTTCAAAAATCTCTTGTCACTTCGGGAACACTTTGCCCACCTCTTGAGATAAGGCACTAAAAATTTTATCCTAATGAAATCGCGGAGGCTTTTGACAGCGTCTTCAATATGTATTATATTTCGAGAAAAAAATCCACAAAATAAGTTTTTTTGTCGGATAAAGATTTTCCCTTAATCTCCATCATTTTTTCATGGAGCTCAAGACGCGTGACACGATTGAAAGGCATTTCAACGAAGGACAAAGAAGAAACCTAATTAGGAGACGATTGCTGAATAAGATATGAGCATACTTTCTCATCACAATTACCAAATAGTACTAGCGGTTCAAGTAACACAGAAAATATCTAACAAAATACAGTAAAAGACACATGAGGACCCTGCGACGAATAAACGCGGGGAAATAACTAGATAAAAAGAAAAATCGAAATGACATCGCTTACCTTGAAATAAAAGAGGACTATTGGGTAAATGGAAACCACCGTTGTACGGCAAGAGGAAATAATACCGGAAATTATTTCTATATTTCCAGAACAAAATCACACGATATCCAGGACTTTCAGAATCTCACCAGAGGAAAGCACTTCACTCCTTCACCAATTCCAGACTAGAACTGCATGAAAACATGCATTTCTGAAAGGGAAAGGCAAAATCCTAGTGGAAACACCCGTTAAATACCGTTATAGAGGGAGCGCGTCATAAAACGGCCCTTTTTCGCGGGACCCTCGTGGAGTGAGGGAGGGCGAGCACCTCGGAAGGGACGGAAGGCAAAGAAAGAATTCTATAGACAGCCTTATCTCTAAACCATATTGGGTACCTGTGGAATATGCATACGCACTCAAGAGGTGAAAGACGTTCATAATTTTCAGCTTGATCCGTGTACAAAAGTGTACATAAGAAAAAGACACGACAAATTTACCACAGTTACACGCTTACTGATCCATTCGCTCCTTACCACACCCTCGAAATATCTTCAGTGTACAACATTTGGATATCAGCCACAACGTTTTTAGCTTAGAAACGTACAATTCGAACATTTGAGGTCCACAGAACCGATGAAGTTCAACGGAGCCACGGTATTTACGAGCCCCGCCGCGCAGAGACAGGTCGAGGCGCGCGATCGAAATATCGCTATTACTTCAAATATCGCAAACTTTTTTCTAGGATGTTTGCATAATACTCTTAAAAATGAGTTTGACTAACACACTGTGCAAATATCTCGAGTTACATTTTTGTTTAAATAAAGTTATTGACTGCTTTATGTCAAATTTTGAGTGAAAAAAGCGTCCGTCATTTTGTGACGTAATAACACACAAATATCGACAAAAATCCCTTAAATTCATGCAAAGCACGGGAAAAATACAACATTAACATATTGTAACGTTTTTTATTTCATTGAAATCCATCTACTTCAACGGCATATGTTTAACTTTGAAGATTTTCGAAGAAAAACTAAAGCGAGAGCTATTTTGGAAATTTGATCGTGTTTAAGCCTTAATATCTAAGAAACGGGTGAAACCTATATAAAATGACTTGCCATTTCATGATGCACAAACATTTGTGAGTACTTGTGCAAAGTTTCAAGTTTCTATCGCAAAAAAAGCTATTTTGGACTTTTGTCCGGCGATTTTCGATTTCATACCACTGTGCGGCGGCGTGAAAGCCTAGCAGCGAACGATCATCGGTGTTTCAGAACCACTTCTCCGGTGCATCTGTTTTTAAATTCTGAACCGGCCTGCCGGTTTTGAAAAATAATGAAACCGCTGAACCGTTGCTCCGGAAAACCACCCAGCCCTAAGCACTGCCATTGATGACGTAAATTGCTTATTCTGAATGAACAAGCTCTCTAAGAATACACTGTATTGCCAGATTTTGAAATTAAAGAAGGTGGGTGCATTATGGTGGAGACAATCACTAAAAAGCACATAGAAGTAGAATTAAGTTCATTTCCAATATTTTAATAAAACATATTTGTGCGAGAAAGCTTAAATATTGCGCCAGTAAAATCCTTGAAATGTATCTTGTAATATAAAGGTGTGCTTTTCTTAGAAGTCTGCGAGTATAAGGTAGGTACATCCAGATTTGTTCTCAAATCTTTTAAGTATTCTTTCCCTTTCTTCTTTGCGTGTGGGTCACCGTCTCACCATGGCTGAATTACGCTCTAGGATTCCGTATCTGGATTGCCACGCGGATTCCGCGTCGGTTGAGTATTAAGAGGTTGCCCCCCATAAGACGCCACTACGAGCCTAATACTTTTGAAGGCGTTTACCAAATATTAAGCAGTAAAACATAAGCTAGTTGTTCTCTGTTTAATGGAAATTGCTCTGCCTATATACTGATCAGTGAATAAAGGAATGTGTTTATATCCTGTACAGGATGACTTGATGTGGATTATTCCCAAATTGATGCTCGTAGTGTTAAATTGTATTGCAAATTAATTTCCATTTAACGATATTTCAAATGTTCAAACATGCTGAGACCCGTGTTCTCTGTTATTGAGGATAACGGGTTAAGTGGTAGTCGTAGTAGCATTTTTGTTTTACGTGCTTTGAAGGTCATTTCGCAAGTGGTGTCTGCCTCGTGCAGCCAGGTGCAACAGCAATCGGACGAATCGGAGGACCGCCCCTTCTAAATTCGTGCCGATCCAAAGGATGCTTAACTTTAGTGACCGATTTGGAACCGGTATTTTCGTCGTGGCAGGCCGTTGCCCATGACAGGTTAAATTGTAAACCAAAATTCATTTTAATTTGAACGGAATAAAATATAAAAATGTAAGATTGTTTATTTAAGTACGGTCTCATGGAAACGATCCAGGAGGTTGTTTATATAATACTTGTGGACTCATAAAATTAAATGTAATTTAAGAACTAAATCGGAAGTGAGGCAACGAGTACCACGCTATTGACATTGAGGGTTTTTCGCCCAATCATTAGTATAAAGCTTTGCATCTTTCTAATTTCGTCTATATATGTACTTACTATTGCGTCAGATTTTTACCACATAAACTTTACGACGTATATGACTATTTCATGCAAATATTTCAATGTAATTATAAAGAACTGAGAAGGAATAGTCTTGTGGCCTTCACTTTACATTTTGTGACGTTCGATTGTAAATATTTTGTATATTTTACTCTTCAAAGTAAACGTAGACACAGTAGATAATTTGTAAGTTCTTGAACAATTATTATATTCATTGGAGCAAGTCGTACTATTTATTTATAACGAAACAATAGGTAATTAACGTCATGTTGTATTTGGTAGTTCAATACATTGTCAATTTTTAAATGGACTGCGTACCACACGTATTATTAATATTTAATTGAATGGTCATGATTTGTAAAACATAAGGTCAAATGCGAGCGATATCCATGCTCTCAATCAGAATTGCAATGCATGTGTTTTTAACTGCATTGAAAATCGTCATCAAACCTTTTGAATGTGACGCGTCATTTGTTTGAGAGTTGATTTACAGATTTTATTGTCACAACAGAGAAATAGCTCAATTCTGAACATGCTAATTAATTTTTTTTTCAAGTTTTAAAATAATTTTTCGAAGAAAACCGAACTTAGCTGAATCGATTATCTACTGAGAACCTCGCCCCAATATAAATCGCAAGAGTGTTGGGACCATAGCGTGTTATCTATCTCTTCCGGTCAGATATTTTAACTCGCGGAAAGCACGCTTCCTTGTAAGATAAATGACTTCCTTGAAAGACTCAACAGGAGGAGTGACTGGAAATAAGTGTTATATATTCATTGAACTCTTATTTTTTATTTTATCATTCAAAAGTTTTATTCCGAGAATTTACGAACCATAAGGAATTGAAAGAGCAGTGAGCGCTAAAATACTTCGGTAAATTATATCAGTAAACATAACTTAACACGCTATTCGGTGTAATTTGTTGCAAAAAAACTCGTTTCTTTTATCAGGAGACATTGGCTCTGAAACATGGGTGGCTACACTTATTTTTACTGACAGAAGCCACCACTCCTTAAGCTAGGAACGATGTCCTGCCAGTAGCATTACTGGAACAATAAGTTACTACGGGCCTGCAACAATCTAGGAAAAGAAATATGGACAAAATGGTGGGAGGGGAAGGTGTGTGGGGATTGAAGGGGAATGGGGGGAACTATGTTGGCAATATGACGGTCGAAAAACCATTCCCCGCCTTCCTCGTACCTTGCCATTTTCGCCATTCTTTTTACCCGTATGCATTACATAGGGTTGAACAATAAAGTTAATATGGCGGCTAAAACTAACTTGCATTCGTATTACGATCTCTAAACCGACGTTAGAATGGTTGTGACAATAGGATGGCGAGTTTAAAAAAGCCAAGTCATATTTCAACTTTATTTTCATTTAAGAAAGAAGACCTCTCGTATGTACTTTTTTATAAGTCCTTCCCATATGACGTCGCTCGTCCTTGTAATAATATGTTTTCCTCATCATCATCATCGCGAGAGTACCTTTCTCCCACGAGGATCAGAAAACATAAAACTTCACGGCCGCGTGGTGTTCATTAGAGTATGTCTTTGACTGAAGATAGACAAAAGTGGACAGGCCGAAACGATATTCATAAAAAGATAATGACGGATGATGTAAATAACGTTCCTTGGTCACGCCGATTAAAAGACTAACCCGGAAGGAGTCAATTGACGATATCGTGGCGGCAAAAAACTCATATTATAGTCCAGGCAATAGGGATTTATTCATGTAATTAATTTTACATCAAAAGTGCTGCACTTTGACTGCAAGGTTTGCCCATAGGTGACCAAAGCCCAAAATACAACAATAGTTCAAATTTGTAGTATTTTATTAACAATATTCATTATAAAAAAAAATCTGTTTTTTACTTAATTTATGAAAATTATTGAATGAGTTACGTAACTTCCAATGTCTCAATTGCATAACCTGCTATTTCTGACAAATAGTATTCTAATAATGAATCAGTGTGCATTAGTTGAAACACTGTTTCCATTCATTTGGAGTAATGTTACGCTTCCTACTCAGTCAAGGCACTCTAGGGTTTTAGAAAAAGAGTGCCATTATAAATATACCATTATGCTTCAAAGTAAATCGTGATTATGACTTATTACATCATTCCTATCCAACCAACTGAACTAGCAAAATGTAGTTATTTCTCTGTAAATAATGGCATTCCAAAAACATCACATATTAACTAACGCCGATAAGTAAGGTAACTTTTAAGTAAGGCATAATAAGTGTCTGTAGTAAATACCAAGAAGATTTTTGCGCCATAAACATTTTTCAACCTTAAAACTCTATTAAAATAGGCTATATTTACGTATAATGACTGAATTTCCAAATACTAAACCATATTATCCCAAAAACCTGCAAATAATCATTTTAGTAACATCTTAATAATTTTGCATTTCGTTTCATTATGACAGATTATGACAAAAATTTTAACACTGACCCCAAAATATATGCTCCTGGACCGTCGGGATTTACTAAATTCTTGAAAAATGTCGTTACTTTTAAGTAAATTTTTATATTCCATAGTCTGACATGAAATTCCTCAACCCTACCTAATAAAAACCATTGTTTTTCGGTAATATTTTAACATTGACAAATAAAATCATATGATACGTAACGAACTGTGCTCCGAGAGTAGAGTTATAAATGGTTTCTTTGTAGTGTACATCTACAACTACAGAGTATCTTGCAAGCGCCCTCAACGGAATGTGGCAGGGGGTGAGTAAGCACCAACTTTCATTACGCTAAACCATAACGTTAGTGTATCTATGACTAATTATGCATTTACATTAATCTCTTATGCATCATTTGTCGACGGAGAGAGAGAGAGAGAGAGAATTATCATGTACTGACGTCATTTCAAGTAAATAATCAATTATTCTTTATTTCGGCATAACATTAAATTAAATTAACATATCACATCAAATTTATTGTAATAAATGTTGAAAGTCCTCCAAAAGAAGGTAAGGTTATCTTTGTCAGAGTCAAAATATACAAATTCCTTAAACAAAATCAAAGTTTTTCAATTGTATCGAATTCTCTATTTAGCATATGTGACAAACAAATTCTCTTAAATTATTTTGTAATGTATTGATATAAATCTCTCCATCTTGTACTGCAGGACATAAACAAACAGACCGTAAATTTTCTTTTGAACTCGCGCATTATATCCTTATTTTCAAAATGTAATCTATAAATCCTATAAATATGGAATTTTATATTTTTTCATGCATCCCGAGCGAATGTGCTTAAGTATGTAACCTTTCCAATTCATTAACCCTACGTTCCATGCCAATTTTTTCCTGCAGAGCAAAAGGCAATTTGGGTGAATCTTTGCTAGTAACAGATTCATTTTAAAGTAATCAAATAATATTAACTTTCGTAACTCGTTTACATACCATTCTTCCATTTGGCTTAGAATGCCGAAATATATTTAACCATATCTCATTTCACTGCAGTAAGTTGGAATCACGAATCTCGAAAAGTGTTCATATGGTTGGTTTTTGTAAGTTTGCAAGAGTCAAAAATACCTCAAAACCATTTGACGTAAGAGCGCAATTTTTTAGTCGTGTCGTAAATTTCAAGATATTATGGTCCAAACAGTTTTGATCATCTTCTTAAAGCTCCAATTCTAATCAGCTATTTATTGGCTGGTTTCTATAATCTGACATGCTTCCAACAGGAACGAAACCAATTTTAGAAATTGTATCAATTGTAGTATCTCAATAAAAATCTTTGCCCAATATCGCTCTTGAAATTTGAGGAGCAAAGTGACAACAATTTGTTAGCAATCGTTTTGGAAACAAATGAGATGAAGATTATAAATGCGTTGAAAATTTCTCATTATTTTCCACCTTCCGCAAATATTCCGGATGCATGTGAATCCCGCTTTAGACATGGGTACTTTTGAAGTACTTGTACGTTTTATAAACGCAAATGACCATTTGAGGAATGGAAGACTGCATGCTCTAGCTTACAACGTCACCGCAGCAATGACGCCCAGATTTGCCAATAAATAAAGGGCCTTATACGTCCGCGTTGTCGTCATATAATCTTTCAAACTCAAAAAAACTTTTAAAATATACTGTATATAAAGTTATGTGTTTAGAACAGTTTCTTTATGACTCTTTTTTGCAAAATTGCGTTCAAATTACGCTTATTTTACAGCTTTACACAAGTAACAAATTCTAAAATTCTTTTGTAAGCTAACAGGAATAGCTTAGAAGATAAAACCATACATTTGACAACAAAGTAGTACTGAGACACTATGTGCAAAGTATCGCTGCTGTAGCCTCATTATAAACATTTAAATTTGAATTTTTAACAGGTGCTCTCCGGAAGCCTAGAAACTCAGCTAGAGAAAGTTATAGACCACTAAAGTCAGAACTTCAATAGACAGTCAGAACGTAAATAAAAAGCGCGAATTCAAGGCCAGGGTGTCTGGAACACCACGCGCGATCACCGCCGGGTTGATGTAGCAGTTTCCCTTATCAGCAATTTAGGCATCATTGATGATACTTTTCTCTTTAGATGTACCTCAACAATATGGACTTCTTGGATTATAAGCTCTAAGCCTTCATATTTATTCAATCTATATTAAATAATTCCTCTAATTACCTGCTTTCAGCGTAAATTTTTCGCATCCGCAAGTTTTTCTTCACAACCATCATTTTTGCCACAGAATCGCAAAGATGTTAAGATTCTCCATTTTAACTTTTTCTCGCAAAAAAAAAGCGAAGCAAGCCGGAATGCATGTTATGTTCCATTGACGAAAATAATTCCCGATAACTCACATCCATTTTTTTATATATAACTTTTATTGCACCGTGAAATACCGATGAGTAATAAACAGCTGTATTTATTCCCTATATCAATGGTTTTTCACGTGATCGAGACAGAATTAAAACAATGATACTTTTTTATGGAATTGTGTTAGTATGTTTTCTAAAGAGAACTTTCGGATGGTACTGTTCTTCTTGCATTCTTATTTTTCAAACAATATATAGTATTTAAATGAATGTTTTTATTTGCACTTAAAACGTTTCTACGCAGCATACATCACGCAGCAGTGAGGCATAATAACAATATAACTTGTGAAAACTGCGCATATGCACTTCTCTTAATTAAACCTATATTTTACGTCTTTTAACGTCAAGTACCAATGACGCATTGCTTGCAGCGATGTAATACCAACCTTGGGAGGGATCATCTGCGTAGTTTACGAGCACCTCATAGAAAATTGTTCATTATCCAGCGTACATGCAGTTTTTGCAATTTTCTTATCCATTGTCTTGAGAAACGATGAAAGCAGAATTCCAAGGATTTTAGCCCATAATGTAAGATAGGTTTGATAGGTCCATTTAAATAAAGTCAGATACCAAACTGTTATATAACGATAACTAGGGCATTGCAGGAGTTGCAGATATATTTAGGACGATTAAAAATTTAGAATAATGAAGTGATAGAATCCGTTTCAGGGCATAATATTGATAATCGGCTCACTGGACAAAGATTCAAACTATCGGATGTCGGATGTTCTATAGGCAAGCAAAATGGTCGCAAATCCCCGGAGAGGAGTGGGTCGTGCATCTAATTGGGTTGTGCCGCAAGACATTGCAAAATTGATAGCCATGGAACCAAAGGAACAAGTAAGCAATTATGATCATGTTGAACCTCTTTAACTGCACAAGTTCAAGTTAACTCCCGAAAGGCTTTTTCACCTGTTTTTATGGTATCCTAAAAACCCTGAAGAGTCGTGGAAGGAATTAGCGTTTAATTTAAGGAACTACTGGAATGGCTTGATTTCTGGTTTGGAAATACAAGCATTTGAACAGATAAGTGACATAGTGGTGACAGAGTAAATGAAAAGGGTGGTTCCTAGATATGTAAGAGATCATATCCTTGACGAGTGGACTTTGTTTAAAGAAGCCGATATGTTAAAAAAGATGCTTGATGATTATAATTACCTATGCAAACTACTCAAAGAGGCAAAGAGAGATGATCAAAAATAAAAGTTTATGAATGTAAAATATCGTTGGTTTCTGACGCAAAAGTTTGAATTGAGAGGAGTACAAACATGAATGAACCAGCCAAGGAATTTGAAGGTTTATAATGAAGAGCCTTGCGAAATTGTTATATCTGTCATTTGGTATCTCATCTAAAGGGTGAATGTCTTAAATTACGGCCCATCTCGCCGAAAACAAAGGAAGTGGGTAGCGTAATGACCATCGGAAACGATGAGTTGATGAAAGAGTTTGTTTCTGAAGGTTTGGTTAATGATCACAAGATGCCAATTTTAAGAGATAATAGCTCGTCAATAGACATAGCGCAAGATTTGGTCACCCCTGAAATGTTGCTGGGTGAGACAGTATGTGTAATGACTCCGTTAACAAGAAGGCCCGATTGCACTTCCTATAGCAGAATTCGAACTGATTGGAAAATTCGGGCGTGTTTTCTCAAAATTTGCTGTTGTTCGAAGTTTTTTTCGATAGAGTGTACTATCTTTTGGGAAACAAGAGCTGATTGAGCGACAGAAAACGCGAGATTTTCAGCCAAAAATAGTGAATGCCGTTACGACTAGAGCTGCCACAGCGAGACAAGAGATTTAAGAGGAAGAGGGTTTAGCAAGTGATGCTTTAAAAACCGAAGAGGAAGAATATACAATTAGGGACAGCATACTGAAAAGCCTGAAATTCTAAGATTGATGTGGGTAGATGCAACATTTTTTGTAGAGAAATGAGTCGGGATCCAGAAATGCAGCAGATGAGAGATTTATAAAACGGTTAATATTGGTTAAACGGTTAACCGTATAATGGTTAAGGTAGTAGGTCATATGAGAGACCGTTGCTGGACCAGATTACCACGAATTTTCCTGTATGTGGGGGGATACGTAGCTTACCATCGAGGCTGGTGTTTACATTTGACACTTTAGAGGAAAAGGCAACGAAAAAAGAAGGGGGATTATGTACTAACAGGATATTAGAATTGAATGCTAAAAGAGTTAAAATATCCAGTACACCCACTAATCAGGCAAAACTTCCAATGCACGAAGTAGCCGTTCCAACAGATGCTCACACGGAAGAAAGCAAGATCCGGAAAAAAATCCGGTTGGATCCAAAAGCACTGTATGGATCTTGGAGAAGGATTCAAAAGGAGAAGTGCACTACATGAATTACAAAACGTGGAGCGATTAAAAGTTTACACTTCGGCTACCAAGGGGGGTAACTCAGTTACCCCAACGCCACATATTTACTGTTTTTATTTAAAAATATTGTCTGATATTTTTGATGTTCCCATGAGTTCCTTTATAAAAACCTTAGAAAACGGTTCCATGTGAAATATTCATCAATTGACTGTTTTTTTCTAATTTTTAATTAAAAACTCGTTATGGTTTCTGAGTTACCCGTCTCGGGATATTTGGGCATTTTGAGGGCATAAGCAATTTGGGTAGATGTTCATGAAAGCGAAATGTACGAAAACGCAGGCCTACGCCTATCTGAGTGGTGCCACTGGACGGGCAGACACTAGAGCGAATGCGAGAAAATAATTTCATACCAAGCATAGACCCGAATCGGAAAGAACCGCGTAACTCAGTTTATTTTTATTCTGGTGGGTGTCCGGGGGCGAAACCTTAGGCATTGGGGTGTCCAGGGGGCCTTGGCCCCCCCTGGCTATCTGCTGTGCTGAGCAAATCAAGCCATCAGCGGCTGGTATTCATATATATTAAACGTATTCTATAGTAATGTAATTCATTGAAAATTGTTACTAGCAAATAAACTGGAAATGAAATAAACATTCTATGAATAACACTATACGCCAATTTGGACCAGTTTCCAGTAAGGCCGGCATTTGCGATAACATTACTCAAATCGCAGGGTCAAAATTTATGTTGGTCTTGATTTGCGGACGTTTGCTTTATGCATGGAATGTTATGCGTAGCTTTCTTAAGAGTTGGATGCACATGTGTGTGACTTGCTGTTTGTGAGTTCTACTACCAAAAGAATATCCTCAACACACAATGAATGTTGTATGGAAGGAGGTTTTGCTTATAAGTTACGCAAATTTTAAATAATCAAACCTTGCCATTGACTAGAAATAATGAAAAACGAGATGAAGAAGATGTCTTTATCGGTAATCTGGATGATCTTAATCCTACTTTGCATTGATAATTAATTGTACCTTTGGTTTCAGATATTTTCTTTTTAATATTTATATTAATTTCTATCAGTAATTTTGTTGTTCGTTTATGTTAGAAGAATGACGTTACTTAATTTTACCTCAAAATATTTAGTTACCTTTCAAAATAAAATATTTCATGTCATTATTAACTTTTATACATTTGTGATTGATAAACATATTATAATACAATTAACAATGGAATTTAATATCTAGCTAAAGTTTAAAGCTGTACAAAGCTCATGTCGAGCAAACCGAAGCGAAGCTTGGTCTCCCGGCACTATATCCATTAAAAAGTGATTTCATGAATGGCCATTCACGCCTGCAGCATTTAAAGGTTTGGGGACTAAATTCATAGTGTTCACACCAACCTCACTATTTTCGTTTAATGTCTTTTAGGCAAATAGTATCAGCATTTAATGCGTCACATTGATTCTTATACTCCTATACAACGGCTTTCATCTTTTTTTTCTCTCGCGCTGAATTTTGACAGCCCCCTTAATCTTTCCCTTATTAACATTAACCATGGCCGCATCTTGTAATCGTATTACCAAGTACTTTACTTGGTATTTTTCTGCGTCTGAAATTGATATAGAACATGTATACCATTAAACATCCTATATGAACTTGAAAAATAAATCATGATGCATACGAACATTTATTGAAAAAATTGAACGAAAAGGGATCGAACTGGAGATCATGAATTACATGAAAAGTAGTTAGTTTTCCGTGCATAGAACACATTTTATAATTCTTAAAGTTATCAAATTGTCCTCCATTTCGTTTTTGAGTTTTACACGAGAATACATAACTTGTACACTATTTATAAGATTATCATTTTATGTAAGCGAATTCCAACGAGAATTCACTCCGAATTTCTCACATGCTATTAACGGCTGATAGATAGTAATTGAATATAGCATGCGGAATACATTGATTCTTATTGATAAAGGTATATGACAACTCCCATAGAAGATCAATGGACATGATCAGCTTTCCCTTATGAATATTATTTAGCACTATTTCTGGATCAAGATATTGTATTAATATTATCAAAATTGTTTAGTAACATTCTTTTCTATTCTTTTGAAATGTCTTTAAAATATGCTATTAAAAATATTCTATATATTAAACCTCAAATTTCATGTCTTGGGTACACTTTTTTTAGTCGAGATAATGTAAAGTTCTCAATATTAACCCGGTTCTTGTATGCATTATCGGTGCAATCAATTCACATCTTCCCATGCAAAGACGGGTCCCGTTTCTTGTACAGATATAATTTAGTAATTCACGGACATTCTATCAATTGGTGATTGTTAGAATAAATCGAATCCAAATAAAAAAAATACATTTGAACATATTCTAATCATTAAATAAGATTTAAACGAAGTTTTGAATGTGAAATAATTTTTAAGAGGGTCGTTCAACCTTTAACCTTATATTAAGAAGAAAACGATGTGACATTGGTTACAATACTCTTACCATAACATTGATTTCTATTCCAAAATTTTGACATATGTTCTCAAACATTTGCATCAAATGGAATATCTTCTTCTTTTACACGGCAACTTTTATACACAACGTGGAATTTCATAAATGATTATGGCTGAATTTGATATCTATTTCGCTTCAGTTTCATTTAAGAGGTTTTAATATATTAAAGCATTTCACTGATCTGTTGTTTTTCAGCATATACTCGTTATAATAACTATTTGAGATAAACAGTGATTTCAACGACGAAATTCCGAGTCAGTAAATCCATTTTTATCTTCGAATTCTGGAACAAATTTACTTCTTTATCCATAAAACCAATTGATTTCACGTTTTGAATCATTAAATCCTTTCTAAGTGTTTTTGGGTCAACTTTCTTCGTTAATTAATGTTAAATATGTCCTCATATTTAGCAACTTAATTATTAATATTTCCTGTACGCATCGTTAAAAAATACCTAGGCCAATCCTAAATTTCGGCTTGATGACAATCTCAATAACGTTAATTATCCTAATAGCATTTGCGCATAAATATTGTTTGTTTACAACGCATTGGTATTTCACTTCGCAAATTTTGGAGAATATCGCTTCGTCATTTTTTTAATTGCTCGGCTCAATCTATTTTATCTCACAACTCCGGAGCAATATCAATTGATTAAAAACGTTATATATACATTAGACAGAGAAGAAAACAATAACCCCGTCATAAATATCTACATTTAAACGTCATGGCCTTTTTCCTTTCGTTACAATTTCTCATAGACACCATGGTGTACAAATATGATCACTCTTCCTAGATAGAAATTTAGTTCTACGTTGCGCGACATAGGCAATAGAATATAAACAAAGTTCTTCCTGAGGAAATTTTAATACCCTTTAAGTAAAATACAATGTATCATCAATGTGAATTTTAACGATTATTTTCTGACAAAAAATTTCAAAGGAAGTCTTTCTTACGATAAATTACAGATATTAGTCGTGACTACAAATAATATTTGTTGCCATGAACGGATGTGTGTCTACATATCTAGAAAAAACGGTACATTTATATCTAATGAGAGCATTCTTCATATTATATGCAAATTAATTCCATATGTTGGCAGAATATCTAATTTGAAACCCTACAATTTCCTTCAAATACCATTATAATAAAGGCACTGTAAATTATTAAAACTAATACATATTACCAAATAATTGGTCCAAGGATAGTCAGGTAATATAACAAATTGGATACAACAGTCATTGAAAGTAATCTTTTTACATTCTATATGTATGATAATAATTTTTTGACTCAAGTGTGTTTGCTCTGGTCATCTCAAGTTCTTTGTTCAAGTTCGTTTTTTTCACGCTGAAGCAAAGTGATAAAAGATTTCCCTTCTCGTTCAAAGATTCTTCGACGGAACGGAAGAGATATGGAGAGTTGAAAATAAACACGACGCTGAATCGAGGCGTGCCTTCGTCACGTTATCAGTCGCCGTACCAAGAAGGAAGTGACACGGGTTATCTGTGTCTCTCTGAGTTTTTCGCCTTACTTCTGTTCACAATGTATTTTTACTGAATAAAGCAAAAACCTATCACTTGAAGAGGTTGTAGAAACCTCGTTCGTGTAATGTGATGTATTATAATATATGATATAAATGTTTTATTGTTGATAATTATAAAATAAGAGAACAGATATGTAGTTTATACATTTAATTTTCTTTTGACAAAATGTTTATCTTTTAGCTCGTCGCCTCACGGAAAATGAGTTACATATTGTAATAATTTAATAATATGGGCACGGATTTTCTTCTTAATGTGAAGAAACACATTTTATATTATTAAACTCTTTGCTAAAAATATCATGGGATCTTGCCGGGACTAACATTCGAAATAAACATATGTATGTGTAGTTGTCATCCAAATTACGAATACCGTGGCCATAACTGAAGTCAAAATTTGTATTAATTAATGTTTAATATAAAAATATATTTAATGTATCATTGCCCTCGTCATGCCGCAATGCTGAGTTCTTTGACATCAACCGATGTATTTATGTCAAATTTAGACGCAGGATTTATTGATTTACTTCGAGTATTCGAGGTTTGAGGTCAATACTTAAAAGATTTGAGAACAAATCTGGATGCAAGTACCTATCTTATACTCGCAGACTACTAAGAAAATCACACCTTTATAATACAAGATACATCTCAAGGATTTAACTGGCGCAATACTTAAGCAACCTTGCACAAATATGTTTTATTATAATATTGGAAATGAACTTAATTCTACTTCTATGTGCTTCAATAGTGATTGTCTCCACCATAATGCACCCACCTTCCTTAATTTCAAAATATGGCAATACAGTGTATTCTTAGAGAGCTTGTTCATTCAGAATAAGCAATTTACTTCATCAATGGCAGTGCTTAGGGCTGGGTGGTTTTCCGGAGCAACGGTTCAGCGGTTTCGTTATTTTTCAAAACCGGCAGGCCGGTTCAGAATTTAAAAACAGATGCACCGGGGAAGTGGTTCTGAAACACCGATGATCGTTCGCTGCTAGGCTTTCACGCCGCCGCCTCCCTCCCCGTATCTGCTCGCAGTCAGACTGGATGGCGACCAGCCTGTGAACTTACCTGTGTCATAAGTGGTCCGCATGACTGACGTATTACAAATAATTAGCCGCTAGTGTGCAGAGTAAGTAATCGCCCATATAAAGCATTGTCTCATACGTATCTGAACGGGATTTTATTCTGTTTTGCCGACCATTGAGACGAATAAGAAAGATTTCATAATCCTTCAAGTTAGTGCAGTAACAATTACACTAAACTTATGCTGATGGTTGTGGGTGACTTTGTGGAGGAAGAAGCATTGTTTCAAGGTCTATATCTACCCCTGCCACACGCAAGATGTGAGAGGATAAGGCCAATGTTTATGGTAGCCTGAAAATTCATATCCGCAATGAAGGCATGGATAAGCATTATCTTATATTACATGCGCATAATGAAAACGAAATTTTAACATATTGATATTGAATATTAATGTATAAAATTGTAAGTTCTATCCGAAAACCATTTTATTCCAAAGTGTAATTGAAATGTGTTTAAATGAATATTATTTTAAATGATTGCATATTTAAAGAAAATACGGCTACCTAAGGCAAAATGTTATTTGAGACCTTATATTGTACTGTTGCCAGATATTTTCGGGTGGTTGGCGGGCTGCATTATTTTAACAATATTTTAAAATTCATATGAACATAATAATCTTTTAATATATTAATATTTCACAAATTTCTTACTTAAATTATCTTTTTAAATTCCTATGACGATATTTAAATTTCTCAGTCTCCATAGTCACTTGTTTCCTCATTGCGTCACGATTCCTGCATAATTTTAAACTTTTGGGTTCTGGCAATAGTGGTTTATATAATGATCTTAGAAAAAAAATTGCTACTTATAATTTATGTTCGTGCTGGCGAAAGCGTGCCGGGCTTTGAATTAAAAAATAATTTTTTTCTTTATTTTCAAAGCACCCTTCCAGTAATTGATAAAATAAAGCTCAACATGTAACTAATACAACAGCATTTTGCTTCTTTGATGATGTTACTGGGATGTTTATCGAAACAAAAAAACGGGCATGTCGGAGCATTGTTTGACACTTAAAAAATTCAATATAAATGTTAACCCAGGCTTATATAAAAAACCATTGGCAACTCCAAACATGCTAAAATATCACGGTTCAGTTTAGAAAAAAATTCCTCCGTTTTAACCACTCAAGAGTATGTGACGCAGCATATGCGTCCACTCAATTGCATGCTTTCGGGGAAACTTTAATCGGAGGTATTTTAATTGCCAAGGGTGCTTTCATTGGGAAGGAATTGAAGATAAACTTTAGACTTAGACGTAAAATTCTTAGCGAAACAATTGATCTTCAGTTATGACAAAACAATAGTACGGACAGTGATATAAGCTATATTATTATAAATTCTTACTTGCATTTTGCCAAGCCATTTCCTTTATCCTTTTATAAATATTCGGTGGTTGGTAATTAACCTTAGTGTGGTATAGCTTGAAGCAGGGGTCTAGGCACAGTGACGGTTGTCCTGGGTAGTTTTTACTCCTGTATGTTGCTTGCCTCTTCGTTCCTTTACACATTACACACTTTCGCCTGGCGACTTCCAGTTTCCAATTTTCTTGCTGGTTTGTCAATCTCTTGCATTCCATTTTCGTGTTTGAGGGTTATCCATTGCGATTTTCCAATACTCGTCATTCCTTTCAGTGTATTTGAGCAACGTTAATTGAAATAAAATCGTAATCAAAAAATAACACAAAATTTTTCGGGACACTTAACCAGAACTATTTATTTACCAAGTAAATCACACGTGAAAGGCAAAGGAGGATGAGCACTATCGATCTCTTCCCAATTATTTTCTTGACATTAAATGTTAACTGATAAAGTTTTCCTCTTCCTCCAAGGATCAGGAATCCAAATTGTATCCAATGGAATCTTGGGAAACTGTACCTGAACTGAAATCACCCGTCTCTTGCTGAGCGACTTGCAGTTGCTTTTCGGACAACTCAACTGAGCTAGAATTCAAGACCAATTATAGAGTGATTCAGCGAAGAGACGGTCCCAGGGCAGAAAAAAAAGCCTCCAAAGGAAACATAAGGCGTGAGAGTTTCCCCTCGTAATCGTTTCCATGATGAAAGAGAAAGGAAATGTCGGCTAAGAAATGCAGATAACAATGAACCACATGCGAAAGAAATCAGCCTCTATATACATCATATCAGCTCTCAGGAAGCACGTACATCAGGCTTTAAGTGGAGAGATTTGCTCGTGTGCAGACACCAGTCGCTATGCCTCTACGAAGCTTTTCATGTACCAGGAATAAGTTATTCAATTACCACGACGCGTATTGTTGTTACAACAGCATTAACATCAAGGCTAATGAAGGTACCTACTAATGTTGTTTTAACAAAGAAACGCGTCGTGCTAAAGAAATAAATATCTGTTGATATTATACATTGTTTTCATTCATCAATAACGTGAATTTCATTGCAGTTCATGCGGCAGGTTCGAATTCGGCCGATCAACATATTTAGGCACTTTTTTTGACACAAAGAAAATACAATTAAAACGTACGCCCAGGCCTCGCAGGAAAACCATGGACTCTCGAAAACAATCTCACATTTTTATGTTCAGTTTAGGAAAGCATAGCCGCGTTATTAAGAATTATCTTCTTTAAGGAAAAAACTCCCCTTCAAAAAGCAGGTTTTTTGATAATATTGTTGGCAAAAAAACTTTTGGATGACAAAATACGCGGTTCAGTAAAAAAACAATTCATTAGAGATACGGTTCACTAAAAATACGGTTTAATGCAAAATTGGTTTAAAAAATCGATACAGTTTTTTTCTGGTGGAAAATACTATTTAGCCCTATAACTTTTATGTGTAATGCTAAGCCACTTTAGATATTTTTGAACTTGATATTCTAAGCAAACTCAACGGATATTTTAACCTATAAATCTATTCTGATTCAATTTATAATAAAATGTGTGAAATATACACAAAATAGGCGACTTAAATATTTGGTGCTTCGCGAGTTGCATGTCATGAAGCATATAGTTAGCAAGGTTGAATAAAATAAACTTATAATTAATAACCAAATGTTTTGATGGTTAATGAACACATTGACTGCCTTCTTTTTCTTAAAGAAGCCTTCACCACAAAGGCGTACAATTGATAGTTTTGAAAACTAACACTTTTATTCACACATGATATTATCTCAAAAAGGATTTTTAACTCGTCTTTACCTTCGTAGGACCATCCGTTTATATAATTTTATCTAATATAACTATACTTTAAGTGTATTGTCAAGTATTTGCAAGATTTTAATTAGTTATTTTACAATACAAACATAAAAATTGTTATAAGCCGTAGGAACACAACTTAGAGCTTTGTTTCAATTTATTAAATAATTTCTTTCACCCGGAGTTACTTGCGCGCGTTTTTCGATCAAGGTTACTCGTGCTTCTGACACCCCAATGTTCATTTTTGTTTCAGAATGAAACACAATATTTTATTTGTAAAAACCATTATTTTGTAATTTAAATCTATGTTTTTAATTGTAGTTTTTATGCTGAGAATGAAGAGTTGATCATTCTAACTCGTCATCTCTAACCGGTGGCGGATTCAAAGCGGATTGGAAACATTCCCACTTCCAAATCCACGAGAAAATATTTTTGCTGTGGCTATTTTCCGAGGCGTAATGGGGCTCAACAAAGTATATTTTGCTGAGTGTATGAGGAGCTTCTCGATTTGTACACCGGGTCATAGTGTTCGTTGTAACCGACGTTTCATCACTAATCGAGCTGCGTTCTCAGGGCAAAGGAGAGTTACCTCTGCTCTGAGGGTGTTGCTCAATTAGAGTGTTGAAACGTCTGCTTCAATGAACACTGCGACCCGGTGTACCACCCGAGAATCTCCTTGTTTTCAACATCCGCCCGGAAATTTAGATTATACTTAAGTTGTTGATTGCTAATTTGGGGGGGATCCCCCTCAAAATTTATGCTCGGATCTGCCTCTGTCTCTTACGTTAATTACTTTATCAGAGTTTTGAATATGAACTACTGATAATACTTTTATTATGACATAGGCACCGAAGTCCATTGTCACCTCGCACTCACAAATTTTGCCATAACTTATCAAAAATACATCGTCAAGATTTCAAAAAATAAATAACAAATTGAATTTGTGACACTTTATTTTTAACTTCAATTATCCTTAGATGATCAATGATCTTTTGTGATTGCAACAGTAGCAAATATTCATCATATGTTTCGCGCACTTACCGCACGAGCAACAGAACATTTATGTCTTATTGTTTTTATTCCTCAGACATACAAAACATCTACCATTTTTTCATTTTCTCTTTTACTTTGCACTTAAACACGTTGATGAATCACTGAAATAATCCGTCTTTCTTTTTAGTTTCTTTGGGACAATTTTCATTTACGATCTTCTCATTAATGACTTTGTCAATTCCCTCGCAATTTATCGTAGGAATTTTAATCTATACATTTTGCTTCTTGGACTTACGTTATTGTATATAACAAAAAACCTCATGCTTGCCACGTTTATCAAGTGGAAAAAACACCATTGGATATATTGTGTGCTTCTTGAAACATAATATGTAACACGCATCTCATCCACTGGGTCAACACCGCCATTAGTAAGGTTATAAAAAGATATTATATCTGGTTTCTTCTGGTCACCTGTGGACCCCTCTATGCTAATACTGCTATGCATCGTTGTCAAAAAATTACATTTTTACCTTTTTTGGGAATATAACATATGAAAGTCATGCTCTTTCTAAATCTAAAGGGACTTTTACTCTCGTCCCTCTGTTTTACGCAAACCATCTGAGGTGGCAATTACATTTTTTTCAGAGTTCCCAACAGTGTGAATTTACTTTGTAACAAATCCTCTGCAAGGGGAACACCCAATATTCAGCCGTGATATTTCTCCACGTACTTAAATTTGGTTCCACTAGGGCTCTTCACCACCTCTTTAGGAGTAGGTATTGTCTACTTTGTCGGGTCTTTCGAGTTGACTCCCGGCATATACCTTCAAATTGAAAGTATAGAATACATTATCGTCAACCAATGCCAATATTTGGAGGCCATTTTTGCAAGCTTATTTGTCTGAATGAAGATCTTCCCCTAAAGCCGACCAATTGCTCGTCTACCGTGGTGTACTCCGATATGGCATAGTTATCTTGAAACTTTCTCACCAGCATTCCAAAACATTGGTGAATCGGAGATAATTTGTGTATACTTTTTCTTTCTACCCTACTTATTATATCATAAAATGTGAGGCACCGCAAAAGAAATTTGAATCTTTGATAATTCTTGCACACGTAAAATATACCAACACCCAAGTCACCTCGATCCCATAAATCCTTTATACTTAGTCGCGCAGATCTATTTGTTCCCTCGAAGAGCAGAAGCCCTTTGAAACATTCAATTTCTTCCTCGTCAGTTGGGCTGGTATCTCTCGCACGCAAATACAGTACACCTACGAGTTGAATTTGAATACTTGTGCATACAAATAATTGTATTTACCATTTGCCTATCTAAAGAAAACGAAAGTAATCAATAGGGATCTTGATATTTTCTTCTTGATCTTTGAAATCAGTACTTTTGGAAATTATATTCCGTTTTGGCGTTCTTGCATTGGGGCGCAGTTCCTTTTTTCTCCATGTAGTTGTGTTTTCCTTCCCCAATACAACATTTTGATTTTCAATGGACAGTTCATTTCCGAAATGTCAGCCTCTTCATATGTTTCGGTGTATAGTTCATATTCAACGAAATCATCTAAATAAATATCGTCCGTGTCAGTAAAATGTTCATCGGAGGATTCATTCAAATGTTTAATTATTCTTTCTCATTCCTTCTCTTAATTTTTCGACATCTACAGATAAAAAAGCATTATTTCGATTATGCAATAAATTTCACTTGTTAAAGAATAGTAGATATGTAATAAAATATACAAACACATTGTTCCATTGCACCGACACAAGAATAAATTCGAAGCAACAAGTACAAAAAAGAATTCCTTCTTTCATAAAGTAATACCGTGCAAAGTAGTAACCCATAAAAACCGTGTTTTTGAATTATATTTTAGTAGTTTGTAGATTTATCAAAATTAAACTTTCAATATTATGTAATTACCTTTTACTGAGTGAACTATTACACACCACATGAGGTTATGCAGTTGTATTTTCCTTCACTAAAAAAAGGTTGTAATTTTCAATGGACATTTCATTTCCGTGCATAGTAGTAACCCACATAAACCGTTCATAAGCTTTGGCCATAATTCATATATGGAGATGAATAAAATAATATTTTCAAAAAGTTGAAGGTAGTCATCTCGAGCACAAAATCTGAAATTTAGATAAGAGATTATGACCAATAAACCATAAAAATATTAATTACTTCATCAATATTGTTCAACGGCAGGACAACCTTGAGGAGGTCTCCGTCTGCTTACCAGATGAGATGACTACGACCAACTTGCCAGGGCCCGGTTCAGAATCCAAACCTAACAGGGCCAGTTAGAGGAGGATGGGAGGAGGACATTTAAAATGCTCGAAAGTTGAAGAAGTGCTTGAAATGATACCAAAATCTTCGCATTCACCCCTTTTTGAATCACCCTCTTTTAACTATTCAATGTTCCTCTGCTATGGACTCGATACATTGAAAGATCCTAGGACATCTACATCTACAAAATACCCTGCAAGTCACCTCAGGAGTGTGGTGCAGGGGGTCAGTATTCCACAACATGCATTGCACTATAACCTAAAGTTAGTGTAACTACGACTAATTATGCATTAGCATAAATCATTAATGCTTTTCACGAGGCGAAGCCTCACAAGCATGCGCAACTGCACTACGGATATTATCACAACAGAGAGTATGTATGTATTTTCAACTACACAAATGAAGAGAGACTCAATACTTATGTGGAATCCATGCACGGCGTGCTGCTAGTACCAGGTAACAGATAAGGATTCAAGTTTTAGGGAGTACTCCTACTACTAAGAGTTACACTACCTATCGACAAACCTAGATAAAAGTCTCATTGGCAGCTGTCATGGTCCCTTATAGCCCGTGGAAAAAATGACATTTTAAATCTGTCCGTTCTGCAGTCTAGTACCATTATTTTATTCCCATGATCTGATCTATGTAGGATTTCCTAAAATGTTTCATTTCAATGTTCAAAATGTGACATTTCTGACAGTAATGGCTAAACTATGACACGCGTGTAAGAAGTGAATATCCGAAAATTTTCGGTGACGCACTCAAATTTGTCCTTCTAATTTAAAAAAATAATTTCTGTCCGGCAACATATTGTAATTGGCCAGGTAAAAATTGTTTGGTTTTGAACTTGCGCAAATATTTCGCCTGTGTTTCTCTTTTCGATTAGTTAGAGATTTCCACTCTAATTGCCGAGGCGATGTCAAGATTTGATGCCCATTTTGCAGAAGAAACGGCATTGCTTTCATATTACCAATGAATAACACTCCAATTTGCAATATATGCGTTCGTAAGCCAATTCATATATGCAAATTTACCTTTTAAATCTTGCGTAGATATCGCGGGTTACTCACTCAACGAGTAAATGGCGAACAAATTCACGGTATACACCGAGTTCAACCTTTCTCCGCTAGTGGCGTCATGAGAGAAACGCGGCATATCGTGCAGATTTCAAATAAGTCGGAAAAGTACAATTTTTTTCTGCGCGTAGACGTAAAGTCTGCGGGATTTATAAATAAATGGAACCTATTCATTGTAAAAGAAGTTATTATTTTAATCGAAACACAAACAATATGGTACCAAAACAACCAAACACTGGGATGACAAGACACTTGGTAATTACCATACTTTTAATTTTTCTCTGCCTTGGTTCCGATGTTTTTGTACATTATCATCTAAGTTATAACAACGCCTTAGTTAAAACATCTCGGTTAGGATGTTGTAACTCTGATGTTGATGTACTAAAACATCAAAACCGTTCATTGAAAAATGAAAAGTGTGGAAATTACCAATTGTCTCGTCATTCCATTATGTGCCAATTCCACAAAGTCATTTCGCCTAATATAGACTTATTATGCAATGTTCAATCAAACGTCTTGGTTCGTGACAGAAATAATTAAAGTTCGGAAACATTTATTTGACATAATCGCTACTTGTGAAAAATTTTATTGGTGGTTAAATAAGTTTTCTTATTCACTGGTATATAATAATATAATTTCCCCAAGTTCAATGAAGAAGGGAATGGAAATATTTCTGTTATTAAACATTTTGCGAAGTAACTTTTTATAAGTAGACTACAACTAGATTTTTTTGATACCTTTAGATTTTTAAAAGGTAAGATAAGATTTCGGTAGTAGCTTTTAGAGAATTCATTAAAAAACATAGACTATGAGTGTGATTCTGTTTCGGTATTTACGTCACATAATTATTTTGGCCTCTGAGGATTTAATGTGAATGTATTAATTTTTGCACTACGAGCGTGTAAACATTGGACGATTTGAGTTTGGTGACGTGTGGTGATGCCCATGATGCATTTAGAATGAATAAAACGAATGGAAAATTGCAAATGTCATCTTTGTATTCAAAAGCAGTTATAAGGAACAACCATCGAAGTACCCCTACCCGATATCGCTCACATCTATCGCTCTTGCAAAGTCCTAGAGAATACAGTCGTAAGTTCAGCTGTGACAAAAATCGATATGTAGAGCTTTTTAATAAAAAGGCAGTCGACCATTTTTCCTGTGTATATAATCTTTGTTAGTACTGCTTTGTGGACAGTGGAAATATTTCCTTCAAGACCCTGAACACTTACTTCCTTTGCTTCGTCAATCTCAGAGAATGCTTAGAAATAATCATTTCGGAAGAGTCTCTCCAGGATTTTTATTTCCTTCAGTGAGCTACTGCAACATGTCATTCTCCTCAAGAGCCTTTTCCTAAAGACTGCTTGTTTGTTAAAAATAAAGAAAAAAAGGTTGTTCTGTTATCTAAACAATGGAAAACATTTTATTTTAGGTCTGGTATTTGTAAAATAAATATTTGAGCAAATCGTAATAAGCAGGTTATCGCAAGGAGATGAAAACTAATGTTTTCTGTACGTGATTCTTTTTTTTTCTCTCTGAAAAAAGCATAGCAAGATATTTCATTTTATTTTTTATCGCATATTTATTATTGTATCGAAAAACAACATATGATAATTAGTATAAGGTTTATAGCGTACTACTTCCCGTAAAGGGTGATATTTGCACTCACCCACAAATTTGACTTGTTCTCCAAAACATCCGATTTTTCATCGTAAAGTGTTTTGTCAGAAGAATATTCTTTTTTCATAAAATGACTTTTTTCTTAAAAATCAGTTTTACATTTTTAAATTTCATTGTGTCCAGTAAGCCAGTTGTATGTACCTATAGCGTGATAAAGTTTTTTAAGATTGATTCTGAGTTGTTATTACTGACGTCTGTTACTACCTTGAAAAACGGAAAACTCATCACAAGTAAGATCATAGTCACTTTGGAAAACCATAAAGGGTCAAAATGATGAGTGAAAAACACTTATAATATTAAACAATATTAATTAGTGACATTAAAATGCATAGAGATCAAGACTAACCATTTAAAAAGCGCCCATCGGTCAATGGACCGCTCGCTGGCCTTCTCGGTAGGCAACCAACTCCCGACCTTTCTGTGTTCATTAATGCCAAGAAAATTTAAATACAATCTAAAACTAAATATTTTGGAGAACTGTTTTAATTCTGTTGCAGATTACCTAAGTTTTTAAGGGATGTGTAAATTCTTGTGATGCATCTATTAAAAATAATTCGATTTGTTTACGAAATTCTGTTCTGTTTTGATGGGTCTTATATGTAACGTAATATTAAAAAAATACTGTAAAATAGATGAAAATGCAATTTCTGTCCAAGCGATAGTTCACCTGCGAACTTAGCATATTATTTGCCGCTGCGAATTATGGCCCTGAGTCCTTCATATCCTTCTAGGCGATCTAAAAACAGGTTCTAATTGTGAAATCAATGCGTGCCAGCGGAATGACATCAACTCAACAATTATTAATAACCTAGTGTTAGTCTTGTTTTCCCTTGTCCCACAATGGGCCGTGTTATGGTCGATTCCTCGCAATGCGGGCGCGAAGTAAATTACAGCGTTTTTTGGTCAAAATAGTTATGTATGTAAAATAAAGCCAAATAAAATGAAGTTAAATACGTTACTTCCCATTCTTAATAAGTATATCGGCACATATCTGTGCACAATCCCACGTTTGTTGTGAAGAGAAATACGTGTAAAAAATTATGATTCTCCTTCATTTTCGACAACTGAACATGCAGTTCACATGACATATGAATGATCCTTTCATACATATGTTTCGCATCTCTTGCACTGAGTTTAAATTTTGCGATTTTTGACTGAAGGACGGAATCCAAGTCTTTTTGTTATCTCACGATGAGGTCTCTTCGGATCCGGCTCTGGCTAACCGTACATACCTCCTAACATTACTCCTGAGGTTATTAAGCAGTGAGAATAAGGAACGTCTCTCTAACTGGAAATTATTTAACAGAGAATAACCTAACTGACTCCACCACCCAAACAAATCGCCACAGACAATCCACCTCTCCTGCCAACCATCTTTCAACTCATCAATAGAAGAAACGTAGTAAAAACCCCATGGAAACGCTCCAGATTCCGCCAAGATCACCAATTTTTAGGCACTAAAAATCGAGTAAAGGCGTAAATTAGAAAACATCAAAACGCGCAATGGGATTAAATTAACAATGATTTCTCATTTATTTTTACTAGAAGATATCTTCTTTAATTTTCAAGGGACTCGCCCTTAAATTAGTTTCATGTTTGCACTCGCGAACCAAAGGTAGTATTTTTATATTTTTTGTTTCATAATCGATCAAAACTATTTAGGTTTTTATTCTTACTTGTAAATACTAAAAACCCTTTTGGTGTAGATTATTTGTTCAGAGTAGAACGAATTGATTAAACTCAGTGCAGAGGTAAACAAATTGTTGGTACTTTGTTTTAATTGCAGTTCACTATGGCACCTGAGAATTTGACGAGGCTTATGTTCGGGTAATGGTCGTATCAAATGATATGTTTTAATGGTGAATTTTACTATGGGTAATGGTGAGACTAATACGTACCAACTTCTGATATTGCATGCGTACTTGCCTTAATATCGTAGGCTCGAGAATGTTATGCAATATTTTTTATTGTAATCCCATAGACCTGTGATTTAATACAAATCGTGGGGGTGAGGGATGTGTGATCCCAGGGTGTGTGGTGGTGACCATCGCACACCAAGACCGTCATGCGTGGTGAAGAGCCACATCCTCCACGAGGTGCCCCTGGTTTCACAGAACATGACGGACCTAGTCCTGGCGGTCGATAAACTGCTCCCATCATCACGGTGCGTCCCTGTGCCAATGACGTGCATGAAAACCAAGGACTCTCGCAAACAATTCCATTCCCCGCCTTCCTCGAACCTGGCCATTTCGCCATTCGTTTTCCTTGTATATACTACATAGGGTTAAACGATAAAGTTAAAATGGCGGCTATAACTAACCTGCATTCACATTACCATCTCTAAACTGACGTAAAGACGGATGTGACAATGGGATGGCGAGTTTAAAAAAGCCAAGTCATATTTCACCTTCATTTTCATTTAAGAAAGAAGACCACTCGTATGTACTTTTTTATAAGTTGTTCCCATATGACGTCGCTCGTCCTTGTAGTAATAATTTTTCCTCATCATCATCATTGCGAGAGTATCTTTCTCTCCCGAGGATCAGAAAACATAAAACTTCACGGCCGCGTGGTGCTCATTAGAGTCTGCCTTAGACTAAAGATAAACAAAAGAGGACCGGCCGGACGATATTCAAAAAGGAGATATACAGATGACGTAAACAACGTTCCCTGGTCACGCCGATTAAAAGACCAACCCAGAAAGTGTCAATTGACGATATCGTGGTGGTAATAACTCCTGCTATTGTCCAGGCAATAGGGATTTATTCATGTAATTAATTTAGCATCAAAAGTCCTGCACTTTGACTTCAAGGTAAGCCCATAGGTGACCAAAGCCCAAAGTACAACGAAAATTCAGATAATTATCATTTTATTAACAATATTTATTATAAAAATAATAATTTATCTTTTTTACTTAATATACGAAAGGTATTGAATGAACTGCGTTACTTGAAATGTCTCAATTGCATAACCTGCTACTTCTGTCAAATAGTATTCTAATAATGCATCAATGTGCATATGTGGAAACACTGTTTACATTCATTTGGAGTAATGTGACGCTTCCTTCTCAGTCAAGGCACTCAAGGACTTTAGAAAAAGAGTGTCATTATTAATATAGCATTATGCTTTAAAGTAAATCGTGATTATGACTAGTTACATCATTCGTTTCCAACCAATTCAACTAACAAAATGTAGTTATTTCTCTGGAAATAATGACATTTCTACATATTAGCATCACATATTAACTAACGCCGAAAAGTAATGTAACATTTTAATAAGGCATAATAAGTGCCTGATGTAAATACCATGAAGACATTTGCGCCACAAACAGATTCCAGCCTTAAAACTCAATTGAAATAGAGTATATTTACGAATAATGACTGAATTTCCGAATACTAAACCATATTACCCCAAAATCCGTTGAATAATCCTAATGGAAACGTCTTAATCATTTTGCATTTCGTTTCATTATGACAGATGATGACGAAAAAGTCTAACACTGACCCCAAAATTAATGCTCCTGGACCGTCGGGATTTGTTAAAATCTTTACAAGTGTCATCACTTTTTAAGTACATTTTTATATTCCATAATCTGACATGAAAATCCTTAACCCTACCTAATAAAAACCATTGTTTTTCGGTAATGTGTTTACATTGACAAGAAATCATATGATACGTAAGGAACTGTGCTTCAAGAGTAGAGTTATGAACGGTGTCTTTGTAGTGTACTTCTACAACTACAGAGTAACTGCAAGCGCCCTCAATGGAGTGGGGCAGGAGGTGAGTAAGCACCAACATGCTTTACACTAAAAACTAACTTTAGTGTGTCTACGATTTATAATGCATTAGCTTTAATCTCTTATGCATCAATAGTCGATTCGAGAGAGTAATATCATGTACCGACGTCATTGAAAGTAAAATTAACAATTATCCTTTATTTTGGCATAGCATTGCAATATTACACATTAAAATAGATGTAATAAAATGTTGTATGTACTACTTAAGAAGATTAGATATTCTTTGTCAGATTCAAAATATACAAAATCCTTATGTCAAATCAACTTTTTTCAATTGTATCAAATTCTCTATTAAGCATCTATGACATAGAATTCTCTTGTTATAATGTGTTTTGTATTGATATAAATCTCTATATCTTATACTGAAGAAGATAAAAAGACTGGCAAATTCGTTTGAACTCGTGCAGTATATCATTATTTTCAAAATTCTTCTATAAATACGGCATTTTATATTTTTTCTTTCATGCCGAGCGGATGTGCTAAAGTATGTAACTATTCCAATATATTAACCCTATGTTCCATACCAATTTCTTCCTGCAGAGCAAAAACCATTTGGGTGAATCATCGCTAGTAACAGATTCCTTTAAAAGTAATCAAATAATAATAACTTTCAAAACTCGCAATACGATAAAAACCATTCTGCCGTTTGGATTAGAATGCCGGAACATTTTTACCATTTTCTCATTTCACACTAGTTAGTTGTAATCACGAATTTCGAAAAGGGTTCATATGGTTTGTTTTTGAAAATTTGCAGGAGACGAAAAATACATCTACCCCAAATGAAGTAAGAGCGCAATTCTTTTGTCGTGTTCTAATTTTCACGATATTATGGTTCAAAGTGTTTTGATCATCTTCTTAAAGCTCCAGTTCTATTCAGCTATTTATTCGCTGGTTTCCATAACCTGACATGCTGCCAACAGAAACAAAACCAATTTTAGCAACAGTTTCAATTATAGCACCTCAATGAAAATCTTTGCCTAATGTCGTTCTCTGAATTTGAGAAGGAATCTGCCAACGATGTGATAGCACTCATTCTTTAATAGAATAAGGATTATTATTGCGTTGATAATTTCTCAATATTTTCCACGTTCCAAAAAAATTACGGCTGCATGTGAATCCCGCTGTAGACATCGGTAATTAGGTATTTAGGTAGTTATCGGTACCTGTACGTTTTATAAACACAAATAACAATTTTAAGAATGGAAGACTATATGCTTTAGCTTACAACGTCATAGTGGCAATGACACCCTGATTTGACAATGATTACAGAGCCTTATACGTCCACGTCGAAACACCTTTCAAACTCTAAAAGACTATTAACCCTTTCCTGCCGGCGACTACGAAAGAAAAATGTTTTCCGTGCTACGGGTAGCTTGCGAAAATTTTAAACCTCGCTCTGCGAAGCACTTTTTTGGGTGGAGTGGCCCAGGTGCTCTCGTCCCTCCGATTTGGGACCCTACTTAACGGGGCGCCCGGCTATTACCCCGGCCACTGGTCTCGACCCTCCAACCCTTTCTTAGATATTAGTTATATTTTAATTATGCCTCACTGCTGAGAGCTATATGCTGCGTGGATACGTTTTACGCGCAAATAAAAACCTTCGGGTGGGACACCCGACGGTGAAACAGTTGACAGTAAGCTTAAACTATATGCAGACCAGGCTGTGGTGTACAGAGAAATGTGTAGCCTTAATGATAATCAATTAAGCGCTTACTAAGGACCTCGAGGCAATACAGGAGTGGTGCGATGGGTAGCAGCTAGATTAAATCATGAGGAAATACGTTGTTATGGATTTTTTTTAAGAAACCTTTCTTCCAATAACATCGATTTCATTTATAATAAGAAATTAGATACTGGAAAAGCGGTTAAATGCCTCGAAGTCAAACTGACTAATGATCTATCGTTGAGTAAACATATTCGGTAAATTACCAGCCAAGCTAATCGTTATTTCGGATTTGTTAAAAGAGTACTTGGTAAGTGCGACGATACAGTTAGGGAAATCAGCTACTTCCCTTTGCTAGACCCCACTTGGAATATTCTGAAAGTATTTGGGATCATTTTAAGGTAGGTCCGAAAAGTTAGTTTAAACGCGTGGAGCGAAGATCGGCCATATGCATTAAAGGCCGTTATGATAATGTCGTTAGTGTTACTGACCTTTTGCAGCAACTTGGATGGGAAGCGCTTTTTGACCGTCAACTAATATTAAGAGTCAATCTATTATGTAAGATCCAAACCGATTAATTCTATGGCAACATTGATAATATTTTACAAAATCCAACAAACTACGGTAGATCAGATCATGACAATAAAATTTGGGAACTCGACTGGAGAACGGACAGATTTAAAATATCATTTTTCCCACGAAAGATAAGGGACCATAACTGCAGCCAATGTGACTTTCAATTATGTTTTTTTCGATACGTAGTGTAGCTTTTAGTAGTAGTAGTACTCCCTAATACTTGCAATCTTATCGGCTACCTAGTACGTAAAGCACGCCGTGCATGTCTTCTGCATAACTCTTGAGTCACTGTCCGTATGTGTAGTTGAAAATTAGAGTTTTGGTATATACTAACAAACATTGGGTGCAAAACCTCGAACATTGGGAGCATATCTGTAGTGTAGTGCATGCTTGTAAGGCTTTTCCTCAACACAAACATTAGCGATGTATGCAAATGCATAATTATTCGTGGTTACACTAACTTTAGGGTAAATTGTAATGCATGTTGGTGACAACTCACCCCCTGCCACACACCCTTGAGGTTGCTTGCAGGGTTTTTTGTAGATGTAGATGTGAGCGTCGAAGGGTATTGAATTAGTGGCCGAACTATTCTCAACGGGAACAGCATGGTGTGGTTCGAGAGACAACAAATAGTGCTAGTCGAGCACCTTGCATTTATTCCCCTGAGGAAGGCCCTTGTCATACACCTCCTCAATCACATTGCCGAAAATGTTAATAATGGTTGAAGAAAAATTATGGTAAACATAATGTTTTTACGGGGCGTGGATGGACTTCATGGCCGCGGGATCGTGGTTTATCGTGATTCTATGACAACCTTTGGGGACGCTCACGTAAAGAGCACATTGAAATGAACATCGTCAACTCGTAATAAAATTTCTGATTCGTCTAATTACCCTGTTTGAACGAAATTGTTTTCACCATTTTTGAGTTAAAAATTAATTTCCATTACTCCCTAAATCGTCAAGCACCACAAGGCAGCGTGAAATGTATGGTGTGTCCCTTGGAAAATTAACTATTGTCTTTCATAATCATACAGAGTTTGAATGAAATTAATTTCTTGGTTTTTGAGTTAAAAAATATTTTCCATTATTCAGTCATCCTTTGAGCGCCATGTGGCGGATAGTGTGATCACGCTAAAGTTCAAATAAACAAATGTATATCTCGTCGCAGACAAGGTAGGCACATTAGTTCGGTTATACACACGTTAGAGCTAGATGAGTTGTCTTTCATTAAGCGAAGTTTATAGAATATCTATCACCCGGTTTTCGAGAAAATTTATCAACAACAATAAATTGTTTATTCTCATTTTTAGGCACTAAAGTGATTTTATTTCGAAGTTCTTCTTGCAATTTCCTGTTGCAAAGTCATTGTGTTTATCACCTCAGACTGCACAACTTTGTAGCAACAATCTTTTTTAATTAATTAATTTTTATAAAATCCTTTCGGACTATGAAAAATGTTATTTAAACATAGCGTTTAAGGAAATTCGGGATGACCTATTGTGGCCACACGGTAAACATCTAGGAAAATGTTCACAAATTTTCTTATTGGCAATGGTTTGTTCTAGGTTTCTGCGTAAAAACATTGTCTTAAAGTTGATAAACCTTGAAGAAAAAAATGTTGAATAAAGTATGTTTACGGGGAGTGGAATCACTTTGTGTGTCCACGGGATCGTGGTTTTTTGACGATTTTTGATGACGATCACAAAGAGGTAGATTATAGAGTATGTAAGTAATAATGTAAAACTTTTTATAAAATTCGCTCGGAATGGGGAAAATATTATGTTCGCCTAGCGTGTAATTAAATTTGGGAAGGCCTCTTAAGGCCAAACGGTAAACTTTATGAAAATAATTTTTTTATTTCCTTCTTAAGATTGATTTTCTCTTGGTGATTGCATAAAAACATTGCCTTCTTGTTTACAAACGTTGAATAAAAATAAATATTGAATATATTGTTTTTACGGGTCATGGACAGACTGCGTGACCGCAGGATCGTGGTTTTCTGACGAGCCTTGGTGATGCTCACGAAGTGGGCACATTGACATATATAGTGTCTATTGTTAATATTATTTGTGTTTCGTCTTTCTAGCGAGTTTAAATAATTCTCGAGGTTTTTTAGATAAAAAATATTTTCCATTAGTCCATAGATCCGTAAGCGCCACGCAGCGGAGAGTGAAATAACGTTAACGATTAATAAAACAAATGTTAGTAGCGTCATTTACAAGAATTAAACATTCACCTTCACGGCTGCATTCAGCTTAGAGACAGACGTTTGGATTTTTATTTAGCGAAGTTTGAAGAACATTAACCTTCTTTTTGGTTTTCGAGAAAATTGATCATTAATATTTAAATGTTTATCCTCATGTGTAGGAAATAAAGTTTATGTTTTTTTAGGTTTTTCTTTCAATTTTCGGTGGAAATGGCATTACTTTCGTCATTAGTTGCAGGACGACATTGTTGCAACAATCTTTGCTTTGAAACAAATAATATACCCAGCGGCGCTGCAGCGTTGCTTGCAGTGTATTTAAATATGTGCCATATCTTTGTTTACATTTAATATACTATTTTCTTATTGTTTAAAAACGTTCATTTGCTTTGTGTAGGAATATTTAACCAAATCTTTATCCCAGTTTTTCAGATATTTTTGTTGTTACTCTTTTGTAAATTGTTATTTCACCTTTCTTATCTTCCTGTCTTTTTGCCTGTTTTTGTTTAAATTTTTCTTGTATAACCATAATTGTTTATATACGAGGAATTCTTATTTATGACCAAATTGCGCGCTGCTGCTGCAGGCCTTATTTTGACGATTTTTCCACGTGTTAATAAACAATGCACAATCATTCCACGTACCTTGTGATAGAGACAAATGAGTTAAAAATATCAGTTAAATTTAAAAAATAATTTATCCCGCCATCATTGAAAACATTTATGACTTAAATATTTAAAAATCATTGTTTTTCATGACGTCGTTTCTCAGTTAGTTCTGGCCATTTTTCATCATTTTTTATGCAATATATACGTTAATGGGAGATTTATATATTTTTATATATCTCTCCGCTTTTGTTGTTAATATAGAGGTTTAACTGTTCTAGCGCATGCCTGCATTCTCCTTTCATCTTTGCCCTTGAAATTTCTGACGTTATGCAAAACTTAGGACAGGTTGGCACTGGTGCTAAAAGTTATTAAGATAGTGGGATACGAGAACCCTTTCATTGATATAATTATTTTATCGTCCATTTCTTCTATATTCTGTATCCATCCGTAAGGCATATATTTGAGTCATAAGACTCCTACAGCCTACAAATTGTGACTGCTAAACAGTGTAGATAAACAGTAAATACAACAGTCTATGACGTGCTCCGAAGACTGCATGAAGATTACGTCATCAAAACTTTAATAAAGACGCTTCCGACCGTAGTTTATGTATTGATGATTATTCAGCAAAATAATCAGACATTATTTTACTAAGAATTCTAACAAAAATATACTACATACTTAATGATAGATGAAACAGAGATTAGTGAACTAGAGATTTTTGAACGACTATTAATTGCAAACTTTAATTAATCCGAGATATGTAAACGAAAATTGAATTTAATCTGAGATTACTTGTGACTATGAATGTCAGGTTTCTCTTTTGGAAAACATACATTGGCATTTACATTAAGGATATAGTGGAATTTTTATACTGATACTTAATACATTATGCCTGCTTTTTTAACGACAAAATTGGCATTTAACTCATTAATTAAATAAAATCATCACGTCACAACGTGTTACATAGAAAAAGTAGCTCATAGTATTTTTTACACACCTTAAAAAATATTATTCAAGAATTATAAATTATAACAGTGTCATATGATCGTCGTGGATAATTATGCATCAATAGCATCTCACAGTAGCAATAGAAATGCATTTTCAGGAAACTGATTTTTGATATGTGATGTGTCTCCACTTCAGTCTTGCTATAGAATAGCTATTATGTCGTGCAATAATCTGATAATGTAATAATGTAGTTAACAAACTATTTGGTATTTAAATATAGTGTCAGAAACAAATATATTGTATGTGATATTTATTCCTGGAACTTATTTCTGGAGTAGTTTCAACAGCCTAATTGTTTTACCTTATGTGGTTAATGTTTTCCATGAAATGGAAAATTATGTGTAATGTTAAAAGCTATATTTCTGCAATAATTTTCTATTTTCCGGACTGGAAGAAGCGGGTTCGAGAATTATGTACCGGCCAGTGCATTACCACAGTACTGCATGCCATTAGGTAATGCAACTCTTAACTTAACGTTAGTACCGCCCCGTACATTACCATAGTACTGTTTGGCATTTGCGAAAGCCTCCCTTGACTTCACATTAGCATTGACCCGTACTTTACCACAGTGCTATTTGCTATTTTGTTATGCCACCCCTTACTTGACGTAAGCACAGACCCCTTCTTAACCACAGTACTGTTTACCTTTTGGAAGGGTCACCCCTGACTTCACGTTAGTAATAGACCATACTTTCTCAACACGAATTTATTTCAGTCCGTGATGCTCAAGGAATGCCTAGACTATGTCGTTATAAATATTTCGATCAGTCCTGAACATGTAACAGTATAATTGGCAATAATTGATACCAATCATGTTTTCTAGTTCTTATTTTTCAATACTTGAGGATTCTTGTGTTGTACAGGATATTTTAATTGAGAATGATCGACCCAGAAATGTCTGCCTTTTATTAAACCATGGGCCGTCACTTTGCCACGAGAATATTTAGAGGAGGAAAACACAATAACAAATAGTAATAGGGAAACGCGTACTCTCACATCTTTGAGAAGAACAATTGTAAAAACGCCTTAGGTATACACGTGTGCGCATTCAGATTTATCTAAGAATTTAAGTCGGGTCTTGGAATAATCCATATGAACGATAAAACGGAAATAAAATAAAGAGGAAATGAGGACATTTATTTCTATAAGGTCTTCTTGTTAAATTCGAGAATACGAGACAGAGTTTTCCTCTAGAAAAGAATATCCCACCGGAAGAGATAACTCGAGCTCCCTTCGCTCTCGTCGGCTAAGCTGATATCGCACCACGAGGAAGTCAACCCTTCCCTTGAGAAGTAAACCGCTAATAATATATCGTTCGTAACATATGACAATCGCCTGGCCGGTCGCCGTGCAGGGAGTGGGATGGGTATACTTCGCGGAATAGAAGTTTCTGGAATTGATTTCGTCATCTTCCGAAACCAAGCCATTCCATTTATAATACCATTCTAGGTATTCTCCTTCCACTTAGTTGACGCACCCAACTCACTCCACTGCGACCTTCCTGGCGATTTCATTGGCCGCGAGCTCTTAGAGCAAAAAATAATTCCTCATCCTCCTGCTTCGTTACCTGCCCGTCGGTTGACATAAAAAGGCGGTGTTTGAGAAGCGAGTTATTCACATCATCGACTCTGTTCAAACACGTACAAGGATCAGAAAGAGAGAGAGGTACTGACCAGTCAGCAATTTCCGCTAGAGAACATCAGACGACTCTTTGAACCGTACTTCGTTCTCAACAGATCAAGGATCTCAAGGAGACCATCCTCAACTGCAAGGTATGATCATTTTTATCGAGGTTTATAAACTTTTTCTTTATTAAATGCTAGATTCATGGTCAGCCATGATTCCATTGCAAGAAATACTCGTACATCGTCTTTAAGTCTAAGGAGAAATCAAATTTTGAGAATGTTTATTCTATTTCAACCAATAGACAAAGAATTGGAGAAATATTTAAAGAACAAATTTTCTCTTTTCAAAAAAGCTACTTCGTATAAGCTACGTTGCTAGTTATGGCAAACATTTTCTTGCATTAATATATTTTGGCTCTCATCCAGATATTACTGTCAAGCGAATCCAAAGTTTTGAATATCCGAGTTCTAAAAGTCATGCTTCTAATTTTTTTAAACCAATACAATGTGTTCTAATTTCATACGCTCGTCATACATTCCGCTTGCGATTTATTTCCAAATACATACGTGTTTCAATAGATTGTAAGTACGTTATGAATCGAAATGAAATATGTTTATTCATTTCTTCCAGTTTTCAACGTAGAAGGATTTGAAAGTGCTTTCATCGACCCATTCCAGCAGTCAACCGTTCTTCGCTCCAGACGAAGCAGAGCAACGCCGTTGAGGACGAGGCCATTCCTCACTCACAAGGTATTTGCTTTAACCATACATATTGACATCTTGCTCGAATGATATATGCCACAGATATATTCTTGCTCAGCCGCCGCGGTTAAGCCCTGATGAAATATCCAATTTCACGACATTTTGTGAAATACCATTCACCTTGAACACCCGTATTCCAAAATATGTTAGATTATATGTTTCAAATGGAATTATTCTCTATATCGCAAATATTGTACTTGGATTGAATCTAAATTATTGAAAACCGTCTCACTTTCTGTTTTTTTATTAACTTACCCAAATTAAAGCAATTCATAATTTTTCTAGTACTCGTTGTCGCAGTCATTTTGAAAGTAACAATCCTCCTAGCCTGTTGAAAAGTCTTTCAGCCTTCTAACAATTCATTTTGTGATAGGGTGTTATTCATTTAAGAGCATTTTACACTGAACATATGATTCAAAAAAGCATTACAACTAATAGATAGTAAGGCAGTCATACAGAAATAATGGAATTGCGTTCATTCGTATTAACTCATATTTTCCCTGAACACATTATTACCGAATTTGTCTGATTTTTAAATATGTTGTTCTATTTGCACGACTAGTCATGGAAAAAATAGTTTAAAAAATCAGAACTTCATACGTTTGCTTGAGCATAAGTAGCCTACATAGGTAGCCTACATAAAAAAATGCGTAAAGTTCTTAACGAAAATTCATTTCAGTAAAAATAAATAAGACATTGCTTTTCTTACATATGATAAGAGCGCATGTTTTTAAGCCTTGATTAATTGGACACATATTTTTTTATACTCATACTACACACATGACAATTTTCTAGGCATTTCTTTACTTTTTATTTAACAATTATATAAATAAGCAACCAAATTTCGAATGTTACTGGAAACATTTTTGTTTCCATGTATTTACTCTTAACTCTCTGCTCGTCGAGAGTTTTTTATGCTTCTAGTGCAATATTCTGTCTGTGGCATATAGTATTTGTAAACAATAAGTATATGGAGTTGAAATTTAATTCCCGACTAATGTTTTTGAGGTATGTGGTTTCTAGTTTTTTCGGTTCCCTGAGAGAGATAACACTTCCTCATTTTGTGCGACAGGAAAAGATATAAGTATTTTCTTTTCGCCGAGTTGATTGTTCACGCCGAGAGTGAAGGCCTGTCATAACGTCTACACTTTTTTCGGCAACTAATGGTCAGTGATTTTACTAGGTTTCAACAATTATCTTTCTATAGCTTCACTTGTGTTCTGAAGCAACAATTTTTCAATAATATTGTTTTTATGCATTCATGATATTTGGTTTTGGATTAACAATAATGTGGACATTGAGGAAAGAGTTACTTTTTGTAAACTGGTCTGTAGTATTTGTTGTTGTGAAAGTGGTATTTCTTCATTTTATTTGTAATTTGAATTACGTATTGTCAATGCCATTATTATAACAATCGTCTTCTAAACCGAAAGAACGTCTGTCGTCTTTAATATATTCATTCTAGAACATACTTCGTAGATTAAACCACCATGGCAAAGATAAGTAATTCAAAGGAATAAAACGCATGGACACAATGGACCACAAAATAATGCTTTCTCACTTATCTGTCAACGCAGAGTGCGATAGTGATAACTTACACCACAGTCGACTTCCTCGGTACAGAGATAACGACGGTGCCAATTTTATTTCGGTTTACTCTACGAAGACATTATTTTTTTATATTTTGTATTGGATAAGCTGATTGAAGGCAATTAAAATAAAATTTGTTTAAAACGTTCACTTATGATTTGCAGGGCCGAAGCTATTTTTTGTGAATATTCCCGCAACTCAATTGTGTTCGTAGATGAGAAAAATTTAACCTTTTTTCCTTTTGGAGGTTGTTTTGTTGGTGCTCAAATCGTTTGCAACGTGGATCTTAAAGTTAGGTTCTCCAATGCTCTACAAAATATTAAAAAACCAATTATCGAAATTTTCATACCAAAAAGCATAAAGGTCATCAACTGAATTGTGTGTATTGTAGCCAATAACTGCATAGTTTCCCCAATTCCCATTTTTTTGGTATGGCTAGTATCCCATTTTTTTAAAGTAGTATGCAAGCCTTTTTAATAAATGTTCACTTTGCTGTAAATATGAAACAGCTGCTGAATATTTCAAATGACAGTAACAAGAATCAAAATTTATATTTTTTCACTTAAACTGCAATTCTGATATCTTTTCTTGAGTGTCTACAAAAAAGTGTCCAAATCCCTACATTAGTTAATGTTTCAGTGGTTCGGGGGGATAGGATGGGCTATAGTACAGATTAATGTGAACCGAGGATGGTTAATGCCAGTGAAGGGGATAGATTTTGCGCGGGGAATTCACATGAATACATTTCTAGGAATGGATAACGACTATTAGAGATTAGGAAAGCGCGGGAACAAATAAATTACTTTTTTTTTTTTAATTCGGACTCGAAGTGGTTTAAACAAACAAATATCAAATTTCTTTAAAAAGAAAAATCATTTCAGTACTATTTTGGAGACATGTTTGAACATACTTGACATTTTAACATTTAAGGTTATATTCTAAAATAAATACCTCGCGACTCTTCATTTCAATCACATATCGTAGCCTTGAATCACAATGTAGTCTGATTCTAAATCATGAGAACAGAATATAATGACAATACGAGCCTTTCATTCCATAACGTCCTTTCTTTATCTGCGTTTCTCAGCATGTACTCCATGATGCCCTAGTTATCATCGAACAGCAGTGTTTTATCTGACTTAATTTAAATAGACATATGAAACATATTTTATATTCTAAGCTAAAATCCTAGGATTTTTTTGCATCGCTGACAAAAATTCTTTCTCGAGAAAATGGAGACAAAAATTGCAAAAATTGCATGTAAGCTGGATGATGTACAATTTCCTGTGAGGTGCACGTAACCTACGCAGATGATCTCTCCCAATGTTAGTATTGCGTCGCGGCAAGCAATTCGTTCTTGGTACTTGACATTAATAGAGGAAAAATCTAGGATTATTAAAGAGAAATGCATGTATGCAGGTTAAACACGTTATATTTTTACTATGCCTCACTCCTGAGTGCTATATGCTGCGTAGAAACTTTTCACGAGCAAATAAAAACCTTCATCGAACATTGCATTGGTAGAAAAATAAGAATGAAAGACGAACAACACCATCCGAAAGTATTATATGGCACTATCTTTAATGAAGTAAAAGTCACATCAGGTGCACCACATGGAATTTCCATAGGCTCACTTCTGTTCCTTTTGTACATATAAACGATATCGTTGAAACAGTTGACAGTAAGCTTAGATTATTTGCAGACGAGGCATTGTTGTATAGAGAAATGCGTAGCCTTAATAAGTAACAATTAAGCGCTAACTGAGGACATCAAGGCAATACAGGAGTGGCGCGATGGGTGGCAGCTATGAATTTTTGGAAACGTAAACTTTCTTCCAATATAATCTTTTTCATATATTTAAACAAACTAGATACTGTAGAACAGATTATATACCTCGGAGTCCAACTGACTAATGATCATTCGTGGAGTAAACATATTCGGGAAATTAACGGCCAAGCTAATCGTAAATTGGAATTTGTTAAAATAGTACTTGACAAGTGTGACGATACAGTTGGGGATATCTACTACTTCTCCGTTGTTAGACCCCACTTGGAATATGCTGCAAGTATTTGGGATCCTTATGAGGTAGGCTCTAAAACTTAGTTTAAACGCGTGCATTAAAGGCCGGTATGATAATCTGACCTTTTGAAGCAACTGGGATGGGAAACGCTTTCAGACCGTCGATTAATATTTAAAGTCAATCAATTATGTAAGATCCAAATCGATTTATTCTCTGACAACATTGATATTATTTTACGAAATCCAACGTGCTACGTTAGATCCGATCATGAGAATAAAATTAGGGAACCGGACTGCAGAAGGGACAGATTTAAAATTTCATTTTTCCCACGAACGATAAGGGACCATAACAGCTGCCAATGAGGCTTTAAACTAGGTTTTTCGATGGGTAGTATAGTTCTTAGTACTAGTAGTAATCCCTAATACTTGCATCCTCATCTGCTACCTTGTCCTAGCAGCACGCTTTGCATGTCCTCTGCATTCCTTTTGAGTCTCTGTCCGTTTATGTGTTACGTAAGTAGAGTTTTGTTTTACATTAACGGTCCCTCGAACATTGGGAGTATATCTGTTGTGTAGTGCATGCTTGTTAGGCTTTTTCTCATAACAATCATTAGTGATTTATGCAAATGCATAATTAGTCGTAGTTACAGTAACTGTAGGTATAGTGTTTTGCATGTTGGTGACAACTCACCCCCTGCCACACACCCTTGAGTTGACTTGCAAGGTTTTTCTTATATGTGGATTAGGAAACGAAGGGTAGATAAATAGAGGCCAAACTATTTTCAACAGTAACGGCATGGTGTAGTTCGAGAGACAACAAATGGTGCTGCTCGATCTCCTTGCATTTATTCCATTGAGGAAGGCCCTTGTCATACGCCTCTTCAACCACGTTTCCGGAAATGGATCACTCTGAGTATATACGATAAACCATGTGTCAAATTTGACAAACATTGAAGAAAGATAATGTTGAATAAAGTGTTTTTACGGGGCGTGGATGAACTTCGTGGCCGAGAGATCGTGATTCTTTGGCAAACTATGGCGACGCTCACACAAAGAACCCATTGAAATGTAGAAATGTATGGTGTGTCACTTGGAAAATCCGTTTCGTTTCGTAATCCTACAGAGTTTGAATGAAATTATTTTCTCGGTTTTTGAGTTACATATATTTTCCATTACTCCATCAATAGTTGAGTGCCACGTGGCGGATAATGTGATCGCGCTGAAGTTCAAATAAACAAATGTATATCTCGTCGCTCACAAGGTGAGCACATTGGTTCGGCAATATACACGTTAGAGTTCGAGGAATTGTTTTTCATTTAGCGAAGTTTGAGGAATATCAATCCCCCGGTTTTCGTGAAAATTGTTCATAAAAATTTAATTATTAACACTCGATCGAAGGCCAAAACTAACTGTTGCCATTTTTGTTCCCATTTTTGCCATCACATGAGACTGTTGAAACCTTGTTATAAAATTCGCTTGAACTATTGAAAATGTATTTACGCCTATCGTGGAATGTATTTTGGGATGAAATATTGTGGCTAAACGATAGCTTTTGTGGATTACGTTTACTAATTTCCTCATTGGCAATGGTTTGTTCTAGGCACCTGCGTAAAAAAATTGGCTGAAAGTTGATTAACTTTGAGTAAAAAAACGACGAATATAGTGTTTTTACGGGGAGTAGATATTCTCTGTGTCCAGGGGTCGTGGTTTTTTGACGAGCATTGCTGATAATCACGAAGACGTCACATTATAATGTGTAGTTTTTTATGTACTACCAATTTAGACATTTTTATAAAATGAGCTTAGAATGGGGAAAATGTTTTATTCGCCTAGCGTGTAGTGAAATTTGTGATGGCCTCTTGTGGCCAAGCGGAAAATTTCATGAAATATATATTTTTTTTAATTTCCTTATTAACATTGGTTTGTTATAGGTATCTGCGTAAAACATTGTCTCTTGGTTAACAAACGTTGAAGAAAAATAAATATTGAAAAGTGTTTTTATGGGGAATGGACGAACTGCGTGGCCGCGGGATCGTGGGTTTTTGACAAGCTTTGTTAACGCTCACGAAGAGAGCACATTGAACTATGTAGTGTCTATTGTTAATATTAATTAAGTTTCTTCTATCTAGCGAGTTTTATTTAAATTTATTTCACCGATTTTTAAGAAAAAAAATATTTTCCATTACTCCGTAGATCCATGTGCGCCACGCGGCGGAGAAAGAAATTGCGCTATTGTTTTTTAAAACAAATGTTTATAGCGTCGTTTACATCTTTTGCACATTAATTCGGCTGTAAGCAGCTTAGGAATTGACGTGCGGACTTTCATTTAGTGAAATTGGAAGAGCATTTACCTTCTGATTTTCGAGAAAATAGTTCAATTAACATTTAATTGCCAATCCTCAAGTGTTGGAAATAAGGAAAATTTATTTGAAGTTCTTCTTTCAATTTTCAGTGGAAATGGGATTGCTTCCGTTATCTAACGCAGGACAAATTTGTTATATTAATACTCTCTCTGAAATAAATAATATCCCCACCGGGGGGCGTGGCGTCACTTGCAACGTATTAAAATTAGAGCCATATATCTGTGTTCAAGGAAGGCACATTAAATATAATATTTTTTTATTGTTTAAAAAGATTTATTTGCTTCACATAAGTATATTTAACAAAATCCAGCCCCCGGTTTTTGAGATATTTGTTGTTGAACTATTAAAAATTGTTATTTCTTTATTTCCTATTTTTTGTTTTTTTTTTTTTTCAAAAATATTTCTATAAAAACCGTTGTCTTTTTGCATTTTTTGTTTCTGTTTTTTTGTATCACCAATATTGTTCATATACGAAGAATTCTAACGTTTAACCAAATAGCGCGCTGCTTCTGCAGGTTTTACTTTGACGATTTTTTCCACGTGACAATAAAGAAGGCACAATCTTTCCACGTACCTTGTGATTGAGAGAAATGACTTAAAAAATAACAGTAAAATTTTAAACATAATTTATCTTGCCACTGTTGAGAAAATTTATAATTTAAATGTTTAAAAATCATCGTTTTTTATGGCGTCGTTTCTCCGTTAGTTCTTCACCTTTTCCATCCATTTTTTTGACGAAATACATACGTTAATGAGAAATTTGTATTGTTGTTACATTTTTCTGCGATATTGTTGATAATATAGAAGTTATAGCTCTTCAAGCGACGCCGGAATCCTCCTTTCGTCATTGTCCTTGAAATTTCAGACGTTTTGCAAATGTTAGGACAGGTTGGCAAAGGTGTTAAAAGTTATTTATATGGTGGGATGCGAGAGCCCATTCATCGGTAGAATTATTTTTTCGTCAATTTTTCTATATTTTGCTGGCTACTGTATGTAGGTTGTTTGAGTCATAAGACTCGAATAGCCTACAAATTGTGACAGCAAAACAGCGTTTACGAATAGCAAATCGAACAGCCTATGACGTACTCCGAAGACTTCATGAAGAATACGTCATTAAAATATTAATTGATAACGCTTTCAACCGTAGTTAATGAATTCATGATTATTCAGCAAAATAATCATCTATTATTTTACTAAGAATTCTTGTAGAAAAATCCAGAGATATATAATCTAAAATTGAATTTAATCTGAGATTACTTGTGACTTTGAATACTATTCTATTTTTTTCTTTCTTTGAATGTTTTATGCATTGGCATTCACCTCAAGGATAAATTAGCAATTTCTTCTCATATTTCATAGATCATACCTACTTCTATTTTGACGACAATATTGGCATTTAATTCATTAATGAAAAAATATAGTCACATCATAAAGTAGTATGTCAAAATAGTTGCCCACATTATTTTTTACACACCTTTCGAAATAATTTTTAAAAATTATAAATTATATCGGAATCATACGATATTCGTGGATAATAATGAAGCAATAGCGTCTCACAATAGCAATAGGAATGTTAATTCAAGAAACTGATTTTTAATGTGTAATGTGTCTGCACTTCAGTCTTTCAATTAAATAATTATTATGTGATGTAACAATCTGAAAATTTAATAATATTTCTCTTAAATTAATTGGTATTTGAATATGTCTTCAGTTACAAATATATTAAATGTGATATTTAATCCATTCTGGAACCTATTTCTGGAGTATTTCCGCATCATTATTGTATTAACTTATACGATTAATGTTTACCCTACTATGGAAAATAAGGTCTATAGTTAAAAGCTATGTTTCTTTAATATCTTTCTAATTTCCGGACTGGAAGAAGCAGGTTCAAGAATTATGTATCGGCCCGCACATTACCACAATACAGTTTGCCATTTGAAAATGCCAGCATCCTGACTTTACATTATTACTGGCGCGTACGTTACCATAGTACTCTTACCATTTGGTAATGACACCCCTGACGTTATGTTAGTACCACCCCGTTCTTTACAGCAGTACTTATAGGCATTTGGCATTGCCACCCCATACTTCACGTGAATAAAAGCCCATACTCTATGACAGTACTATTTTTAATTTGGCCCTGTCTTCAAGTTACTTCAAGCGTGTAATCTTATGCAGTCCTGTTGGGCAATTAGGAATGCAACCCCTGACTTCACGTAATTACAAGCACGTACTCTAGCGAACTAGTGATTGACATTTGCCAATTCCAACCCTGAATTTACATTAGTATTGTCACATACTTTACGACATTGCTTTTTGGCAATTTTAAAGGCCTCTCCTGTCTAAACTTTAGCACATATCCATACTTTACGACTGTACTGTTTGGCATTTGGCAATGCCACCCATGATTTCAAGTAAGTACCGGCCCGGCCCGGCCAATGCTTTTCGACAGTATTATTTGTTATTAGGCAATGCAATTCCTGTCTTCATGATAGTACAGTCTCGTACTCTACAGTAGTATTCTTTGACATTTGACAAGGCCACTATTGACACGTTAGTACAAGCCTGTACTTTGGCGCGGTGCTCCTTGGCATTTGCAATGCGTCCCCTGTCTTCAAGGTTGGAACCGGTCCATATCCTACGACATTACTGTTTGGCATTTAGGAATGCCACCCTTGACTTCACGTAAGTACCAACTAGTACTTTACCGCAGTGCTGTTTGCCATTTGGCACTGCCAACCCTGACTTTACGTTAGTACCGGCCTATACATTACCATAGTACTCTTCGTCACCAATGACTTCACTTTAGTACCGGCCTATACAGCACCGCAGTATAGATGGGCATTTGGCAATGCCACCCCTGCCTTTACATTAGTATCAGCCCGAACATTTCAGCAGTACCATTCGGCTCTTGGAAATCTACCCCTGACTTCTCGTTAGTACAAGACCGTATTTCAGTGCAGTACTGTATGAATTATGGCAATGCCACCTCTGACTTCACGATAGTACCGTCCCTTACTTTACCACTGTTCTGTAAGTTATATGGTTATGCCACCCTAGACTTCTCGTTAGTGCCGGCAAGTAAATTAGCGAAGTGTTGTATGGCATTTGGCAATGCCACCCCTGACTTCCAGTTTTTACAAGCCAGTACTTAATCGCAGTACTCTTTGTCGTATGGTAATGCCAACCCAGACTTCACGTTAGTTTTATAGCATTCTTTACTATAGTACTGCTATTTATTGGTGATGCCACCCCTTACTTCTCGTTAGTACCGGCTTGTACATTACCGCAGTATTGTATGGAATTTTGCAATGCCACCCCTGACTTCTCGTTAGTTCAAGCCCGTACTTTATCGCAGAACTATTTGGCATTTCGCAAATCCACCCCTGACTTCACGTTTGTACTGGCCCGTACTTTACGGCAGTAATGTTTGTCATCTAGCAATGCAACCCATGAGTTTACTGTAGTGCCGGCCTTTACATTACCGCAATTAATATTTGGCATAAGACAATGCTAGCCCTGAATTCACGTTACTACAAGCCCGTATTTTACAGTAACACCCTTTGGTATCTTCAAATGCAACCCCGGAATTCCTGTTAGTACAGGCCTGTACTTTACGACAGTGCTGTTTGGCATTTGTCAAAGCCACCCCTTACGTTTTGTTAGTACCGATCTATACATTAAGATATTACTGTTTGTCATTAGGCGATGAAACCACTGACTTCATATTATTACAAGCCAGTAAATTACAGCAGTACCGATTGGCATTTTGCTATGCCACCCCTGACTTAGTATCGGCCCATACATTTAGACAGTACTGTTTGGCAGTGGGAAATGCCACCCCCGACTTCACGTTAGTACCAACCTATACTTTACGACAGTACTTATTGACATTAGGCAATGCCACCCCTGACTTCACATTAGTACAAACCCGTACTGTAGCGCAATTTTGTTTTCCATTTGGCAATTCCAACCCTGACTTAACCTTAGTAACGGCCCATACATTACAACAGCACTGTTTAGCAATTGAAAATGCCCCCTCTGACTTTACGTTAGTACCGGCCCATACATTAAGACAGTATTCTTTCGCAGTAGGCAATGCCACCCCTAACTTCACGTTAGTACAAGCCCGTACTTTAGCGCATTACTCTTTGGTATTTGGCAAAGCCACCCCTGAGTTCACGTTAGTACCGGCACATAATTTACGAGAGTACTGTACGACATTTGGCAATGCCAGCCCTGACTTCACGTCAGTACAAGCCCGTAACTTTACCGCAGTACCAATTGGCATTTGACAATGCCACCCCTGGCTTCACGATAGTACCGGCCCATTGTTTACGACAGTAATGTTTGGCATTTGGCAATGCCACCCCTTATTTCACGTCAGTACTGGTCCGTACATTACCGCAATAGTCGTTAATATTTGCTAATGCAACCTCTGACTTCACGTTAGTACCGGCTCGTACATTACTGCAGTATTGTTTGGTATATGGCAATGTCACCCTTGACTTCACGTTTGTACAAACCGTACTTTACGACAGTACTGTTTGGCATTTGGCAGTGTAGCCCCTGAATTCCCGTTAGTCCAAGCCCGTTCTTTACCGCAGTACAATTTGGCATTTGGCAATGCCACCCCTGATTCAGGTTACTATAATCCCGTAATTTTACCGCAGTACCGTTTGGCATTTGGCAATGCAACCCCGAACATTACGTTAGTACAAGCCCATTGTTTACCTCAGTACTGTTAGTTATTTGATTATCTTATCCCTTACTTGACGTAAGCATTGACTCCTACTTAACCACAGTACTGTTTTCCCTTTGTTAGATCCATCCCTGACTTCATGTTAGTAATAGACCACACTTACTCAACACGAATTTATTTCATTCCGTGATGCTTAAAGAATGCCTAGACTATGCCTTAATAAATACTCCGAACAGTCCTGATCATTTAACAATATAATTGGGAATAATTGATGCCACTCTTGGCATCTAATAATTATTTTTCATAACTTGTGGATTCTTATAATGTATTACATTTTTGTTTTGAGAATACGCGAATCGTTCAGAACAATAAAACGGAATTGAAATTATTACGAAATGAGGACAATTATTTCCAAAAAGTGTTCTTGTGAAAGTCGAAGAGGAGAGGCAGTGCTTTCCTCGACTAAAAATATCCAATCGCAAGAGATAACTTAACTCTAGCTCCCTTCGCTCTCGTCGGCTAAGCTGATATCGCAATACGAGGGAGTCTTTCCTTCGCTTGAGATGTGTGCCGCTAAAAATATATTGCGCGTAACATATGACAATCGACTGGCCGGTGGCCTAGAAAGGAGAAGCATGGGTATAATTCGCGGAATAGAAGCTCCTGGAATACATTTCTTTTTCTTTTGAAACTAAGCCACTCCATTTGTAATGCAATTCCAGAAAAGTCTTTTTGTTCGCTGTTGTCCCACCCAACTCACTCCACTGCGACCCTCCTGGCGATTTCAATAGCCACGCGCTGTTCGAGTGAAAATAATTCCTCATCCTCCTGTTTTCTTACCTGTCCGTCGGCTGACATAAAAAGGCGGCATTTGAGAATCGAGTCATTCATATCATCGACTCAGCTCAAGCACTTAGTAGGATCAGTAAGAGTGAGGCACTGACCAGTCAGCCATTTCCGCACAGAACATCAGACGACTCTTTGTTGTGTAGTTTATTCTCATCAGATCAACGCTCTTACGGAGACGATCCTCACTCACAAGGCATGTTCATTTTCACAGACGTTATTCCGTTTTACGTTGGTGAGAACCATGATCCATTATCTTCCATGGTTCGATTGAAAGAAAAATCGTAAATATCACATTTTACACGAACGAGAAGTCAAATATAGATAATTTGTATCCAGTTTCAACCCCTAAAAAAAAAACAGAAATAATTAAAATAATTATTTACAGAAAATATATTGTTATTCATTTTATTTTACTAAGTAAAGCACTCTGATATGGTCAGTGCATTTTTGGATTGATTATACTTAGGATTTCAAATGTACCAGCTATGCAGTTTAGTTGAATATTGCAATTTACTATTATAAATAATTCTAATTCTTTTTTCTGAACATTGAATCTGATCAAGAATTAATTACCCTTTTGACAGTCAACATCATTCAGTTTTACTGCAATAACTTTTACCTTTAATAGTGTTTAATACCTTAAAATACATTTTTTTAAAGTATCGTGTTCTTAATCTGATTTTGTCTGATCCATCCACAGGAGTAATCCATCGGCAGTACACTACCGTGAACTCAACAGCCGACTCTGCAAGAGATATAGCTGTAGGCCTATTGAAGGCAAAATCTCCATTCCAGCCTAATCTTAAGCAAGATCGCAAAAGAATTTCACTCGGCTCAGATAGGAACGTGGTTCAAATCTCCCTTGAGTTCAAAATGGAGGATTTTTTATTCGAAACAATGTCTAAATATCCCGCGGAGGAGTACGTTCAGAATTTAATACATTTGCCTTATATTAATGCGAGGAACGTGGGCGAGAGGACGCTGCTCCATCAGGCGGTGATGTTAGGGAAGCCGGACTGGGTTCGAGAGCTCCTGGAAGCGGGGGCTGATCCTTTGATATTGGACAGGTATGGCCACAGCCCACTGAAAATTGCGAAAACCATGGTGTCCAATCACCCAGGGGACAAGGAACGAGAGGATATACTCAAACTTCTTCAATCTAGACACAATATCAGTCGGCCAACAAATGTAGAATTGATAAATGACGTGAAAACGTTCTTTTTCACCGAAATTGCTGCTTCCCAGAAATCAATGGATAAACAGATATCAGGAATTAGGAGTGATTTAACTACGGAATTATCTTCAGTTAAACAGTCTTTGGATAAAGTTTTGGGAGAACTTGGCAACACAGTAAGAAAAGAGGCGTTAGAGAAAATAAGCAGAGATCAAGAAAATGGTTCCTCCATTGTTAACAATTTAAAGCAGTCCGTGGCTGATTTGGGAAACGAAATAAAGGGCGTGAATTCCATGGTAACCACGCAAAAAGAGGCATTGGCGAAAATTAGCAGAGTGCAAGAAAATGGTTCCTCCGTTGTTAACAATTTAAAGCAGTCCGTAGCTGATTTGGGAAATGGAATAAAGGACGTGGATTCCATGGTAACCACGATGGCAGAATCTGTTGCGGAAGTAAAAAAACAACAGGATAGCACTGTTGTTAAAGTAGACACTCTGCAATCGCTGTTGACCACGGAACACACTTCTATCAAGGAATCCATGGTAACACAGAAAAACAAGTTGTTTGCTGAAATGGAGAATTCTAAAAAAAATCAATCTGCGATTCAGAATGTTCTGGAGAATGTGGAAAGTATGTGTGTAGAATTCTTTAGTAGATTCTACAAACCCAACAGAAAGGCGTGCGTAGACGCGATGATGCGGAAGACGGAGTTGAAGCCCTCGAACGAAGGCAACATTTCGAAAATGAAGAGATGGTACGAAATGCTGTACGACGAGGATCGCACCACGTCTTGCATTCTGGAATTCCTTCGATTCCAGTCGAACGTCAAAGTTATAGTCAATTTCGAATCTGGAATCATCGGAAGAACGAAACCGACATTGAGAGACCACGACGGGAGAGAACGGAGTGGGAGGGACTTTTATTCATTCGCTGACCTTGAAGAGCGAAAGGCGTACGTGGGTGGGGGTTGGATTGATAGGTATGCTATTGCTTATCTCGCCGAAGCATTGTCGCAGCTGTCCGTGTATTTGTCGTTTAACAACAGAGCGCTTCCATATTCGGGAGAGGGCGACGGAGGGCGATTCAAGAGAATCCTCGAGGAGGCAGAGAGGAAGAAGAGAGACGGAGTGAAACTGGATAATTGGATCTTCTTGGCGCTGGGTAAACAAAATCAACATGGCAAGGAGATATATTTGACATCGACCGTTCCTTCGATAATCGCCCACTACGGATCTTCGGTCGCAAGGTCTAAGCTGAGTGCACAACTCCCGTCGCTCCTCGAGTACTACGATAAACACGTGGTGGCGACACTGAGCAAGGAGACCAAGGTACGTGAAGAATAAAATTCTTATTTCTTAAAATCAATTCCACTCCATTGCAATTTCTGGTGAATAATTAGAGCACTACATTGACGAACGACGCCGAATGGAACATTTTCAACAACACATTCAAGTAAGACGCCATTATTTAATCTTGTCCATTCGTCAAAGTGCACGGCAGTGTGTGTCTGCAGTTCGCATAACAATCGAATCACTCGCTTTAAGAGTTTCATTTGTCTTTTTTGTGAAAAACATTTTTACTCTCAGTTCGTGATTCAAATTTCATGATAAATTTTTGAGTGACATCACGAAGGAAAAAATCACAAGTAGAACTAAAATGTAGATTATGGCACAACCCTTAACCCTTTCCCTACTAACGCCGAACATATTCGGCTTTAAGTTTCTTGACCAGGGAGACGAAGGCCGAATATATTCGTCGGAGCTTTTTCTGGCCAAGGGAACGAATGCCGAATATATTCGGCTTCGTGCTCCCCCCCCTTTTATGACGGTCGCAGGTACGCGAAGGCTTAGTTTTGGGACCCAACGCATCTGAGGGTTAGGCCTCACCCACGAAATCCGGGAGCAGGTACCTGTACCCCTTGTCGTATATTTCCCCGCTTTGTGGAAAGGGACCGCGGCCATATGATTGTTTATTCAGTCATTTTGCAGAATTGATTTTTTTTTATTTCAGAAATTATAAACTAAGAATTGAATTCTCTGTCTTTTGATGAGCGTTTACAATTTTTAAACGAAATTCTACGATAAATATTAACTGAAATCTCAATTACAGTATGATACCAACATTTGATAATGCATACCCGGAATATTTTATTTCAATATTTTGTCGTCAAATGAGTTAACATCCATTAAAATTTATTATCGGATTGGAAATGATTAATGCATTAAATCCATTAACATTTAACCGTAGAGCTTCGTTTAAAATTTGACAATGCACAGAAAAAAACTAGGAATTCAGTCTAAAGTCTGCTATTTAAGAGCAAGCAACAATTATACGTGTAGCTAATACATATTAACAAATCATAAGTTGACCGCGAAAAAATTCCGCAGGGAGGGTTTTAAACCAGGAAAGGAGGTAGCCCAACTACCCTCAGAGTTCGAGATAATGCGGAGACCCTGCTGAGACGGGTTGATAACGGTTGGGATCTGGGGGTGTGTGGTTACCTGCGAGACCCTTCTTAACGGATGCCCCGCAAAAATGCTCCGTACAGAGGGTACGAAAAGGTCTCTTGGAGCTCAGTGTAGCAGTCATGCTAAAGAGAGAAATCCACTGTCTCGAAAGGGTTAAGAGGGCTCCATACTGAGGATAGGAAAATTGTTTCAGACATTCCTCTCTAACGCAGTTACGGCTTTGCCGTGAAAGATGGAGACTTGCAATTTTTGTATTATGTAGATGAAAAGTCACTTGTTGATTTCAACGGAGTAACTTTATCATGCAGTGATTGTGTTTTATATAAACAAAAATCAAATATTTGAAAGATCTTAAATTTTTAAGATTTTTTTTGCTAATATTCCAAGGCACGTTGCGAACGCTAGATTCGAAAATGAGGATTATCAGCTTACTTGTATTAAACATTGGTCTTCCATGCACGCAAAAAATAAACATTCACTGTTGTTGCTCTTTATTATTGCTATAGCAATTTTAAAGTTACAAGCCTGCATTGATTACGGAGTAGAATTTTATTCACTTCAAATATTGATGCCTATAGATATGCCTCCCGTCCAAAGTGGAGCTTTAAAATTTTCACTGGCAGGTTCTTTTTAAATTATTGAAAATATACTATCATATTTTAAACTCTAATACGACTCTTTCCTACATTGATTGCAGAATATCTTTGAAAGTGCAAGGGGATAGCAGCATATGTGTGCGCCATGTGTTTGAAAACAACGGCATTGTTGCTGAAGGAGAAGCAACTGACTGATTTTCGACAAGAATGACAGAATGAAAAATAAATCAGCTCCTTACAATACAACCATCATGTTGCCAAGAGAGAATAACATGGTCGCACATGTTCAATGTTCTTATTTAGAAATCTGTAATTTTTATTGTATTTTTCTTAAAGTGGTTGAAATAATATTTTCCTATTAAATAATGGTTTCCTTTTTTGGAACAGAAGTGTTGTGTCTTTATTATATTGAAATATGCTTTGCTAAATTAAGAATTATAATTTGTAGGGTAATAGAATAACTCAGTGCGAGTTTGATATAAAAAAAATTTAAGAAGTTTTTCAAAGAAATATTTCTTGCGACACAGAAAGTTTGATATATTGTTTGATGTACCCTTGTAAATATGTCCTTAATTAGTTATGTTAAATGCGGTTTCAATTTTTTTAATACTTGTAATGCCAATGACAAAATATTTTATATGTATGGTGTTGGAGTGTCTTATTCTATATATTTTACTAAATATTCTATTTAAATTAACCATAAATTGTCTAATTTTGTTCTTAAGTTATAAAACATTCCTGACAAAACAATGTACGTCAAAATGCAATACATTTGACTTTGATTTTGATGAGTATGATTTGATATTGTTCCTTTGACTTTTACTTTCAAACATATTTCCCAATTACTTTTACTTTCATAATTTTTGCTAATAAAGTTTTGATTCTACAAAAAATGAGCATTTTCTATTTCTAGTAAATCATATTTTCATTTTAAGTAGAACAATGAATGAAAATATTCACCTGAGTATTATTAATGTTTAAAATAAATATATTTGGCGTAAACAAATATTTAAGGATTGACAGACCTAAAAAAAAACTTAAAATTATTAATTTTTAAAATATAGCGTGTTTTGAAAAAAAAAGTCACTTCAGAACGGTAGTGGAAGCTCACTTGTAATCTATTGCGGAATATCAGAATGGCACCCTATTCTCATTGGTCCCTTGCAACTGGATAATTTTGGAGATATTAGAAACAGCTATTACTTGTAAAAAAATGGTTTGTTAATGTTATAGTTACATACTAAAGATGGAATGCATTTTAGTTTAGCTGTCTGAAAGAATAAAACTGCATTGTCTTTTAAATGCACAACGGCAATTAATCATACGTACGTACGCGTGGCCTTTTGTAATGTTGATGAATAATGAAATAAATGATGACCTTTAAAATAAAATGGTTTTATTAAAAAATGAAGCGTAAATTAGAAATTCATTTTGAGAACCTTCACAACTGGCTCAGAAATGGCAGAAAGCGATTATTTGTGACTAAAAAAAATCCAAGCAGCCACCATTTGTGAAACAAAAGACTTTACCATTACCTCATAGGTAACGTGGTATAAATTACCCATGAATTAGTTTATGCGATTATGAACTATTTTTAAAATGCCAAGCATCGAGTCGGGCTGTTGTGTTTGTTGAATAGTTTAAAAGTGTTAATCAAGAATAAGATTAATCTGCAAATCGAACCTTGCCTCGAAATTTACAGCAATTTGTTGACTATTTGCTTTGAAATCACAGGTCACAATCAGGACTAGGGAGTTTCTGATGTTAAGTCTAATGCATCACAGATGTTGGTTCCATACCTTATTTTTAGTCACAAATAATCACGTTTTGCTTTTTTAAGGTCTTAAGCGACATCTCTCAAATTTAATTTCTCATTTTTTGTACAGTTTTTCAACTAAACCATGTTGTTTATTTTTTACATTTATCTTATTATACAGTTTATAGTTTTTGAGAATGTTGTGTACATTTTTAATTCAAATATTATCGATATTTTATGGATAAATCTTTTGAAAATTAACAGTAAATGTTTGATGAAAAAGAATGGAAATATATATATTAAGTCTAAAAAATGTTTAAATACTTGTATTTATATAATCTTAGTAGGAATTGGACCATTTACATATATCATGGTGTCTTTTTGAACTTTGTAAGCGTTGGCGTCAAAATAACACGACAGTTTAGCAACCAGAACACTTTCAAATCGACACCTATCCGCACAAAAACCCTTGTTACAGCAAACAACAGCAAGAGGCCCACTAAACAAGCTGCGATTCTGATCAGAACCATGTGACACCATGGCTTGTACATCTGAATAATCCGTGGTAAGAATATATCTGACAAAAAAGAATATCTATCTTGGTATGAATATCAAATATTTTACTTGAATTAAGAAACAATTTCATTAGGCTTAATGAAGGTAGGTAATTCATAGTTCTAATTTTGTCTGCAAACAGTGGGCAGACATGCATTGCCTGAAAAACGCAGCAGCCTCCTGCAACAGTTTCAAAACAAACAAATCACAGATTTAAACCGCAACTCAGCTTCAAGAGCAGTATGTCTAGAAGTTAACAGATGACTAATAAATGGGTGCTTGTAGTTGCAAAAGAATCAATCATCGGATTATCCGAAAGGACAGTTTAACTCGTGCAGTGTGAGTAACTTTTTGTGCCTTCGGTCCCGTATCTGTATTATTAGTATTGGAATGTTCGAAAAATACGTCAACTCGTACTGTGCATTTAACTTACTTTTCCTACCTACAAAGATCATCAACGCATTACTCTAAAAACACGTAAAATTGTGCTTTGCATGGTACTTACACTGCCTAGTTTCAAGAGGCCTGAATTTGTAGTATTATTCATTGGATTGTCTGAAAAACACATTTAATCGTGCAGCGCGGATCACTTACGCGGATTTCCTACGTACAAGGGACCAATGTTTGAAATGATTGACATTAAATAATGATAAAAACTCATAAAATTATGAATTTATGTGGGTTACAAAAATAGCCAAGTTTCAAGGAGCCTGAATTTAAGGAATTTATAATAGGAATATCCGCAACAATACGTTTACTCACGCAGCGTGGGTGTCTTACTTTGCCTACTTTTTAAAGGTTCCCGTATTTCTATTAAGTAATAAGAGAATGTTCGAAAAAAACGTTTACTCGTGCAGTGCGTGTATTATTTTTTGACTTCCTACATAGGGCTTGTAATTGGCGTAATTATCATCGGATTATTCTAAAAAAAGGTAAAAGTTTGGATTGCGGATTACTTACGTGGATTAGTGTCAAGGGGCTCACTATTTGTGGAATTAGTCATCGGATAATCAGAAAAACACGTTTACTCGTGCAGCGCCGGTAACTTATTTTGTCTACGATCAGGGGGCCCATATTTGAAGTAATCATCATCGGTTTGACTGAAAAACCTACATTGATTACGGAATAGAATTTGATTCACTTCAAATATTGATGTCTTTAGGTTTGCCTCCCGTCCAAACTGGATCTTTGATGTTTTTACGAGCAGGTTCTTTTTAAATTACCGAGCATATACTGTCATTTTTTAAACTCTTGTAAGACTCTTTTCTATATTGGTTGAAGAATATCTTATGAAATTACAAGCGTATTTATGCCATGTGTTTTAAAACACCGGCATTGTTGCTGAGGGGGAAGCAGCTTACTGGAAGTCGACGAGAATGACAGAACGCATAAGATATCAGCTCCTTACCATACAGCTATCATGTGTTGTCATGAGGGAATAACATGGTCACATATGTTCTATGCTTTCATTTTAAAATCTGTAATATTTATTGTATTGGTTTTAAAGTGGTTTAAATAATCTTTTCCTTTTAAGTAGAGGTTTCCTTTTTCGGAACAGACGTTAATGTGTCCTTATAAAATTGCAATATACTTTGTTAGATTAAGAATTATAATAAGTAAGATAATAGAATAGCTCAGTGAAAGTTTTATGTAATGAACATATAAGAATTTTTTTCAAAAGAAATATTTGTTGCAGCATTGAATGTTGGAAATATTATTTTTATATACTATATGTCCTTAACTAGTAATTTAAATGTGATTTCATATAGTATATGAATACCTTAAGTCACGTAATGCCATTGGCAAAATGTTTTATGTGTATGGTGTAGGTGGATCTTTTTCATAACATTTTACTATTTGATGAATTTGCCATTTTTAATCAACCAAAAATTGTCTATTTTTTTATTTTATTCCATATTTTAAAAACATTTCTGAGACAATAATGTTCGTGAAAATGCAGTACATTTGACTTTGAATTTGATGAGCATTAGTTAACATTGTTCCTTTGGTTTTTTCTTTTAAATTTATTTCATACTAACATTTTCCTTTCATAATTTTGGGCTAATTATGTATTGGTTTTACAAAAAATGAGTATTTTTTTATTTTCTAGGAAAATAAATTTCCATTTCAAATAAATACAACTGTTTCAGGCTGGATATGGTGGAAGTTCTAGTGTCAAATAAATAAATCTGTGGAAGATTACCAAGTGTCTTCCATTTCAAGTAAAATAATGAATGAAATGATTCATCTAAGTGATGATAAAGTTGAAATAAATATATTTGACGATAAACAATAATTTAAGGCTTGACAGTTCCAAAAAAATTACTTAAAATTCTCCTCTGCAGTTAGTTCAAATTATTAAAAGTTTATTAATATTAAAAATGATGCATGTGTTTTGAAAAAAGAGTCATTTGAGAAGGTTCGTGGAATCTCACTTGCAATCTATTGGCGCACATCAGAATGGCACCCTAATCTCTTTGGCCCCTAGCAACTGGATAATTGTGGAGATATTTGAAACAACTATTACTTGTAAAAATTTATTTGTTATTGCTGTTGTTCCCACTTTAAGAAGGAAGCGTTATAGTTGAGCTGTCTGGTATAATGTCTTTGGTATTCCAAGTTTGGTTCAAGATCAGGAGTTATCAAACAATACCGTAATTTTTTAATTAGTTTTTATTTTACATGCGTCGGTAGTATGGATAAAAAAAACCCTGGACTGCGGATATCGTGTATTTTGTGATAATTGTTAAATATTTTAAAGGTTTTCATTACCTATAAATTAGTTTATGCGATAATGAACTCTTCTAAAAATGCCAAGCATCAAGCTGGGTGGTTGTGTTTGTTGAATAGTTTAAAAGTGTTCCAAGTTTTGAAGAAGACCAGGAATTTTCTGCACAGCGATCTTAGCCTCGACCTTTGCAGCAATTTGTTGACTATTGTCTTTGAAATCACAGATTGGGACTAACACTTAGGAGTGTTTCTGATGAAATTCTTTTGCATTACAGATTTTGGTTTCATAGCTTAGTTTTAGTCACAAAAAATCACGTATTGTTTGTTGAAGGTCAGTTGAAGGTCAAATTTAATTTCGACTTTTTAGTACTTTTATTTCACCAAACCATGTTTTTTTATAGTTTTTATGTTTACCTTATTCCATAGTTTATAGATTTTAATAATATTATATACATTGTTAATTCAAATGTATCGCTATTTTATGGATAAATCATTGAAAAATTAACGGTGTAATATTTAGTGAAAATAAATAGAAAAAATATATGTGCGTCAAATTATTGTTTAAATACTTGTATATACAAAATTTTTAAATAAATTGGACCAAATACATAATTTATGATGTTATTTTGAAATTTGTAAGCGTTGGAATAAAAATAACATGACAATTTAGCAACCGCAACAGCTGGAAAACAAGTCATATCAGCCAAAAACCATTGGTCATCATAAAAAAATACATATAGAATGGTATTTTTTCAACCTGTATTCTAGCTATGAATGAGAGGAATCAAATGATGATAACCTGTGCAAAAAATATTAAAAAATTACACAATAATTACACTCTTACATCTGCAAACCGAAGTCGTGCTCTGATATTATATTCAAATCAAAGGAAAAATAACCAGCACTTTCTTAACAAGGATGCTTAGAGAATTTATTTGGTGGAGGTCTCAACTGATTCTGGACTGAAACTCCACTGAACGGGTGAAAACTGGCCTGAAACTAGACTGTACTGCCTTGGCCTCTCAACAAGAAAAACTGCGGTCAACTGAAACTCCACTGCTACACTCCCTTGCTACTCCATTTAAATAGAACTGCTTCTCTCTTGCTGCGTGAGTGCTCCACTGCCACTGAACTAAACAGTTGGCTCAGGTCAGGCCATCCTATAAACTCCACTGCTTCTCCCTTGCCACATCATTTTATTGCCTTGCCTTTCAGCTGCTGCAGCATTTAGGTATCCTTACTCTCAACCTAACTGAACTGCTTCTTAAATTCTTTGCATTCAGAAATACTTTTTTCATGAGAAGTCAAATGCCAACCCAGGTACAAATATCTGGTCTGTTACTAATCTGGAACTGGATTATAGGCCACTCTGGGAGTCCAAGCCACGCGGTCGAAAGCGACCCAACCCGTCACTGAGGGTGGTTTATGGCAGCAACTGACCAGTCACACTATTGTTTACAACTTCTAAACGTTAAACATAAATTGCAAAATTATGATAGTCTTAGTGTTTAACAAATCACGCTGATGAAAAGGGTTTTTTCATCGCAGTTATACGATGGATATTAACCATTTTACGCGCTTTAGTAAACCAAGGCAGTTTAATGTACATTGTATTACTAAAACACGTAAAATGGTTAATCTCTATCATATACCTGCGATGAAAAAACATTTTCTTCAGCGTGACTAGTGCAACACAAAGACGAACTAAATTCTTCCATTTATGTGTAATTAATACAAGTTATAAACTATACTGTGACTGGTCAGTTGGTGCTATAAACCACCCTCGTTGAAGGGTTCAGTCGTCTTCGACGCCGAGGCTCGGAGTTTGAGTGCCTCCCGAAGAAATCCCCTCTTGTTCTTTCAGGGCAAGGATTTTCCTGCTATTGTGCTCAATGATCGATTCCGTAACAAGAATTTTAAGAAGCATATATTCGGTTTGTTTAGCACGTGGTCCTTGCTTCACCCGAAAGTTTGGCAAAAATGGAAATCCTGCAAATGAATCGGAGAGATAGTTCCGCCAGTAAACACTTCGCTGAGAGCTTTGTGTCATTATTTTCCGGTAAACATTATGTAATTGATGTTTTTATTGGTACATACATTCAGCAATTATCTCCTTTCAACATTTCTTCAAGTTAGGGGTCGTACATGGACTACGTTACGGTTTACGGTGATTATTTACCCCTCTCCCCCCCTCTTCTTTGAAAACCGTAGTTTTTTTCCCAAATACCCATCCCCCCTGACATGTAACGTTGTCTCTACAAATGAAACTTTCACTTCAAAATTATTTTCTCAAGTATTGAGTGAGTGTATTTTTAGGGAAAGTTTGATGGAAAAATTTTGTCACGGGGTCGCTTTTTAATGTGGTTTTAGAGAGAGATAGTTCCCTAGTCATAATGGAGACCATATTCAAATTTTAATTGTTTATTTTAGCGTCTGTAAGAAGTACGAAATAAATATTGTTATAATAAAGGCGCTAAGATATAGTTATATATGAGCAAATTTTCAGTAGTTATATAAATGAAGCTACATAACTCTAAACTTTACTAATTTTCTCACGCCGTATGGTATGGCTGAAAACCCTTCAAAATAGCCGTTTTTTTATTGCTATTCTGTAAAAATTACTTCGATGAGTACTAGTTTATTTTTTATAAATAGTTTAGAAAATATGAAAACTATACACCGATAGTTTTTTGACGGAATCTACGTACTAGAAGTTCCTAAGTTGTTTAAAATTCTTCCTCTTGTGCGCAAAGCCGTAATCTATCCCATGTAAAAGAGATTACATTTACAGACAAATTGTTCGAAGAGTAGTTCGGCAAGAGGTTGATATTTTGATATCATTGGAAAGATGAAAGTTTTTTCTTTTAAAATGAGGCCAAATTCATCAAATTCTAGGTGAAGTGAATTTTCGCTCAAACAAGGTACCTTAACCAACGATAAGGTTAAAACCCAAGCAATTTGATGGTATGAAGACTTGCAACAATGTAGAAGCAATGGTTCAGTTACATTGAATATAGTAGATGATTGGGGTGTATGAAAGACCCCGCGCGCCCTTCCTCATGTTATACTCTGAAGTATTGTCAATACGATATAGAAGTAAAAAACGTAAACATTTAACGGAGCATTTTAACAGCTACGTTACTTTGAGTGGACCCCCACCCCAGCATTCCCCTTCGTTACCTTCGTTAAGTTTCTGTGACGCGTGCGAGAAAAGAGTGCGTGGAGAGCCGTAAGATAGTAGGATAGATACGAAATAGATACAATATACACTACATTTACCAATCGAAACTTCAGAATTGAGCTCAGTCAGATCGCCTGGTTTACCAACACGGTCTGAAAATGTCGATATTGAACTATCGAATCCAGTAGTTTGAATTATTTTGAATTATTTCAGCCGCACATTTCTTCCCTTTCCCTTCTTACAACAAGCAACTTCTTACAGTCACGCTTTAAATGATATCGATTTTATTCTGTTTCCCATCGGCAACCAAAAGAAGAACGATGAGCGCCACGTTCCGACCTCTTTGGATCAATCTGAGATCTCAGACAGGTTAGCGGGAAAGCGGGCTCACTCGGCTCGCTTCTCAGATCGATCTAGCCCACCCACTCCGTTTACCATACCGAGCTGAGGCGGTCAGATTGATCTGAGATAGATGGTAAACGTAGTGATAGTTAGGTATGTATAACGTATAATATAATTGTATATAATATATAACTTTAAGTATAAAGATCTAACGTAGGATAATGAAATACATATAAGAATTCCGTTGCGTAGTACTGACATTCATAGACTTCAAAATGCACATTTCCTTTTTCTATTTTGAGGGCAAGGGAGTTTCAGCGCTGTGGGCAAGGGATTTTTAGAGGAGTGGGCAAGGCAGTTTCAGAGGATTGGGCAAGGGAGTTTCAGTGGTGAGAGCTAGGAAGTGTCACCTCATTAGGCAGCAAGGATGTGCCAGCCCATTATACACTACGTTTACCAATCGATCTCAGATCGATCTGACTGGCTCAGCTCGGTATGGTAAACGGAGCGCGCTGGCCAGATCGATCTGAGAAGCGAGCCGAGTCAGCCCGCTTTCCCTAACCGGTCTGAGATCTCAGATCGATCCGAAGAGGCCGGAGCGTGGCGCTTATCGTTCTTCTTTTGGTTGCCGATGGTAAACAAAATATAATCGATATCATTTACGGCGTGACTTGTTGCAAGAAGGGAAAAGGAGCGGCTGAAATATGCAAGAAATCTCAAAATAATTCAAACTACTGAAATCGATAGTTCAATATCGATATTTTCAGACCGTGTTGATAAACCAGGCGATCTGAGTAAGCTCCCTGCTGAACTTTCAGATCGGTCTGAACTCAGACCGATCTGAGATCGATTGGTAAACGTAGTGATATTTACAAGGGCCTCTGTGCCAGTGCAGCTGCAAGGTATTTTATTGCACAGCTTACCTGCTGCCACCCCACTTCTAAACTCCCTAGGTTTTGTTTCAATTTCAAGGCAGTTTAAGCGGAGAAGCAAGGCAGTGTGATACAAGGGAGTTTCAGCCCTGTTTCAGTTGAGTTTCAAGGGAGAAATTTTTACTTGAAATGTGGCAACATAGGTTTCAATTAATTAGTACCTGATTACTGTTATTGCGATTCGATGGTATTGCCTCAAAGTATAATATCGGAATTGACATTTAAAAATTGGTTCTTGCAGTTACTTTTTGGGCATGGGAATGACCAGGTACAAAGGACTCTCTTGAGGCATGACTATCAACTGCAAGTTAGACATGAATCAAGTAGACGTTAGTAAATGGTAAAATGATTATCTAGCAATTGATAAATCCTGCTTACTTCCGCAATTTCCTTCTAAATTTTTATCAGGGTGTAGTTTTTTATAGGTTTCCTTATAGGTCATCCTGTAGTAACAATAGCTCTCTTTTGTTACTTACAGGTTTTCCTATGGTTCCTATAGGTTGTCTTATATTTACCAATAGTTGTATATAGTTATTTATAGGGTTTTTATAGCTATTTTAAGGTTTTTTTATAGTAGCTATTAGTTTTTTATTGTTACCTATAGGGTTTCTTATAATTACTTATGTTTTCTAAAATTACTTACCTACAAGTTTTTTAAAAGTTACTTATCGAAAATTTGGGCCAAATTTAAATAGTTTCCAATAGTTACTTATAGAAATTTTCTCCTGCGATGACTACGATAAGTCCATCTTGAACTACTTTACTGATTTACTCACCACAGTTTTCAACCTATTGGCGGGCGATTTCAGAATCCCTTGACGGGATACGAAAAAATCTTACTCCAGGGGAAATTCGACGGGTAGCATTGCATTCAAAATATATACATTTATTTCCAGAGGTATTACGCGACAATTTTGGTGTTGACACTAAAACGCGAGTTTCTTCATGAATAGGTATGTTGCGTATCATGCCACCTCGAGCCCCTGTAAATGGAATTTAGAAACAAGGTGACAATAATTATTGGCACTAGTAATTATTCTATCGATCAATGATTTATTATTTTCTGATTAAATAATTTTACTAACGTAGAATTTAAAAATGGTATAGTGACGATAACAACAGTGTTATTTATCCCACTCAAATGGTAAAAACTTCATAAAGAACTCGAGTTCATTGAAAAATATGGAAGAGACCCGAATTACAGGGAGGGGTAAGAAGAAGAAAAATAGATTAATTTCCAAAAATTACCAAAGTATCAGATTTTTTAGATCTTTTTTATGTGTCTCTTATCCTGTTTACCTAAACTTCCTTGCTAAGTTGTGATGTCAGCATGGCTACTACCACAATCTGCATCAAATTCCGCTTGATCAAAAATGCCATATCTATGGCGTGTGCCTTTGGGAATAACCAATCATGTCAAAGGAATTTCATGAGATGTTGTCGAGAGTAGTGAAAACAAAAAAATCCTTTGTCTCTGTCAGAGCACATATACATCTACATAATACCCTACAAGCCACCACAGAGGTGTGTGGCAGGGGGTGTTTCCACAAAAGATGCATTAATGGGTAGACAATCTACCAGATAGGAAGCAACTATTCTACCAAATGTACATACAGTTGATTAGATAAGTATAATTAGTATTGTTAATAAGCATATTTAAAATTGAAAACTGAAATAATACAGTAATACCATGAAACTGCACATGCCCAAAGGATACTAACTAGTATAGCTAGGGACCAACCAAAAGCCATGCAAGAATAAACAACTCTTCGGATATTTGTTCAACAAACTGTTCTTAAACAAAAATAAAGGAGCAATCCTCTACATATCAGATATGTCTAACGACTGATGGAGACAGACAGATGGAGACAGATAAGTTGAACATAAAACTAATTATGCAGAGTACGGAACGAAGTTCTAAGAATGGAACACTCAGTTTTATGACCCTGCCGTATTTATCGGTGTCAGTTCCAATTTCCACAATTTTTCTGATAAAAAAATTATTCATTGGGCGGATTGCCCCACATATTTGCACAGTTCACATAAGAAGTTACATCAGCTACATAGACAGCCAATATATATTTCGCCACTAGTTCTAATGGAATGGGTTGTACAGTTATATAAGGGATGGTGTTGACTACGCTTGGTACCCTCAGATGGACCGTTAGTTCTTACTCTGTCAATAGCAACTTGTATTAAATAGTTTAGCATCACCCAATTTTTTTAGATACTAATGCAGCTAAACCACGTGGCACAATTAATGTCATCGTTGCATTTATGATGGGCCATTAAAAAGTACATGTCTTTCAAGTTGCTGAGACGTGATAATAGGCCCCGGTGTGGGGTACGGAGGAGTATAAATGGCAGACAGAAAATCACGATTGAAAAAGAAAGCAATTTATTAACAAAAAAAAACGGTCGAAAACAAATCAATTCCCCGAACTGTGACCGGCACAAAGAAAACTATCAGACTCCGGTAATAAGGGGAGGTAGGAACTTTCGGGTACGCATTGTTACCTTGGCTGTGGAGGTAGCGGTGGTCTTTAAAAAAGGTGCCGTGGGTCTTTCTCCCGGGAGCAGCTCTTCCCGCGTCGAGCACTCGACAAGAGACTCATCAAAGCAATGCTCGACGCTCGCCGAAAACCATTGCTTTATATATGCGTGGCCCATTTGCTACCAGCTACGTTAGGCCCCTACTGACCGGAAGCTTTTTCGGGTACTATGGCGGAGGATTACACCACCCGCCAAGCTGCTCTACCGTCATCCTAGAGTGAGGCACGGCTCTTCCTCCCTCGCTTCTCCCAGCTGCTTTTCCTACGCTGCCTCCATCAATCAGCCGGAATAAGGGGATTTGGAGAGGGTTCACACAAGTGAGCCAGCACAGTTCAGGAATCACAACAAATAAACGAGTGACCGTTACACAATACAAATACATTTCATTTCAGGTCATTTAGCCAGTCAGGTCAGCACAGTTCAGGAATCACAACAAATAAACGAGTGACCGTTACACAACACAAATACATTTCAGGTCATTTAGGCAAAAAAAAGTATATATGTCTCTATTGTGTCGAAATCGATCCATATTATCTTCAATTCATAACAAAGGAACAGAGACATTACCAAAAGACACATCTACATACGCGTAAATACGTACGATTCCTTATTTTTTTTGGACCACACCAACATAATACTCGAATTATCGAGGCACACCCAAGACACTAGTTACAAAAGTAAATAACTTATCTAGTTACAGTGAAAAACCAAATATAACAGAAACCTTTCTTTTTTTCAAACAAAAAACCACAACTAGGGGCGAAAAACCCAAGGTTAAATTAAAAAAAACTCTCTCCAAGCAGTGTTGCCCGAGCCAAGTATTAAACTGTTAACAATAACCAAACTTCCTTCAACAAGGTACAAAAATAACACCAAAGGACAAGTGAACCCGGACCAATTACATCACCCAGCAAGACTCAAGGATGAAATATTAACAATCAGCAAAATTAGAAAAAAAATACGAGAGCGACACGGTTGCGCCTCTTCTCAGACCACCGCCGTCTCCGAACCACCTCACAAAAATACCCAAATGAAGGTTAGGAAGGCAAGAAAGGTGCGTATTACTGGGAAGGGGGGATTGGAGTCTCTCGCTGATTAAAAGATTTAATTTGAGACACGTGGCATTTGCGCGTATACTCTTCCGTCTCGACATCCTTCAATTCTACAGTCATCGGGCTTGTAAAGCGGGTTATTCGCCATGGTTTGGACCATTTCGGCAGAAATTTCGCTGATTTTTTGTTAAGCGAGGAACTCACGGGGTATAATTTGTATACGACTGTTTGGCCTTTTTTAAACGGTTGGCCCTTCCGATTCCTATTATATTTTCTCGCTATGATCTTATTTGCATGTTTAAAGTTTGGAAGGGCCTCGGTCCAACTTTCCTCGATGCTTTCTCCCCATTCGGCCTCGGCGATGCTGTCATCGATTGTCCAGCGCATGGCCAAGGGATGATTTCATTCTCGCCCCATAAAGAGACTCGCCGGAGTGCATTTTGTGCTCTCATGGAAGGCGGTATTGAATGCCATAGCTATGGTATGTAGGTTCTCGTCCCACCGGTCCTGTGCATCATGATGAAAAATAGTGAGCGCTGCCTTTAGGTTTCTATTAAACCGCTCGACATGAGACGGTTGTGGATAATATGGACTGGTAGTGACATGTTTTATGCCCCAACCGAAACACATATCTTTTACCTCCCGTGACGTAAAACTCGGGGCATTGTCAGATACCATTATTTTGGGAAAACCTGCTACCACGAAAACACGAGTGTTGAGGATTTTTACCGTATTGGCAGCCCTCATGTTGCGTGTGGGAATAATAAAAACGAATTTCGTTAAAGCGTCAATGACCGCAAGAATCGAAGTATTCCCCGACCGCGTAAGCGTTAGTGGGTCCATATAATCAATTAAATACTTTTCCCCCGGCTCGCTAGCAACCTCAGACGAATGGTATCCTACCATAGTGTTTTTCGCTGGTTTCGCGCTTTGACAGTCAGTGCAAGACCTTACATACATCAGTATGTCCCTATGCATATTCGGCCAATAAAAATCCCGAGATATTTTTCCCTCGTTTTACGATATCCCAAGTGACCGCCGATGATTGAGTCATGGAAATAAGCCATTACTATAGGCCTAATCCCTACGGGAATATAAATTCGATTACGTTTGCTCTTACGTGCACGAAATACCAGAAGTCCCTGACACAACTTGAGATTCCTTACTCTCACCTCGTTATTTAGTCTTTGTTTTAGTCTTTGACATTCTGCGTCCTTCTCCTGATGTTCTAAAAAGGTCGTGAATGATATCGGTGTGTCCTGCAGGACACACAACCCGGGTCGTACGACTTGTTCGTGATCATTTTGGTTTTCATCAAACATCCGTGACAAGCAATCGGCCACGATGTTATCCTTCCCTTTCACATGAGTTACCCGCAACTTATAACTCGATAAACGTAACATCCACCGTCCGACCTTTCCCAACTGCTTAGGATGATTACGCATCCATGAGAGGGCCTGATTATCAGTATATAGCTCGAATTCCCGTCCCCTCAGATATTGCCCAAATTTCTCTACAGCAAATACGACTGCCAAGCATTCGGCTTCATAGGTAGCGTATTTTTTTCCGCTTCGTTAAGGGTCCGGCTTTCAAAGGCTAATGGTGCCAAATGGTCGTTGACTCTCTGCGATAACACCGCCGCTACAGCATTGGAGGATGCATCCGTATGTACCACAAAATCTTTGGTGAAATCTGGGATATGCAACACAGGGGGCGACGCAATTTTTTCCCGTAATTTTTCGAAAGCCTCCTGTTGAGCAGGGCCCCAAAAGAAGCGGGAATTTTTCTTTTTTAGCTGATTCAGTGGGGCCGCAATCTCCGAAAAATAAGGAATAAAACGCGCATAGTAACTGCACATTCCCAAAAAACGTTTCGTCGCCCTCAGATTTCTCGGAACCTGGAAGTTACTCACTACTTCCGCTCTTTCTGGATCTATTCTACTTCCCTGGTTCGACACAACGTGTCCTAGATATATAATTTTATTCAATCCAATTGAAATATTCTCCGGATTTACTGTCAATTTCGCTCGCCTCAGTCGCGAAAAAACCTCTTCCAAGTGTACCATGTGATCATCAAAGTTTTTGCTGTACACCACCACGTCATCAAGATATGTAAATACATATTTGTATTTTATATCACCCAAAATCCTATCAATTAAACGTGAAAGAACTTGTCCACCCGTACAAAGTCCGAAAGGTAAACGCTTATATTTATAAAGACCGAAAGGAGTTATAAATGCTGTCGCCCGCCTGCTTTAGGGAGTCAGAGGAACCTGGTGGTACGCGGCATTTAAATCTAAAATGGAAAAATATTTATCCTTACTAAAGTGCAGGAAGGCGTTTTCCACAGTAGGTAGAGGAAAGGCATCATAAACTACTTTCTTATTCACCCCTCGGTAATCCACTACTAGCCGCGAGGATACATCTTTCTTGGGGACAAAAAAAACTCGGACTAGCGTAAGGAGAATTAGATTCTTCGATAACCCCCTGCTGGAGGAGATCTGTCACATGCTTCCTCATTTCGAACATCTTAGAAGGGTTACATTAAAATGGTGGGGATCTAACCGGCTTGTCATCTGACAAGGTTAAATCGTACTCCATTACGTTGGTACATCCTAACGCTTTGGTGACAACCTCTTTATATCGGTTTAATAACCACTGTACTTTTTCCCTTTGTTCATGATTTAAATACTCGCGTCGTGAAGTCTCATCTTGTCCGTTCACTACGCCATTATTCGTTGGTTGAGAAAGGAATGAGGCAATGATCTCAGGTCTAAACTTAAAACTGTAAGTCTTAGTTACAACATTCGATATCATTCCTGTCTTACTCATAAAATCAGCACCTAAAATTACCTGAACAGGGGAAGCATTAAGAATAAAAAACTCATGTTGCCACGAGTTTCCTTGTATTTTAATATGAAGCATCACCTTTCTAGTTATGTTAATGGGCGTCGAATCTACCTCATAACAAATTTTCTCTACATTAATGAATTTCTGCCAAGCCCCTGTCAGTGTATTCAAAAAGTCTTCCGAAATACACGACACAAACGCATCCGAATCTAACAAAGCAGTAGAAAATAACCCATCTATAGAAATTTTTATTTTCGGTGATAGGTCAAATTTGATTTCTGAGGGCCAACCTCGAAACGCCACTAACCTTCCGCGATAGACTCGTGGCTTTATAACTCCGCGGACCACTCGTTTCCCGTACGGGGCGTATTTCTGCGGGTAAAAGTCGGCTCTGCCATGTGGTCTGATCTTTGCCACCCGCCATACCTACGTGGGGGCAAATCCTGCCTTTGGCGAGGCTGGCTGTTTCTAGGCCAACGTTCGGTGGGCGATAATCGTTGTCCCGATCGCCAATTTAGATCCCCGAATTCAGCGTCAACCATTTCTTCCGCAGGCGGAGGGTCTCTATATGATTCAGCGATGGCTCGTCTTTCATCATAGTTACGTCCCCAACGAACATGCTGCTCAAAAGATTGCGGTTTATCTATTAAATGCCAATAATAATCAGGGTTAAGATTACTGCACACTATCTCCAGCAGTTCGTCTTGTGAGAGTTTTTTTTCTAGCCTTTGATTCATATTTTTCATGACTATAAGATATTCGCTTAGCGATTCACGCCTACCCTGAGTGCGATAGTACAGGTCTCTTTTCAAGCGCGTCTGAAAATTTGGAAAACCAAAGGTCGCTTTCAACTCTTCTCAAAAATGATTTACGTCCCGAAATTGATTGGCCTAATACCAAGTTTTGGCCCTACCGTATAAAATTTCGGGAATTACCTTAAACGCCATATTGTCGGCCAGTTCTAACTGACTCGAGAACCTACCGAAAAGTTCTAAAAATTCCATTACACTTTCCCCCGGTTCACCGTCGAATCTAAAATCCCAACGACGTGCAGCGGCCACGAGACTTTCTAAGATTTTTATATCAAATTGCCTATGATGGTGGACCTGGACCTTGGGAGGTGTTACCTCTGAAACATGTCCGATCAAATCACAGGTACTCCCATTATCCTCCCCACGATCTAGCGAAAGAAAATAATTTCGTAGAAATTTCCGTAGTTCATCCAACGTGCCATTTGTCTTTAACGCAAATCTACCACAAAAGTCATTTACTTCTGCTTTCGTCAACTCGTTGATCCAACTGGTTCCAGAAGGTAGCTTTGCTGCCATCTCTCACACTCCTTTTCCTTTTACTGTACCCCGCAACCACGCTCTGCTACCATTGAGACGTGCTAATAGGCCCAGGGGGTTACGGAGGAGTATAAATCGCAGACAGAAAACCACGATTGAAAAAGAAAGCAATTTAATAACAAAAAATAAACGGTTGAAAACAAATCAATTCCCCGAACTGTGACCGGCACAAAGAAAACTATCAGAATCCGGGAATAAGGGGAGGTAGGAATTTTCGGGTACGAATTGTTACCTTGGCTGTAGAGGTAGCGGTGGTCTTTAAAAAAGGTGCCGTGGGTCTTTCTCCTGGGAGCAGCTCTTCCCGCGTCGAGCACTCGACAAGAGACTCAGCAAAGCAATGCTCGACGCTCGCCGAAGACCATTGCTTTATATATGCGTGGCCCATTTGCAACCAGCTACGTTAGGCCCCTACTGACCGGAGGCTTTTTCGGGTACTGTGGCGGAGGATTACACCACCCGCGAAGCTGCTCTACCGTCATCCTAGAGTGAGGCACGGCTCATTGCTGTGCGTGACAGAATGTGCTGGTTAACTTATATTCCATTTATACTCTTTCGCGCTAGTTTCACACTTGAATGGCTTTAAATCGCCGTGAGTGTCACAATGTACATAAAAATTCAGCTTCTTTTTCTCTACCTTCCCGCAAGTTTCAATCTTGAGAGGAGTTAAACCTTGACCTTTGAAAACACTTCTTTCAGAGCGTCTCATAGACAAATCCTCAGGCATCACACTTATTGCACACATATTCCTTGAAACGTGCTCTGTAATGTATGCACAAACCAAATTTTTATCTACATACTTGATTGTACTTTATTCGCATTAAATTCTTTGCATTAGGAATTACTTTTTAAAAATGAGAATCCAAATGCCTACTCAGGTAAAAATATCTGGTTTGTTACTAATCTGGAACTGGTCTTTAATTAATCTGAAATGGCAATTTCTGGTCTTTAAGTGGTCTGTAACTGGACTGGTCTGGCATTTGAATGGTTAAAACACTGGTCTGTAATATTTGATGGTCTGTAACTGATCTGGAACTACTCTCTAATATTCGATGGTCTGTAACTGATCTGGAAAATGTGCTGGAACTGATATGTAATACTCGATGGTCTATTACTGCCCTGCAATATTTGCTGGTCTATATTCTGATCGTAACAGAGCGGCAATATTTGATTCCACGATATGTGACTACTCTGAATTGTAACTTATCTGTGATTAGAATAAATTTCAGGTATTAGCACTATATGGAACTAGGTAACCCATACTTTATAAGCCACTACTTAATAATGATCCACAATAGTTATTTTGACTGGTTCCTTCCCAGGGAGTAAACTCAAATTGGCTCACCTAAACGCCCTAGTCAATGGTGGAGCAACAGTTGATGCTCGGCCTTCGCTCCGAGTTTGAAGACATACGTGAAAATGAAATGAAGAAGAAAATGAAAGGTACTGACGTGCACATGAAGAGCGCATATGTTACATGGCGAAATATGTTAAGTAGGTTTTATTATAGAGCAGGGGTGTTAGATATTATTTTAGTGTTGTGAGTTCAAACTACTGTCAGTCATTGCGTGCTTTAACTCTGATTTGCTGAAGAAATAGCCTCATGCGCATACATATCTTTAAACACCTATCTTTTAAAGCACCAAGATTTATTTCTGCTGGCTTAAGTCTATCGTTTGTATGCATGGTCAAAAAATAGCAAGCACTCTTTGTCCACCTTTACAAAATTACTGTCAGTCATTATGTGTATTAACTCTGATTTTCGGAATGTACAGCCTTATTCTCATGTGTATCTGTAAGGAGAGCTGTTGGCCTAGGTCTAAAATGATAAACTCATATTCCTTTCATGTCATCAAATTAAAAGTTACTCGTTTAGTAACTGTACTCTTTATACCTTCCTTTTTCATTGGCTCTTGATTTTGTCTTCAATTGACACTTTGGAATCACTGATGGAAATATGAAATTATTCCCCAGTGAGTTTCCGTCAGGTAAACTATTAAAGTTAGTGTTTATTTTTGACTCATTTAGAGCAATTTCTTGTCTCTCACCTCTTTGGCCACCCAGTACCATTCCACTCGTATTTGGAATTCTTCCAGTCATGCTGCAGTCATCTACCTGCAATGATAAAAACACAAACCAATAATTATTAACAACAAAATTCTATGGTTTACGAAGGTTATTTAGATAAATGGAATTTTCTATGTGAGAAGAAAATTCATGCTTGGTACAACAAATTAAAGAAAACTCTTAAAATGTGCATAATTAAATTATCAGAATGAACAGGTCCATTATCAGACATCTTTTTGTGCTCAAGTAGTATTTCATTAACTACTGGTATGACAGAAAATCATTCATACATTATCACTGAAATCAGCTCTATTAGTATAGTTCTACTTTAAAATAATTAACGGTTCATCACCACGAAACATGAATGATCGTAAATAAGAAATCTAAGCCTATAATAATGATTTATAAACCCACCATTTGTCACGCTGTGATATTTTCTCTCACACGAAATTTAAACTTATGCTCACTTTGTAATCATGAGTTAGAATAAGTTCCCTTTCCTTCTAGCTGACTTTTTATCTCTTTCTATTGACCGACCATCTCAAAAAGTATAAATGAAATTACAATAAGTTAGACTTTTCCTTATTGCCCGACCACTGCCCTAAGAAAAAAATACTGTAGAACTGTATATAGTGATTAAAGGAATTCTATAATCACTATAGAGATTTCTATAATCACTATGGTGTATAGTTCTATAGTCCTATAATCTCTTTAGATCTTTCTATAATCACTATAGGGTATAGTTCTATAGTGCTATAATCACTATGGGGTGTAGTTCCCTATTCTTATAATCACTATGGGGTATAGTTCTATAGTCATATAAACACTATGGGGTATAGTTCTATAATCCAACCCTATTGAAAATGCCCTTTTCCTATTGTGTTTCAAAAAATACTATATAGGAATTATGTACAATTTGTAGAGGAATTAAAATTTCCTACAGGAACAATAAGGTTCTTATAGGAACAATAAATTTCCTTTAGGCACAAGAAATTTTCCTTCGGAACGAGAAACTTTCCTATAGGAACGAGAAATTTTCCAGTAGGAATGAGAAATTCTCCTATAGCACGAATAATTTCCCATAGGAATAAGAACGTTTCCTATGGGAATGAGAAATTTTCCTATGGCACGAATAATTTCCTGTATGAATGAAAACATTTCCTATAGGAATGAGAAATAACCCTATAATTATGAGAAATTTTCCTATAACATGCTATAGTTTCCTATTCATGCAGGAATAGGAAACTTTTTCCTATAGCTGACAACAGGAAAAAGAAGGTTTCCTATTGATGATATCCCAAGATGTAAGGATAAGCTTTCCATGATTTGAGACTATGAAGAATTTTAGCTTTCTGATCACTTATCTGGCAAAACTTCATAATATCAGGTCCTACTTTTACTACTTTTCTTAAAACTGCGAGTTATTGCGTAATTTCTAAAAATTCCTCATAATTTGGTGTGGTATATAACTTTATTACTTTTCATTGCAATTTTTAAAGAACCATTTTCTGATTCGAATGGATTACCAGTCTTTGCCCACAAGGGACCCCATCTTCTCAACTGTGGTCTGAAACATACTTGAAAAGTGGTCTTTTTTATCCTTGAAAACCTTGAAATAACCTTGAATTTTGGTTAACAGACGGGTTTTATCGAGATCGGTGTTTTTTTAAGTTATCTTACTACTGCACAGTAACAAGCATGGATCAAGCGACCCTTTGAAGCACGTATACCCGGCGAAACTTATACGATGGGAAAACATTTCAAGGGATTCAAAACATATGCTGGAAACCCGGACGAAAACGGGTTTTGAAACGGCCGCGAGGCACTGCGCCGAACAAAATAAGAACGATATCTTGTTAGCGCACGGAAGGCTTGCGGCCACATGGGATAAAAACATGTGTAGTGTGCAGCCAAGGAAAAAGTATTTCATGAATATATTGGTTATAAATTCCGTGGTGCAACGCTTTAAAATTCATCGTCAATTTTGCCTTCTCTGCGAATCCGGTAAGGACGTACTTTTATCCTGAAGTGCCCTTGGAAAGTTAACTTAATGGGAAAATCATTGGACCTGGCCAAACTTCACTGCAGCAAGGTAAGTTTTCATTGTTGAACACGAAAATTTTCCTCTCCATCGCGGTTTAAGAAACTGTACCCCTATCTGTGAAAAGTTTACTTCTAATTTGCTATTAGGGGGTTTCTTTGCATATAATTTCCAACTATTTTCATTATATTCACCGGTGTATTTTCACGTCGCGTAGTATGTACCACGGTAAGACATGAAGAGTGTTCCACCAGTGCTGCGTAATTACCACGTTCATTTAATCTGATTAAGAATGGAGATAATTCATTGCGAAATAAAAGTGATAAACCCTTCATAGTCAACTATTTCAGAAATTGTCTGTGATTGTTTTTGCTAGAGTTCATGTTTTACTCCGCATTATACGATGAAGACGTGGAAAGTTGAAGAGAGTGACTTTTCAAAATATGCGGGGATGAAGTTAAATAATGTTATGAAAGAAAAGCCAAACAAATCCAAATATTAATAGTATTGTACTGTATATTTTGCATTATATTTTTTATGTTTGGAATAGTTTTTCTGCGAAATAAGTTTTTTTTCGGAGAAATACTGTTGATATTTTCGCTGTCGTTCATCCAAGGTATTGCTCCCAATTCACCATAAGAACGAATTCAGCTGCATCCATATTTTAAACATTCTAATGTTACGAGTGTGAACTTTTATTTACAAAGCATAATATTTGTTTAATTTTTATGAGTATTTTCCTCCCTATTGCGGAAGATAGTTCGATAGTATGTACTTTATTTAGCTGGTGTGACCGGGCCAACTCCATGTCAATAAAATCCTATTAACAATTTGCTAAGGAATATGTAGCAAGGCTTCTAAGATAACTCTTTATTTATCAATGTTAGTTTAGAGTAATCATCACTATCTCCGAATCGATAGCCAAATATGCAACGTAATTCTTTTAATACTGGAGGACCAAAATTATCAAATTTTATAGATCTCGTTAGTCATGGAAAATATATTTATTTTTTATTTTGTCGAATTTCATCCCTTTGCAGAACACTCAGCCTGCCATCATGCAGTGTTTAACTGATTAAATTTTTAGATACGCTATATCCCTGATTTGTTATCTGATTTGATCTATTTTTATCATATTCATGAGTTTTGTCAATGATTTATTAATTGTGCTTCTCATTTTCATTTAGCTCAATTTTGGGTGTAAAAGAGTCTGCAGGGAGAAGGTTCTAAAGATTGACTATTCATCGATCAACTTGCTCGTCGGGGGGCTGTTGAATTGCATCTACTCAAGGGAGGAAATGGCTTCTATGCCGCTGACAGGCAGCATCCCTGACCGCTTCAAAAGCAAGGGCTTTGAAGTAAAGGCTGAAATGGACAAAGGTGTCATAAATGATATAATGGGTAAGTTTAGCAAATCAAAAGAAATTTTAGGTCTAACCATGATCTACAGGTGTGATTGCAATTATGATTATTAGTGATATGTCAGTCTGCACAGCTTGGGGAGCACATAAAGGTATCATCTTTGGAAAAATTATTGGTAAAACCTATTGGTTGTTGGATCATCAGGAACTAGTAACTGGTGAAGGCCATATGTCAGTTTTTGCTTGAAACTGGAGCACTTTACTCCAGTAACTGGTTAATTCTAACAGATACAGACCAGTGTTCTACTTCAATCCCTTCAGGCGTAACTTTGTGGAAGTCCATTTCGAATTATGACAAGGAACTATGTTTAAATCCACAGAGTTTTTTATTGGCACCTGACGATGACGCCGTAGTGTTGCAACTACTGATACCAATAAAAAACTCAGAATTTAAACATAGTTGAACTTATTATTTGTGATACATGTTTAAATCTTTAAGGCACACATCCCATTTTTAACTGATGAACCCATGCTATCTATAGTAGTCATAATTAGGGGTTTTACTCATCTACTCTGTCCTGCTATTTTCCATTAAAAAAAATACAAAGCCAATGGCTTAGCGAACTATTTATGATTGGGTTTCGTCTACATCGAGGCCTTTTAAGTTATCCCTCTTTTCCAGTTTTTATCGGCTGTTACAACTTGAGAATGTATTTGTTATTTCCAAATGTAACCTTGGCTTCTGCCTTTTGAAGTGGGGTGCACTCGTGAATTCCTTCGGCTTTAGCTTCATGAATGCATAATGGGTAATATTCTAAAAGCCATTCTTATTGGGATGCACAAATCTCAGTTAACTGGAATAATAAATTATTTGTCCTATGCCATGTACCTCATTTTTTCTGAGGTTAACAACTTATCAAAAGTTTTGAGAGGTGTTCCTTGCAGTTGGAAACTGAAAATAACAGATTTTGCTTATTTGGTTTAAATTATCTGTGATGAACTATAAGGGCTGCTTAGTGCATAGTGGTGCAGTGAGCATCATTGCTTAAGAATATGTGTAGATCAGAAAGTGTTTTATGTAACCTAACATTATATGCTCTGTTGATTTGGATATTGTATTCCATTACAAAATCTATTTGGGTATTTTATACACAAATACAATATTTAAAATTATTTCTTATATTACACAGTGGTTATAACTTGTATTTCTAGCTGGGATCCGAGCAGCATGTCCTACTTCAACGGAAACTGAAGTGAATATCGAAGTGGGTGTAAGTTTGGCACAGGCCCAAGACCGTGAGGGAGAAAGATCTCAGCAGAAAAATGTGTGTGTGATGTAAGGACAATAGAGGGAAGAAGAGAGTTAATGTGTGGAGGTTTGGTTTATTAACTTTATTAACTCTCTAATTAATAGTCTCAATTTAGGTTTAGTCCAATCAAAAATGTGCAAGATTCTTATTTTTTCATTGTATACAAATACTAATCACTCAGGGCTTTGCCTAGTGCCTTTCTGCACAGTGTTAATTTGCTATTCAGTCCAAAACATCTCCGTAATAATGTATGAAATGAATTAATAACTTTTTTACTTAAATAAAAGTCATATTATTACTGTTCCTTAGCATTTTAATTTCATATATTTTATTCCTGTGATATTTTTGTTCTAACACTAGGTAAGAGGATCAAGTAAACTTACAATTAATAATACAGTTCTTTTTATAGGATATTCACCATAGGATTGGGAATTTATAGTATTACTAGCTTGTTTGAATGATTTGACTGCTGCATTGGGTCTTGCAGAATCCTATCCTACAGAATATATATATTTGAGTTTGCTGTTATGTGGATTTAATATAATTTTCATATGCTGCACCTAGGTTGATGTTGTGCCGGGCCTATGTCGACTTGATGTCGGATCTATGTCGGCTTGATGTCGGGCATATGTCGGCTTGTGTTGGGCCTATGTCAGGCCTGTATAAAGGCTTTTTGGCCTGATTTCGGTTTCATGCGGGGCCAGTGTTTGTTTAATGTCCTGCCTATGTGGGATGGTAATGTCGGCTATAGCCCGCCTAAATGTTATCATTACGATGTTGGGCCGACGTCGGCTGCCGATGTCGGGCCGACGTACAGCCGACATATGCCTATATGTTGGCCCGACATTGGAATGCTACCTGGGTATTCACTAGGACTACTTGGAGGGCCATTTTTACAAAATGCCATACTTTTTTATTCTCATGATCACATTCCAGATTCCGCATAGGTCATATAAACATCCCGGGATGCATATCCTGCTATAGTCCTATAATCACTATAGAACTATATATAGTCCTATAATCACTATGTTCCAAATAACTATAGCCATAGTGATTATAGAAAACTATATATAATCACTATATATAGTCCTATAATCACTATGTTCCAAATAGCTATAGAACTATAGCCATAGTGATTATAGAAAACTATGTATAATCACTATATATAGTTGTATAGTAATTTTTTCTTAGGGTAGATCGGCCTTCGATTTTAATTATTCAGCTGGTACCATCGATTAAGGCTTTTAAGATTCTGGTAGCAATTGTTATTACCTTTCATGACTAACAGCTGCGCTTTCAAAAATCTATTATTTCACAATATGTTTGGAATTAGTTTGTATTTCCTTCTTATTAAACGTTTCATGAAATGGATGACATGTCTCAACCCCCTCGATACTATTTCTTTGGTGATTCTCTTCTTACATTTTACATTCATCATTCTTTAATGTAACTACATTTACTTTGCCTCAATTCTATTTTGAGTGCTTGCTGTAGTCATTCATGTTGCTTTAGGCATGTGCGATTATGCTAAGAATATTCTTTTTGATTTTCCACCACTGATAATACTGCCTCCCAGAAAGCAAAAGACAGCATGCATATTTATCACCACGTTGGTTGGTCTGTTTTCAGAGAGAATTTAATTTCCTTTAACCCAAATTACATTACCTCTGGCAGGATATTTCTTTAAATAAATTCGTATTGTAATCAGCTTTAAATTTTGCCTTACTTGGCTCTCACACCTTCTTATATTCCTACGTTTTTCTTCGAATTCTTCTCTGGCCTTGATTTCTCAGTGTCTTATGATGTTACTTATCATATCAAAAGCACACTGTATGCCCTTCTTCTGTATTGTATTGACATACTCTCTGTTAACGTGCAAAGTACCTCCTGTGTAATCCATGTTTCTATTCTAAGATTAAACAAATTTCACATGCATCCTCCTTAACCTTGCCCACAGTGCACTATTAGCCAAGCAATGGTGTGTGTGGTTAATTATATCCTTTTGCCAGTGATTTTCTTTTTTTATTTTCAATTATTTAAAATATTAACTTGCAGTTTAATCTTTTCTTTGGTGTTATAATGATGTGTATTGTTGTACTTGCAACACACTACCTGATTTCTTTATTACTAAAAATGTATTGTTTCAGAGGGTGGAGGTAAGTATACCAATGTTGAAGGTAATTTTCTTTTTTATTTCGGGTTCAAATTGTTTTCTTTGTTTATTTTTTATTGTCTAATATTAAATCAGTGAAATAACAAGGTGGTGAGATTTTGTGATGGGTTACTTCAACCCTAAAAAAAAGGGATGACTTCACTCTTTTTTTCTGCCTCGGTCTCACTTTTATATTTTCTCTTGAGTCATTGTTATTTATATGCGACCTAAACAATTATTTACAATATGTATAAATCAGTCAAATATTTATCAATTTGCTTTAAGGGATTTAATGACAGTTATGAAAAATTTCAAAGAATTTGCGCGTATTATTTATATCATATCATTATGAAATTACGAAAGTTCTAACATAAAAATCTAATGTAGTCTAATAAATTGTGGGGAATCGATCTTCCATACTTCCGTCAGTGCAGATAACGTAATGTCCCTTGGAGTGATGATCAATGAGGGTCGTTGGCCATTTATTCATTTTATGGAGAATGGCATGTATGGCCTTTCTTAGAGTATTTAGCAACAATGGATTCCTTTTTCCAGTGTGGTGCTAAGGAAGAGGATGACTCTAGTGAATTACTTGCTGGGGAAGGGGCTCCAGGAGTGGAGGATGTTACTGAGGATGAGACACGACTAAAATCAGTCAATAGCGCCATATCTGTGCCACAATCTGTGGGAAATATGGTAAGTGCCAGTTTCCAATAAATAGTCATGCGATTAATTTAATAAGACCTTTGCTTTCTATAAATATATTCTATACAACATTTTTAAATGTTATATTGATGAAGTGTTAATTGGGCTTAAGATTTACTTGGAAGGAAAACAGTCATTTACAGAACAAAATCATCCTTTTACCGTAAGGCTTTAGAACTTGTGGATCAAAGATTTTAAAATACATACTTAAAGAAAGTAATATCGTTTGTCTGCAAAAACTGAAATATTTTAAATTTCACAAATCCTTTGCTTAACAGGAATTCATTACACTTTGTATCCACTTTTATACAAAATGCCAACTGTGAATATTCTCTTTAAGCAAGACCAAATTCCAAATTTTAACATGATTGAGGAGACAACTTGAATTACCAGCAAGTTCTGAATACTCTGGGCAGAAAAGTAAATTTTGTGAACTAAATAAAATGTAAATAGCATGTGGAAAGGTCCTTGAAAACCTTAAACACCTTGAACTATCCTTTAATATTTTGTATCGTTAAACTGCTTGAAGAAAAAGCCATTTTTCTGAATTTTCATTGAACCTTTATAAGCATCTTTGATATATTCGGATCACTGAAAGATGAAAAATCAAATTAATGCATAAATTAAATATTATGGCGCAAAATTTAGAGAGTGGCATACAATTATGCAAACATCTAAACAATTTTAAAATCTCAAACTTATAACTCTTAAGACTGTAGGTCGCAGTACCTTTCACATAAGCGTTTACTGGTGCCGAACCCATGAAATAAATGTATGTAATCTGTATAGTACGTTCTACTTCTCCAAGTTCAAATTTTTCATTTGTTGCTTTATATATGGCACCATCTACCCGCTCTACTCCCCAATTTCTTCTTGCTTTAAGTTCTTCCTCAATTTCAGTGTCTAATTACATATTAAAAATAATGTTGTTTAAGCTGAAATAATATATGGACATTAAGTTAAGTACATAAACAAACATCTGTGCATTTCACTAGTGACACAAGCGAATTATTTTTGTCAATGTTCCCTGAAAGCACAATCGCTAAAGAGTGGAAAGTGTAAGTGAAAAGATGTTAAACCTTTTGAGACATTACAATTTAAAATTTAATGCCAAAAATTTACTATAGATATAATTCAAGAACTGAAAGAAAAGTCTCCTCTTTCATTCAAACTATTGGATGGTGAAAATTGTTTCTCTTTATTGTTGTTTTTGGCAATTGTTTGTTGTAATTGTTTCGTCTTTCTGTGGCACTATTCACGTTATTGAAAATGGTTTTTTAAACGCAGTTATACGATATATGATAACCATTTTACGTGCATTAGTAAACGAAGCCAGTTTAATGTACATTAATTGACTAAATCACGTAAAATGGTTAATATCTATTGTATGACTGCGATGAAAAACCATTTTCATAAGCGTGTCTAGCGAAACACGAAGAAGAATATAATTGTTCGATTTATGTTTCACTTTAAAAAGTTATAAACTATATTGTGACTCGTCAATTGGTGCCATAAACCACCCTTGGTGAAGGGTTGGCTCTTTATCGACGCCGAGGCTCAGACTCAGAGTAAGGGTGCCTCCCAGGTACGTCACGAAACGTAAATTGCATTTTCGGGTCACATCCCTGCTTATAAAGGACTTCTTCTCGGGACGCCGCAGGTACCCCTTCTCGGTTCGTGGGAGAGGATTACCTCGAACCTTCCTCGTAGTCCGCGCCCCACTCACAGCAGGGGTCCACGGTCAGTTTCTTGTTGGTGCAGTGGAATAAAAACCTTAAAAGTTTTTGTGTAATTGGTAAATTGAGCATTATAAGTGCGCTACTTATGTTTAGCTCTACAACCACAAATTTTAAACGGAGCTCTACCGATATTATTAACTTAGTTCATGCATAAAGTAATCTCCAAATTAATTTTGGTTAGTTATTAATTTCGTTGGTGAGTGATTTTTTCATAATTTTTATAGTAAGGGATTAATTATATTTTTAGGTTCAACAACTGAATGTTAATTTTTCATATGAGTTGGCGGTCATATTTTTCGTGAGGTTCAATGTTTATTTTGCCTGTAATTAGGTACTCATTCTAATTTAATCATGACAGCTGACTATTTCTGTTCCGTTTTTGTTGGTCAATGGTTTACGCCTAAAGAATAAAGTGATTCCTTGCAGTCCTTCGAAACCTGAGGTACACAAATGTTGAAGGAATATCATCCGCTTCGAAAAATTTCTTATTCCTAAATCGGGGCTTTTGTAATTTAAAACAACAGTTTTGGCTTGTAGGGTATATATTAACGTATATCTAGATAAAACTTTTTTTTAACCCGAAATATCGTGCTACGGTAGATTAGAGCATGAACACAAACTTAGCAAAATAGACTGTACAACGGACAGATATGAATAATTAACCTTTTTTACAAACGATAATGAGTTTTCGATAGCTAGTGTAGCTACTTTATTATTCATTCACTAATTTATATGTCTTATTTGCTAATTAGTACCTACATCACGTCTACAATGCTTACTGTATTATTTGAATAGATGTCAAAATCATTTCCGAGTGCGAATACAATAATAACATTACTAATTTGACAATTGATGTGATTTTAGTTGCTAGAGAGCTTAATATTAATCGTAAAATTTCTTTAAAAAGCCGTAAAGGCGTTATAAATCTAAAATAATTCATATACGAGAAAATAAATATCGAGGCTGTTGTAACAATGTTTTAGCAAACAGTTTTAGTTTTTGCTTTAACAAAAAGTTAACCGCGACGGCATACCATAATGGGTAACCCAAGCGGAAAAGGGTGAAGAATATCTCGGCCCGATGGCCAAGAAATAGGTTCGAAACCCCTCTGGGCCCCAACCAAAGTTAGAGAAACAGGTACCGGAGAGGATCCTAGCGTAGTGAAAGCTCCGAACTGGCAATGCAAAAAATATTTTGTGGCATTCGTCAGGGAAGTAGCTCTCTAAAATGTGACCCCGTCACGAACGGGTAAAGATGTTAATTGAAGTACTTTCTGTCGATATCATCTAGGTTAATTAATCTAAACTTATAAATATTCTACTTTTGACAGAATACCCTAATAACCAATAAAGGCCTATTTCTTCATTTAGAACTGATTGAGAACACATATTGAATTACCTGCATACACTGAGGAACTTATACGTAAATATTTAGTTTTTATATTGAAGAAAATATATACGAAATGAGTTCGTAATTATTTAATGAAACTACAATTTATTGAAAGAGAGAGTGAGATACAACTTATGAATGAAATACGCTGGAAATCGTTAAGGACTCAGAGCTTATGTGCTAGGCTTAGATTATATGGCAAATTTAGAGCATTCATGATTCATTGTGGGAGATACGATGTTATTTTAACCCCACAACTAATCTGGGGTTGATAGAAGCAACTAAGTCAAGAGTGATTCTCTGGCATAGAAATATTTTTTCAAATATTTCTTAAAAAGTGATTGTAAACACATTCAAGTGACGGAATTGGATATACTCTTCCTTTAGCATCACACAAAGCCAGTTTTTTTTAGATAGTTTTACCTAGTAGAAATTGTTCCTGTATTTACTTTTCTGTGATAATTCATATTTAATCTTCCATGTGCAGCCACAAATGCCTAAAATGTTTTAAATTCTTTGGTTTAAAAAGATTAATGGTCATTAATGTTCTCGATGCTGTAATATTATAACCAACTAATGTCCAAATTAGCATTTATGATATGTCACCAAGAACTTATGCAACTTAGAGATTTTCATTGGATTTATCGAGTGATATGCTCTTTTTTTCATGTATGTGTTTCATATCATTGTCCAAGTCTTGATTGCTTAGTGTTCTATCATTGGCTGCTGTGAATTGTGGCTGAAATATTTGTCCAAGTCTTGATTACTTAGTATTCTCTCATTGGCTGCTATGAATTGTGACTGAAATATTTTTGTTCTTGCATGCAGGAGGTTATATACAACCATATTCATCCTAAGCAATTATTAATGGCATGGCTTGTAAATCAAATTATGTATGTGCAGCATAAATTAGAAGTGACTTATCTATTGATGAGGCAAGTTGCTCTCCCAAAATTGCAACTTTTGTTGGGCATTCGCTCACAATTCCACAAAGAACAAAAAGAATTGATGAAGTTTAACAGAAAGAGAAGAACATAACCTAGAATATCTTCTAATTATAATGTTCCCTATGTTGACTACGTGTTTTCCTTATGCAGAGTAATGGCCATGTTGAACTTCATCTACATTTTTTCCTATTTCTGGTTCTAAAAATGAAACCTTTTTACAACAAGATAATTTTAGGGTTTGTCTGCCATTCAACGTAAATGTAATTAGAGTATCATTTTCTATGTATACAACTAAGACGTAATAGGAAGTAATAATACATTTTACTAAAATGAGTAAAAAATTTCCAATCACCCATCCCGCACTGTTTTTCTATAAATCATTTCTGGATTTTCATTTTTATAATTTCAGGTTGATGGCTGCAGCATAAATGCAGGGAGTCCAAAAATGTGGGAAGAGATAGTGAGTAACCTAGGAGATGACGGAGAAAAAAATATCACAGTGAAGTTTGAAAAAAACGTCAGCGTTAGTGGTTTACCTGAAGAAAACTCTCTTAATACTATAAAAAAGGATAGTAATAAAAAAGGAAAATGCTTTAAGTCGGGTGATAACATTTCAAGTGTCATCAAATTCAGTGGCATGATGCCCCCTGAGCTCACGCATGTTGATCCCCACATTGAACAGTTTGCTGGATGTTCAAAATTCATTTGCGATTATTACGGAGCAATATATACTGATAAAAAAAAGTTAACTGCACACGTAAAAGTTCACATTTCGAGAAATAGGCCGTCAACGAGTTTAATGCCAGAGGATACAACTGTAATGTGCTTGCGTTCAAGAATCACTCGATTTCAATGTTCAAAACCATTCAAGTGTAAAATGTGTGAGCTGCAGTTTAAAAGTAAGAAGGAGTTAAAAATGCACTTAGTTGTTCACAGTAATTTAAAACCATTTAAATGTGAACCTTGTGGAAAGGGGTTCAAACGGAAATCTGATTTGACAAAGCACTTAGTCGTACACAGTGGTTTAAGACCCTTTAAGTGTGACACATGTGGGAAAGGATTTTTTTATAGGTCTAATTTAACAAAACACTTAGTCATACACAGTGGTTTGAGACCATATAAGTGTGACTCATGTAAGAAGGGCTTTACAACTAGGTCTAGCTTAGTTCGACACTCTGTCATTCACCGTGGTGTGAGACCTTACAAGTGTGACACATGTGGGAAGAAATTTAATTGTAAGACCAATTTAGTGCGACACTCGATCGTACACAGTGGTTTACGACCTTTCAAGTGTGGTACATGTGGGAAGGGATTTGCTCATAAGTCTGACTTAGTCAAACACTTGGTAATACACAGCGGTTTGGGACCTTTTAAGTGTGACACATGTGGGAAGGAAGTTAATCATAAAGCTTACTTAGTCAAACACATGGTCATACATCGTAGTTTGAGACCTTACACGTGTGACACATGTGGGAAGGAATTTTCTCAGAAGTGTAGATTTGTGACACACTCAGTCATACACAGTGGTTTGAGGCCTTTCAAGTGTGACAAATGTGGGAAGGGATTTACTCAGAAGTCTAACTTAGTCACACACTCGGTCATACATAGTGGTTTGAGACCTTACAAGTGTAAGACATGTGGGAATGATTTTAAGCGGAGTGTAGATTTAAAGAAGCACTCCATCAAACACAGATTACAAATCACTCCATCAAACACAAAAGGAATTTAATTGTAGACATGTTGTTAGGACTTTTATGAGAAGAGTACTCACGAAAAACAGTCTGTCAGACACTGTTTCGAGAACATTTCACTCGAAGTCTCAAGATCATTTTTGTGAGATAGTGGAAGGAGTGTTATAAGAAGAGTGTCATTAAAAGATCGAAATTGGTGCAATACGATTGTAATGAATATTTTTATTATGTTATAAACAGAATTTAAAATTTGATTGTGCGTTTATTTGCCTGTTCCGCTATCCTTTGAATTTTAAATATCTGAATGACAACTGTAGTTCTGCATCATGATTGTATAAAAAAATTGGATATTTCAAATGCACTATAGAAGTGTTCATTGTCATTAACTCTGGAGTGGTGACGCCCGTTCTCACAGATCGAAAATTTAATCTTATAGGTGACTCACGCTAAGTATAAAATATTGGAGTTCATGCCTTTCAGTAGCTTCCTATTTTACACTGCTTTCCCGATAAATGAACGGAAAAATCTCACAGTTGAAGCATGTTGCTATTTTCAGTCCAACAGACCGGACGTCACCACTCGCGTCTTAAAATAATTATTTCTTTTTGGTGTGGAGTCACCACTGTCTCATAGACCAAATTATAACACAAGTATATTATGTGAAAATATTAAAATGTTGCCATTTATGCCATGCTGTGGATTCCTATTTCAAGTCTGGGTAGTTTCATATATGAAATATACTTTTATACACACCTTATATAAGATCAAGGAATCCTTATGCCAGGAGCCAGTTATCAGACCTGCTTGTGGAACAACGCTGTTGTTGACGAAAAACCCCTGTATTACGAAATTGACCGGTATATTTTATCTTTTGGAATATATTCATTGGTAACTGCTAATTATTTTCACGTAAATACTAATTGTACTTGTAAGTTTATTGAATAATTTTACACGAAATATGGGCGCAGCACGTACACATGATCTACTAATGTTTAGGAAATCGAAGCACTCTTGGAAATGTACTACTTTGTGGTATCAATAAAATTAATCACCTAAATGTTGAAGACGTCTTTAGTACCAAAGGCAATTCAATTGAAATATTTCGTCTTGTCATTTCATCTCAGCGTTTCCGATTTATGTTGCGTCATCTAACGTTTGAAGACAAAGAAATCAGAGTTGAAAGATGTAAAATTTATAAGATTTCCCCGTGCGAGATATTTTTGATATGTTTGTTGAAAACTTAAAAAAAATATTTCAGCTTATCTGCCCAGATTACGATAGAAGAGATGTTGGAGGCATTAAGCGGTCGCAGTAGTAGCTTCCATGCACAGTTTAATGACAGTTGGCTCAGTTGTTCAACTTTTATGACGTAATTTCCGGTTGAGCACAGTTTTGTGACCAAGGGTTTCAGGGCCTCACTTTTATGACTGAGCTATTTTCAGCTCCTACAAAGATTGAATGCAGTAACAGCCACCAGTGTGGCAGTTCCTAGTTCAATAACATGTTAGACCTCGTGAGGGGTCCATGTGGTATGAAGTTTTCTGATGCAATTTATCTTCCTGAGTGTAAAATTTCAATATTATTATTATTTAATTAGCATATCCATCACAACGTTTAACAAAATTTAGCGTCCAGTCTTGAGCTCAAGGGTCTATTAGAGTGCAACATTAAATATGAGATCCACAAAGATACCATTGCAGGTGATTCTCTGATAGTACTCAAAACCCAAGTTGTGCAACATTCTAAAATGGCCCGAAGGCTCTCTCTGGAACTTTCGCGAGTAGCCAAATTCGATTCATATGCTTTAATGTTTACAGAAGTGAAAACTTTGTAGAAAACATCAGTAGTCGATTTTGTTGTGAGAAAACAAATACAGTACCAGTTTGGAGTTGGAGTGGCGATGATAAGGGTTGCACCCTTTTATTTTAGCCGACGCCCTTATTATGGATTCTAAGGCTTAAAGCATATATCCCCCGCAGTGTGTGAAATCCTATTTGAGCAACGTTCTTGAAACTCCTGAAGGGGCCTCTTGGGTATAGCTTATAACCTTTCCCGAAGCAATCATGCAAAAAGATGCAAATCATCAAAAATCTATGCTCATTAGATGATATGTTACGAGGTACAATTGTAGTAACGGGATCAGGGCCTTTTGTCTATCAGGGCCACAATCTTTATTCTATCTTGGATTTAATCGTAGCTCTATTTATCAATACACGAGTTTTTGTAAAAAAATACATGGAATTTTATTCTATCAAAAAATGTTTATTGATACGTCAAAAATATTTGGCCCCAAGTAGTCCCCATTAGATGTACTTTTTATATTTGTTGTGTAAGCTTTTTTCCAATCTTCAAAGCACTTCTGGAATGCAATATTTTGTTGTGGCCTTTAGCTCCTTCATCAATTCTCTCATTATCTCCTAAATGCTGGCATAGCCTTGTTTTTTCATGGTTTTTTTATGTAATGTAATAGGAAGTAGACATTAAAACGACAACATTTCTTTTTTCTGTATTTTTCATCGCATATGAACACACAAGGTACTAAGGCTTTCACACAAGAAGTTCGTTAATAATAACACTAAAATTTCGTTTAAAAATTGCTCATGCACAGAAAAAACGAATTATTCATTTCAAAGTATAAAACATTGGAGTATGCAATAAATTTTTCTTTGAAAAAATCATTGACAATTCAATCACTTCACCTGGGGTACCTGCATTGATGAGGATCGTAAATGAGTAGGAGGGTCAGGCCTAATGGCCGAGGATAAGCTCTAAAGTCTCGCTAAGCTGGGTCTCAGGCAGGGCCTGAATACCACCGACCATTGCTAACTCAGCGGTCACTTCCCTTACCCCGTGACAGCTATAGCCGACGTCAGTTCGTTTGCGTTGAAAAATCCACGCCAGCTATAGCCGACGTTCGGTCGTTTGCGTATGAAAATGCTCGTTGGCTATGGTCGACGTCCGGCGCGAAAAGGTAAAACGAGTAAGTTATGTCCGAAGTCCATGTAAAATTATTATTTGATGATACCTAATTCATGGAATATAGCCTATGTAATATTTGAGAAAAGGGGATCACAGAAATATTTTAATTTATTTTCCTAGTTATTATTTCTGAGTACTCCCATTGGAGACTAGTAGAATATTCCTTACAAGATAAAGATACATGAAACTTCCAGAACTGAGAAACGGCATGTATCATAACCTTGAAAAACCCTTGGAAAAAAACTTGTAGCTTGCAATATGGCCTTGAAACTTGAGGAACTGTAGCTTTGTGAAACAAGCCCCTGTAATCAAATAAATGTAATCGTGACTTGCCATGACACGAAAACTGCAAATAAAACGAATAAAGTACGCCTAAAAAGTATTAAATAACCCCATGAACCCCAAAATATGCTGGTGCTACTTATCCTTCTGCTGCGTCCATGTTATTAAAACCTTTAATTTGATCGCAAAATAAATACCGGCCCATGTGGACTTTTAAATGCACATTGGATTTTTAAAATGAGGAATAACACGCGATCATGTTCTTTTGGGCTTAGTTGGTGATGCATCCCAAGTAGCAATATCTTATGAAAAAATTATTGCAAAATATTTTTAAATCATTTTAAATTTATTTTGAAAACATATTAGCTCTCTCTTTTTATGCTTTTAAAATTTTTTTTTCGTCATTTTAAAATGATTTTAACATAAGTTTTAAATATGTTTAACTCTTTAAGAAGCTACTCAGTAAACGCAAAATGCTGCAGGTGGACATCTGATGCGCTGCGTAGTAGTGCTGCAGCTACCGCGAAGGCGCTACAGAAGCGTGTCACGATTGATTCAAACTGCAAAAAAAGGTACAGTCATGGGCGACTTTTACAACCTATCTCCGGACCGTATGGACTTAGTTTCAATCTCACATTCAAGATCGCTGCTCCTAACGATCTACCAATCGTCTATCTCACAACTACCTACGTCATAACCTACACACAACTGAAAGAAGTGCTTCAAGAAAGTTGCATGTATACGGCCATTCCCGTGCGTAAATGTATTCGCGAGAATTAACTTTTAAATTTCAATGCCGTGATAGTTTGAGGAAACGTACCATTCAATCACGATAACAGTTTTCAGGTATTAATTATTTGAAACCTATGTTGCCACATAACATGCATATAAAGTCAATATTAATGAGAAAAAAACAATATTTTTTCCAATTTCCACACGTTTCTTACATTTCAATGAAGAGGTATCTTACTTGCAGAAATGTTACGAACGTAAATATGCATGTACAATCTATGTTACGAATGTGGGAATAAGAAAACTGATGAGTGTACCAATAAAAGCATAACAGTAATTTAGTGTTGTGGCATTTTCCCCCCGTTTTTTTTGGTCAATTCCCCTCTTTGGACAGTTTCTCCTCTGCGGACTGTTTATCCTCCGGACTTAGCCGAAGGACTTGCCCGAACGACATGCGCGCTAACGACATGTGCGCCAACGACGGCCAAAATGCCTACGACTACAAAATGCAGCGACTACTCCCACGACTTCTGCCACACCATTCGCCGCACCATTCCCTCACCAGGTCCTGCCCCGCTTTTATAGCCAGTAAAGTGAGGAAGGATACCAATAATGCGGCCATCCTGACCAAGGCAAAAAGGCTGTGATCCTGTATTCTGCAGCCGACGCCAGAAAACAGTTCCTGGCGCTCCAATTAAAAACTGCCACCCTATCTATCACCCATCCCATTATTTCCTCCCCTCCAAGGCTACCAATCGCCAACCTCCTGACCTTACCCATTCCACCTTCGTCCTTGTCGACAGACCCCCTCCTCAGCTGACTCATGTCGGAGTTCGCCCTCTATTGCTGCCGAGACGCCGACCGGGTAACACCGTTGTCTGAGCCTGCTGACTAAGTCACTTTTGTTCTTATGAGAGAAGTTCAACCTCTCGTACTTGTTAAACTGAAACTGTTTTCCGACTGAAAACCTCCATTACGGTCGCCTGGCACTCGACCTATGGGTAAATTATTGTAATTGGTCTGGTTCTATTTTGTCATTTGTAAAATATATATTGATAAGTTAAGTTTATGATTGATAATACTTGTGTTTCGTTCGTTTTCCTCATTTATCTCACCCGAGCATGGAAAGAGTTTGTGTTTTTTAGTGTTATCGGCGAGAAAATCTACTCCTTCTCCCGATAGCGCTACAGTGTACAGCGGAAATTAATTAAAAAAATCTATCAATTTTAAAACTATTTTAAAATCTTTTTAGGAAAATTTTAAAATCTTTTAAAAATATTTAAAAATAATTTTAAAACCATTTGAAGAATATTTTAAAATCATTTTAAAAATATTTTAAAATAATTTTGAAATGATTTAAAAATAATATTCTCATATTATTTAAACATGAAATATTAAAAGAAGACTTTTCATGCAAATAAATGTCTCAGTACTTCCTATATATACACATATATGTTATCAACAAATTGTGATGACAGAATACAGAACTTTAATATCATACATTATTTTAAAATCTTGTAAAACTCATGATTTTAGACATTTTATGATATTTTGATTTTAAAATTATTTAAAATCATTTTAAAATCATTTCTCAACATTCTTTTGCTACTTGGGACCATGCCTTGAATAAACATGCAAGCCATAAATAAAATAATACTACATTTAAACACTTATTACACATAACCAACGAGAGTGAATTAAGTATTCAGTCTAAAAAATTCATGAATGTGGATTTAAGAAATAATTTTAAGAGAATTTTTAGCAGAAAATAGTTACATTGTAAGAGAATAGTTATTTTTACTTTCTCATCACTAACGAGCAGAACGCCAAATTATGGAAGCCCAATTTTGGGGAGGTATGCTCCTTCCGGGTTTGTCATTCCATGTGATATTAAAAATTATATCATTTGATATAATTGACCGTAGGATGCTGGTTGCCGTACGGGTGTAACTAGACTTTGATGAGGTTGAGAGGAAAGTCAAGACCTATAAAAAAATAGCATTACCATAAGAGTATCAACTGCTATCTGTACAGAAATATATTAAGCCAAAAATGCCATTACAATAATTTCAAAGGTCGTTTTACACGATGAAAGATGTTGTACGAACGAATGTACGTGAGACTGTACGTTTGTCTCAACGAAATTAGAATAGGTTCTATTTCCCGTGCAGGCATTGAGACATTTGCACAAGCGTTCATACAATTTACCGCTTTACACGATACATTTTGCCTCGTGCAAGAGTTCACGGAAGAGTTTGTACAAACAAATGTACCGTGTAAAACGGCCTTAAGAAGCAGGTTTTATCTTCATTGAGTAAATTCTTTGTTTATTGTTTTCTCAATATAATAATTACAATAATGTTTCAATTTACTTTGCATCTTTTGACTTCATACATGGAGTTAAAAATAACAATGACAAATGCTTTACGACTACCCTTGATTTTCAATATTTTTAGAACAAAAACATTAAGCCAACACTTTGCTAGTAATGTGCAAGTAGTGATCGTGCAAGACATTGCCATAAATTTATTGCAATTTACAGTTTATTTAAGTTAGTATAATTTTTTTGGTCAATGGGAATTGTAAAAAATGTAGCGTTTATCCATAGAAAATACATAAAGTAGAATTCCTTAGCTCAGCTTCAGTTTTAATACGGCCTTCAAAACTGTTGAATTCTTCCATGGTTTTAAATGGGAAGTTCTTCATGATTTCCATGACCTTATCTTCTGGCCACTCATCTTCTTCACTCCCCTCCACAACGAGATTTTGTTTCTGTTCGTGTTCTCTTGTTTTGGTCAAGCTCTTTAGCTGCTCTTGCATATCCTTCATGGAGTTTTGCAAAATCAATTAGGTTTCTGAAAAATATACCTAGCTATTATAAAAGTAATTGGCGTCACCTGAGAATAAGACAAAGTGGAAAAGTATGAGTTCATGGAAATATTTTCATGCATGTCATTATGTATTTAACTTACTTGACACCATACACAATTGCTTGGCTACACAAATGTCCAATGACTCCCCGTGAGAGAAGGTGCAGACATGATTCCTGGTTTTGGGTAAGGGACATAGATAGCCTGCTGTCTTCGGTTTTGACACTTCCTTCGATTTGCTTCCAATATCTGAGTTATTCCGGGACTTAGATATGCTTTTGGATTTGAATCTAGAAGTACCGGCATCACCTTATTCTGATATGGACTTGCCAGCTGCACTTGCCAGTTTCTCATGTGGCCCTAAAATCGCCACTGAGGAGTCAAATTTCCTTTTTCTGGAATCAATGTCACTCCCTGATGAGTATTCTTCAGATTCAACTTTTCTTTTATGTTTCCTTTTCCCTTTTCCTCTTTCTCAAAACTCGTAATTGAGTGCTTCCCAGTTTCTAATCGAATGACATCAGCCAATGCCCTCTCAAAAACATCTGTAAAATAAGATTGTTTCAAATAACCTCAAAATTTGCTAAACCAGGGTGAATGTGTATCACCTTTGCAAACAGATTACACATTATGTTCCGTGTTGCACAAATTTCATATGAAGGCCCAAACATCTTGTAAATTAGGCATTCCTGAGTGACTAAAGTCATATCACTGTGACTTTAGTAACAATCTTCATTCACAGCTGATAGAAATGACTTACCAAAATCCCGCTTAACAATGGGTATGACAATATCATCCCAATCATATTCAGGAGGAGCACACTCTTTCGCCAATTTAGTAACTGTGGCCTTACTCTTGTCAGGGTAAAGACATTTGTTTGAAGTGATTAACCACCCATTAGGAACACAATCATACTCCTCCTCGTCACGTTTCAAAATAATTGTCCACATGGTGCCTGAAGAACCTAGAAAAAGTTAAGATTGACTGTTTGAATTGTGAACATATAGGTGATGCATAGCGAGATTCACAACAAACCTGAGTGAACCATCTTCAATCAACTTTTCTCCAATATCATTGACACAAGGGTAACCAAATGGCACAGTCACTCTCTCAGATGCATTCTGCCTCACACCAGCCAAGCCATTCATGTCAACTAGTACAATTATTCTCTCACCAAGGTCACATTCACTATGTTTACCAATCGATCTCAGATCGGTCTGAGTTCAGACCGATCTGAAAGTTCAGCAGAGAGCTGACTGAGATCGCCTGGTTTGGGCCCACACGGTCTGAAAATATCGATATTGAATTATCAATTTCAGTAGTTTAAATTATTTTGAGATTTCTTGCATATTTAAGCCGCACACTTCTCTCTTTTCCCTTGATGCAACAAGTCACGCCTTAAATGATATCGCTTACATTTTGTTTACCATCGGCAACCAAAAGAAGAACGATGAGCGCCACGCTCAGACCTCTTCGGATCGATCTGAGATCTCAGACCGGTTAGGGAAAGCGGGCTGACCTGGCTCGCTTCTCAGATCGATCTGGCCAGCGCACTCCGTTTACCATACCGAGCTGAGCCAGTCAGATCGATCTGAGATCGATTGGTAAACGTAGTGACTAATGTAAAACGTCTCTCAGTTTTCCCCAAAACTCATCTTTAATACCGTCATTTTTTCCATCCACTTGTGTATAACATGCCACAATCACCACTCTTCAAATACCTCCTTTCATGTGAACCCAGAGTCAGAATATCAGATGGGAAATTGATCTTCCAATAACCAATATGCACAATTTGAATACAGAAATATATTTACATCATGAAATTTGGATTGTACAAAAAATAATTATGAAGTGTCTTTGGGTATTATGTTCCATACAACTGGCTGGGGTTCTAACATAAAAATTAATTATGCTGGTAGTTAAGCAACATCACAGTGGCGTAGTGGAAAAATAAAACAATTATTTCCTTGTGGCAGGCAAACGTATTTCCTAACAATGTCAGAGAACAGCCATGTTTTCATTGATGATAGCTTTCTCACCTTAAATATTCCTAATTCTGAACTATAAAAATCCTGGACTGAAAAATAATTTTCCTTGTGCACAAAATGTCTGCCAATAATGACAAATTCATGAACTTCTTTAGAAAAAGCAATATTTTCTATTATTACCACAGAGCCACTTTTGCTACCCCAGCAATTGTTGGGTGAGCTGTTTGTTTACTCAAAATCTTCATAAATAATGTTCTTGTATTGAGTATCTCTACAAAATGCTAGCAATGGCCCATCGTTGTGAATATTTATAAGTGATGGACTGAGTGGCATGAAAGGCTGCAGTAATGTTTCAGTAGTTGAGAAAAAGCTCTCCCATCCTCCTTCCAATTTGCTGCAAAGGTTTGGCCCTTCCTCTCACCATTCTCTTGACTCTCTGAAGAAAGTTTTCAAATGGGATTGCTGATAAATCATGTAAAGTAATATCAGGGAACGCATCAGCGAGGTAGTTGATGTCATCAACAAGGAGAACAAGTCCATGAAAATTATAAGTTACAAAGCATTCTCCATATAAACTTATGACAATGGTCACAAAGTATGTGAGTAAATCTTTAACACGCTCACGTTGTTCACTGTCATTACATTTTTGTCTGCTCCTCAATGTCGATAATGCTAGATGTAACTGTAAAAAGTGATTGTATTTCTCAGGAGTCAAAATATCTTTCAGGACTACCGGACCCAAGTACAACAGAAAAGTACGGTATTCAGTAGCTTTCCAGTATTTTAACATTGCCAAGTCCCTAGGCCGCCGAGCAAATTCTTTTGGAAAGCAATTCCTCAAAGAAAGAAGATTTTCTGAGACAGTGGCTTTTTGCCTATGAGAAATCCTTGATGATAAAGGACCACAACACCAAGTAAATAGGAGTGTACGCATAACTCCCAGGCAGAAAAGATGCATGTAATCAATCACGAACGAATTAACAAAATTAATTCCATGAACCTTAACAAGTGGTGTCTCACGACTACGAAAGACAGGGTCAACTCTGTTAATGAATTCTTCATGTGTTCCAGTAGGGCAATTTGTTTCTGAAAATACTTGTCTCTTCTCAACTCTCTTTCCTTATACTTTACACCTAGTACAACTACTGTAGCCATTGTGAGATGTGACTCCCATTACATAGCTCTTAGCAACAGCATCACAACAAATACCTACAAGAGTGACACTCACTTTCTTATTACCGTCACAAAAGTCATTCTGTAAAACATCATTAAGCTCCACAATGAACATGTTCAAAAACGAAGAAAGATTGACCGGTTTTCCAACACCATTGTAAAGGCCAACCGGGAAAACTTTGCCTTTAAATTGTTTCATGGTAGGTAGAGAGAAAAGAATTGGGTAAACCTCACTTGGTGAGCTTCGATATAAGGATAACCCATCAACATTAAACAATAAATTCAACGAATCCACCGGTTTTTTTAGCTGAGATACAAACACAGACAATTGCTTTTTCAGACCAATATGGATGTAATCACCAGGTGGAACAAAATCTAGGTTAATATGATTTGGAGTTTTCAAAATTGTTCTTCCATCTGTTGGCAAATCACTAAAGCAAGATGGGTGATGTGTTTTTAAACCAGTACATAGAGCACTCAAGGCAGTCAAAGTTATATTGTTCTTTAAAGCCCAATCACGCAAAAAATTATTAATGGCTGAAGATGGTGATATGCAGTCCACGGAAGAGTCATCACAGTTAATATCTTTTTCACTAATGACATTGTCCACAGCATCATCTATATCAGTGCAATTGTCAACACTAGTTTCAGAGGGATCTGAAATAGTCTCTCCACTGTAGTAGCACACGGATGACGATGTTGAACTGCTTGAATTACCAAAAGGTTGAGCTTGGAGACAATCATTTCCACATGAATCACTCCAGTCTGATGCACCCAATTGTAACTCGCAGTAATCAGAATCTACTTCATCATCGTTACGTTTCAATCGCCATTTTCTGCTCGTTCTTGATAGTAAGTGATATGGTGTATTACTTCGCCGCTTGGAAATTTCGAACCTACAACAAGTTATGGTATGTTAGAACAGAGAGAAAATATCAAAGGGTGTGCCGCGATTGGCTGAAAAGCTAACCATGCCTTTCATCTAAACTTTCTGAAGGTCGTTTTACACGATGCATGTAACCGCTCGGGTTGATACTCATTCGGGCATTAGCCGAAATAGAACAGGGGCTAGTTTATTGCCTCGCATTCATGCGTTTGTGCAACGTGTATTCACACGATGATAATAACAATAACTTTCCTCTCCAACGACTAACACAATTTCAATGTGGTATAGGATTCGTCAATATAATAATCATTGTTAAGACGTACACTTCATTTGCTAACATAAAGGAGCTCGCAAACTAAAAATATTCTAAATAAATTCTATCAATACTAAATAAATCTATAGAACCACGCAATGCGATTTTATTGGTAAATGTGTTCACGCATTTACACGAGCGGGCTCATACATCGTGTACAACGGCCATCATATACATTCCCTACGCTTACCAGCCAAATTATCTACATTGAGCAATGAAAAAATGCAACTAACATTTCCTATGCCTCTACTATCATACCCCTGAGCACAATCCAACCATTCCCTGGTGTTTCACCTCTCCGCTTAAAATGACACGTAACATTTAGCACATTCCCAATTATACCTTAATTATTAACATTTTCATCCATTCACAACCTTATTCATTTATGGTAGGTAAGCACATACCTGTTCACAATCAAGACGACCAAAAGTTATGTCCACAGCCGTTTCTCTTTTCTTCCTTCCACAGCCACACGTGTTCACCGAGCAACAGGAAATGATAAGAAGAAAAGCAGCGAAGCGAATGATATAACGCCAACTATTTCCGTTACTCATTTGTTGTTCTCCATGAGGCGCGTTGTTTAACGACAGGGACATATCGAAAAAAACCCCTTGGCAGTAGCATTTTGAAGGATGGTATCTCAATGTATTATATTATTTTTGAGATAAGGTTTTCAATTATTTATTGTATTTTTTATAAATTCAATGATTACTTTATTCTAAATACTACTCATTCATTATATTTTCCCCATTACAAGTACCTACTTACCGTTTGCCTGTCAAGGTGAATGATTTCCTCTGTGGAATTTTTCATACTTTACGTGCACTTGCGGTTGACTCCGTAAACTAATGCCATGGCTAGTCGCAGTACTTTAAAAATACACAAAATACAATTCACTGGGAAAATAAATTCAATTCCGATGTAATCGGTTATTTTATTCATGATTACAGCTGTAGGTCGTCTTTGATAGCTCTTCGGTATGACTACAACCTTAAACACATTGTTATGACTACATATATATATATATATATATATATATATATATATAATTAAAAAAAAAATATTTGCCTTTTCGTCTTGTATGCGCTCCAATACCATTCATCCAATTGTAATGAAAATTTGGCGAGTTGTCGTGCGCATGCCCGTAAAGGTTTGTCAGTTATGAATACTTAATATGAATATTACCCCAATATTGTTAACATTTACTCCCATAAGAAAAGCGCATTGAATATATATGTGTGTGTGTACCTATTCATATAATGATGAGGTTTTTAAAATTAATAAAAAAAAAATTCTAAATCATTTTTAATAAGAAAAAACAATTTTAAAATCATTTTAAGAAATTTTAAAATTATTTTAATATTATTTTAAACTTTTATTAAATTTATTTTAAAATAATTTTGAAATAATTTTGAAATGATTTTGAAATAATATTTTCATATTATTTTAACGTGAAATGTTAAAAAAATACTTTTTATGTAAATAAATATGTCTCAGTATTTCCTACATATGCGTATATATGTTATCAACAAAATGAGATGACAGGATACAGAACATTAATATCATATATTATTTTAAAATTATTTTAAAATCTTGAAAAACTCATGATTTTAGCCATCTTATGATATTTTCATTTTAAAATCATTTAAAATAATTTTAAAATAATTTTTTCATAAGATATTGCTACTTGGGCCATGTTTAACTGAGGCACTGACCATGAGCTACATCAGGTCAGGTCAGTACAAATAATATCAAGTATATGTAATATAATTAAATAATACGATAACATACCGTGAGATATATATGGCAGCGATTAATCATTTCCACTTTATCTCCAGAGACACAAGTACAGCGGCACTAAATATAAAGGAACAATACTTCTCAATCAATTCTCTAAAACTCCCCCGGGCGGCAACAACCATTTAACACAATCATTTTAAGACTAGAAATGCTTGGCCTACCACGCGATTGCAGCCCCTCCTGCGGAACTTGATTTCTTTTGCGGCCGTTGATAACACGATCGAAGTAGGAGATACACGTCCTCTTATAAGGTTCTTGGCCAATACATTCGTCAGACAGCAGCACCCCTGTCCTAACAGTGCGCATAACTGCCATCAGATGGTAGGACAAGCGAGAATAAGTGCACCGTTTAAATCGCGTACCATATTTCCCTGTTCGTATTCTTCTTTACCGAATCTTGAAATTCAAAGTTTCCCTAGTAGCAGAGGAAGTTGTCACAACGTTGTGACAACGTTACAATGGGAAAAGGTACAAGTGCACACAACGTTGACGTTGGTTGTTGTAACGTTGCATGCACGTTGCCTCAACATCCAAATTTCCCAAAAAAACACGTTGCTGCAACGTTATCAATGCAACATTGATGCAACGTTATCAGTGAAACATTTTAAGGCAGCGTTAAAAAATTTCCCTAGCTTTAGCCATCAATGAAATTATCCCATAATTAACATTAATGTTAATAATTTGCCAACAGACAGTTCTCTCTTAGTTACTCAGGTAAAACTTTCTCCCTTTAAACTCCCGTGCCCTCTCCACTGGCTCTTCCCTGCCCTCCCAAAATAAAAAAGGGAAGCTACGTCTTTAATATTATGCATGTTGTTATCGCGCGATGAAAGAAGAACTTACATTGTCTTATCCTACCTATTATCTACCTGACTACTTTGCATATATCTATTTACGGTAAGTCCTACGCGTCCTACGGTTCTAAGCGCAAATCCTTGCCCCGAAGTTTTACAGTTATCGTCTTGAAAGTCGTATATATATCTCTACTCCCGCGGATTAATGTGACTTCGAGAACTAATTTTTAAATTGCGATTACAAGATTATAGTTAGAGGAAATACCATCCAATCACGATGACAGTTATCAGGCATTAATTAATTTCAACCGATATTGCCACGTGGTATGAATGTAAATGCAATATTACTGAGAATAAACAAGAATTTATCCGATTCCCACATGTTTCTTCAAATTCACGTTCACAAGCAGACAACTAACTAGTAGAATACATTATTCAAAATGAAATATATATATATATATTATATATATATATATATATAAATATATATATATGTGCCGGTCACGGCACATTTTTACACTCTGATTTCTCGGCTGTACCATCTTCCAAATCACCAGTGTCTTCGTCCAATTTTAGTTAAATGTTTCCTATCTCTTTCTATCACCTTCTGTTCAAATTATTATATATTTGTTCGCCTAAAAGGCGGTGTGTGAGTGAGTGAACGAAATATATATATATATATATATATATATATATATATATATATATATATATATATATATATATATATATATATATATACGTGAAGACAATGTTCAAGTGCGCGAATTCAAGGTGCCGCAGTTTGCCAACCCCTGTGGTATAAGTACAGGTAAAGTATAATATAAATCATAGCTGACGTCAACGTTGCATGCACGTTGATTCAACGTCGACTGGTAACGTTGTGTTTGGACGTTGATGCAACGTTGTGGCAACGTGCAGGTTGTCATGTAACCTTGTGCACGTTGATGCAACGTTGTGACAACCTCCTCTACTACTAGGGTTATTAGTTACTTAAGTTATCATTAGCCAATAGTTTCTTCCCTAGAAATCTTTAGAATTAGTAATGAAATTAGTAAAATTATTCATGAATAGAATAATGAAAATAACATGCGAGAAAATGATGAAATGGTAATTAAAGAGGTAACAAATGATGATGAGAATTGTTAATTAGAATAGAAATGTAATTGACATAAGAGATATAAATGAGTGTTATATTATTCAGACGCATGTACAATACCCATTTTTCATATAAATACCTATTTTGTCAACGGCAAATAAATTTTTGCAAAAATGTAATATTCATTTTTAAAAATTATTGTACCTTATTCTCCTTTTTTATTTATATTTATAATAGGAATATAAATCGATCAAAGAAGTTTTCACTTCCAGCGTGTGGTCACACTAAGCACAGCCAATATTTATTATTCTAGGATTCGCTCCTCCTATCGCAGTCTGGCAAGGTCCTGGGATTCATCTGGCTGTCTACTTCTTTCCCTATAACCTAGGATAGTTAACGGAACATCATCGTGAAAAAGGGTTTTCACATTTAATCCGGGAAAGGGCGCGAGGGGTATAAATGACACCCCATGGTTCTCCTTCGATACATTTTATGTCCATCGTTGCATCAACAATATTAATGTTGACGTTGCAGGTGGTCGCTTTACGTAAATTTCTATTCCTGGATGGCAGCATAATTACTCGTCGTATAAGTTTTTATGTGTTAAAAATAAGCCCGTAGATAAGCTATTTAAATATGAAGTCATAACTGAAAATTATTACAGTAATAAATATAGGATAAAAAAGACTTAAAAGATACAATGCAATTAATATACAAGGAATTATATGATATTCCGAAATCATACACAAACTATGTAAGTGTAATTATACCTAGACTTCTTAATTATGTAAATATTAAAATATCAAAAAAGTACTATCTCACAACTGATAAGAGACTGTAAGAATTTATTGTTGGAAAACCAATGAATAAATGGATTGTCTTTCTTCATAATACATGTAAAAGTGTATACTTTATTATGTCTCCACCAATGCTCTGTAATATTTTTTGTACACACACAAGCACCTACTGACGAACAGCCAGGGGCTCAGGAGGACTTATATTGTATTTATGCTGTATCTCTGTTTGAGAATCATTAAGAAAAGTTTCTGTAAATTGTCAATTAATATAAATAATAATAAAGAAATGTTTTTTAAAAAATTTGTCACTCGTGTATTGCATACTAAATGAACATGGATAAAAAAATATATGCAAGGAATGATTTGAGGCATTATGTCAAGATAATACCAAGGTTTCACCACGTTTAAATACAAACCTCTAATATGACTACCATTCCGGTCGTACCGTGGTTTCTTTCAAATTCAGTATTTCCGGCGGCATAAAATGCTTTCTAACTTAAACAGTTAAACCATCAGAGAGGTACGTTGATGTTGACAGCAGGCCTATTGTTACGTAAGTAAACTCTCACGGTTATCGAAAGTTAACGGTTAAGAAAAGAAAGAATTAAAGAACTTGAGTGGAGACTACAATAGAACTGCATAGCCTCGAAAACATACGTGCAAACAAACAATGCTTCTTTGTGAATACGTAACAATGGAAAATTCTTAAAATTAAAAAAAGTAGTCGAAACACCGAGTTAAGTTATTTTGTAAACCCATAATCAAGTTTTCTGCGAGAATAATAAAAAAATCAACAACCAACAATTACATAAAAATACAAACAGAGCCAGCTGCCTATATGGGGCAAAAATGTCCCATCAGCTGTTTTTGGTATTTCTAGTTTTTTCTCAGAAGCGATGAACTCGAAGAGGACAATTTTTTTGCCAAAGTAGAGGACAATTTTTTTACTCCATATGTAAATAATAGTCAAGTACTTCCAAGTTTTCACGAAAAATATCAAGAGGTATAATTAATTAAAATTTGAAATGGGAAAAAAGGTCCCGTCCTTGGTTGTAGTGTTTAGGGCCGTATTTATAGTCGTTACCCAGCAGTCCCCTTATCCTTATTCCAAAATGTCAACGTTTTGTCGTTGTATGTTGTCAGTTCTCATACCTTCAGGTCTCTTACATGTTGACGAAATACCGCCAGTAGTCCATAACATTTTCATTTCGCTTCGGGATCGGAACGAGTCAAAGTGTTCAGGGGTGTGGTTACCTACACCCTACGCTCTCCCTACCACGTTCTTCTCCGTAGTCGTCTGACTACACCCTACTACGTCGGAATATGGAAATTATAAGAGCTAATTATATCCTTTTTAGCATGTAGAACATTACATTTAGCATGTTTAATAAGATGATTCATGCCATAAAACCCAAACTTGGAAAGTTAACATCAAATAATTTTCCGAGTATCAAATAAGCTGCATAGAAGACTTCAATTGAATATTTCTTTCCCAATATCAATATATTGGTAAAAAATTAAAATATAGAATCAACGTAGTAAGGGAGATCTACTTAAAAAAGAAGACGAGATAACTATATGATTCCAAGGAAAGAGAAAAAAAAATATTTTCTTTTGGTTGTCAATGTTACTCACGGTAAAATTTTCCAATAAAAGAGTTTTATAAAAAATTGTATTGAAAGTTTGATGAATTTTACATAAAACGTACGCACCGCACGCGCCTTCTAACGTTACATTTCGCCGTGCGCCCTCTCCCGGGTCAATCAAGACAGCAAACGTATGGACAATACATCTTTCAAGCATGGCGGTAGATTTTCAATGGCTGCGCAAATAAATAATCTGTGAATGTGCAAATACAAATGAATGAATAATTTCGCAAGTGAAAAAATATACAAAAAACATCAAGTAATGCCTGTTGCTCACGGTAAAATATTCGGTAAGACTTTTTAAAAAATCGACTAATTTTATAAAAATGAGCTTCCTAACGATGAAACTGTTTTTTACAACCTAGTTTTTTAAAAGGTTTTACGGAATAGGACAGGTTTTATTTCCATAAAACCGTTTATGCAACAACCAATGAGACGTTCCGCTCATCGCGTTGATAATAATCTCGTATCTATGGGAAACCAAACAAGGAAAACGTAAACAAACATTGCTGGAAGTTCATGGAACGTTGAGGCAGTATCCATCTTGTTGTTAGAAGACTGCGTTAGAGCCTTGTTGAGTGTGATCAGAAAGTAAGTAAATAAACAATACATATATAGTTATTAACCAAACAGTCATCCAAAAGAGAGTGCATTTATCACTTCACGTGTTTCCAAAGCATCTCATAGATGGCAGAACTTGGCGGTTTTATAAATAGTTTTACCGCTCCAGCAAGCAAGTACGTTTTATGAAAAATTCATCAAACTTTCAATAAATTTTTTTATAAAACTCTTTTATTAGAAAATTTGGTTAGTGTCGATTGAGCGGGGCCACATCTCAGGTACTCGGTCTCTGGGTCGCAGGTAGCCGGTGTGTGGGTCGACCCTTGCTCGCGAAGGGATAATCCTCGCTCGTGGTGAGACCTCGCTCGGCCTATGGTCCCCTCACTGCCCCGGCCCCCGCAGCGGGAGGGGAGCCGCAGAATACTGACCGTGTGCAGTACATTTAAATGTTTATAAACTTTAACAGTTTCCTTAAATTTATCTTTTTCATCGTGTCGATCGTCCGAAGACGTTTGCGAGCATCTTTTGATCGACTTTCTACGGTGAAAATTAAGGTTTTCCATGCTGCCTTAGGAAATATGACGATGAGACGTGGCAACGCTGCTTGCATGTGGCAGAATTTTGCGGGATTTCCAACATTTTTTGAGAGTTATTGCTAGCGGTTATGGCAGGGAAACGCAAGGAAATGATGCAGAAGAGTCTTATGCATGTAATAAAATACGGTGTACAATATTTTACATTTTATACTGAGCATTAGAGAAGCAAATTAGCTTGAGTATCTTTTTCCACGTGTAAGAAAAGGTCTTCTATGCGGGAAGGTTGGTTTTCAGGTACATATATGAAAGTATTACATCTAATTCTTCATTTTTGGACTGATTTGAGTGGTAATAATACTATCACACGCCTAGGATGCTTCCTTCTAGAACTGTCTTCAAAATACCATCACCCGTTTTTACTTCTAACATCCACCTGTTCTATTCCCTCCCAATATCCTTCAGCAACTTCCTTTCCTCACTCACAATCTCGTATTTCACTCACTCTCTCTCTCTGTCCATTGCAGAGTCCTAGTCTAATCACCACACTGTGTGATTGTTATAGTTATAACTAAGCTGAGGATATTTAGGCACTAAAAATGAAGAAATAGGCAGCCTAAATAGGCACTAAAAATTTTAAAATAGGCACATAAAGTAGCCGCTTAAAATATTTTTTGCATTTCGGACGATTCTGTCAGTCCTGGAATCCCAAAAGGCTAAGCCTGTAATCAGGTTTTCCAGCGACCAGACAAACAGAACTTGACATACATCTATGCCGTTACGATAGTCTTGTTAGTGTTACTGACCTCTTAGAACAACTCAGATGGATATCACTGTCAGACCGTAGATTGAAAATAAGACTAAATCTATTATGTAAAATCAAGAGTAGTTTATTTTCCGACGAAGTTGATCATATTTTACGACCGCCAACGTACTATGGTAGACTAGATCATAAAAATAAAATAAGAGAGATAGACTGTAGAACAGATAGATTTAAAATGTCGTTTTTTCCGCGAGCGATAAGAGACCATAACGGCTATGTAAGGATTTAAAAATAGATTAGTTGACTGGTAGTGTAGCTTACTAACTTATGTATTTCTTAAAGCATATTTACGGAGTTTTGTTGTGTTTCTAACAGCATTTTTTAGCTTCATAGGCAGATTGCCCTCTTAAGTAGCATGTAGAATATTATGTGTCATCGTACATGTGTGGCGTGCATGTGGGGATTCTCTTGCATGCTGCGTGATGGTTTTTAGTTAATGAGGGAATTAGATAGTATCCTTAATATTCATGACCGTGCGGTGTGCAAGTAGCGGTCCGCTTGCATGCTGCATTTTGGTGACTTGTCACCCCCTGCCAAACACCCTAGAGGTGGCTCGCAGGGTAATATGTAGATGTAGATATGTCTTGGGTGGTGAAATACCCACCCAGGCGGGACTCGAACCCGTAATCCCAAGATTAGCAGGCGAAGACTTTACCCCGCCGCCACCGTGGTAGGCTAGAAACTTAATGCGACATATTGCCACAAAGAAGCATCTGAAATTTAAAGCTTGGGCTGAAATACACGATTACTTTTTGATGAAACTGATGGAGAGGATAGAGGATAAAACTACAAATAAAATTAGCTTATAAACTGAAGAAACATAAAATACAAAAGGTTTACTTATTTCAAGTTACATTACACCATCTGATAAATGTAGGATCTGCGTCAACATCGAGATTCAACTCTGCAGCTTTGGATTCGAGAATGCAGTTCCTTTCATCTTCATCCATATATTCTGTTGCCTATAGAAAACCTACCTACTAGTTTTCCCGTTTTTTTACCCCCTATTTCTTTTGCATACATCTGCAAAGTACCGAGCAAGTCACCACTAGTGTGTGTGGCACGGGGTGATTCCACGTTCCAGGACGTTGTTTCCTCTGGTCGGTATTGTGACTAATTGATGTTATATTTCGTAAAATATTATTAATTAACATCGTCAGAGAATAAATCGGCCTGGAACTTACATGATACATCTACATCTACAAAATACCCTGCAAGCCACCTCAGGGGTGTGTGGCAGGGGGTGAGTAATCACCAACATGCATTACGCTATACCCTAAAGTTAGTGTAACTACGACTAATTATGCATTAGCATAAATCGCTAATGCTTGTGAGGCGAAGCCTCACAAGCATGCAACACTACACTACAGATGTCATCAAAATGGAGAGTGACCGTCAATATACATGCATTCTACAACTACACAGATGGACAGGGACTCAAGACCCATTTAGAAAACATGCTAGGCGTGCTGTTAGTATGTACTAGGTAACAGATAAGGATTCAAGTATTAGGAGTACTACCACTACTAAGAGCTACACTACCTAACGACAAACCTAGATAAAAGTCTCATGGCAGCTATTATGGTCCCTTATCGTTCGTGGGAAAAATGACATCTTAAATCTATCCGTTCTGCAGTCTAGTTCCCTAATTTTACTCTCATGATCTGATCTACCGTAGTATGTCAGATTTCATAAAATATTATCAACGTCGTCAGAGAATAGACCGGTTTGGAACTTACATAATAGATTTAGTCTAAATTGTAATCGACGGTCTGAAAGCTTTTCCCATCCCAGTTGTTGCAAAATGTCAGTAACACTAACAAATTATCATAGCGGCCTTTAACGTATCTTGCCAATCTTCTCTGCACATGCTCTAACTAGGTTTTTAAGCCTGCCTCATAAGGATCCCCAATACTTGCAGCGTATTCTACGTGGGGTCTAACAAGCGAAAAGTAACTGATTTCCCCAACTTGATCGTTGCTCTTACCAAGAACTATTTTAACAAATCCCAATATTCGCAGTTGTGTATTCAAGAGCTTTTACAAGGATAGTTTTTCCGTTTCCCAAACTTCCTAACAACGCATTTTTTCAGGTTTCTTCTAGCAACCACGCATCGCACCACTCCTGTATTGCCTCAGGGTCTTTAGTTACCACTCGCTTATCATTAAGGCTACGGATTTCCCGATATACCACTGCGTTGTCGGCAAATAATGTAACTAACTACTTCACCGATATCGTTAATGTACATACAAAAGGAACAGAAGCGGGTCTAGGACACTCTCTTGTGGGACACTTGATGTTGCATTTTCTTCATTAGAGATAGCGCCGTCTAATACAACTCTTTGCACGCGATTGCTTAAGACTTCTCTAATCCAGGAAATTACGTCATCGTCAATCCCGTAGGATTTTAATTTCATGAGTAGCTTTCTGTGGGAAACGTAATCGAATTCCCTTTTCAAGTCCAGATAAATTGCATCTACATCTACATCTACAAAATACCCTGCAAGCCACCTCAGGGGTGTGTGGCAGGGGGTGAGTATTCACCAACATGCATTACACTATACCCTAAAGTTAGTGTAACTACGACTAATTATGCATTAGCATAAATCGCTAATGCTTGTCATGAGGCGAAGCCTCACAAGCATGCAACACTACACTACAGATGTCATCAAAATGGAGTGACCTCAATATACATGCTTTCTACAACTACACAGATCATCAACTGGAACTTTATGTTCAGCCAAGACTAAAACATCGTGGGTAAAAAGTATTAGTAAATTTATTATTAGTAAAAACTCCGAGGTATTTAACCGATTCTACAGTCTATAATTTGCTATGTCCTACAAGAATCTGTTTCAACGTCCTTGAGCGGGTCACCGACGCTTAAGCTTAACCCGAGTGATGGGCAAATGAGGTGCGGAAGGGACGCCCAGAGACAGCGGAGTGTTGGCAGAAGATCAGTTGGGGAGAAAGAAGAAGAGGTCGAGGAAAAACCTTTCTATTGTCACCCTCCGTTAGATAAGGAGTGTAGTGCTCGTTATCTAAAAGGAAGTTCGCCGTCTTAAGTCGTTTTTGGGTGCGCAAGTTACCCCTTAACAAGCGTGCATGCATGTAAGTGGCAAAACTGTCAAAGTAATCACGCGATTCCCATATCCTTTCCCTGAGTGCTAAAATAACCTGTTCACCATTCTAATTCTTTTGGTGTGGGCATAGAAACGAGGATGCCCCTGAGGTAACTTCATTTGTGGTCAGTGAAGCGATCATGGAGTACTGCCTGAGTCTCGCTGCTTTCAAGGCGCACATTGCTACGGTTGGCGTGGTACATTTTTTCTGTTCCACAGAAATCATTCCCGAAAATAAGGTTTGTGTGTGTGGCAGGACCTGTAGTATTAATAAGAAGGGTAGAGGTAGAACCCCAGTGTACCGCTGCTCAGCCAGGAATTGCCGAAGAGTTACTCCTTTACTAGCTAATACCATTTTCTCCGGTTTTCGCACAAACGTGGAGATAGTACTAGCTGTGTAAATTGGCTGGTTAAACCGATATCCTGCAAATATCATCACCAAAGAAGTTGGATTGCATCGCCATACCGTGGCAAAATCATTCAAGTATTTCGAGATTTGAGAGTTTTTCGAGAGATCATTCGTCAGTTTCACTGGAAATGACGAAATGGAAGTGACATATGATTGATCTATCGCAACAGTTATGATCCATGACTGTGCGCGGAAAAAATTACATTATAAACCTATCTTAGGCGTGGCACAACGTGGCGTGGCTGCACAAATTACAACGTGGCTGTTTCCTCATGAGGTTTTATTGTTACCGACCATGGTTTCGTTACAGAGTAGCATTATCAAGGTAAAGTATTTTCAAAAAATTTCTTCAGACGCTCCTACTCAAAAAATAAGGCAGCGTACCAAAATGTTACAATGCAGATGTCTGAAAATCGTTAAGACGACAGAGAGTATGCCACGCCAAGATGTAAAAACTCCACATAGATGTGCCCTAATGATCACAATTCAGTAAAGAAAAGATACAAATTGTCTACAGCCAAATCGAAGGAAGCTTTTCGGAATGCATTCAGGGATTTTAGAAGAAAAACATTAGTAGAAAAGTTGCAGAATAACAGAACAGTTCTAGAAGGAAGCATCCTAGGCGTGTGATAGTATTATTACCACTCAAATCAGTCCAAAAATGAAGTAGTAGATGTAATACTTTCATATATGTACCTGAAAACCAACCTTCCCGCATAGAAGACCTTTTCTTACACGTGGAAAAAGATACTCAAGCTAATTTGCTTCTCTAATGCTCAGTATAAAATGTAAAATATTGTACACCGTATTTTATTACATGCATAAGACTCTTCTGCATCATTTCCTTGCGTTTCCCTGCCATAACCGCTAGCAATAACTCTCAAAAAATGTTGGAAATCCCGCAAAATTCTGCCACATGCAAGCAGCGTTGCCACGTCTCATCGTCATATTTCCTAAGGCAGCATGGAAAACCTTAATTTTCACCGTAGAAAGTCGATCAAAAGATGCTCGCAAACGTCTTCGGACGATTGACACGATGAAAAAGATAAATTTAAGGAAACTGTTAAAGTTTATAAACATTTAAATGTACTGCACACGGTCAGTTTTCTGCGGCTCCCCTCCCGCTGCGGGGGCCGGGGCAGTGAGGGGACCATAGGCCGAGTGAGGTCTCACCACGAGCGAGGATTATCCCTTCGCGAGCAAGGGTCGACCCACACACCGGCTACCTGCGACCCAGAGTCCGAGTACCTGAGATGTGGCCCCGCTCAGTCGACACTAACCGAAAATTTTACCATGAGTAACAGGCATAAGAATGATATTACGTTCTCCTTTGTATACTTCTTTGTGCTTTGGTACTACTTCGTTTGTACTATCGTTTTCACTGAAATGTAGACACCCACACGGACTTGTACTGATTTGATTGAATGGCGTCGGGTTGGAAAAAATATAAGAGGGTTGGCACACGAGGCTAGCTGAGGCCTTTGCCTTTACGTCACCGAGAGCCGACGAGGACGGGCGTGGATGCGACCGGGCTAGCGGAATTAGAGTCAAATAAACTCCGAGAGCATAGCCCTAGCGAAAGATATGCGCTGAGGAAACTCACGTCCACGCACACGTAGGGCCGATCGGAGTCTTTTCTTTCGGGCTCCGTCGCGAGATTTTTCCTATCCCTAGATTCAGATTTGGACTGACCCTGAGTGTTTCACCAGGAAGCGGCTCCGTTGCTGAGATGGTTAATTCCATGCGCCGAAGTAGATATGCGGTTCTGGCAGGGTTCGTTTCCGTAGTGAGGCCATTTTTTAAATCTTTTAGATAAAAATGATGCATTCTTAATATCCACACAATTTTTTCATTCATTTCATTCATTCAAGTATTCTACTAGCTGATTGGTAGGTTCTTGGACAGTCCCCAATCTGCATCCCAACCTCATAAACATTCACTCGCTTTCCCTCCTAATAGCCCGTTATTAAATCCCTCTTCAATTCTTTATATATTCTACCTCCTCTTATTTCGTCCAGGTTTCCTATCCTCTTCCTTCCTCTTCCACGCTTCCCCAGTGTTCTCCCCTCTATCACTCTCTTTAATATGCCCTCTCCTCTCAAAACCTCCTCCATCCATCTCTTCTGCCTTCTCCGAACCTCTGCCACAAGCTTCCTCTCCTCTCCGACCATATCCAATACCTCCTTGTTCGTCTTTCTCGCCATCCAGCTAACCTTCTCCATCCTTCTCCAAACCCATATCTCAAACGCCTCAAGTTTACGCACATCCTCCCTTCGCAATGACCAAGTTTCCGACCCATATAGCGCCACGCTCCATATTAAAGTTTTCACCAGCCTTTCCTTTACGCCATTTCTCAGACCCCCCCCTCATCAATTCCGTTATCTTTGAAAATGCTTCTTTAGCGAGCGCAATTCTGCATCTGATGTCCCTACCACTAAACCCATTCTCATCCAAAATACTACCTATACGTAAACTGCTCGACCTGCTCTATCTTCTGCCTTCCCACCCTTATATACAGCGCCGCCTTCTTATTTCTAGAAAATCTCATTACTTTCGTTTTCTTGTGATTGATCTTCATCCCATACTTTTCGCACTGCACCTCTAATGCATTCACCATTGACTGCAACCCCTGGGCCGACTGACTAAACAATGCTTGATCATCTGCAAATCTCACTGATTTTATCAGCTCCCCTCCTACCTTTATTCCTACCTCCTCCCCCATGCCTCCCTTACCATTTCTTCTGAATACACGTTAAAAAGCAACGGCGATAGTGGGCACCCTTTCCGCACTCCCCGTCCTATCGTGGCTCATCCCGATTCTCCATTGGCTACCCTAATCTGCGCCGTGTGGTTCATATACAAATTCCGAATCAGACGCCTGTCCCTCCAATCGACCCCTAAGTTCTTCAACACTCCCATTCATTTATCCATTCCACCCGATCAAACGCCTTCTCGTAGTCTACGAAGCATGTAAAAACATCCTGCTCATACTCTAGGTTTTTTTTGTACTAGCGTCCTCATCATCGCTATAGCGTCTCGCGTTCCCGTTCCTCTCCTAAACCCGAACTGGTCGTCACCCAGGTATTCATTTGCCTTATTCTCCAGCCTTCTGTTTATAATTCTCAGAACTACTTTGGCCGCGTGAGATATTATGCTTATTGTCCTATAGTCTTCGCACGTTTTTGCCTTACTCTTCTTTGGTTTAGGAATTAGTACAGTCTTCGCGAAGTCTTCCGGCCACACTGCATCCTCATAAATCCTACGAATAAGCGCAAAAAGTTTTCCTTTTCCATTTTCCCCATGCTCTTTAAAAACTCTGCAGGTGTGTCATCTATTCCAACAGCCTTATTCCTTTTCATGTCTCGTAGAGCTCTTTCGATTTCGCTATCTAGGATACTTGGTCCGATGCCATCTCTGTCGATATCGACTTGCCTTTCTATATCTAACGTATTGGGCCTTATTTCTTTACCAAACAGCTCTTCAACATACTCCTTTCACCTCTCCTGGATCTCTTTCGGTTCTACGATTACCTTTTCCGTCTCGTCTGTTATTGTCGTAATTCCCCTTCCCTTATTACCACCTGTCTGTTCTTTTACTTTCCTATATAATGCATCTGCTCTTCCCTCTTTTTGGTATTTCTCTAATGCGTCGATCTGTTCTCTCCTCCACGCCTCTCTTGCTTTATTTGTTTCTTTTCTAAGCTTGTTATTAAATTCTTGGTATTTTATATTACCTAGTTCTGAGTTTACCCTCATCCATTTACTTCTCTCCTCCATCTCCCTGATCATCTCCTTCGTGATCCACTGTTTTCTAATTTTAGTTGCACTCACTACGCCTACCGTTGCTTTCGCCGCTTCTACAATTCCATTTTTTAAACTTCCCCATTCATCTTCCACTGATCTAGCTCCGTATTCCTCACCCATTATCTCATCAACCTTCTCTCGATACTTCTTCTTCATTGCCCCAGTTAATGCCTCCGTATTCCACTTTCGTACCCTCCTTCACATTCTTATCTTTTTCAGTTTTACCCGACATTTCATGACTAATAAGTCGTGGCCTGTGTCTGCATCAGCTCCTGGATAAGTATGCGAGTTTTTACACTTTTCCTGTATCTGTGACGAACCATTATATAATCTATCTGGAACCTATATGTGTCTCCCGGCCTCTTTCAAGTGTATCTACGTCGAGGATGGTGTCTGAACCATATATTTGTAATTAATAGGTTATTTTTACGGCAAAACTCCACAGCTTTCTCGCCCCGGCCGTTTCTCCTTCCTAGCCCGTAATCGCCCACCTCCCTCCCATCTCTTCCTTCGACCACCACCGCGTTCCAATCCCTCATTACTACCAATTGCTTACTCTCAGGTATCCTACCAATTATTTCCTCTAGCTGATCGTATAACCCATCTATCTCCTCCTCTTTATAATTAGAAGTAGGCATATAAACCTGAATTATAACTAAATTCGTTGGATCTGCCTTTAGTTCCACGACTATAATCATATCACTTACCTGTTCTGCATACACTACTTTTCTACCGAGTTTCCTGTTCATTACGAATGCAACCCCGCGCTGACTTTCATTCCCTCTACTATAAATTACTCTATAATAGTCGCTCCAGTATTCCCCGTCATCCTTCCATTTTACTTCACCCAGACCCATAATGTCTACACCCACCCTCTCCATTTCTTGTTTTATATTCTATAGCTTCTCCACCTTCAGCATAGTCCTAACATTCCACGTGCCTATTCTGATTGTTTCGTTCCTCTTCTTTATCTTCTTTTCCTCTGCTGCTGCTACGTCTGAGCAAGGATTTCGTGAGATGACGACCGCAGGGGCCTGACTCCCACCGCTGCCGGGCACGACACCTGGCACTCTGGGCCGAGTCCCGTAGTTGCCAGGATTCATTATTAATTGAGAACTGTCCATAATTTCAAGGTTTTTGTTTTAATTGAGATAGTATTCCGTGGCCTATCCCAATAGAGTTCTCTACGTGACACCATCACTTCAGAGGCCGCCAAACTGGGGTCAGACGCCTTTTGCAGCCATCTCACTGAGGTACAGACGCTGCGCGGACTACCATTCGTCTGTCTCCTAACCTTCGACCAATCTGGCATGGGTGACCCTACCAGGAGCAATGCTCCCGCCAGTGCAGCTCTAGGGGTCATCGGAGCACGCAAGCCCTTCCACCACGACAAGGTTGTAGTCAAAGAAAAGAGACACAATTTATGTAATTGACAAAAGAAAGAGTTAATGTGGTTTTTATTTACGGCATAATTTATAAAAATAATGACTATCTACGATACCACATTTATTTCTTAACAGATTTAATTCACTTGAGAGGAAAATGGCATTGGAAGTGGCAGTGGTTGCATCTTTGTGTCCTTGCAGTGAAATACCTACTCATAGTATCTGCAATCCTCCATAAATAACCAATTGCATTCGTAGTTTCGATCATTTTGATAAACCCTAGAGTGTGAAAAAGGTTTGTAATTCAATTGATATTTTTATCTTTAAACTTCTAGTACTTGGTCACGTAAAAATGTGGGAAGTGAGGTGTTTTATAGAACGAACGCTTTCCTTTCAGTGGGTTTGCGCAGAGCCGGATTAACAATAAGGCACAAGTAGGCAGTTGCCTATGGGCCCCTTGTTATGAGAATTGTTTTCCCCTTTCCTCTCTTGCGACTTGTTTATTTACGTTGCTTGTACTGCCTACAGGCCCCCAAGTGCGTTAATATGTCACTTGGTGTGCGAACCATAGTAAGCTATAAGGACCAGGTGGAAATAAATACGCATATCAGCTCTTTTACCCCAAATTATCCTACACTTTTTAATAGCTATATATGTTTTCCGACATCAGCGTCACCAATATCTTCAACCTTTTTTATCAGGCTCAGGTGTAATTTTGGCATGATGTATTTCTCTCGGGGTAGAAAGGGTATTTAAAAAGTAAAACTATTCAAATTTCTTTTAGTATTTTAATATTTAGTGGCGTCAACACCCGACTCTACAACTTGCTGCAGACGGCGAGGTATTGATGCGACAACATTTTCGCATTCTCCTGGTGAAACACTCAGGGTGAGTCCAAATCTGAATCTAGGGAGAGGAAAAATCTCGCGACGGAGCTCGAAAGAAAAGACTCCGATCGGCCCTACGTGTGCGTGGACGTGAGTTTCCTCAGCGCATATCTTTCGCTAGGGCTATGCTCTCGGAGTTTATTTGACTCTAATTCCGCTAGCCCGGTCGCATCCACGCCCGTCCTCGTCGGCTCTCGGTGACGTAAAGGCAAAGGCCGCAGCTAGCCTCGTGTGCCAACCCTCTTATATTTTTTCCAACCCGGCGCCATTCAATCAAATCAGTACAAGTCCGTGTGGGTGTCTACATTTCAGTGAAAACGATAGTACATGTACATGGGAGCGATAAATAGGCGAAGGATTCGGACGTAATCCTCATCGTCGTAATCCTCATCAGGGTATGTCGTGTTTGTTATCTTCTCAGGGGTTATACTTCCTAAGCCTCGAGTTAGTTCGCCTGACAACGACACTTAAATCAAGTGTCGTTGGCATTTTCCGGCATTTTTCTGTCCTCTATTAATTTACAAAATACCTAGCTAGCCACCTCAACGGTGTGTGGCAAGGTGTCAACGAGTCACCGACAAGGAGTAATACAAGCCACCAACATGCATTAAACTACATCCTATTTAAGTTATTGTTAAAACCACTATTGATGGATTATCATAATAGGCTTATGCTTGACAGGAGTTGGAGTCTCACAAGCACTCACTACACTGTAGGTATGCCACCAATATAGTGAACAGAAAAGAAATCTTTGTCATTCCACATAAATATTTAATGTAAGACCTAGGTTTTGATGTGGCACGTCATCATCTGGTACAACTGCATAGAAGGTAGAGAATACATAGTCACACACAAAATGATTTCGAAAACAAAATTCCCAAAAACACATCGGTCTGAAATGTGTGTTAAGGGGTGGAATTCCCAGGGGCGGAGTTTGGCCAAGGAGATTTCCACCACCCCTGGGAATTCCACCCCTTAACCCACACCTCAGACCGTTGTGTTTTTTGGGGATTATGTTTTCGAAATCATTTTGTGTGTGACTATTTATTCTCTACCTTCTATGCAATTGTACAGTGGCGGAAAAAATTAACGCAAAGTTCGTTGGCTTCTGTGGATGCGGCGAACACGGGAACCACTTGGAGTAGACCACATTCCGAAAATTTGACAGCAGTATTTCTCATACAACCGGGAATTTTAAAAATTCATAAGCTTCGTGCCAGTGATATTAAATCATATGCATCGAAATTTGAATACGCGTAAAATACACAACTGCGAGTTCTTGTTCTTTTTTCAAATTATTTCTTCGCCCATATCTCACCAAGTAGCTGCCGCCGGGGAATCTGTGAACGCAGCACACATAATGAACATAGAAACCGCTAGCTTGCATCACAGTTCCAGTGGTGTAGTGGGTAAAGCATCCGGTTTTCGACCTGAAGTTTGCGAGTTCAAATCTCGGTGGAGCCTCATTAATTGATCCAACTAATGAAATCCGTTTTTCTGTCCATTCAATTTTCGCTTATTAGTGAAGGAGGTCCGCAGGATGTAATACGATACGTGGAATTTCACAAAACTTTATTATTTAAAATTCAACCTTTAACTACCATAACCATTTTTGCCGGCAGTTTACTGATCAGTAAAATTTGACCACCTCTCCTGAGCCGTCCAGCCCCGTTCGCATACATCTAATTCCTCCTGGCCCTTCGCGCGCTCTTATCGCCTCATGCGTTTTCTCGCTTTATGTTCTCAAGGGCAGATCCCTCGAGGTTTGGCAGGGCTGAGTGAAGGCAGAATTTCGAGACGTTTAAACAACTGGACGATGTTGGTTCTTACAGCCGTCGATTTTTCGTACTGTTAACGAATCAGTTCGTTGAAGCAAAAAATATACCTCTAGTAAGCCGGCTTTTAATTCTGTGAATAGCGTTTGCATTTCCTCACGAAAAGTGTCTGGCTTAATAATGTTTCTAGCACTCTCATATTCTCAATGAATATATTATCATAGCATCTTTTGTTTAAAAATTAGGGGAATATTTTTCGCACACCTTTTATTTGAATTTTTACTACGCCATGGTCTCTTCAAGATGGAAAATAATGAACCATGAGTCTTTTTACTAACGGGAATTTTCCATTCGCAAAGCAACTCTTACGTAATATGATTTTAGAAAAACGCGTGAATGTGTGTTTCCCTGAAGCAGCTTTGGTATCTCCGTTAAGTTAGACGGAGTACTAACCAGTATGTTGAAATTTTGGACGTCATGCTGCCTTCTGTCTTCTCAACAATGGGGGAAAACTTTATATAACAGCATGTAAGTGAATTTTGGTTACTGTGTAACAGTGGAAATCCAGATTTTTTTTTATTTTCACTAAACGAAATTCATTTTGTCAAATGTTTTGCGAACTATTGGCATGTAACATGTATCTCATTAACATTCATTTTTACTCAACACCCAGAACAATTAGAGGATTCACACGTGCCACCACTCAAGGAGGTGGTTCATTGAAAACAATGTCAACCAGTTGCAGTGGCCTGCGCGTAGCCCAGATCTCAACCAAATTGAAAATATCTGGGCAAATATGACGAGAGAAATGCGGGAGGAAAATAGAAGGCCCCACAATGCACATAAGTTGCAAAAAATGGTGGAAGAAGTGTGGGATAGGGTTCCCTTACGGTTATGCCAAAATTTGGTTCAGTCCATGTTCCGGAGACTCTTTTCGTTACGCTATTCACTGAATTAAAAGCCGGCTTACTAGAGGTATATTTTTTGCTTCGACGAACTGATTCGTTAACAGTACGAAAAATCGACGGCTGTAAGAACCAACATCGTCCAGTTGTTTAAACGTCTTGAAATTCTGCCTTCACTCAGCCCTGCCAAACCTCGAGGGATCTGCCCTTGAGAACATAAAGCGAGAAAACGCATGAGGCGATAAGAGCGCGCGAAGGGCCAGGAGGAATTAGATGTATGCGAACGGGGCTGGACGGCTCAGGAGAGGTGGTCAAATTTTACTGATCAGTAAACTGCCGGAAAAAATGGTTATAGTAGTTAAAGGTTGAATTTTAAATAATAAAGTTTTGTGAAATTCCACGTATCGTATTACATCCTGCGGACCTCCTTCACTAATAAGCGAAAATTGAATGGCCAGAAAAACGGATTTCATTAGTTGGATCAATTAATGAGGCTCCACCGAGATTTAAACTCGCAAACTTCAGGTCGAAAACCGGATGCTTTACCCACTACACCACTGGAACTGTGATGCAAGCTAGCGGTTTCTATGTTCATTATGTGTGCTGCGTTCACAGATTCCCCGGCGGCAGCTACTTGGTGAGAGATGGGCGAAGAAATAATTTGAAAAAAAAAAACAAGAACTCGCAGTTGTGTATTTTACGCGTATTCAAATTTCGATGCATATGATTTAATATCACTGGCACGAAGCTAATGAATTTTTAAAATTCCCGGTTGTATGAGAAATACTGCTGTAAAATTTTCGGAAGGTGGTCTACTCCAAGTGGTTCCCGTGTTCGCCGCATTCACAGAAGCCAACGAGCTTTGCGTTAATTTTTTCCGCCACTGTACCAGGTGATGACGTTACACGTCGAAACCTAGGTCGTATTTAAATATTCATGTGGAATTACTTACTCCCAGGGACATCTATATCTTAGGCGATATTTAGCGGCATCAACAAATCCCCTCCACCTGGATCGATCTTCTGCCTCTCTTTCTGTTGCTCCAATCTTTTGCATATCCGTTCTCACTTGGTCCCACAGTCTTAGCCGTGGTCTTCCTCGGGGTCTTCTTCCTTGAGGAATCCCATTTAGTATCTCCTTCAGCAAACGTCCCTCCTCTTTCCTTAGACTATGATCATCTGATTCTTCTTGCCTTTATTTCACTTGTTATGTCTGTATGTTTGTATAGAATCCTGATTTCTCTGTTGTGTTTTTTTCTCCACTGTCCTTCTTCGTATGTGGGCCCATAGTTATTTCGCAATATCTTATTCTCGAACTCTTTTAGTTTTTTCTCATCCTTCTTCGACAGCCTCCACGTTTCGGATCCGTAGAGTGGTACTGGGGATATTAATGTTTTATAGAGTCTAATTTTGGTTTTGTGCGACAGGGATTAAGAAGATAGAATTCGGTTGCATGCATGCAGACATCTGTTGGCGAGGTTTAACCTGTTTTGTATTTCTGGCTCTACCGTGTTTGTCATTTGTAATAATTACTCCTTAATATTTAAAATGGTCTACTTTTTCAAATGCGGAATTCATTTATTCGGAATTACAACTCTTTATTTTCTTTTCATTATGTTAAAGTCGAATGCATGAAGTCACGCCCGAGACAACAACACATTATATGCCACCAATGTTAGATGGACCTTTAGTATTTATGTATTTTATGACTACATGAATGGTCAGAGATTCAACAGTTATGATGTAAATATGGACGATGCACAGTTAGAACTAAGTAGTCGGTCTTGGTGGCGGGTCACGGGTTCAAATCCCGCCTGGGGAGGATTTTTCTACCCCCAGGACATGGTTGTTTATGTTGTCCTTTGTTACTGTTACAACACCTGGTGTAAAATGGTCCTCGATGCTGTATTCTGGTTGATATAAATAACATAAAAATACAAGTGGCATACTAATGATTTCAATCTGTCCTGGCGTAACTTTGTGGAAGTTCATTTTCAAATAATGACAAGGCAAGATAATTAAAAACCACTGAGTATTGTATTGGTACAGCCAGTTTTAACGCAACGGCGTCATCATCAGATACCTCATTGCCAAGACTCGAGCGAAATTTCTGAAGGAAGTTAAAGAAAACCTTAAATCACATGAAGCTATTTCTCTCCTAGACTTCAGTGAAAACTACTCATATGTAAGGTACAAAGGTACCTGATGATGACGAAATAGCGTTTACACTAGTTGTACCAATAAAACACTCTGAGGATTTAAACATAGTTGGCCTTGTAATTATTTTTAAGCATACTAGTGTTTAGGGAGCAAATCAACTATTTAGCTACACAACCTTTTGGAACACCTTAGTAAAATACGAATATCGGTTTGTGGTAGTCGGTGAGGAAGGGTGAATATATAATCAGAGGAAAGTCTATTTTTATACTTGCATCAGAAACAGAGAGGAAAATTAAAAATATAAATGCTATCAAGCCGCACCCGGAACCAATGGAATGGCTGTTGACATGGTGGAAGATCAATTATGAACCGTTTCAACGTCCATCTTCAGCACGACACCAAGACAAGGAAAGACTACACAGTCATAAGGCCGTGCGAGCGAAAAATACAAGTGCCAATTCTAATAGCTCCTCGCCTTCATCTCCTTCCTGTTCACCCTGACAATACACGCCATAACGTCCAAGGGCTTACAGAATATGGAGAGTGGTAACGAAACATGGTGGCCGAGCTTGACGTTACGGGGAGGGGGGGAGGCAAATGTGATAAGGGTTGACTAAACAGCAGAGGTAAGACAGGCAAGCACATGGTTGGCATTGCTGCCAACATAACTGCATCCAATGAGTGTGGGAAAGTGTCGGAAGTGCATTTCACGACAATTCGTACGCTCCTCACAAGGCTGAAACAAACTGTACTGTAATCGTTCGTAGCTCATCGGGGAAGCCCGTATAAACAATTCGATTAAGAACCAATGAGAGTATATTTGTTGATTTGGATAAAAGATAGAACATTTCAAAGTTAGTATTGAATATTTACGACCTAGGGAGAACTGGCAGCCAAGTGCCAAGATTACCTTTATCCCCTCAGGTGTGTGAAGTTGGAAAATGTAGTACTACTAGAAGAAAACTAGAAGAAAATGGACTCTTTAACTGAAAAAAACAACCTCCTGCGCTAAAGCCACCATGTTTCTCAACCACTATAGGTGAATGACTATCAGAAAATAAGCAAAAAACTTACGAAGAAACGAAAAGCTACAAATAATTAACAAAAACATAAAAAGACTATTCCATATGTACAAAAGCCACCGCATTCAATTTTAACAATAGTGAATTTTTCATAAAATATACCAAAATTTTGAAAATAAAACTAAAACCTATCACTAACTCAAAAAAGCATATTTGTGTACTACCTCGGCATAACTGCCATCATATTTCACTATCGTACGCGCAATGGGCTTTTTTTCTTGCAATTTCGGTATGGACCTTCCAAGAGAGTTTTGAGATAAGGTAGAATCCGAGTAATGTGACTGTCCGTTTTTTTGTTATTTTTTTATTATTTAGGGTGGTGGATCTGGTCAAGGGTTTCTTTTTACTTTTGGGAAGAAGTTGAGTTCACTTTTGGAGGTATTTATTCTTATTTTTTAGTTCTTCATCCATTCTGTGATGAGATCGATGTGTTCCTGGATCCTAGATGCGGTGCACTTGGGGTTGAAGGATTATTCCAGGATATCTGTGTCGCCAACTTGGAGGAAGGTTTGAGTTTTTGGGTGGGGTAGGTCATTGATAAAAAGTTTGAAGAGGAAAGGAGAGAGAATTGAACCCTGTGGAACGCCTGAGGAGATGGGATGAGAGGGGGAGGAGGAGATGTTGAAACTTGAACGAAGAAAGAGCGGTTGGAGAGGAAAGATTGAATAATTTAGGTGAGGTTGGCGGGTATTGGGAGGGAGGTGAGTTTATAAATGAGGCCTAAGTGCCAAACTCAATCTAAGGCTTTTTACAGATCCAGGAACACATTGACGGTAAATTTTCGAATGTTGAAGTTGCATATGATACTTTCCACTATGCAGAGAATTTGGTGATTGGTGGAGTGCTTTTTCCTGAAGGCGACCTGTTCGTCACGGATTAAGTTTTGGTTCGAGAGTTCAATGTACAAGCGGTTGAGTATGGTTCCTTCTAGGATTCATGTTAGGGAAAAAACTAGGTTATGAAGAATTCTTTAGTTGATGTCAGGCCGCTGGCACGCATTGGATTCACTATTAGAATCTTTTTTTCGATCGCCTTAAATGATATGAGGTCAGACCTACTCAAGGCCAAAATTCGCTGTCGTAAATAATATGCTTAGTACGCCGATGAATTATCAGTTAGACAGGAATTGCAGTTTCATTTATTTTACAGTATTTTTTTTAATATTACGTTACATATAGGACCCATCAAAACAGGAAAGAATTTCGTAAACAAATCGAATTACATTAAATAGATGCATCACAACAATTTACACTTCCCTTGAAAAACTTAGGAAATCTTTAACAGAATTAAAACAATTCTCCAAAATATTTTGTTTTAGATTGTATTTAAATTTTCTTGGCATTAATGAACACAGAAAGGTCGGGAGTTGGTTGCCTACCGAAAAGGCCAGCGAGCGGTCCATTGTCCGATGGGCACTTTTTTAGGGTTAGTTTTGATCTCTATGAAAGTAAATGTCTCTTATTGATTTTTTTAAATATTGTTAGTGTTTTTCACTCATCATTTTGACCCTCGATGGTTTTCCAAGGTGACTATGATCTTACTTGTGATGATTTTTTCGTTTTTCAAGGCAGTAAAAGACGTCAGTAATAACACCTCAGCATCAATCTTTAAAAAACTTAATCACCGTATAGGTACATAAAACTGGCTTACTGGACACAATGAAATTAAACAATGTTAAACTGATTTTTAAGAAAAAATCATTTTATGAAGAAAGAAAATTCTTCTGACAAAACACTTTACGATGAAAAATCGGATGTTTTGGAGAACAAGTCAAATATGTATTGGAGAACAAGTCAAATTTGTGGGTAGGTGCAAATATCACCCTTTACGTGAACTAGTACGCTATCGACCTTATACTAATTATCATATTTTGTTTTACGATACGATAAAAAATAAAATGAAATATCTTGCTATGTGTTTTTCAAAGAGACAAAAAAAGAATCATGTACAGAAAACATTCATTTTCTTCTCCTTGCGATAACTTACTTGTTTCCATTTGCTCAAATATTTTTTTTACAAAAACCAGACCTAAAATAAAATGTTTCCATTGTTTAGATAACAGAACTACCTTCTTTTCTTTATTTTAAACAAACAAGCAGGCTTTAGAAAAAGGCTCTTGAGGAGTATGACATGTTGCAGTAGCTCACTGGAGGAAATATAAATCCTGGAGAGACTCTTCCGAAATGATAATTTCCAAACATTCTCTGAGATTGACGAAGCAAAGGTAATAAGTGATAAGGGTCTTGTAGGAAATGTTCCCACTGTCCACAAAGCAGTACAAACAAAGATTATATACACGGGAAAGATGGCCAACTCCCTTTTTAATAAAAAGTTCTGCATATCGATTTGGGTCACAGCTGAACTTACGATTATATCTTCTAGGACTATACAAGAGCGATATATGTGAGCGATATCGGGTAGGGGTAGTTCGATGGTTGTTCCTTATAACCGCTTTTGAATATGGGAGTGACATTTGCAATTTTCCGTTAGTAAAATTCATTCTAAATGCATCATGGGCATCACCACACGTCACCAAACTCAAATCGTCCAATGTTTACACGCTCGTAGTGCAAAAATTAATACATTCACATTTTATCCTCAGAGACCAAAATACTTATGTGACGTAAATACCTATACATAGAATCACACTCATAGTCTATGGTTTTTAATGAAATCTCTAAATGCTACTACCGAAATCTTTTCTTACCAGTAAAAATCTAAAGGTATCTAAAAAATCTAGTTGTAGTCTAATAATAAAAATTTACTTCGAAAAATGCTTATTAACAGAAATATTGCCATTCCCTTCTTCATTGAACTTGGGGGAAATTATATTATTATATACCAGTCAAGAAGAAAAGTTATTTAACCACCAATAAAATTTTTCACAAGAAGCGATTGAGTCAAATGAAAGTTTCCAAACTTTAATCATTTCTGTCACAAACCAAGACGTTTGATTGTGCATTGCATAATAAGTCTATATTAGGCGAAGTGACTTTGTGGAATTGGCACATAATGGAATGACGAGACAATTGGTAATTTCCACGCTTTTCATTTTTCACTTATCGGTTTCGATGCTTTAGTACATCATCATCAGAGTCATAACATCCTAACCGAGGTGCTATAACTGAGGCGTTGTTATAACTCAGATGATATTGAACAAAAACATCGAAAAGAGGCAGAGAAAATGTAAAAGTATGGTAATTACCAAGTGTCTTGTCATTCCAGTGTATTGCATATTGTTTGGTTTTCAATGAAAATAATAGCTTGTTTTACAATTATTAGGTTCCATTTATTTATAAATCCCGCAGACTTTACGTCTACGCGCAGAAAAAGAATTGTACTTTTATGACTTATTTGAACTCTGCACGATATGCCGCGTTTCTCTCATGACGCCACTAGCGGAGAAAGGTTGAACTCGGTGTATACCGTCAATTTGTTCACCATTTACTCGTTGGGTGATTAACCCGCGATATATAAGCAAGATTTAAAAGGTAATTTTGCATATATGAATTGGCTTACGTACGCATATATTGCAAATTGGAGTGTTGTTAATTGGTAATATGAAATCAATACAGTTTCTTCTTCAAAATCGGCATTAAATCTTGACATCGCCTCGGCAATTAGAGTGGAAATCTGTAACTAATCGAAAAGAGAAACACAGGCGAAATATTTACGCAAGTTAAAAACCAAACTATTTTTACCTGTCCATTACCGTATGTTGATGGACAGAAATTTTTTATTTAATTAGAAGGACAAATTTGAGTGCATGTCACCGAAAAAGTTTCGGAGAGTCACTTCTTACACGCACGTCATAGTTTAGGCATAACTCTCAGAAATGTCACATTTTGAACATTGAAATGAAACATTTTAGGAAATCCGACATAGATAAGATCATGGAAATAAAATAAGGGAACTAGACTGCAGAACGGACAGATTTAAACTGTAATTTTTCCCACGAACTGTAAGGGACTATAATAGCGGCAAATGAGACTTTTATCTAGGTTTGTCGATAGGTGTTGTAACTCTTAGTAGTAGGAGTACTCCCTATAACTTGAATCCTTGTCTGTTACCTGGTACTAGCAGCACGCCGTGCATGGTTTCTACATAAGTCTTGAGTCTCTGTCCATTTGTGTAGTTGCAAATACAAAGATACTAACGGACCCTCTCTATTGTGATAATATCCGTAGTGCAGTTGTGCATGCTTGTGAGGCTTCGCCTCGATTTATGCAATGCATAATTAGTCGTAGGTTATAGGATCTGGTGTAATGCATGTTGGTGAATACTCACCCCCTGCCACACACCCCTGAGGTGGCTTGCAGGGTATTTTGTTGATGTAGATGTCCTAGGATCTTTCAATGTATCGAGTCCATAACGTAGGAACATTGAATAGTTCAAAGTGGGCGATTCAAAAAGGGAGAATGCGAAGATTTTGGTATCGTTTTAAGAACTTCTTCAACTTTTGAGCAATTTTCATGTCCTCATTCCATCCTCCTCTAACTAGCCCTGTCAGGTTTGGATGCTGAACCGGGCCCTGGTAAGTTGGTCGTAGTCATCTCATCTGCTATGCAGACGGAGACTTCCTCAAGGTTATCCTGCCGTTGAACAATATTGATGAAGTAATAAATATTTTCATGGTTTATCGGTCATAATCTCTTCTCTAAATTTTAAATTTCCTGCTCGAGATGACTACCTACAACTTTTTGAAAATATTATTTTATTCATCTCAATATATGAATTATGGGCAAAGCTTATGAACGGTTTATGTGGGTTACTACTATGCACGGAAATGAACTGTCCATTGAAAATTACAATCTTTTATTTGGGAAGGAAAATACAACTACATAATCTCATATGTAGTGTAATAGGTCACTCAGTAAAAGTTAATTACATAATATTGAAAGTTTAATTTTTATAACTCTACCAACTACTAAAATATAATTCAGAAACACGGTTTTTCAGGTTACTACTTTGCACGGTATAACTTTATGAAAGACGAAATACTTTTTTGTACTAGTTGCTTCGAATTCATTCTTGTGTCAGTGCAATGGAATAATGTGTTTGTATATTTTAATATATATATATACTATTCTTTAATTAGTAAAATTTATTGAATAATCGAAATAATGCTTTTTTATCTGTAGATGTCGAATAATTTAGAGAAGGAATGAGAAATAATAATAAAACATTTGAATGAATCCTCCGATGAAGAATTGACTGACACAGACGATATTATTTAGATGATTGCGTTGAATATTCTGAACTATACACCGATACATAGGAGGGGGCTGACATTTCGCAAATGAAGTGCCCATTGAAATTACAATCTTGTATTGGGGAAAGAAAAAAAAACTACATGGAGAAAAAAGGAACTGCACCCCAATGTAAGAACGCCAAAACGGAATATAATTTCCAAAAGTACTGATTTCAAAGATCAAGAAGAACATATCAAGATACCTATTGATTACTTTAGATTTATTTAGATAGGCAAGTGGTAAATACAATTACTGTATACACAAGTATTCAAATTCAACTCGTAGGTGTAAATTATTTGCGTGCGAGAGATACCAGCCCAACTGACGAGGGAGAAATTGAATGTTTCAAAGGGTTTCTGTTCTTCGTGGGAACAAATAGATCTGCGCGACTAAGTATAAAGGATTTATGGGATTGAAGTGGCTTCGGTGTTGGTATATTTTACCTGTCCAAGAATTATCAAAGATTCAGTTTTCTTTTGCAGTCTCAGATTTTATGATATAAAAAGAAAGGTTGAATGAAAAATTATAGACAAATTAGCTCCAAATCGACAATGTTTGGAATGTCAAAAGTTGAGAAAGTTTCATAATAACTATGCTGTATCGGAGTAAACCACGGTAATAGAGCAATTGGTCGACTTTAGGGGAAGATCTTCATTCAGACAAATTAGCTTGAAAAATATGGCCTCAAAATATTGACATTGGTTGACGATAATTTATTCTATACTATCAATTTGGAGGTATATGCGGGGAGTGAACCCGAAGGACCCTACAAAGTAGACAATACTCCTAAAGAGGTGGTGAAGAGCCTTAGTTGAACCAAATTTAAGTACGTGGAGAAATATCACGGCAGAAATTTGGGTGTTCCCAATGCAGAGTAAACACACCTTGTTACAATTACATTCACACTATCATATCATATATTCCCAAAAAAAGGTAAAAATGTAATTTTTTGACAACGATGCATAGCAATATTAGCATAAAGGGGTTGACAGCTGACAAGAAGAAACCAGAGATAATATCTTTTTATAACCTCAATAATGGCGTTGTTGACCCAGTGGATGAGATTCGTGTTACATATTATGTTTCAAGAAGCACAAAATATACCCAATGATATTTTTTCAACTTGATAAACGTATATAATAAGTATTATCGAAATTTCCTGGCGGCTGTTGAAAATAAAGTGATTCTCGGGTGGTACACCGGGTCGCAATGTTCATTGATGCAGACGTTTCAACACTCTAATTGAGCATCACCCTCATAGCAGAGGTGACTCTCCTTTGCCCTGAGAACGCAGCTCGATTATTGATGAAACGTCGGTTACAATGAACTCTGTGACCCGGTGTACCACCCGAGAAGCTCCTCATACACTCAGCAAAATATACTTTGTTGAGTCCCATTACGCCTCGGAACTTAGCCTCAGCAAAAATATTTTCTCGTGGATTTGGAAGTGGGAATTTTTCCAATTCCCACTTCCAATTCCCAATTCCCCCCCCCCCCCTCTTTGAATCCGCCACCGGTTAGAGATGGCGAGTTAGAATGATCAACTCTTCACCCTCAGCATAAAAACAACAAGTAAAAACATAGATTTAAATTACATTAATGGTTTTTACAAATAAATATTGTGTTTCATTCTGAAAGAAAAATGTTCATTGGGGGAGCACCCCGCACGGGTAACCTTGATCGAAAAACGCGCGCAAGTAACGCCGTGTGAAAGAAATTATTTTATAAATTGAAACAAAGCTCTAAGTTGTGTTCCTACAGCTTATAAAAATTTCTTATGTTTGTATTGTAAAAGAACTAATTGGAATCTTGCAAATACTTGACAATACACTTTAAGTATAGTTATATTAGATAAAATTATACAAACGGATGGTCCTACGAAGGTAAAGACGAGTTAAAAGTCCTTTTTGAGATAATATCAGGTGTAAATGGGAGTGTTAGTAAACAAAACTCTCAATTGTACGCCTTTGTGGCGAAGGCTTCTTTAAGAAGAAGAAGGCAGTCAATGCGTTCATTAACCATCAAAACATTTGGTTATTAATTATAAGTTTATTTTATTCAACCTTGCTAATTATATGCTTCATGATATGCAACTCGCAAAGCACCAAATATTTAAGTCGCCTATTTTGTGTATATTTCACGCATTTTATTATAGATTGAATCATAATAGATACATTGGTTAAGTTATCCGTTGAGTTTGCTTAGAATGTCAATTTCAAAAATATCTAAAGTGGCTTAGCATTACACATCAAAGTCATAGGGCTGAATAGAATTTTCCACCAGAAAAAAAACTACCGATTTTTAAAACCAATTTTGTATTAAACCGTATTTTTTAGTGAACCGTATCCCTAATGAACTTTTTTTTACCTAACCGCGTATTTTGTCATGCAAAAGTTTTTTTTGCTAACAATATTATTAAAAAACCTGCTTTTTGAAGGGGAGTTTTTTCCTTTAAGAAGATAATTCTTAATAACGCGGCTATGCTTCCCTAAACTGAACATAAAAATGTGAGATTGTTTTCGAGAGTCCATGGTTTTCATGCAAGGCTTGAGCGTACATTTTAACTGTCTTTTTTTGGTGTCGAAAATGTGCCTAAATATGTTGATCGGTCGAATTCAAAGTTGCCGCGTGAATGGCGATGATATTCACATTATTTTTAATGGAAGATATTGTAAAATATCGACAAATATGTTTTAACTTAGCACGACTCGTTTCGTCGTTAAAACAACATTTGTAGGTGCCTTCATCAGCCTTGATATTAATGCTGTTGTAAAACAATACGCGTCATGCTATTTTAATAACTCATGCCTGGTAAATGAACAGCTTCGTTGAGGCATAGCGACTGGTGTCTTCACACGGACGAAATCTCTCCACTTAAGGCCTGATGTACATGCTTCCTGAGAGCTGATATGATGTATATAGAGGCTGATTTTTTTCGCATGTGGTTCATAGTTATCTGCATTTCATAGCGGACATTTCCTTTCTCTTTCATCATGGCAACGATTACGAGGGGAAACTCTCACGCCTTAAGTTTCCTTTGGAGGCTTTTTTTTCTGCCCTGGGACCGTCTATTCGCTGAATCACTCTATAATTGGTCTTGAATTCTAGCTCAGTTGAGTTGTCCGAAAAGCAACTGCAAGTCGCTCTGCAAGAGACGGGTGATTTCAGTTCAGGTACAGTTTCCCAAGATTCCATTGGATACAATTTGGATTCCTGATCCTTGGAGGAAGAGGAAAACTTTATCAGTTAACATTTAATGTCAAGAAAATAATTGGGAAGAGATCGATAGTGCTCATCCTCCTTTGCCTTTCACGTGTGATTTACTTGGTAAATAAATAGTTCTGGTTAAGTGTCCCGAAAAACTTTGAGTTATTTTTTGATTACGATTTTATTTCAATTAACGTTGCTCAAATACACTGAAAGGAATGACGAGTATTGGAAAATCGCAATGGATAACCCTCAAACACGAAAATGGAATGCAAGAGATTGACAAACCAGCAAGAAAATTGGAAACTGGAAGTCGCCAGGCGAAAGTGTGTAATGTGTAAAGGAACGAAGAGGCAAGCAACATACAGGAGTAAAAACTACCCAGGACAACCGTCACTGTGCCTAGACCCCTGCTTCAAGCTATACCACACTAAGGTTAATTACCAACCACCGAATATTTATAAAAGGATAAAGGAAATGGCTTGGCAAAATGCAAGTAAGAATTTATAATAATATAGCTGAAATCACTCTCCGTACAAATGTTTTGTTATAACTGAAGAGCAATTGTTACGCTAAGAATTTTCCGTCTAAGTCTAAAGTTTATCTTCAATTCCTTCCCAATGAAAGCACCCTTGGCAATTAAAATACCTCCGATTAAAGTTTCCCCGAAAGCATGCAATTGAGTGGACGCATATGCTGCGTCACATACTCTTGAGTGGTTAAAACGGAGGAATTTTTTTCTAAACTGAACCGTGATATTTTAGCATGTTTGGAGTTGCCAATGGTTTTTTTATATAAGCCTGGGTTAACATTTATATTGACTTTTTTAAGTGTCAAACAATGCTCCTACATGCCCGTTTTTTGTTTCGATAAACATCCCAGTAACATCATCAAAGAAGCAAAATGCTGTTTTATTATTTACATGTTGAGCTGTATTTTATCAATTACTGGAAGGGTGCTTTGAAAATAAAGAAAAAAATTATTTTTTAATTCAACGCCCGGCACGCATTCGCCAGCACGAACTTAAATTATAAGTAGCGATTTTTTTTAAGATCATTATATAAACCACTATTGCCAGAACCCAAAAGTTTAGCAAATTATGCAGGAATCGTGACGCAATGAGGAAACAAATGACCATGGAGACTGAGAAATTAAAATACCGTCATAGGAATTTAAAAAGATAATTTAAGTAAGAAATTTGTGAAATATTAATTTATTAAAAGATTATTATGTCCATATGAATTTAAAAATATTGTTGAAATAATGCAGCCCGCATACCACCCGAAAATGTCTGGCAACAGTAAGGTCTTAAATAACATTTGGCCTTAGGTAGCCGTATTTTCTTTAAATATGCCATCATTTAAAATAATATTCATTTAAACACATCTCAATTACACTTTGGAATAAAATGGTTTTCGGATAGAACATACAATGTTATACATTAATATTCAATATCAATATGTTAAAATTTCGTTTTCATTATGCGCATGTAATATTAGATAATGCTTATCCATGCCTTCATTGCGGATATGAATTTTCAGGCTACCATCAACATTGGCCTTATGCTCTCACATCTTGCGTGTGGCAGGGGTAGACATAGACCTTCAAACAATGCTCCTTCCTCCACAAAGTCTCCCACAACCATTAGCATAGGTTTAGTGTAATTGCTACTGCACTAACTTGAAGGATTATGAAATCTTTCTTATTCGTCTCAATGGTCGGCAAAACCGAATTAAATGAGAGATACACAAAATCCCGTTCAGATACGTATGAGACAATCTGGGCGATTACTTACTCTGCACACTAGCGGCTAATTATTTGTAATACGTCAGTCATGCGGACCACTTATGACACAGGTAAGTTCACAGGCGTGGTCGCCAGCCAGTCTGGCTGCGAGCAGACACGGGGAGGGAGGCGGCGCACAGTGGTATGAAATCGAAAATCGCCGGACAAAAGTCCAAAATAGCTTTTTTTGCGATAGAAACTTGAAACTTTGCACAAGTACTCACAAATGTTTGTGCATCGTGAAATGGCAAGTCATTTTATATAGGTTGCTCCCGTTTCTTAGATACTAAGTCTTAAACACGATCAAATTTCCAAAATAGCTCTCGCTTTAGTTTTTCTTCGAAAATCTTCAAAGTTAAACATATGCCGTTGAAGTAGATGGATTTCAATGAAATAAAAAACGTTACAATATGTTAATGTTGTATTTTTCCTGTGCTTTGCATGAATGTAAGGGATTTTTGTCGATATTTGTGTGCTATTACGTCACAAAATGGCGGACGCTTTTTTCACTCAAAATTTGACATAAAGCAGTCAATAACTTTATTTAAACAAAAATGTAACTCGAGATATTTGCACAGTGTGTTAGTCAAACTCATTTTTAAGAGTATTATGCAAACATCTTAGAAAAAAGTTTGCGATATTTGAAGTAATAGCGATATTTCGATCGCGCGCCTCGACCTGTCTCTGCGCGGCGGGGCTCGTAAATACCGTGGCTCCGTTGAACTTCATCGGTTCTGTGGACCTCAAATGTTTGAATTGTACGTTTCTAAGCTAAACACGTTGTGGCTGATATCCAAATGTTGTACACTGAAGATATTTCGAGGGTGTGGTAACGAGCGAATGGATCAGTAAACGTGTAACTGTAGTAAATTTATCGTTTCTTTTTCTTATGTACACTTTTGTACACGGATCAAGCTGAAAATTATGAACGTCTTTCACCTATTTCCGTCATTGGTATTTCCAGATGGGTACATCTACGATTAACCCCATTCTTTCCCTGAAGGCTCTCTGTATCATTGCCTTTTTCTTGGAAAGTTGGGTTTTTAGACAACCACGAGCCTACAAAAATATTCCAAAGTTGTGTATCTCTCTACGTCATGTCGCCGGTTGAAACCAATCAAATTTTTCAGTTTTGATGTTTACTCACCTGCCATTGCTTAAACTCCAATCGATAAGATATATGCAAAAGGCGCTCAAAGTCCCTTATATAACAATGCAACGTAGATATACCAAATGAATAGTTTTCCACATTTGCCGGTTTACCTTTCATGGCTTTTAAATCATTCATCTCCGATGTTTTTGCTCCGCAGATATAGCACCTCATACTGGCACCATCGGTCAATGCATTGCATACCTATAAGAATCGTTTGCCATAAGTTTGTAAAGTCACATTAATTCCTTTCCAAAGCCAAATTAAATTCAATTTTTCTTATCATAAGCATACTTGCAGACTTACTTTTCAATTTACCATTGTGAGAAGCAAACTGAAGGTGACAGAATAGCTCCCAAAATTGCATTTCTCTAATGCATCAATCTGCCTTTGAATGTGGTCTCTTTCCGCCTTAGCAACCTCCTTGGTTTCTTTGAGCCATTGAAGGCGGATGGGCCGACAAAATCTTGTAGGTGACGGACGAGGATTTGCCCAGATAATCTCACCTGAATTGGTGTTATTATTATTATTTCCCATCCTTATTCTTATTTCAATAGCCAAAGACAAACTAGATGCACTTAAATCTCTCACCTGTAGCGTCATTTCACAAACGAAGTGGTACGAGGGAGCTCACGAATAAGAATTCATCAGATGATTCCGCTTGTTCCCACTTCTGCTAGTATTGGGCATGGGCCCGAGCTTCCATCAAATCCGTACTTGCATATAAATGTGCATTGTACGTCATTGTTTGATGCTTGTGCAGTGGAAAAGGATGCCAGTACCCGCGACACTGTATGATTTAGTAGAGTTTGAAGATTCACTTCACACGTATTCTCCGTAATGATTATCCCTTCTGGATATGCCGCGCCTTTTACTTTTAATACTCTGTCATAACTGGGATAGAGCTAATGTCCGTAACTAAGTGCGGAGGTTCGTAGAGTATTATACTGACTCTTAGTCAACCCCGTAGAGATGATTAAAGACAGACCGTCCTCAGGCGACATCTCTGTCTGGAAATTTTCAGCTTTCCTCCATTTCGAGAGAACTCTCCTAGCCCTCCTAGAAGTGGTTGTTGTTACTTCTGTTATTAACTGATCAGCTACAATATCACCTTCTTCCCTTAAAATAAGAGAGGTTGCCAATGCGAGCTCAGAGGCTGAGGAAGAAGTCTTAATATTTTGGACTTTTCTTCTTTTTGACCTGTCAGATGCTGTACTAAACTCTTTTTCTGGCCTTCCCATTGTACCTGATATTGTAAAAGTTTACATATTTATAGCCCAAAATTTAACAAATGTATGCACTTGCAACAAATCATGACCACAAAAGAACATTATCGGAGAACACATACCAATCACTGTAGAAGTACTTGGTAAATACTGACGAATAGTTTCAGGAAAATCGATTGAATCAGCGAGCCATGCATAATTTTCCTTCAAAAATCTCTTGTCACTTCGGGAACACTTTGCCCACCTCTTGAGATAAGGCACTAAAAATTTTATCCTAATGAAATCGCGGAGGCTTTTGACAGCGTCTTCAATATGTATTATATTTCGAGAAAAAAATGCACTAAATAAGTTTTTTTGTCGGATAAAGATTTTCCCTTAATCTCCATCATTTTTTCATGGAGCTCAAGACGCGTGACACGATTGAAAGGCATTTCAACGAAGGACAAAGAAGAAACCTAATTAGGAGACGATTGCTGAATAAGATATGAGCATACTTTCTCATCACAATTACCAAATAGTACTAGCGGTTCAAGTAACACAGAAAATATCTAACAAAATACAGTAAAAGACACATGAGGACCCTGCGACGAATAAACGCGGGGAAATAACTAGATAAAAAGAAAAATCGAAATGACATCGCTTACCTTGAAATAAAAGAGGACTATTGGGTAAATGGAAACCACCGTTGTACGGCAAGAGGAAATAATACCGGAAATTATTTCTATATTTCCAGAACAAAATCACACGATATACAGGACTTTCAGAATCTCACCAGAGGAAAGCACTTCACTCCTTCACCAATTCCAGACTAGAACTGCATGAAAACATGCATTTCTGAAAGGGAAAGGCAAAATCCTAGTGGAAATACCCGTTAAATACCGTTATAGAGGGAGCGCGTCATAAAACGGCCCTTTTTCGCGGGACCCTCGTGGAGTGAGGGAGGGCGAGCACCTCGGAAGGGACGGAAGGCAAAGAAAGAATTCTATAGACAGCCTTCTCTCTAAACCATATTGGGTACCTGTGGAATATGCATACGCACTCAAGAGGTGAAAGACGTTCATAATTTTCAGCTTGATCCGTGTACAAAAGTGTACATAAGAAAAAGAAACGACAAATTTACCACAGTTACACGCTCACTGATCCATTCGCTCGTTACCACACCCTCGAAATATCTTCAGTGTACAACATTTGGATATCAGCCACAACGTTTTTAGCTTAGAAACGTACAATTCGAACATTTGAGGTCCACAGAACCGATGAAGTTCAACGGAGCCACGGTATTTACGAGCCCCGCCGCGCAGAGACAGGTCGAGGCGCGCGATCGAAATATCGCTATTACTTCAAATATCGCAAACTTTTTTCTAGGATGTTTGCATAATACTCTTAAAAATGAGTTTGACTAACACACTGTGTAAATATCTCGAGTTATATTTTTGTTTAAATAAAGTTATTGACTGCTTTATGTCAAATTTTGAGTGAAAAAAGCGTCCGTCATTTTGTGACGTAATAGCACACAAATATCGACAAAAATCCCTTAAATTCATGCAAGGCACGGGAAAAATACAACATTAACAGATTGTAACGTTTTTTATTTCATTGAAATCCATCTACTTCAACGGCATATGTTTAACTTTGAAGATTTTCGAAGAAAAACTAAAGCGAGAGCTATTTTGGAAATTTGATCGTGTTTAAGCCTTAATATCTAAGAAACGGGTGAAACCTATATAAAATGACTTGCCATTTCATGATGCACAAACATTTGTGAGTACTTGTGCAAAGTTTCAAGTTTCTATCGCAAAAAAAAAGCTATTTTGGACTTTTGTCCGGCGATTTTCGATTTCATACCACTGTGCGGCGGCGTGAAAGCCTAGCAGCGAACGATCATCGGTGTTTCAGAACCACTTCCCCGGTGCATCTGTTTTTAAATTCTGAACCGGCCTGCCGGTTTTGAAAAATAATGAAACCGCTGAACCGTTGCTCCGGAAAACCACCCAGCCCTAAGCACTGCCATTGATGACGTAAATTGCTTATTCTGAATGAACAAGCTCTCTAAGAATACACTGTATTGCCAGATTTTGAAATTAAAGAAGGTGGGTGCATTATGGTGGAGACAATCACTAAAAAGCACATAGAAGTAGAATTAAGTTCATTTCCAATATTTTAATAAAACATATTTGTGCGAGAAAGCTTAAATATTGCGCCAGTAAAATCCTTGAAATGTATCTTGTAATATAAAGGTGTGCTTTTCTTAGAAGTCTGCGAGTATAAGGTAGGTACATCCAGATTTGTTCTCAAATCTTTTAAGTATTGACCTCAAACCTCGAATAATCGAAGTAAACCAATAAATCCTGCGTCTTAATTTGACATAAATGCATCTGTTGGTGACGAGGAACTCAGCATGGCGGCATGACGAGGGCAATACTACATTAAATATATTTTTATATTCAACATTAATTAATACAAATTTTGACTTCAGTTATGGGCACAGTATTCGTAATTTGGGTGAAAACTACACATGCATATGTTTATTTCGAATGTTATTCCCGGCAAGACCCCATGATATTTATAAGCAAAGAGTTCAATAATATAAAATGTGTTTTTTCACGTTAAGAGGAAAAGCCGTGAACATATTATTTAATTATTACAATATGTAATTTATTTTCCGTGAGGCTACGAGTTAAAAGATAAACATTTTGTCAAAAGAAAATTAAATCTATAAACTACATATCTGTTCTCTTATTTTATAATTATCAACAATAAAACATTTATATCAGATATTATAATACATCACATTACACAAACGAGGTTTCTACAACCTTTTCAAGTCATAGGTTTTTGCTTTATTCAGTAAAAATACATTGTGAACACAAGTAAGGCGAAAAACTGAGAGAGACACAGATAACCCGTGTCACTTCCTTCTTGGTACGGCGACTGATAACGTGACGAAGGCACGCCTCGATTCAGCGTCGTGTTTATTTTCAACTCTCCTTATCTCTTCCGTTTCGTCGAGGGATCTTTGAACGAGAAGGGAAATCTTTTATCAATTTGCTTCAGCGTGAAAAAAACGAACTTGAACGAAGAATTTGAGATGACCAGAGCAAACGCACTTGTGCCAAAAATTTAATATCATACATAATGAATGTAAAAATATTTTTACATTAACTGTTCTATCCAATTTGATGTATTACCTGACTATCCTTGGACCAATTATTTGGTAATATGTATTAGTTTTATTAATTTACATTAAATATATATTATAATGGTATTTGAAGGAATTTGTAGGTTTTTAAGAAGGGATTTTCTACCAGCATATGGAATTTATTTGCGTTTAATATGAAGAATTCTCTCATTAGATATAAATGTACCGTTAGATCTTTAGAGACATATCCGTTCATGGCAAAAACTATTATTTGTAGTCGCAATTAATATCTGTAATTTATCGTAAGAAAGACTTCCTTTGAAATGTTTTATTTCAGAATATATACGTTATAATTCACATTGAGGATACATTGTCTTTTACTTAAAGAGTATTACAATTTCCTCAGGAAGAACTTTGTTTATTTTGTATTGCCTATATCGCGCAACGTGGAACTAAATTTCTATCGACGAAGAGTGATCATATTTGTACACCATGGTGTCTATGAGAAATTGTAACGAAAGGAAAAAGGCCATGGCGTTTAAATGTAGATATTTATGACGGGGTTATTGTTTTATTCTCTGTCTAATGTATATATAACGTTTTTAATCAATTGATATTGCTCCGGAGTTGTTAGATAAAATAGATTGAACCGAGCAATTAAAAAAATGACGAAGCGATATTCTCCAAAATTTGCGAAGTGAAATACCAATGCGTTGTAAACAAACAATATTTATGCGCAAATGCTATTAGGATAGGTTATTGAGATTGTCATCAAGCCGAAATTTAAGATAGGCCTAGGTATTTTTTATCGATGCGTACAGGAAATATTAAAATTATGTTGCTAACTATGAGGACATATTTAAGATTAATTAACGAAGAAAGTTGACCCAAAAACACTTAGAAAGGATTTAATGATTCAAACTACTTGGTAATGCGATTACATGCTGCGGCCATGGTTAATGTTAATAAGGAATGAGTTAGGGGGGCTGTCAAAATTCAGCGCGAGAGACAAAAAAGATGAAAGCCGTTGTATATGAATATACGAATCAATGTGACGCATTAAATGTTGATACTTTTTGCGTAAAAGACATTAAACGCAAATAGTGAGGTTGGGGTGAACCATAGAGTTATGAACTATATACTCTAAGGGGTGAACACTATAAATTTAGTCACCAAACCTTTAAATGCTGCAGGCGTGAATGGGTATTCATGAAATCACTTTTTAATGGATATAGTGCCGGGAGACCAAGTTTCTCTTCGGTTTGGTGAACATGAGCTTCGTCCAGCTTAAAACATTAGGGAGATATAGAATGTCATTGTTAATTGTATTATAATATGTTTATCAATCACAAATGTATAAAAATTAATAATGACATGAAATATTTTATTTTAAAAGGTAACTAAGTATTTCTGAGCTAATAGTTAAGTAAAGTCATAAATCTTACATAAACGAACAATAAAATTATTGATAGAAATTAATATAACTATTAAAAACAAAAATACATGGAAATCAAAGTACAATTAATTATCATTGCAAAGTAGGATGTAAATAATAGTGATTACTCAGAAAGATATCTTCTTCATCTCGTTTTTCATTATTTATAGTCAATGGTAAAGTTTGATTATTTAGAATTTGCGTTACTAATATGCAAAACCTCCTTCCATACAACATTCATTGTGTGGTGAGGATATTCTCTTGATAGTAGAACTTACAAACAGCATGTCAAGTTTAGCATGCACATCCAACTCTTAAAAAAGCTACGCATAACATTCCATGCATAAAGCTAACGTCTGCAAATCAAGACCAACATAAATTTTGACCCTGCGATTTGAGTATTGTTATCGCAAATGCCGGCCTTACTGGAAACTGGTCCAAATTGGCGTTTAGTGTTATTCTTGGAATGTGTACTTCCTTTCCAGTTTATTCGCTAGTAACAATTTTGAATCAATTATATTACGATAGAATACGTTTAATATATATGAGTACCAGCCGCTGATGGCTTTCTTTGCTCAACACAGCAGATAGCCAGGGGGGGCCAAGGCCCATGGACACCCCAATGCCTAAGGTTTCGCCCCCGGAAACCCACCAGAATAAAAATAAACTGAGCACTGCGGTTCTTTCAGATTCGGGTCTACGCTTGGTAGGACATTATTTTCTCGCACTCGCTCTAGTGTCTGCCCGTACAGTGGCGCCACTCAGATAGGCGTAGGCCTGCGTTTTCGTACATTTCGCTTTCATGAACATCTATCCAAATTGCTCATGCTCTCAAAATGCCCGACAAGCTTTTCAGTGTCTATTTTTCTTTCTACGTAGGTAGACATATAAAAAGCAGACCAATTTACATGTACAAAATAAGTGAATGAAAGTGATTTTTTGTGTATTCAATTAAACTTGAAAAAATGCACTCAAGTGCTTTGGAAATCATTTTTATTTTGGTTTAACGCCCTCTGAAAAAAAACAAATAAAGTTTCCGGTTTTCACAAATGTGAGCATGCAACATATAATTGACCATGTGAAAAACATAGTTTTTCCATATTTTATCCACACAATTGAAGCGATTGACCTTCTGCCTTGTTGATAGCAATTGAGAAGGCGAACGGGGAAGAGAGTCATTTGAGTACAACTATGAAATAGTCTCTAAACCTTGCCTTTTAATGCTTCAGGAGTGAATAGCCATCCATTCAATCCCTATTTAATGGATATTCAGGCATGGTTGCCAAAGATATTTCTTTTGTTGAAAAGGGAGAAAAATTTATGAATTTAGAGCTAAAAATGCAATACATGTGCAAAAGCGAAGCGTATGGTAAAATTGAATGAAATATTTAAATACTGCATTCTTTTAAGTGTTTTATGATGTTAAGAGAATTGTCTGGAAAGCTAACACTTTCTTTTTTAAATGAACTTTTACAAAGTCACATAGGCACACGTGAGTGTCGTAAGTTCTCTTCGAGTGCAATGCTCCGTTCTTGTGTGATCCCAAGGCGATATTCGTTGAGAATTGGCTAGTTGGTTTAATTTCAAATTTCGTACTTTCCCTAAAAATCAACCGATCGTTTTAAACATACCCATCTTTCCTTATGGGCAGTGAGCTCTGTTCATAATACTTCCTAGAGATAAAATATAAAGTAAGATTCCAATTACTACTAAACATTTATATGTAGTAGGTCATCTTACTGATGTCAAGGAAACGAGTCAGTGTTTTCCGCGAATTAAAATATCCGACCGCCGGAGATAAGGAACATGCCTAACTCGGGCTCATGTCGTTCTTGTGATTTATATTCGGAGATGTAGTCAGTTGGAAATTGGGTCAGCCAAACGCTGTTTCATACATAAAAATGATTTTTATAACCTGATAACCGTCAATGGACATTTTCTCTGTCTTGATATATTTTCCTCTTGCAATGGTTAAATCAGTAAATAAAGTCTTTAATAATAAAATCGTCAAATTTAAACGATGAAGTGTCATTTTGCAATGCAGTTTTAAATTCAACAAAATACAATTTTAATTGACAGCATGGATATTCCTCGCATTTAACATTCTTCAGTACGATTCCTGACCATTTAATAAGGTATAAATAATATCTACGGTGCGCTGTCCAGTGTAAATGGAAAAGTGTCGAACAACCTAATACAACTTGATTCATTTCTGCTATTGTTGATTTATGCTTGACTGACAACGTGCTCCTCTGAACGTTAAATTTTAAAAGAAAAATATCAATTACTAATGTAATATGGTCCACATTGAGAGTGTCGCCAAAAAAAATATTGCTCGAAATTAAGAGAAGTATCTTTAATTCAATACATGCCCGATAGTTTTCTTGTTAAATCAAATTTTCAAGTTCAATAAATTCTTTCGAGTAAGCTTTGAGTGGGTAATTAATATTGTAGGTAACTAAAACCATGCAATAGTGAAAATATACTGTCTATATTATGCGTGCTAGTAATTTATAAACTCTAATGGAACAACCTCTGCACTCATTCCTGTGATAATAAAATGTGGCAAATGACAGGTACCCATATTAGGACCCTCATCGAAATCCTTTTTTCATATAGCCAATAGCTCTCCCTAGTGAGTACGATAGAATCTTGCGAAATTTCAGATCAATTGGTCTTTTAGTTTTCGAGGAGAAGAGTCTACATCTACATATTACCCCGCAAGCCGCCTCAATAGGCGTGTGGCGGGGGGTGTTAGGACACCAGCCGTTGCATATAAAATGGACACGCTCTAATGAAATTACGCCTAGCATTTATTATAGTCCCTTATTGTTCGGGGGAAAAACGAATTCCCATACCTATCCATTCGGCAAAATATCTCTATTAATTTATCGTTTCTGTCGGACCTGGAAAAATAGTGGGGTTCTAATATGATGTTCTCCGTGTCGCTCTGAAAGATATCTATTCTCAATTGTTCAAGCAATCTAAGCCTAAACATGAACCATTAGTCATGAATACACAGCCACAACTAATTTTAATATTTATGGATAGATGGCATTAGTTTTCACCAACCCATGAGCACCTTCACTGAGTATGACGCTTTACACGTTTCAAAAATAAATGACAAAAACTTTAATTCCTATGCACCTAAAAAATTATAAGTTCATATTATGTAATAAATCGGGTTGTGAATTTAGTTATTTTTTCGGTATTTTCTACGCTGTAGCGATAGGTTTCCGGCCCATGACGTTTTTTTAAAATCAGTAATGCTTTCTAAATTAGCGTTAAATCGTTTTGTAATAATTACTTTACACCTTCTAACATTTGTCATTTTTGAAGAAATAATTTGAAGGATTTACTTTAGGAAACTCCGTAATTTTCACGAATTCTTTCTCTGTAGCAGAAAATAGCTTTCTCTGTCTTTGCACGCCGTAGACAGCAGAGGAGTTTTAGATTATCGTACTAAAGTTATATGTTTTTATTTCTCAGTTATTTTTAAGAGATATTATGCAACAATAAATGATTAAATAACATTTAATTAAAATACCTCTAGTACTTTCCGATAAATCACCCAATTTCAAATGTCCTCGGAATCTTTTCCTGTATTGAAACAAGGGCTCCTTCATAACAAGCACAAGTATTCAAAACTTTGACATTCAAAGTAATAAAATGAGTGTTTATTAAAATGAACATAATAAAAAACAATTTCATTTTGGTATACAATGGTTTGAAATGAGAATTCCTTATATTTACCTGCTCTTTTTATTTTCTCATGCTGATAGAATAGTTTTTTTGTCAATGACGTGTTTGTTTACAATTTCAAGAAATAATTTTAAAATATTTTGGAAAATTTCAATCCTGAAAACGCTAAGGAATTCTATTTGTATGAAAAAATCCTAATTTTTTCGAGATTTCACTCAACTGGCATCATATGTTTTTATGATATTTGTTTTCTTTCACCTTATTTTCTCCGTAATATTGGATTTACTCTGCGCATAAAATATCTAAATAATAAATGTGGACTTGCAACAAGTAAAAGTATGTGCTTTGATGTTATCCAATGGGGCAATATGGCGCTCTGTTGGAAATGATTTGTTCTAAATAACGTCGTTACATCACTACCCCTTCTGTTTTGTTGTTCCTGGCGGCTCAGTTCGTTACTCAGCGTATTAAATTAATCAGAGAATGTACACACCACGTATTTTGAGGTCAGGGGGAACATTTACTGTAGTATATATAGAGTATAAAAAGATTTTTTTCTCAATATGTTAAAATACTTTGCCTTCCTTTGAAAATAAATATGTTGGTAACTATTAGCTGCCAAATGTATTGTTTTATCTTCCAAGCTAAACTTGTTAGCATACAAAGTTTGTTACTTGTGTAAAACAGCAAAAAAGAGTGTATTATTGACGCAATTTTGCAAAACATAGTCATTCAGAAACTGTTTAAAACATATTCCTTTATAAAGGGCATACTTTAGAAGCCCTTGAACGTTTAAAAGATGTTTCATCCCGGACATGTAAGGCCATATAAACACTTGCGAATCAGGGCGATATAGCCACGGTGACGTTGTAATCTAAAGCATGTAGTCTTCCATTTTTTTCATTGCCATTATTTTTATACAGCGTACTAGTACTTCATAAATACCCATGTCTAAAGCGGAATTCACATGGATCCGGAATATTTGTGGAATGGGGAAAATATTGAGAAATTTTCAACACAGCTTTCAGTAATAATCTCCGGTTTATTCGTTTACGAAATGCATGCTGACACATCGGTGGCACATTCCTCCTTCACTTCTGAGAGTTTTACTTGGCGAAATCTTTCATTGATTTTCAATACTTAATACTTTTTTAAAAAATTGGATTCATTCCTGTTGGAAGTTAGTCGGCTAATGTAAACCTGCAAATTAATCGCTGCTTAGAAAAAGACCTTTAAGAGGTTGATCTAATCTGCTTTAACCATAATATCATGACGCAAAATTCTTGCTCTTACTTCAAATGGTTGAGCTGTTTTTTCTGATTTCCTAATAATTTACAAAAAAATCCCATGTTAATATCATTTGATTACTTTTAAATAAATCTGTTACCTGCGGCGATTAAACCAAAATGCGTTTGCTCTGCAGGAAGTACACGGTATGAAATGGATGATTAATAAATTGGAAAGCTTGCGTACTCTAGCACCTTTGCTCGAGATAAAAGATAAAAAATAAAATACCATATTTATATAATTTATCAAGTACATTTTGAAAATTAGGATTTAAAGCGCAAGTTCAAACGAAATTTCCAGTATTTTTATCTTCTTCAGCACATGATATAGAGATTTATATCAATACAAAAACACTTTACATTAAGTGTATTTCTAAGTCATATATGGAAAATAGAGGGCATTGGATATAATTGAAAAAGTTGAAATTATTTAAGGATGTACTTCTATGTCATAAATGGAAAATAGAGGGCATTGGATAAAATTGAAAAAAGTTGATATGATTTAAGGATTTTGTATATTTGAACTATGATAAAAAATACATATCCTTCCTATGTAGGACATTATATTACAATAATTTTGATGTGATACTGTGCGATGCTTTGCCGAAATAAAGGATGATTCATTATTCACTTTCAATGACGTCGGTACATGATACTTCTCTCTCTCTCTCTGTCGACTAAGGATTCATAAGCGATTTATGCTAGCGCATAATTAATCAAAGATACACTAACGTTAGGGTTAAGTGAAATGAAAGTTGGTGCTTAATCACCTCCTGCCACACACCCTTGAGGCCTCTTGCAGGGTACTCTGTAGATGTACACTACAAGGATACTCGTTCATACCTCTATTCTCGGAGCACAGTTCGTTACGTATAATATGATTTCATTAGTCAATGTTTACACATAATAGAAAAACAATGGTTTTTATTAGGCGGGAATGAGACTTTTCATGTCAGATTATGGAATATAAAAATCTACTTAAAAGAGACGACACTTTTCAAGATTTTTGCAAATCCTGACGGTCCAGCAGCATATATATTGTGGTCACTGGTAGAGTTTTCGTCATTACCTGCCATATTGAAACAAAATGCAAAATGATTAAGATGTTTCTATAAGGACTATTTGCAGGATTTTGGGATAATATGGTCAGGTATTTGAAAATTCAGTCATTATTCGTAAATATACCCAATCTGAATGTATTTTAGAGGCTGAAATCTGTTTGTGGAGCAAACTTCTTATTGGTATTTACAACAGACAAATATTATGCCTTATTTATAAATTGTCTTGCTGTTTAATGCTAGTTAATATGTGACATTAATTTTTAGGAATGTCATTATTTCTTGAGAAATAACTACATTTTGTGCGTCGAGTTGGTTTGGAACCAAGGATGTAAATAGTCACAAACACGATCTACTATGAAGCATAATGGAATATGCAAAATGAAAACCTTGAGTGCCTTGACTGAGTAAGAAGCGCAACAATACTCTTAATGAGTTTCAACAGCTTTTCAAATTATGCTCTTTGAAGCATAATTAGGATACTAATTATTATTTTTATTGCTTTTTTTATTATTATTGTTAATTAAATAGGCAAAATCTAAATTTTTGTTGTATTTTAGGATTTGGTCACCTATAGGTTAACGTTGAAGTCATAGTGCAGAAATTTGGATGTTTAATTAATAACATAAATACATCACTATTGCCTGGGTTATAGTACGAGTTTTTTATCCGCCACGGTATCATCCATTGACTTATTCCGGGATGGTCTTTTAATCGGCAATGCCAGGGGACGTTGTTTACGTCTTCCTTGAATCTCTTTTCATGAATATCCTCTCGGCCGGTACTATTTTGTTTACCTTTTGTCAATGACGAACTCGTATGAAGAGCACGCACCGTGTTGTTGTATGTTTCCTGCTCCTCGGGAGAGAAAGATATTCTCGCGAAGATGATGATGAGGAAAGCTTATTATTACAAGGATGAACGCCGCCTTATGGTAACAACTTATAAATGAGTAAGTACGAGTGGTCTTCGTGTTTAACCCGGCGTTACTCGCGCGGGGTGCCCTGAACACCCCACCCTTTTTATCATTGTATCATTTTTGTAGTCTTTATTTCACGGACCTCTCTTCTTCAGTAGCTGGAATGTGATATGTTTTCATTCTTATGACACCAGATTTTTCAGGAGTACATTGTGAACAACCTGCGTAGTAGCCTCAAAAGGGGACAATGTTCGTTTTACTCAATTTTCTACGGACAATAATTACCCCAAACTTCACTCTTTTTTGTTGCAACTGTGAAATGTTTGTTACAATATAACATGCATTCTCGTATTTTACTTTTATCTGCTGGAGAACGCCTCTCAAACCTCTCGCTATGTTCTCGCGTCCGGCGTTACTCGCGCGGGGTGTCCTGAACACCCCAGTTGTCTCCGTGTCGTAAACTCCTCTGCATGTGCTTTTTTGAGGTATATTTTTCTTGATATTATCCTATATTGAACAATGTTGATGAAATAGTAAATATATTTATGGTTTATTGGTCATAATATCTTTTCTAAATTTCAGATTTTCTGATCGAGATGACTACCTACAACGTTTTCAAAAATATTATTTTATTCAACTCCATGTTACCATATATAACTTCATATCGAGTGTAGTAGGTCACCCAGTAAGAGGCCATTACCTAATATTGAATGTTTAATTTGGATACATTTACCTACTACTAAAATATAAATAAAAAACACGGTTTTTATGGGTTACCACTGTGCACGGTATAATTTCATGTTAGAAAGAATATATTTTTGTGTTAATTGCTACGAATTCATCCTTGTGTCGGTGCAATGGGACAATGTGTTTGTATATTTTAATACATATCTACTATTCTCTACCTATTGAAATTTATTACAAAATCAAAAGTATGCTTTTTTATCTGTAGATTTCGCCAAATTTAGAGAGGGAATTAGAAAGAATAATAAGACTTTTAAATGAATCGTGCGATGAAGAATTGACTGACCCGGACGATGTTTATTCTGATGATTACGTTGAATCTACTGAACACGACACCGAAACATATGAGGAGGCTGACATTTCCGAAATGAACTGTCTATTGAAAATTACAATATTTTATTGGGGAAGTAAAACACAACTACATGGAGCGAAAAGGAACTGCGCCCCAATGTAAGGACACCAAAATCGAATATAATTTCCAAAATCCTGATTTCAAAGGTAGGAAATAAAATATTAAGAGCACTATTGATTGCTTTCGATTTGATAGGCAAGTGGTAAATACAATTACTGTATGAAAAAACATTCAAATTCAACTCGTAGGTGTGAATAATTCGCGCGCGAGAGATGCCAGGCCAACTGAAGAGGGAGAAATTGAATGCTTCATAGGGCTTCTGCTCTTCGAGGGAACAAATAGATATGGGTGACCAAATATAAAGAATTGATGGGATCGATATGTCTTGGGTGCTGGTATATTTACGCGTCAAAGAATTATGAAAGATTCTCTTTTCTTTTGCAGTTTCTCAGATTTGATGACATAAAAAGTAGGATAGAAAGAAAAATTATACACAAATTAGCTCCGATTTGTCAACGTTTTGGAATGCTGGTGAGAAAGTTTCAGAATGACAATGCCATTTTGCAGTACACCACGGTAGATGAGGAATTAGTCTGCTTTAGGGTAAGATCTTCATTCAGTCAAATTTGCCTGAAAGATATGGCTTCAAAATATTGACATTGGTTGACGATAATGTATTCTATACTTTCAAATTGGAGGAATATGCAGGGAGTCAACCCGAAGGACCCTACAAAGTAGACATTACTCCTAAAGAGGTGGTGAAGCGCTTGGTGGAACCAATTTTTTGGACGTGGAGAAATATCACTGCTGAAAATTGGTTGCTAGTGTTCCCCTTGCAGAGGATTTGTTACAAAGTAAATTGACACCGATAGGAACTATGAAAAAAAAAGGAAATGCCACGTCAGATGGTTTGCACAAAACAGGGACGAGAATAGAAGTGTCTTTGAAATTAGAATGAGCATGACTATCTTATCTTATATTCCCAATAAAGGTAAAAATATAACGTTTTGGGCAACGATAATAACGTAAATCCAAGAAGCAAGATGTATAGATCAAATTTCCTACGAGAAATTGCAAGGGAAATGACAAAATCATTTGTAAGAAGAAGATCGTAAATAATTTATCCCAAAGGAACTGAAAAGAAAGACGGATTATTTCAGTGAATCATCAACGTGTGAAAGTTCAACGAAAAAGAGAAAAGGAAAAAGTGGTAGATGTTTTGTATGTCCGAGGAATAAAGACAATGAATCATAAATTTTCTGTTTCTCGTGTGGTAAGTGGATGTGAGAGAAACATATGATGAATATTTGCTGCTGTTGCAACCAAAAAAGGTAATTTATCATCTAAGGATAATTGAAGTTAAACATAAAGTGCCGAAAGTACAATTTGTGATTTATTTTTTTTGAAATCTGGACGATGTATTTTTGATAAGTTATGGCAACATTTGTGAGTACGAGGTGACAACGGACTACGGTGCCTATGCCATAATAAAAGTATTATCAGTAGTTCATATTCAAAACTCTGGTAAAATAGTTTACGTAAGAGACAGAGGCAGATCCGAGCTAAAATTTTGGGGGGATCCCCCCCCAAATTAGCAATCAGCCACTTAAGTATAATCTAAATTTCCCGCTGGATGTAGAAAAAAAGGAGATTCTCGGGTGGTACACCGGGTCGCAGTGTTCATTGAAGCAGACGTTTGAACACTCTAATTGAGCAATACCCTCAGAGCAGAGGTAACTCTCCTTTGGCCTGAGAACGCAGCTCGATTAGTGATGAAACGTCGGTTACAATGAACACTGTGACCCGGTGTACCACCCGAGAAGCTCCTTATACACTCAGCAAAATATACTTTGTTGAGCCCCATTATGCCTCGGAACTTAGCCTCAGCAAAAATATTTTCTCGTGTATTTGGAAGTGGGAATTTTTCCACTCCCCTCCTCTTGAATCCCCACCGGTTAAAGATGACGAGGTAGAATGAACAACTACTCCTCCTCAGCGTAAAAACTACAAGTAAAAACATAGATTTAAATAACATTAATGGTTTTTACAAAGAAAATATTGTGTAACCCATTCTGAAACAAAAATGTTCATTGGGGTGTCAGGAGCACCCCACGCGAGTAACATTGATCGGAAAACGCACGCGAGTAACGCCGGGTTAACAAAATAAATGTGAAATATGACTTCGACTTATATTAACTCGCCGTCCTTTTGTCACAACCGTCCTTACGATGGTTAAGAGATTGTGGTGTGAATGCATGTTAGTTTTAGCCGCCATATTAAATTAATCATTTAACCATATGTTATGTAAACGGCGAAAAGAATGGAGAAAAATGCCAGAATGGTTTTTCCACCGTCACAATGCCAACACAGCTCCCTCCCTTCCCCTCTCAACCCCTCCCACCCACCTTCCCCTTCCGCCCTTTTGTCCATATTCAACTTCCCAGATTGCTACAGGCCCGTAGTAACCTATTGTTCCTGCAATGCTACTGGCAGGGCCTTGTTCTTTGTCTGAAGAGAGATTGCTACCCTCTGTAAAATTAGTGTAACCACCCAAGTTTCAAAGCCAATGTCTCCCGATAAAGGATGCGAAATTAATTGCAAAAATACACAAAATAACTAGTTTAGTTATATGTTTAATGAAATAAGTTCCCGAAATATTTTAGCCCTCACTGCTATTTCAATTCCTTAAGATCGGTGAATTTTCGGAATAACACTTTCGAATGATAAAAAAATAAAATAAGAATTTAATCAATATATGACACTTCTTTCTACACATTCCTCATACTGAGTCTTTCAAGGAAGCCATTTATCTTACAAGGAAGCAAGGTAGTGCTTCCTGAGAGTTAACATATCCGACCGCAAGATATAGATAACACGCCATGCTCCCAACGCACTTGCGATTTATATTTCTGCGAGGTTCTCAGTAGGTAATCAGTTCAGCCAAGTTTGCTTTTCTTCGTAAAAATTATTTTAAAACTTGAAAAAAGTGAATGGGCTGTTCTGCCTTAAGTTATTTCTCTCTTGTGACGGTAAATTCTGTAAATATGCTGAAATAATGGACGCGTCACTTTCAAACGGTTTACCGACGATTTTCAATGCAGTTTAAAAACACAAGCATTGCAATTTGAATTAAGAGCATGGATATTGCACGCACATGAAGATATAAAGTACAAGTCACGACCATTTAAGGAAATATTAATAATAAGTGCAGTATGCGGTCCCTTTCAAAATTTCAAAGTATTTAACTACCAAATACAACATAACGTCAAATACCAAGTTTTTCTTTATAAATTAATAGGACGACTTTCTCCTAATAAAGTACTAGTTGTTCAAGACGTTACCAATTTTCTATTGTCTCTACATTAACTTTGAAGAGTTAAATATACAAAATATTTATAAAGGAACGTCAAAAAATGTAATATGAAGGCCTCAAGCTTATATTTTGTCAGTTTTTAATATTTACAATCTAATTATTACATAAAATTGTCCCACGCGTCATGAAGTTCATGTGGTAAAAATCTGACACAATATTTTGTACAGGATATATACGAAATGAGAAAGATGCAAAGATTTATACTAATGATTGGGCCAAAAAACCTCAACGTCAATAGCCTGGTACTTGTTGACTCACTTCTGATTTAGGTTCTTAATTTCATTTGATTTTATGAGTCCATAAGTATTTTTTGAATAACCTCCTGGATATAATTCATGTGACCGTATTTAAATAAATAATATTATATTTTTCCTCGGGGAGCCTGTAACCCCTAGAGGACGCGTCCCCAGGTGGCGGATAGGGGAATGCCCCCACTGGTCTTCGGAAGAAACCAGCGGGTAGGTGGGAAATAAAATACCACCCGCGGACCAAACAGGCAGGACAGATGGGGTTCTATAGCTGTGGCGAAAGCAACCCGTCTAGGAGAAGGAAACTCCAAAATCAAACCCCGGCCCTCCAGGTTGGGGGTTGAGGCATCAGGCTAACTCCCTGTTACTCATAAAACCTCAATTTGTTAAAAAACCCAATACTAAGCCTCGGAACTACGGACTGAATAAGCAGAGACGACGTAAGCTAAGGAAAAGGACTATGATTTTTGGTACCTGGAATGTACAGGGTGCATCTAGGAAACTAATAGAAGTAACAAATGAGCTAAGAAAAATGAAAGTAGATATTGCTGTATTCACAGAAACTAAGAAAAAGGGACAAGGCTCAGAAAATGTAGGTTACTATGATCACTTTTATAGCGGGGTCCCTAAGGATAAAAGGGCCCAACAGGGAACATCCATCATGATTCGAAAGAGTCTTAGAAAAAATGTAACATCATGGGAGCCAATCAATGAAAGATTGATAAAAATGAATCTCTGTATGCTCGGCTTCAGAATCACTATACTGGGCGTATATGGAATAAATGAAAGCTCGCTTGCAAATGAAAAGCAGGAATTCTTTGAACACCTAAATGATGAAATAATAAAAATTGGAAACTCAAGAGAACTTATCATAATGGGAGATCTAAATAGTAGAGTCGGAAAAAAGTCAAATGATAAAGTGGTTGGGAAATACGGAGAAGAAACTATAAATGACAATGGATTAAGACTAATAACAATGTGTGAACAAAATAACCTAAGAATATCTAATGGTTTTTTCGAGCATAAGAGTATACATAAATATACATGGACACAACCTACTAGAGATCTCAAATCAATTATTGACTACCTCATCATAAAGCAAAATACAAAGTTAAGAGTACAAGATGTCAGAATATACCGAGGTGCTACATGTGGTAGTGACCACCACCTGTTAAATGCTAAGGTGATGTTTCCTGGAAGAGCAAGGATTAGAGAAAGCCAAGATAACCCTGACGTAGAAATAATGCAAAGAAGATACAACTTGGACAGCTTAGAACAACAAAGCGTTAGACAGCTTTACCAAAAACGTCTGGATGAAAAACTTCTTTGCCGAAAAACATTATCAAATACAGAGGATCTTTATAGGCATTTATCTCAATGCATACATGAAGCTGCGTATGAGTCATTAGGCTACTATGAAAAGAAGAAAAGAAATCCATATTGGTGGGATCATGAAATTGAAAAAGAAATAGAAGAAAAAAGGTCGAAATATAACAAATATCTGACCACGAAATCAGACAATGACAAGGTTGCATACAAAGAAGCACAAGCGAAAGTGCGACGAAAATTAACCCAGAAAAAGAACGCTAGCTGGGAAAAGAAATGCAACCACTTAAATACCTACATAGGAGGAACCAGAAATACAGAAAGCTGGAAGTTTTTGAGATCATTGAGGCAGGATAAAAAGAAAGATTTAATTACGTCTATTAGTAAAGAGAAATGGGAAATATACTTTAAAAAATTATTGACAGAGGATAGAGAAGAATATAAAAATGAAATCCACCTGCTAACCATAGGAAATGTTACATCACCTATAGCAATGCAATGCAGTGAAGTTAAACAGGCTTGTAAATCCCTAAAAAATGGAAGAGCTGCTGGCCCTGGAGAAATACCGGGAGAACTGTTAAAATATGGATCAGAGTTATTGTACAATAAATTAACAGAACTCTTTATTAAATGTCTAAATGGAGAAGAGGTACCAGAAGATTGGAGAATTTCCCATATCTCACCGTTATACAAAAAAGGCAATAAGAACGAGTGCGATAACTATCGCGGAATATCTGTGACTAGTACAATTAGCAGATTATATGGCAAAATAGTAAAAAATAGAATTGAGAAAGAGTATGCAGACAAGGAATCCGAAGAACAAGCGGGGTTTAGAGAAGGAAGATCTACTGTAGACCATCTGTTTTGTTTAACACAACTGATAGAGAAAACCTGGGCATACAACAAGGAACTTCACCTCTTATATGTTGACCGTAAAAAAAGCATATGATACGGTGCCGCAAATGAAACTGTGGGAAGCCTTGAAAAGAGCTAACATAAGCTCATACTTAATAATAGCCATAAAAAATTTGTACAAAAATAGTGCAGCCAAGATCAAAATGGGAAACGACTTCTCTCAGGGATTCACAATAAATAAAGGTCTAAGACAGGGCTGCTGTATTTCCCCCACACTTTTTAAAATATATTTAGACCAAGTGCTTAAGGGTTGGAAAAGGAAATGCAACTCCATGGGAATACCTTTGAAAGAAAGTACCATATACACCTTAAGCTATGCAGACGACCAAGTTATTCTATCACAAGATTATGAAGATTTAGAATATATGACCAGAAAAATAATAGAAGAATACAAAAATTGGGGTCTTGATATCAGTATCGACAAAACAAAATATATGTGTATGGGAGGAATGCAACAGAATCTTATTTTAGAAAGTGGGCAACAAATAGGACACTGTAAAGAGTATAAATATCTAGGGATGCAAATTGCAGAAAGTAAAACAATGGAGGTAGCCATTAGGGATAGATGCAATAAAGGCAAAAAAGCAATAAAACTATTAAATAGCTTATTGTGGGACAATACAATATCCATTGAAAACAAAAAGAGAATTTATAATACCATAGTAAAGAGCATAGTAACCTACAGCTGTGAAATATGGCCACTAACGGAGAAATCAGAAAAACTGTTACTGACGACTGAAATGGACTTCTGGCGAAGAGCAGCCGGTAAATCAAAAAGAGAAAGAGTAAGGAATGAAAGAATTAGAGAAATAATGAATGTCAATGATACCATAATAGATGAGATAATAACGCAGCAGTTGAGGTGGTATGGACACGTAAAACGAATGGGAAATGAAAGACTCCCGAAACAAATGCTGCTGTGGAACCCGGAAGGAAGACGGAGGAGAGGCAGGCCGAGGAAAAGTTGGATACAAGGGATAGAGAAAGAAATGAGAGAAAGAGGATTAGATGAAGAACTCTGGAATGATCGGGAGGCATGGAAATTGGGAATCGGAAGACGTAGAACGTCGTAAACCGATATATATATATATATATATATATATATATATATATATAATATTTTTATATTGAATTCCCTTCAAATTTAAATGAAATTTGCATCAAAATTTAACCTGTTCTGGGCAACGTCCTGCCACGATGAAAACACCGGTTCCAAATCAGCCACTAAAGTTAAGCATCGTTGGGCTCGGCTCCAGTTTAGAGGTGTAATCCTCCGATTCGTCAGAGTGTTGTTGTCCCTGTCTGCACGTGGCAGACAGCATGGCCGAATTTACCTTCGAAGAACGTAAAACAAAAATGCTACTACAACTACTGTTATCCTTAATTAAAAAGTACACGGGTCTCTGCATGTGTGAACATTACAGATATCGTAAAATGGAAATCAATTTGCAATACCATTTAATACTACGAGCTGCAATTTGGTAATATATTCCCCGTCATATAACCTTCTTTCGGCGTTTGTATTACTGCAGAAGATTATAATAAGACATAATCCTAATATGCATTATCCACGCAACTACTAGAGACTAATTACATTGATACCTTTATTTCTTGGTATTTGGACTGATTTTATTATAGTCATGATACTCTACTTGCATTTATAACATACGTTTAAAAATGTATGTTATCACTATTGTTTGAGTTTGCATAATACAGTTTATATTCACATTAGTTTTAACTCACATTTTAATCTCTTTTTTAAAAAATACACATGATTATAATTTTTTAAATATATAATTGAATAAGAAATAAATCTGAAAAACATTTATTATTCTTGTAAAATAACATTGAATCTTCTTTTACCTTGCTTGGTAAAATACAATTTTCTCTGCTACATTAAAACGTCTGAAATTTTAAAATATTTATTCATAGTAAAGTAATATTTTATGATGATAAAAAGGGGTGACAAATTGTTATGAGTCAAAATTTCAATTATTTGAAATTTCTCATCAGACGTTGGAACAGTTTTTGTCAACGTCTTAATAGATTTCAAAAAATGTTTATGGTCTTTTTGAATAAATAACTTCAGTACCTGTAACTGAGGCCTACACTTTAGTTCCATGCTTAAAAATAATTTCAAGGAGTGCGTAATAAAAAGTACATTTCTGTGAAAATACATAACGAATTGTTAGCATTAAATCACCGTAGTTAGATGATGTAGTAGAGATGAATAGAGCACGGGATCATGTGTTTTGAGCTATTTGAAAAATTCGAACTTCAGTTGTCTTAAATCATATGTTTACCAGAACTTGGCTGTTTACAATCATAGTATTCCATGACGAGAGTTCAGTGCGTTTGACACATTGGAATAAAGGATAGCGATCACATAAGGGGATTTTAAGAGAAGGATATGGAAGAATGTTATCCAAGATTAATAGCTCAACAATACAATTGTTATGACCCGGGCCCCCACCCCCTCCGCGTGGCGGGGAACCCGAGAGCATAAGATTTTACGTGGGTTCTTGCCCTTGGTGTCGGGAAGCGAATAATCACACACAAATATTTAAAGTCTTTTACCCAAAGTTTATTTCCATTTAAAATCCCAAAAGAATCAATTCAATGAACAAATATCAAGTTATGAATTGGTGCGTCTAGAGTAGCCAAATGTTAACATATTACCAATGTCTCGGGAAGGAGAGGAGCTGCTGGTGATGGTACGGGTGGATAGCGAGGCGCTTCGGTAGCACGGGCCCCATGGCCCGCGCTTCGACTCCCACTGACGGCTACATTGTGACTGTACCGTCAGTGAATGGTTGCAGAGTAACCATTAGCCGATCACTGTCCGATGAGAGACTAGTGAATCACTGTCTGACTGCCTGCTTGACGAGTGTCGAGTGTACTCCCCGATAGCGTCTCCACCGAGCCATTATATAGGAAGGTGAAACTAGGATGTTTTCGACAAAATGGCAAGGGTGGGAGGGGAAGAAGAAGAGGAAGGTTAGCCGTTCTCGAAAGGGAAAGGTACAATTCCCGAGGTATAGTTTGACATAGCTGGCTATTCTGAGACGTCACACAACAACACCTTTATGCATATTTTGGGAAATGGAATTCTTCCATTTCCGGATCATTACATTACTCCCTTCTTTCTTAAAATTGATCGGTCTCTAACGTGATCGATCACATTTATACAAAACAAAGAAAATCAATTTAAAAAACCTGTCATCAATAACATTTCATAATTCAACTAAATTTTCTTATTGAATACTTCACTGGTAATCATATACATTTAGTAGCAGTTATTGCATTGCAATATTGAATATCAAAGTATGAATTAATGCACAGATTGCTTGCAATAAATTGAAAAAATATTTGCCAATGACAAAAGTATAAAGTCCTTGTAGATGTAAAACTACATATATACATTCGTATTCAAAATATCTCTGCTAGTTCACATGTTCCCTAGGTACCTCCGGTGCAGTTTTTTAAGTCCGTTGTTTATTTCCACAGATCCGAAGTGACTATTCCTCGCCGTAGCGAATATAAGTTCACTGTTTTCTTGAGGAATTTGGAGGGGGGATTAATATGAGGACAGCATGTACACACTTTGTCACTTTTCACTAAACACATCACCAATTTGTTTTTCACCATCACCAGTTTGTGATACCTTTCAGAGAAGATCACTCTTTTACACTATTCATGATACTTGACACTGAATAAAAGAAACAAGGATATGTGTTACTGATTACCTAATTTTTTCCTATCCGGCGTTTTACCTATGTTACGTAATCTCATAATAAGGAATATTAACTAAAATCGACCAGTCTATCCGTATTTACGTAACAATTTTCTACTTGCAACTTTTGTCTGCCATAGTATAAACTCTCATCAGACTTATGGCTTCAATTACCCTTTATTCTCCCTCTTTACTGTAAAACGTAGCCCATTGTACGTTTAACACCCGTATAACCATCCCATGGATAATCATGGAAATCTTTTAATATCCATCATACTCTTGGGAACTATCACTTGTTCCTGTCCCTTAGTTAATTTTCTTAATCAGTTTCCCTCTTGATCAACATAAAAATTAACTAATCCTCTCTCTCTTATTCTCTCTATGACGTTTTTTCCCATCAGGGATAATTTTCCTGCTCGTCCCGTATCAATGATTCATTCCCCAGAAATTCAAACGGAGGCTTAATGGCTACCAACGGGTTACGAGACCGTGCATCTGCATAAAAGGTTCATTGAAATCAGGGTACCTAAATACCGGTCCATTACTTAAGAAGTCCCTCAATGTCGCAAACGCAGCGACGGCTTCCTTAGACCATTCCAATTGCAAACCTTTGTTTCAATTTGCTCAATCCCGAATATAACATTTATTGGAGACGATTATTAGAGCAACAACTACATATATTTCGCTCGTTACACGAGTCTGGTTATCTCTTACGGGGTTCAGAGAAAAAAAAGGCCCAGTTTGGTGAGGATTCTCATACTCCTCCGGGGGCAAGTGAAAACTAAATATCTAATAACCGGCCAAGAAAATTTCCCAAAAAGGTATAGTAATCATATCCTTGATTCTACTGTTAAACGTTCTGATTCAGTGTCATAATCACCAATGTCCTCTGTTGTTGCTGATGATCTTCATTCTTCCTTCCGCCAATTGCTCACACGGCTCCATTACGTGAATCCGCTGCTCAGGCGAAGTGAAAGTCTCTCTGCGACGGGTTGTCTCTGCGATGCCTCCGGCACTGATGGCGTTGGTCAGCGGCCGTTGTCCGTCCGAAAATGAGTTTCCTACAAAATACCGTGTTGTTATGACAGCTATTTTGGTTTCAGCTCTCCTGGAATTCACAGATACTCGCAAAAATATTTTAGCGAGCAATCGGCACTCGCATCCACCGTTAATAACCAAGCTCCACTACCCGAGAAAGTGTTTCGCGACAAATCAATAGAGTTTTTCTGACAATTTAAATTATTCCGCATTAATATACTAAGAATGAAATCTAGAAACGCACATAAAAGGAAAAACATGTGTGATTGTCGTTCCGACGCGTGTAAGGTGGTCAGAAATGAGCCTTACACTACCTAGGCAGTATTCCCATGGTATTTTGGGATGTAATTGCCAATCCCTCCCACATGGGAAGGGTTATGGCACTTATCAAATCCCACCGCTGCCACCATTGTTATGACCCGGGCCCCCACCCCCTCCGCGTGGCGGGGAACCCGAGAGCATAAGATTTTACGTGGGTTCTTGCCCTTGGTGTCGGGAAGCGAATAATCACACACAAATATTTAGTCTTTTACCCAAAGTTTATTTCCATTGAAATTCCCAAAAGAATCAATTCAATGAACAAATATCAAGTTATGAATTGGTGCGTCTAGAGTAGCCAAATGTTAACGTATTACCAATGTCTCGGGAAGGAGAGGAGCTGCTGGTGATGGTACGGGTGGATAGCGAGGCGCTTCGGTAGCACGGGCCCCATGGCCCGCGCTTCGACTCCCACTGACGGCTACATTGTGACTGTACCGTCAGTGAATGGTTGCAGAGTAACCATTAGCCGGAATCACTGTCTGATGAGAGACTAGTGAATCACTGTCTGACTGCCTGCTTGACGAGTGTCGGGTGTACTCCCTCAAAGCGTCTCCACCGTGCCATTATATAGGAAAGGTGAAACTAGGATGTTTTCGACAAAATGGCAAGGGTGGGAGGGGAAGAAGAAGAGGAAGGTTAGCCGTTCTCGAAAGGGAAAGGTACAATTCCCGAGGTATAGTTTGACATAGCTGGCTATTCTGAGACGTCACACAACAACACCTTTATGCATATTTTGGGAAATGGAATTCTTCCATTTCCGGATCATTACACAATATATCAATGCACTGTGCTCCCACTGATGCAACAAGGCAATTTTTACAGATAAAAAATGCATTGTCATACAATGTGATGCATATAATATAAGGCATTGGAGGAACATAAAGATTTTTAATGAGTTAAAAGTTTAGGTCAAAATGACCCATGCGGGAATGTGAGCTATAAAAGTGGAAAAAAATGGAAAAAAATATTATATAATAATATGCTGGCAGACCAAACGTGGGCACTTATGTTTATACTTTTCATGGCACGGCGGCGCCGTCAGTTGTGGAGCGTGCACAGTTGTGTTTGAGTTGTGACCCTCGAAATTGTATGCGCCAATTGGAGCATACCCGCCGGTCTAATCGGATGCCTTGATATTTCACAACATTAACCTTTTCATTTGCTGCTCTTTCCATGTATTTGCGGAAGTAAAGGAACTGGAACAAGTGAATCAGCTTTCACATACATTGAACGGCGCAGCGCCGCGCCCCGTCGGATTGAAGGCGCCGTGATGACCACGATTGCCGTACACGTCGCGGTTTGATATATCTGAAGGCACGCATACAGTCCTATAGCTATTTCAAACTTTATTACCGTGCTGTGAACGGCGCAAAGATTCTCAGAAAGCGGGCTGGGGAATTTGAGACGAACCATCCCGAGACGGACACCTTAACGAGTTTTTAATTAAAAATTAGAAAAAAACAATCAATGGATGAATATTTCACATGGAACCGTATTCTATGGTTTTAACAAAAGAACTCATGGGAATATAAAAGTATCAGATAATAATTTTCAATAAAAATAGTAAATATGTGGCTTTATGGGTAATTGAGTTACCCTCCTTCGTAGCCGAAGTGTAACCTTTAATCGCTCCACGTTTTGTAATTCATGTAGTGCACTTCTACTTTTGAATCCTTCTCTAAGATCCATACAGTGCTTTTGGATCCATCCGGATCTTTTTTCGAAGAGTCGGTCGTCCTTATCCTTAACTCCGTGATCCGGGATTTACCTTGCTTGGTTTCTTCCGCGTGAGCATCTGTTTGAACGGCTACTTCGTGCATTGGAAGTTTTGCCTGATTAGTGGGTGTACTGGATATTTTAACTTTTTTAACATTCTATTCCAACATCCTGTTAGTACATAATCCCCATTCTTTTTTCGTTGCCTTTTCCTCTAAAGTGTCAAATGTAAACACCAGCCTCGATGGTAAGCTACGTATCCCCCCACATGCAGGAAAATTCGTGGTAATCTGGTCCAGAAACGGGCTCTCATATGACTTACTACCTTAACCATTTCCGCCTGAGATGTGGGTGGTCCGACCCTAGCGCCTATCTTCCAGTGGCACTGCCGTTTTATCAATCTCTTTCAACTGCTGCATTTCTGGATCCCGACTCAATTCTCTACAAAGAAATTTGCATCTACCCACATCAATCTTAGAATTTCAGGCTCTTCAGTATGTTGTCCCTTAATTGTGTATTCTTCCTCTTCGGTTTTTCAAGCATCACTTGCTAAACCCTCTTCCTCTTAAATCTCTTGTCTCGCTGTTGCAGCTCTAGTCGTAACGGCATTCACTATTTTTGGCTGAAAATCTCGCGTTTTCTGTCGCTCAATCAGCTCTTGTTTCCCAAAAGATAGTGCACTCTATATAAAAAAAACTTCGAACAACAGCAAATTTTCTTTCATCAACTCATCGTTTCCGATGGTCATTACGCTACCCACGACTTACTTTGTTTTCGGCGAGATGGGCCGTAATTTAAGACATTCAGCCTTTAGATGAGATACCAACTGACAGATAAAACAATTTCGCAAGGCTCTTCATTAAAAACTTTCAAATTCCTTGGCTGATTCATTCATATTCTGTTTGTGCTCCTCTCAATTCAAACTTTTGCGTCAGAAACCAACGATATTTTACATTAAAAAACTTTTATTTTTGATCATCTCTCTTTGCCTCTTTGAATAGTTTGCATAGGTAATTATATTCATCAAGCATCTTTGTTAACATATCGGCTTCTTTAAACAATGTCCACTCGTCAAGGATATGATCTCTTACATCTCTAGGAACCACCCTTTTCATTTACTCTGTCATTACTATGTCACTTATCCGTTCAAATGCTTGTATTCCCAAACCAGAAATCAAGCCATTCCAGTAGTTCCTTAAATCAAACGCTAATTCCTTCCACGACTCATCAGGGTTTTAAGGATTCCATAAAAACAGATTCCAAAGCTTCTCGGGACTTAACTTGAACTTGTGCAGTTAAAGAGTTTCAACATGATCATAATTGCTTACTTGTTCCTCTGGTTCCATGGCTATCAATTTTGCAATGTCTCGCGGCACAACCCAATTAGATGCAAGACCCACTCCTCTCCTGGGATTTGCGACCATTTTGCTTGCCTATCGAACATCCGACATCCGATAGTTTGAATCTTTGTCCAGTGAGCCATTTATAATATATTATGCCCTGAAACGGATTCTATCACTTCATTATTCTGAATTTTTAATCGTTCTAAATATACCTGCAATTCCTGCAATGCCCTAGTTATCGTCATATAACAGCTTGGTATCTGACTTCATTTAAATGGACCTATCAAACCTATCTTACATTATGGACTTAAATCCTTGGAATTCTGCTTGCATCGTTTCTCAAGACAATGGAGAAGAAAATTGCAAAAACTGCATGTACGCTGGATAATGAACAATTTTCTATGAGGTGCTCGTAAACTACGTAGATGATCCCTCCCAAGGTTGGTATTACATCGCTGCAAGCAATGCGTCATTGGTACTTGACGTTAAAAGAGGTAAAATATAGGTATCATTAAGAGAAATGCATGTGTGGAGTTTTCACAAGTTATATTGTTATTATGCCTCACTGCTGCGTGCTGTATGCTGCTTAGAATCGCTTTAAGAGCAAATAAAAACATTCATTTAATATTATATTTGTTGAAAAATAAGAATGCAAGAAGAACAGTACCATCCGAAAGTTCTCTTTAGAAAACATACAAACACAATTCCATAAAAAAGTATCATTGTTTTAATTCTGTCTCGATCACGTGAAAAACCATTGATATAGGGAATAAATACAGCTGTTTATTACTCATCGGTATTTCACGGTGCAATAAAAGTTATATATAAAAAATGGGTGTGAGTTATTGGGAATTATTTTCGTCAATGGAACTTAACATGCATTCCGGCTTGCTTCGGTTTTTATGCGAGAAAAAGTTAAAATGGAGAATCTTAACAACTTTGCAATTCTGTGGCAAAAATGATGGTTGTGAAAAAAAACTTGCGGATGCGAAAAATTTACGCTGGAAGCAGGTAATTATAGGAATTATTTAATATTGATTGAATAAATATGAAGGCTTAGAGCTAATAATCCAAGAAGTCCATATTGTTGAGGTACATCTAAAGAGAAAAGTATCAGCAATGATGCCTAAATTGCTGATAAGGGAAACTGATACATCAACCCGGCGGTGATCGCGCGTGGTGTTCCAGACACCCTGGCCTTGAATTCGCGCTTTTTATTTACGTTCTGACTGTCTATTGAAGTTCTGACTTTAGTGGTCTATAACTTTCTCTAGCTGAGTTTCTAGGCTTCCGGAGAGCACCTGTTAAAAATTCAAATTTAAATGTTTATAATGAGGCTACAGCAGCGATACTTTGCACATAGTGTCTCAGTACTACTTTGTTGTCAAATGTATGGTTTTATCTTCTGAGCTATTCCTGTTAGCTTACAAAAGAATTTTAGAATTTGTTACTTGTGTAATGCAGTAAAATAAGCGTAATTTCAACGCGATTTTGCAAAAATGAGTCATTAAGAAACTGTTCTAAACATATAGCATTATATACAGTATATTTTAAAAGTCTTTTACAGTTTGAAAGATTATTTGACGACAACGCGGACGTATAAGGCCCTTTAATCATTGGCAAATCAGGGCGTCATTGCTGCGGTGACGTTGTATGCTAGAGTATGCAGTCTTCCATTCATCAAATTGTCATTTGTGTTTATAAAACGTACAAGTACTTCAAAAGTACCCATATCTAAAGCGGGGTTCACATGAATCCGGAATATTTGCGGAAGGTGGAAAATAATGAGAAAATTTCAATGCATTTATAATCTTTAAATCATTTGATTTCAAAATGAGTGCTTACAAATCGTTGGCACATTCCTCCTTAAAATCCGAGAGCGATATTGGGCAAAGATTTTCATTGAGATACTACAATTGATACAATTTCTAAAATTGTTTTCCTTCCTGTTGGCAGAATGTCAGATTATAGAAACCAGCGAATAAATAGCTGATTACAATTTGAGATTTAAGAAGATGATCAAAACTGTTTGGACCATAATATCTTGAAATTTACGACACGACTAAAAAATTGCGCTCTTACGTCAAATGGTTTAGAGGTATTTTTGTCTCCTGCAAACTTTCAAAAACATCATATATGAACCCTTTTCGAGATTCGTGATTCCAACTTTCTATAGTGAAATGAGATATGGTTAAATAAATTTCTGCATTCTAAGAAAAAAATGGTATAATGGTATGTAAATTAGTTACGAAAGTTAATATTATTTGATTACTTTTAAATGAATCTGTTACTAGCAAAGATTCACCCAAATTGCTTTTCCTCTGCAGGACGAATTTGGCATGGTACTTTGGGTTAATGAATTGGAAAGGTTACATACTTAAGCACATTCGCTCGGGATGCATGACAAAATATAAAATGACACATTTGAAGGATATATCAATTACATTTTGAAAATAAGGATATAATGCGCGAGTTCAAAAAAAATGTTCCAGTCTGTTTGTTTCACTTCTTCAGTACAAGATGGAGAGATATATATCAATACATTACACATTTTACATACATTAAGAGAATTTTTATGTCACATATGCTAAATAGAGAATTGGATACAATTGAAAAACGTTGATTTTTTAAAGGATTTTGTATATTTTGACTCTGACAAAGATAACCTTACCTTCTTTTGGAGGACTTTCAACATTTATTACAATAAATTTGATGTGATATTTTGCTATGATATGCCGAAATAAAGGATCATTGATTATTTACTTTAAATGACGTCAGTACATGATAATTCTCCGTCTCTCTCCGTCAGCAAATGATGCGTAAGAGGTTAATGCTAATGCATAATTAGTCGCAGATACACTAACGTTATGGTTTAGCGTAATGAAAGTTGGTGCTTACTCACCCCCTGCCACATTCCCTTGAGAAGGCTTGCAAGGTACTCCGTAGTTGTAGATGTACACTACAAAGAAACCATTCATAACTCTACTCTCGGAGCACAGTTCGTTACGTATCATATGATTTCATTAGTCAATGTTTACACAAAATAGAAAAACAATGGTTTTTATTAGGCGGTAATGAGGATTTCCATGTCAGATTATGGAATATAAAAATGTACTTAAAAGAGACGACACTTTTCAAGATTTTTGCAAATCCTGACGGTCCAGCAGCATATATATTGTGGTCACTGGTAGAGTTTTCGTCATTACCTGCCATATTGAAACAAAATGCAAAGTGATTAAGATGTTTCTATAAGGACTATTTGCAGGATTTTGGGATAATATGGTCAGGTATTTGAAAATTCAGTCATTATTCGTAAATATACCCAATCTGAATGTATTTTAGAGGCTGAAATCTGTTTGTGGAGCAAACTTCTTATTGGTATTTACAACAGACAAATATTATGCCTTATTTATAAATTGTCTTGCTGTTTAATGCTAGTTAATATGTGACATTAATTTTTAGGAATGTCATTATTTCTTGAGAAATAACTACATTTTGTGCGTCGAGTTGGTTTGGAACCAAGGATGTAAATAGTCACAAACACGATTCACTAGGAAGCATAATGGAATATGCATAATGTCACCCATTTACTAAAGCCCTTGAGTGACTTGACTGAGTAAGAAGCGTAACAATACTCTAAATGAGCGGTAACAGCGTTTCAACTTATGCTCTTTGAAGCATAATTCGGATACTAATTATTATTTTTATTGCTTTTTTTATTATTATTGTTAATTAAATAGGCAAAATCTAACTTTTTGTTGTATTTTAGGATTTGGTCACCTATAGGTTAACGTTGAAGTCATAGTGCAGAAATTTGGATGTTTAATTAATAACATAAATACATCACTATTGCCTGGGTTATAGTACGAGTTTTTTATCCGCCACGGTATCATCCATTGACTTATTCCGGGATGGTCTTTTAATCGGCAATGCCAGGGGACGTTGTTTACGTCTTCCTTGAATCTCTTTTCATGAATATCCTCTCGGCCGGTACTATTTTGTTTACCTTTTGTCAATGACGAACTCGTATGAAGAGCACGCACCGTGTTGTTGTATGTTTCCTGCTCCTCGGGAGAGAAAGATATTCTCGCGAAGATGATGATGAGGAAAGCTTATTATTACAAGGATGAACGCCGCCTTATGGTAACAACTTATAAATGAGTAAGTACGAGTGGTCTTCGTGTTTAACCCGGCGTTACTCGCGCGGGGTGCCCTGAACACCCCACCCTTTTTATCATTGTATCATTTTTGTAGTCTTTATTTCACGGACCTCTCTTCTTCAGTAGCTGGAATGTGATATGTTTTCATTCTTATGACACCAGATTTTTCAGGAGTACATTGTGAACAACCTGCGTAGTAGCCTCAAAAGGGGACAATGTTCGTTTTACTCAATTTTCTACGGACAATAATTACCCCAAACTTCACTCTTTTTTGTTGCAACTGTGAAATGTTTGTTACAATATAACATGCATTCTCGTATTTTACTTTTATCTGCTGGAGAACGCCTCTCAAACCTCTCGCTATGTTCTCGCGTCCGGCGTTACTCGCGCGGGGTGTCCTGAACACCCCAGTTGTCTCCGTGTCGTAAACTCCTCTGCATGTGCTTTTTTGAGGTATATTTTTCTTGATATTATCCTATATTGAACAATATTGATGAAATAGTAAATATATTTATGGTTTATTGGTCATAATATCTTTTCTAAATTTCAGATTTTCTGATCGAGATGACTACCTACAACGTTTTCGAAAATATTATTTTATTCAACTCCATGTTACCATATATAACTTCATATCGAGTGTAGTAGGTCACCCAGTAAGAGGCCATTACCTAATATTGAATGTTTAATTTGGATACATTTACCTACTACTAAAATATAAATAAAAAACACGGTTTTTATGGGTTACCACTGTGCACGGTATAATTTCATGTTAGAAAGAATATATTTTTGTGTTAATTGCTTCGAATTCATCCTTGTGTCGGTGCAATGGGACAATGTGTTTGTATATTTTAATACATATCTACTATTCTCTACCTATTGAAATTTATTACAAAATCAAAAGTATGCTTTTTTATCTGTAGATTTCGCCAAATTTAGAGAGGGAATTAGAAAGAATAATAAGACTTTTAAATGAATCGTGCGATGAAGAATTGACTGACCCGGACGATGTTTATTCTGATGATTACGTTGAATCTACTGAACACGACACCGAAACATATGAGGAGGCTGACATTTCCGAAATGAACTGTCTATTGAAAATTACAATATTTTATTGGGGAAGTAAAACACAACTACATGGAGCGAAAAGGAACTGCGCCCCAATGTAAGGACACCAAAATCGAATATAATTTCCAAAATCCTGATTTCAAAGGTAGGAAATAAAATATTAAGAGCACTATTGATTGCTTTCGATTTGATAGGCAAGTGGTAAATACAATTACTGTATGAAAAAACATTCAAATTCAACTCGTAGGTGTGAATAATTCGCGCGCGAGAGATGCCAGGCCAACTGAAGAGGGAGAAATTGAATGCTTCATAGGGCTTCTGCTCTTCGAGGGAACAAATAGATATGGGTGACCAAATATAAAGAATTGATGGGATCGATATGTCTTGGGTGCTGGTATATTTACGCGTCAAAGAATTATGAAAGATTCTCTTTTCTTTTGCAGTTTCTCAGATTTGATGACATAAAAAGTAGGATAGAAAGAAAAATTATACACAAATTAGCTCCGATTTGTCAACGTTTTGGAATGCTGGTGAGAAAGTTTCAGAATGACAATGCCATTTTGCAGTACACCACGGTAGATGAGGAATTAGTCTGCTTTAGGGTAAGATCTTCATTCAGTCAAATTTGCCTGAAAGATATGGCTTCAAAATATTGACATTGGTTGACGATAATGTATTCTATACTTTAAAATTGGAGGAATATGCAGGGAGTCAACCCGAAGGACCCTACAAAGTGGACATTACTCCTAAAGAGGTGGTGAAGCGCTTGGTGGAACCAATTTTTTGGACGTGGAGAAATATCACTGCTGAAAATTGGTTGCTAGTGTTCCCCTTGCAGAGGATTTGTTACAAAGTAAATTGACACCGATAGGAACTATGAAAAAAAAAAAGGAAATGCCACATCAGATGGTTTGCACAAAACAGGGACGAGAATAGAAGTGTCTTTGAAATTAGAATGAGCATGACTATCTTATCTTATATTCCCAATAAAGGTAAAAATATAACTTTTTGGGCAACGATAATAACGTAAATCCAAGAAGCAAGATGTAAAGATCAAATTTCCTACGAGAAATTGCAAGGGAAATGACAAAATCATTTGTAAGAAGAAGATCGTAAATAATTTATCCCAAAGGAACTGAAAAGAAAGACGGATTATTTCAGTGAATCATCAACGTGTGAAAGTTCAACGAAAAAGAGAAAAGGAAAAAGTGGTAGATGTTTTGTATGTCCGAGGAATAAAGACAATGAATCATAAATTTTCTGTTTCTCGTGTGGTAAGTGGATGTGAGAGAAACATGATGAATATTTGCTGCTGTTGCAACCAAAAAAGGTAATTTATCATCTAAGGATAATTGAAGTTAAACATAAAGTGCCGAAAGTACAATTTGTGATTTATTTTTTTTGAAATCTGGACGATGTATTTTTGATAAGTTATGGCAACATTTGTGAGTACGAGGTGACAACGGACTACGGTGCCTATGCCATAATAAAAGTATTATCAGTAGTTCATATTCAAAACTCTGGTAAAATAGTTTACGTAAGAGACAGAGGCAGATCCGAGCTAAAATTTTGGGGGGATCCCCCCCCAAATTAGCAATCAGCCACTTAAGTATAATCTAAATTTCCCGCTGGATGTAGAAAAAAAGGAGATTCTCGGGTGGTACACCGGGTCGCAGTGTTCATTGAAGCAGACGTTTGAACAATCTAATTGAGCAATACCCTCAGAGCAGAGGTAACTCTCCTTTGGCCTGAGAACGCAGCTCGATTAGTGATGAAACGTCGGTTACAATGAACACTGTGACCCGGTGTACCACCCGAGAAGCTCCTTATACACTCAGCAAAATATACTTTGTTGAGCCCCATTATGCCTCGGAACTTAGCCTCAGCAAAAATATTTTCTCGTGTATTTGGAAGTGGGAATTTTTCCACTCCCCTCCTCTTGAATCCCCACCGGTTAAAGATGACGAGGTAGAATGAACAACTACTCCTCCTCAGCGTAAAAACTACAAGTAAAAACATAGATTTAAATAACATTAATGGTTTTTACAAAGAAAATATTGTGTAACCCATTCTGAAACAAAAATGTTCATTGGGGTGTCAGGAGCACCCCACGCGAGTAACATTGATCGGAAAACGCACGCGAGTAACGCCGGGTTAACAAAATAAATGTGAAATATGACTTCGACTTATATTAACTCGCCGTCCTTTTGTCACAACCGTCCTTACGATGGTTAAGAGATTGTGGTGTGAATGCATGTTAGTTTTAGCCGCCATATTAAATTAATCATTTAACCATATGTTATGTAAACGGCGAAAAGAATGGAGAAAAATGCCAGAATGGTTTTTCCACCGTCACAATGCCAACACAGCTCCCTCCCTTCCCCTCTCAACCCCTCCCACCCACCTTCCCCTTCCGCCCTTTTGTCCATATTCAACTTCCCAGATTGCTACAGGCCCGTAGTAACCTATTGTTCCTGCAATGCTACTGGCAGGGCCTTGTTCTTTGTCTGAAGAGAGATTGCTACCCTCTGTAAAATTAGTGTAACCACCCAAGTTTCAAAGCCAATGTCTCCCGATAAAGGATGCGAAATTAATTGCAAAAATACACAAAATAACTAGTTTAGTTATATGTTTAATGAAATAAGTTCCCGAAATATTTTAGCCCTCACTGCTATTTCAATTCCTTAAGATCGGTGAATTTTCGGAATAACACTTTCGAATGATAAAAAAATAAAATAAGAATTTAAAGAATATATGACACTTATTTCTACACATTCCTCATACTGAGTCTTTCAAGGAAGCCATTTATCTTACAAGGAAGCAAGGTAGTGCTTCCTGAGAGTTAACATATCCGACCGCAAGATATAGATAACACGCCATGCTCCCAACGCACTTGCGATTTATATTTCTGCGAGGTTCTCAGTAGGTAATCAGTTCAGCCAAGTTTGGTTTTCTTCGTAAAAATTATTTTAAAACTTGAAAAAAGTGAATGGGCTGTTCTGCCTTAAGTTATTTCTCTGTTGTGACGGTAAATTCTGTAAATATGCTGAAATAATGGACGCGTCACATTCAAACGGTTTACTGACGATTTTCAATGCAGTTTAAAAACACAAGCATTGCAATTTGAATTAAGAGCATGGATATTGCACGCACATGAAGATATAAAGTACAAGTCACGACCATTTAAGGAAATATTAATAATAAGTGCAGTATGCGGTCCCTTTCAAAATTTCAAAGTATTTAACTACCAAATACAACATAACGTCAAATACCTAGTTTTTCTTTATAAATTAATAGGACGACTTTCTCCTAATAAAGTACTAGCTGTTCAAGACGTTACCAATTTTCTATTTTCTCTACATTAACTTTGAAGAGTTAAATATACAAAATATTTATAAAGGAACGTCAAAAAATGTAATATGAAGGCCTCAAGCTTATATTTTGTCAGTTTTTTATTATTTACAATCTAATTATTACATAAAATAGTCCCACGCGTCATGAAGTTCATGTGGTAAAAATCTTACACAATATTTTGTACAGGATATATACGAAATGAGAAAGATGCAAAGATTTATACTAATGATTGGGCCAAAAAACCTCAACGTCAATAGCCTGGTACTTGTTGACTCACTTCTGATTTAGGTTCTTAATTTCATTTGATTTTATGAGTCCATAAGTATTTTTTGAACAACCTCCTGGATAAAATTCATGTGACCGTATTTAAATAAATAATATTATATTTTTCCTCGGGGAGCCTGTAACCCCTAGAGGACGCGTCCCCAGGTGGCGGATAGGGGAATGCTGGCCCACTGGTCTTCGGAAGAAACCAGCGGGTAGGTGGGAAATAAAATACCACCCGCGGACCAAACAGGCAGGACAGATGGGGTTCTATAGCTGTGGCGAAAGCAACCCGTCTAGGAGAAGGAAACTCCAAAATCAAACCCCGGCCCTCCAGGTTGGGGGTTGAGGCATCAGGCTAACTCCCTGTTACTCATAAAACCTCAATTTGTTAAAAAACCCAATACTAAGCCTCGGAACTACGGACTGAATAAGCAGAGACGACGTAAGCTAAGGAAAAGGACTATGATTTTTGGTACCTGGAATGTACAGGGTGTATCTAGGAAACTAATAGAAGTAACAAATGAGCTAAGAAAAATGAAAGTAGATATTGCTGTAATCACAGAAACTAAGAAAAAGGGACAAGGCTCAGAAAATGTAGGTTACTATGATCACTTTTATAGCGGGGTCCCTAAGGATAAAAGGGCCCAACAGGGAACATCCATCATGATTCGAAAGAGTCTTAGAAAAAATGTAACATCATGGGAGCCAATCAATGAAAGATTGATAAAAATGAATCTCTGTATGCTCGGCTTCAGAATCACTATACTGGGCGTATATGGAATAAATGAAAGCTCGCTTGCAAATGAAAAGCAGGAATTCTTTGAACACCTAAATGATGAAATAATAAAAATTGGAAACTCAAGAGAACTTATCATAATGGGAGATCTAAATAGTAGAGTCGGAAAAAAGTCAAATGATAAAGTGGTTGGGAAATACGGAGAAGAAACTATAAATGACAATGGATTAAGACTAATAACAATGTGTGAACAAAATAACCTAAGAATATCTAATGGTTTTTTCGAGCATAAGAGTATACATAAATATACATGGACACAACCTACTAGAGATCTCAAATCAATTATTGACTACCTCATCATAAAGCAAAATACAAAGTTAAGAGTACAAGATGTCAGAATATACCGAGGTGCTACATGTGGTAGTGACCACCACCTGTTAAATGCTAAGGTGATGTTTCCTGGAAGAGCAAGGATTAGAGAAAGCCAAGATAACCCTGACGTAGAAATAATGCAAAGAAGATACAACTTGGACAGCTTAGAACAACAAAGCGTTAGACAGCTTTACCAAAAACGTCTGGATGAAAAACTTCTTTGCCGAAAAACATTATCAAATACAGAGGATCTTTATAGGCATTTATCTCAATGCATACATGAAGCTGCGTATGAGTCACTAGGCTACTATGAAAAGAAGAAAAGAAATCCATATTGGTGGGATCATGAAATTGAAAAAGAAATAGAAGAAAAAAGGTCGAAATATAACAAATATCTGACCACGAAATCAGACAATGACAAGGTTGCATACAAAGAAGCACAAGCGAAAGTGCGACGAAAATTAACCCAGAAAAAGAACGCTAGCTGGGAAAAGAAATGCAACCACTTAAATACCTACATAGGAGGAACCAGAAATACAGAAAGCTGGAAGTTTTTGAGATCATTGAGGCAGGATAAAAAGAAAGATTTAATTACGTCTATTAGTAAAGAGAAATGGGAAATATACTTTAAAAAATTATTGACAGAGGATAGAGAAGAATATAAAAATGAAATCCACCTGCTAACCATAGGAAATGTTACATCACCTATAGCAATGCAATGCAGTGAAGTTAAACAGGCTTGTAAATCCCTAAAAAATGGAAGAGCTGCTGGCCCTGGAGAAATACCGGGAGAACTGTTAAAATATGGATCAGAGTTATTGTACAATAAATTAACAGAACTCTTTATTAAATGTCTAAATGGAGAAGAGGTACCAGAAGATTGGAGAATTTCCCATATCTCACCGTTATACAAAAAAGGCAATAAGAACGAGTGCGATAACTATCGCGGAATATCTGTGACTAGTACAATTAGCAGATTATATGGCAAAATAGTAAAAAATAGAATTGAGAAAGAGTATGCAGACAAGGAATCCGAAGAACAAGCGGGGTTTAGAGAAGGAAGATCTACTGTAGACCATCTGTTTTGTTTAACACAACTGATAGAGAAAACCTGGGCATACAACAAGGAACTTCACCTCTTATATGTTGACCGTAAAAAAAGCATATGATACGGTGCCGCAAATGAAACTGTGGGAAGCCTTGAAAAGAGCTAACATAAGCTCATACTTAATAATAGCCATAAAAAATTTGTACAAAAATAGTGCAGCCAAGATCAAAATGGGAAACGACTTCTCTCAGGGATTCACAATAAATAAAGGTCTAAGACAGGGCTGCTGTATTTCCCCCACACTTTTTAAAATATATTTAGACCAAGTGCTTAAGGGTTGGAAAAGGAAATGCAACTCCATGGGAATACCTTTGAAAGAAAGTACCATATACACCTTAAGCTATGCAGACGACCAAGTTATTCTATCACAAGATTATGAAGATTTAGAATATATGACCAGAAAAATAATAGAAGAATACAAAAATTGGGGTCTTGATATCAGTATCGACAAAACAAAATATATGTGTATGGGAGGAATGCAACAGAATCTTATTTTAGAAAGTGGGCAACAAATAGGACACTGTAAAGAGTATAAATATCTAGGGATGCAAATTGCAGAAAGTAAAACAATGGAGGTAGCCATTAGGGATAGATGCAATAAAGGCAAAAAAGCAATAAAACTATTAAATAGCTTATTGTGGGACAATACAATATCCATTGAAAACAAAAAGAGAATTTATAATACCATAGTAAAGAGCATAGTAACCTACAGCTGTGAAATATGGCCACTAACGGAGAAATCAGAAAAACTGTTACTGACGACTGAAATGGACTTCTGGCGAAGAGCAGCCGGTAAATCAAAAAGAGAAAGAGTAAGGAATGAAAGAATTAGAGAAATAATGAATGTCAATGATACCATAATAGATGAGATAATAACGCAGCAGTTGAGGTGGTATGGACACGTAAAACGAATGGGAAATGAAAGACTCCCGAAACAAATGCTGCTGTGGAACCCGGAAGGAAGACGGAGGAGAGGCAGGCCGAGGAAAAGTTGGATACAAGGGATAGAGAAAGAAATGAGAGAAAGAGGATTAGATGAAGAACTCTGGAATGATCGGGAGGCATGGAAATTGGGAATCGGAAGACGTAGAACGTCGTAAACCGATATATATATATATATATATATATATATATATATATATATATATAATATTTTTATATTGAATTCCCTTCAAATTTAAATGAAATTTGCATCAAAATTTAACCTGTTCTGGGCAACGTCCTGCCACGATGAAAACACCGGTTCCAAATCAGCCACTAAAGTTAAGCATCGTTGGGCTCGGCTCCAGTTTAGAGGTGTAATCCTCCGATTCGTCAGAGTGTTGTTGTCCCTGTCTGCACGTGGCAGACAGCATGGCCGAATTTACCTTTGAAGAACGTAAAACAAAAATGCTTCTACAACTACTGTTATCCTTAATTAAAAAGTACACGGGTCTCTGCATGTGTGAACATTACAGATATCGTAAAATGGAAATCAATTTGCAATACCATTTAATACTACGAGCTGCAATTTGGTAATATATTCCCCGTCATATAACCTTCTTTCGGCGTTTGTATTACTGCAGAAGATTATAATAAGACATAATCCTAATATGCATAATCCACGCAACTACTAGAGACTAATTACATTGATACCTTTATTTCTTGGTATTTGGACTGATTTTATTATAGTCATGATACTCTACTTGCATTTATAACATACGTTTAAAAATGTATGTTATCACTATTGTTTGAGTTTGCATAATACAGTTTATATTCACATTAGTTTTAACTCACATTTTAATCTCTTTTTTAAAAAATACACATGATTATAATTTTTTAAATATATAATTGAATAAGAAATAAATCTGAAAAACATTTATTATTCTTGTAAAATAACATTGAATCTTCTTTTACCTTCCTTGGTAAAATACAATTTTCTCTGCTACTTTAAAACGTCTGAAATTTTAAAATATTTATTCATAGTAAAGTAATATTTTATGATGATAAAAAGGGGTGACAAATTGTTATGAGTCAAAATTTCAATTATTTGAAATTTCTCATCAGACGTTGGAACAGTTTTTGTCAACGTCTTAATAGATTTCAAAAAATGTTTATGGTCTTTTTGAATAAATAACTTCAGTACCTGTAACTGAGGCCTACACTTTAGTTCCATGCTTAAAAATAATTTCAAGGAGTGCGTAATAAAAAGTACATTTCTGTGAAAATACATAACGAATTGTTAGCATTAAATCACCGTAGTTAGATGATGTAGTAGAGATGAATCATGGGATCATGTTTTTTGAGCTATTTGCAACATTCAAACTTCAGTTGTCTTAAATCATGTTTTTACCAGAACTTGGCTGTTTACAATCATAGTATTCCGTGACGAGAGTGTAGTGCGTTTGAAACATTGGAGTAGAGGATAGCGAGCACATTAGGGGATTTTAAGGGAAGGATCTCGAAAAATGTTATCCAAGATTAAAAGCTCAACAATACAATTTATCATTGCACTGCATTACCACTGATGCAACAAGGCAATTTTTACAGATTATAATGCATTGTCATACAATGTGATAGGATAGGGGGCTTCGCCCCCGGATAGGGGGCGGATACCCCTGGATACCCCTGGATAGGGGGCTTCGCCCCCGAAGGGTGAGGCCATTAAAAAAATTTCAGTGTGGCACCATGTTGCTAAGACACTATAATTGATATAGGGTATGGCATAACGTTATAGGTATCACTGAGATCTACAAGAAACTGTAAACAGATTTGAGCTCCGACTTTTACTTTAGAAGTTACAGTGGAAAAACAAAAAAAATGTTAAATTTGCACCATGTTTCAGTGAACTATAAGTGAAAGACAAGATAAAATGGCAGCTTGTGGGAAGCCTTGTAAAGCATTAAGATGTAGGCACCACTGAGATCTACAAGAAACTGTAAACAGATTTGAGCTCCGACTTTTACTTTAGAAGTTACAGTGGAAAAACAAAAAAAATGTTAATTTTGCACCATGTTTCAACGTGGCTTTCAAGAATGTTTATACTTTTCAGGGCACGGCGGCGCCGTGAGTTGTGGAGCGTGCGCAGTTGTGTACGACTCATTACCCTTGAAATTGTATGCGCCTATTGGAGCATACGTGGCGGTCTAATCGGATGTAATGATATTTCACAACATTTGGCTTTTCATTGGCTGCTCTTTCCGTATATTTGCGGAAGTAAAGGAACTGGAACAAGTGAATCAGTTTTCACATACATTGGACGGCGCAGCGACGCGCCCCGTCGGATTGAAGGCACCGTGAATACCACGATTACCGTACACGTCGCGGTTTGATATATCTGAAGGCACGCATACAGTCCTATTGTTATTTTATATCTTAGTACCGTGCTGTGAACGGTGCAATGATCCTCAGAAAGCGGGCTGGGGAATCTGAGACGAACTATCCCGAGACGGGTAACTCAGAAACCATAACGAGTTTTTAATTAAAAATTAGAAAAAAACAATCAATGGATGAATATTTCACATGGAACCGTTTTCTAAGGTTTTTATAAAGGAACTCATGGGAACATAAAAAATATCAGAAAATATTTTTAAATAAAAACAGCAAATATGTGGCGTTGGGGTAACTGAGTTACCCCCCTTGGTAGCCGAAGTGTAAACTTTTAATCGCTCCACGTTTTGTAATTCATGTAGTGCACTTCTCTTATTGAATCCTTCTCCAAGATCCATACAGTGCTTTTGGATCCAACCGGATCTTTTTCCGGATCTTGGTTTCTTCCGTGTGAGCATCTGTTGGAACGGCTACTTCGTGCATTGGAAGTTTTGCCTGATTAGTGGGTGTACCGGATATTTTAACTTTTTTTACATTCTAGTCCAACAAGTTAGTACTTAATCCCCCTTCTTTTTTTGTTGCCTTTTCCTCTAAAGTGTCAAATGTAAACACCAGCCTCGATGGTAAGCTACGTATCCCCCCACATGCAGGAAAATTCGTGGTAATCTGGTCCAGAAACGGGCTCTCATATGACCTACTACCTTAACCATTTACGCCTGAGATGTGGGTGGTCCGACCCTAGCGCCTATCTTCCAGTGGCACTGCCGTTTTATCAATCTCTTTCAACTGCTGCATTTCTGGATCCCGACTCATTTCTCTACAAAAATTTTTGCATCCACTCACATCAATCTTAGAATTTCAGGCTTTTCAGTATGCTGTCCCTAATTGTGTATTCTTCCTCTTCGGTTTTTCAATCATCACTTGCTAAACCCTCTTCCTCTTAAATCTCTTGTCTCGCTGTTGCAGCTCTAGTCGTAACGGCATTCACTATTTTTGGCTGAAAATCTCGCGTTTTCTGTCGCTCAATCAGCTCTTGTTTCCCAAAAGATAGTACACTCTATCGAAAAAAAACTTCGAACAACAGCAAATTTTGAGAAAATACGCCCGAATTTTCCAATCAGTTCGAATTCTGCTATAGGAAGTGCAATCGGGCCTTCTTGTTAAAGGAGTCATTACACATACTGTCTCACCCAGCAACATTTCAGGGATGACCAAATCTTGCGCTATGTCTATTGACGAGCTAGTATCTCTTAAAATTGGCATCTTGTGATAATTTACCAAACCTTCAGAAACGAACTCTTTCATCAACTCATCGTTTCCGATGGTCATTACGCTACCCACGACTTCCTTTGTTTTCGTCGAGATGGGCCGTAATTTAAGACATTCACCCTTTAGATGAGATACCAAATGACAGATATAACAATTTCGCAAGGCTCTTCATTATAAACCTTCAAATTCCTTGGCTGGTTCATTCATGTTTGTACTCCTCTCAATTCAAACTTTTGCGTCAGAAACCAACGATATTTTACATTCAAAAACTTTTATTTTTGATCATATCTCTTTGCCTCTTTGAATAGTTTGCATAGGTAATTATAATCATCAAGCATCTTTGTTAACATATCGGCTTCTTTAAACAAAGTCCACTCGTCAAGGATATGTTCTCTTACATCTCTAGGAACCACCCTTTTCATTTACTCTGTCACCACTATGTCACTTATCTGTTCAAATGCTTGTATTCCCAAACCAGAAATCAAGCGATTCCAGTAGTCCCTTAAATTAAACGCTAATTCCTTCCACGACTCATCTCGGTTTTTAGGATACCATAAAAACAGATGAAAAAGCCTTTCGGGAGTTAACTTGAACTTGTGCAGTTAAAGAGTTTCAACATGATCATAATTGCTTACTTGTTCCTCTGGTTCCATGGCTATCAATTTTGCAATGTCTCGCGGCACAACCCAATTAGATGCACGACCCACTCCTCTCCGGGGATTTGCGACCATTTTGCTTGCCTATCGAACATCCGACATCCGATAGTTTGAATCTTTGTCCAGTCAGCCGATTATCAATATTAAGCCCTGAAACGGATTCTATCACTTCATTATTCTAAATTTTTAATCGTTCTAAATATATCTGCAACTCCTGCAATGCCCTAGTTATCGTCATATAGCAGTTTGGTATCTGACTTCATTTAAATGGACCTACGAAACCTATCTTACATTATGGGCTAAAATCCTTGGAATTGTGCTTTCATCGTTTCTCAAGACAATGGAGAAGAAAATTGCAAAAACTGCATGTACGCTGGATAATGAACAATTTTCTATGAGGTGCACGTAAACTATGTAGATGATCCCTGCCAAGGTTGGTGTTACATCGCTGCAAGCAATGCGTCATTGGTACTTGACGTTAAAAGAGGTAAAATATAGGTTTCATTAAGAGAAGTGCATATGTGGAGTTTTCACAAGTTATATTGTTATTATGCCTCACTGCTTCGTGCTGTATGCTGCGTAGAATCGCTTTAAGTGCAAATAAAAACATTCATTTAATATTATATTGGTTGAAAAATAAGAATGCAAGAAGAACAGTACCATCCGAAAGTTCTCTTTAGAAAACATACTAACACAATCCCATAAAAAAGTATCATTGTTTTAATTCTGTCTCGATCACGTGAGAAATCATTGATATAGGGAATAAATACAGCTGTTTATTACTCATCGGTATTTCACGGTGCAATAAAAGTTATACATAAAAAATGGATGTGAGTTATCGGGAATTATTTTCATTCGAAAACTTAACATGCATTCCGGCTTGCTTCGGGTTTTATGCGAGAAAAAGTTAAAATGGAGAATCTTTACATCTATGCGATTCTGTGGCAAAAATGATGGTTGTGAAGAAAAACTTGCGGATGCGAAAAATTTACGCTGGAAGCAGGTAATTATAGGAATTATTTAATATTGGTTAAGGCTTAGAGCTTATAATCCAAGAAGTCCATAGAGTTTTAAGGCTGAAAAGTGTTTGTGGCGCAAATATCATCTTGGTATTTACAACAGACACTTATTATGCTTTCTTTAAAAGTTACCTTACTTATCGGCGTTAGTTAATATGTGATGTTTAAATTTTGGAATGCCATTAATTACAGAGAAATAACTACATTTTGCAAGTTGATTTGGTTGGATAGGAATGATGTCATAAGTCATAATCACGATTTACTTTGAAGCATAACGGTATACTAATATTGGCACTCTTTTTCTAAAGGCCTTGAGCGTCTTGACTGAGTAGGAAGCGTAACATTACTCCAAATGAATGGAAACAGTGTTTCAGCATATGCACACTGATTCATTATTCTATTTGTCAGAAGTAGCAGGTTATGCAATTTAGACATTGGAAGTTACGCAATTCATTCAATAATTTTCTTAAATTAAGTAAAAAACAGAAACAATTATTTTTATAATATTGATAATATAATACTACAAATTTGAACTATCTTTGTATTTTGGGCTTTGGTCACCTATGGGCTAACCTTGCAGTCAAAGTGCAGCACTTTTGATGTTAATATAATTACATAAATAAATCCCTATTGCCTGGACTATAATATGAGTTTTTTGCCGCCACGATATCGTCAATTGACTCCTTCCGGGTTAGTCTTTTAATCGGCGTGACCAAGGAACGTTATTTACGTCTTCCGTCAATATCTTTTTATGAATATCGTTTCGGCCTGTCCTCTTTGGTCTATCTTCAGTCAAAGACATACTCTAATGAACACCACGCGGCCGTGAAGTTTTATGTTTTCTGATCCTCGGGAGAGAAAGGTACTCTCGCGATGATGAGGAAAACATATTATTACAAGGACGAGCGACGTCATATGGGAAGGACTTATAAAAAAGTACATACGAGAGGTCTTCTTTCTTAAATGAAAATAAAGGTGAAATATGACTTGGCTTTTTTAAACTCGCCATCCTATTGTCACCACCATCCTAACGTCGGTTTAGAGATCGTAATACGAATGCAGGTTAGTTTAAGCCGCCATATTAACTTTATTGTTCAACCCTATGTAATGCATACGGGTAAAAAGAATGGCGAAAATGGCAAGGTACGAGGAAGGCGGGGAATGGTTTTTCGACCGTCATATTGCCAACATAGCTCCCCCCTTCCCCTCCCAACAACTCTCACCCACCTTCCCCTCCTGCCCTTTTTTCCATATTTCTTTTCCCAGGTTGTTGCAGGCCCGTAGTAACCTATTGTTCCTGTAATGCTACTGGCAGGACATCGTTCCTTGCTTGAAGAGTGGTTGCTTCTGTCAGTAAAAATAAGTGTAGACACTCATGTTTCAGAGCCAATGTCTCCTGATAAAGGAAACGAGTTTTTTTGCAACAAATTACACCGAATAGCGTGTTAAGTTATGTTTACTGATATAAGTTACCAAAATATTTTAGCGCTCACTGCTCTTTCAATTCCTTATGGTTCGTAGATTCTCGGAATAAAACTTTCGAATGATAAAATAAAAAATAAGAATTCAATGAATATATAACAATTATTTCCAGTCACTCCTCCTGTTGAGTCTTTCAAGGAAGTCATTTATCTTACAAGGAAGCGTGCTTTCCGCGAGTTAAAATATCTGACCGGAAGAGATAGATAACACGCTATGGTCCCAACACTCTTGCGATTTATATTGGGGCGAGGTTCTCAGTAGATAATCGGTTCAGCCAAGTTCGGTTTTCTTCGAAAAAATTATTTTATAACTTGAAAAAAATTAATAAGCATGTTCAGAATTGAGCTATTTCTCTGTTGTGACAATAAAATCTGTAAATCAAATCTTAAACAAATGACGCGTCACATTCAAACGTTTTAATGATTTTTTTCAATGCAGTTAAAAACACATGCATTGCAATTTTGATTGAGAGCATGGATATCGCTCGCATTGGACCTTATGCGGTACAAATCATGACCATTCAATTAAATATTTATAATACGCGTGGTACGCAGTCCATTTAAAAATTGACAATGTATTGAACTACCAAATGCAACATGACGTTAATTTCCTATTGTTTCGTTATGAATAAATAGTACGACTTGCTCCTATGAATATAATAATTGTTCAAGAACTTACAAATTATCTACTGTTTCTACGTTTACTTTGAAGAGTAAAATATGCAAAATATTTACAATCGAACGTCACAAAATGTTAAGTGAAGGCCACAAGACTATTCCTTCTCAGTTCTTTATAATTACATTGAAATATTTGCATGAAATAGTCATATACGTCGTAAAGTTTATGTGGTAAAAATCTAACGCAATAGTAAGTACATATATAGACGAAATTATAAATATGCAAGTCTTTATAGTATTGATTGGGCCAAAAACCCTCAATGTCAATAGCCTGATACTCGTTGCCTCGCTTCCGATTTAGTTCTTAAATTACATTTAATTTTATGGGTCCACTAGTATTATTTGAACAACCTCCTGGATCGTTTCCATGTGACCGTACTCAAATAAACAATCTAACATTTTTATTTTTATTCCGTTCAAATTAAAATGAATTTTGGCTTAAAATTTAACCTGTCATGGGCAACGGCCTGCCACGACGAAAACACCGGTTTCAAATCAGTCACTAAAGTTAAGCATCCTTGGGCTCGGCACGAGTTTGTTTAGAGGCGGTCCTCCGATTCGTCCGATTGCTGTTGCACCTGTCTGCACGAGGCAGACAGAATGTGCGAAATGACCTTCTAAGCACGTAAAACAAAAATGCTACTACGAATACTACTTAACCCTTTATCCTCAATAACAGAGAACACGGGTCTCAGCATGTTTGAACATTTGAAATATCGTTAAATAGAAATCAATTTGCAAAACCATTTAACACTACGAGCTGCAATGTTGGAATATTCCCCATCACTTCATCCTGTACATGATATAAACACAATACTTTATTCACAGATCAGTATATAGGCGGAGCAATTCCCATTTAACAGAGAACAACTAGTTTACGTTTTACCGTTTAATATTTGGTAAACGCCTTCATAATTATGAGGCTCGTAGTGGCGTCTTATGGGGGGCAACCTCTTAATACTCAACCGACGCGGAATCCACGTGGCAATCCAGATACGGAATCCTAGAGCGTAATTCAGCCATGGTGAGACGGTGACCCACACGCAAAGAAGAAAGGGAAACGAAGAAAGAGACTTTTCCGTCGAAAATGCGGAAACGACCTCCACCCTGTCTAACTATTCTAACCATATGCCGTTTTCTATCGCTCTGCGGTTCGAGGGGAAGGGATGGGCTACGACAAATACAGGTTAATGAGAGCCGCGGGTGGTTAACGCTTAACTGGTCGCACCGAAAAACTTACAAAGATTTTCGCGTCTGGTCATTATGACCCGAGATGCATGATATGCAAGTGACAAAATGTTTTCACGATAATTTTGCATAATGATTACTTCTTTAATTAAGAACTTACTTCTATGATATAAAATATTTTTGTTAAAACATATCTACCGTTTTATACGCAAACACACAATAAAATTACAACGGAGTTACAGCCATTTGTGGTAAATATTGTTGTTACCCTGGAAACATTAACCTACACAACCATTAATTTCTTTTGTAAATATTAATTGAAAAAAATGAGCTTTACGCAATGGGTCTAGCAAAAATCAAACAGCTCAGGGAGAATGATCTAGTAGGACCATCAAAAACTCATACTAAAATATAAACTATGGAATCAGACTCCAAGTGAACACATTCATGCCGAATCCTGCAAATAGAAACAGATTGATGGACAACATAGCGATTTCATTTACAAAGTACATATTTTCATACCATCTCTCTTTTTCTTGGCAAATTTTACAAATTAGTACTGAATGATTTTTACAACTGCAGCTATTACACGTTACCCAAACCTTTGTCTTTATCAACCGTATTCGTTGTCTTTGGTACTGATATAATGGCAGCATCTCCTTTTTTTACGCATCCCGCCATGCAAAGGTATTTGCACTTCATTGTTTAACTGAGACAAGTTAATTCCTTCTTCTTCCGAAACAATATTTATTTTTAGCATCAAAATTCTGCTGTTCTTCATATTTAACTTTATAGCAACAAATCTTTAGTTAGTATATTGACTAAAATTTTCAGGAACTTCCGTTGTGGATAAGTAGCGTTATTGACCTTTGTTCTGGTGTGTTTAAAACATATTCAGGAATTTATTCCTGCAACGTTTATGATGTGATTCAACATTTCAAGTGGCTTCCTCTTCGCTCTTCAGCTAGCACTGTAATTAGAAGAACGCCGATCATTTGAGTCCACCCCTCGTTTGGTTGAGTTATAATATTAAATTATTTCAGGTAGCTTTTTAACGCCGCTTGCATCATCAATGTTTGAGTCATTGTGAAAAAAGTGAGTACGTCAGCCTTTGATTTTGCAAGAACTTACGAAACCATAGAAAATTCGAAAGTACATCCAAAAATAGAAGTGAATATGGGTGTGTTTCTGGATGGAAGAGAATGAAGAGGAATATCCGCTTTGTTTTTATGAATTGTCATAACTAGCGTCAAAGTTTTTTCAAAATGTCTTTCGCTACAGGTATATTACAGTCTCGAAAAATAATTTTACAATCAAGAATTTATTATAACATTATTTTGTTTTGATAAATAAATCAAGATATAATATTATTTTACGTTAAATTATAAATGGATTAAATCATGGCCAAATAGTTTTAATTTCTGCGATTCACCCGTAACTAAATGTGTACCAGAACTCGAGGTCGAACATTTATTCACTTATTTGGCTTTTTTTTCGTTGAAATCATTCTTTTTTGTTCAATAAGTTGTTTATGCGATTTTATGAAATAAAACCAAAGAAAAGTTAAATTTTTCAATCTGTTCAACCCTTTGGAATGAAGCTTAAACTAAGTAAATATCAAATTCAGCCCAAATCAATAATGCTTTTCGACGCTGTGTAAAAAAGGCACCGTGAAAAAGATGCAGCTTTTTGATGTAATGCGAAGGTTTAAGATAGTTTTTCAAGATTTTTGGAATTTGAAAACACTCAACTGCGGCCTATCGTCTTCTTATTAATAACCTAAAAGCTTGGACGACCCTTGAAAAAATATTTGAAAAAATCAAGAATTAAATATAAAAAGATTTTGTGCTAAGAATTTATTTAGATTATATTTAATTTTTGCATCGATTTCCCTTTACACATTAGAAATGGATTAAAAGTCAACAATATAGAATTTTTTTGTTATTAATCCTTTACGGATGAGGAAAGCGGATTCATGAGGTAATAGCTCTTATTCTGCAGCAGAAATTTGAATTGTGGGAAATCTGCCCAGAATTTTTAAAGATTACGCTGTTACTGACACCGGGTTTTATTTTCTAGACTTCCTTCTTTCCCTAGAAAAAAAGCTTTCGTTTCCAACATACCCAACTTCCCTTATGGTCAGTGAGCTCTCGGAATTATACATCCATTAAATAAAATATAAAATAAGATTCAATAGAATACTGAATATTTATTTCCATCTTATTTGTGTCAAGGAAGCGAAGCTATGATTTCCGCGAATAAAAATATCCGACCCCAATGATAAATAACACGCCCAAGTCTGGCTGCCATCGCTTTTGCGATTTATATTAGGAGATGTTCTTAGTTGGAAACTGGGTCAGTTAAATGCTGTTGACTTTCTGAAAATAGTTTCAAGTTTAAAAAAAACTGGAAAAAGTGAATGTTATTTGTCTTGAGGTATTTTTCTCTTGCGAAGGTAAAATCTGTAAATGATATCCGTAATACTTAACGCGTCAAATTAAAACGGTGAAGTGAACTTTTTAAATGCATTTTAAAAACCCGTACAGTTGACTTAATTGAGAGCATGGATACTGCAGAAGTTTAAGATTCTGCAATATAATTTCTGATAATTTAGTAAAATACTAATAAAACGTACGGTGCCCTGTCCATATAATAATTGACAATGTATTTATATGATACAATTTGATTTTAAATATCAGCTTAGTTGCTAACAAATTAGTTTCATAGTGATCAGACAAGTTGCTCATCTGAACGTTCAAATATAGAAGAGAAAGATATCAATTGCATTTAAAATATGATACACATTGAGAGTGCTGCCAAAAATGATATCGCACGTCACATAGAGGAGAAAGTTCGATTGTTTTTCTGTTTAATGAAAGATGTAAAGCTATTTAATTAGCTGAAAAGTGGAAAAGTATTGATATAGGTATATAAAACGAAATATTATTACAAAAACAAAGCTTTTCACAAATTCGATTTTGAAGAATGAAATATATAATTTTGTAAATATATTGACCGAAACCGGTATCTCTATATTATTTTAGTCCAAACATAAGCTTACTAATTTCGTATATTTTCCATTTTTGAGTGATTGCTATAATTAGTCACATAATACACCTGATGTAAAGGCCCAATGAATGGCTGTTTTCGGGGGTGTTGTCAAATAAATAAAAATTAATCTTTTTATGAACCAATGTCTTAACATATGTTGGCAAATGAAAGGTAATGCTTTTCTACAATCAAAAAAAGTACGAAGATAATACACATTTTTCCACTTAAACTTGTGAAAATGCTTTAATTGCATTTTTTATATTTTTGTTGTTCAAAGTAAATGTTAATAAAATTAAAAATTACAACGTTGTCAGTCTTTATATTTTTCGTTCATAATTATCATATGCTTACGATGTAGATTTAACTGTGCGGGCGGATTTTGTTATTTTTTAGAAAATCGCTTCAATGTTAGTTAATATGTTAATTTGACCGGATAATTTATATTAAGAGGTTGGACTACGAATTGAAAGTTGATGTTAAAATCCTTCTTGAGATTATAACAAGGGAAACTGGGAGTAATGGCGAGCAAAACTATCAATTGTTAGTATTTTTCAAAGTCAATTGTTTCATTAAGTAGGGTAGGGCAGTTAATATGTTACTTAATCAAAACAAGACATTGGACTGATATCGACATATTTTTTTAACTCTTTCCATGCTGTGAACGTAGCTCCAAAATAACGTTAGCAAGGTCGTTCCTATACACCGTTCAATTTTTCGCCGCACAGGGGATATATTGCACATAAATTGACTCTGGGTAGATAGGATGGTTGAGTTATTAGTTAATTTCACTTAAAATATCGTATGTATAAATGTACGAAGTAGTTCAGCGTCATACACAAAATTTATAGTTCAGCATAGTCTTTTCAACTAGAATCAAGGTCTATCAAAATATTGACTTAGAATTACAAGGTTGAGTTTTTGCACTGTTTCTATTGACATTACCATACATTTATCCATTAAAGCACAATGAAATTTGTATCAATAATTATGATTAAAACACTATTAATTTAGGAAATTATATGAATCACGCTTCAGACCTCACTTGCTGACGGTGTTACTTCTTATTACTCCAAACACACCAAATGAAAGAACTTGTTGAACATGATACTCGTTTTACTAGGATTTAAAACTGCTCTGAAGGTTTGAAATGATGATTCTCTCTTGTTCCTATATTTTTTGCACTGGAATAGAGTTCTTCCAAGAATAGCTCACATTATCATTTGTCTCTGCATGGCATACTACATATCCCAAATCCCTTAGTATTTTCTGATGCTAGTTTATACAAATCCAGTAGACATAAAATCTAGTTTTTGACGGGTTCTCAATTACGCTCTACTTGCTAGTCACTTGACTCAACCAACTATACCATCACATGCATTGTTTCCATTACTAGTTGCTAAGACATTCAACTTACCTGATAATCCAATACCTTTTCCATGATGACACAGGATGACGAAGTTTTATTAGTTATTGTAATGAGTGAGCAGCACTGCCGTTGTCAAAGTAGATGAGCAAGCTGTTTTCAGATGCGCTGTTTTGTCATTTTATGGGAAGTTAAGAAGGTCGTGGAATTATGTTGGAGACAATCACTATTGAAGCCCATATAAGTAGATATAAGTTAATTTATATTTAAAAAAAACAAGGGCGTGCAAGATTGCTGAAACAGTATACCAGTGAAATTCTTGAGGTGCTTCGTTTATATCCAGGTAAATATTTCTGAGAAGTAAGCGAGGTAAGGCCGCATTTACTACTTGTGCTACTTGATAGGGGAAGGTTTTTTCAATTACAAATTACATTGTTAATAAGACTGCTTGCTTGTTTTTTTGTAATAGAGATAACCGAATTACTGTTTCTTAATTACTTAAGAAAATGAAGAGAAATTTCTCTGTAAAAACAAGTGCTCGGAATAATCCTGTCATAATGAACTGTGTAAGAAATGGTGGTCATTAAAAAAAAGTTAAAGGGGAAGGAGTCTTTTTCAATGCAATACATCGTGAATATTTTAAATATAATCTAACAAATGTATTACGATGTTTTTCAAAATTACAAATAGCCAATTATCGAAATTGTCATACCAAATAGCATAAAATTCATCAACTGAATTGCGTGTATTTTATCCAATAACTTGGTCAATACCGGCTTGGTTAACTTGGTTTACCCATTTCCCATTTATTTTGGTATGGCTAAAATTCCATCTACTTGAAGTAATATGCAAGCCTTTTCGACAAATATTCACTTAACTGTAAATATGAAACCGATGCTGGATATTCAAAATCGCTGTAACAAGAGAAAAAATTTGTATTTTTTCACTTAAACTGCAATTTTGATATCTTTTCTGGAGTGTCTACAAAAGAGTGTCTAATTCCCAAAATTTGTTCATGTTTGAACGGTTCGGGGGGATGGTTTACGACAAGTACAGGTTAATGAGAGCCGCGGACGTTTAATGCTAGGGTATATATTGCGCGGAGAAAGCACACTAATATATTTCTAGGAATGGATAACGACTATAAGAGATGAGGAGAGCGCGGAAACAAATTAATTAATTTTTGATGAAATTCGGACTCGAAGTGGATTTTACATAAAGTTAACACATTTCTCTAAAAAGAACACTCATTTCATTATTTTTTGGAAGCATGTTTAAAATTGGTCACATTTTAACATTTTAGGACATATTCTAAGAGAAATACCTCGCGAATCTTCATTAAATCACCGATCGTAGCCTTGATTCATCATCTAGTTTGATTACATATGCGTATTAACAGAAAAATGACAATGCGAGGTTTTTTATTCCATAAGGTTCTTCTTTTATCTGCGTTTCTCTAGATGTACTCCATGATTCCCTAGTTATCGTCAAATAACAGATTGGTATCTGACTTCATTTCAATGGACCTATCAAACATATCTTACATAATTGGCTAAATTCCTAGGAGTTTACTTGCATCGCTGACACACCTTCATTCTCGAGAAAATGGAGAAGTAAATATCAACAATTGCATGTACGCTGGATAATGTACAATTTCCTACGAGGTGCACGTAAGGTACGCAGATGATCCCTCGCAAGGTTAGTATTGCATCGCGGCAAGCAATTCGTCCTTGGTACTTCACATTGAAAGAGGAAAAATCTAGGATTAATTAAGAGAAGTGCACATGTGCAGATTTCACACGTTATATTTTTAATATGTCTCACTGTTGCGTGCTATATGCTGAGTAGGAACTTTTTACGCACAAAAAAACCTTCATTTAACATTGCAATGGTGGAAAAACAAGAATGCAAGAAGAACAGCACCATCCGAAAGTATTAGACGGCGGTATCTTTAATGAAGTAAAAATAAAATCAGGTGCCCCACATAGAAGTGTCATAGACCCACCTCTGTTCCTTTTGTACTTATAAACGATATCGGTGAAACAGTTTACAGTAGGCTTAGATTATTTTCAGACGACGCAGTGGTGTATAGAGAAATGCGTAGCCTTAATGATAATCAATTAGGCGCTAACTAAGGTCCTCGAGGCAATACAAGAGTGGTGCCATGGGCAGCCTGAATAAAACATGAGAAAATACGTAATTGTGAATTTTTGGAAACGAAAAATTTCTTCCGTTTAGATCTATTTCATATATAATAACAAATTAGGGAATATAGAACTGGTTAAATACCATGGAGTCAAACTGACTAATAGTCGATCGGGGAATAAACATATTCGGGAAATTACCGGCCAAGCTAATCGATAATTGGGATTTGTTAAAAGAGTGCTTGGCAAGTGTGACGATACAATTGGGGAAATCAGCTACTTGTTGCTAGACCCCACTTGGAATACGCTGAAAGTGTTTGGGATCCTTATGAGGTAGGCTCGGAAACTGAGTTTAAACGCGTGCAGCGAAGATAGGCCAGATCTTTTAAATTCCCTTATGATACTGACATTTTGCAGCAACTGGAATGGGAAAGGCTTTCAGACCGTCGATTGATATTTAGAGTCAATCTATTATGTAAGATCCAAACCGATTAATTCTCTGATTACTTTAATAATATTTTACGAAATCCAACATACTATGGTAGATAAGATCATGAAAATAAATTTATGAAATTGGACTGCAGAATATACAGATTTAAAATGTAATTTTCCCCGCGAACAATAAGGGACCATAACTACCGCCAATGTGATTTCATTAGGTTCTTTTCGATACATAGTGTTAGTCTTAGTAGTGCTAGTACTCCCTAATACTTGCAACATTATTGGATACCTAGTACTAACAGCACATCGTGCATGTCGTCCGCATAAATCTTGAGTCTCTGTCCGTTTCTGTAGTTGGAAAGTAGAGTTTTGGTATATACTAACGGTCCCTCGAGCACTGGAAGCATATCTGTAGTGTAGTGCATGCTTCCGAGGCTTCTCCTCATAAAAAGCATAAGCGATTTATGCAAATACATAATTAGTCGTGGCTACACTAACTTTAGGGTAAATTTTAATGCTTGTTGTAGGCATATTACATGAGGTGGCTAGCAGGGTATTTTGTAGATGTAAATGAGAACGTCAAGGGGGTGAATTAGTGGCCGAACTATTTTGAACGGGCATGATGGGGTTCGAGAGACAACAAAAAGTGCTGTTCGAGGGCTTTTCATTTATTCCCTTGAGGAAGGCCCTTGTCATACGCCTCCTAAACCACTTCGCCGGAAAAAATTTACTCTAGGTTTATACGAAAAAACATGTCTCAAAGTTTATAAACGTTGAAGAAAATTAATGTTGAGTATAGTGTTTTTACGGGGCGTGGACGGACTGCGTGGCCGTGGGAACGTCGTTCTTTGACAGCCTTTGGTGACGCTCATGCAAAACGTACATTGAAATGTACATTGTCATCTCGTAATACAATTTCCGATTCGTCTTCCTACCGAGTTTTAATTTCACCATTTTTGAGATAAAAATTAATTTCCAATACTCCCTAAAACGTGAAGCACAACGTGGCGTAGTGTAAAATTGCGCTCACATTCAGCAATGCAAATGTTTATATCGTCGTTCAGAAGGTTTGCACATTGGTTTGAATGTGTGCGCGTTAGAGAATGTTATGTGTTCTTTCATTTTGCGCAGTTTGAAGAATATCTATCTACCGGTTTTCGAGAAAATTGTTCATAAACATTTGTTCATCCTCATATGTAAGTCAAAGTATATACTTTCTCGGACTTTTGTTTTCAACTTCCCATAGGAAAGGCATTGTTTTCATCAACAGAGACCCTCTTTACAACATTTCTGAAATGTGCTCGGAAACATTTGTTATTTATTGTTTTAACATATTTGTTTGGCGTGTAATGAAATTTGGGATGACTATTGTGGCCAAAAGGTTAACTTGATAAAATAAACATTCCAATTTCCTAGCTTGCATATTTATGTACTACGTGTAAACATGAACCATATGTCTAAACTTTGATAAACACCGAAGAAAAAAATGATGAATGTAGTGTTTTTACGGTACGTGGACGGACTACATGGCCGGGGTTTCGTGGTTTTTTGACGAGCTTTGACGACACTCACGAAGAGGGCACATTGAATTGTATCATGTGTCCTTTGGAGAATTAATTATAGCGTTACGTCATCCAACAGAGTTGAATAAAATTGTCTCGGTTTTTTAGTTAAAAAGTATTCCATTATTCCGTCAATCGTTGAGCGCCACGTGGCGGATAGTGTGATCACGCTGAAGTTCAAATACACAAATGTATATCTCAACGTTAATATACACGTTAGAGTTAGAGGAATTGTCTTTAATAAGGCGAAGTTTAAGGAATATCTATCTCCCGGTTTTCGAGAAAACTATTAATAAATTTAATTGTTAATACTCGATCGAAGGCCAAAAACTGTAACTTTTGCGATTTTTGTTCTTAATTTTCCGGAGGAAAAGCAGTTTTGCAATTACATCAGACAGTACGACTTTGTTGCAATCCTGTTAGACCTGGTATAAATAATTATAAAATCCGCTTGGAATAAGGAAAATGTATTTTACGCCTAGCGTGTAATGAAATTTGGGATGTCCCATAGTGGCTAATCGATACATTTTGTGGAAAATGTTTACTAATTTCCTCATTTGCAATGGTTTGTTCTAGGTGTCTGCATAAAAAAAATTGTCTAAAAATTGATTAACTTTGAGGAAAAAAAAGACGAATATAGTGTTTTTACGGGGAGTAGATATTCTCTGTGTCCACGGGATCGTGGTTTTTTGATGAGCATTGCTGATAATCACGAAGACGGCACATTAAAATGTATAGTGTTTGTATATACTAATGTATACATTTTCATAAAATGCGCTCGAAATGAGGAAAATGTTTTATTCGCCTAGCGTGTACTGAAATTTGTGATGGCCTCTTGTGACAGAACGGTAAATTTTATGAAAAATATTTTTTTAATTTCCTTTTTTATATTGGTTTCCACTAGGTATCTGCGTAAAAAATTGCCTCTTGGTTAGCAAATGTTGAATAAAATTAAATGTTGAATATAGTGTTTTTATGGGGCAGGAACGGACTGCGTGGCCGCGGGATCGTAGTTTTTTGACAAGCATTGTTAACGCCCACGACGAGAGCACATTGAAATACATAGTGTCTATTGTTTATATTAATTAAGTTTCTTCTTTCTAGCGAGTTTAAATAAAATTAATTTCACAGATTTTTAGATAAAAAATATTTTCCATTACTCCGTAGATCCGTAGGCGCCACGCGGCGGAGAGTGAAATCGCGCTAATGTTTAATAAAACAAATGTTTATAGCGTCGTTTACAAGTTTTACACATTGGTTCAGCTGCAATAATCTTAGAGATAGACGTATGGACTTTCATTTAGCAAAATTTGAAGGTCATTTACCTTCAAAGTTTCGAGAAAACTGTTCATTAACTTTTAATTGTTTATCCTCATGTATTATATATAAGGTAATTTTTTTTCAAGTATATCTTTCAATTTTCAGATTTGGAAATGGAATTGCTTCCGTCATCTAAAGCAGGACGAATTTTTTGCATCAATATTCTCTCTGAATAAAATAATATACCCATCGGGGGGCATAGCGTCACTTGCAACGTATTAAAATATGTACAATGTCTCTGTGTCCAAGGAAGTCACATTGAATATACAATGTTATATTGTTAAAAAAGGTTCATTTGCTTTACGTAAGAATATTTAACCAAATCCGCCTCCCGGTTTTTGAGATATTTGTTGTTAAATTATTGGAAATTGCTATTTCTTTTTTTCCCTATTTTCTGTTTTTTTTTTTTTTTGTTTATTCGTTTATTGAAAACAAGTATTGTTTATAAACGAGGAATTATAATTTTTAACCAAATTTCTTGCTACTGCTGCAGGCTTTACTTTGACGATTTATTCACGTGATAATAAAGAAGGCACAATCCTTCCACGTACCATGTGATGGAGAAAATTGACTTAAAAACAAAAGTTAAATTTTAAACAAAATTTATCTCGCCTCTATTTAGAAAATTTTTCATTTAAATTTTAAAAAATCATTGTTTTTCATGGCGTCGTTTCTCCGTTATTTCTCCGTCTTTTCCATCATTTTTTTTCAAAATACATACTTTAATTGGGGATTTATTTTTACGTTACATATTCCTGCGCTATTTTAGTTAATATCAAAGTTATAATCTTTCAAGCGCGTGCCTGCATTCTCCTTTCGTCATTGCCCTTGAAATGTCTGACGTTATGCAATACTATGGACAGGTTGGCAAACGTTATAAAGTTATATATATGGTGGGATGCGAGAGCCCATTCATCGATAGAATTTTTTTTCGTCCATTTTTCGATATTTTGTAGGCTGCTACATATAGGCTGTTTGAGTCATAAGAGTCGAACAGCCAACAAATTGTGAAAGCCAAACAGCGTTTACGAGTAGCAAATCGAAAAGCCTATCACGTGCTCCGAAGACTGCATGAAGAATACGTCTTCAAAACACAAATTAATGTCATTTCCAACTGTAGTCAATGAATAAATGATTATTCAGCCAAATAATCAGTTATTATTATTTTACTAAGGATTCTTACAGAAAAATCAATTATATTTGACGACTATATATTCAAAAATATCAAAGATTGATGAAACAGAGATTAGCAAAATAGGGATTTTGGACCACTATGTATTGCAAAATTTAATTCATCAGAGATATATATTCGAAAATTGAATTAAATCTGAGATTATTTGTGACTATGCATACAACCCTTTTGTTATCTTTTGGAAAAATACATTGGCATTCACGTTAAGGATAAATTGGCATTTTCTACTCATATTTAATTGATCACACATGATTCTATTATGACGACATAATTGGTATTTAATTCATTTATGAAATAAAATCGTCACCTCAAAAAGTATGATGTAAAAACTGTTGTCCACATTATTTTTTACACACCTTTCAAAATACGTTTTATGAACTATAATTGATATCGGAATCATATCATATTAGTGGATAATAATGAAGCAACAGCATCTCACAATAGCAATAGGAATGCATACTCAGAAATTTGATTTTTGATATGTGATGTGTCTCCACTTCAGTCCTGCTACATAATAAATATTAAGTCTTGTAATAATCTGAAAATTTAATAATATTGTTCTCAAATTAATTGGCATTTGATTATAGCGTCGGATACAAATATATTAAATGTGATATTTATTCCATTCTGGAACTTATTTCTGGAGAATTACAGCAGCCTGATTGTTTTAACTTTGCGATTAATGTTTTCCCTACTATGGAAAAAAAGGTAAATTGTTAAAAGCTATATTTCTGTAATACCTTTCTAATTTCCGGAATGGAAGAAGCAGGTTCGATAATTATGTACATCGTCACAGTACTGTTTGCCATTTGGTAATGCCAGCATCCTGGCATTACATTATTACTGGCGCCTACGTTACCACAGTCCTGTTCCCATTTGGTAATGCCACCCCTGACATGACGTTACTACCACCCCGTTCTTTACAGAAGTACTAATAGGCATTTGGCATTGCCACCCCTGACTTCACGTTAATACAAGCCCGTACTTTACGACATTACTATTTTAAATTTGGCAATGCAACCCCTGTCTACAAGTTAGTACAAGCCCGTAATCTTCCGTAGTCGTGTTGGGCAATTAGCAATGCAACCCCTGACTTCACGTTATTACAAGCACGTACTTTAGCAAAGTTTTGTTTGGCATTTGGCAATTCCACCCCTGAATTTACATTAGTATTGGCCCATAGTTTACGACATTGCTTTTTGGCAATTTGTAATGTCTGACTTAACGTTAGTACATGCTCGTACATTACGACAGTATTGTTTTGGCATTGAGATGAGGTTGGTGGATGAAAACATCAACCGCTATCAGCCATGCATGGAAACCAGTTCTCAGGATAATTAAGACGGCGCGAAAAAGCAAACCACAGGATCGACAACGGCCAATCAGACGCACAACCTGACGCACGGCCGGAAGATTTATAAACCCGGACAAATTTTGACCCAGCACTCAACGCCCTGAGGACGATGGAAGAGTTAGCAATTGAAACGTCGGCACTGGCTGAACGTCGCACAATGGTGGGAAACACAGTGAAGAAATCATTCACATCGTGCGCTAGGAAAGCACCTATTCGTACATAATCATTTTGGGGTTCGTTTTCCTTCAAAATAAAGTAATACCATTTCAAGACAACTATTTAGTCTCCTTGCGTCAAACACCATTGTGTTTGGCACATCACCGTCATTTTCCTTATAGCATCGCTTCGTAGGAAACCGAGTGTAGACCGATCTGATAATTCGGTAATTAAATATTTAGCATCTTCTTATATAAGGACATCCACAGCCAAGGAAAGCAGCGTATTTTTCCGACTCCGAACAAGAAAATCAATAACATCGTTAGGACAAAATACCCGATTCAAAATATACAAGGAAAGATTCTTATTTTGAAAAATCTGTCGCAGATATAGAGCCATTGCCTTCACCAAGATCTATTGTTCACGTTGAATCCACTTTCTGGGTTTAGTCCAATTTTTTTCGATGTGGATTTTCCTAGACGAAATCTTCCTCCATAGGATGATCCGCATTAGAAATGTCACCTGATTTAACCGTGCAGAAGGGGACTCGTGCGATCTGCTCATCCCTACAAGTGCCCCACCTCCACGTCTGTCTGCCTGTCAGGTTATCGAAGAGACCATTGGAATATACATCAGCACAATACTCATCAGAAAAACAATAGGTTCAATAGCAGTTAAAGATAGATAGAAATCGCATCACCGATGTCTGTATTTTCAAGCTCGACTGCTTTGAGATATGTAATACCTCTGGAATGTTGATAACGTACTATACAATATTCCGCAGTGGAATTGTTTTCAAATATGACGATATTTCTTATAAAAAATTGATGGAATTCCTTTTTTGGAATGAATTACGATGAATCCCTTAATATATGTTGGAAATGATTATTTTTAGCCAAGAAAAGATAGTGAAAAACGGTGCAGTTACAACGTCTGCATAGTGAAGCATTTGCATACATATCCTCCCAATGTGACATTTATGTCACACCAATATGCAGTGCTTTATTACTCAAATATATGAAAGAAATAGACATGCAATTTATATAATATAAAATACCCTGTTTATTTAATGAATAATAAAGCAATAGTAGTAAAGTAACCGTAATATCCAATAAAAATATAAGCATTGACACAAAGGCAACGTCCATGATTTCATTCAACTTGAGAAGCTGAATATCCAGAGCCCTCAGAAGACAATATTTTATTTCTCACTAGAAATTAACGATATTACGTAGAAGCGGTGTGGTTCCGTATCAGCACTAGCATAAGAAAGTAGAAGTGCAGAGCCCTATTCCAAAGAAAGAGCGATTTTAGTGAAGGAATACATTGCGTCACTTTTATGTCACATTGGGCGGATCCAGGTCAAACTTGACATAAAATTTAAGGACGTTATCTCCTCCGATCGACTCCTTAGCCCTGTATCCGCATCCAAATGGGTCCGGCAGCAATATGTAAGAGTACAACAGTATAATCATCATTTGCGGTGAAGTTCTATCGGGAACACTTGCAGTTTCCTATCCCTCCGGCACCACTGTTGCCGATTGGTGATGAAATGGAAGGGCTCCTATCCTCAGCCGACCGCTGGGATAGATATCAAGTTTGGAAAAGTGCTTTTCACAAACTACCTTCCTATTTAATATCGACGGAGTTAAGCCACGCAGATTGGATTTACCTGTGGAAGGATAAAATTACCCAAAAGTTAAAAAACTTGAGAAAAAATACCATTTTTCATTAAGCAAAACGTTAAAACGCTATCATATGCAGCAAGATTCTCGAAAAATTAAACTTTCCGTAGTCAGTCTTTAAAATAGTTTTTCATAGATATAGTTTCATCATGAATGCAACTGAAATTCCGATGCTCAGAAATGTCCACTCATTAAAATCATGGGGGGATCATCATTCACATAAAACACATCTTTATACATATAAAAGTCAATGTATGTATGTATGTATGTTTGTGAGTATGTTCCACATATCCTCCTAAACCACTATACCGATTTTGATGAAATTTGAGACACGAGTTTGTCACTGATAGACAACAAACACTGTAATGTTCAATTAACTGATACCCTATTTTTTCAGGGTTAAGGGTGTGATCCGTAGTAATATATAAAAATGTAATGGTCTCTGTCTGTCTATGGCTCCATCACGCAAAAACTACTAGACCGATTGAGCTGAAATTTGGCATGTACATAGAAAACATGTCTGGTTGTAATATATGCTATATTGAAAAGCCCTCCGGGTCCTCAAAGGCCCCCGAAGGTCACCCCTGGTGGTCTACTCTAAGCATTGGGTTCGGTGCAGTGGTTTCATTTTTTGCTTTTTAAAAGTACTTTCACTCAAGATATAGGCCTGGGAGTTTTTTTTATCGGATGGCTGAATAATGAAAGTTTTCAATTTTATCAATCGATTTTCTTCTACCCTCTGACATTGTCTTAAATTCATCTTTTCAGCTGAAACATCTCAAATTTTTATCTGAAATCAACAATAACATATTTCCTTGACAACCATAGATTTGATTTTCAAAGGATATACCCGCCTCTAGCATTGAGATATCACGTTTTTCTGCAGGCCCATGATAGAATGTAGAAAGAAAATCCGTATTAGAAGGGCCTAGAGTCCCAAGGGCCCCATAATAGATTGTTATAGGGGTTAATCGATAAATTCAACGCTTATTTACAACAAGTATACTCTTCATCGTCTTTCTCAAAGTAGCTCTCAAAGGGGCATCACATGTATATAAGAGAACACTTAATAATGACCCACACTAATTTTTTGACTGGTTCCTTCCCAGCTAGCAAACTTAAATTGGTTCACCTTAACGCCCAAGTCAATGGTGGAGCAACAGTTGATGCTCGGCCTTTGCGCCGAGTTTGATGACAACCATTAAAATGAAATGAAGAAGAAAATGAAAGGTACTGACGTGCGAACGAAGAGTGCATATGTAACATGGCGAAATATGTGAAGTAGGTTTTATTATAGTAGGTCTTCCTACCCAGTTTTATCGAAATTGTTTTCACCATTTTTGAGATAAAAATTATTTTCCATTACTCCCTAAATCGTCAAGCACCACGTGGCGGTGTGTAAAACTGTGCTCACTTTCAATAATGGAAATGTTTATATCGTCGCTTAGAAGGAAGGAACAATGGTTCGACTGTGTACACGTTAGAGAATGGTGTGTGGTCTTTCATTTTGCGCATTTGATGAAGACCTATCTCCCGCTATTCGAGAAAATTGTTCATAAACAATTGTTTAGCCTCATGTGTAAGCCAAAATATATACTTTTGTTTTCAACATCCCGTAGGAAATGCATTGCTTTCATCACCAGAGACAGTAAGACCCTCTTTACAAAATTTCTGAAATAAAGTTTTATAAAATGCGCTCGGAATGGGAGCATTATTATTTTCGCTTGGCGAGTAATAAAATTTGAGATGCCTATTTTGGCGAAACGGTTAACTTTATGAAATAAACATTCCAATTACTTTGTTTGTATACGGATGTTCTACGTGCGATCATGATTCATTTGTCTAAAATTTGATAAGCGTCAAAGAAAAAAATTATTAATATATTGTTTTTACGGTACGTGGACGGACTACATGGCCGCAGTATCGTGGTTTTTCGACAAGCTTTGACGACGCTCACGAAGAGGGTAGCGTGAAATGTATGGTGTGTCCCTTGGAAAATTAACAATTGCCTTTCGTAATCCTACAGAGTTTGAATGAAATTAATGTCTCGGTTTTTGAGTTAACAAATATTTTCCATTACTCCGTCAATCGTTGAGCATCACGTGGAGGATAGTGTGATCGCGCTGAAGTTCAAATAAACAAATGTATATCTCGTCGTTCATAAGGTGGGAACATTGGTTCGTCAATATACACACGTTAGAGCTGGATGAGTTATCTTTTATTTAGCGAAGATTATAGAATATCTATCACCCGGCTTTCAAGAAAATTTATCAACAACAATAAATTGTTTATTCTCATTTTTAGGCACTAAAGTGATTTTATTTCGAAGTTCTTCTTGCAATGTCCTGTTGGAAAGTCATTGTGTTTATCACCTCAGACTGCACAACTTTGTAGCAACAATCTTTGTTAAGTAATTAATTTTTATAAAATCCTTTCGGAATATGAAAAATATTATTTACGCCTAGCGATTAATGAAATTCGGGATGACCTATTGTGGCTACACGGTAAACATTTAGGAAAATATTCACAAATTTTTGTTATTGGCAATGGTTTGTTCTAGGTTTCGGCGTAAAATCATTGTCTTAAAGTTGATAAACCTTTAAGAAAAAAATGTTGAATAAAGTATGTTAAGGGGGAGTGGAATCACTTTATGTGTCCACGGGATCGTGGTTTTTTGACGAGCTTTGATGACGATCACGAAGAGGTAGAGTATAGAGTATGTAAGTAATAGTTTAAACCTTTTTATAAAATGCGCTCGGAATGTGGAAAATGTTATATTCGCCTAGCGTGTAGTTAAATTTGGGAAGGCCTCTTTAGGCCAAATGGTAAAAATTATTAAAATATTTTTTTTATTTCCTTTAAAAATTGATTTTCTCCTGGTGATTGCATAAAAACATTGTCTCCTAGTTAACAAACGTTGAATAAAAATAAATATTGAATATTTACGGGTCATGGACAGACTGCGTGACCGCAGGATCGTGGTTTTCTGACGAGCCTTGGTGACGCTCACGAAGTGGACACATTGACATATATAGTGTCTATTGTTAATATTATTTGTGTTTCGTCTTTCTAGCGAGTTTAAATAATTCTCGAGGGTTTTTAGATGAAAAATATTTTCCATTACTCCATCGATCCGTAAGCGCCACGCAGCGGAGAGTAAAATAACGTTAACGATTAATAAAACAAATGTTAATAGCGTCATTTACAAGTACTAAACATTGGTTCGGCTGTGTTCACCTAAAGAGACAGACGTTTGGATTTTCATTTAGCCAAGTTTGAAGAACATTAACCTTCCGGTTTTCGAGAAAATTGATCAATAATATTAAAATGTTTATCCTCATGTGTAGGAAATAAAGTTTATGTTTTTTTAGGTTTTTCTTTCAATTTTCGGTGGAAATGGCATTACTTTCGTCATTAGTTGCAGGACGACATTGTTGCAACAATCTTTGCTTTAAAACAAATAATATACCTAGCGGGGCCGTAGCGTCGCTTGCAGCGTATTTAAATATGTGCCATATCTTTGTTTACATTTAATATACTATTTTCTTACTGTTTAAAAACGTTCATTTGCTTTGTGTAGGAATATTTAACCGAATCTATTTCTAAGTTTTTGAGAAATTTTTGTTGTTTAACTTTTGTAAATTGTTATTTCACCTTTCTTATCTTCCTGTCTTTTTGCCTGTTTTTTGTTTAAATGTTTATTTTATAACCATATTTGTTTATATACGAAAAATTCCATTTGTTGAACATATTGTGCGCTGCTGCTGCAGGACTTACTTTGACTTTTTTCAAGTTATAATAAAGAATGCACAATCATTCCACGTACCTTGTGATAGAGACAAATGAGTTAAAAAGTAACAGTAAAATTTTAAAAATAATTTATCCCGCCATCATTGAAAACATTTATAACTTAAATGTTTAAAAATCATTGTTTTTCATGAAGTCGTTTCTCAGTTAGTTCTGGCCCTTTTTCAACATTTTTTAAGCAATATATACGTTAATGGGAGATTTATATTTTTTTATATATCTCAGCGCTTTTGTTGTTAATAAATGTTATAAACAACATTTAATATAAAAAGTGCTGGAAAAGTTGTTATTTAAAAGTTGTCTAGCGCATCCCTGCATTCTCTTTTCTTCATTGCCCTTTAAATTTCTGACGTTATGCAAAAGTTAGGACAGGTTGGCACAGGTGTGAAAAGTTATTTAGATAGTGGGATGCGAGAGCCCATTCATCGATAGAATTATTTTTTCGTCCATTTTTCTATATTTTGTTGGCTTCTACATGTAGGCAGTTTGAGTCATAAGAGTCGAACAGCCAACAAATTGTGACAGCCAAACAGCGTAGATAAACAGCAAATCGAACAGTCTATGACGTGGTCCGAAGACTGCATGGAGAATACGTCATCAAAACTTTAATTAAAGACGCTTCCGACCGTAGTTCATGTATTGATGATTATTCAGCAAAATAAACAGTTATTATTTTACGAAGAATTCTAACAGAAATATACTATATATTTAATGATTGATAAAACAGAGATAAAAACTAGAGATTTTTGAACGACTATTAATTGCAAACTTTAATTAATCCGAGATATGTAAACGAAAATTGAATTTAATCTGAGATCACTTGTGACAATGAATGCCAGATTTTCTTTTGGAAAACATGCATTGGCATTCACTTTAGGGATATAGTGGCATTTTATACTGATACTTAATACATTATTCCTGCTGCTCTTTTCACGACAAAATTGGCATTTAACTCATTAATTAAATAAAATCATCACGCCACAACGTGTTACATAGACAAAGTTGCCCACAGTATTTTTTTACACACCTTAAAAAATATTATTTAAAAATTATAAATTATATTGGAATCATATGATCGTCGTGGATAATTATGTATCAATAGCATCTCATAGTAGCAATAGGAATGCAAATTATAGAAACTGATATTTCTACGTGATGTGTCTCCACTTCAGTCTTGCTATAGAATAGCTATTATGTCGTGCAATAATCTGATAATGTAATAATATAGTTAACAAACTTTTTGGTATTTAAATATGGTGTCTGAAACAAAGATATTGTATGTGATATTTATTCCATTCTGGAACATATTTCTGGAGTAGTTTCAACAGCCTAATTGTTTTACCTTATGTAGTTAATGTTTTCCATAAAATGGAAAATGATGTCTAATGTTAAAAGCTATATTTCTGCAATACCTTTCTATTTCCGGACTGGAAGAAGCGGGTTCAAGAAATATGTACCGGCCCGCACATTACCACAGTACTGCATGCCATTAGGTAATGCCACTCTTGACTTCACGTTAGTACTGTCCCGTACATAACCATAGCACTGTTTGGCATTTGCGATAGGCACCCTTGACTTCAAGTTAGTATTGACCCGTACTTTACCACAGTGCTCTTTGCTATTTTGTTATGCCACCCCTTACTTGACGTAAGCACCGACCCCTACTTAACCACAGTACTGTTTACCTTTTGGAAGGGTCACCCCTGACTTCACGTTAGTAATAGACCATACTTTCTCAACACGAATTTATTTCATTCCGTGATGCTCAAGGAATGCCTAGACTATGTCGTTATTAATATTTTGATCAGTCCTGACCATGTGACAGTATAATTGGCAAACATTGATACCAATCATGTTTTCTAGTTCTTACTTTTCAATACTTGAGGATTCTTGTGTTGCATAGGATTTTTTTATTGAAAATGATCGACCCAGAAATGTCTGCCTTTTATTAAACCATGGGTCTTCACTTTGCCACAAGAATATTTAGAGGAGGAAAACACAATAACAAATAGTAATAGGGAAACGCGCACTCTCACATCTTTGAGAAGAACAATTGTAAAAACGCCTTAGGTATACACGTGTGCGCATTCAGAGGTATCTAAGAATTGAAGTTGGGTCTTGGAATAATCCATATGAACGATAAAACGGAAATAAAATAAACAGGAAGTGAGGACATTTATTTCTATAAGGTCTTCTTTTGTTAAATTCGAGTATACGAGTCAGAGTTTTCCTCTAGAAAAAAATATCCCACCGGAAGAGATAACTCGAGCTCCCTTCGCTCTCGTCGGCTAAGCTGATATCGCAGTCCGAGGATAAGCTGATATCGCAGTCTTTCCCTCGATTGAGAAGTGTGCTGCTAATAATATATCACACCTAACATGTGACAATCGTCTGGCCGGTCGCCGTCCAGGGAGTGGGATGGGTATGCTTCGCGGAATAGAAGCTTCTGGAATTGATTTCGTAATCTTCCGATACTAAGCCATTCCATTTATAATACCATTCTAGGTATTCTCCTTCCACTTAGTTGACGCACCCATGTCACTCCACTGCGACCTTCCTGGTGATTTCATTGGCCGCGAGCTCTTAGAGCAAAAAATATCTCCTCATCCTCCTGCTTCGTTACCTGCCCGTCGGCTGACATAAAAAGGCGGTGTTTGAGAAGCGAGTCATTCACACCATCGACTCTGTTCAAACACGTACAAGGATCAGAAAGAGTGAGAGGCACTGACCAGTCAGCTAATTCAGCGCAGAACATCAGACGACTCTTTGAACCGTACTTTGTTCTCAACAGATCAACGCTCTTAAGGAGACCATCCTCAATTACAAGGTATGATCATTTTTATCGAGGTTTATAAACTTTTTCTTTAGTAAAATGCTAGATCCATGGTCAGCCATGGTTCCATTGCAAGGAATACTCGTACATTCTCTGTAAGTCTAAGGAGGATTTGAATTTTGAGAATGTTTATTCTGCTTTAAACCATAGACAAAGAATCGGAGAAATATTTAAAGAACAAATTTTCTCTCTTCAAACAAGCTACTTCGTATAGCCTCATGAGACTACGTTGCTGGTTATGGCAAACATTTTCTTGCATTAATGTATTTTGGCTTGCATCCAGATATTACTGTCAAGCGAATCCAACGTTTTGAGTATCCGAGCTCTAAAAGTCGTGCTTCTGATTTTTAAAAACCACTACCATGTGTTCTAATTTCATATGCTAGTCATACATTCCGCTTGCGACTTATCTCCAGATACATACGTGTTTCAATAGATTTTAAGTACATTATAAATCGAAATGAAATATGTTTATTCCTTTCTTCCAGTTTTCAACGTAGATGGATTTGAGAGTGCTTTCATCGACCAATTCCAGCAGATAACCGTTCTTCGCTCCAGACGAAGCAGAGCAACGCCGTTGAGGACGAGGCCATTCCTCACTCTCAAGGTATTTGCTTTAATCATCCATGTTGACATCTTGCTCGAATGATATATGCCACAGATATATTCTTGCTCAGCCGCTGCGGTTAAGCCCTGATGAAATATACAATTTCACGACATTTTGTGAAATACCATTCACCTTGAGCAGCCGTATTCCAAAATATGTTAGATAATATATTTGAAATGGAATTATTCTCTATATCGCAAATATTGTACTTGGATTGAATCTAAATTATTGGAAACCGTCTCAATTTCTGTTTTTTTATTAAGTTACCCAAATTAAATCAATTTATAATTGTCTGGTACTCCTTGACACAGTCATTGTGAAAATAACAATCCTCCTAGCCTGTTGAAAAGTCTTTCAGCCTTCTAACAATTCATTTTTTGATCGGGTGCTATTATTTTAAGTGCTTTTTACACTGAACCTATGTTTCAAAAAAACATTCCAATAGTAGATAGTAATGCAGTCATACAGAAATAATAGCATTGCGTTTAATCGTATTTACCCATATTTTCCCTCAACACATTATCACCGAATTTGTCTTTTTTAAATATGTTGCTCTATTTACACTACTTGTCATGGGAAAAATTAGTTTAAAAAATCAGAACTTCGTAGGTTTGCTTGAAGGAGGCCGTGTGTTGGTTACAAACACACGGTGGTTTAAAACCCAGATCAGACTTGCCGGCGATGAATGTAACGGGTAGCCTACATAAAAAAATGCGGAAAGTTCTTAACGAAAATTTATTGCAGTAAAAAATAATAAGATATTGTTTTTCTTACATATGATAAGAGTGCATTTTTTTAAGCCTTGATTCATTGGAAACATATTTTTTCATACTCATACTACACATGACAATTTTCTAGGCATTTCTTTACTTTTCATTTAACAATAATATAAATAAGAAACCAAATTTTGAATGTTATTGGGAAAATTTTAATTTCCATGTATTTACTCATAACTATCTGCTCGTCGAGAGTTTTTTTATGCTTATAGTGTGATATTCTGCTTGTGGCATATTGTACTTGTACACCACAAGTATATGGAGTTGAAATTAAAACCCCGACTAATGTGTATGCGGTCTGTGGATTCGAGTTTTTTCGGTTCCCTGAGAGAGATAACACTTCCTCATTTTGTGCGACAGTATTTTCTTTTCGCCGAGTTGATTGTTCACGCCGAGAGTGAAGGCCTGTCATAACGTCTACACTTTTCTCGGCAACTGATGGTCAGTGATTTTACTATGTTTCAACAATTATCTTTCTATACCTTCACTTGTGTTCTGAAGCAACAATTTTCCAATGATATACTTGTTTTTGTCATTCATGATATTTGGTATCGGATTAACAAGACTGTGGGCATTGAGGAAAGAGTTACTTTTTGTAAATTGATCTGTCGGATTTGTTGTTATGAAAGTGGTATTTATTCATTTTATTTGTAATTTGAATTACGTACTGTCAATGCCAATATTATAACGATCACCTTCTTAACCAAAAGAACGTCTGTCGTCTTTAATATATTCATTCTAGAACGTACTTCGTAGATTAAACCACCATGGCAAAGATAAGTAATTCAAAGGAATAAAATGCATGGACACAATGGACCACAAAATAATGCTTTCTCACTTATCTGTCAACGCAGAGTGCTATTGTGATAATTTACACCACAGTCGACTTCCTCGGTACAGAGATAACGACGGTGCCAATTTTATCTCGGTTTACTCTACGAAGACATTACTTTTCTATTTTGTTATGGATAACCTGATTGAAGGCAATTTAAATAAAATTTGTTGTTCATGTTTGAGCGGTTCGGGGGGATGGTATGGGCTATAGTACAGGTTAATGAGAGCCACGGATGGTTAAAGCAAGGTGAAGGGAATACACTTTACGCGGGGAATGCACATGAATACATTTATAGGAATGGATAATGACTATTAGAGATTAGGAGAGCGCGGGAACAAATAAATTACTTTTTTGTGAAATTCGGACTCGAATGGGTTTAAACAAAAAAATATCAATTTTCTTTGAAAAGAACAAAAATTTCAGTATTTTTTGGAGACATGTTAACAAATTATTGACATTGTTACATATTAGGATATATTCTAAGAAAAAAACCTCTCGACTCTTCATTTAAATCATCTATCGTAGCTTCGATTCACATCTAGTCTGATTCTAAATGCGTATTAACAGAAAAAAATGACAAAACTAGCTTTTTTATTCCATAAGGTCCTTCTTTTATCTGCGTTTCTCAACCTGTATTCCATGATGCCCTAATTATCGTCAAAAACAGTTTCATATCTGACTTCATTTAAATGTAACTATCAAACATATCTTACATTTTGGGCTATATTCCTAAGAATTTACTTGCATCACTGACACACCTTTCTCGAGAAAATGGAAAAGAAAATTGCAACAATTGCATGTACGCTGGATAATGTACAATTTTCAACGAGGTAGACGTAAGGTACGCAGATGATCCCTCCCAAGGTTAGTATTGCATCGCGGCAAGCAATTTGTCCTTGGTGCTTTACATTTAAAGAGGAAAAATCTAGGATTAATTAAGAAAAGTGCACGCGTGCAGTTTTCACACGTTATATTTTTATTATGCCTTACTGTTGTGTGCTGTATGCTGCGTGGAAACTTTTTTCGCGCAAATTATATCCTTCATTGAACATTGCAATGGTGAAAAAAATAAGAATGCAAGAAGAACAGCACCATCCGAAAGTATTAGACGGCGTTATCTTTAATAAAGTAAAATCACATCAGGTGCCCTACATGGAATTGCCATAGGCCCACTTCTGTTCCTTTTCTGCTTATAAACGATATCGGTGAAACAGTTGACAGTAAGCTTAGATTATTTTCAGACGACGCAGTGGTGTATAGAGAAATGCGTAGCCTTAATGATAAGCAATTAAGCGCTGATGACCTCGAGGCAGTACAGGAGTGGTGAGATTGGTGGCAGCCTGAATTAAAAATGGGAAAAAACGATATTATGAATTTTTGTAAACAAAAACTTTCTTCTAATAAGATCTTATTCATATAAAATAACAAATTAGGGACTGTAGAATCGGTTGAATACCTCGGAGTCAAACTGACTATTAATCTTTCGGGGAATAAACATATTTGGGAAATTACCGGCCAAGCTGATCGATAATTGGGGTTTGTTTAAAGAGTCCATAGCAAGTGTGACGATACAGTTGGGGAAATCAGCTACTTCTCCCTTGTTAGAACCCATTTGTAATATGCTGAAAGTGCTTGGGATGCTAATGAGGTATGCTCAAACACAGAGTTTAAACGCGTGCAGCGAAGATCGGCAAGATACGTTAAAGGCCGTTATGATATTCTCGTTAGAATCACTGATCTTTTGCAGCAACTGGGATGGGAAAAGCTTTTCGACCGTTGTTTAATATTTAGAGTCAATCTATAATGTAAGATCCAAATCGATTAATTCTCTTATAACGCTGATAATATTTACGAAATCCAACATAATATTATAGATGAGATCATGAGAGTAAAATTATGGAATTGGACTGCAGAACGGACAAATTTAAAATACCATTTTTCCCGCGAACGATAAGGAACCATAACTACTGCCAATATGACTTTTGATTAGGTTTGTTGATAGGTAGTGTAGGTCTTAGTAGTACTAGAACTCCCTAATACTTGCAACATAATCTTCTACCTAGTACTAATACCAAATCGTGCATGTCATCTACATACCTCTTGAGTCTCTGTCCGTCTGTGTAGGTGGAAAGTAGGATTTTGGTATATACTAACGGTTCCTCGAACATTGGGAGCATATCTGTAGTGTAGTGCATGCTTGCGAGGCTTCTTCTCATAAAAATCATAAGAGATTTATACAAATGCATAATTAGTTGCGGTTACACTTCCTTTAGGGTAAATTGTAATGCATGTTGGTGACAGTGTATTAGCGGGTCTTCCGCGCCGGGCACCACCCTCCACCCGGTATACGAGCGCGAGCTCATGACCGGGGAACGGAAGGCTGCGGGGAATAGGAGGGAGAAAGTATAGGGAAAGAAGGGTATTGGAATGGGAAAATTTCGACCCCAGAGCCATGTATAGGCCAAGGGGAAAAATCGAAACGCGAAAAAACTTTATACACTAGCGTTTGCTACGGTGAGTTCTATAAGTAAGAAAACACCAGAACGGCGATTGGTCGTCCAGTCCAATCCGCTAGATACATGTTGTAGACAACTTACCCCCTGCCACACTCCCTTAGGTGGCATGCAGGGTATTTTTAGATGTTAATGAGAACTGCAAGGGGGGTGAATTAGTGACCGAACTATTTTCAACGGGAACGGCAACGGTTCGAGAGACAACAAATAGTGCTGGCCGAGCGCTTTTCATTTATTCCCTTGAGGAAGGTCCTTGTCATACGCCTTCTCAGCCACTCTGCCGGAAATAATTTACTCCAGGTTTATACGAAAGAACTTGTCTTAAAGTGGATAAACGTAGAAGAAAAATAATGTTGAATATAGTGTTTTTACGGGGTGTAGACAGACTGCGTGGCCGCGAGATCATGGTTCTTTGACAACCTTTGGCGACGCTCACGCTAAGGGCACATTGAAATGTACATTGTCATCACGTAAAACAATTTCTGATTCGTCTTCCTACCGGGTTTTAATTTCACCACTTTTGAGATAAAAATTATTTTCCATTACTCCCTAAAACGTGAAGCACATCGTGGCGTAGTGTAAAATTGCGCTCACATTCAACAATGCAAATGTTTATATCGTCGTTCAGAAGGTTGGCACATTGGTTCGAATGTCTGCGCGTTAGAGAATAACGTTTGGTCTTTCCTTTTGCGCAGTTTGAAGAATATCTTTCTCCTGATTTTAGAGAAAATTGTTCATAGCAATTTGTTTATCCTCATATGTAAGTCAAAGTATATACTTTCTCGAACTTTTGTTTTCATCTTCCCATAGGAAAGGCATTGTTGTCATCAACAGAGACAGTAAGACCCTCTTTACCACATTTCTGTAATGTGCTCGGAATGGAAGCATTTGTTATTTATTGTTTTAACATATTTGTTTGGCGTGTAATTAAATTTGGGATGCCTATTGTGGCCAAAAGGTTAACTTGATGAAATAAACATTTCAATTTCCTAGCTTGCATATTTATGTCTACGTGTGAACATGAACCATATGTCTAAACTTTGATAAACACCGAAGAAAAAAATGATGAATGTAGTGTTTTTACGGTACGTGGACGGACTACATGACCGCGGTTTCGTGGTTTTTTGACGATCTTTGACGACGCTCACGAAGAGGGCACATTGAATTTCATCATGTGTCCCTTGGAGAATTAATTATTGCGTTACGTCATCCAACAGAGTTGGAATGAAATTATTGTCTCGGTTTTTTAGTTAAAAAGTATTCCATTATTCCGTCAATCGTTGAGCGCCACGTGGCGGATAGTGTGATCTCGCTTAAGTTCAAATACACAAATGTATATCTCAGCGTTAATATACACGTTAGAGTTAGAGAATTGTCTTTCATATAGCGAAGTTTAAGAAATATCTATCTCCCGGTTCTGGAGAAAACATTTAATAAATATTTAATTGTTAATACTCGATCGAAGGCCAAAAACTGTAACTTTTGCGATTGTTGTTCTTAAACAAGGAGGAAAAGCAGTTTTGCAATTATATCAGACAGTACGACTTTGTTGCAATCCTGTTAGACCTGGTATAAATCTTTATAAAATCCGCTTGGAATAAGGAAAATGTATTTTACGCCTAGCGTGTAATGAAATTTGGGATGGCCCACAGTGGCTAATCGATACATTTTGTGGAAAATGTTTACTAATTTCCTCATTTGCAATGGTTTGTTCTAGGTGTCTGCATAAAAAACATTGTCTAAAAATTGATTAACTTTGAGGAAAAAAAAGACGAATATAGTGTTTTTACGGGGATTAGATATTCTCTGTGTCCACGGGATCGTGGTTTTTTGATGAGCATTGCTGATAATCACGAAGACGGCACATTAAAATGTATAGTGTTTGTATGTACTAATGTATACATTTTCATAAAATGCGCTCGAAATGAGGAAAATGTTTTATTCGCCTAGCGTGTACTGAAATTTGTGATGGCCTCTTGTGGCCAAACGGTAAATTTTATGAAAAATATTTTTTTAATTTCCTTATTTAGATTGGTTTCCACTAGGTATCTGAGTAAAAAATTGCCTCTTGGTTAGCAAACGTTGAATAAAAATAAATGTTGAATATAGTGTTTTTATGGGGCAAGGACGGACTGCGTGGCCGTGGGATCGTAGTTTTTTGACAAGCATTGTTAACGCTAACGACGAGAGCACATTGAAATATTTAGTATCTATTGTTAATATTATTATGTTTCTTCTTTCTAGCGAGTTTAAATAAAATTGATGTCACAGATTTTTAGATAAAAAATATTTTCCATTACTCCGTAGATCCGTGAGCGCCACGCGGCGGAGAGTGAAATCGCGCTAATGTTTAATAAAACAAATGTTTATAGCGTCGTTTACAAGTTTTACACATTGTTTTCGCTGCAATTTTCTTAGAGATAGACGTGTGGACTTTCATTTAGCAAAATTTAAAGGATATTTATCCTCCGAGTTTCGAGAAAACTGTTTATTAACTTTTAATTGTTTATCCTCATGTGTTGTAAATAAGGTAATTTTTTTTCAAGTATATCTTTCAATTTTCAGATTTGGAAATGGAATTGCTTCCGTCATCTAAAGCAGGACGAATTTTTTGTATCAATATCCTCTCTGAATAAAATAATATACCCATCGGAGGGCATAGCGTCACTTGCAACGTATTAAAATATGTACAATGTCTCTGTGTCCAATGAAGTCACATTGAATATACAATGTTGTATTGTTTAAAAAGGTTCATTTGCTTTACGTTAGAATATTTAACCAAATCCACCACCCGGTTTTTGAGATATTTGTTGTTAAATTATTGGAAATTGTTATTTCTTTTTTCCCTTTTTTTTTTTTTCAAAAATATGTCTATAAAAACCTTTGTTTTTTGCATGTTTTTTGTGAATTCGTTTATTGAAAAGAAATATTGTTTATATACGAGGAATTCTTATTTTTAACCAAATTTCTTTCTACTGATGCAGGCTTTACTTTGACGATTTATTCACGTGATAATAAAGAAGGCAAAATCCTTCCACGGACCATTTGATGGAGAAAATTGAGTTAAAAACAAAAAGGAAAATTTTAAACAAAATTTATCTCGCCTCTATTGAGAGAATGTTAAATTCAAATTTAAAAAAATCATTGTTTTTCATGGCGCCGTTTATCCGTTATTTCTCCGACTTTTCCATCATTTTTTTTTCGAAATACATACTTTAATTGGGGAAATATTTTTACGTTACATATTCCTGCGCTATTGTAGTTAATATAAAAGTTATAACCCTTCAAGCGCATGCCTGCATTCTCCTTTTGTCATTACCCTTGAAGTATACGTCATCAAAACATAAATTAATGTCATTTCCAACTGTAGTTAATGAATAAATGATTATTCAGCCAAATAATCAGTTATTATTTTACAAAGGATTCTTACAGAAAAATCAATTATATTCGACGACTATATATTCTAAAATATCAAAGATTGATGAAACAGAGATTAGCAAAATAGGGATTTTGGACCACTATATATTGCAAATTTTAATTTATAAGAGATATATATTCGAAAATTGAATTAAATCTGAGATTAATTGTGACTATGAATACAACCCTATTGTTTTCTTTCGGAAAAATACATTGGCATTCACGTTAAGGATAAATTGGCATTTTCTACTCATATTTAATAGATCACACATGATTCTATTATGACGACATAATTGGTATTTAATTCATTTATGAAATAAAATCGTCACCTCAAAAAGTATTATGTAAAAACTGTTGTCCACATTATTTTTTACACACCTTTCAAAATACGTTTTATGAACTATAATTGATATCGGAATCATATCATATTAGTGGATAATAATGAAGCAACAGCATCTCACAATAGCAATAGGAATGCATATTCAGAAATTTGATTTTTGATATGTGATGTTTCTCCACTTCAGTCTTGCTATAGAATAATTATCAAGTCATGTAATAATCTGAAAATTTAATAATATTGTTCTCAAATTAATTGGTATTTGAATATAGCGTCGGATACAAATATATTAAATGTGATATTTATTCCATTCTGGAACTTATTTCTGGAGAATTACAGCAGCCTAATTGTTTTAACTTATGCGATTAATGTTTTCCCTACTATGGAAAATAAGGTATATTGTTATAAGGTATATTTCTGTAATACCTTTCTAATTTCCGGACTGGAAGAAGCAGGTTCGATAATTATGTACCGGCTCGTACATTGTCACAGTACTGTTTGCCATTTGGTAATGCCAGCATCCTGGCATTACCAAATGGCACGTTACTACAAGCCCGTATTTTACAGTAATACCGTTTGGCATTTTTAAATTCCACCCCGGACTTCACGTTAGTACCAGCCAATACTTTACGACAGTGCTGTTTGGCTTTTGTCAAAGCCACCCCTTACTTTATGTTAGTACCGATCTATGCATTAAGATATTACTGTTTGTCAGTAGGCAATGAAACCACTGACTTTACGCTATTACAAGCAAGTAATGTAAAGCAGTACCGTTTGGCATTTTGCAATGCCACCCCTGACTTCACGTTAGTACCAACCCATATATTTAGACAGTACTGTTTGGAAGTAGGCAATACCACCCCAGACTTCAAGTTAGTACGAACCCATACTTTACGACAGTACTTATTGACATTAGGCAATGCCACTCCTGACTTCACATTAGTACAAGCCCGTACTCTAGCGCAGTACTCTTTGGCATTTGGTAATGCCACCCCTGACTTCATGTTTGTACTGGCCCGTACTTAAAGCAGGCAGTACTGTTTGTCATCTAGCAATGCAACCCAAGACTCTACTTTAGTGTCGGCCTTTACATTACCGCAGTATTGTTTTCCATTTGGCAATGCCCCCCATGACTTTACGTTAGTACCTGTCCGTACATTAAGACAGTACTATTTTTCAGTAGACAATGCCACGCCCGACTTTACGTTAGTACAAGCCCGTACTTTAGCGTAGTACTCTTTGGCGTTTAGCAAAGCAACCCCTCACTTCACGTTAGTACCGGCTCATACTTTACGAGATACTGTATGGCATTTGGCGATGCCACCCCTTACTTCACGTCAGCACCAACCCGTACTTTACGACAGTACTCATTGACATTAGGCAATGCCAACCCTGACTTCACATTAGTACAAGCCCGTATTCTAGCGCAGTACTCTTTGGCATTTGGTAATGACACCCCTGACTTCACGTAGGTACCGGCCAGTACATTACCGCAGTACTGTTTTCCATTTGGCAATGCCACCCCTGACTCTATGTTAGTACAAGCCCGTACTTTAGCGCAGTTCTCTTTGGCGTTTAGCAAAGCCACCACTGACTTTACGTTAGTACCGGCACATACTTTACGAGAGTACTGTATGGCATTTGGCAATGCCACCCCTTACTTCACGTCAGTACCAACCCATACTTTACGACATTACTTATTGACATTAGGCAATGCCACCCCTGACTTCACATTAGTACAAGCCCGTATTCTAGCGCAGTACTCTATGGCATTTGGTAATGCTACCCCTGACTTCACGTAGGTATCGGCCAGTTAATTACCGCAGTATTGTATTCCATTTGGCAATGCCCCCCCTGACTTTACGTTAGTACCGGTCTGTACATTAAGACAGTACTGTTTTTAAGTAGGCAATTCCACCCCTGACTTTACGTTAGTACAAGCCCGTACTTTAGCGCAGTACTCTTTGGCGTTTAGCAAAGCCACCCCTGACTCCACGTTAGTACCGGCACATACTTTACGAGAGTGCTTTATGGCATTTGGTAATGCCACCCCTTACTTCACGTCAGTACCGGTCCGCACATTACCGCAGTATTGTTTCGCATTTGGCAATGCTAATCCTGACTTCACGTCAGTACAAGCCCGTAACTTTACCGCAGTACCTTTTGGCATTTGGCAATGCCACCCTAGGCTTCACGTTAGTACTGGCCCATACATTACGACAGTACTGTTTAGCATTAGTCAATGCCACCCCTGACTTCAAGTTAGTCATTTGGTAATGCCACGTTAGTTTAAGTCTGGAATTTTACCGCTGTACCGTTTGGCATTTGGCAACGCAACCCTGACTTAACTTTATTACCGGCCAATACTTAAGCGCAGTTCTCTTTGGCATTTGGCTATGCCACCCCTAACTTAACGATAGTACCGGCCCATTGTTTACGACAGTAGTGTTTGGCATTTGGTAATGCCACCCCTTACTTTACGTCAATACCGGCAAGTACATTACCGCAGTATTGTTTGTCATATTGAAATGCCACCCTTAGCTTCATGTTAGTCCAAGCACGTACTTTACCGCAGTACCGATTAGCGTTTGGCAAAGCCACCCCTGAATTCACGTTAGTATCGGCCTGTACTTTACCTCAGTACTGTTAGTTATTTGGTTATGCTATCCCTTACTTGAGGTAAGCATTTACCCCTACTTAACCACAGTACTGTTCCCCCTTTGTTAGGGCCATCCCTGACTTCATGTTAGTAATACACCATACTCAACACGAATTTATTTCATTCCGTGATGCTTAAGGAATGCCTAGACTATGTCGTAATACATACTTCGATCAGTACTGACCATTTGACAGTATAATTGGCAATAATTGATTCCACTCGAGGCTTCTAATTGTTATTTTGCTATACTTGTGGATTCTTATAATGTATTAAATTTTTGTTTTGAGAATTTCCGAATCCATCTGAACGATAAAACGGAATTGAAATTATTACGAAATGAGGACATTTTTTTCCATAATGTGTTCTTGTGAAAGTCGTGGAGGAAAGGCAGTGCTTTTCTCGAATAAAAATATCCGACCGCAAGAGATAAATAACTCGAGCTCCCTTCGCTCTCTTCAGCTATGCTGATATCGCAGTACGAGGAAGTCTTTCCTTCACTTGAAAGTGTGCCGCTAATAATAATCTCTCGTAACATATGACAGTCGCCTGGCCGGTGGCCTTGCAGGGAGTAACAAGGATATACTTCGTGGAATAGAAGCTCCTGGAATAGATTTCGTCATCTTCCGAAACTAAGCCATTCCATTTATAATACAATTCCAACTCACTCCACTGCGACCCTCCTGGCGATTTCAATGGCCACGCGCTGTTCGAGTGAAAATAATTCCTCTCCCTCCTGCTTCGTTACCTGCCCGTCGGCTGACATAAAAAGGCGGCGTTTGAGAAGCAAAGCATTCACATCATCGACTCAGCTCAAGAACTTAGTAGAATCAGTAAGAGAGAGAGGCACTGACTAGTCAGCCATTTCCACTACAGAACATCAGACGACTCTTTGTTGTGTAGTTTATTCTCATCAGATCAACGCTCTTACGGAGACGATCCTCACTCATAAGGCATGTTCATTTTCACTGACGAGTATTGCCTTTTACGTTGGTGAGAACCAAGATTCAGGCTCAGCTACGGTTCGATTGAAAGAAATATTCGTATATATCACTTTTAACAGGAACGAGAATTTGAATTTTGAGAATTTTTATCCCATTTCAACTCCTAGACAAATAACCTGATAAATACTTAAATTAATTAATTACAGTTATGTATTTTTAATAATTTATTTTACCAATAAAGGCATTTTGATATGGTCAGAGCATTTTTGGATTGATTATACTCAGGAGTTAAAATGTACCAGCTGTGCAATTTAGTTGAATATTAAAGTTTACTATCAGTAAATAAATCTAATTTTTCTTTGAGAACATTGACTCTGATCAATAATTAATTACCCTCTTGATAGTCAACGACAGTCACTTTAACTGACATAACTACTAACTAAACTATTGTTTAATTCATTATAAAACATTTGAAAAAAACAAACAGTATTGTGTTCTAAATCTGAAATTTGTCTGATCCATCCACAGGGGTAATCCATCGGCAGTACACCTCCGTGATCTCGACAGCCGACTCTGCAAGAGATATATCTCCAGGCATATTGTAGGCAAAATCTCCATTCCTGCCAATTGTTAAGCAAGATCGTAATAGACTTTCTCTCGGCTCAGAAAGGAACGTGGTTCATATCTCTCTTGAGGTCGAAATGGAGGCGCTTTTATTCGAGTTGATGCCTAAATATCCCGTGGAGGGGTTCGTTCATATTTTGCAACATTTGCCATATATTAATGCGAAGAACGTGGGCGATAGGACGCTGCTCCATCAGGCGGTGATGTTAGGGAAGCCGGACTGGGTTCGGGAGATCCTGGAAGCGGGGGCTGATCCTTTGATAGTCGACAGGTATGGTCACAGCGCACTGAAAATTGCAAATACCATGGTCTCCAATCACCCAGGGAACAAGAAGCGAGAGGATATACTCAAACTGCTTCAATCTAGACACAATGTTTGTCGTCCAAAAAATGTAGAATTGATAACTGACGTGAAAACGTTCTTTTCCACCGAAATTGCTGCTTCCCAGAAATCAATGGAAAAACAGATATCAGGGATTAGGAGTGATTTAACTACGGAGTTATCTTCAGTTAAACAGTCTTATGAGGAAGTAAAGAAAGAACTTGGCAACACCGTATCAAAGTCTTTTGATGAAGTAAAGAAAGAACTTGGCAACACCGTATCAAAGTCTTTTGATGAAGTAAAGAAAGAAATTGGCAACACCGTTTCCAAGGTGGACTCTTTACATCAAATATGCGATAGCGCGAATAATGAACAGACAAAGTTAGTTTCCATGGTAACCACGCAAAAGGAGGCATTGGCGAAAATTAGCAGGGAGAAAGAAAATGGTTTCTCAATTGTTAACAGTTTAAAGCAGTCCGTGGCTGAATTGGGAAATGGAATAAAGGGCGTGAATTCCATGGTAACCACGCTGGGAGAATCTTTAGCGGAAGTAAAAAAACAACAGCGTAGCACCGTTGCTAAAGTGGACACTCTGCAATCACTGTTGACCACGGAACTTACTTCAATGAAAGAATCCATGGAAACACAGATGAAAGAGATTGTTGCTAAGTTGGAGAATTGCAAAAATATAGGATCGCAGATTCCGAAACCCTGTCCGCCAATAGAAGAAACGCCGAAGCCGGTTGAAGTGCCAACGCCACCAGGAACACCCACGCCAGAGTACAAACCCAACAGAGAGGCCTGCGTAGAGGAGATGATGCGGAAGACGGAGTTGAAGCCCTCGAACGAAGGCAACATTTCGAGAATGAAGAGACGGTACGAAATGCTGTACGACGAGGATCGCATCACTTCTTGCATTCTGGAATTCATTTGATTCCAGTCGAGCGTCAAAGTTTTAGTCGATTTCGAATCAATAAACATCAGAAGAATGAAACCGACATTGAGAGACCACGATGGATTAGAACAGAGTGGGAGTAAGTTTTATTCATTCGCAGACTTTGAAGAGCGAAAGGCGTACGTGAGTGGGAATTGGATTATTGAGAGAGATGCTATTGCTTTTCTCGCCAATGCATTGTCGCAACTGTCCGTGTTTTTGGCTTTTAATAACAGAGGGCTTCCATATTCGGGAGAGGGTGACGGAGGGCGATTCAAAAGAATCCTCGAGGAGGCGGAGAGGAAGAAGAGAGACGGAGTGGGACTGCATGGTTGGATCACATATGCACTGAGTAAACAGAATCAACAGGGCAAGGAGATATATTTGACATCGGCCGTTCCTAATATGATCGCCCAATACGGATCTTCGGACGGAAAGTCTAAGCTGAGTGCACAACTCCCGTCGCTCCTCGAATACTACGATCAACACGTGGTGGCGACACTGAGCAAGGAGACCAAGGTACGTGAAGAATAAATTCTTATTTCCTAAAATCAATTGCACTCCATTTCAATTTCTGGAGAATAATAATTAGAGGGTGTTTAATTAATTACACTTAATTGACGAACGACGCCGAATGGAACATTTTCATCAACACATACAAGTGAGACGCCATTATTCAATCTTGTCCATTCGTCAAAGTGCACGGCAGAGTGCGTCTGCAGCTCGCATAACAATCGAATCTCTCTCTTCAAGAGTTTCATTTGTATTTTTTACGAAAAACATTTTTACTCTCAGTTCATGACTCAAATTTTAAATAAAAATTTTGAATGACGTCACGAAGGAAAAATTCACAAGTAGAACTAAAATGTAGAGTATAGCAGAAACCTTAAGGGGGCTCCATACTGAGGATAAGAATATTGTTGCAGACGTTCCCCTCTAACGCAGTTACGGCATTGCCGTGAAAGATGGAGACTTGCAATTATTTTATTCTGTAGATGAAGAGTCACTTTTTGATTTAAATGGAGTAACTATATCATGCAGTGATTGTGTTTCATATAAACAAAAATCAAACTTTTTAAGAATCTAAGTTTTTTAAGATTTTTTTTTGCTAATATTCCAAGGCACGTTGCGAACGCTACATTTCAAAATGAGGATTTTCAGCTCACTTATATTAAAAACTGGTCTTCAATGGACGCAAAAAATCAACAATCACTGTTGTTGCTGTTTTTTAATTATGGCTATAGCAATGTTAAAATTACAAGCCTGCATTGACTACAGAGTAGAATTTAATTCACTTCAAATATTGATACCTATAGATTTGCCTCCCGTTCAAAGTGGAGCTTTGAAGTTCCCACTGGCAGGTTCTTTTTTCAATTATGGTAAATATACTATCATCTTTTAAACTCTAATACGACTCTTTTCTACATTGATTGCAGAATATCTTTGAGAGTGCAAGGGTTTAGCAGCAAATGTGTGCGCCATGTGTTTGAAAACAACGGCATTGTTGCTGAAGGAGCAGCAACTGACTGGAATTCGATGAGAATGACAGAATGAAAAAGAAATCAGCTCCTTACAATACAACCATCATGTTGCCATGAGAGAATAACATGGTCACACATGTTCAATGTTCTTATTTTGAAATCTGTAATTTTTTTTGTATTTTTCTTAGTGGTTGAAATAATATTTTCCTATTAAATAATTGTTTCCTTTTTTGGAACAGAAGTTATTGTGTCTTTATTATATTGAAATATGCTTTGCTTAATTAAGAATTATAATTTGTAGGGTAATAGAATAACTCAGTGAGAGTTTGATATAAAAAACATTTAAGAAGTTTTTCAAAGAAATATTTCTTGCGACATAGAAAGTTTGATATATTGTTTGATGTACCTATGTAAATATGTCCTTAATTAGTTATGTTAAATGCGGTTTCAATTTTTTTTAATACATGTAATGCCAATGACAAAATATTTTATATGTATGGTGTTGGAGTGTCTTATTCTATATATTTTACTGTTTGATGAATATTCCATTTAAATTAAACCTTAAACTGCCTGATTTTGTTCAATAGTTTTAATACATTCCTGAAAAAACAATGTACGTCAAAATGCAATAAATTTGACTTTGAATTTGATGAGAATGATTTGATATTGTTCCTTTGACTTTAACATGCAAACATATTTCCCAATTACATTTCCTTTCATAATTTTTGCTAATTAAGTATTGATTCTACAAAAAATGAGCATTTTCTATTTCTAGTAAAACATATTTTCATTTTAAGTAAAACAATGAATGAAAATATTCATCTAAGTATTAATAATGATTAAAATTAATATATTTGGCGTAAACAAATATTTAAGGATTGACAGACCTAAAAAAATAACTTAAAATTATTAATTTTTAAAATATAGCGTGTTTTGAAAAAAAAGTCACTTGAGAACGATAGTGGAAGCTCACTTGCAATCTATTGCGGAATATCAGAATGGCACCCTGTTCTCATTGGTCCCTAGCAACTGGATCATTTTGGAGATGTTAGAAACAGCTATTACTTGTAAAAAAATGGTTTGTTATTGTTATAGTTACATACTAAAGATGGAATGCATTTTAGTTTAGCTGTCTGAAAGAATAAAACTGCATTGTCTTTTAAATGCACAACGGCAATTAATCATACGTACGTACGCTTCGCCTTTTGTAATGTTGATGAATAATGAAATAAATGATGACCTTTAAAATAAAATGGTTTTATTATAAAATTTAGCGTAAATTAGAAATTCATTTTGAGAACCTTCACAACTGGCTCACAAACGGAAGAAAGCGATTATTTGTGACTAAAAATAAATACAAGCAGCCACCATTTGTGAAACAAAAGACTTTACCATTACCTTATAGGTAACGTGGTATAAAATTACCCATGAATTAGTTTATGCGATTATGAACTATTTTTAAAATGCCAAGCATCGAGTCGGGTTGTTGTGTTTGTTGGATAGTTTAAAAGTGTTCCAAGTTTCGATCAAGAATAGGATTAATCTGCAAATCGAACCTTGCCTCGAAATTTACAGCAATTTGTTGACTATTTCCTATGAAATCACAGGTCGCAATTAGGACTAGGGTGTTTCTGATGTTAAGTCTTTTGCATCACAGATGTTGGTTCCATACCTTAGTTTTAGTCACAAATAATCACGTTTTGCTACTTGAAGATCTTTAGCGACATCTCTCAAATTTTATTTCTCATTTTTTGTACAGTTTTTCAACTAAACCATGTTGTTTTTTTACATTTATCTTATTATACAGTTTATAGTTTTTGAGAATGTTTTGTACATTTTTAATTCAACTATTATCGATATTTTATGGATAAATCTTTTGAAAATTAACAGTAAATTTTTAATGAAAAAGAATGGAAATATATATTTTAAGTCATAAAAATGTTTAAATACTTGTAATTATATAATCTTAGTAGGAATTGGACCATTTACATATATCATGGTGTCTTTTTGAACTTTGTAAGCGTTGGCGTCAAAATAACACGACAGTTTAGCAACCAGAACACTTTCAAATCCACACATATCCGCCAAAATCCTTGTTACAGAAAACAACAGCAAGAGGCCCACTAAACAAGCTGCGATTCTGATCTGAACCATGTGACACCATGGCTTGTACATCTGAATACTCCGTGGTAAGAATATATCTAACAAAAAAGAATATCTATCTTGGTATGAATATTAAATGTTTTACTTGAATTAAGACACAATTTCATTAAGCTTAATGAAGGTAGGTACTTCATAGTTCTAATTTTGTCTGCAAACAGTGGGCAGACATGCATTGCCTGAAAAACGCAGCAGCCTCCTGCAACAGTTTCAAAACAAACAAATCACAGATTTAAACCGCAACTCAGCTTCAAGTGCAGTGTGTCTAAAAGTTAACAGATGACTAATAAATGGGTGCTTGTAGTTGCAAAAGAATCAATCATCGGATTATCCGAAAGGACAGTTTAACTCGTGCAGTGTGGGTAACTTTTTGTGCCTTCAGTCCCGTATCTGTAGTATTAGTATTGGAATGTTCAAAAAATACGTCAACTCGTACTGTGCATTTAACTTACTTTTCCTACGTACAAAGATCATCAACGGATTACACTAAGAACACGTAAAATAGTGCTTTGCATGGTACTTACACTGCCTAGTTTCAAGAGGCCTGTATTTGTAGTATTATTCATTGGATTATCTGAAAAACACATTTAATCGTGCAGCATGGATCACTTGCGCGGATTTCCTACGTACAAGGGGCCCATGTTTGAAATAATCAACATCAAATAATGATAAAAACTCATAAAATTATGAATTTATGTGGGTTATAAAAATAGCCAAGTTTCAGGGAGCCTGAATTTAAGGAATTTATAATAGGAATATCCGCAACAATACGTTTTTCTCACGCAGCGTGGGTGACTTACTTTGCCTACTTTTTAAAGGTTCCCGTATTTCTATTAATTAATAAGAGAATGTTCGAAAAAAAACGTTTACTCGTGCAGTGCGTGTATTATTTTTTTACTTTCTACATAGGGCTTGTAATTGGCGTAATTATCATCGGATTATTCTAAAAAAAGGTAAAAGTTTGAATTGCGGATTACTTACGTGGATTAGTGTCAAGAGGCTCACTATTTGTGGAATTAGTCATTGGATAATCAGAAAAACACGTTTACTCGTGCAGCGTCGGTAACTTATTTTGTCTACTATCAGGGGGCCCATATTTGAAGTAATCATCATCGGTTTGACCGAAAAACCTACATTGATTACGGAATAGAATTTGATACACTTCAAATATTGATGTCTATAGGTTTGCCTCCCGTCCAAACTGGAGCTTTGATGTTTCCACTAGCAGGTTCTTTTTAAATTACCGAGCATATACTGTCATTTTTTAAACTCTTATAAGACTCTTTTCTATATTGGTTGAAGAATACCTTATGAAATTACAAGCGTGTTTATGCCATGTGTTTGAAAACACCGGCATTGTTGCTGAGGGGAAGCAACTTACTGGAAGTCGACGAGAATGACAGAACGCATAAGAAATCAGCTCCTTACCATACAGCCATCATGTGTTGTCATGAGGGAATAACATGGTCACACATGTTCTATGCTTTCATTTTGAAATCTTTAATATTTATTGTATTTCTTTTAAAGTGGTTTAAATAATCTTTTCCTTTTAAGTAGTTTCCTTTTTCGGAACAGGAGTTAATGTGTCCTTATAAAACTGCAATATACTTTGCTAGATTAAGAATTATAATTAGTAAGATAATAGAATAGCTCAGTGAAAGTTTTATGTAACAAACATAAGAATTTTTTCAAAAGAAATATTTGTTGCAGCATTAAATGTTTGAAATATTAATTTATATACTATATGTCCTTAACTAGTAATTTAAATGTGATTTCAATTAGTATTTGAATACTTAAAGTCACGTAATGCCATTGGCAAAATGTTTTATGTGTATGGTGTTGGTGGATCTTTTTCATTACATTTTTCTATTTGATGAATTTTCCATTTTTAATCAACCAAAAAGTGTCTATTTTTTTATTTTATTCCATATTTTAAAAACATTTCTGAGACAATAATGCATGTGAAAATGCAATACATTTAACTTTGAATGTGATGAGCATTAGTTAACATTGTTCCTTTGGTTTTTTCTTTTAAATTTATTTCACACTAACTTTTTCCTTTCATAATTTTGGGCTAATTATGTATTGGTTTAACAAAAAATATCAGAAATAAAGCCATTGTTGATGGATATAGAAATTGTACTATCCAGTTCAACTTTATATCCATTGAAATGTCCAGTATTCATTTTTTCGACAATTATGATGCAGAACTACATCTGACACTCAGATGTGTGAAATTCAAGGAAACAAATTGTGTGTGAAAATGTGAATTTCAAATAAATAAATAACACAAACCTCAACTTCTGTGCTTCGAACATGATTCAAATAATCCAAACAATCGCTGTGAATGGATTTTCATCATATTAAGGCACTCTTCTTAACAAACTACTTTTCATGTCACAAACACATGATGCTGAAACTGCGGGGGAAATGTTCTCAAAACTGTGTCTGACTGAGTGTTATTACAGGAGCACCTAACTCATAAAACTTCATACAAAATTTCTCAATATAAATTCCTTTTAGTCAACTGTGTATGATGGAGTGCCTCCGTAACCCTGACCTCCACTTAAACTCCTTCCCACATGACTCACACTTGAAAGGTATCAAACTACTATGCATGACCGAGTGCGTGGCTAAGTCACCCTTCCGTGCAAATCCCTTCCCGCATGTGTCACACTTGTAAGGTCTCAAACCACTGTGTATGAATAAGTGACTACATAAATCCACCTTCCGCATAAACCCTCTTCCACATATGTCACACTTGTATCGTCTCAACCCACTGTGTGTGGCCGAATGGGCGACTAAGCTAGACTTCCAAGCAAATCCCATCCCGCATGTCTTACACTTGAAAGGTCTCAAACCACTGTGTGTGAATAAGTGATTACATAAATCAGTCTTCCGCTTAAACTCTCTCCCACATGTGTCACACTTGTAAGGCCTCAAACCACTATGTGTGACCGAGTGTTCGACTAATCTACACTTCCAAGCAAACCCTTTCCCGCATATCTCACAGTTGAAAGGTCTCAAACTACTATGCATGACCGAGTGCGTGTTTAAGTGACACTTCCGAGAAAATCCCTTTCCGCATATGTCACACTTGTAAGGTCTCAAACTACTATGCATGACCGAGTGCGTGTCTAAGTAAGACTTCCGAGCAAATCCCTTCCCGCATGTGTCACACTTGTAAGGTCTCAAACCACTGTGTATGAGCGAGTGCGTATCTAAGTCAGACTTGCGAGTAAATCCCTTCCCGCATATCTCACACTTGAAAGGTCTCAAACCACTGTGAGTGACTAAGTGTCTCGCTAATTCACTCCTCCAAGTGAACCCCTTTCCACAACAGTCGCATTTTAATAGTTTAGAATCAAGGTGAATTTTTGCATGTCCTAGTAAAGCGTCTTTCCTTTTAAAAACATTTCCACAAGTTTCACACTTAAATGGCTTCAAATTGCTGTGTACGACATAGTGTCTTGATAAACACCTCTTCAATTTAAACTTCTTCCCACACATTTCACACTTGAACTGTTTTGGACTTCGAATTCCAGTAACCCTTGATTGAATGCACTTCAGAGGTGAATCCTCCGCCATTTCTCTCATCAATGGCCTATTCCTTGAAACATGACCTTCAATGTGTATGTGTAACTTTTTTTTATCCGTATATTTTACCCCACATTGATCGCAAATGAATGCTTTACACCCCTCAAGCTGTTTTTTGTGAGAATCCAAATGTCTTCGCTCAGATGGCATCATGTCATTACATTTGAGAGCTCCCGTGATGCAATCACCCGATTTAAAGCTTTCTCCTTTCTTACAATTAGTATTAAATTTTTTCACAGTCCTTAGTGAGTGTTCTCCAGGTAAATCGCTAATACTGGTGTTTCTTTCAAACTCCATTGTGATGTTTTCATTTCTGCCATTTCTTGGCTCACTCACTATCTCCTTGCACATTTTTGTACTCCCTGCTTCCATGCTGCGGTCATCTACCTAAAATTATGAAAATTTAAAACAGAAAACGGTTTATAGCAACATTCAATGCAGGATTAGTAATTTGAATATATTTACAGAGGTTTGTATAATGTATTCCTGACTCCTATTGCTTCAGAGTAAGTTACATGAAAGTTAATATTCTAAATTCATTTATGCTGAAAGGGAGACCACAATTCACGTTTTCACTGCGTAAAAAGATGTTATTTTTAGAACTATAAATTGCAAAAAAATGTAGATGAATTTCAACATGGCCTTTGCTCTGATTCAAGCAAATACGTATTTAACATAAGTTTCAAAAAAATCAGAAGATTTCAAGGTTAATTCCATTTCTTTTTGTTAAACTAATTATTGTTTTTCTCGGTATAGGTGTGATCAAATTCTCGACAAGATTTGAAGTTTGGGAATAGCAAATTACCTCAAAAATGAATCAGTCACATTCAATAAATGCCGCAAATACATAATTTGCTTGCAATCCCATGCCATTATTAATTGCTAAGCAAGAATAGAATCGTATCTACCGCTCTGCATAAAACAACAGAAAATATTTCAGTCACTCTACATAATAACCATTGAAAAAAATGCCATATAGACTTGGACAATGATTTTTATTAAAAAAATATATTTTTACTAAAAAATCTATATTTAAGCAACTTAATAACCTCAATTCGTTAAGATGTATCTAAATTTCACATTTTAAAAACTCAATTACAAATCGCAACCTGGCCGCCTACGGGGCCAGCCATCTGAGGCCCATACACACGTCACCTATGCCTTGGGCCAGCTCTGGATATAAGAAAAAACGGATTGAATTGCGATTGTTTCCTAAGTAGAGTTTCGCAGTCTTCTCTGTAAACCTCCTATCACCAATGAATAACTCCAGTCACTTTCGATGAAAAAAAGATGCTTCACTTGTAAAATTGGCTGCTTACACTCAACAAATATAAAACCTTCGGGTTAAAATACTGAGTGATACAAAAAAATTAATTTCGACAATGTTTGTAAATGTCTAACTTTCATAATTCTTGTGACCAAAACATGCATGTAATTATCGTACATACATCATGGTTATATGTCAAAAAATTGACAAAATGATATGAAAGTTAAAGTTTAAACTGGAATCATATCATAAGAATCTAAAATTTAAATACAGTAAATCCTCTTTACCAATTCCCATTAAATGAAGAACTCCAATGAAGAACAAATGACATTGGTCCCGCCAACTTCATCTTTTAACAAATTATTAAATTTCTCTCATGAACGAATTCATGCTTAACAAAATCTCCTGATTAGCATGGAAAAAAGTTTCTGCCCAATAATTATTCCCTTCTTATCAGGAAATTTAGCAGAAGAAATATTATTATTTTTTTAAATTTTCCGCTGTGTTAGAGTTTTTGAAAGTGGAGAGGGCCAATCAGAGTTAGGACTGTTACAAGACAATAAGAAATATCTTTCTTGGAGTTATTCAGCACATCACATTACCCGTTTAAAAGGCATCAATTTTGCCTTTGTATTTTGGCAGCATAGTTAGATTGGTGGTGATCGTGGTTCTAGTCTGTGCCGTGAAGCTTAAATATGGTTCATATTTGCAAAAGCCTTTCATTTACGGCATTTCAAGGCAAACCTGCTTGTGACGCAAATTTTGTTCCTGCTTCTTTTCAAGGTATGTTTCATATTTATTCACGACACATTTGCAGAACTTTATCTTCATGTTGACTAAAAAATGCACGAAACACTCATTATTTAATCTCAAATTTAAGTATTTAATGCCTTCCTTATGTTCATATCTGGTTAATTTTATGGGCCAAGATTTTCATTCGAGGAGAAAATTGCCATTATCAAGAAGGTAAACCAAGGGATGAAGAAGGGAGAGTTTGGCCAAGAATTCGACCAACGTCCGACAATCCTTTCCACCATTCTTGCGCAGCGGTCGGAAATAATGAAATCAGGTTCACCTAGTCCCGATTGAAAACGACTACGGACCAACGCAAATGAGGACCTTGATCAGGCTATCTTCAACTGGCTCTCTCGGTCACGGGCCAAGCTGATACCAATTAATTCAGGTCGGATCCTACATGATCAGTCGAGAATGGAAGCCATGAAATTAGACATGGAGCACATCGTGATATCCAATGGATGGCTCCAAAACTTCAAGGAAAGTTGGAACCTCACAACGTTAACTATCTCAAAAGGGGAGGCTGTGGTTAGCTCTGATGTGGTGGAGAGCCGAAAAATAGAGCTGCCATTTTTAAGCGGCGAGAACTTTAGCTCCTAAAAGACAATTTGAATCCTGATGAAGACGCTTCTTTTTAATTACCTGCTACAAGAGGGAAGAGTCCTGCCATTGGGAGAAGATGATCAAGGAGCGTTTCACGGTCCTCTTTTGCTCCAATTGTGACGGGTGCGAGAAGATGTGACGGTTGGTAGTCGGACAAATATTCCAAGCCCCATTGTTTCAAAAAAGTAATGCATGTGTCTTTCCCAAATCATAATCCCATATGATCAAATCCATAATAGCAAATTTATCAGTGGTTGTCCAATTTTTTTTTATTACTAATTGTTTTGGGTGCATACTGATAGCATTTGCTCAGGAGGAAATATGAAAGTGAAACCAAGGCAAGCAATAGAGCCCCCTTTTCATAGTTTTTAGGATGAAAGTAACCCATCAAAATTCCTCATTGGTTTTTTATTTTACTAATTAATCTCAATACATACAAAGTACACAATTTTATATTGCTTATGTCATTTAAACACTACTTTATTTTTTTAAATAAAGTCTCCCCTGAGTGCATAGTCATGCCATCGTCCATGTAAAATGGTTGGTACATAAATTAACAAATGACTCAAAAATTATAAATGAAGAAAGAGGCTGATATTTTAGTATATATGAGACCAAAAAGATTTAAGGTCAGCCAAAATTCATTCAAACAACCTTAGAAGGAAAATATATGGAAAAAAGCCCATTTGTACTCACCAATTGGACATAATCTGAATTTTCAGCTTCCGACGAACTATCGAGGATTAATCTATAGTCAAAATCTTCCTCATCATCCTGCAACTCCAGTGACCTTGTAGATTCTATATCATCAGTATCAATTTGACGATCCAGAGCCTAAATGAAAAAATAAATATTTTATGATAATAATAATTCAAATTTATAACTGTCCTTCAGAAGATACTGAACAGCAAAAACCAATTGGAAAATGCAAAGGACTTTGGGAATGCACTGAAAGTTAATTACTTTGCTGACCAGGGTTTGAGGAATTAAGCAATTTAGGTGTACCTGCTTAATATACTTTACCATGTACATCATTCATGACGAGCCTGGGCTATGCTTTCCACGTGAAACAGACAACTATTGCTTCTACGTACATGTGGTAAAAAATACGTCAAATAAATAAGTGGCTGCAGCTATCACATTGGTATCTTTCGTGAAAGCAAAAACAACAAGAGAATGATATTCTACTGGCAAATAAATGTTCATCAGGTAATGCAGGAACATTATAAGTTCTTAAATTTAACAATGGGAGATTAAAAATTAAACAATCAAATTAGTCCTCATGAAGTTCACAACCCTAGCCATATCGGATGGCATGATAAAATAGTATGAATGGTATGAACAGCTAGTGAGCCCTTTCTCATACTCGTCTATACCAGCTCTTAAGCAAATGTGATGCTGGTCCCAAGCTTGGAACTGTGACATAACTTCCTGAATTTGGGGGAAATTAAGTTTTGCTTGGATGCCTTTACGTGGATTGGAAAACAGCCCAAGTGTCACATCCATGAGTGAAAGTATTTGGTAGCATAACATTGGATTCACGAATGCTCACGGAATGTGACCGACAAGTTATATTAATAAACATATAAACTGAACTCTATAACTAACTATAAAAACTATGCTCTGAACAAATTCACTTCAATGTGTTGATATTAAATATCAGCAAGTCTCCGCAACATTAAATTTCAAGGTTACAGGGAAGAATATTCTCAAGAAGCATGGTTGACACATCAACAACACAAGAAGGCAACAGGGCTTTTCAAATTCTAAGCACACATTCAACATTGTAGTGTATAAATTTTTAGTGAAATTCCTATTATGCAGTAAAATTTGCTGACATGACTGCAAAATGAGTGCATTCAGCTTGGAGAGACAGGCCTATAATAAGAAACTGAAGAACTATTTCATCAGCGATGAAGACAAACGTTAATGTGCACTTCTGTCTCGCCGTTTAAAAAGCATTTTTAACCTACTTAGAACAGACTTTCTGCTACCAAATTAAGAAGATATTTTCTATACACTATGTATATCATTGTACGGCAGAACTGCAGTATAACTACTTGTTTAAAAAAATGATGTTTTACTCTTTGGTGGAAAAGATGCAAGGGAACAAACCATACAATTTCGTTTTATCGTTAACTATTTACTTCCTACTTAACTTCCATATTTATCCCCAAAAGTGTTATTCTGTCACCCATATCATAAGTTCCTAAAATGCAACAGATATTTCTATTACGGCCACTTCCAATAATAAATCATGCTTAGTCCCACAGAGTAACACATGACATGAGTATCAACTTAAAGAACTGATCAAATGAATTGGTGACAAAAAAGTGCACAGGCTCCGAGTCTTTTTTGGTTCCAAACATAGTCTGTTCATCAGCTCTGTCACTCTCCGTTCACCCACACTAGTTTTTCCAAATGACTACACGTTTCCTTTACATTTTTGTTAAATTAACAAAATAAATCATTTTGCGCAGAGTTCAATGAGCTTGCATGTAATGCAAAGTGTGTCCACAATCATGTTAAAATCCGAAATTTGGTCTTGATATGTGAAAACATTCATAGTTGGCATTTTGTTTAAATGAGAATAAAAAGTGTAATAAATTCTTGTTAAGCAAGTGTTTCTTTTATGTTAAGAAAAATTAGTTTCGGCAGATCAATGGAAATGCTTTTTTAATGTATACACTTGAACATCATTGATCTGTGAATGCTGCAACCCTTTGGTAATACACATTATTTTTTATTAATAACTCTTTTGCTACTTAGTGATTGGTAAGTTCAAATAAAATTTCAATATTAAAAAAATTGTCAAAGAAAATTGCATTGCATAGTTTTATAGAAGTCATAAGCTGTAATAAAATGGAGAAAGACAACGGACTACCCATAGGAAACTGGCTCTTACCACATTTACCACCGATGATTGCACTGATATGTTGCTATTTACTGATATAAGTCGTGACTCATCAAGGTCCTCCACTCTTGGAGTCTCTTCCCCAGCCAGTGATTCACTTGGGTCATCCTCTTCCTCATCTTCACACTGGAAAATTGAATGTTTTATTGGTAAAGACTCTATGAACGGTAATACATATTCCCCAAAGCACATAAACGGCTAATGAGCCTCATTGTTCGAGACACCAGGGACCAATAGGTTCTTTACAATTACAGAAATGTAGATTATCCAGTCCTCACAATTGATTACACTTCAATAGATTTTGCTGCTAGAACTGTTGATAATTTTTTATGGCTATGACTAAATGAATACATACCTACCTCCAATTGATCTTTAAGTTTTCATAACAGATATCAAATCCTTTAGAGCAAATTTATAAATTATATTCAATGTATATTTATGATAACTAATGTTTTAGGGTGCATACTGATAAATTTGACTCAAAAGAAAATATAAAAGTGAATCCAAGGCATACAATAGAGTCATGTCACCAATTTTTATACTTTTGAGGATTGAAGTATCCCATTACAAATTCTCACCAGCTTGTGACTTCATTGATATTACTAAATACGATGAAATCGATTTGGACACGCCATTAAAAATAAATTATCTTTTAACTGGTTATCTCTACCTCCACCATTTACCTCTGAAGTAATACATTTCTTTAGTAAGTAAGAAATAAGGTATGATATTGCAAGAGTTATCCAAGCACATATCATTATCACATCAAATGTTAGAGTGAACTCAAAGTAAATATTTAAAAAAATAAAAAATATTAATGGAATATCACTGGCTAATGGAAGTATTTATGCAAAGACACCACAGATTAGCTCATTTATGCACCATGGACAAGGTTAATGAGGATGAAAATTATACTTGTTAAATCTAATAATAGATGAATTAAGTATAAAGGTAGTACTAGGCACAACAGCAGGCAAAAACATTAAAGCTGCTTACATAATTAAATGAAGTTGCTTCAGAAATTATCCGCACAAGGGTAATGTCATTTGGATTGAATAAAATGAACTCCTCACTGAAGATAAAGAAAAGCAATGAGATGAACAACCTCCCCAGTAGCAGAGTTGGTCGCCGCAACGTTGCAGCGACGTAGCAAACGTCGTGCTAAGGTTGCGGTCACAATGTGACGTCGCAGGAACGTTGCAGGCACGTCACATTGTGACCGTCAACTTGCGACCGACATGCAACCAATTATCAACTTTGGCCGGCCCAATAAATTATAACCACGAATTTATTATTATTTCGTTAATTCTTGGCCATATCTAATTACTGATGCATTAAATACACACCAAAGGCATTATACTTTCAATAATAATAGATTTTTTAAACATGCGATGGCACAAAATTCTTCAATTTCTTAATTAATAATTACATCGTTTGACGCATAATATTAATGTATTTTTACATCTAGACCCTGTTGATACAACTACAGGATTTTAGCCTACACCGATACATATTTCTGCAATACCATAAAGCATGGGCTACCGAGAGATTTTAAATAAGAAATATGGCTTTACCTGTTGTTTTGTCTGTGTCTTTGGTATGAAGCTAGTTGAACATGTGTCCTTCCTAAAGCCTACGTTATCTTTATATTAAGGTTGTGAAATACTATATAGAATATGACATTAATATACAGTAGTATGCCAACGCACCTTCTCCATCCTCCTCCACACCCACATCTTGAAAGCCTTCAGCCTATTTTCGTCTTCCTATCTCAAATGACTTTAAACTAATGATATGAAGCTAATCACTAATAAACTGATAAACTTCAAATGACGAAAACGTTGAACTTGCGTTTTATATTATGTAAATCATAATTCAAACTGGCGTTTGATAAATAGTTCTGTATTAGTATAAAACCTCTCTTGTTATTATTTTCAATAACTTTCAGTAACGCCCCCAGTTACGAGTTTTACTTTCATAATTCTCGGTCTTGCCTTCGACCAGAGAGATCGATACGATCGATATTTCCATATATCCGGCAAGCAATCAATCGGTTTTTATTATGGCTTCTTAAGAGGTTCATGGAGTACAAGTGAAGGGTATTTACGTGTTTTGATTAAGGTCAGCGAGTTTATAAAACGTGATATTAGAAGGAAAGATTAGCTAATCACTTCGGTTGTCATATTTCCGGACTATTCCTCTTCTGCCATTAAAAGAAAAACGTAAGTATTTAACATACTCGTTGGAACTTAAGAAACCAAGTTGTTTACTAACTTAAGATCTTTGTCAACATGTATTTTCAGGCACTTCGCAAGGAAATGGTAATCAGCATCCATAGTGATGATTTATAAAACCTGATTTTCATTGCACCTACGCAACGATGGGTGATCTTTGGCCTTCTGTTTCATCAGGGAGTACTGTATACATCAGTGATTGTGCCTTGGAAGCGTCAAGAAAAATAAGAACATAAATGGGAACATTATAAAATTGTGTAGTTTCCAGGAGTTCGCTCGTAATTCTTCACCAAAGAGTTAATAGTGAAGTGTGGCTTGATTCAGTGATTCAGACAAGTGTGTGGTTTTATGATATGTTATTTCTGTCGCCATATGGCATTCAGCGGATGTGTGGTGGTGTTGTCGGGAAGCTACGTTCTGAGTGTAATGGCTTAGCTAGTCTTTTCATGCTAATAAATTCAATTCAGATTCATTCATATTAGTTGTATATTGTCAATTACCACTTGGCAGTTTGTGTACAATTTATGCAATGTTACACAATGTGTACATTGTATAAAATTGTGTACATTGTATACAAATTGTGTAAAGGCAAATTTGTGTACAATGTATACATTTTACACAATGTACACAAATTGTGTAAATTGTACACAAATTGTGTAAATTGTACACAAATTGTGTAAAGTCAAATTTGTGTACAATGTACACATTTTTTATACAATTTGTACACAATTGTACACAGGAAATCCTGTGTACATTGTGTACAAATTGTATACCAAATTTTCATTGGGGTATCGCAGTGGAATGTGGTGCTCAAGCAAAATATTTTCGGAAAGTCGCAATGCGACGTAACGAGCACGTCGCAATGCAACGTCACGGGCACGTCGCAATGCAACGTCACGGGCACGTCGCAATGCGACGTGCCCGTGACGTTGATTCTCGGAAACTTCGCAAGTCGCGGGCACGTCGCAGCGACGTAACCGCCACTCCTGTGACGTTACGGGAACGTCACATTGGTCGCAATGTGACGTGCCTGCAACGTCGTGGGGATGTCCACTGCTACTGGGGCTGTCTGCTGTATTTTGATGGCTGGGAAGCAATATTACCAGTGATCAAAAAGGATGCAGGAAAAATAATCGCACATGCCTAAGGTAACTTGAATGATGACAGCAAACACTCAAAATAGAATAGAAGCAAAGTAAATATGTTATCATCTAAGAATTACGAATACAAAGTGTAAGAAGGGAATCATCGTAGGAATAGTATCGAGTTGGAGACATATAAGCAATTTCATCAAAGGTTCAAAAAGATGGAAAGACAAACTGATTCCACACATTCTGTAAGACAATATCTTCTTGAAAGGGCAGGTTTTAATCAGAGAAAGTAATTACAATGGCAATCAGAAACATTAAGGTCTTATATGATGATGCATGCTGAATAACTCATATTGGAAGTCGATCTACCCTTACCAGTTCTTCCATTTCAAGTGGCAGACTCAATACATTGAAATCATCCATGTCCAAGGTATCATTTTCTTGAAAGTGGTCCTGATTATCAGTCTCTACTTCTGACCACGATTCACCATCATCAGGTTCTACTTTTATTTCAACCTGAAATAAGGAATGCACTACCAATTAACGCTATGAGAACACTCAGCCATTATTCTTTGTGTTAAGTAATATGTTTTATTTACATGCATTTTGGGGTTATATGATATTTTACTAATGAACTTAGAGGTCTCAAAACATAAAAGAAGATGGAAGATAAATAGCACAGCCTGAAGTTGCCTCACCAGAACTAAGCTATCAGATAAGGCTGCATCATTTGAACCTCCCACGCACGAAGATTCATCCTTCTGGTGTATCTCCTGACCACAGGTCTCTGCATCTTCCAACACTTCACCTGCTTCCTCCTCATCCTTTAGAATTATCTGGAAGACCAAATGTATCACCAATTAATGCCAAATGAACACCATCGCATTCTTCACAAAAGTAAATGACTCCTGAATGAATCATGCTGCAGCAGAAATTGCATGTTTTAATTTATATTGAAGATATATAAATACATTAGTTCTATTTATCTACAGCCAGATATTTATTCGTCTTACAATTTACTTTTCATGCCAGTTATTAACCATTTTTGTCCCTATGAAGCACATACACTGATCATGCCCTAATGATACCAAAAACTTTGACTAAATACTTTGAAGATATCATTATACACTCATTATACCACTTGTGTAACAAATTTTCTTCATATTTACCATCTTAATACATATAACAACAACTCTGCAGCCCTTTATAATGTATATATGTTGATATCTATAACGTGGATAAGTATCCACTAATTAATTTAATTTTGGGTAGCAGAATTAACTTTTCCATGCCATTAATACGCTCCTTCCACCATATTGAGAGGAAATATTGATGAGATCATTAATAAATTAATAAAATCTTGGAACTCTTGCAAAAAAATTACCATATCATGGAACCATTGGAGATACTTGGAAAAAGCTGTTCATATTCTTTCATCTGGTACCTCAATTGTGCACAAGAGTAGGAAAATACACTTGATGCATTTTATGTTGCTCTTTTTAAAGATATTTACAGAGGTTCTTTTACCACATCAAATCGAAGAGACATTAAAAAAAAACAAAATTTATTCAAATTACGACGGGTAACATATTAGCATTTTTTGCACATTACTTTGCCTATGGGAATATTAACCTCTATTGATAACGTTAACTGCATAAAAATGAACCATTTACTAGGTAAATTGGACATTTAAGGGCTTAGAATCCAACAAAAACATAATTATGCATCCAGTTACTCCATTGAGTATAAATTTAAAAAGAATGAAATACAAATTGATTTCACCAACATTTTATTTTTAATTATATCTGACAGTGTAGGTAAATATTCATACAGTCTTAGACATAAATAAATTATCAGAAATAAAACCATCAATAAAAAATAGCACAAAAGGAGGAGACTTTGAAAGTCATTGAAGTGGTCACATTAGAGCGATAATAAGCCACGAAAAAACAAAACATGAAATTTTACACGCAAATTCATAATACACATTTTAAATAAAGAATTTGAGAATAAATATAAAAACAGAAAATTGCAACAGGCAAAATATATTCTTTTTAGAAGGAGATCGATTGATGTGATGACAGAAAAAGGCCGATACGAAAAATAAAAACAGACAATTATTTGCATCTCTGTTCACATTATTAATAGAAAATGTTAAGTGTACTTGTGGTTTGAAATTTTTAATAAAAATATGATTCAATACTTGTGTTACGAGAGAACTTTAAGAAAAAATGCAAATAATATATCTTGAGAATTTGTAAGTTCCTCAATAGTTTTAGGAAAAAGTTTGATTTAAATGTTCATTATGTTTAAGCAAGGATAAATGGGTCACAGAATTCATATGTCAGAAAAAATATAACCAAATCACAAAGATCCTGTTTCTTAAGGAAATATTAGCCATGCACGGCAATTTCACAATACAGTATCACATCTATTTATTTGATCATGTCATTACCGTAACAGCTGCTGGGACTTATTACACACACCGACAAAAGGTAAGTGATAACTTCACAAGACCATCAGCTGATGGTTTGCTGATAAGAAAATTGTCGTTGGGAAAAAGGTCTATTACTTAAATATTCCGACGTACCGAATTTGAAAAGCGAGGTGAATGGTTCCAGGAAGAGAGAAATGTAGAAGAAAGTGGAAACGTGTATTCATAGTTTCAGGTGTTCTGAGAAATGAAGATAATGAGTTGGGTATATTGCACCAGCAGTATTTTTTAACAATTTCTATCAATAAAATAATTTTGTATAAAATCACTTAAAACTTAAATAATAAATATTTCCAAACTTACTGTAAAAACTTCTCAAGAATAAAGGTCGACTATGGGTATTTTCAGTCAAAATATGGTATTATACCACCTGAGTGGCATATTTTTTCTTCTGTGAAACCTTTCAGTAGTGCCAATCACAACAAGTAAATAATGCATTGCATTTCTGGAATAATATATTGTACCCTTAATTTACAAGAAATTTCAAAATCATATGAAAAATGTGATAAAGCACGAATGGAAATGATTGCAAAAACTCCTTATTAACCGTTGTCAAAATACATTATTAATGCAAATAGCTTTAAGTAGAAGAATTACAAAATTTATTAGCTTTCGAAATCCTGAATACAATAATGAGTCATCATTGGGTATATACTTAAAATGGCGTGCTTTACTCTTTTTCACTTGCAGAAAGTCTGTGCAAGATCAAAATAGCTAAAAATGTGATCATCATCAACGCCATGTTCTCAGTGTCACCGTGAACATTATTAACACTATGTTCTCAGTGCCACCCCAAAAGAAGCATTCTCTGATTTTATCAAATAATCACAGACTAGCACTTAGCCTCCCAGTCTCTTGTGGCTCACAACCTCGTGCATTACACACTAAGTGATTGCTAAGTTTTTAATGGATCATGTGGCTATCCTTTATAATTTTGCGGTTTTAATCAGTTTGAGGTCCCAAATCCTTGCAGTGTACACAAGATATGGTCTTAAAAGAACGAGATGCTCAACGTTAAATAGTTCTCTCATTTTTTCAACCTAAGGCCGTTCAACAATTCATTCGAGGAAATGCAATTACTTCATGTTCCAAATATTCTTATCCAAAAAGGTCTAAAGTTTAAGTTATCTCCCAGGTATTTATTTATTACATTGGGTGGTATAAAAGAGGCAATGTTTATGTGAATGATATAAAGGTGCATGGAAAAAACCAACGAGAACATTATATGCTCTTAAAAGAGGCATTGTAAAAAGCCAAAGAGAGAAATATCAAATTTTACATTTATAAATGTAATTTTAGTTGTAATGAGATCAAGAACATGGGTCATCATTTCTCAGAAGGTTAAGGTGTAGATATAGAATAAGTAAGAGCCATTACAGATATAAATGTACCAAAGAATAAACAAGAATTGGATAAACTCTTAGGAATGACAGCATATGTATCTAGATTCCTACCTAATTTAAAATGCTGCACTATGTTACCTAACAAAAACGAACGTTGCTTAAAATTGGGACCAAAATTCTAATAAAGTCTTCTTAGAGAAAAAAGTGATGTTAACTAGGGCTCCTTTTTTAAGTCTTCTCAGAGATAAAAGTGATGTTAACTAGGGCTCCTTTTTTAATGTTATACATTATGTATACAAACCTGGACCACTCAGTGTAGAAGCTTCAAAACATGCTCTTGGTGCTGTATTAATGGAAAATAACGCTCTGGTGGCATATGCAAGCCAATATCTTGGTGAGATAGAAAAAAGGTATGCACAAATTGAAAAGGAAGCATTGACAATAGAATTTGACTGTATAAAATCTCATCTTTATATTTATGAGGAGATGGTTGTTGTGGAAAGAGAGGAAAAATCACCAAATATCATTTTCAAAAAGTCAATAAATGATTTCCCTGCCCAACTCCATAGAAAAAAACTAATTATACAAAGGATTGACGTTGAGGTTATATACTGAGGTTAAAAATATATATTAAATGGAGGGCTCTGTTAGCAGATGTCTTGACTGAGACATATACAAATTATGAAAAGCTAAATTTGGAAAGGAAATTGAATCTCAATGGTGTCTAACAGAAGAAAACACACTTCCAATGTCATTCGATATTAAGGATCAATTTAAAAGAGCGACTGAGAATTACCAGGAAATCAACATGCTATAAACCTACATAAATCATGACTGGCCAAATGATAGAAGTAGTGACGTACCTTGTAAAGCAATTCCATGCATATGCAAGTTAATTTAAGGTTATTGATGTGATATTATTAAAACATAATCAATTGGAGGACCCAAAGACTTTGAGAAAAGAAATGCTGATACATAATGTATAGTCGCTTAAGCGTAGAGAAGCATAAAAGTGGAGAATGAGAATTAATGTCTTGGCCATGGATGGATAATGACATTCAGTACATAGGAACAAAAAACCGTACTACAAGTATGAAATTTAGAAGGTGCAACATACAAGAAACACTTATTAACAGAGAAGTTCCCAATGGTCCATGGAAGAAACTTGACACATATTGGTCTTTTCCCTTTTAGTATATCAAACTGGTTATTGAAAATTCATTACTTTAGCAAATACATACGTAGAAATTCCTAGACTTAAAGATATACTGAGTGAGTTAGTTAAGAATGTACTAAAATAACAATTTGCCAAAAATGGGTTGCCATGTGTACTACATTCTGATCCAGGATCACAACTAAATGGAATAAACATAAGAAAATTTGCACTAGACTGGCCTGTCTAGTGCAAATTTTCTTTTCTGGAACACAGTGCACCTAGAGCCTAAAAATTTCACATCCTGATGGATAGTTGAAAGAGCAATATTAGCACAATAAAAACTATGTTACTTTGTTTAAAAAGTAAGATGGAGCCCTTGTAAAGACCCAGCTTTGGCACTCCTGATGTCTTCTGTCTTCCAAAAGAATCGTTGAAATGGAAAGGGAATATCAGGAGGAAAAATCCAGGCTACTGGTACAACAGCTATAGCAAAGAGAATATTGTGATAGAAGTTTGCATGCTCTCAAACCTATGAATGTAAATTACAACGTGTACGTAAGAAAACAACTAAATAAACCCCTGGTTACTGGTAGGGTAACAAAAGTATGCAACTGACCAATGTCATACGAAATCGAAAAAAAGAGAAAAAGAAATAGAAAAAATCTGTTTGGTCTAGCGAACCATAGCACAAAAGAGAGAGGAGTTGGTACCAATGACAGACCCTCAAATGCAGATAATTCTGAAAATGAATAAGGTGACATAGGTAGAGATACAATTAATAGAAATACAGAGCCTTAGTATGACATTGCTGATGAAGGATCAATTCCCAGCCCAAACAGAATAAATGTGCAAACACAGTATAAAAAACAATAAGATATCCAATTCATCTTCATGACTATACCTGTTTCCTATTGTAAGCGAGGGTACAAGGTGACTGAAATTAATTAAATTACACTATATACCAAAGGTTATGAAAATATTTAATTTTAAAGAAAGAGGATGTTGAGATCGATTGTTTCTATGCACTCAAGTTACTATGCCATTGTGTCACGAGTTTTATTGACTATGTCATGCATGTTATTGGCTATTGTAACAGAAGTGATGTGCTCTAAAAGGAGACTGATCATCTTACTCCCCCTAACAATTGATCTTCCCGAAATGAAGAGAGTGGGTAAGGGAAGCACTGGCAAGTATGAAGAGTACATGTCAAGCTGAAATTCAAATTCTGCATGCCAGGGGTACCCACACACTCTTGATTAGACAATTAAATTTCCAGCATGTCAGTCAGTTGAGTGTCTAATGTTCCCATTTAGGAACATGATTTTAAAAAACACTTAAACATTGCTGTCAATATATTCCTTCAGAATTTATCATAATCAGCCTTTAAACTAACAAGAAAAGCATAAAAAGTATTTAGTTAACAAAGGAATTTGGTCTGTAAACAATTACAGAGTGAAAGGCAAAAAGACATTCATTTAAATCAGGCCAGCAGTACCAACATTCTCTTGATAAGGCACATGACAATCTGATTGAATTCATTTTTAAAGTATCATTTAAGGTGCGCCAATCCCTTCTTATGCTGAACCTCAGGAAGAAACCAATGGTTAGAGAATCAAGTAGCCAACAGACCTGATAAGTTTCATCAAATATTGGTATCAAATTCCAACAATTCAATAATAAATGAGTTGTTGATAGGAATAGCAGAATAGCACTACCTAGTGACAGCAAGGAAGATGTTGAGTGAGTTGCGGATTGCATACCAAGTTATCACACATTCGTTCTAATTAGATTTTTAAGGAACATATCTATATAAATACTAATGAGCCAGTGATTAAATAACATAAGAACAACCTCCTCTTGCCTCATGAAATTTCATATGCAAAAACAGACAATTAAAAATTTTTTAGCTCCCATTCGCCCCTGATATTTTTCTTAGGAAAGCGTCATACCTTAACATCACCTTCATGGCGACAACCCAATACATGTAATAACCACATACAAATGTATCACTTTCGTGTTTTCAGCTTTGACAACTTTCTGAAGAGTCGATTTCATCATGATTTTTTAAAAAATTGTTGAAAGCCATATGAATAGAGCCTAGTGTTTATTGTTAAGAATTTTATATAATGATTAAAAAACAACAAAAGAAACTCACAATTTTTCCAGAGCAAACTTAAGTGCGTATATTAACAGAAAATAGCTAAAACATAATGTCGTACTTTTTAAGATATAAGTCGTAAACTTGAATAACATAAGTAAACCTTTACAGTGCAATGTAATTTTTACCGCCCTATGTAAAATAATTTGCACATTTATTGAATAACTTCCAAAACACAAAGTACTTCCTTCCATTTGAAACCAAATTTAAAACATTAGGTGTATAAAATATCAAATACATATGAGTATAAAATTTCATCCCTGGGCATATACATAGCATAGTGTTTAACTCATTTTTTGCCGTATACCTGTGGATGACCAACAGGGCTTATAAAGATCAGTTATCAATGCAGGGTCAAAACCATATCCTCAGCATCACCCCAAAACAAGTATCCTTGAATTTCTGAAATATTCACAGCCTAGCTCCCAGTATGTCGTGGCTCAAAAACTAATAAGTTATAGGTATGCTATTCTTCAATTGATTGCTGAGTTTTTAATGGAACATGTCTTTTCCCTTTACATTGGGAGGATTTAATCTCTGTCCAGGATCCAAACCCTTGCAGTGTACACAAGAAATGGCTTTATAAGAGTGAATTTTTTAAGATAATATCTATTTATATTTTTAAAAACATTCATGACAATGACTTTTTCGATGAACAACCATCTCTTCTCCAACTGTTTTTTTCCCTAAAGTAGGAGTGAAGTTATTCATTTTTCCCAGGTGTTGAATTTTATTAATAAAATTAGAAAATAGAAACACTCACCTCTGAGCCCTTGTTGATCACCATCGTTAGGAATGAGATCTTTGCCTGGATGCATGTATCCTTGAAATGTTTGAACTCCTTCACTTTGGTTATACATTGCTTGCAAATAGTCCATGGCAGTCCATCTTCCTTAGACACCTTTGGAGAAGACAAGAGTGGATGAGTACCAGAATTACAAGGAGCCCTAATATTACCGTTATTATTCAAACACCGGCGTGATCTAATTCATCATGAGAAAAAATACCTTAATTGGCGGCATGTAAGATGCACCTTTTTCCATAATAATGGTTTAAAAATCACCCACGGGTCTTATAAGGCTTGAACCTGTGCACATCTGCCAGACATTTTAAACAACTTTCGAAATTTCAGGGGCAATGACGAAAGGGGAATACATGCATGCCTTTAAACGGTGACAACTACCCTATTACGAAAAAAAGCACAGAGATGTGTAACAACATAAATCTAACACTATCGTATATAATGCATAAAAAGTGGATGTTAAAGGTCCAAAATGAACATAGAAACGACGCCATGAAAAACAATGATTTTTAAACATTAAAATTAATAATTTTCTCATTAACGGCGAGACGAATTATTTTTTTTATTATTACTGGTGTTTCCTAACTCGTTTCTCTCCTACACAAGGTACGTGGAATGACTGTAGGAATTGGTATTTCAATGTGCGAATGACAGCATTCATATACACTCATAAAAAAACCAAATCGCCCTTAATTTGACTCTTAAAAAATCTGCCATAATATCATCAAGGTTTACCAAATGCGACACTATTAACTTTTCCTCTCTTAGAATGTGGCCAATGATGATACATGAATTGATCTTAATCTGTTGTGGCTCCAACATACAGATGTCTCTTTTTCATTCATTATTTACTTTAGATGGAATTCCAACAGAGGGATTCATTACATCTCTTTCACAACAGAGTAATATATATGTTTCAATGTTATAGGAAATGTGGTTTGGAAAACAAAAGCAATAGAATCATCGGGAGACATCATCAAACCACGAATATTACATTATGTAGGCTCCTTGCATTAAACAAGCACCACCATGTGAATATGAAAAAATATGCAGTGCCATAGTGCCAGCATGGAAAATTTCTCATACAACCGCCATTGTACATGTTTGTTAGGTAGATCAATAGTTTTCAGCACCTAAAAGGCATTTACTAGAAACGTGAAAAAAATCGGCTAAAATATCCTCAGGGTTGGAGATAAAATTGAACTCTCCTCTCCAAAATATGAGGCCATTGCATGGGTTTCTTTGAGAGACCGACCTTTTGCAAAAATTAAACTAATTTTACCTGGTCAAATTCAATAATGGTATATTAAATATTGACCATTTTAGCCAATCACACATTTCTAAGATAAACAAATAAAATTCTATATCACATTGTTGACTCAATTGGATTTGTATATTATGAGATGAAAAGTACGCCTCCTCAAACATCCACCAAGCACCAAGAACACTTTTAACATGAGAAGCAATTTCTAGATGTGCATCATGGCAGGTATGATGTTCTAATACAAATTATTGAACAATAGTGTGTCTAGTTATGAACTTTTGGAATTAGTTTCTTTACAAACACACTCTCATGTTACCAGAAGCGAGTCATTATTCCATAGAGTATTTTATAGAGTTAACTATGTGTACTATAGTTAGAATTTTGAGTGAACGAAATAAACTTCCTCCATAAATTGATTTTTTTTGCTATGAAGGCTACACAGTTTAAGATACAACCTTAAATTGACAAGAAATGTTTCTTTCTTCATTTCTTTCTCGTTCATTAATATAATTTCGACGTCTAATGTCATATTGTATAAATATATCAATTTCCTTTCCCCAATATCCACAATAAGATATATATGTTAAATATCAATGCAGGTCACGGGTAATTTTTTTCGGAGTCGTCAAATCTTGGGTTTTAGTAATATCCATGTCGTGAGAAGTAGGGAAAATAAAGTGGAAACAAATATAAATGCACAATAGTTGCATGAGAAAGGAGGTAATTTGGTGAGTATCCTTGAAGGAAAAGTAAGTGAGATTGCGAAATGACAAGAGAAGACGTAAATTCATATTTACCCCTGTTAGAAATAAATGTTTGCACCTACACATCTGGAATTCCACATTTATAGTACCCTTCAGAGAGAATGCACTAACAATAAAATGTCATATTCCTCGTAAAAAATATGTCAACAAATAAAGAAACCACAGGGTAAGTTTGCACTGTGATCACGAAAGCGTTTGTTTTCTAAACGCCTGAAAGTAAACACTTACGTACGGATTTAAAAAACATATATCATATTGATATTGCATGTGAGGCCAAGAAAGACTTTCATACTTTGTACACTGAACCCAGTCCGAGTATAGAGAGAAAAGAGTAACTGTGTAAGTTCAATGTGCACTGATTACTACGACGAGAACAGATACCAACGCATAATCAATTGTGTGGTTGACCCAAACTTACGTAGCATACCTAACAATAGTAAAAACTTACCTCCTCCAGAAGGAGCTCCTGAATTGTCTCCCACAGCCGGAAACCTTGATATCCTTTAGGATTGAAAAGATAAACCAAATCTTCTTCCTCCACAAGACACAGTCGACAAACTTGTACGCTGTCATCGTCCAAAACATTTGCAGAACTTTTAAACATACTTACTAGTCACGTACATTAATATTTGAAAATGAAATAACATTCTAAACGTCCTAATACAACCATAAACAATACCAATATGGTTGCCGTATTCCCACGAAGCACATTCACAAGTTCACCAACGATTGCGGTTTTTCATTTTTCTAAGGTGTCCTTTCCTTAACTTCGATCAACAGACTTTTATCGGATCACCACAACAAATCTGAGTCTAAATGGACTCCGATTATTATATATCTTTTACACCATGAGTGTTTGTCCAAAATCGCACGAAAAGAGTACTTAAAATGTGTACGACGAATTTCGAATTCAGAGTGTGTTACTTTAGTGTTGGCGGTGTTGGCCTAGTCATGCAATATCGACGACCGTGGTCTCGATCGATCTATTTCCTCCTTATCGTTAGACATATTTTGGAAAATTACCATTGGTCTAAAAGCGCCTTTACCATTGTGGTATAAATTCTCCAATAAGATTTATATATTTAAATCTTTGGGTCCTACGCATAGATATTTATTGAAACTACATTTCTATATAATATATGACTTTTTTTTCTGACTACCCACAATGCAAAGTTACAATGCGTGACCAACGTCAATAGTTTGATTTTAGAATGAAGTATGTGTTGTAAGTAGAGTTCACAGGCATTCTTATTTTAGAAGTATACCATTAATTATATATTTAATCATGCTTCTCATTAAAAGCATCATGAACTAAGGTTTCGGAGCAGGGCCGGATTTAGACTTAAAAAGGCAATTTGAGATATGGGGCCTTTAAGAAGTCCAAATACTCTATTTTAGCGCCAAATATGATTTTTTTAGGCCTCAAATAAATTGAGGGCTCTAAGCTACAGGTTTTGTCGCTTATACGAAAATCCTGCACTGCTTAAGAGTAATTAAGATGACCTTCAAAACGTCTACATAAAAGATGAAGTATACAGTGTTGGTAGTTGTGGTGGCAGTAGATTCTTGCGGGCTAAGATAACGCAAATGTTTTTATTTCGTAAAAGGGATGTAAAATGATTTGAGTAGCGACCACGGACTTAGATTTTAGATTAGGTAGCGACTTACCTAGCTATTCATGCTAGTACGCTGCGTTTGGATGTCATTAATTTTTCACTTTTTAATAGACGTGTACCTTGGACCATTATGTTTAAAAACAATAGAAATATTTTGGACATTAAGAGCGTGCAAGTTTGTCGATTGTGTCTTGCGGAAGAAGATTTGATCTATATTTTCAATCCTAAAGGTTATCAAGGTTTCCTCTTGGGGGAAATAATTGAGGAGCTCCTTCAGATGGAGGTAAGTTTGTAAGATTGTGAGGAATTTTGCGGTAATATGGCTCAACCATTCAATTAATACTTTTGGCAGTGACTTTTGCATATCTAAGGAGATAAATCAGTACTTTATGAACCTATTTTTACACTCTACTATCTTTCTCACTGATCAGACTGGTTTTGTGTACAAATAATTCAGAGATTTCTTGAAGCCACCTGAAAAATGAATCTGAGTTCTATTTTTTGTTTTCCTTTCCAACGTGTGCACTTTCAGTCGTATCTAGCGCAAGAACTATCGTAGTTAAGGTATAAAATTCTGTTTCGATTTTTTTGGTGCCGATATATTTTGATTTTATAAATATAGTACACTGTCAAAATGTGATTTGAGCTCCCATTATGAAACGTTTTGACGTTCACATTTATTTGTTGATGTGTCAATGTGAGGAATTGAGAAGATGTCCTTTCGATCCCATACTATGCCGATCCACTTGAGTCTACTAAGAGATATGAAGTTTTGTGATTTAACATCAAATACATGCGAGATTGGCTACGATGGGCAAGATTTAATTAGTTTTTTATTGTTTTTGGTAAACCTGACTGCAAATTGAGTATATCAAGCCCCAATTTGAATAATAACCATAGTATTTTGATGCCCGAAATTCAGCTTCTCGTCCACTGTTGTCTTCTTCAAAGGTCTCGAAGAATGACGGGCTGCCATGGACTATCTGCATGGGATGCACCAGCAAAGTGAAGGAGTTCAAACATTTTAAGACGACGTGCATCAAAGCGAAGATCTCTTTCCTCACCATGATCGCCAACAGAGGCTTGGTGGTGAGTATCAATAGCTTTCGTCTAGCGAGCGATGGAGAGCGCTGATTTAAAAGAAACACTCCAACTTCAGACCCGTCTTGGGGTACAAAACTTTAAAACATAAAGAGATTGGAATTCATCGAGCAAATGGTTGAAAGGAACCTGTGTTGAATAGCGAAAATGATATTATGTCGAGTATCTCGCACTGTTTAGGCCATTTCTTTTGTACACTGGGAGAGTTATAGACCCAGGACAATGATTTAGTCCACAAAGTAGACTCTCATGTTCCATTTCAAACTCCACAATCAATCATTGTGTAACACTTGAAATGAATTGTGGAGAGACTTAGTTGTGAGCCACAAGACTGGGAGTAAATATGTTTGGCTATGATTTTTTGAGAAATGTGTCCGAATTTGGGATAATTCGAGCTTCCGTCACGACTGTGGAGCATATTTTCTGCGGGAAATCACCGTGTATGTTGTAAATTACTGTGACAGTAAGGGGTATTGTAAAGAATGGGCTTTTGTAGAATGTAAGAAGCATACTTGTACGATCAGGTAGTTTTAGTGCAAGTAGAGGTTAAAACGACCAATTTTGTGAATATTTCGTAGCTATGTTTGGAGATTTTAGTAGTTCTTTTGCATAGATCTACAGCAAGTGAGGTGGAGTACATCATAATGTTATATATCACCTGGTTTGTTATTTTATACAAAGATGTATTAAGTATGTTGTATTCACAATTATGACCTTATTACACTCAGTATCAGAGAAGTAAACAATTTTTTTTATTCTTCAATATCGGTGGTTGCAATATAGATGTAATTTTACGGTGTGTAGTATGACATTTTTGCAAGTACAACTTTTATTGCTCAGTAAATTTGTTTTCAAATGGTGTGGCAGCTCTTTATGCTATCATTTGGGTTGTAATATAATTTTCTCCTGGGTTACATTTTATTTCACGTCAACCTTGGCATTTCTGGAAGGCTTCACTATCGAAACATGCCTCTGAGAGGGGTGAAGACGATATTTTTATAAAAACACCCAGATTTGTCCTTCAAACATGAGCTGTTATTATTTTGAGAAATGAAAAATGTGACATTTGAGTTGTTAGTCAAACTAAGGAAATAATTTATATTAATTTTCAACAAATCCAACTCTTACCTTTCATCTGGTTGATCACCTGGATGTTTATGTATTTTTGTCCACTTTCTTTGCTTTTCTGTCTTCGTGGATCCAGTAAACTTTACCTTGAAATTCAAAGACCATGTTATGCTGGAGTATTAACATAATATTCGTTTTCCACAACTTCACTAGTTCACTTTTTCACTTTCCTAAAAGCCGTTTGATGAAGGCCTTGTGAAATTATTTACCTTTGGCCATTTTGTGTCTGAAGTCCCAGTATCTCTTGTGATAATGTCATAAACGAATACATAGGCAAAAGACTTCATTGTGAAATTATTAAACATGTCAATTCTTCCTTGAGAAACAGGATATTTGTCGTGTTGTTATTTTTTCCGGCTTTTGAAATCTTTTTCTTAATTGCCTATGCATAAACATTGGCAAATTGTAATGTAATTAATGAAAAGTCTGAGATTCACTTGTGAATAACCAATTTCTTTTGGGTTATTCACTTTGGAAAACGTGTTTTTTTCCAACACCATCCACTTATCTTTAAGGCCTTACCTTAAAGCCTTATGAAACTCTTTGCCTATTTCACTATGATACCTTATCACAGCTAACCTCTTTCACTTATATTGCATTTTTTCATTGCTTCAAAACACCTTCTCAAACTTTTGTCAAGTTGGAATATTAAATTAATAACGGTCCTCTTCCCAACCACATAAATGACTTACATCAAAGCCCTTAAGCCAAAGGCCTTACGCCAATGTTTGCCCTTTGTGCATGCGAGTCCTCCCTGGTGAACATATCCTGTGCAGGAAACGTGAAGTACTGTGCACACACTAAATGTATACTTCCCGTATCTTACATGCACAGCTCACAATTCTTTCTTTGTGCTCTATGTGGACCATCAACTGGGAAAATATATGCTTCAATTTGCATGTCTGAAGTACATGTACTAAACCAATTACAATCATAAAACCTGCCAATTGTTTACTTTCATTTGCAAGCACAATTTTTGCAACAATGCATCTGAATGCTAAGGCAAGAGAATCAAAATCACTACCTAACATTCACGTGTCAGAAGGGTTAAACACAGAATTTGAAAGCACAATTCCACATATTTATGAAAGGATGAAACACATTTTAGCTGTAATACCATCATCAGGTGTCATCAAGCCATCATCAACAATTATGTCGGGAAGGTCTCAATTCCATACAATGTCACGTGCAATATAACTCTTCTTTTAGGTTTCATAAGATTCACAGTTTAAAGTATGGTTTTATGTACCTTTTTATGGCTGGTTAAACTCCCATGGTCGTTGTAATATCATCTTCTGGGATTCGTTTTCATCAGCAGCAATAGTATTCAAACTGCAGAAGAAAGTGGCCCGTGTCAGGGAATTCGCATTCCATAACACACTATTACGTCCCATTTTCAAAAGTCTGGACATCCTTCATCTCCTGTGTGTTTGCATCTTTGCTGTTGTGTTACTCATTGAGTCAAAATTCAGAGAGTACCTTAGAAACTTGGATATTCACAATCACCTTATTAGGAACCATGATTCCTTACAACTTAGCTATACCCAAACCAAATCATCCTCCTTGGGACCATAAACCCTGGGTTTGCATTTGTATAACAAGTTATACTTCGGAGTAAGAGACGTCAAAAGCATCAGTTCCTTCAAAGTAAGAGTGAAGCAGCTTCTATATGCAAAATATTTGTACTCACTTGATAATAATAATAGTAATAATTGTTTATTACGGGCATATACCCAATTTAGAATAGACATGTACATTTTTTTCAATATAACTCTTAGTAATTTATAAAATATTCTTAAAATAATAAGTATTACATGAGAAAAGGACCACTAGAATATGAATTATATTATAACAAAAAAATATTGCTCAAATAACATGAGGTCAGGCAGAGTTCGACAATGATAAAATACACTTCTTCTTAAATATGGAATGTTTATCGCTAAAAATATCAATGTTGCCAATAAGGGAATTATATAGTCGAAGGATCCTGGTTAATGGTGAATTAAAAGTGAAATTTCTACTACAGTATTTAACATAGAATAATTTTGTGCTTCTGGTGGTGGAAAATGTGGCATTAAATGGGATCAATTGAAGTAGGGATGGACAGTTAATAAAGTCATTGCATAGATTATATAGGAATAGCAATTCAGCAAAATTTCGTCGGACATGAAGTGGCTTTAAATTCAATATCTGCATTGTTTCTGCATATGGGACATCATGTGTTGAAAATCCAGCATAATAATTTACAATTCTTAAAAATTTCTTTTGCACTTTTTCTAAGCTATTAATATAAATTTTATAATGTGGGTTCCAAACAATGGAATCATACTCTAAAATAGGACGAACTAATGATATGTTTAAGTTTCTTAATATATTAATGTCTTTAAATTCATTAGTAATCCTAGTAATAAAGCCTAACATACGAAAAGACTTACTAACAAGAGATGAGATATGGTAACTAAAAGTTAAGCGTTCATCAATAAGAACCCCTAAGTCCTTGATTACATCCGTTCTATGGATAACTTCACCATTGATGAAATAGTCAAATAGAGTGGGAGATTTTTTATGATGGAAGGAGATTGCACTACATTTTTTTATATTTATGGTCATAAAATTTTGGGCACACCAATCACTAATTTTCAATAGACATTCATTTAGTTTGTGACATTCCTGTGGGTTCTTCACTACAGTAAATATTTTAATGTCATCGGCATATATTAAATGTGGAATAGGAGAGATGGCATAGCTAATATCATTTATAAAAATCAAAAATATAACTGGCCCAAGGTGAGAACTTTGAGGAACTCCTGAACAAACATCAAACAAATGTGAGGTAGTAGATTTAACTTTAACTAATTGTTTACGACCAATTGATGAATGTCTTCAGAATATGTTAATCTGTGCTATTGCCACTCAGTAACCTGTTCTTTCACATTCATTGGTTAACTAGTTTTATATTTCATTCTACATGCTATTGAGTTTTTATTATTTTGATTGATTGATATCATCATACTAGTTTTATATTTGTAATTGTAATATTGCTGATAATCCCTATACCAACATTTATGGGCCATGGACAATAAACATTATTACCTTGTCTCTGTTGTAACATTCCCATCTGAGTGCAAGACAAGCATCAGGTTTCATTGCCATCATAATAGTTGGAGACTAAGGAGGGATTGGGTAGTATTTGCAGCCATGTCTGAGGCCAATCGGTTAACTGGCTATGAATTAAAGATGAGCAATGACAAAAGTGACATGTTAATCCACGAGCATGATTCCCTTTTTTTCTTTCAGTATATGAATCGATTCCATTGAGGTATGCCCATAACTGCAAATTATATGACTTGTTCACAATTCTATGGTTTCAGGAACCAACAAAGGCCTTCCTAAAAAGACCGAACAGTCGAACCAGCAGGAAGGACAGTGTTGAATTGGAAATGGTTGTAAAAGAGGAAACTCCAGTGGTGTCTGAAGATATGGATCCTCTCCAGGAGGTCGCTAATGCGAGAAGGGAAGAAGGTTACGGGATGGTGAGCAAGCATGTCAGATGTACTTGGTTATTTATACATGCACGATGGTACTGCTTTGTATGATGAGTGGTAAAAATGGAAAATAATGGTTTTGAAACATAAAAGGATTTGTATGTGTTTGGTAAATAGTTTATTTAGAAAGGATCAATGTAAAGCAAAAAGCAAGCCAATTATAGTTGGAAATCTAAATTCATTCCCTCTCGTTACTAACTATAACATGTAGTTATTTGTCATACCTAATTTTGAATTTATAACTGAGTGCAATCTTACCAATCACTTCTAACCGAGAGACACCATATGCATGCCCAATTTTTTATGTATTAATAAATAATTTTGGAGCTTTAACTTTGCTCTTTGAAATAACATTGCAGTGTGCTCCCATTTTTATATTTGCTTCAACTTAATATTTTCATTGACCTTAATCATTTCATGGCAAGTTATCCTGTTAACGTCATTCTTAATGATACCAGTGAGTTAGAATTTACAGTGTGGTGATCAACAGGGAAAACTGGGAAAACCTGGAATTATCAGGGAATTTTGAATTTCTGGAAAAGTCAGGGAAATTTCAGGGAATTCTCGTAACAGTCAGGGAGAAACTGGGATAGGAAAATTGTAGTTATTTTTCTACCATTTCGTTTATCGCCCAGTCTTTCTCGACCTTTATTTCACCAACTAAAACTAATGTCCATCGCTGGCGTGCATGGAATAAGCCCCATCAATTCGTGGAATATTCAGTAATGAATCTTATTAGTTGTGAATCTTTGTTAATTAGTTGTGAATCAGACGTACAATGTATCGTTTTTGCATATCCTTATTGCGATATTTGCCTAGTAGTGTTAAAATTCATGATCACAATGTATTACGCTCATCACAAGTAATCCGAGGCTTTGTTGTTCGGAAAATTTTACCTCCAGTTTTTTTTTAACTTCTGAGACTCAGATCTAGAGATAGCTGGAGTACACTAGCTCGTCGTAAATACATGCTTGCAGTTCTAAAAATACGAGATGTTGATTATTAAAAGTGTAATACAAGTACGATCTCACGTGTAAAAAAAATCTTACGCAAGATCATCTTCGATTCCCATACCCTTTCATGAGACTGTAAGAAGAGCCCTCCTCCCGCCCCCACCTTTCACGCTCGACGTAATTGTTGAATGGCCCCCTTAGCTCCCTCTCGAAGCAATTTAGTCAGGTCACAAACCACCTCTAATATCGGAATGAAAAAACTTTGTAAATTTCACATGAGTAAGTTTAATACGACCAGTTTCAACACTTGAGCGACATCTTCAGGTCCTGAAGATGTTGCTCATGCGATGAAACTGGTCGTATTAAACTTAATCATGTGAAATTTACAGTTTTTTCATTCCGATATAAAGCAATTTCACAAAGTTACGCCTCAAACCATTCAATTCACCTCTAATATGATATTCCTGAATATGACGCTGTCGTTTCTAATTGCCTCCTGTCTTTGCTCACAGTGGCGCGCTTACATTTGGTTTTTTTATCCAAATATTTTTACATTTTTTGGTTCCCTCTAACAGTCAAGGGGTTATAACCACGTTAACCAAATTGTTATTTGCTTCTGAAGGTCACTCGCGCCATCCGATTTTGATTCAGTTCTACAGATTGGCTTTGGTTTGTATTTTTCGCGCACCTTAGTGATACCTGGGCCGGAGTCCGCCAGTAAATTGGCCATTAACTTTCTCTTCGATGCCTTTTCAGTAACCCTAAACTTCCCAGAACAACCACGACGCGACTATAATTTGAATGACAGTTTAACTTATGAAGGTTTAATATATTTTTACATTAGAATGTAAAAAGCAGTACTTGTTGCTTTTAATGTGTTGAGTTCAGCTTTTAGCATTTTCTGAGTTTTGGTGAAAATGCAATTCGACAAATATAAAATATTCCAAAAATAGGTGACCTTTTGGTAATCGGTCAGGGAAATTAGTAAATCCATCAGGGAAAGGTCATGGAAAAGTCAGGGAATTTAAGAATTGGATATCAGTAGCCACCCTAAATTTACCTCCACTAAAATTTTCACTTTCTATGCATTTTATATTCTTACCTCAACACACATGGCTTAATTGCCCTAACCCCCAAAAATACGAAACACTTTTACATAAGTGGGACACCTCTTAACCCGGTAACGCCTGGAAAAAATAGTTTTATTGGGCTCCATTAACCCATTTCGTCCCAACGTTGCGAAAACGCAACATTTTGTTTGCGATTTTTTTACACCGGTTCTTATATTTTATGGTAAATTATTTTCATTGTTATATATATTTAGATGTTATTACTTCTTATAATAATTTTTTGCATATGTTTTCCCTTTTAGTGATTTTTTTATTCCCTTGGCAACTTGTTCTTTCCTGTGCGTTTTCCGAGGAGCGTTTTCATTAATTTTTTTCTTCCAACATTTTAGAGATATTTAATCGTTGAGGTGATTAAATAAAACAACAATGTATCTTCAAAGTTCAGTCACGAGATGAAGTAATTATTTTTTATCTAAAACTATATTTTCTTACTGGCGCGTTAATGTTGCGAAAACGCAACGTTGGGCCTTAGGGTGTACAAATGTATTCGTTTCCCATTCCAGTGAATTTTGGGTCATAGCTGCATAGGAAATTTCAATAGCTTTGCGGAGTGAGGATTTCAAATGAGAAAGTAACTTTTGTTAGGTTGATGTCAAGTACAGCAGCAAGCATTCATTCTCAGATGTTGATCATATACATTAAATACTACATCTGTACTTGGAGACACGTTTTACGTTTCACTTTAGTAGGAACTTATTTACCATTTATCCTCTCACTCTGAATGTCCATGTAAAACAATTAACTGACATTTTATCGGTGCTCGAGGAACTAAGCTCAGATAATTTGGAAGAAGGAAGTTTTCCTGATGCTGTGATCATCCCACCAGCAGTGGATCCCTTCCCTAATGTAGAAGACATAGACGACAACGAAATTGATCTAGATGACAGAGCCGGAGAGCTTCAGAGTGATGTAGCGGGGACAATTGAACTGTACCACAGCATTGACTTAGTTCATAAAGAGACTCAGACATTCACAGAGAATGAGTCGGAAGCTCCTGTCTTGGAGAAAAAGTCTCCAATGTGGGTGAGACGTATGCCAAGGTGTGAATCATTCACTCGGTGCAACGAAGTAGAATCTCGAAAGAAGTTAAAATGTTCATTAGGCAATTTGACCCCAATTGAATCCTTTTAGTTGTTTCTTTTATGACAAGGTGATGGATATGATAATATCCTATTCAATTAAATATTCTTGGGATGAAACAACCATGATTTTTAAATTAACCGCAACAATCTCAGAAAGTTTGTTGGCATTCTCTCCTTTTGATGGAGTATCATACGCTATATCAGTCCCGATTTTATTGAAGCTGAGACCCTAATAGTGTCAAATTTGTCAGAGAAGCTTTGTCCTGTAATAGATTTCAAGAAATAAAAAAGTACCTTCATTTTTCCTACAATGACACCCTTGATTTGAATGATAAGCTTGCAAAGATTCTGCCACTATTTGAAAAAATAAATTAAAATTTCATCTAATTCAGAATCTTTTACGTAACATCTCAATAGATGAGCAGGTGGTACCTTATTTTGGACGTCAATTATGTAAAATGTTTATTCGTGAGAAGCCTATTAGATTTGGGTTTAAGCTGTGGTGCTTGGCATATTCGTGTGGCTTTCTCTACCAATTTCATCCATACTCTGGAGCAACTTCTAAATCAAATGACGGCCTTAATCTTGGAGAAATAGTGGTAGCAAATTTGCTAAGCGTTGTTAAAAATCTAAAGGATCACAAAATATATTTTAACAATTTCTTTACTAGCCGTGCACTACTGTCAATCATTTCACACAAGGGTTTCTTTTTCCACTGGGTCTGTACGGGAGAACCGGATTTCCGATTGTCCCCTGAAAGCAACCAAAGACGAGACATTTGACAAAAGAGGTTCGTATGACTCAGTGCTTGACGAATCGAACAAGATATTCGTGATACGATGGCATGACAATTTCGTAGTCAAAGTGGCAACTAATGTGGGAATTCTAAAGCCTTTAGTAAAAACAAAATGGTATAACCGTAAAACGAAAAAAAATTGAATCAATGCCCCAGCCAAATGTAATTAGTGACTATAAAAAAAAGATGGGTGGTGTAGACTTTCATGATAATGCATTATCGAATTATGGAATTAAAAATCAAAGGAAAAAAGTGGTCATGGCCCCTTTTTACAAGCACACTGGATAGCGTAGTGGTTCATTCACGGAAAATTTACAAAATATCTGAATCTGACGTTTCCCTGGTGAGTTATAGATTTTGGTGCTTTATTTGTTTCAAAGTGAGAGAGGAAAACCTGCAATAACTGATAACGGAGATACGGAATTAGAAACAAAAAACTTCGAACAGCTGTTTGGGAAGACCATCACACGGAAATAAACCAATATCTATAAGATTGGACAATATAGGACACATTATTATGTGTCCTATATTGTCCAATCCAATCCAATTGATACAATATTTTGCATACTGATGAGCATAAAAGGAAGAGGTGTAGAATGTGTCATTCGCAAACAGTATACCAGTGCAAAACTTGTAAAGTGCCTGAACACACAAATTGATTTGAAGATTTTCATAAAAATCAGAGATATAAAAAGCAACAACATATTTTCCCACAGATAAAGAAGTAATTTTTAACATTAAGTAGTTATATTTCAAAATATGGTTATGTTATAAATATATACTGTAACACGCCATTTTGGCCGTGTTGGCATAAGTATACGATTAAGGACGCCATTGTGTATATTTTGGGAACACGTGCTACCGCGAGGCAACAATATCGTCTATGTTATGAAAACAACTTTAAACAATACCATTTTCTGTTTACGTAAACAAACTATAACAATGCCGTCTATGTTATGAAAACAACTTTAAACAATACCATTTTCTGTTTACGTAAACAAACTTATAATAATGAAAGGGGAATAGCCTATCAGATACGAGAGAAGGGGAGAAAACCTGGAATGTTCTAGAACATACAGGAGGGGAGATGAGATAGTATAAAAGGGATTGTCAAACAAGGAACGAGGCGGCTTCTTCTTCTGCTTCTTCTTAACAAGGGAGCCACACCAGACGTTTATCGAGTGAAAGTCATACGAGAGTTTTTGCAGTGATAATTTGCCGGGAGTAAGCAGCTTTGGACATCAATTACCAACGTCGCGTGTTTAGGACCGCGCGAAAGTATAATTATTAGAACCCCTGTGATAAGGAAATTGATAAGGGGGGGGACTAGTACATTAATTGGCGCCCAGCGTGTAGAGCCTGACTACTCATTAGGTGAGACCACGAGAACCGGAGAGAAGGAGGATCATCCCGAAGGAGTGAAGAAAGAAGATGGCGGCCAACATGAAGAAATTTCCGGAGCTGAAGTCGGCAGAGCTACGGCAATTATTACGAGAGAGGGACTTGTTAGTAGGGGGAACCAAGCCAGAATTGCAGCAGCGATTATTACACACGCTAGAAAACGAGGGAATAGATATAAGCACGTATGAATTTAGGGTCGATAGTGAGGAACCGGTGGAAACTGAGATGCAAGCGCTATTTAGGCAATTAAAAGAAGAACAAGATAGAAGAGATAGAGAGAGGGCAGAAGAAGCAAAAGAAGAACGAGAGAGAAGCAGAACGATCTTAGAGGAGATGGCTGAAGGGCAAGAGAGAAATAGAACGATCTTAGAGGAGATGGCTGAGAGGCAAGAGAGAAGACATGCAGAATTGTTGGGGCAAATTAGGGAAGAAGCAGACGAAAGAGAGAGAAAGCTTTTGGAAGAAATGGCAAAAATAGCAGGAGAACATAGACAGACGCAGGAACGTATTGCATCATTCGAACATGGCTGTGATGAAAGGTTTGCCAAAACAGACGGGGCGTTAGCAGAGATATGCAAAGATGTCGCGAAAGAAATTAACGGAGTAGGAGCGAGGCTGGAGGCGAGCGATCTCAAGGTCCGAAAGTTAGAAGCGAGTTACGTGAATTTGCATGAGAACGTGGAGCAAAGGTTCAAGAAGATGGCGGACGAGCTGGGACAACAATCCACCACAAAAGCAGCTGGGCTAGATGAAGAGGCAGTCCGACGCATCGTGCGTGAGGAAAGCAGGAGACCTAACGTCACAACGGCACCCGCGGGAATGGTACAATTAAAGGTCCCAACGTTCGACGGGAGGCATACATCAAGACCCATGAAATACCTACAGGAGCTGTGCGAATACCAAGAGATATATCGGTTACCTGACCAGATGATGCTCCAGGTCATCAGACAAGGAATGGTTGGGAGAGCAGAGGAATGGTTCTCTGCGACCCGACACCTGTATGAAGATGTGAACGCTTTCCAAGCTATTTTCACGGAGCAGTTTTGGGGAGATGAACGTCAAATGCTGATAAAACGGAGTTTCGACACGGGAAAATACAAGGAGAACGGAGAGCTCACGCGAGTAGAATATGCGACGGCCAAAATTAGCGTAGCGAGGGAGTTGACGCCGCCAATGGAGGACGGAATGATCATTCTTGTTCTCAAGAAACACTTTGGCATGGAAGTGAGCGTCGGCATGATTTCAAATAATGTAAATACAATCCCGCAATTCTTGACGTTATTGGCCCGCTATGATAACATACCGCGAGAGGACGGAAACTCCGAGGCGACTGGACACCGAAGATGGGGAGACCAATACCCAAGGACCCATGGAGACCGTACGTGGAGGACACCGGAAGACACATCCCAACACAACCAGCAGTACAGATGGGACTCGAAGAGGTCACAACCACGAGAGTGGCAAGCGTCGAGCCAGCAGAGAGACGGACGGAGAGACGATAACTTTCGCGGCGAGGGATACTCTCAACGGCCGGGCGAGAGACCAGCTGATCGACGCCGAGGACAAAACAATATGGTTGAGGCGCGCCCACCGATGAGAGAGCGCCCTGTCAATTCCATGATGGCGGAAGAAAGCAACGCCGCAGAGAAGCCGGAGCAGAAAAACTATTAGCGGCAAAGCATGACGGAGGTCCCAACATGCCGAGGCCGGAAGACGAAGAGGGATTCTGGGACATACCGAAGGAGCAACGGGCGGAGAGAAGAAGGAAGAAAGACAAGAGGAATAGAGCGGAATTTAAAATAGGAGATAAGGTTTTAGTACGTACCAATCCGGTATCCGATAAACAAAGGGGAATCTATCACGGCTTCCTGGCATTATACGAAGGTCCATATGATATTTCAGAATTCCGAGGGCCAGCCACGTGTGTAGTATTTAATCCACAAAAGAACGAAATACGAGGCACTTTCCACTTCAGCAATATTAAACCATATAGGGAACAATAACACAGCACTTGGTATCACTGACATCACACGAGCACACGAGAAGAAGACCGTAGTCCAACTGACCATAGCACGCAGTCATTAAACTGAGGAAACCAGCGCCGCAACATTATAATTTGATCCGTTCAAGCAAGGGAGAACTGTTTACCGATAATATACATTGTATCGGGGCCCGACATGCGAGGGGAGCTTACGAACGAGAGAGAGAGAGGTTGAACTTGGCGGCAGGTGGATTAGCACAATATGTATGTTTCGTGATATCTTTTCTCAATGTGTGTATATTCAGTGTCATGTTGCCATTATTTGATTCGTGTTTTCTTATGTATGAATGGGCTCGTGGACGTAGATTGAGCCGGAAGGAGGGAGAGTATATCACCTGAAGGAACTTTAAGTGCTGTGAAGTGTATATGTGTAATGTGAATTATGGCCTTTTGATAACCCAGTGTTTTTAAGGGGTTAAAAGTGAGAATGAATGTTGAGAAGAAGATGGACAGTTTTATTATTTGCACGTTATATTCACGTTCAATGTATCAGTTAATAACGTCGATTTATATAATATGTTCTTGATTTTAAATTACGTGAATAAGATTTTCGTTGGTTATTTGCCTATTTCAAGCAAGGAAGAAAGGGAAGAGACCATATTGTTATATGGTGTATCATATGTCTTGAGTTAAAGGAGGAGACGCTGTTTGTAATTGTGTTTATTGATATAAATGTATTCATGTGTGATTTCTGCTGTAACACAATATACTTGGGCACAGACATTATTTAGAGGGAGGCTAAAGTTTGAAGGCGTTGGGGCCGCGTTAGTTTACATTTGAAGGCTTTAAAATAATTCCTTTCTTATATTTCCAAGTCATTATTTTAATGGGGCTAATGTAACACGCCATTTTGGCCGTGTTGGCATAAGTATACGATTAAGGACGCCATTGTGTATATTTTGGGAACACGTGCTACCGCGAGGCAACAATATCGTCTATGTTATGAAAACAACTTTAAACAATACCATTTTCTGTTTACGTAAACAAACTATAACAATGCCGTCTATGTTATGAAAACAACTTTAAACAATACCATTTTCTGTTTACGTAAACAAACTTATAATAATGAAAGGGGAATAGCCTATCAGATACGAGAGAAGGGGAGAAAACCTGGAATGTTCTAGAACATACAGGAGGGGAGATGAGATAGTATAAAAGGGATTGTCAAACAAGGAACGAGGCGGCTTCTTCTTCTGCTTCTTCTTAACAAGGGAGCCACACCAGACGTTTATCGAGTGAAAGTCATACGAGAGTTTTTGCAGTGATAATTTGCCGGGAGTAAGCAGCTTTGGACATCAATTACCAACGTCGCGTGTTTAGGACCGCGCGAAAGTATAATTATTAGAACCCCTGTGATAAGGAAATTGATAAGGGGGGGGACTAGTACAATACATTATTAAAGTGGTAAAAAAACTGAAAAAAATAATAAATTTGAAAAGCTTGTCGAACTCTTTTTCTGATACCCCTAATTCCCAACGTTGCGAAAACGCAACATTGTATATTGTTTAAATAGAAAATGTTAAAAAATTTAAAACAGGTTTTTAACCATAATTGGGACTCATGCGATTGAGTTCACCAAATATTTCATCAGAAAAGTAATTTTTTAGGGCTCGGGACTTAATGGGTTAATAAGCTAATATTTTAATATAGTTTTCGTTTCTGAGTTATTACGTATAACCATTTTAATTTTAACATTGATAGTTATGTTTTTATTTATAGTTTATGTAAACGATCTCCCCAATTACCTAAGAACAGCTCCCATTTTATACGCTATGCTATTAAGGCATACATCCCATGGCTATTAAGGCATACAACATACTGACAAGGGATGCGAAATTAAAAAATTCAAATAATTTTAAAAACATGGCCCAGAAATGGTTATGCAGGAAACCCCAGTACTCAATAGAAGAATACATGTCTGGGGACTTTGAAGGTCTTTGTGACTAAATGTTCAATTATAATTTCAATATAATGTAATACCTGAGGAGGCCTATTCTGAATGAAAATAAGGCCGAGCTATTCGTCAGAATAGCGCGAAAAGTGGCTATTTTCACGATTATGGAGACCCAGTGGCTATTCGGTATTCTCAATGATGAAATAGCCACCGGAAGTGGCTATTCTAAGAGGCCTATTCTGAATGAAAATAAGGCCGAGCTATTCGTCAGAATAGCGCGAAAAGTGGCTATTTTCACGATTATGGAGACCCAGTGGCTATTCGGTATTATGAATGATGAAATAGCCACCGGAAGTGGCTATTCTAAAGATGACAACAGCGCGGTGGCTATTCGGTATTCTGAACGGTGGATAGCGACCCGCCGGGTCCCTATAAAATTGCCCGGTTGTGAATGCCGGGCTATTTGGAAAGCGCCGTGTAAATTCGTACGCAGAACGACTGTCCAATGTTTTCAGTTGTTTACCAAGCGAAATGGCGGGACCAATGTATTTAAATTTCCGACTATTTTTAATTGAATACGGAGGAGAAGAAGGCCGTGGAAGGCTAAGATTAGAAAGAAGAAGAATGAGGGATGCTACAAATCCATTCGAAGTGAGGGATGAGGAATTTATTTCCTTTTTCCGAGCTTCGAAGGATGTAGCCATGTTCGTTGTTAACCGGCTGGAACAGGACTTGCGTCGAAAGAAATCTTTTGGGTTGAACCCTTGTTTGCAGGTGTGAAAATAGTCGTTCATTAATCATAATAGCAGGTTAGGCCATAATTATGACGTGTCATTGATGTGCCCTTTGTAAATAATAGGTTCTCACAACCTTGCGCTTCCTGGCCCAAGGGAGCTACCAGCAAGGCGTCGGAAACGACTTCTTGCTAAACTTGAGCCAGCCATCTGTCAGCAGGTGTGTGAAAAGCGTGACGGATGCAATATCGCGCCGTTTATATCATTGGGTAAAGATGCCAGTCACATACCTCGAGAAGGCCGCTATTGAGCAAAGGTGATTCCCTTCCTTTTAACCCACTTCAGTCCTTATTACTCATGTGATTTTTACTGTTTTATTAACCATTCCATTGATAGGTTCAGGCCAACAGCACGATTTCCCGGGGTTATTGGTGCCATAGATTGCACACACATCGCAATCGTCACCCCAAACGTAAATGCTGAAGGGTACAGGAACCACAAGGGTTTTGTATCTCTAAATGTGCAAATGGTAATGTTTTAAAACTTTATACTCATCCTTTCTGATGATAAATAGTTTATTATCTGTCCCTGTTTGAGAATAAATTACATTTATAAGTTACATCACTTCCAGATTTGTGATGACAAGATGAATGTAATGAATGTGGTCGCGTATCCCGGATCGGTGCACGATCAATTTATTTGGACTCATTCACAGTCTAGAGCTCCGATGAAGGAGGCTTATGACAATTGCATGGGGAAATATTTTTTGTTAGGTATGCTAATAATTCGTAGTGAAATAAAACTCTGCAAATTATATTGCAAGATCACCTACTCCTTTTGAAATTTTGCCTCTTCCACATTTCAGGGGACTCAGGGTATGCTTTGGAGCCATTTCTCATGACTCCTTTGCCCCATGCCGATGAAGGAACACCTGAGTACAGGTACACATTAGCCCACTGCCAAACCAGGTCTGTGGTGGAGAGGTTATTTGGTGTGCTCAAGGCTAGGTGGAGATGCTTACACAAGGACAGGGTGCTCCATTACCAGCCTCCACAGGCTGTGAAGATTATAATAGCTTGTGCTATCCTACACAATATTATGCTGCACCACAGGTGAGGAAACTAGTGAAGCACTTATTATCAGTCGCAACATAAAACAAGTTACATGATGACATGTACATTTTGTTCATCAATTGTTTGTAACTAAAATCACAGTAATGTACCCCATCCCATTATGCTGTTCACAGAATGCCTCTTCCTGAAGTGGAAGTAGAGGTTCATATTCCTCCCCATAATCCCGAAGAAGGAGATAGACTGACTGTAGGTAGAAGCTATCAGCGGGATATTATACAAAGATTTTTTCAGTAAGAGTAAGTATGCACCAGTAGGCATAAACCTTTTGTGCTTCTTAAAATTTCTGCAAGTAACAATTCAGTACTGTACTCACCATTTTCTCCTTTTTAGGGGAGACGAAAATATAATTTCTTTACAACACAAGAGGCCAAATATAAATGTGTCCCTGATCTCGATGGTAATAGTTTCTCAATTTCTCACATTCAACTCTCTCTCAAGGAAGGTTAATATAAAAAATAAATATTTTAAAATTCATGTGGTTACAGGGGGACCCCCTTCCCAAGGACTACAACCTTGACGTGGTGGAAGGGCTTGAGTGCTCCAACTACCCCTCCAGTGGAAATGGCAGAGGGGATTTAATCTTTCTAGTGAAACAGCCACCACTTGTTGGGTATGAGCCAAACAAAAGGTAGTCCACTAAGTATGTGAGCAAAGAAAAATAAGCCCTTGCTTCTATTACACTCAGCTCCAGCTTTATGAATGTCATTCACAGCAAAAGTGGAAGCAATGCCCCACAGTATTCACCCAACAACACTTTTGCCAAGGAACATACACAAGATAAGCAAGAGTTTAATGAAAGATAAGTGGACCACTAAATTTTAAAAATGGAAGTAAAATACTGGATTTTTTCCCTCCATTAACTTGCTAATACCTTCAATTCCATACTTTTCAGCAAGGTTGCTTCCTAACGTCAAGGGAATATCAAACTAAAAAATAAATACTTTCCGCGAAACATGGGAGCATAGAAGAGACAACTAGAAAATCAAAATAACCTCTGGATATAGAATATTTATTTCATTAAGTTAAGTAAACATACATTTTTGCATGAATTACATTTATGAGTGTCATGACATTATTTATCTTCATGATGAATTCTGAGGGAAATATAATAAATTTTGAAAATTGAGCTACATGAAAGAAAATACTAACCAAATATGAAAAATTTCACTCCTCCACATGCACGATGTATGCCTGCATCATTCAGCATCCGCAGAAAGGACAACTAGCTCCAATTTGAGGCGCCATGGGGCTTTCCCAGAGATGCACAAGCTGAAGCTGTGTATTTGTGTGCAGAATGGGGTTCATGAGTTTAACAACAACAACAACAACAGTGGACATTCCTGGAATGTTGAAAATTAAGGTTAAATTGACTCTAATCAGTGATGAGAGAATAAGGAACTTTTTCATGGTGTACATCACATCCATTTTTGTACCCTTCCTCTGTACGTTGCTGGGTAACAGAAGAGGTGTATCAAATCAAATGCTAAACAAAAAATCTAATTAATCTCAATGATATTGCATGTCATAGAAAAAGGCAATGTGAAAAAAACAAAATGTTCATAGATTTAACGATTAAGTTCAGTGCGAAAAAAAATGCATATACACGAAATATATTTTAGCATTGAATAAAGACAAGTCTATTCCAATTAATCAATGGAAAGTCATTACACCTATCCTAAGCATGATTTACCATCTTTTTATTTATAGATCACGCAACGTAGATGATATCTCACCAATGTTTTGAGGTCAAAAAGCTTTCATGAGAATCTCCATACCTTGAATTTATCTTTACATGGACTCCCTCCAAGAACATTGAAATTTACAAAAGTACTAATTAACTCTCATAATGGCCATAAAGGATACTGATAGAAAGGGAAACAAACAGGAAGTACGTTCATAAGAAACCTCTTGCGCAGGAGATATATAAAGAGGCCCTGGGAAGAAAATTGTGAAGTGCAATAAAATGAACATCCTTGAATTTTGGCATTTTTTTACTGTGTAATCATCAACAAAGAATGCAACTGAGGCCTGTTAAATTTGAAGCATAGTTTCACAATGGGGAGAACAGATTTACAAGCAAGCTACAAACAAAAAGTGAAAATCATCTAGTCTCACAAATATTTAGCCTGTGGGTTGACACAGTTGCCCAGGGTGTGCCACGTGGAGGCATATTGTGAGAGGCAGACATACAAGAGGAACCAAGCACTCAAAGCACATAACTGGTTCAACCTGTTATGAGTGACATGGTTAAAATCCCTTGGACACCTGCCACACCCCAAAATTAAAAATTCCCCTGGGATTGATAAAATAAAAAAAAATAAAGCCTTCGCACTACAGCAAAAAATGAAAATCTATAATAAAACTTAAATGACCACCTGGGCAAATGAAAACATGCATAACTAAGTAAGAAAACGTAATAAATGCCAATATATAATTGAAAATAAATAAAGCAAAAACCTCTCTTGCTAAATTAATCATTGAAAATACATTCCTTAAAAAAAATAATGTTATACATGCACCTTGCAATAACTAACAATTTCTAATAAACTATCCCTGAAATGAAATAATCAGAAGTAAGAACACATTCACGATTATTTCAGTGAAAAATCACTTCAGCATAATTCCAATTCAGACTTGCTTCGTTCTCCTTAAACGGGCAAACAATTATTTTATTGCTGGCATCTACAGCTTGGCTGACCTGTGCTAGGATCTCTAACAGCCTCTCCTTATTCTCTTTCTCTAGTGCCAGCCTGGCCTTCTCCACAGCCAACCTCTCCTTCTCAATATCTAACCTCTGCCGTTCCAACTCCAACCTTTGGAGTGAGGCAGTTTGATTAACAAGAATGTTATCCTGTTTCACATCCATCGATGCCACATGATTTCTTATATCCTATGGTTTCAAAATAAATGTGTATTACTACCTTATAAATAGACATCAAACAGAAAACAGACCCACAAAAAAGTTAATGCAATCTAAAGAAGACACCACAAAGTACAAAATATCACCTCAAGTATCTCCTTCTGCCAGGTCTCTGAGGCTTCCAGTAATTGGTATGCCTCTTCCAGCCTTACCCTGCTGCTGTATGTGGTAGCTATGGAAGAGAAAATGATAGATGGGTAATGGAAGAGAAGAGTTATGTATTCAAGGATTATTTTCTCATTCACTCACTTTGTCTATAACCCGTACTTCCTGTAGTAGAATAAAAATAAAAATATCAGAAAACAGCCAAAAAATATATAAAAATTGAAGATAACACATCACAAGGCCTTCTAACCTCTTTCTGTCACTGAAACATTAGGCTCACCGCCCCCTGAGGTATGGGTCACCTCCTCTATAACACTGTCGAGGGCTATAGGTGACCCTACTTCAACCTATATTTAGCAAAAATGCGCACTTCTTGAACATAAGAATTGAATATAAACTAATTACTGTACAAAAATTACATTTAACAAATAGAGCATTCATGCTGCAGCTACTGCGAATTATGACAACCTACATCATTGAAGCACATTGAGAAAATAACATTAAAAATTAATAATTAGGTTACCAAAGTTTCTAAGGGTATTTCCAGTTCTCCCTCTAGCTCTCCTTCCCTTTCTGCAGTGTCATGGGAGATCTGTCAATAAAGAAGCTCTCCCAATCAGATCCAGAATAGGGCTCCAAATTTAACAAATTAGGGAAAATAATTTAAGCATTACAAATCAAAGGAAAAAATTACCGATACTCCCAGTTCAACGGCGGGGGTCGACGTTTCCATTCCAATGATTGTTAAAATGAGCTTCTCCATTTCGTTGAGTGGAGGAGTTCGACCCTTGAGAAACGAAAAGCAGAAGCTGAGAAGAAGAAGAGAGATAAGTTCACGATGATTAATAAGCAAAGATAATTACGAACTTACCGCCACACTCCCTGTCCTCGCCCTTTCAAAATTAAGCCGGGCATTTTTAGCGCGGGTTTTGTTCTAAAGGTCTTTCCAAGCCTGTGTCAACGAAATGAAAAAGGTTAGACGGATCTTTGGAGCACACGACATCTTCAGCGAAACTTCACATATTTGCATTACTCTTTTCCACTGCTCCACGGTTTTATCCAACCCATGTAGTTTCAAAATATCTTTCAACTCCCTCCAGTTATTTTCCATCGTCACCTTCCCTAAGGGCCCCACAAACGTCCCCAGAGCCATATTCCTATGCTCCACCATATAATTTACCATTACCTCCTTCTGCTTCTTCGTCATTTTTCCCGATCTTTGGCTGCTTGGTCAAAAATATTCATGGAAATCAAAATTTATATAATTAACCAACAAAATACATAAAAGGTAGAAGACTTCTCATTTTTCCTCCACAAGGGATAATTCCACTTTAATTGGACAAGGCTTCTATCGCTTAAAAACCGGTATTAACACACGCCACATGAATATTACTAATGTAAGGTACATATTTTTCAATTAAATACGTAATCTCTGAGTTGATTTTGTCACCTAAAGATATACTTAAGAAAGGTTACATTTCCTATTTATAAATAAAAGTAATAGAAAATATACAGGCACTATAGTGCAACAATATCTTTGACGAGAGTTAAGCTTTTTTCTAAGTCTATTTAAGCAGGATTGTTGCGTAAGTTCACCGCGTCGGAATTAAAGATACATTGAGCTGAATTAAAAAGTGAATTTCCCAAGCAGGGAAATAAATAACCTATGAATACACTTTAATACATTAAACACACCTGTCCGAAGTCATCGCGATTGAGGTGGCCATGTTGAAAACTGTTCCAGCTGTATATGTAAACATTGCTTGCCATTGGCTGCCGGAATTCCTGCTTACTGTTCCTCTTGCCTCTCATACCGGAAAGGGGGGGTACTTATTATAGCCACTCGAAACCGGGCAATTTATTGCTCGGCTCGATTCAGAATACGGTCGTGAGCTATAATGAGGTGTGGAATAGCTCGATCGTGGAATAGCGCGCTCAGATCCAGAATAGGGCCCTAAAGATGACAACAGCGCGGTGGCTATTCGGTATTCTGAACGGCGGATAGCACCGGTGAGGGTCGAATTATTATTGCCCGATCTTTGATACCGGGCTATTCTCAATAGCTCGACCCTATCTCACGTACGGCGGAGAGGGAAAATGACACTTCTCCGGCTTGACACATTACTATTTCAAAATAAATGGGTTAATTCGCAGAGTGAAAAGTTTTTATAAATGCGCAAACTTGGCATGATGACTGACATGGATTTCATGGCAATACGTTAGTTTGAACTGAGTGAAAAAGACGTTCAGGCTGGTGTGACGAAAGCGGACATTAACCACGATAGTTTTAGAGTGTGACTCCGCTAAAATCAAAGATATTTCCAAGCATATACGTGCCCACAAGTATGCTAGGGCTTAATTTAAAACAGCACGCTATATTTATCCAAACTTCATTCGCTTTGACGAATCGTAATTGTAAACTTAAGTAAAAATCAACTCAAACAAGTGCAATTTCACCCCATGAAAATGGTAAAAATTCACTTAAAATGGGTTCTTCAAAATAATGCATTAAGTTGTCATTACCCACTAAAACCTTAGTTGTTTATGTAATAGCTAACTTTCAACCATTATAAAGGCAGTAACATTGTTTCTGCATCATTTCAATGGAGACCGATATATTTACGATGAGAGAAATATCGTCTATCTGCCCTTCTGTTGCGGATTATTTCCCATTATGAATTGAACGTATTTTAATTGCTACTGGTCACACGATAACATTATAATATACAATACAATAATTTCATACTCCGTAATGCAATTTGCCAGCACAAAGGCATGTTTCCCATCGCTTATTCCTGCTTATAGGGAAGACGAACACTACAAAAATCTGGGTTATAATTTTGGAATTTCCCAAGCATATGTATGAACATATATACTAGGGTTAAATTAAAAAGAGCACACCACTTTCGTGTATCGTAATGGCAAACTTAAGTAAACATCAACAACAAGTCCAATAAAATCACGTACCTACATGGGCCCCTACAACACACATTTGGACATACATATGTATTTCTGTTGTATTTTAATTGTTCGCATACATATGTATTAATGTGCTGTATTACATCTGTAATACTTTTGTATTTTTTCATGGATTTCCTCTGTATTCATACATATGTAAAAGTGGTACGTATTACATGAAGAATACATTTGTATTTTTTCTGTATTTTCTAAGTTTGGATACATATGTAAAGATGGTCAAAAATACAAAAAAAATACATATGTATACTTCCTGTATTTATGGGATGTATACTTGCGTGGCGCCCTGTGAAATTCTCATTTAAGTTTTATCCAGAAATCATTAGGTTGAACGCTTACGCCAATTTTTCTTATTCCTTTGATCTTTCTCTCATCAAATTTATATCCTCGAAAGTTTGCACAAATGTTATTCAAAGGTCGAAAGTGAGTACGTATAGTGAAGATGGCGGCCGTATATATGTGAATGTGTAAATTTGAGTCTCCATAAGCAAAATATACATATTGAAATTTGGCTGTCCTTACAGGAAAAATACAAAATATGGTTCAAGTCGCATCTATTAATTGTTGACGAATGGATTAGCTGCCGGTCGTCACCTGATTTCCATTAATGTCTATATTTATATAAGGTTTGATGCATAATTTTTTGCCCGAATCACATTAAGCCAAGGACTGGCGCTACATGTATTGTTTTGATTCCGGAACTTCCGCTTTTTTTACTTTCAATTTTTCCCCTGGTGATGTCGCTAGCATCGAATGTGCTTTTCAGTTTCTTTCAGAAAGACATGGCGTAAGTAGGAGATTTCGTGACGGCAAGCCACTTATCTTCGAATTTTTCAGTTGAAAAGCCACCCTCTGAGATATCGCTTACATCATTTATTGTTTGATGTTAAGAATTGCGTGTGAGACTGTTGGAGGGTCAATATCATTCCTTGGGGGGGGGGGGGGAGTACTTGTAGTGGCAAAAAATCTCCAGACCTCGTTGGAACGCTCTGCAGGCTTTTGTGCATTTTCGTTTCTAGCATTGAACGTTTTCTAAGCACATCAGCCATGACAACCAAGAGCAGGACTTGTTTCGTGCCAGGATGCAAGACGGGATACAGTAGAACGAGGGAAGAAAATGGCAAGCTGGGCGTCAAGAACAAATCATTGTTCAAAGCCACTGTAAGTACACGCATTCTGTTGTTAATGCTCTGCATTTGTAGTACTCTACTTGTTTTGTTATGGAGTGCAATATCATAACAATAGTGCTCATTTGTGGTTAATAGTACAAAATTCCGTCAACATTAATATAATAATTTCCGCTCTCTCGTCCACGTTGCGGTAGAGAATGGACGCACTCGTTATTGTTGACGCGTTAAGAGTTTTTCTTGGGTGTTGTTCTGTTGGAACTGAAATAATACAAAATTTGGTTGGAGTTACCGGTTAATGGACGTAAATTAGGGATTTCTGCGAAAATATGTAGTTTCCGCGGCTCCTAAGGAAGATAGGTCAGCACATTTCGCATATTTAAATTAACTATATCTATCCTTTAACTGATGATGCTTTGTGTTTGAAAAATTTAATTTCGATTAACATGAAGTTCCAAAGACAGCAGCCCATACGGATGTTTTCAGTCTCAAGCGCGAATTAAAATGTTGAAGAAATTAATTTTCCGCCGGAAACCCTCTTAATTTATTTTAACAGTAGAACATGCCCAGCATCTGATAAATACCTTGGTTTTACCGTCATCAAAGACGTCTTGGCGGGAGTAAACTCCGTAAGTACTTACGTACCTAGTCAAGCGAACATTCCGTTGGGAAGCATAGTGGATTTTTATTTGCAGTAATGTATGAGGGGTGTCTAGCTTCCACTAACTTAAAAAACCTAACTTTCCCGAAAGGTTCAGCCTTCAATTGTAGAACATGGTAGGACAAAGTATTTTTCAACTGTGTATGTAAAATATGACAGCCCTTCTTTGCAAAACTACCATATACAAAGTGATATGTCTCTCAACTTTATTGTTTTCAGAAGAAGACATGCTGTGGTCCTGATAAAATCCCTCCCGTAGTACTGAGTACGTGTCTCGAACCATTACTTTACCCTCTTTAAAGCTTTTTTCAAGTATTAAATCAATTTAAGACCACCAATCTCTGCAGAGCTGTCTTCATAGACTAGAGACCTGGAGCAAACTTAATTATTTAAAATAGTGCTACTCTGTGACATTTACTCTGAAGATGAATATGGAGTCTCTTCAGTATAGACTATTTGATCAGTGAATAAATATTAAAGATTTAGGAATTGTATTTGATACTCAATTAACATTCCATCATCACTATACTTATATTAAATCTAAATCATATAATAATATATAGTGCTAATGCTTGGATTTATTTTCCGACATTACAAAAGTTTTATCTATTTTCTATTATTTAAATTCATTATTAAGGTAACTTTGTGAATACTGCTCCATAGTCTGGTCACCATATTATTAACTTCATATTCATTTAATTGAAAGTATTCAAAGAAAATTTGTACGTAAAATCGCTTGTAAATTCAATCTTTACAGAACTCCCTACAGCTATCATGAAACCCTACATTTACTAAGTCTTCCTTCTTTACATAAACATTGGAAAATTACTACATATATTCCTTTGCAAATTTGTGAATACATATATGATTGATTCCTCAGAACTCCGAAGTGCAGTTCAAAGTCCCAAAACATACAAGGCTTGATTTAATTTTGATGCACAAAATTATGCTTGCTACTCTCCTATTAGTCAGATTCTGAGAGTTGTCAATGGCTGTAACTATATAATTTATTTGAATACCTCACTATTTACCCTCAAACATTTGTTATTGAAACTTCCTGAAGAATATCCACAATTTCATTGAGGGTTATCAAGTAAACTCACCTGAATTGTTTGGGTGAACTTTGAGATATGTCAATTAAGTGACAATATTATAGAAATTGTTGTTTCAGACGTAATATTATGTAATATTAGTTTCTCTTAGTCACTTATATGTCTGTTTATTCTTGTGTTAAGTTTTTCTTTTTGTATTGTAAATGGGCTACTTGCCCGTTCATAAAACATTATTATTATTAACTTGATTCCATTTGTCACATTGCTCATTCAATGACTAAATGAGCTCAGTAATGGTAGCGGGCGTGACTTCATGGAAATCCTTCATAGTAGGAGCGTCTGAAGAAATAACAACTTGGCTGTTTCCACATGGAGTTTTATTGTTATCGACCATGGTTTCGTTACAGAGTAACATTATCAAGGTAACACATTTTCAGAAAATGAGCCGTACATATAGGAAACTCAAGTGGTAAGAGAGGTGGTGGGAGGGTGTTGAGGACTGGGGGAGTTCTTGTGCTGAGGGGGAGGGTAAGGGGAGGTAAGGGTTAGGTGGCCGTTGGGCTCTGTGCTCGGGTATGCATCACTCCAGGCGGGGAGGGGAAAGGGTTGGATGAGCAAGAAGGAAAGTGGAGGAGGTGGGAGCGAGAGGGATAGAGGTGGTCATTGACGAGGTTTGAGTCAGCGTGGCTTAAGATTTCCAACTCCTCCAGGGCGTCTAATCTGCATCCTTTCTTCTCTACGTGTAATATCGTAGGAATGAAGTCACTGTTGTGTCCCATGTTGAGAATATGCTTGGCGAATTGGGAATTTTCCTTTCCGTGGAGATGACATTTCCATGGTGAATATAATATAACCCTTACCTCCCCCTCAGCACCTGAACTCCCCCAGTCCTCAACACCCTCCCACCACCTCCCTTACCACTTGACTTTGCTATATGTACGGCTCATTTTTTGAAAATGTTTTACCTTGATAATGTTACTCTGTAACGAAACCATGGTCGATAACAATAAAACTCCATGTGGAAACAGCCAAGTTATTTCTTCAGACGCTCCTAAATGAGCTCACCCTGAATATGCCTGTGATTGGGTAGGTACCTACTATTGGTACAGAAATAAGCACTTCAGTTGTATACTGTTTACAGGATAACATAAAATTACACAATACATTCCAACCATAGTCTTAGGTTTTTCAATATATTTTTGGTTTTTGGCTGATTTTCAATTTCATCATACCATGTTGTTGGCTGAGGCTGATTTAATATGTAACGGACTCTTGTAAGTTTATATCACCATACTGTTTCTTAAAGCTATCCATAATGTCAAGTCAAACATTTACTTAACACAGTGATATACTGATCATAAAAGCAGAACCTTGACTCTTGTATCTTGTAGAGAAACCAACTTTCATTAACAATCATAATCCAGGCCTCTTTAAATACCAGTATGATTACAGGTCTTATTGAAAGACCTATGGTTCCTGTTCAAATCTTAAATAGGGACCTACATTTCTGCATGAATGACTTCATAACTTGTGCTTCTCTTTTTCCAGGAAGTTGCAGATGATGCAGCCTTTCGGTTTCCTGAGCCTTCTCCTGGTGATAATGGGCATTAACCCCTTCCTACTTGATATTTTTATTGTTGTAAAAAAATGTTTAAAAATTATATTATTTTTTATCTATGTGTAAATAAATTTTTTGTTGTCAGTATGTACTGGTTTCACAATCTTTATTCCTCCATGATCTGTTTTAGGTTCCTCCAAATGTCCATATTAAGCATTTTTTCCAACAATTAGCTCTGGATTGCCTTGAGAGTAAAATGTTTGGATGGGAGGGTTGGTTATTATGCGATTTTAAGTATAACTAAAGGTTATTTCAAATGAATAAGAATTTGACTCTATGAACATGCTCTATTGACAGATTTCTCATGCGTTACTCCTGCATGTGTGGCAAAGGAAAATATGCTTTATAATATGCCTATTTTAGTAAAATCTTGAAAACTGAAAATTTAGGTAAATTAGATGGGAGTGAGTTGCTTGGGAATTTATTGAACAAATATTTCAACATGTTAAGTTCGTATGTGGGCCTGAATATCAATATGTATAATTAATGTAATTGAGCCATAAGATACATATGTATATTTGACGTAAGGGTATTCAAATTTCCAATTTGTAATACGCACGTATACATACATCCTGAGGGACTTTTGAGGCACATTTACGTCACATATACAGATGTAATACGATTGTATTCCAACTTATACATATGTATTTGGTGATGTATTTCCTCCGTATTATTCATGTAATACAGATGAAATACATATCCTGTGTTGTCTGGGTTGTTAAAAAATTCTAGGCAAGTGCGACGACAAAGTGAGAGAAATAAGCTACTTCTTCCTCGTTAGACCCCATTTAGAATATGCTTCCAGTGTTTGGGATCCTCATGAAACAGGCTTAAAAACAGAGTTAGAACGTGTACAGAGAAGAGCATCCAGGTACGTGAAAAGCCGTTACGATAGTCTTGTTAGTTTTACTGACCTCTTAGAACAACTCGGATGGGAATCACTGTCAGACCGTAGATTGAAAACAAGACCAAATCTATTATGTAAATTCAAGAGTAGTTTATTTTCGACGAAGATGATCATATTTTACTACCGCCAACATACTATGGTAGATTAGATAATAAAAATAAAATAAGAGAGATAGACTGTAGAACAGATAGATGTAAAATGTCGTTTTTTCCGCGAGCGATAAGAGACTATAACGGCTGTGTAAGGACTTAGAAATAGATTAGTTGACTGGTAGTGTAGCTTGCTAACTTATGTATTTCTTAAAGCATGCTTACGGAGTTTTATGGTGTTTCTAACTGCATGTTTTGCATGTTCTAGCTTCATAGGCAGATTGCCCTCTTAAGAACCATGTAGAATATTATGTGTCATCGTACATGTGTGGCGTGCGTGTGGGGATTCTCTTGCATGCTGCATGATGGTTTTTAGTTAATGATGGAATTGGTTAGTATTCTTAATATTCATGACCGTGCGGTGTGCATGTGGCGGTCCGCTTGCATGCTGCATTTTGGTGACTTGTCACCCCCTGCCAAACACTCTAGAGGTTGCTCGCAGAGTAATATGTAGATGTAGATGTAAATAAACGGCATTCGCAAATTCCATGATTCTATATGAGAAAGGAAGCATTGCGACAGCTAAATTACTAGTGGAAATAACAACTACCATACGAACTAGGGTAACAAAAGTTGTGCAGGAAATATGATGCTGTCCAGGTTGAGATGTCATGGGAGAAGGCATTGCCTCTTAAAATTTCCACGGAGATGAACAAGAGTCTATATAAAACTCTGATAGCACTAGATTGCGATTGCGTATATCCTAGATATGGCCAAATACATCTACATCTACAAAATACCCTGCAAGCCACCTCAGGGGTGTGTGGCAGGGGGTGAGTAATCACCAACATGCATTACACTTTACCCTAAAGTTAGTGTAACTACGACTAATTATGCATTAGCATAAATCGCTAATACTTGTCACGAGGCTAAGCCTCACAAGCATGCAACACTACACTACAGATGTCATCAAAATGGAGAGTGACCTCTATATACATGCATTCTACAACTACACAGATGAACAGGGACTCAAGACCCATGTAGAAAACATGCTAGGCGTGCTGTTAGTATGTACTAGGTAACAGATTAGGATTCTAGTATTAGGAGTACTACTACTACTAAGGCCTACACTACCTAACGACAAACCTAGATAAAAGTCTCATGGCAGCTTTTATGGTCCCTTATCGTTCGTGGAAAAAATGACATCTTAAATTTATCCGTTCTGCAGTCCAATTCCCTAATTTTACTCTCATGATCTGATCTACCGTAGTATGTCAGATTTCGTAAAATATTATCAACGTCGTCAGAGAATGGACCGGTTTGGAACTTAGATAATAGATTGAGTCTAAATTTTAATTGACGGTCTGAAAGCTTTTCCCATCCCAGTTGCTGCAAAAGGTCAGTAACACTAACGAGATTATCATAACGGCCCTTAACATATCTTGCCGATCTTCGCTGCACGCGTTCTAACTCAGTTTCCAAGCCTATCTCATAAAGATCCCAAATACTGGCGGCATATTCTAAGTGGGGTCTAACGAGGGAGAAGTAGCTGATTTCCCTAACTTTATCGTCGCACTTGCCAAGTACTCTTTTAACAAATCCCAATTTACGATTAGCTTGACCGGTAATTTCTCGAATATGTTTACTCCACGATAGATCATCTACATCTACATATTACCCTGCGAGCCACCTCTAGGGTGTTTGGCAGGGGGTGACAAGTCACCAAAAATACTGATACTTAAAGGCGTAGGATACCCGAAAGGTAATATAATCACTGAAGATATGTGCGAAGTAAATAAACAACCCATACCGAGTTACAATGTGCCAAGAATCCTAGCTAGTGATTAGATTTCTAATAAATTTTAAAGTTTGTATGAACAACACGAAAAAGAATTCTAACTTGTGTATTTCGAGAATGTTTCATGGACCCTACAAAGACTCCACTCTTTTCAAAGGGCTGAAGGGCGTGATCAACAAGTATGTTCCCGGAGCGTACGCAAAGAAAAATAACTTAACGTGAATCCGCGTAAACTTATCCGGTCACACGGTCCAATACTCTCGCGATTTCATCAAAATAGAGTCCGTGGAGGATAGTGACAAGGAGTACAGCTGCAAAACGACGAATTGGAAGCCTTAAGGTCCATGTCACTTCAGTAATGTAAGCAAGTCACGTCAAATCCAAACCCATGACGCGGGGAGCCAGACCTCGGACGCGCGGTCGGAAAATAATTTTTTGCGTCGCAAACTTATTAGTAATTTCTCTTCAGTGACGTGCATATGAGTTTTCAACGAGTGCTCCGATATAAGTGACTTGACAAGTGTCTCCCTAAAACGCTATATATTATCTACTTTATCAAAACAAACAAAACTCCATGCAAGCCACCTCAGGGGTGTGTGGCAGGGGGTGTGTAGTACTTACGTGCGGGAAAAAATTAATAAGTTGATCGCTGAAAGCTGTTCGCAGGCGCAATGCAGAGTCCTGGGTAGAGAGTCATAGCCTCGAAAATGAAGCGATGTAGACAGACACAGTGTGACACAGTAGAACCGTCGATACTTGTTATTCCGAAGATGAACACCAGACGAGTGAGCTTCCCGAAGTCATGAGCTGCTGACCTCTATGTTGTCCACTATGTGGCTGAAATATTGTCCACTATGTGGCAGGCCAATCAATGCTACATTTTCCAATTTCCTCCCCTCCTTTACCCCTCACTCCACCACCTCCCCAACTGACGTCACAAGTCGGGCCATCAACCGTCGTTATCCTAAAAACAAAAAAACCCAGGGACTATGACTAATAAGACCCCGGGTGATGTTCAACTCCACCACTATTATTTTTGGGTTAAGGGTAGTTATCTTGGACCATGTCACAGATAGACGACAGTTGGGTGTGGTACACCCCGCGAAGGGTCATAATCCGAGACCCTTTCCCGAACTATCTGGCCCATCGCTAGCCTCTCTCCCCGACCCACGCGGTGGGGGGCTACCGCAACAAAAGCTGACCTTACTCAGAGTTATTCGTAACTTTAACAACTATGCCATATTGCAAAAAATGCTATATTTCATCGTACTTCTGATAATTGTGCAAGTACGTACGTCTTTTAACCGTCATTCTACGATGAAAAATAACAGGTTTTATAGATATAGGTAAAAATGTTATATATTTTGGTGGAAAAAAGCAACGTCGCAGTGAAATGGAGGTGGTTGCGCGAAGTTTGAATACGTTTTGGGTATTTTATGACGCATTCCTCATTGTGTGTTGGTACGTCTACATCTACATCTACGATGTACCGTGCAAGCCACCACTAGGGTGTGTGGCACGGGATGATTCCACACCAGGCATGCACCACTCGTCCCAGAACAAATCAGAACCTCGCACGCTCCCACTGGCGCTAGGCGCAGGCCAAAAGCAGTAAGGAAAACAGTGCGCAGTCCAACCGGAAATTGGGAGAGTGACGTAAAAGAACATACAAACATTGAGAGAAATGCTATAGACACATCAAGTGATTAATATTACTGATACTGTTAATTTATGAATACTACGAGATGCTACTTCATGCAAAGAACAAAATAAAATAATGCCGGACTAATCGACCAGTCTGAAGAGTTAGTAATGATGTTAGCAATGAAGTTAGCAGCTAGAATTAAACCTGAAAAAATGCGTTGTTGTGATTTTTTGGAAACGGAAAAACGCTCCTTGTAACAGCTATTGCATAAACAACATAAAATTAGAGACCGTAGAATCCGTTAAGTACCTCGGAGTTAAACTGACTAATGATCTATCGTGGAGCAAACATATTCGAGAAATTACCGGTCAAGCCAATCGCTAATTGGGATTTGTTAAAAGAGCACTATTGAGTGTAGTTTTGAGGGATCGGCAAGATATGTTGAAGGCCGTTATGATAGTCTCGTTGGTGTTACTGACCTTTAGCCGCAACTGGGATGGGAAAAGCTTTCAGACCGTCGAGAGGCTTGGTGCCTAGGACGGATCGGAATTCGATGGTTTGGAGCCGAGTGGAAGGCATTAACCAGAGACTCAGTGAATTCTGTGGCAGCGAGGGAGCGGAGTTCCTGGACCGCAGGCCGGTGCTGGATTCGTGTCGGGTGCCTATAAATCGCTCGGGTGTCCACTATACATACGAGGCATCGCAGGAGGTAGCGCGCAGGATACTTGAGCACACTCGTCGAGTTTAACATAGACGGTAGGCTACAGGGCAGGTCAATTAGTGGGGTCAATAATTATGTGTTGCCAGTTAGTAATTTAGCTAAGAATACTCCGAATATAGGGTCCAAGAATAGTTTAATTGAAGACAGCAATCTTGAAATTACCCCGAATCGCATAAACAATAATCATGAAGCATTAGTCGTTGCAGTAGTTAACTGCCGTAGTTTAAAAAACAAGATTCCAGAATTTCACCACCTTATTCATAGCACGGAGTGTAACGTCATTATTGGCACAGAAAGTTGGCTGACGGACGATATTTCTGATAGTGAACTTTTTCCTAAATCATTCAATGTTTACAGAAAAGATAGGTCCAACCGAACCGGAGGCGGAGTATTTATAGCTGTAAAGAAAACCATAGTCATCCGAGCGGAAACCGTCCCAGATACCAGCATAGAATCTGTATGGTGCTCTATTAGATGCCCTAAATCAAAAACAATATTCGTGTGCGCATACTACAGGCCACATAACACCGACGTCAACTCAATTTTTGAACTCGAAGCACAAATAAAGAACATCACATCCAGGAAAACCGAAAGAAATTTAATCATAGGTGGAGATTTCAATACGCCCTCTATAGATTGGAGGACCTAGTTACATATCAGGAGGAAGAGACAAAGATATATGCGAGTCCCTGCTGCACACGTTTTCTACAAATGCCCTACATCAGATAGCTACGACGCCTAACAGAGGGGACAACATTCTTGATTTATTGGCAACAAATATACCGCAACAAGTAATTAAGGTAAACACTGTTGAGGGCATTAGTGACCATAGAGTAGTTACCGCAAAGTTCTCCTTGAGTATCATTAAAAGTTTTAAACAAAGAAGAAAATTCTACATTAAAAAAAAAGCCGATTTCAATGCGTTTAAGAGTCATCTAAAAAATTCTCTTCCCGAATTCCAGGAATCAAGCTTAAAGTTAGACACGGAGGGTAGTTGGAAAGCTTTTCTTTCGATCGTACATTCAGGGATCAGAAAATACATTCCAAGTAAAGTAAAAAAAGAGGGCAGCGAACCAAGATGGTACAATTCAGAAGTGAGAAAATCGTTAAGACGTCAGAGAGTATGCCACGCCAAGATGAAAAAACTCCGTAGAGATTTGCCCACTAGTGATCAAAATTTAATATTTGAAAAATACAAATTGTCTAAAGCCACTACAAAGGAAGCCTTTCGGAATGCATTCATGGATTTTAAAAGAAAAACATTAGGAGAACAATTACAGGACAATCCAAAGGCATTTTGGTCATACGTAAGGGAAGTTCAAGGCAATAGATCAACAGTTATTCCACTACGAAAGGAAAATGGCGAATTATTAACAAGCAGCTCGGACAAGGCCAACTTATTAAATTCCTACTTTCAAAGTGTGTTCACCAAGTCATCGCAGATTACATCCGTAAAGTTAAATGATCACTTTCAGCAAAAGATGCCGCCTATCGATATTTGCACTCAAGGAATAGAAAACTTGCTAAAATCTTTAAGTCCAAATAAATCCCCAGGACCTGAAGAAATTCCTGCCCGCGTGTATAGAGAATTAGCTTGTGAAATAGCACCCTACTTGTAGAATATATTTAGTAAATCCATCAACGAACACAAAGTACCCATGGACTGGAAAATTGCAAATGTCACTCCCATATTCAAAAGCGGTGATAAGAAACAGCCATCGAACTACAGACCGATATCTCTCACATCTATCTCTTGCAAAGTCCTTGAACATATAATTGTTAGTTCAGTTATGAGACACCTCGATATAGAAAACTTGTTAACAAAAACACAACACGGATTCAGAAAGGGAAGATCTTGCGAAACTCAATTAGCACTTTTTGCTCACGATATTTTAGTCTCGGGTGAACATAACGCTCCAGTTGATGCAATTTTTCTTGACTTTAAAAAGGCATTTGATAAAGTTCCCCACAGTAAGCTACTCATGAAATTAAAATCCTACGGTTTAGACGACGACGTAATTTCCTGGATTAGAGAATTCTAAAGTAATCGCGTGCAAAGGGTTGTATTAGATGGCGCTATCTCCAATGAAGTAAAAGTCACATCGGGTGTCCCACAGGGAAGGCCCGCTTCTGTTCCTTTTGTACATAAACGACATCGGTGATAAAGTTGACAGTAAGCTTAGATTATTTGCTGACGACGCAGTGATGTATAGAGAAATTCGTAGCTTTAATGACAAGGAAGCGCTAACTAAGGACCTCGAGGCAATACAAGAGTGGTGCGATGCGTGGCAGCTAGAATTAAACCTGAAAAAATGCGTTGTTGTGAATTTTTGGAAACGGAAAAACGCTACTTGTAACAGCTATTGCATAAACAACATAAAATTAGAGACCGTCGAATCCGTTAAGTACCTCGGAGTTAAACTGACTAATGATCTATCGTGGAGTAAACATATTCGAGAAATTACCGGTCAAGCTAATCGTAAATTGGGATTTGTTAAAAGAGTACTTGGCAAGTGCGACGATAAAGTTAGGGAAATCAGCTACTTCTCCCTCGTTAGACCCCACTTAGAATATGCCGCCAGTATTTGGGATCCTTATGAGATAGGCTTGGAAACTGAGTTAGAACGCGTGCAGCGAAGATCGGCAAGATATGTTAAAGGCCGTTATGATAATCTCGTTAGTGTTACTGACCTTTTGCAGCAACTGGGATGGGAAAAGCTTTCAGACCGTCGCTTAAAATTTAGACTAAATATATCATGTAAGTTCCAAACCGGTCTTTTCTCTGACGACGTTGACAATATTTTACGAAATCCGACATACTACGGTAGATCAGATCATGAGAGTAAAATTAGGGAACTAGACTGCAGAACGGATAGATTTAAGATGTCATTTTTCCCACGAACGATAAGGGACCATAATAGCTGCCATGAGACTTTTATCTAGGTTTGTCGTTAGGTAGTGTAGCTCTTAGTAGTAGTAGTACTCCTAATACTTGAATCCTTATCTGTTACCTAGCACATACTAACAGCACGCCTAGCATGTTTTCTACATGGGTCTTGAGTCCCTGTCCATCTGTGTAGTTGTAGAATGCATGTATATTGACGGTCACTCTCCATTTTGATGACATCTGTAGTGTAGTGTTGCATGCTTGTGAGGCTTCTCCTCGTGACAAGCAATAGCGATTTATGCTAATGCATAATTAGTCGTAGTTACCATAACTTTAGGGTATAGTGTAATGCATGTTGGTGATTACTCACCCCCTGCCACACACCCCTGAGGTGGCTTGCAGGGTTTTTTGTAGATGTAGATAGGCACCCGACACGAATCCATCACCGGCCTGAGGTCCATGAACTCCGCTCCCTCGCTCCCACAGACTTCACTGAGTCTCTGGTTTATACCTTCCACTCGGCTCCAAACCATCGAACCCAGATTCGTCCTAGGTACCAAGCTGCATATGGTAAGCCTCAAGTTGGTACCAGATTCTCCGCGAATACGGCGGAATTCGGATCATATGTCTCTCACAGAGCCTGAAATCTCCTCGGATCCCATAAACACGGCATAATTGGTCCCAACATGGGCAACCACATGCAACTTGGAGCAGTTCGTGCCCCTGACCGCCGACTTCATCGCCTTCGTCACCTGTGGCACCTTTCCTCCCGGTATTCACAAGGAGGCCACCCGTGGTTCTCCTCCTTCCCGTCGGGCCTTTCCACGCATCGGGGACACTATACGCCGGGCATTGGAGCTACCTATCACTAAAATTCCCTCCCTTCCCTCTCTACTCCCACTCGGCGACCCACCTCCCAGCTCTAGCTCCGATGACTCAGCCTCCGCCAGCACATCGAACCTATTGCTGACGGGGATTGACTCAGCCGCCGCCCCTGCCAATCCTCGTTTTCGGAGGGTGACCCCGTGGCTACGCCTCGAGACCACTTTCCATGTCCCCGAAGCAACGGAGGGAGACGTCACCGGAGGCACGGAAGTCCGAGAAAGGTCCTCCACTCTCCATCCCGCGACAGAGCCTGGGCTACCCCTGGCCTTGACGCGTTCGGAGCGCTTAGGGCCCTCCTCATTCCGCCGCGACCTTCCAGGACCTTCCACCAACCGCTCCACCAGAGCACGGAGCTCGTCCACCGTCTTCTCAAGCCCAGCGATCCGGGTCACTGAGGACTCGCAATCGGGTGAGCCCCTGAAGAGGTTAAGAGCAGTCCTAATGGGAGTCATTCTATTCTCAATAACCCTTTCACGAGTGCAGAAGGCTTTACGACTTTATTCCCTTAAGGGGGTGGGCTAATGGGCTGACTGCACGCTTTTTCATCAAACGTTACGTTACTCACGCTTTTTCATCAAACGCGTTACTGCACGCTTTTTCATCAAACGCATTGCTTCACTTACCTTCCGCTCCTAACAGAGGAGAAAATATTCTTGATTTGTTAGCGACAAATATACCACATCAGGTAATAAATGTGAGCACCGTCGAGGGAATAAGTGATCATAGGGCAGTAACAGCTAAGGTTTCTTTAAATATCGCAAAAAGTTCTAAACGAGAACGAAAAGTTTTCATATTTAAAAGAGCTGATTTTCATGGGTTAAAGAGTTTTCTGAAAAGTGATTTTCCCGTGTTTCAAAAATCAGTAATGGAATCAAATGTAGAAGGGACTTGGAAAGCTTTTCTTTCGCTCATAAATTCAGACATCAAAAGATATATCCCTAGTAAAATAAAAAAAGAAGGTAGCGAACCGAGATGGTATGACGCGGAAGTCAGAAAATCGTTAAGGTGACAGAGAGCGTGCCATGCTAAGATGAAAAAAATCATTCATGATGTATCTCCTAGTGATCGAGAGTTAATAATTAATAAATATAAGTTGTCTAAAGCCGCTACAAAGGAAGCGTTCAGGAATGCATTTACGAATTTTAAAAAGAAAACACTTTTAGAGGACTTACGGGATGACCCAAAAGCATTTTGGTCCTATGTTAGGGAAGTTCAAGGTAAAAGATCTATGTTTGTTCGCTAAGAAACGATAAGGGAGATGTGTTAACAAACAGTTCCGATAAAGCCAATTTATTAAATTCCTACTTCAAGAGCGTGTTCACCGAGTCATCTGAGAATTCATCCGTGGCGTTTGATAATCACTGTATACGAAAGATGCCCCCCTTGATATTAGTGCTCACGGAATAGAAATTTTATTGAAATTGCTCAGTCCAAATAAGTCACTTGGTCTAGACGAAATCCCTTCTCGCGTGTATAAAGAACTGGCGTCAGAAATTGCCCCCTACTTACAGCTAATATTCACAAAATCCATAAAGCAACACGGAGTACCAAATGATTGGAAAATTGCCAATGTAACGCCCATATTCAAAAGTGGAGACAAGGAACATCCATGTAATTACAGACCGATATCTTTAACGTCCATTTCATGCAAAATCCTTGATCACATTGTTGTCAGCTCAGTATGGAAACACCTAGACACGCATAACTTGTTAATGAGAACTTAACACGGATTCAGGAAAGGTAGATCATACGAAACTCAGTTAGCGCTGTTTGCCCACGATATTTTAGTCTCCGGAGAGGACAATATTCCATTGGACGCGATTTTTCTTCATTTCAAAAATGCATTTGATAAAGTGCCCCACGGAAAGTTATTAGTAAAACTAAAATCATACGGCCTATACGATGATGTAATTTCCTGGATAAGAGAACTTTTGAGCGATCGCGGGCAAAGAGTAGTATTAGACGGCGTAGCCTCCAACGAAGTTAGAGTCACTTCTGGCGTCCCACAGGGTAGTGTCATAGGCCCACTCCTCTTCCTACTCTATATCTACATCTACATCTACATATTACCCTGCGAGCCACCTCTAGGGTGTTTGGCAGGGGGTGACAAGTCACCAAAATGCAGCATGCAAGTGGACCGCCACATGCACACCGCACGGTCATGAATACGACGGCACGGACATGAATCAACGATATTGGTGAAATAATAGACAGTAAACTTCGATTTTTTGCAGACGACGCTGCAGTAAACAGGAGAATCCGTAGCAGTTAGGATAAGGATAAACTCACGAACAACCTTACTGCAATCCAAGAATGGTGCGATGCGTGGCAGCTAGAGTTAAATTTGAAAAAATGAGTAGTAATGAAATTCTGGGGAAAATATAACTCCCCACAACAGAGCTATATATAATAATAATAATGTTTTTTATTCCAGATTAGATAAATAAAATTATTATTTATACAATGATTTGTCTGGAATATAGGTTCCCCATTGGACAGTATCTCCGTTTTGGGGTCACCGACTTGACAATCACAGATGAAATACAATGACAAAAACATAGAATAATTTCATTCAGGATACCCAATTGGAGACGGTAGAATCCGTAAAATATCTCGGAGTTAGGCTCAATAATTATTTATCGTGGAATAAACATATTCGGGAAATAACAGGTCAAGCTAATCGTAAATTGTATTTGTTAAAAGAATTCTCCGCAAGTGCGACAACAAAGTGAGAGAAATAAGCTACTTCTCCCTCGTTAGACCCCATTTAGAATATGCTTCCAGTATTTGGGATCCTCATGAAACAGGCTTAAAAACAGAGTTAGAACGTTTACAGAGAAGAACAGCCAGGTACGTGAAAAGCCGTTACGATAGTCTTGTAAGTGATACTGACCTCTTAGAACAACTCGGATGGGAATCACTGTCAGACCGTAGATTGAAAACAAGACTAAATCTATTATGTAAATTCAAGAGTAGTTTATTTTTCGACGATATTGATCATATTTTACGACCGCCAACGTACTTTGGTAGATTAGATCTTAAGAATGAAATAAGAGAGATATACTGTAGAACAGATAGATTTAAAATGTCGTTTTTCCGCGAGCGATAAGAGACTATAACGGCTGTGTAAGGACTTAGAAATAGATTAGTTGACTGGTAGTGTAGCTTACTAACTTATGTATTTCTTAAAGCATGTTTACGGAGTTTTATGGTGTTTCTAACAGCATGTTTTGCAAGTTCTCGCTTCATAGGCAGATTGCCCTCTTAAGTAGCATGTAGAATATTATGTGTCATCGTACATGTGTGGCGTGCATGTGGGGATTCTCTTGCATGCTGCATGATGGTTTTTAGTTAATGATGGTATTGGTTAGTATCCTTGATATTCCTGACCGTTCGGTGTGCGTGCGGCGGTCCGCTTGCATGCTGCATTTTGGTGACTTGTCACCCCCTGCCAAACACCCTAGAGGTGGCTCGCAGGGTAAGATGTAGATGTAGAATAGTGTATAATGTTATGCATGTTGGTGAAGTTGTTATGCATGTTAGTTGGCTGGGTATTTAGTAGATGCAGAGGTATAGAGAATTAGCTAGTGAAGTAGCACTCCACTTGCAGAATATATTTATACAATCCATCAACGAACACTCAATACCCATGTACTGGAAAATTGCAAATTTCACTCCCATACTCAAAAGCCTTGAAAAGGAACAGCGACATCCTCTTGACAAGCATTAGCGATTTATGTTATGCATAATTAGTCGTAGTTACACTGTCTTAAGGGTATAGTGTAATGTACTTTGGTGAATACTCACCCCCTTCCAAACACCCCTGAAGTGGCTTTCAGGGCATTTTTTAGATGTAAATGAAAAGCCATCGAACTACGGACCGATATCTCTCACATCTATCTCTTGCAAAGTCCTTGAATATATAATTTTAAGTACAGTTATGAGACACTTTAGTATGCTGAACTTGTTAACAAAAACACAACACGAATTGAAAAACGGATCTTGCGTACTCAAATAGCACTCTTTGCCACGATATATTAGTCTCGGGTGAACATAAAGCCGATGTCCCACGGTCCAATTTGGATCCAATTTTTGTATCCAATTTGGATACAAGTGGAGTTCGCCGTGTCCCACGGCGAATTTGTATCCAATTACCTTTTCGTCCAATCCGTTTCATCCAATTCCGTTTGGTCCAAACGGATAGGACATGTTCTAAATTTCCATCCAAATGTACGAAACTAGCCAATCAGAGGGCTGAAGAAAAAGAAGCATCGCTATGCGTTGTAACCTCGGTGTCTTGCAGGGAATACTTCTTGTTTTGCAATTACGGTGGAAGGCGTGGTGAGGTTCCTGTGTTGTAATTATATTAAGACATGACCAGGTGAGACACAAAATGATAATGAAAAAATAATTAATGAGACACAAAATGAGGATACGTTGGGCGCCTGAGGCAGTTGTCTACATCTACATCTACAAAATACCCTGCAAGCCACCTCAGGGGTGTGTGGCAGGGGGTGAGTATTCACCAACATGCATTACACTATACCCTAAAGTTAGTGTAACTACGACTAATTATGCATTAGCATAAATCGCTAATGCTTGTCATGAGGCGAAACCTCACAAGCATGCAACACTACACTACAGATGTCATCAAAATGGAGAGTGACCTCAATATACATGCATTCTACAACTACACAGATGGACAGGGACTCAAGACCCATGTAGAAAACATGCTAGGCGTGCTGTTAGTATGTACTAGGTAACAGATAAGGATTCAAGTATTAGGAGTACACTACCACTACTAAGAGCTACACTACCTAACGACAAACCTAGATAAAAGTCTCATGGCAGCTATTATGGTCCCTTATCGTTCGTGGGAAAAATGACATCTTAAATCTATCCGTTCTGCAGTCTAGTTCCCTAATTTTACTCTCATGATCTGATCTACCGTAGTATGTCGGATTTCGTAAAATATTGTCAACGTCGTCAGAGAATAGACCGGTTTGGAACTTACATAATAGATTTATTCTAAATTTTAATCGACGTTCTGAAAGCTTTTCCCATCCCAGTTGCTGCAAAAGGTCAGTAACACTAACGAGATTATCATAACGGCCTTTAACATATCTTGCCGATCTTCGCTGCACGCGTTCTAACTCAGTTTCCAAGCCTATCTCATAAGGATCCCAAATACTGGCGGCATATTCTAAGTGGGGTCTAACGAGGGAGAAGTAGCTGATTTCCCTAACTTTATCGTCGCACTTGCCAAGTACTCTTTTAACAAATCCCAATTTACGATTAGCTTGACCGGTAATTTCTCGAATATGTTTACTCCACGATAGATCATTAGTCAGTTTAACTCCGAGGTACTTAACCGATTCTACGGTGTCTAGTTTTATGTTGTTAATGCAATAGCTGTTACAAGGAGCGTTTTTCCGTTTCCAAAAATTTACAACAACGCATTTTTTCAGGTTTAATTCTAGCTGCCACGCATCGCACCACTCTTGTATTGCCTCGAGGTCCTTAGTTAGCGCTTCCTTGTCATTAAAGCTACGAATTTCTCTATACGTCACTGCGTCGTCAGCAAATAATCTAAGCTTACTGTCAACTTTATCACCGATGTCGTTTATGTACAAAAGGAACAGAAGCGGGCCTTCCCTGTGGGACACCCGATGTGACTTTTACTTCATTGGAGATAGCGCCATCTAATACAACCCTTTGCACGCGATTACTTTAGAATTCTCTAATCTAGGAAATTACGTCGTCGTCTAAACCGTAGGATTTTAATTTCATGAGTAGCTTACTGTGGGGAACTTTATCAAATGCCTTTTTAAAGTCAAGAAAAATTGCATCAACTGGAGCGTTATGTTCACCCGAGACTAAAATATCGTGAGCAAAAAGTGCTAATTGAGTTTCGCAAGATCTTCCCTTTCTGAATCCGTGTTGTGTTTTTGTTAACAAGTTTTCTATATCGAGGTGTCTCATAACTGAACTAACAATTATATGTTCAAGGACTTTGCAAGAGATAGATGTGAGAGATATCGGTCTGTAGTTCGATGGCTGTTTCTTATCACCGCTTTTGAATATGGGAGTGACATTTGCAATTTTCCAGTCCATGGGTACTTTGTGTTCGTTGATGGATTTACTAAATATATTCTACAAGTAGGGTGCTATTTCACAAGCTAATTCTCTATACACGCGGGCAGGAATTTCTTCAGGTCCTGGGGATTTATTTGGACTTAAAGATTTTAGCAAGTTTTCTATTCCTTGAGTGCAAATATCGATAGGCGGCATCTTTTGCTGAAAGTGATCATTTAACTTTACGGATGTAATCTGCGATGACTTGGTGAACACACTTTGAAAGTAGGAATTTAATAAGTTGGCCTTGTCCGAGCTGCTTGTTAATAATTCGCCATTTTCCTTTCGTAGTGGAATAACTGTTGATCTATTGCCTTGAACTTCCCTTACGTATGACCAAAATGCCTTTGGATTGTCCTGTAATTGTTCTCCTAATGTTTTTCTTTTAAAATCCATGAATGCATTCCGAAAGGCTTCCTTTGTAGTGGCTTTAGAAAATTTGTATTTTTCAAATATTAAATTTTGATCACTAGAGGACAAATCTCTACGGAGTTTTTTCATCTTGGCGTGGCATACTCTCTGACGTCTTAACGATTTTCTCACTTCTGCATTGTACCATCTTGGTTCGCTGCCCTCTTTTTTTACTTTACTTGGAATGTATTTTCTGATCCCTGAATGTACAATCGAAAGAAAAGCTTTCCAACTACCCTCCGTGTCTAACTTTAAGCTTGATTCCTGGAATTCGGGAAGAGAATTTTTTAGATGACTCGTAAACGCATTGAAATCGGCTTTTTTAAAAATGTAGAATTTTCTTCTTTGTTTAAAACTTTTAATGAAACTCAAGGAGAACTTTGCGGTAACTACTCTATGGTCACTAATGCCCTCAACAGTGTTTACCTTAATTACTTGTTGCGGTATATTTGTTGCCAATAAATCAAGAATGTTGTCCCCTCTGTTAGGCGTCGTAGCTATCTGATGTAGGGCATTGGATGAGAACGTGTGCAGCAGGGACTCGCATATATCTTTGTCTCTTCCTCCTGATATGTAACTGTAGGTCCTCCAATCTATAGAGGGCGTATTGAAATCTCCACCTATGATTAAATTCCTTTCGGTGTTCCTGGATGTGATGTTTTTTATTTGTGCTTCGAGTTCTAAAATTGAGGTGACGTCGGTGTTATGTGGCCTGTAGTATGCGCACACGAATATTGTTTTTGATTTAGGGCATCTAATAGAGCACCATACAGATTCTATGCTGGTATCTGGGACGGTTTCCGCTCGGCTGACTATGGTTTTCTTTACAGCTATAAATACTCCGCCTCCGGTTCGGTTGGACCTATCTTTTCTGTAAACATTGAATGATTTAGGAAAAATTTCACTATCAGAAATATCGTCCGTCAGCCAACTTTCTGTGCCAATAATGACGTTACACTCCGTGCTATGAATAAGGTGGTGAAATTCTGGAATCTTATTTTTTAAACTACGGCAGTTAACTACTGCAACGACTAATGCTTCATGATTATTGTTTATGCGATTCGGGTTAATTTCAAGATTGCTGTCCTCAATTAAGCTATTCTTGGACGCTATATTCAGAGTATTCTTAGCTAAATTACTAACTGGCAACACATAATTATTGACCCCACTAATTGACCTGCCCTGTAGCCTACCGTCTATGTTAAACTCGACGAGTGTGCTCAAGTATCCTGCGCTCTACCTCCTGCGATGCCTCGTATGTATAGTGGACACCCGAGCGATTTATAGGCACCCGACACGAATCCAGCACCGGCCTGAGGTCCAAGAACTCCGCTCCCTCGCTCCCACAGACTTCACTGAGTCTCTGGTTTATGCCTTCCACTCGGCTCCAAACCATCGAACCCCGATCCGTCCTAGGTACCAAGCTGCATATGGTAAGCCTCAAGTTGGTACCAGATTCTCCGCGAATACGGCGGAACTCGGAGCATAGGTCTCTCACAGAGCCTAAAATCCCCTCGGATCCCATAAACACGGCATCATTGGTCCCAACATGGGCAACCACATGCAACTTGGAGCAGTTCGCGCCCCTGACCGCCGACTTCATCGCCTTCGTCACCTGTGGCACCTTTCCTCCCGGTATACACAAGGAGGTGACCCGTGGTTCTCCTCCTTCCCGTCGGGCCTTTCCACGCATCGGGGACACTATACGCCGGACATTGGAGCTACCTATCACTAAAATTCCCTCCCTTCCCTCTCCACTCCCACTCGGCGACCCACCTCCCAGCTCTAGCTCCGATGGCTCAGCCTCCGCCAGCACATCGAACCTATTGCTGACGGGGATTGACTCAGCCTCCGCCCCTGCCAATCCTCGTTTTCGGAGGGTGACCCCGTGGCTACGCCTCGAGACCACTTTCCATGCCCCCGAAGCAACGGAGGGAGACGACACCGGAGGCACGGAAGTCCGAGAAAGGTCCTCCACTCTCCATCCCGCGACAGAGCCTGGGCTTCCCCTGGCCTTGACGCGTTTGGAGCGCTTAGGGCCCTCCTCATTCCTCCGTGACCTTCCAGGACCTTCCACCAGCCGCTCCACCAGAGCACGGAGCTCGTCCACCGTCTTCTCAAGCCCAGCGATCCGGGCCACCAAGGACTCGCGATCGGGTGAGCCCCTGAAGAGGTTAAGAGCAGTCCTAATGGGAGTCATTATATTCTCAAAAACCCTTTCACGAGTGCAGAAGGCTTTACGACTTTATTCCCTTAAGGGGATGGGCTAATGGGCTGACAGCGGGTGGTAACTGACTTCACTCCTAGAGTGTTGTTGTTGGGGGGGGGGGAGGAGTTGGAGGACAGATGACGCAAGTGAGCTGTGGAGGTGTTCTATGCACAGGTGTAAGGGGTGAACAATAGAAGCCTGTTTATACTTTGCGTGTGGGGCGGACTAGAGTTTAAAAAGTTTTTAAATTCACAAGGCTCTACTAACGCTAGTTTCTACACGAGTGATTAGTAGTCAGATGGTAGACCTAAGACTGTGTTGATAAAATAATAAGTTACGAGTTGATTAGTAACTTGGAGAGAAAAAACTACCCTTTCTTCGAACTAGGTACGATTCAACCTAAATAAAATATATTGAAGTAGATTAACGCTAGAAAATCTATCGATATTTTAACAGTCTATATATGTTAGATTTTAATAGATATTAGTGGTCTAACCTAATTGTATATAATTAATTTAATCTATATAAAAATCAAAAGGTGAAAATGGAGTGTAAACTATCTACATATGACAAAAAATAACTATATTAAAATATTAAGTAGCGATAAACAGTACTTAGAACTAAAAATGCACTAAGATTATAACAATGGAATATTTAATAAAATATATATAACTAGTCTGCCGCTAAGAATTAGGCTAACTTGAATTAATTAGAGGTTCTTTTAATACCGGAACACCAGGTTTGTAGACTAACGATATGTAAAAAAATACCAACAATAAAGTACAACAAAGAACCAAAAAAGATCAATAAAAACCACTAAATATAGGATAAATGAAGCGTGAAAATAATGATATATTAAATAGATGCAAATAATATGGCAATGGGATATTAGCGTAGAATTAAGAATCTACTTATCACTTCCTGCAGGCACCTTCGGCTGACGAACACGAGGCAAGGACCGGGATAGTACGGCCGTGAAAGGACACTCACTCACTCAAACACCACTCACTCTTTAACTACTAACACTAGTGAAGACACCACTATTAATATATAATGAATGACTAACTTGTAAATATCTGCTACTAATACTAGTGAAGACACCACTAATGATATATACTAAACGACTAACTTGTAAATATCTAGTTAGAAGGTATAGAAGACTACGAATAATATATATGTCACTACACTAAGGTTGCAGCTTCAGGCACCAGGCTGCGGGTGGCCAGAGAGCAGGTAGGCAGACAGCAGGTGCAGGCAGGTATCGAGGCACCGGATTAGGGAGCGCTCGAAAACACGTCCTTACCGTCCGAGGGCTGGAGGAAGAAACGAAAGGAAAAGGAGGAGGAAAAGAAAGAAGAGTTGTTACGCTCATCAAGCCAATGCAACAGAACGAGTTCATGTACAATACGAAAGATGTGATGTATCGCAACCGGTATGCCAGTGGATGTGTTTTGGAAACTATTAAATATTTACTACTAGAATCCCGGGATCCAAAACCCGGCATTTTTTTTCATAGACTAAAATTTTGAGCATAGGTATTTTACTTTTTTATGCGGAGAAGTACGATGGAAGGGAAGCTAATTACGAGCCTCTTCTTCATTTCACACGAGTGGCAGTGAAGCAGCAAGTTAATACTTAATGAAAAAAGGAAACGGTGTAAGCATACTAATAGGTTTTACACTGCCGCCGATATTATGCTAATGAAAAACGCTCGAAATCAAAATAATTTTGGAAATAGACCAAACATATGATGCTGATGTCAAAAGGAAATATGCATGTATTCAGTTAAAATTTGCTCCTTTAAACTGGTTTAAATTTGTTTCCAAACCACTTTTATCACGCCAATTTCCACTTTTCACGAATTCCATGATACCTATTTTCCTGGAGAGTATTCATAATTTCCCAGAGCCGCCGGAGAATTGACTACTTTGAACCCTGGAGCCACCCGTTTCGATCGCAATGATTAATATATGACTAAGGTCCTCTTTGCGACTTCTCTAAGTTGGAAAGACGAATGTCATTTCAACCAACGTTTATAGCACTACAGCGGCATAAGTATAACATTATCGCAACTATTATGTCCGTTTTTAAATTACACACCTTTTCCTTGCGGGAATTAACCGCCTCATATTGGTATCCCGCTGCTTAATTCTACCCTCAACCTAGCTGAGAAGGGACATGGAAACATCCTCACTCATTCTCAAGTAATTCCGATAGTTTTCGGGATCGTCGGCAACCAGCTCCTTCTCCAACATGTTAAACACGCCTCTGCCGACGCTTTCATCTCTTCTTTCCAGCCAAGGCCCAGTCCGCCATTGCCTTCCCTTTATTTTCTTCACCACTTTTATTATTAATAAGCTTGAGCATCCAATTCCGACTGCTAAAACTGCCAAGACATTCTCACAATCCCCAACAAACATATTTGTTTACTATAATATCGTATTTCGTTTGTTTGGCATATTTTGGTCCAAATGTGATGCACCGTGGGAAATACCATTTCCGTTGTATACAAATTTTGGACCAAAAGCATTTGGACCAAAATTTTGGACACAAAAATTTGATACAAAATGGACCGTGGGACACCGGCTTAACGTTTCAGTTGATGCCATTTTTCTTGATTTTAACAAGGTATTTGATAAAGTTTCCCACAGTAACCTACTCATGAAATTAAAATCCTACGGGTTAGACGACAACGTAATTTCATCTACATCTACAAAATACCCTGCAAGGTACCAGGTTGTTGCAGGGGGTAAGTATTCACCAACATGCATTACACTATACCATAAAGTTAGTCTAACTAATTTCCTGGACTAGAGAATTCTTAAGCAATCGCGTGCATATGGTTGTGCGGGGTAATTCTGGGTTACTCGCGTGAATGATACCACTCGCTCTCGTGAGGAAATATTTCTGACTTTTATTTCTTACAACCGGTATATATATACATAAATCTCTGCCGATTCTCCGGCGTCTCGAAGGTTCTGGACGGCCGCGTCAACCGGCGCCTGTAATGTTGGAGTCTCCCCGGTCGGCCGCGTTGACCGCTAGCCCATTGCGTGTCGAATGCGTGCTAGTCGCCGGCCAAGGTCGCCGCACCAGCCCCCCGCGAAGACCGGAGGTCAGGTTCTCTGAAGCGTACACGCCGGCCGTAGCGGGTGGTGTAGTGGGTGGTAGTGGGCTGCGTACGTTGGTCTGCTTTGTTGTGTGGAGCCTGGGCTGTGGTGGCTGGTAGGATGAACGCTGGCTTCACTCGGTCGATGCTGACCGTTGACTCTCTGCCCTTAAGTCTTATGGTGATGGTTTTGTCCTTTCGTTTGACTACTTGGTGCGGTCCGCTGTATGGTGGCTGTAGGGATCGCCGTACCACGTCGTCACGTAGGAAGACATGTGTACAAGTCGCCAAGTCCTGAAAAACAAAAGAATTATCAATGATGTGGCGAGATGCGGGAGAGGGTCGGAGTCGAGACATTTGATGTCGAAGCCGTGTGACCAAGTTGGTGACGTCCTCGTGACCCTCGGGATTTTGGGGTGCGGAAAGCAGTTCGCCAGGCAGGCGCAATGGCTCTCCGTATACTAGTTCCGCTGGTGAGGCATTGAGTTCGTCTTTGAAGGCGCTGCGTAGACCGAGTAGGACGAGAGGCAGGGCCTGGAGCCAAGTGAAGCTGGGATGACACATGATGGCTGCCTTGAGGTAACGGTGGAATCCTTCCACCATGCCATTCGCGCAGGGGTGGTAACTGCAGGTGCGGGAACGGTCCATTCCAAAGGTTTTGCCTATGGCGCGAAATAATTCGGATTCAAATTGGCGACCCTGATCTGTGGTGATACGGACTGGTGAGCCAAAACGGGATATCCAGCAGGTGATAAAGGCCTCGGCGACCTCTTCGGCAGTGATTGTCTGTAAAGGCCAAACCTCTGGCCACCGAGTGAATCTATCCACCGCAGTTAAACAATAACGGAATAAATTTGCAGGCGGTAGAGGTCCGATAATATCGATGTGGACATGCTGGAAACGGGAAGACGGAGTATTGAAGTATCCCACAGGGGAATGTATGTGGCGCGTAACCTTGGCTCGTTGACAGTGTTGGCAGGCTCGAGCCCAGGTATGGCAATCTTGTCGCACGCGGGGCCAGACGAAACGCTGCGAGATAAGACGAGCTGATGCCTTTATTCCTGGGTGACTCAGGTTATGTAAGGTATCAAATATTTTTCGTCGCAGCGGTGCAGGAATGTAGAGCCTCGGGTGTGGAGATGACCTGTCGCAGTAGACTTGGACGTCGAATCCTGGTATGCTGGTGCGTTGGAGGTGGAGGGATGATGAGTCGCTTGTCAATAGGTCGCGGAGCTCTTTGTCGTCCTCCTGTGCGCGAGCTAGTTCATGAGGGTCGACCGGAGTGGGGGAAATGATGGCGTTGGTACGCGATAAGGCGTCTGCAACGATATTGGTAGAGCCGCTCACGTGTCGAATGTCCGTTGTGAATTCAGCAATGAAACTCAATTGGTTGAGCTGCACTGGAGGTAGTTTATCCCGTCGTTGAAGAAATGCGTAGGTTAATGGTTTGTGGTCGGTGAATATTGTGCAGTGCTGAGCTTCTAGGATATGCCGAAAGTGTTGAATGGCTGAGTAGACCGCATGAAGTTCCCTGTAGTAGGCCGGCCACTGTGTCTGGCGTGGAGTCAGCTTCCGGGAGAAGAATGCCAGCGGTTGCCATGCATTTTTCACGAGTTGTTGTAACGCGGCACCGACGGAGGAGCTCGAAGCATCGGTGAACAGGCCTAGCGGGGCGTCGTTCTCCGGGTGTGCAAGCAGGGTGGTTTGCGCAAGATTTTCCTTGCAGGCAGCGAAGGCTCGGTCTAATTCTGGAGTCCAATTCGCGGTCTGGTGGCCACGGAGCCCGGTGATGGCGGCGTGCAGAGGAGCTTGGTGATTGGCTGCGGAAGGTATAAAACGTCGGTAAAAATTTAGCATTCCTAAAAATCGGTGCAAACCTCGGGCGGTGGGTGGACGAGGATATTCCAGCAATGCGTTAACACGCTCTGGTAATGGTCGTGTGCCCTCGGTTGAGATTTGGTAGCCCAGGAATTTTACTTCACGAGAGCCAAATACACTCTTCGCGACATTAATGATTATTCCATAGTCGGTCAGGCGTCGGAAGAGGGTCCGGAGATGAACTTCATACTCGGCAGGGTCGTGTGAGAAAACCAAAATATCGTCAATATATGGGAAGCAAAAGTCAAAACCATGGACGACTTCATCAATGAAACGTTGAAACGTTTGAACGGCATTTCGGAGACCAAACGGCATAAAAGGAAATTCGAATAATCCAAATGGCGTGGTTACTGCCGTCTTTGGAATGTCCAATGGGTCCACTGGGATCTGTGTGTAGGCCTTTACAAGGTCTACGACTGAGAAAATGGCACAGCCGCTAAGTCGCAGGGTGAAGTCGTGAATATGGCGCACAGGATAACGGTCGGGGATGGTTCTAGCATTGAGTAAGCGGTAGTCGCCGCACGGCCGCCATCCATTGTCTTTCTTTGGCACCATATGAAGTGGCGAGGACCATTGGCTTTTGGATCGACGGGCGGTACCCTCCTGAATCATGAGCTCGAACTCGGCCTTGGCTGCGCGATGGCGTTGGGAAGCGAGTCGTCGTGGCTTGCTAGAGATTGGCGGTCCCGGGGTTGTCTTGATGAAATGAACCGTCCTGTGGCGGACCTCACGTGTCGTTCCTTGGGGGCGCAGAATATCAGGGAATTCCGCTAAAATAAAATGAAATGGAGATGATCCAGTAACGGTTTTGACGCTTTGTTGAATAGAGGGAGCGCGTAAGCCAGGGCAGGAGAGGTGAGTGACACCATCAATAAGCTGAGCGTGTTTTATATCAGGCAAGAGATGGTAATATCCGAGGAAGTCGGCTCCGAGGATGGGTTCCGCCACGTCAGCGACGACAAAACGCCAAAGAAAATTCCGTCGAAGTCCAAAATTAAGGTTGGAAGTGACGGTACCGTAAGTGGCAATAATACTGTCATTAGCTGCTGATAGATTGTAATTTGTTTTAGGGCGTTTTTCTCGAAGGAGTCGTCGGGGAAAAATGGAGAGATCGGAGCCAGTGTCTATTAAATAACGGCGCTGCGAGTTCCGATCTTTTACAAATAAGCGTTGCGGCGACTCGTTGAGGCAGTCAAACGATGCCGCTACGGATGGCTGCCGGGGGCGTTTGGGGAAAACTCACACGGAGTGGTGCACCTCCTTGCCTCGGTGCCGTAACGTCTGTGGTACCAGCAGGTGCCGTTGGTAGTTGGCTTTGGTGAAGTGGATCTATGCCGGGAGACATTTTCTTTGGGAGGGCGACTTTGACTCCTAAATCTTGAGCGCTCGTGGCATAGTTCTTCAAATTTAGTAGTAAGGGCATTGAGTTGCTGAGAGAGTTCCTAGAGGCGCTTATTAACATCAATGGTACAGGTACTCACAGTTGCGACTTGTGGCGCAGGGATTACTTCGAAAACCTTATCTGCCAGGTCGGCGATGACATCCAGGGGAAGATTCTGCTGCGTTGCTATTACCGTCTGGATGGAGTTGGGCAGGCGTCCGCTCCAAAGAGTCCTCAGTAGGGTGCCCGGTATGGTTTCCACTCCAACCAAACCACGAATGTAGCGCAGGAACTGGGATGGTTTGCGGTCTCCCATTTCGGCTTGCATGAGTAGCTGGCGTATTCGCTCCTCCCGTGACGCAGATATACGAGTAACCAATTCCGCTTTAAGTTTCTCGAACTTCCCCTCGGCCGGAGGGTTTGTAATAATATCGGAAATTTCAGCCGCGTACCGAGGTTCAAGTTGAGAAATAATGAGATTAAACTTACTTAGGTCTGATGTGATACGGTGTAGTGCGAATTGACTCTCTACTTGCGCGATCCATAAACTTGGATTTTCGGGCCAAAAGGGCGGAAGGCGAACGGCCACGCGATCGACTTGGGCAAAGCTCTGCTCTTGGAACGGTTGCTGCTGGCGCTGTATCTGCAGTTGCAGCTGCTGTTGGAGGGCCTCGCACTGTTGCTGCAGAAGTCAATTCTTCGCGCGGACATCTTCGTCTTCGGCCATCGTGCGTTTCGTCGTCGGGGTCACCACTATGCGGGGTAATTCTGGGTTACTCGCGTGAATGATACCACTCGCTCTCGTGAGGAAATATTTCTGACTTTTATTTCTTACAACCGGTATATATATACATAAATCTCTGCCGATTCTCCGGCGTCTCGAAGGTTCTGGACGGCCGCGTCAACCGGCGCCTGTAATGTTGGAGTCGCCCCGGTCGGCCGCGTTGACCGCTAGCCCATTGCGTGTCGAATGCGTGCTAGTCGCCGGCCAAGGTCGCCGCAGTTGTATTAGAAGGAACTGGGGTAGAAATCTCTAGCTGATCGAAGGGAGAAATACAGGTTAAACCTTTTACGCAAGTTTGTAGAGTTTTTTGCCAGACGTGCTACATATACTGCTAGAGCCAACGTACTACGGTGGAAGCGATCACAGATAGAAAATAAAGGATATCGACTGCCGAACCGATAGATTTAAAATGTCATTTATCCCACGCACAATAAGGGATCGTAATAGTTGCGATAGGACAATCACATGAAACTCCCAACCTCAAAAGGTCAAGTAGAATCTTTAATTGTGCTTAACAACACAACATTTAAACTAAAACTTCACACCGGTCGATTTGTCCGGCATTATTTTATTTGGATCTCTGCATAAAGTAGCATCTCGTAGTATTCATAAATTAACAGTATCTGTAATATTAACCACTAGATGTGTCTATAGCATTGTCTTGCATGTTCATTTACGTATCACTCTCCCAGTTTCCGGTTGGACTTCGCTCTGTTATCCTGACTTCTTTTGGCCTGCGCCAGGGGTAGCGTGCGAGGTTCTGGCGCAGGCCAAAAGCAGTCAGGAGAATAGTGCGCAGTCCAACCGGAAACTGGCAGAGTGATACGTAAATGAACATGCAGAACAGTGCTATAGACACATCTAGTGGTTAATATTACAGATACTGTTAATTTATGAATACTACGAGATGCTACTTCATGCAAAGAACAAAATAAAATAATACCGGAGTTATCGACCGGTGTGAAGAGTTAGTAATTATGTAGTGCAAAAATGATGTTATTAGGCAAAGTGAAAATTCTACTCTACCTATTGAGGGTGGGAATTTCATGTGATTGATCTATCGCAACTATTATGATCCCTTATTGTGCGCGGGAAAAATGACATTTAAATCTATCGGTTCGGCAGTCAATTTCCTTTATTGTACTCCTGTTATCACATCTACCGTAGTACGTTGGCACTAGAAGACTTGTGCTGGGACGAGTTGTGCTGCATGCTTAGTGTGGAATCACACCGTGCCATGCACCCTAGTGGTGGCTTGCACGGTATATCGTAATTGTAGATGTGAATTTTTTTTGTTTCCATGAAAAAGTTCGATGATTAACAGAGACGTACCTCATTATCAACCCAATAAGTCCTAATAATTATGCCGCTGAATAAGAAAATAGGAAGGAAATTCTTGTATCGTCAAGGCATGTTCAACAAAAAATAATTAACATCATAATCGTTTTCAGCTATGCATTCTATTTATGGCAACTCTATTGGCCCATGAATCTGGTTTTACTAAGCGCAGGTTCTCTCTAATCGTTTCCGAAGGAATAAGAACCAGAAGTCTTCGTAATAACAATTGACTGAGGTAAATTCAATGAACTATAGTGTATGCCTGGACTGCCCCGCGAACAAAATCCTACCTAGATATATTCGCTTATTGACACAACATACGCGATGGAATCTTGGCAGACTGATTTTAAACCAACGTATATCGGAACTGTTGACGACCTTTTTACTCTTTTCATCTACATATACAAAATACCCGGCAAGCCACATCAGGGGTGTGTGGCAGGGTGTGAGCTTCCTTATCATTAAGGCTATGCTTTTCTCTGGGTTGTGTGACCGTCGTGAGTATTCACCATCATGCATTATTAAATACGCTAAAGTTAGTGTAACTATGACTAATTTTGTATTAGCATAAATGGCTAATGCATGTCATGAGGCGAAGCCTCACAAGCATGCACTACTACACTCCATATATTATCAAAATGGAGAGGGACCATTATTACATATGTATTTTGCAACTACACTTTGGACAATGACTCAAGACTTATGTAGAAAAAATTCACGGCATGCTGTTAGTACTATGTAACAGATAAGGATTCAAGTATTAGAACACTACTACTACTAAGAGCTACACTACCTAACGACAAACCTAGATAAAAGTCTCATTGGCAGCTGTCATGGTCCCTTATCGTTCGTGGGAAAAATGACATTCTAAATCTGTCCGTTCTGCAGTCTAGTTCCCTAGTTTTATTCTCATGATCTGATCTATCGTAGTTTGTCTGATTTTGTAAAATATTATCAACTTCGTCAAAGAATATACTGGTTTGGTACTTACATAATTCATTGATTCTAAATTGTTATCGACGGTCTGAAAGCGTTTCCCATCCCACTTGCTGCAATAGATCAGTAACACTTTCAAGATTATCAAAACGGCCTTAAACGTATCTTGCCGATCTTCACTGCACCCGTTCTAGTTCAGTTTCCAAGCCTATCTCATAAGGATCCCAAATATTGGCAACATATTCTAAGTGTGGTCTAACGAGGGAGAAGTAGCTGATTTCCCTAACTTTATCGTCGCACTTGCCAAGTACTTTTTTAACAAGTCCCAATTTACGATTAGCTTTACCGGTAATTTCTCGAATATGTTTACTCCACGAGAGATCGTTAGTCAGTTTAAGTTCCAGATATTTAACCGATTCTTTAATATCTAATTTCCTGTTGTATATGCAAGCGCTGTTGCAAGGATCGTTTTTGTTTCTAAAAGTTCATAACTACACTTTTTTTAAATTTTAGCTGCCACGCATCGTACCACTCCTGTATGGCCTTGAAGTCCTTAGTTAGCGCTTCTACATCTACAAAATACCCTGCAAGCCACATCGGGGGTGTGCGGCAGGGGGTGAGCTTCCTTATCATTAAGTCAATGCTTTTCTCTCTACACCACTGCGTCGTCTGCAAATAATATAAGCTTTCTGTAAACTGTTTCACCGATGTCGTTTATGTACAAAAGGAACAGAAGTGGGCCTATGACACTTCCCTGTGGGACACCCGATATGACTTTCAGTTCATTAGAGATAGCGCCATCTAATACAACCCTTTGCACGCGATTGCTTAAGAATTCTCTAATCCAGGAATTTACGTCGTCGTTTAAACCACAGGATTTTAATTTTATGAGTAGCTTACAGTGGGAAACTTTATCAAATGCCTTTTTAAAGTCAAGAAAAATTGAATCAACTGGAACGTTATGTTCACCCGAGACTAAAATATCGTGGGAAAAAAGTGTTTATTAAGTTTCGCAAGATCTTCCCTTTCTGAATCCGTGTTGCAAATCCGTCCGTGTTCTTTTGAACTCAAGTGGAATGTTATATATAATGTAGCACCTGCCGCCCAAGAAATTATAGCTTAACGATGGAAACTGTCTCCAGGGAAATTAGGCTTGCCATCACAACTTAAATTCAAATAAATGAACTAAAAATCACGGCGTGATGAATTTACTGCAATAGGTTACCATTCTATGTAGTGAATTTAGCTTTTAGCGACGCTGTCGCTCAGAATAAAAATATATTTAATGGCAAATTTCTATGATCAAATAACTGGCCATGTCCAACACCGAGTAGTTATTTTTCCCATTTGAGAAATAAACATGAAGAGCAGCCACTTACAAATATATGTTAGGGCATCTACCTTAGACCCTCTGATCGCATGAGATACAGTTATTAATTTATTTTAGGTCTAATTTAACCTAAGAAGTTATCGTTATGAGTAAGCAAGTATGTGAAGAGAGATCAAGAAGATTCACAGGGTACATCTACAAAATAACTTGCAAGTCACCTCATAGATGTGTGGCAGGGGGTAAGTAATCAGCAACATGCAATACACTATACCCTAGAGTTAGTGTAACTACGACTAATTATGCATTAGCATAAATCGCTAATGATTTTTACGAAACGAAGCCTCACAAGCATGCACTACACTAATGATATGATCACAATGGAGAGGGACCATTTGTATACATGTACATAGCAAATACACAAATAGACAGAGATACTATTCTTATGTAGAAAACATGCACGGCGTGCTGCTAGTATTCACTACGTAACAGATAAGGATTCAAGTATTAGGAAGTACTACTAACACTAACAGCTACATTATTTATCGACAAACGTAGATAAATGTCTCAAACGTAGATAAATGTCGGTTATGTGATCCCTTATCTTTCGCGGGAAAAATGACATTTTAAATCTGTCCGTTCTGCAGTTTAGATCCCTAATTTTATTCTCATGATCTGATCTACAATAGTATGCCGAATTTTGTAAGTTATTATCAACGTCTTCAGAGAATAGATCGGTTTGGAACTTATATAATAGATTAAGTCTAAATTTTAATCGACGGTCTGAAAGCGTTTCCCATCCCAGTTGCTTGAAAAGGTCTGTAACACTAGCTAGATTATCATAACGGCCTTTAACGTATCTTGCCGATCTTCGCTGCACTGCCGTTTAACTGAATTTCCAAGCCTTACTCATAAGGATCCCTGACAGTGGAAGCATATTCCAAGGGGCCTAACGAGGGATAAGTAGCTGATTTCGCGCTTGCCAAGTTCAGTTTTAACAAATTCCAATTTACGATTTGCTTAACCGATAATTTCGAAAATATGTGAAATCAACGAGAGATCATTTGTCAGTTATATCCGAGGTATTTAACCCATTCTACATTCTCTAATTTGCTATTGTTTACGCCATAGCTGTTTCAATGAGCGATTTTCCGTTTCCAAAAAATCATAACAACGCATTTTTTCAGGTTTAATTCTAGCTGCCACGCATCGCACCTCTCCTGCATTTGGCTAGTGGGACAGGGATATTTTCTTCTGTCTAATCACTTAAGCTATATATATTATCGGTAAAAATTGAGAACCTATTGGAGCTTAACCTTGACAGTCACAACAATCGCTGTCAAAATTTAATGATATTTAACGACTAAAATTCCTGAATCACTGAAGCGAATACAAACGCAAACTAAAATAGTTTCGTCAAATTATTCATTGTTTTTTTATCAATGATCACTTGCAGCAACACCTTTCTTGGCATTGTGATCTGAGTAAATATAATTTTCTCTAATAGAAAGGAAAATGACCGGCGTTGAACACCCCAACGATCTGAAAACACAAATTCCGGTGTAGCACCCTTTGTGACGCAGGAAAACTCTATTTCGAGTGATTCAATCTCGTGTATGCGTCGCACTGGTCATGATTATAAATTCGTGCAGTCTTAATTCAATAGAAAAACAAGATTTGGACTTTAGGACTTTATGTGTATTACTCTGACTATATTTGACTATTTTATCCATTTCACTACTTTATTCTTTTGTCTTTTTCAGGACTGTTGGACGATATTTGTATTACTTTGAATATATTTGACTCTTTTATACTTTTTTTTTAAATGCTTGTGTCAACTTAAACTTTTGGAGATTAATGCTAAGTTTAGTGCTGGCACATACAATCTATATTGTATGATGTGGTAACTTTTCTACTTGAATGAAGCCTATGTTTTATTACCATCGCATTGTAAGACGGCAGATATGATGGAACAACTGTATGGGCATATGTCTTATCTATTGTTCGATAAATACGCCTGAAACAGTACACATGATTGGTGCTGGGACGAGTGCAGCATGCCTGGTGTGGAATCACCTAATGCCACCCACCCTGGTGGTGGCTTGCACGGGACTTCGTAGATGTAGTGTAATGCATGTTGCTGACTAACCACACCCTTCCATACACCCGGCATTGTGGTCCTGAATTGTGCGCAGAACACGTGCATATCTTCATTTTTTGCTGGAAATTAAATTTTCTTAATGCATATTCAAACTCTCGCAAGAAGTTTCTTAATTTAAATCTTTTAATGCTCATGGGGTAAGTCTACATGTGACCTTAAGTACTAGGAATATGGAGGAAAAATAATGCCGTGTTTTCAGACTAATCCACTTTTGGCTATTGAAGGTGATATGCTATTTGAGTTCCCTTCGATGAATCATCTCATTGCAGTCATGTGTTTTGAAGGAGCGTGGGAAACGTATCGCGTGACACAAGTAGGCGAGTAGAAATTCCTTTTGCAGTCTCGTACCTTTTATTTGCACCTGCCTTTATTGTTTGGTATGTGATGACAGTTGATGACCCATGAGTGACGTCAGTAGGGGAAATGCATTTGAAATGGAGTAGGGATGTTATCCACCGATTGGCCTGCCACCTGTCGGACCTCATTGGAAGGTAGATCGTGTAGTACGTGCTGTTACAACTAAGTCGCGAGCATTGCAGAGAGGATCAAATTCACAGCTACTCCACCTATCGTCAAACCTAATTATAAATTCTTATTCAAATTATCCCTTAATTTACTCTCTATTGTAGGTAACCAGAAGTTTCGTCCCTTCAACTTTGCTGCTCCAGCGTGGTTCCATGGCTACGAGCGAAAAATAATAACTTATGACGTCATTATATAGTCATATCTATTGTCTGTTTTGGAATTTAAGTTTAGTTATTTCTAGGCATTAATAAATTAGTTATCCGGCCCTAATCTTGGACCAAATAAAATATTAGGTAAAATAAAAATCATCCAAGAGCTCGGAATAGAAAGATACTTACCTCTTCATGGTGAAAATTCGTGTAGCTGTGGCCAAAACTATAAGAAAAAATGTGTGTAACGATACTCAGAAATTTGCTCTCATACTCGTATGCTATTAAGCAGATATGTACTTGATAATGCATAAATGGGTCAGCCCTCCGCAAGACCACGGTGAATACGATATGTTTGTGGATTACGAGTGCTGCGTGGTGGGTTTTGAGCGAAGCATTCCTTCACCGTTGCGATTTGAGTGCTATGGAAACCCAAAGGGTGTACAGGAGGGAACTAATATTCGAAAAGATCTATTCAAAGACAGAGAGATGAGTGACTCCACCCCATTTCGACATTACTCATTTCCCCACCCTTCACCTCCCGCGCCTCTAAAGCGCCTTGTATGTATTTAGATCGAGAAATGGTGATTCGATTACAGAAATTAGTAGATAATCCGATCACATTTTCCCGTCCTTTTTTCAATGCGCGGCAAAACAAGAAAACGGGGATCTTTGGTCGTGGGACTTATAAATCATGATGTAACAAATATTTAGACTATTGTATTATTATGATATCAACAGGAGGTCTTGCAAATGAAGGAACAAATCAAGTTTGCGTGGTGAAAGAATGGGGAAACAAAGAAATTACGTTGACTTCGCGCGAAAGAAGAAAAAATAAGCCCTATGATATTCGCGAAAAAAATATTTCCACTCCCAAAAAAAAACTTCGAATAGAAAAAAAAAAATAGATTTTAACATATAATTCCACGACGGAAAAACAAAGAAAATAAGCATAAAAAATTTTGTCGCCGACGGGAATCGAGCACGGTCCCTCCGCTCCGGAGCCCAGTACGATGACCACTAGACCAAACCACCTTGATACCGCTCAGTGATAAATAGGGTTTTTATAACGACTATAAATCTTTAAACGCCTATTTTGTTTAAACTATTGAATATATATGCCCATATGTGGGGTGATTCGTGAAAAGCATTCGGAGTTCTATATGCATACCAATTTTCATCAAGATCTGCGACCCGGTTATCGGACACTCCCCTTGTCAGTATTCAAATTTAAATTCGAATAGAAGGCAATGAAAAGTCAAAGGTAAACCTGACATTGAAAAATGACGATTGGGATTGGACAATAAGGCCCTATGTTCTCTTTAAATTATGCAAATACTTACGCAGCAAAAATAGGATGCTCCATATAGCTCTAAATTTAAAAAAAATTCATAACTTATGAGAAAAGGTAGAAGATGAGGTTTTCTAGATGCAAGAAGGTGGAGTTGAATGTATTTTATTGGTGGGCATAAAATAGTCCAGGAGGGCTATTACGGATCTTGGGCGACTCACTCGTCACTCACTCGAACTTGCCACTCGCAAGTCGCCACTGCGATTACGGAACAGGGTGCGACTCGTATCTCGCTAGCGACTTGACGGGCGACTTCTGAGTGTATGAGAATCTCCAGTACAGTTTTCTGAGCCAATAAGCAGCCTTGTTACAAGTCACGTGGTGCAGCAGACGACTTGAAAATTACTAGTATAATGTGATATCGTCACTTAGCTATATAGTAAATAGTACTTCCACAGATATGTACAATATTTTGTGCATATTTCAATGCAATAAAATTGATGCTCGGATGTTAGGTACGAGAATTTGCAGGAATTAGTGGAATTTCATTCGTAGCGGTCAAAATTGATAGTACCTATTTCGTGGCCGATAGAAGCAACTTATAAATAGCTTGAAATAATAATTTAGGAACTAATAAGGGCACCAATGGATACGATAATAACTCGAAAATATCCAACGTGTGAGCTTCAATCATTTTCACTCATGAGCTAGCCAAAAATGCTTGAATGAAACGGTTACCTATATACCAATGGGAAATAATTCGGCAACTATATAGTATAGTATACTACCTCCCGAAGTACTGTATTCCACAGCAGCACAATTTGTTTTCAGCATATGCTTTTCACTTAAAACATTTTCACCACTATATGTGATGTGAAACATGCTCAGCATAAGGCAGTGACCATTTATCCCGCTTATTAAATGCGTTCTATACAATGACTTTGCAATATACAGGTAACTACTTGATGTATTTAATTTGACTCTCCTTTTAAGCTTCCTTGCCTTTCACTGTAGACTTGCTTGCTGCCTACTGAGCTGGTGCATTTTTGGCCAGAAATGTGAATTATACTAGGTATTGACGGAATAGGCCCAAGTAAAAAAATTAAGAAAAATAAAGCACCGAGTTGTTATATTAAAGAAAAAATTACGTTTACATTGATTCAGTAGTAGTAGAATATATACCCACCTCTAAATATGGGTCTGGAGGTCAAGTAAATGCCTAAAGGAAAGGGTATTTTACAATTCAAAACATTAATTCTATAAATCTGATATTTATTGTACCATATTGTACGACTATTATTCCTTTATTCGTCGATTACAATCCCTGATTTATTTTACACATGAAACTAATTGAGGTAAGGTAAAGTAACTATGATCGTTGAGGATCGAGGTAAATGTAAGAAAAACAATAATACTTGACAAATTTATTTGTGTCACTTTTCTGATAAAAATATGCCAACGATAAATTAAAAAGTATCAAATACCGATCCCAATCACTTGCATCAATAGCATGGAGGAGCACATCAATAACATACTACTAATTATATGTCTCCGTTTATAGAACTTCATTCACATCAACACGATTTTACCCACAACTTGCACTAACCCTTCACTAGCAAATCATGATTCACGACGTCCATATAACGAAGATAATGGGCATACATTCTACAGCCAACGAACTTGTCGACAGAATCAAGATTTGATTCGAAAGCAAACAACACAATATTACAAACAACAAATCCATTGTTTAGGAATAGTAACCAAAATCAAGTACGCTAGAGCTAAAGGGTAGCAAAATGAATAACATAGACATATTATTCGAGCCAATTTCATCACAGTTCAATCACAATAAAGCTTCTGCTAAAACAACTTCGCGATAAAACATTGTCACTATCCAAATCACAACCGAAAGATAACGCAACACCACTATGATTTTTAATCAAACAATGAATCTACATTGTTACAATATTCACTGTAGGTAAATATCACTAAGTATCACCATGGTTGCACGAATAACTGATTAAACACATCGATGGATAGCGGCGAAATGAATACAGTAGAGCACATTAGGTATTACGCCCTGCACTCGCGTAATCAAAACACACGTGAGAAGAACAGGGTACCGATGAACTCGGATAAATTTATTCCTCGGAATCAACACTACTTCACCGGCAATTCGTCATTTTAACCTAAATCCATGGCTTATCATCTCTATATTCCTGCGTAAACAACAGACAATATGGACGGAAGACATCTTTAAACAGCAGACAATCGCCAAGCGAATCGGAATCAAGCCGGCGACTCGACGAGTGAGCACCTTCGTCGAGGGTGACATGGGGAAGCGACTATTTAGTCGCCGAAGGCGACAAAACGGTGTTCCGTAATCGCTCGCGGTGAGAGCTGAGTCACCGGCGACTCCGAGTCACCATACGGCCGGCGACTCAAGATCCGTAATCGCTCAGGGTGAGAACTCAGCCTGAGTCGCCGAAATGCTAGTTGTCGCCGGTGACTCGCGGTTCCGTAATAGCCCTCCTGGTACCCGGTGGAAAACTTGACGTACCGCGGTAATATTTTGGATGAGAGTGATAAGTGACAACTCTAGTATGGAGCGAGTGTAAGAAGCATGGCCATTGCGCAAAGAGGAGTAGTAGAATAGAGGCATTTGAAATATCAGTTAGAAGAAGGAAGGGAATGTTTTCACTGGGTAGTAAGGCAAATGAGGAAGTGATGTTTGGTGGCGTGGAAATAAAGTTGTTGACAAATATTCGGACACTGAAAAAAAAGGTGATGAATGAGGTACTGAAAGGTAAAAGTATAGAAGGATGAGTGATTAAAGAAATGCACATATCTAGTGCCTAGCAAGTGCAGAAGGGAGGGAATAGGAATTTAGGACTACACATAGAGAGGCAGAGGGCTTTAGGACCTCAAGAGAGACCTGATGGAGAGCAAGTAATATTTTGGGAATATGAATGCTGGAATAAGAACTAAACCAACCAACCCTATCTCGTCGCAGAGGAAATTTCCCTATCACAGCCTTATTTAAAAAAGCACTTAGAATTCTTGTTAGAAGAAAGGTGTTCATTGTTACGGAATCGCAGGGAAATAAATTGCCAAAAAATGTGAGGCAACGAACATTAAAATAGCGTGATGCAATGGAACAGAGGCAGCCAACCATTCTGACCTAACGAAACCTATGTCTTTGTCTTCCGTGGACAAAAGTACGATTGTATTGAAAAAAGATGCAAAGAATAACTTATATATCTCTCCGCGGACTACTAACATTTTCTCATTGTCAATAAATGGTCGGTGGAGCAACGGTTGCCAATCACTACATCATCTACATCAGTGTTTCCCAGCCCGTAGACGTCTGCGGACCACCCAGCCTAAAATTAAATCACGTACGGACCACCCCCCAGCCCCCACCCTTTCACTTTTAAACCTTCTTAAACGCCTTTCTCATAATCAAATTCAAAGGTGATTTATAAAATCAGTTCTAATAACACTTATTTTATATATTATTTCTAAGTATAAATTAGTGTATAGTACAACTAAATTACCCACCTCCTCGTACAACACACATCGCTTTCAAAATCCTTATTTATTGGCAACTTTTTATACGTCCTGCGGACCACTCCCGAGCCTCTCGTGGACCACCGGTTAGGAACCGTTGATCTACATCTACATGCTACCCGGCGAACCTCCGCAGATTTTGGCAGAATCTCTCGTGTTTCTCGGAGAACGAGGTGTGATTGAGTTAAATGGCCTCAGATCACTTTTAAAGGAGGTAGATTCACTTTGAGTGTGCACCCCGAGATGAATTTATCTTCAACATTTGCCGGGAAAGAAATAGGTATTGCATTCTTTAGCTCTTCTATCTTAGCGGCAGACACTATCTTCAGTCACTTTGCACCTATAATCCCTTCATCTCCTCCAGAAAACCTACTTTGTGTTATCTTTCCTCATAAACGCAAGGTTCATGCGCGATATGGTGGCATTGGTACGTGCAGAAATATCCACCTGTTGAACTTTCCCGCTAATTACAAAAAAATTGCAACATGTATCTGATCTAACATAATCCCATTTATGAGGCAGGAATCATTTTAATAATATCTACTAAACCAGTTGATAGGTGCATTGTGGAATAATTCATTATAGAACCTACGTCTCTTTGTACCTACGAATACAATTTTTGAAGATTTTCACATGATTCATCCTTATTATAAAACTTCCCTATCTCAAAATTTCGACTGATGTAATTCTGAAGCTCACGTTATGTTTAGGCATGGTGTTATTTCATGAGAGCTCATTCAATTGGAAATGTCAGTAAACTACTTCATGCTGGATACTATAGAAAACCAACATTTCTTAGCGTTAGAATATAATTACTTGCTTCAAATGAATTTAAAAAAAAGTGAATTTCATGAACTATTATAATCAACTAATGAAGGAGCCACTACCTAAGTAAGAAGAATAAGGGATTAATTTTATTGAAATTAGCACTAGTTAAATGTATATCAGATAATTCAAAAAGTGTAGCAAATAACTTATTATATTTTAATGGTCATATTAAGTTTTATTATTTATTTTAATTAGCTTCTTACATCAATTCTGATAACAAATAGATCATGTTTTGAATGGCTTTGAAAAGTAGCTTCTTTTAAACCTACCAATTCAAAAGTGAGCTGATAAGTGATAAAAATCATTGAGTGTCTCAACTCATTCACAATGGATGGTGAACAACAAATCATTCGTTGCGAGCAATCATCCTGCTATTTCGTCCACGTGACTGACACCCGATAAGCAACGTCCATTCAAGCAGCGGTAGCCAGGAACACATCTTGCAAAAAGGGCTCCCTTTCTGCATGGAGAATATTCCTCTAAGAAGAACACAAAACAAGGCATTTTTAGACGCAGCGTATGACTGAACCCATTTTGATGAATTATTACTGGTGTACCATTGAATGGTACACCAGTAATAATTCATCAATTTTTTGACACACGGTGCATTTGAATATGACCGTTGAAAAAGTTTTTTAATTTGTGGAAGAGTTGTGGAAATGTACTCGAGAGCATATTAATAAGAGAAATTAAAATTTTTCTTCATAATGAGTGTGTGCTAGGCGTGATATACAGGGGTTAAAAGTTGAAAATCACTGGATTTACTCACTAAATGGAAAATTACTGAGTAGATATACTTACGAAGATAGGGAACACATGAGGGACAACACCCACATTGACCCCCTTTTGGATTTATTATGCCTTTTGAAGGCGGGCAGGTTTCCTTATTCACAAATAAACAGCTTATTCTTGCACATATATCGGGAGGACAGCTCAGAGGGGTTGTACGTACTCGGAAAGCATCAACCTCCATAGCACAGACTATAAACGTGGCCAGCACTACAGCATTAAACTGAAAAAGATTGAGATAATGACATTAAATTGCAACTGAGCAATGTGTGCTATCATGAAATGACACCATCCATGAACTTTACAGGATGGAGTGGTCCATCACTCAATAGACCCATGACTATCAGTCACACTAGTGCACATCAGCAAATTTAAGAAATTTTGTATGCAATAACAATAGAAAGCAACAACAGTTTGCTTTTTCGTTGACAAGGAATGATCGTAACAGGCTACTCCATGGATATTTTTGCATTATTTCACTAATCACGTGTATGAGGTCTTTAAAGCACGCTCATATTTTATGCATCTGGGTACCTGGGTTGTTGCATCTATGGACAGGAAAGACCACAAGTAATCCAACTAGAAAAAAACTGGCTTTTCTCTTATTCAAGGCATAGCTTGTGTACCAACCTTGTCTTCTCAGGAGATGTTTCTATGTATTCGTTTTTCCAATTATCCCATTTGCGGAAAATATCTGCACGTGTTTTTCTACCATTTGGACAAAGGCTACACTCCCTCGCAAAAATATTAACATCAGCTGTCACCAATCCGATGAGTCGTCCGCGGCAGCTCTCCACTCCACTATTTTATCATTCACCAAAGTCATTCCTACATAGTTTCATTCCATTCCTCAGCGTTTTCACCTTGGCCTCCTTTGTTAAATTCTCGTTTTTCTTCCTTGGTCTTCTTCAGTCAATCTTCCAATCCACTTCTCCTTCCAGTACTCTTTTGCCACGAAATGTTTCCGGTCAGTTTGTCGCCTCTTCATCCCAGAGCATGGATTGTACGCCATTTATATCCATCTATTGGTAGGTCTTCTTTGTCGGTGATTCTCTCTGTTCATTTGAGTAGTAAATAATCAAGTGAAAAATTCTACTCCAATCTTATCTTGGGAAATTGAAAGAGAATCGATAATAATTAACGAGGAATTGAATAACATGGATGCATTTCATTATTTAAACTAAGAGAAATTTAATGTCAAGATCAACTACTGCTGCCAAAAACATTTTCTGTACCAGGAATGCGATAGACGCATATCAATATACGTTATAAAGAAACAGGTACCTAGTGCATTTAGACATGAGCAGAGAAAGAAGGTTCATGTAGAGCACTACCATCAGTAAAAGATTAATCAGGTGAATTGTACGTAATTTCGTAAACACAAAGAACTTCCTTAGGAATTGCCTTGGAGCATATTTTTGTTTGCGCTAAGGATGGTTTCGGGGAATGCTGCATTTTAAGCAGTCTTAATGCCTCAACATTTCAATCAGCACTATTGATGGCTCTAGCATACAGGAGCCGAAACCTCGCAAGTTTTGATGAAGGTTGGAGGAAATGTTAGTCTCACAAAATAAGAAATACAGTTTCGTACGTTTGGTGATAGTCGAAAAAACAGCTTAAACACGGACATTTAAAAAATGGCGCTTTTCACATTCACGATATTCTCGTTATCAATTATATCAGGGAAGTTTCAAAGTAAGTATTCATTTAATGTCTCATTTATAATTTAAATTCAGTCAATAATCTGAAATCTCTACTGAAATAGCCCATTACTTGTTTATTATTTAAAAATTTATTGTAAAACGTTTAAATGTTTATACTTTTCAAGTGCTTCTCTTTCTTCATGGCTCATCCTTTTCACCTATCATAACTGTTTTCATTCTGTGTAAAATCTAAATATTTGGAGATGGTGTATTTAGATTCAAGAGAAAAAACGTTTTGAAATTTCCCCAGAAGCGCCTTTTTGATGGTATTTTACGGAGGTATTTTACATTTTTTTGCTTCTATCACTTTGATAGTGTTGTTCGTTTTCCACGAGAATAAACAAAAACGTCTTATGGCATATTTTCAGCAAAAAGTGGAAGAATGTTGTCATTGTAATAAAATTCTCTCCACCGATGATGTCATCGAAGACTGACTTCAAAAATTGCATTTGGCGATTTGCATATCCATTGCATCCTGACTACACGTTACAGACGAAAATGAAACTTTAATATTCTCAATAATTTTTAAGCATTACTTTCATCTTACGTGAAAATATTCAAAACATTCTTAGCAATTGCTCTCGTGGTCACCTCTGCCAATTTCTATCCGAAGGTAATGCATGTAACCTGAAATAATAGGACAGAGATGCAGCCAAATGAAAGAATTTTATCCATTTTGATTTTATAGTTTTAATGCTGATGGAGCCTCGCCGAGAGCTGCAACCAGTTCGCCGAGACTAGATGGAGCTCGCCGAGAGTCCCTTATATGATGATCGGTTTAAGCTGTTCCACTCATTTGCATGCGATGGTGTCTTGGTGAAATACCCTTCACCCCTGAAAAATGAAATACGCTTCACCCCTTGGTAGGTGTAACCCTTCATGTTTAGCAGAGGCATGGCAGGACCGCTTTCCTTAGACGACAGGAGCTTGTGATGACCTGTTTGTGATATGATATTTTTCTTCTCCACTTCAACAAGTATGTGGAAGCCACCCCCCTAAATATTTTCTTAAGCACACTCGTGTAGTTAAAACAGCAACTGTAACTGGAGGCTACGCGATAGTTGCCAATTAGCTGACGTTTCACTGTGTCTCCCAATCCTTTTACATGTGCTTCCTTCTTGGGAATCCTTGGGAAGCTGCTTAGTTTCGCCACTCAGCTGCTACTTTAAAATCCTCCTCGGAATGGATATGGTTGAGGAGAGTCGCATCTATTTTTACAATGCGCAGTGGATTCATGTAGGTAATAGTTATATACTTTTACAGATCTGCAAAAGCTCCTCCAGGAAAGGGAACCAGAGAATACTGGCAAAATTATCTGACTCAGTGAAATAAGTAGTACTGCCCGTTATTACGACAAGTTTCAATGATTCTAACTACAGGTCCTTCGTCTGGACGATATTAGAAGGCAAATGGGTGTACCGTAGCTTGTCTATTGCTGCAAAGCCCCTAAATGCCCTCCCGAAGAACGAAGAAATAATAATAATTAATGGTTTTTGCGGAACGGAAAGGCTTGAGAATAGTGCAAGTTGCTACTGCTTCCCATGTAGGTATATCATTTCAAGTTCAGCAATGGGTGTATGAGCCAAACAGATTTAATATTTAATTATTTCCCTGATAGTTAACCCAGATTAATATTTTTTTATATACGGGTTCCCCCAGAGCGTACGTAACTTATACCCTCCCTTTTCTAGGACAGGTTTAACAAAACTTCCTCACCAGTATTGGTAATTGAGATGACTGAAACGTTGCAATGAAATATGGCCTAAACACATTTTCTGAAGGCCTATCCCTAAACCCTTTCATTTCTTGGCACCTTCTATGCACTACTTACCACATAAGTGGAAGCACTTAATGCAGTACGTAGGCTTTGCCAAAAACACCTCCTGTGCATTTTACATCACGGGGTTGATTTTTTACGTGTTAATTCATTCTTGTGTACCTTATTCAGTTTCTTGTATACGTTATTCCTAAAAATATGGTAGTTTATTTGGTAGAATTATTTAAGATAATATTAATAAAAGGAGAATCTTTCAAGAGCTTTCAATCGGAAGAAAGATTAGCTGTTATTTAAGCTAGTGCTCACTCCAAATTTGCTTTCACCTTTCTGATTAATACTTTTAATAAGCCTCGCGACCCTTCATGCGGTTGGAAGGATCCTTCTTTGAATAAAAGCTACCATTTGGATTTAAAATTCAGAACACAATGCCGCATCGCATGGTATTTACAAATTGTTTTTTATAATATTTATAGATTGACGAACTTCACGGAACAAAAGGGAATGAACTTGAGTCAGAAAATGCTAAAGAAAAAAAGCTAGTTTATTTTCTGCAGGAAGCCAAGCTTATTAGTTGCGAGAAACATTCCGTTTACTTACATCCTGTCCCTATTCCTATTAGTTTTCCCTATTCTCTACCCTTTTCATGGCTGGTGTACTAACACCCCTTGTCAAACGCCCCTGTGTAAATGTAGATGAAGATGAAATCGAACCCATTACCTTCCGATTTCCAGGCAGAAATATAACCTAACCTGCTTGTGCCGCGCACGGCCGCGTATCTCACGGCACTCGTCGTTGAAGACTTAAGGTAGTTGGAGCTATTTTTGTTTGCGTACAAATTTTCGTGAAACTATACGTACGTGTCCTGTTTAGTAACATCTATAGATAAAACTGAAAAAACTGCATCATACCATTTTAGTTTCTTGGAAATTCGATGATGATACAACAGGTAACCTTGTGGCGCATGTCACATATTTAAAAACAATTCGATTATAGATTTACAGATTTTCTCTTAAACGCGAAATTATACGTTTTATAACATCTTAATAGTTGCTAACAAATATCAACCTACCATGCGAAGTGATTAACAAGTATTTAGTTATAGTTTTCGCTAAATGTCGACTTCCACGCCGAAAACCCGATTCATAGGAATGCTTTAAGTAATCGTAAGACGAAAATTAAAAAATATTATTGTTGCATAATTTTATTTACTGCATGTATGGTAACTTCAATGGTACAAACAGATGTATTAAGGTGAAATGTGGTTGAAGAATTTTTTTTCCGAATTTCGATGAAATTTTTTAAAAAAATTTTATCGAAATGTTTCGATGACGATAGCTGTCATCGATCATCGTATAGAGTGTACACGATGATCGATGACTATCGATGATCGATGAATGTCGATGATCGATGAATGCCGATGATCGATGAATTACGATGATCGATGACTATCGATGAACTGTGCATATACATCTACAAAATACCCTGCAAGCCACCTCAGGGGTGTGTGGCAGGGGGTGAGTAATCACCAACATAAATTACACTATATCCTAAAGTTGGTGTAACTACGACTAATTATGCATCAGAATAAATCGCTAATGCTTGTCATGAGGAGAAGCCTCACAAGCATGCAACACTACACTACAGATGTCATCAAAATGGAGAGTGACCTCAATATACATGCATTCTACAACTACACAGATGGACAGGGACTCAAGACCCATGTAGAAAACATGCTAGGCGTGCTGTTAGTATGTACTAGGTAACAGAAAAGGATTCAAGTATTAGGAGTACTACCACTACTAAGACCTACACTACCTAACGACAAACCTAGATAAAAGTCTCATAGCAGCTATTATGGTCCCTTATCGTTCGTGGGAAAAATGACATCTTAAATCTATCCGTTCTGCAGTCTAGTTCCCTAATTTTACTCTCATGATCTGATCTACCGTAGTATGTCGGATTTCGTAAAATATTATCAACGTCGTCAGAGAATAGACCGGTTTGGAACTTACATAATAGATTTAGTCTAAATTTTAATCGACGGTCTGAAAGCTTTTCCCATCCCAGTTGCTGCAAAAGGTCAGTAACACTAACGAGATTATCATAACGGCCTTTAACATATCTTGCCGATCTTCGCTGCACGCGTTCTAACTCAGTTTCCAAGCCTATCTCATAAGGATCCCAAATACTGGCGGCATATTGTAAGTGGGGTCTAACGAGGGAGAAGTAGCTGATTTCCCTAACTTATCGTCGCACTTGCCCAGTACTCTTTTAAAAAATCCCAATTTACGATTTATGTGCAGTAGTGATGAGCGATATATCGCTGTGATTGAATAACCGATACTAAAAAGTAGCAATCACAGCCTGTGACTAAATAATCGAAACCACTGTGACTGTGAATTCGGTGAATTCGGCTGCTACCGCTGCTACCAACTGCACCAGTGCAACCAACGAATACCACTGCTACTGCGTATTAACTGTGATTGAACCTTATCGCTACTTCTGTATCGTCTACCACAAACTTGAGGGAAAACATGAATTCCAAACATCTAACTGTTGCCCTGCCATCGTCCTCAAGGCGCAATAGCTGTGGTGCTTATGATTTATACATACATTTTAGTTCTAAGGCGTTCAAATGAATGGAAAAAAATAAGAAAAATTAGTGATATAAGGATATCGATCATCCTCATCGATGGTTCTCATCGACTCATCGATATCAATGATTCGCATCAACTAATCGACTCATCGGGATCGATGATTCTCATGGACATCGATGGTTCGAATCGACTCATCGGCATCGATGATTCGCATCGACTCATCGGTATCGATGACTCCCATCGACTCATCGACATCGATGGTTGATGACATACATCGTCATCGATTATAGTCATCGCACCGCGACGACTAAAATCATCTTCGATGACTTCGATTAATCGACTCATCGCACAAACCTACTGGGAGGAGTCAAGACTAGTGATGGGCAAAGTCGGTCTTTTGAGAGATTTCGGTCGCGTCGGTCACTCCCGCTTGTGATTCGATCTTCGATCGTCGATCAGCGAGACCGATTTTCCAGCTAGTGAGCAGTCCAAGTTGCCTACGATCAATGATCTCTCAGGAAAATCGTGATAGATAAAAAATCTGGTCATTCGTGAGTTTCATACTGTAAGCATGACCGAGGTGTACAGCTTTGCTCTTGATAGCACAGAGCAGGCACAGAGTTTCAGTGCAGCTACCTCGTTCAGTGCCGGTTTCCGTGGAGTTGTGGGTAATTCTTTGAAAACAATTGAAGGCACAATTGTGCAATTGTGCGAAGGTTTGTTTTGTTTTTACACAATGCTCTTGGTTTGTGATTTTAAGTATAGTTATACGAAGAATATTAGGAATATCCCACTTGATTACAAAACTATTGAAGTGTGACATTTTATCGACCACAAATTATTAACAACTCATTATAGAAACCAATGATTAATACTAATTTAGTAGCGAAATTTTATTTTGTTATGTAGTTCGAAGCGATCAACGTTTTCTTTTGGCTGTAAGAATTTAAAGCAAATTATCCGACTGTAGCACTAAAATTCAATTTTCAAATACAGTTTCACTTGTTCACGAGACGTAATATTGTCGAGAATATTGAAACGATGGTTTATCGTGTATTTAAGTGACAATGCAATTATGGAAATTCAGTGATTACAAATGTTATATGTGCTGTGATGTATTGCGTGTGTTCTTGTGGTGATATTTTGATATTTAAAGGTTATTTGTGTTAGGTAGACTTACGCTCCTAATGGATGTGTTATGACAGGAAATACACCATGGAGGTTATAAAAGTTTCTGTGCTTCTGAAATGGCATAATATTGCGTTGTGTTTCTGGACGTGAGTTACACGAAGAAAGTGTATGTTCAACTTATGCTAAAGTTGTAGTTTATGTCGTAAATTTACCAAGAGTTAGTGCTTCAAAAATAGCCTATATAGTGAAGTTAATGGTGGGTTTTTGTTTGTTTACGTCGTAGATTTTTAAGTTACAGTACCCCCTGAAATAATCTCATAGTTTGCTGGTGTGTTTGTTTAAGAGTGAATTGCATGTAAAAAAGCGAACGTTCAACTTTGGTAAAGGTTTGTTTACATCGTACTATATATCTATAATTTAGTTACTGTGCTTCTGAAATACTGTCTCGTGATCGTCGAGTGCTTACAATATTAATAAATGCCAAAATCGAAGATTTGTTCATAGGTTAACGTAATATTCGTCGTTTATTGTTTACATCGTAAATATAAAGCATACATTCAGAGTATTAGTGCAAATACAGGAGTCCAGGACATTCGCTGTGTATATATATATATCTGTGATTCTAAAGCCTGAATCACACGATCATTTTTCAGGGATAGCCCCAATGATAGCTTAAGGGATAGCTTAAATGACAGCTCAAGGGATAGCTCAAATGATAGCTCGAGCTGTCATTTTTCCGGTCACACGATCATTTTTTCTGTAGGTGCTCGCATCATTGCCGGGAAATTTGTCCTACCAATTTTACGTTTACCGAGCTAGTTCGACCAGAAGTCACTAGCGGCGACACAATTGCGTTTTGCTTCCCTTCGCTCTGATTGGCTGAACTTCAGATTCATGTACGTGTTCAGGGACGGAAAAAGGGACAGGACCAAATGATGGAAAAAGGGATGGCAATCCCTGTCATTGCCGCTATCCCTGAAAAATGATGACGTCAGAGCTGTAGGGAAAGCTATCCCTTGAGCTATCACTGGAGCTATCCCTTAAAAATGATCGTGTGATTCAGGCTTAATAATAACAATCAGTCCTACGATGAATACTTTTTTGTGAAGTTGCTTCTGTCGTGATGTTGTTTTCTTCTCGTGAAGCACTTCTTGTGCCAAAGTGAACTGAATAGGACTTCACGTTTACTATTCTCAATATTTGTTGAAATATATGCATTTTTTCAGCCACTTGAGTGATTTATATCTAATGTAAAACGCTCCTTACAAAACATGCTTCGTTTGTTGCCATCGATTAAAATCGTTGGGGTTTCACCATGCACTTCGTCACTTAGATAACTAATCAAACTAGTCAATTATATTGATGTTCAGTAAATATGTTTTTCGCAATGCCACATTATAGATTCTAAATGTTTAAAAAGCATATTATTAAATGATGGTTTGTATATGTACCTGCGTACCTTTCAATAAAATGTATATTCAGTAAAAATGCACTTTGTTATAGTATTGAATCTTTAGTTCTATATTAATTCCCCCTCACAAAATGCTTTTGCCCGTACATTGGAGATGTTAATTGGTTACGAAAACGATTTGATTATTATAGTTATGTCTTACAGGGTATTCAACAGTTATACATATCAAATTCTTATCAGTAAGTGTTAACATATATTGCTTCTAAGCTACCTATAAGAAATGCCTAATACACACAAAATATTTGTTATTATGATGTGTATGAGTAGGGATTTAAAAACTGATTGCAGGATGTGATGAATCTTCTTAAATTGTTTGGCACTGACAGTGCTAATTTTAAACCCACTACATTCGTTCTTCCTCTAGATGATATTGCTGCTATCATTAAGAAGCACCAATGCAATGCAATAAAATATGTAAGCGTCAGTGAGTTTCTCTGCTATCTGATTGCTACTCTAGTTGCCATTTACTAGACTATATCATGTAACATGTAGGGAATACTATATCTAGGCAAAATTATAACTAGTTTACTCTGTAGATTTTATGAAATGCATGGAACAATCAGGTTATAAGAATGTTTATTAAATATCTGACCTCAATATATATGTTTATTATCTTTGCAAGGAATAGCCTCTGATCAATTATTAATTTACACAATGGTTTAGTGCTTATCAATGGTTATAGCCATCAATAACTTCAGACCAATATCCACTCTGCCAGTTCTCTCTATATTATAGAACTGTAATCAGAAAACAGTAGTGTTTACATATCATATGAGTGATAACAGTTGTATGTCATACCTAGTTTTGATTCAAAGAAGAAAAATCAGCTGTGCATACTGTGACAAATGTTTATTTCCCCCATGCAATCATTGAATTTGCTAGAACAATATACGTACCATCTTGGATTATTAAGAGTAAAGATTCTGAGTGTATTTCATGTTGATTTTTGCTTGATATACTTACTGGATACTTATGGGAACTAAAGCTAATATCTTTTTATTAATTTTCTTTTGACATTTTGAAAATATCTCTTCCTTCATGCTACCGTAATGGACTTTATGAAAGGATTATTCTCTGTGGGTTTGGCAATGTTTAAATAATAGATTAGAGTTGAGTATTGGAACAGGATTGTGATTAAGGAGTGAATAGCGTAAGAGGAAGATGGAAAAAATTGTGGGTTCATGATGTGGTGGAAGAGACATTAAAGGAGGAAGATTAGGAGTCTTAAGAATAGGAGAGAGTGTGAATGAAGTAATGTATGAATGCAATAGAGGCAAAGGATATATGCCAATATAGGGTATTATGGAGTAAATTATTAGAAGAGAGCCAGTTTCCAAATCCAAACAGACATCACTAACAGCAGAGAGCAAACAATATCATGTGATAAGTTGTGTGCCTCAAGTTATCCAGGTACTCAATTACTTAGCAGTCAACTTAAGTGTACAGATGTCATTCCTGTGTGACTTAAAGTCAACTTGATCAGAATAAAATTATTTTTTATGCCCTCATTTAAATTAAATGTCTGTCATAATTTAAGTCAAGTATGCACTCATAGTTTTGGTAACACCCTTTTATAAATTGAAGAAGTTAATGGAGAAGAGGGTCATGGATGGATAATAAAGCAATGGTAGGTAATCAATGATTTTTCACTTATAACAAAATTTTAGTGTAAAATGGATTTGGTCTATAATGCTTCATGCTTAATGAATGCTGTTACATATTATTAATATTATTTATTTCACTGATATGAGGAACCTAAGAAGCTTTCTCGGGTTTCCAACAGGGTGATGGTCTCCATGTAGGCTGACGTTTCGATGTCTGACTCAGTCATTGTCATCAGGGGTGATGAAAACTAAGGGTTGTGCAACCATTCATAGATCCATTTATTTTTAATAATCAATAAGTGAAATAAATGTTGGTTTAGGTTTTTTACAATTACTACTTGGCTTATTTTGAATATGTTCCTTGAAACCCCAATATGATTAAGTCTTAAGTCGACTCCTATTGTCATGATCTTTGGTAAATTTATGAATATTAATCAACTGTTATCAAAGGACATGCTATGATGTATTGTTTACCTGTAGTAGAAATTAACAAGGGTAATTATAGCTGTTAGGCTCACACATGCCAGATTGGACGAAGAGCAGGAACGAAGGGAACATAGTCCACTCAGCATCTGTGGATATTTTTCCTCATGGTAAGTGGCTTGCCAGCTCACTCCAGCGTATAGATTGAGAATGGTCATTGAGTAGAAACCATTAGATGCTTAAGACAAATAGCAAAAAACAAATAGTGGAATGAAGTTGTAACTGGGGCAGAATTTTAGTGGAACGAGGTGTCCTACTCAAGATATTTAATGTCTTGTATCAGCAATATTCAAGAATTTAATTATGGGGGATATGTAATGCCTCAAGTCCTGATATAGGATGCAAACAAAAGGTTGGTTTGGAAGGTTTTATAAAGGGTTTGATTTGGGTTGTGGCCTTCGATGGATCTAAACCATTGGCTAATGTTGAGAGGGTGAGATTAGACTAAAGTTATATGAGGAGTGGGTCTCGAGAAGGATAATGAAAGTAAGATAGAAAAAAAGTTAAGAGATACTTGACTAGGCGTTGAAGTTACATATCACAGTGAAGGAAATTTAGGAGTCCACTTCATGTCAGATAGTAGGCAATTAGAGGAAATGAGGTCCTGAAAGGCACTTTTGAAGGGAAAGGTTTGCTTCGTTGGGAGAGGTAGGGAAAATATAGGCAATTGAAATGAATGGATGTGATGCGCAGAACTAAATTGAAATATTTTAAGGAAAGAAATTTTTGAAGCAGGAAGGGTGGAGTGGTAACTGACCACTGAAATATATATGTCTGTTAAGCTATCTGTATACCATTATAATGGTGGTAAAATGTCATGGTCAGGCAAATATAAGAATTAAAGTGAATGTGGAATGATAACAGCATGTGGAATGAATAGACGTTGATAACAGTCCAATGCTATAATTGCATTACTCCACCAATGTTTGAGATAGGCATCAGTTTTTAAACTAAAATAAGATTTTCTTTGCCACTATAGGTTTCTGATTATCCTCATGAATGTTCTGCTAACTTCCTGCAGGTTCCTTCTAAATTTTCCTGCTAAATATTTACCAGGGATTTTGGATGTACAATGAGTAATTAGTACTATCAGAAATTTTAATTTGTCCTTTCCAAGGAATTAAATTTTAAATGAACATGGTCTAAGCTCCTGTGTACAAGCCATGTTCGAATACACACTTTGATGGATGATACGATGATTACAAATTTCCAGCACTATTTTACAGTATATGATGCTCTATTGCACGCAGAAATACAGTCTTTATTTATTTTATTGCTCACATAGATCATTTCTGCCAATTTAAAGTGACACAGTATCGGTGGTATGAAGTCATATATTGCCTTACTAAACATGTTAGTACATTTTCATTGTAATAACTCCTTGCCCATTTCAATGGGATGCCTAAGGCTGATGTAATGGCCCACTAATGTAATTCATTTTTGCTTACAACGAATTACAGTATTACGATATTTACATTATACCGTTTATTGAAGCTACACTCAGTGCAAATGCAAATGAAAGTCCGGAAACTCATACTGATATTTACTGATCAAGCCCTTGTACATTTTTTTAACTTACTATTCACTACAAAAGTATAATGATGAAAGTATGAATCAAATTACCTGTGGGTAATCATAATTTGCAGTTATCATGTCTCGAACGGTGTTTGGATCTAACCTATATTAACTGGAATCACGCTATTATTCCCTGAATCAAGTTCTTCAAATACCATTCCTCTAAATGAAAAGGAGAGTTATTGGCACATACGAAATTTTATTCTCCGAAAAAAGGATTCGCTGATGAGATTGCAGTTAAAAATATTTTAAATAACACCAAAAGCAAACTGCATTCCAAAAACAAACAATTCTGGATGAATTCACCGGTGATTTTAACACGCCGGTACTTCGGAAGACATATGGGAAGAAAATTCAGACGAAGGGAAAGCCAACGGACATCCAATGAAGCACTGGAAACATTCTTGATTGACAGCAACACCATTAAAGTCTAGAAAAAGTGATTGAAGAGAGAGGAGCGGAGTTGAATTTTTAAAATGCATTGGCAATATGAATCACAGTTGTTTATATAAACGGCCGGTATATATATAATACAGCGGCATGGGTATCAGGTTTGATTTCTAAGCGATCACGTCATAGACTCAGATATTTAATTATCACACAATTTACGACTCGTCGCGGCAAAGGAAAATAATTCATAGGGATATAGTATTGTACTATACTACTTACAAGTGACGATTAACCTATTGCACGTAATAAATAACGGCACTACATAGCCAACGCAGTAACAAATAATGCATTGCTTGGCGAATTAACAAACGGATAAGTACCTGGATCATGTTTAATTTCCATTGCATTCCTTTTGAATCTTAACCCAGCTGTCTCTTTGCCGACAGTGTAACGGATTCGGTCTTCATTTTTAATGATGTTATTATTCTACTAAAAAGCGAGCCTGCAAAACTGGTAAAACTCTCTCGATGCAAGATATTTATGTCGTGATGTAAATTGTTGACTGTTATTACGCTGCGTCTTTGTTAGCGCAACCGATCGGAGCATCGAATAACTGCCTACATCTCACGAAAGAGCGAGTAACTCTGGAATCTCTCGTGATAAAACTCACTCAAGATTTTTTTGGTCGGTCTCAAGTCTCGTGATCGATATTTGATGTCATGCAATCATTCCTGTCGCGATCGGTGAAGATCGCCTCGGTCATTGGAGAGAAGTCGTTCATCGATCTTTCTTTTAAGAGAACTTGCTCTCGGAATTCGATCTCTCACGACCGACCCATCACTAGTCAAGACGATCGTCTGAAGACGTGTCTCGTCTTGAGCACAGAGAGGGACATGTGTAGGAGGGGATCTTGGAAACAGTCTCACACCTCAAGTGTGACATTGAGTCCTTAGTGATTTCCGCTTCGACGGATAAGATTAGAAACAAGCGTCTGGTTGGTTGTTCTATCCTTTGATCTGATTGCGTATGCCACCAAGAAACGCCGCCAAAATTGCAATTAATGGCTGGTTGGAAAATGCGGCTAACATGCATATTAATATTTCATTAATGTCTGTCAGGCATTCCTTTCAAAGGACTTAAAACGAATTTGGAGGGTGAACTTTGACAAGGGCACAGTTTGACGAAAAACATACCGCTACAATAGTAAAAACCATTAAAAATTATATAATAGGGCTCGTTTTACCACAAATTCGTTTAATTTTAACTCCCATGAGAAAAGCTTGAATTTGGTTGTAAAGGTGAATTATTTCTTCGTATTTTTTAATTACTTACACTAAAGATTAGGGGTAGAAATTGTCACTGTCAGAGAGTTAATGAAGTGAAAATTTTGATTTTCTTTGTAAAAATTTTTCCTGCGTATAATTTATATGTTTTCCGACCACAATTTTACTTGGCTTAGTTTTATTCATATTTTTTAAATTGTCTAACTCGAAACAAAACGTGAAACCTTCCTTTATGCTCATTTTCTATTGCTTGCTTTGACTTTAACTTGATTATTTCGCTCCAATATCCCCCATTTTCTTCCATAAAAATGTTGTCGTCTTGTGAAACCGCAACATAGGCTTCAATTGGGAACTTATATCTGACGCTTTAAGTGCTTAAGGTTCAATGATCAGTGTGTACAAAACTTACAGTAGAATTTAATTTCAGAAGCTGCTTCACGTTGCAAATGGAAAAATTGCCGTTGGGTCAATTGCAGTGCCCAACGCTTTTGTAAACGTTAAATGGAAAATTGAATGAAAAATTCGAAATGAATGTCTTAGGATGGCCAAAATGAATAAAAAATTAGTAAAAACAGTAGCTTATTTTAATACGGTGTGCTCTGAAAAAGCAACGCTGCAAAAAAAACATCAAGACCCTCAAAGCATTAATTAAAAAAAATTAAATCATGACAACTCTCACAATAATAGAGCTTATTTATAGCCGTGAACATGATAGTGCTACTTAACCATCGAAAAAGTAACAATTTTGTTGTAATCAAGCATTCATTTTGTAGTAATTTGATGCTATGATTCTGTAGAAAATTGACATTATGAAACCGAATTATTACATTGATCCTTTTGGGACCCGAAATGGTTCCATTTAATTCTGTTATGGAAGTGTAATTAAAATTTAATTTTCTGAAAGACGTGGATCATTGAACCTTAGCCATTTTAAGCCTTCGGCATAAGTTCCCAATTGAAGCCTGTGTGACTATTTCCAAAGAAGTCAAACCTTCTGTGGTAGAAATAGGGAAAAATGGACGATAAAAGGAGCTAAACTCTCAAAATTTATAAAAAATCGAAGAATATGGGAAAATTAGCAAGTCTTTTTGACAGTCAATTTATTCCAATGTTGCTAATGAAATATTTAGTTATCATAATTTGTGTTTTCATTCAAAAATCTTCTAGGCGCATCACATTGGCCAATGAGTTGTTACAGCAAGCTCCGAAAAATGTTTTTGCTCCGCTGAGACAATACTTTGTCAAGGCAACACTCCGAATAAACAAAGACGCTGCTGATGCCAAAAAAGGCCGATAGTTGTATAAAATAGCAATTCTTCAGTCATGTGCAATACGTTTTGCAGAAATATGGAAAAATTAGCAACCATTATTTTATCATCAAATGTCAGGGCTGATAGGGAGTCAAATAGGCGATATATTTCCTGTTCAATTTTTAATGAGCGTCAATTTTCAATCACTTTATCCCTCTTCATCTCGTAATAACTTCTATCTTCCTTCTTCTCATTGAAAACACCCATGTCTACATATCCTCCCTCTTCGTCCCTTATGGGCAATATCATAGAGTAAGTATACACTTACTCTATGGCAGTATGAAACAAAACTCAGTTTCTGATAAGCTATATAAATTTCATGAGCATAAATAAATATAATGGGAGTTTTCGGAAAGGAATGAGACTAAATTTGTATCAGTACAATAGAGGAAGTGGAGATGCGAAGTGAACTGAGAATTATACAAAGAGCAGATAAGCCTTTCATCACATTTCACGACAGTTTTTTTTAGTGTGGCTGCGTTTCAATATAGAGTTGGAAAAACACCTTGAATCACTTTATTATTTCCAGAAAACGCTCAGCAGAGGGCTTAACATGGGCCTCCTTTCAAGCCCATACCGATTAGCGAAATAACTTAACTGGGTTAATCAAGTTGTGTGCAATAATCACAGCCTTGTCTCTCTTTTCTTTCGATGATGTATGGATACACTAAAAAGAAGTAATGGATTTAATGTATAGAGTCCTCTTTATATTGTAGTATCCACTATTGCAGTAGAAGCTTCCATACTTTTTGTGTCATCATCATGTAGCGTAGGACGTTCTCAGTGTCTTAACGTGTTTTATAAGACTAATTGGACACTATGAAGATAAATGAAGACGACACTCTTAAATTCATTTTGTTCCTACTATTCAGTAATGAAACAGTTAAACGATATACGCCTGAAAATCTCCTTCTATACACACACTTCTCTTTTTCTAAGAGATTTACCTATAACTTACAGGTCCATTGTAAATAATTTGAAATAAATGTTGGACCATAAGGTATATTATGATTCTTATGAATGAAAAATAATTAAGAGCGAAAACCTGTCTGTAAATGTTGTCAATTTTCTTGTTTGCTGTAAAAATATCTGCAATTCTTTTCGTGAAACTTAAGTTAAGGATTTTTTATAGTTTATTTAAAATGGATAAATATTATTGCAATTGTCAGCCTCAGTGGCGGCGGGGTAACGTCCTCGCCTGCTAACCCAAAGGTCGCGGGTTCGAATCCCGCCTGGGGAGGATTTTTCACTTCCCAGGACATGGTTGTTTGTACTTGTCAATTGTTGATTGCTAAAATACCCCGATGTAAAGGCCAACATAAGTGCTGTTTTCGGTGGTAATTAAATAATAAAAAATTACACACCTTTGTTTCATAATAAAAAAATAGAACATTGAATTAGCAGGTTATTTACGGAAGAAAGAGTCAATTTTGACCGAATGGTATTACAAGCAGTGCGTGTTTTGCGCATATGCTGAAGAAAGTTGGGGTAATGGGCCCATGGAATTCGATAAAAATGAAACAAGACTAAAGGTTGTTTTTTGGAACTCACACAAATTTGAAATGTGAACTTGCATGGAACTTCCCTTTGAAATTGTTGCATGAGGTATTTCAGCGTTTACAAGCACTCAATGCAATATTGCGGACTACATAGCCATGATGCATCGCGTTTTACTGTAATTTAAAATTTGGATTCAACATAGCATTTTTTCTCCGCCTACTGGATAACACGCCTACCGCGTCTATTTGTGACAAATATTCATAATTCCTCTAACCATTTAGATACCTAGGAAGTAAATGTTAAAATATATAAGAAGTGGGGCGGAATAAAGTTTCTCACATACTTGGAAAAGGCGTAATCCCATCATGGGTGTGATGTTCGGCTGGATATTCGTGTAGCGAAATCCTTTGTCTTGAAGTGCTCAGCAGGGGACGGGCGAACTCCCTAAATTTTCCGCAGATGGCAGAATGACGACTACCTAAAAAATAGCCAGTTTTCTCTTTTAAGAAAGAGTGCGTGCCATGGAATAGATTAGTCTCCCTCTTCATCACGTGATAATTTGTCCTTCATTCGGTCTCGAAAGTCACCTTTAAGACGGTGATTTGACATGTCAGTCACGAAAAAGTAAAAATCTGAATCGTTTGGGCGTGTTCTATCTCGTCGACGTGTTGGAATTCAATTACTCGAGTCCTTTACTTTGGCTCTTGGGATCAAAGAGACACTGATTCTGGAGAATATGAATTTTAACACACCCCATACTGTGGTGTCTCAAACGCGAATTCAAATACTTAGGATGAGCATAAATCCTTCGTGGGGAAATTTCATGGGCTCAACCGTGAGGGTTTCCGAAACTGGTTCTAAAGTAATAACATTATATTACGTAGTCGCCGATGACGCCGTATGTGCCGCCGCCGCACCGTGTCGGAAGAGGTCGGTTTTGTTGGTATGTTTAATAAATATTTGTCAGTGAACCATTTTTATAAGTGATGGTTTTGAAGTGAGCCAATTCTTTGTGAACAAACAGACAGTTTGCTGTATTAATATAAATAAATACAAATATAATTTTAAGCCATTGAATGAAATCAGTTTTTTATCATTATAAAATAAATTTGATTGAATCTTGTTTAGTTAGTTTGCTAGCCTCTCTCATTTTTTTTTAAAACAGCGGCAAATTTTTTAATTTGATATTTAATGTTGTCAAGCAATGTGACTAACATTGGACATATAAATAAATAGAGACCTTTTGATAATATTTCGTAACAAAAGATATAAAGAAAAGGTATCGCATAGTGCAGGATGATCAAAACGGTGGTGTGGAGATAATAAGGTGGCCAATTCCAAGTGAAAAATTAGACAGGACTGCGAATCGAATTATTGACCTTCACAATAACGCATTACAAAATTAGCCTTTTGGGAGGGGAATTTTAAAATATTTGTATTGAAAAGTCTTTAAAAAGTCTTGAATTTCTTTTTCATATATCAGTAGAGACGAAAATAGGCTGAATGCTTTCGAGATGTGGGTGTGGAGGAGGATGGAGAAGGTGCGTTGGACGGAAAGGAAGACAAATGAGGAAGTGCTTGACATGGTGAGTGAGGAGAGGAAACTTATAGATGAGATTAGGGGAAGGCAGGGTAGGTGGCTGGAAGGGGTAATGAGGGGTAATGGTTTGCTGAAGGCAGTGATAGAGGGAAGGAAGTTGGGTAAGCGGGGAAGGAAGAGAATCGGTGTTATGCACGGGATGAAGAAAGGTAGGTCTTATTCTGAGATGAAGAAAGAAATACTAGAGGTAGAAAGGACACGGCACGTGTAAGAGTTTGTTGGATATTCTCTGACCTTCATCACAACCTACCTCTAACCTTTACTTTAGTAGATTACTTTAATGAATGAATGAATATCAGTAGACACCATAACGGCTATGTAAGGACTTAGAAATAGATTAGTTGACTGGTAGTGTAGCTTACTAAATTATGTATTTCTTAAAGCATGTTTACGGAGTTTTATGGTGTTTCTTACAGCATGTTTTGCATGTTCTAGCTTCATAGGCAGATTGCCCTCTTAAGTAGCATGTAGAATATTATGTGTCATCGTACATGTGTGGCGTTCAGGTGGGGATTCTCTTGCATGCTGCATGATGGTTTTTAGTTTATGATGGAATTGGTTAGTATCCTTAATATTCATGACCGTGCGGTGTGCATGTGGCGTTCCGCTTGCATGCTGCATTTTGGTGACTTGTCATCCCCTGCCAAACACCCTAGTGGTGGCTCGCAGGGTATCATGTAGATGTATGTTAGTTGTATTACTTTGACTCTCAGACCCTTAATTATTACTTCCATCAAATAAAGAAAGGTGACGCCGACTTCATCGACATTGTTAATATCGATATTTGTAATAACACATGATAATTTCATTACTAGGATAGATTAAAAGTTATAATGTTTTAGAACTAACAGAAAATTTTCATTATTTATTAAAAAAAGGAGTTTACGTAAGTGTGTACCTCAAACAATAACTCTCTAGTTCATCTGGTTCGAAGTACTTTTTATTCACAAACATTCTCACAATTCTATGCTATGCCTAGTTATTTATTTAGTAATAAACTTGCACTCAATTGCTGTTCATTAATCAGTAAACCTTTCTCTACGCTGATGATTTTCTAATAAACTGTCAGGGCTATCCTTATGAGCCTTGTGATGTGATTTGTAAGGTTAATCAAGACGAACGACTCTGCTGTTGTGGATTGGGCGGATGAGAATTTCAATCTTCTGAAATGTAGCAAAAACCAAGCTATTCTACTCGCAAGCTCAAACATAATAAACAATTTCGACCCTAACATCATTCCCAAAATCAAAGTTGGGGATGTTGAGCTATCTTATTAGAACACTGTCTGCAACCTAGGCATGATTGTGAGGCATCCTCTCGTGACAAGCATCAGCGATTTATGCTAATGCATAATTAGTCGTAGTTTCACTAACTTTAGGGTATAGTGCAATGCATGTTGGTGATTACTCACCCCCTGCCACACACCCCTGAGGTGGCTTGCAGGGTATTTTGTAGATGTAGATGTAGATGCATAGTCCTCAATCATAGTCATGGATCAATTGTATTTGGAAATTTAAAGTAAAGTCAATAGTACGCTTTACCAACTGATGGTGAACAAAAACCTACGGCCGTTACAAACCCAGCAACTGCACATTGAATCACTAATCTTTCGTTATGTGGATTACTGTTGTCTCGTCTATTCTGATATAACGGCTGCGCAGAAACGATAGCGCGTCTCCTGAATGAGGAAATTTTCGATTTTTTTTAAATCAATGAGGTAATAGAGACTGCGTAGTACACTGCTCTAAACCCAAGGTTAAAGTGAAGCATAGTTTTTGAGACAAAAATTCGAAAGTTTGAGCGCCGGGGAAAATGGCCTGAAAGGGGGCGTGTCCCTTGTCTGACGTCACAACTGCTGTCGAGAGGCAGCAACGCCAGCAGTCTTCCTCGTCACATGACGAGCTCGGGCGATCCCGGTCGCGTGCATCAGTGACGGCGGAGTGCAGGACTGTAAATTATTAATAATGGGTATTCTTAGAGTGGAAAACCCGGTTGATAATTAATTCTTAGTGGAAAAACTTGGAAAAAATCAACACTTTACTTATGAAAAGACGTATCAACGGATCAATGCAGTTCCAAATATTTTGGGTTTGTTAATTTATCTTAGATCAAAGGACAGCATTTCTGCATATACTTCTTCCTCCTGAAAGTTCTGATTTCTTCGGGTACATTCAAAGTTGTAGGTATGTACGTATATCTCTTCAACGCTTTCATATGTCCAGCTCAAGAAAAGTTAGGAATCTCTAAATTTCCCATTTCCCCTCTTCCAAACCTCCTATTCATCCTAACAACCCAGAGAGAAAAAAAACCCTCCCCTTCACTCCACCTTCACAACCAAACATGTTTAGGGTATTGTGGTTTGTCTTGTATGACTAAGTACACCTCACTCCACACTCCTTCACCTCAGAAGAGTCCTCCCTGCGGGGATTCTCTTTCCCCCCTCCATTTTTCCTCAAGCACGCGATACCTCCCTGACCCAATCCCAAACTACTCCCCGCCCTTACATTATTTCCCTCCATACCTCCCCCCCCTTCCCGAATGCGGTATATATCAACAAGTTTTTGAAGAGTCCTCACCAGAGGATGACGTTATAGTACGTCAAAAGCCGGGTCGTGAAAATAAAATTATCATTGTGGAACCACAACGTCGAAGTTTTTCATTTATAAAATGTAAGTTCCACCAAGTAACGCCTAAATCAACCAGTTATATTAGTTGAACGGTTAAAAGACAACCGAAAGGCATTTTGGTAATACGTCAGGGAATTTCAAGGCAATGTATCAACAGTTGTTCCACTACGAAACGAAAATGGCGAATTATTAACAAGCATTTCGGACAAAAACAACCTATCAAGTTCCTACTTTCAAAGGGTATTCACCAAGTCATTGCAGATTACATCAGTAAAGGTAAATAATCACTTCCTTCATCCTAGATCCAGTTTTAAAACGTCGTTCGTAGCAAAACGGTTAAATAACTCAGATTTAAACTGACTAATGATCTCTCGTGGAGTAAACATATTCGATAAATTACCGGTCAAGCTAATCGTAATTTGGGATTTGTTGAAATAGTACATGACAAGTGCGACGATGAAGTTTAGACGTAAAGAAGACGATTAGAATAAATCCGATATGCGACTAGCCTGACTGCATGCCTATTGTAGCGGAGTATGTAATTTTAAGGACATTTATGAATTACCGTGCAAGACACAACGAGAGTGCGTGGCTCGGTGTTTTTACACACCAGGCATGAAACCCTTTCTTTGTGAATGAAGACTAAGTGCCCCTATCCTGTCCAATGCGAAAAAAACTACCCACCCCACCCTTATACATCACGGCCCTTCCCACGGACCTAAAAGGGATGAGCTGCGCAGTGGGATACTCCTCATGACTATTAGGAAGCGAAAAAACACCCCCCTCCGCCCTACTATCTCACAACGATAGAGTTTCTCGTTTTCTCATCTCCCTCAATTTCCTAATTAGCACACCAGTTACAAGTGCTCCCAAACTCTAATATCCCACACCCGTACTGCTACATTTTGTGCTTGTTGCCCTTTGTGATTATCCTCCCCCTTCCTAACCCTTGCCACTGCGCTTTCCACGGACCAGGAAGGATGACGCCGTGTGATACACAACGCCCATTGGACGGCGGCCATCTCCCCCCCCCTCCGCCCTCTTGCATAGTGGACGTCCCTTTGGACCTGAAGGTTGATGACGCACCTCAGGACAACGTCCTGGGCCTTCCCAGATTGCGATCGTGTGTGGTTTAACACATTTGCACCCAAATATCTTCACCTCCTTCTCATCCCCCACATACATAGTCACCCACGATTATCTTCCATCCACTCATCCAGAAACCTCTCCTTCCTCTTCCCTTTCAACCTTACTTGCAATTCTGTTTAAATGATATCCTTCGTGTTAAACTTGTTACCTGATGATGATGTAGTGAATTGAAACCTGTCGCATTTAAGTTCATATTGTTTATAATTGCCATATTCTCTAATAAAGATATTCTACCATATCACTCCTGAAACGACTCTTTTTACGCTTGAGTTCACATTCAAGCGTTTTACGCATCGCTCGCGCACAGTTTACGTGCGAAACACACGGAAGGTCCACTTTCAGGCGTAGGCAACGGAAGTGTCTATTTGTTCCTTTCAGCAGAGTTTATTTATGGAGGTAATTAAAAGCCATAATTAATTACTAATTATTTATATCATTAATTTGTATGCTTAACTCAACGCAAAGCTAATCTACGCTACAAATCGTCCCCCAGACGGGCATACAATAAATTACAACGTTATTTCTTATAAACAATAGCAATTATCTCACTAAAAATTATCCCAGTGACAAACTGTCGATACTATCGGTATCGATAAACTATCGGTATACATAAACTATCGGTAAACAGCGATAAATAATTGCCTTTGCCGTTGGCAATGAACGATTCAGAGAAACTCAATGAAGCTGTCACATTTTATTACATTGCATTGGTGCTAGACAATGTAATGTACATGAGACTGTGGTGCCAGCAGCAATATCATCTGGAGGAAGAACGAATGTAGTTGTTTTTAAATAAGCACTATCAATGCCACACCGTTTTACAAAGATTTATCACATCATACAATCAGCATTTTTAATCACAACACATGCGCATCATTATATTTAATATTTTTTGTGAATTAGGCATTTCCTGTATGTGATAAACATGTATGCCAACAATTGCAAGACTTTCCGCGAAGAGGAGAGGAACAATTTTACAGCGGAACACCCATCTCACACTTAAGGAATAGTCTCTGTCACAAGTGCATCCGATAACATGCACAGGTCATTGTGCTGGGTCAACAGTTATTCCACTACGAAACGAGATTGGCGAATTATTAAAAAGCAGTTCGGACAAAGCCAACTTGCTAATTTCCTACTTTTAAAGTGTGTTCACTAAGTCATTGCAGATGACATCCGTAAAGGTAAATGATCACTTTCAGCAAAAGATGCCGCCTATGGATATTTACACTCACAAAATAGAAAACTTGCTTTAATCTTTTAGACAAAATAAATCCCCAGGTCCCGAAGAAATTCCTGCCCGCCTGTCCAGTTGTGTACTTGCAAAATGTATATATATTAATGATCCCTCACCATTGTGATAATATCTGTAGTGTAGTAGTGCATGCTTGTGAAGCTTCGCAACTTGACAAGCATTAGCGATTTATGCTAATGCATAATTAATCGTAGTTACACTAACGATAGGGTATAGTGTAATGCACGTTGGTGAATACTCACCACCTGCCACACACCCCTGAGGTGGCTTTCTGGGTATTTAGTAGATGTAGATGTATAGAGAATTAGCTTGTGAAATAGCACCCCACTTGCAGAATATATTTATTTAATCCATCAGCGAACACTCAGTACCCATGTACTGGAAAAGTTTGTGACTTTATTCTTTATTGGTCCCTGAAAACATCCCCAAAGTCTAGCGTTACTTAAGTATTAAAAAATGGCGTATTTCCGTTTTATATAGCGAAGCTATAGCCTTCAAAGTTGGAACGAGTATGCATTTAAATATGTTATTGACGGTGAGTTAGGAAAAATTCGGGAAGTATTGTCTTTATATCAGCAAAAAAATACAAAATGCGGACTTTAATTCCAACAGTTGTGGAGACTTCTGATCTTCAGCCATTATCTTTTTATCGGTAGGGAAATGTTCCATTTTGTAGAACATGTCTTGTTGATACTTGAATAGGCTAAAATGTGTTATTTCCGCTTTATTAGAACCCTTATGATAGTCTCCCAACAATGGCTGAATATCAGATTACTACATAATTGAAAACGATATTTACCATCCCTGCGTTACATTTCTCTCCACTTCGATTCGTATCTGCATACAGCTTCTCATTTCCGTACATAAGGATTCGTCTTCATTATCGTTCAGTTTGTGTTATGCCCTTGGACAATATGGTTGATTACATTAGCGATCGTAGATGATCATCACTATTTCTCTCTGTGACAGAGATATGGTCTGCGAAGTAGAACATGTTTATTTACTTCCGTTAATCTTTATGCCGTACACTCATAATTCTTGTTCTTCTCGTGTCGCCTTCTCCAAGCACATCTTGAACTGTCCTTGTGAGAGGTAATATCCCTATTTTCTCCTCTGTGTTCCCAGTGGGGAATTAATCGTCCAAAAGATGTTCAAAGAACGTTCAGTGAAGACAATTCGAACGTTCAAAGAAGATTCAAAAAGGACATTCAATGAACGTTCAACTGGCACTCACAGATAGTGCAAAGAACATTCATTGGATTACTTCATAGAATGTTCAAAGAATGTTCAACTTGGATGAATTGCGCCTGAACTTCAGTCTGATAGTTCAAAGAACATTCATAGAATGTTCAACTTGGATGAATTACACCTGAACTTTAAAACGATAGTTCATAGAACATTCATAGGATGTTCAACTTGAATGAATTGCAGCTGAACTTTAAAATGATAGTTCAAAGAACATTCATAGAATGTTCAACTTGGATGAATTGCGGCTGAACTGTTTTCGAATGAATAACATATGAACCATGAAGGAATGTTTAAAAATAGTTCTTGTGGAACGATTTTCACGTAGGATCCCTTTAAATGCATTAATTAGACTTGGTCGAAATTTTTACCAGATTTCTCGAATAAAACAAAATTTCCAAGCTTTGATTGAAATTCTTAGAAACATTCATGTCAATACATTCAATTCATGCTTAGGAAGACAAATATTAAACTAAGACAAAAGTTTTTATACAAGTAAATTAATTTTATTTTTAACATATGAATATTTTCAACTACACTTGAGGCTATTTATATCATGTTTTTACAAAATTATATACAAATTTGCAAAAAAACGCAGGTTATTAACAATGACAAAGTATATTATGAGACCACACAAAAAACTTAGACCATGAAAATAAACAAGACCATGAAATAGAATGACACACGATGACATTTCAATACAGTTTCATTATTCGTCTGAGTTATTGTCTTCAGCGCTACATATTTGACAAATATATGTGGCTTTTACATGCTTACAAGAAAACGTATTGCAAAAATCACATTTGATTGTTGTGTCCACATAATTTTTTTCTTCCGCAGAGCACACATCGTCCACGCGCTTTTTTCTCCCGTGGTGTTGACTTGTAAATTGACACTCCACTACTTACTCGATACTTTGAAAGGAATTGCTTTACATCTAAGGGCAGTGAATTTATTTTTGATCTCATTGTGAGATAGGGCTTCATCAAAGCGAATGATAATTCCTTTAAAAACTTTCTCCTAGATTGCCTCGAATTGTCAGGGTTAGAATAATAAAGTACCTGAGACTTTCTTCATAAGTGAGAAGAATACGGACAATGAACATCGTTGGGTAATACAAGCTACGGAGTAGGAATTGCACATCTGATCAACCGTGTATACTCCACCCTTATTCATATTGTAGTCCATTATAATTGACGGCTTGTTTGTCTCCTCATCAACATCGGGTGTATAATGCATTTTTGACAGTACTATTACAGCCTCATTTCTTTTTGGTACGTGAGATACCCTTGTAGAATTTTTTTGAAATCCAAAAAGATAATCTAAAAAGAACCTACAATATGGTTTTTATTAGTTTGGAATTCCACAGGTATCTCTTTTTTGGTTTTCTGTAACGTGCCAATACATGTGATATTTTTTTCTAATAGAGAAATGGCCAGAGGATAGCTGGTATACCAATTATCAAAGGTAATATTCCTATTTGTCCCGGTAATATCACAAATCAATCTCTTTACTATGCCCTCCTGCTTATTGGGCACAAAATATGGCCCTAATTCCTGTTTGTCACGGTACCTATATCTCTATGTTGCTTGTGAAAAGTCTTTGAATCGTAAAGAGCGAAAAACTTTATCCCGTACTTTGCTGGTTTGTTGGGAATGTATTGTATGAAACTACATCGACCACGAAAAGCCTCTAATTTTTCATCGATTATTACATATTCACCTACATTATATGTTTTTCTACAGTTCATCACGAATTTATCTAAAAAAGAACGCATTGTTGCCAAATTATCTGTTTGTCTTCGGACAATTCGTGTTTCTTTATCATCAAATCTAACAGACCGCAATAAGAACAAAAATCTTTTGTAGCTCATGCATGCTCTAAGAATGGGCATTCCTGTTCCATCTGAGGACCAAATCTCTTCAACTTTTGTATGTTTTCCCTTTCTGGTCCCGACAAGATAAAGTAACCCTAATAAGGCTAACATTTTCTCTCGTGTTGTTTCTTTTGCCTCTCTGTCCCACGAATATTGCACGCTCAATTTTTTCCTTTCAATGTAAAGATTTGTGCATAGTACAATATCGTCTACCATGCTAATTTCAATTATTTTATGAAATGCAGGAAGAACATCGTGTATTCCTTTTGCACACTGCTTTGGCCAGGGTAATATTTTGTCTTCTGGTCATGGATTGTTTGGAAAAGTCAGCTTATCTCCACTTACACATACGATATCTCCCAATAAAATAGTCACTATTCGCTGGATGTCCGTCTGAAATGTCTGCCTCATCCTCAGAAGATGTCAGGAAACTCTCAGAATCGTCCCCGTGATCACACGTGGTTACTACTTCCTCGTCTTCATCGGATTCAGGGCTGTCTAATATTTCCTCTTCTTCCTCTTCGTCACGTAATAAACTTTCAATTTCCTCACTTCTTATATTACGGGCTCTAAAATAATGTAAATAAAGCAATTATGATAACGCAAAGTTTATAGTAAACAATGAAATATAAAAGAATCTACTTCAAAAATAGAAACGGAAATTTGTTCCTAACCCATTATGAGAGTGTAGATTACTCAATAAGTATGCTATATTGAGTCATATAAGTTTATTGAAGTTTAATAAAAGTAATAGCCTTTCCATCAACATTTCACTAAACTATCGTATTTCATTTACCGTGTCGTCAAAATAACGTCATATTGTGTCGTATGTTTGTGAATTTTAGAGAAAAAAAGAACTTACAAAACAGAACGTGCCATTGTCCAGTACCAAATATTCGCCAACTTCAATCACTTTGTAAAAGAGGTAGTGGATAATCAGAAGCCAAAGTAATCCCGCAAAAATACTACAAATAAATTCAAATTTTTTAAATCATTTATAAGGATTTTTTTAAAACTTTGTCATCAATGAATAAATATACAATTCCAAGAATTTCGCAGTGCGATGGAAGTTGAATATATGACTATTTACCGACTAAATTTGAAAAAGAAATATAACTTACATGAATATGGTCCTATGCTCAAAGAAAAGACTTATTTCACACTTCCCATCGCCCTCCAATTCAGTTCCTTGCACCTGATCGAAGGACGGACGCAAAGCAAATGATAAGGCACTAGAGGTACACGGTCGGTCGCGTGGCGTACTTTGTACGCCACGGGTGACTCTCCAGACTGACATTGTGATAGAAATTATGCTACACTTCTGTGAGTTATGGAAACACACTCAATGGAAAGTCAAAATGACACTCGAGGAATACACGATATCTTTAATGATTAGAATTTAGACACAGAGTTGTAACAATCGGTCACATAAAATTGGCGTACTTTATACACCAGCGCGCCCGCTCGAGGGTTAAACGTCGAGAACATATCGAAGCGCATACGCGTGCCAACTTTGATAGTCATACCTTAATCATTATTCAAAAAACCTCTATTGTAAAATTGAAGATTAAACTCGAGGTTCTGACGCCGCAGCTCGAAAACTGAAGTTTTCAGATAAAATTCTTAATTCCGAAACTTGTCGTGAGAATACTAAGAGAGATAATAACAAAGTAAAAGTATCACAGGATATAAAATTTTATAACCTTCCAAATAAAGTGGTAAAATCGATAACTCCACTTACCGTGTGTAAGAAATGTTCGATGAACCAGAGGCGAGCACCACAAAAAGTGCGACAGCCGTAATTTTGGGGCGGGGGGGGGGGGGGGGGAGAGAGGTGAGGGAAAGTTTGCAATTTTCGGTATTTTATTTTTAATATGAAAACAGAAGTTACTATGTCACTACATAATATTATACTATATATAAGAAGGATGAGTACTTGATGATCCAATTTCTGCAATTTTAGCTCAATTGGTGGCATCACAAGTTTCAGAAAATATATCAGCCTTCTAGTGAGATATTCAGAAGATCAAATTTGTTTGTAAAGCACAGAACATATGCATTTAACTCTCAACAACGTTTGATAAACTTGTCCAATTTAATTCAGTCACAATTTATGATTAGGCTTAATAATACCAGTCTGTAGTCACTGGCTTACACTGTTGTGAATGTAAATCACTGAAATGTAGTGAGGAGTTCATTATATTTCCACATATTTTTTGAGGCTTTTAAATAACTGAAGCATTTGTCTTAGCAGAATGAGGAGTTTTTGGAAATATGAAATGAAAAATAGGGTTCAGAACGAAGCTTTCAGTCCATTATTTCGGGTTCACATAATCAAACTATGTAATAATACCTATTTCAAAAGACCCATATGGGCTTAGCCCACTCACAAAATCACAAAATAAGGTTTGATTTCATATATTAATCAGCAAAACATGAATGGATATAAAAAGTATTGTCTACCACTGCCAACTTTTCGACAGAAATTATTTAGCCTTGCACCAGCCTTTCTTAAAATCACCCATGCATTCATACATTGCTTCCACATTTTTTGTAGGTTCCTTAGGTTATGACCAGAAGCATTTCATGGTAAAAAAAAGTAACCAAGTGATACTATTTAAGCTGAATTATATGCATGCTCACCTCAAATGGGATGATCACTATCTCGGGCCCAGGGGCCTCTCCATCTAAGCCTCTGTTTGCACTCACTTGGATTGGAACCCAAAAACTGCAAACTTACTGTTATTCACTCTCAAGAAATGCAATTCATACCAGCATTCGAGAGGAATACTTTTGGCCTCGGTGGCGGCGTGGTAAAGTCCTCGCCTGAAAAACCGAAGGTCGCGGGTTCGAATTCCGCCTGGGGAGGAAATGTAAACCTCCCAGGTTGTTTGTGTTCGTCGATTGAATAAATATATTGTAATTGGATTCGGCTGTAAGAATATAGAATCATTTTTATTTAATAATAGGTGGAGTAATATGCCCTGTATAGATTGGAGGACCTAAAGGTACATATCAACATCTACATCTACAAATTACCCTGCGAGCCACCTCTAGGGTGTTTGGCAGGGGGTGAAAAGTCACCAAAATGCAGCATGCAAGCGGACCGCCACATGCACACCGCACGGTCATGAATATTAAGGATACTAACCAATTCCATCATTAACTGAAAACCATCATGCAGCATGCAAGAGAATCCCCACATGCACGCCAAACATGTACGATGACACTTAATATTCTACATGCTACTTAAGATGGCAATCTGCCTATGAAGCTAGAACATGCAAAACATACTGTTAGAATCACCATAAAACACCGTAAACATGCTTTAAGAAATACATAAGTTAGTAAGCTACACTACCAGTCAACTAATCTATTTCTAAGTCCTTATATAAGGGGGAAGAGACAAAGATATATTCGCATCCCTGCTGTACACGTTCTCATCAAATGCCCAACATCAGATAGCTACGACGCCCAACAGAGGGGACAACATTCTTGATTTATTGGCAAAAGATATACCGCAATAAGTAACTAAGGTAAACACTGTTGAGGGCATTAGTGACCATAGAGTAGTAGCATTCGCGGGGCGTTTTGAAAACCCAAGAAACCACTGCGACAACAACATACCACTGGAGCTTTCTCTAGTGGGGGTGTTTCTCTTTCCTTCCTTGAAAGACGGTTAGCGATAAGGGGGAAACAGAAATCGAACGGAGACTGCCACCGACGAACGATGTTGTGTGGGTCATCCTCAATGGGAAACCCTCGGATGACACTTCGTTGAGGGGTGTATTGCTCAGGCTCTCACCGGCACAAATAGTCTATAGTGAAGAGAATTGAGACACAAATGCAGCATACACAAAGCATAGCAATGCTTTGTACAACCAACTTCTTCAAACATTTTTACTGCAATATTTGTTACACTATGAAAGACTGAATTCACGATTCAATGACTTTCGAACTGTTTCGAATTCATACGCACAACTGTACAAAACCGCTGACGACGACGGTCTTCATTTGTTTTTATGTCAAATAACCGCGTACAGGGGAAAACGGCCAGGTGGGCCGAGCGCGAGGGTGTATTAGTTTGCTTTCGGCATTGCAGAGATGGTAGCTCAATACAAGCCTTTCTCCACCGTTTATGTAATGGCTGGCTGACTTTCTCAACTCCCTCCACTCCTTATAACCCAAACCCACCCCTTCCCCTCTGACGTCATTGTCACGGGCGCGAAAGGTTCTCGACCACGTTGGCTCCAACCCGACAGCCCCAAGGCCACTCACGGCATGCGGTCCCCTACCAACACGTTCCAGTGTTGCCAAATATACGTGAAGTTAAAGATAGCTCTGGATGCATTTCCACTCGCCCACTCTTGTGTCACGCGATAACCTTATTTTACACATAAGAGTCACTCAAACTGGAGACTCTTCCAGATACATTCTGTAAACGTAAAGCATTGTTTATGCAGATAGATCAACCTTTTCTCGGCTCTCAGATCAACATTAAAAGGGATTTAGAGCCCGGCGTTGCGTAAATAAAACAATTGCTCCGTTGATGGAACTCGTGAGATATTGTTTGCTTGACATTCGAGGACGTATTGATCTGTGAAGAGACTCTGAACGTCAAACACAAAGAAAACTATTAGATCGTTGTAATATATTACGAGATTGAGAAATAATACGTGATTACACTTTCATAAAGGTCTCTCCTAAACATTGCGTAGTAAAATGGTGTAAATGTCAAATCTGGATTCTTTGTTTTTCCGACGAGCAGATGCAAGTAATGACAAAATCGTCTCTTGTTCAACATACGCTCAACAAATTGGGCTTGAATCACTCCTACCTCCGGCATATACTAATGATTGCCTCATTTATTATTACACTTGGATACCATTAGCTATTTAAAAAAAGGAATGAAAAACAGGAAACGAAATTGTGTTGCACAACAAGACAGAATGAACGAATTCAAATGTCAGCATTCGCGAAAAACGGAATTTGGCAGGAACTGAAACCTGTAATTCAAAAAATAGTCAAAAGACACTATAAAATCTTCCAATGGCAACGAATATAAGTTAACGTTAACAGAGTACTTCAATTTCGCCTGGTGCAAGGACAAACCCGGCAGAAGTATAATTTGAAAACGTAATTAAGTTATCCATATTATAGGACAAGTTTTGAAATAAGATAAAATACTTTTCAATTTCCCTCACCATCGACTCTGATAGACACAACGTGAATATTTGTATTCATACTTTTGGAGAAGGTGAAACAATAACGCATTAAAATTTTTATATATATTTCAAATCTCTGATCTCGGCAGATACGACGCAAGTAATTGTGTGTTACGTAATTAACGAACAAGTTTAAAGGTCCTGATGCGCATAAAAATGAAATATTATATCACAATATTATAATTCTAACAAATTAATGACAAGAAGTGACGCGTTTACAGATGAGTTAATCCAGTGGTCGGCAAATCGCGGCTCGCGAGCCACATTCGGCTCTTTGGTCCCTTGAGTGTGGCTCTTTCACAAAATACCACGTGCGGGTGAACACGTTACAGTGCGATTAAAACTTCGTGATGATTAGTTTACTTACTTCTATATTTACATACCTACTTAATTGTTGTTCATCTTCAGGCGATTGCTCTAAAGCATTGAGAAAACATTTCCAGAAAGATAAAATGTCTACGCGTATCGTCAAGTCGTGTTTATTCATCGTGTTCTAAAATGTATTCTTTCCGAGCGCGTGTCGCTGCAGGAAATACTAGAATTGAAGATGAAATCCGTTCCCCTGCGGTTGGCAATTCCAGCTGCCTCTGTACGAAGCGCTGTGACATACATGATACAGCGCCAGTTTTAATTTTTGTACAATTTATTTTATGTACAGATCTTAAAGTAGAACCTTTAGGATTATTGGCACTTCTTAGTCCAAACGCGAGGAGAAGATATAACAAATGCTGTAACTGAGTGCATTGAAAAACATATTCCACTCGAAAAATGTTCTCAATTACAACAGACAGGTCAAAAAGTATGACCGGCGTAAGAAACGGGTTTGATGCTATTTCGAAAGAAAAAAATAATCACGAGATACTTGCGACGCATTGTATTATTCATCAAGAAGCGAATTGTGCGCAGACATTTCCAGAAGAAATTGGCAGTTATGAAATTTGTAATAAACATTATCAACTCCAATATAGCTAAAGCTCTTAATTATCGCCAATTTAAAGAATTTTGAGTTGGAGTAGAGAGTCACTAGGCAGATCTTCTGTTGCATAGCAAGGTACATTGGATATCAATAGGAAATATTTTGAAAAGTTTCGCTCCTTACGAGTGTGGTAGGGAGAGTTGTAAGGGATCGCCATCAGCGAGCTAACACACCTTAATAAGATGAAACCAACTTAAAAGGCCATTATTACTCAGAATCTTTAAATCGGTTTGTAACTGGTCAGGGTTTCTACAGACAAGATATTCTGAAGTTCCAGCACTTTTGCCCAGGTTTTCCGTGCCAAAAGTTGAATTTTAAATATCCATTCTATCACTAGCGGGTATTTTTAAAGAAAGTGCAACAATAAGAAAAACACATTAATGCATGTACACCATAAAGAGAAAATAATATTCAATATATGGAAAAACTAACACATATTTTATAATCCTCGGCATATCAGAAAATAGGACCTGGAATTTAATTTTAATAATACAAAATTAATTGGTAAAAACAATACATGAGAACCAGTGCCTCATTTCCGCAAGCAAATAAAACTACTAAGCCAACACTCACAGAAAGTGCCCAAAATGGTGCTGTTCACTTGTTGAATGGAAACTTCCAGGTACGTTACCATTTTCCTTGAATTTTTCAGACATGTTAACCCTATATTCAATTTCATTGTCTCTTCCAGTGCTGTAGCAACCGTCTAGACATAATCTTTCAAATTGGTTAGCAACATTTGCTAGTTCACTGTCTTCACTTTTTGACGACACGGGTTTTGATCTTGACAGTAGTGAAATATTATTATCATAAACCGTGATTCGCATTAAGGTGGCTGGAGCGGTAATCGTGAATCGTTGAAGGTACATTCTAATAATTTTTCAAGTAAGTCAAAAAAAAATATTCTTGGACCACATTTCACTCAAGTACAAGTTTATACGTTGGAAATAACCATAACTGCAGTAGTGAATATGATGCAAGTGTTACATTTAAAAATGTTGCTTCAATTAAAGTATTGTTTTGACTTGGATTTTCGGCGCGAAATTCGAAATTTACGAGAAAATCATATCTAAATACGCTATTTTTACTCGGAATGATACCTTGATATTTCTTAGTAGCAATTATAATAATATGAAACTTCTTATTTCGCATTTAAGAGATAATCTGTATATACGTAATCGATTTTTTTCACAATATATGCCGTGTGCCATAAGAGTACTTGTTAAAATATCATTGAATTGCCAGGAAACCAAATCGGTAGCATACAGTTTTTTTCACTTTTATCGATAGATATTACAAATAAGGACACTTATGCAAAGTTTCACTCAAATCTGTATTTTAACAAAAATCGCTCCAGCCACCTTAAGGCGCAGAAGCACTAGGACAGTTTAAATGCTTTGATCAATCAAAGGTGACATGTGCCTACAGCAGAGAAACATTACCTAACACTAGTTAACTTCAAACCGGTTTTTTTTCGAAATTCCTCCAGTCTCAATGGGCAGATAATATTTCTCCCTTCCTAGCATATATTATTAAATGAGTCCGATTCCTCTAATATAATTTATGAAACAGTTAATCAATAATTTGAATACGTGGCTTTTATGAACTTAATCTTGAGAAACAAAATAAATCCAACAAACTCGTACTTTACATATATTTTGTGATTGACAATAAATCACAATTTGCTGGACTGCGGTCCCAATTCCCTCATTTATTTCCCTTGGATGAGGGGGAGTAATCCCCTGTGGTACAGAACCCCTCTTCTGCAGCAACCAGAAGGGGGAATGGAGAAGTTTGACTTCAGCCTAAGGATTTTAGCCAAGATGGCCCAATACTTCTCTATTTAGTGGTCTAATCTTATCTACTTTTACTATTTTCTTCAATGTTACTTTTATGCAATGGATTTTGGGTATCCAAATTAAGAGAGCCTCTTTGCAAGAGAACCTCTTTCACCTGTGCCGGTGCTGAGAAAACCCCATTATTGCCTCCATATATGAAGATATAGACATTTGGCAAACCATCAATTACAAACTGCATGCTTAATTGAGAAATACTGTGGACTGGGAGAGAATAAATGTGTAAAAATATATATAGTCCCTGACACTGTTACTAATAATTAAAGTCAATATATTTAGCGCAATCCGTTTAATAGACTTACATACAACCTTTTCCTACCAGTTGCTTTCGCAGAACTATAGGCTGAAAACTATAATCGAAATAATGAAGCAAATCCGAAAGTGTATCATTTAAAAGATGTAAGCAAATATTAACATGTGAATAAAAGGTCATATGATTTGAATAGAAATGGGAAAAGTAATATCGTTCAGGCAAACCTTTAAAGTGAATAAAAACACAAAACAATGGGAAACGCACGATTGAAATTGAAAATATTAAATAAATTTACTGCAAATCATTGATATGCAATAGAGCTATAGCTCACGGAAAATAATTCGGGCGTACTACCAATAGTGCAGCAGCACTCCGTCTACCACGAGCTAGCAGCTCACCAAAATTAGAATAGCCATGGTCCCAAAAAGCGGCGAGTTTCTAGCTTCCGCTGGTAGACTCGCGCTCGTCCGTCCAGTTCAGCTAGCCTACCGCATCTTAGAGCAGCCAACTTACTGTTTGGTCGAGCGGCTACACTAAAAAGTACGGCCGTTCCCTTAACATTTTTCCTGTCTAAAGGAACGAGAATAAAACAACAGAATATTGGGGGAATCCCCGGCGGACCGAGCCAAAAGGGTACAAAAGTATAAACAACTGACAGTGTATATGCGTAAAATATTATGTTGTTATATTCTACCTACTGGAATTTTTCTACTATAAAGATTTTTTCACGGTCGGGTGTAACCCCCCATCGGCTGGCACCCAGTGCGGGCCTCCCCCGTCGCCCCAATCCTAGCTACGCCACTGGCTAGTAAAGAATTACCAGTATATTCTCAATCTGAGATGAACAAATCCCATTATCCTCAGCATGAGTTCAGAGAATAGGACCTGGAATTTAATTTTAGTAGCATAAAATTAAGTGATATAAACCAAACAATGGATCCAGTACCTATATTTGGCAAGCTTCTAGAAGTGCTAAGCAAACACACAGAAATTGCCTAAAATGGTACGGTTCACTAGTAGAATGCAAACTTCCAGGTATGTTACCATTTTCCTTAACATAAACCCTGAATAAGCTGAAAAAATTAGCGTTTGCTGTTCTTAGCTTATTCGGGTCTACATATTCATGGAAACATTTGTTGAAATTGTAATTTTGTTTTATTCATATATATATATATATATATATATATATATATATATATATATATATTGTAATGGTTCACTGTCGGTCACCCGGATGAAACCGCAGAAACCACACATAAACGATAAACTACCCTCTTGACCAGCTGCCACCGAGGACGATTTACCAAAGATTTTTCTTGATAATATAAAATGTGGGGGATTCCCGTTTGCAGTTTATCTCGTGGTGAAGAGACTATGAGTTAGAATAAGGCGAGTGACGACTCGACGACAGGTGAGGGTGGGGAAACAGGTTTTGTAGGGACACCAAAGAATACCAAGGACATCATTCATTCAACAATCAATTAAACTATATTCAAAACTCACGAACAATTTACATATCATTTACCCTGATGAGCGAGATGATAGGGTTAGTGATGAGCAAATAAAGGATGAATTGATCATGAAATTTACAATTTAACTGACAAAATATTAGAAACAAAATATCAGAACAGAAAACAATATTCGTGCCGTCAAGCGGACTTATCTCAATTATGCAATTAGGCACACTTTTGAACTTTGGGAGGTAATAAAGTCCGTCCCTATAACACAGGTGATTGATTGCTTCTTGTTAACGCTGATTACATAAATAATGATATTGGAGGCAAATCACTGAGGCGTCACTGCGGTACTCAAGCCGCCTAACAGTTGCGTATTGCTGCGGACTGGGACAAAGTACTCGGACAGGGGTGGTATCACACTAGGGTCAGGGCGATATAACGTTACGTGACCTGGATGACCACTGGATGACTCCGCTCCTTGGCGCCGAGGTTCGGGCGGGACACAGGCTCGTCTTATTTGGGTGCGGTTTCTTATTCACGGAAACGGCAATTTCTGCGGCCTGGCTGCCTCTATAACCTCCCTGGCGACCACTTCAGGATGCAGGAGATGATTGTCCGGCTTGTCTCGTAGTCCTCTCTGCGCCAACTGTTAGCGTTGTCCTCTCGAGTCTTATTTCGCACGACTGTCTTTCTTTGCACTCGTAATCGCAGCATAACAGCCGCACGAGCCGAAACATAGGAAGAAGAAGAAAAAGAACCTCCCTGGGTTTCACCCGGCTTTATATGCCCCAGGTGGAAGAGGGGGTTATCGATGCACTCGTGAACTGGGGTTGGGGGAAAACACTTATTCAGCGAGCGTCAAATACACTCGCCTGGCTGACCAGCGAAACACACACACATTTACGCACGCTCACTCACCCTTGCATTCTTCCCACATCGCGTTAGTTAAAGGGGGGGAAGGGAAAGGAGAGGAGTGAAGGAAGGGGGGGAGGGGAAAGGAGAGGGGGTGACGATTAAGATCAGGACGGGCCGAGACCGTCACATAGCCCCCCACCTAAACTATGGAGCCACTTTCGATTTGCTAGCAAAGGAAAGTCTCCAGAGTTTATTTTCTTTTTTTAAACAGCATAAATAACTGTGCGTTAATAAAATTGACGAAATTAAAACACGACTGGAAAAAAAAGATCAAAAGCTCGACAAATCGTTCGGTTCAATCCCTAGTGGCAACCGGGTCAAAATAAGGTTTTAGATTATTAAAATTGTACACCCCGATTTCTTTTCCTTCCGAATCCTCCAAATGACATGAATTCGGTCCCGAATATTTGGAAATCTTGAATGGACCCGTGTATAAATGAAAAAACTTATGAAATAAATTTAATTTTGAATCAGATGGTCGTGGTGTTTTCAGGAGTACTTTATCTCCTATTCTGAAATCATACCCCTTTGCCCTCTGCTTACTTTTTCTCTGACGGCCCGCTAATATAAGCCTCCTCAACGCCGAACGTTGTATTTCTTTACTATCCTTTTGTACCATATCAGGTAATTTCACCATACAATCTTCTCTTGGGGGTTTATTACCGAAATGAACTTCCACGGGCGTTAACCCCGTGCTTTCATGCGTTAATTCATTAAACCACTTATTTATAAATGGAAGTACCTCAGGCCAACTTTTATGATCATTTGAGCAATAGGTACGGAAGACCCGAGACAGCTCTCTCATTACCCTTTCGCTTGGGTTAGACTGAGGTCTCCTAATTGAAGAGTAAACTACTTTAATTCCCTGGCCCTCCATTTCTGTTTTCCAAGCCTTGCTTGTAAATTGGGTACCATGGTCTGACAATATCCGTTGCGGCTTCCCACATTTCTGGAAGTACTCATTTTTCATTATTCTTAGGCAATTTGGCGCCGTTGGTTTATTCAAGGGATAGACCATTACGTATTTTGAGAAAACGTCGATTACAACAAATACATATTTATTTCTAAACTTAGCCTTGGGTAAGGGCCCGTACAGGTCAATCGCGACTAATTCTCGTGGCGCTCGCGGTATAATGTTCTCCATTATTCCCTCGTAGCTACGATTCGGGTGTTTCGTTTTTTGGCATACGTCACAACTTCGCAATAACATTCTTACGCAACAACCCATGTTGACCCAATAGTACTTTTCTTTTAGCCAGTTTTCGACTTTTCTTGCACCACAGTGTCCGTATTTAGTGTGTACGTACCAAACTAGGCGATCATGGATCTCCTTTGGCACCCATAACTTAATTTCCTCATTTTTTTTCGCAACACATGCTTGGGGTATGGGATAGGATTTTTAGGCAAATGGAGTCTCATCCGTGAGCTTAATACGGTGGGTGAATCCCCTTGCCAAACCAGGCGTCTTAGAAAAAACCTTCCCGCATCCGAGCAACACCGTTTTGAGTCTATTCTTTTGACTTGATGCTAGCCGTGCCAAACCATTTACCAATACTTCCACCTTTTCCTTCGTCACCTCGGTCTCTTTGCTTTCCTGCTGCAGTCTCGATTGTGAGAGCATATAAAATTCATTCTCTACTATCTCGGAATCAGCACTTTTTAACTTAATTTTGTTCTGCGCAAAGTCTATTATTGCCCCATTTTCCGATAGCCAATCAGCTCCTAGAATTAATTTCCTAACTAGGTTCTTTACTACTACACACACAACTTCGTTTTGCCGGCCGTTTGCAGTAATCGGAATTAGGGCTTGCCTAGTTATCGGACACGACTTCTTATTATTGGCACATAACAAAAAGGATTTGTTTAAAGGTAAGATCGGAATTTTTGGTTCACGACTGCATAACGTTTTAAAAAACATTTCCTCAATGGCAGATATTTCGCTTCCTGAGTCTACTAATGCCTGCACATCGATCCCTAGACAATTCACCTGTATTTGAGGGCTCACCCTCCCTCTCGCGACCTTCGCCTCCTCCATAAGTAAGTCGTCCAGAGGATTCCCTTCTAAAGTAAAAGTGGCTAGTATCGGAATCGTCCCCTCCTCCTGGCATTCCGCGTCGATGAGACTTCCCGCCACTTGACTCTCACTCTTGCTTTTAAATGAACTCATCCCCAACGTCAAATCTCCTCCCCTGTCCGCCTCGCGGGGACCACTCGATGCGGACTCTACCAGTTTAAAGAATTGTCAGTTATGGTGGAGGAAGACGCATTGTTCGCAGCGGGGACGTCGTTTTGCGCGACCTCAATATGACTCCTACCTTGTGGGCCTTCGCACGACGCATTAAAATTGTCAGAAGGTTCCTCACGAAGTAGAGGCAAAACGGGGGGCTCCCCTCTTCCTAATCTACCTCTCATGTTCGCTCGTGGCGACCCACCTCTTGCCATTCCCCTCCCTCTACACACATTCATGGTATTTACCTGCGGCGGCTGATCTCGGAAGCTAGGGTTCGGTCTCCGATTACCTTCATTGGTATCATCGTAATAACCTAACAGCCTAACTAGTTTATCTAATGTTTCCGGCTCCGCGCTTTTGAGTAAATTTTGAACCCAGGGAGGAAATTGGCGAAGTAAGCAATAGCTAAGCTCCTCGTCACTTATCGGCGGATCGCATGATTTGGCCGCTGCTATTTTTCTTAGGGCATATTCTTTTAATGTTCCGTCAGCTGCTCGTGAGTAAAATCCATGTGTCACACGCGCGCGGTATTCGTACCGAGCATGAACACTCCAATACTCCTTTAAAAATTTCTCTCGCACCTCCTCGTATTGGATGGGGACGGGTCTAATGGTGTTCCTCCATAACCTGGCCGTTCCTTCCATTAAACTCAAAAATGTCAGTGGCCACATAGACGGCGCAATTCCTAACAATTTAAAATAGTCCTCGGCTTCGTTTACAAACTCAACCGGGTTTTGATATGCGCTACCTTTAAAAATGGGCTTGCTGACGCATGTACTGGGAAGGACTATCGGGTGGAATCCCGTTCCCATTTGTTCCCCATACATTACGCGTTTCGAAACTTGCTCAATTTTATTTGAAAGGCTCTCCTCACGACGGCGAGCTTCTTCGACACTCTTGTCAATTTTTTCAGACAAACTCTCCTCGCGACGGCAAGCTTCCTCCCTCTCCGCTTCAATTAAATGTTCGACCTTCCTATCCAAAATATCTACGTTGGCCTGTATCTCTCCCGTTTCTTTCTTAAACTCATTCTTCACGACATCCACACGTCCCATTACCAATCGCATAATTTCGCTAAATCGCTCGTCCCTTCTTTCCTCCCGTTCTAATTCCTTTCTTTCCCGTTCCTCCTTCTCCTTTTTATCTCTTTCCTCTCGTTCTAATTCCTTTCTTTCCCGTTCTATTTCCTTTCTTTCCCGTTCTTCCTTCTCCCGTTTATCTTTTTCCTCCCGTTCTAATTCCTTTCTTTCCCGTTTCTCCTTCTCCCTTTTATCTCTTTCCTCCCGTTCTTCCTTCTCCTTTTTCAGCCAATCAATGACCCACGTGTCTCCCATGTTTAACACTTCTTGCGCGGGGGGCGTCTCAAAAGGCTCCGTTTGAACGTCAGCGGGAATAGGTTGGGATACTACTTCTATGATTTGTACCTCATCTCCTTCGTCCGAGTCATTCAACCCACTCATGTCACGCCCAAGCATAAATATATCGCTCCGACTGACCATTTTTATTTCTTATTACCGCGAACGAAACACAACTAATCACACTACACGTATAAAAAAAAATCACTCCTACGATTTAGTTTCACCGTTATTACGTAAATAATAACACCTGTAATCTTAGAATCCCACAAAACTCTCGGCAAATAATGCTCTTTTTTCAAACCCCACGACAAATTAAACAACACCTTATCCAACGAAAAAAAAAATGAAACTAAGACACAAGGTCTCATTCGAGAGATTCAAACTTTGCAAACAAGTGGTCCCTGTTCGGGCGCCATTATGTAATGGTTCACTGTCGGTCACCCGGATGAAACCGCAGAAACCACACATAAACGATAAACTACCCTCTTGACCAGCTGCCACCGAGGACGATTTACCAAAGATTTTTCTTGATAATATAAAATGTGGGGGATTCCCGTTTGCAGTTTATCTCGTGGTGAAGAGACTATGAGTTAGAATAAGGCGAGTGACGACTCGACGACAGGTGAGGGTGGGGAAACAGGTTTTGTAGGGACACCAAAGAATACCAAGGACATCATTCATTCAACAATCAATTAAACTATATTCAAAACTCACGAACAATTTACATATCATTTACCCTGATGAGCAAGATGATAGGGTTAGTGATGAGCAAATAAAGGATGAATTGATCATGAAATTTACAATTTAACTGACAAAATATTAGAAACAAAATATCAGAACAGAAAACAATATTCGTGCCGTCAAGCGGACTTATCTCAATTATGCAATTAGGCACACTTTTGAACTTTGGGAGGTAATAAAGTCCGTCCCTATAACACAGGTGATTGATTGCTTCTTGTTAACGCTGATTACATAAATAATGATATTGGAGGCAAATCACTGAGGCGTCACTGCGGTACTCAAGCCGCCTAACAGTTGCGTATTGCTGCGGACTGGGACAAAGTACTCGGACAGGGGTGGTATCACACTAGGGTCAGGGCGATATAACGTTACGTGACCTGGATGACCACTGGATGACTCCGCTCCTTGGCGCCGAGGTTCGGGCGGGACACAGGCTCGTCTTATTTGGGTGCGGTTTCTTATTCACGGAAACGGCAATTTCTGCGGCCTGGCTGCCTCTATAACCTCCCTGGCGACCACTTCAGGATGCAGGAGATGATTGTCCAGCTTGTCTCGTAGTCCTCTCTGCGCCAACTGTTAGCGTTGTCCTCTCGAGTCTTATTTCGCACGACTGTCTTTCTTTGCACTCGTAATCGCAGCATAACAGCCGCACGAGCCGAAACATAGGAAGAAGAAGAAGAAGAACCTCCCTGGGTTTCACCCGGCTTTATATGCCCCAGGTGGAAGAGGGGGTTATCGATGCACTCGTGAACTGGGGTTGGGGGAAAACACTTATTCAGCGAGCGTCAAATACACTCGCCTGGCTGACCAGCGAAACACACACACATTTACGCACGCTCACTCACCCTTGCATTCTTCCCACATCGCGTTGGTTAAAGGGGGGGAAGGGAAAGGAGAGGAGTGAAGGAAGGGGGGGAGGGGAAAGGAGAGGGGGTGACGATTAAGATCAGGACGGGCCGAGACCGTCACAATATATATATATATATATATATATATATATATATATATAAAATAAAGATTATTGTTTTACTTATTGTAAGACAAAACTTAAAGTAAAGTTTATTAAGTTATATTTAGGAGCGTTGCAGAGTTGCACAAACTGGTAATAATAATAATAATATAATTAATTGTTCACAGATAGTTACATCCGTTTTGAACATATTATTAAGGAACAGTTTATAGCTCAGCAATCATTTTTATGTAAGCATGGTATTTAAATTAAATTGAAATCCTAAACAAAAGTATAACAAAGAATTAACAAGTGCACAGAACAAGAAATGAAGCTTTCAATAAATGAAAATATACAATAAATTATAATATATAACACAATGTAAAACATATATTAATGAATGTACAATATTGAAAATATGAATTAGTTTGGGCTAATTAGAAATAGGTATAATTGTTTTTTGAAAACTTTCAGGGATGAAGAGTCTTTGATTAATTTAGGAAGATTGTTCCATGTTTGTGATGCGGCTACGGTAAATGATCTTTGAAAAGCTGTGGACCGATAATGGGATATATAAAGATAGTCGGGTTCCGCTCTCGTAACAACATTAGGCGTTATTGTTCTATTAGGGAAGAAGTCAATGATGTACTGAGGTTCATTTTTTTAAGCAAAGAAAACACAAACATGCCAATTTAAATTTTCTTCTCGTTTTGATGTCCATCCAGGATAGTTTGTTGATGTATGGCGTTATATGTTCATCTCTCTGCAAGTTATATATGAATCTTATTGAGGAGTTCATCAGGCGTTGGAGTTTAATATTAAGTTCTGCCGTAAGATCATAGAATACCAGGCAGCAGTAATCAAGTTGACTACGCACATGGGTAGGAAATAGATTTTTGTATAGTTTCAATTGATGGAGAGTGGCATTAACTTTATTTGAAACGAATGAAATATGATCTTTCCAAGAGAGAGTGTGGCTAAAGATGACCCCTAAGTTTTAAGCTGTATTAGAGTAGGGTATTGAGATTCCTTGGACTTCAATCTTTGGTAAATTATTAGTATTTAGTCTGGAGATAACTCTAGAGTGGCCAATTATCATAGCTTTTGTTTTATTACTATTTATTTTTAAAAAATTGTCTTGTGCCCATGTCACAATAGCTGATACATCATCATTTATTTATCTGATAGTTTCTGGGAAGTCCTGCGAGTGACAGTGTATATAAATTTGGAGATCATTAGCGTACATCATATATTTACATTTTTTAATACATGCAGAGAGGTCTCGAACATACAGGGAAAACAGCAAAGGCCCGAGTACTGACCCTTGGGGTACTCCACAAAAGATAGACGCCCATTCAGACAAGTTACCATTGGAGGCTTTTACTGACTGGCGTCGTCCGTTTAGGTATGAATAATATCAATTTAATGAGGTGCAGGAAAAATTTAAGTTTCTCAGTTTTTGTAGGAGCGAAGAATGGTTTACGCAGTCAAAGGCTTTGCTGAAGTCAAAGAACACCAATATGGTCACCATTTTTTTGTCAATGCCAGATCTTATATTTCTTCAGAAACTATAATTGAGGCCGATTGTGTAGAGAAGTTTTTACGAAAACCTGACTGAAAAGGATCAAATAACTTCTTTGAGTATTGATATAGGCCGGTAATCACTAGGGGAAGAGGGACTTTTAACTTTTTTAATAGGGCGAATTAGGGACGATTTCCAAAGTGTGGGAAAAATTCCAGATATAAGTGAGGAGTTGAATATTTCCAGTATAGCAGGAGTTACAGCTTCAGACACAACTTTCAAATATTTAGCGGAGATGTCATCAATTCCAACTGAATTAGATTTCGATGCAAGGAGTAACTTACGCAGAACATCTGGCGTGACATAATTAAAATAAAAATTCTCATCGTTATAAGGCACAAAAGCATCAACAGAGGGAAAGTTTGTGCGGTGAACAACAGTTGCATTGGAAGAAAGAATCCCACTCGCTGAAAAATAATTGTTTAGTTCATTAAGAGAGAGCCCGTTTGTGATTGAATTGTCCGACTGTCTAATGAGTCCCAAATTCTTTAGTATTTTCCAAAGCTCGTTGGAAGAAGTTGGTTTGGAAAGAGTATTTGTATAATACAATCGTTTAGCTTGAATCAGTAACCGTTTCACAAGGTTACGCTGTCTCACAAATAGTTGGTGAAAGGCTGGATTCCTCGTCCGAACAAAGGCACGTCTATCTCTTTCCCTTATTTGTGCCTTTATTGCTGGGGTGAACCATGGAGTTGGAGGACGTCTAGGCCAAATAGGTCATTTTGGAGCATGACGATCAAGGCAATCATGGAATACAGAGTTGAAGCTCTGTAGCATTGAATCAACATTCAGAGAATTGAACACATTTTTCCAATCAGAGCTCAATAAATCATCTTGGAAAGGTTTAACATTAAAACACTCATTGCTTCTAACAAGCAGAGGAGCCTGGCATTTTTTGGCTACGTTAAATTTATAATTTAACACAATCTTGTCATGGGCTGATAGAAATGGAACAGGCGATTGTTGAAAAGAAGAAACTTTATCTTGTGAGTCAACAATGCAGAGATCTAGAAGCGTATGGTAACAGCAAGGTCATAAGACCAGAACTGAGCCACCAGCAAATTACAAAAATGTATGCCATACAAATAAATGTATTAACTGTAACAAAACTATTGTTACAATGAAAATGCTATCAAAATAAAGGTTCAACATTTTCTTGAGAAAAAATACCCATTCTGTCACTAGCGGGTATTTTAAAGGACATTGCAAGTATAAGAAAAAACACATTAATGCATTCATACCATAAAAGGATAATAATATTCAATTATATTTTATAATCCTCAGCAAGATTTCAGAAAACAGGACTTGAAATTTAATTTTAATTACATATAATTAATCGGTAAAAACAATATAAGTGATCCAGGTCCTCATCTCGGTGGGCTAATAAAATTACTAAGAGAACACAGACAGAAAGTGCATAAAATAGCCCTGGTCACTTGTTGAATGCAAATTTCCAGGTATGTTACCATTTTCCTCGACTTTTCCAGACATTTTAACCCAATATTCAATTTCATTGACTCTTCCAGTGCTGTAACAACCGTCTAGACATAATCTTTCAAATTGGTTAGCAACATTTGCTAGTTCACTGTCTTCACTTTTTCACGACACGGGTTTTGATCTTGACAGTAACGACATATTACTTTACGCAGACACCGTAATTCGCATTAAGGTGCAGAAACACTTAGACAGTTTAAATGCTTTGATGAAAGGTGACATGAGCCGACAGGGGGGAAACATTACCTAACACTTGTTACCTTCAAACATTTTTTTCGAAATACCTCCAGTCTCAATGTGCAGATAATATTTCCAACTTCCAAGCATATAGTAACAAATGACAGCCCTCTAATATTATTAATGTAACAGTTAATCAATAATCTTAATTCGTGGTTTTTATAAACTCAATCGTGAGAAACAAAATAAATCAAACAAACCCGTACTTTACATATTTCTTGTAATTGACCATAAATCACAATTTGCTGGACTGCGGTTCCTATTCCCTTATATATTTCCCTTGGATGAGGGGGAGTAATCCCCTGTGTTACAGGACCCCTGCTCTGCAGCAACCAGAAGGCGGAATGGAGAAGGATGACTTCAGCCACAGAATTGCAGCCATGAAGGCCCAAAACTCTTCCGTTTAGGGGGCTAGCCTTATCTGATTCAATAATTTTCTTCACTGTTACTTTTATGCAATTGAATTCGGTTATCCAATTTAGGAGAGCCTATTTGCAAGAAAGACTTATTCGACTGTAGCGGTGATACGATAACTCCAATATTGCCTCCATATATCAAGATATAGACATTTGGCAAACCATCAATTACAATATGCATGCTAAATTGAAAGAAGGCTTTTCGACTAGGAGAGAATGAAACTATAAAAATACATATAGTTCGTGACACTGTTACTAATTTAAGTAAATATCTTTAGCATAATGAGTTCATTAGACTTAAATAAAACCACTTTTCCTGCCAGTTGACCTTGCGAAATTGAAGGCTGAAAACTATCATCGAAATTGTTAAGCAAATCCGAAAGTGCATCATTTAAAAGACGTGACCAAATATTAACATTTGAATATGAGGCCATTGGCTTTGAATAGATGGTAAATATATCGTTAATACAAACATTACACTTGAATTAAAAAAGACAACAATGAAAAATGCACGATTGAATTTGAAATAAATTACTGAAAATCATTTATGTGCATAAAATGGTGAAGGCAACTGATATATACATTTTAAGTAAGAAAAGACACGAAAAAAGGTCATAATTAAAGAAAATAAATTACATGGATGAATGTGCAACGCTGTTTTACATAATTGGAAAAAATATTTATTCACTGAAATTCCTTCAATAATTATTATAAATTCACATCAGTAATACTTCTCAATTTAACCATAAAAACCACATATCAAGTATAAGGTACTAACAAATTCATTTCATGAAAATTGAGAAAATGGATATATCGGAATAAGCCTTACAATCAAAGCAGTGAAGTGAATAAATGACTTATCTTCAACTTTCCTCCCAAGACGTTTAACAGTATAAACATAAAACAGCAAAATCTTTCGTAGGAACCCAAGTACCCCTGTAGACCTTAAACACTTGCTGATAAATATTCCTGACAATGAGAATTGAAAACATTTGCAAGCATATAACTTGAGAACCAATATTTCACAACCTACATTATGAGAAACGCCTGGCTCAAGTTGTTGCGAAATTAATAATGATACACAGTAATACTTTACGAATATATATTTACGTCAATGAAGAACTTTATTAACAAAATCCTGTAATCAATATTTAATATCATTTGCGTACTCAAACACAAAATGTAGGGAGGATTTTTTTTAACAGTCAACTTGCCGAAGTAATTGAAAAAAAATGAATACATGGACAAATATAGATAATTTGGAATACTATGGCATTAAATATAAAACGAAAATTTACAAATACAAAAGTTAACTTTTTTAGTAAACAAAAGTACCTAAATAATAAGACAATAAATGAAGCTATAAATGTTTCCTACTGAATGGTAATTACAATTAAATATTTAAAGGACATCATGTATATACAGGCAGATCTTTATTGATAACCAAAATTTAAAAACATATAAAAAGAATAAAAAAAAACAAATAAAACATGAGCATATGGTTTGAAAAATTCAGAACCTAACTCAACATAACCAAAACTACGCAATAGACTGCTACAATAACAAATTACCATAAAAAGATTAAATCATATACATATTTTTCATTACAGTGAGTCTCAGAACAAAAGAAAGAAGATGAATACAATCAGGCGAAGAAGAGTGACATCAGACGAATAAGCAGGCCACAATGATCTTTACAGCAGGTGAGATAATCCCTCACACATGAAGCTGAAGTATTCGCAGCAATATTCATGCCTAAAAAGAGAAAAAGGACGTGTCTAATAGAAATAAACTTCAATGTATCACATGGTTAAAGCTTGTGTTTAAATGCCCGATTTATAAAAACATTTTTCATAGATATATTTTATTCACTTAATTCTCCACTATAGTCAACAGATAAATGGACAATGTAAGAGAAACAGGCCCCGAAAGCAAATGGGATGATTAACAGTGGACAAATGTAGAAGTAGCAGAAGAGGGCCTAGTGGGCAAGAGTGCCGAAACAAAGAAGCCATCGATTGCGACGACTAGAATAATAAAGTACAAAATACAAATAATCAGAAATACAAGAGATGCAACCATTTCAAAGAAGCTTAGACATCAACTTATTCAAGAAGGCAAGAATATAAGGAAGAGGAAAACCTGTTCAATATACAAGCTAATGAAGAGACACTTTGATGAGAGACAAGCATCTGCGATGTTAATGGAAATCTAAAGATATTGAGCTAAGACAATAAAAAGATGGAAGAAAAACATCGAAGTATAACAAAGGGCCAAGGCCACTGGAATCAAACCTGATGAGAGACAGGAGCGAAGTCGTCGAGGCCGACCTGGGGTCAGATTGACTGAAAAGCAAATTCGACAGAGCACAAATATATCTTAAGAATGGCTACGTAACTGGCAAATACATCAAATCGGAGAAATTTTGAAAGCGATCGGAAGAAATTCCTGGAAAAGCCAGTACAAAATAATGACAGATAAATAGAAAGAGACAGACAATCGGAGGACTTTCAAATTATTTTCAATCCGAAAAGACAGACTGAGAAATTTGAGCAACAAATAACCTAGTGTTTCATAATGCCTGCGTGAGAAATTATTACTTGAACAACTTATGGATGGAAGAGATAGCCAAAGACAATCTTTTGGAAAACCATGGAGACACTTTTGAATATTAAAGAACAGAAGACTATAGAAAATGTACACTACCTAAGAATAAATAGACTTATAAAGAATTATTAAACAACGGAAGATGGAACAATATCTTTGGGCTGTTGAAATAATTCTGATTAGAGTAAAAGGGCAGAACAATAATCAAAGAAATTTTCAAGTAGCAAGGTGACACAATGCGAATGAGAGACGGAAGAAGTTTTAAAACTCGAAATAACACATTGGAGATAAAAAGGAATATTACCTGTCATAAAGACAGCTCAAAATATGCTCGGAGGAGGCGATACAAGAAGTAGAAGAATAAGAAGCGGAGTACGGAATAAAGATTAACGGAAAAGAAATAAACATTACCTACTTCTTAGACCATGTCGCAGTCACAGAGAGAAATAGAAATGCTCATCTACGATCGCAAATGTAATCAACCATATTGTCCAAGAACATAGCACAAACTTAACGATGATGAAGACGAATCCTAATATACGGAAATGAGAAGCTGAATGCGGATACTATTGGAATTGGAGTGAAATGCAATGCAGAGATACTAATCCTAAAGGTGTTAAGTTCGTTTTCATGTATGTAGTAATATGATATTCTGCCATTGTCGGGAGACCATCATTAGGGTTGTAATGATGCGGAAATAACACAGTTTAGCCAATTTGAGTCAAAAGAAGAATTATTCTACAATTTGGAACATTTCCCTACCAATAAGAAGGTATTGATAAAAAAGAAAAAGTCTCGACAACCGTGGGCATTATAGTCCACCACATTTTTCTGATATAAAGAAAATAAATCCAAATTTTCCAAAATAGATGCACCATTCAACTTTGAAGGCCACAACTGCGCAATGATAAACGGAAAACACGTCACTTTTTTCATTGAAGTAACGCCTGACTTAGGGGATATGTTTTAAGGGACCAATGGAGAATGAAAATAACTATTACAACCAAATTACTAAAACATAAGATTTTATCAATCAACCGGCATTAAAAATTCGATACACACATTTGATATTCGTCATAGGGTTCCGACGCCGTATCCCTAAAGTTGACATTTTTTGACCAAAAACTTAATTCCGGGATTTCCCGTGAGAAAATTATGAGCAGGAGAAATAACTTAAAAATAACAACGGTATTAATTTATATAAAATGCAGAAGATCACCTATCTGAAGCATTTATCTGGGAATAAGTATTCGTTAAGAAAGACACGGAAACGTGAAAAGTGCCAAATCCGCCATTTTATATATTATTGGGAGCTGTGAAAATGCAAATTTTGCAATATTCTGTAATTATCTGTTTTACAAAATTTAATGGACGAAGGTTTGTGCCAAATTTCATCTTCCTAGGCCACACTTAAGTGGGCAAGAACGTCTGTATGCAACTGAGTGAGTTACGTATGTGGGAGTATATGATTATAAGGGATGTGCCAAAACCGCCAATTCCACTCTACTAAAAAAAATAAAAATATTAAGATGGGTCATCGATTCGAAACAAAAGACAAAATTAAAAAAATTGGAAAATCAATCGATTGACTTGTTTTGAGTGAGATAAGGAATTATTGAGTGAAATATTGGGAATAGATTTCCGTTTTGGGGTCGGGACTCACCCTCGCCTTGTTGAGGAGTGTCGTCATCACGTGCTCCTCGTAGAATTTCAAGAGGGACGGAACTTGATCTCGCAGCAAAGACGTCCCCTCCGTAGATCCATGTGCAGCGACAATCCAAGGGACAGCAGATGCGAGTTGTATTTCTTTCCCTAATTGAGTATACCTATCCAATGCCCAACTGATGTGATTATGTAATCCACTTCCCCTCTTCCTCCTCTCCTCTTCCGCCTCCTCGAGTGCTCTTCTCATCTCTCGCTCGTGGAGTCCATCGCCTCGTTCGTAAGGTTTTCCTTCATTACGGAATGCTAAGAGATTGGACATCCGAGCCAAGGCCCTTGAAAACACACCAAGGACATATTCCTCCGTCCAATCTCCACCCACCTTCCCTCCGAGATACACTCTCATCTCGGAGAAGTCGGCGAACGATCTCCAACAACTCCCACTCATCTCAACTCCATCGTGATCCCTGAACTTCGCCTTCATATTTCCGATGTCATCAGAGTCACAGTCAACCATTACACTTACGGAAGACTGACTACTCAAGAACATTAGCACGCATGACGTCATCGCACTCTCATTAAATAATTTATCATACAGACCCCGGACGTATAGTTCCTTCCCCTCGTCACAATTCCGAATGATTGTCCTTCCCATCATGCCCTCCAAGCACACCCTTCTAATGTCCATTGTGGGAAGATTAGAACCCAGAACACCATTCCCTGCGTCAGATATCTCCCCCATGCTCTCCTTTAGCGCCCTTAATTCCTCCGCCGATGACGTCACGGCCCTTTCTATGCACTCCAAGAGAACGTCCCGCTCGGATAAATCCCTCCTCAACTGATTCACTTGCACAGCCATCTGACGACCAAATGACGACATCTCCGCCTTGAGGGAATTAATGGACTCCATTAAGGCAGATAACTCTGCCATCTTCTGAGAGAAGTCAGTCAGATAAGTGTCTACTTCTCCCCCGTGTAATGCACGGCGACGTTTAATGGCATTCTCCCTTCTTTGCACCAGCCGGATCAATCTCAGGATATCCTTGCGGTCCCTGTCCTCAGGGTACCTTCGCCCCAACTCCTCCGCCATCTCGACAGCCGTCTTGTGACCCCCTCCCCTTAACCCAGGGTCCGCACCCTCCCCAAGCAGTCCCTCCACCCAATCTAATTTACCCATCTTGACACCTAGATGAAGCAGGGTACTCTGATGCACTGCCCTCACGTCTACGTCCTCCAGTGTCTCCAGCAAACCCTCAAATTGCTGGAAGGGACCACTGCTGAATCCGAATGTCAACCGCTCTACAACATCAAGTTCTGACTCCGAGCCAACAATATTGTTGCTTGCCATGACGAAAGGAAGGTGCGCTCACCTAAAAAAAATTAAAACAGGAAAAATATTATCAAATGCTACGTACATGCCTTCGTAAGTAAGACGTTTTAAATTAATTTCAGGTTAAAATTACTTATCAACTGTATAATCCGACGCAATTATTATAGTCACAGGATATACGGAATATCTAAGTATTTGGTATCTTCGTATGTCCCTACTAACAAATATCTAATACGATCTGTGCCCGGCATGCGTTGCAATACCTTTTTTTATTCTGAGTAGCCATTCATATACAAAAAGACATGTGCAAAATAAACGAAAGACAATAATTTTTTAGTATTAAATTAAGGTTGAAAATTTATTATTAGAGTGCTTTGAAATCAGCATTAGTAACATCAAATGATCAGCAATCATTAGACAACCATAAGATATACGAATACTTGAAAAAAGCAACTCGAAAGAAAAATGAGAAAATGCATCTACTGCACTCCGGTTAATTATCGGATATATGTTATGAATTTCTCTCATTTCCCGGTAATCGATTAGGTTCACATGAGTGGATGAGCACGCACTTAACATCAACTTAATGACGGATGTGTTGATCACTTATTTCGCTGGAGAAAATAAGTGTCGTCCCACAGATTTCCAGCTAGAAGGAGATGCTACCTGAGAAATACATTGAAGAACATTTAAATCTTGACACAGAATTGTGAAAATCTACTCCGTTAAGTTCGACTAAATGAGCCACAATACTTTCCATAAACAAAAAGTAAAATATTAGCATTTGCAGAGAACAACAATTAAATTAAAAAAATAATATGCCATGTCCACAGTGCCAGAAAACCCCCTCAATGGTGTGTGGCAGGGGGTTAACTGTAATTTATACTGTTTAATTGTAAGAAGTAGACGCTTTTCAATTTTTGTCTACTTTAACTTAGAAAATCATTAGAATTTCCATTCATGATAGTATTCGGATTTATTATAAAGTTTTTATACCATAATTACAGACGCTTCTTCATGCCACGCACGTACTATAGAGCAAATGCGTAATAGAGGAAATTAGAAAATATCAGATTGTGAACAACAGAATTTAAAATTGAATGAAATATAAATGAAGATCTACTGAAAATGTCGATCGCTTCCCTGAATCGGATATGGGATAAGAGTATATGAAATATTCAAGGCAAATTATTATCCCTGAAAAAGACCATAAACGCAACATAACCACCGCTACCTGCTTCCGATATTTTAAGAACGTAAAAACAGGAAAAAGAAGCACTATTTTGTTTGGGAAAAACTTACATGGAAGGAAGAATATTTTGAGAAGATAGAAGGAACCTCTTAGGAAATCTTTTTCGTAAAATAAGCATGTCCTACCGCATAATTACCAGAATGAGTCCAGTTGAGGAACGATTAGATTCTATTCAGTTGGTTTATGATGAACGCGCACTACGATTCGGAATTTTCTATTTCGGAACTGTGACAATACAAAGTGATACCAGTGAGTATACGAGAGTGAATACCTACGCGTGAGAAACAGGAAAGTGGTCGCTGGGAGATCGCCTCATAGGAGCAGAGTAGAGAACTGGGTAGCGTGTCACAACTTTGACAATGAAGCGACACAGACACACCGTCAGACACAGTACAAATGTCGAGAGCTGTTATTCCCAAGATGGTCGTCAGACGAGTGAGCTACGAGAAGTCACGAGCCACTGACCTTTAAACGATGTCCACTACATGGCAATCCAATCGTCACCACATTGCGCAATTACCTCTTCTTCTTTCCAACTAACATCCTCCCCTCCAATTCTGACGTCACTATTATGGCCATCGACCGTCGTTGTCGTAAATAAAGAAAAGCATGAGGCATATTTTAGCAACTACAATCCTTCTTTGCTGTTCGCCAAGCATTTGTTGGAATCACCACGGCAGTTTTTAACCTGAAAATCTCCACGTGGAAAAGAAGACCCGCAAGTTGTACACACTTGAGCAAGCGGAAATTCAGAGATGTTGTAAAACAAGAAAAATGTCTCGTCATTAATGACTCTATTTTTCACCCCCAATCCCCTCTGCTGAACCTCCCATTGCCTGAGGTCACCGTTTACCCTCCGTATACCCTCACCCTTACCACCTCCTTCTATCGACATCGTCGTGACTCATGATCGCACAACAAACCCCTCCCCCGACCTTCTCCCGAACACAGTAGCTCTGCGCCTCCCCACCTCCCCGCAGCGCCATTCCTCCTTCCCCTCCTCCAACCCCCTCTCCTAACACTCGCTCAACTTCCCCCTCCTCTCCCCTCCACCCAAAGCTCAACCCTCTCCTCTTTCCACCTACTCCACCCCATGTCTCTTCCTGTATATGTATTTTTCTACGTCTACAAAATACACTGCCAGCCACCTCAAGGGTGTGTAGCAGGGGTAATAATAGCCAACATGCATTACACTACACACTTTAGTTAGTGTAACTACGGCTAACTATGAATAAACAATAAACACTAATGCGTGTCACGAGGCGAAGCTCCTCACGCATGCACTACAATACAGGTATGCTCCCAATGGAGAGAGACCATTATTATATATGTATTTTACAACTTCACAAATGGACAGATACTCAAGGTTTATGCTAAAAGCAAGCTCGGCGGGCTGCTAGCACATCTAGTAAATACCTTACAAGCCACATCAAGGATTCTTGGCCTTTAGCCCGTGGCAGTGGCGTATTGTGTGCTAGTCCATCTGTACAAAAGCTGATGACTTCGCTCAGCAACGAAATTCTACGTCGTATTTAACGTACGACATAGACATTGTTTTTTGTATGTGGAATTCACAATGCTTTTCTTTTAATGCCGGAAGCTTTTCCATTAAGTTACGCCTGTGACCATTACATTTGACCATACTACGTCACGGGTAACGCTTAAATAGCTTATTAAAATACACACACGCACTACGAGGTAATAAAATCAAAGATTCAAACAGTAGGATAAATATTTTCACATTCGAGATTTTAATGGACATCGTCATTTGTATGTAAAACAATTCTTCCATCTCCTTCCCTTTCTTTCAGTCTTTCTTAATTTACCACTTTGTTGTATTTCCACTCCAAAGTAATGTTTGACCTGACTTCTCAAGCAGAAGTCGCGAAATATATTGTAACTGTAAATAATTAACGATAACAAGAAAGTGCGCGAACCAAAATGTTTTTGTTGAGTAATCCCGCCTTTTCGTTATCATGCATTTTGTTCTTTCGTTTTACTTATATCCTTAACAATTTAAATGCTTATTATAGTTTGTTATGGTCCTCTTTGGGTAGTTCTTATCTTATAATACTAATCATAATGTCACGACAGACGCGTAGTTACATAATTGGAAGGGACTGACATGCCGAATAAAATTTCAACATTTTATTGGAGGAAATAAACTTTTAAAATTCTTTTTACTCCGAATTTTGACGATTTCTCATGTCCAAAACTGTTTTTTACGTAAATCCAGGCATACACTAAACTAAGAATGGGTGTTTTGAAAATAAATCTTTATTTTACACCTAAAACCCGTAAAGAAACAAGAGTGGAGGTCTCAAACTTAGCATGATAAATATTTGAAACATATAAGTATTAATCACTTAGGCAAAGGAGCGTTCATAAATTATAAGACGCAATACTAATTTTTGTCTGCACTGAAACTGGCCCAATTATTCCTCGTCGTAATCGCAACTACATATTTACAGCTATCAGATCAATACATGCGAAAGATATACGTTGTTCATTTGAACGTGAAGTTCACATGACGATGGCGAATTATAAATTGATTGATTTTCCCAATCTGCCACCAATTGATCACAATTCTTAATTCAGGGGCCAAAGGGAAACTTGTGGTTCTAAATTTGGATATATTTCAGACATTTTGGACAATCATGAGCTGTTGATACATTATTTCAATTAACTTTCGAATGTATGGTGTGATTACAAATTGAATCTATCTAAACGATGAAAATGAGACAATTTGCCGGTGACGCGCACTACTTAGCTCCATTATATTGATTGCGTTAAGTAATAAATATCCCACTCTAAAAGTATAACGCAATTACAATTATTTCAAAGCAGCGGAAAATCATCTAGAATTTAATTCAAGTGTCCAAAATGATAATTAACATAAATATAAATAAGGTGTATCAACTTTTTTCTCTGGATTTCCTCGCTCGAGGAAGTGTCACGGCCGGACGATACCTTTCACTTTCCACCGTACGGCAAGGGATACCTACCCGAAGCGAAAGGATTTAACCATCGATATCCACATATTGCAATTACTATGCCCTTATCGTCGTAGTCGCCTTTTTTGAAAGTAATTATGGGGAATTAAGTGCTTACTGGCCTGTGATCACTAATTCCGTTCAATGTTATTAAGTGAAGGAAGATATCAGGTATGTTAGTCGCCTAAAGATGTATAACATTGCTCCTGTTCATTGTTGAGACTAAATTATGCAAAGCTGAAGATGTTAATATATATAGAAGAGTGTAGTCCAAATTTGTATCTTTGTCACCATTTTTGGAACTTTTTGTCACTCAATCTATCGAGGATTAGTAAAAATCACCACCGATAATCATTTTTACATGGCGACCGTTTTTTATAATAACCAACTACAATTACCTGTCGTACTGTCTAACCTAAATAAGAAATGCTGAATCCCCAGATACTACTCAGACAGAACAAGAGCCTCGGGAGGCTACTGGGCAACTTTCACCAATATAAAGCACTAAAAAAAATTGTGTGCCGAAAACAAAACGCCTCTAGTTCTTCTAGTTACCTAACAGCACCAACTCCAGGATAACTCCAGTATTTCATGGTTTTCCAAGATATTCTCGTTATCCCACCTACATCTACAATATACCCTGCAAGCCACCTCAGGGGTGTGTGGCAGGGTATTTTGGTACCTAGGAGCGCTTGAGACTTTAGATATACTACAGACCGATATCTCTCACATCTATATCATACCAAGTCCTTGAACATTTAATTGTAAGTTCAGTTATAAGACAACTCGATATGGAGAATTTGTTACAAAAAACGCAACACGGATTCAGAAAGGGAAGATCTTGCGAAACTCAATTAGCACTTTTGGCCCATTAAATTTTAGTCTCGGGTGAACATAACATTACAGTTGATGCGAATTTTCTGAACTTAAAAAAGGCATTTGATAAAGTTTCCCAGTGTAAGTTACTCATGAAATTAAAATCCCACGGTATAGACGACGACGTTCTTTCCTGGATAAGAAAATTCTTAAGTAATCGCGTGCAAAGGGTTGTATTACACGAGTCTTTAATGAAGTAATAGTCACATCAGGTGTCACACAGGGAAATGTCATAGGCCCGCTTCTGTTCCTTTTGTACATACACGGACTTTGTCGGAATATATCATCGGTGACAAAGTTGACAGTAATCTTAGATTATTTGCTGACGACGCAGTGGTGTACAGAGAAGTTCTTACTTTTAATGATAAGGAAGTGCCAACTAAGGACCTCAAGGCAATTCATGAGTGGTGCAATGCGTGGCAGCTACATTTAATCCTAAATAAATGCGTTGTTGTAAATTTTTGGAAATGGAAAAAGGCTCCATGTAGCAGCAATTGCATAAAGAACATAAAATTAGACACCGTAGAATGGGTTAAGTACCTCGGAGTTAAACTAACTAATGATCTATCGTGGAGTAAACATATTCGAGAAATTACCGGCTAGGCTAATCGTAAATTGGGATTTGTTAAAAGAGTAATTGGCAAGCGCGACGATAAAATTAGGGAAATAGCTACTTCTCCCTCGTTAGACCCCACTTAGAATATGCCGCCAGTATTTGGGATCCTAATGAGAGAGGCTAGGAAACTGAGTAAGAACGCATGCAGCGAAGATCGGCAAGATACGTTAAAGGCCGTTATGATAATCTCTTTAGTGTTACTGACCTTTTGCAGCAACTGGGATGGGAAAAGCTTTTAGACCGTCGATTAAAATTTAGAGTCAATCTATTATGTAAGTACCAATCCGGTCTATTCTCTGACGACGATAATATTTTAATAAATCCAACATACTACGGCAGATTAGATCATGAGAAAAAAATTAGGGAACTAGACTGCAGAACGGACAGATTTAAAATGTCATTTTTCCCACGAACGATAAGGGACCATAACACCTTCCAATGAGACTTTAATAAGGCTTTTCGTTACGTAGTTTAGCTCTTAGTAGTAATCCTAATACTTCTACATCTACATATTACCCTGCGAGCCACCTCTAGGGTGTTTGGCAGGGGGTGACAAGTCACCAAAATGCTGCATGCAAGCGGACCGCCACATGCACACCGCACGGTCATGAATATTAAGGATACTAACCAATTCCATCGTTAACTAAAAACCATCATGCAGCATGCAAGAGAATCTCCACATGCACGCCACACATGTACGATGACACATAATATTCTACATGCTACTTAAGAGGGCAATCTGCCTATGAAGCTAGAACATGCAAAACATGCTGTAAGAAACACCATAAAACTCCGTAAACATGCTTTAAGAAATACATAAGTTAGTAAGCTACACTACCAGTCAACTAATATATTTCTAAGTCCTTACACAGCCGTTATAGTCTCTTATCGCTCGCGGAAAAAACGACATTTTAAATCTATCTGTTCTACAGTCTATCTCTCTTATTTTATTTTTATGATCTAATCTACCATAGTACGTTGGCGGTCGTAAAATATGATCAACTTCGTCGGAAAATAAACTACTCTTGAATTTACGTAATAGATTTAGTCTTGTTTTCAATGTACGGTCTGACAGTGTTTCCCATCCGAGTTGTTCTAAGAGGTCAGTAACACTAACAAGATTATCGTAACGGCTTTTCACGTACCTGGCTGCTCTTCTCTGTACACGTTCTAACTCTGTTTTTAAGCCTGTTTCATGAGGATCCCAAACACTGGAAGCATATTCTAAATGGGGTCTAACGAGGGAGAAGTAGCTTATTTCTCTCACTTTGTCGTCGCACTTGCCTAGAATTCTTTTAACAAATCCCAATTTACGATTAGCTTGACCTGTTATTTCCCGAATATGTTTATTCCACGATAGATCATTATTGAGCCTAACTCCGAGATATTTTACGGATTCTACCGTCTCTAATTGGGTATCCTGAATGAAATAGCTCTGTTGTGGGGAGTTATTTTTCCCCCAGAATTTCATAACTACGCATTTTTTCAAATTTAACTCTAGCTGCCACGCATCGCACCATGCTTGGATTGCAGTAAGGTCGTTCGTTAGTTTATCCTTATCTTCACTGCTACTGATTTCTCTGTATACTACAGCGTCGTCTGCAAATAATCGAAGTTTACTGTCTATTATTTCACCAATATCGTTGATATAGAGTAGGAAGAGGAGTGGGCCTATGACACTACCCTGAGGGACGCCAGAAGTGACTCTAACTTCGTTGGAGGCTATGCCGTCTAATACTACTCTTTGCACGCGATCGCTCAAAAGTTCTCTGATCCAGGAAATTACATCATCGTCTAGGCCGTATGATTTCAGTTTTACTAATAACTTTCCGTGGGGCACTTTATCAAATGCTTTTTTGAAATCAAGAAAAATCGCGTCCACTGGAATGTTGTCCTCTCCGGAGACTAATATATCGTGGGCAAACAGCGCTAACTGAGTTTCGCATGATCTACCTTTCCTGAATCCGTGTTGAGTTCTCATTAACAAGTTATGCGTGTCTAGGTGTTTCAATACTGAGCTGACAACAATGTGTTCAAGGATTTTGCATGAAATGGACGTTAAAGATATTGGTCTGTAATTACATGGCTGTTCCTTGTCTCCACTTTTGAATATGGGCGTTACATTGGCAATTTTCCAGTCATTTGGTACTCCGTGTTGCTTTATGGATTTTGTGAATATTAGCTGCAAGTAGGGGGCAATTTCTGACGCTAGTTCTTTATACACGCGAGAAGGGATTTCGTCTGGACCAGGTGACTTATTTGGACTGAGCAATTTCAATAAAATTTCTATTCCGTGAGCACTAATATCAAGGGGAGGCATCTTTCGTATGCAGTGATTATCAACCGCCACGGATGAATTCTCAGATGACTCGGTGAACACGCTCTTAAAGTAGGAATTTAATAAATTGGCTTTATCGGAACTGTTTGTTAACACATCTCCATTATCGTTTCTTAGCGAACAAACGGTAGATCTTTTACCTTTTACTTAAATCCTTATTTGTTACCTAGTACATACTAACAGCACTATTTGCATGTTTTCTTCGAAGGTCTTTAGTCTATGTCCATCTGTTAGCCTGGAGATAATTAAGAAAGGAAGAGTCGAGAGAAAAAGATTTCTCGTTTGACTTCCTGTGGACTGTGTCGATTTACGTTAGCGCGGGACGCCTCGAGACCGCTGCGTCTTCAAGTTCGACTCTCCTTATCTCTCCCGCTCCGTGGTCAGAGTCACGCGCAGGGGGAAAGGAAAGCCGTTATCTCTTCTCCTCTGGGGAACACGGGCCGCGTCGGACGGCAAATGGCTACGTGACAGCGACCACATACTCAAATGAGGATAGTCAATTATGTCGATCAAATGTATCATTATAGTCATTTTATTAAGGACATGGGTGCACGCGTACTTGTCCCCAATTACTCTTTGCAATGCAAAAGGATTTGCTTACCTTTACGGCTGGCGTCACATGCAATCAGAGAAATTACGGCCATGAAAAAGCCCACCTTCAAAAAGCTATTGAACAAAATGTGGGCCAATACAAAAGAAATTTAACGCCATTCTGATATGAGCCGTGAACATAGTTAGTGTGCCATCATATTAAAATTCAAATAGAATAAATAACTTTCATTAAAATAATTCTTCTGAAACCCGAAAGTATGTACCTCATATGTTTTCGTCCGTCAGCTATTTTCGTCAAAGACACCTACTCGATACGAGAAAACTACTCCTTTCATTCAAGCAAGAGAAATCATGGCACACACGAGTATACGCTTTGGAAAATGCATATCAAAGAAATAATTCTGTTTACGTGAAGTAATAAATTGAGCGAATTGAATAGAATGCAAATAATTTTAGTAATGAACCACGCCAAAAAATTATTCCGATATTCTTGACTTTCATCACAAAATTGCTTTTCGTAATCCGAATTAAGAATGTTCCGCCCATAATCTTAGGTAAATAAACACTATTATTGATGAATCTCATGACCCTTACCTAAAAACTGTAAATTGACGTTGCGAAACCAGAAAATAAAATATAAGTGCCCATACCTACGATTGAGAAGCAGGGAGACGATTTGCTTCAGCTACGCAAAGTAATATTTGTTCACCAAATAATTTACACACAGGCACACCTTCGAACACAAGACAATTTTGATAGAATTTCATTCTCCAAAGATTGTTCACTACAGGCGAGCGAACAACGTGTATGAGCGAACGCCTCACCTTCCAATGGATTCCGCTAAGTGGAATGACACCGACTATGAATTACTTAACACTAGAGCTACCGATGGAGTCATTTTGACTCCTTGCGATTTTTATTTCTCTCCCCTGACTAAAACTTTCTGAATTCCGGCTTCAGATTACGTGACTTTTACTCATTTTTTACACAAAAAAAGGCTTGGTGATAAAAATAGTTTAAAAATGAAAATAATACCCATGTTTCAAAATTTACCTTTGACTACCTAAGGGAGACATTTTTACACCCTACTTTATTTTGCTGCTATTTTCGCCAAATACACAATTTGTTCAAGTTTTGTTCTTATGCTCATAATTAATGTAATTGTTGGCTAAAATGTATAATTATTACGCGTTTTGGCATATATTTTCGAGATTTTGAAGGCATTTCTAATTTTGCGGGTCAGTCTTTGGAACTATAAACCATGTGAATGCCCTGATATTATTTTACCTTGCGATAAAGTGGTGAATATGCCATCCAAATCAAACGGTTTCAAATTCGTGTTTTTGAAAGCCGTCGTGTCTGCCTCGCTTCCCTTCCTCCTCCCTTCTCGTCACCCGTCAGTCTCGCTGCAGCGCAATACTGTTTAGCATGTTCCATTGTTTCAGCCTCGACTACGTGGAAGTTGATTTTCAAACAAGAAAAAGTAATTTTGAACCCTTCCATTGATATACTAATGTACCACGAAAATAAATCATGGAAAGGAACAAAGTTACTGTCCTAGTATATTCGGCCCTGCCGGCGCTGGCTGCCGCGCGTCGAACAGGACAACCGTGCGCTGCCATTGATTTGCATTATTGAATCCTGTGAATTCTCGAGTATAAATAAAGACTGCACAATTCCTGTGAAGCACGGCCTTCTTCTGACTGGTAATATGGCTTGAAGAAGTAGGCTTAAACCTGAAGAAATCCTTTCTATTTCGCATTCTATACCGGAATGTGAATCAAACGACGCAAAATTGCATCCTAAACAGATGACTGCGGCGGTGAAGACGATAAAGAAAATACAGGGTGTTTCAAAAAGGACTTTACAACTTTGAAGGTAGGTTATTTTATGTTTAACTCAAATTTGCATTATTTAGTAGCAGAGATAATATTTATGAACAATTTAGTTTTTCAACTTTAACGCAAACTTTGGGATATACTGATTTTTCACCAATTGTGCAATATTCTTCTTGTTTTTGGAATAATTTTATATGAATTTTCAAAGTTGTAAATTCCTTTTTGAAACACCATGTACAACCACAGTAGGCGACGATAACTCTCCAGGAACGCTTGTGTCAGCTGGAGTTCGATCGAAACCGCTAAGATTGGAGAACACTTGCCTGGTAGGCGTGGAAACTAAATCATACTTAGAGAAGCGCTTGAAACTACAGGACACGCGAGAAGAAATACAACTTGTGATAGTCATTTGACTGCATGGCGATTATTTATCAACTCGTTTATCCTGACTCACATAAAGCGAAGCAGGCAAAATGATGAAGATTTTACTCTTTCCGATGAAGAGCTAGATGCATGTATTGCCATATTTTACGCCCGCGGAATTTTTAGGCACGAATGATCACCCTATTACAAGTATTTGATCAAACGACTGGGAAATACAATTTTGTAAAACGACGATGTCTAGGAAACATTTTGTAAACATTTTTGCATTATCTATGATTTGATAAGAAGTGTAATCAATCCCAGTGACTCAAAGTTGACAAGTTTGCTCTCTTTTCAATAGTGTGGGATAGATTCATTGATATTTGCATTGCTTGTTACAAACCTTGTTCGTAATTAACGGTTGATGAACAATTTTTACCCAGCAAAACTAGGTGTCCTTTCACTCAGTATATTCCTTCTAAACGGGAAAAATACGGCTATAAATATTTGTTAGCTGTTGACAAGGATAGAAAATATATTGCAAATGGCTTCCCTTATGTTGGAAATGATAATTCACGTCATGCTGGTTGTCATTCAGCTCACCACGTAGTGCTGAAATTAATGCAGCCATTTCTGAATAAAGGGCGAAATGTTACCGTAGATAATAATTTTACTTCAGTCAAAGACGCTGAACAACTAAAAAGCCAGGGTACTAGCATTGTGGGACCGGTAAATAGAGAAAGACGAGAAGTACTAATAGAGATCAAATCAATGAAAGAAGACAACTATAAAGTTTTTCAAAACAGCGATGATTTCACACTTACTGTATATCAAGGTAAACCAAAAAATAATGTCATAATTCTTAGTTCTATCCATCCAGATGTCGACATTGCTTCTGACTTCGCTAAAAAACTCCTGAAACGGTGAAGATTAACAAAGAAACTAAATACGGAGTAGATGTCGAAGACCAAATGGCGCGCATATATACGACAAGAACATGTACTCGACGATGGCCTATCCACTCGTTTGAAAATACCCTCAACTTAGCAGGTATACATTCTTGGATAGTGTACTAGGAAACTACCTCCGAAAACATTTCGCGCAAAAGCACGTACCTGAGTTTTTGAAAAAGCTCCTTGATGAGTTGGCTGATTCTTACGTTAGATAGAGGCAAAAGCTTGGCGTGTCCAATGACGCAGATTCTTCTGACGGAATTCTGCAAGCAAAATTTTGCCAGGTAAAATAAAATGCAAAAAGAATAGTCCGGTCGAAAATTGTATGACCTGCCGAAAATCTTTGTGTGGAAAATGTACCGCCGTAAATGAACGTCGATGCTTGAACTGTGAAGCACCTTAGACAAATGTGTGGCTTGCCAATTGTAATAAAAAAAATTTATTCCATATACTTATCTATTCTCTTATTTCTCGCACTAGTTCAATTATTTTTCCGCATTCTATGTAGCCTGCGTAATGCGTTTGAATATTCAAAGATAATACTAAAATATTGTAAAAAGTTTATGTTTGTTGTTATATCAAGTTCATTTTTGATAATCTCAGTAATTAAATATAACATGTAAGAAAAAAGATTTTCAAAACAATACTGTCAGAACTCGCATAAAAAATAAGTTTGAAATATTATAATAATAATAAACAATAATTAGGTAGGAGTCAAAATGACTCCATTCGGTAGTCCTAGGAGGAGTGACAAGTCCGGTATTCCGAGTGTTAAATAGTTTATATTTCAATATAATGACTAACTCTGCACTTTCTAAAAACACTCACAAACACATTGTGCGAATGTCTCAATGCCTGAACGGAAAATTGAACCTGTAGTATTTTGTTTCGACAAACGTAAAATAGGACGTATATTCGTTTGTACAAATCATTTAGCCGCGTAAAACGCCCTTAAAAATTATTCAAATGACTTTCGAAATATGTTACCTATGTGTAGGCTGCTCTTATGGGGTTTCCAACGGGAATGACGCTGATTGCAGAAAGTATCCCCAGCCGTGTTTACACGATGCATATACCCTCGCTGGTAGATGCGTGAACAAAATCGCCATCAAAATTTCACAAAGTGAACACTCAAAATTGCGTGAATGCGTGGACAGAAAATAGCCCGTTCTAATTTGGTGAATGTGTTCACGCATCTGTCCAGCCACGTACTTGCGCGGGTAAATGCATCGTGTAAACACGGCTTCCAAATGTCCCAGCTGGCGTCTTAACGACAAGGTCAAGACAACTATGGAAAAGCTGCGGTCAGGAATCAACCACTACATTCTCCACGAAAAACACACGATTACGCCACCTAGCTACAAACCACTACAACCTTCGCACATAAAATGATCTCGGTACTCGAATATCGCTAGCTAACTTTTAAAAAACTAAAATTTAATAACTTGGAACACTTGTCCAAGCATTATTTTCAGAAATTGACAATGCAATTTTATTACACAGTTATCACCATATTCACAACCACCTGAATACATTTTGTGAAGAACATAAATTTTTATAAATTTAACCTGATCATGCAATTTTTCATTTAGCATATCACTTGCACACGCCGTTGTGAAATACAAAAATGAGAAAACCACCGTAAAAAACAATAGATAAGTCGATACTTACGAGAGAGAAGCAGGAAGACAAGGTTGGAAACACTTCCAACACAGAACTGCGAGCTGGACTTCAAATACTCAAGAATGGATTTACTTGGAGCGCAAGATAACTTCTGCCACTTCCTCCTCCCGGGATGGACGCCAAGCAAGTGAACAACGACAGATCACGAGTGCCTTATCTTCCTAATAACGGAGTAAGTAATTATTCATTTACGATATCACTTGCAGACGCCGTTGTTAACTCTGACAATGAGAAAACCACCGTAAAAAAACAATAGATAAGTCGATACTTACGAGAGAGAAGCAGGAAGACAAGGATGGAAACACTTCCAACACAGAACTGATAGCTGGACGTCAAAAACTCAAGAATGGATTCACGACGAACTTGGACCGCAAGAGAACTTTTGCAACTTCCTCTTCCCGGGATGGACGCCAAGCAAGTGAACAACGAGAGATGACGAGAGCCTAACCTTCCTATGAATTCCGCTAGGTGGCAGAAGAACCGTTGCTGGCTGAAATGCTCCGGATAGGATGCAGGCTTGTCCGGCTCCCTCCCCTCCTTTAAACCTCGACCCCTCCTTTACCCTTCTGATGTCATTCCTAGGGCTGTTACAAGTCATCCCCATTGGACGAACTAATGCACGCACATGCGATAATACTTCCACGGTTATTGAACACGTAAATAGACATTTCAAAAAGGGAAGTAACATCGGTTTCCACCTCAATTACTCACAATCAATTACATTCCAGGGTGTTTACTTACCATTTTCCACTTCATCTTAATATTCACGCATACCATGAGACTTTACACTAGCGCAATTAATGAGATCCTGTAAAAAGAAGGAACTTCACGCAAGATGTGGCCTGTGTTTCAAGGAGTGCATTTCGTGGCGATCCTCATCGAGGTATTTTCGAAACAGAGAGCCTTGAATTTCTCACTAAATGAATGCCATAGTGGAGTGGAGCAACTCACGGTATTTCCTAGCAGGCGGACAGCACCAATGTTCGACGCCGTTCTTCGTGAGGAACATTATTGTAAAATATTGTGCACGCGTGAATTAGCATTGAAAGATGCGTCGTGTAAATCGGAGATTAACTGGAATTCTAACGCAAATGCATACACGAGTGATGGAAAAATAGCCCAAGCTCTTGTTCCATGACTGCATTCTTGCATTCATATACAAAATACCCTGAAACTACGTCTAGGGTGTGTGGCAGGGGTTCTCGCATTGCGATTCCAGTTCAAACTTCGTGCAAAAGATGTGTAAAACTGTCTTCGGGGAGAAAGAAGTCCCCGACCGCGTTGGCTTCACTCCCCCCATAGATCTTGCTATTCAAGATCTATGACTTCCCCCAACTGCCACCGCCAAGGCCACTCATGGCATGAGGTCTCCGACCAACGCGTGCCAGTGTTGCCAAATGTACGTCACCAACTTTTTCGCGTCTAACCTTGGGCCATCAGCCGTCATTTCAATCTGGCGACCTATACACCGCATATAAAGAGGATGATATGACTGCATGGTTTACCGCTCGCCCAATGTAATGTAATGCGACAACTTTATTTTACACACCCAGTAAGAGATTAAGTAAAACTGTGGACTCTCTTTCAGTTGCCTTATACAACGTTAAGCATTGTTTCTGCTGTAACATTGGCATTTTCTTGGCTCTAAAATAAAAATTCACAGTGATATCGAATCCGCTTTGAGAATGCTAGTTAAAATCTCCCGTAATCGATATATACAATCGTTAGGTCTACCACTGCGCATTCAGTCTGCGCAGAAAATTCACTTAATTAATTCACCGTCTAAATGGGGAAATTTCCAGGTCATCATGGAAATTATTTCACGAATTAATGCTCGAATGATCATGCGCAAGAACATATACTGCGTAAAACGGCCTGTAGAACAGAAGAGAAAAGGGAATAAATAATTTCTCCTTGCGCGCGGATCGTGCAAATAAGCGGGAGAGATAAGGATGGTCGGACATAAAAACACAGTGGTCTCGGGAAGTGATGGGACATTTAGGAACGATTCGTTCCTTTGGAACGAACCCACTGATGAAACGAGAAGGAACGAAATCTGGTTGTGGACATATCCTCTTTCCAAAGGTACGAAAGGAACGATTGGACCAAAAGGATTCGAAGTACTGAAAAGAATGAAATAAAGGATAGGATTCATAGGAACGAAGGGAATGCAATATGAATAAAAATAATCAAATGAAAGAGAGGGTTCAACCAATTCGCAGAAATGACAGGCCAGGTACTTTGAAGACGAGGATGGAATGACGTATGGTAATTTATTATACATCGAACGGCAAAATAATATAAAATAGACGTTCTCTTTCAGAATAAATATAATGGTTTGGGCTAAATGCTAAAACAATCCATACGCATTGGTCAATAAAGTAGCGAAGAAATGAAACATTTGAAGAGAAATAGCAAGAAATACCCAAACTGTTATCATTGATCTGGGATATCCAGGGAATGCTTTCGGTATTTTAGTCAGTTTAGTATAATTTGAAATAGCTACTATTGACATTCTGATAATTTAAGGTTCTATTGAAAACATATTCAAAGGTAATACGATAATTTAACTTATCATATAGATTGAAGGCGTCTTTTAACAAGAGGTACATAATTAAATTTGAAATATAGTTGAAGTAGGTGAAATTCTGGGCGAGTTCTGAATTCTGGGGTCTATTCTTTAACTCGAAGCTACGGACCTTTCTGGAGAAAAGATGCTTCAATAAGCTACTTGCTCCCATCGGTATTCTCTATCATAAAAGAAAGAGCTATCAGAAAGCACAGGTGACGGAACAAAATATGAAACAATTGAAAGAATTTAATGTGTTTATTTTTTCACCCCTTTCCTTGCGGCTGCATAGGGAAAAGAAGACGAATCAAAATCCGTTGCGGCTAATAAACAATGGATAGAATTTTGACAGCGTAAATATTTTTGCCGTCATATTTTGCAGATCATGATAATTTCACTAATAACATCCACTCATTTCCGAAGAAATGAAGAAAATATGAACTTTGGAAGCTAGTCTGGTGGTCTGACTATTGTATAAATAGTGTCAACGACAGGAAAGAAGCAAGGATTAACAATTCCCTTTCTAAATTCTCTTATCCTTTCCCCGCCCAGATATGCATACCTCCCAGAAGTTACCCGATAAGGAGTTAACAGAGAAAGGTGACTCCGGTTTTCGAAAAACTATGCCGCATCCAATGGCATTTAAAAATAATATATCCAGTGGCGTAGCAGGGTTTCGTGTCTAGGGTGCACCGGGGAGAGGGGGGGGGGTTAGGGGGCACCGACTCATATATTCAGCGGTTTATGAAACATACTGCTACATACTTGTACTATATTATTTTTCTCGTAATATGCAATCCAAACTTGTAGACCTTGTAGAATATATTGTTGAAAATGAAGTTATGAAATTGATTCACGCACGTATTTGGGACTTTAGAGCGGAGACATTCACATACTTTGGGTGGCAGAACATAGGGAACGGGGGGGGGGCATTTGCCCCCACTGTTCCCCCCTTGCTACGCTTCGCAATATACGTCCAGAACACAATAATCGTCAGAAGACTACGGTAAATAAATAACTGGATACTTTTTTCGGCCCGAGCCGTATGATTTACTTTCGCTCGTACACCCACTTACTGACAAACCCTCCTTCTATTTCATCAATACTGTTTTTCACAGCATATTATTTCTTTGAGCCCTAGGAGTTTGAATAAGAGGCCTATCTAAGACATTTCGTGAATACGTATCACTCGCGGATCACCAAAATATCAAACCTAGAATGTGACTTGATATCCTGGTGGTAAATCGACAGATTTGTTTCGAGCATAGGGGTTTTACCTTTCGGGAGATTTTGCCATACTCAATGTTAGACCAAAACTATTCAGCTAGTGAGACGTGTAAGTATTTATTCACTGTGAATAGATTAGATTAAGGAGAAATAAGGATTCAAAGATTCTAATTTGGTATTAGGTATTCCTGCATCATTATTGAATGGCTGTAATACAATAAACAGTACCTAATGGGTGCGTTGATGTAATGAGACTGTACTCGAGGTTCACTGTCACAGTCATATTGAAATTACTTGAGTGCAAAAAAAAGACAACCACTGAGTATCGAACCCGGGAATGTTTTAAATACGCCTTTCGAGGCAGTCATAACCACGCGGCTACCGCGCCGCTTTTACAGAGTGGGTCACTCTTGAGCACAAATGTGAATTTCGAGAACGAAAATCACCCAAGTCGGAGGCCTCATCGTCGCGTCGCAACCACTTGAGTATGGTACTAACACATAGGTAGGCCGTTGCGCATCTCGGTCATCTATCGATACCTCTGTGCTGCGATAGTATCGACTGTGTGACGTTGCGTGGAGGACAGAGCTAGAGAATTCCGTGGTTTGAGCGTTGTGGATCATTGGGGATTTTGCTTTGTGATTAGCTCTTTGGAGTAATTCCTATTCCCTGAGGAAAAGTATCTTCCGTGAAGATGTCTTCCTGCATTTCTTCCTGTCTTCAAGTATTTGGCTGCAACAACAGCCGCAGAAATGGCGACGGTAAATTGAATTTTTTTCGTTTCCCTCAAGAAACTTGAAACTATGAAAATGAAGTGGGTTCGAGCATGCCGACGAAAGGACGACTTTATGCATTGCGTACTACCTACAGTGTTCTTTTAATCATTTGCAATGAAATATTGCTATAGTTTCCATCAATATTTTATAATAAGGGTTTAATTCTGCGAATTGAAGAACTCACTATCAAAACAACGAAGATGGTCACCCGATATCCATATCACGGTGACATGAAAATGATACTATTGCTATGAAAAATGATATGTGGTGCTTGCAACAAGTCTGATTATGATCTGGACGACATTTTTTAAGTTTTTAAACGTTTTGAAAAAACACAGTTCTTTGGATTCTGAATTTATAACGATATGTTAAAAAATGTTTGCTAAGGAACTTAGGAAAACGATCAAAAAATTCTCACCATTCAGCAGATTTGAAATGGCTGTCTCCACTCACTCATCTCATCTCATCTCATCTCATCGGGAATCGGACACGCTACCCACTCGTCCATCATACCTTGTTCTGAAACTAGTATTTATACAAATATATAGCTAATATATTCAGTCGGCGGTGAGGAATGAACGATAAACTGTGAATACAAGTATGATTATTTCAATAAACAGGTCCAAAGAGAGATCATTACCCTAAGTTCTGTTCTGCATTTGGTAGTATCTCCCATAGTTTTTAGCCTAAAACTTTGATGAAAGCAGTAGTGTTGATATCGTTACAAACATTTTTCTGCCGTCCATCCTGAAGTCAAAATAGGGCCAGATATGTTGTACTCGTTGTACTGCAGCCCTGAATAAACAATTCAAGGTCTGGTTAGATCTATTTAGGTTAATCCCACGAGATTTAGATGTTTTCGTATTGCAAAACCTCCAAGATAGTTTTAACCAAATGACCATTCCACGTCTGACAAAGTGTGTGCAATGTATCCTGCCTACGGAGATATTTATTTACAAATACATTGATATGACTTTCCTTGCCTTCATTATATGTTATTAAGAGTTTGCTTTAGCGAAGTGAGGTTAATTCAATATCAAAACAACCAAGATGGACGTACTGGCTCCTATCAACACCACCTAAAGTACTCCTACCATATAATCATTCACGGGATGATGCGAGCAAAAATAGAACATGTTCTAATTTTGATCGCATGATCATGCGCATGACCAAGAATTCGCAGAATTTCCAGCTTCGTATGCCCGTGAAATCAGGATAAAAGCGAAGAATGTGCATTTCAATTGTTTCATCTATTTTAATGATGTTTAAAGAATTTTAAATTCTAAAATATCGTATCTGCCTTCTTTTGAAATTGATATTTCAATGCCGACTGTGAATGTAGCACTCACTCAGTTTCTTCTTTATTCTGTAAGTTAGCGACAATCTCACTCACCGTACTACTTTTTGAACACAAGCTTTGTGTTTTCATGCTCTCTTGAGTTCTAAAAGCCGTTTTATCACTCAAGGTAATATAACAGCATAATTCTCAGCTTTATCAAAGAGACATAACATCTCCTAATGTCAAATAAGTTTTCATTAAGAAAACTCCATCGGCACCCGTTGGTATCTGGCGAATTCGTTTCGTTCAACGAACACCACATCATATTGAACATCATTGATGTTCAATGTTTTTTTAAGTTGTCATGTGATGACAGTTAAGTTATTTACTAGGTATTTTGCATGTGTTAAGAAGTTCCATAAAGTGGTTTGGTTGACACCACCGGTTACGTGGAATGTCCCAGTTCCTTTTCAAATGCTCCGCCGCTGCTTGTCCTCCAGCGTACGTCACAGCGTTGGATGCGCAGAACGGACGCATTTTCGTTCACGGGAGCGACCTACCCAATGTATTAGTACCATGCGCTTGAGCGCGAATAACCTTCGGTGCATTCCGATGGCGTTTTCCTCTCCCGTGTTTTACTCCGTCCCCGTCGATTCTTTCGTTCAGTAACCCATACCCCACGGTCGTCTCACGACAAGTGAAGCTAGCCCAGCAAAAGATGCAGTCTGCAGGTGGTGCCAATTTTTAAAACCTTTCCGGCCATGCCCCATTCTACGGTGTGTAGACTCTGCACTCAGACTTATGGAAACCATAGTACATAGGCTCTCACACGTATTCTGACTGTCACGAAGTTACTTCCGTGGCCCCGTTGCCCCAATGAGCTACCACGGTAGCCTCACGAAGCGCGGTCTCCGAATACAAAGCTTAAATAATGGTCATTTTCCTAACGATTATCTCTCTATAACTATCCAACACACGGTTATTTTTTTTACATTTAATAATTGCGGATTTCTTGCACTTCACTGGGTTTAATAGTCATTTTTACCAAATACGGAAGTTTTTCTGGAAAAGATATTAGCTGAGGTAACGGAAAGCCAGATTTACCATAATTATCTTAGTGAAGTAGCGTGATTCTAGCCCACAATGGCATACGTCGTGAGCCGTGGTCGTCGTGGATAAGTAAGTATCACATCTGCATTTCTATAGAAAGTATCACATTCGTATATTATTTAAATGATATGAAGAAACGATTAATTGACGAGAGCAATAAGCATGAATCAAAATGAATCATATCATTGACGTAAACCCAAGGGGGCTTCATAAAGGCCGAATTGCGTATGATATTCTCTCAGAAAAATAAATAAAAGTTACGCTCTGTAGGGGGCGGTTCGTGGTGCTACTGTAACCCACGAAGTCAAATATTGACGCAATTGCTTACAATAACGTTATTAATTTGGATAACATAATCATTAACCATAATGCCCGAATTCCCAGGCTCAATTTGATAAGGAACGAAATGAACGAATCTTTAAACTCGTTCCTTTTACTGAACTAGAACGAAAGGAACGAGTGCGAGAAAGGAACGAAACTGCCCATCACAATAGTATCGAGGCGCCCCGTGCTCACATCATTATCAACAATCGCCACAGTCGACGGCGAGTGAAACGGGTGATCCATCTCCCTCTCTTTATTCTTCCTCTTCGTCCAGTCTCAGAGAAGAACAGCGTTTTATACAGTTAACCTTTCTCTATGGTTTAATCAAACGGACGCAATGTGGAATGTTCTTTTTTCAGCTGTGTGTAATACTTGATGATGTCGCTTTATATGAAACTGTATGCATCATTGAATTTCCACGACTGTTCTCAGATCTGAATAACTTTGGCATCCCAGCTGAATACAAAATTAGTGTCCTATCCTTACCTTGGTATGCGGTGTACATTTCAGGCATAATATTTAGAAACAGACAAAAAACTAGCAATTGGGAGAGTAAGGGACAGTGTAATGCCTGAGAAAATATTTTACTCAAATTCCTAGAAATTTCTTAGGTAATTTTCTCGCATTCAAAAGTAAGACTTGCATTTATGCAGTAACACTTGTATTTACAAAGTAGTTAAGAAGGTATAATCTCAGAAAGCTGACAATGAATTGCTGAAAATTGGGAGATCTCAGAAATATAAAGGGTTATAAAAATATCAAAGGCATTGATACACATGTTGATTTTTTTTTCAGCGCAAAACTATTGAAAGTTTTAAAGTGCACATGAATAAATTCCAAATATCATTAGCCTTTTCAGGAAATGTTGAAAAAAAATTGTATTTTATAAGTGCCTCTTTCTCTCTCTCTCAAATGTGATACGAATAGTTCCCTTATACATGCAGAAATATTCCCTTGGCATTCACAAAAGTTATCATTATCCTTCCCTCGTGTTCTTCTTAGCACTCAGGTAGTCTTCGTTTTTTAAATAAAACTCTACCGCTATATGAATTTTCCCGCGTATGTTTTGACAAATCCACTTTCCATCTCGCCGTTATTTGGTCTTCCGGGTCTAGATGACAAGTTTATTGAACTATAGACGAAGATGATTCATACTCTCGAAGTCGATCGGTGACGTCACGATCACATTTACTAATCAGAATATGTTTCCAGTTCCGGGAGGAAATCAACATTTTTTTATGATTTTCGACTTGAAATTTATTTCTTCCAGTTATTTCCACGTTAGATATACTTAGTCAACAAGGTTTTTTCTGACTTCCATGATAATACAGTCGTTGAAATTGAAACCAGGGCTCGAGGATTAATAACCCTGGATCTAAAAAAAATTAACAACAGGACCAAGAATATTTGGGAAATGCCACCCATGATAAATCTATGATTATCAAGAATGATATCATAATTACATTCTAGATGATCGCCTAATATTCGGCAGAAAGGCCTAAATAATGCAATCAATGATGATACAAATCTATGAAGTACTCTAATACACATGATGTATATTCAGTGTGTGGAAAAATCTTATCAATGAGTGTGTCCACCACTGTGTCTATATTTGCATGGAGATAAATGTGCGTAAGTAGCTTCCTCTGGGACAGGGAACGTAGTCTTGCTACAGACAAAACTAGAAGGACAATACTGACAGTGTGTGTCAAACGAAAGTTATTTATATACGATTTAAGTTTTTCCCGGTGAATAATATTTAGGAATTCTTCTCGGGCTCTGCACCAGGTAATTGGCTTCATATTGGACGACGTTTCGGAAAACGATTTGTTTTCCATTATCAAGGCGTGTTGCTCTCTCTGTGTAGGATTATACACTGAACTAAATTGACCGTTTGACGAGTCCAACAATTAAACTCAGGTGTCGTCTGATTGGCTGATGTTCTTTTGAAATCTCTTCTGTTCTTTCCTAATGTTTTTCATGCTATTTATTATGGGGGCCCAAGTATTGCTAAGATGAAAGCCAGTATCCCGATTGAAATTTATTGGATTTAGGCGGATTTCGATGGCTTCCTTGACTATACGGTCCCATTAGCGTTGTGAGTGGCAAAGAATTTTTGCATATCCCCATCTAATGGCATAATCTTGATTGATGCTATGCTCCGCCACTGCCGACTTCTCTGGTTGCGCTAATCTAAAATGCCTTCGGTGCTCTCTCAGCCTCGTCTCAACCGTTCGGCCTGTCTCCCCCACATATATTTTTCCGCACTCGCATTGAATCCGGTAAACTCCTGGTGTCTTCAGGCCGATAGGCCCTCACCAGTCGGTGCCTTAACTTAGGTGGTGGTAGGTGGATAGTTTGAGTGTTATACCGTCGTAGAATGCGGTGGATCTTGCCCGATATGGTTGAAGCATAAGGGATAAAAGCTTTGGCCAATGGTTTTTCAGGCGGCTCCCCCAGATGACTTTCCTGTTTCGTATTGAAATTACTTAGGTCCTTAAGAATCTGTTGTCTGCCATAGCCGTTAAGTGAAAATGTTCTTTTTAGGTGGTCCAACTCGGCTGGGATGCTCACTTTATCCGATATTAACTTGGCTCTATGAACCAAAGTAGATAAGCTTCAGCTTCCTTCGTCGCCGCAAATTCAATTACGATTCCATTTCATGGCCTTGTTTCCTTCCCAGCGCCCCCCCTCCATCTTAACACCGCCCCCGCCCCCAGAACAGATGTTTACAGATGTGTTACTCCAGTGGTCGGCAAACCGCGGCTCGCGAGCCACATTCGTCTCTTTGGTCCCTTGAGTGTGGCTCTTCCACAAAATACCACGTGCGTTACAGTGCGACTGAAATTTCGTGATGACTCCAATTTCTGTATTTAAACACCTACTTCAATGTTGTTCTAAAGCATTGAGAAAACATTTCCAGAAAGATTAAATGTCAACGCGTATCCTCAAGTCGTATTTTTTTATCGTGTTCTACAATGTATTCTTTCCGAGCGCGTGTTCCTGCAGGAACTACTAGAATTGTAGTTAAAATCCATTCCCCTGAGGTTGGCAATTCCAGCTGCCTCTGTACGAAGCGCTAGGACATACATGATACAGAGCGCCAGTTTTAATTTTTGTACAATTTATTTTATGTACAGGTCCTAAAGTAGAACTTTTAGGATTATTGGCACTCCTTAGTCCAAACGCGAGGAGAAGATATAACAAATGCTGTAACTGAGTGCATTGAAAAACATATTCTACTCGAAAAATGTTCTCAATTACAACAGACAGGTCAAAAAGTACGACCGGCGTAAGAAACGAGTTTTCTATTATTTTAAAAGAAAAAATAATCACGAGATACTTGCGACGCATTGTATTATTCTTAAAGAAGCGACTTGTGCGCATACTTTCCCAGAAGAAATTTGCTATGTTATGAAATTTGTAAAAAACATTATCAACTCCAATATAGCCAAAGCTCTTAATTGTCGCCAATTTAACTTAACTAAGTACAATGGTTTTCAAAAGGAAATATTTTGAAAAGTTCTACTTCCTTATTTGCAGAAATTAAAACATTTTATCTTGAGCAGGGCTTTCATTATCCAGAACTAACGCACGATCAGTGAATCCAAAAAGTTTATTTGATGGCGGACGTCACCTTTCATCTAAATCAGCTTAATTATAAACTAAACGGGAATGGAAATTCAATTTTTTTGAAGTTATAAGAAGTTATTCCATAAATAAATATGTCTTTTACCTCAAGATTATGAAAGAGTAACTTTAAATCACTTTCCAAGCCTGTTGAATCATCGCCCAAAAATATTGATGATCCTGATATTTTGTATTTTAAAATTATACTTAAAATATAAGAAAAGGCTTTCTCAACAGGTTTTAGAAATTCAGAAACAGCAAAGTGTGTTTAGCCTTTGTTAAAAAATCTCTTTATGCAACTGTAACAGGATGAAATTTTTCCCTTTAATATCGAAATTAGCAGCTTTAAAAAGAGATTGCTTGAGTTAAAAAACAGCGAATTGGGGAGTTCGATATTTGAACGTCTTTGTGCCGATAGAGAAATATTGTGTCTTAACATCAGTTCTCAGCACAAGTGATCTGCTGTGAAAGTCCGGGAGAAGGAAGATTTGATGTTGAAGATGTTGATTTTTAATACCTGGAACAGTATCCCTGAAACATATTATCAGCTGAAAAAACTAGCGTTTGCTGTTCCTAGCTTAATCGGGTCTACGTATTCATGGAAACAATTGTTGAAATTGAATTTTTGTTTTATTCGTATATTTAAAATAAAGGTTATAGATTAACTAATTGTAAGACAAAGCTTGAAGTTTATTACGTTCCTTTTAGGAGCGTTGTGGAGTGAAATAAGATGTAGTATGGATGTCTGAGAAGGTTACGATGAGATGGTAATTAAGTATAGAGAGGATGAACGAAAGGAGATAGACGAAACAAGTATACAAGACGAGTGTGGATGAGAGAGTTGGAAGGGATCGAAATCAGCGAACGAACGTACCTAATTAAGATTAAACCACCTTAAACAGCCATTACTAATCAGAATCTTAAACCGGTTTGTAACTGGTCAGCGTCACTACAGACTAGATATTCTGAAGCTTTAGCACTTTTTTCCAGGTTTTCCGGGCCAAATATTTAATTTTCTACTTTCAATATCCATTCTATCACTAGCGGGTATTTTAAAAGGAAGTCCAAGAATAAGAAAAAAACACATTAACGCATGCATACAATGAAGGGATTACAACATTCAATATATTGAATTACTAAAACATATTTATAATCCTCAGCATGATTTCAGAAAACAGGACATGGAATTTAATTTTAAATACATATAAGGTAAAAAGAATACAAGAGATCCAGTGCCCTATTTCGGCAAGCTAATAAAATCACTAAGCCAACACACAGTAAGTGCCAAAAATGGTACTGGTCACTTGTTGAATACAAATTTCCAGGTATGTTACCATTTTCCTTGAATTTTTCAGACATTTTAACCCTATACTCAATTCCATTGACTCTTCTAGTGCTGTAGCAACCGTCTATACATAATCTTTCAAATTGGTTAGCAACATTTGCTAATTCACTGTCTTCACTTTTTGACGACACGCGTTTTGATCTTGACAGTAGCGGAATAGTATTATCATAAACCGCGATTCGCATCAAGGTGCACTTGGACAGTTTAAATGTTTTGATCAATCAAATGTAAAATATGCCTACAGCGGAGAAACATTTCCTACCACCAGTTAAATTCAAACCTGTTTTTTCGAAATTCCTCCAGTCTCAATGTGCAGATAATATTTCCCACTTCCTAGCATATGTTATCTAATGACAGTCTAATTCATCTAATATTATTCATGCAATACTTAATCAATAAATTTAATTCGTGGCTTTTATGAACTTAATCTTGAGAAACAAAATAAATCCAACAAACCCGTACTTTACAGATTTTTTGTGATCAACCTTAAATCACAGTTGTCTGGAGTGCGGTTCCAATTCCCTCATTTATTTCCCTTGGGTGAGGGGGAGTAATCCCCTGTGGTTCAATACCGCTGCTCTAAAGCAACCAGAAGGCGGAATGGAGAAAGGTGACTTTATCCACAGGATTGCAGCCAAGAAGGTCCAATACTCCTCTATTTAGGGGTCTAATCTTATCTGCTTTAATTATTTTCTTCGCTGATAGTTTTATGCTATGGATTTCAGGTATCCAAATTGAGAAAGCCTCTTTGCAAGAAAACCTCATTCGTATGACACATGTGATACGATAACCCAAATATTGCCTCCATATATCTCGATATAGAAATTTGGCAAAACATCAATTACAATGTTCAAGATAAATTGAGAAATACTATTGGACAAGAAGAGAGTTAAACTAAAATAATACATATAGTCCTTGACGCTGTTACCATTTTATGTCAATATTTTTTTAGCATAATGCGTTAGACTTACAAAACTACTTTTCCTGCCAGTTGACCTCGAGAAATTGAAGGCTGAAAACTATAATCGAAATTGTGAATCAAATCCGAAAGTGCATCATTTAAAAGATGTGACCAAATATTAATATTTTAATAAGAGGCCATAGGCTTTGAATAGAAATGGGAAATATATCGCGAAGACAAACCTTATACTTGAATACAAGAGACAACACAATAATAAATGCGAAATTGAATTTGAAATTATGAAATAAATTTACTGAAAATCATTGATATGCATAAAATGGTGAAGGCAACTTATACATAGAATTTAAGTAAGCAAGGACACGAAATAAGCTCACAATTAAAGAAAATAAATTACATGGATGAATGCGAAACGCTGTTGTATTTAATTTTAAATAATATTTATTCACTGAAATTCCTTCAATAATTATTATAATTTCACACTAGTAATAAGTCTTAATTTAACCATAAAAATCACATATCAAGTATGAGGTACTACCAAAGTCAAAACATGAAAATTGATAAAATGGAAATATCGGAATAAGTCTTACAACCAAAGCAGTGAAGTAAATAAATGACTCATATTCAACTTTCTTCCCAAAAGGTTTAACAGTGTAAACATAAAACAGCAAAATCTTTCGTAGTAACCCAAGTTCCCCAGTAGAACTTAAAACACTTGCTGATTAATATTCCTGACAATGAGAATTAAAAACATTTGCAAGCATACAACTTGACAATCAATATTTCACAACCTACATTATGAGAAACGCCTGGCTCAAGTTTTTGAGAATATGATTGTGATACACAGTAATACTTAACGAACATATATTTACTTCAATGAAGAACTTTATTAACAAAATCCTGTTATCAATATTTTATATCACTTGCGTACTCAAACACAAAATGTAGGGAGGATTTTTTTTATCAGCCACCTTGCCGAAGTAATTGAAAAAAAATGAATACATGGACAAATATATATATACTTCGGAATACTAGTAAACATAGCATAAAATAAGAAACGAAAATTTACAAAAACAAAAGTGACCTTATTATCAATCAAAAGTACCGAAATAATAAGACAATAAATGAAGGTATAAATGTTTCCTACTGAATTGTTATTAGGATGAAATATTTAAATGACACCATGTATATACAGGCAGGTCTTTAATTATAACCAAAATTTAAAAAAATAAAATAATAAAAAACAACAAATAAACGTTGAGCATATAGTTTGGAAAATTCAGAACCCAGCTTTACATTACCAAAAGTACGTAATAGACTACTACAATAACATATTACCATTAAAGTGTAAATCATGTACATATTTTTCATAACAGTGAGTCTCGGATAAAAAGAAAGAATAACATCAGACGAATAAGCAGGTCACAAAGATCTTCTTTACAGCAGGTGAGATAATCCCACACACGCAATGCTGATGTATTCGCAGCAAAAATAGAATGCCTAAAAAGAGAAAAAAAATGACGTGTCTTATAGTAATGCACTTTAAATTATCACATGGTTAAAGCTAGTGTTTCAATTCCCAGCATTTGCATAAAAATATTTATTCACACATATTCTCCACAATAGTCGACTGATAACTGGAGAAAGTAAGAGAAACAGGCCCCGAGAGAAAATGATATGAGTCACAGAGGACAAATGTAGAAGTAGCAGAAGAGGACCTAGTGGGCAAAAGTGCCGAAACAATGACGCCGTGGATTACGACAAGGACTTGAATAATAAATAATAAGATACAAATAATGACAAATGTAGGAGATACAATCCTTTTAAAGAAGCTTAGGAACCAACTTAATCGAGAAGGCAAGAATATAAGGAAGGCGAAAGCCTGTTCAATATACAAGCTAATGAAAAGACACTTCCATGAGAGACAAGCATCTTCGAGGTGAATAGGAATCTAAAGATGGAGAGATAAGACACAGGGAAAAGATGGTTGCAAAACATCGAAGTACTACAAAGGGCCAAGACCACTGGAATCAAACCAGATGAAAGACGGGAGCGAAGTCGACCAGGCCAGCCGGGGTTCAGATTTGCTGAAAAGGAAATTCGACAGAACAGAAAAATATCTAAAGAACTAGATGTAACTGGCAAAGACAACAAAGCAGTATATAGATAATTGACATTCGTCATAGGGTTCAGACGCCGTATCTCAAAAACTGACATATTTGCTCTAAATCTTAATTCCGGGATTTCCTGGCCATGAGCAAACTATGACCAGGAGAAATAAAGTAAAAAGGAAATTTTATAAACTACAGAACATGTCCTATTTGAAGCTTAACTTTCCCTTGGGAATATATAGTTGATAAATAAGAGACGAAAACATGGAAAGTGCCAAATCCGCCATTTTTATTTTATTGGGGCCTGTGGAAATGCACATTGTGCAATTTTCGGTAATTCATCATTCATTTCATTCATTCAAGTATTCTACCAGATGATTGGTAGGTTCTTGGACAGTCCCCATTTTGTATCCCAACCTAATAGGAATTGTCTCGCTTTCCCTTCTAAGGATGGCCCGTTATTAGATCCCTCTTCAATTCTTCATATCTTCTACCTCCTCTTATTTCGTCCAGAATTCCTATCCTCTTCCTTCCTCTCCCACGCTTCCCCAGTGTTCTCCCCTCTATCACTCTCTTCAGCATGCCCTCTCCTCTCAAAACCTCCTCCATCTATCTCTTCTGCCTTCTCCGAACCTCTGCCACAAGCTTCCTCTCCTCTCCGACCATATCCAATACCTCCTCGTTCGTCTTTCTCGCCATTCAGCTAACCTTCTCCATCCTTCTCCAAACCCACATCTCAAACGCCTCAAGTCTACGCACATCCTCCCTTCGCAATGACCACGTTTCCGAACCATATAGCGCCACGCTCCATATTAAAGTTTTCACCAGCCTCTTCTTTACGTCTCTTCTCAGACCCCCCCTCATCAATTCCCTTCTCTTCGGAAATTCTTCTTTGGCGAGCGCAATTCTGCATCTGATTTCCTTACCACTAAACCCATTCTCCTCCAAAATACTACCCAGATACGTAAACTGCTCGACCTGCTCTATCTTCTGCCCTCCCACCCTTATATTCAGCCCCGCCTTCTTACTTCTAGAAAATCTCATTACTTTCGTTTTCTTCTGATTGATCTTCATCCCATACTTTTCGCACTGCACCTCTAATGCATTCACCATTGACTGTAACCCCTTGGCCGACTGACTAACCAATGCTTGATCATCTGCAAATCTCACTGATTTTATCAGCTCCCCTCCTACCTTTATTCCTACCTCCTCCTCCCCCCAAGCCTCCCTTACCATTTCTTCTGAACACACATTAAAAAGCAACGGCGATAGTGGGCACCCTTGCCTCACTCCCCGTCCTATCGTGGCCCATCCCGATTCTCCATTGGCTACCCTAACCTGCGCAGTCTGATTCATATACAAATTTCGAATCAGACGCCTGTCCCTCCAATCGACCCCAAATTTCTTCAACACTCTCATTAATTTCTTCCATTCCACCCGATCAAACGCCATCTCGAAATCTACGAAGCATGCAAAAACATCCTGCCCATACTCTAGGTATCTTTCTACTAGCGTTCTCATCACCGCTATAGCGCCTCGCGTTCCCGTCCCTCTCTTAAACCCGAACTGGTCGTCACCCAGGTATTCATTTGCCTTCTTCTCTAGCCTTCTGTTTAGAATCCTCAGAACTACTTTGGCCGCGTGGGATATTAAGCTTATTGTCCTAATGTCTTCGCAAGTTTTTGCCTTACTCATCTTTGGTATAGGAATTAGTACAGTCTTCGCGAAGTCTTCCGGCCACACTCCATCCTCATAAATCCAACGAGTTAGCGCAAAAAGTTTTCCTCTTCCTTTCTTCCCCATGCTCTTTAAAAACTCTGCAGGTATGTCATCTATTCCCACCGCCTTATTCCTTTTCATGTCTCGTAGAGCTCTTTCGATTTCGCTATCTAGGATACTTGGTCCGATGCCATCTCTGTCGATATCGTCTTCCCTTTCTATATCTAACCTATTGGGCCGTATTTCTTTACCATACAGGTCTTCAACATACTCCTTCCACCTCTCCTGGATCTCTCTCGGTTCTACGATTACCTTTCCCGTCTTGTCTGTTATCGTTGTAATTCCCCTTCCCTTATTACCACCCGTCAGTTCCATTACTTTCCGATATAATGCATCTGCTCTTCCCTCTTTTTGGTATTTCTCTAACGCGTCGATCTGTTCTCTCCACCACGCCTCTCTTGCTTTCTTTGTTTCTCTTCTAAGCCTGTTATTAAATTCTCGGTATTTTCTCTTACCTAGCTCTGAGTTTACACTCTTCCATTTCCTTCTCTCCTCCATCTCCCTGATCATCTCCTTCGTGATCCACGGTTTTCTAATTTTAGTTGCACTCACTACGCCTACCGTTGCTTTCGCCGCTTCTATAACTCCATTTTTCAAACTTCCCCATCCATCTTCCACTGATCTAACTCCATGATCCTCACCCATTATCTCATCCACCTTCTCCCGATACTTCTTCTGCATTGCCCCAGTTAATGCCTCCGTATTCCACTTACGTACCCTCCTTCCTATTCTTATCTTTTTCAGTTTTACCCGACATTTCATGACTAATAAGTTGTGGTCTGTGTCTGCATCAGCTCCTGGATAAGTATGCGAGTTTTTAACACTATTCCTGTATCTGTGACGTACCATTATATAATCTATCTGGAACCTGTCTGTGTCTCCCGGCTTCTTCCAAGTGTACCTACGTCGAGGATGATGTCTGAACCATGTATTTGTAATTACTAGGTTATTTCTGCGGAAAACTCAACAGCTTTCTCGCCCCGGTCATTTCTTCTTCCTAGCCCGTAATCGCCCACCTCCCGCCCATCTCTTCCTTCACCCACCACCGCGTTCCAATCCCCCATTACTACCAGGTGCTTACTTCCTGGTATCCTACCAATTATTTCCTCTAGCTGATCGTACACCCCATCTACCTCCTCCTCTTTATGATTAGAGGTAGGCATATAAACCTGGATTATAACTAAATTCGTTGGTTCTGCTTTTAGTTCCACGACTATTATCCTATCACTCACTTGTTCTACATACACTACTTTCCTACCAAGTTTCCTATTCATTACGATTGCCACCCCGCGCTGACTTTCATTCCCTCCACTATAAATTACTCTATAGTCGCCGCTCCAGTAATCCCCGTCATCCTTCCATCTTACTTCGCCCAGACCCATGATGTCTACACCCACCCTCTCCATTTCTTGCTTTATATTCTCTAGTTTCCCCGCCCTCAGCATAGTCCTAACATTCCACGTGCCTACTCTAATAGTTTCGTTCCTCTTCTTTATATTCTTTTCCTCTGCTGCTGCTTCGTCTGAGCAAGGATTTCGTGTGATGACGACCGCAGGGGCCTTGCTCCCACCGCCGCCGGGCACGACACCCGGCCCTCTTGGCCGAGTCCCGTAGTTGCCGGGATTCATTATCAATTGAGAACTGTCCATAATTTCAAGGTTTTTCTTTTTAATTGAGGTAGTATTCCTTGGCCTTACTCAATAGTGTTTTTTTACGTGACACCATCACTTCAGAGGCCGCCCCACTGGGGTCAGACGCCTTTTGCAGCCGCCTCACTGAGGTACAGACGCTGCGCGGACTACCATTCGTCTGTCTCCTAACCTTCGACCAATCTGGCATGGGTGACCCTACCAGGAGCAATGCTCCCGCCAGTGCAGCTCTAGGGGTCATCGGAGCACGCAAGCCCTTCAACCACGACAAGGTTGTAGTCCAAGAGAAGGGCTTTCGGTAATTATAATCCAAATAATTTAATAGACGAGGGTTCGTGCCATATTTCAACTTCCTAGGGCAGACAAAAGTGGGCAAGAATGTGTGTATGCAACTGAGTGAGTTACGTATGTGGGTGTATATGATTAAGAGATGTTCCAAAAACGCCAATTATATTTTAATGAAAACAAATTAAAATATAAGGATTGGTTATCGATTCGAAAGACAATATAATAATAATTAGAAATTTAATCGATTGACTTGTTGTGAGTGAGAAAAGGAATTATTGAATGAAATGTTGGAAATAGATTTCCGGTTGGGGTCGACACTCACCCTCGCCTTGTTGAGGAGTGTCGTCATCACGTGCTCCTCGTAGAATTTGTAGAGGGAAGGAACTTGATCTCGCAGCAATGATGTCCCCTTCCTCGATCCGTAGAGAGTGATAATTGCAGGGGTGACAGATGTGAGTTCTATTTCTTTCCCCATTTGAGTCTTCCTATTCAATGCATTTCTGACGTAAGGATGTAATATCCAACCCCACTTCCTCCTCTCCTCTTCTGCCTCCTTGACTGCTCTTCTCAACTCTCGCTCGTGGACCCCGTCGCCTCGTTCGTAAGGTTTTCCTCCATTACGGAATGCTAAGAGATAGGAAATCTGTGCCAAGGCCCTTGAAAACACTTCAAGGACACGTTCCTTCGTCCAATCCTCATCCCCATCCACCCTCCCTCCGAGATACACCCGCATCTCGGAGTAGTCGGCGAATGATCCCCAGTCACTCCCACTTCACTCGTTTCCTTCGTGATCCGTGAACTTTGGCTTCATATTTCCGATGTAATGAGAGTAACAGTCAACCATTACACTAACTCCTCTCTGACTACTCAAGAACATTAGCACGCATGACGACATCTCACTCTCATTATATAATCTCTCGTACAGACTCCGGACGTGAAGAACTTTCTCCCCGTTCCTGTTCTGAATGATTGTCCTTCCCACCATGCCCTCCACGCACATATTTCTAATAACCATTATGGGAAGAGTTGAACCCAGAACACCAATCCCCGCGTCAAAGGTGTTGCTTGCCATGACGAAAGGAAAGAGCGCTCACCTAAAAAGAACGGGAAAAAAGTTGATCAAATGCTACATACATAATTTCCTAAGTAACACGTATAAAATTACAATTAGTTTAAAATTATATATCAACTGTAAAATCTGACGAAATGATTATAGTTACAGGCGATACGGAATATCTAAGTATAAGGTGTCTTCGTATGTCCCTAATAACAAATATCTAATACTAGGATAGCCAGGCCTGCGTTGCAGTGCCCCTTCTTCATTCTAAGCAGGTATTCATATACATAGCAGGCATGTACAAAATAAAGGAAAGAAAATATTTTTTTAGTATTAAATTAAGGTTGAAAAAATGTATTAGAGTGCTTTGGGATACACATTATTTTTGGCCATACCGCCCTCCGCAAAAACAAATTAATATTTTGGCTGTCCCACACGTGAACATGTGAAAAGCATGGATTTCCCAGATTTAAATCACACACTTGAAGCAATTTACCTTTTGCCTTCTTGATGGTCATAGAGAAGGCAAGGCGAATGGGGAACTCTAGTCTTTTGACTACAAATAACAAAAAAGTCACTTCACCTGGCCTTTTAATGCTGCAGGAGAAAATAGCCACTCATGGAGTCTCTATTAAAATAAAATTCACTTTGGGTTGCCAAGGAAATATCTTTTGTTGAAAAGGAAGAAAATTTATGTTTTTCGAATTAATATAGCAATACTTAAAAAAAGAAAAATAGAAAACGCGTATTAAAAAATCGAATGAAAGTATTAATAACTGCATTTTTTAAACGTTCTATGATACAGATTCAATTCAATTATATAAAAATTGGGTTCGATACCCCATAGCACGAAGGAGCGGAGCACCAAGGAGAATCGGCCAATGGCCAGCAGAAACGTCTTTGACAGTCAAATGAAAGGAAAAGTGAACATTAGCATTCACATGCAATACTCACCCTAAGGTAGGTTAAACAACTGAAATTATTCCTAGTCCGTATTTTGTCGCGAGTTAAATCAAAGAAAATATTTCCTATCGTTGAGATTAACGCGTAAATTATCAAAATTAAATCATCATAAGTTTTTGCAAGTCATTAAGGATCCATTCCTCCGAGAAAAATATCAAATTAAGACTGTCTGTGGAATTAGTAACAATGACACAACAGCATTGCCTTTATAAATGTCGACAAGACATGAAAAATCGCTTAGTCTGCACTCACCGACAAATATTCCACGGCCCCTTTCGGTCTATCATTAGTCTGTATGACTAGGGGGTGACTACCCACCAGATATGTGATTATAGTCAAACACATCACAATAGTAATAACCATTAATGATTTTTAAGATATTACGTAAAATAAATTTACGCCATGAGGTTTAAATAATAGAAAAAATAAAGTTGATGTATTTAACTGGAGTCGGGGTTTGCGTCCATTATAATCAAAACCCCTATATAATTATCTATTTAAACTTGTCTCGTGTTTCTGAAATCAAATGAAAACAATCATATCACATCTATAAGCTATAGGAATACTTGAAAAATATAACGTGGAAGATAAATGAGAAAATGTATCTAATCCACCATGATTAACTATCGGGTTTTCTGCCATAAATTTCACTCATTTCCCGGTAATCGATTAGGTACACATGAGTGGATGAGCATGCACTTACCAGAGCTTAAGAACGGATGTGTTGATCACTTATTTCGCTGAAGAAAATCGGGGTCCTCCAACAGATTACCAGCCAGAAGGAAATGATAACTGCGAATTACAATGAAGAACTTTTAAAACTTGACATAGAATTATGAAAATCTTCTCGGTTAAGTACAACTAAATGAGCCACATTACTTCCCACACACAAAATGTAAAATAATAGCATTATCAGAGAACAATATTAACTTAATAATAATACGCCATATCCACAGTCCCAGCAGTCCACCTCAAGAATGTGTGGCAGGGGGTAAATTGTAATTTATGTTGTTTAATTGTAAGAAGTAGACGCTCTTCAATTTTCCTATCTATCCTAATTTAAAAAATCATTAGACTTCCCTTACATGATCGTAATCGGATATATTATAAAGTAATACATACCATGATTACAGACGCTACTTCATGTCACGCACATTCTATAGAGCAAATGTATAAAAAATAGAAGAAATATCAGATGAAGTTATTGGTGGCGGCCGATCACCTTCGGTCAGTCATCTTCTCCCCTACCCCCTCCTCAGACCCACGCTCTGCCCAAAACCACGCCCACCCCTTCCCACGCCCCCTCCTCCAACTCTTCCCCCCCCCCACCTGCACACCCATGTGTCATGCAACGCCGTTTTCCTCCACCCCCACCCTCCTTACCATTCCTTCCTCCCTCCCCATGTGACTATATATTGAGGGTTAACTGTCTCGTATTGAGTCCTGATGGTGCTGCAGTGCAGTGAAACATGTTAGCTCAAAAAATAATATTCTCCAGTGGAACAGTGCAAAGTAATTTATCCTTTTCCGAAATATCAGATACTTAACACCATAAATTAGATTTGAATGAAACAATATATCACGATCTACTGAAATAAATGTCGACCGCTTCGTTTTAAACGGATACGGGAGAAAAGTATGTGAAATATTCACGGCAAATTATTATTCCTAAAAAAAACCATAAACGCAGCATAACCACCGCTATATAGTAACCACCGGGTAAGCTACCGATATTATGCGAACGTAATAACAGGAAACAGAATCACTATTTTTTTGGGAGGAAGGATATTTAAGAAAATAAAAGAAGCGTTCTTCGGAAATCTTTTTCGTAAAATATATTGTTATACCCCAGGGGCCTCCGGGCCGCTTGAGGACAGACTAGAATGGAATAATGACTAAAGACCTGGATTTTTTTTTACATTACATCACCTTCCATTGACGTCAGTGCATGGAGACACTCATATGGCGTGAACGCGATATTCAGGATGAACCCACTCTTCCTCAATGGAAAGAGGGGAATGGCGGCACTTTTGACGCGTATCCGTGCCAATCGCTTATTCTTAATTAAAAAGGACTACAACCTTATTTTTGGGACATTGTCAACCCGCATTTGTCTCTTTCATTTTCTCTTGCAGACCGCAGACCCCCATCCCCAGCGCCGCGGACGGAATATCATGTTATAATTAAGAGTTATCTTTAATAAAGTTGCAAACAAGAAGGTGCCAGACGAACCTCCTGGTTTGGTGACTATAAAAGGACTACAAAGGACTCGCGACCGCGGCTAGTCCCTCTCTCGATTCACAAACACTGTAAATTCAGTAATACTGTAAAGGTTAAACTGTTACGTTCATAGAGCACCACCATTTCTCCCTGCGTGTAAATTGCACAACCATTTACGCTGAAGAGGTGGACTTTAGTCGCACCGTTACAGAGCTCCACTACTTTGGGCCGAGGGCCCTGCCATTGCCCGATGTCATGTCATGTAGTCCCTCTCTCGAGTTCCGAAACCCGACCAACCTACGTTCAGCCTACTTTCGCCTCTGCGACCCCCACCCGATGGTCGACTACCACCCCGCCGCCGCCAGATGACCAAGGACCCTTGACCATTCGCATCAATCCTGTTGTGTTGAAAGCCAGTACCGAGTATAATAAATGAAGTATCAAAGATTTAGGTGTTCTCATTGACTCTCCTTTCTGCCAAAAACACATGCGATCACTTTAATGAGTTACGTTACCCCGTGACCCCTGGTTGGGACACAACATTAAGCACAGGGAAAACAGCAGCTAATGCGGCCTTTCGAAAAGCATTAACGGAATCCAAAAATAAAATATTGGGCGAATATTTAGAGGATAACCCAAAGGCATTTTGGTCATACGTGAAGGATGTTCAAGGCTGCAAATCAGAAGTAACGTCACTAAAGAACAATCTAGGAGAAAGAGCAAACGACAAATTAGATAAAGCAAATATCCTTAACACCTTTTTTCAAAGCGTCTATACCAAATGCTCTCCAAACGACACCGCTACAATTGTTTTAAACTTAATGTACTGTCATTCTTGTATTTAGTCACTTTATTAACACTTGAACAAGGTAACATTACATAACCCAACATACCTGATGCGTCATCTTCTCGCACCATATAATGCTCACTCTCGTGGCCAAAACTAAAAGTATTGAACATAAAAAATGAGGATCTATAACACCTCCCCTTTCAGGTGTAAAATTAAAAGTTAACAAATCAAGACAGCTTGGAGGTTTAACCATATAGTCACTCCTTGTGATAGATACAGGTGGGCCAGCAGAATGTACAATAGACATTAAAATTAAAAGTTTACAAATCAAGACGGCTAGGAGGTTTAACCATACGGCCACTCCTTGTGATAGATACAGGTAGGCCAGCAGGATGTACAATAGGATTAGGTACAGCTGATTGAATCACATGACCACGCCCAGTGGTAGATATGGGTGGATGAACAACAGAGCTTGGTGTGACATTTTGATTCTCTACCTCAATATTTTGGATTGGAGCATTCACCTCTGGTAGTAATGTTGCATGAGATGAGGGACCCAATACCATTCTTTTCCTAAGATGTGTGACATTCCGCCTCACTACATTTCCCAACAAATTTCTCACCCAATAGGAACGAGGACTGGAATGTTTACTCACAATGACACCAGGCTCCCAGTTGTCACCTTTACTTGTTCTAATTGAAACAGTTTCCCCTATCTGAAAGGTAATTTCCTTTCGTCTGGAGGTTTTATCATAATTGCATTTCATACAATTGGACTTAGATTGCAACACTTTTACCACATCCTGTGGTCTGATAACTTTGGGCTTTAGTGTGTTGTAAGTAACAGGCAATTTTGTGCGAAGAAATCGATTAATCAGCAATTGCGACGGGGACCAGTCTAGTCCTGGTAGAGGAGTGTTTCGATATTCACGCAGAAGATTTCTGAAATCTGTTTTTTCCTCCTGACTTTTCCTTAGGATCATTTTACTAAGCTTCACCCCTATTTCTGCCAGACCATTAGAGCGTGGATAGTGAGGACTACTTGTTCTCAGCTCTATTTCGTTAATTTTATAATACTGCTGACACTCATAAGACCCAAATGGCATGTTGTCCGCCAGGAGAACTCTAGGAAACCCATGAGTACTGAACACGGTCTGCATAGCATCTATGACAGCTAGTGCAGTTTTGGACTGGAGTCTACAAATATCAATCCACTTCGAATACCTGTCTATGAGGACAAGATACCCTTGACCAGAATAGTCAAAAATGTCTGCTCCCACTTTTTCATATGGAAGGTTTGCCAGAGAATGGGGTTGCAATGATTGCTTAAAATTGGCTGGGCGGAACTTCTCACAGATTTCACATGATTTTATGTAATCTATAATGCTAAATGACATGCCTGGCCAATAAAATAACCCTCTAGCTCTAGCCTTAGTTTTAGTCTCCCCACAGTGACCCTCATGAAGCAGCTTCAGGACATATGGTCTCAAAGCAGCAGGAACCACAACTTTTTCCCCCAGAAAAATTAAACCCCCTTCAAAACAAAGATCAGTTTTAAGCTTGTAATATGGTTTACACTCATCAGATAACTTTTTATAAACTGGCCAGGCTGACTTACAAAATTCACTAATTTGACTCAAGACCATATCTTTGCTAGTTTCCAATTTAAACTGAGACAGACGCTCTTTTGACATTGGCAAGTGCTTGCTGATGGAATGGACTACCTCTAGCATTTGTGGGTCATCAGTGACATGGTCTGCAACATAAGAGCGTGACAAATGGTCAGCGAAATGCATAAGTTTACCAGGTAAATAAGTAACATTTAATTGATACTTCAATAATTTTAACCTTAGTCGCTGCAAACGAACGGCACCAATTTGATGCACTGGTTTAGTCATAACATTGATTAAGGGTTTATGATCACTCTGTACCAGGACTTCCTTCCCATAAATATAGTAGTGAAATTTGGAAACTGCAAAATAGACAGCTAGAAGCTCTTTTTCTATTTGCGAATAATTGCACTCACTAATGGTGAGTGATCTTGAGGCTATGTGCACTGGTTTAAGACCCTTGGGACCTTCCTGAAACAAAGTACACCCTAGCCCACTTTGAGAAGCATCACATTGTACAACTAATTTAGCACTGGGGTCAAAGTTAGCCAGTACAGGGGCATTGGATACCAGATTTTTAAGCTGTGTAAATGCCAATTCATGGCTCGGAAGCCATTGCCATGCAACATCAGCTTTTAGTAAATCATGGAGAGGAGCACAAATGTTAGACATATTTGGTATGTATGTTCGAACATAGTTAAACATCCCTAAGACTCTCTGTAATTCTTTGCGATCCCCTGGTGGGGGCAAGTTTACCAAGGCATGGACACGATCTAAGTCTGGTTTCTTTCCTTCTTTGGAAAATATTTGCCCAACATACTTCACCTGAGATACTTTGAACTGGAGTTTGTCTCTGTTGAACTTGGCCCCAACCTCTTTTGCCCTCTCCATCAGTAGTTTTACACACTCATCATGCTCAGCTTGGGAGCTCCCAGTGCACAGAATGTCATCAAAAAACAAAACTACACCAGGAATATCACCAAACTTTTGCTCAATTACTTTTTGAAACATTTCTGGGGCATTGGATAACCCATATGGCATGCGTAGATATTTATAGCACCCAAATGGGGTAGAGAAGCAACACTTGGAGGACGACTCTTTGTCAAGACGTAGCTGATGAAACCCTTCTTTTAGATCAAACACTGAATAAATATGTTTGTTACCTAATTTTTCAGACAACTGCTCAATTGAGGGAATTTCATGATAATCCCTAAGAATCACTTTGTTTAATTCAGTGGGGTCCAGACACAATCTTAGTTTACCTGAAGGTTTTTCCACAATAACCAAGTTACTAACCCAAGAATTGGCATCAAGGGTATCTACCTTCTTTATAATACCCTTCTTTTCCAGCCTATCCAGCTCTAATTTCAATTCAGGCTTAATGGAACTAGGAACTCTCCTCGGGGGTTTGCAAACAGGGCTTACATTACTTCTAATGACAATTTTACATTTTTGCGGCAAACAGCCAATTCCACTGAAATTTTCTTTATAATGTAACACAAAAGCATCTTTAGCACAGCTGGTAATATCGTGAACACGTTTTACCAGATTGAAACCAACACACGACTGTATCCCCAACAGTGGAGTGCTCTTTGAATCTATAATAACAAACTGAACATTTTTACATTCATTTCTAACTGAACAACTGAGATTAACAACTCCAACTGCGGGAATAATAGTACCACCCCAGACTTCAATTTTAATATTAGTGGGCTCAACTTTACTTTGGTGATTCACTTTCTGAAACAGTTGCAAAGGAATTATGTTTATCTCTGAGCCTGGATCAAGTTTTACACTCACATGAAGGTTTTCAATTAACATTAACTGTCTCCATTCTTTTTCGGGTGGATTTAAATTAACTGAGTGAACTTGAACAGAATCACAATATACAGATTCGTCCGAAGAGACTTCAGATTGCAATGTTTTCACTTCTCTAACTTTCCGTACCCTGCACGAGACAGCGAAATGGCCAGAAATTCCACATTTTGCACAGTTTTTTCCATAGGCAGGGCACGCTCTAGGTTTGTGCGAAGTTTGACACCTACGGCAATTAAATTCTTCATTTCTGGAACTTGCGCTTATTTCATTACGTGAAAAATCACCATTACCTGAAAATTTAGACTTGCTTTTCCTTTTGACATGATCCACACCGGCACTACTTAGCTCTTGGGTTTTAGGCTGAGTAGATCCATTGGGTCCGTTTATTTGTTGAGCTTGATGGCGGCTAATCTCAACTGACCGACAGAAGGCCGTTACTTTGGTGAGGGTTCTGTCCTCCATTCGCAGCAACGACTCCTGAACACTCTTGTCCCGGATGCCTTGAATCACACGAAATATCATCATATTTTCTTCTTGAGGAACTGCACTATCATAACCACAGTTTTTTATAAGTCTCCGACAGTCAGTCAGAAAGTGGTCAAACGACTCTCCTTCCTGTTGGAATCGTTGATGAAACACGAATTGTTCGTAGATTGGGTCTTGCTTTGGATTTACGAACTATTCATAAGCTTCCTTAACTTTGACGTAAATTAGCTTATCTTCATTGGGCAAATCAAAAGCTTCAAAAAGAGCTCGACCCTGCGATCCCAACATATTTTTTAGGAGGGCTATTTTCACTTTGTCCACCGATTCATCTTGTCCCGTGGCGATTAAATAATTTTCAAAATCCCCCACAAATATTAGCCAATCTTTATAGGCAGTAGGGCTTTCGAGATCAATGCTATCGGACAGTTTAACCAGGTGAATGCCAGCCATTTCTTGAGTTTAGGTATTACTTGATTTACACGAGCGTATCACTTATATTCCACACGTGAGAAAAAGTCGCAGGTCACAGTTTTACAATTCCACTAGACTGCGCCATGTTTTAAACTTAATGTACTGTCATTCTTGTATTTAGTCACTTTATTAACACTTGAACAAGGTAACATTACACAACCCAACATAACTGATGCGTCATCTTCTCGCACCATATAATGCTCACTCTCGTGGCCAAAACTAAAAGTATTGAACATAAAAAATGAGGATCTATAACAACAATGCCCTATAAGCACCCAATGCAGTCTATTAATATCACTAGTCGTGGAATAGAAAGTCATCTGAAATCCATTAATTCAAAAAATCACCCGGTCCCGACCAAATTCCCGCCCGAGTTTTTTTAGAATTAGCATCAGAAATAGCACCGTAGGTACCTGAAAATTATATTTGGAAAATCTCTAACACAACATCGTGTTCCTTTACGATCCTTAACGTTACACCAATATTTAAAAGTGGTGATAAGGAAGAGCCCAGTAACTATAGACCGATTTCCCTTTTAAACATTCTAGAACACGTCTATAAAAAGTTGAAAATGTTATAAAATCAAAACCGTCCTTATTCTCCTTTCACAATACCTAAACATCCTAAACATTCTCAAGAATTTAGCCCTTAAATGCTCTTCAGTACCACTACCAACAATTAGATAAATGTTAAGTTGTCAACTAGGTTCTTTCATTTACTCCAATAAACGGACCTTTCTTCTGTATGCGGAAGCAATCGGAGTACGAAGAAACACTGATTATATTTTCATTTTACTGAAATTGCCCGAAAAAAACAAGGAAATAATAGTTAAATGTGGGCACGACAAACTTTGAATTCAGAGTATGATATTTATACGTTGGCCATGGCAAACGATGTCTCGATCGATCTATAACTTTGATAATCGATAGAAGAATATATTATGGAAACAATTCCTGTACCGCGGCGTTATCATTGATAAAAGATGATCTTTCGAACCTAAGACCAAATTAACTAAATTTTTTAAACTATTTGGGTCTTACGCAATGATATGGACTGAAATTGTCATTTCTGTAAAACCTCTACCACTCACTACCCACAATTCAAAGTTAACTTGTGTACCAACACTACAAGTTTGCACGTCGAATTAAAAATTTGTCGTAGATAAAGTTGAGAGTTTTTTTTATTTTCTTAGTACAATATATTTCAAAATGTACTTTAGCGTACCTTCTCTTAAAGGGGCCCTGAAATCAGGGTTCGGATTAAATTATCCTACCTACAGTATGTCTTCATAAATATTTAAGTGTTGGGTATGGCGAAAAATTTGCTTAGAAGGCTTATCAGGCTAAGGTAACGACAATGTTTTTTCTTATTACGGTGAAGTATAACGACTGAGAATATACCATGTGTTACGGACTTAATTGAGTATAGACAGACAGAGTGAGTACCTTACTATTCATGGGAATACACTGTTGGAATGCCATTTACTTCTCACTTTTTAATAGACGTGTATCTTGGACCAGTATGTTTAAAAACATTCAAAATAGTTCGGACTTAGAGAGCGTGCAAGTTTGCCGACTGTGTCTTGCGGAAGAAGAAGATTTGATCCATATTTTCAACCCTAAAGGTTATCAAGGTTTCCTCTTATGGGAAATTATTGAGGAGCTCATTCAGATGGAGGTAAGTTTTGGTACGATTGTCAGGAATGTTACATAAATATGGGTAAACCATACAAGTCATGTGGCCATGACTTTTTCATGTCTAAATAGATAAATCGGTACTCTATGAACCTATTTTTCTACTCTACCGTAATACTCTCTGCTCAAGCTGGATACAGTGTACAAAGATTTAAGATATTTCTTGATCTCATTTGCAAAATGAATCTGAAATGTGTTTTTTTATATCCCTTCCTACGCGTGTGCTTTCAGTCGTATCTAGCGCAAGAACTACCATATTTACCGTATAAACTTCTCTTTTGATTAGTTTCGTTACAGATATACTTTGATTTTAAACAGTTAGTATAGTCATAATTTGTTTTGAACTGAAAATATGAAACTTTTTAACGCTTACATTTAGTTGACGATGTTTAGCTGTTAAATTAGTCATGCTTTTATTGCTGTGGACACTTCGAAAGTAATACCGATTTTCTCGTACATATTTTTGTTGCTGTACCAACGTAAAGCTAGACTGACCTACCTTGTAACATTGAAGGTGAATAAATATATTATTATTCAATGTATGGAATTGAGAAGGCGCTCTGTCCACTTTATTTTATTCAGATCCATATGAGTTGATAGTGAGGTATAATGTTTTTTGGAATTATATTTTTTTAAATATCTGAATCTGCATTATTTAATTTGTTTTTTTTTGTCGTTTTTTTGTAAACCTGAATTTAAATAAGGTGGATCATGCACACATTTGAATTGTAACCGTAGTATTTTGCTGCTCGAATATCTCTTTCTTGTCCACTCTTGTTTTCTTCGAAGGTGTCCAAGAAAGACGGACTGCCATGGACTATTTGCGAGGGATGCATCAGCAAAGTGACGGAGTTTAAACATTTTAAGACGAAATGCATAAAATCGAAGATCTCTTTACTCATCGTGACCGCCAACAGGGGCTTGGTGGTGAGTATGGCGTTTGTCTAGTGAGCTATTGGCAGAGCTGATTCAAAAGGGAAAACACTGTTACTTCAGACCTATCTTGGGATACAGAAATTTAAAACGTAAAAAGATTGGAATTCATCGAGCAAATGGCTGAACGGAACTTGTAGGGAATAACAAAAAAGATATTATGATATTGGCCCTTCAGTTCTTGCTAAAAAAAATTGTTTTCAAATGGTGTGGTAGCTTATTATACATGCATTTGGTTTGTAATATACTTTTTTGCTCGGTTCAATTTTATTTACATGTCACCCTTGGCACTCCTTTAAGGTTTCACTCAAGAAACATTCCTCTCAGAGGGGTGAATACGACATTTTAACAAAAGAAATCCCAGAGTCGTCCTTCACACATGAGCTGTTATTATATCGTGAGATATGAAAAATATGATATTTTAGTTGTCAGTTAAACTAACCAAATAATATTGCTATTGACGATAGTTGTCAACAGACCCAAATCTTCACCTTCATCTAATTGAACACCTTGAAATTTATGTATTCCTGTCCACTTTCTTAGCTTTTCTGTCTTCCTGGAACCATTCACCTTGCTCTTCAATACATTTAGCCAATTTGTGTCTTAAGTCCAAAAGCATCCCTTGTTATAATGTTATAAATGAATACATTGACATGATACTTCATCGTTAAGTTATGAAGCATGGCATTCATTGCTTCCTTTATATTTGGGATATGTGTCCTGTTCTTATGTTTTTTACCTGCTTTTAACATCTTTCACTTAATTGTTTAGGCATAATTATTGAAAAATGTAATGAGGTTAATGAAAAGTCTAAGTTTTACGTATAAATAAACGAACTTTTTTAATACTATAGCGTGTGAAACGTTTTTCTCAAGCACCACCCACTTTTCTTAAAGACGTTACCTTAAAACATTCTGCAATCATTTGTCTATTTCGCTATGATGCCCTATCAATGCCTACCTCTTTTGCTACTGTTTCGTTCATGAATTGTTTCAGAGCACCCTCTCAAACTTTTGTCAAGTTGAAATATTAAATGATTGATGGCCCTCTTTCCAACCACAATTGAATTACTTCAAATCCCTTTAGCCAAAATTCATGCGCCATTGTTTGCCATTTGTGCTTTCCAGCCCTCCCTGTTCCCTCCCCTGCAGGAAATGTGAAGTGCTGTGCACACACTTAATGCACGCTTCTTGTACCTTACGTGAACAGGTCACCATTTTTTTTGCTCTGAGAGGATAATTGACTGGTAAAATATACGCTTCAATTTGCATGCCTAAAGTGCATATACTTAACCAATTACAATGACATAACATGCCCCCTGACCCAATAATGTAATGTCATAAACACCTATCAATAGTTAAAATCCTGTCACAAGTACATTTTTTTAAAATAATAACCCATCTGAATGCTAAGGCAAGAGATTGGTTAATATCCCCAAATTTTCACATGCAAAGAATATCACAATTCCATACAATGTCTTATGTAGTGAGTTTCATAAGATTCACTGCAAATAGTATGGTTTCATGTACTTTATATAATGCCAATTTTTACTCACATAATTATTAACATCATCTTTTGGGGTTCATCTTCATCAGCAATAAAATTATTTAAACAGCAGAAGAAAGTGGTCCATCTCACCTAATTAGCACTCCGTAACACACCATGTCATCCCATATTCAAAAGTCTGAATATCCTGCCTCTGTCATGCTTCTGCATCCTTGTTGTTGGGTTAAGACCATAGCTAAAACTGCAGGAAATCAGGTTCCTTGTGACCAAAAACCCTGGGTTTGCATTTGTATTACAAGTTACCCGTTGAGGTAAGATACATCAGGAGCATGTGTTCCCTTCAAAGTTAGAGTGAACCAGCTTCTCCATATTAAATTGTACTACTCACTTCATTTTTATCTTCAGGCTATGCCAACCTGCTCTATTGTCAATAATTTACCTGTCGTTTTACATTTGTTTGTTACTAGTATTATATTTGATTGTATTTTTTTTATTTTTTATTATTTTGATTGATTCATTGTATCATTGTATTTTATATAATTTTAATTATTATATGTATTACTGATGTTAATTTGTTGATCACTTGCACAAATAATCATTCTGCCCTGATCATGACATTTCCTTTGCAGTCGAGCTTGGTACCCAGCTCTCCAACATGGCCATTACCAGAAACAACGGAGGACTTCCGAAAGAGACCGAGCAGTCCAACCAGCAGGGAGGACAGCGATGAAGTGGAAGTGGTCGTGATAGAGGAATCTCCAGTGGTGTCTGAAGATGAGGATCCCCTCCAGTCGGTCACAGTCGTGAGAAGGGAAGAAGGTCATGTGGCGAAGGTGAGCGAGATGTGAGATCTAATTGGATTGGATTTGTGCACAATGATACTGCATTGTGTGATGAGTGGTAAAAATGGAAAATAATTGGTGATGAAATATAGAATGAATTTGTATGTTGTTTGTAAATGGTTTGCTTAGAAATGATTATTGAAAACGAAAATTTATTATAATTAAAAAAGTAAAAGATGTTATTACTTATGTTATATATTATCTTTGGTAATGAAAATTCATTCCCTCTAATTAATAACTATAAAATCTAATAATTTCTCATACCTATTGCTAAATTTACTACTGAGTGCAATCTTACCAATCACTGCTAACCGAGAGACTACACATGCACTTAGTTTCATGTCCACATTATTTATACATGCAAAATTTATATTTAGCAACCTTACTTTGCTTTCTGAAATAACCTTGCAGTGTGCCTTCATTTGCTATTTTGCATCTACTTTATATTTTCCATTGGCCTTAATCATTTCATGCCAGTAAAATCATGTTAACCACATTCTTAATGATGCCAGTGAATTTAAACCCTTTGTTACTCGTGTGGATGAAAATTCGGTAAAGACTCGCGTCAGAATAGCACATTCGTTTTTTATAAGTATTTTGTTGGTGAATCTTAACTTCAGAATAATCTTTGCCAGGGAAAGCTGGGTCTTATATTTACTAACAGTTAAAACAGAAATAGTCTCATACTTTTACTTCATGAATTCTCTTTTCACAAACTTTTCATTCTTTTACAATCGCTTACTCGGCAGATAGAAAATTTTGGATTTCTTCTAATTTAATTGATATCTTGTACAAGATCTATTGCATTGCCACTGAATATATTCAGCAACTCATAAAGGCTAATTTATAAAACTAAAAATGTACAATTTTAGAATCCTAAAATGCTCATCCCCACTAACAATATTGTATACATTTAATTCCTCACTCTATACAGAGATGAGTTTTATGAAAAAATAGTATAAAATAAGAGATGTGAATTGTTCAAGAGAAAATATGCCTCTTAATTTATTGGTACCAAATTATAAGTGAAATTGAAAAAGTATCAATGTTTATTTTACAAATTGATAACAATTTAGTTATAAATTATAGAGATCTTTTATTTATACAATATGTCAGCACATCCTCTGCAAATAATTTCTGTTTGCGCCTTAAAAATTATCTCACCACTGTCATTGCACATTTGCAAATATTTGTTGTCATATGTACTCGGGCACAAGTGACATCTTTTCCTTTTTTTGGATATATTTTTATCTGCATGTTTTTGGTTGAACTTTGTTGTTTCAACACCATGTTCATGCAAAAATAAATGAATTTTTTGTCTTAACAGACGCGGCAATTTGAGATTGCTTGCACGACCTAGTATAATAAGCATGGCTAGACTATGGCTCAAGTTTTTAAGAAAAATCCTCCTCCTAAGTTTGCCATCAGTGTTAGTTTTGAAAATTATGTACGAATTAACGGCAGTAACATTCAAAAGATGATAGAATACAGCCAAAGGCCATCTTCTTGTTTTCCTTCCCACGTCATAACTAGAGCAAAGCTGATCATAGGAATCGACTCCTCCTTTAGTCAAATTATAAAAAATACAACTTCAGCCTTGTGCCTATCACCGGTATCCTGGTAAATTTTGTTGTCATTATGCATTGTTGAGATCAATATCACAGCCTTTGACCGTTTGGGCACATAAGAAACTATCGTTATATCTTTTTTGAAGCCGAATATCCTGGAACTCACTTCTCTTTTCCTAGATGGTAGAAATTCAGGAGGTTTTTCTGGTTTGTTCTTGCGTAGATTCCCTACCAAGGTCAATTTATTCTCCGCTGGCAAAGTTTTGGCCAGGGGAACACTCATGTAGCAATTATCCATGGTAATATTTCTGCAACTACCCTTCACTGGAGTCACAAGGCTGCTGTACTACATCATGAGGCTTATTTGATAGGTGTTAAGGGCTTTCAGGTTGAGTACCTGCATATACTTCAAGCTTTAGGGCAAAAAATGACCTTGTATCGACCAATGGAAATATTTTCATTCCAAACCTTTTCAAATTGTTTGGCAAATATTGACGAAAAGCACATTGTCCCCTAAATGATACCATTTGTTCGTCAATTGCTTAGTACTCTGATGTAGTATATGCTTCTAAATATTTATCCCCAAGTATAGCGAGCAGCTGACTCACTGGGGCTAAACGGTCCATTTTCTTTCTAACTTCTCGATCATTGACATCATTAATACATAAGCAGCGAAGCAAAAATAAAAATCGCTTCCTTGACATTGTAACTGAGAAAACTTGTCCCATAATTCTCTAAAATTCAAATGTCCTGCCCTATAGACTCCACTCAAAAGCAGTAGCCCCACTAATGCCTTCATTTCTTTTTCATCAGTATCCAAAGCGTCACGATCTCTCACAAAACTTGTCCTCACAATTGAAATATACAAATTGGTATATTGCACTAAAGTTGCAAACAACTCCTTATTGAACTTATAACAGCCGCACGAGCCGAAACATAGGAAGAAGAAGAAGAAGAACCTCCCTGGGTTTCACCCGGCTTTATATGCCCCAGGTGGAAGAGGGGGTTATCGATGCACTCGTGAACTGGGGTTGGGGGAAAACACTTATTCAGCGAGCGTCAAATACACTCGCCTGGCTGACCAGCGAAACACACACACATTTACGCACGCTCACTCACCCTTGCATTCTTCCCACATCGCGTTGGTTAAAGGGGGGGGAGGGAAAGGAGAGGAGTGAAGGAAGGGGGGGAGGGGAAAGGAGAGGGGGTGACGATTAAGATCAGGACGGGCCGAGACCGTCACATAGCCCCCACCTAAACTATGGAGCCACTTTCGATTTGCTAGCAAAGGAAAGTCTCCAGAGTTTATTTTCTTTTTTTAAACAGCATAAATAACTGTGCGTTAATAAAATTGACGAAATTAAAACACGACTGGAAAAAAAAGATCAAAAGCTCGACAAATCGTTCGGTTCAATCCCTAGTGGCAACCGGGTCAAAATAAGGTTTTAGATTATTAAAATTGTACACCCCGATTTCTTTTCCTTCCGAATCCTCCAAATGACATGAATTCGGTCCCGAATATTTGGAAATCTTGAATGGACCCGTGTATAAATGAAAAAACTTATGAAATAAATTTAATTTTGAATCAGATGGTCGTGGTGTTTTCAGGAGTACTTTATCTCCTATTCTGAAATCATACCCCTTTGCCCTCTGCTTACTTTTTCTCTGACGGCCCGCTAATATAAGCCTCCTCAACGCCGAACGTTGTATTTCTTTACTATCCTTTTGTACCATATCAGGTAATTTCACCATACAATCTTCTCTTGGGGGTTTATTACCGAAATGAACTTCCACGGGCGTTAACCCCGTGCTTTCATGCGTTAATTCATTAAACCACTTATTTATAAATGGAAGTACCTCAGGCCAACTTTTATGATCATTTGAGCAATAGGTACGGAAGACCCGAGACAGCTCTCTCATTACCCTTTCGCTTGGGTTAGACTGAGGTCTCCTAATTGAAGAGTAAACTACTTTAATTCCCTGGCCCTCCATTTCTGTTTTCCAAGCCTTGTTTGTAAATTGGGTACCATGGTCTGACAATATCCGTTGCGGCTTCCCACATTTCTGGAAGTACTCATTTTTCATTATTCTTAGGCAATTTGGCGCCGTTGGTTTATTCAAGGGATAGACCATTACGTATTTTGAGAAAACGTCGATTACAACAAATACATATTTATTTCTAAACTTAGCCTTGGGTAAGGGCCCGTACAGGTCAATCGCGACTAATTCTCGTGGCGCTCGCGGTATAATGTTCTCCATTATTCCCTCGTAGCTACGATTCGGGTGTTTCGTTTTTTGGCATACGTCACAACTTCGCAATAACATTCTTACGCAACAACCCATGTTGACCCAATAGTACTTTTCTTTTAGCCAGTTTTCGACTTTTCTTGCACCACAGTGTCCGTATTTAGTGTGTACGTACCAAACTAGGCGATCATGGATCTCCTTTGGCACCCATAACTTAATTTCCTCATTTTTTTTCGCAACACATGCTTGGGGTATGGGATAGGATTTTTGGGCAAATGGAGTCTCATCCGTGAGCTTAATACGGTGGGTGAATCCCCTTGCCAAACCAGGCGTCTTAGAAAAAACCTTCCCGCATCCGAGCAACACCGTTTTGAGTCTATTCTTTTGACTTGATGCTAGCCGTGCCAAACCATTTACCAATACTTCCACCTTTTCCTTCGTCACCTCGGTCTCTTTGCTTTCCTGCTGCAGTCTCGATTGTGAGAGCATATAAAATTCATTCTCTACTATCTCGGAATCAGCACTTTTTAACTTAATTTTGTTCTGCGCAAAGTCTATTATTGCCCCATTTTCCGATAGCCAATCAGCTCCTAGAATTAATTTCCTAACTAGGTTCTTTACTACTACACACACAACTTCGTTTTGCCGGCCGTTTGCAGTAATCGGAATTAGGGCTTGCCTAGTTATCGGACACGACTTCTTATTATTGGCACATAACAAAAAGGATTTGTTTAAAGGTAAGATCGGAATTTTTGGTTCACGACTGCATAACGTTTTAAAAAACATTTCCTCAATGGCAGATATTTCGCTTCCTGAGTCTACTAATGCCTGCACATCGATCCCTAGACAATTCACCTGTATTTGAGGGCTCACCCTCCCTCTCGCGACCTTCGCCTCCTCCATAAGTAAGTCGTCCAGAGGATTCCCTTCTAAAGTAAAAGTGGCTAGTATCGGAATCGTCCCCTCCTCCTGGCATTCCGCGTCGATGAGACTTCCCGCCACTTGACTCTCACTCTTGCTTTTAAATGAACTCATCCCCAACGTCAAATCTCCTCCCCTGTCCGCCTCGCGGGGACCACTCGATGCGGACTCTACCAGTTTAAAGAATTGTCAGTTATGGTGGAGGAAGACGCATTGTTCGCAGCGGGGACGTCGTTTTGCGCGACCTCAATATGACTCCTACCTTGTGGGCCTTCGCACGACGCATTAAAATTGTCAGAAGGTTCCTCACGAAGTAGAGGCAAAACGGGGGGCTCCCCTCTTCCTAATCTACCTCTCATGTTCGCTCGTGGCGACCCACCTCTTGCCATTCCCCTCCCTCTACACACATTCATGGTATTTACCTGCGGCGGCTGATCTCGGAAGCTAGGGTTCGGTCTCCGATTACCTTCATTGGTATCATCGTAATAACCTAACAGCCTAACTAGTTTATCTAATGTTTCCGGCTCCGCGCTTTTGAGTAAATTTTGAACCCAGGGAGGAAATTGGCGAAGTAAGCAATAGCTAAGCTCCTCGTCACTTATCGGCGGATCGCATGATTTGGCCGCTGCTATTTTTCTTAGGGCATATTCTTTTAATGTTCCGTCAGCTGCTCGTGAGTAAAATCCATGTGTCACACGCGCGCGGTATTCGTACCGAGCATGAACACTCCAATACTCCTTTAAAAATTTCTCTCGCACCTCCTCGTATTGGATGGGGACGGGTCTAATGGTGTTCCTCCATAACCTGGCCGTTCCTTCCATTAAACTCAAAAATGTCAGTGGCCACATAGACGGCGCAATTCCTAACAATTTAAAATAGTCCTCGGCTTCGTTTACAAACTCAACCGGGTTTTGATATGCGCTACCTTTAAAAATGGGCTTGCTGACGCATGTACTGGGAAGGACTATCGGGTGGAATCCCGTTCCCATTTGTTCCCCATACATTACGCGTTTCGAAACTTGCTCAATTTTATTTGAAAGGCTCTCCTCACGACGGCGAGCTTCTTCGACACTCTTGTCAATTTTTTCAGACAAACTCTCCTCGCGACGGCAAGCTTCCTCCCTCTCCGCTTCAATTAAATGTTTGACCTTCCTATCCAAAATATCTACGTTGGCCTGTATCTCTCCCGTTTCTTTCTTAAACTCATTCTTCACGACATCCACACGTCCCATTACCAATCGCATAATTTCGCTAAATCGCTCGTCCCTTCTTTCCTCCCGTTCTAATTCCTTTCTTTCCCGTTCCTCCTTCTCCTTTTTTTCTCTTTCCTCTCGTTCTAATTCCTTTCTTTCCCGTTCTATTTCCTTTCTTTCCCGTTCTTCCTTCTCCCGTTTATCTTTTTCCTCCCGTTCTAATTCCTTTCTTTCCCGTTTTTCCTTCTCCCTTTTATCTCTTTCCTCCCGTTCTTCCTTCTCCTTTTTCAGCCAATCAATGACCCACGTGTCTCCCATGTTTAACACTTCTTGCGCGGGGGGCGTCTCAAAAGGCTCCGTTTGAACGTCAGCGGGAATAGGTTGGGATACTACTTCTATGATTTGTACCTCATCTCCTTCGTCCGAGTCATTCAACCCACTCATGTCACGCCCAAGCATAAATATATCGCTCCGACTGACCATTTTTATTTCTTATTACCGCGAACGAAACACAACTAATCACACTACACGTATAAAAAAAAATCACTCCTACGATTTAGTTTCACCGTTATTACGTAAATAATAACACCTGTAATCTTAGAATCCCACAAAACTCTCGGCAAATAATGCTCTTTTTTCAAACCCCACGACAAATTAAACAACACCTTATCCAACGAAAAAAAAAATGAAACTAAGACACAAGGTCTCATTCGAGAGATTCAAACTTTGCAAACAAGTGGTCCCTGTTCGGGCGCCATTATGTAATGGTTCACTGTCGGTCACCCGGATGAAACCGCAGAAACCACACATAAACGATAAACTACCCTCTTGACCAGCTGCCACCGAGGACGATTTACCAAAGATTTTTCTTGATAATATAAAATTTGGGGGATTCCCGTTTGCAGTTTATCTCGTGGTGAAGAGACTATGAGTTAGAATAAGGCGAGTGACGACTCGACGACAGGTGAGGGTGGGGAAACAGGTTTTGTAGGGACACCAAAGAATACCAAGGACATCATTCATTCAACAATCAATTAAACTATATTCAAAACTCACGAACAATTTACATATCATTTACCCTGATGAGCGAGATGATAGGGTTAGTGATGAGCAAATAAAGGATGAATTGATCATGAAATTTACAATTTAACTGACAAAATATTAGAAACAAAATATCAGAACAGAAAACAATATTCGTGCCGTCAAGCGGACTTATCTCAATTATGCAATTAGGCACACTTTTGAACTTTGGGAGGTAATAAAGTCCGTCCCTATAACACAGGTGATTGATTGCTTCTTGTTAACGCTGATTACATAAATAATGATATTGGAGGCAAATCACTGAGGCGTCACTGCGGTACTCAAGCCGCCTAACAGTTGCGTATTGCTGCGGACTGGGACAAAGTACTCGGACAGGGGTGGTATCACACTAGGGTCAGGGCGATATAACGTTACGTGACCTGGATGACCACTGGATGACTCCGCTCCTTGGCGCCGAGGTTCGGGCGGGACACAGGCTCGTCTTATTTGGGTGCGGTTTCTTATTCACGGAAACGGCAATTTCTGCGGCCTGGCTGCCTCTATAACCTCCCTGGCGACCACTTCAGGATGCAGGAGATGATTGTCCAGCTTGTCTCGTAGTCCTCTCTGCGCCAACTGTTAGCGTTGTCCTCTCGAGTCTTATTTCGCACGACTGTCTTTCTTTGCACTCGTAATCGCAGCATAACAGCCGCACGATCCGAAACATAGGAAGAAGAAGAAGAAGAACCTCCCTGGGTTTCACCCGGCTTTATATGCCCCAGGTGGAAGAGGGGGTTATCGATGCACTCGTGAACTGGGGTTGGGGGAAAACACTTATTCAGCGAGCGTCAAATACACTCGCCTGGCTGACCAGCGAAACACACACACATTTACGCACGCTCACTCACCCTTGCATTCTTCCCACATCGCGTTGGTTAAAGGGGGGGAAGGGAAAGGAGAGGAGTGAAGGAAGGGGGGGAGGGGAAAGGAGAGGGGGTGACGATTAAGATCAGGACGGGCCGAGACCGTCACAATATATATATATATATATATATATAAAATAAAGATTATTGTTTTACTTATTGTAAGACAAAACTTAAAGTAAAGTTTATTAAGTTATATTTAGGAGCGTTGCAGAGTTGCACAAACTGGTAATAATAATAATAATATAATTAATTGTTCACAGATAGTTACATCCGTTTTGAACATATTATTAAGGAACAGTTTATAGCTCAGCAATCATTTTTATGTAAGCATGGTATTTAAATTAAATTGAAATCCTAAACAAAAGTATAACAAAGAATTAACAAGTGCACAGAACAAGAAATGAAGCTTTCAATAAATGAAAATATACAATACATTATAATATATAACACAATGTAAAACATATATTAATGAATGTACAATATTGAAAATATGAATTAGTTTGGGCTAATTAGAAATAGGTATAATTGTTTTTTGAAAACTTTCAGGGATGAAGAGTCTTTGATTAATTTAGGAAGATTGTTCCATGTTTGTGATGCGGCTACGGTAAATGATCTTTGAAAAGCTGTGGACCGATAATGGGATATATGAAGATAGTCGGGTTCCGCTCTCGTAACAACATTAGGCGTTATTGTTCTATTAGGGAAGAAGTCAATGATGTACTGAGGTTCATTTTTTTAAGCAAAGAAAACACAAACATGCCAATTTAAATTTTCTTCTCGTTTTGATGTCCATCCAGGATAGTTTGTTGATGTATGGCGTTATATGTTCATCTCTCTGCAAGTTATATATGAATCTTATTGAGGAGTTCATCAGGCGTTGGAGTTTAATATTAAGTTCTGCCGTAAGATCATAGAATACCAGGCAGCAGTAATCAAGTTGACTACGCACATGGGTAGGAAATAGATTTTTGTATAGTTTCAATTGATGGAGAGTGGCATTAACTTTATTTGAAACGAATGAAATATGATCTTTCCAAGAGAGAGTGTGGCTAAAGATGACCCCTAAGTTTTAAGCTGTATTAGAGTAGGGTATTGAGATTCCTTGGACTTCAATCTTTGGTAAATTATTAGTATTTAGTCTGGAGATAACTCTAGAGTGGCCAATTATCATAGCTTTTGTTTTATTACTATTTATTTTTTAAAAAATTGTCTTGTGCCCATGTCACAATAGCTGATACATCATCATTTATTTATCTGATAGTTTCTGGGAAGTCCTGCGAGTGACAGTGTATATAAATTTGGAGATCATTAGCGTACATCATATATTTACATTTTTTAATACATGCAGAGAGGTCTCGAACATACAGGGAAAACAGCAAAGGCCCGAGTACTGACCCTTGGGGTACTCCACAAAAGATAGACGCCCATTCAGACAAGTTACCATTGGAGGCTTTTACTGACTGGCGTCGTCCGTTTAGGTATGAATAATATCAATTTAATGAGGTGCAGGAAAAATTTAAGTTTCTAATTTTTGTAGGAGCGAAGAATGGTTTACGCAGTCAAAGGCTTTGCTGAAGTCAAAGAACACCAATATGGTCACCATTTTTTTGTCAATGCCAGATCTTATATTTCTTCAGAAACTATAATTAAGGCCGATTGTGTAGAGAAGTTTTTACGAAAACCTGACTGAAAAGGATCAAATAACTTCTTTGAGTATTGATATAGGCCGGTAATCACTAGGGGAAGAGGGACTTTTAACTTTTTTAATAGGGCGAATTAGGGACAATTTCCAAAGTGTGGGAAATATTCCAGATATAAGTGAGGAGTTGAATATTTCCAGTATAGCAGGAGTTACAGCTTCAGACACAACTTTCAAATATTTAGCGGAGATGTCATCAATTCCAACTGAATTAGATTTCGATGCAAGGAGTAACTTACGCAGAACATCTGGCGTGACATAATTAAAATAAAAATTCTCATCGTTATAAGGCACAAAAGCATCAACAGAGGGAAAGTTTGTGCGGTGAACAACAGTTGCATTGGAAGAAAGAATCCCACTCGCTGAAAAATAATTGTTTAGTTCATTAAGAGAGAGCCCGTTTGTGATTGAATTGTCCGACTGTCTAATGAGTCCCAAATTCTTTAGTATTTTCCAAAGCTCGTTGGAAGAAGTTGGTTTGGAAAGAGTATTTGTATAATACAATCGTTTAGCTTGAATCAGTAACCGTTTCACAAGGTTACGCTGTCTCACAAATAGTTGGTGAAAGGCTGGATTCCTCGTCCGAACAAAGGCACGTCTATCTCTTTCCCTTATTTGTGCCTTTATTGCTGGGGTGAACCATGGAGTTGGAGGACGTCTAGGCCAAATAGGTCATTTTGGAGCATGACGATCAAGGCAATCATGGAATACAGAGTTGAAGCTCTGTAGCATTGAATCAACATTCAGAGAATTGAACACATTTTTCCAATCAGAGCTCAATAAATCATCTTGGAAAGGTTTAACATTAAAACACTCATTGCTTCTAACAAGCAGAGGAGCCTGGCATTTTTTGGCTACGTTAAATTTATAATTTAACACAATCTTGTCATGGGCTGATAGAAATGGAACAGGAGATTGTTGAAAAGAAGAAACTTTATCTTGTGAGTCAACAATGCAGAGATCTAGAAGCGTATGGTAACAGCAAGGTCATAAGACCAGAACTGAGCCACCAGCAAATTACAAAAATGTATGCCATACAAATAAATGTATTAACTGTAACAAAACTATTGTTACAATGAAAATGCTATCAAAATAAAGGTTCAACATTTTCTTGAGAAAAAATATCCATTCTGTCACTAGCGGGTATTTTAAAAGACATTGCAAGTATAACCTCTTCAGACCCCAGGTGTCGTATGCGACACGTGAAATTCCCTTACTTCCAATCTCTACAGACCGGCAGTGTCGCTAGCGACTCATTTTCTTTTAGTGTGCCTACTTAGCGCTAGATGTCAGGAAAGCACAGGGACAGTTTCAACGCCCAAGGGCGACCCTGGTGGTGATTCTGAAGTTATTTGTGATCACCTGTATGCAAAGGAGGTCGTAATCATGGCGGAGATATGTAAGTAATACATTTTTACTCATGTTTCTTCAAAAATGTCTTTGTAATTGATGCATATTAATATTAAATTTTCTAAAAATGTAGAGTAAGTGTTATTTGTGAAATATCTTCATCGCTTCTGTGTTTCTTCTACTATTCCATTCTCATGTGTCGCATCCGACACAATGGGTCGGATAGCAGATACCGTAATCCATGCTTGATGAAATGTTTCCCATTCATTTCAATCTTATTTTCTTGATATCCTTTATTTTTTCAACTTCTTTTGCCGACGGATTTATTCTTAAGTAATTTCAATGTTTGTTTTAGTATCAGTTGCGGAAATAGAGAGGGAGTTGGACAACTGTGTTGAATTTGATGGCGATATATCTGAGATGGAAGGTTGTTCAAGTGGAGAAGATGATGACACGACGTTGACTCCACCGGCAGGTGATTCAGAAAGGGAATCATCTGATGAGGAATGTGACGTAAGAGTGGGGAACATTAAACAACCTTGTACGAGTGGAAACCTTTGGCATCATACAGACATTTTTGAGCCTCTCCCACCAGCACCAGAATTTGAGGAAGAGTGTTGGCAAGGTAAAGAAGTTGAACCTTGGACTTATTTTTTGAAGTATATTCCTGAGGACACTTTTGATTTGATTTCAATTTGCACAAATCAGACATATCTTTCTCGAAATGGAAAATGTATGAATACAACACCCCAGGAAATTAAAACTTTTTTTGGAATTTCTCTGACAATGTCATACTTAGGGTATCCTAGAATACGGATGTACTGGGCAGTAGGCACAAGGGTTCCCAAAATTGCTGATAAAATGTCAAGAAACCGTTTTTTTTCAATAAGAAACTGCTTAAAACTTACAGTAGATGAAGATGTGTCAGCTGAAGTTAGAATAAATGATAAATACTGGAAGATTCGTCCATTGTTAGAGAGAGTTAGAGGTGGTTGCCTCCAGAATCCCAGGACAGTAAGATTGTCAATTGATGAACAAATGATTCCTTTTTGGGGAACAACAAAAATGAGGCAGTATGTTAGAGGAAAGCCTAATCCATGTGGGATCAAGAACTTTTTATGTGCTTCACCCGATGGTTTGCCATTGGATTTCTTTGTGTATGAAGGTAAGGGTGATACCATCATACAGGGTTTTGATTCCCTTGGGATAGGTGGTAAGGTAGTGATGAGACTCGCCAAAACTTTGCCACGAGGATGTATTATATATACTGATAGGTATTTCACATCCTTGGAATTACTTGACTGTCTTCATGCACATGCTCACTGTCAGGGAACAGGAACAATTCAAAAAAGCCGAGTTCCAAAAAAATGTGAACTTCTTTCAGACATTGAAATGAAAAGAGTAGGTCGAGGTGCCATCGATCAAACTGTGCGAGATGATGGGCAAATTGAAATTATGAAATGGTTTGACAACAAGCCTGTACTCCTCGCATCAACTGTAGAAGGGAAATTGCCGACTGGAGAATGCAGAAGGTGGTCAAAACAAGCTGCAAGATACTTGAGTGTAACAACGCCCAACGTTGTTAAAAGATACAATGAAAATATGGGGGGAGTGGATTTGCTGGACAGAGTAATTGCATCATATCGTCAGCATGCTAAAACATTAAAGTGGACAGTTAGGATGATTCTACACTTTTTTGACTTTGCATGTGCTGCATCATGGATTGAGTATAGAAGAGACTGTGTGGCACTGAAAAAAAAGCAAAGAGATACAATGGATTATCTTCATTTCAAAATTGAAGTTTCAGAATGGCTACTTTTTTCTCAGAGTAGGTCACAGGGAGAAGATGAGCATGAAGAATCAGAAGAAGAGACTTCTCACCCACAAAAGAAAAAGAAGCCTACAGTTCCTCTTCCCTCACAAATCAAGAGGAAATCTGGAGCCACCCACATGCCTGAAGTGGTAGATGATGGGAAGAATCATCGCTGCAGAATGCCAGGGTGCAAGAGTGTACGAGCAAGGGTAATCTGCACACATTGTAAAATACATCTTTGCCTAGTTGCAGGAAGAAATTGCTTCAAGACTTATCATGATATGTAAACATCATTAGAGAAAAACTTTGTTGTTTTTGACACATAAATATTCATTTAAATAAATATTTAAAATAAAATCGTATCATAATTTTTTGGAAAAAGTTTTATCCCTTGAACCCAGTGTGTCATATACGACACAGTAAAATTTGAACATGTTATTGCACAAATTGTGCAAAAATAATTAATTTTGCTATTAACTCAATCCAATAAACATATGTAAACAAAAAAAATGAAGGGTAATACTATTTATGTCATGGTGGGTCCGAAGAGGATAAGAAAAAACACATTAATGCATTCATACCATAAAAGGATAATAATATTCAATTATATTTTATAATCCTCAGCAAGATTTCAGAAAACAGGACTTGAAATTTAATTTTAATTACATATAATTAATCGGTAAAAACAATATAAGTGATCCAGGTCCTCATCTCGGTGGGCTAATAAAATTACTAAGAGAACACAGACAGAAAGTGCATAAAATAGCCCTGGTCACTTGTTGAATGCAAATTTCCAGGTATGTTACCATTTTCCTCGACTTTTCCAGACATTTTAACCCAATATTCAATTTCATTGACTCTTCCAGTGCTGTAACAACCGTCTAGACATAATCTTTCAAATTGGTTAGCAACATTTGCTAGTTCACTGTCTTCACTTTTTCACGACACGGGTTTTGATCTTGACAGTAACGACATATTACTTTACGCAGACACCGTAATTCGCATTAAGGTGCAGAAACACTTAGACAGTTTAAATGCTTTGATGAAAGGTGACATGAGCCGACAGGGGGGAAACATTACCTAACACTTGTTACCTTCAAACATTTTTTTCGAAATACCTCCAGTCTCAATGTGCAGATAATATTTCCAACTTCCAAGCATATAGTAACAAATGACAGCCCTCTAATATTATTAATGTAACAGTTAATCAATAATCTTAATTCGTGGTTTTTATAAACTCAATCGTGAGAAACAAAATAAATCAAACAAACCCGTACTTTACATATTTCTTGTAATTGACCATAAATCACAATTTGCTGGACTGCGGTTCCTATTCCCTTATATATTTCCCTTGGATGAGGGGGAGTAATCCCCTGTGTTACAGGACCCCTGCTCTGCAGCAACCAGAAGGCGGAATGGAGAAGGATGACTTCAGCCACAGAATTGCAGCCATGAAGGCCCAAAACTCTTCCGTTTAGGGGGCTAGCCTTATCTGATTAGATAATTTTCTTCACTGTTACTTTTATGCAATTGAATTCGGTTATCCAATTTAGGAGAGCCTATTTGCAAGAAAGACTTATTCGACTGTAGCGGTGATACGATAACTCCAATATTGCCTCCATATATCAAGATATAGACATTTGGCAAACCATCAATTACAATATGCATGCTAAATTGAAAGAAGGCTTTTCGACTAGGAGAGAATGAAACTATAAAAATACATATAGTTCGTGACACTGTTACTAATTTAAGTAAATATCTTTAGCATAATGAGTTCATTAGACTTAAATAAAACCACTTTTCCTGCCAGTTGACCTTGCGAAATTGAAGGCTGAAAACTATCATCGAAATTGTTAAGCAAATCCGAAAGTGCATCATTTAAAAGACGTGACCAAATATTAACATTTGAATATGAGGCCATTGGCTTTGAATAGATGGTAAATATATCGTTAATACAAACATTACACTTGAATTAAAAAAGACAACAATGAAAAATGCACGATTGAATTTGAAATAAATTACTGAAAATCATTTATATGCATAAAATGGTGAAGGCAACTGATATATACATTTTAAGTAAGAAAAGACACGAAAAAAGGTCATAATTAAAGAAAATAAATTACATGGATGAATGTGCAACGCTGTTTTACATAATTGGAAAAAATATTTATTCACTGAAATTCCTTCAATAATTATTATAAATTCACATCAGTAATACTTCTTAATTTAACCATAAAAACCACATATCAAGTATAAGGTACTAACAAATTCATTTCATGAAAATTGAGAAAATGGATATATCGGAATAAGCCTTACAATCAAAGCAGTGAAGTGAATAAATGACTTATCTTCAACTTTCCTCCCAAGACGTTTAACAGTATAAACATAAAACAGCAAAATCTTTCGTAGGAACCCAAGTACCCCTGTAGACCTTAAACACTTGCTGATAAATATTCCTGACAATGAGAATTGAAAACATTTGCAAGCATATAACTTGAGAACCAATATTTCACAACCTACATTATGAGAAACGCCTGGCTCAAGTTGTTGCGAAATTAATAATGATACACAGTAATACTTTACGAATATATATTTACGTCAATGAAGAACTTTATTAACAAAATCCTGTAATCAATATTTAATATCATTTGCGTACTCAAACACAAAATGTAGGGAGGATTTTTTTTAACAGTCAACTTGCCGAAGTAATTGAAAAAAAATGAATACATGGACAAATATAGATAATTTGGAATACTATGGCATTAAATATAAAACGAAAATTTACAAATACAAAAGTTAACTTTTTTATTAAACAAAAGTACCTAAATAATAAGACAATAAATGAAGCTATAAATGTTTCCTACTGAATGGTAATTACAATTAAATATTTAAAGGACATCATGTATATACAGGCAGATCTTTATTGATAACCAAAATTTAAAAACATATAAAAAGAATAAAAAAAAACAAATAAAACATGAGCATATGGTTTGAAAAATTCAGAACCTAACTCAACATAACCAAAAGTACGCAATAGACTGCTACAATAACAAATTACCATAAAAAGATTAAATCATATACATATTTTTCATTACAGTGAGTCTCAGAACAAAAGAAAGAAGATGAATACAATCAGGCGAAGAAGAGTGACATCAGACGAATAAGCAGGCCACAATGATCTTTACAGCAGGTGAGATAATCCCTCACACACGAAGCTGAAGTATTCGCAGCAATATTCATGCCTAAAAAGAGAAAAAGGACGTGTCTAATAGAAATAAACTTCAATGTATCACATGGTTAAAGCTTGTGTTTAAATGCCCGATTTATAAAAACATTTTTCATAGATATATTTTATTCACTTAATTCTCCACTATAGTCAACAGATAAATGGACAATGTAAGAGAAACAGGCCCCGAAAGCAAATGGGATGATTAACAGTGGACAAATGTAGAAGTAGCAGAAGAAGGCCTAGTGGGCAAGAGTGCCGAAACAAAGAAGCCATCGATTGCGACGACTAGAATAATAAAGTACAAAATACAAATAATCAGAAATACAAGAGATGCAACCATTTCAAAGAAGCTTAGACATCAACTTATTCAAGAAGGCAAGAATATAAGGAAGAGGAAAACCTGTTCAATATACAAGCTAATGAAGAGACACTTTGATGAGAGACAAGCATCTGCGATGTTAATGGAAATCTAAAGATATTGAGCTAAGACAATAAAAAGATGGAAGAAAAACATCGAAGTATAACAAAGGGCCAAGGCCACTGGAATCAAACCTGATGAGAGACAGGAGCGAAGTCGTCGAGGCCGACCTGGGGTCAGATTGACTGAAAAGCAAATTCGACAGAGCACAAATATATCTTAAGAATGGCTACGTAACTGGCAAATACATCAAATCGGAGAAATTTTGAAAGCGATCGGAAGAAATTCCTGGAAAAGCCAGTACAAAATAATGACAGATAAATAGAAAGAGACAGACAATCGGAGGACTTTCAAATTATTTTCAATCCGAAAAGACAGACTGAGAAATTTGAGCAACAAATAACCTAGTGTTTCATAATGCCTGCGTGAGAAATTATTACTTGAACAACTTATGGATGGAAGAGATAGCCAAAGACAATCTTTTGGAAAACCATGGAGACACTTTTGAATATTAAAGAACAGAAGACTATAGAAAATGTACACTACCTAAGAATAAATAGACTTATAAAGAATTATTAAACAACGGAAGATGGAACAATATCTTTGGGCTGTTGAAATAATTCTGATTAGAGTAAAAGGGCAGAACAATAATCAAAGAAATTTTCAAGTAGCAAGGTGACACAATGCGAATGAGAGACGGAAGAAGTTTTAAAACTCGAAATAACACATTGGAGATAAAAAGGAATATTACCTGTCATAAAGACAGCTCAAAATATGCTCGGAGGAGGCGATACGAGAAGTAGAAGAATAAGAAGCGGAGTACGGAATAAAGATTAACGGAAAAGAAATAAACATTACCTACTTCTTAGACCATGTCGCAGTCACAGAGAGAAATAGAAATGCTCATCTACGATCGCAAATGTAATCAACCATATTGTCCAAGAACATAGCACAAACTTAACGATGATGAAGACGAATCCTAATATACGGAAATGAGAAGCTGAATGCGGATACTATTGGAATTGGAGTGAAATGCAATGCAGAGATACTAATCCTAAAGGTGTTAAGTTCGTTTTCATGTATGTAGTAATATGATATTCTGCCATTGTCGGGAGACCATCATTAGGGTTGTAATGATGCGGAAATAACACAGTTTAGCCAATTTGGGTCAAAAGAAGAATTATTCTACAATTTGGAACATTTCCCTACCAATAAGAAGGTATTGATAAAAAAGAAAAAGTCTCGACAACCGTGGGCATTATAGTCCACCACATTTTTCTGATATAAAGAAAATAAATCCAAATTTTCCGAAATAGATGCACCATTCAACTTTGAAGGCCACAACTGCGCAATGATAAACGGAAAACACGTCACTTTTTTCATTGAAGTAACGCCTGACTTAGGGGATATGTTTTAAGGGACCAATGGAGAATGAAAATAACTATTACAACCAAATTACTAAAACATAAGATTTTATCAATCAACAGGCATTAAAAATTCGATACACACATTTGATATTCGTCATAGGGTTCCGACGCCGTATCCCTAAAGTTGACATTTTTTGACCAAAAACTTAATTCCGGGATTTCCCGTGAGAAAATTATGAGCAGGAGAAATAACTTAAAAATAACAACGGTATTAATTTATATAAAATGCAGAAGATCACCTATCTGAAGCATTTATCTGGGAATAAGTATTCGTTAAGAAAGACACGGAAACGTGAAAAGTGCCAAATCCGCCATTTTATATATTATTGGGAGCTGTGAAAATGCAAATTTTGCAATATTCTGTAATTATCTGTTTTACAAAATTTAATGGACGAAGGTTTGTGCCAAATTTCATCTTCCTAGGCCACACTTAAGTGGGCAAGAATGTCTGTATGCAACTGAGTGAGTTACGTATGTGGGAGTATATGATTATAAGGGATGTGCCAAAACCGCCAATTCCACTCTACTAAAAAAAATAAAAATATTAAGATGGGTCATCGATTCGAAACAAAAGACAAAATTAAAAAAATTGGAAAATCAATCGATTGACTTGTTTTGAGAGAGAAAAGGAATTATTGAGTGAAATATTGGGAATAGATTTCCGTTTTGGGGTCGTGACTCACCCTCGCCTTGTTGAGGAGTGTCGTCATCACGTGCTCCTCGTAGAACTTGAAGAGGGATGGAACTTGATCTCGCAGCAAAGACGTCCCCTCCGTCGATCCATATCGAGCGATAATCCAAGGGACGGCAGATGCGAGTTGTATTTCTTTCCCTGATTGAGTCTTCATATTCAATGCCCAATGGATGTAATCATGTAATTCCATTCCCCACCTCTTCCTCTTCCTCTCTTTCGCCTCCTCGAGTGCTCTTCTCATCTCTCGCTCGTGGAGTCCATCGCCTCGTTCGTAAGGTTTTCCTTCATTACGGAATGCTAAGAGATTGGACATCCGAGCCAAGGCCCTTGAAAACACACCAAGGACATATTCCTCCGTCCAATCTCCACCCACCTTCCCTCCGAGATACACTCTCATCTCGGAGAAGTCGGCGAACGATCTCCAACAACTCCCACTACACTCAACTCCATCGTGATCCCTGAACTTCGCCTTCATATTTCCGATGTCATCAGAGTCACAGTCAACCATTACACTTACGGAAGACTGACTACTCAAGAACATTAGCACGCATGACGTCATCGCACTCTCATTAAATAATTTATCATACAGACCCCGGACGTATAGTTCCTTCCCCTCGTCACAATTCCGAATGATTGTCCTTCCCATCATGCCCTCCACGCACACCCTTCTAATGTCCATTGTGGGAAGATTAGAACCCAGAACACCATTCCCTGCGTCAGATATCTCCCCCATGCTCTCCTTTAGCGCCCTTAATTCCTCCGCCGATGACGTCACGGCCCTTTCTATGCACTCCAAGAGAACGTCCCGCTCGGATAAATCCCTCCTCAACTGATTCACTTGCACAGCCATCTGACGACCAAATGACGACATCTCCGCCTTGAGGGAATTAATGGACTCCATTAAGGCAGATAACTCTGCCATCTTCTGAGAGAAGTCAGTCAGATAAGTGTCTACTTCTCCCCCGTGTAATGCACGGCGACGTTTAATGGCATTCTCCCTTCTTTGCACCAGCCGGATCAATCTCAGGATATCCTTGCGGTCCCTGTCCTCAGGGTACCTTCGCCCCAACTCCTCCGCCATCTCGACAGCCGTCTTGTGACCCCCTCCCCTTAACCCAGGGTCCGCACCCTCCCCAAGCAGTCCCTCCACCCAATCTAATTTACCCATCTTGACACCTAGATGAAGCAGGGTACTCTGATGCACTGCCCTCACGTCTACGTCCTCCAGTGTCTCCAGCAAACCCTCAAATTGCTGGAAGGGACCACTGCTGAATCCGAATGTCAACCGCTCTACAACATCAAGTTCTGACTCCGAGCCAACAATATTGTTGCTTGCCATGACGAAAGGAAGGTGCGCTCACCTAAAAAAAATTAAAACAGGAAAAATATTATCAAATGCTACGTACATGCCTTCGTAAGTAAGACGTTTTAAATTAATTTCAGGTTAAAATTACTTATCAACTGTATAATCCGACGCAATTATTATAGTCACAGGATATACGGAATATCTAAGTATTTGGTATCTTCGTATGTCCCTACTAACAAATATCTAATACGATCTGTGCCCGGCATGCGTTGCAATACCTTTTTTTATTCTGAGTAGCCATTCATATACAAAAAGACATGTGCAAAATAAACGAAAGACAATAATTTTTTAGTATGAAATTAAGGTTGAAAATTTATTATTAGAGTGCTTTGAAATCAGCATTAGTAACATCAAATGATCAGCAATCATTAGACAACCATAAGATATACGAATACTTGAAAAAAGCAACTCGAAAGAAAAATGAGAAAATGCATCTACTGCACTCCGGTTAATTATCGGATATATGTTATGAATTTCTCTCATTTCCCGGTAATCGATTAGGTTCACATGAGTGGATGAGCACGCACTTAACATCAACTTAATGACGGATGTGTTGATCACTTATTTCGCTGCTGAGAAAATAAGTGTCGTCCCACAGATTTCCAGCTAGAAGGAGATGCTACCTGAGAAATACATTGAAGAACATTTAAATCTTGACACAGAATTGTGAAAATCTACTCCGTTAAGTTCGACTAAATGAGCCACAATACTTTCCATAAACAAAAAGTAAAATATTAGCATTTGCAGAGAACAACAATTAAATTAAAAAAATAATATGCCATGTCCACAGTGCCAGAAAACCCCCTCAATGGTGTGTGGCAGGGGGTTAACTGTAATTTATACTGTTTAATTGTAAGAAGTAGACGCTTTTCAATTTTTGTCTACTTTAACTTAGAAAATCATTAGAATTTCCATTCATGATAGTATTCGGATTTATTATAAAGTTTTTATACCATAATTACAGACGCTTCTTCATGCCACGCACGTACTATAGAGCAAATGCGTAATAGAGGAAATTAGAAAATATCAGATTGTGAACAACAGAATTTAAAATTGAATGAAATATAAATGAAGATCTACTGAAAATGTCGATCGCTTCCCTGAATCGGATATGGGATAAGAGTATATGAAATATTCATGGCAAATTATTATCCCTGAAAAAGACCATAAACGCAACATAACCACCGCTACCTGCTTCCGATATTTTAAGAACGTAAAAACAGGAAAAAGAAGCACTATTTTGTTTGGGAAAAACTTACATGGAAGGAAGAATATTTTGAGAAGATAGAAGGAACCTCTTAGGAAATCTTTTTCGTAAAATAAGCATGTCCTACCGCATAATTACCAGAATGAGTCCAGTTGAGGAACGATTAGATTCTAGTCAGTTGGTTTATGATGAACGCGCACTACGATTCGGAATTTTCTATTTCGGAACTGTGACAATACAAAGTGATACCAGTGAGTATACGAGAGTGAATACCTACGCGTGAGAAACAGGAAAGTGGTCGCTGGGAGATCGCCTCATAGGAGCAGAGTAGAGAACTGGGTAGCGTGTCACAACTTTGACAATGAAGCGACACAGACACACCGTCAGACACAGTAGAAATGTCGAGAGCTGTTATTCCCAAGATGGTCGTCAGACGAGTGAGCTACGAGAAGTCACGAGCCACTGACCTTTAAACGATGTCCACTACATGGCAATCCAATCGTCACCACATTGCGCAATTACCTCTTCTTCTTTCTAACTAACATCCTCCCCTCCAATTCTGACGTCACTATTATGGCCATCGACCGTCGTTGTCGTAAATAAAGAAAAGCATGAGGCATATTTTAGCAACTACAATCCTTCTTTGCTGTTCGCCAAGCATTTGTTGGAATCACCACGGCAGTTTTTAACCTGAAATTCTCCACGTGGAAAAGAAGACCCGCAAGTTGTACACACTTGAGCAAGCGGAAATTCGGAGATGTTGTAAAACAAGAAAAATGTCTCGTCATTAATGACTCTATTTTTCACCCCCAATCCCCTCTGCTGAACCTCCCATTGCCTGAGGTCACCGTTTACCCTCCGTATACCCTCACCCTTACCACCTCCTTCTATCGACATCGTCGTGACTCATGATCGCACAACAAACCCCTCCCCCGACCTTCTCCCGAACACAGTAGCTCTGCGCCTCCCCACCTCCCCGCAGCGCCATTCCTCCTTCCCCTCCTCCAACCCCCTCTCCTAACACTCGCTCAACTTCCCCCTCCTCTCCCCTCCGCCCAAAGCTCAACCCTCTCCTCTTTCCACCTACTCCACCCCATGTCTCTTCCTGTATATGTATTTTTCTACGTCTACAAAATACACTGCCAGCCACCTCAAGGGTGTGTAGCAGGGGTAATAATAGCCAACATGCATTACACTACACACTTTAGTTAGTGTAACTACGGCTAACTATGAATAAACAATAAACACTAATGCGTGTCACGAGGCGAAGCCCCTCACGCATGCACTACAATACAGGTATGCTCCCAATGGAGAGAGACCATTATTATATATGTATTTTACAACTTCACAAATGGACAGATACTCAAGGTTTATGCTAAAAGCAAGCTCGGCGGGCTGCTAGCACATCTAGTAAATACCTTACAAGCCACATCAAGGATTCTTGGCCTTTAGCCCGTGGCAGTGGCGTATTGTGTGCTAGTCCATCTGTACAAAAGCTGATGACTTCGCTCAGCAACGAAATTCTACGTCGTATTTAACGTACGACATAGACATTGTTTTTTGTATGTGGAATTCACAATGCTTTTCTTTTAATGCCGGAAGCTTTTCCATTAAGTTACGCCTGGGACCATTACATTTGACCATACTACGTCACGGGTAACGCTTAAATAGCTTATTAAAATACACACACGCACTACGAGGTAATAAAATCAAAGATTCAAACAGTAGGATAAATATTTTCACATTCGAGATTTTAATGGACATCGTCATTTGTATGTAAAACAATTCTTCCATCTCCTTCCCTTTCTTTCAGTCTTTCTTAATTCACCACTTTGTTGTATTTCCACTCCAAAGTAATGTTTGACCTGACTTCTCAAGCAGAAGTCGCGAAATATATTGTAACTGTAAATAATTAACGATAACAAGAAAGTGCGCGAACCAAAATGTTTTTGTTGAGTAATCCCGCCTTTTCGTTATCATGCATTTTGTTCTTTCGTTTTACTTATATCCTTAACAATTTAAATGCTTATTATAGTTTGTTATGGTCCTCTTTGGGTAGTTCTTATCTTATAATACTAATCATAATGTCACGACAGGCGCGTAGTTACATAATTGGAAGGGACTGACATGCCGAATAAAATTTCAACATTTTATTGGAGGAAATAAACTTTTAAAATTCTTTTTACTCCGAATTTTGACGATTTCTCATGTCCAAAACTGTTTTTTACGTAAATCCAGGCATACACTAAACTAAGAATGGGTGTTTTGAAAATAAACCTTTATTTTACACCTAAAACCCGTAAAGAAACAAGAGTGAAGGTCTCAAACTTAGCATGATAAATATTTGAAACATATAAGTATTAATCACTTAGGCAAAGGAGCGTTCATAAATTATAAGACGCAATACTAATTTTTGTCTGCACTGAAACTGGCCCAATTATTCCTCGTCGTAATCGCAACTACATATTTACAGCTATCAGATCAATACATGCGAAAGATATACGTTGTTCATTTGAACGTGAAGTTCACATGACGATGGCGAATTATAAATTGATTGATTTTCCCAATCTGCCACCAATTGATCACAATTCTTAATTCAGGGGCCAAAGGGAAACTTGTGGTTCTAAATTTGGATATATTTCAGACATTTTGGACAATCATGAGCTGTTGATACATTATTTCAATTAACTTTCGAATGTATGGTGTGATTACAAATTGAATCTATCTAAACGATGAAAATGAGACAATTTGCCGGTGACGCGCACTACTTAGCTCCATTATATTGATTGCGTTAAGTAATAAATATCCCACTCTAAAAGTATAACGCAATTACAATTATTTCAAAGCAGCGGAAAATCATCTAGAATTTAATTCAAGTGTCCAAAATGATAATTAACATAAATATAAATAAGGTGTATCAACTTTTTTCTCTGGATTTCCTCGCTCGAGGAAGTGTCACGGCCGGACGATACCTTTCACTTTCCACCGTACGGCAAGGGATACCTACCCGAAGCGAAAGGATTTAACCATCGATATCCACATATTGCAATTACTATGCCCTTATCGTCGTAGTCGCCTTTTTTGAAAGTAATTATGGGGAATTAAGTGCTTACTGGCCTGTGATCACTAATTCCGTTCAATGTTATTAAGTGAAGGAAGATATCAGGTATGTTAGTCGCCTAAAGATGTATAACATTGCTCCTGTTCATTGTTGAGACTAAATTATGCAAAGCTGAAGATGTTAATATATATAGAAGAGTGTAGTCCAAATTTGTATCTTTGTCACCATTTTTGGAACTTTTTGTCACTCAATCTATCGAGGATTAGTAAAAATCACCACCGATAATCATTTTTACATGGCGACCGTTTTTTATAATAACCAACTACAATTACCTGTCGTACTGTCTAACCTAAATAAGAAATGCTGAATCCCCAGATACTACTCAGACAGAACAAGAGCCTCGGGAGGCTACTGGGCAACTTTCACCAATATAAAGCACTAAAAAAAATTGTGTGCCGAAAACAAAACGCCTCTAGTTCTTCTAGTTACCTAACAGCACCAACTCCAGGATAACTCCAGTATTTCATGGTTTTCCAAGATATTCTCGTTATCCCACCTACATCTACAATATACCCTGCAAGCCACCTCAGGGGTGTGTGGCAGGGTATTTTGGTACCTAGGAGCGCTTGAGACTTTAGATATACTACAGACCGATATCTCTCACATCTATATCATACCAAGTCCTTGAACATTTAATTGTAAGTTCAGTTATAAGACAACTCGATATGGAGAATTTGTTACAAAAAACGCAACACGGATTCAGAAAGGGAAGATCTGGCGAAACTCAATTAGCACTTTTGGCCCATTATATTTTAGTCTCGGGTGAACATAACATTACAGTTGATGCGAATTTTCTGAACTTAAAAAAGGCATTTGATAAAGTTTCCCAGTGTAAGTTACTCATGAAATTAAAATCCCACGGTATAGACGACGACGTTCTTTCCTGGATAAGAAAATTCTTAAGTAATCGCGTGCAAAGGGTTGTATTACACGAGTCTTTAATGAAGTAATAGTCACATCAGGTGTCACACAGGGAAATGTCATAGGCCCGCTTCTGTTCCTTTTGTACATACACGGACTTTGTCGGAATATATCATCGGTGACAAAGTTGACAGTAATCTTAGATTATTTGCTGACGACGCAGTGGTGTACAGAGAAGTTCTTACTTTTAATGATAAGGAAGTGCCAACTAAGGACCTCAAGGCAATTCATGAGTGGTGCAATGCGTGGCAGCTACATTTAATCCTAAATAAATGCGTTGTTGTAAATTTTTGGAAATGGAAAAAGGCTCCATGTAGCAGCAATTGCATAAAGAACATAAAATTAGACACCGTAGAATGGGTTAAGTACCTCGGAGTTAAACTAACTAATGATCTATCGTGGAGTAAACATATTCGAGAAATTACCGGCTAGGCTAATCGTAAATTGGGATTTGTTAAAAGAGTAATTGGCAAGCGCGACGATAAAATTAGGGAAATAGCTACTTCTCCCTCGTTAGACCCCACTTAGAATATGCCGCCAGTATTTGGGATCCTAATGAGAGAGGCTAGGAAACTGAGTAAGAACGCATGCAGCGAAGATCGGCAAGATAAGTTAAAGGCCGTTATGATAATCTCTTTAGTGTTACTGACCTTTTGCAGCAACTGGGATGGGAAAAGCTTTTAGACCGTCGATTAAAATTTAGAGTCAATCTATTATGTAAGTACCAATCCGGTCTATTTTCTGACGACGATAATATTTTAATAAATCCAACATACTACGGCAGATTAGATCATGAGAAAAAAATTAGGGAACTAGACTGCAGAACGGACAGATTTAAAATGTCATTTTTCCCACGAACGATAAGGGACCATAACACCTTCCAATGAGACTTTAATAAGGCTTTTCGTTACGTAGTTTAGCTCTTAGTAGTAATCCTAATACTTCTACATCTACATATTACCCTGCGAGCCACCTCTAGGGTGTTTGGCAGGGGGTGACAAGTCACCAAAATGCTGCATGCAAGCGGACCGCCACATGCACACCGCACGGTCATGAATATTAAGGATACTAACCAATTCCATCGTTAACTAAAAACCATCATGCAGCATGCAAGAGAATCTCCACATGCACGCCACACATGTACGATGACACATAATATTCTACATGCTACTTAAGAGGGCAATCTGCCTATGAAGCTAGAACATGCAAAACATGCTGTAAGAAACACCATAAAACTCCGTAAACATGCTTTAAGAAATACATAAGTTAGTAAGCTACACTACCAGTCAACTAATATATTTCTAAGTCCTTACACAGCCGTTATAGTCTCTTATCGCTCGCGGAAAAAACGACATTTTAAATCTATCTGTTCTACAGTCTATCTCTCTTATTTTATTTTTATGATCTAATCTACCATAGTACGTTGGCGGTCGTAAAATATGATCAACTTCGTCGGAAAATAAACTACTCTTGAATTTACGTAATAGATTTAGTCTTGTTTTCAATGTACGGTCTGACAGTGTTTCCCATCCGAGTTGTTCTAAGAGGTCAGTAACACTAACAAGATTATCGTAACGGCTTTTCACGTACCTGGCTGCTCTTCTCTGTACACGTTCTAACTCTGTTTTTAAGCCTGTTTCATGAGGATCCCAAACACTGGAAGCATATTCTAAATGGGGTCTAACGAGGGAGAAGTAGCTTATTTCTCTCACTTTGTCGTCGCACTTGCCTAGAATTCTTTTAACAAATCCCAATTTACGATTAGCTTGACCTGTTATTTCCCGAATATGTTTATTCCACGATAGATCATTATTGAGCCTAACTCCGAGATATTTTACGGATTCTACCGTCTCTAATTGGGTATCCTGAATGAAATAGCTCTGTTGTGGGGAGTTATTTTTCCCCCAGAATTTCATAACTACGCATTTTTTCAAATTTAACTCTAGCTGCCACGCATCGCACCATGCTTGGATTGCAGTAAGGTCGTTCGTTAGTTTATCCTTATCTTCACTGCTACTGATTTCTCTGTATACTACAGCGTCGTCTGCAAATAATCGAAGTTTACTGTCTATTATTTCACCAATATCGTTGATATAGAGTAGGAAGAGGAGTGGGCCTATGACACTACCCTGAGGGACGCCAGAAGTGACTCTAACTTCGTTGGAGGCTATGCCGTCTAATACTACTCTTTGCACGCGATCGCTCAAAAGTTCTCTGATCCAGGAAATTACATCATCGTCTAGGCCGTATGATTTCAGTTTTACTAATAACTTTCCGTGGGGCACTTTATCAAATGCTTTTTTGAAATCAAGAAAAATCGCGTCCACTGGAATGTTGTCCTCTCCGGAGACTAATATATCGTGGGCAAACAGCGCTAACTGAGTTTCGCATGATCTACCTTTCCTGAATCCGTGTTGAGTTCTCATTAACAAGTTATGCGTGTCTAGGTGTTTCATTACTGAGCTGACAACAATGTGTTCAAGGATTTTGCATGAAATGGACGTTAAAGATATTGGTCTGTAATTACATGGCTGTTCCTTGTCTCCACTTTTGAATATGGGCGTTACATTGGCAATTTTCCAGTCATTTGGTACTCCGTGTTGCTTTATGGATTTTGTGAATATTAGCTGCAAGTAGGGGGCAATTTCTGACGCTAGTTCTTTATACACGCGAGAAGGGATTTCGTCTGGACCAGGTGACTTATTTGGACTGAGCAATTTCAATAAAATTTCTATTCCGTGAGCACTAATATCAAGGGGAGGCATCTTTCGTATGCAGTGATTATCAACCGCCACGGATGAATTCTCAGATGACTCGGTGAACACGCTCTTAAAGTAGGAATTTAATAAATTGGCTTTATCGGAACTGTTTGTTAACACATCTCCATTATCGTTTCTTAGCGAACAAACGGTAGATCTTTTACCTTTTACTTAAATCCTTATTTGTTACCTAGTACATACTAACAGCACTATTTGCATGTTTTCTTCGAAGGTCTTTAGTCTATGTCCATCTGTTAGCCTGGAGATAATTAAGAAAGGAAGAGTCGAGAGAAAAAGATTTCTCGTTTGACTTCCTGTGGACTGTGTCGATTTACGTGAGCGCGGGACGCCTCGAGACCGCTGCGTCTTCAAGTTCGACTCTCCTTATCTCTCCCGCTCCGTGGTCAGAGTCACGCGCAGGGGGAAAGGAAAGCCGTTATCTCTTCTCCTCTGGGGAACACGGGCCGCGTCGGACGGCAAATGGCTACGTGACAGCGACCACATACTCAAATGAGGATAGTCAATTATGTCGATCAAATGTATCATTATAGTCATTTTATTAAGGACATGGGTGCACGCGTACTTGTCCCCAATTACTCTTTGCAATGCAAAAGGATTTGCTTACCTTTACGGCTGGCGTCACATGCAATCAGAGAAATTACGGCCATGAAAAAGCCCACCTTCAAAAAGCTATTGAACAAAATGTGGGCCAATACAAAAGAAATTTAACGCCATTCTGATATGAGCCGTGAACATAGTTAGTGTGCCATCATATTAAAATTCAAATAGAATAAATAACTTTCATTAAAATAATTCTTCTGAAACCCGAAAGTATGTACCTCATATGTTTTCGTCCGTCAGCTATTTTCGTCAAAGACACCTACTCGATACGAGAAAACTACTCCTTTCATTCAAGCAAGAGAAATCATGGCACACACGAGTATACGCTTTGGAAAATGCATATCAAAGAAATAATTCTGTTTACGTGAAGTAATAAATTGAGCGAATTGAATAGAATGCAAATAATTTTAGTAATGAACCACGCCAAAAAATTATTCCGATATTCTTGACTTTCATCACAAAATTGCTTTTCGTAATCCGAATTAAGAATGTTCCGCCCATAATCTTAGGTAAATAAACACTATTATTGATGAATCTCATGACCCTTACCTAAAAACTGTAAATTGACGTTGCGAAACCAGAAAATAAAATATAAGTGCCCATACCTACGATTGAGAAGCAGGGAGACGATTTGCTTCAGCTACGCAAAGTAATATTTGTTCACCAAATAATTTACACACAGGCACACCTTCGAACACAAGACAATTTTGATAGAATTTCATTCTCCAAAGATTGTTCACTACAGGCGAGCGAACAACGTGTATGAGCGAACGCCTCACCTTCCAATGGATTCCGCTAAGTGGAATGACAACCGACTATGAATTACTTAACACTAGAGCTACCGATGGAGTCATTTTGACTCCTTGCGATTTTTATTTCTCTCCCCTGACTAAAACTTTCTGAATTCCGGCTTCAGATTACGTGACTTTTACTCATTTTTTACACAAAAAAGGCTTGGTGATAAAAATAGTTTAAAAATGAAAATAATACCCATGTTTCAAAATTTACCTTTGACTACCTAAGGGAGCCATTTTGACACCCTACTTTATTTTGCTGCTATTTTCGCCAAATACACAATTTGTTCAAGTTTTGTTCTTATGCTCATAATTAATGTAATTGTTGGCTAAAATGTATAATTATTACGCGTTTTGGCATATATTTTCGAGATTTTGAAGGCATTTCTAATTTTCTAATGTCTAATGTCAGTCTTTGGAACTATAAACCATGTGAATGCCCTGATATTATTTTACCTTGCGATAAAGTGGTGAATATGCCATCCAAATCAAACGGTTTCAAATTCGTGTTTTTGAAAGCCGTCGTGTCTGCCTCGCTTCCCTTCCTCCTCCCTTCTCGTCACCCGTCAGTCTCGCTGCAGCGCAATACTGTTTAGCATGTTCCATTGTTTCAGCCTCGACTACGTGGAAGTTGATTTTCAAACAAGAAAAAGTAATTTTGAACCCTTCCATTGATATACTAATGTACCACGAAAATAAATCATGGAAAGGAACAAAGTTACTGTCCTAGTATATTCGGCCCTGCCGGCGCTGGCTGCCGCGCGTCGAACAGGACAACCGTGCGCTGCCATTGATTTGCATTATTGAATCCTGTGAATTCTCGAGTATAAATAAAGACTGCACAATTCCTGTGAAGCACGGCCTTCTTCTGACTGGTAATATGGCTTGAAGAAGTAGGCTTAAACCTGAAGAAATCCTTTCTATTTCGCATTCTATACCGGAAGGTGAATCAAACGACGCAAAATTGCATCCTAAACAGATGACTGCGGCGGTGAAGACGATAAAGAAAATACAGGGTGTTTCAAAAAGGACTTTACAACTTTGAAGGTAGGTTATTTTATGTTTAACTCAAATTTGCATTATTTAGTAGTAGTGAATAATATTTATGAACAATTTAGTTTTTCAACTTTAACGCAAACTTTGGGATATACTGATTTTTCACCAATTGTGCAATATTCTTCTTGTTTTTGGAATAATTTTATATGAATTTTCAAAGTTGTAAATTCCTTTTTGAAACACCATGTACAACCACAGTAGGCGACGATAACTCTCCAGGAACGCTTGTGTCAGCTGATGGAGTTCGATCGAAACCGCTAAGATTGGAGAACACTTGCCTGGTAGGCGTGGAAACTAAATCATACTTAGAGAAGCGCTTGAAACTACAGGACACGCGAGAAGAAATACAACTTGTGATAGTCATTTGACTGCATGGCGATTATTTATCAACTCGTTTATCCTGACTCACATAAAGCGAAGCAGGCAAAATGATGAAGATTTTACTCTTTCCGATGAAGAGCTAGATGCATGTATTGCCATATTTTACGCCCGCGGAATTTTTAGGCACGAATGATCACCCTATTACAAGTATTTGATCAAACGACTGGGAAATACAATTTTGTAAAACGACGATGTCTAGGAAACATTTTGTAAACATTTTTGCATTATCTATGATTTGATAAGAAGTGTAATCAATCCCAGTGACTCAAAGTTGACAAGTTTGCTCTCTTTTCAATAGTGTGGGATAGATTCATTGATATTTGCATTGCTTGTTACAAACCTTGTTCGTAATTAACGGTTGATGAACAATTTTTACCCAGCAAAACTAGGTGTCCTTTCACTCAGTATATTCCTTCTAAACGGGAAAAATACGGCTATAAATATTTTTTAGCTGTTGACAAGGATAGAAAATATATTGCAAATGGCTTCCCTTATGTTGGAAATGATAATTCACGTCATGCTGGTTGTCATTCAGCTCACCACGTAGTGCTGAAATTAATGCAGCCATTTCTGAATAAAGGGCGAAATGTTACCGTAGATAATAATTTTACTTCAGTCAAAGACGCTGAACAACTAAAAAGCCAGGGTACTAGCATTGTGGGACCGGTAAATAGAGAAAGACGAGAAGTACTAATAGAGATCAAATCAATGAAAGAAGACCACTATAAAGTTTTTCAAAACAGCGATGATTTCACACTTACTGTATATCAAGGTAAACCAAAAAATAATGTCATAATTCTTAGTTCTATCCATCCAGATGTCGACATTGCTTCTGACTTCGCTAAAAAACTCCTGAAACGGTGAAGATTAACAAAGAAACTAAATACGGAGTAGATGTCGAAGACCAAATGGCGCGCATATATACGACAAGAACATGTACTCGACGATGGCCTATCCACTCGTTTGAAAATACCCTCAACTTAGCAGGTATACATTCTTGGATAGTGTACTAGGAAACTACCTCCGAAAACATTTCGCGCAAAAGCACGTACCTGAGTTTTTGAAAAAGCTCCTTGATGAGTTGGCTGATTCTTACGTTAGATAGAGGCAAAAGCTTGGCGTGTCCAATGACGCAGATTCTTCTGACGGAATTCTGCAAGCAAAATTTTGCCAGGTAAAATAAAATGCAAAAAGAATAGTCCGGTCGAAAATTGTATGACCTGCCGAAAATCTTTGTGTGGAAAATGTACCGCCGTAAATCAACGTCGATGCTTGAACTGTGAAGCACCTTAGACAAATGTGTGGCTTGCCAATTGTAATAAAAAAAATTTATTCCATATACTTATCTATTCTCTTATTTCTCGCACTAGTTCAATTATTTTTCCGCATTCTATGTAGCCTGCGTAATGCGTTTGAATATTCAAAGATAATATTAAAATATTGTAAAAAGTTTATGTTTGTTGTCATATCAAGTTCATTTTTGATAATCTCAGTAATTAAATATAACATGTAAGAAAAAAGATTTTCAAAACAATACTGTCAGAACTCGCATAAAAAATAAGTTTGAAATATTATAATAATAATAAACAATAATTAGGTAGGAGTCAAAATGACTCCATTCGGTAGTCCTAGGAGGAGTGACAAGTCCGGTATTCCGAGTGTTAAATAGTTTATATTTCAATATAATGACTAACTCTGCACTTTCTAAAAACACTCACAAACACATTGTGCGAATGTCTCAATGCCTGAACGGAAAATTGAACCTGTAGTATTTTGTTTCGACAAACGTAAAATAGGACGTATATTCGTTTGTACAAATCATTTAGCAGCGTAAAACGCCCTTAAAAATTATTCAAATGACTTTCGAAATATGTTACCTATGTGTAGGCTACTCTTATGGGGTTTCCAACGGGAATGACGCTGATTGCAGAAAGTATCCCCAGCCGTGTTTACACGATGCATATACCCTCGCTGGTAGATGCGTGAACAAAATCGCCATCAAAATTTCACAAAGTGAACACTCAAAATTGCGTGAATGCGTGGACAGAAAATAGCCCGTTCTAATTTGGTGAATGTGTTCACGCATCTGTCCAGCCACGTACTTGCGCGGGTAAATGCATCGTGTAAACACGGCTTCCAAATGTCCCAGCTGGCGTCTTAACGACAAGGTCAAGACAACTATGGAAAAGCTGCGGTCAGGAATCAACCACTACATTCTCCACGAAAAACACACGATTACGCCACCTAGCTACAAACCACTACAACCTTCGCACATAAAATGATCTCGGTACTCGAATATCGCTAGCTAACTTTAAAAAAACTAAAATTTAATAACTTGGAACACTTGTCCAAGCATTATTTTCAGAAATTGACAATGCAATTTTATTACACAGTTATCACCATATTCACAACCACCTGAATACATTTTGTGAAGAACATAAATTTTTATAAATTTAACCTGATCATGCAATTTTTCATTTAGCATATCACTTGCACACGCCGTTGTGAAATACAAAAATGAGAAAACCACCGTAAAAAACAATAGATAAGTCGATACTTACGAGAGAGAAGCAGGAAGACAAGGATGAAAACACTTCCAACACAGAACTGATAGCTGGACTTCAAATACTCAAGAATGGATTTACTTGGAGCGCAAGATAACTTCTGCCACTTCCTCCTCCCGGGATGGACGCCAAGCAAGTGAACAACGACAGATCACGAGTGCCTTATCTTCCTAATAACGGAGTAAGTAATTATTCATTTACGATATCACTTGCAGACGCCGTTGTTAACTCTGACAATGAGAAAACCACCGTAAAAAAACAATAGATAAGTCGATACTTACGAGAGAGAAGCAGGAAGACAAGGATGGAAACACTTCCAACACAGAACTGATAGCTGGACGTCAAAAACTCAAGAATGGATTCACGACGAACTTGGACCGCAAGAGAACTTTTGCCACTTCCTCCTCCCGCGATGGACGCCAAGCAAGTGAACAACGAGAGATGACGAGAGCCTAACCTTCCTATGAATTCCGCTAGGTGGCAGAAGAACCGTTGCTGGCTGAAATGGAGTCGTTCCGAATGTAGAAAGAGGTTACATTACTGGCATACCTGATGACAGCGCCACCAAGCGGGGAAACGCACGAACTCCTTGAGACTGGAGGCACGGGTAACCTTCAAGGCTACCTGGGGAGGATGTTATTTGGCGGATAGTTACGTTTATTTTTTCACGAATACCCTTTTGAAATAACGGGGTGGCCTCCTCCGGGGGCCACCCCGTTGGTCATTACCCAACCCACCCCAATGATGATTGTTTTGCGTAAAACTACGTCGAGTTGGTGATTAAAGTTCCGTATCTTGACATGTGGTGGCGCTGAAATCAATATTTCGCTTTACGTTTCGTCGCCATTTTGCGTGACGTAGGTATGCCAGAAATGTTATCCCTCTCTACATTCTCTAAAACTCGCTGAAATGCTCCGGATAGGATGCAGGCTTGTCCGGCTCCTTCCCCTCCTTAAAACCTCGACCCCTCCTTTACCCTTCTGATGTCATTCCTAGGGCTGTTACAAGTCATCCCCATTGGACGAACTAATGAACGCACATGCGATAATACTTCCACGGTTATTGAACACGTAAATAGACATTTCAAAAAGGGAAGTAACATCGGTTTCCACCTCAATTACTCACAATCAATTACATTCCAGGGTGTTTACTTACCATTTTCCACTTCATCTTAATATTCACGCATACCATGAGACTTTACACTAGCGCAATTAATGAGATCCTGTAAAAAGAAGGAACTTCACGCAAGATGTGGCCTGTGTTTCAAGGAGTGCATTTCGTGGCGATCCTCATCGAGGTATTTTCGAAACAGAGAGCCTTGAATTTCTCACTAAATGAATGCCATAGTGGAGTGGAGCAACTCACGGTATTTCCTAGCAGGCGGACAGCACCAATGTTCGACGCCGTTCTTCGTGAGGAACATTATTGTAAAATATTGTGCACGCGTGAATTAGCATTGAAAGATGCGTCGTGTAAATCGGAGATTAACTGGAATTCTAACGCAAATGCATACACGAGTGATGGAAAAATAGCCCAAGCTCTTGTTCCATGACTGCATTCTTGCATTCATATACAAAATACCCTGAAACTACGTCTAGGGTGTGTGGCAGGGGTTCTCGCATTGCGATTCCAGTTCAAACTTCGTGCAAAAGATGTGTAAAACTGTCTTCGGGGAGAAAGAAGTCCCCGACCGCGTTGGCTTCACTCCCCCCATAGATCTTGCTATTCAAGATCTATGACTTCCCCCAACTGCCACCGCCAAGGCCACTCATGGCATGAGGTCTCCGACCAACGCGTGCCAGTGTTGCCAAATGTACGTCACCAACTTTTTCGCGTCTAACCTTGGGCCATCAGCCGTCATTTCAATCTGGCGACCTATACACCGCATATAAAGAGGATGATATGACTGCATGGTTTACCGCTCGCCCAATGTAATGTAATGCGACAACTTTATTTTACACACCCAGTAAGAGATTAAGTAAAACTGTGGACTCTCTTTCAGTTGCCTTATACAACGTTAAGCATTGTTTCTGCTGTAACATTGGCATTTTCTTGCCTCTAAAATAAAAATTCACAGTGATATCGAATCCGCTTTGAGAATGCTAGTTAAAATCTCCCGTAATCGATATATACAATCGTTAGGTCTACCACTGCGCATTCAGTCTGCGCAGAAAATTCACTTAATTAATTCACCGTCTAAATGGGGAAATTTCCAGGTCATCATGGAAATTATTTCACGAATTAATGCTCGAATGATCATGCGCAAGAACATATACTGCGTAAAACGGCCTGTAGAACAGAAGAGAAAAGGGAATAAATAATTTCTCCTTGCGCGCGGATCGTGCAAATAAGCGGGAGAGATAAGGATGGTCGGACATAAAAACACAGTGGTCTCGGGAAGTGATGGGACATTTAGGAACGATTCGTTCCTTTGGAACGAACCCACTGATGAAACGAGAAGGAACGAAATCTGGTTGTGGACATATCCTCTTTCCAAAGGTACGAAAGGAACGATTGGACCAAAAGGATTCGAAGTACTGAAAAGAATGAAATAAAGGATAGGATTCATAGGAACGAAGGGAATGCAATATGAATAAAAATAATCAAATGAAAGAGAGGGTTCAACCAATTCGCAGAAATGACAGGCCAGGTACTTTGAAGACGAGGATGGAATGACGTATGGTAATTTATTATACATCGAACGGCAAAATAATATAAAATAGACGTTCTCTTTCAGAATAAATATAATGGTTTGGGCTAAATGCTAAAACAATCCATACGCATTGGTCAATAAAGTAGCGAAGAAATGAAACATTTGAAGAGAAATAGCAAGAAATACCCAAACTGTTATCATTGATCTGGGATATCCAGGGAATGCTTTCGGTATTTTAGTCAGTTTAGTATAATTTGAAATAGCTACTATTGACATTCTGATAATTTAAGGTTCTATTGAAAACATATTCAAAGGTAATACGATAATTTAACTTATCATATAGATTGAAGGCGTCTTTTAACAAGAGGTACATAATTAAATTTGAAATATAGTTGAAGTAGGTGAAATTCTGGGCGAGTTCTGAATTCTGGGGTCTATTCTTTAACTCGAAGCTACGGACCTTTCTGGAGAAAAGATGCTTCAATAAGCTACTTGCTCCCATCGGTATTCTCTATCATAAAAGAAAGAGCTATCAGAAAGCACAGGTGACGGAACAAAATATGAAACAATTGAAAGAATTTAATGTGTTTATTTTTTCACCCCTTTCCTTGCGGCTGCATAGGGAAAAGAAGACGAATCAAAATCCGTTGCGGCTAATAAACAATGGATAGAATTTTGACAGCGTAAATATTTTTGCCGTCATATTTTGCAGATCATGATAATTTCACTAATAACATCCACTCATTTCCGAAGAAATGAAGAAAATATGAACTTTGGAAGCTAGTCTGGTGGTCTGACTATTGTATAAATAGTGTCAACGACAGGAAAGAAGCAAGGATTAACAATTCCCTTTCTAAATTCTCTTATCCTTTCCCCGCCCAGATATGCATACCTCCCAGAAGTTACCCGATAAGGAGTTAACAGAGAAAGGTGACTCCGGTTTTCGAAAAACTATGCCGCATCCAATGGCATTTAAAAATAATATATCCAGTGGCGTAGCAGGGTTTCGTGTCTAGGGTGCACCGGGGAGAGGGGGGGGGGGTTAGGGGGCACCGACTCATATATTCAGCGGTTTATGAAACATACTGCTACATACTTGTACTATATTATTTTTCTCGTAATATGCAATCCAAACTTGTAGACCTTGTAGAATATATTGTTGAAAATGAAGTTATGAAATTGATTCACGCACGTATTTGGGACTTTAGAGCGGAGACATTCACATACTTTGGGTGGCAGAACATAGGGAACGGGGGGGGGGCATTTGCCCCCACTGTTCCCCCCTTGCTACGCTTCGCAATATACGTCCAGAACACAATAATCGTCAGAAGACTACGGTAAATAAATAACTGGATACTTTTTTCGGCCCGAGCCGTATGATTTACTTTCGCTCGTACACCCACTTACTGACAAACCCTCCTTCTATTTCATCAATACTGTTTTTCACAGCATATTATTTCTTTGAGCCCTAGGAGTTTGAATAAGAGGCCTATCTAAGACATTTCGTGAATACGTATCACTCGCGGATCACCAAAATATCAAACCTAGAATGTGACTTGATATCCTGGTGGTAAATCGACAGATTTGTTTCGAGCATAGGGGTTTTACCTTTCGGGAGATTTTGCCATACTCAATGTTAGACCAAAACTATTCAGCTAGTGAGACGTGTAAGTATTTATTCACTGTGAATAGATTAGATTAAGGAGAAATAAGGATTCAAAGATTCTAATTTGGTATTAGGTATTCCTGCATCATTATTGAATGGCTGTAATACAATAAACAGTACCTAATGGGTGCGTTGATGTAATGAGACTGTACTCGAGGTTCACTGTCACAGTCATATTGAAATTACTTGAGTGCAAAAAAAAGACAACCACTGAGTATCGAACCCGGGAATGTTTTAAATACGCCTTTCGAGGCAGTCATAACCACGCGGCTACCGCGCCGCTTTTACAGAGTGGGTCACTCTTGAGCACAAATGTGAATTTCGAGAACGAAAATCACCCAAGTCGGAGGCCTCATCGTCGCGTCGCAACCACTTGAGTATGGTACTAACACATAGGTAGGCCGTTGCGCATCTCGGTCATCTATCGATACCTCTGTGCTGCGATAGTATCGACTGTGTGACGTTGCGTGGAGGACAGAGCTAGAGAATTCCGTGGTTTGAGCGTTGTGGATCATTGGGGATTTTGCTTTGTGATTAGCTCTTTGGAGTAATTCCTATTCCCTGAGGAAAAGTATCTTCCGTGAAGATGTCTTCCTGCATTTCTTCCTGTCTTCAAGTATTTGGCTGCAACAACAGCCGCAGAAATGGCGACGGTAAATTGAATTTTTTTCGTTTCCCTCAAGAAACTTGAAACTATGAAAATGAAGTGGGTTCGAGCATGCCGACGAAAGGACGACTTTATGCATTGCGTACTACCTACAGTGTTCTTTTAATCATTTGCAATGAAATATTGCTATAGTTTCCATCAATATTTTATAATAAGGGTTTAATTCTGCGAATTGAAGAACTCACTATCAAAACAACGAAGATGGTCACCCGATATCCATATCACGGTGACATGAAAATGATACTATTGCTATGAAAAATGATATGTGGTGCTTGCAACAAGTCTGATTATGATCTGGACGACATTTTTTAAGTTTTTAAACGTTTTGAAAAAACACAGTTCTTTGGATTCTGAATTTATAACGATATGTTAAAAAATGTTTGCTAAGGAACTTAGGAAAACGATCAAAAAATTCTCACCATTCAGCAGATTTGAAATGGCTGTCTCCACTCACTCATCTCATCTCATCTCATCTCATCGGGAATCGGACACGCTACCCACTCGTCCATCATACCTTGTTCTGAAACTAGTATTTATACAAATATATAGCTAATATATTCAGTCGGCGGTGAGGAATGAACGATAAACTGTGAATACAAGTATGATTATTTCAATAAACAGGTCCAAAGAGAGATCATTACCCTAAGTTCTGTTCTGCATTTGGTAGTATCTCCCATAGTTTTTAGCCTAAAACTTTGATGAAAGCAGTAGTGTTGATATCGTTACAAACATTTTTCTGCCGTCCATCCTGAAGTCAAAATAGGGCCAGATATGTTGTACTCGTTGTACTGCAGCCCTGAATAAACAATTCAAGGTCTGGTTAGATCTATTTAGGTTAATCCCACGAGATTTAGATGTTTTCGTATTGCAAAACCTCCAAGATAGTTTTAACCAAATGACCATTCCACGTCTGACAAAGTGTGTGCAATGTATCCTGCCTACGGAGATATTTATTTACAAATACATTGATATGACTTTCCTTGCCTTCATTATATGTTATTAAGATTTGCTTTAGCGAAGTGAGGTTAATTCAATATAAAAACAACCAAGATGGACGTACTGGCTCCTATCAACACCACCTAAAGTACTCCTACCATATAATCATTCACGGGATGATGCGAGCAAAAATAGAACATGTTCTAATTTTGATCGCATGATCATGCGCATGACCAAGAATTCGCAGAATTTCCAGCTTCGTATGCCCGTGAAATCAGGATAAAAGCGAAGAATGTGCATTTCAATTGTTTCATCTATTTTAATGATGTTTAAAGAATTTTAAATTATAAAATATCGTATCTGCCTTCTTTTGAAATTGATATTTCAATGCCGACTGTGAATGTAGCACTCACTCAGTTTCTTCTTTATTCTGTAAGTTAGCGACAATCTCACTCACCGTACTACTTTTTGAACACAAGCTTTGTGTTTTCATGCTCTCTTGAGTTCTAAAAGCCGTTTTATCACTCAAGGTAATATAACAGCATAATTCTCAGCTTTATCAAAGAGACATAACATCTCCTAATGTCAAATAAGTTTTCATTAAGAAAACTCCATCGGCACCCGTTGGTATCTGGCGAATTCGTTTCGTTCAACGAACACCACATCATATTGAACATCATTGATGTTCAATGTTTTTTTAAGTTGTCATGTGATGACAGTTAAGTTATTTACTAGGTATTTTGCATGTGTTAAGAAGTTCCATAAAGTGGTTTGGTTGACACCACCGGTTACGTGGAAAATCCCAGTTCCTTTTCAAATGCTCCGCCACTGCTTGTCCTCCAGCGTACGTCACAGCGTTGGATGCGCAGAACGGACGCATTTTCGTTCACGGGAGCGACCTACCCAATGTATTAGTACCATGCGCTTGAGCGCGAATAACCTTCGGTGCATTCCGATGGCGTTTTCCTCTCCCGTGTTTTACTCCGTCCCCGTCGATTCTTTCGTTCAGTAACCCATACCCCACGGTCGTCTCACGACAAGTGAAGCTAGCCCAGCAAAAGACGCAGTCTGCAGGTGGTGCCAATTTTTAAAACCTTTCCGGCCATGCCCCATTCTACGGTGTGTAGACTCTGCACTCAGACTTATGGAAACCATAGTACATAGGCTCTCACACGTATTCTGACTGTCACGAAGTTACTTCCGTGGCCCCGTTGCCCCAATGAGCTACCACGGTAGCCTCACGAAGCGCGGTCTCCGAATACAAAGCTTAAATAATGGTCATTTTCCTAACGATTATCTCTCTATAACTATCCAACACACGGTTATTTTTTTTACATTTAATAATTGCGGATTTCTTGCACTTCACTGGGTTTAATAGTCATTTTTACCAAATACGGAAGTTTTTCTGGAAAAGATATTAGCTGAGGTAACGGAAAGCCAGATTTACCATAATTATCTTAGTGAAGTAGCGTGATTCTAGCCCACAATGGCATACGTCGTGAGCCGTGGTCGTCGTGGATAAGTAAGTATCACATCTGCATTTCTATAGAAAGTATCACATTCGTATATTATTTAAATGATATGAAGAAACGATTAATTGACGAGAGCAATAAGCATGAATCAAAATGAATCATATCATTGACGTAAACCCAAGGGGGCTTCATAAAGGCCGAATTGCGTATGATATTCTCTAAGAAAAATAAATAAAAGTTACGCTCTGTAGGGGGCGGTTCGTGGTGCTACTGTAACCCACGAAGTCAAATATTGACGCAATTGCTTACAATAACGTTATTAATTTGGATAACATAATCATTAACCATAATGCCCGAATTCCCAGGCTCAATTTGATAAGGAACGAAATGAACGAATCTTTAAACTCGTTCCTTTTACTGAACTAGAACGAAAGGAACGAGTGCGAGAAAGGAACGAAACTGCCCATCACAATAGTATCGAGGCGCCCCGTGCTCACATCATTATCAACAATCGCCACAGTCGACGGCGAGTGAAACGGGTGATCCATCTCCCTCTCTTTATTCTTCCTCTTCGTCCAGTCTCAGAGAAGAACAGCGTTTTATACAGTTAACCTTTCTCTATGGTTTAATCAAACGGACGCAATGTGGAATGTTCTTTTTTCAGCTGTGTGTAATACTTGATGATGTCGCTTTATATGAAACTGTATGCATCATTGAATTTCCACGACTGTTCTCAGATCTGAATAACTTTGGCATCCCAGCTGAATACAAAATTAGTGTCCTATCCTTACCTTGGTATGCGGTGTACATTTCAGGCATAATATTTAGAAACAGACAAAAAACTAGCAATTGGGAGAGTAAGGGACAGTGTAATGCCTGAGAAAATATTTTACTCAAATTCCTAGAAATTTCTTAGGTAATTTTCTCGCATTCAAAAGTAAGACTTGCATTTATGCAGTAACACTTGTATTTACAAAGTAGTTAAGAAGGTATAATCTCAGAAAGCTGACAATGAATTGCTAAAAATTGGGAGATCTCAGAAATATAAAGGGTTATAAAAATATCAAAGGCATTGATACACATGTTGATTTTTTTTTCAGCGCAAAACTATTGAAAGTTTTAAAGTGCACATGAATAAATTCCAAATATCATTAGCCTTTTCAGGAAATGTTGAAAAAAAATTGTATTTTATAAGTGCCTCTTTCTCTCTCTCTCAAATGTGATACGAATAGTTCCCTTATACATGCAGAAATATTCCCTTGGCATTCACAAAAGTTATCATTATCCTTCCCTCGTGTTCTTCTTAGCACTCAGGTAGTCTTCGTTTTTTAAATAAAACTCTACCGCTATATGAATTTTCCCGCGTATGCTTTGACAAATCCACTTTCCATCTCGCCGTTATTTGGTCTTCCGGGTCTAGATGACAAGTTTATTGAACTATAGACGAAGATAATTCATACTCTCGAAGTCGATCGGTGACGTCACGATCACATTTACTAATCAGAATATGTTTCCAGTTCCGGGAGGAAATCAACATTTTTTTATGATTTTCGACTTGAAATTTATTTCTTCCAGTTATTTCCACGTTAGATATACTTAGTCAACAAGGTTTTTTCTGACTTCCATGATAATACAGTCGTTGAAATTGAAACCAGGGCTCGAGGATTAATAACCCTGGATCTATGAAAAATTAACAACAGGACCAAGAATATTTGGGAAATGCCACCCATGATACATCTATGATTATCAAGAATGATATCATAATTACATTCTAGATGATCGCCTAATATTCGGCAGAAAGGCCTAAATAATGCAATCAATGATGATACAAATCTATGAAGTACTCTAATACACATGATGTATATTCAGTGTGTGGAAAAATCTTATCAATGAGTGTGTCCACCACTGTGTCTATATTTGCATGGAGATAAATGTGCGTAAGTAGCTTCCTCTGGGACAGGGAACGTAGTCTTGCTACAGACAAAACTAGAAGGACAATACTGACAGTGTGTGTCAAACGAAAGTTATTTATATACGATTTAAGTTTTTCCCGGTGAATAATATTTAGGAATTCTTCTCGGGCTCTGCACCAGGTAATTGGCTTCATATTGGCCGACGTTTCGGAAAACGATTTGTTTTCCATTATCAAGGCGTGTTGCTCTCTCTGTGTAGGATTATACACTGAACTAAATTGACCGTTTGACGAGTCCAACAATTAAACTCAGGTGTCGTCTGATTGGCTGATGTTCTTTTGAAATCTCTTCTGTTCTTTCCTAATGTTTTTCATGCTATTTATTATGGGGGCCCAAGTATTGCTAAGATGAAAGCCAGTATCCCGATTGAAATTTATTGGATTTAGGCGGATTTCGATGGCTTCCTTGACTATACGGTCCCATTAGCGTTGTGAGTGGCAAAGAATTTTTGCATATCCCCATCTAATGGCATAATCTTGATTGATGCTATGCTCCGCCACTGCCGACTTCTCTGGTTGCGCTAATCTAAAATGCCTTCGGTGCTCTCTCAGCCTCGTCTCAACCGTTCGGCCTGTCTCCCCCACATATATTTTTCCGCACTCGCATTGAATCCGGTAAACTCCTGGTGTCTTCAGGCCGATAGGCCCTCACCAGTCGGTGCCTTAACTTAGGTGGTGGTAGGTGGATAGTTTGAGTGTTATACCGTCGTAGAATGCGGTGGATCTTGCCCGATATGGTTGAAGCATAAGGGATAAAAGCTTTGGCCAATGGTTTTTCAGGCGGCTCCCCCAGATGACTCTCCTGTTTCGTATTGAAATTACTTAGGTCCTTAAGAATCTGTTGTCTGCCATAGCCGTTAAGTGAAAATGTTCTTTTTAGGTGGTCCAACTCGGCTGGGATGCTCACTTTATCCGATATTAACTTGGCTCTATGAACCAAAGTAGATAAGCTTCAGCTTCCTTCGTCGCCGCAAATTCAATTACGATTCCATTTCATGGCCTTGTTTCCTTCCCAGCGCCCCCCCTCCATCTTAACACCGCCCCCGCCCCCAGAACAGATGTTTACAGATGTGTTACTCCAGTGGTCGGCAAACCGCGGCTCGCGAGCCACATTCGTCTCTTTGGTCCCTTGAGTGTGGCTCTTCCACAAAATACCACGTGCGTTACAGTGCGACTGAAATTTCGTGATGACTCCAATTTCTGTATTTAAACACCTACTTCAATGTTGTTCTAAAGCATTGAGAAAACATTTCCAGAAAGATTAAATGTCAACGCGTATCCTCAAGTCGTATTTTTTTATCGTGTTCTACAATGTATTCTTTCCGAGCGCGTGTTCCTGCAGGAACTACTAGAATTGTAGTTAAAATCCATTCCCCTGAGGTTGGCAATTCCAGCTGCCTCTGTACGAAGCGCTAGGACATACATGATACAGAGCGCCAGTTTTAATTTTTGTACAATTTATTTTATGTACAGGTCCTAAAGTAGAACTTTTAGGATTATTGGCACTCCTTAGTCCAAACGCGAGGAGAAGATATAACAAATGCTGTAACTGAGTGCATTGAAAAACATATTCTACTCGAAAAATGTTCTCAATTACAACAGACAGGTCAAAAAGTACGACCGGCGTAAGAAACGAGTTTTCTATTATTTTAAAAGAAAAAATAATCACGAGATACTTGCGACGCATTGTATTATTCTTAAAGAAGCGACTTGTGCGCATACTTTCCCAGAAGAAATTTGCTATGTTATGAAATTTGTAAAAAACATTATCAACTCCAATATAGCCAAAGCTCTTAATTATCGCCAATTTAACTTAACTAAGTACAATGGTTTTCAAAAGGAAATATTTTGAAAAGTTCTACTTCCTTATTTGCAGAAATTAAAACATTTTATCTTGAGCAGGGCTTTCATTATCCAGAACTAACGCACGATCAGTGAATCCAAAAAGTTTATTTGATGGCGGACGTCACCTTTCATCTAAATCAGCTTAATTATAAACTAAACGGGAATGGAAATTCAATTTTTTTGAAGTTATAAGAAGTTATTCCATAAATAAATATCTCTTTTACCTCAAGATTATGAAAGAGTAACTTTAAATCACTTTCCAAGCCTGTTGAATCATCGCCCAAAAATATTGATGATCCTGATATTTTGTATTTTAAAATTATACTTAAAATATAAGAAAAGGCTTTCTGAACAGGTTTTAGAAATTCAGAAACAGCAAAGTACGTTTAGACTTTGTTAAAAAATCTCTTTATGCAACTGTAACAGGATGAAATTTTTCCCTTTAATATCGAAATTAGCAGCTTTAAAAAGAGATTGCTTGAGTTAAAAAACAGCGAATTGGGGAGTTCGATATTTGAACGTCTTTGTGCCGATAGAGAAATATTGTGTCTTAACATCAGTTCTCAGCACAAGAGATCTGCTGTGAAAGTCCGGGAGAAGGAAGATTTGATGTTGAAGATGTTGATTTTTAATACCTGGAACAGTATCCCTGACACATATTATCAGCTGAAAAAACTAGCGTTTGCTGTTCCTAGCTTAATCGGGTCTACGTATTCATGGAAACAATTGTTGAAATTGAATTTTTGTTTTATTCGTATATTTAAAATAAAGGTTATAGTTTAACTAATTGTAAGACAAAGCTTGAAGTTTATTACGTTCCTTTTAGGAGCGTTGTGGAGTGAAATAAGATGTAGTATGGATGTCTGAGAAGGTTACGATGAGATGGTAATTAAGTATAGAGAGGATGAACGAAAGGAGATAGACGAAACAAGTATACAAGACGAGTGTGGATGAGAGAGTTGGAAGGGATCGAAATCAGCGAACGAACGTACCTAATTAAGATTAAACCACCTTAAACAGCCATTACTAATCAGAATCTTAAACCGGTTTGTAACTGGTCAGCGTCACTACAGACTAGATATTCTGAAGCTTTAGCACTTTTTTCCAGGTTTTCCGGGCCAAATATTTAATTTTCTACTTTCAATATCCATTCTATAACTAGCGGGTATTTTAAAAGGAAGTCCAAGAATAAGAAAAAAACACATTAACGCATGCATACAATGAAGGGATTACAACATTCAATATATTGAATTACTAAAACATATTTATAATCCTCAGCATGATTTCAGAAAACAGGACATGGAATTTAATTTTAAATACATATAAGGTAAAAAGAATACAAGAGATCCAGTGCCCTATTTCGGCAAGCTAATAAAATCACTAAGCCAACACACAGTAAGTGCCAAAAATGGTACTGGTCACTTGTTGAATACAAATTTCCAGGTATGTTACCATTTTCCTTGAATTTTTCAGACATTTTAACCCTATACTCAATTCCATTGACTCTTCTAGTGCTGTAGCAACCGTCTATACATAATCTTTCAAATTGGTTAGCAACATTTGCTAATTCACTGTCTTCACTTTTTGACGACACGCGTTTTGATCTTGACAGTAGTGGAATATTATTATCATAAACCGCGATTCGCATTAAGGTGCACTTGGACAGTTTAAATGTTTTGATCAATCAAATGTAAAATATGCCTACAGCGGAGAAACATTTCCTACCACCAGTTAAATTCAAACCTGTTTTTTCGAAATTCCTCCAGTCTCAATGTGCAGATAATATTTCCCACTTCCTAGCATATATTATCTAATTACAGTCTAATTCATCTAATATTATTCATGCAATACTTAATCAATAAATTTAATTCGTGGCTTTTATGAACTTAATCTTGAGAAACAAAATAAATCAAACAAACCCGTACTTTCACATTTTTTGTGATCAACCTTAAATCACAGTTGTCTGAAGTGCGGTTCCAATTCCCTCATTTATTTCCCTTGGGTGAGGGGGAGAAATCCCCTGTGGTTCAATACCACTGCTCTAAAGCAACCAGAAGGCGGAATGGAGAAAGGTGACTTCAGCCACAGGATTGCAGCCATGAAGGCCCAATACTCCTCTATTAAGGGGTCTAATCTTATCTGCTTTAATTATTTTCTTCGCTGATAGTTTTATGCTATGGATTTCAGGTATCCAAATTGAGAAAGCCTCTTTGCAAGAAAACCTCATTCGTATGTGTCGGTGATACGATAACCCAAATATTGCCTCCATATATCTCGATATAGAAATTTGGCAAAACATCAATTACAATGTTCAAGATAAATTGAGAAATACTATTGGACAAGGAGAGAATGAAACTAAAATAATACATATAGTCCTTGACGCTGTTACCATTTTATGTCAATATTTTTTTAGCATAATGCGTTAGACTAAAGATGTGACCAAATATTAATATTTTAATAAGAGGCCATAGGCTTTGAATAGAAATGGGAAATATATCGTGAAGACAAACCTTATACTTGAATAAAAAAGACAACACAATAATAAATGCGAAATTGAATTTGAAATTATGAAATAAATTTACTGAAAATCATTGATATGCATAAAATGGTGAAGGCAACTTATACATAGAATTTAAGTAAGCAAAGACACGAAAAAAGCTCATAATTTAAGAAAATAAATTACATTGGTGAATGCGAAACGCTGTTGTATTTAATTTTAAATAATATTTATTCACTGAAATTCCTTCAATCATTATTATAAATTCACATCAGTAATAAGTCTTAATTTAACCATAAAAATTACATATCAAGTATGAGGTACTACCAAAGTCAAAACATGAAAATTGATAAAATGGAAATATCGGAATAAGTCTTACAACCAAAGCAGTGAAGTAAATAAATGACTCATCTTCAACTTTCTTCCCAAAAGGTTTAACAGTGTAAACATAAAACAGCAAAATCTTTCGTAGTAACCCAAGTTCCCCAGTAGAACTTAAAACACTTGCTGATTAATATTCCTGACAATGAGAATTAAAAACATTTGCAAGCATACAACTTGACAATCAATATTTCACAGCATACATTATGAGAAACGCCTGGCTCAAGTTTTTGAGAATATGATTGTGATACACAGTAATACTTAACGAACATATATTTACTTCAATGAAGAACTTTATTAACAAAATCCTGTTATCAATATTGTATATCACTTGCGTACTCAAACACAAAATGTAGGGAGGATTTTTTTTAACAGTCAACTTGCCGAAGTAATTGAAAAAAATGAATACATGAACAAATATAGATACTACGGAATACGGAATTTACAAATACAAAAGTGACCTTTTTATTAAACAAAAGTACCTAAATAATAAGACAATAAATGAAGCTATAAATGTTTCCTACTGAATTGTCATTACAATGAAATATTTAAATGACACCATGTAAATAAAATCAGGTCTTTAATGATAAGCATAATTTAAAAAAATAAAATAATAAAAAACAACAAATAAACGTTGAGCATATAGTTTGGAAAATTCAGAACCCAGCTTTACATTACCAAAAGTACGTAATAGACTACTACAATAACATATTACCATTAAAGTGTAAATCATGTACATATTTTTCATAACAGTGAGTCTCGGATAAAAAGAAAGAATAACATCAGACGAATAAGCAGGTCACAAAGATCTTCTTTACAGCAGGTGAGATAATCCCACACACGCAATGCTGATGTATTCGCAGCAAAAATAGAATGCCTAAAAAGAGAAAAAAAATGACGTGTCTTATAGTAATGCACTTTAAATTATCACATGGTTAAAGCTAGTGTTTCAATTCCCAGCATTTGCATAAAAATATTTATTCACACATATTCTCCACAATAGTCGACTGATAACTGGAGAAAGTAAGAGAAACAGGCCCCGAGAGAAAATGATATGAGTCACAGAGGACAAATGTAGAAGTAGCAGAAGAGGACCTAGTGGGCAAAAGTGCCGAAACAATGACGCCGTGGATTACGACAAGGACTTGAATAATAAATAATAAAATACAAATAATGACAAATGTAGGAGATACAATCCTTTTAAAGAAGCTTAGGAACCAACTTAATCGAGAAGGCAAGAATATAAGGAAGGCGAAAGCCTGTTCAATATACAAGCTAATGAAAAGACACTTCCATGAGAGACAAGCATCTTCGAGGTGAATAGGAATCTAAAGATGGAGAGATAAGACACAGGGAAAAGATGGTTGCAAAACATCGAAGTACTACAAAGGGCCAAGACCACTGGAATCAAACCAGATGAAAGACGGGAGCGAAGTCGACCAGGCCAGCCGGGGTTCAGATTTGCTGAAAAGGAAATTCGACAGAACAGAAAAATATCTAAAGAACTAGATGTAACTGGCAAAGACAACAAAGCAGTATATACATAATAGACATTCGTCATAGGGTTCAGACGCCGTATCTCAAAAACTGACATTTTTGATCTAAATCATAGTTCCGGGATTTCCTGGCCATGAGCAAACTATGACCAGGAGAAATAAAGTAAAAAGGAAATTTTATAAACTGCAGAACATGACCTATTTGAAGCTTAACTTTCCCTTTGGAATATATAGTTGATAAATAAGAGACGAAAACATGGAAAGTGCCAAATCCGCCATTTTATATATTATTGGGAGCTGTGGAAATGCAAATTGTGCAATTTTCGGTGATTATCAATCAAATAATTTAATAGACGAAGGTTCGTGCCATATTTCAACATCCTAGGCCAGGCAAAAGTGGGCAAGAATGTGTGTATGCAACTGAGTGAGTTACGTATGTGGGTGTATATGTTTAAGAGATGTTCCAAAAACGCCAATTATATTTTAATGAAAACAAATTAAAATATAAGGATTGGTTATCGATTCGAAAGACAATATAATAATAATTAGAAATTTAATCGATTGACTTGTTGTGAGTGAGAAAAGGAATTATTGAATGAAATGTTGGAAATAGATTTCCGGTCGGGGTCGACACTCACCCTCGCCTTGTTGAGGAGTGTCGTCATCACGTGCTCCTCGTAGAACTTCAAGAGGGATGGAACTTGATGCCGCAGGATATCTGTCCCCTTCCTCGATCCGTAGAGAGTGATAATTGCAGGGATGACAGATGTGAGTTCTATTTCTTTCCCCAATTGAGTCTTCCTATTCAATGCATTTCTGACGTAAGGATGTAATATCCAACCCCGCTTCCTCCTCTCCTCTTCCGCCTCCTTGACTGCTCTTCTCAACTCTCGCTCTTGGACCCCGTCGCCTCGTTCGTAAGGTTTTCCTCCATTACGGAATGCTAAGAGATAGGACATCTGTGCCAAGGCCCTTGAAAACACTTCAAGGACACGTTCCTTCGTCCAATCCTCATCCCCATCCACCCTCCCTCCGAGATACACCCGCATCTCGGAGTAGTCGGCGAATGATCCCCAGTCACTCCCACTCCACTCGTTTCCTTCGTGATGCGTGAACTTTGGCTTCATATTTCCGATGTAATGAGAGTCACAGTCAACCATTACACTAACTCCTCTCTGACTACTCAAGAACATTAGCACGCATGACGACATCTCACTCTCATTATATAATCTCTCGTACAGACTCCGGACGTGAAGAACTTTCTCCCCGTTCCTGTTCTGAATGATTGTCCTTCCCATCATGCCCTCCACGCACATATTTCTAATAACCATTATGGGAAGAGTCGAACCCAGAACACCAATCCCCGCGTCAAAGGTGTTGCTTGCCATGACGAAAGGAAAGAGCGCTCACCTAAAAAGAACGGGAAAAAAGTTGATCAAATGTTTCATACATAATTTCCTAAGTAACACGCATAAAATTACAATTATATATCAACTGTAAAATCTGACGAAATGATTATAGTTACAGGCGATACGGAATATATAAGTACAAGGTGTCCCTAATAACAAATATCTAATACTAGGATAGCCAGGCCTGCGTTGCAGTGCCCCTTCTTCATTCTAAGCAGGTATTCATATACATAGCAGACGTACAAAAAAATGAAAGACATATTTTTTAGTATTAAATTAAGGTTGAAAAATGTATTATTATTTATTAAATTTGAGTGTTTTAGGATACACATTATTTTTGGCCTTACCGCCCTGTGCATAATCAAATAAACCAATAATAATATGGCTGTCCTACACGTGAGCATGTGAAAAGCATAGATTTTCAGATTTAATTCACACACCTAAAGCGATTGACCTTTTGCCTTATTGATGGTCACCGAGAAGGCAATGCGAACGGGGAACTCTAGTCGTTTGACTACAATTAACATAAAAGTCACTTGACCTGGACTTTCAATGCTACAGGAGTAAATAGCCATTCATGGAGTCGCTATTAATTAAAATAAAATTCACGCCTGGTTGCCAAGGAAATTTCTTTTGTTGAAAAGGAAGAAAAATAAAGTATTTAGAGATAAAAACGCAATACTTAAAAGCAAATTATAAAACGCGTATAATAAAGTTGAAGGAAGGTATTAAAACCTAATTTTTTATACGTCCTATAGCAAAAACTCACTTTAATAATGTACAATATGCAGTTCAATAGCCCATAACATGAAAGAGCGGAGCACCATGAAGAATCGGCCAATGGCCAAGAGAAACGTCTTTGACAGTCAAATGGAAGGAAAAATGAACAATAACATTCACATACATAACTCACCCTAAGGTAGGTAAAACAACTGACACTACTACTTGTGCATATTTTGTGGAGAGGTAACATAAGGAAGATATTTCCCTTTCGTTGAGATTAACTAGTAAATTATCAAAATTAAATTATCCCAAGTTAAATTCCATTCCATAATTCCATTAAGGATCCATTCTTCTGAGAAAAATATCAAAATAAGACTGTCTGTAAAATAAGTGACAATAAAACAATAGCATTGCCTTTATAAATGTCAACAACACTCGAAAAATCGCCTTGTCAGCACTCACCGATGAAATTAACACTGCTCCATTCGGTCTACCATTAGTTTGTATGAATAGGGAGTGACTACTCACCAGATATGAGCTTAAAATCAAACACATCACCATACAGTTATAAGAATTAATGATTTTTCAAATCTTACGTCAAATAAATTTACTTCATGAGATTCAAAGAATAAAATAAATTAAGTTCTTGTATTAAACTGAAGACGGGATTCGCGTCCATTATAATCAAAAACCCTTTATAAATATTTTCAACTTGTCTCGTAATTCTAGAAAATGCGTCCAATTTCGTTATGAATTAAGTAACATCAAATGAAAGCAATCATGAGGCAGCAATAAGCTAAAGGAAAACTTGAAAAATGAAACGCGGAAGAAAAATGAGAAAATATATCTAATGCATCACGATTAATTATCGTGTTTTCTGCTAGGAATTCCTCTAATTTCCCGGTAATCGATTAGGTACACATGAGTGGATGAGCATGCACTTACCAGAACTGAAGGAGGGATGTGATGATCGCTTATTACGCTGAAGAAAATAGGGTTTCTCTCACAGACTTCCAGCCAGAAGGAGACGCTACCTGCCAATTACACTGAAGAGCATTTAAAACTTGACATAGAATTATGACAACCATCTCGGTTAAGTACGACTAAATAAGCCACAATACTTCCCATACACAAAAAGTAAAACATAAGCATTTTAAGAGAACAATATTCACGTAATAATAATATTCCGTGTCCACGGACCCAGCAAGCCGCCTCAAGGGTGTGTGGAAGGGGGCTAATTCAAATAAATATTGTTTAATTGTAAGAAGTAGACGCATATAAATCTTTCTGTCTACTTTGATTTCAAAAATCATTGGACTTCCCTCCCATGACAGTAATCGGATATATTATAAAGAAATATACACCATAATTACAGACGCTTCTTCATGCCATGCACATACTATAGATATAACGTATTAAATTGATGAAATAGCAAATATCAGATACTGAACACCAGAATTTAGAGTTGAATGAAATTTTAATCCACGATCTTCTAAAAATGTAGAACACTTCCTTGAAACGAAAACGGGAGAGAAGTATGAGAATTATTCACGGAAAATTATTATTCCTGAAAAAAAAAACCATAAACGCAGCATGCTACAGCAACAATGCGAACGCAATAACAAGAAAAAGAAGCAATATTTTGTTTGGGAAAAACATACATGATTAGAAGAATATTTAAGAAGATAGAAGAAACGTTCCTCGGTAGTGTCTTTCGAAAATTATTCAAGTCCTACTGCATAATTACTCGACCAAGTCCTACCTAAAGAGCGATGTTATTTTTCACTCGTGAGACCTCACTTGGAGTACGCCGCTAGCATATGGGACCCTTACGAAGTAGAACTAATCTCTGAAATAGATCGAATACAACGGAGAGCAGCAAGATTTGTGAAAGGTTGTTACGATAAACTTAGCAGTGTTACCGAATTGTTGAAGGAATTATGGTGGGAATCTTTAACTGATCGAAGGGAGAAATACAGTTTAAATCTTTTGCGCAAACTCGGAGCAGACAGTTTCTTGCCGGACGTTCAACACATACTGCTAGAGCCAACGTACTATGGTAGAAGCGATCACAGGAATAAGATAAAGGAAATTGACTGCCGAACCGATAGATTCAAAATGTCATTTTTCCCACGTACAATAAGGGATCATAATAGTTGCGATATATCAATCATATGAAACTCCCACCCTGAATAGGTAGAGTAGAATTTTCACGTGTGCTTAATAACACCACATAATTACTAACTCTTCACACCGGTCGATTAGTCTGGCATTATTTTATTTTGTTCTTTGCATGAGGTAGCATCTCGTAGTATTCATAAAATAACAGTATCAGTAATCTTAACCACTAGATGTGTCTATAGCATTTTTCTGCATATTTGTATGTTCTTTTACGTGTCACTCTCCCAGTTTCCGGTTGGACTGCGCACTGTTCTCCTGACTGCTTTTGGCCTGTGCCTAGAGCCAGGGGGAGCGTGCGAGGTTCTGATTTGTTCTGGGACGAGTGCTGCATGCCTGGTGTGGAATCACCCCGTGCCACACACCCCAGTGGTGGCTTGCACGGTACATCGTAGATGTAGATTTATTGTGTACCGAATAGATTCTACTCGGTTGGGTTATGGTGAACAAGCACTACGAGTTGGAATTTACGATTTCGGCACCGTGGCAATACGAAGTGAAACCAGTGAGTATACGAGAGTGAATACCTACGTGTGAGAAACAGGACATTGATCGCTGGAAGATCATCTCATAGGCACAGATTAGAGACCTGGGTAGCGTGTCACAACCTTGACAATGAAGCGACGCAGACACCGTCAGACAAAGTAGAAATGTCGAGAGTTGTTACTCCAAAGATGGTCGTTAGGCGAGCGAGCTACGAGAAGTCACGAGAAGCTGACCTTCAAAAGATGTCCACTACACGGCAGACCAATCTTCGCCACATTGAGAAAGTCCCTCCCCTTCTTTCCTACAAACATCCTCCCCTCCCATTCCTACGTCACTATTCGGGCCAACAACCGTCGTTCCCTTACCAACAAACAAAACAGAGACTATGACTAAGAACACCTTATGAGGTATTCAACATCATCTATTATGTCTTTTCTTTTTTTACTCCAACCGACTATATCCAAAAAAATAGTGAGTTGATACCCAATAAAAAGTTTAAACCAACCATTTTTAACAAGACAAGTTTTTAAAAACTTGATTGGCTTTACTAAAAGACAAATCGAACTAATCACATTAGAGTGGAGTGTATAGACACACGTGTGATTTTAGCAAGAAAATATGCGTTTGGCAGATTGGAAGAAAATTCAAAATAAGGAATGAATTGCATGAGGCATTTTTAGGAAAATTAATCCTTCTTCGCTGTTCTTTAGAGGAGATATTGTAAAACTTGACAAATATCTCGTCCTTAATGAGGTTATTTTTAACCCTAAATCCCCTCTGCTGAACCTCAAATCGCCAGAGGTCACCGTTTACCCTCCGTAATCCTCACCCTTGCAATTTCCTCCTATCGACATCGTGGTGACTCATGGTCGCACAACAATCCCCTCCCCCCACCTTCTCCCGAACACAGTAGCTCTGCGCCTCCCCACCTCCCCGCAGCGCCATTCCTCCTTCCCCTCCTCCAACCCCCTATCCCATACACAAAGATCCACCCTCTCCCTCTCCTCTTTCCACCTACTCTAACACATGTCTCTTCCTGCATAGGTATGTATTTTTCTATATCTACAAAACACTGCAAGTCACCTCAAGGGTGTGTGGAAGGGATATGTTGACACCAACATTCATTACAATCAACACTTAAGTTATTGTAACTACGGCTAATTATGATTTAGCAAAAAACGCTAATGCGTGTCACGAGGCGAAGCCCCTCAAGCATGCACTACCCTACAGGTATACTCCCAATGGTGAGGGACCATTTCTATACATGTATTTTATTACTTCACTGATGTACAAATAGTCAAGTATTAAGCTAAATCTATGTTGCATTTAACCTACTACTTACAAGGAGACATCGCGTGAGTGATGTCAGGGATCCAAATGACGCAATTATTTTCTGAAACTATAGAGGGTTAGTGTCGATTGAGCGGGGCCACATCTCAGGTACTCGGACTCTGGGTCGCAGGTAGCCGGTGTGTGGGTCGACCCTTGCTCGCGAAGGGATAATCCTCGCTCGTGGTGAGACCTCGCTCGGCCTAGGGTCCCCTCACTGCCCCGGCCCCCGCAGCGGGAGGGGAGCCACACAAAACTGACCGTGTGCAGTACATTTAAATATTTATAAACTTTAACAGTTTCCTTAAATTTATCTTTTTCATCGTGTCAATCGTCCGAAGACGTTTGCGAGCGTCTTTTGATCGACTTTCTACGGTGAAAATGAAGGTTTTCCATGCTGCCTTGGGAAATATGACGATGAGACGTGGCAACGCTGCTTGCATGTGGCAGAATTTTGCGGGATTTCCAACAGTTTTTGAGAGTTATTGCTAGCGGATATGGCAGGGAAACGCAAGGAAATGATGCAGAAGAGTCTTATGCATGTAATAAAATACGGTGTACAATATTTTACATTTTATACTGAGCATTAGAGAAGAAAATGAGCTTGAGTATCTTTTTCCACGTGTAAGCTTTTCTTTCGATCGTACATTCAGGGATCAGAAAATACATTCCAAGTAAAGTAAAAAAAGAGGGCAGCGAACCAAGATGGTACAATGTAGAAGTGAGAAAATCGTTAAGACGTCAGAGAGTATGCCACGCCAAGATGAAAAAACTCCGTAGAGATTTGTCCACTAGTGATCAAAATTTAATATTTGAAAAATACAAATTGTCTAGAGCCACTACAAAGGAAGCCTTTCGGAATGCATTCATGGATTTTAAAAGAAAAACATTAGGAGAACAATTACAGGACAATCCAAAGGCATTTTGGTCATACGTAAGGGAAGTTCAAGGCAATAGATCAACAGTTATTCCACTACGAAACGAAAATGGCGAATTATTAACAAGCAGCTTGGACAAGGCCAACTTATTAAATTCCTACTTTCAAAGTGTGTTCACCAAGTCATCGCAGATTACATCCGTAAAGTTAAATGATCACTTCCAGCAAAAGATGCCGCCTATCGATATTTGCACTCAAGGAATAGAAAACTTGCTAAAATCTTTAAGTCCAAATAAATCCCCAGGTCCTGAAGAAATTCCTGCCCGCGTGTATAGAGAATTAGCTTGTGAAATAGCACCCTACTTGAAGAATATATTTAGTAAATCCATCAACGAACACAAAGTACCCATGGACTGGAAAATTGCAAATGTCACTCCCATATTCAAAAGCGGTGATAAGGAACAGCCATCGAACTACAGACCGATATCTCTCACATCTATCTCTTGCAAAGTCCTTGAACATATAATTGTTAGTTCAGTTATGAGACACCTCGATATAGAAAACTTGTTAACAAAAACACAACACGTATTCAGAAAGGGAAGATCTTGCGAAACTCAATTAGCAATTTTTGCTCACGATTATTTAGTCTCGGGTGAACATAACGCTCCAGTTGATGAAATTTTTCTTGACTTTAAAAAGGCATTTGATAAAGTTTCCCACAGTAAGCTACTCATGAAATTAAAATCCTACGGTTTAGACGACGACATAATTTCCTGGATTAGAGAATTCTTAATTAATCGCGTGCAAAGGGTTGTATTAGATGGCGCTATCTCTAATGAAGTAAAAGTCACATCGGGTGTCCCACAGGGAAGTGTCATAGGCCCGCTTCTGTTCCTTTTGTACATAAACGACATCGGTGACAAAGTTGACAGTAAGCTTAGATTATTTGCTGACGACGCAGTGATGTATAGAGAAATTCGTAGCTTTAATGACAAGGAAGCGCTAACTAAGGACCTCGAGGCAATACAAGAGTGGTGCGATGCGTGGCAGCTAGAATTAAACCTGAAAAAATGCGTTGTTGTGAATTTTTGGAAACGGAAAAACGCTCCTTGTAACAGCTATTGCATAAAAACATAAAATTAGAGACCGTAGAATCCGTTAAGTACCTCGGAGTTAAACTGACTAATGATCTATCGTGGAGTAAACATATTCGAGAAATTACCGGTCAAGCTAATCGTAAATTGGGATTTGTTAAAAGAGTACGTGGCAAGTGCGACGATAAAGTTAGGGAAATCAGCTACTTCTCCCTCGTTAGACCCCACTTAGAATATGCCGCCAGTATTTGGGATCCTTATGAGATAGGCTTGGAAACTGAGTTAGAACGCGTGCAGCGAAGATCGGCAAGATATGTTAAAGGCCGTTATGATAATCTCGTTAGTGTTACTGACCTTTTGCAGCAACTGGGATGGGAAAAGCTTTCAGACCGTCGATTAAAATTTAGACTAAATCTATTATGTAAGTTCCAAATCGGTCTATTCTCTGACGACGCTGATAATATTTTACGAAATCCGTCATACTACGGTAGATCAGAGCATGAGAGTAAAATTAGGGAACTAGACTGCAGAACGGATAGATTTAAGATGTCATGTTTCCCACGAACGATAAGGAACCATAATAGCTGCCATGAGACTTTTATCTAGGCTTGTCGTTAGGTAGTGTAGCTCTTAGTAGTGCATGAGAGTAAAATTAGGGAACTAGACTGCAGAACGGATAGATTTAAGATGTCTTTTTTCTCACGAACGATAAGGAACCATAATAGCTGCCATGAGACTTTTATCTAGGCTTGTCGTTAGGTAGTGTAGCTCTTAGTAGTGGTAGTACTCCTAATACTTGAATTATTATCTGTTACCTAGTATATACTAACAGCACGCCTAGCACGTTTTCTACATGGGTTTTGAGTCCCTGTCCATCTGTGTAGTTGTAGAATGCATGTATATTGAGGTCACTCTCCATTTTGATGACATCTGTAGTGTAGTGTTGCATGCTTGTGAGGCTTCGCCTCATGACAAGCATTAGCGATTTATGCTGATGCATAATTAGTCGTAGTTACACTAACTTTAGGATATAGTGTAATTTATGTTGGTGATTACTCACCCCCTGCCACACACCCCTGAGGTGGCTTGCAGGGTATTTTGTAGATGTAGATGTAAGAAAAGGTATTCTATGCAGGAAGGGTGGTTTTCAGGTTCATTTATGAAAGTATTACATCTAATACTTCATTTTTGGACTAATTTGAGTGGTACTAATACTATCACACGCCTAGGATACTTCCTTCTAGAACTGTCTTCAAAATCCCATCGCCCGTTTTTACTTCTAACATCCTGTTAGATAGACTGTAGAACAGATAGATTTAAAATGTCGTTTTTTCCGCGAGCGATAAGAGACCATAACGGCTATGTAAGGACTTAGAAATAGATTAGTTGACTGGTAGTGTAGCTTACTAACTTATGTATTTCTTAAAGCATATTTACGGAGTTTTGTGGTGTTTCTAACAGCATGTTTTGCATGTTTTAGATTCATAGGCAGAATGCCCTCTTAAGTAGCATGTAGAATATTATGTGTCATCGTACATGTGTGGCGTACATCGTACAACTCTGCATGTGGGGATTCTCTTGAATGCTGCATGATGGTTTTTAGTTAATGAGGGAATTAGTTAGTATCCTTAATATTCATGACCGTGCGGTGTGCATGTGGCGGTCCGCTTGCATGCTGCATTTTGGTGACTTGTCACCCCCTGCCAAACACCCTAGCGGTGGCTCGCAGGGTAATATGTAGATGTAGATATGCCTTGGGTGGTGAAATACCCACCCAGGCGGGACTCGAACCCGTAATCCCAAGATTAGCAGGCGAAGACTTTACCCCGCCGCCACCGTGGTAGGCTAGAAACTTAATGCGACTTATTGCCACAAAGAAGCATCTGAAATTTAAAGCTTGGGCTGAAATACACGATTACTTTTTGATGAAACTGATGGAGAGGATAGAGGATAAAACTACAAATAAAATTAGCTTATAAACTGAAGAAACATAAAATACAAAAGGTTTACTTATTTCAAGTTACATTACACCATCTGATAAACGTAGGATCTGCGTCAACATCGAGATTCAACTCTGCAGCTTTGGATTCGAGAATGCAGTTTCTTTCATCTTCATCCATATATTCTGTTGCCTATAGAAAACCTACTCATGCGCCATGATGGCTTACATTTCTTATAGACAGAATTATTACGTAGCATAAAAGATGAGCGAAATCGGTTACAATAGCGTACCTTTAAGCTATAAATACTCCGCCTCCGGTTCGGTTGGACCTATCTTTTCTGAAAACTTTGAATGATTTAGGAAATATTTCACTATCAGAAATATAAAAAGAACGCCCCTTCGTGGGTTTGAACTTGTGCACTTAGTTTATGTGTAAACTCGTATATGCCCTTGCGCTTAAACGAGTACGGCCACGAAGAGTTAGATTAAGTCTTAAGATTAAGACGAATAGTTAGATTAAGAAGAGTTAGATTAAGTTAGAGAAGAAGATAAATTAAGTCTGAATTTTAACCGTCGGTATGAAAGTGACTCCCATCCCAGTTGTTGAAAAATGTCAGTAACACTAACAGATTATCATCAAAAGTATTAGTAAATTTATTATTAGTAAAAACTCCGAGGTATTTAACCGATTCTACAGTCTATAATTTGCTATGACCTACAAGAATCTGTTTCAACGTCCTTGAGCGGGTCACCGACGGTTAAACTTAACCCGAGTGATGGGCAAATGAGGTGCGGAAGGGACGCCCAGAGACAGCGGAGTGTTGGAAGAAGATCAGTGGGGGAGAAAGAAGAGGTCGAGGAAAAACCTCACCCTCCGTTAGATAAGGAGTGTAGTGCTCGTTATCTAAAAGGAAGTTCGCCGTCTTATGTCGTTTTTGGGTGCGCAAGTTACCCCTTAACAAGCGTGCATGCATGTAAGTGGCAAAACTGTCAAAGTAATCACGCGATTCCCATATCCTTTCCCTGAGTGCTAAAAAAAACCTGTCCACCATTCTAATTCTTTTGGTGTAGGCATATAAACGAGGATGCCCCTGAGGTAACTTCATATGTGGTCAGTGAAGCGATCATGGAGTACTGCCTGAGTCTCGCTGCTTTCAAGGCGCACATTGCTACGGTTGGCGTGGTACATTTTTTCTGTTCCACAGAAATCATTCCCGAAAATAAGGTTTGTGTGTGTGGCAGGACCTGTAGTATTAATAAGAAGGGTAGAGGTAGAACTCCAGTGTACCGCTGCTCAGCCAGGAATTGCCGAAGAGTTACTCCTTTACTAGCTAATGCCATTTTCTCCGGTTTTCGCACAAACGTGGAGATAGTACTAGCTGTGTTAATTGGCTGGTTAAACCGATATCCTGCAAATATCATCACCAAAGAAGTTGGATTGCATCGCCATACCGTGGCAAAATCATTCAAGTATTTCGAGATTTGAGAGATTTTCGAGAGATCATTCGTCAGTTTCACTGGAACTGACGAACTGGAAGTGACATATGATTGATCTATCGCAACAGTTATGATCCATGACTGTGCGCGGAAAAAATTACATTATAAACCTATCTTAGGCGTGGCACAACGTGGCGTGGCTGCACAAATTACAACGTGGCTGTTTCCTCATGAGGTTTTATTGTTACCGACCATGGTTTCGTTACAGAGAGGCATTATCAAGGTAAAGTATTTTCAAAAAATTTCTTCAGACGCTCCTACTCAAAAAACAAGGCAGCGTACGAAGATGGTACAATGCAGAAGTCTGAAAATCGTTAAGACGACAGAGAGTATACCACGCCGAGATGTAAAAACTCCATATAGATGTGCCCTGATGATCACAATTCAGTAAAGAAAAGATACAAATTGTCTACAGCCGAATCGAAGGAAGCTTTTCGGAATGCATTCAGGGATTTTAGAAGAAAAACATTAGTAGAAAAGTTGCAGAATAACAGAACAGTTGTAGAAAGAAAGTATCCTAGGCGTGTGATAGTATTATTACCACTCAAATTAGTCCAAAAATGAAGTATTAGATGTAATACTTTCATAAATGAACCCGAAAACCACCCTTCCCACATAGAAGACCTTTTCTTACATGTGGAAAAAGATACTCAAGCTCATTTTCTTCTCTAATGCTCAGTATAAAATGTAAAATATTGTACACCGTATTTTATTACATGCATAAGACTCTTCTGCATCATTTCCTTGCGTTTCCCTGCCATATCCGCTAGCAATAACTCTAAAAAACTGTTGGAAATCCCGCAAAATTCTGCCACATGTAAGCAGCGTTGCCACGTCTCATCGTCATATTTCCCAAGGCAGCATGGAAAACCTTAATTTTCACCGTAGAAAGTCGATCAAAAGACGCTCGCAAACGTCTTCGGACGATTGACACGATGAAAAAGATAAATTTAAGGAAACTGTTAAAGTTTATAAACATTTAAATGTACTGCACACGGTCAGTTTTGTGTGGCTCCCCTCCCGCTGCGGGGGCCGGGGCAGTGAGGGGACCCTAGGCCGAGCGAGGTCTCACCACGAGCGAGGATTATCCCTTCGCGAGCAAGGGTCGACCCACACACCGGCTACCTGCGACCCAGAGTCCGAGTACCTGAGATGTGGCCCCGCTCAATCGACACTAACCGAATTTTTCTCCGCATAAATCCTTAACTACGTGGAGGTCCACCAACTGAAGCCGTGGCGTAGTGGTTAGAGGCTCTTGACCAGTCTAACACGTATTGTGGCGCGGGTTCGAATCCTACTGTTTATTTTTTTTCTTTCTTGTATTTTACGGAGTCACTGTATATTGCCCAATCCCATACATCTCTGGCATTATCAACAATATTTTTTAATTTTCAGCCTATTTTCTGGATTTCAATCAACCCCCTAGTGAGAGTTTCCAAGCTTATTTCGGGATTCTTGTTCGGCCGATAAGAGGATTGACATGCCGACAGGCTTAATATGTTCAGATTTTGAAAATACAAGGATACTTCCGTGAATAGGATGAGCGTCGATTGGTCGTCCCTCTTTTTCAAGGCGGTAAACAATGAACGGATTATTATTATCAGTAATATTAGATGTGTCTATAGCATTTTTCTGCATGTTTGTATGTTCTTTTACGTATCACTCTCCCATTTACCGGTTGGTGTGGAACCACCCCGTGCCACACAACCTAGTGGTGGTTTGCACGGTACATCGTAGATGTAGATTAACCTGAAAGCATGCACTGTGGGCTACTAGTACCTCTACAAAATACCTTGCAACCCACCTCAAGGGTTTTTAGCCTTTAGGCCGAGGCAGTGGGGAATTGAAGGATATTCCATCTGTATAGTAGACATACTACGGTAGATCAGATCATGAGAGTAAAATTAGGGAACTAGACTGCAGAACGGATAGATTTAAGATGTCATTTTTCCCACGAACGATAAGGGACCATAATAGCTGCCATGAGACTTTTATCTAGGTTTGTCGTTAGGTAGTGTAGCTCTTAGTAGTGGTAGTACTCCTAATACTTGAATCCTTATCTGTTACCTAGTACATACTAACAGCACGCCTAGCATGTTTTCTACATGGGTCTTGAGTCCCTGTCCATCTGTGTAGTTGTAGAATGCATGTATATTGAGGTCACTCTCCATTTTGATGACATCTGTAGTGTAGTGTTGCATACTTGTGAGGCTTCGCCTCATGACAAGCATTAGCGATTTATGCTGATGCGTAATTAGTCGTAGTTACACTAACTTTAGGATATAGTGTAATTTATGTTGGTGATTACTCACCCCCTGCCACACACCCCTGAGGTGGCTTGCAGGGTATTTTGTAGATGTAGATGTATCGACACTTATATTTTTTTCGGTGCCTTTCTAATTTTCGGATTTCATTACGGCATATGCAGTGATATGGTAGATGAAAAATAACTAATTCCTGTTGTATTTATAAACATCTTAGTTCCTCATATTAATATTTGAGTTCTGGTGTTGCGCATATGGTGATAGCTGTGTAATAGAATTGCTTTATCAATTTCTGATAGATTCATCCATGGACAAGTTTTCCAGGTTATTAAATTTTAGTGTTTTGAAAGTTAGCTAGCGAAATTTGAGTACCGAAATCATTTTATTTGCGAAGGTTATAGTGGTTTGTAGCTAAGTGGCATAATCGTTTTATTTTTATGAAGAGTGTGCTGGTTTCTTTCAGACCGCGGCTTTTCTATGGTTGTCTTCACTTTGTCGTTAAGACGCCAGCTGCAGCATTTGCAGATACTTCCTTTCAATCAGCGTCATTCCCGTTGGAAACCACAAAAGAGCAGCCTACACATAGTTAATAGTTATTTTTAAGGTCATTAAAAGAAATTTAACGTCGTTTAACACGGCGAAGGATTTTTTACTAACGAATATACGTGAGATTGTACAATTGTCGCTATAAAATTAAAGCAGTTACTCTTTTCCGTTCAGGCATTGAGACATTCGCATAAGCATAAGGTAGATGAGATCATGAGAGTAAAATTAGGGAACTAGACTGCAGAACGGATAGATTTAAGATGTCATTTTTCCCACGAACGATAAGGGACCATAATAGCTGCCATGAGACTTTTATCTAGGTTTGTCGTTAGTTAGTGTAGCTCTTAGTAGTAGTAGTACTCCTAATACTTGAATCCATATCTGTTACCTAGTGCATACTAACAGCACGCCTAGCATGTTTTCTACAAGGGTCTTGAGTCCCTGTCCATCTGTGTAGTTGTAGAATGCATGTATATTGACGATCACTCTCCATTTTGATGACATCTGTAGTGTTGCATGCTTGTGAGGCTTCGCCTCGTGACAAGCATTAGCGATTTATGCTAATGCATAATTAGTCGTAGTTATACTAACTTTAGGATATAGTGTAATTTATGTTGGTGATTACTCACCCCCTGCCACACACCCCTAGGTGGCTTGCAGGGTATTTTGTAGATGTAGATATATTAGCTGATGATATCGCTCAACGACGAAATCTATGTCGTATTTTACCTACTACTTAGGGATTGTTTTTTGTACGTGGAATACACAATGTTTTTCATTAAATGTCGGAAACTTTTTCATGAATGTACGCCTTGGACCATTAACTTCGACCATACCACGTCACTGGAAACGCTTTAATAGCTTAATTAAATACAAGCACTACGAGGTAATAAAATCAGCTGCTTGACCAAGGCTAATGTTACTTCAATGATGTGAACGAAATTACATGAACAAAAGAATTATTAATTGAAAAAAAACAAGAATTGAACATCCAAATATTGAGTATAACAATAAAGCTAGACGGTAGAAACTTTTGTATGCCAAACTTTTTCGTGAACATGCATGAGCCACCTTATAGCAGCAGCAGAATGATTATGTTACCATGTATATGGTGACCTCACACTTCAAAATGGAAAGGCAGACTCCCAAACTTGGACAAAATGAAGTGAGTACAGGAAGGTCTATACCGACGCGTATGAAGACGTGAAATAAATCGCCGGAATAACCTCGTAAGGCTCAATGCAGAGAGCTGAGTAATGTGTCTACAAGAATGACGAGAGTCAGACTCAAGGGAACTGCAAAGGGAGCCCTTCTCTCCTACATCTACAAAATACCCTGCAAGCCACCTCAGGGGTGTGTGGCAGGGGGTGAGTAATCACCAACATGCATTACATTATACCCTAGAGTTAGTGTAACTACGACTAATTATGCATTAGCATAAAACGCTAAAGCTTGTCACGAGGCGTAGCCTCACAAGCATACACCACTACACTACAGATAGACCTTTATCATCAAGCGCTATACGCTGGCTTAAAATCTCCGGATAGGAAGCAGGCTTGTCCGGCTCCCTCCCCTCCTTAAAACCTCGACCCCTCCTTTCCCCTTCTGACATTTTCCTAGGGGTATCACAAGTCATCCCCATTGGCCGAACATCTACATCTACAAAATATCCTGCAAGCCACCTAAAGGGTGTGTGGCAGGGGGTGAGTAATCACCAACATGCATTACACTATACCCTAGAGTTAGTGTAACTAAGACTAATTATGCAATAGCATAAATCGCTAATGCTTGTCACGAGGCGAAGCCACACAAGCATGCATCACTACACTGCAGATGTCATCAAAACATGCACGCACATGCGATTATACTTCCGCGGTTATAGAACATGGTAATATACGATTGAAAAACGGAAATTACGTCGGTTTCCCCCTCAATTACTCTCAATCAATTACATTCTAGGATGTTTTCTTACCATTTACCATTTCATCTTAGTATTCACGCATACCATGAGACTTGACACTAGCTCATTCAATGTGATCCTGTTGAAAGAAGGAACTTCACGTAAGATGTAGCCTCGGTATAAAGGAGTGCATTTTGTTGCGACCGTCATCTTCGAGACGGTTCTAGTCTCGAGGTACTATCGAAATAGAGAGCCTTGAAGGTATCAAAAGGTGACTGCCGTGGAGGTGTCGATCAACTCACGGTATTTCCTGGCAGGCGGACAGCACCAATGTTCGTCGCCGTTCCTCGTGAGGAATATTATTGTAAAATATTGTGTAAGCATGAATTAGCATTGAATGTCGCGTCTTGTACATCGGAGATTAACTGAAATGCTAAGAATTCATATACAAGAGATAAAAAAGAGCCCATGCGCTCTTTTAAAACCTGCATTTATGCACAAAATACCATGCATGCTACCTCAAGGTGGTGTGACAGGGGTTCTTGCATTGCAATTCTACTTCAAACTTGGCAAAAAAGGTGTAAAACTGTCTTCGGGACGCAAGAGGTCCCCGACCGCGTTGGCTTCACTCCACCCGAACTGAAACCACCAAGGCCACACACGGCATGAGGTCCCAGACCAACGCGTGCCAGTTTTGCCAAATATGCGTCTACAACTTTCTCGCGTCAATCGTTGGGCCATCAACCGTCATTCCAAACTGGCGAAGAATACACCGCGTGTAAAGAGATTTCTTATTTCACACACGCACTAAGAGATTAAATAAATCTGTGGGCTCTCTTTCAACTGCCTCATACAACGCAAAGCATTGTTTCTGTTGAATGATCCGCATTTTCTCGGCTCTAAAATGAAAATTTACAGTGACATAGAATCCGCCTTGCTTTTATAAGACATGTGCTCAGCCGAAGGGACTCTCCAACTCGCGAGATATTGTTAGCCTGACAATCTAAGGCTTAATGATCGGTGAAGGGACTTACAACCTCAAATATAGATAAAACTAATCTAATTAAATATGACGAGAATGATCGATAATTTCCGATTGCACTTCCATGATACAGTCTTAAAAAATATTGATTGGGTAGAAAATTGCTTTAGAATGTGAATACTGGCTTCTTAGCTTTTTTTCACGTAGATGCAAATATTGTCTGTGGTTGACATACGCTCAACAAATTAGATTTAAATAACTGATACTTCCGGTAAATACTCATGATTAAGTGATTTATTATTTGACTTGAATGGCAATATCTATCTTTGGATCAACAATAGAAATGACAACGGGAATGATAACTCGGGGACAGAAAACGGACCGCAAATAATAAAACGGACCGTGTCGCGAAACAAGGCCAAATTAAAGGAGCGACTTCAAATGACTGCATTCGAGAGAAAATTGTCTACTTCGAACATGAGCAAAAGATTTAACCTGTATTTCTCCCTTCGGTCAGTTAGAGTTCTCACACTAATTCCTTCAACAATTCGGAAACACTGCAAAGCTAAACTTTTGTACCCCTCCCGTTCTCCTCACTTACACGTCCTTACTCATCCCACAACCACCACCCTCGCTCAACCTACAACCAATCCCCCCCGCTGCCGAGGCCATTTCCTCCCCCCACGACGCCCTATCCAGCGTCCTCTTCCCGGATTATGTCCAATACCCTAACTCCTCACCCCTCCCCATAGGGCCTCCCACCCCCACTTATCCAAACAAATACCTTCCCAACGCCTTACCTGTGACTTCCCCTCCCTCCCCTTCACCCGCCCCCTCTCCTTCATCCATAGACCTTTTTTTTTGTATATATAGAGTGGAAAACATGTCTGTGTACCTGATGATGCTGCACTGCGGCGAAACTAGTGATGGGTCGGTCGTGAGTGATCAAATCCTAAGAGCAAGTTCTCTTCAAAGAAAGATCGATGAACGGCTTCTCTCCAATGACCAAGGCGTTCATATTCACAGATCACGACATGAATGATTGTATGATATAAAATATCGATCGCGAGACTTGAGACCGGCCAAAAAAATCTTGAATGAGTTTTCTACCGTGACATTCGAGAGATGTCTTGCTCTTTCATGAGATGTAGGCAGAGTCTCCGTTCGGTTGCGCAAACAAAGACGCAGCGTAATAGCAGTCAACCATTTACATCACGACACAAGTATTTTGCATTGAGAGTGTTTTACCTGTTTTGCTGGCTCGCTTTTCAGTAGAATAATAACATCATTAAAAATGAAGACCGAATCCGTTACACTGTCGGCAAAGAGACTGCTGGGTTAAGATACAAGAGGAATGCAATGGAAACTAAACATGATCACGATTGAAATTGTAATTATATGTAATTATAAAATAAATTTACTTCAAATCATTGATATGCATTAAATAATGAAAGCAACTTATACATAGACTTAATTTGTGCAAATACAAAAGAAAGGGCATAACTAAAGAACATAGATTACATGGATAAATGAACAACATTGTTGCAAATAATTGTACAATAATTTTTATGCACTGAAATTCCTATAAATTTTTTTATTAATTTACACCAGTAATACTTTTTAATTTAACCATAAAAACTATATTTCCTGGATAAGGTTGTTCCAGTATCATATCATGAAAATTGATCGAATGGAAACATGTGTCGGAATAAGTCTTACAACCAAAGCAGTGAAGTAAATAAATGTATTATCTTCAACTTCTTCCCAATACATATACAACAGTATAAATATGAAAAAACGGCTGTAAGATCCCAAATTCACCACTTCAACTTAAGCACTTTCTGATAAATAAAACTGAGAATTAAAAACATTTGCGAGCATACAGCATGGCAATCAATAATTCACGTCCTACATTATAAGAAACACCTGGATCAAGTAATTCAGTAAATGATAGTGATACATAAAAATACTTTCCGAACATAGATGACTTCAATGAAAAACTTAATTATCAAAATCTTCTAATCAATATATTATATCACTTGCGTCCTCAACCACAAAATGTAGGAAGATTTTCTTTCAACGGCCACCTTGCCGAAATAATCACAAAAAATTGAATACGTGGACAAATATAGAGACTTCGGAATAACAGTAAATATAGCATTAAATAAAAAAAGAAAATTTACAAATACAACACTGACGTGTTTTGTAAACAAAGGTACCTTAATAATAGGACAAAAATTAAGCTATAAATGTTTCCTACTGAATTTTTTTGAATGAAGTATTTAAATGACACCACGTACATACAGGCTGGTCATTAACTCGTTTATTCCCAGTGTTCCAAATTTGGAACAAAAATCCTGATCTCAGGAATTGACAAACTTTTCTTCTGATTAAACATTTTTAAGCGGTATGGCTAATCTTAATTATAAGAAGTGGACGCTTTTCAATTTCCCTGTCAAACTTAATTTCATATATCATTATACTTCCCTTCCATGATAGTTATCGTATATAATATACAGTAAATTCTAGCATTATAACAGACGCTTCTTCATGTCACGTACATGAAATAGAGCAAATGTATAACAAATGAAGGAATTAGGAAATATCAGGTAGTGAACTCCAGAAATTAGAATAGCATCAAATAATAATTCACGATCGATACACTGAAATATATGTCAACCGCTTCGTTGAAACGGATATGGGAGGAGAGTATGTGAAATATTCACGGAAAATAATTATCCCTGAAAAAAACAATTGCAGTATAACCAACTATACATTCTCCTGCAATTATGCGAACGTACTGAACAGGAAAAAGATGCATTATTTTGTTTCGAAAAAACATACATGGGAGAAAGAATATTAAGAAGATCGAAGAAACTATTTTTGAAAATGTTTTCATAGAATATATATGTCCCACTGCTTAACTACCTGAATGAGTTCTATTGAGGAACGATTAGATTCTACTTCCTAGCAGCGAAGATCGGCAAGATATGTTAAAGGCCGTTATGATAATCTTGTTAGTGTTACTGACCTTTTGCAGCAACTGGGATGGGAAAAGCTTTCAGACCGTCGATTAAAATTTAGACTAAATCTATTATGCAAGTTCCAAACCGGTCTATTCTCTGACGACGTTGACAATATTTTACGAAATCCGACATACTACGGTAGATCAGATCATGAGAGTAAAATTAGGGAACTAGACTGCAGAACGGATAGATTTAAGATGTCATTTTTCCCACGAACGATAATGGACCATAATAGCTGCCATGAGACTTTTATCTAGGTTTGTCGTTAGGTAGTGTAGCTCTTAGTAGTGGTAGTACTCCTAATACTTGAATCCTTTACTGTTACCTAGTACATACTAACAGCACGCGTAGCATGTTTTCTACATGGGTCTTGAGTCCCTGTCCATCTGTGTAGTTGTAGAATGCATGTATATTGAGGTCACTCTCCATTTTGATGACATCTGTAGTGTAGTGTTGCATGCTTGTGAGGCTTCGCCTCATGACAAGCATTAGCGATTTGTGCTGATGCATAATTAGTCGTAGTTACACTAACTTTAGGATATAGTGTGATTTATGTTGGTGATTACTCACCCCCTGCCACACACCCCTGAGGTGGCTTGCAGGGTATTTTGTAGATGTAGATGTACTCAGTTGGTTTATGGTTAATGTGCACTACAAGTTGGAATTTCCGATTTCGGAACTGTGGCAATACGAAGTGATACCAGTGAGTATACGAGAGTGAATACCTACATGTGAGAAACAGGAAATTGATAGCTGGAAGATCGCCTTATAGGCACAGAGTAGAGACCTGGGTAGCGTGTCACAACCTTGACAATGAAGCGACCCTAGTGGTCTACTCCACTTATATCCTTAAAGGCTCCAGCCTTTTAAGGATATATCCACCGCATATATCCTTAAAAATCAGTAAGTTCATACCAAAAAAAATAAAAGCTACATTTTTTTAACAAGAAAGTGTTTAAAAAACTTAATCTGCTTCACTAAAGACAGATCGGGCTAATCAAATTAGAGCGATGTTTATAAATGTACGTGTGGTTTTTGAAAGAAACTAAGCGTTGGGTCGACTGGTAGAAAATTCAAAATACGGACTGAATGGCATTAGGTATAGTTTATGAAAAAAATCCTTCTCCGTTGTTCACCAAGCATTTTTTGGAATCACCACAGCCGTTTTGAACCTGAAATTTTCCACGTGGAAAAGGTGAGCCACAAGTTGGATGCACTTGAGCAAGTGGATACTCGGAAATATTGTAAAACGTGACAAATGTCACGTCCTTAATGACTTTATTTTTCACCCGCAATCCCCTCTGCTGAACCTCAAATCGCCTGAGGTCACCGTTTACCCTCCGTACACCGTTACAACCTCAACTTAGCGACATCGACGTGACTCATGGTCGAACAACTCGTGCAGTTCGTGGCGAACCGCACTTCCGAGACGATTCTCGTCTCAAGGTATTATTGAAACAGAGAGCCTTGAAGTTCTCACAAGGTGACTGCCGTGGAGGAGTCGATCAACTCACGGTATTTCCTGCCAGGCGGAGAGCACCGATGTTCGACGCCGTTCCTCGTGCGGAACATTATTGTAAAATATTTTGTACGCATAAATTAGCATTGAAAGTTGCGTCTTGTAAATCGGACATTTATGGAAATGCTAAGCAATTGCCTACACGAGAGATAAAAAAGAGCCCCAGCACTAGTTCTATACCTGCATTCATGCACAAAATACCATGTCTGCTACCTCAAGGGTGTGTGGCAGGTGTTCTTGCATTTCAATTCTACTTCAAAATTGGCAAAAGATGAGTAAAAAAATTCTTCGGGGCGCGAAAGGTCCCCGACCGCGTTGGCTTCACTCCTCCCCAACTGCCACCGCCAAGGCCACTCACGGCAGGTCCAAGACCAACGCGTGCCAGTGTTGCCAAATGTGCGTCTAGAACTTTCTGGCTTCAATCCTTGGGCCATCAGCCGTCATTCCAAACTGGCGAAGAATACACCGCACATAAAGAGGATGAGTCAGCTTGGTTTTCCACTCCCCCAATCTAATGTACCGCGATTACGTTATTTTTCACACGCATTAAGACATTATATAAAACTGTGCACTCTCTTTCAGCTGCCTCACACAACATTATGCATTGTTTCTGCTGAAAGATCGGCATTTTCTCGGCTCTAAAATAAAAATTTACAGTGTCATTTAATCCGTTTTGCTTTAATAAAACATGTGCTCAGCCGAAGGAACTCGCCGACTCGCAAGATATTGTTAGCTTAACAATCTAAGGTTTAATGATCGGTGAAGTGACTTAAAACCTCAAATACAGATGAAACTAATACACTAATTAAATCTGACGAGAATGATCGATATTTTCCGAATAAACTTCCATAAAAGCTATCTCCGAAGCATTCTGATTGGGTAGCAGAATGCTTTAGAATGTGAATACTGTCTTCTTAGCTCTCTTCCACGCAGATGCAATTATTGAAGGCACAGTCTGTTGTTAACATACACTCAACAAATTAGGTTTGAATCACTCCTACCTCCGGTAAATGCCTATGATTAAGTGATTTATTATTTTACTTGGATTGCAATATCTATCTTGGGATCAACAATAGAAATGACTACGGGAATGATAACTCAGGGACAGAAAACGGACCGCAAATAGTGTCGCGAAACAAGGCCAAATTAAAGGAGCGACTTCAAATGACGGCATTCGAGAGAAAATTGTCTACTTTGAACATGAGCAAAAGATTTAACCTGTATTTCTTCCTTCGATCAGTTAGAGATTCCTACCCTAATTCCGTCAACAATTCGGAACTTCTTAGTTTATCGTAACAATATTTTACAAACCTAACTGCTCTCCGTTCTATTCGATCTATTTCAGAGATTATTCCTACTTCGTAAGGTTCCCATATGGTAGTGGCATACTCCAAGTGAGGTCTCACGAGTGACAAATAACATCGCTCTTCCACCTTTCCGTCGCATTTTCCTAATATCCTTGTAATACATCTAAATTTGCCACTCATCTGTCCTCAGATTTCCCTAATGTATTTCCCCCAAGGCAGGTCCTGAGTAAGGGTCAAACATAAGTATTTAACTGACTCTACATTTGATAAGTTGGCTTGATTAATTGTGTACGTTTCATTGAGCGAGTAATTCATTTTCCAAAAATTCATAACAACGCAATTTTTAAAATTAAATTCCAACTGATTCTTTGAAGAAACCTACTCATTAAAATTGAAGAAACTTGTTGAAGAAAATAATTCTTTGATGTGTTTACCTCTATGGGCCTTAAGTACTGATTAAATATCTTTCCTTTTATTTTTCGTTACAAATCGGTCCTTTATCTTAATAATTTATTTATGTATCATTAGTGTCTAAATAGATGTTTTTTTGCATGTTTTTACTATTGAATCTTTACTCAATAATCTCAATCTTTACTCAATGGTTACTTCCCTACGACCGTGGTCTCAACATACATATTGCCGCACGCAATCTCCCGCATTGGATGCAAAACCTCCATAATTGGAATTAATTCGATCACTTTATGTTCATATTTCACTTACGCTTATATGTTCCCCTGGTGCGATTTCAAGTAAATGAACTATTTGCAATTATTTTTTTGAGGAAATGAGGAAATTCAACGGGTTTGCTCAAAAAGAGTATAGTTTGCGGGGTTTGCTACAAACCCTTGTGACATATTTAAGCCATCCACGTTTTTGTTAATGTTTAATTTGGCAATTGAACATCCACCATGTATCATATTGTGTGATAGATTCGGTAATTTGCTTATGCACGTAACAATACCTATTTCCCAAGTTGTTGGTTACTTGTTGCACACGGCACTTCGTTGGCAAATCCATTTAATTTGAACGACGAAATTGGATGCGGATTGACACAAGTACACAAGTCGTCATCACACGTGCATCGCCATTTCCTTTCGCATTAACTCGATTTCCCACGTACCAATTGTCGTACGATATTCCTATACAAGTATGATGCAACAGATGTGCTCCGTGGTGGAGTTGGACTGAAATTGCTGGTAGTCCGAAGTTTAGCATGAATTTAGTTCATTTTGAATGAAAGCAACAGAAAATGGTTTAATTTTTCATCTCAAAGTGTGAAGCTACCCAATCAGAGTCCACTAAAAAGGATGCATCGCTGCCCGCTCTATTTATATTTATTTTTTATTTTTATTTCTTATTCAAAAGTTTATTTATTTCTCATAACAGAGTGTCGTATGCATTTCGGTGTATAATTTCTTGTGTTATTATATTGTTAAAGTTATTTTCGCTTTATATTTTTCTTAAGGTTGTTTGTTTATGATAGTTAGCCTTGAATTTGTCGTATAATTATCTTTCCAACCTTGATATGTCTCCCATAACAGTTATTTGGATTTACTTTTCATTCAATCCTATGTATTTTCTTACAATTTCATTTGTGGTGGGAGTTTGTATGAAGTTTAAGAAATTTGAAGTAAGCACTTTTAGTTATATACCAATTTAGAAAATTATAACTCGCCAATAGAAACTACACCGGGGAAACCAAAGCTTAAATGCGTAAAATAAAAGTGAACGATAGGTGTTACGTTGGCAAAGGTTTATTAAAAGCACCGAACTATAACTAAACAAACCTGCAGTAGATAACTACCACATAATTTAGTTATGTTGACACTCTCGTTTGGTAGATATTTCTTAATTAACCTTCACATGTGTCATGGTTGTCTTTAATTTTATCTAATTTCAAGTTTTTCCGGTGAAACTTTATTTAGAAATTTTAGTTTATCAATTTAGTTGTCTCTTTATTTAAGTCATCGCTTTTCGTTCTCAAGACATGGTACACTACTACGTGAAATTGCATAGAGGTAAACTAGATATTCATTCGTATTATAAAAATATTCGAAAGAATTATGCCGGAGAAAAATATAAAAAATCACTGTGCGTACATTATGCATTCAAGGTTATTTTCTTTATAGAGGGCTTCCTTCTCTTTCCTAGAGATTACTTTAACCAACAAAACCGTTGCCACTTTAATATAGAGCACGATTAGAGGCAGAGGTCAACAATATTATCACCGACATTTCCTAACTTCTTGAGTAAATAACACGTTACGCAAATTCTGTGATCTGTTCTAAATTCTCCTAAAAGTGGCATAGGAAACAAATGCAAAGCGTTCTGCGCGTCCCCCGGATTTATTCCCAAGGTTCAACATTCAAAAATGGCGGCCCGAGGACGGGTCGAAGTGTGCACCCAATGCATCCTCGATGGAAGCGTCCTCGCACGGATCCTTGCGAGGAGGCTCAACCAATTCGGACATCCTTCAAGATGGCCGCCGTCCTCGGAAGGACGTATATGAGCACTTGGAAGGATCCTTACGGCGAATTCGGATGCGGCTGTAATCTTTTAATTCCGGAAGCCATCAGTCTTACAATTAATAATGTTGCATGATGATCTACGACATATATCCTTGTTTCCTTTCCTATCTATAATTAGCTCAGACAAGATTTTGTTCTCCGACCTTTTTAGATTTTCGGTATAATTCTTTTTAAGTTTTACCATACTATCTAATAATGGGGTTATGCCGGATTTTTGTAGACATCCTCGCTTGTAGTTCTCGCTTGTAGCTCTCATGCCCATTGCTTTCCCTGAAACACTTTCTATGTGTTTCAGGGAAACAATTTCTATGTCTTGGTTTCTAGGGAAATCTGACATATATTAAACAGGGTTGGTCCTAAGACTGAACGCCGGCTCAACCCCTGTGGAACGCCGGCTTGAATCGATCTCTTCGACCTATTCTCGTTTTTCTATTTAACTTCAAAAGTCCTGTTATTTAGATAGGTTGCTGCACATTTAACTAGCCATCTTGGCGACTTTGTCGTGATCATTTTGTAAAGTAAGCCATCATACCAGACTTTTTCAAAAGCCTTCGATACATCCAAAAACATCCCGACCGTTGTTATCTTCTTATTCGAGTTTTCAGTGATAAAGTCAAGTACACAATGCACTTAATGTAATTACACTATAGAATACGATGACATACATATATGTATTTTCCTCTTCGTATAACCTTCTATTGCATGAAATACGAGTAGTATCAATGAAATGTACGCTAACTCGTATGCCAAAGCTCAGCCGTATGCTGCACCCTCAGAAATGCTCCCCGTCTCAGCATTTAAATAGCTTTGAAACTCGGAAATATTTATAAATCAGTTCGCAACTCACTTAATTGTATACTCGCAATTCTTGTTATATTATTCCTCCCATAGCTTTAGATTACATATTTAATATACTCCGCGAGTCCTCGGAAGTGAACAGTCATCAGAAATACTCGTCTCGACAATGCATTTGATTTGAAACTCGGAAATGTTTTAAAAACATTTCGAAACTTTCCTGAGTGTGAACGCTTGTTACTTATTATGTCGGTCTTCACATAGGTTTTGATAATTATTATATATCTCCCGAGTTCGCAGAATTAACCCCTGCGGAGACGCACCATCTTGGGTCTTTATCTTCATAAGGACCCCTCTTGAGCTGTCTTTATTTTGGGTCGTTATGATAAAGACTTTTCACTCCATAAAGACGGCCTTATGAGTTCCGTAATCGCTCAAGTCGGTATGCTCACTGGGGGTCCTTATGAGAAAGACTTTCACCTCATAACGCCGTCCTTATTCCCAATGTATGGCAGTTTGATATGCAGTCGTTTTAGGATGGCAGAAAGAAGGAGGAAGTTGCTGGAGGAATTCAATGATTACTGCTTCTACATCTAAATCTACATCTACAAAATACCCTGCAAGCCACCTCAGGGGTGTGTGGCAGGGGGTGAGTAATCACCAACATAAATTACACTATATCCTAAAGTTAGTGTAACTACGACTAATTATGCATCAGCATAAAGCGCTAATGTTTGTCACGAGGCGAAGCCTCACAAGCATGCAACACTACACTACAGATGTCATCAAAATGGAGAGTGACCCCAAATACATGCATTCTACAACTACACAGATGGACAGGGACTCAAGACCCATGTAGAAAACATGCTAGGCGTGCTGTTAGTATGTACTAGGTAACAGATAAGGATTCAAATATTATGAGTACTACCACTACTAAGAGCTACACTACCTAACGACAAACCTAGATAAAAGTCACATGGCAGCTATTATGGTCCCTTATCGTTCGTGGGAAAAATGACATCTTAAATCTATCCGTTCTGCAGTCTAGTTCCCTAATTTTACTCTCATGCAATGCCATGAGAGCTACAAGCAATGGGCATGAGAGCTACAAGCGAGAACTACAAGCGAGGATGTCTACAAAAATCCGGCATAACCCCATTATTAGATAGTATGGTAAAACTTAAAAAGAATTATACCGAAAATCTAAAAAAGTCGGAGAACAAAATCTTGTCTGAGCTAATTATAGATAGGAAAGGAAACAAGGATATATGTCGTAGATCATCATGCAACATTATTAATTGTAAGACTGATGGCTTCCGGAATTAAAAGATTACAGCCGCATCCGAATTCGCCGTAAGGATCCTTCCAAGTGCTCATATACGTCCTTCCGAGGACGGCGGCCATCTTGAAGGATGTCCGAATTGGTTGAGCCTCCTCGCAAGGATCCGTGCGAGGACGCTTCCATCGAGGATGCATTGGGTGCACACTTCGACCCGTCCTCGGGCCGCCATTTTTGAATGTTGAACCTTGGGAATAAATCCGGGGGACGCGCAGAACGCTTTGCATTTGTTTCCTATAGCACTTTTAGGAGAATTTAGAACAGATCACAGAATTTGCGTAACGTGTTATTTACTCAAGAAGTTAGGAAATGTCGGTGATAATATTGTTGACCTCTGCCTCTAATCGTGCTCTATATTAAAGTGGCAACGGTTTTGTTGGTTAAAGTAATCTCTAGGAAAGAGAAGGAAGCCCTCTATAAAGAAAATAACCTTGAATGCATAATGTACGCACAGTGATTTTTTATATTTTTCTCCGGCATAATTCTTTCGAATATTTTTATAATACGAATGAATATCTAGTTTACCTCTATGCAATTTCACGTAGTAGTGTACCATGTCTTGAGAACGAAAAGCGATGACCTAAATAAAGAGACAACTAAATTGATAAACTAAAATTTCTAAATAAAGTTTCACCGGAAAAACTTGAAATTAGATAAAATTAAAGACAACCATGACACATGTGAAGGTTAATTAAGAAATATCTACCAAACGAGAGTGTCAACATAACTAAATTATGTGGTAGTTATCTACTGCAGGTTTGTTTAGTTATAGTTCGGTGCTTTTAATAAACCTTTGCCAACGTAACACCTATCGTTCACTTTTATTTTACGCATTTAAGCTTTGGTTTCCCCGGTGTAGTTTCTATTGGCGAGTTATAATTTTCTAAATTGGTATATAACTAAAAGTGCTTACTTCAAATTTCTTAAACTTCATACAAACTCCCACCACAAATGAAATTGTAAGAAAATACATAGGATTGAATGAAAAGTAAATCCAAATAACTGTTATGGGAGACATATCAAGGTTGGAAAGATAATTATACGACAAATTCAAGGCTAACTATCATAAACAAACAACCTTAAGAAAAATATAAAGCGAAAATAACTTTAACAATATAATAACACAAGAAATTATACACCGAAATGCATACGACACTCTGTTATGAGAAATAAATAAACTTTTGAATAAGAAATAAAAATAAAAAATAAATATAAATAGAGCGGGCAGCGATGCATCCTTTTTAGTGGACTCTGATTGGGTAGCTTCACACTTTGAGATGAAAAATTAAACCATTTTCTGTTGCTTTCATTCAAAATGAACTAAATTCATGCTAAACTTCGGACTACCAGCAATTTTAGTCCAAATCCACCACGGTGCACATCTGTTGCATCATACTTGTACAGGAATATTGTACGCAAATTTGTACGTGGGAAATCGAGTGCGTATGGAAATGGCGATGCACGTGTGATGACGACTTGTGTACCTGTGTCAATCCGCATCCAATTTCGTCGTTCAAATTAAATGGATTTGCCAACGAAGTGCCGTGTGCAACAAGTAACCAACAACTTGGGAAATAGGTATTGTTACGTGCATAAGCAAATTACCGAATCTATCACACAATATGATACATGGTGGATGTTCAATTGCCAAATTAAACATTAACAAAAACGTGGATGGCTTAAATATGTCACAAGGGTTTGTAGCAAACCCCGCAAACTATACTCTTTTTGAGCAAACCCATTGAATTTCCTCATTTCCTCAAAATAATTATTGCAAATAATTCATTTACTTGAAATCGCACCAGGGGAACATATAAGCGTAAGTGAAATATGAACATAAATTGATCGAATTAATTCCAATTATGGAGGTTTTGCATCCAATGCGGGAGATTGTGTGCGGCAATATGTATGTTGAGACCACGGTCGTAGGGAAGTAACTGTTGAGTAAAGATTGAGACTATTGAGTAAATTTTCAATAGTAAAAACATGCAAAAAACATCTATTTAGACACTAATGACACATAAATAAATTATTAAGATAAAGGACCGATTTGTAACGAAAAATAAAAGGAAAGATATTTAATCAGTACTTAAGGCCCATAGAGGTAAATACATCAAAGAATTATTTTCTTCAACAAGTTTCTTCAATTTTAATGAGTAGGTTTCTTCAAAGAATCAGTTGGAATTTAATTTTAAAAATTGCGTTGTTATGAATTTTTGGAAAATGAATTACTCGCTCAATGAAATGTACACAATTAATCAAGCCAACTTATCAAATGTAGAGTCAGTTAAATACTTATGTTTGACCCTTACTCAGGACCTGTCTTGGAGGAAATACATTAGGTAAATCTGAGGACAGATGAGTGGCAACTTTAGATGTATTACAAGGATATTAGGAAAATGCGACGGAAAGGTGGAAGAGCGATGTTATTTGTCACTCGTGAGACCTCACTTGGAGTACGCCGCTACCATATGGGAACCTTACGAAGTAGGAATAATCTCTGAAATAGATCGAATAGAACGGAGAGCAGCTAGGTTTGTAAAATATTGTTACGATAAACTAAGAAGTTCCGAATTGTTGAAGGAATTATGGTTAGAACCTCTAACTGATCGAAGGAAGAAATACAGGTTAAAGCTTTTGCTCATGTTCAAAGTAGACAATTTTCTCTCGAATGCCGTCATTTGAAGTCGCTCCTTTAATTTGGCCTTGTTTCGCGACACTATTTGCGGTCCGTTTTCTGTCCCTGAGTTATCATTCCCGTAGTCATTTCTATTGTTGATCCCAAGATAGATATTGCAATTCAAGTAAAATAATAAATCACTTAATCATAGGCATTTACCGGAGGTAGGAGTGATTCAAACCTAATTTGTTGAGTGTATGTTAACAACAGACTGTGCCTTCAATAATTGCATCTGCGTGGAAGCGAGCTAAGAAGACAGTATTCACATTCTAATGCATTCTGCTACCCAATCAGAATGCTTCGGAGATAGCTTTTATGGAATTGCATTCGGAAATTATCGATCTTTCTCGTCAGATTTAATTAGTGCTCTAGTTTCATCTGTATTTGAGGTTTTAAGTCCCTTCACCGATCATTAAACCTTAGACTGTTAAGCTAACAATATCTCGCGAGTCGGCGAGTTCCTTCGACTGAGCACATGTTTTATTAAAGCTGATTTCCCTAACTTTATCGTCGCACTTGCCAAGTACTCTTTTAACAAATCCCAATTTACGATTAGCTTGACCGGTAATTTCTCGAATATGTTTACTCCACGATAGATCATTAGTCAGTTTCACTCCGAGGTACTTAACCGATTCTACGGTGTCTAGTTTTATGTTGTTAATGCAATAGCTGTTACAAGGAGCGTTTTTCCGTTTCCAGAAATTTACAACAACGCATTTTTTCAGGTTTAATTCTAGCTGCCACGCATCGCACCACTCTTGTATTTCCTCGAGGTCCTTAGTTAGCGCTTCCTTGTCATTAAAGCTACGAATTTCTTTATACATCACTGCGTCGTCAGCAAATAATCTAAGCTTACTGTCAACTTTGTCACCGATGTCGTTTATGTACAAAAGGAACAGAAGCGGGCCTATGACACTTCCCTGTGGAACACCCGATGTGACTTTTGCATCTTGCGTGATGTTCCTCCTTTTCACATGATCTCATTGAATTTGCTAGTACCACGTCTCATGGTATGCGTGAATATTAAGATGAATTGTTCATTGAAGCATTCGCGGCTCATGGTGATCAAAAATGTTTTTCGGGTGTGCCGCGTGATGAGTGACCTTGTTGATGGTGAATGAAGATGAAGTGGCAAATTGTAAGGAAACAACCTTCAATGTAATTAATTGAGAGGTATTGAGGTAGAAACCGATGTTATTTCCCTTTTTCAAACGTCCATTTACGTGTTCAATAACCGTGGAAGTAACATCGCATGTGCGTGCATTAGTTCGTCCAATGAGGATGGCTTGTGATAGCCTTAGGAATGACGTCAGATGAGGATAGGAGGGGTTGAGGTTTTAAGGAGGGGAGGGAGCCGGACAAGCCTGCACCCAATCCGGAGCTTTTAAGCCAGCACCGGTTCTACTGCCACCAAGCGGAATTCATGGGAAGGTTAGTCGCTCGTGATCTCTCGTCGTTCACTTCATGGATGTGACACTCAATGCTATAAAACGGGGCTACTGGAACGTTACTAGTGGCGTTTTGGTGAGCGTCTCGAAAACTATTGGCTTTAAGCTCCGCCCACATTGTAGTGCGGAATGCCTAGTTTAAGGATACTCTTATACCCGGTATTTTTAAATATGGAAATGAAGGAATAAAACAGTATCTGAGATATTATTATTATTTTATTTTTCCAAACTGAACTGACATAGTTCTGAAACTGGAATTAATAAGAGATCATGATGAAACATGTAACTTGAAGCAGAAAAATTGCACATAATTGTTAACATAATTCAAAAGCACTAGTCCAAATACATTTAGTTCCAGCTGCAGAGAAACTGGGACAATGAAAGATCATGATAAAACATGTTACTAGTAGCAGAAAAACATAATTCTTAACATAATTTAAAAGCAGTCCAAATACATTTAGCTTCAGCAAAAACCAGCGAATACAACATGTGAAACAACCTAAACTAACATTAATTGGGGTAGGACTTGTAAATTATCTCTATGACCCACTTGTTTACATACTAAAATACAGGTTTGCACATGTGAGTTGAACATCGTACTAAGAGACTTATGGCTGCTCATAACTAGAAATTCATTAAATTTGGATGACAAAAAATTTATAATAACATAATAAAAACTAAAACCATGCTCAAAACAAGCCTAAAAACAATACAAAATAGATGGTATAACAAGAAAATGAAAAAATAATACACAATTAAAAACCTCACATGAGCAAACCTGAAAATAAACTTAAGTATACATTACAAAATACACTTACAATTTATATGACATAAGACAACCATAATATACTACTATACTTATTAAATGTGTACTTAAGTGTGATTATTTCTTTGTTTGGCCATGCTTCTTCATGTAGTAAGTACGGGCTGCTTGGTGTATAGTGTCCACTGTTTGTGTTTTTCTAGTGTCTCTACCAGCAAGAATTCGATTTATACTGGTGCACCACACAGTTACAAAGTGGTTTACCACCAATTTCAGAAACATATCCCTGAAACTGGGGTAATGCACTGCACAAAATATTTTTTGAAGGTCAACTCGTGCAGAGATTATTCTTTTCAAATGAGTACCAACACCTGGCTGGTGGGCCTGGATGGGCAACTCTTTGAAAATTAAATCTCTACAAGTGGTGAACGCTCTACTAAAACTCTCAGAGGGATGGCATGACCCTCGGAGAGCAGTCCACTCTTCACTTTGAGCAGAGGTCGCACTACTGTCATGAGTAACAACAGAGTACATTTTCCTCTTACACTCAAAGCATTTAACACGGCCCATTTTCTTTAGGATATCACCAGCTGATCTTGCTGCAAATGACATAGTGAAACTCATACTGGGGGTGTCACCAATCTCCTCTGATGAGTTAATGCCACTCTCTTCAAAAAGAGCATCATCAACCTCATCAGAGGTAACTTCAGAGGTAGAGGGTGATATACTCGATGACACAGGTGCTAGGTAGCTCCTCAGGTTATCAAGTAGCTCACAGTCATCCTCTTGACAGTTTGACCCCACAGAATGAGGGGCAACCATGTCATTTAGCAGCAATGCCTTGTATGCTCCAACAAAGTGGGAGCACGTTGGGGCATTATTTCTAAACCCATAGCTTCGAATACTCCCAAACTTATTTTCTAGTGGGTCCTGATTTAAATTCCTTAGGGCAAGGCACTTAAATCCAATTTCATTTAATCTTAGCCAAAGACATTTAATGTTTTTAATAGTCCTACCCCAATTAATTAAGGAGGGGATCCTCACTTCTTTGCTTCCCTTGATGTAAATCATTGACTGAAGGACTTTCTGGGCCCAACTCCAAAATACCATGTGCTGAGATGAAGATGAGACTGCACACCGCAGTGGCTTTCCAGGTGGTGGTATTTTTGAACGCCCATTGACACTGTCAAAAAGCCTGTCGAAAAAACACAGGAGCTCAGAGGTTTCCAAAGCTTCTGGGTCAATATCTCTGATGTAGGATGCTGGAAGAAAAATCGAAATAAACTATGAAATTCTGGTTTCATTACGAAATTTTTTTAACACAAAAACAAGTGGACCCATGTTACTTACGTCTTAATGACAGATATTTCATCACTGCCGCCACACGCTCACTGAACACCTGAGTGCAGTACTTCACCTTCATCTTAGGTATTTTCTCAGGTATGACATGGAGTTCTGTCAACTTAGGGAGCATCTTCAGGATATCTTAATCAAGGGTGTACAGCTGCATGACATGACGCCAAGAAGCAATTTTCTTGACCCCACCAGAGGAATATTTCAGGTCCTTTGTGAGTAGGCCATTGCGGATCCCTTTCATCAAGTGGGGAGGGTCAAACAGAGGAATTATTTTCTCACCATTGACAAGAAAATAATCATCTCTGTACTCCCCTCCAGACCTGAGGACAGACTGCCTTGTCTCCTCACACAATCGGTTGACTGCAGCCACATTCGAAGGTCCCTGGTCACATACAGTGGCATGGACCGATAGCCCAGTTTCCTGTATGCTACCGATTACCCGCTTCAACAAAACACTTAAGTCCGATGTTTTAATGGAACCTCCAGGAAAAACATAGGCCACAGGCTGTTTGTAGTTCCTCCTAAGGCCTCTCAACATAAAAACTAAGGCTTTATCAGCAAACCTCGGTGATCTTAACCCCTCCCCCAAATCTTCAAAACCCTCAATTAAATCAAGATGATCTTGAAAATCTAGGTGAGGAGTCAAGCTCATTTCATCAAACATTAAAATGCAATGTCGATCAATGTTCCGCACCTTACTAACTGTTGCTGACAAATGATCAAACATTGCATTGTTAATGCCCGTTGAAAAGGACAAGCGTGATAAAAGCCTTAGCAATGTGCGCCTGGAAGGAAGTGCAAACAAATTTGACAAAAATCTATAAGCCCTTCCACTTCTTTTCAGAAGAGAAAGAGACAGAATCTTATCATCTAATGTAAACCTGCGACCTTTGCTTTTCTTGGAGGACTGAGTGATTTGCGATTGCAGAAAGGACAAGACAGTCTGGGAAAGATTACCCGATGCCCCCCAACCCTGCTTAAAATATTTCTCTGAGAGCCTTAGCCTCTTTCTAATACTAACCAGCTTTTGAGAAGAGCGATGCATGTTCTTTTTCAAAATCTGATTAGTTTTATACAGAAACTTAGCCTTTGGGGTCAATTCAGCCAACTTTTTGACGCCAAGTTCTTGAAGGATCCCCTCCTTCCTGTCACGTCTGAAATAAGGCATGGAGAAATATGAGTAAGCAGTTTTTGAGTTGACCTTTTATGCACAAAGTTTATAATAGTATTATATTTATATATGACAATGAATAAACTTGTATTTCCTTACCTTTTCCTTTGGCTTGCAGGGAAGAGAGACCTTCTCAAAGGTGTTGATGGAATTAGAGAAGGAAAAGAGGTGTCAACAATATCACACTGTGCTGAAAGATAAGAAAGAGGAAAATATAAGTTATTTTGCCTACATCTGATTTTGAAGCTCATCTACGTTATCAATCATAAAAATTCAGCATTTCCCCTCAATTGAATAAGCCTGCCATTTCTATAAGATTCAATGGAAATCTTTTGGATCAAAAGCAACATGTCTGTGAAAACAAACCATATAAGGGTCAACTCCATAAATCAAGTGTTATTACTTTTAAAAGGATATGGGTCATTCCAAATTAGTTCAGCCACACCATGACACCCACGGATTCAGATTTTGACTAAACATGGTTCATATTATCCTGTATAGGAAGAAGTATCTGCGTTTTATACCTACTTCAAAAAGTAAACACAGCAGTGAACTTGTACATCCAAACACACATTTAAGGTAGGTATATATTATGAATTTATAATACTACATAATTTGTTTCATCACAATTTTTCCTAGGATCCTCAAAACATTGTGACCATAGCTGGAAAACATCTTAGATACAATTCTCAAATGAGAATCATTTTTTTAGTAAAATAGCACTACTTTAGAAGCAACTCTTGAGAATGGAAGGTATTGAGAACTTGTTTTAACTTTAAGGGTTGTAACTGAAATACTACTTACGGCTAGATAGATGAAATTTGGATTTCTCACTGACAAAAGTTAAAGGCATATGTACCAACATCTGGCAAAATTCGAGTCATTAATAGGTGTCAAAACCTCAGTTTTGTGGTTGAATTGACAAGGAATGACCCTTACACTACAGCAGGATCATATGTAACAAGGGTACATACAAGATTTATAACTATTGAAATATCAAATAAGGAAATTCATTTAGATATTAATAGCAAATTCATTTAGATTTTAATAGCAGCACATGGCTCTAAATTACATTGAAATTGACCTTCCAGCATTCCTATTAAGTCAAATCCTCATGACATAAAGTCAAATATAAACTTGGAGAGATGACTACTTATGTACTAGCAAAACAAGAAAACACACTAACATACCTGGTAGATGAGTAATCCCTTGTGATGTTGAAGGGATATCTTCCCATGACGTCAAAGGGATCACCATAGGCAACTTCACTGGGGTAACTATAAGCAAAAATAAGTATACATGTAGCTAGCTTACTTTATAGCAGGTAGTAGGTTCAGAAAATTAGAGAGGTGTTCACTGTACTGACATACCTGGTAGATGAGCAATCCCTTGTGATGTTGAAGGGATATCCTCGATCACCATAGGCAACTGCACTGGGGTATCTATAAGCAAAAATCAGCATACATATGTAGCTAGCTTACTTCATAGCAGGTAGTAGGTTCAGAAAATTAAAGAGGTGTTCACCATACCTGGTAGATGAGTAATCTCTTGCGATGTTGAAGGGACTGCAGATAATTCCATCTCCACCACTGAAATTAGCAACAAATACAAGATAAACTCAACTGTTCCTTAATCTGAGTTATGTAAAACGTTATAACTCTATAGAGTAGACATGCTAGACAAAAGGGTATATGAAGATTCATTACATCAGAACTTACCATCACTAGGGGAACTTTCATCCATGATATTACAATCAAATTCATCACAAGGCAATGGTACTGTGAAATATCCGGAAAAAGGACAACAAAATCAATGTCAGCAATGATAAAAATGGATTTTCATTAACTTTTAAGTCAAAATTAGTTCTGGAAAGATATCCTTACCTGGGAGGTTTAAGGTGGGTACAGCATTTTTTTTTAATTGGTTTCTATTTCCAATGTAGCAATCACTGGAGAAGTGATTTCCACACACTGTTCTCCGCTCATATATATCTTGGGGTGCTAAACTCAGCAAACCCCTATTGCCGGTGGCCTGGACCCATTTCCAAAATCTCCTGTGCGCATCCTTTGTGGGATGAGGAAATCTAACAAGTTAGAAACAGAATATAACAAATATTATTTATATTCAATGACAGAATTTTATATCCTATCCACGGAATGTCTCACTTTTCTTTTGGAGAACATATCCCTTGTGCTAGCTCTGGAATGACTTAAATGCCATTTCACTAAAAATTACTTTAATCGAAAAGGTTTTCAAGTTATTTTCTGAATGTCCAGTGGATGCCAGTCCATGGACGTCATAGGGATGTCATTTTCTGGATGTCCAATGGATGACATTCAGTGGACTTATGGAGGATGTCATCAAATGGTCATCATCTGGACGTCCATTGGGTACCATTCAATGGACTTCATACGGATGTCATGAAATTACTACCTTCTGGATGTCCAGTGGATGACAGTCAATGGACGTCATAGTGATGTCATTTTCTGGATGTCCACTGGATGTCAGTCAATGGACTTAATACGGATTTCATTATTATAACATCTATTGGACATACTATGGACGTCCCTGAGGGATCCAGGATGTAAGGATCCCAAATGGACATCCAATAGACATCCTGTGGCGGCTGGGTGAAAGCTTCATTCTACGAAATATTGTTGAACTAAAACGGTAATATCTCCTGCACACAAGGACTTTTCATAAGCAGTTTCCCAAAGCAATTATCATTGGTAGGTGAAATAACTTTGAGCAAGGTATATAGCATTGCATTTACAAGAAGTGACCACTTTCCAAAGGTAACGTAAATACAAATACGAATAGCAATAAGTTTTATTGTCACTCACCGATGCCGCGAACTATGTCGATCCTGGCACAGCAGAATGCAGCATTTGTTGCTGGGCATGGTAAAAACTGAAATTTATCAAAACAGAATCACTGAAATGCTAGCAGGTTTCGACGTGACTTCCGCGCTCTTCAAATTTCAAATACCGGGTTCCAAAGACGAACACATTTGGCGCTACCATCGCGGGAGCACCTTCGGGAAAGGGAGTGCCCAATCTATGGTTCACTTGCTTGGCGTCCATCCCGGGAGGAGGAAGTGGCAGAAGATCTCTTGCGTTCCAAGTTCGTCGTGTATCCATTCTTGAGTTTTTGACGTCCAGCTTGCAGTTCTGTGTTGGTAGCGTAATCATCCTTGTCTTCCTGCTTCTCTCTCTCGTAAGTATCGACACATTTATTCTTTTTTTACGGTGGTATTCTAATTTTCAGATTTCAATACGGCATATGCAGTGTCTGCAAGTGATATGGTAGATGAAACGACTTATTCCGGTTGGATTTATTAACATCTTAGTTCCTCATAATATTATTTGTGTTCTGGGTGGAAGTGAATATGTTGTTTGCTGTGTAATAGAATAGCGTTATAAATTTCTGATAGATTCAGCCTTTGACAAGTTTTCCAGGTTATTAAATTTTATTGCTTTGAAAGTTAGCTTTCGAGATTCGAGTACCGAAATCATTTTATTTGCGAAGGTTATAGTGGTTTGTAGCTAGGTGGCGTAATCGTTTGATTTTTATGGAGAGTGTGGTAGTTATTTTCAGACCGCAGCTTTTCTATGGTTGTCTTCACTTTGTCGTTAAGACGCCAGCTGCAGCATTTGTAGATACTTCCTTTCAATCAGCGTCATTCCCGTTGAAAACCACAAAAGAGCAGCCTACACATATTTATTTCAACGGTCATTTAAAGAAATTTAACGTCGTTTTACACGGCGAAGGATTTTGTACTAACGAATATACGTGAGATTATACAATTGTCGCTATAAAATCAGTAGTTTCTATTTTCCATTCAGGCACTGAGACATTCGCACAAGTGTTCATACAATTTACCGCATAGCACGATGTATTTTGCCTCATGCAAGGGTTCACGTAAGAGTTGGTACAAACAAATATACCGTGTAAAACGGCAATAACACTGTTCCCCGCAGTTTTATTCAGGAATTATTGAAGTATACGGATTGTAATTAAGAATATTCTCCGTAGGTATATTACTCTTCCGTTTAAGTTTTCGTCGCCTCCTAATTCACTCTTGGTTGAAATGCGAAGAACTTGTCTTCAAGTTACTGAAAAGTTTGAAAAAGAGTGTTTTTTTTGAAGTGCAGAGTTAGTCATTATATTGAAGAATAAACTATTTAAGTAATTTATAGTCGGTTGTCATTCCAATTAGCGGAATCCTTTGGAAGGTGAGGCGTTCGCTCACACGCGTTGTTCGGTCGACTGTGGTGAACCATCTTTGGAGAACGAAATGCTATCAGTTATCTTGTGTTCGGAGGTGTGGCTGTGTGTTAATTCATTTGTCAACAAGTATTACCTTGCCTATCCTATGTAAATCGTCTCCCTGCTTCTCAATCGTAGGTATGGGCACATATTCGTTATCTTCTGTTTTCGCAATATCACTTAACGGTTTTTAGGTAATGATCTGAGACTCATCAATAATACTTTTTTTTACCTATGTATATGGGCGGAATATTTTTAATTCGATATACGTATAGGAATTTTGTCATATTTTTTTAATGCTGCCACAGTATGTCGGATTTAATAAAATATTATTAACCTTATTAATCTTCAGCTTTGCATAATTTAGTCTCAACAATGAACAGGAGCAATGTTATACATCTTTAGGCGGCTAAAATACCTGATATCTTCCTTCACTTAAAAACATTGAACGGAATTAGTGATCACAGGCCAGTAAGCACTTAATTCCCCATAATTACTTTCAAAAAAGGCGACTACGACGATAAGGGCATAGTAATTGCAATGGGTGGATATCGATGGTTAAATCCTTTCGCTTCGGGTAGGTATCACTTGCCGTACGGTGGAAAGTGAAAGGTAACGTCAAGAATATCGTCATATTTTTTTAATGCTTCCTAGTGGCGTGGTTGATTTCTAAAATTACTTGTATTCAATTCAATTCGCTCAATTTATTTCTTCGGGTTAACAGAATTCTTTCTTTCATAGGCTTTTTCCAAAGCGTGAACTCGTGTGTGCCATTACTTCTCTTGCTTGAATGAAAATAGTAGTTTTCTTGTTCTTGTACATATCTTTACCGAAAATGGCTGACGGGCGAAAATACATGAGGTATTTTCGGGTTTGAGAAGAATTTTTGCAATTTAAGTTATTTATTCTATAAGAATTTTTTTACGATGCCACACTATGTTCACGGCTTATATCAGAATGGCGTTTATTTTTTTTTGTAATTGCGCACATTTTGTTCAGTAGTTTTCTCAAGGTGGGCTTTTAAATGCCCATAATTTCCCTGTATGCATTAAGCGCCAGCCGAAAACGTAAGCAACACCTTTTACATTGCAAAGAGTTTGAGGACAGCTCATGCCCTTAATACATTGAGTATAATGATATATTGGGTCGAAATATTTTACTGTATTCCCGTTTGAGTATGTGGTCACAGTCACGTAGCCATTTGGCCGTTCGACGCTGCCCGTGTACCCCAGGGGAGAAGAGATAAGGGCTTTCCTTTCCCTCCTGTGCGTGACTCCGACCACGGAGCGGGAGAGATAAGGAGTGAAGACGCAGCGGTCACGAGGCGTCCCGCGCCCACGTAAATCGACACAGCCCACAGCGAGTCAAACGAGGAATCTTTTCCTATCGACTCTTCCTTTCCTTTTTGTCTCCAGGGTAAAAATATATCACACAGTATATAACATTAACCTTTCTCGTTAGTGTAATCACAAAGAACAAGTTTGGATCATTGTCTCTGGACGTAGTTTCATTATTTTGATACTTCAGTTTTTTAAACCATATTTCTTTCCTGCAATCATTTTCGACATAATAATGGTCTTGAAGTTATAAAGTTATCCAGTTTAAAAAAAAGACAAGGTGTGCTATATACTTTCTGCTGAAATACAGTGATATTTGTTTTCGTATTCATTACGCTCATTCATATTAATGACGTATATAGCTTCAGGCATAACATTTCTGTATGACATGACATAATGTAATCTATTATTTTAATTTAAATTATATGTTTTTTCGTGCATGGGTCTGTTACCTTCAGAGCAGGCATATTGAATGAGGAAAATATTCACCAAATTGCGGTTGATGAACTTCATGCGTTATATAACGAACGCCGTCTTATGTGGCCTTCGATTATTATTCCTTTCAGATATCTTCTCGGTGTATCAATACATACCTGTCATCTCACATACCGTAGTGCTAGATGCCGTGCTTCTAGACGAGATAGAGTGCTTCCTAGCTAAATGGAAAATATTTCTTCTAGATCCTTCTGAGATTAAGTGAGCGCTGGATTTCTTCATATTTATTGGTCCCTGTTTAGAAGGTCACAGATGTAGATCTCAACAATAAGAACCTTAAGGAAATATAACAAGCGTATGAGTGGTTGAAGGTACTTGATAAATTGAAGTTTATGACACGTTGTTACGTTGGACTATGCAGCGTTTAATGTTTGAAAAATAAAAGCTACATGGTAATTATCTACCCCTACGGAGACGGAGAAATTAGCGCTATGCTAAACTTGCGGAATTTTTGAGCCATGACAGTGAATATAGTTTGCCGTAACAGAAGTATTCAAATAAAATCTTCCCAAAATTGAGACTTGTAGAATGTTTTGCGTTACGTGGATGACATTACCGAGAGTATGTCTCCCTGGTTTCAATAGTACCGGCTAAACTATTTGTTTTCATTATTCAAAAGCTTGAAAAATCATTTGACTTGACCGGGATCCCGGGCACATCATTTACGCAACCGCAATGATTGAAGGTTTTGATAAAAGAGTAATTGAGGTAGAAGAATTTTGAATGTAGTCACTCAATCGCTTATAAATTCACATAGGTAGAAGAGTTATGAAGAAGTTAAGAAGTTTTCGCTGGTTCCTCTCCGAATAGAGAGGCCTATTTGCCCACGTATCCATCCCACGCATCCATATTAGGATCAATAAGTTGCAGTTCCCTTGAGTCTGACTGTGTGTCTGCGTCACTTCATTCTTGTGGTCGCGACACATTACTCAGGTCTCTACATTGAGCCTTCCGAGGTGTTTCCGGCGATTTATTTTACTTCTTCATACGCGTCGGTATAGACACTCCTTTATTCACTTCGTATTGTCAACATTTGGAAGTCTGCAATTCCATTTCGAAGTGTGAGGTCACAATATGCATACTGCTTTTCATGGTAACATAATATAATGCGACTCATTGTGCTGCTATCAAGGTGTTCACGAATAAATTTGACACACAAACGTTTCTACTGTCTAGCTATATTGTTATACTCAATACTTGTATTTCCAATTCTTGGTTCTTTTCGATTACTAATTCTGTTGTACATGTAAAGGCGTTCACATCATTGAATTAGCATTAGACTTGGTTAAGCTGCTGATTTTATTACCTCGTAGTGCGTGTATTAAAGCGTAAGCTATTAAAGCGTTTCCCGTGACGTGGTATGGTCGAAGTTAATGGTCCCAGGTGTTCATTTATGGAAACGTTTCGGGTATTAAAATAAAAACATTGTGAATTCCACGAACAAAAAAAACAAATTCTAAAGAGTTGGTTGAATCGACATAGATTTGGTCGATGAGCGATATCATCAGGTAATACACAGATATACTAGCACACAATTCGCCACTGCTACGGGCTAAAGGCCAAAAACTCTTGAGGAGGCGTGGAAGGTATTTTGTAGAGGTGCCATTGCATGCTTTCACCTTAATACTTGAATACCTGTACATCTGTGATGTTGTAAAATACATATATAATAAGGGTATCTCTCCATTGTGAGTATACCTGTAGTGTAGTGCATGATTGAGAGGCTTCGCCTCGTGGCACCCATTAGCGATTTGTGCTAATGCATAATTATCCGTAGTTACATTAAATTTAGAGCGTAGTGTAATGCATGTTGGTTACTACTTACCCCTGCCACACACTCTTGAGGTGACTTGCAGTATATATTGTAGATGTATAAAATTACATGTACTCTAAGAGACATGGGGTGGAGTAGGTGGAAAGAGGAGAGGGTTGAGCTTTGGGTGGAGGGGAGAGGAGTGGGAAGTTGAGCGAGTTAGGAGAGGGGGTTGGAGAAGGGGAAGGAGGAATGGCGCTGCGGGGAGGTGGGGAGGCGCAGAGCTACTGTGTTCAGGATAGGGTGGGGGGAGGGGTTTGTTGTGAGACCATGAGGCACGTCGATGTCGCTAAGAGGAGGTTGTAAGGGTGTACAGAGGGTAAACGGTGACCTCAGGCGATTTGAGGTTCAGCAGAGGGGATTGCGGGTGAAAAATAAAGTCATTGAGGACGTGACATTTGTCACGTTTTACAATATTTCCGAATATCCACTTGCTCAAGTGCATCCAACTTGCGGCTCACCTTTTCCACGTGGAAAATTTCAGGTTCAAAACGGCTGTGGTGATTCCAAAAAATGCTTGGTGAACAACGGAGAAGGATTTTTTTCATAAACTATACCTAATGCCATTCAGTCCGTATTTTGAATTTTCTACCAGTCGACCCAACGCTTAGTTTCTTTCAAAAATCACACGTACATTTATAAACATCGCTCTAATTTGATTAGCCCGATCTGTATTTAGTGAAGCAGATTAAGTTTTTTAAACTTTTTCTTGTTAAAAAATGTAGCTTTTATTTTTTTTGGTATGAACTTACTGATTTTTAAGGATATATGCGGTGGATATATCCTTAAAAGGCTGGAGCCTTTAAGGATATAAGTGGAGTAGACCACTAGGGTCGCTTCATTGTCAAGGTTGTGACACGCTACCCAGGTCTCTACTCTGTGCCTATAAGGCGATCTTCCAGCAATCAATTTCCTGTTTCTCACATTCACTCTCGTATACTCACTGGTATCACTTCGTATTGCCACAGTCCCGAAATCGGAAATTCCAACTCGTAGTGCACATTAACCATAAACCAACTGAGTGGAATCTAATCGTTCCTCAATAGAACTCATTCAGGTAGTTAAGCAGTGGGACATATATATTCTATGAAAACATTTCCAAAAATAGTTTCTTCGATCTTCTTAATATTCTTCCTCCCATGTATGTTTTTCCGAAACAAAATAATGCATCTTTTTACTGTTCAGTACGTTTGCATAATTGCAGGAGAATGTATAGTTGGTTATACTTCAATTATGGTTTTTTTCAGGGATAATTATTTTCCGTGCATATTTCACATACTCTCCTCCCATATCCGTTTCAACGAAGCGGTTGACATTTATTTCAGAGATCGTGAATTATTGTTTCATTCAATTCTAATTTCTGGTGTTCACTACCTGATATTTCCTAATTCCTTTATTTGTTATACATTTGTTCTATAGTATGTACGTGACATGAAGAAGCGTCTGTAATTATGCTATATATTACTTTTTATTATATACGATAACTATCATGGAAGGGAAGTATAATGATATATGAAATTAAGTTTGACAGGGAAATTGAAAAGCGTCCACTTCTTATAATTAAGATAAGCCATACCGCTTAAAAATGTTTAATCAGAAGAAAAGTTTAAGTCAATTCCTGAGATCAGGATTTTTGTTCCAAATTTGGAACACTGGGAATAAACGAGTTAATGACCAGCCTGTATGTACGTGGTGCAAATTAAATATTTCACCCAAAACAAAATTGAGTAGGAAACATTTATAGCTTAATTTTTGTCCTATTATTAAGGTACCTTTGTTTACAAAACACGTCAGTGTTGTATTTGTGAATTTTCTTTTTTATTTAATGTTATATTTACTGTTATTCCGAAGTCTCTATATTTGTCCACATATTCAATTTTTTGTGATTATTTCGGCAAGGTGGTCGTTGAAAGAAAATCTTCCTACATTTTGTGGTTGAGGACGAAGTGATATAATATGTTGATTAGAAGATTTTGATAATTAAGTTTTCCATTGAAGTCAACTATGTTCGGAAAGTACTTTTATGTATCACTATCATTTACTGAATTACTTGATCCAGGTGTTTCTTATAATGTAGGACGTGAATTATTGATTGCCATGCTGTATGCTCGCAAATGTTTTAATTCTCAGGATTATTTATCAGAAAGTGCTTAAGTTCAAGTTGTGAATTTTGGATCTTACAACCGTTTTTTTTTTTATTTATACTGTTGTATATGTATTGGGAAGAAGTTGAAGGTAATACATTTATTTACTTCACTGCTTTGGTTGTAAGACTTATTCCGATACATATATCCATTCGATCAATTCTCATGCTATGACATTGGAACAACCTTATACAGGAAATATGGTTTTCATGGTTAAATTAAGTAGTATTACTGGTGTGAATTTATAAAAAAAGTTGTAGGAATTTCAGTGGATAAAAATTATTGTACAATTATTTGCAACAATGTTGTTCATTTATCCATGTAATCTATGTTCTTTAGTTATGCCCTTTCTTTTGTATTAGCACAAATTAAGTCTATGTATAAGTTGCTTTCATTATTTAATGCATATCAATGATTTGAAGTAAATTTATTTTATAATTACATATAATTACAGTTTCAATCATGATCATGTTTAGTTTCCATTGCATTCTTCTTGTATCTTAACCCAGCAGTCTCTTTGCCGACAGTGTAACGGATTCGGTCTTCATTTTTAATGATGTTATTATTCTACTGAAAAGCGAGCCAGCAAAACAGGTAAAACTCTCTCAATGCGAAATACTTGTGTGGTGATGTAAATTGTTGACTGCAATTACGCTGCGTCTTTGTTTGCGCAACCGAACGGAGACTCTGCCTACATCTCATGAAAGAGCAAGTAACTCTCGAATGTCACGGTAGAAAACTCATTCAAGATTTTTTTGGCCGGTCTCAAGTCTCGCGATCGATATTTTATATCATACAATCATTCATGTCGTGATCGGTGAATATGAACGCCTTGGTCATTGGAGAGAAGCCGTTCATCAATCTTTCTTTTAAGAGAACTTGCTCTTGGGATTCGATCACTCACGATCGACCCATCACTAGTTTCGCCGCAGTGCAGCATCATCAGGTACGCAGACATGTTTTCCACTCTATTATACAAAAAAAAGGTCTATGGATGAAGGAGAGGGGGCGGGTGAAGGGGAGGGAGGGGAAGTCACAGGTAAGGCGTTGGGAAGGTATTTGTTTGGATTGGTGGGGGTGGGAGGCTCTATGGGAAGGGGTGAGGAGTTAGGGTATTGGACATAATCCGGGAAGCGGACGCTGGATAGGGCGTCGTGGGGGGAGGCAATTGCCTCGGCAGCGGGGGATTGGTTGTAGGTTGAGGGTGGTGGTTGAGGGATGAGTAAGGACGTGTATGGGCCGCATCCAGAAACTGTGCTGAACCTGCAGCGGAGCCTGCTGCTGCATGCTATATCCAGAAACCCCGCTACTCCAAATCGCTCCAAATTGGTGGGGGCAGTGTTGCCACATTTATTTTGGGCTACATTGATGACGTAGACGAATGTAGTGACATTTATGTTCCCCTAGATGCGGGCATCGGGAGGAACTAAGGGCGATAATTGAATAACGAATTTTCAACGTGACTTTGTTAGTAAACAACATGGAGACAGGGGAAAGGAGCAGGATTTCCACGGAGGAGAAGAATTTAATAGTAAATTTAGTTGTCGCGAGGAAAGCTGTATTGGAGTCCAAGAAAACGGATGCGTTAGTATTTCCATGGGATTCTCCCGGTCCCTTAAGTTTCTTCTCGGAATCTGATGGCCTTCATTATGTACTAAATGCCTCAAAAAATTGGCAAAATTATCATCGAGTACCTGCCGATACATTTTGACGATCTGCGCGCTCGGGAAACTCTAGACAAGTACCTAGGTACCATGCGTCTCGACTATAGTATCACAGAGTAAAGATATACAGAGAGGACAGATGGCGACTATATCATTGTTTTCTTGTAATGGGAATTGCGCACGGCGGCCATATTGAAAATAAGTGAAATATGCGGGAAATTCGAAACAAATCAAGCGCCTACGACTTTATGTACATGAAACATTGGCGTATTAACTATCAAATTACCGTCATTATACCAGTAGTTTGATGCAATATGTATAAGGACATCAGAAGCAGACATGCGCTCGCTAAAGAAGCATTTTCGAAGAGAAGGGAATTGATGAGGGGCGGTCTGATAAGAGACGTAAAGAAGAGGCTGGTGTAAACTTTCATATGGAGCGTGGCGCTATATGGGTCGGAGACTTGGTCATTGCGAAGGGAGGATGTGCGTAGACTTGAGGCGTTTGAGATGTGGGTTTGGAGAAGGATGGAGAAGGTGAGCTGGATGGCGAGGAAGACAAACGAGGAGGTATTGAATATGGTCGGAGAGGAGAGGAAGCTCGTGGCAGAGGTTCGGAGAAGGCAGAAGAGATAGATGGAGGAGGTTTTGAGAGGAGAGGGCATGTTGAAGAGAGTTATAGAGGGGAGAACACTGGGGAAGCGTGGGAGAGGAAGGAAGAGGATAGGAATTCTGGACGAAATTGGATTATTAGTCGTTATGGTTTTAAGAATGTAAGTTAAGTTCTTCGTAATTACTCCCATTCTATAAGCAACAAGGGATACAGTGGAGATCTCACTACTCTCCTGTGGTAATTACCTGAAATTGTTGTAGAAGAAATCCTTTTGTAATTTTTCACTCTTTTTTAATAAACTGACCGGTTTCAATGCCTCATTATCATTATGACAGTTGGATTACATGTTTAAGCAGAATTGGCGTCATATTTAAGGGTACAGGATGAGGGGTTGAAGGAGGAGCTTTGAGATGAGGAGAGATCAGATGTTATACAACCCCTCCCCCATATCCAGTCCTCTAAATTTAGACGCCAACTGTACTTGAACATGTTGACACACTCTGATGATGATGTATAGACACTGAAACCAGTCAGTTTATCAAAAAAGTGTGTAAAATAGCAACGTGATTTTTTCTTCAACTTGTCACAATTCCATAAAGTCACTTCGCCTATCATAACATAATTAGCTGAAATATGAAGTTCACGGTTGTTTTATTAGTGCCTTGAATGCAACATAGCCACATTAGCATGAGTATCACGTACATAAAGATCTACAGTTATATCAAAATTTAATATGGTATCAATAAATGCCATGAGCCTACCTAGCCATACAAAAGTAAAACAGTATAACCTTCCACAGCTGCTGTTGACCTGAACATGACATACAGTGAATAATGACATATCCAGATTAAACCGAAGCATTAAAAGAAAAGTATGTCCATAATATGTGCTACAGGCGATGCAGTAGAGAGATCTCATCATTCTCTAATTAAAACTTGCCACTTTACTTACATTATTTATTTTAGATCCCAGTTATTATCAGCCTACATAGGTAATAGGAGCAAACTCTCTGCCAATAAATATTCCAGTTATACTCCCCTTTGCGCATGGAATAGAATAATACTGCCAAATACTGCATCTTGGACATATTGCAAATATTGTAAGGAAGAAGGGAAAAGGAAACAGGGAATACGCCATAAAATTAATTACACAACTAAAGTTCCTTGAATAATATAAGTTTATTTTGATCACAAAATCAATTTTTTCAATCGAATTCACAAAAGCAAGCAAGCAATCGATTTTTTTGGTTGCTACATAACGTGTACAACATTAACCTTGTCTATCTTTCTACTTTTTCTGTGAATACCAGCTGCGTACAGATTCCAATGAATTATTACTTTCAGCAGTCTTTAGCTGCTGAATCAAAACTTCACTTTTCTTCTTCAAACGATGAATTTCAACCCTCTGCCTATTTATGACCTTCTTCAACTTGCTGATGATATCAGCATCACATGGTCCAGTTGGACTGGATCCCGTCAGGTCACTATTACCAATTTTTGGCAGTTGCCCTTCCTCTGGAATAACCACATTACATCGGAAAAACTATAAGTACTCAGTAATTTTAAAAGAATCATTCCTATTTCCCATAGGTTTACTTCAATGCTATAAAATTCAGACTTCATGGGTATAGGCATATTATCCATTGGATGAAACTGTTAATGATGCATCAACTGAGAGTCTATCATCTTATTTCTTGAGTTTTTCAATATTTATGAAACTTATAGCAGAACTGAGTGATGGCATCGAGACAAAAAGGTATAATAAATGATAAAATAGGAATACTACAAGGCCAATACCATGTATATTTCTCACAACTATTTCCAGATTGTTTAATCTCAGTTCAATGGACTCCAAAAATGTTTTGTACCTCTTTGTTTTAACACTAAATAACAACTATAAAACAAGAATATAATTACAGTACTACGACAGTAACTACGGTTTAAAAGCTGAGATTTTACGCAGTATCATAATTACATCAAAGTTTGTGAAGTTGTCTAAATTGACAAGCAGCTGCCAGGTCATATCATATTTTGAAAAGGCATACACAAGCATTATAAAAAATGTACATCCTCATATCTCACATGTTGCTCATCCGATAAACTAACGTTTTGAAACATACATCAACGGATAACTTCATAGTAGCATTCTCCGCACAAGCATCAGCATCATGCCTTGGCTTCGGAAATTTTCTTTGGCTGGCCATGGTCGGTGAAGGATTAGGCACATCAAATATATTAGGGACCGCATTGCCATGCAATCGTTTTTTTTTAATTACGGAACATTATCCCTTCGATGTGCACACTACAAATCCTGCAGTTGTTATTCTGATAACTGGGGGTCTTGCTTTCCAAATCCAACCGACGGCAACTAATCACCCATTATTTGCACCTGCATCATAAACACATATTGTTATCAAACCATTTCCGCTATTTCAATTCACCAGCGTGTAGAAACAGAAAAATTATAAATGTTTCAATCCAAATGTGTGACCAGTAAACATTTATGAAATAACTTACCTCACAGGGTCTTTCGGGAAACTGTTCTTTTCTTCCGCCATTCCCGAGTTGTTCTTGCAATTTATGGCTGAGCACCAAGCAACACCGCTTCTTCTTGTTTTACTCGTCTCCTCAATCATTTTCCTTGAGTCCCTCCAATACCAGTCACAATGTTAATTTCGTGAAATGGGTGATGAAACGCGATTTATCTATAAAATTCCGTAACTCTCAACCTAGACCTTACCAACGCTCGCTTCGTTTCCTACTGCTCAACCCCGATTCACTCATTTAGAACATGGCGAAATGCGCAATGAGCGATTACCGCTTTCAGCGCCATCTGTCCTCTCTGTATATCTTTACTCTGTGATAGTATACTGCCGATCGCCGATGATTGCCGTCTGGCCCCGGCACTACTCTGGCCCCGGCGGTAGTGCCGGGGCCGGGTAGTTGCCGGCGCGCCGGGGCAAGCCGGCCGGTGTACCAGGCGCTAAGTTGGGTGGGAAAGCAATACCCCATCAAGTTTTGCTCACGAAGTGTCGGCACCAACTTTATAGGTGATTTTTTAAATAAAATGTTGTTAAATCTAGACGTTAATTATGAAAAGTTTGCGCTCTCATTTCTTTTGAAGGTAGCTATTGCTGAATAATCCTTCGCCTCACCAACATCACTCGTCATGGTGGGTGGCAAATATACACGTACAACTGTCGATCGCATTTGTGTAGTGGGATATTCAAATATGCATTGCATTATAACGCCCAAAGATGTACGACATTCATTAAGACATTCATTATGAGATGAATATAACGAGATATTGTCAACGGACGTAGAAGCACTATGCCATTTCCATCTATCTCTGAGACATTCCCATAAACTTTTACTCATCATTTCAGTAACAAAATTACACATTTTAGGTACGCTTACACGTAATTGTACATGGTTTTCCATGGCTTGGAACTCTCATTACTTTTACTAGCAGTAACTGAGAATGGATAGAGCTGGCTGGAAGACGGCTTTCTTGTTTTGAGTGTTTTACGCAAACTGTATACTTCACAGACAAAGCGGTGATTTCAACTTTCTTTGGGCACTTATATAAAAATATAAATGGTTTACAAGGCAACCCACGGTCCATACCAAAGTTAATACATATCATAACGGCAAAGCCGAAGACGTTTCAGCATAGTTGTGTTGACAGTAGTTATTTTAGGTAAAAAAAGTATGTCATGAGCATCAAGGCAAGACATTAAATATGTACATAATTTGTTTTTCTTAAATTATAAATGGTTTTCAAGGCATGACAGGACCCGTTCGGAAGTTAATAGCAATTAAAACGGTGAAGCCGAAGAGGTTTCATCACGGTATTGTTGACAAAAGTTATTAATCGTTATGTTAAGTAAAATATTAATTCATCAGCATCAAAGTCCGTTGTTGAAGCATTCATACTATTTTTTACATAATAAGAAATGATTATCATGAGCTTATAGCCCTTTAAACGTCAATAATTAATAATTATAAATGCGAGACGATAAGCAGACGAAATCCGGCGGCCATGTTACTTGTAGCGAGTAGCATGGCATGGACCTCACTAGACTTTGCAGCGGGTGATTGTAGCGGAGCTCGGCCGCTATAGCAGCTACGTCACCATCTGATGACGTATCCAGCAGTAGTGGGGTTTCTGGATACGGCCCTAAGAGAGGGGAACGGGAGGGTTACAAAAGTTTAGCTTTACAGTGTTTCCGAATTGTTGAAGGAATTAGGGTGAGAATCTCTAACTGACCGAAGGGAGAAATACAGGTTAAATCTTTTGCTCATGTTCGAAGTAGACAATTTTCTCTCGAATGCAGTCATTTGAAGTCGCTCTTTTAATTTGGCCTTGTTTCGCGTCATTATTTGCGGTCCGTTTTCTGTCCCTAAGTTTTCATTCCCGTAGTCATTTCTATTGTTGATCCCAAGATAGATATTGCCATTCAAGTCAAATAATAAATCACTTAATCATGAGTATTTACCGGAAGTATGAGTTATTTAAATCTAATTTGTTGAGCGTATGTCAACCACAGACAATACTTGCATCTGCGTGAAAAAAAGCTAAGAAGCCAGTATTCACATTCTAAAGCAATTTTCGGCTCCTCCACGGCAGTCACCTTTTGATACCTCTGAAGGCTCTCTATTTCGATAGTACCTCGAGACTAGAACCGTCTCGAAGATGACGGTCGCAACAAAATGCACTCATCTAGATCTACATCTACAAAATACCCTGCAAGCCACCTCAGGGGTGTGTGGCAGGGGGTGAGTAATCACCAACATAAATTACACTATATCCTAAAGTTAGTGTAACTACGACTAATTACGCATCAGCATAAATCGCTAATGCTTGTCAGGAGGCGAAGCCTCACAAGCATGCAACACTACACTACAGATGTCATCAAAATGGAGAGTGACCTCAATATACATGCATTCTACAACTACACAGATGGACAGGTACACAAGACCCATGTAGAAAACATGCTAGGCGTGCTGTTAGTATGCACTAGGTAACAGATAAGGATTTAAGTATTAGTAGTACTACCACTACTAAGAGCTACACTACCTAACGACAAACCTAGATAAAAGTCTCATGGGAGCTATTATGGTCCCTTATCGTTCGTGGGAAAAATGACATCTTAAATCTATCCGTTCTGCAGTCTAGTTCCCTAATTTTACTCTCATGATCTGATCTACCGTAGTATGTCGGATTTCGTAAAATATTATCAACGTCGTCAGAGAATAGACCGGTTTGGAACTTACATAATAGATTTAGTCTAAATTTTAATCGACGGTCTGAAAGCTTTTCCCATCCCAGTTGCTGCAAAAGGTCAGTAACACTAACGAGATTATCATAACGGCCTTTAACATATCTTGCCGATCTTCGCTGCACGCGTTCTAACTCAGTTTCCAGGCCTATCTCATAAGGATCCCAAATACTGGCGGCATATTCTAAGTGGGGTCTAACGAGGGAGAAGTAGCTGATTTCCCTAACTTTATCGTCGCACTTGCCAAGTACTCTTTTAACAAATCCCAATTTACGATTAGCTTGACCGGTAATTTCTCGAATATGTTTACTCCACGATAGATCATTAGTCAGTTTAACTCCGAGGTACTTAACGGATTCTACGGTCTCTAATTTTATGTTGTTTATGCAATAGCTGTTACAAGGAGCGTTTTTCCGTTTCCAAAAATTCACAACAACGCATTTTTTCAGGTTTAATTCTAGCTGCCACGCATCGCACCACTCTTGTATTGCCTTGAGGTCCTTAGTTAGCGCTTCCTTGTCATTAAAGCTACGAATTTCTCTATACATCACTGAGTCGTCAGAAAATAATCTAAGGTTACTGTCAACTATGTCACCGATGTCGTTTATGTACAAAAGGAACAGAAGCGGGCCTATGACACTTCCCTTTGGGACACTCGATGTGACTTTTACTTCATTAGAGATAGCGCCATCTAATACAACCCTTTGCACGCGATTACTTAAGAATTCTCTAATTCAGGAAACTACGTCGTCGTCTAAACCGTAGGATTTTAATTTCATGAGTAGCTTACTGTGTGAATCTTTATCAAATGCCTTTTTAACCCATTTAAACCCAAGCGGTCGAAAACGACCAGGGTGCCATTTTATCCCAAGTGGTCGAAAACGACCTACGTGGAATTTCTTTGCTCCACACGCCGGCAATCTCCCAATGTATCTATAATACAACTTACATGTAACTGTAGATATCTGGGAACGATGTGGGAATGAGATCCCGCAAATAAGTAAGTGTAGTAGAGATTTCTGATTCGTGAACTTCGGGAAGCGTTTTCTTCATTGACATGCCAGGAAAAACGGCTCGGTAAGTCTTGTTTTTTTCATTTGGTCAATATCAAATAACTTATTTTTATGATAAAAATGGTCTGTTCAACTATACAAGCTTGAATTACGTATTTATCTAGAGTCCTATCCAGCATAGAGCTTAATTACTGCTAAGTGGTCGTTTTCGACCGCTTGGGATAATACATGCTATATTTGCTCGATTATCGTAGCGAATCGCTAGGTGAAAGATTTGTCGTCCCATGGTTTTGGCCGTGGGTTTGAGACTACCCATCGCTCTGAAAGATTATAATTCTCTAAACCCTTTGTTACATAGTTAGATTGCCGTAGAGTCTATTATTTTTATGTTCTTATGCTCATATACCCACAACTATGCACGTGTTTTCTATTTTGTTTAGAGGCAAATGTCTCACCGCCGCGAAGCAATGATAACACTTCGAAAATAGAGGAATGTGAACGCTTGAGTGACGATGATATTCCCAATTCCATTTATGCATTGGCTCCAATCGAAACTTCAGCTGAGACTGATGAAGACTCTGGAGAGGAGGACGGTTTCGATCCGTATATATATTGAACCGTAATCAGTTTATGTATCCGGCGAAAGTGTCTTTCGGTGAACGTGATGATAAGTGTGAAGGCATTCCTTATGTAGAAAGTGTAAAACTTCTTAAGAAGCTGAAAGTAAGTGAATGGGTCAAGAGAGATATCGGTGATGTGCATCCTATACCAGTGCCTGTAGATCAATATTTCCTTCCTTCTCTAACAATTACGGAATATTCCGAGAAAATCGACTTCGTGAAATTGTTTCTCAATCGAGAAGTATTCGAGGATTTGGTGTAATACACATCAATGTATTCCTCTAAAAAACAATATCCTCCATATGACTGGTGATGATATGTATGCGTTCAGAGGAATTTTACTTCTATCGGGCTACAATTCATGCCCTCGCCGAAGAATGCATTGGGAAAATAGAGCCGACACCGAAAATATGCTTGTGAAATACACCATGAGACGGAATCAGTTTGATGAACTATTTCGTAATTTTCACGCTTGCGATAATTCCAAATCAGACGTTTGTGAACTTTTCGTACGATTAGCTCCATAAGAGCGTTTTGCATCAATTGATAAAATATTTCGGAAAGCATTCGTGCAAGCAGTTTTTGAAGAAAAAGCCGGTACGTTTTGGTTGTGAAGCTTGGTTGTTGGGATTCAAATCAGGGTACTATCTGACATATATGTAATATCAGGTAAAAGAGTCTTCCAATGACAAGAATAAGAATGAATTTGGCTTTGGAGGTTGTGTTCTTTTCAGTTTTGAAGATTTACTAAAGAAATCATACCCAGGATTTTAATTTTCCTTGTTTTTTGACAATTGTTTACCAACTCTAAAGTAATACCACAACTCTCAGAAAGAGGAGTAAGTGCTATTGGTACTGTTCGTAAAAATCTAACGGAAAAATGCGCCATAATATCAGAAAAGGACATGAAGAAAATGGAAAGAGGAGTGATTGACAAAATCGTTGAAAAAGAAAGAAATATTATCGCAGTGGAATGGAAAGATAGCAATACAGTTTTACTTCTCTCAAACAAATTTGGCATGAAGCCTTTATCAAGAGCAAGGTGATATTCCTTGAAAGAAAAACGAAAATAATTAAAATGTACAACAGATATATGGGTGGAGTGGATCAAATAGATATCATATTTCTAATAATCAGATAGGTATACGCGGTAAAAAATGGTATATGCCTATTTTCTTTTGGACCATAGATTTTTGTGTAAACAATGCATAGCTCGTCAGTAGCTCGTATGTGAATAGGTGGGATAAGCTAGAGTTTTTACACCAGGTTGTTTATTCTCTCTTCAAAACCTATGGTACAGTCCTGTTCATTAAAAAATTACCACCTCGGAGCCCTGTTCAAAAAAAAGTTACCACCTCAGAGCCGAAGAAGTTCTAAGTCCGCACTTTAGGGAAATGTTGCAACATTGCGCCCCCCCCCCCTTTCACTGAGGGGGGGGGGGCGAGAACGAGAACCCCTCCTCCCCTCAGTCGGGCAAGTAGAAAGGCCGACGGAAGGAAGATTTTGGCCCGCGAAAGGATATTTTGTGAGGGGAGGGGTAGGGTCCGGGCTTCCGTTTGCTTTATGACATGACGGAAAGCCCAACATATCCCCACGGCTCGTTTCGTTCTTTTTAAATACTTATTTCTTACCGACCACGGGACCTCTCCTTCTCTCCCACTCCCAGCAGTATACAATGTCGCCGCCTCATTCCATCCAAATTCCTTCGCAGGTCTCGCTGGGAAGTCCACCCTTTCCGACAAGCTAAGGAGGTGGAAGGGGCTTTCTTTCACTTCTGAGCATTTATTGCCCACCCGGTGTTTAAGTTGGCGAGTGTGCGAATCCAGCACAGCCAGTTGTTAGTCCACGATAGATTTACGCTCGAAATTGAGCAAAACAAGCATTGAAAAACAAATTGGTCGATTTCACCAAACGCATAGGAAGAGTACGAAAATGCATTTTTAAATCCGCACGTCCCTCCTCTTCCTTGCTTTTATATGAAAAGATTCGCAAAATAAATGTGGAAGTCCAACGACCTACCCGCGAAACTGGGACACGTATCATTTCGTGTCTGCCACAGCTCTTCCCATTGCGGAGTTGGAGGAACGATGATATTCCACATGCCATTTTGCCATCACTCGGTAGTGACATATCGAGTTACAGGGGTCATAATGAACTTAGTGAGGCTAGGTAGTAACATAGTGACAAATGTGAATTCGCTATGCTTCTTTTCCCTTTTCTTACAAAAAATTTACTCCTGTGCAACAAAAAATATACCACCAAAATGTTTTTCATTGGCGTATTATTCCGTTTATATTTTTAAAATGTCTCATACGTTGAGACATTCCGCACAAGCTAAAATAAATAATCAAAAGAAGCAGAACTGCTTCGCATCTGATGAACTCTTGATCATTTCAACATAATAGAATCACTATTCTTTATTTGACAAGGAATTGTTACCATCAAAACCGTAAATACATTAGTTTAATTTATGCATTCGATTCGATACGATTCTGAGCGAGGATAATGTGTGATAATTGTCTTTGCGTGATATAAAAAAGTGGACGATGTATCACTTTCAGCGGGAGTTTCCCGTTCTGTGATGCAGACCTGCGATGGATACTTGTGTCCTGTCCTGGGATATTTACCCCACTGAAATTCGCAGATATTTCCCTCTTTCTTCCTCACTCATAAGCAAACGGAAGCCTAAAACGACCAGATCGAATGGAAGGGGCGATCAGCATAAACACCACTTCTTCCTTCCTTCGGCCTCCAGCCGAAAAAGAAACCGCAGCCCATTTCAGGTCACTTTTTAGAGGGGTACAGCCTTTCCTCAAGCCAGGATGGAGGGGAGGGTTGTTTCGTTTGGAATATTTATTGCCCGCCGGATGGATGGATGGATAGAAAAGAATGGATGGGGTCGTCAGGGTCTTGCCTCTTTGCAAAGATCCTGGATAATTGAGTGAAAGCTGAACTCACTAATTGAGAGGACTGAAGAAGCATTAGAGACTAAGGTGAATTCATAAGAGTCACTTGCAGATTCAAGTTAAAAAAAACAAAAACGAGAGAAAACATGCGATGCAAACTCCAGTAGCTAATGCCACGTTTTTCAAATGCGATGTAAGCAACACATAGTCCGACTGTGAAAAGCGCAAGGGTTGATAATTGAAGGGTGTCCTGGGTAATCATTTTGATAAGTCTCTGCCTCTCGATACAAGATTATTAGGAATTATGGAGCATTCAGTGATTAGGTCGCAGTGTAATAAAAGCCGGTGAGACGTAGTGGTGCCAAGTTTCGACATTGCATGGCAATAAGATGTGTCTGTCCGGCAACCAGTAAATTTATTCCCCAGTAATTTCTACCTCAATACAAAAACTGAGCGCAGGCATAATTCAATGATTGAGTTGTTCGAAATTGGTGTCCAAAGCATTCGATAAGCATTAAGCTATTTTAATCATTATTTGAAGTAAATAAATCTCCTAAGTTAAAGTTTCATTACTATTCGCAGGGAAAAATATCTAATTAAATATCGAAGACGCGTAGTCGCATTATTCCAAACGCGACAAAGGAATAAGAACTGGATATGAAAGAAAAATTAATTGCTTTTTATTGAAACCATTAAGAGGATATTCCTAGCGCATTTATACATCGCCGCTAGAAACATTTTGCCCGTAATTTTCGCGAGAATGGGATGTATTACAATTCGAGCCTGACATCTTTAGCTACAGTACTGCAGAATCAAGGGATCTGGTTTCGAATCCTAGTCCAGACAATTGATTATTCTCATTAGAAATTTGACATATTCGTGAAGTAAATTGCGTCATCAAATTCCACTCATGCCGCGTATATCCATGCACCAGGCGAGATTGATGAAGCACTTAAATGCACTATCTAAAATGTTAAACAAACTCAACAAATAATAATCATAATAGGAATGTAGGCACCACAATGAAATACATATAACGAAAATACGTCAACACTTCAATCATTTTTTACGCTAATAATTTCGCGTAAGAAAAAAGTATTTTAAAAAACGAAACGAGCCGTGGCTTGCTGGGCCGTGTTAGGATTTCCCTCATGTAGCAGTTATCAACTGCGAGAGATCTTTGAGCGACCGAACCAAGCCATTGCCCTTTCATTCTCGCCCAGTCATAAAGCAAACGGAAGCCCGGACCCTACCCCTCCCCTCACAAAATATCCTTTCGCGGGCCAAAATCTTCCTTCCGTCGGCCTTTCTACTTGCCCGACTAAGGGGAGGAGGGGTTCTCGTTCTCGCCTCCCCCCCCTCAGTGAAAGGGGGGGGGGCGCAGTGTTGAAACATTTCCCTTAAGTGCGGACTTAGAACTTTTTCGGCTCCGAGGTGGTAACTTTTTTTTGAACAGGGCTCCGAGGTGGTAATTTTTTAATGAACAGGACTGTACAAAGCGAAAAGTCACTACTCTAGACAGATAGTAGAGTATTATTAAGTAAAGTGTAAAGTAGAGTAAATATTTATTTTTGTTTAAACATTGGATGAAATAAATAAAGCCCTAAGTTAGCAAAGGTAATTTTATAATGAGTTTTCTTATGTCTATGACAGAAAAAGATATTGGGGAAAAGTGGGAGTTGACGTGTCATTTTATGCCCCATTATCCCAAGTGGTCGTTTTCGACCTCACCAGAAAAAATAGTTTTACGGTTAAAATTTAAAATGTTCAGAGTTTAAGTGTCAATTGTACAACATTTAAATACATAATTAACTTCCTGTACGCCAAAAAAACAATTTTGGAATTCTGGGCATTCGGAGGTATTACCTATTGCACAGTTGTGGGCTTAAATGGGTTAAAGTCAAGAAAAATTGCATCAACTGGAGCATCATGTTCACCCGAAACTAAAATATCGTGAGCAAAAAGTGCTAATTGAGTTTCGCAAGATCTTCCCTTTCTGAATCCGTGTTGTGTTTTTGTTAATAAGTTTTCTATATCGAGGTGTCTCATAACTGAACTAACAATTATATGTTCAAGGACTTTGCAAGAGATAGATGTGAGAGATATCGGTCTGTAGTTCGATGGCTGTTCCTTATCACCGCTTTTGAATATGGGAGTGACATTTGCAATTTTCCAGTCCATGGGTACTTTGTGTTCGTTGATGGATTTACTAAATATATTGTGCAAGTAGGGTGCTATTTCACAAGCTAATTCTCGATACACGCGGGCAGGAATTTCTTCAGGACCTGGGGATTTATTTGGACTTAAAGATTTTAGCAAGTTTTCTATTCCTTGAGTGCAAATATCGATAGGCGGCATCTTTTGCTGGAAGTGATCATTTAACTTTACGGATGAAATCTGCGATGACTTGGTGAACACACTTTGAAAGTAGGAATTTAATAAGTTAGCCTTCTCCGAGCTGCTTGTTAATAATTCGCCATTTTCGTTTCGTAGTGGAATAAATGTTGATCTATTGCCTTGAACTTCCCTTACGTATGACCAAAATGCCTTTGGATTGTCCTGTAATTGTTCTCCTAATGTTTTTATTTTAAAATCCATGAATGCATTCCGAAAGGCTTCCTTTGTAGTGGCTCTAGACAATTTGTATTTTTCAAATATTAAATTTTGATCACTAGTGGACAAATCTCTACGGAGTTTTTTCATCTTGGCGTGGCATACTCTCTGACGTCTTAACGATTTTCTCACTTCTGCATTGTACCATCTTGGTTCGCTGCCCTCTTTTTTTACTTTACTTGGAATGTATTTTCTGATCCCTGAATGTACGATCGAAAGAAAAGCTTTCCAACTACCCTCCGTGTCTAACTTTAAGCTTGATTCCTGGAATTCGGGAAGAGAATTTTTTAGATGACTCTTAAACGCATTGAAATCGGCTTTTTTTAAAATGTAGAATTTTCTTCTTTGTTTAAAACTTTTAATGATACTCAAGGAGAACTTTGCGGTAACTACTCTATGGTCACTAATGCCCTCACCAGTGTTTACCTTAATTACTTGTTGCGGTATATTTGTTGCCAATAAATCAAGAATGTTGTCCCTAATACTTCTTGTTCTTTGGCTTAATCTTTTATTGCTTACCCTTTATATGCTTATTATAGTTCGTTATGGTCCTCTTAAGGTTGCTCTTATCGTGTAATACTAATCAAAACGTCATGACAGATACGTAGTTTCACAATTGGAAGGAATGGACATGAAGTTCCTTCTTTCAACAGGATCACATTGAATGAGCTAGTGTCAAGTCTCATGGTATGCGTGAATACTAAGATGAAATGGTAAATGGTAAGAGAACATCCTAGAATGTAATTGATTGAGAGTAATTGAGGTGGAAACCTACGTAATTTCCGTTTTTCAATCGTATATTACCATGTTCTATAACCGTCGAAGTATTATCGCATGTGCGTGCATGTATTGATGACATCTGTAGTGTAGTGGTGCATGCTTGTGAGGCTACGCCTCGTGACAAGCTATAGCGATTTATGCTAATGCATAATTAGTCGCAGTTACACTAACTCTAGTGTATAGTGTAATGCATGTTGGTGATTACTCACCCCCTGCCACACACCCCTGAGGTGACTTGCAGGGTATTTTGTAGATGTAGGAGAAAAGGGCTCCCATTGCAGTTCCCTTGAGTCTGACTTTGTGTCTGACTCACGTCATTCTTGTGGACACATTACTCAGCTCTGCATTGAGCCTTCCGAGGTTATTCCGGCGATTTATTTCACGTCTTCTTACGCGTCGGTATAGACCTTTACAATGTATTTATTTGTATGTATTTAGATCGAGAAATGGTGATTCGATTACAGAAATTAGTAGATAATCCGATCACACTTTCCCGTCCTTTTTTCAATGCACGGCAAAACAAGAAAACGGGGATCTTTGATCGTGGGACTTATAAATAATGATGTAACAAATATTTAGACTATTGTATTATTATGATATCAACAGGAGGACTTGCAAATGAAGGAACAAATCAAGTGTGCTTGGTGAAAGAATGGGGAAACAAAGAAATTACGTTGACTTCGCGCGAAAGAAGAAAAAATAAGCCCTATGGTATTCGCGAAAAAATATTTCCACTCATAAAAAAAAACTTCGAATAGAAAAGTAAAAATTAGATTTTAACATAGAATTCCACAACGGAAAAACAAAGAAAAAAAGCATAAAAAAATTTGTCGCCGACGGGAATCGAACACGGTCCCTCCGCTCCGGAGCCCAGCACGCTAACCACTAGACCTAACGACCTTGAAATCATTCGGTGATAAATAGGGTTTTTATAACATCTATAAATCTTTAAACGCCTTTTTTGTTTAAACTATTGAATATATACGCCCATATGTGGGGTGATTCGTGAAAAGCATTCGAAGTTCTATATGCATACCAATTTTCATCAAGATCTGCGACCCGGTTATCGGACACTCCCCTTGTCAGTCTTAATTTTTTCCTCTCTTTTAAGAAATACGTCATCTTCTTTCGTTTATATCCTTTGCGGAACCGGTATTTTCGATACACTTCTGAATCCTCCATACCACGATATTTTACGTAAAATACGCCACTCCCGAATAAGGAACAGCAGTACTCCTATCATACACGCAGCAGACAAATATTTCTGCTCCACTTCTGAAACAGGGTCAGCAAAGCCAAGATTTACACTCGCAGCAGTCGCAATTCCGCTCCGTCTCGATGCTCCTGACTCGCGTAAGTGAGGAAGCGCAGAAGGATGCGTATGGCTGCCGCCCTGTGAGTCGACTGATGGTGAGGGGGTGTCGGGCGCTGCAGGAGATCCACGCCAGTCATAGTATTTCCCGCCCATGCCACGAAAATCGCTCCGCGGAATTAATGCCATTCTATCCGGAATACGGTTTTTCGTAGCGCGACTCCATGATAAATAAATTATTGAAAACAATAGAAGCTTTCAATCTAGCCGCCGTCATGTTGTTCCTTTTTTTCTTATTGGCTGTTTGATGACGTCAGACGACAAGGCGCGAGTTCAGCCTGTCCACGTTCATACCCTGTCCACGCTTCGGCGGAGAGTAGAGTAGCTGGAGGTGGGGGTATAAGGCGGTGGTGGTGGGCGCAGGCCGTAGTAACGCTAGTGAAAAGACACGAAATATGCGTTTGTATTTTCCACACCTTTATCTATATTTTCGGAAATAAGGTGCTGTAAATACTTCTCATGGAAAGATGAAGGATAAACCTTTACTCACAGTACGTGATATCTTTGGTTTTCGGCATCAAAAACCGAACTAAACCATGTTGAAAAACGACAAAAAGTGTATGCATGTGTATGCTTGTGAGGCTACGCCTCGTGACAAGCTATAGCGATTTATGTTAATGCATAATTAGTCGTAGTTACACTAACTCTAGGGTATAGTGTAATGCATGTTGGTGATTACTCACCCCCTGCTACACACCCCTGAGGTGGCTTGCAGGGTATTTTGTAGATGTAGGAGAAAAGGGCTCCCTTTGCAGTTCCCTTGAGTCTGACTGTGTGTCTGACTCACGTCATTCTTGTGGACACATTACTCAGCACTCTGCATTGAGCCTTCCGAGGTTATTCCGGCGATTTATTTCACGTCTTCATACGCGTCGGTATAGACCTTCCTTTACTCACTTCGTTTTGTCAAAGTTTGGGAGTCTGCCTTTCCATTTTGAAGTGTGAGGTCACCATATACATGGTAACATAATCATTCTGCTGCTGCTATAAGGTGGCTCATGCATGTTCACGAAAAAGTTTGGCATACAAAAGTTTCTACCGTCTAGCTTTATTGTTATACTCAATATTTGGATATTCAATTCTTGTTTTTTTCAATTAATTATTCTTTTGTTCATGTAATTTCGTTCACATCATTGAAGTGACATTAGACTTGGTCAAGTAGATGATTGTATTACCTCGTAGTGCGTGTATTTAATTAAGCTATTAAAGCCTTTCCAGTGACGTGGTATGGTCGAAGTTAATGGTCCAAGGCCTACCTTCATGAAAAAGTTTCCGACATTAAATGAAAAACATTGTGCATTCTACGTATAAAAAACAAACCCTAAGTAGTAGGTAAAATACGACATAGATTTCGTCGTTGAGCGATATCATCAGCTAATATACAGATGGACTATCCTTCAATTCCCCACTGCCTCGGCCTGAAGGCTAAAAACCCTTGAGGTGGGTTGCAAGGTATTTTGTAGAGGTACTAGTAGCCCACAGTGCATGCTTTCAGCTTAATCTACAACTACATCTACGATGTACCGTGCAAGCCACCACTAGGTTGTGTGGCACGGGGTGATTCCACACCAACCGGTAAATGGGAGAGTGATAGGGACAACCCATGTCCTTAATACATTGAGTGGAATGATACTTTCGGTCGAAATAATTTACTCTGTCTTCTCGTTTGAGCATGTGGTCGCAGTCACGTAGCCATTTGGCCGTCCGACGCGGCCCGAGTTCCCCAGAGGAGAAGAGATAAGGGCTTTCCTTTCCCCCTGCGCGTGACTCTGACCACGGTGCGGGAGAGTTAACGAGAGTCGAACTTGAAGACGCAGCTGTCTCGAGGCGTCCCACGCTCACGTAAATCGACACAGTCCACAGCGAGTCAAACGAGAAACATTATTCTCTCGACTCTTTCTTTCTTAATTATCTCCAGGCTAACAGATGGACAGACTCAAGACCCTAGAAGAAAACATGCAAGGCGGGCTGTTAGTATGTACTAGGTAACAGATAAGGATTTAAGTATTAGGAATACTACTACTACTAAGAGCTACACTACCTAACAAGCCTTGATAAAAGTCTCATTGGCAGCTGTTATGGTCCCTTATCTTTCCTGGGGAAATTGACATTTTAAATCTCCGTTATGCAGTCTAGTTCCCTAATTTTTTTCTCATGATCTGATCTGCCATAGTATGTCGGATTTAATAAAATATTATTAACGTCGTCAGAGAATAGACAGGTTTGGTACTTACATAGTAAATTGAGTTTAAATTTCAATCGACGGTCTATAAGCTTTTCCCATCCCAGTTGCTGCAAAAGGTTCGTAACACTAACGAGATAACGGCCTTTAACGTATCTTGCCGTTCATCGCTGCACGCGTTCTTACTCAGTGTCCAAGCCTATCTCATAAGGATCCAAAATAATGGCGGCATATTCTAAGTGGGGTCTAACGAGGGAAAAGTAGCTGATTTTCCTAACTTTATCGTCGCGCTTCGAAGTACTCTTTTGACAAATCCCAATTTACGATTAGCCTTGCCGGTAATTTCTCGAACATGTTTACTCCACGATAGATCATTAGTCAGTTTTACTCCGAGGTACTTAACCGATTCTACGGTGTCTAATTTTATGTTCTTTATGCAATAGCTGTTACATGGAGCCTTTTTCCGTTCCCAAAAATTTACAACAACGCATTTTTTTTAGGATTAAATATAGCTGCCACGCATTGCACCACTCATGAATTGCCTTGAGGTCCTTAGTTGGCGCTTCCTTATCATTAAAAGTACGAACTTCTCTGTACACCACTGCGTCGTCAGCAAATAATCTAAGATTACTGTCAACTTTGTCACCGATGTCGTGTATGTACAAAAGGAACAGAAGCGGGCCTATGACATTTCCCTGTGTGACACCTTATGTGACTATTACTTCATTAAAGACCCGTGTAATACAACCCTTTGCACGCGATTACTTAAGAATTTTCTTATCCAGGAAATAACGTCGTCGTCTATGCCGTGGGATTTTAATTTCATGAGTAACTTACACTGGGAAACTTTATCAAATGCCTTTTTAAAGTTCAGAAAATTCGAATCAACTGTAACGTTATGTTCACCCGAGACTAAAATATAATGGGCCAAAAGTGCTAATTGAGTTTCGCAAGATCTTCCCTTTCTGAATCCGTGTTACGTTTTTTATAACAAATTCTCCATATCGAATTGTCTTATAACTGAACTTACAATTAAATGTTCAAGGACTTGGCATGATATAGATGTGAGAGATATCGGTCTGTAGTATATCCAATCTCATCCAATGCCCTACATCAGATAGCTACGACACCTAACAGAGGGGACAACATTCTTGATTTATTGGCAACAAATATACCGCAACAAGTAATTAAGGTAAACACTGTTGAGGGCATTAGTGACCATAGAGTAGTTACCGCAAAGTTCTCCTTGAGTTTCATTAAAAGTTTTAAACAAAGAAGAAAATTCTACATTTTTAAAAAAGCCGATTTCAATGCATTTAAGAGTCATCTAAAAAATTCTCTTCCCGAATTCCAGGAATCAAGCTTAAAGTTAGACACTGAGGGTAGTTGGAAAGCTTTTCTTTCGATTGTACATTCAGGGATCAGAAAATACATTCCAAGTAAAGTAAAAAAAGAGGGCAGCGAACCAAGATGGTACAATGCAGAAGTGAGAAAATCCTTAAGACGTCAGAGAGTATGCCACGCCAAGATGAAAAAACTCCGTAGAGATTTGTCCTCTAGTGATCAAAATTTAATATTTGAAAAATACAAATTGTCTAAAGCCACTACAAAGGAAGCCTTTCGGTATGCATTCATGGATTTTAAAAGAAAAACATTAGGAGAACAATTACAGGACAACCCAAAGGCATTTTGGTCATACGTAAGGGAAGTTCAAGGCAATAGATCAACAGTTATTCCACTACGAAACGAAAATGGCGAAATATTAACAAGCAGTTCGGACAAGGCCAACTTATTAAATTCTTATTTTCAAAGTGTTTTCACCAAGTCAACGCAGAGTACATCCGTAAAGTTAAATGATCACTTCCAGCAAAAGATGCCGCCTATCGATATCTGCACTCACGGAATAGAAAACTTGCTAAAATCTATAAGTCCAAATAAATCCCCAGGTCCTGAAGAAATTCCTGCCCGCGTGTATAGAGAATTAGCTTGTGAAATAGCACCCTACTTGCAGAATACATTTAGTAAATCCATCAACGAACACGAAGTACCCATGGACTGGAAAATTGCAAATGTCACTCTCATATTCAAAAGCGGTGATAAGGAACAGCCATCGAACTACAGACCGATATCTCTCACATCTATCTCTTGCAAAGTCCTTGAAAATATAATTGTTAGTTCAGTTATGAGACACCTCGATATAGAAAACTTGTTAACAAAAACACAACACGGATTCAGAAAGGGAAGATCTTGCGAAACTCAATTAGCACTTTTTGCTCACGATATTTTAGTCTCGGGTGAACATAACGCTCCAGTTGATGCCATTTTTCTTGACTTTAAAAAGGCATTTGATAAAGTTTCCCACATTAAGCAACTCATGAAATTAAAATCCTACGGTTTAGACGACGACGTAGTTTCCTGGATTAGAGAATTCTTAAGTAATCGCGTGCAAAGGGTTGTATTAGATGGCGATATCTCTAATGAAGTAAAAGTCACATCGGGTGTCCCACAGGGAAGTGTCATAGGCCCGCTTCTGTTCCTTTTGTACATAAACGACATCGGTGACAAAGTTGACAGTAAGCTTAGATTATTTGCTGACGACGCAGTGATGTATAGAGAAATTCGTAGCTTTAATGACAAGGAAGCGCTAACTAAGAACCTCGAGGCAATACAAGAGTGGTGCGATGCGTGGCAGCTAGAATTAAACCTGAAAAAATGCGTTGTTGTAAATTTTTGGAAACGGAAAAACGCTCCTTGTAACAGCTATTGTATTAACAACATAAAACTAGACACCGTAGAATCGGTTAAGTACCTCGGAGTTAAACTGACTAATGATCTATCGTGGAGTAAACATATTCGAGAAATTACCGGTCAAGCTAATCGTAAATTGGGATTTGTTAAAAGAGTACTTGGCAAGTGCGACGATAAAGTTAGGGAAATCAGCTACTTCTCCCTCGTTAGACCCCACTTAGAATATGCCGCCAGTATTTGGGATCCTTATGAGATAGGCTTGGAAACTGAGTTAGAACGCGTGCAGCGAAGATCGGCAAGATATGTTAAAGGCCGTTATGATAATCTCGTTAGTGTTACTGACCTTTTGCAGCAACTGGGATGGGAAAAGCTTTCAGACCGTCGATTAAAATTTAGACTCAATCTATTATGTAAGTTCCAAACCGGTCTATTCTCTGGCGACGTTGACAATATTTTACGAAATCCGGCATACTACGGTAGATCAGATCATGAGAGTAAAACTAGGGAACTAGACTGCAGAACGGATAGATTTAAGATGTCATTTTTCCCATGAACGATAAGGGACCATAATAGCTGCCATGAGACTTTTATCTAGGTTTGTCGTTAGGTAGTGTAGCTCTTAGTAGTTGTAGTACTCCTAATACTTGAATCCTTATCTGTTACCTAGTACATACTAACAGCACGCCTAGCATGTTTTCTACATGGGTCTTGAGTCCCTGTCCATCTGTGTAGTTGTAGAATGCATGTATATTGAGGTCACTCCATTTTGATGACATCTGTAGTGTAGTGTTGCATGCTTGTGAGGCTTCGCCTCATGACAAGCATTAGCGATTTATGCTAATGCATAATTAGTCGTAGTTACACTAATTTTAGTGTATAGTGTAATGCATGTTGGTGAATACTCACCCCCTGCCACACACCCCTGAGGTTGCTTGCAGGGTATTTTGTAGATGTAGATGTAAAGTCTCAAGCGCTCCTAGGTACTAAAATACCCTGCCCCTACCCCTGAGGTGGCTTGCAGGGTATTTTGTAGATGTAGATGTAGGTGGGATAACGAGAATATTTTGGAAAACCATGAAATACTGGAGTTATCCTGGAGTTGGTGCTGTTAGGTAACTAGAAGAACTAGAGGCGTTTTTTTTCGGCACACCTTTTTTTAGTGCTTTGCATTGGTGAGAGTTGCCCAGTAGCCTCCCGAGGCTCTTGTTCTGTCTGAGTAGTATCTGGGGATTCAGCATTTCTTTTTTAGGTTAGACAGTACGACAGGTAATTGTAGTGGGTTATTATAAAAAACGGTCGCCATGTAAAAATTATTATCGGTGGTGATTTTAACTAATCCTCGATAGATCGAGTGACAAAGTGTTCCAAAAATGTTGACAAAGATACAAATTTGGACTACACTCTTCTCTATATATTAACATCTTCAGCTTTGCATAATTTAATCTCAACAATGAACAGGAGCAATGTTATGCATCTTTAGGCGACTAACATACCTGATATTTTCCTTCACTTAATAACATTGAACGGAATTAGTGATCACAGGCCAGTAAGCACTTAATTCCCCATAATTACTTTCGAAAAAGGCGACTACGACGATAAAAGCATAGTAATTGCAATAGGTGGATATCGATGGTTAAATCCTTTCGCTTCGGGTAGGTATCCCTTGCCGTACGGTTGAAAGTGAAAGGTATCGTCCGGCCGTGACACTTCCTCGAGCGAGGAAATCCAGAGAAAAAAGTTGATACACCTTATTTATATTTATGTTAATTATCATTTTGGACACTTGAATTAAATTCAAGATGATTTTCCGCTGCTTTGAAATAATTGTAATTGCGTTATACTTTTAGAGTGGGATATTTATTACTTAACGCAATCAATATAATGCAGCTAACTAGTGCGCGTCACCGGCAAATTGTCTCATTTTCAACGTTTAGATGGATTCAATTTTTAATCACACCATACATACGAAAGTTAATTGAAATAATGTATCAACAACTCAATTGTCCAAAATGTCTGAAATATATCCAAATTTAGAACCACAAGTTTCCCTTTGGCCCCTGAATTAAGAATTGTGATCCATTGGTGGCAGATTGGGAAGATCAATCAATTTATAATTCGCCATCGTCATGTGAACTTCAGGTTCAAATGAACAACGTATATCTTTCGCATGTATTGATCTGATAGCTGTAAATATGTAGTTGCGATTACGACGAGGAATAATTGGGCCAGTTTCAGTGCAGACAAAAATTAGTATTGCGTCTTATAATTTATGAACGCTCCTTTGCCTAAGTGTTTAATACTTTTATGTTTCAAATATTTATCATGCTAAGTTTGAGACGTTCACTCTTGTTTCTTTACGGGTTTTAGGTGTAAAATAAAGGTTTATTTTCAAAACACCCATTCTTAGTTTAGTGTATGCCTGGATTTACGTAAAAAACTGTTTTGGACATGAGAAATCGTCAAAATTCGGAGTAAAAAGAATTTTAAAAGTTTATTTCCTCCAATTAAATGTTGAAATTTTATTCGGCATGTCAGTCCCTTCCAATTATGAAACTACGCGTCTGTCGTGACATTATGATTATTATTATAAGATAAGAACTACCCAAAGAGGACCATAACAAACTATAATAAGCATTTAAATTGTTAAGGATAAAAGTATAACGAAAGAACAAAATGCATGATAACGAAAAGGCGGGATTACTCATCAAAAAACATTTTGGTTCGCGAAAAAAATTCAATTTGGAAAATCTGATTTTTAACGTATCTTTTAGCAATAATGTAAGTAGAACTTTCTTGTTATCGTTAATTATTTACAGTTACAATATATTTCGCGACTTCTGCTTGAGAAGTCAGGTCAAACATTACTTTGGAGTGGAAAAACAACAAAGTGGTGAATTAAGAAAGACTGAAAGAAAGGGAAGGAGATGGAAGAATTGTTTAACATACAAATGACGATGTCCATTAAAATCTAGAATGTGAAAATATTTATCCTACTGTTTGAATCATTGATTTTATTACCTCGTGGTGCGTGTGTGTATTTTAATAAGCTATTTAAGCGTTACCCGTGTCGTAGTATGGTCACATGTAAAGGTCCCAGGCTTAACTTAATGGAAAAGCTTCCGGCATTAAAAGAAAAGCATTGTGAATTCCACGTACAAAAAACAATGTCTATGTCGTACGTTAAATACGACGTAGAATTTCGTTGCTGAGCGATGTCATCAGCTTTTGTACAGATGGACTAGCACACAATACGTCACTGCCACGGGCTATAGACCAAGAATCCTTGATGTGGCTTGTAAGGTATTTTATGGATGTGCTAGCAGCCCGCCGAGCATGCTTTTAGCATAAACCTTAAGTATCTGTCCATTTGTGAAGTTGTAAAATACATATATAATAATGGTATCTCTCCATTGGGAGCATACCTGTGTTGTAGTGCATGCTTGAGGGGCTTAGCCTCGTGACACGCATTAGCGTTTATTGTTTATTCATAATTAGCCGTAGTTACACTAACTAAAGTGTGTAGTGTAATGCATGTTGGCTATTATTACCCCTGCCACACACCCTTGAGGTGGCTTGCAGTGTATTTTGTACATTTATATAAAATGCATATACAGGAAGAGACATGGGGTGGAGTAGGTGGAAAGAGGAGAGGGTTGAGCTTTGGGCGGAGGGGAGAGGAGGGGGAAGTTGAGCGAGTGTTAGGAGAGGGGGATGGAGGAGGGGAAGGAGGAATGGCGCTGCGGGGAGGTGGGGAGGCGCAGAGCTACTGTGTTCCGAAGAAGGTCGGGGGAGGGGTTTGTTGTGCGATCATGAGTCACGACGATGTCGATAGAAGGAGGTGGTAAGGGTGAGGGTATACGGAGGGTAAACGGTGACCTCAGGCATTGGGAGGTTCAGCAGAGGGGATTGGGGGTGAAAAATAGAGTCATTACTGTCGAGACATTTTTCTTGTTTTGCAACATCTCCGAATTTCCACTTTCTCAAGTGTGTACAACTTGCGGGTCTTCTTTTCCACGTGGACAATTTCAGGTTCAAAACTGCCGTGGTGATTCCAACAAATGCTTGGCGAACAGCAAAGAAGGATTGTAGTTGCTAAAATATGCCTCATGCTTTTCTGTATTTAGAATTTTCTTCCAGTCTGTCCAACGCTTAGCTTTTTGCAAAAATCACACGCAACTTTATACACTCCACTCTAATTTGATTAGTCCTATCTGTCATTAGCGAGGCCGATCAAGTTTTTAAAACTTTTTCTTGTTCAAAAAGACCTGTTTTTACTTTTTATTGTGTATCAATTTTCTGATTTTGAATTATATAGTTGGATGGAATACATGGAAGAAAAGAAATAATAGAGTGGTGAAGTTGAATACCTCGTGAGGTGTTCTTAGTCATAGACGCTGTTTTGTTTGTTGGTAAGGGAACGACGGTCGATGGCCAAAATAGTGACGTCAGAATTGGAGGGGAGGATGTTAGTTGGAAAGAAGAAGACATAATTGCGCAATGTGGTGACGATTGGATTGCCATGTAGTGGACATCGTTTAAAGGTCAGTGGCTCGTGACTTCTCGTAGCTCACTCGTCTGACGACCATCTTGGGAATAACAGCTCTCGACATTTCTACTGTGTCTGACGGTGTGTCTGTGTCGCTTCATTGTCAAGGTTGTGACACGCTACCCAGTTCTCTACTCTGTGCCGATGAGGCGATCTTCCAGCGACCACTTTCCTGTTTCTCACGCGTAGGTATTCATTCTCGTATACTCACTGGTATCACTTTGTATTGTCACAGTTCCGAAATAGAAAATTCTAAATCGTAGTGCGCGTTCATCATAAACCAACTGAGTAGAATCTATTCGTTCCTCAACTGGACTCATTCTGGTAGTTATGCGGTAGGACATGCTTATTTTACGAAAAAGATTTCCTAAGAGGTTCCTTCTATCCTCTCAAAATATTCTTCCTTCCATGTAAGTTTTTCCCAAACAAAATAGTGCTTCCTTTTCCTGTTATTACGTTCTTAAAATATCGGAAGCATGTAGCGGTGGTTATGTTGCGTTTATGGTCTTTTTCAGGGATAATAATTTGCCTTGAATATTTCATATACTCTTATCCCATATCCGATTCAGGGAAGCGATCGACATTTTCAGTAGATCTTCATTTATATTTCATTCAATTTTAAATTCTGTTGTTCACAATCTGATATTTTCTAATTTCCTCTATTACGCATTTGCTCTATAGTACGTGCGTGGCATGAAGAAGCGTCTGTAATTATGGTATAAAAACTTTATAATAAATCCGAATACTATGATGAATGGAAATTCTAATGATTTATGAAGTTAAAGTAGACAGAAATTGAAAAGCGTCTACTTCTTACAATTAAACAGTATAAATTACAGTTTACCCCCTGCCACACACCATTGAGGTGGTTTTCTGGGACTGTGGACATGGCATATTATTTTTTAATTTAATTGTTGTTCTCTGCAAATGCTAATATTTTACTTTTTGTTTATGGAAAGTATTGTGGCTCATTTAGTCGTACTTAACGGAGAAGATTTTCACAATTCTGTGTCAAGATTTAAATGTTCTTCAATGTATTTCGCAGGTAGCATCTCCTTCTAGCTGGGAATCTGTGGGACGACACTTATTTTCTCCAGCGAAATAAGTGATCAACACATCCGTCATTAAGTTGATGTTAAGTGCGTGCTCATCCACTCATGTGAACCTAATCGATTACCGGGAAACGAGAGAAATTCATAAAATAAATCCGATAATTAACCGTAGTGCAGTAGATGCATTTTCTCATTTTTCTTCCTCGTTACATTTTTCAAGTATACATTTATCTTATAGCTGTCTTAAGATTGCTGTCATTTGATGTTACTAATGCTGATTTCAAAGCACTCTAATAATAAATTTTCAACCTTAATTTAATACTAAAAAATTATTGTATTTCATTTATTTTGCACATGTCTGTTTTGTATATGAATGGCTACTTGGAATAAAAAAGAGGTATTTCAACGCATGCCGGGCACAGCTAGGATTAGATATTTGTTAGTAGGGACATACGAAGATACCAAATACTTAGATATTCCGTATATCCTGTGACTATAATAATTGCGTCGGATTTTACAGTTGATAAGTAATTTTAACCTGAAATTAATTTAAAACGTCTTACTTATGAAGGCATGTACGTAGCATTTGATAATATTTTTCCTTTTTTAATTTTTTTAGGTGAGCGCTCTTTCCTTTCGTCATGGCAAGCAACAATATTGTTGGCTCGGAGTCAGAACTTGATGTTGTAGAGCGGTTGACATTCGGATTAAGCAGTGGTCCCTTCCAGCAATTTGAGGGTTTGCTGGAGACACTGGAGGACGTAGACGTAAAGGCAGTGCATCAGAGTACCCTGCTTCATCTAGGGGTGAAGATGGGTAAAATAGATTGGGTGGAGGGACTGCTTGGGGAGGGTGCGGATCCTGGGTTAAGGGGAGGTGGTCACAAGACGGCTGTGGAGATGGCGGAGGAGTTGGGGCGAAGGTACCCCGAGGACAGGGACCGCAAGGATATCCTGAGATTGATCCGGCTGGTGCAAAGAAGGGAGAATGCCATTAAACGTCGCCGTGCATTACACGGGGGAGAAGTAGACACTTATCTGACTGACTTCTCTCAGGAGATGGCAGAGTTATCGGACTTAAAGGAGTCCATTAATTCCCTCAAGGCGGAGATGTCGTCGTTTGGTCGTCAGATGGCTGTGGAAGTGAATCAGTTGAGGAGGGATTTATCCGAGCGGGACGTTCTCTTGGAGTGCATAGAAAGGGCCGTGACGTCATCGGCGGAGGATATAAGGGCGCTAAAGGAGAGCATGGGGGAGATATCTGATGCGGGGAATGGTGTTCTGGGTTCTAATCTTCCCATAGTGGACATTAGAAGGGTGTGCGTGGAGGGCATGATGGGAAGGACAATCATTCGGAATTGTTACGAGGGGAAGGAACTGTACGTCCGGGGTCTGTATGATAAATTATTTAATGAGAGTGCGATGACGTCATGCGTACTAATGTTCTTGAATAGTCAGTCTTCCGTAAGTGTAATGGTTGACTGTGACTCTCATCGCATCGGAAATATGAAGGCGAAGGTCACGGATTACGATGGAGTTGAGTGTAGTGGGAGTTGTTGGGAATCATTCGCCGACTTCTCCGAGATGAGAGTGTATCTCGGAGGGAAGGTGGTTGGGGGTTGGACGGAGGAATATGTCCTTGGTCCGTTTGCAAGGGCCTTGGCTCAGATGTCCAATCTCTTAGCATTCCGCAATGAAGGAAAACCTTATGAACGAGGCGATGGACTCCACGAGCGAGAGATGAGAAGAGCACTCGAGGAGGCGGAAGGGGAGAAGAGGAAGAGGGGAGAGTGGGGATTACATTGTTACATCAGATGGGCATTGGATAAGAAGACTCTTTCAGGGAAAGAAATAGATCTCGCATCTGTCGTCCCTCGGATTATCGCTTATCATGGATCGAGGAAAGGGACGGATATCCTGCGAGATCACTATCCATCCCTCTTGAAGTTCTACGAGGAGCACGTGATGACGACACTCCTCAACAAGGCGAGGGTGAGTCTCGACCCCAAACGGAAATCTATTCCCAATATTTCACTCAATAATTCCTTTTCTCACTCAAAACAAGTCAATCGATTGATTTTCCAATTTTTTTAATTTTGTCTTTTGTTTCGAATCGATGACCCATCTTAATATTTTTATTTTTTTTAGTAGAGTGGAATTGGCGGTTTTGGCACATCCCTTATAATCATATACTCCCACAAACGTAACTCACTCAGTTGCATACAAACATTCTTGCCCACTTAAGTGTGGCGTAGGAAGATGAAATTTGGCACAAACCTTCGTCCATTAAATTTTGTAAAACAGATAATTACAGAATATTGCAAAATTTGTATTTTCACAGCTCCCAATAATATATAAAATGGTGGATTTGGCACTTTTCACGTTTCCGTGTCTTTCTTAACGAATACTTATTCCCAGATAAATGCTTCAGATAGGTGATCTTCTGCATTTTATATAAATTAATACCGTTGTTATTTTTAAGTTATTTCTCCTGCTCATAATTTTCTCATGGGAAATCCCGGAATTAAGTTTTTGGTCAAAAAATGTCAACTTTAGGGATACGGCGTCGGAACCCTATGACGAATATCAAATGTGTGTATCGAATTTTTAATGCCTGTTGATAGATAATATCTTATGTTTTAGTAATTTGGTTGTAATAGTTATTTTTATTCTCCATTGGTCCCTTAAAACATATCCCCTAAGTCAGGCGTTACTTCAATTAAAAAAGTGACATATTTTCCGTTTATCATTGCGAAGTTGTGGCCTTCATAGTTGGATGGAGCATGTATTTTGGAAAATTTGGATTTATTTTCTTTATATCGGAAAAAAGTAGTGGACTATAATGCACAAGGTTGTCGAGCCTTTTCTTTTTTATCAATACCTTCTTTTCGGTAGGGAAATGTTCCAAATTGTAGAATAATTCTTCATTTGACTCAAATTGGCTAAACTGTGTTATTTCCGCATCATTACAACCCTAATGATGGTCTCCCGACAATGGCAGAATATCATATTACTACATACATGAAAACGAACTTTACACCTTTAGGATTAATATCTCTGCATTGCATTTCACTCCAATTCCAATAGTATCCGCATTCAGCTTCTCATTTCCGTATATTAGGATTCGTCTTCATCATCGTTAACTTTGTTACATGTTCTTGGACAATATGGTCGATTACATTAGCGATCGTAGATGAGCATTACTATTTCTCTCTGTGACTGCGACATGGTTTAAGAAGTAGGTAATGTTTATTTCTTTTCCGTTAATCTTTATTCCGTACTCCGCTTCTTATTCTTCTGCTTCTCGTATCGCCTCCTCCGAGCATATTTTGTGCTGTCTTTATGACAGGTAATATTCCTTTTTATCTCCAATGTGTTATTTCGGCTTTTAAAACTTCTTCCGTCTGTCATTCGCATTTTGTCACCTTGCTACTTGAAAATTTCTTTGATTATTGTTTTGCCCTTTTACTCTAATCAGAATTATTTCAACAGCCCAAAGATATTGTTCCATCTTCCGTTGTTTAATAATTCTTTATAAGTCTATTTATTCTTAGGTAGTGTACATTTTCTATAGTCTTCTGTTCTTTAAAATTCAAAAGTGTATCCATGGTTTTCCAAAAGATTGTCTTTGGCTATCTCTTCCATCCATAAGTTGATCAAGTAATAATTTCTCACGCAGGCATAATGAAACACTAGGTTATTTGTTGCTCAAATTTCTCAGTCTGTCTTTTCGGATTGAAAATAATTTGAAAGTCCTTTCGATTGTCTGTCTCTTTCTATTTATCTGTCATTATTTTGTACTGGCTTTTCCAGGAATTTCTTCCGATCGCTTTCAAAATTTCTCCGCTTTGATGTCTTTGCCAGTTATGTAGCCATTCTTAAGATATTTTTGTGCTCTGTCGAATTTGCTTTTCAGTCAATCTGAACCCAGGTCGGCCTCGACGACTTCGCTCCTGTCTTTCATCAGGTTTGATTCCAGTGGCATTGGCCCTTTGTTATACTTCGATGTTTTTCTTCCATCTTTTTATTGTGTCTTAGCCTTCTATCTTTAGATTCCCATTAACGTCGCAGATGCTTGTCTCTCATCAAAGTGTCTCTTCATCAGCTTGTATATTGAACAGGTTTTCCTCTTCCTTATATTCTTGCCTTCTTGAATAAGTTGGTTTCTAAGCTTCTTTGAAATGGTTGCATCTCTTGTATTTCTGATTATTTGTATTTTATACTTTATTATTCTAGTCCTTGTCGCAATCCACGGCTTCTTTGTTTCGGCACTCTTGCCCACTAGGCCTACTTCTGCTACTTCTACATTTGTCCACTGTTATTCATCCCATTTTCTTTCGGGGCTTGTTTCTCTTACTTTCTCCAGTTATCTGTAGACTATAGTGGAGAATTAAGTGAATAAAATATATCTATGAAAAATGTTTTTATAAATCGGGCATTTAAACACAAGCTTTAACCATGTGATACATTGAAGTTTATTTCTATTAGACACGTCCTTTTTCTCTTTTTAGGCATGAATATTGCTGCGAATACATCAGCTTCGTGTGTGAGGGATTATCTCACCTGCTGTAAAGATCATTGTGGCCTGCTTATTCGTCTGATGTCACTCTTCTTCGCCTGATTGTATTGATCTTCTTTCTTTTGTTCTGAGACTCACTGTAATGAAAACTATGTATATGATTTAATCTTTTTATGGTAATTTATTATTGTAGCAGTCTATTGCGTACTTTTGGTTATGTTGAGTTAGGTTCTGAATTTTTCAAACCATATGCTCATGTTTTATGTTTTTTTTATTCTTTTTATATGTTTTTAAATTTTGATTAACAATAAAGATCTGCCTGTATATACATGATGTACTTTAAATATGTAATTGTAATTACAATTCAGTAGGAAACATTTATAGCTTCATTTATTGTCTTATTATTTAGGTACTTTTGTTTAATAAAAAGGTCACTTTTGTATTTGTAAATTTTCGTTTTATATTTAATGCCATAGTATTCCAAAGTATATATATTTGTCCATGTATTCATTTTTTTTTTCAATTACTTCGGCAAGGTGGCTGATAAAAAAAATCCTCCCTACATTTTGTGTTTGAGTACGCAAGTGATATAAAATATTGATTACAGGATTTTGTTAATAAATTTCTGCATTTAAGTAAATATATGTTCGTAAAATATTACTGTGTATCACTATTAATTTCGCAGCAACTTGAGCTCGGCGTTTCTCATAATGTAGGTTGTGAAATATTGGTTCTCAAGTTATAAGCTTGCAAATGTTTTCAATTCTCATTTTCAGGAATATTTATCAGCAAGTGTTTAAGGTCTACAGGGGTACTTGGGTTCCTACGAAAGATTTTGCTGTTTTATGTTTATACTGTTAAACGTCTTGGGAGGAAAGTTGAAGATAAGTCATTTATTTACTTCACTGCTTTGATTGTAAGGCTTATTCCGATATTTCCATTTTCTCAATTTTAATGAAATGAATTTGGTAGTACCTTATACTTCATATGTGGTTTTTATGGTTAAATTAAGAAGTATTACTGATGTGAATTTATAATAATTATTGAAGGAATTTCAGTGAATTAATATTTTTTCCAATTATGTAAAACAGCGTTGCACATTCATCCATGTAATTTATTTTCTTTAATTATGACCTTTTTTCGTGTCTTTTCTTACTTAAAATGTATATATCAGTTGCCTTCACCATTTTATGCATATAAATGATTTCAGTAATTTATTTCAAATTCAATCGTGCATTTTTCATTGTGTTGTATTTTTTAATTCAAGTATAAGGTTTGTATTAACGATATATTTACCATCTATTCAAAGCCTATGGCCTCGTATTCAAATGTTAATATTTGGTCACGACTTTTAAATGATGTACTTTCGGATTTGCTTAACAATTTCGATGATAGTTTTCAGCCTTCAATTTCGCAAGGTCAACTGGCAGGAATAGTGGTTTTTTTTAAGTCTAATAAACTCATTATGCTAAAGATATTTACTTAAATTAGTAACAGTGTCACCAACTATATGTATTTTTATAGTTTCATTCTCCTAGTCGAAAAGCCTTCTGTCAATTTAGCATGCAGATTGTAATTGATGGTTTGACAAATGTCTATATCTTGATATATGGAGGCAATATTGGAGTTATCGTATCACCGCTACATGCGAATAAATCTTTCTTGCAAATAGGCTCTCCTAAATTGGATAACCGAATTCAATTGCATAATAGTAACAGTGAAGAAAATTATTAAATCAGATAAGGCTAGCCCCCTTAACGGAAGAGTTTTGGGCCTTCTTGGCTGCAATTCTGTGGCTGAAGTCATCCTTCTCCATTCCGCCTTCTGGTTGCTGCAGAGCAGGGGTCCTGTAACACAGGGGATTACTCCCCCTCATCCAAGGGACATATATGAGGGAATAGGAACCGCAGTCCAGCAAATTGTGATTTATAGTCAATTACAAGAAATATGTAAAGCACGGGTATGTTTGATTTATTTTGTTTCTCACGATTGAGTTTATAAAAGCCACGAATTAAGATTATTGATTAACTGTTACATTAATAATATTAGAGGGCTGTCATTTGTTACTATATGCTTGGAAGTTGGAAATATTATCTGCACATTAAGACTGGAGGTATTTCGAAAAAAATGTTTGAAGGTAACAAGTGTTAGGTAATGTTTCCCCCCTGTCGGCTCATGTCACCTTTCATCAAAGCATTTAAACTGTCTTAGTGTTTCTGCACCTTAATGCCAATTACGGTGTCTGCGTAAAGTAATATTTCGTTACTGTCAAGATCAAAACCCGAGTCGTTAAAAAGTGAAGACAGTGAACTAGCAAATGTTGCTAACCAATTTGAAAGATTATGTCTAGATGGTTGCTACAGCACTGGAAGAGTCAATGAAATTGAATATTGGGTTAAAATGTCTGGAAAAGTCAAGGAAAATGGTAACGTACCTGGAAGTTTGCATTCAACAAGTGAACAGCACCATTTTGGGCACTTTCTGTGATTGTTGGCTTGGTAGTTTTATTATCTTGCGGAAATGAGGCACTGGATCTCATGTATTGTTTTTACCAATTAATTATATGTTATTAAAATTTAATTCCAAGTATTATTTTCTGATATCATGCAGAGGATTATAAAATATATGTTAGTTTTTCCATATATTGATTATTATTTTCTCTATATGGTTTGCATGCGTTAATGTGTTTTTCTTATTGTTGCACTTTCTTTAAAAATACCCGCTAGTGATAGAATGGATATTTAAAATTAAACTTTTGGCCCGGAAAACCTGGGCAAAGTGCTGGAACTTCAGAATATCTTGTCTGTAGAAACCCTGACCAGTTACAAACCGATTTAAAGATTCTGAGTAATAATGGCCTTTTAAGGTGGTTTAATATTATTAAGGTGTGTTAGTTCGCTGATGGCGATCCCTTACAACTCTCCCTACCACACTCGTATTGCATACTTGTTTCGTCTCTATCTTTTCGTTCATCCTCTCTATACGTCCTACCCGTCTCAACATAACCTAAGACATCCAGACTACATCTTCTTTTACTCCGCAACGCTCCTAAAAAGAACTTGACAAACTTAACTTAAAGTTTTTTCTTACAAATAGTTGAACTTTAATCTTTATTTTATGTAAACGAATAAAGCAATAATTCAATTTCAACAATTGTCCTCGTGAATACGACCCGAATAAGCAAAGAACAGCAAATGCTAGTTTTTTCAGCTGCTATTAAGATTCAGGGATACTGTTCCAGTTATTAAAAATCAAAATATCTTCCTTCTCCTGGTCTTTCACAGCAGACCACTTGTGCTGTGATCTAATATCAGTTCACATTTTTTTTCCAATATTTCTGTATCTGCACAAAGACGTTCAAATATCGAACTCCCAAATTCGTTTTTTTTTAACTCCAGCAATCGCATTTCAAAGTGGCTAATGTCATTATTAAAGGGAAAATTTTAATTCTGTTACAGTAGCATTTGAACTTATTTTAACAAAGGCTAAACACACTTAGCTGTTTATGAATTCCTTAAATATGTTGAGAAAGGCTTTCCTTATATTAAAAGTATTGTTTTAAAATACAAAATGTCAGTATCGTAAATAATTTTTGGCGATGATTCAACAGGCTTGGAAAGCAATTAAAAGTTACTCTTTCAAAATCTTGAGGAAAAAGAGATATTTATTTATGAAAAAACTTCTTCGAACATCGAAAAAGTTGTATTTCCTTTCCCGTTTAGTTTATGATTATGCTGATTTAGATGAAACGTGACGTCTGCCATGAAATGAACTTTTTGGATTCACTGATCGTGCGTTAGTTCTGGATAGTGAAAGCCCTACTCAAGGCGGAATGGTTTAATTTATGCTAATAAGGAGCGAAACATTTAAAAATATTTCCTCTTGATATCCAATGTACCTTGCTATGCAACAAAAGATATTCCTAGTGACTCTCTACTCCAACTAAAAATTCTTTAAATTGGCGATAATTAAGAGATTTAGCTATATTAGAGTTGATAATGTTTATTACAAATTTCATAACTGCCAATTTCTTCTGGAAATGTCTGCGCACAATTCGCTTCTTGATGAATAATACAATGCGTCGCAAGTATCTCGTGATTATTTTTTTCTTTCAAAATAGCATCAAACCCGTTTCTTACGCCGGTCATACTTTTTGACCTGTCTGTTGTAATTAAGAACATTTTTCGAGTGTAATATGTTTTTCAATGCACTCAGTTACAGCATTTGTTATATCTTCTCCTCGCGTTTGGACTAAGGAGTGCCAATAATCCTAAAGGTTGTACTTTAAGATCTGTACATAAAAACAATTGTACAAAAATTAACACTAGCGCTGTATCATGTATGTCACAGCGCTTCGTACAGAGGCAGCTGGAATTACCAACCGCACGGGAACGGATTTCATCTTCAATTCTAGTATTTCCTGCAGCGGCACGCGCTCGGAAAGAATACATTTTAGAACACGATGAATAAACACGACTTGACGATACGCGTAGACATTTTATCTTTCTGGAAATGTTTTCTCAATGCTTTAGAGCAATCGCCTGAAGATGAACAACAATTAAGTAGGTATGTAAATATAGAAGTAAGTAAACTAATCATCACGAAGTTTTAATCGCACTGTAACGTGTTCACCCGCACGTGGTATTTTGTGGAAGAGCCACACTCAAGGGACCAAAGAGCCGAATGTGGCTCGCGAGCCGCGATTTGCCGACCACTGGATTAACTCATCTGTAAACGCGTCACTTCTTGTCATTTATTTGTTAGAATTATAATATTGTGATATAATATTTAATTTTTATGCGCATCAGGACCTTTGAACTTGTTCGTCAATTACGTAACACACAATTACTTGCGTCGTATCTGCCGAGGTCAGAGATTTGAAAAATATATAAAAATTTTAATGCGTTATTGTTTCACCTTCTCCAAAAGTATGAATTCAAATATTCACGTTGTGTCTATCAGAGTCGATGGTGAGGAAAATTGAAAAGTATTTTATCTTATTTCAAAGCTTGTCCTATATTATGGATAACTTAATTACGTTTTCAAATTATACTTCTGCCGGGTTTGTTCTTGCACCAGGCGAAATTGAAGTACTCTGTTAACGTTAACTTAAATTCGTTGTCATTGGAAGCTTTTATAGTGTCTTTTGACTATTTTTTTAATTACAGGTTTCAGTTCCTGCCAAATTCCGTTTTTCGCGAATGCTGACATTTGAATTCGTTCATTCTGTCTTGTTGTGCAACACAATTTCGTTTCCTGTTTTTCATTCCTTTTTTTAAATAGCTAATGGTATCCAAGTCTCATAATAAATGAGGCAATCATTAGTATATGCCGGAGGTAGGAGTGATTCAAGCCTAATTTGTTGAGCGTATGTTGAACAAGAGACGGTTTTGTCATTACTTGCATATGCTCGTCGGAAAAACAAAGAATCCAGCTTTGACATTTACACCATTCTACTACACAATGTTTAGGAGAGAGCTTTATGAAAGTGTAATCACGTATTACTACTCAATCTCGTAATATATTACAACGATCTAATAGTTTTCTCTGTGTTTGACGTTCAGAGTCTCTTCACAAATGAATACGCCCTCGAATGTCAAGCAAACAATATCTCACGAGTTCCATCAACGGAGCAATTGTTTTATTTACGCAACGCCGGGCTCTAAATCCCTTTTAATGTTGATCTGAGAGCCGAGAAAAGGTTGATCTATCTGCATAAACAATGCTTTACGTTTACAGAATGTATCTAGAAGAGTCTCCAGTTTGAGTGACTCTCTTATTGCGTGTGTTAAATAAGGTTATCGCGTGACACAAGAGTGGGCGAGTGGAGACGCATCCAGAGCTATCATTAACATGACGTATATTTGGCAACACTGGAACGTGTTGGCAGGGGACCGCATGCCGTGAGTGGCTTTGGGGCTGTCGGGTTGGAGCCAACGTGGTCGAGAAACTTTCGCGCCCGTGACAATGACGTCAGAGGGGAAGGGGTGGGTTTGGGTTATAAGGAGTGGAGGGAGTTGAGAAAGTCAGCCAGTCATTACATAAACGGGGGAGAAAGGCTTGTATTGAGCTACCATCTCTGCAATGCCGATAGCAAACTAATACACTCTCGCGCTCGGCCCACCTGGCCGTTTTCCCCTGTACGAGGTTATTTGACATAAAAACAAATGAAGACCGTCGTCGTCAGCGGTTTTGTACAGTTGTGCGTATGAATTCTAAACAGTGGGAAAGTCGTTGAATCGTGAATTCAGTCTTTCATAGTGTAACAAATATTGCAGTAAAAATGTTTGAAGAAGTTGGTTGTACAAAGCATTGCTATGCTTTGTGTATGCTGCATTTGTGTCTCAATTCTCTTCACTATAGAGTATTTGTGCCGGTGAGTGTGCTGCCTGAGCAATACACCCCTGAACGAAGTGTCATCCAAGGGTTTCCCATTGAGGATGACCCACACAACATCGTTCGTCGGTGGCAGTCTCCGTTCGATTTCTGTTTCCCCCTTATCGCTAACCGTCTTTCAAGGAAGGAAAGAGAAACACCCCCACTAGAGCAAGCTCCAGTGGTATGTTGTTGTCGCAGTGGTTTCTTGGGTTTTCAAAACGCCCCGCGAATGCTACTACTCTATGGTCACTAATGCCCTCAACAGTGTTTACCTTAGTTACTTATTGCGGTATATTTTTTGCCAATAAATCAAAATGTTGTCCCCTCTGTTGGGCGTCGTAGCTATCTGATGCTGGGCATTTGATGAAGACGTGTACAGCAGGGATTCGCATATATCTTTGTCTCTTCCCCCTTATATGTACCTTTAGGTCCTCCAATCTATACAGGGCGTATTACTCCACCTATTATTAAATAAAAATGATTCTATATTCTTACAGCCGAATCCAATTACAATATATTTATTCAGTCGACAAACACAAACAACCTGGGAGGTTTACATTTCCTCCCCAGGCGGAATTCGAACCCGCGACCTTCGGTTTTTCAGGCGAGGACTTTACCACGCCGCCACCGAGGCCAAAAGTATTCCTCTCGAATGCTGGTATGAATTGCATTCCTTGACAGTGAATAACAGTAAGTTTGCAGTTTTTGGGTTCCAATCCAAATGAGTGCAAACAGAGCCTTAGATGGAGAGGCCTCTGGGCCCGAGATAGTGATCATCCCATTTGAGGTGAGCATGCATATAATTCAGCTTAAATAGTATCACTTGGTTACTTTTTTTACCATGAAATGCTTCTGGTCATAACCTAAGGAACCTACAAAAAAAGTGGATGCAATGTATGAATGCATGGGTGATTTTAAGAAAGGGTGGTGCAAGGCTAAATAATTTCTGTCGAAATGTTGGCAGTGGTAGACAATACTTTTTATATCCATTCATGTTTTGCTAATTAATAATATGAAATCAAACCTTATTTTGTGACTGGGCTAAGCCCATATGGGTCTTTTGAAATAGGTATTATTACATAGTTGTGATTATGCATAGATTATGCATAGATTATGTGAACCCGAAATAATGTACTGAAAGCTTCGTTCTGAACCCTATTTTTCATTTCATATATCCAAAAACTCCTCATTCTGCTAAGACAAATGCTTCAGTTATTTAAAAGCCTCAAACAATATGTGGAAATATAATTAACTCCTCACTACATTTCAGTGATTTACATTCACAACAGTGTAAGCCAGTGACTACAGACTGGTATTATTAAGCCTAAACATAAATTGTGACTGAATTAAATTGGACAAGTTCATTAAACGTTGTTGAGAGTTAAATGCATATGTTCTGTGCTTTACAAACAAATTTGATCTTCTGAATATCTCTCTAGAAGGCTGATATATTTTCTGAAACTTGTGATGCCACCAATTAAGCTAAAATTGCAGAAATTGGATCATTAAGTACTCATCCTTCTTATGTATAGTATAATATTATGTAGTGGCATAGTAACTTCTATTTTCATATTAAAAATAAAATACCGAAAATTGCAAACTTTCCCGCACCTCTCCCCCCCCCCCCCCCCCCCCGCCCCAAAATTACGGCTGTCGCACTTTTTGTGGTGCTCGCCTCTGGTTCATCGAACATTTCTTACAAACGGTAAGTGGAATTATCGATTTTAACACTTTGTTTGGAAGGTTATAAAATTTTATATACTGTGATACTTTTACTTCGTTATTATCTCCCTTAGTATTCTCACGACAAGTTTCGGAATTAAGAATTTTATCTGAAAACTTCAGTTTTCGAGTGTGGCGTCAGAACCTCGAGTTTAATCTTCAATTTTACAATAGATTTTTTTTAAATAATGATTAAGGTATGACTATCAAAGTTGGCACGCGTATGCGCTTCGATATGTTCTCGACGTTTAACCCTCGAGCGTGCGCGCTGGTGTATAAAGTACGCCAATTTTATGTGACCGATTGTTACAACTCTGTGTCTAAATTCTAATCATTAAAGATATCGTGTATTCCTCGAGTGTCATTTTGACTTTCCATTGAGTGTGTTTCCATAACTCACAGAAGTGTAGCAGAATTTCTATCACAATGTCAGTCTGGAGAGTCACCCGTGGCGTACAAAGTACGCCACGCGACCGACCGTGTTCCTCTAGTGCCTTATCATTTGCTTTGCGTCCGTCCTTCGATCAGGTGCAAGGAACTGTATTGGAGGGCGATGGGAAGTGTGAAATTAGTCTTTTCTTTGAGCATAGGACCATATTCATGTAAGTTATATTTCTTTTTCAAATTTAGTCGGTAAATAGTCATATATTCAACTTCCATCGCACTGCCAAATTCTTGGAATTGTATATTTATTCATTGATGACAAAGTTTAAAAAAAATCCTTATATATGATTTAAAAAATTTGAATTTATTTGTAGTATTTTTGCGGGATTACTTTGGTTTCTGATTATCCACTACCTCTTTTACAAAGTGATTGAAGTTGGCGAATATTTGGTACTGGACAATGGCACGTTCTGTTTTGTAAGTTCTTTTTTTCTCTAAAATTCACAAACATACGACACAATATGACGTTATTTTGACGACACGGTAAATGAAATACGATAGTTTAGTGAAATGTTGATGGAAAGGCTATTACTGTTATTAAACTTCAATAAACATATATGACTCAATATAGCATACTTATTGAGTAATCTACACTCTTATATTGGGTTAGGAACAAATTTTCGTTTCTATTTTTGAAGTAGATTCTTTTATCTTTCATTGTTTACTATAAACTTTGCATTATCAAAATTGCTTTATTTACATTATTTTAGAGCCCGTAATATAAGAAGTGAGGAAATTGAAAGTTTATTACGTGACGAAGAGGAATAAGACGTGTCATCTAAAAAATTCTCTTCCCGAATTCCAGGAATCAAGCTTAAAGTTAGACACGGAGGGTAGTTGGAAAGCTTTTCTTTCGATCGTACATTCAGGGATCAGAAAATACATTCCAAGTAAAGTAAAAAAAGAGGGCAGCGAACCAAGATGGTACAATGCAGAAGTGAGAAAATCGTTAAGACGTCAGAGAGTATGCCACGCCAAGATGAAAAAACTCCATAGAGATTTGTCCACTAGTGATCAAAATTTAATATTTGAAAAATACAAATTATCTAGAGCCACTACAAAGGAAGCCTTTCGGAATGCATTCATGGATTTTAAAAGAAAAACATTAGGAGAACAATTACAGGACAATCCAAAGGCATTTTGGTCATACGTAAGGGAAGTTCAAGGCAATAGATCAACAGTTATTCCACTACGAAACGCAAATGGCGAATTACTAACAAGCAGCTCGGACAAGGCCAACTTATTAAATTCCTACTTTCAAAGTGTGTTCGCCAAGTCATCGCAGATTACATCCGTAAAGTTAAATGATCACTTCCAGCAAAAGATGCCGCCTATCGATATTTGCACTCAAGGAATAGAAAACTTGCTAAAATCTTTAAGTCCAAATAAATCCCCAGGTCCTGAAGAAATTCCTGCCCGCGTGTATAGAGAATTAGCTTGTGAAATAGAACCCTACTTGCAGAATATATTTAGTAAATCCATCAACGAACACAAAGTACCCATGGACTGGAAAATTGCAAATGTCACTCCCATATTCAAAAGCGGTGATAAGGAACAGCCATCGAACTACAGACCGATATCTCTCACATCTATCTCTTGCAAAGTCCTTGAACATATAATTGTTAGTTCAGTTATGAGACACCTCGATATAGAAAACTTGTTAACAAAAACACAACACGGATTCAGAAAGGGAAGATCTTGCGAAACTCAATTAGCACTTTTTGCTCACGATATTTTAGTCTCGGGTGAACATAACGCTCCAGTTGATGCAATTTTTCTTGACTTTAAAAAGGCATTTGATAAAGTTTCCCACAGTAAGCTACTCATGAAATTAAAATCCTACGGTTTAGACGACGAAGTAATTTCCTGGATTAGAGAATTCTTAAGTAATCGCGTGCAAAGGGTTGTATTAGATGGCGCTATCTCTAATAAAGTAAAAGTCACATCGGGTGTCCCACAGGGAAGTGTCATAGGCCCGCTTCTGTTCCTTTTGTACATAAACGACATCGGTGATAAAGTTGACAGTAAGCTTAGATTATTTGCTGACGACGCAGTGATGTATAGAGAATTTCGTAGCTTTAATGACAAGGAAGCGCTAACTAAGGACCTCGAGGCAATACAAGAGTGGTGCGATGCGTGGCAGCTAGAATTAAACCTGAAAAAATGCGTTGTTGTGAATTTTTGGAAACGGAAAAACGCTACTTGTAACAGCTATTGCATAAACAACATAAAATTAGAGACCGTAGAATCCGTTAAGTACCTTGGAGTTAAACTGACTAATGATCTATCGTGGAGTAAACATATTCGAGAAATTACCGGTCAAGCTAATCGTATATTGGGATTTGTTAAAAGAGTACTTGGCAAGTGCGACGATAAAGTTAGGGAAATCAGCTACTTCTCCCTCGTTAGACCCCACTTAGAATATGCCGCCAGTATTTGGGATCCTTATGAGATAGGCTTGGTAACTGAGTTAGAACGCGTGCAGCAAAGATCGGCAAGATATGTTAAAGGCCGTTATGATAATCTCGTTAGTGTTACTGACCTTTTGCAGCAACTGGGATGGGAAAAGCTTTCAGACCGTCGATTAAAATTTAGACTAAATCTATTATGTAAGTTCCAAACCGGTCTATTCTCTGACGACGTTGACAATATTTTACGAAATCCGACATACTACGGTAGATCAGATCATGAGAGTAAAATTAGGGAACTAGACTGCAGAACGGATAGATTTAAGATGTCATTTTTCCCACGAACGATAAGGGACCATAATAGCTGCCATGAGACTTTTATCTAGGTTTGTCGTTAGGTAGTGTAGCTCTTAGTAGTTGTAGTACTCCTAATACTTGAATCCTTATCTGTTACCCAGCACATACTAACAGCACGCCTAGCATGTTTTCTACATGGGTCTTGTGTCCCTGTCCATCTGTGTAGTTGTAGAATACATGTATATTGACGGTCACTCTCCATTTTGATGACATCTGTAGTGTAGTGTTGCATGCTTGTGAGGCATCGCCTCGTGACAAGCATTAGCGATTTATGCTAATGCATAATTAGTCGTAGTTACACTAACTTTAGGGTATAGTGTAATGCATGTTGGTGATTACTCACCCCCTGCCACACACCCCTGAGGTGGCTTGCAGGGTATTTTGTAGATGTAGATGAAGAGGAAATATTAGACAGCCCTGAATCCGATGAAGACGAAGAAGTAGTAGCCACGTGTGATCACGGGGACGATTCTGAGAGTTTCCTGACATCTTCTGAGGATGAGGCAGACATATCAGACGGACATCCAGCAAATAGTGAGTATTTTATTGGGAGATATCGTATGTGTAAGTAGAGATAAGCTGACTTTTCCAAACAATCCAAGACCAGAAGACAAAATATTGTCAAAATATTACCTGGCCCAAAGCAGTGTGCAAAAGGAATACACGATGTTCTTCCTGCATTTCATAAAATAATTGAAATTAGCATGGTAGACGATATTGTGCTATGCACAAATCTTTACATTGAAAGGAAAAAATTGAGCGTGCAATATTCGTGGGACAGAGAGGCAAAAGAAACAACACGAGAGAAAATGTTAGCCTTATTAGGGTTACTTTATCTTGTCGGGACCAGAAAGGGAAAACATACAAAAGTTGAAGAGATTTGGTCCTCAGATGGAACAGGAATGCCCATTCTTAGAGCATGCATGAGCCACAAAAGATTTTTGTTCTTATTGCGGTCTGTTAGGTTTGATGATAAAGAAACACGAATTGTCCGAAGACAAACAGATAAATTGGCAACAATGCGTTCTTTTTTAGATAAATTCGTGATGAACTGTAGAAAAACAGATAATGTAGGTGAATATGTAATAATCGATGAAAAATTAGAGGCTTTTCGTGGTCGATGTAGTTTCATACAATACATTCCCAACAAACCATCAAAGTACGGGATAAAGTTTTTCGCTCTTTGCGATTCAAAGACTTTTTTCACAAGCAACATAGAGATATAGGTACCGTGACAAACAGGAATTAGGGCCATATTTTGTGCCCAATAAGCAGGAGGGCATAGTAAAGAGATTGATTTGTGATATTACCGGGACAAATAGGAATATTACCTTTGATAATTGGTATACCAGCTATCCTCTGGCCATTTCTCTATTAGAAAAAAATATCACATGTATTGGCACGTTACAGAAAACCAAAAAAGAGATACCTGTGGAATTCCAAACTAATAAAAACCATATTGTAGGTTCTTTTTAGATTGTCTTTTTGGATTTCAAAAAAATTCTACAAGGGTATCTCACGTACCAAAAAGAAATGAGGCTGTAATAGTACTGTCAAAAATGCATTATACACCCGATGTTGATGAGGAGACAAACAAGCCGTCAATTATAATGGACTACAATATGAATAAGGGTGGAGTATACACGGTTGATCAGATGTGCAATTCCTACTCCGTAGCTCGTATTACCCAACGATGTTCATTGTCCGTATTCTTCTCACTTATGAAGAAAGTCTCAGGTACTTTATTATTCTAACCCTGACAATTCAAGGCAATCTAGGAGAAAGTTTTTAAAGAAATTATCATTCGCTTTGATGAAGCCCTATCTCACAATGAGATCAAAAATAAATTCACTACCCTTAGATGTAAAGCAATTCCTTTCAAAGTATCGAGTAAGTAGTGGGGTGTCAATTTACAAGTCAATACCACGAGAGAAAAAAGCGCGTGGACGATGTGTGCTCTGCGGAAGAAAAAAAATGTGGACACAACAATCAAATGTGATTTTTGCAATAAGTTTTCTTGTAAGCATGTAAAAGCCACATATATTTGTCAAATATGTAGTGCTGAAGACAATAACTCAGACGATTAAGGAAACTGTATTGAAATGTCATTGAGTATCGTGTGTCATTCTATCAAATTTTTGAAGTAAATTATTATATAATATTATTGCAATATAATTTGTTTAATAGATTCTCAAAATGTTCATATTAATTGAAAAAACATTATTCATGAAAATAAAACAAATAATACAACCAAAAGCGAGTGATATTTGGCTTTAAATATGCATTGGACAAAGTACGCCGCGCGCGCGGTCTTGTGAAAAAAAGGGCGCGCCCGCTCGAGGGTTAAACAACGTAAGGCGGAACAATATGTCCGGGCTATTAGAGCAATTCGGATTAGAGCAAAAAGGCAGAACAATATTCTACGAATTGTTGAAGAAGCAAGGTGACACAATGCGAATGAGAAACGAAAGAGATGTAAAAAGCCAAAATAACACAGAGGAGAAAATAGGGATATCACCTGTCACAAGGACAGTTCAAAATGTGCTTGGAGAAGGCGACACGAGAAGAACAAGAATTATGAGTGTACGGCATAAAGATTAACGGAAGTAAATAAACATGTTCTACTTCGCAGACCATATCTCTGTCACAGAGAGAAATAGTGATGGTCATCTACGATCGCTAATGTAATCAACCATATTGTCCAAGGGCAAAACACAAACTGAACGATAATGAAGACGAATCCTTATGTACGGAAATGAGAAGCTGTATGCAGATACGAATCGAAGTGGAGAGAAATGTAATGCAGGGATGGTAAATATCGTTTTCAATTACGTAGTAATCTGATATTCAGCCATTGTTGGGAGACTATCATAAGGGTTGTAATAAAGCGGAAATAACACATTTTAGCCTATTCAAGTATCAACAAGACATGTTCTACAAAATGGAACATTTCCCTACCGATAAAAAGAAAATGGCTGAAGATCAGAAGTCTCCACAACTGTTGGAATTTAAGTCCGCATTTTGTATTTTTTTGCTGATATAAAGACAATACTTCCCGAATTTTTCCTAACTCACCGTCAATAACATATTTAAATGCATACTCTTTCCAACTTTGAAGGCTATAGCTTCGCTCTATAAAACGGAAATACGTCATTTTTTAATACTTAAGTAACGCTAGACTTTGGGGATGTTTTCAGGGACCAATAAAGAATAAAGTCACAAACTTTTCCAGTACATGGGTACTGAGTGTTCGCTGATGGATTAAATAAATATATTCTGCAAGTGGGGTGCTATTTCACAAGCTAATTCTCTTTACATCTATATCTACAAAATACACAGAAAGCCACCTCAGGGGTGTGTGGCAGGTGGTGAGTATTCACCAACGTGCATTACACTATACCCTATCGTTAGTGTAACTACGATTAATTATGCATTAGCATAAATCGCTAATGCTTGTCAAGTTGCGAAGCTTCACAAGCATGCACTACTACACTACAGATATTATCACAATGGTGAGGGGTCATTAATATATATACATTTTGCAAGTACACAACTGGACAGGCCTGCAGGAATTTCTTCGGGACCTGGGGATTTATTTTGTCTAAAAGATTAAAGCAAGTTTTCTATTTTGTGAGTGTAAATATCCATAGGCGGCATCTTTTACTGAAAGTGATCATTTACCTTTACGGATGTCATCTGCGATGACTTAGTGAACTCATTTTAAAAGTAGGAAATTAGCAAGTTGGCTTTGTCCGAACTGCTTTTTAATAATTCGCCAATCTCGTTTCGTAGTGGAATAACTGTTGACCTAGCACAATGACCTGTTCATGTTATCGGATGCACTTGTGACAGAGACTATTCCTTAAGTGTGAGATGGGTGTTCCGCTATAAAATTGTTCCTCTCCTCTTCGCGAAAAGTCTTGCAATTGTTGGCATACATTGTTTATCACATAAAGGAAATGCCTAATTCACAAAAAAATATTAAATATAATGATGCGCATGTGTTGTGATTAAAAATGCTGATTGTATGATGTGATAAATCTTTGTAAAACGGTGTGGCATTGATAGCGCTAATTTAAAAACAACTACATTCATTCTTCCTCTAGATGATATTGCTGCTAGCACCACAGTCTCATGTACATTACATTGTCTAGCACCAATGCAATGTAATAAAATGTGACAGCTTCATTGAGTTTCTCTGAATCGTTCATTACTAACGGCAAAGGCAATTATTTATCGCTGTTTACCGATAGTTTATGTATACCGATAGTTTATCGATACCGATAGTATCGATAGTTTGTCACTGGGATAATTTTTTAGTGAGATAATTTCTATTGTTTATAAGAAATAACGTTGTAATTTATTGTATGCCCATCTGGGGGACGATTTGTAGCGTAGATTAGCTTTGCGTTGAGCAAAGCGTACAAATAAATTATATAAATAATTAGTAATTAATTATGGCTTTTAATTACCTCCATAAATAAACTCTGCTGAAAGGAACAAATAGACACTTCCGTTGCCTACGCCTGAAAGTGGACCTTCCGTGTGTTTCGCACGTAAACTGTGCGCGAGCGATGCGTGAAACGCATGAATGTGAATCTAACTCAAGCGTAAAAAGAGTCGTTTCAGGAGTGATATGGTAGAATATCTTTATTAGAGAATATGGCAATTATAAACAATATGAATTTAAATGCGACAGGTTTCAATGCACTGCATCATCATCAGGTAACAAGTTTAACACGAAGGACATCATTTAAACAGAATTGCAAGTAAGGTTGAAATGGAAGAGGAAGGAGAGGTTTCTGGATGGTTGGATGGAAGATAATCGTGGGTGACCACGTATGTGGGGGATGAGAAGGAGGTGAAGATATGTAGCAGTACGGGTGTGGGATATTAGAGTTTGGGAGCACTTGTAACTGGTGTGCTAATTTGGAAATTGAGGGAGATGAGAAAACGAGAAACTCTATCGTTGTGAGATAGTAGGGTGGAGGGGGGTGTTTTTTCGCTTCCTAATAGTCATGAGGAGTATCCCACTGCGCAGCTCATCCCTTCTAGGTCCGTGGGAAGGGCCGTGATGTATAAGGGTGGGGTGGGTAGTTTTTTTCGCATTGGACAGGATAGGGGCACTTAGTCTTCATTCACAAAGAAAGGGTTTCATGCCTGGTATGGAAAAACACCGAGCCACGCACTCTCGTTGTGTTTTGCACGGTAATTCATAAATGTCCTTAAAATTACATGCTCCGCTACAATAGGCATGCGGTCAGGCTAGTCGCATATTGGATTTATTCTAATCGTCGTCCTTACGTCTAAACTTCATCGTCGCACTTGTCATGTACTATTTCAACAAATCCCAAATTACAATTAGCTTGACCGGTAATTTATCGAATATGTTTACTCCACGAGAGATCATTAGTCAGTTTAAATCTGAGTTATTTAACCGTTTTGCTACGAACGACGTTTTAAAACTGGATCAAGGATGAAGGAAGTGATCATTTACCTTTACTGATGTAATCTGCAATGACTTGGTGAATACCCTTTGTAAGTAGGAACTTGATAGGTTGTTTTTGTCCGAAATGCTTGTTAATAATTCGCCATTTTCGTTTCGTAGTGGAACAACTGTTGATACATTGCCTTGAAATTCCCTGACGTATTACCAAAATGCCTTTGGGTTGTCCTGTAGCTGTTCAACTAATATAACTGGTTGATTTATGCGTTACTTGGTGGAACTTACATTTTATAAATGAAAAACTTCGACGTTGTGGTTCCACAATGATAATTTTATTTTCACGACCCGGCTTTTGACGTAGTATAACGTCATCTTCAGGTGAAGACTCTTCAAAGACTTGTTGATATTTACCGCCCTCAGGAAGGGGGGGAAATAATGTAATGGGGGGGAGTAGTTTGGGATTGGGTCAGGGAGGTATCGCGTGCTTGAGGAAAAATGGAGGGGGGAAAGAGAACCTCACCTCAGATGAGTCCTCCCCGCAGGGAGTGGAGGAGTGGTGGTGTGAGGTGTACTTAGTCATACAAGACAAACCACAATACCCTATACATGTTTGGTTGTGAAGGTTGAGGGTGGATAGAAGGGGAGGGGTTTTTTTCTATCTGGGTCGTTAGGATGAATAGGAGGTTTGGAAGAGGGGAAATGGGAAATTTAGAGATTCCTAACTTTTCTTGAGCTGGACATATGAAAGCGTTGAAGAGAGATACGTACATACCTACAACATTGAAGCTACCCGAAGAAATCAGAGCTTTTAGGAGGAAGAAGTATATGTAGAAATGCTGTCCTTGGATATAAGATAAATTAACAAACCCAAAATATTTGGAACTGCATTGATCCGTTGATACGTCTTTTCAGAAGTAAAATGTTGATTTTTTCCAAGTTGTTCCACTAAGAATTATTTAGCAACCGGGTTTTTCACTTTATGAATACCCATGGATACATTTATAGTCCTGCACTCCGCCGTCACTGATGCAAGTAATGACAAAATCGTCTCTTGTTCAACATACGCTCAACAAATTAGGCTTGAATCACTCCTACCTCCGGCGTATACTAATGATTGCCTCATTTATTATTAGACTTGGATTCCATTAGATATTTAAGAAAAGGAATGAAAAACAGGAAACGAAATTGTGTTGCACAACAAGACAGAATGAACGAATTCAAATGTCAGCATTCGCGAAAAACGGAATTTGGCAGGAACTGAAACCTGTAATTAAAAAATAGTCAAAAGACACTATAAAAGCTTCCAATGACAACGAATTTAAGTTAACGTTAACAGAGTACTTCAATTTCGCCTGGTGCAAGGACAAACCCGGCAGAAGTATAATTTGAAAACGTAATTAAGTTATCCATACTATAGGACAAGCTTTGAAATAAGATAAAATACTTTTCAATTTTCCTCACCATCGACTCTGATAGACACAACGTGAATATTTGTATTCATACTTTTGGAGAAGGTGAAACAATAACGCATTAAAATTTTTATATAATTTTCAAATCTCTGATCTCGGCAGATACGACGCAAGTAATTGTGTGTTACGTAATTGACGAACAAGTTCAAAGGTCCTGATGCGCATAAAAATTAAATATTATATCACAATATTATAATTCTAAGAAATTAATGACAAGAAGTGACGCGTTTACAGATGAGTTAATCCAGTGGTCGGCAAATCGCGGCTCGCGAGCCACATTCGGCTCTTTGGTCCCTTGAGTGTGGCTCTTCCACAAAATACCACGTGCGGGTGAACACGTTACAGTGCGATTAAAACTTCGTGATGATTAGTTTACTTACTTCTATATTTACATACCTACTTAATTGTTGTTCATCTTCAGGCGATTGCTCTAAAGCATTGAGAAAACATTTCCAGAAAGATAAAATGTCTACGCGTATCGTCAAGTCGTGTTTATTCATCGTGTTCTAAAATGTATTCTTTCCGAGCGCGTGTCGCTGCAGGAAATACTAGAATTGAAGATGAAATCCGTTCCCCTGCGGTTGGCAATTCCAGCTGCCTCTGTACGAAGCGCTGTGACATACATGATACAGCGCCAGTTTTAATTTTTGTACAATTGTTTTTATGTACAGATCTTAAAGTAGAACCTTTAGGATTATTGGCACTCCTTAGTCCAAACGCGAGGAGAAGATATAACAAATGCTGTAACTGAGTGCATTGAAAAACATATTCACACACCCCTGCCACACACCCCTCAGGTGGCTTGCAGGGTATTTTGTAGATGTAGATGTAGATTCCACTCGAAAAATATTCTCAATTACAACAGACAGGTCAAAAAGTATGACCGGCGTAAGAAACGGGTTTGATGCTATTTTGAAAGAAAAAAATAATCACGAGATACTTGCGACGCATTGTATTATTCATCAAGAAGCGAATTGTGCGCAGACATTTCCAGAAGAAATTGGCAGTTATGAAATTTGTAATAAACATTATCAACTCCAATATAGCTAAAGCTCTTAATTATCGCCAATTTAAAGAATTTTTAGTTATAGTAGAGAGTCACTAGGCAGATCTTTTGTTGCATAGCAAGGTACATTGGATATCGAGAGGAAATATTTTGAAAAGTTTCGCTCCTTATTAACATAAATTAAACCATTCCGCCTTGAGGAGGGCTTTCACTATCCAGAACTAACGCACGATCAGTGAATCCAAAATGTTCATTTGATGGTTGACGTCACGTTTCATCTAAATCAGCTTCATTATAAACTAAACGGGAAAGGAAATACAACTTTTTCGATGATCGAAGAAGTTTTTTCATAAAAAAATATCTCTTTTTCCTCAAGATTTTGAAAGAGTAACTTTTAATTGCTTTCCAAGCCTGTTGAATCATCGCCAAAAATTATTTACGATACTGACATTTTGTACTTTAAAACGATACTTTAAATATAAGGAAAGCCTTTCTCAACATGTTTCAGGAATTCATAAACAGCTAAGTGTGTTTAGCCTTTGTTAAAATATGTTTAAATGCTACTGTAACAGAATTAAAATTTTCCCTTTAATAATGACATTAGCCACTTTGAAATGCGATTGCTGGAGTTAAAAAAAAAAAAGAATTTGGGAGTTCGATATTTGAAAGTCTTTGTGCAGATACAGAAATATTGGAGAAAAAAAAGTGAACTGATATTAGATCACAGCACAAGTGGTCTGCTGTGAAAGACCAGGAGAAGGAAGATGTTTTGATTTTTAATACCTGGAACAGTATCCCTGAATCTTAATAGCAGCTGAAAAAACTAGCATTTGCTGTTCTTTGCTTATTCGGGTCGTATTCACGAGGACAATTGTTGAAATTGAATTATTGCTTTATTCGTTTATATAAAATAAAGTATATAGTTCAACTATTTGTAAGACAAAACTTTAAGTAAAGTTTGTCAAGTTCTTTTTGGGAGCGTTGCGGAGTAAAAGAGGATGTAGTGTGGATGTCTTAGGTTATGTTGAGACGGGTAGGACGTATAGAGAGGATGAACGAAAAGATAGAGACGAAACAAGTATGCAAGACGAGTGTGGTAGGGAGAGTTGTAAGGGATCGCCATCAGCGAACTATCACACCTTAATAATATTAAACCACCTTAAAAGGCTATTATTACTCAGAATCTTTAAATCGGTTTGTAACTGGTCAGGGTTTCTACAGACAAGATATTCTGAAGTTCCACCACTTTTGCCCAGGTTTTCCGGGCCAAAAGTTGAATTTTAAATATCCATTCCATCACTAGCGGGTATTTTTAAAGAAAGTGCAACAATAAGAAAAACACATTATAGCATGTACACCATATAGAGAAAATAATATTCAATATATGGAAAAACTAACATATATTTTATAATCCTCAGCATATCAGAAAATAGGACCTGGAATTTAATTTTAATAATACAAAATTAATTGGTAAAAACAATACATGAGAACCAGTGCCTCATTTCCGCAAGCAAATAAAACTACTAAGCCAACACTCACAGAAAGTGCCCAAAATGGTGCTGTTCACTTGTTGAATGCAAACTTCCAGGTACGTTACCATTTTCCTTGAATTTTTCAGACATGTTAACCCTGTATTCAATTTCATTGTCTCTTCCAGTGCTGTAGCAACCGTCTAGACATAATCTTTCAAATTGGTTAGCAACATTTGCTAGTTCACTGTCTTCACTTTTTGACGACACGGGTTTTGATCTTGACAGTAGTGGAATATTATTATCATAAACCGTGATTCGCATTAAGGTGGCTGGAGCGGTAATCGTGAATCGTTGAAGGTACATTCTAATAATTTTTCAAGTAAGTCAAAAAAAAATATTCTTGGACCACATTTCACTCAAGTACAAGTTTATACGTTGGAAATAACCATAAATGCAGTAGTGAATATGATGCAAGTGTTACATTAAAAAAAATGCTTCAATTAAAGTATTGTTTTGACTTGGATTTCGGCGCGAAATTCGAAATTTACGAGAAAATCATACCTAAATACGCTTTTTTTACTCGGAATGATACCTTGATATTTCTTAGTAGCAATTATAATAATACGAAACTTCTTATTTCGCATTTAAGAGATAATCTGTATATACGTAATCGGTTTTTTTCACAATATATGCCGTGTGCCATAAGAGTACTTGTTAAAATATCATTGAATTGCCAGGAAACCAAATCGGTAGCATGCAGTTTTTTTCACTTTTATCGATAGATATTACAAATAAGGACACGTATGCAAATTTTCACTCAAATCTGTATTTTAACAAAAATCGCTCCAGCCACCTTAAGGCGCAGAAGCACTAGGCCAGTTTAAATGCTTTGATCAATCAAAGGTGACATGTGCCTACAGCAGAGAAACATTACCTAACACTAGTTAACTTCAAACCTGTTTTTTTTCGAAATTCCTCCAGTCTCAATGGGCAGATCATATTTCTCCCTTCCTAGCATATATTATTAAATGACAGTCCAATTCCTCTAATATAATTTATGAAACAGTTAATCAATAATTTTAATACGTGGCTTTTATGAACTTAATCTTGAGAAACAAAATAAATCCAACAAACTCGTACTTTACATATATTTTGTAATTACCCATAAATCACAATTTGCTGGACTGCGGTCCCAATTCCCTCATTTATTTCCCTTGGATGAGGGGGAGTAATCCCCTGTGGTACAGAACCCCTGCTCTGCAGCAACCAGAAGGGGGAATGGAGAAGTTTGACTTCAGCCCAAGGATTTCAGCCAAGATGGCCCAATACTCCTCGATTTAGTGGTCTAATCTTATCTACTTTAATTATTTTCTTCACTGTTACTTTTATGCAATGGATTTTGGGTATCCAAATTAAGAGAGCCTCTTTGCAAGAGAACCTCTTTCACCTGTGCCGGTGCTGCGAGAACCCCATTATTGCCTCCATATATGAAGATATAGACATTTGGCAAATCATCAGTTACAAACTGCATGCTTAATTGAGAAATACTGTGGACTGGGAGCAATAAATGTGTAAAAATATATATAGTCCCTGACACTGTTACTAATAATTAAAGTCAATATCTTTAGGACAATCCGTTTAATAGACTTACATACAACCTTTTCCTACCAGTTGCTTTCGCAGAACTGTAGGCTGAAAACTATAATCGAAATAATGAAGCAAATCCGACAGTGTATCATTTAAAAGATGTAAGCAAATATTAACATGTGAATAGAAGGTCATATGATTTGAATAGAAATGGGAAAAGAAATATCGTTCAGGCAAACCTTTAAAGTGAATAAAAACACAAAACAATGGGAAACGCACGATTGAAATTGAAAATATTAAATAAATTTACTGCAAATCATTGATATGCAATAGAGCTATAGCTCACGGAAAATAATTCGGGCGTACTGCCAATAGTGCAGCAGCACTCCGTCAACCACGAGCTAGCAGCTCACCAAAATTAGAATAGCCATGGTCCCAAAAAGCGGCGAGTTTCTAGCCTCCGCTGGTAGACTCGCGCTCGTCCGTCCAGTTCAGCTAGCCCACCGCATCTTAAAGCAGCCAACTTACTGTTTGGTCGAGCGGCTATACTAAAAAGTACGGCCGTTCCCTTAACATTTTTCCTGTCTAAAGGAACGAGAATAAAACAACAGAATATTGGGGGAATCCCCGGCGGACCGAGCCAAAAGGGTACGAAAGTATAAACAACTGACAGTGTTTATGCGTAAAATATTTTGTTGTTATATTCTACCTACTGGAATTTTTCTACTATAAAGATTTTTCATGGTCGGGTGTAACCCCCAATCGGCTGGCACCCAGTGTGGGCCTCCCCCGTCGCCCCAATCCTAGCTACGCCACTGGCTAGTAAAGAATTACCAGTATATTCCCAATCTGAGAAGAACAAATTCCATTATCCTCAGCATGAGTTCAGAGAATAGGACCTGGAATTTAATTTTAGTAGCATAAAATTAAGTGATATAAACCAAACAATGGATCCAGTACCTATATTTGGCAAGCTTCTAGAAGTGCTAAGCAAACACATAGAAATTGCCTAAAATGGTACGGTTCACTAGTAGAATGCAAACTTCCAGGTATGTTACAATTTTCCTTAACATAAACCCTGAATCATATAATAAGCTGAAAAAATTAGCGTTTGCTGTTCTTAGCTTATTCGGGTCTACATATTCATGGAAACATTTGTTGAAATTGTAATTTTGTTTTATTCATATATATATATATATATATATATATATATATATATATATATATATATATATATATATATATATATATAAAATAAAGATTATTGTTTTACTTATTGTAAGACAAAATTTAAAGTAAAGTTTATTAAGTTATTTTTAGGAGCGTTGCAGAGTTGCACAAACTGGTAATAATAATAATAATATAATTTATTGTTCACAGATAGTTACATCCGTTTTGAACATAATATAAAGGAACAGTTTATAGCTCAGCAATTATTTTTATGTAAGCATGGTATTTAAATTAAATTGAAATCCTAAACAAAAGTATAACAAAGAGTTTACAAGTGCACAGAACAAGAAATGAAGCTTTCAACAAATGAAAATATACAATAAATCATAATATATAACACAATGTAAAACATATATTTATGAGTGTACAATATTGAAAATATGAATTAGTTTGGGCTAATTAGAAATAGGTATAATTGTTTTTTTGAAAACTTTCAGGGATGAAGAGTCTTTGATTAATTTAGGAAGATTGTTCCATGTTTGTGATGCGGCTACGGTAAATGATCTTTGAAAAGTTGTGGACCGATAATGGGATATATGAATATAGTCGGGTTCCGCGCTCGTAACAACATTAGGCGTTATTGTTCTCTTAGGGAAGAAATCAATGATGTACTGAGGTTCATTTTTTTTAAGTAAAGAAAACAAGAAACATGCCAATTTAAATTTTCTTCTCGTTTTGATGTCCATCCAGGATAGTTTGTTGATGTATGGCGTTATATGTTCATCTCTCTGCAAGTTATATATGAATCTTATTGAGGAGTTCATCAGGCGTTGGAGTTTAATATTAAGTTCTGCCGTAAGATCATAGAATACCAGGCAGCAGTAATCAAAGTGTGGAAAAATTAATGAGGAGACAAGTTGACTATGCACATGGGTAGTAAATAGATTTTTGTGTAGTTTCAATTGATGGAGAGTGGCATTAACTTTATTTGAAACGAATGAAATATGATCTTTCCAAGAGAGAGTGTGGCTAAAGATGACCCCTAAGTTTTTAGCTGTATTAGAGTAGGGTATTAAGATTCCTTGGACTTCAATCTTTGGTAAATTATTAGTATTTAGTCTGGAGATAACTCTAGAATGGCCAATTATCATAGCTTTTGTTTTATTACTAATTATTTTGAAAAAATTGTCTTGTGCCCATGTCACAATAGCTGATACATCATCATTTATTAATCTGATAGTTACTGGGAAGTCGTGCGAGTGACAGTGTATATAAATTTGGAGATCATCAGCGTACATCATATATTTACATTTTTTAATACATGCAGAGAGGTCTCGAACATACAGGGAAAACAGCAAAGGCCCGAGGACTGACCCTTGGGGTACTCCACAAGAGATAGACGCCAATTCAGACAAGTTACCATTGGAGTCTTTTACTGACTGGCGTCGTCCGTTTTGGTATGAATAATACCAATTTAATGAGGTGCAGGAAAAATTTAAGTTTCTCAGTTTTTGTAGGAGCAAAGAATGGTTTACGCAGTCAAAGGCTTTGCTGAAGTCAAACAACACCAATATGGTCACCATTTTTTTGTCACCTCAATCTTATATCATCAGAAACTTTAATTAAGGCCGATTGTGTAGAGAAGTTTTTACGAAAACCTGACTGAAAAGGATCAAATAACTTCTTTGCTGTGAGGTACTCAACAGTTTGTTGAAATAAAATTTTTTCTAGACCTTTAGATATGGCGCAGAGTATTGATATAGGCCGGTAATCACTAGGGGAAGAGGTACTTTTAACTTTTTTAATAGGGCGAATTAGGGACGATTTCCAAAGTGTGGGAAAAATTCCAGATATAAGTGAGGAGTTGAATATTTCCAGTATAGCAGGAGTTACAGCTTCAGACACAACTTTCAAATATTTAGCGGAGATGTCATCAATTCCAACTGAATTATATTTCGATGCAAGGAGTACCTTACGCAGAACATCTGGCGTGACATAATTAAAATAAAAATTTTCATCGTTATAAGGCACAAAAGCATCAACAGAGGGAAAGTTTGTGAGGTGAACTACAGTTGCATTGGAAGAAAGAATCCCACTCGCTGAAAAATAATTGTTTAGTTCATTAAGAGAGAGCCCGTTTGTGATTGAATTGTCCGACTGTCTAATGAGTCCCAAATTCTTTATTTTTTTCCAAAGCTCGTTGGAAGAAGTTGGTTTGGAAAGAGTATTTGTTTAATTCAATCGTTTTGCTTGAATCAGTTACCGTTTCACAAGGTTACGCTGTCTCACAAATAGTTGGTGAAAGGCTGGATTCCTCGTCCGAACAAAGGCACGTCTATCACTTTCCCTTATTTGTGCCTTTATTGCTGGGGTGAACCATGGAGTTGGAGGACGTCTAGGCCAAATAAGTCGTTTTGGAGCATGACGATCAAGGCAATCATGGAATACAGAGTTGAAGCTCTGTAGCATTGAATCAACATTCAGAGAATTGAACACATTTTTCCAATCAGAGCTCAATAAATCATCTTAGAAAGGTTTAACATTAAAACACTCATTGCTTCTAACAAGCAGAGGAGCCTGGCATTTTTTGGCTACGTTAAATTAATAATTTAACACAATCTTATCATGGGCTGATAGAAATGGAACAGGAGATTGTTGAAATGAAGAAACTTTATCTCGTGAATCAACAATGCAGAGATCTAGAAGCGTATGACTAGAAGCGTATGGTAACAGCAAGGTCATAAGACCAGAACGGAGCCACCAGCAAATTACAAAAATGTATGCCATACAAATAAATGTATTAACTGTAACAAAACTATTGTTACAATGAAAATGCTATCAAAATAAAGGTTCAACATTTTCTTGAGAAAAAATATCCATTCTGTCACTAGCGGGTATTTTAAAAGAAATTTCAAGTATAAGAAAAAAACACATTAACGCATTCATACCATAAAAGGATAATAATATTCAATTATATTTTATAATCCTCAGCAAGATTTCAGAAAACAGGACTTGGAATTTAATTTAAATTACATATAATTAATCGGTAAAAACAATATAAGTGATCCAGGTCCTCATCTCGGTGGGCTAATAAAATTACTAAGCGAACACACACAGGAAGTGCATAAAATAGCCCTGGTCACTTGTTGAATGCAAATTTCCAGGTATGTTACCATTTTCCTTGAATTTTTATGACATTTTAACCCAATATTCAATTTAATTGACTCTTCCAGTTCTGTAGCAACCGTCTAGACATAATCTTTCAAATTGGTTAGCAACATTTGCTAGTTCACTGTCTTCACTTTTTGACGACACGGGTTTTAATCTTGACAGTAACGAAATATTACTTTACGCAGACACCGTAATTCGCATTAAGGTGCAGAAACACTTAGACAGTTTAAATGCTTTGATGAAAGGTGACATGAGCCGACAGGGGGGAAACATTACCTAACACTTGTTACCTACAAACATTTTTTTCGAAATACCTCCAGTCTCAATGTGCAGATAATATTTCCAACTTCCAAGCATATAGTAACAAATGACAACCCTCTAATATTATTAATGTAACAGTTAATCAATAATCTTAATTCGTGGCTTTTATAAACTCAATCGTGAGAAACAAAATAAATCAAACAAACCCGTACATTACATATTTCTTGTAATTGACCATAAATCACAATTTGCTGGACTGCGGTTCCTATTCCCTTATATATTTCCCTTGGATGAGGGGGAGTAATCCCCTGTGTTACAGGACCCCTGCTCTGCAGCAACCAGAAGGCGGAATGGAGAAGGATGACTTCAGCCACAGAATTGCAGCCATGAAGGCCCAAAACTCTTCCGTTTAGGGGGCTAGCCTTATCTGATTTAATAATTTTCTTCACTGTTACTTTTATGCAATTGAATTCGGTTATCCAATTTAGGAGAGCCTATTTGCAAGAAAGACTTGTTCGCATTTAGCGGTGATACGATAACTCCAATATTGCCTCTATATATCAAGATATAGACATTTGGCAAACCATCAATTACAATCTGCATGCTAAATTGACAGAAGGCTTTTCGACTAGGAGAGAATGAAACTATAAAAAAACATATAGTTCGTGACACTGTTTCTAATTTAAGTAAATATCTTTAGCATAATGAGTTTATTAGAATTAAATAAAACCACTTTTCCTGCCAGTTGACCTTGCGAAATTGAAGGCTGAAAACTATCATCGAAATTGTTAAGCAAATCCGAAAGTACATCATTTAAAAGACGTGACCAAATATTAACATTTGAATACGAGGCCATAGGCTTTGAATAGATGGTAAAAATATCGTTAATACAAATCTTATACTTGAATTAAAAAAGACAACACAATGAAAAATGAACGATTGAATTTGAAATAAATTACTGAAAATCATTTATATGCATAAAATGGTGAAGGCAACTGATATATACATTTTAAGTAAGAAAAGACACGAAAAAAGGTCATAATTAAAGAAAATAAATTACATGGATGAATGTGCAACGCTGTTTTACATAATTAGAAAAAATATTCACTGAAATTCCTTCAATAATTATTATAAACTCACATCAGTAATACTTCTCAATTTAACCATAAAAACCACATATCAAGTATAAGGTACTACCAAATTCATTTCATGAAAATTGAGAAAATGGAAATATCGGAATAAGCCTTAAAATCAAAGGAGTGAAGTAAATAAATGACTTATCTTCAACTTTCCTCCCAAGACGTTTAACACTATAAACATAAAACAGCAAAATCTTTCGTAGGAACCCAAGTTCCCCTGTAGAACTTAAACACTTGCTGATAAATATTCCTGACACTGAGAATTGAAAACATTTGCAAGCATATAACTTGAGAACCAATATTTCACAACATACATTATGAGAAACGCCTGGCTCAAGTTGTTGCGAAATTAAAAGTGATACACAGTAATACTTTACGAATATATATTTACGTCAATGAAGAACTTTATAAACAAAATCCTGTAATCAATATTTTATATCACTTGCGTACTCAAACACAAAATGTAGGGAGGATTTTTTTTATCAGCCACCTTGCAGAAGTAATTGAAAGAAAATGAATACATGGACAAATATAGATACTTCGGAACACTATGTCATTAAAAATAAAACGAAAATTTACAAATACAAAAGTGACCTTTTTATTAAACAAAAGTACCTAAATAATAAGACAATAAATGAAGCTATAAATGTTTCCTACTGAATTGTAATTACAATTAAATATTTCAAGGACATCATGTATATACAGGCAGATCTTTGTGGATGACCAAAATTTAAAAACATAAAAAGAATTAAAAAAAAAACAAATAAAACATGAGCATATAGTTTGAAAAATTCAGAACCTAACTCAACATAACCAAAAGTACGCAATAGACTGCTACAATAACAAATTACCATAAAAAGATTAAATTATATACATATTTTTCATTACAGTGAGTCTCAGAACAAAAGAAAGAAGATGAATACAATCAGGCGAAGAAGAGTGACATCAGACGAATAAGCAGGCCACAATGATCTTTACAGCAGGTGAGATAATCCCTCACACACGAAGCTGAAGTATTCGCAGCAATATTCATGCCTAAAAAGAGAAAAAGGACGTGTCTAATAGAAATAAACTTCAATGCATCACATGGTTAAAGCTTTTCTTTAAATGCCCGATTTATAAAAACATTTCTCATAGATATATTTTATTCACTTAATTCTCCACTATAGTCAACAGATAACTGGAGAAAGTAAGAGAAACAAGCCCCGAAAGAAAATGGGATGAATAACAGTGGACAAATGTAGAAGTAGCAGAAGAGGGCCTAGTGGGCAAGAGTGCCGAAACAAAGAAGCCATGGATTGCGACAAGGACTAGAATATTAAAGTATAAAATACAAATAATCAGAAATACAAGAGATGCAACCATTTCAAAGAAGCTTAGAAACCAAATTATTCAAGAAGGCAAGAATATAAGGGAGAGGAAAACCTGTTCAATATACAAGCTAATGAAGAGACACTTTGATTAGGGACAAGCATCTGCGACGTTAATGGGAATCTAAAGATATTGAGCTAAGACAATAAAAAGATGGAAGAAAAACATCGAAGTATAACAAAGGGCCAATGCCACTGGAATCAAACCTGATGAAAGACAGGAGCGAAGTCGTCGAGGCCGACCTGGGGTCAGATTGACTGAAAAGCAAATTCGACAGAGCACAAAAATATCATAAGAATGACTACGTAACTGGCAAAGACATCAAAGCGGAGAAATTTTGAAAGCGATCGGAAGAAATTCCTGGAAAAGCCAGTACAAAATAATGACAGATAAATAGAAAGAGACAGACAATCGGAGGACTTTCAAATTATTTTCAATGTACACTACCTAAGAATAAATAGACTTATAAAGAATTATTAAACAACGGAAGATGGAACAATATCTTTGGGCTGTTGAAATAATTCTGATTAGAGTAAAAGGGCAAAACAATAATGAAAGAAATTTTCAAGTAGCAAGGTGACAAAATGCGAATGACAGACGGAAGAAGTTTTAAAAGCCGAAATAACACATTGGAGATAACAAGGAATATTACCTGTCATAAAGACAGCTCAAAATATGCTCGGAGGAGGCGATACGAGAAGCTGAAGAATGAGAAGCGGAGTACGGAATAAATATTAACGGAAAAGAAATAAACATTACCTACTTCTTAGACCACGTCGCAGTCACAGAGAGAAATAGAAATGCTCATCTACGATCGCTAATGTAATCGACCATATTGTCCAAGAACATGTCACAAACTTAACGATGATGAAGACGAATCCTAATATACGTAAATGAGAAGCTGAATGCGGATACTATTGCAATTGGAGTGAAATGCAATGCAGAGATATTAATCCTAAAGGTGTTAAGTTCATTTTCATGTATGTAGTAATATTCTGCCATTGTCGGGAGACCATCATTAGGGTTGTAATGATGCGGAAATAACACAGTTTGGCCAATTTGAGTCAAATGAAGAATTATTCTACAATTTGGAACATTTCCCTACCGATAAGAAGGTATTGATAAAATAGAAAAAGTCTCGACAACCGTGGGCATTATAGTCCACCACTTTATTTTCTGATATAAAGAAAATAAATCCAAATTTTCCAAAATACATGCTCCATCCAACTATGAAGGCCAAAACTTCGCAATGATAAACGGAAAATATGTCACTTTTTTAATTGAAGTAACGCCTGACTTAGGGGATATGTTTTAAGGGACCAATGGAGAATAAAAATAACTATTACAACCAAATTACTAAAACATAAGATTTTATCAATCAACAGGCATTAAAAATTCGATACACACATTTGATATTCGTCATAGGGTTCAGACGCCGTATCCCTAAAGTTGACATTTTTTGACCAAAAACTTAATTCCGGGATTTCCCGTGAGAAAATTATGAGCAGGAGAAATAACTTAAATATAACAACGGTATTAATTTATATAAAATGCAGAAGATCACCTATCTGAAGCATTTATCTGGGAATAAGTATTCGTTAAGAAAGACACGGAAACGTGAAAAGTGCCAAATCCGCCATTTTATATATTATTGGGAGCTGTGAAAATGCAAAATTTGCAATATTCTGTAATTATCTGTTTTAAATAAATTTAATGGACGAAGGTTTGTTCCAAATTTCATCTTCCTAGGCCACACTTAAGTGGGCAAGAATGTGTTTGTATGCAACTGAGTGAGTTACGTATGTGGGAGTATATGATTATAAGGGATGTGCCAAAACCGCCAATTCCACTCTACTGAAAAAAATATAAATATTAAGATGGGTCATCGATTCGAAACAAAAGACAACATTTAAAAAAATGGAAAATCAATCGATTGACTTGTTTTGAGTGAGAAAAGGAATTATTGAGTGAAATATTGGGAATAGATTTCCGGTTGGGGTCAAGACTCACCCTCGCCTTGTTGAGGAGTGTCGTCATCACGTGCTCCTCGTAGAACTTCAAGAGGGATGGATAGTGATCTCGCAGCAAAGACGTCCCCTCCGTCGATCCATATCGAGCGATAATCCAAGGGACGACAGATGCGAGATATATTTCTTTCGCCAATTGAGTCTTCATAAACAATGCAATACAGATGTAAAGATATAATCCCACTCCCCTCTTCCTCTCCCTCTCTTCCGCCTCCTCGAGTGCTCTTCTCATCTCTCGCTCGTGGAGTCCATCGCCTCGTTCGTAAGGTTTTCCTTCATTACGGAATGCTAAGAGATTGGACATCCGTGCCAAGGCCCTTGTAAACCTACCAAGGACTTCTTTCTCACTCCCATCCACCTTCCCTCCAAAATACACCCTCATCTCGGACAAGTCGGCGAATGATTCCCAACCACTCCCACTCCTCTCAACTCCATCGTGATCCATGAACTTCGCCTTCATCCTTCCGATGTCATGAGAGTCACAGTCAACCATTACACTTACGGAAGACTGACTATTCAAGAACATTAGCACGCATGACGTCATCGAACTCTCATTAAATAATTTATCATACAGACCCCGGACGTGTAGTTCCTTCCCCTCGTCACGATTCCGAATGATTGTCCTTCCCATCATGCCCTCCACGCACACCCTCCAAATGTCCACTATGGGAAGATCAGAACCCAGAACACCTATTCCCGCGTCAGATATCTCCCCCATGCTCTCCTTTAGCACCCTTAATTCCTCCGCCGATGACGTCACGGCCCTTTCTATGCACTCCAAGAGAACGTCCCGCTCGGATAAATCCCTCCTCAACTGATTCACTTCCTCAGCCATCTGAAGACCAAATGACGACATCTCCGCCTTGAGGGAATTAATGGACTCCGTTAAGTCCGATAACTCTGCCATCTCCTGAGAGAAGTCAGTCAGATAAGTGACTACTTCTCCCCCGTGTAATGCACGGCGACGTTTAATGGCATTCTCCCTTCTTTGCACCAGCCGGATCAATCTCAGGATATCCTTGCGGTCCCTGTCCTCAGGGTTCCTTCGCCCCAACTCCTCCGCCATCTCGACAGCCGTCTTGTGACCCCTTCCCCTTAACCCAGGATCCGCACCCTCCCCAAGCAGTCCCTCCACCCAATCTATTTTACCCATCTTGACCCCTAGATGAAGCAGGGTACTTCCACCAACGGCCTTCATGTCTACGTCCTCCAGTGTCTCCAGCAAACCCTCAAATTACTGGAAGGGACCACTGCTGAATCCGAATGTCAACCGCTCTACAACATCAAGTTCTGACTCCGAGCCAATAATATTGTTGCTTGCCATGACGAAAGGAAAGAGCGCTCACCTAAAAAAATTAAAACAGGAAAAATAGTACCAAATGCTACGTACATGCCTTCGTAAGTAACACGTTTTAAATTAATTTCAGGATAAAATTACTTATCAACTGTAAAATCCGACGCAATGATTATAGTCACAGGATATACGGAATATCTAAGTATTTGGTATCTTCGTATGTCCCTACTAACAAATATCTAATCCTAGCTTTGCCCGGCATGCGTTGCAATACCTTTTTTTATTCTGAGTAGCCATTCATATACAAAACAGACATGTGCAAAATAAACGAAAGACAATAATTTTTTAGTATTAAATTAAGGTTGAAAATTTATTATTAGAGTGCTTTGAAATCAGCATTAGTAACATCAAATGATCAGCAATCTTAAGACAGCTATAAGATATACGAGTACTTGAAAATTGTAACGCGAAAGAAAAATGAGAAAATGCATCTACTGCACTACGGTTAATTATCGGATTTATGTTATGAATTTCTCTCATTTCCCGGTAATCGATTAGGTTCACATGAGTGGATGAGCACGCACTTAACATCAACTTAATGACGGATGTGTTGAGCACTTATTTCGCTGGAGAAAATAAGTGTCGTCCCACAGATTTCCAGCTAGAAGGAGATGCTACCTGCGAAATACATTGAAGAACATTTAAATGTTGACACAGAATTGTGAAAATCTACTCCGTTAAGTACGACTATATAAGCCACAATACTTCCCATAAACAAAAAGTAAAATATTAGCATTTGCAGAGAACAACAATTAAATTAAAAAAATAATATGCCATGTCCACAGTCCCTGAAAACCACTTCAATGGTGTGTGGCAGGGGGTTAACTGTAATTTATACTGCTTAATTGTAAGAAGTAGACGCTTTTCAATTTTTGTCTACTTTAACTTCAAAAATCATTAGAATTTCCATTCATGATAGTATTCGGATTTATTATAAAGTTTTTATACCATAATTACAGACGCTTCTTCACGCCACGCACATACTATAGAGAAAATGCGTAAAAAATAGAGGAAATAGAAAATATCAGATAGTGAACAACAGAAATTAAAATTAAATGAAATATAAATGAAGATCTACTGAAAATGTCGATCGCTTCCCTGAATCGGATATGGGATAAGAGTATATGAAATATTCAAGGCAAATTATTATCCCTGAAAAAAACCATAAACGCAACATAACCACCGCTACCTGCTTCCGATATTTTAAGAACGTAATAACAGGAAAATGAAGCACTATTTTGTTTGGGAAAAACTTACATGGAAGGAAGAATATTTTTAGAAATGCATGAGGCATATTTTAGCAACTACAATCCTTCTTTGCTGTTCGCCAAGCATTTGCTGGAATCACCACGGCAGTTTTTAACCTGAAATCCTCCACGTGGAAAAGAAGACCCGCAAGTTGTACACACTTGAGCAAGCGGAAATTCAGAGATGTTGTAAAACAAGAAAAATGTCTCGTCATTAATGACTTTATTTTTCAACCCCAATCCCCTCTGCTGAACCTCCCATTGCCTGAGGTCACCGTTTAACCTCCGTATACCCTCACCCTTACCACCTCCTCCTATCGACATCGTCGTGACTCATGATCGCACAACAAACCCCTCCCCCGACCTTCTTCGGAACACAGTAGCTCTGCGCCTCCCCACCTCCCCGCAGCGCCATTCCTCCTTCCCCTCCTCCATCCCCCTCTCCTAACACTCGCTCAACTTCCCCCTCCTCTCCCCTCCACCCAAAGCTCAACCCTCTCCTCTTTCCACCTACTCCACCCCATGTCTCTTCCTGTATATGCATTTTATATAAATGTACAAAATACACTGCAAGCCACCTCAAGGGTGTGTGGCAGGGGTAATAATAGCCAACATGCATAAAACTACACACTTTAGTTAGTGTAACTAAGGCTAATTATTAATAAACAATAAACACTAATGCGTGTCACGAGGCGAAGTCCCTCAAGCATGCATTACACTACAGGAATGCTCCCAATGGAGAGATACCATTATTATATATGTATTTTACAACTTCACAAATGGACAGATACTCAAGGTTTATGCTAAAAGCATGCTCGGCGGGCTGCTAGCACATCTAGTAAATACCTTACAAGCCACATCAAGGATTCTTGGCCTTTAGCCCGTGGCAGTGGCGTATTGTGTGCTAGTCCATCTGTACAAAAGCTGATGACATCGCTCAGTAACGTAATTCTACGTCGTATTTAACGTACGACATAGACATTGTTTTTTGTATGTGGAATTCACAATGCCTTTCTTTTAATGCCGGAAGCTTTTCCATTAAGTTACGCCTGAGACCATTACATTTGACCATACTACGTTACGGGTAACGCTCAAATAGCTTATTAAAATACACACACGCACTACGAGGTAATAAAATCAAAGATTCAAACAGTAGGATAAATATTTTCACATTCGAGATTTTAATGGACGTCGTCATTTGTATGTTAAACAATTCTTCCATCCCTTTCTTTCAGTCTTTCTTAATTCACCGCTTTGTTGTTTTTCCACTCCAAAGTAATGTTTGACCTGACTTCTCAAGCAGAAGTCGCGAAATATGTTTTAACTGTAAATAATTAACGATAACAAGAAAGTGCTACTTACATTATTGCTAAAAGCTACGTTAAAAATCAGATTTTCCAAATTGAATTTTTTTCGCGAACCAAAATGTTTTTGTTGAGTAATCCCGCCTTTTCGTTATCATGCATTTCGTTCTTTCGTTTTACTTTTATCCTTAACAATTTAAATGCTTATTATAGTTTGTTATGGTCCTCTTTGGGTAGTTCTTATCTTATAATACTAATCATAATGTCACGACAGACGCGTAGTTACATAATTGGAAGGGACTGACATGCCGAATATTTCAAAATTTAATTGGAGGAAATAAACTTTTAAAATTCTTTTTACTCCGAATTTTGACGATTTCTCATGTCCAAAACAGTTTTTTACGTAAATCCAGGCATACACTAAACTAAGAATGGGTGTTTTGAAAATAAACCTTTATTTTACACCTAAAACCCGTAAAGAAACAAGAGTGAACGTCTCAAACTTAGCATGATAAATATTTTAAAGATAAAAGTATTAGCACTTAGGCAAAGGAGCGTTCATAAATTATAAGACGCAATACTAATTTTTGACTGCACTGAAACTGGCCCAATTATTCCTCGTCGTAATCGCAACTACATATTTACAGCTATCAGATCAATACATGCGAAAGATATACGTTGTTCATTTGAACGTGAAGTTCACATGACGATGGCGAATTATAAATTGATTGATTTTCCCAATCTGCCACCAATGGATCACAATTCTTAATTCAGGGGCCAAAGGGAAACTTGTGGTTCTAAATTTGGATATATTTCAGACATTTTGGACAATTATGAGTTGTTGATACATTATTTCAATTAACTTTCGAATGTATGGTGTGATTACAAATTGAATCTATCTAAACGTTGAAAATGAGACAATTTGCCGGTGACGCGCACTAGTTAGCTGCATTATATTGATTGCGTAAAGTAATAAATATCCCACTCTAAAAGCATAACGCAATTACAATTATTTCAAAGCAGCGGAAAATCATCTTGAATTTAATTCAAGTGTCCAAAATGATAATTAACACAAATATAAATAAGGTGTATCAACTCTATTTTCTCTGGATTTCCTCGCTCGAGGAAGTGTCACGGCCGGACGATACCTTTCACTTTCCACCGTACGGCAAGGGATACCTACCCGAAGCGAAAGGATTTAACCATCGATATCCACCTATTGCAATTACTATGCCCTTATCGTCGTAGTCGCCTTTTTCGAAAGTAATTATGGGGAATTAAGTGCTTACTGGCCTGTGATCACTAATTCCGTTCAATGTTATTAAGTGAAGGAAGATATCAGGTATGTTAGTCGCCTAAAGATGTATAACATTGCTCCTGTTCATTGTTGAGACTAAATTATGCAAAGCTGAAGAGGTTAATATATATAGAAAGGTGTAGTCCAAATTTGTATCTTTGTCACCATTTTTGGAACTTTTTGTCACTCAATATATCGAGGATTAGATAAAATCACCACCGATAATCATTTTTACACGGCGACCGTTTTTTATAATAACCCACTACAATTACCTGTCGTACTGTCTAACCTAAATAAGAAATGCTGAATCCCCAGATACTACTCAGACAGAACAAGAGCCTCGGGAGGCTACTGGGCAACTTTCACCAATGTAAAGCACTAAAAAAAGGTGTGCCGAAAAAAAACGCCTCTAGTTCTTCTAGTTACCTAACAGCACCAACTCCAGGATAACTCCAGTATTTCATGGTTTTCCAAGATATTCTCGTTATCCCACCTAGGAGCGCTTGAGACTTTAGATATACTACAGACCGATATCTCTCACATCTATATCATGCCAAGTCCTTGAATATTTAATTGTAAGTTCAGTTATAAGACAACTCGATATGGAGAATTTGTTATAAAAACCGCAACACGGATTCAGAAAGGGGAGATCTTGCGAAACTCAATAAGCACTTTTGGCCCATTATATTTTAGTCTCGGGTGAACATAACGTTACAGTTGATGCAAATTTTCTGAACTTTAAAAAGGCATTTGATAAAGTTTCCCAGTGTAAGTTACTCATAATATTAAAATCCCACGGTATAGACGACGACGTTATTTCCTGGATAAGAAAATTCTTAAGTAATCGCGTGCAAAGGGTTGTATTACACGGGTCTTTAATGAAGTAATAGTCACATCAGATGTCACACAGGGAAATGTCATAGGCCCGCTTCTGTTCCTTTTGTACATACACGACATCGGTGACAAAGTTGACAGTAATCTTAGATTATTTGCTGACGACGCAGTGGTGTACAGAGAAGTTCGTACTTTTAATGATAAGGAAGCGCCAACTAAGGACCTCAAGGCAATTCAAGAGTGGTGCGATGCGTGGCAGCTACAATTAATCCCTAAAAAAATGCGTTGGTGTAAATTTTTGGAATTTGCAGCTATTGCATAAAGAACATAAAATTAGACACCGTAGAATCGGTTAAGTACCTCGGAGTTAAACTGACTAATGATCTATCGTGGAGTAAACATATTCGAGAAATTACCGGCAAGGCTAATCGTAAATTGGGATTTGTTAAAAGAGTACTTGGCAAGCGCGACGATAAAGTTAGGGAAATCAGCTACTTCTCCCTCGTTAGACCCCACTTAGAATATGCCGCCATTATTTTGGACCCTAATGAGAGAGGCTTGGAAACTGAGTAAGAACGCATGCAGCGAAGATCGGCAAGATACGTTAAAGGCCGTTATGATAATCTCTTTAGTGTTACTGACCTTTTGCAGCAACTGGGATGGGAAAAGTTTTTAGACCGTCGATTAAAATTTAGAGTCAATCTATTATGTAAGTACCAATCCGGTCTATTCTCTGACGACGATAATATTTTAATAAATCCAACATACTACGGCAGATTAGATCATGAGAAAAAAATTAGGGAACTAGACTACAGAACGGACAGATATAAAATGTCCTTTTTCCCACGAACGATAAGGGACCATAACACCTGCCAATGAGACTTTTATCAAGGCTTTTCGTTACGTAGTTTAGCTCATAGTAGTAATCCTAATACTTAAATCCTTATTTGTAACCTAGTACATACTAACAGCACTATTTGCATGTTTTCTTCTAGGGTCTTGAGTCTGTCCATCTGTTAGCCTGGAGATAATTAAGAAAGGAAGAGTCGAGAGAAAAAGATTTTTCGTTTGACTTCCTGTGGACTGTGTCGATTTACGTGAGCGTGGGACGCCTCGAGACCGCTGCGTCTTCAAGTTCGACTCTCCTTATCTCTCCCGCTCCGTGGTCAGAGTCACGAGGATAGTCAATTATGTCGATCGAATGTATCATTATACTCATTTTGTTAAGGACATGGGTGCATGCGTACTTGTTCCCAATTACTCTTTGCAATGGAAAAGGATTTTCTAACCTTTGCGGCTGGCGTCAAATGCATACAAGGAAATTACGGCCATGAAAAAACCCACCTTCAAAAAGCTATTGAACAAAATGTGCGCAAATACAAAAAAAATTAAACGCCATTCTGATATGAGCCGTGAACATAGTGTGCCATCGTATTAAAATTCAAATAGAATAAATAACTTTCATTAAATTAATTCTTCTGAAACCCGAAAGTATGTACCTCATATGTTTTCGTCCGTCAGCTATTATCGTCAAAGACACCTACTCGATACGAGAAAACTACTCCTTTCATTCAAGCAAGAGAAATCATGGCACACACGAGTATACGCTATGGAAAATGCATATGAAAGAAATAATTCTGTTTACGTGAAGTAATAAATTGAGCGATTTGAATTGAATGCAAATAATTTTAGTAATGAACCACGCCACTAGGGAGCATTAAAAAATTATTCCGATATTCTTGACATTCAACACAAAATTGCTATTCGTAATCCGAATTAAGAATGTTCCGCCCATAAACTTAGGTAAATAACCACTATTATTGATGAGTCTCATGACCCTTACCTAAAAACTTTAAATTGACGTTGCGAAACCAGAAAATAAAATATAAGTGCCCATACCTACGATTGAGAAGCAGGGAGACGATTTGCTTCAGCTAGGCAAAGTAATATTTGTTCACAAAATAATTTACACACAGGCACACCTTCGAACACAAGACAATTTTGATAGAATTTCATTCTCCAAAGATTGTTCACTACAGGCGAGCGAACAACGCGTATGAGCGAACGCCTCACCTTCCTATGGATTCCGCTAAGTGGAATGACAACCGTCTATGAATTACTTAACACTAGAGCTACCGATGGAGTCATTTTGACTCCTTGCGATTTTTATTTCTCTCCCCTGGCTAAAACTTTCTGAATTCCGGCTTCAGATTCCGTTACTTTTACTCATTTTTGACACAAAAAAAGGCTTGGCGATAAAAATAGTTTAAAAATGAAAATAGTACCCATGTTTCAAAATTTACCTTTGACTACCTAAGGGAGCCATTTTGACACCCTACTTTATTTTGCTGCTATTTTCGCCAAATACACAATTTGTTCAAGTTTTGTTCTTATGCTCATAATTAATGTAATTGTTGGCTAAAATGTATAATTATTACGCGTTTTGGCATATATTTTCGAGATTTTGAAGGCATTTCTAATTTTGCGGGTCAGTCTTTGGAACTATAAACCATGTGAATGCCCTGATATTATTTTACCTTGCGATAAAGTGGTGAATATGCCATCCAATTAAAACGGTTACAAATTCGTGTGTTTGAAAGCCGTCGTGTCTGCCTCGCTTCCCTTCCTCCTCCCTTCTCGTCACCCGTCAGTCTCGCTGCAGCGCAATACTGTTTAGCATGTTCCATTGTTTCAGCCTCGACTACGTGGAAGATGATTTTCAAACGTGAAAAAGTAATTTTGAACCCTTCCATTGATATACTAATGTACCACGAAAATAAATCATGGAAAGAAACAAAGTTATGTCCTAGTATATTCGGCCCTGCCGGCGCTGGCTGCCGCGCGTCGAACAGGACAACCGTGCGCTGCCATTGATTTGCATTATTGAATCCTGTGAATTCTCGAGTGGACTGCACAATTGGGTATTTTCCAAAATTTTAAATTTAAGTAAACGGATCTTTATATGTTACTTTAACTCCGATGAGGACTTACAAGTTCTGGAAGACCTGCAGAAAACCTGGGTGTGCGATCCCTGCACATCTCGGGCACGTGCTTCTCGCTGTGACTCCACGCCCTTAAAACATGGCAAGGAGAAATCTTCCGAAGAGCCTCTTGCTGACTTGGTCAAGGAGCTACTTGTTAGAGTGAAGCAACTCCAAGAGGGCTACTCGGATATAAAAACATCTCTCTCCGACATCCAAAAGTGCATCACTGACCATGCGGACGCCCTCAAAGGTATTACGACTTCTCTTACCTGCCTCACCCAACGTCTTGACAACCTATGTGAAGATAATATTCAAATCTCAAATTGTGTTTCGAGCCTTCAAGTTCAACTAAATAGGGCTGAACAAGAGTGCCTACGTAATGTTGTTGAACTTCGTGGTGTGCCCTTCGTCGATGGTGAAATCCTTGACTCTCTTGTTTGTAATGTAGGGAAAGCGCTTGGTGTGGATATCAGTGAGTCTGACCTTGATTACTCCTATCGCCTTAAATTACGTGGCAAAGGGCCTGATACACCTAACCCAGTGATAGTCCGTTTTCTTCGGCATTCGCATGCCTCTAAGATTGTTGCCGCCCGTAGTGTCAAGAGAGATCACTTCACTACCAAAGATATAGGCTTCAGTCACTCTCCAGTGGCCCCAGTGTATGTAAATGAATCCCTCACGCCCTTTAATCGTAAATTGTACTCAGTGGTACGCGACTTGAAGAAAAATGGCAAAATCAAGTATGTGTGGGTGCGTAATGGAAGAATCTACGCTCGTAAAGAAGACGGATCTGAGCGCCTCACCATTTCTTCGAAGGAGGACACTGATAAGCTATCTACATCGGTGGATTAGCAACCAACTTGTCGTCTCAACAGCTGCCATCGTGGTCAAGGAGTTCTTCAATCAAACTGCATTAAGATATGCTGTGTTAATTGTCAATCTTTGTTTGCTCACATTGATGAATTTAGAATTTACTTTTCACAGTGTTCTTTTGATATCATATGCCTCACCGAAACTTGGCTTAAACCAGACATCCCAGATGACTTAGTGTCTGTGCCTAATTTCTATCTTCTGAGGCATGATCGCCTCGGTAAATTGGGAGGTGGTGTTGGACTATTTATTCGCCAGGACCTTCAGGTCTCAGTCCTTGCCTCTTCCCCCTCATTGTACTGTTCCCGACCGGAATATTTGTTTGTTGAAATCATGAGCCAAAATTCATTAAAACTACTATTATGCGTTGTTTATCGTCCTCCCAAAATTGGGTTCATGAGTGTTTTCGAAGATGACCTTCTTCGTTTTCTACCATCTTACAGCAATGTTGTGATAACTGGAGATTTTAACTCTGATCTCCTCCGAGTCAATTATGATAGTCAACATATTAGGAATTTTACTTTCTGTAACAATCTTCATGTAGTTCCGTTTACTGCAACTCATCACACTGCGACCTGTCATACGTTACTTGATCTTTTTATTGTCGATGACCCTGACAAGGTGATTTCATACTCTCAAATGCCAGTTCCCTTTCTGTCAGCCCATGACCTCATTCAAATTTCCTATCGCTTTAAATTCTATACTACACCCCCTAGGCCTTTCAAATTCCGTAAACTTAAAAACTTTGATGAATGTCATTTTCAGAATGAACTTGCGGCTTTGGATTGGAGCGATATCCTTAAGTCCGACTGTATTGACCTTAAGGTTGAATGCTTTAATTCTCACTTATTGAAATGTATCAATGCTCTGGCTCCCCTAGTGTTGTGCTATCCAAAACGCGTTCAAGCACCATGGTTTAATGAAGAATTCCGCAAACTTACTAGCGAACGTAATCGTCTTCGTAGAATATATATTCGCACTAGAAAGCCTGATGACTTCCAATCATTTAAGGAATATCGCAATATGGTCAAAGCCCGCATGACTGAAGCTAAACACCAATATTATACATCAAAACTCACCAAACTCAGAGACCAAAAGACCATATGGCGTGAACTGAGGAACCTCGGGTTAGTACGCCAGCATTCTAATGCACTCCCAGGTCATATTCACATTGACCAAATAAATCAGTTTTTTACCTCTTTACCGAACAGTGATATTGCGATAGCGGAACTTACAAATGAAGATTTTCAAGTTCCATTTGATGCCAATAATTTCTTTTTTCAACACATTACACCGGATGTTGCTCTGAAATACCTAAAGAAGACCAAATCTAATTCCCCAGGCCATGATAATATTTCAATTATGTTTGTTCACAAAGCCACTCAGGTCCTGCTACCATTTATCCTTGAAATCTTTAATTACTCCTTATCCTACGCCCAATTTCCAGCTGCCTGGAAAAAAGGACTTGTCACGCCCATTAGAAAGGTTAAAAAGCCTGAAAACCCATCCGATTTCAGACCCATTTCAATTCTCTGCGCCCTCTCTAAAACACTGGAGAGGATTGTGCACTCACAAGTCACTGACTTTCTTACATCTTCTGGTAAACTTGACCCTTTTCAATCTGGCTTCCGCAAGGGTTTCAGCACACAGACTGCCTTGCTTAAAGTCACTAATGATATTCGTCTCGCCCTTGATAAAAAAATGGTAACCATTATGGTCCTATTCGATTTCAGCAAGGCATTTGATCGAGTTAACCACGCAGTTCTCTTACGCAAGTTAAAATCCCTCAATTTTTCCAGCTCGGCCCTGAACTGGTTTAATTCCTACTTGACGGGTAGAACCCAAGCCGTCAAGGGCTCTGGAGAGGAGTTATCCCCTTGGCTCCCAGTATCATGCGGCGTTCCGCAAGGTTCCGTCCTTGGACCTCTCCTCTTTACTTTGTACACCCTGGATCTGGCTGATAGCATTAGTCACGCCAACTATATGCTCTATGCAGATGATCTGCAAATTTATACTCACTGTTCTGCTGATGAACTTCCATTTTTCATTGAAATAATTAATCGTGACATTTCCTCCATCAACCATTGGGCTAATATCAACTGCTTACAGCTAAACCCCATAAAAACTCAAGCAATCATTTTCGGAAATTCAAGACTTTTGAATAGCATCGATCATGATAGTCTTCCGCCTATTCGTGTTCACACGAGCATTGTTAAATTAAAAGAAACAGTTCGATACCTCGGCATCACTCTTTCCACTAACTTAAAATGGGATCAACATGTATTGGAATTGTGTAACAAGGGAAACAAAATTCTCTATATACTTAAGCTCCAAAAGAAAAATCTACCTGTTCATATAAGAATTTTACTTATAACCTGCTTGATTTTTCCGATCATAGATTATTGCATACTAGTGTACATCGATTTATCAAATTCTCTCGAAATACGTATACAGCGACTAATCAATAGCTGCATTAGATTTATATTCGATCTTCGTAGAGATGACCATGTCTCTGACTACTTCGCTGCCTTGAAGTGGCTGCCTCTTGGCTCCCGAAGGAACTACTTCCTGGGATCTTTTCTGTTCTCCCTCTTTCATACCCAAATGCCGGAATACCTCTTTAACCTATTCACCCTTAGAACTTCTGTTTCCGTAAGAAGAACTCGGGCAGACCAAAACCTTCTCCATATACCCCAAGCCCGTACCAACCAATATCTAAATTCCTTCCCGATTACAGGATCCAAATTTTGGAATTCATTACCCCACTCATTAAAATGCTCCTCCACTCCGGAATCATTTAAGAGGAAACTATACCAATATTTAAAACAGTAGTACTGTTGTTTTAAAATGTTTTAAAATGTAGGAATCTTTGTGTTGATTACTTTTATTTTTGTTAGAACCTTTGTTTTCAATTGCTCTTGTTTTATGCTATGCTATGTTATATTATTGAAATGCTATGTTATGATATGCTATGCTATATTACTGTATTTTGAGCAGAATGGTTTTCTGTATTTATTCTTTTTTGCTCTTATGGGTTTCCCAGAGCATAAATAAACTATTCATTCATTCATTCATTCAAACAAGTTTGCGGAGTGAAAATAGTTTTAAAATTGATTCAATATTAATTGAGATATTTAAGGTTAAAATAGTCGAAATTTCAATTTTTTTTACGCAGCTGCGAAACGAAATCTGATTGGCTTGACGTCATTTTCGCTGAGCGATAGACAGCTGTGAGGGAGAAAGTGAAGGACTGTAGAAGAGACAGTATATTTAAAGAGTTTTCATTGAAAACAAAGGCTATAGGGTGCAATGGTTTTATTTAAACCACATCTGATAATTTACCCAAAGTATATATGTTTACGGTAGGCGTTTTTATGAAGAAGGACGAGCGATTTACTGCTTCCAAAATTCGTGGAGCTTAAGTCCACAAAATGAAAGAATAAAGTTTGCTTGTAAAATCGTCATTACTGTTGTTTATCATTTTAATGCATATAATTATGTATTTGGTGTATGAGCTTAATAGTTTTTCCAATACACTCATAGTCATTATAATTCTTCTTCTTTATTTCTCAAAGTCCATACCAGTCCATGCAACATTAAACAAACAGTACCTTAGTAACATATCAACATAACACAGTACTTGCCAAATATTTACGCTGCAAATACTTAACACACTTAGGACGTTAATTTGTGATTGTTTGTAGAGGTTTCTATAAGTGGCTTCTCTGCTATAGAAATGCCTAAAAATAGATTCTCATCTCCTAAATGTCTATTCAAAGTTTAATTTAAGTGTTGCTTTATTATAAAGATTCTCTTGAGAGTTATGGTGGTAATGCTTTAGGATACGTCCAAGAGAAGAGAGATAGACCACTGTGAACAGTCATTGCAAGAATATGTCCAGAATACCAAGTGCGAAGTAAAGCATACATTGTGGAGGTGGATATTGAGGAATCCAAGGAAGACATGTCAAACATTCAATGTCGTGATTGCGTGAATGCATTTCTTGTTCGGTGTTTTCACCAATGTATTTGAACATTGTGGCACAAAACACCATCTACATATGCCATTTATAGTCACATCAAAAACATAAAAACGTCCAAAACTAATTTCACCGCACCAGTTTCCACCGTAAGCATAAGAAAACGCCTGCGTCTAAATGTAAACAGCGAAAATGACGTCACAGGTCATTCGGTTGTTTTCGGAGTGTGCTCGGGAGAATTCGTAACCTTCAACTTTCTTTAGCTTTTAATACCGAAATTCATACAATTTCATTAGAAAAAATTTAGCTAATGCAATAAGTTCAAGTCACAGAATCAGAATATCGATAGTTTGAAGTACGTGGAAAATACCCAATTCCTGTGAAGCACGGCCTTTTTCTGACTGGTAATATGGCTTGAAGAAGTAGGCTTAAACCTGAAGAAATCCTTTCTATTTCGCATTCTATACCGGAAGGTGAATCAAACGACGCAAAATTGCATCCTAAACAGATGACTGCGGCGGTGAAGACGATAAAGAAAATACAGGGTGTTTCAAAAAGGACTTTACAACTTTGAAGGTGGGTTATTTTATGTTTAACTCAAATTTGCATTATTTAGTAGTAGAGATAATATTTATGAACAATTTCGTTTTTCAACTTTAACGCAAACTTTGGGATATACTGATTTTTCACCAATTGTGCAATATTCTTCTGGTTTTTGGAATAATTTTATATGAATTTTCAAAGTTGTAAATTCCTTTTTGAAACACCATGTACAACCACAGTAGGCGACGATAACTCTCCAGGAACGCTTGTGTCAGCTGATGGAGTTCGTTCGAAACCGCTAAGATTGGAGAACACTTGCCTGGTAGGCGTGGAAACTAAACATACTTAGAGAAGCGCCTGGACCTACAGGACACGCGAGAAGAAATATAACTAGTGATCTTTGAGTGCATGGCGATTATTTATCAACTCGTTTATCCTGACTCACATAAAGCGAAGCAGGAAAAATGATGAAGATTTGACTCTTTCCTATGAGGAGCTAGATGCATGTATTGCCATATTTTACGCCCGCGGAATTTTTAGGCACGAATGATCACTATTTTACAAGTATTTGATCAAACTAATGGGAAATACAATTTTGTAAAACGACGATGTCTAGGAACCATTTTGTAAACATTTTTGCATTATCTAATATTTGATAAGAAGTGTAATCAATCCCAGTGACTCAAAGCTGACAAGTTTGCTCTCTTTTCAATAGTGTGGGATAGATTCATTGATATTTGCATTGCTTGTTACAAACCTTGTTCGTAATTAACGGTTGATGAACAATTTTTACCCAGCAAAACTAGCTGTCCTTTCACTCAGTATATTCCTTCTAAACGGGAAAAATACGGCTATAAATATTTGTTAGCTGTTGACAAGGATAGAAAATATATTGCAAATGGCTTCCCTTACGTTGGAAATGATAATTCGCGTCATGCTGGTTGTAATTTAGCTCACCACGTAGTACAGAAATTAATGCAGCCGTTTCTGAATAAAGGGTGAAATGTTACCGTATATAGTAGTTTTACTTCAGTCAAACACGCTTAACAACTAAAAAGCCAGGGTACTAGCATTGTGGGACCGGTAAATAGAGAAAGACGAGAAGTACTAATAGAGATCAAATCAATGAAAGAAGACAACTATAAAGTTTTTCAAAACAGCGATGATTTCACACTTACTGTATATCAAGGTAAACCAAAACAGAATGTCATAATTCTTAGTTCTACCCATCCAAATCTCGACATTGTTTCTGACTTCGCTAAAAAAACTCCTGAAACGGTGAAGATTAACAAAGAAACCAAATACGGAGTAGATGTCGAATACCAAATGGCGCGCATATATACGACAAGAACATGTACTCGACGATGGCCTATCCACTCGTTTGAAAATACCCTCAACTTAGCAGGTATACATTCTTGGATAGTGTACAAGGAAACTACCTATTTATAAAATATATATATATATATATTAATACCTACCAGGGTATTTTGTAGATGTAGATGTACCTCCGAAAACATTTCGCGCAAAAGCACGTTACTGAGTTTTTGAAAAAGCTCCTTGATGAGTTGGCTGATTCTTACTTTAGATAGAGGCAAAAGCTTGGCGTGTCCAATGACGCAGATTCTTCTGACGGAATTCTGCAAGCAAAATTTTGCCAGGTAAAATAAAATGCAAAAAGAATCGTCCGGTCGAAAATTGTATGACCTGCCGAAAATCTTTGTGTGGAAAATGTACCGCCGTAAATGAACGTCGATGCTTGAACTGTGAAGCACCTTAGACAAATGTGTGGCTTGCCAATTGTAATAAAAAAAATTTTTATTCCATATATTTATCTATTCCCTTATTTCTCGCTCTAGTTCAATTATTTTTCCGCATTCTATGTAGCCTGCGTAATGCGTTTGAATATTCAAAGATAATACTAAAAGATCGTAAAAAGTTTATGTTTGTTGTTTTATCAAGTTCATTTTTGATAATCTCAGTAATTAAATATAACATGTAAGAAAAAATTTTTCAAAACAATACTGTCAGAACTCGCAAAAAAAAACGTTTGAAATATTATAATAATAATAAACAAAAATGACAAATTTAAGCAATGTGACAATTAAAGAAAGATAAACTGCAAAAATAAACAATAATAAGGTAGGAGTCAAAATGACTCCATTCGGTAGTGCTATAGGAGGAGTGACAAGTCCGGTATTCGTAGTGTTAAATAGTTTATTTTTCAATATAATGACTAACTCTGCACTTTCTAAAAACACTCACAAACACATTGTGCGAATGTCTCAATGCCTGAACGGAAAATTGAACCTGTAGTATTTTGTTTCGACAAACGTACAATAGGACGTATATTCGTTTGTACAAATCATTTAGCCGCGTAAAACGCCCTTAAAAATTATTCAAATGACTTTCGAAATATGTTACCTATGTGTAGGCTGCTCTTATGGGGTTTCCAACGGGAATGACGCTGATTGCAGAAAGTATCCCCAGCCGTGTTCACACGATGCATATACCCGCGCGGGTAGATGCGTGAACAAAATCGCCATCAAAGTTTCACAAAGTGAACACTCAAAATTGCGTGAATGCGTGGACAGAAAATAGCCCGTTCTAATTTGGTGAATGTGTTCACGCATCTGTCCAGCCACGTACTTGCGCGGGTAAATGCATCGTGTAAACACGGCTTCCAAATGTCCCAGCTAGCATCTTAACGACAAAGTCAAGACAACTATGGAAAAGCTGCGGTCAGGAATCAACCACTACATTCTCCACGAAAAACACACGATTACGCCACCTAGCTACAAACCACTACAACCTTCGCACATAAAATGATCTCGGTACTCGAATATCGCTAGCTAACTTTAAAAAAAACTAAAATTTAATAACTTGGAACACTTGTCCAAGCATTATTTTCAGAAATTGATAATGCAATTTTATTACACAGTTATCACCATATTCACAACCACCAGAACACATTTTGTGAAGAACATAAATTTTTATAAATTTAACCTGATAATGCAATTTTTCATTTAGCATATCGCTTGCACACGCCGTTGTGAAATCCAACAATGAGAAAACCACCGTAAAAAGAATAAATGTGTCGATACATACTTACGAGAGAGAAGCAGGAAGACAAGGGTGGAAACACTTCCAACACAGAACTGCGAGCTGGACGTCAAAAACTCAAGAATGGATTAACTTGGAGCGCAAGATAACTTCTGCCACTTCCTCCTCCCGGGATGGACGCCAAGCAAGTGAACAATGAGAGTTGACGAGTGCCTTATCTTCCTAATAACGGAGTAAGTAATTATTCATTTACGATATCACTTGCAGACGCCGTTGTTAACTCTGACAATGAGAAAACCACCGTAAAAAACAATAGATAAGTCGATACTTACGAGAGAGAAGCAGGAAGACAAGGATGGAAACACTTCCAACACAGAACTGATAGCTGGACGTCAAAAACTCAAGAATGGATTCACGACGAACTTGGAACGCAAGAGAACTTCTGCCACTTCTTCCTCTCGCGATGGACGCCAATCAAGTGAACAACGAGAGATGACGAGCGCCTAACCTTCCTATGAATTCCGCTTGGTGGCAGACACCCGGGTGCGTTCCGAATCACGCATGCTGCGCATCAAGGCGCTTCGGGTCGTTCCGAATCGCGCTTTGGAGCGCTTCAAAGCGGCCCCGGAACGAGCATTTCCGGCAAACTGAAGCGCGCATCAAGGCATCAGAAATTTCTGATGCAGTTGATGCGTAAACCCCGTAGCCCGCGAAAGTTGAAATCATATTTGGTTGAAAGTGACCGGTGGTGGACGGCTATCCAATTTTAATCAATGAAAAATTCAATTAAATTAATTTTTCCAATAATTTTAAAATCAAAATGTCATAAGATGGCTAAACTCTTGGCTAAACTCATGACTTTTTCAAGATTTTAAAATAATGTATGAGGTAATGTTCTTTTAAAGTTCCGTTTCCTGTCATCTTTTTTGTTGATTTTATCAATGAGTCATATCAAAGTGTTAAAATATATCAGTATAATAATTCTCGGAGCTTCAAATAGTGTGAGGTGACCAACAGCTGTAATTTTGCATAAAATAACCGATAAAATCGGAATTGAATTTATTTTTCCAGTGAATTATATTTTGTGTATTTTTAAAATACCGGGAAGACATATCGGTGTGACAACTGATATATCGGGCAAAACGCTCCAAAGCGATTTAATAATTTAGTTGATAATAATGAAGTTATTCAGTTTCGGTTCACAATCGGTATCGGTATACTAGCCGGTATATCGGCAGCGACACTCGATATTTAGAAGTTTGGTTGCGATAAAGCTTTCGTAAATCTTGAAACATATTACGCGGAAAATGTTTCTAGTAGAGATCCGGCTTCAGAATAAGCTGAATGGATAGGGGTTGAAACATTTAGTCAGAAAAACCTATTGTGAACAACTGGTCATGCCGTCTAAAACAATAAAAAAACCAGAGTAATCCACATTATCAAAGACTAATTACACGCCGATTAAAAATTACCTCGAGAGTTATAACGATTACAAAAATGTAACGATTTCTCCTGGAGTAAAGTACGAGTAAAATTACAATTGGAGAAAAGTAACGATTGGTAGTAAAAGTAAATCAGATGTAATCGTTACCATTACTCGGATACTTGCAATCAATTACTTCCCATCACTGTCCATTATCGTACAGCTATGGGTGAAATTTACACGGAATTAAAATCAGCCTTCAAAAGCACTAGGCTATCACTTTTTAGTAGGTACAAAGGAAATTATTTTTTATATGTGGTTCATAACCAAGTTCCATTATTATAATTGCCAACGAATTTTAATAAGTATGTACCCGGTATGTTTCGCCCGTGGTTTATCCTTCGCTCGAAATGTTGGCAAAAATGGGAAACTTGCAAATGAATCGGAGAGACTTTAATTCAGCCAATAAACACTTCACTGACAGCTTTGCGTAATTAATTTCCGTTATACATATATAATTCTGTGTTTATTGGTACAGAAGTTTTCTGCTTTCAGCATTTTCGCAAGTCAGTTACTACGTCTTGATTGCAACGTGAGGGAATAGGAAAAAATTTTGTTTATTCTCAGTAACATTGCAGTTGCATTGCACGAATGTCAGTGGAGAGGGCAAGAGAGTTTCAGGAGAGTGGACTAGGAAATTTCAGATTTTTACCTGAGATATGTAAGTTGTTTGAATTTCATAATTATAATCCGGGAAAATGTTTAATAATAAAAACATCAATGTATGCAACGTTCTTGCATGTGAAGCATATTAGTTGTACATGTACACACGTTCTTTTACATACATACTAATATTTTCCGTTTTATCGTGATTTCAATATGTATCTACGCTTTTAAAAATTCACCAGAGAGACATTTTAATCTAGGGCACGGATAATCGCATGCTATACCGCAGATCAGTCAGTCCTCCACTCGCTTCTACCTCACTCACATTTGAAAATGACTATTTTGGCGCCATCTTCGCATCAAGACCGTTCCGATTCGCGCACATGCATCAAGCGCTTCAAAGCTCGTCAGCAATTCGGAACGGCAGCTTCAGCGCTCCAACTTGATGCGCAGCATGCGTGATTCGGAACGCACCCCCGGTGCGATGTATTAGGGCCGTATCCAGAAACCTCACTACTGCTGGATACGTCATCAGATGGTGACGTAACTGCTATAGCGGCCGAGCTCCGCTACAATCACCCGCTGCAAAGTCTAGTGAGGTCCATGCCATGCTACTCGCTACAAGTGCCGCTAACTAACATGGCCGCCGGATTTCGTCTGCTTATCGTCTCGCATTTATAATTAATAATTATTGACGTTTAAAGGGCTATAAGCTCATGATAATCATTTCTTATTATGTAAAAATATAGTATGAATGCTTCAACAACGGACTTTGATGCTGATGAATTAATATTTTACTTAACATAACTATTTATAACTTCTGTCAACAATACCGTGATGAAACCTCTTCGGCTTCACCGTTTTAATTGCTTTTAACTTCCGAACGGGTCCTGTCATGCCTTGAAAACCATTTATAATTAAAGAAAAACAAATTATGTACATATTTAATGTCTTGCCTTGATGCTCGTGACATACTTTTTTACGTAAAATAACTACTGTCAACACAACTATGCTGAAACCTCTTCGGCTTTGCCGTTATAATAGGTATTAACTTTGGTATGGACCGTGGCTTGCCTTGTAAACCATTTATATTTTTATATAAGTGTCCGAAGAAAGTTGAAATCACCGCTTTGTGTCTGTGAAATTTACGGTTTGCGTAAAATACTCAAAACAAGAAAGCCGTCTTCCAGCCAGCTCTATCCATACTCAGTTACTGCTAGTAAAAGTAATGAGAGTTCCAAGCCATGGAAAACCATGTACAATTGCGTTTAAGCGTACCTAAAATGTGTAATTTTGATACTGAAATGATGAGTAAAAGTTTATGGGAATGTCTCAGAGATAGATGGAAATGGCATAGAGCTTCTACGTCCGTTGACAATATCTCGTTATATTCATCTCATAATGAATGTCACGTACATCTTTGGGCGTTATAATGCAATGCATATTTGAATATCCCACTACACAAATGCGATCGACAGTTGTACGTGTATATTTGCCACCCACCATGACGAGTGATGTTGGTGAGGCGAAGGATTATTCAGCAATAGCTACCTTCAAAAGAAATGAGAGCGCAAACTTTTCATAATTAACGTCTATATTTAACAACATTTTATTTAAAAAATCACCAATAAAGTTAGTTCCGACACTTCGTGAGCAAAACTTGATGGGGTATTGCTTTCCCACCCAACTTGGCGCCTAGTACACCGGCCGGCTTGCCCCGGCGCGCCGGCAACTACCGGCCCCGGCCGGCCCCGGCACTACCGCCCGGGCGGTAGTGCCGGGGCCAGACGGCAATCATCGGCGAGCGACGATCGGCACTATAGTCGAGACGCATGGTACCTAGGTACTTGTCTAGAGTTTCCCGAACGCGCAGATCGTCATCATGTATCGGCAGGTACTCGATGATAATTTTGCCAATTTTTTGAGGCATTTAGTACATAATGAAGGCCATCAGATTCCGAGAAGAAACATGAGGGACCGGGAGAATCCCATGGAAATACTAACGCATTCGTTTTCTTGGACTCCAATACAGCTTTCCTCGCGACAACTAAATTTACTATTAAGTTCTTCTCCTCCTTGGAAATCCTGCTCCCTTCCCCTGTCTCCATTTTGTTTACTAACAAAGTCACGTTGAGAATTCGTTATTCAATTATCGCCCTTAGTTCCTCCCGATGCCCGCATCTAGGGGAACATAAATGTCACTACATTCGTCTACGTCATCAATGTAGCCCAAAATAAATGTGTCAACACTGCCCCCACCAATTTGGAGCGATTTGGAGTAGCGGGGTTTCTGGATATAGCATGCAGCAGCAGGCTCCGCTGCAGGTTCAGCACTGTTTCTGGATGCGGCCCTTACGGGACTTCCGGGTAGCTTGGGCGATACCACGCCAACTAGGAAAGGTTGAGAAAACTAAGTAGGGGCGGAAGCGGCGGAAGAGAGGGTGGGGTGGGGATTCTTAGAATTCGAAACTTGTCAACGTTCCTGGAATTCGACCCACGCCAGTGGAAAGAAAAAGCTCGTTGTGACACTGTGTTTTGTGGATTCGTGCTAGCGTGCAACTTTCTGGAGTAGAAATGAAGGTGTACTGCAGCGTCGCAGGCTGTGGGGCCCATATTTCAGAAGGGAGATTGTTTCAGTAACCGAAAACTGTGGAAAGGTAAGTACAGTTATATGTTTTAATTTGAATATTACAATATTTTCATGCTCGGTTTTTATAGTAGGCATCGTTCTGTTCATCTACGAAGTTGACACTGTTGACTTTCTTTGAAGTCTTTAGCTCCTCATGTGCATATTTTCTTGATACACTTTAATTTCCTTGAATGCTAGTGTCTGATACTCCTCTATTTTCTTGTTTTCTCACAATCATTAAGCAATTTTACCTTGTAATTCGGTGACGAGGAAGTTTTAAATCTGTTAAAAGATGTGAAACGCTCTAAGCTGCTTGTGACATAGCTCATATAGATGCACAGTGTTGTAGTTTTCTTACGGTTTTCAAAAAAGTTTCAGTGTATCAGTTTCAGTATTCGTAGCTGATTGTGATGTAGCTCCCTTGATATGCACTGTAGTGTAATTATACTTTAGTGTACTGTTTTCGCATACATATTTATAAATACAGTTATTCATTATAAGTTTTAAATCTGTTAAAAGATGTGAAACGCTCTAAGCTGCTTGTGATATAGCTCTCATATATGCACAGTGCATTAATTATATTTTAGTTGTCTTACGGTTTTCACAAAATTTTGTGTATTTAAGTGAAATATTCGTAGCTGATTGTGATAGCTCTCTTGATATGCAGAATAGTGTAATTATATTTTAGTTTTATTACGGTTTTCACAAAAGTTTTTGTATTTAAATGAAACATTCGTAGCTGATTGTGATATTGCTTTCTTGATATGCACAGTAGTGTAATTATATTTTTGTGTACTGTTTTCGCATACATATCTATAATTACAGTTATTCTTAATAAGTTTAAAATCTTCTAAAAGATGTGAAACGCTGTAAGCTGCTTGTGATATAGCTCTCATGATATGCTCAGTATTATAATTATGTTTTAGTTTACTGTTTTACTCAAGTTTCAGAGTGCATGAAAGTGAAACACTCTTAGCTGTTTGTGATATTGCTCTCTTGATATGCACAGCAATATAATTCACTTTTTGTTAACTTTTCAAAACGGGTTTAAGTACTTTACGTCATATCTAGAAAATGTTATATTGTCTGAATACTTTCACTGTTAAAGATAATTTTGCTCGAATTGAAGATTAATGTATTTTAACTTTAAACTTTTCAGGGCAGAGCTGTGGAGGTCCGAGGTTATGCTGCTTGTGTGATTGCCACGGAGTGTCCCTTGTTAATTATGTTATTAGTGTTTGCCAAGCACTTGAAATTGTGTAATGTATTTAACTTCTCACTATGGAAGCCCTGCTGCTTGCTTTAGAGTCACTGTATGGCACTTGTACTTTAAATAGTTTTTGTGTAGCAGTAGCCATAGTCTAATGCCTTTTGATTCTCACCTTGGAGGTCCCACCACTAGTGTGATAGCCACAACATGGCCCTTGAATGACCACAGTGGTACTTGAAATGATAATAATATTTGTCTAACGCTTGGAATGCTCTAGCGCCTTTTGCTTATTTTGTCCGAGGTTATGCTGCTTGTGTGATTACCACTGAGTGTCCCTTGTTAATTATGTTATTAGTGTTTGCCAAGCACTTGAAATGTTTTATGTGTATTACTTCTCATGTTGGAAGCCATGCTGCATGATTTAGAGTCACTATATGGCACTTGTAATGTATATAGTTTATTTGTAGCAGTAGCAATAGTGTAACACCTTTTGATTCTCACCTCTGAGGTCCTGCTACTGGTTTGATAGACACTAAATGGCCCTTTTCTGTAAAGAGTGTATTCCTAATACTACCATCGCCTTTTTGGGTATTACTACTAAAATATTGTGTTGTAATAAGTTTTTATCCTTAACTTCTGAAAGTAAGTGCACTTAATCCCATGTGGAGTTCTTCCTTATTACTCAATTGCTCCACTTATGCATAAATGTACCTACATTTGGAGTAGATAAAAGATAGATACCCACTATTAAATGTGGAGTAGCTTCTTTGGTTGTTATTTTCTGTACTTTTACATCATGAAAATTAAATAAACAAAGTAAAAACTTAATTCTCTGTTATTATTTAAATCAAATACCTTTGAATTTCAGGAGTTGGTTGGAAAGCAGAAGAACAGGGAATTTTGGTACGCGTATTAAACAGTGAACTTTCTCTTTTTAAAAATTACCTTTGATTTTCAAAATTCAGTAAATAATACGAACCGGGAAATATGGTACGCGATTTAAACGGTGCACTATATCCCGCGAAACCGCTTGTCCTACCATCTAGTGGCGGTTATTCGTACTGTTGGGGCAGCGGTGCTGCTATCTGACGACGGTCGAGATACTACGTCGCCGAAGCAAAAGGGGTGGGGGGGAAGGTACCTCCGTTTAACATGGGAGATCCCAATCCCTGGCGGCAGAAGAACCGTTGCTGGCTGAAATGCTCCGGATAGGATGCAGGCTTGTCCGGCTCCCTCCCCTCCTTTAAATCTCGACCCCTCATTTCCCCTTCTGACGTCATTCCTCGGGCTGTTACAAGTCATCCCCTTTGGACGAACTAATGCACGCACATGCGATAATACTTCCACGGTTATTGAACACGTAAATAGACATTTCAAAAAGGGAAGTAACATCGGTTTCCACCTCAATTACTCTCAATAATTACATACTATGATAGTTTCTTACCATTTTCCACTTCATCTTAATATTCACGCATACCATGAGACTTTACACTAGCGCAATTAATGAGATCCTGTAAAAAGAAGGAACTTCACGCAAGATGTGGCCTGTGTTTCAAGGAGTGCATTTCGTGGCGATCCTCATCCAGGTATTTTCGAAACAGAGAGCCTTGAATTTCTCACTAAATGAATGCCATAGTGGAGTGGAGCAACCCACAGTATTTCCTAGCAGGCGGACAGCACCAATGTTCGACGCCGTTCTTCGTGAGGAACATTATTGTAAAGTATTATGTACGCGTGAATTAGCATTGGAAGATGCGTCTTGTAAATCGGAGATTAACTGGAATTCTAACGCAAATGCATGCACGAGAGATGGAAAAAGAGCCCCAGCTCTTGTTCCATGACTGCATTCTTGCATTCATATACAAAATACCCTCAATCTACGTCTCGGGTGTGTGGCAGGGGTTCTCGCATTGCGATTCCAGTTCAAACTTCGTGCAAAAGATGTGTAAAACTGTCTTCGGGGAGAAAGAAGTCCCCGACCGCGTTGGCTTCACTCCCCCCTTAGATCTTGCTATTCAAGATCTATGACTCCCCCCAACTGCCACCGCCAAGGCCACTCATGGCATGAGGTCCCCGACCAACGCGTGCCAGTGTTGCCAAATGTACGTCAACAACTTTTTCGCGTCTAAACTTGGGCCATCAGCCGACATTCCAATCTGGCGACCAATACGCCGCATATAAAGAGGATGATATGACTGCATGGTTTACCGCTCGCCCAATGTAATGTAATGCGACAACTTTATTTTACACACCCAGTAAGAGATTAAGTAAAACTGTGGACTCTCTTTCAGTTGCCTTACACAACGTTAAGCATTGTTTCTGCTGTAACATTAGCATTTTCTTGGCTCTAAAATAAAAATTCACAGTGATATCGAATCCGCTTTGAGAATACTAGTTAAAATCTTCCGTAATCGAATATACAATCGTTAGGTCTACCACTGCGCATTCAGTCTGTGCAGAAAATTCACTTAATTAATTCACCGTGTAAATGGGGAAATTTCCAGGTCATCATGGAAATTATTTCACGAATTAATGCTCGAATGATCATGCGGAAGATCATATACTGCGTACAACGGCCTGTAGAACAGAAGAGAAAAGGGAATAATTTCTCCTTGCGCGCGGATCGTGCAAATAAGAGGGGGAGATAAGGATGGTCGGACATGAAAACACAGTGGTCTCGGGAAGTGATGGGACATTTAGGAACGATTCGTTTCTTTGGAACGAACCCACTGATGAAACGAGAAGGAACGAAATCTGGTTGTGGACATATCCTCTTTCCAAAGGTACGAAATGAACGATTGGACCGAAAGGATTCGAAGTACTGAAAAGAATGAAATAAAGGATAGGATTCATAGGAACGAAGGGAATGCAATATGAACCATAGGCAATACAGGCCATACAGGCCACCTAACACCGACGTCACCTCAATTTTAGAACTCGAAACACAAATAAAGAACATCACATCCAGGAACACCGAAAGAAATTTAATCATAGGTGGAGATTTCAATACGCCCTCTATAGATTGGAGGACCTACAGTTACATATCAGGAGGAAGAGACAAAGATATATGCGAGTCTGCTGCACACGTTCTCATCAAATGCCCTACATCAGATAGCTACGACGCCTAACAGAGGGGACAACATTCTTGATTTATTGGCCACAAATATACCGCAACAAGTAATTAAGGTAAACACTGTTGAGGGCATTAGTGACCATAGAGTAGTTACCGCAAAGTTCTCTTTGAGAATCATTAAAAGTTTTAAACAAAGAAGAAAATTCTACATTTTTAGAAAAGCCGATTTCAATGCCTTTAAGAGTCATCTAAAAAATTCTCTTCCCGAATTCCAGGAATCAAGCTTAAAGTTAGACACGGAGGGTAGTTGGAAAGCTTTTCTTTCGATCGTACATTCAGGGATCAGAAAATACATTCCAAGTAAAGTAAAAAAAGAGGGCAGCGAACGAAGATGGTACAATGCAGAAGTGAGAAAATCGTTAAGACGTCAGAGAGTATGCCACGCCAAGATGAAAAAACTCCGTAGAGATTTGTCCCCTAGTGATCAAAATTTAATATTTGAAAAATACAAATTGTCTAGAGCCACTACAAAGGAAGCCTCTCGGATTGCATTCATGGATTTTAAAAGAAAAACATTAGGAGAACAATTACAGGACAACCCAAAGGCATTTTGGTCATACGTAAGGGAAGTTCAAGGCAATAGGTCAACAGTTATTCCACTACGAAACAAAAATGGCAAATTATTGACAAGCAGCTCGGACAGGGCCAACTTATTAAATTCCTACTTTCAAAGTGTGTTCACCAAGTCATCGCAGATTACATCCGTAAAGTTAAATGATCGCTTCCAGCAAAATATGCCGCCTATCGATATTTGCACTCAAGGAATAGAAAACTTGCTAAAATCTTTAAGTCCAAATAAATCCCCAGGTCCTGAAGAAATTCCTGCCCGCGTGTATAGAGAATTAGCTTGTGAAATAGCACTCTACTTGCACAATATATTTAGAATATCCATCAACGAACACAAAGTATCCATGGACTGGAAAATTGCAAATGTCACTCCTATATTCAAAAGCGGTGGGAACAGCCATCTAACTACAAACCGATATCTCTCACATCTATCTCTTGCAAAGTCCTTGAACATATAATTGTTAGGTCAGTTATGAGACACCTCGATATAGAAAACTTGTTAACAAAAACACAACACGGATTCAGAAAGGGAAGATCTTGCGAAACTCAATTAGCACTTTTTGCCCACGATATTTTAGTCTCGGGTGAACATAACGCTCCAGTTGATGCAATTTTTCTTGACTTTAAAAAGGCATTTGATAAAGTTTCCCACAGTAAGCTACTCATGAAATTAAAATCCTACGGTTTAGACGACGACGTAATTTCCTGGATTAGAGAATTCTTAAGTAATCGCGTGCAAAGGGTTGTATTAGATGGCGCTATCTCCAATGAAGTAACAGTCACATCGGGTGTCCCACAGGGAAGTGTCATAGGCCCACTTCTGTTCCTTTTGTACATAAACGACATCGGTGACAAAGTTGACAGTAACCTTAGATTATTTGCTGACGACGCAGTGATGTATAGAGAAATTCGTATCTTTAATGACAAGGAAGCGCTAACTAAGGACCTCGAGGCAATACAAGAGTGGTGCGATGCGTGGCAGCTAGAGTTAAACCTGAAAAAATGCGTTGTTGTGAATTTTTGGAAACGAAAAAACGCTCCTTGTAACAGCTATTGCATTAACAACATAAAAACTAGACACCGTAGAATCGGTTAAGTACCTCGGAGTTAAACTGACTAATGATCTATTGTGGAGTAAACATATTCGAGAAATTACCGGTCAAGCTAATCGTAAATTGGGATTTGTTAAAAGAGTACTTGGCAAGTGCGACGATAAAGTTAGGGAAATCAGCTACTTCTCCCTCATTAGACCCCACTTAGAATATGCCGCCAGTATTTGGGATCCTTATGAGATAGGCTTGGAAACTGAGTTAGAACGCGTGCAGCGAAGATCGGCAAGATATGTTAAAGGCCGTTATGATAATCTCGTTAGTGTTACTGACCTTTTGCAGCAACTGGAATGGGAAAAGCTTTCAGACAGTCGATTAAAATTCAGACTAAATCTATTATGTAAGTTCCAAACCGGTCTATTCTCTGACGACGTTGATAATATTTTACGAAATCCGACATACTACGGTAGATCAGATCATGAGAGTAAAATTAGGGAACTAGACTGCAGAACGGATAGATTTAAGGTGTCATTTTCCCACGAACGATAAGGGACCATAATATCTGCCATGAGACTTTTATCTAGGTTTGTCGTTAGGTAGTGTAGCTCTTAGTAGTAGTAGTACTCCTAATACTTGAATCCTTATCTGTTACCTAGTACATACTAACAGCACGCCTAGCATGTTTTCTACATGGGTCATGAGTCCCTGTCCATCTGTGTAGTTGTAGAATGCATGTATATTGAGGTCACTCTCCATTTTGATGACATATGTAGTGTAGTGTTGCATGCTTGTGAGGCTTCACCTCATGAACACCATTAGCGATTTATGGTAATGCATAATTAGTCGTAGTTACACTAACTTTAGGGTATAGTCTAATGCATGTTGGTGATTACTCACCCCCTGCCACACACCCCTGAGGTGGCTTGCAGGGTATTTTGTAGATGTAGATGAATAAAAATAATCAAATGAAAGAGAGGGTTCAACCAATTCGCAGAAATGACAGGCCAGGTACTATGAAGACGAGGTTGGAATGACGTATGGTAATATATTATACATCGAACGGCAAAATAATATAAAATAAACGCTCTCTTTCAGAATAAATATAATGGTTTGGGCTAAATGCTAAAACAATCCATACGCATTGGTTAATAAAGTAGCGAACAAATGAAACATTTGAAGTGAAGTATCAAGAAATACCTAAACTGTTATCATTGATCTGTGATATCCAGGGAATGCTTTCGGTATTTTAGTCAGTTTAGTATTATTTGAAATAGCTACTATTGACATTCTGCTAATTTAAGGTTCTATTTAAAACATATTCAAAGGTAATACGATAATTTTACTTATCATATAGATTGAAGGCGTCTTTTCACAAGAGGTACATAATAAAATTAAATATAGTTGAAGTAGGTGAAATTCTGGGCGAATACCAGGGGGTCTATTCTTTAACTCGAAGCTACTGACCTTTCTGGAGAAAAGATGCTTCAATAAGCTACTTGCTCCCATCGGTATTCTCTATCATAAAAGAAAGAGCTCTCAGAAAGCACTGGTAGTGTACATAGGCTCTCACACGTATTCTGACTGTCACGAAGTTACTTCCGTGGCCCCGTTGCCCCAATGAGCTACCACGGTAGCCTCACGAAGCGCGGTCTCCGAATACAAAGCTGAAATATTGGTCATTTTCCTAACGCTTATCTCTTTATAACTATCCAACACACGGGTATTTTTATTACATTTAATAATTGCGCATTTCTTGCACTTCACTGAGTTTAACCCTTTAAGGTCCAAGGGACATATATGTCCCATATTTTTGAAATTTTCTCAAATTCAATTGAGAAGGTCTATGATTGTAAGGAATGGGTGTATTGAAGAATAGGCTTTTGGCTTCTAGTTTAAATTTTTTTTTGCGATATCCTTTAGATATTGTAGTTCCCACATTGTTAAGAACTTTCACTTGAAATGCTGTTTACGAATCGGAAATTTGATATTTTATAACAAATCAATAAGGAGGTCAATTAAAACAGGACTTTCGGTTTATCCTTCATGTTTACCTAGCCTGTAGAGTTAGAGCCAAAAACTCCACAATTGTGCTTTAGTTTTGACAAAATTAGTGTTTTCATGCCATGGGACACATATGTCCCTATGGACCATAAGGGAGCGCGACTTGGTATTATTTCACGTAAACTGATTCGAAGTAACTGAATGGCTAACGATATTAGCACCACCTGAACGGTTACTGTGGTTGAACGCAAAGCTCCACATGGAGATGGGTTTTATTTTTGCCTTATGACTGTCCTGGAAATGAAAGGTTGGAAATTGCTTGCTGTGTCCCAACTCAGAGGTATTGTTTTCAAGTACTCCAACTGTTGCTTGTATATAGTATTATAACCTGCTCTCCGCATCATGTTCGCTGGCTGAAGGGAAAATGCCTATCATGTTGTATTTCCGTTTGTTATCTCGTGGTGTAGATAGAATATCCATGAATAAGAGCCTAGACGCTGCCCCTATGGAAAATGTATATATGCTATACTGACTTGGCGGCGCTGACCCCAACTACTACTCCGTGGTGCAGACCTACTCCACCACTCCAACGGGGGGAGGGAGACCCTCGAGGTTGTGGCTGTGGTCGTCATTTAGAAGGCACACAATACATCACATACTTCTTCCTCACTTTTGAAGTGCTATGACGTAGTTCGGTACGGATACATACGACCAAACGACGCAATAGGCCTGGTATACGGAGGGGGAAAGAGGGAGGGCAAAAAAGGTACAAAGTAAAGAAGGGGCTCGGGGTTCCTCTGAAGAAAAGGCACACCATACCGCTTTGGCGGTGCCAACCATCCCTTCCTTATGTGGTAAGATCTCTCCTCCCACTCCGGTGGGGTGGTCAGGGTCCTCCACTTTTAGTCATGCCCCTGTTGTGTTTTGATGCAGTTCTGTGCAGAGAACACCTCCATACGACGCAACTACCTCTGCTGGTTGAGTGATTCTCTTCGTTTTGCTGTGGCCTGATACTGAGAGCAGCACGGTGAGTAAATCCCCTTTATTGCGAATGTAGTTTATACATTTTAGTATGGGTGTGGGTGCTAATACGCTTGTCAACTGCTTCATTGCAGTGGTTAGCTAACTGAAAAGAATGCCGATAAAAGAACGCTTATTCGCTGTATCTGACAATGCTATTGAGCAGATTCTACTAGCTGATGAGAGCGATGATGAAGACAATCTTCCGCTTGATGAAGAAGATTTAGGCTTTCTTGGTGAAGATACTGATAACGTGGGTGTTGAAATCATCATCGAACGCCCAGTTCCAGAATTATCATTTGCCGGCCCTTCTTCTTCGCCGCAACCATCGTCATCGGTGAAATCATCAAAATCCATGCCGACAAAATTTGGCAAACCAACTACTGTCCCTTCATCTTTAGAATCATCCAATGACCCACCTGAAGGAAAACGAAGCAAACGTCATCCAAAAATAACCCAGAGCAAAGATATTACATTCACTTGGAAGCCCCGGAAATCACATTTCCAAATAGAAACGATTGATTATGAGTACGGAGCGGTGAACCTAGATGTAGACTTGAGTTTAGAACTCAGTGCTTATGATGTATTTAGAATAGCCTGCGGTTTTGATGAACTGGTCGCTCTTATCGCTCAACAAAGTGAACTCTATATGAAACAAATGGGGACATCATTCCAAACTACTACCGAAGAGATTAGCGCGTTTTTGGGGATGAATTTAGTGATGGGTTATCATGTGGTTCCGAGTTTTAGGGACTATTGGTCCTCTGATCCTGACATGCAAGTGCCGTACATTGCCAATATAATGCCTCGAAGGCGTTTTGAAATCATTAGGAATGCTTTGCATTTTGCAAATAATGAAGAAATGCTTCCCAGAACAAACTATTCCAATAGAAAGAGAGGTGTTCCAGCTGCTCCTGTCCGTAGTTGTAGGAACAGCATGCCAGCACCACAGCCTGAGCACAAGTTGCTGAAAATGCCAAGACGGAAGAGGTGCGCTGAATGTGCAAAAAATAAAATTGAAAACCGAACAGCCAATATGTGTGGAATATGCCAGGTTTATTTGTGTTACACAACAGTACGAAATTGCTTTATGAGCTATCACTGTGTGTAGGACAGCCACAAGAAAATAATTGCATTTTGCAAGTTGCATTTTTGACATGGTTATTTATTAATAACTTTATTTTTGCATAAAATATTTGTCTTCATCATAGTAACAATATACAGTAAAATGTTATTATATGTTGGTGGATGCTCAGAAAAACTTGATTTTTTTCAATTTTATCTGTTAATTTATTATTTTTCCTAATTTATGCAAATGTAAACGATGCCATAAGCATGGAAATTTAAGAATTTGCATAAGAAACGTTTTTAATACCAGAAGACGATATTTATTGGCCTAATTTATAGAAATAAATCATTCCATAATCAATATGTTTGATTCTTTTAATTTTGAACAAATTTTACCCTTACCGTCCATAGGGACATATTTGTCCCAGGCTGTATCTCATAAACTATTAGAGATATCACTTTAAAGTAAATATTTTTGGAATCTACGCATCAATATTAGCCTAAAAATGTGTTTTGTATTTCAATTTTATGGCTGCAATCCTAATGGACCTTAAAGGGTTAAGATTCAGGGATACTGTTCCAGGTATTAAAAATCAAAATATCTTCCTTCTCCTGGTGTTTCACAGCAGACCACTTGTGCTGTGATCTAATATCAGTTCACAGTTTTTCTCCAATATTTCTGTATCGGCACAAAGACGTTCAAATATCGAACTCCCAAAATCCTTTTTTTTAACTCCAGCAATCACATTTCAAAGTGGCTAATGTCATTATAAAAGGGAAAATTTTAATTCTGTTACAGTAGCATTTAGACATATTTTAACAAAGGCTAAACACACTTAGCTGTTTATGAATTCCTGAAACATGTTGAGAAAGGCTTTCCTTATATTTAAAGTATTGTTTTAAAATACAAAATGTCAGTATCGTAAATAATTTTTGGCGATGATTCAACAGGCTTGGAAAGCAATTAAAAGTTACTCTTTCAAAATCTTGAGGAAAAAGAGATTTATTTATGAAAAAACTTCTTCGAACATCGAAAAAGTTGTATTTCCTTTCCCGTTTAGTTTATAATGAAGCTGATTTAGATGAAACGTGACGTCTGCCATGAAATGAACTTTTTGGATTCACTGATCGTGCGTTAGTTCTGGATAGTGAAAGCCCTACTCAAGGCGGAATGGTTTAATTTATGTTAATAAGGAGCGAAACTTTTCAAAATATTTCCTCTCGATATCCAATGTACCTTGTTATGCAACAAAAGATCTGCCTAGTGACTCTCTACTCCAACTAAAAATTCTTTAAATTGGCGATAATTAAGAGCTTTAGCTATATTGGAGTTGATAATGTTTATTACAAATTTCATAACTGCCAATTTCTTCTGGAAATGTCTGCGCACAATTCGCTTCTTGATGAATAATACAATGCGTCGCAAGTATCTCGTGATTATTTTTTTCTTTCAAAATAGCATCAAACCGGTTTCTTACGCCGGTCATACTTTTTGACCTGTCTGTTGTAATTGAGAACATTTTTCGAGTGGAATATGTTTTTCAATGCACTCAGTTACAGCATTTGTTATATCTTCTCCTCGCGTTTGGACTAAGGAGTGCCAATAATCCTAAAGGTTCTACTTTAAGATCTGTACATAAAAACAATTGTACAAAAATTAACACTAGCGCTGTATCATGTATGTCACAGCGCTTCGTACAGAGGCAGCTGGAATTGCCAACCGCACGGGAACGGATTTCATCTTCAATTCTAGTATTTCCTGCAGGGACACGCGCTCGGAAAGAATACATTTTAGAACACGATGAATAAACACGACTTGACGATACGCGTAGACATTTTATCTTTCTGGAAATGTTTTCTCAATGCTTTAGAGCAATCGCCTGAAGATAGATATACATGAACAACAATTAAGTAGGTATGTAAATATAGAAGTAAGTAAACTAATCATCACGAAGTTTTAATCGCACTGTAACGTGTTCACCCGCACGTGGTATTTTGTGGAAGAGCCACACTTAAGGGACCAAAGAGCCGAATGTGGCTCGCGAGCCGCGATTTGCCGACCACTGGATTAACTCATTTGTAAACGCGTCACTTCTTGTCATTAATTTGTTAGAATTATAATATTGTGATATAATATTTAATTTTTATGCGCATCAGGACCTTTGAACTTGTTCGTCAATTACGTAACACACAATTACTTGCGTCGTATCTGCCGAGATCAGAGATTTGAAAAATATAAAAAAATTTTAATGGGTTATTGTTTCACCTTCTCCAAAAGTATAAATACAAATATTCACGTTGTGTCTATCAGAGTCGATGGTGAGGAAAATTGAAAAGTATTTTATCTTATTTCAAAGCTTGTCCTATAATATGGATAACTTAATTACGTTTTCAAATTATACTTCTGCCGGGTTTGTCCTTGCAACAGGCGAAATTGAAGTACTCTGTTAAAATTAACTTAAATTCGTTGTCATTGGAAGCTTTTATAGTGTCTTCTGACTATTTTTTTAATTACTGGTTTCAGTTCCTGCCAAATTCCGTTTTTCGTGAATGCTGACATTTGAATTCGTTCATTCTGTCTTGTTGTGCAACACAATTTCGTTTCCTGTTTTTCATTCCTTTTTTAAATAGCTAATGGTATCCAAGTCTAATAATAAATGAGGCAATCTTTAGTATATACCGGAGGTAGGAGTGATTCAAGCCTAATTTGTTGAGCGTATGTTGAACAAGAGACGATTTTGTCATTACTTGCATCTGCTCGTCGGAAAGACAAAGAATCCAGCTTTGACATTTACACCATTCTACTACACAATGTTTAGGAGAGAGCTTTATGAAAGTGTAATCACGTATTATTACTCAATCTCGTAATATATTAAACCAATCTAATAGTTTTCTCTCTGTTTGACGTTCAGAGTCTCTTCACAGATCAATACTCCCTCGAATGTCAAGCAAACAATATCTCACGAGTTCCAGCAACGGAACAATTGTTTTATTTACGCGACGCCGGGCTCTAAATCCCTTTTAATGTTGATCTGAGAGCCGAGAAAAGGTTGATCTAACTGCATAAACAATGCTTTACGTTTACAAAATGTATCTGGAAGAGTCTACAGTTTGAGTGACTCTCTTATGTGTAAAATAAGGTTATCGCGTGACACAAGAGTGGGCGAGTGGAAACGCATCCAGAGCTATCTTTAACTTCACGTATATTTGGCAACACTGGAACGTGTTGGTAGGGGACCGCATGCCGTGAGTGGCCTTGGAGCTGTCGGGATGGAGCCAAAGTGGTCGAGAACCTTTCGCGCCCGTGGTAATGACGTCAGAGGGGAAGGGGTGGGTTTGGGTTATAAGGAGTGGAGGGAGTTGAGAAAGTCAGCCAGCCATTACATAAACGGGGGAGAAAGGCTTGTATTGAGCTACCATATCTGCAATGCCGATAGCAAACTAATACACCCTCGCGCCCGGCCCGCCTGGCCGTTTTCCCCTGTACGAGGTTATTTGACATAAAAACAAATGAAGACCGTCGTCGTCAGCGGTTTTGTACAGTTCTGCGTATGAATTCTAAACAGTGGGAAAGTCGTTGAATCGTGAATTCAGTCTTTCATAGTGTAACAAATATTGCAGTAAAAATGTTTGAAGAAGTTGGTTGTACAAAGCATTGCTATGCTTTCTGTATGCCGATGCCTTTGTAGCCGATCGTAGCCTAGTGGGTATCGTCTTCGCCTGGTAACGTGGAGATCTCCGGTTCAAATCTTAGTTACGGAAAATTTTGATATTGACGGTCACTCTCCATTTTGATGACATCTGTAGTGTAGTGTTGCATGCTTGTGAGGCTTCGCCTCGTGACAAGCATTAGCGATTTATGCTAATGCATAATTAGTCGTAGTTACACTAACTTTAGGGTATAGTGTAATGCATGTTGGTGATTACTCACCCCCTGCCACACACCCCTGAGGTGGCTTGCAGGGTATTTTGTAGATGTAGATGTATGCTGCATTTGTGTCTCAATCTCTCTTCACTATAGACTATTTGTGCCGGTGATTGTGCTGCCTGAGCAATACAACCCTCAACGAAGTGTCATCCGAGGGTTTCCCATTGAGGATGACCCACACAACATCGTTCGTCGGTGGCAGTCTCCGTTCGATTTCTGTTTCCCCCTTATCGCTAACCGTCTTTCAAGGAAGGAAAGAGAAACACCCCCACTAGAGAAAGCTCCAGTGGTATGTTGTTGTCGCTGTGGTTTCTTGGGTTTTCAAAACGCCCCGCGAATGCTACTACTCTATGGTCACTAATGCCCTCAACAGTGTTTACCTTAGTTACTTATTGCGGTATATTTTTTGCCAATAAATCAAGAATGTTGTCCCCTCTGTTGGGCGTCGTAGCTATCTGATGTTGGGCATTTGATGAGAACGTGTACAGCAGGGATTCGCATATATCTTTGTCTCTTCCCCCTTATATGTACCTTTAGGTCCTCCAATCAATACAGGGCGTATTAAATCTCCACCTATTATTAAATAAAAATGATTCTATATTCTTTCAGCCGAATCCAATTACAATATATTTATTCAATCGACGAACACAAACAACCTGGGAGGTTTACATTTCCTCCCCAGGCGGAATTCAAACCCGCGACCTTCGGTTTTTCAGGCGAGGACTTTACCACGCCGCCACCGAGGCCAAAAGTATTCCTCTCGAATGCTGGTATGAATTACATTCCTTGACAGTGAATAACAGTAAGTTTGCAGTTTTTGGGTTCCAATCCAAATGAGTGCAAACGGAGCCTTAGATGGAGAGGCCCCTGGGCCCGAGATAGTGATCATCCCATTTGAGGTGAGCATGCATATAATTCAGCTTAAATAGTATCACTTGGTTACTTTTTTTACCATGAAATGCTTCTGGTGATAACCTAAGGAACCTACAAAAAATGTGGATGCAATGTATGAATGCATGGGTGATTTTAAGAAAGGCTAGGCTAAATAATTTCTGTCGAAAAGTTGGCAGTGGTAGACAATACTTTTTATATCCATTCATGTTTTGCTGATTAATATACGAAATCAAACCTTATTTTGTGATTTTGTGACTGGGCTAAGCCCATATGGGTCTTTTGAAATAGGTATTATTACATAGTTTGATTATGTGAACCCGAAATAATGGACTGAAAGCTTCGTTCTGAGCCCTATTTTTCATTTCATATTTCCAAAAACTCCTCATTCTGCTAAGACAAATGCTTCAGTTATTTAAAAGCCTCAAACAATATGTGGAAATATAATGAACTCCTCACTACATTTCAGTGATTTACATTGACAACAGTGTAAGCCAGTGACTACAGACTGGTATTATTAAGCCTAAACATAAATTGTGACTGAATTAAATTGGACAAGTTTATCAAACGTTGTTGAGAGTTAAATGCATATGTTCTGTGCTTTACAAACAAATTTGATCTTCTGAATATCTCACTAGAAGGCTGATATATTTTCTGAAACTTGTGATGCCACCAATTGAGCTAAAATTGCAGAAATTGGATCATTAAGTACTCATCCTTCTTAGGTATAGTATAATATTATGTAGTGGCATAGTAACTTCTGTTTTCATATTAAAAATAAAATACCGAAAATTGCAAACTTTCCCTCACCTCTCCCCCCCCCCCCCCCCCGCCCCAAAATTACGGCTGTCGCACTTTTTGTGGTGCTCGCCTCTGGTTCATCGAACATTTCTTACACCCGGTAAGTGGAATTATCGATTTTAACACTTTTTTTGGAAGGTTATAAAATTTTATATATAATGTGATATTTTTACTTTGTTATTATCTCTCTTAGTATTCTCACGACAAGTTTCGGAATTAAGAATTTTATCTGAAAACTTCAGTTGTCGAGCTGTGGCGTCAGAACCTCGAGTTTAATCTTCAATTTTACAATAGATTTTTTTTAAACTATGATTAAGGTATGACTATCAAAGTTGGCACGCGTATGCGCTTCGATATGTTCTCGACGTTTAACCCTCGAGCGGGCGCGCTGGTGTATAAAGTACGCCAATTTTATGTGACCGATTGTTACAACTCTGTGTCTAAATTCTAATCATTAAAGATATCGTGTATTCCTCGAGTGTCATTTTGACTTTCCATTGAGTGTGTTTCCATAACTCACAGAAGTGTAGCAGAATTTCTATCACAATGTCTGTCTGGAGAGTCACCCGTGGCGTACCAAGTACGCCACGGGTATCGTATCAAATTTTTGAAGTAAATTATTATATAATATGATTGCAATATAATTTGTTTAATAGATTCTCAAAATGTTCATATTAATTGAAAAAACATTATTCATGAAAATAAAACAAATAATACAACCAAAAGCGAGTGATATTTGGCTTTAAATATGCATTGGACAAAGTACGCCGCGCGCGCGGTCTTGTGAAAAAAAGGGCGCGCCCGCTCGAGGGTTAAACAACGTAAGGCGGAACAATATGTCCGGGCTATTAGAGCATTTCGGATTAGAGTAAAAAGGCAGAACAATATTCTACGAATTGTTGAAGAAGCAAGGTGACACAATGCGAATGAGAAACGAAAGAGATGTAAAAAGCCAAAATAACCCAGTGGGGAGAGACCGTGCAGAAGACATTCATGAACTAATTCAAAAGTAGTCCACCACTGAACTATCCTGAGCATACATCCATAGAATGTTCATTGAATGTTCAAGTGTGAACTATTCATTTGAGACTGTTCATAGATCGTTCATTGAATGTTCAAGTTTGAACTATTCATTTGAGACTGTTCATAGATCGTTCATTGAATGTTCATGTGTGAACTATTCATTTGAGACTGTTCATAGATCGTTCATTTCCAGTCCACGAAGTATTATTCAAAAATGCACCCAGGTTGGACCTAGCTTCAAAGCCTGCGGTTGAACAGTTAAAGAACATCTTTAAACCATGTTCATTTGAATTGTCATAAACGACATGTCATTTTGAGAAATCATAAATGACAATATAAATTCATGAATTTGAGTATGTCATTAATGAATTCCACCTTCTAGGGAATATTATAACATACCAAATGTACGATATTATTGCTAAAATTAATGTCTGCATGCGATATCACATTATGTAGGTTCGTTATGAGGCATAATTATACCATATTTATTGTATATGTTTTATTTTAAAACAAATGGTTTAAACCATTGATTTTTACGGATGAACACTTAACTGTACGCATATTGCGTTCAGTTCAATACAGTAAAGTATAAATATGTATATGAAAAATGTGCATCCCTTATGAAAGAGATATACCTCTGTGATCAGTGTAAGGCAATAACATTGACCTTTGTTGTGATAATTAAATGAATATAATTATTAGAGAAAATTTAAATGAACAGCCCTGGTATGTTACTCAGCCGAAATATGGCAGTGAGCCGTCGCTGACAGAAAAAAGCTATTGCGTGAAGGGTACGATCTCAGTTACGTTACATATTTGAAGTAAAAAATTACTCCCGCATAGCCAGCGTCGAACTCGCGCACCTTAGTGTATAAAGCTGATACGCTACCCACTACGCCACCAGTGCACTTTGCCTATGGAGATACAATCAGCATGTGCCCTTTGCGGTGGTCACAAGCTGTGAAGATTTGTTAACCCTGAGCAACGGAATACGGTGGAGCCTAGTGGAACCACTTCGCCATGAAAAGGTTGGTATCAACTACACAAGTCAGAAAGGGTTTCGACTTACAAGGCATATAAAATTATTTTTGATTGCAATTCAGTCTTAGGCAGTTGGTAACCCTCAGTAATAAAATATAATAATATACGTTATTTTTAGTTAAAACATAACTCAAATGGTAATGTCTATATATGTTCATAGATTTCATTTTGACTTGTATTGCCGGCTCCCGACTTCCGGATATCCGAAGACGTTCTTTGTGATCCTGAAGCGTGCATGGTGAGAACTGGTGAGTACGGCGTGGTGAATTTTGTCCTTTGGTATTATTTCCATATTTACTTGTTGCTTGGTTTCTAGTGGTTTGGATAATCGGTAAATACTGTATGCTACTGGAGGACGTGTGAAAGCACAGGAAGAGACGCATTTACATTTTAAAATTTTGTTTCACGTGGTGAGGTTAATGTTCGGCCATGCTCATGAAAACTGTTGCTTATAAATCTTTTGGAAGTTCTTTATAAGGCCTGAATACGTAAATTTACCATGAGATTACATCGAATTATTTCTTGCTATAAATATTTAAGGCCTGAATACGTAATTTTCTGTTTCCGAGATAGCGTGCTTGGAATGTCTTGGATTATATTGTAGTAGATTTCCATGTGACGTACAGGAATTGAAACAATTAATAGGTAGTTGGGAAAAATTAGAAGTTGAAACTTGACTACATAAACCAGAATTTTTGCTGATAACTGCTCTATTAAAAATAAAAATTTCAGATATACTGTGAAATCATCTTCGGAGGATAATGGCTGCATCGTTTGTTTGCCTCTCTTTAACTTGTGTGAAACGGGAGTGAAAGCTATATTTCCTATTATTTGCTCACGAGTTCAGTAGAAGCACCTTTTTGTGATTTTGTATTAAGGTGACTTTAAATGAAAATTAAAGTTAACTTTGTTTGACCTTTAATTGGTATTTGATTTTTTTAGTTCTTATTCATAAAAACAAGAACTTTTATTATTTATTTATTAACTAATAATGAATGAAAGAGCATTTTATGCCCACAGGATGGTAATTTTTGCTGTATAAGTGATTTTATGGGCTGGAGATGACAAAGTACAAATTACTCAGAAAGTTTAAAGTTTTTTTTAAACAGATCCAGAGGTAGAGAAAGATATATTCAGTGAATATCATCTGCACTCTTGTTTTGGGATTGGGAATTTGCCTTCAATAACGTTCTGGTTTGAAAGTTCCCACGTTCAAATTATTGTGCTTCCCAGGTTTCAGAGCAGCATCTAGGAGATACTCATTTTCATGCTGAGACATTTTTTAAATCCCATATGAATAATTGCTTCAACCAACAATATATGACAGGATTTGTGCTAGCTGTTACCTGGATACCTTTTAATTTCTTTCTTTCGTTTTTTTCTAGGAGCAGTATTACACTTCCACTTATCATTCCTGAGAATCAACTTTAATCGTGAGATCTCTTGAGAAAGCCTGCAAAATGGATAAGGGTGATTTCTCCGCTAGCAATCTAGGGTAACAGTCTGCCTAATTATTCTGTTCTTCTAAAATTCTTTGTTTGGTTAATTTGTTTCATTTTTTAGAAAGCTCCTTGTATAATTTCAATTTTTTAACAATGAAGCGTAGAACAATGTATCGTTTTCTGAATAGGGAGCTGGAGCGACAGTGCAGCAAAGTATTGAAAAACTCAAAAGTCTTACGTACTATTTTGATTGCAAGGGTTTTGACAAATAGCAGTTCTAGCAACTCATGTGATGAAACTTATGACAGTTTAAAGCCAAGTACTTTTTTATGCAAGAATGGTGAAAATGCCAGTACTAGTCAAAATGAAATGAAGTCTCTGCACAGCTCAGAAGAAGATCTTGTTTTACCCATGGGAATGTGTGTTTCCGATATAGAATCTAGTGGGTCTAAAAGTGCTTTTGAGAATACGTTCACTTCCCTGTCTGAACATTCTGTTTGCGAGTCTGATTCTTCGTGTTGTAGTCTGGATAATTGTTTAAATGACTGTGGCAACACAAATGAATACGAGGCAGCTGTAGCTGATGACAATTCTCTGAGCTGGAGGGAAAAACTACATAAATGGGCTGTTCATCATCAAGTTACACATGCAGCTTTAGGTGATTTGTTAAAAATGCTTAAACCTGCTTTTCCTGAAATACCGCTTGATCCAAAAACAATTTTGCAAACAGGGAAAAGAGTTGAAGTAGAAGAAATGGGAGATGGGGTGTATTACAATTTTGGACTGAAGAAAATGCTCACATCACGATTACGGTTGAGGAAATCACCTCAAAACAAAGTCAAACTTAATTTCAATATAGATTCCCTCCCTATTTATAAGAGCACAGAAACTAGATTGATACCTATATTAGGATTGATTCTCGAGTCTAAATTACCACATTTTGTGTGTGCTGCTTACTACGGTCCTGGTAAGCCAACTATTGACATGCTATTAAAGGATTTTGTACCTGACCTTCAAGATGTTCTCAATAATGGTTTTGAGGTTGATGGAAAGACTTTTGAGATATGTGTCAATGCTTTTGTATGTGATGCACCAGCTCGCCAGTATGTTAAATGCACTCGAGGCCACCGAGGCTTCTGGTCGTGTGAGCGATGTGTTCAGAAAGGGGTGGATAGAGACCACAGAATGTTGTATTTAAAAATGAATGCTCTGCTTAGAAGTGATGAAGATTTTGCTAGCTATGAGTGCCCTGAACACCATGCAGGTGCCAGTCCCTTGGCTGACATTGGGATTTCCTTGGTGTCCCAGTTTGTTTTAGATTATATGAATTTGGTCTGTCTTGGGGTTATGCGGAAATTAATATCCAGTTGGTTGCAAAAGAAAAGACAATTTAAACTTTCTACCCACTTTTTTAGAATCATGGATGCCATGTTAGAGTCTGCGGTGAAAATGTGGCCTTCTGACTTTAACCGGAAGCCTCGTTCATTTCGAGTGGTAAAGCGATGGAAAGCTACTGAGCTCCGACAATTTCTTTTGTATCTGGGTCCTGTAATCTTAAGAAGGTATTTGCCCAAAGTAGTGTATGAGCATTACCTTCAGCTGCACTGTGCCATATCGATATTCATCCGAAAGGATCTCTGCTTTGACATGTGTGAAATAGGAATAGAGTTTTTAGAGCAATTTGTGAAGAAAAAAGGAAAGAGTTCTGAGCTGTATGGTATGAATTTTCTTATTTACAATGTTCATAATCTTTTGCACATTGGAGACGACTGTAAAAAGTTTGGACCTCTGGATAACATTTCTGCTTTTGTGTTTGAAAAGGAACTGCATAGATTAAATCATATGATTGCTGGGAAGACAAAGCCACTACAACAGATTGTTAACCGATTGAGCAGTTTAGAGGTAACCTTGAATGAGCCAGATTGCAGTGAAGATGGTCTTATTCGCTCATCTCAGTGGAAGGGTGGGCCAACTGCTGGGTTACTTAATGGAATGCATTTTGCCAAATTCATTCTTAACTCTAGAAAACTTTCATTGAGGCAAGGAGATAATTATGTGATGTTACATGATTCATCGGTTATGTGTGTTTTAAACTTTATAGAAACTTCAAATGAGACATGGGTGATAGGAAAAAAATTCATGCAGTACACAGATCTTTACTCAGAGCCCTTGCAATCATCAAAACTTGGAATATTTGCGGTTAAAAAGTTGAGCGAACTACCCCGAAAATATCTTGTTTCAAAATTAAAAACTAAATTCGTGGCTATACCATTGGAGAAAAAAGGGTCGTATGCCATTTACCCTCTAATAAATTAATTTGGATACACCACTCACAATAAAACCACATGTTAATACTTAATTTTTGGTGGAGAGGTTGTTTTTTTAATTACTTACATTTTGTATTTTGTTTCTTCTTACAATGGCAAAATAACGTAGTATATAACTTTGTGCTTAGTGCTTGAGCCATAGGCCTCAAAAGACCCCTCGGCTCTCTTAAGATATTAATTCTCATCCTTTCCCACTAAGTAAATGGAGAAGGCATCACACAGTCCATTTTGTAGGCTTTCCACTGCAGCAGTTAAAAATATTTTGTTATATAAGTAGGTAAACCAAGAACAAAATGAATGTGCTTTGAAGCAGGTAAGGTGTTTAAATAATTAATATTTTTTTCTCATGGTTACAGGTTTTGCATAGTCGAGTTTCCTCGAGAAGGCAATGCAACTCATATTGTTCCTTGGGTTTGGATCAAGGAAATTGAGGGACAACTGTTCTGCTTGTGGCCAAGGACTTACAAGCCATATGAAGTTCGGAGAGCAATTGATATAAAAATGCTACCGGACATCAGTTGGAAGAAAAAAATGGTCAATAAAATTTATCCTTTGAAGCGAGACTCTGGTAAGCATATAATCAACAATATGAGTCAATAGATAGCTATGTACATTCAATTAACCATTTGTCTCTTTTTTGTAATGAACAGCCTCTCGAGATAAATGCGAGGAAAAGCATGACAAAGTTATCCGCAGTGGTTCATCTGGATTGGACAGCGATGCTGCTTCATGGCAGCGGGGTACTTCCGGTATGTTCAGAACTGTTATGTATGGTTTATTTCATCTGTCTGATTTCTATAACATTATTTTTTAAATCTCAATTAACAGTGCATACAGAAAAATGTTCACCAGTGAGTACCTGGAAACTACCGAAAGGGTTTGGACGTAATACGGAAAAACCCCATCTACCTGAAGGTAAAAAAAGGAATGCAGCAGGGATAAGTCCAACAGTATGCACTAGGCCATCCGGATTTGAGGAGAGTAGTACCTCTGACACCGGATGTTCAACCAAAGAAAACGAAGGGATAATGGAGAACAGGCAAACTCCTGTCAAGGTGCGGAAGAGTTCAGCTAAAGGGTATGAAGTGTTAACGACTTCCAGCAAAGCTGTTGCTCCAAGCACAAGTAGGGCTGAACTTTCAGAAGCAAGGATGTCTGAAAGTGTAAGTATTGGCACTAAGGACATCTCGGTATCATACTCAGAGGATTCTGATGATGATTACTTTAGTGGCACAGCTCTCCCAATATTGAATGAAACTAGGGACAAAAGTTCGGATTCTGAGGAGGAACTTAAGGAACTTTCACCTCACTCTAAAGGAATGCGTGACGAGGTATCCAACCGCATTAAGCATTATGTAGGAGATGATAACAATATCACAGGTAAGCAAATAAAGTTCCTATGTAAACCGTCTGACACATAATGAATAACAACATGATTATAAATATATTGTTTCACTCTCATGTCCAGAATACACCATGAGGAAACTTTTCAGGTGGATGCTGAAAACAGATTTAAAAATGAAAGCCATGCACGAGGCTATAAATGCGCTGAAGGGCTCTGTGGCACCCCAATGTAAGAAAACAAAGGCCACAGTTATTCCAGATGTACGTTTACCTGCTATGGATCCAAATGCACTTAAGAAAATTGATCATCAATTAGCAAACAAAGATGGCTATAATGAAGTTGTAAGTAGAATTCTATGCAAATAAAAGTATTTTGAGTCCTAAAAATGGTATTTTAAAAATGAATTTGTTCTCAGGTACAGTTTCTCCAGGAACGAGTTCATGGAGATAAAGCTGTTGACAGGGCCAACAGCATTATGTCAACCATCTTCACTAACTATTGTGCAGCTCATTTGGTGTGTGATGGGCTGCACAGAAGTAAAAATGATGGTGGCAGTAAATTGTCCATGACTGCATCATTTCCTCATTTGGAAAAATGCCTCATTGGTAAGAGAAATCGAAATACTGATGGGGGTGGGGGAGTTAAACAAAGCATAGGGATAAACTTGACTGATGAGGAAAGCATATGGAACTAAAAAATCATATATGTCAAGATGGGAATTTAAAAGTGAGAATAGTTTTGTCTATAAATATAAACAGGTTCTAATCTGTTCCTTTTCCTATATATTACAGAAGTTTTTAATACTGCAGAGGTGAAAGTAAAGGAGGCAGGTGCATCCAACACCACTGTAATTATATCGACCAAGGATATGAAATCCAAGGCAGGCAGATTTCTTACACTTACACATCTACCTGCCCTCTCTGCCTCTCTGACTACCTGCGCTTGCAGCTACTGCTTGCTTGGAGCTTTTCTGCTTGTAGTGTAGTGTCATATACTTGTAGCTTATTTTATTTATTATTAGAGTAGGATATTTAAATTAGAACTTGTCTTAATATAGTCGCGTTAGTTAAGTTTCCTGTTAGTTAAGTGTGGGTTTTTGTGAGTATGTGTGTGCGAGTGAGTGAGAAATCTCCAGATTTTCTTCGATCCCGGTTCGTGCGCCGAGTGTTTCTGCAAGAGTGCCTGCTTGTAGCGATAAGTAGAAACCCTATATGTATTTCTGTTAATTTTTTTATTGCGTAGCTAGTTGCACGTTATCTTTTTGCGTGTTTTTGTGCCGTACACTAATCTGGTGATCGGATTGTTGAATAGATTCATTACGTAGCTGCTTTGGAATTATTGTTGTCTAAGAATTATATTAGAATAGTATTTTTTATATTACTTTAATAACTTTGTGATAGTAATCCTCTTTTTTTCACCTGCCGTTACACTTTAACTTATTATATTACACGTTAAAGTCTCTGTTGCCCATTGATAGTTATTAAATCCTAACTCACCTAGCTTTTACTTACGGACTAACTATATATTTTTTCTTAAAGAGCTTATAATATCCTTATTGTTATCATCGTTGTTGTGAAGTTATTTTTTTGACTGTTAGGTTCTGAGATCTTTAGTGACTCATATTTTTAGCATCAAATTCTACTCCCAGTTCGCTGTTAGAGAATATTTTTGTACATTTTTCTTCAAGTATAGTTTATCTCCTTCGCTAGTTGTTGGATAGTTAACTGTTTTTCTCGTGAAACACAGGTCCTTTCGTCCCTCTTTATCAGTGAATCACCCCCTCCTAGCTCTCACCAAAAAACAACACCTATCCTTCCCTACCACTAGCGTCCTTGAAGTGTAAGCCACTTTCCCCCCGCTGACAATCCCTTCGAGTTAATCCGTTACGTCTATCCGCGTTCTACTCGGGTGAGGATTTAGAGTCTAGGAAGTAGACCTTTTTCTTCTTCAGTTATTTTTCTGTTGTACTTTTGAGCTTGTTTTTATCTCGTTGTCTTGTTAGCGTTTTTCAGGAGTGAGCTTTTTTTTTAGGAGTCAACTCTTTCTAGCAACTACATTCTATCTGATTACTCTCTTACCGTATACTCTTGCCGAGTCCAAGAACGTTTATTTTTTTGTTGCAAAGTTTAGCCCTCGTTCTATAGGTTACATTTTTTTGTTGGGGATTTTATTGCGAATAAGGCTAGGATGACTTCGAATAGGTCACCCGTTGCGGTGCTCGAAAACGACGGCGAGGGTGTGGTTCTCAGAGCCAGCATCGCCGAGTTGGAGAGAATCGTGCTGGAACTCCAGTCACTGGTAGAAAGGGTAGTACGCGTCCCTGAGATGGATGGAAATTTGGGTGACTCCTTGAAAGTCCACCGTTCCTTAGGAGCTGCACGGGTTCGCTCGATTGCAAACAGAGGTTGGACGATCAAGAGTTTCCCCGAAGATCCTTCCACCGATGAAGGGGCAGTACCACCTCCTATACCGGAGGTTTGGAGGGTCGTGTCTCGGAGGAGTGGCGGTAAGGTCACTCTGAAACGTGGCGCGGGGGATGCTCCGGCAGATCCCGTTCCCGTTTCGAACAGATACCAGTTGCTGTCGGAGGGGAACTCCGAGGTATCTGACGTGCCTACTCCTACTCCGAGACCGTCACTTAGGAAGAGTCGTCAGAGTGGGAAGGGAGGGATTGTAGTGATAGGGAGTAGTAATGTCCGCCGTGTGATGGTCCCATTACGAGAAAGGGCAGACCGCGAGGGTGTAAGCAACCGTGTGACATCATGGTGTATCCCTAGTGGCGGTGTTCCGCAGGTGACGCAGGCGGTTGGTGCGGCGGTACGGGGCACGAAGTGCTCTAGATTGCAGGTCGTGGCACATGTTGGCGTCAACGACGCCATGGACCGCGGATCCGAGGAGATCCTACGTTCCTTCAGGGAATTGGACTCCGAAGTGAAACGGATAAATGGTGCCGAGGGGGTTAGCTTGTCGCTTGCGATTTGTAGTCTTGTCCCGAGGATCGATCGTGGTTCTCTGGTTTGGAGCCGAGTGGAAGGCATAAACCAGAGGCTGCGTCGTTTCTGCACGGACATCGGAGCCTCCTTCGTGGATCTTAGGCCGGCAATCCGATTGTGTCGGACTTCTCTGAACCGTTCGGGAGTCCACTACACGGCCGAGTCAGCTAGATGTGTAGCGAGTAGTATATTTGAGCACTGTAGGTCTTTTTTAGAGTAGAGAGAAGGCCAGAGTGTAGTGCTTATAATGGGTCGATAAATAAAGGGGTAAATTCTAAAGTTTTTAGTAACAAAAGTTCCTCCAGAAATCAGAATAGATTAATAGAAAGGAAAAGCAGCGTGTCATGCTCAGAATCACTAATTTCCAATAAAACATTGCGAAGCGAATCGAAAATACTCCCAAATTGCAATAATATTAGTGATGAAGTAATAGTCGTGGCAGTAATTAATTGCCGTAGTTTAAGAAATAAGATTCCTGAATTCCACCATTTAATTCATAGTACGAAGTGTAACGTCATTATAGGAACAGAAAGTTGGCTTACAGATGATGATTCAGACAGTGAAGTCTTCCCAAAATCTTTCACCGTTTATAGGAAAGATAGAGTTAACCGAGCTGGAGGCGGAGTATTTGTAGCTGTAAAGAATTAAATTGTCAGCCAAGCGGAAACCTTACCGGAGACCAGCGTTGAATCTGTGTGGTGTTCAATTAAATGTCCTAAATCGAAAACTATATTTGTATGCTCGTACTATAGACCACCAAACACAGATATAACATCAATTTTAGATTTTGAAACCCAAATAAACAGCATAGTATCCAAATATCCTGATAGAAATCTGATATTAGGCGGAGATTTCAACTTACCCTCTATAGATTGGAAGACCTATAGCTTCATACCCGGTGGGAGAGATAGAGTCATTTGCGAGACGTTACCGCACGCTTTTTCATCACACGCATTGCTTCAAATAGCTTCCGCTCCTAACAGAGGAGAAAATATTCTTGATTTGTTAGCGACAAATATACCACATCAGGTAATAAATGTGAGCACCGTCGAGGGAATCAGTGATCATAGGGCAATAACAGCTAAGTTTTCTTTAAATATCGCAAAAAGTTTTAAACGAGAACGAAAAGTTTTCATATTTAAAAGAGCTGATTTTGATGGGTTCAAGAGTAATCTGAAAAATGCTTTTCCCGTGTTTCAAAAATAAGTAATGGAATCAAATGTAGAAGGGACTTGAAAAGCTTTTCTTTCGCTCATAAATTCAGGAATCAAAAGATATATCCCTAGTAAAATAAAAAAAGAAGGTAGCGAACCGAGATGGTATGACGCGGAAGTCAGAAAATCGTTGAGGCGACAGAGAGCGTGCCATGCTCAGATGAAAAAAATCATATTGGACATTTAGGACATTTAATTGAACACCACACAGATTCAACGCTGGTCTCCGGTAAGGTTTCCGCTTGGCTGACAATTTAATTCTTTACAGCTACAAATACTCCGCCTCCAGCTCGGTTAACTCTATCTTTCCTATAAACGGTGAAAGATTTTGGGAAGACTTCACTGTCTGAATCATCATCTGTAAGCCAACTTTCTGTTCCTATAATGACGTTACACTTCGTACTATGAATTAAATGGTGGAATTCAGGAATCTTATTTCTTAAACTACGGCAATTAATTACTGCCACGACTATTACTTCATCACTAATATTATTGCAATTTGGGAGTATTTTCGATTCGCTTCGCAATGTTTTATTGGAAATTAGTGATTCTGAGCATGACACGCTGCTTTTCCTTTCTATTAATCTATTCTGATTTCTGGAGGAACTTTTGTTACTAAAAACTTTAGAATTTACCCCTTTATTTATCGACCCATTATAAGCACTACACTCTGGCCTTCTCTCTACTCTAAAAAAGACCTACAGTGCTCAAATATACTACTCGCTACACATCTAGCTGACTCGGCCGTGTAGTGGACTCCCGAACGGTTCAGAGAAGTCCGACACAATCGGATTGCCGGCCTAAGATCCACGAAGGAGGCTCCGATGTCCGTGCAGAAACGACGCAGCCTCTGGTTTATGCCTTCCACTCGGCTCCAAACCAGAGAACCACGATCGATCCTCGGGACAAGACTACAAATCGCAAGCGACAAGCTAACCCCCTCGGCACCATTTATCCGTTTCACTTCGGAGTCCAATTCCCTGAAGGAACGTAGGATCTCCTCGGATCCGCGGTCCATGGCGTCGTTGACGCCAACATGTGCCACGACCTGCAATCTAGAGCACTTCGTGCCCCGTACCGCCGCACCAACCGCCTGCGTCACCTGCGGAACACCGCCACTAGGGATACACCATGATGTCACACGGTTGCTTACACCCTCGCGGTCTGCCCTTTCTCGTAATGGGACCATCACACGGCGGACATTACTACTCCCTATCACTACAATCCCTCCCTTCCCACTCTGACGACTCTTCCTAAGTGACGGTCTCGGAGTAGGAGTAGGCACGTCAGATACCTCGGAGTTCCCCTCCGACAGCAACTGGTATCTGTTCGAAACGGGAACGGGATCTGCCGGAGCATCCCCCGCGCCACGTTTCAGAGTGACCTTACCGCCACTCCTCCGAGACACGACCCTCCAAACCTCCGGTATAGGAGGTGGTACTGCCCCTTCATCGGTGGAAGGATCTTCGGGGAAACTCTTGATCGTCCAACCTCTGTTTGCAATCGAGCGAACCCGTGCAGCTCCTAAGGAACGGTGGACTTTCAAGGAGTCACCCAAATTTCCATCCATCTCAGGGACGCGTACTACCCTTTCTACCAGTGACTGGAGTTCCAGCACGATTCTCTCCAACTCGGCGATGCTGGCTCTGAGAACCACACCCTCGCCGTCGTTTTCGAGCACCGCAACGGGTGACCTATTCGAAGTCATCCTAGCCTTACTCGCAATAAAATCCCCAACAAAAAAATGTAACCTATAGAACGAGGGCTAAACTTTGCAACAAAAAAATAAACGTTCTTAGACTCGGCAAGAGTATACGGTAAGAGAGTAATCAGATAGAATGTAGTTGCTAGAAAGAGTTGACTCCTAAAAAAAAAGCTCACTCCTGAAAAACGCTAACAAGACAACGAGATAAAAACAAGCTCAAAAGTACAACAGAAAAATAACTGAAGAAGAAAAAGGTCTACTTCCTAGACCTAGACATGTATTACAGGCAATTTAATCATTCACAAGTAATTATGACTCAAATTCGATGAAATATAGTTAATTAATTTTTATCTCGTGAAAACATGTTTAGTCCCTATCTCTCCCATGCAAAGAAAGGCCTACGATGGCTAGATGCGCATAGTTGACCGTACTTTCCATTCAAGCGCTTTATGCTGGCTTAAATGATCCGGATATGATGCAGGCTTGTCCGGCTCCCTCCCCTCCTTAAAACCTTGACCCCTCCAATCCCCTTCTGACGTCATTCCTCAGGCTATCACAACTCATCCCCATGGGACGAACTTATGCACGCACATGCGATATTACTTCCACGGTTATAGAACACGTAAATAGACGATTGAATAAGGGAAATAACATCGGTTTCCACCAAAATTACTCACAATTAATTACATTCTAGGATGTTTACTTACTATTTGCCACTTAATCTTAATATTCACGCATACCATGAGACTTCACTTGCGCATTCAATGAGATCATGTAAAAAAGAAGGAACTTCACGCAAGATGTAGCCTGTGTATCAAAGAATGCATTTCGTGGCGACCCGCACCTCCGAGACGGTTCTCGTCTCGAGGTATTATCGAAACAGAGAGCCTTGAAGGTCTCACAACGTGACTGCCGTGGATGAGTCGATCAACTCACGGTGTTTCCTGGCAGGCGGACAGCACCATTGTTCGACGCCGTTCCTCGTGCGGAACATTATTGTAAAATATTAAGTACGCATAAATTAGCATTTAAAGTTGCGTCTGGTAAATCGGAGATTAATGGGAATGCTAAGCAATTTCATACACGAGAGATAAAAAAGAGCCCCTGCTCTAGTTCCAAGACTGCATTCTTGCAGTAATCTATATACTACCCTGCAAGCTACTCCAAGGGTGTGTGGTAGGGGTTCTTGCATTGCAATTCTACTTCAAAATTGGCAAAAGATGTGTAAAATTGTCTTCGGGGCGCGAGAGGTCCCCGACCGCGTTGGCTTCACTCAACCCAACTGCCACCGCCAAGGCCACTCACGGCATGAAGTCCCAGACCAACGCGTGCCAGTGTTGCCAAATGTGCGTCAACGACTTTCTCGCGTCAATCCATGGGCCATCAGCCGTCATTCCAAACTGGCGAAAATACACCGCGTATAAAGAGGATGACAAGTCTGCATGGCTTTCCACTCGCCCAATCTAATAACTTTATTTTATACACACATTAAGAGATTAAATAAAACTGTTGGGTCTCCATTAGCTGCCTCATACAACACTAAGCATTGTTTCTGCTGAAAGATCGGCATTTTATTGGCTATAAATAAAAATCCAAAGTGACATTGAATCCGCTTTGCTTTTATGAAAACGTGCTCAGGCGAAGGAAATCGCCAAATCGCGAGATATTGTTTGCTTGACTACCTAAGGGATTGATCGGCGAAGGGACATAAAACCTCAAATACAGATAAAACTAATAGAATCTAATAAAAACTGACGAGAATGATCGATAATTTCCGATAGCACTTCCATAAAGCAGTCTTCAATAAGTTTGATTGGGTATAAGAATTCTTTAGAAATTGGATACTGGCTTCTTAGCTTTCTTTCACGCAGATGCAAATATTGAATACAATTCTGGTATAACTGTCTGTGGTAAAAATATCGCTAAACAAATTATGATTTAATCACTCCTACCTCCGGTAAATACTTGTGATTTATTTTTTGATTCGGTTTTCAATATTTATCTTTGGATCAACAATAGAAATGATTAAAGGAATGAAAATTCAGGGACAGAAACCGGATCGCAAGAAGTGTCGCGAAACAAGGCCAAATTAAAGGAGCGACTTAAAATGACGGCATTCAAGAGAAATATGTCTACTTCGAACATGAGCCAAAATTTTAACCTGTATTTCTCCCTTCGATCAGTTAGACATCCTCACCCTAATTCCTTCAACAATTCGGAAACACTGCTAAAATTATCGTAACATTTTTTTACAAACCTAGCTGCTCTCCGTTCTATTCGATCTATTTCAGAGATAAGTCCTACTTCGTAAGGGTCCCATATGCTAGCGACATACAAGTGAGGTCTCACGAGTGAAAAATAACATCGCCCTTTCACCTTTCCGTCGTATTTTACTAATATTATTTTAATACATCCCAATTTGCGACTCATCTGTCCTCAGATTTCCCTAATGTATTTCCCCCAAGACAGACCCTGAGTAAGGGTCAACCATAAGTATTTTACTGACTCTACATTTAATAAGTTGGTTTGATTGTGTACGTTTCATTGAGCGAGTAAGTCATTTTCCAAAAATTCATAACAACGCAATTTTTAAAATTCAATGCTAACTGATTCTTTCATCTACATCTACGATGTACCGTACAAGCCACCACTAGGGTGTGTGGCACGGGGTGATTCCACGCCAGGCATGCAGAATTCGTCCCAGAACAAATCAGAACCTCACAAGCTCCCTCTGGCGCTAGGCGCAGGCCAAAAGCAGTCAGGAGAACAGTGCGCAGACAAACCGGAAACTGGGAGAGTGATACGTAAATGAACATGCAGAGAAATGCTATAGACACATCTATTGGTTAATATTACTGATACAGTTAATTTATGAATACTACGAGATGCTACTTCATGCAAAGAACAAAATAAAATAATGCCGGACAAATCGACCGGTGTGAAGAGTTAGTAACGATGCAGTGTTAATAAGCACAAGTGAAAATTCTACTCTACCTATTGAGGGTGGGAGTTTCATGTGATTGATCTATCGCAACTATTATGATCCCTTATTGTGCGTGGGAAAAATGACATTTTGAATATATCGGTTCGGCAGTCAATTTCTTTTATTTTATTCCTGTGATCACTTCTACCGTAATATATAATATGTTGAATGTCCGGCAAAGAACTGTCTGTTCCGAGTTTGCGCAAAGGATTTAAGCTTAATTTCCTTCTTCGATCTGATAGAGATTCCCACCCTAATTCCTTCAACAATTCGGTAACACTGCTAAGTTTATCGTAACAACTTTTCACAAATCTTGCTGCTCTCCGTTGTATTCCATCTATTTCAGAGATTAGTCCTACTTCGTAAGGGTCCCATATGCTAGCGGCGTACTCCAAGTGAGGTCTCACGAGTGAAAAATAACATCGCTCTTTAACTTTCTCGTCGCATTTTCCTAATATTCTCTTGATAAAACCCAATTTGCGACTAGCCTGTGATTTCAGATTAATGAATGATTTGCAATTAATTTCAAAATGAAAAATTCAACGGGTTTGCTTAAAAAGAGTATAGTTTGCGGGGTTTGCTATACACTCTTGTGACATATTTAAGCTATCCACTTTTCTGTTAATGTTTAATTAGGCATTTGAACATCCATCATTTATATAATTGTGTGATAGATTCGGTAATTTGCATGCACATAACAATACCTATTTTCCAAGTTGTTTGTTACATGTTGTACACGGCACTTCGTTGGCAAATGCGTTTAGTTTGACCGACGAAATTGGATGCGGATTGACACAGTTACACAAGTCGTCATCACGCTTGCATCTCCATTTCCTTACGCACTCCATTTCCCACGTACAAACTTGCTCTCAATATTCCTATACAGGTATGATGCAGCAGACGTGCACCGTGGTGGAGTTGGATTGAAATTGCGGGAAGTCCGAAGTTTAGCTTGCAGTTCATTTTGAATGAAAGCCAAAGAAAATGCTTTAATTTTTCATCTCAATGTGTGAAACTAACCAATCAGAGTCCACTAAAAAGGATGCATCGCTACCCGCTCTATTTATATTTTCCGTTCATGGGAATTTATGTTAGGAGATTTTGTGAATATGGTCTAAGACTCTGAAGCGGTAAATTTATTCCCCCAAATTGAGTTCATGGAAAAAATGTAATTTGTTGAACACAAAAAACTGCATGTACCATAATAAGCTAAGGCCTAGGGTCCTGCGGGGAATGTCTCTTTGAGTACTTGCTAGGAGCCTGGAGGAGTACTACCTGCCACCTGCCAGTTTGCCTGCCTGTAAGGTTACGTGATCTACTGGTTGGAAGGTTTTGTCTATTCGCCAGGAACATATTGACCCGTCTACAAGGCTTGTGTTTCCTCGGCAATAAAAGGACTTATTCTGTTGCGGGTCAACTGTATTTGCCTCCTTGCCAGGAGCGTGATCGTCTGTATTCCGGGATTGTCATAACCTTTCATCAAGTAGGCTAGTGTTCTGCGGGTCAATCGTGTTTGCCTACTTGCCAAGAGCTTGATTGCCGGTCTACCCGGCGTGTGTTGGCCTACCTGCAAGAAAACAAGTGTCAAGCAGATCCCTTGACTTTGCCTAAATGCTAGGTGCTTATTTTCCTATCCTGTCTTAGCATGCCACAAAGGAGACTAGTGTCCTTCGGGGCATGTCCCCTTGCGTACTTGCCAGTATCTTATATAACTTCCTGCCAGAGGTCGTTCTGCTTTCCTGCAAGAAGACGTTTACTGCAAATCGGTAGGTAATGCATATTCGCCATGTGACTATTAGCCTGCCTTTCAAGGGTTTTACATCCTACATTCAAGTAGACAAGTCTCCTGCGTTTCGCTAGTCTTTGTGTACTTTCAAGAATCTTATTTACTTGTCCATGTGACATTTCTTTAAATACCAAAAGCAAGTCTAGTGTCCTGAAGGTCACGTTTCTTTGCGAATAGCGCAGAAGCTTATTTGCCAGTCTTCCAGGGGTCGATATTCCTACCCCCATGGAGACATGTCCATTGGTCGGTAGGAATTGCCTATTTACAGGAACTTATTTGTCCAGCAGCCAGGCGTGTTTTTTTTTTAAATAAAACACTTGGTTGTTATTCCACACTTTATTTTAAGGAAACGACCCGGGTTTCAGTAAATCATGCCATCTTCATGACATTCTGAAACCCGGGCCGTTTCCTTAAAATAAAGTGTGGAATAACAACCAAGTGCTTTATTATTGAAGTGAAGGAGTTCCAGAGAGTAACGCCGGAGACAGTGTCTTATATCAAAAGGCGTGTTTTTGTCCAGCAAGGAGCCTTGTGTTGTGCATGACATGAGTTTGTCTGCACATTGTAATGTCTCATGTCTCTTTGCGTACTTGTGCGTTATTGGATTTAAAGGTAAGCAGTAATTGGTCAGGAGTAACTAGGCACGAAAAGTGTGATTGAATGAATGCTTCCATTCCAGGAATTAAAACTTCATCCAAGTATGAGTTGGTGGAAGCATTCACGAATTTTTGTTAGGCATTGAAAGGTAATGTCAAAACCGAAATGGCTGTCACCCGCAATATCTTACTAATGGTTGTTTATGGGAAGTCACATTCTGAGAAAGATGTGTTCTTAACCATTAAAAATACAAAGGAGCTATTCTTCCGTCGCCAGTGTACCAAGCAATAACTATTTGCTCAATCTATCGGATTACATCCTATTTTCTTTATTTTGCATGCCGAGGGCTAAAAATTCAATATTTAAAATCAATAAGAAGCTTTTACTGGCCACACATAAACTTGAGATAATGATTTTTTGATTTAATATTTTTTTCATTTTATCCACTCGAAAACGCCAATGCTTATTATGCCTAAGTAAAAAAATGAGGTATAGCTACAGTAATGAATAGCTATTCAGTGGAAAGTACACGTGCACCCATTCCCAGAAATTATTTACACAACATGATGCAATCCGTTTAAATAGTGACTTTGATTTTGCCCGGATGATTATGTGGACGCAGTGATGTGTCCATTCGACCATCCCACGCGGCTCGCATTCCTTTAGAAGAGTGATAAGGGATTATTTCCTCCTTGCGCGCGGATCGGGCGATAAAGCGGGAGAGATAAGGAGGGTCGGATATGAAGAGGCAGCAGTCTCGAGGCGTCCCGTGCTTACTTTATCAGCCATCTGTTTCGGCAGCAAAGTGAAACGGGTGATCCATCTCCCTCTCTTCATTCTTCCTCTTCGTCCAGTCTCAGAGAAGAACAGCGTTTTATTAAGTTAACCTTTCTTTACGGTGGAATCAAACGGACGCATTGAGGGATGTTCTTCATTTAGCTATGTGTAATACTTGATGATGTCGTCTTTTATGAACACTGCATGCATTATTCAATTTCCACGACTGTCATCAGATTTGAATAACTTTGGCATCTCACCTGAATACAATATGAGTGCCCTATCCATAACGTGGTATGCGGTGTACATTTCAGGCATAATGTATAGAGACAGACAAAAATGTAACAATTGGTAGAATAAGGGACAGCGTAATGTCAGAGAAAATATTTTACTCAAACTTCTATAAATGTCTTCGGTCATTTTCTCGCATTCAAAAGGAAGTCTTTCATTTATGCAGTAACACTTGTATGTAAAAAGTAGTTAAGAAGGAATAACCTCAGAAACTTGACAAGGAATTGCTAAAATTTGAGAGATCTCAGAAATATAACGGGTTGGAGTTAGACTTTAAAAATGGCTGCAGTTATATGCGTAGCCGCAAAGAGTGCAAAAGTTATTAAACCAAATTTACAAAAAATAAACTCAGTTAAGAGTCACTGTGCCGATAAATATGTTAGCACAAAAACATTTCATTTCACATACATGAAAGCTGTCAAAGCTTCATCTGCGCCTGAAACAGTGGCTTACGGCATATATCTTGATGGTTGAGTACAGGTACATTAAAGAAAAACGTTTTTTCTCCAAGTAGCATTTGAAATTCGAAATTGATGACGGAGTTGGATTTAAAAATATGGTATTTACGTTAAACGCTTTAAGGATTCGGGTGTTTATAAATTTATGTTTATTATAATATAAAATAATAATAGTAAATCTGGCACCTACTTCTAAGGAAAAATATGATTATGTATCCCTCTGCTCTGCAACAACTATTACCAAATTTGCGGGAATAATCTCTATAGATCTAAAATTGCCCTACATTGTGGTTGGTAGAATGTTACATATCAGTTACTACTCGTGTACCCGGTGTTAAGAAACTATTGCAATGCAATCAATATTCAACTTTCGCGGATTCAATTTTAAACGCGTAAAATATCCGGGTGCCCTCATGGGTATACTCGCCACGCGACCTTCCCACTCCTTCCTAAATTCCATTCTGTGTTCTCTGCCAAACTCAGTTAAGCCAATGTTGCCCCACTCCTCAGAGTAATTGGCGATAATCACTGGTAGTTGAATATTTTGAAGTAAAACCCTACAGAACGGGTAACAACCTAGAGAACGGGCAACATAACTTGTGAGGCTTCGACACGTGACAAGCGTCAGCGATTTACGATGACGCATAATTAGTCGTAGTCACACTAACTCTAGGGTATAGTGTAATGCATGTTGGTAATTACTCATTCCCTGCCACACACCCCTGAGGTGGCTTTCAGGGTATTTTGTAGATGTAGATCCCTCCAAATCATACAGCAAGGGCTCTACTACAAAGAGCCTCTCAGGCACTACCAATTATCCTGATCTGGGAACCTTCAAAACCTTACGGGGGAACCTTCAAAACCTCCAAACCCTTTGCGGGGGAATACAAATAGTTTCCTGCATCCGGAGAGAGTGTATTGTTTCCTCTCTTACGGAAGACATCAGTCTTCTTTCACACTTTCACTTCTCCCCAATCTGATTGACTTTCTTCTTACTCCTTCCACTACGAACGACCTTTTAACAGGGCGTAAAGTATTATACGCAATCGAACGAATGACGTTTTAAACGTGCGTCAAATTTTCTACGCAAACGAATGAACGACGTGTTAAAACGGCGTTGTCGTTAAGCTAGCTTTGTTCAGGCCTAACAGGTTCTCTATATAATGAAAGACTTCTTCTCAGGTCGTGGTACTCTTCTTCGGTCCACGGGAGAGAATAATCTCGACCCTTCGACGCAGTGCGCGTCCCACCCACAGCAGGTGTCCGCGGTCAGTTGCTTGTAGGTGTGTAATGGAATAACAAACATTCGTGTTTTTGCGTGATTTGCAAACTGAGGATTATAAGAAATTGTCCTTATGTTTATCTCTACCACCAAAATTTTAAACAGAGCTCTACCTTTATTTTTATCGTAGTTCTTGTGTAAAGGAATCTCCTATTTTTTATAGTTATTATTCGGTTAGAGAGTGATTGTTTCTCATGTTTTAAGTTAGTTAGGGAGTAACTATGTTCTTAGGTAAACAATTGAATGTTGTTCTTCATATTTGTTGACGAACATATTTTTAGTGTGTAAAAATGTTTATTTTTCCCTATAAATACTCATGCTTATTTGATCTTGACAGCTGACTATTTCAGTTCGGTTTTCGTTGGTCAATGGTTTCCGTTTTAAGAATACAGCGATTCAAGACAGTTTATGAATCCTGAGATACACAAATGTTGAAGCTATAAAATTCGATTCGAAGAATAAATAAATGTTATCTATTTAGATATAAACATGTAAATTTGGAACTACACATTATTTAAACCTAATGCTACCAAAATTATTATGATTATAATATAAGACAGCTAAAAAATGTGAAAAATTATAATTTTATCTAAATTTCATAAATTTTTTTAGTATTTAACTTTGTTCTATATACATAGAAATCGGCCTTGTTTGGCGTAATTTGCGTAAAAGAACAACGAGCTTCAGATGGATACAACTCGCTTCGCTCGCTCTAGAACCCCCGATTTGGGGGCTGAGCCCCCAAAATTTTAAGGCTATAAAACAATTTCAGTTTTGCACCTTTTGCTAAGACATTATAAATGATAGAGCGTAAGAATAAACATTTAGTTGTAGGCCTCAATGAGATCCATAATACACGGCCAACAGATTTGAGATTTGACCTCTGGTTTAGAAGATACAGTGGAAAAACCGAAATATCCGAATATGGCGCCATGTCTCAGTGAACTATAATTCAAAAGAAGTTACCATGGCAGATTTTTAGAACCCTATATGACGGCTCGCACCTCTTTTTTTCTAAATAAAAAAACAACATTCACCGCAAAGATCAACAAGACTGGGGGCTTCGGCTTCTACACGGAAATATAAAAATTTCCACTTCGGGGAATTAAACTCAATTTTTTTCTATCCTCAAGTTACCCCTTAACCAGTACACGACAGCATACAGTGTTTTTGCAAAAATTTTATTTTGGCACCATGTTGCAAGTGCACTACAAGTCATAGAGAAATAAAATAGGCATAAGGTTGTAGGTCTTCACGATATCTATAAAAAACCGTCATCAGATTTGAGATCTGACTCATAGTTTAGTGGCCATAGCCGAGAAACCGGGTCTCCGGAGGTGAATTTGGCACCTTGTTGCCTTTCGAACTATAATAGAAAGAGGGTAAGCGTTGGGCGTAATGTTGTAAGCCTCCATGAGATCTATAAAAAGCCGTGGACGTATTTTAGATCGGACTAATAGTTTAGAAGCACCAGTGAAAATACAGAGTTTCACTAAATCTCAATTTGGCGCTATGTTTCATGCCAACTAAAAATATAGTGCAGCTTTTTACTAATGACTTGCAAAGGGCATGTCAAGGCGCATGTCCACGTCATGTTTCAATTTCGTTACCCCGCCAGTAGAGGCGTGAAAGTAATAATTTGTAGACAGCTTTTAAAAATTCCCCCTCCCCCCCAACCCTCCGCCGCTTCCGTCCGTAACTACAGCCATATCTAATGCATACAACAAGCCAAATGTACCTGAGGATGCCGTAAATTGGTGAAATGCGTCGTCCGATGAAAAAAATTGTAGTCTTGTGTTTAGTGTTTTAAATAATTACGAGTACTAGAATTTTTCGTTTAATCCTACGCTTCCGTGAGCGTCACTGCCTCTTTCCCGGAAATGTGAACTTGAAGAAATGTCCCAAGAAACGAAGACTGCAAAGTAATAAACCGACTAGAGGTGCACGATTTTCTATTCGCTGTTTTTGCAAGATAGAGGCGATGATGAGTAATATCTGAAAATGGTGAATGAAATATTAATCGCAATGTAGGTATCAATGTTTTATTTTGTTGTAAATGTTGAAGTCAATTGTATAAGGTTCAGTTTAACTGTTGGAGGGAGGCGACACATAGTGCTGCATTTAGCAAGTGTGACAATTGTACGTGGTAATATCCGTCTCTTTTCGGTGGTTTGAAAATATATGGGCCATATCCGCGCAGAGATCCGCAGTAAGGAAGGCTTGGGAAATAGAGTTGGGATACTTTCTCAGGGTGTCAGGTTTCTTGCACCTGCGTTGGACAAGGGGGTGATACCGTGGGCGGAGTAGCCCTTTTCCAAAGCAGCTGCATTAAACCTAACACCGTGAGAAAGTGTCCGAATGAATTTCCCAAGCATTCCTTGCGGACGGCTGCTTGACCTTAGTCCGGTCTGAGTGCGTTGTAGAACACCAATTAGTTTGGAGCCTTTAGTACTGAGCGAGGCTTAGCAACATCCGCATTCCCCATGTAATATGTAAATTATCTTGATGAGCTATCTACATACCATTTCCCCTCATTGTTTGATTCTGGGGAATTAACACTGAAGTTTGTGGTGTCGAACAATACCAAGCGCTCCAACGTAGAGCAGCAGTTTTGAGTACCAAAAGCCGCGACTTTCTTCAGGTAAACATTAGGATAAGGACAGCAAAGATGACATATTTTATGCTAATCGTAAATCATAGAAAGAATCAAGATTAATTGTGCATTTTAGTGCATAAGGTGCAACATAAAAATCCGTTTACTTCATTTGCATTCATTTGGATGTGTCGTGTGAGCTCGGAAAACACGCTTCTACATCTACATAATACCTCACATTAGGCTTCAATACACTTTCAATTGAAAGTGCTTGCACCTATGAAATCTTTTCAAATGTATTTTTTTTCAATTTTTCAAATGTGTTGCCGTATTGAGCATAATATGAGGTCTCTTTGAATGCGGAAATTTTACTTTTTAGGTCGGGATCCTAGTTTATACCAAAGTAGGCATGAAAAACATCTATAAAATTTTCTAATAGAGTTACGTTCTTCAAGCATTACAAATTAAAACTTCTTAAACGCAGTATATAAGGTTTTATCAACAATGATTTTCACAAATTGCCATCGAAATGTGAACTCCCTTGACGTAAACCGCGAATCACTATGCCTGTTTCTGCACACTGAAGAGCATCTTTCTCAAATTCATTCAATAAATGTTTACATAATGTGCTCACGACATCTATTATTAAATGCTTTACTGGCGGAGGAAAGATTTAGAGAAAGTGTTTATCTTGAGGAGTAGAAAAAAAGAGTACTGTGGACGCAGTTTTTGTAAAATTTTGAATCAGTTTTCTTAGCTCCTGCCAAAAACCATCTAAATTAATTATCTAACGCATGAGCTATTATTCTGTACGCATCGCAAGTATTTAAATAACCTTTGGTTTTGTAACACTGGGTATACGAGTAGTAACTGATATGCGACAATCTACCAACCACAATGTAGGACAATTTAAGATCGGTTGCGATTATTCCCGCAAAGTAGGTAATATTGGTTGCAGACCAGAGGGATACATTCTCATACTTTTCCTGAGAATTAGGTACCAGATTTACTATCATTATTTTATATAATAATAAACATAAATTTATAAACACCCGAATCCTTAAAGCGTTTAGCGTAAATACCATATTTTTTTAACTAACTTCATCATCAATTCCGAACTTCAAATGCTACTCAGACAAAAAACATTTTTCTTTAATGTTCCTGTATTCAACCCTCAAGATATATCTCGTAAGCGACTGTTTCAGGCGCAGATAAAGCTTTGTCAGCTTTCACATATGTGAAATCAAACGTTTTTGTGCTAAAATATTTATCGGTACAGTGACTCTTAACTGAGTTTATTTTTTTTAAATTTGGTTTTGGTTAACTTTTGCACTCTTTGTGGCTACTCGTATAACTGCAGCCATTTTTAAAGTCTTACCTTGACTCAAATGTAAAATGGTCTATATTTAAAATAATCATCGGCAGAAAATAACTGTTTTCAATGGAAGTTTCATTAAATCTTTAATTAATTGATATTTGCAAACGTCTATCGTGTGGTTGATATAAAGATTAGGTTGGAGATTGCTGTTATTTTTCATTTATTTGTATTCATCATAATAATTTGGTTTCAGTGGATATGACGCAAATTTATCTGTAGTATTTGAATCGTGGCTTTTTAAGTTTAAGTCAAGTTCTCCAAACGCTTAGTCAAGGTACAAGGAGACTGAATGCACGTATACGTACAGGGAATTATAAAGGAAGAAATATTTCAAATTTTACTCATCAGATAATTTAAAGAAAGGAGGATAATAAAAATAACGTGAGAATATTGATTTGCCGTGAAAAAATAAATATTTATTGACCTGTTAAAGTTCTGTGCAATATTTTGAAAAGGTTTCAAATATTTGAAGACACTTTAAGATGGCGTCCTCCCTAAATTTCCGGATTTAGGTACCTAACTAGCGAGTTTGGACACGGCTTTACTTATCACATGATAAAGCAAAGATTGTTAGCATGCATAGCAATTTATCATCAATGTATTATTTATTCTTTTTCAATCAGAGCATGTGTGACGCCACATGAATACCGGAATTCCGAAATGAGACGCAAGCCCAAATGGGTATAATTTAATGCATTGGAAAATGATTCGTCCTTGTGGCGTGGTGGCTTTCATCCCTGAAGCCGTATACTCCCTTCAATTTCCATCGTCAATGGATCGTTAAAGACTTCTCTCCTGATCTTAGAGTGTAATCTTGTTGTTCACAGCAGGAAGACAGCGAAAACTGCCTCAAGTTAAAGGTATTTTTAAATGGTTTTAGAATGGCTGCTAGCGGAGTCGGAAAAACTTGACTCTAGAGTAGTTTTTGCCCTAGGAATACCATTCCTTTTCCATGGTTAAGAAAATCATTCACCCGTCTTAATAAAAATATTGATCTATACTTTAACTATGAATATAAATTATTTGTGCAAAATGTAGATTTTAATTTAGTCATTAGCTCTTCAGAAACTTGATACAATGATCCCGTAATTAAGAACCAGAATACAATTTAACATATCATATCATATTGCTGAATAAAGGTCCGTTCTTCCCATTCCAATTCCAAAATTAGCTTCAATTACCCTCACGATATGATTTCTACGATCGTTACTACCCACACTGTACAGCCTCCACGTGGCTATTGAGGTCAGAAACGTCGTACACAAAATGGTAAGATTTCGGTTGAAATCAATCAGCTTGAATTTTTAACATATGTATCATGAATACATTAAAAGTTTTGATTTAGAAAATAACAAACAAAATAAAAAACTGAATAAAATATGTAAAATTACAAATGATAAAATTACAAATTCGTGCAATGCACTGCAAATAATTAAAGCATATAATGTAATTTAGATTTGTATCAAACAAAATCATGGAAAAAAGAGCAAGCTTTCTTTGAGAAAATGTTGATTGCCTTGTTTAATACAAAACCTTAATAAATGTTAGCGATGTGATAAATAAAATGCACATTTTTTATTTATATATAGCTGACCCAGCGAACTTCGTACCCCCTCAGAATCATTAAATGCCATGTTAATTTGTTAGCTGAATAAAATTCAGTTTTTTATTAAGATAAAATGAATATTCAAAATGATTCAAGTTCAATAAATGTACGAAAATTAAAATGGAAAGTATTTTATTTACATTTTAATGAACGTGATTCACGTGGCATCAAGGTATTTACTTTATTGAAAGGAATCGAAATGATTCGCGTAGCATTGGTGCACTACTTTTTGCTAAACTATTTGCTGCATGGGTTACACTCAAGTCGATTTCCTTCATTGAAGCACCTTGTGATACACGACATTTATCGTTTTGTTGTCAGGTACGTGAACGAACAAAGCGGACGGTTTGCCCACACGTGAACATGCTTTTTTATAATTGACCGTGAGAGAAACATTCATTTTCTAGATTTAGGCGACAAAACTCGAGGATTGGCCTTGTGATTTGCTGATCATCATGGTGAATGCAAGATGAATTGGAAATTTAATTCATTTAAACTCGAATAACATATTGGTTGGGAATATGGGAATTCCCGGAATGAGATCTTCCTTACCTTAGAACTTTCCTTTGATAATCGTCGCGTGAATCACACTGCCCATGAGTTTTCTCACCACAAAATGAGTTCCGTTACTTAGTTTTGGTTGGTCAGGCGACAAACACTCGAGGATTGACTTTGTGATTTATAGATCGTCATGGTGAATGCAAGATGAATAAGAAATTGAAATCATTTAAACTCGGATAGCATATTGGTTGGGAACATGGGAATTCTAGGAATTAAAACTTCCTTACCTTTGAACTTTCTTTGATTATAATTTCATGGTCAATGTGATTCACGCGACGATAATTATCGTCGCGTGAATCACATTGCCCATGAGTTTTCTGAACACAAAACGCGTTCCGTTACATAGTTTTGGTTGGTTCAGATTTCGAAGCATGATGTCTACCGAGCCAACCTTTAGTTGTAAATTGTGCGGTGGAAAGCCAGGCAGATCATATGATTTTAAAAGGTCAGTTGGACAGTTGGTTGCTTCGTCTTCGTTTGTTACACAGTCGATAGATTTGAAGGAATGCAGTGGACCAGCGATTTGATTTTGAATTGTGAAGTTTAAGTGATCCTCGATCTTTGTTCTTTGCCACAAGAATTGCTCGTTCACTCAACCAATTTTGATTTTTAGTGGTTAGCAATGATGTTCGGGAACACTTTGTTAATGAGCTCGTCCTTCGTTGAGACGAAATTGCAAACAATTGCCGGAAATGAAATCAATCTGTTCAATTCGTCGACAGGAACTGATAGTCAGCAATTTCTAGGAGAAATAATTGACAGAAGGATCGTTTAGCAATGCAACTCGCTTGTTTGTCGTCACATGAAGTTTCTTCACATAGCGCCATAGAGTCGATGACTTGAGGCAAGCGTCTATTTTATCTGCAGAGGTCGATCTTGGAATGAATGGTAGTGTTTGGTGAAAATCGCCAAACAGAGGAATCATTGCGACTCCCAAAAATCTTAAATCATTGCGCAGATGTTTCATAGTTCGACTGAGTGCTTCCAATGCGCGCTTGTGCGCCATCGTGCATTCATCCCAGATGGTGATTTTATTTGCTACCCAAACTTAGGCCATTTCTGAGTGTTTCGCTCTTTTGCATATCAGTTTATAGGTCGTTTTAAGGTTTAACGGCAACTCCAACGCTTAATGAGCCGATCGGCATCCTTCTAGCAACGTGGCCACTATCCCAGAAGAAGCAATTGCTACAGCAATTTCGGATCTCGCAAGAGCGGTGGCGAAAATCAATGACATGAGGAATGTCTTCCTAGTTTCACAGGGCGCATTGAGGACAAATAAGCCACTGTTTTCAACATCAATTGCCATTATTAACGTATCGTACACTTCCTTCTTTGTGGGTTCAAAAGTGGTACATTCGTTTGAACTGATTGGTTCAATGCATCTTGATCATGTTCACGTTCCAATTCTTGTTTGAAAGCGTCGTTCATCCCACGATCTGGCGTTGGCTTTCCTAATTTGAATTACAAACTGCCGCACATGAGGTAACACATGTCTTCCATCAAAAGCAAAGCCTGGTTATGTATCTTCTCATTCACCTCGAGATCGGTATTCCCTGAACTGTCACGAATTCGATGTGAAATGTCTGCTGACATGTCATCCTTGTACTTATTCCACAATTCACGTGGATTCGTTGGGAAGCATGTCGAAATTATGAAAGCAAATAATGTGCGTATCTGACTTGGAGATGAAGAAACCATTGCTTCAGGGAAGTCCCAATGAGTATCGTTGTTAAGCGAAATGAGCTGTTAACATGCAGCACGAAATGTTGGGCACACTATACCATTGGCAGCTCTAAGTGATTAAAATGATGTCGGCCCACGAAACAGCCACAACCGCAAGTAGAAGCATTCGTCACTCTTCGGATGGACTGTGTAAATTTGACCAAAAGCATCAGTAGAACGCACATCCGGATGATCAGGACCCGCATCGCCTGGCTTCCGACGGTGAAATTTCTTCGATGAAGAGTTCCAAGTGTAATAACGAGGCATCTCAGAGTAGAACAACGTTCTTGCAAACGGATCGCTTTGGAAAATCGAAAAAAAAACTGGTCCAAGTTGTCGCTGGAGGTGTTGCAGCACGTTGAGTAACATTCCATGCGTTGAAATAAACTCGTTGACCATTCTCCAGATGCACCGCCAAATGTACAACAGTGGGATGACGTTCAAAAATGGGGAATAAGAATATACACCTCATTGCAGCTCACATATCGATCAACTTGATATTGTGTGATTTCATCATTGGTAATGGGCGTTTTATCGGCAAAAACCATCATATCGCTGCCTTTCGTGACATATTTGCAGATGTATTTGATGAACTTCACTGAATTTCAATACTCCACGTTGCAATGCGCCTTGAATGCTTTGGAAAGAAGTGTCGAATACGGAAAAATCCAAGTTTTGTCGACCACGATATCGTTTCCTTCCACTTTCGTTGTGATAGTTCTACGGTTATCAACGGGTGATCAACGCCGATATAGTGGATAACCATCGTTGCCAGTGATAGTCTCCGCCGTCGTATTTCGTGGATAACGCTTGGAGCACTTGCCGTCGACTCTGCACGGTGATTGGGGGTTGATGGCGCCACACGGTCCGTGAATCATGTTCGTAATTACAACATCATGCAGGTCTGGATCGGTTTCGGGATCAGGAATCTCGGAAAATTTGATGTCATCTATTTGGTCTGGTCGAATTCTTTCGGCTAACCTAATAAGAATGTGTGCATGCGGCAAGCCACGTTTTTGGCATTCAATGGAATACATACAGCGTCGAGTATCCGCAAAGACGCGATGCTTAACAATGTAGTTATTCAGAGACCAGATTTATTGTTTGACACGTGCGGTAATGTCGTGCATATCACTTGATATTCATCCGGGGAGTATCAGCTGAGGAATTTCTATCCGTTTCGGATTGCACGTAAAGGTGACGAGTAGATCTGGACGACCGTGATGACGAACATATGTCATTGCATCTTGCGCATAATCATGCATATGACGCGGTCTGCCAATGTACTTCTTCGGTAGAATAGTCAATTGACCAACATTGGCTTCATCTCCTACGGTGCAGATTGCATCGCGTAAATGAATATACTCCTCCGAACGCAGTTTGGCTTGGTTCAACCGAATGAAAGTGAGACGCTCCGTTTCGATTATGACGTGCATGTGGACGCAATATTGCTGAAGCAATCGACGAAATCGCAGCAAATAGTTGTCAGGATTTTGACGAATCGTCAAGCGATATGCGTAATAATTCATAAAGCTAACCTTCTTGATAGTTTCTTCCCCTGAAATAAAATCAGTGAAACAAGTGTCATGTTGAAATGAAAATTATGATATCGTTGAAAGGATGCGAGTTGTAGTCAATTGTGCAATCGCATTTAAACGCTTCTCGTTTCAAATCAACACTTGAAGCATTTCTTCTTGCGCGTTGAAGATTATCACGTTGTTGATCTGTGCGATAAGCTCGACGATTTTTCATTGCCAACTGAACCGTTTGACGTATTACCTCCCTTTGTTCTTGTGTTTGTTAAGCACGAAGTCGGGCCATACTGACGCGGCGCTCTTCTCGTGCGAATTCTTGTTCATCTGCAGTGAATTGATTCGCAATATTCCGCAGTCTAGTCGCATTACGGCTTCGGGGTGAAAGATTAGATCTAATGGCTCGCGGAATTGGGTATTTTCCAAAATTTTAAATTTAAGTTTACGGATCTTTATATGTTACTTAAACTCGAACAAGCTTGCGGAGTGAAAGTAGTTTTAAAATTGATTCAATAGTAATTGAGATATTTAAGATTAAAATAGTCGAAATTTCAAATTTTTTTACGCCGCTGCGAAACGAAATCTGATTGGCTTGACGTCATTTTCGCTGAGCGATCGACGGATGTGAGGGAGAAAGTGAGTAACTGTAGAATATCTACCGTATATTTAAAGATTTTTCATTGAAAACAAAGACTATGGCGTGCAATGGTTTTATTAAAACCACATAAGATAATTTACCCAAAGTGGATATGTTTATGGTAGGCGTTTTAATGAAGAAGGACGAGCGATTTAATGCTGCGGAAATTCGTTGAGCTTAAGTCCAAAAAATGTAAGCCTAAGGTTTGCTTTTAAAACCGTCATTACTGTTTTATATCATTTTTGATACATATAATTATTTGGTGTATGACCTTTATTAACTGTTTTTCCAATACACTCATAATCATTATGATACTTCTTTCTTTATCGAAGTCCATATCAGTCCATGCAACAGTAAACAAACAGTATCTTAGTAACATATCAACATAACACAGTACTCGCCAAATATTTGTGCTGCCAATACTCGACACACCTAAAACGTTAATTTTTTATTTGATAATTAGTGATTGTTTGTAGAGGAGGTTTCTAGAAGTGGCTTATCTGCTGTAGAAATGCCTAAAAATAGATTCTCATCTCCTAAATGTCTATTCAAAGTTTAATTTAAGTGTTGTTATATTATAAAGCTCGTGAGAGTTATGGTGATAATGCTATAGGATACGTCCAAGTAAAGAGAGATGGACCACTGGGCACAGTCATTGCAAGAATATGTCCAGAACACTAAGTGCGGAGTAAAGCATACATTTTTACGGGTGGACATTGAGGAATCCAAGGAAGAAATTTCAATCATTCAATGTCGTGAATAAATTTCTTGTTCGGTGTTTAAACCGATGTATTTGTACATTGTGGCACAAAACACCATCTATATCCCTTACTTAGATGCCATTTAAAGACATCTAGAAACGCGAACACGTCAGACACTAATTTCGCCGCATTTGTTTCCACTGTAAGCATAAGGAAACGCCTGGGTCTAAATGTAAACAGCGAAAATGACGTCACAGGCCATTCGGTTGTTTTCGGAGTGTGCTCGGGAGTTTTCGTAACCTTCTACTTTCTTTAGCTTTTAAAACCGCAATTCATACAATTTGATAAGAAAATTTTTAGCCAATGCAATAAGTTCAAGTAACTGAATCAGAATATCGATAGTTTGAAATACGTGGAAAATACCCAATTGTAAATAACACTGGAAAATTAAACACACAATTCAAAATTACATAATGAAGCAATTATCGATGAGCGCACAATCACAATTGTGATAACCTCACAAAGTGAACATATTCGAAGCCAAATTACCGTTTGAAAATCACGATCGAAAATTGAATTCCACATCAGAATGATTGATCGGAATGAAACGAGAAGCGTTTTTAAATTAATTTACGAACGAATCCGCCTGGATAATCAAAAACACAGTCCAAAATTACCGTTTGGATTGATTGTCGATGCGCGCACAATGACAAACGACATAACTTTCTACAATTTGTACTTCATCAAACAGAACTCACCTCTTTCAAATCTCTTTTTACTGATGAATTTTTAAAAATCAGTCGAAGAGAATCAATTGAATCAAAATCAAATGCAATTACTGTCGAAAACTGAATTAAAATTGGTAAAAACTCGAAAAAAAATGCTGAAAAATCGAGGCGCACGTCTGCACAGCTAGCTCAATGATATGCAATGAAAGGACCACGCAAGTGAATCAGCAGTCGAAAGATAATGCAGACAACGCCATCTACTGGTATTACCGGAACCACCATACTACGCAATGTTCATTTTTGTCCGTGTTTTGTTTCTGTCATACATGCATGCGATTTATACGGATTTCAATTTTTTGTAATTTTCTTACTTTTCCAATGCTCGAGAAAACTTATCGAGGCCGAGACGAACAAAAAAATTCATCGAAATCAGTCAATCCATTCTCAAAATATCAACAAAAAAGCCATTTCATACCAAATTTTTAAAAAATTGAATTTTCTTCATACATTTTTTTTCGTGAATTTTTCCAGTTTTAATTCTGCTATTCGGGGCGGAGAAGAATCCAACAAATCAAAGATCATAAAAATCGGGCCAGCCGTTCTTGAATTACAAATGGTATGACTAACTCGACTTTGTTTTATATATTGAGATATAATTCTTCCTCATGACAGCACTGATTTCTTCGGATACATTCAACGTCATACATATGTACGTATCCCTCTTTAACGCTTGCATATGTCCGGCTCAAAAAATAAAATATCATAGAGTTGATAACAATTTTGAGACGAAAGGGCGTTTATGGGCCTGTGTTGTCCACTATTTATGAGATCTATCTCTTCGAAATTGATATGAATGAAATATTTCTTTCATTGTGAAACCGTTTATGTTTAAATGTGAAACACTATAATGAAATAAGCCACTGGCGTATTTTAGGTGCATAAAAACTCTAATTTGAAATGTATTTCTGCCTAACATGGAAATAAGTATATATTCTCGAAATAATATGCAATCTTTCCCCTGCTCAGATATCACTTTAAACCACTGTATTAAATAGAAAACAGAAAAAGACCTTGTTGAACAAATATTTCTGGAGTGGACATAACAGGGTGAAAGATATTTTAAGTCAAAAAGGTTGAATTACTCCCGGAATTGAAAGCATTTTCTGATTGGTTGATGTGATCGTGACGTCACCGATTACTTGCGGGAGCGACCGGAGTAACTAAAAAGCTTATGAATCACCTTCGTTATCATTTATTTAAACTTGCGATATAATCCCGGAGGGCCATACCACGGCGAGACAGGAAGTGGATCCGTCAAAGCACACGCGGGAAAATTCATGTAACGGTAGAGTTTTATTTAAAAATCAAAGATAACCTGAGTGCTGTGAAGAAGACGAGGGAAATGGAAAGATAGGTTTCATTAAGGCCGAGGGAATATTTCTGCATGTGTAAGTGAAATCTTCGTACTCCTTTTGAGAGAGAAAAAGTGGCATAAATAAATACAATTTATTTTGCAACATTTCCTGAAATGGCTCATAATATTTGGAATTTACTCATAAGCAAACTAGATAATTTCAATAGTTCTGCGCTGAAAAAAGAATCTACAACCTGTATATCAATCCTGTAGATAGTTGTATAATCCGTTATATTTCTGAGATCTCCCAATTTTTAGCAATTCCTTGTGAAGTTTCTGAGGTTATTCCTTCTTAACAACTTTAAACATACAAGTGTTACTGCATGAATGCAAGACTTCCTTTTGAATGCGAGAAAATGACCGAAGAAATTTCTAGTAATTTGTGCATATTATGTTCTCAAACATTACACCGTCCTTGATTCTACCATTTGCTTCATTATTGTCTGCCTCTAAATATTATGCCTGAAATGTACTCGGCATACCACGGTAAGATTCGGGCACTCATTTTGTACTCAGGTGGGATTCCAAAGTTCTCAATTCTAAAGACAGTCGTGGAAATTCAATAATGCATACAGTGTTAAAAAAAACGACATCATCAAGTATTACACATACTAGCTGAATGAAGAACATTCGACAATGCGTCCGTTTGATTCCATCGTAGAGAATGTTTAACTGTACAAAACACTGTTCTTCTCTGAGACTGGACGAAGAGGAAGAATGAAGAGAGGGAGATGGATCACCCGTTTCACTTTGCTGCCGACACAGATGACTGATAAAGTGAGCACGGGACGCCTCGAGACCGCTGTCTTTTCATGTCCGACCCTCCTTATCTCTCCCGCTTTATCGCCCGATCCGCGCGCAACGAGGAAATAATCCCTTATCTCTTTTAAAGGAATGCGAGCCGCGTGGGAGGGCCGAATGGACACATCACTGCGTCCAGATAATCATCCGGGCAAAGAAAGACACTATTTCAACGGACTGCATCATGCTGTGTAAAAATTTCGGGGAATGGGTGCACGTGTACTTGTCACTTAATTTCTATTCATTACTGTAGGTAGACCTAATTTTTTTTATGCATAATAAGCATTCGCAATTTCGAGTGGATTAAATGGAAAAAATATAAAATCAAAAAATCAATCTCCCAAGTGTATGTGTGGCCAATAAAAGCCCCTTCTTGATTTTGAATATTGAATTTCTATCCGCTGGAATGCAACATAAGAAAGCGAGTATCAAATTTGATAGACTGTGCAAATAGTTATTGCATGGCACACTGTTGACGGAAGAATAAATCCTCTGTATTTTTAATGATTAAAAACACATATTTCTCAGAATGAGACTACCCATAAACCACCATTAGTAAGGTATTGCGGGTGAAATCCATTTCGGTTTTGACATTACCTTTCAATAATTTTTTCGGTTTTAATTTCTGGAATGGAAGCATTCATTCAAGCACACTTTTCGTGTCTGGTTACTCTTGACCAACTACTGTTTACCTTTAAAGCCAAGAACGCACAAGTACGCAAAGAGACATGCCCTGAAGGACACTAGTCTCCTTTATGGAATGCAAAGACAGGGCAGGAATATAAGCTCCTAGCAATTAGGCAAAGACAGGCGAGCCGCTAGACAAGCGTCGACTTGCAGGTAGGCAAACACGCGCCGGGAAGACCGGCAAGCAAGCTCTTGGCAAGTAGGCAAACACGATTGACCCGCAGAATACTGGTCGACTTGAAGAAAGGTAATGACAATCCCGGAAGACAGGCAATCACGCTCCTGGCAATTAGGAAAATACAGTCGACCCGCAACAGAAGAAGTTCTGTTATTACTGGGTAAACACAAGCCTTGTAGACGGGTCAATATGCTCCTGGCGAATAGACAAAACCTTCCGACCAACACATCACGTAACCTTATAGGTAGGCAAAATGACAGGCGGCAGGTAGTACTACTCCAGGCTTCTAGCAAGTACTCAAAGAGATATTCCCCTTTCGACCCTAGGCCTTAGCTTGTTATGGTATATGCAGTTTTTTGTGTTCAACAAAAGTACATTTTTTCCGTGAACTCAATTCGGGGGAATATCTGTACCTATTCAAAATCTTACACAATATAACATCAATCAATATAACAATATTCACTAAATCTCTTAACATCAATTCCCGTGATCGGAAAATATAAATAGAGCGGGTAGCAATGCATCCTTTAGAGTGAACTCTGATTGGTTAGTTTCACTCTTTGAGTTGTAAAATTAAAGCACTTTCTGTTGCTTTCATTCAAAATGAACTGCAAGCTAAACTTCGGACTTTTTTCATTTCGAAATCCTAGCAAATAATTCATTAATCTGAAATCGCACCAGAAGAACATATAAGCGTAAGTGAATTATTAACATAAAGTGATCGAATTAATTACCATTTTCGAGGTTTTACATCCAATGCGTGAGATCACGTGCAGCAATATGAATCTTAAGACTACTGCGTAAAGATTCAATAGTGGAAACATGCCAAAAACATATAGTTATACACTTATGATACATAAGTACAGGCACTTCCAATGAAAAGTTACCACTGCAGAGCCGAAATTTCTAAGTCCGGAGTTTTTTGTAAATTTGGCATCGCTGCGTCACGGGTTCCCCCTAGCGGAGCCTGAGGAAGTTCTTACCGTAAACAAACCCCCTTCCCTCCTCCGCCCTCCTTTCCTTTCTTAGTGGAAGGGACCAAGGGATTACTGGCGGTCTGTCTTTTTCTCATGCCCTAAAGGTGGGCGTTTCTCCGAGTCGCGCAGCCAGACGTCGGAGGTCCCGAACATACCTCTACGCTCGCCACCACCATCACGTATTGGCATAACATCAAAAATCGACGTTCACTTAGAAGAGGAAATCACAAATCATCATTGTTCATTATCACCCCCAATTTGTATGTGTCCCTTGAATAATCGATGAATAATTGAATAATTAATTCCTTGGTCTATTGGTGTTGTTTCACGTTTGTGCTATTTCAGTGTGAGTTCATTAACATGTTTTATTCTCACATCGATGTGGTCAGAAGTTTTATAAATATGCGATCTCAATGTTTTAAGACTAGGAATAGTCTCAGAAGAAGAAAATAACGTGCCGAATTGTCGTAATTTCCACGAGTTTACCGTAGGAATTATGGTATAGACTCGTAATTTGAATAATAACAATACCCATCATATTACTGCTTGTATAATACCAATACACATCTGTTATTGACCACGCAGCCGTTTCCCTAAAATCTGGTCTAATATCTGCTGCGATAAGAGACGAGGGCCTCCCTGCGACAATGATGCAATATGGGGAGCTGCGCGAGATTAAGGACCTAGCTTGAGAGGAGAAGAGAGAAAAGACCTCAGGCAGGAGACCTTTCTCATGCGACTAGTTTCACCCAAGTCGTCGGCATATATATCTTTAGTTGCAATTCCTCCTATTTACGATTCTATTCTTCACCCGCGAAATTCTGCGGTCATAAACTACGGCCACTATGCGCATATTCCTATAATCCATTAAAAGCAATTTTATAAATTTTGAGCCTCGGAACGTCGGAAGTTTTTAGTGATCAGTTTTCTTTTCATTGGAGTAATGGATTTTTGAAATTCGGTTCTAGCTAGGCAGCAGTGAAGAAATATTGAAGAAGAAATTGTGCCTAAGTGACTTTTCAGGATTTAAAAATATTTTTTGGACTTGTGTTTTTAGTATTTCAAGCCTTTGGTAGCGCTTTCTGTTCATCGATCAGCAGTATGGTTTTTATTTATTTTGTGGTATATTCTTTTACAATGTGGGCGGAATATTTTTATATTTTTAGTTATCAAAAATATTTGTATTATCGACACCTCAATGTTGTATTGTTTTTCAGATCAATGTCGTAATGTTTTTTGAAATGTTATAATTGGAATCCATTTTTGGATCTAACATTGTTCTACATCGAAATCGTATTTTATATGATTCCCTGGTCCTCTCGGCCCTTGGTCACAGGTCACTTCTGGCATTGGTGTTATATAATGGCTTGTTATGAATTATCACGTTTTGAGTTCGATTAAAAAGTGATAGAGGCGCAGAAAGTGTCAGTGACTAAGAAGAATGAGTATTTGATGGAATTTGAACGAAAATATTACATTTAGGACAACATAAGAATATTCCCGACTACTTATTGTTTATAGGAGACCTGCAGACGGTCACAAAATACCACCGACTTCTTCTGTCTATCTTAGGAAGCTTGAAAATTTAAATTTAGATCATCAATTATGCTACATTTGAATCTATCTGAAAATACTTATCAACGGGTTAACATCAGGCTAAACCTGATCATCACGTGGCACACCCGAAGAACATTTTTGATCAAAAGGTTAACATCTATATTTACGTAATACCGTGCAAGCCACCGCGAGGGCGTGTGGCAGAGGGTGAACTTTTGTTTTTCTGCTGTACTCTTTATCACTAAACTCCACTGACTCTGCTTTGATGAAATCGCGAGAATATTGAGCCGTGCGACCGGATAAGTTTACGCAGAATCACGTTAAATTATTTTTCTTTGCGTACGCTCCAGGAACATACTTGTTGTTCACGCCCTTCAGCCCTCGAAAAGAGTGGAGTCTTTTTAGGGTCCATGAAACATTCCAGAAATACACAAGTTAGGAATCTTTTTCATGTTGTTCATACACACTTTCAAATTAAATAGAAATTTATTTAATCACCGAGTAGTTGAACAGTGGACACCAGCTAGGATTCTTGGCGCATTGTGATTCAGTATGGGTAGTTGATTTACTTCGCACGTATTATCAATGATTATTTTACCTTTCGGGTATCCTGCGCTTTTAAGTAGCAGTATTCAGCCATATCTATGATATACGCAATTGCAATGATTGCAATGGTTGCAATGCAATCTAGTGCTCTAGTGGAAAGGGACAAGGGAGAGGTGAATGCCTTATGGGGGGCGGCATGTTCCCTCTGACCACATTGTTGAGTCCCTGTGCTGAGACAATGGTGATGGGGGGGGGACCGGTCTCCGCGAAGAATAATTTTCCACTGCCCAAAAACCTTACTCCATACGTTTTATTGCACCCGCGACCCCTTCCACGCGGTATACCTCGGGTCAACATCCTCCGAGTTTATGCCCTTGCAAGCCAGTGCCCCTGCAGAAGGGTTGATCCGGAAGCAGGTAAAACCTTAGAGACGTCTGCCCATCAACTCTTACACCTGAGTGATTATAAGTTTTTTCTAGTCACATTACCAGCCGAATATTTCAAAACATTTAAATATCCACGAGTGAACACGTTTATCAAAATGGTTTCTCGATTTAGGTGTGCTGGCATCTTATTAATTTCATACGTGGTTTTAAGGAAGTCGATTCCGTACATTTAAGAAATATATCCAAACATTTTTGCGATAATATTTGCTGTGCAATATGGTCGAATAATAGAACACCTGTCCATCAGAAGGGAAAGAGAGGAACAGCATATTGTAATTAGTATTCTCAGTTGCGATTTATGTTCGTAAGGAAATTTACTAACTGCCGTCCACACTTTCCGCAATCGGAGCAATTGGCCCCTCGAGAGGAGATCGCCGGGAGGCGGCTGGGTGTCCGCGCGTCCCGTTTGCGAACCCATCCTGAAGGGGAATTTCCAGCTAGACAATGCTTCCTCGGCGCCCCTCCCCTACGGGAAGAGGAGAATAGTGTGTGGCGATCCTTCGGCAGGGGGAGGAAGACGCGGCTCAATGCCACGTTTGGGCACAAGGCTAGAGCGAGAGTCGGGGGTATTTTGCGACCATCGTGAGAAGAAGCATTGAAAGAAGACTGACCGCCAGTAATCCCTTGGTCGGTCCCTTCCGCTAAGAAAGGAAAGGAGGGCGGAGGAGGGAAGGGGGTTTGTTTACGGTTAGAACTTCCTCAGGCTCCGCTAGGGGGAAGCCGTGACGCAGCGATGCCAAATTTACAAAAAACTCCGGACTTAGAAATTTCGGCTCTGCAGTGGTAACTTTTCATTGGAAGTGCCTGTACATTACTAAGATAAAGGACCGATTTGAAAAGGAAAAATAAAAGGGAAGGGTGCAATACTTGGCAGTTAGAATTGAATTTTAAAAAGTGCATTGTAAAGAATTTAGGAAAAAGAATAGCTCGGTCAACGATAAGTACGCATGAATGATTTCAGGCTTTCCCGGCGAAGATTTATATCAGGTATCTTTCGGGGTTTGCACCGGGTAGTTAGGTCCGTGGCGGCCGACGTTTCGATGCTCGACTCGAGCATCGAAACGTCGGCCGCCATGGACCTAACTACCCGGTGTAAACCCCGAAAGATACCTGAGATAAGTACGCAATTAATCAAACAGACTTATCAAATATGGAGTCAGTTAAATACTTAAGTGTGATCCTTACTAAGAACCTGTCTTGGGGGAAACATGTACGGGAAATCTGCGGACAGGCTAGTCGCAAATTGGGATTAATCAAAAGAATATTAGAAAAATGCGACGAGAAAGTTAAAGAGCGATGCTATTTTTCACTCGTGAGACCACACTTGGAGTACGCCGCTAGAATATGGGACCCTTACGAAGTAGGACTAATCTCTGAATTAGATGGAATACAACGGAGAGCAGCAAGATTTGTGAAAAGTTGTTACGATAAACTTAGCAGTGTTACCGAATTGTTGAAGGAATAAGGGTGGGAATCTCTATCTGATCGATGAAGGAAATTAAGCTTAAATCCTTTGCGCAAACTCGGAGCAGACAGTTCTTTGCCGGACATTCAACATATTATATATTACGGTAGAAGTGATCACAGGAATAAAATAAAAGAAATTGACTTCCGAACCGATAGATTCAAAATGACATTTTTTCTACGTAAAATAAGGGATCATAATAGTTGCATTAGATCAATCACATGAAACTCCCACCCTAAATAGGTAGAGTAGAATTTTCACTTGTGCTTATTAACACTGCATCGTTACTAACTCTTCACACCGGTCGATTTGTCCGGCATTATTTTATTTTGTTCTTTGCATGAAGTACCATCTCGTAGTATTCATAAATTAACAGTATCAGTAATATTAACCACTAGATGTGTCTATAGCATTTCTCTGCATGTTCATTTACGTATCACTCTCCCAGTTTCCGGTTTGTCTGCGCACTGTTCTCCTGACTGCTTTTGGCCTGCGCCTAGCGCCAGAGGGAGCGTGCGAGGTTCTGATTTGGCTGGGACGAGTGCTGCATGCCTGGCGTGGAATCACCCCGTGCCACACACCCTAGTGGTGGCTTGCACGGTACATCGTACATGTAGATGTAGCTGAAAGAATCAGTTAGCATTGAATTTTAAAAATTGCGTTGTTATGAATTTTTGGAAAATGAATTACTCGCTCAATGAAACGTACACAATTAATCAAACCAACTTCTTAAATGTAGAGTCAGTAAAATACTTATGTTTGACCCTTACTCAGGACCTGTCTTGGAGGAAACACATTAAGTAAATCTGATGACAGAAGAGTCGCAAATTGGGATGTATTAAAATAATATTAGTAAAATACGACGGAATGGAGAAAGGGCGATGTTATTTCTCACTCGTGAGACATCACTTGTATGTCGCTAGCATATGGGACCCTTACGAAGTAGGACTAATCTCTGAAATATATAGAAAACAACGGAGAGCAGCTAGGTTTGTAAAAATTTGTTATAAACTTAGCAGTGTTTGCGAATTGTTGAAGGGATTAGGGTGGGAATCTCTAACTGATCGAAGGGAGAAATACAGGTTAAAATTTTGGCTCATGTTCGAAGTAGACATATTTCTCTTGAATGCCGTCATTTTAAGTCGCTCCTTTAATTTGGCCTTGTTTCGCGACACTTCTTGCGATCCGGTTTCTGTCCCTGAATTTTCATTCCTGTAATCATTTCTATTGTTGATCCAAAGATAAATATTGAAAACCGATTCAAAAAATAAATCACAAGTATTTACCGGAGGTAGGAGTGATTAAATCATAATTTGTTTAGCGATATTTTTACCACAGACAGTTATACCAGAATTGTATTCTATATTTGCATCTGCGTGAAAGAAAGCTAAGATGCCAGTATCCAATTTCTAAAGAATTCTTATACACAATTAAACTTTTTGAAGACTGCTTTATGGAAGTGCTATCGGAAATTATCGATCATTCTCGTCAGTTACATTCTATTCTTTATTAGATTCTATTAGTTTTATCTGTATTTGAGGTTTTATGTCCCTTCGCCGATCAATGCACCTTAGTTTGTAAAGCAAACAATATCTCGCGATTTGGCGAGTTCCTTCGTCTGAGCACGTTTTATAAAAGCAAAGCGGATTCAATGTCACTGTGGATTTTTATTTATAGCCAATAAAATGCCGATCTTTCAGCAGAAACAATGCTTAGTGTTGTATGAGGCAGCTAATGGAGACTCAACAGTTTTATTTAATCTCTTAATGTGTGTATAAAATAAAGTTATTAGATTGGGCGAGTGGAAAGCCATGCAGACTTGTCATCCTCTTTATACGCGGTGTATTTTCGCCAGTTTGGAATGACGGCTGATGGCCCAAGGATTGACGCGAGAAAGTCGTTGACGCACATTTGGCAACACTGGCACGCGTTGGTCTGGGACCTCATGCCGTGAGTGGCCTTGGCGGTAGCAGTTGTGTTGAGTGAAGCCAACGCGGTCGGGAACCTCTCGCGCCCCGAAGACAATTTTACACATCTTTTGCCAATTTTGAAGTAGAATTGCAATGCAAGAACCCCTACCACACACCCTTGGAGTAGCTTGCAGGGTTAATATATAGATGCCTGCAAGAATGCATTCTTGGAACTAGAGCGGGGGCTCTTTATCAATCTCTCGTGTATACATTTCCGTTAGTATTCCAGTAAATTGCCGATTTACACGACGCAACCTTTAATGCATACATAATATTTTACAATAATGTTCCGCATGAGGAACGGCGTCGAACAATGGTGCTGTCCGCCTGCCAGGAAACACCGTGAGTTGATCGACTCATCCACGGCAGTCACGTTGTGAGACCTTCAAGGCTCTCTGTTTCGATAATACCTCGAGACGATAACCGTCTCGGAGGTGCGGGTCGCCACGATATGCATTCTTTGATACACAGGCTACATCTTGCGTGAAGTTCCATCTTTTTTACATGATCTCATTGAATGCGCAAGTGAAGTCTCATGGTATCTTTGTAAAACACGGTAAACTTTGCGCATCTAGCCATCGTAGGCCTTTCTTTACATGGGAGAGATAGGGACTAAACATGTTTTCACGAGATAAAAATTAATTAACTATATTTCATCGAATTTGAGCCATAATAACTTGTGAATGATTAAATTGCCTATAATACCACATCATTTTCATGTCAAGTTTATCCTCCAAAATGCGGGAGTCGGCCTGTTTAATACGAGCCCAGCAGACGACTCAAACGGCAGCAGACGGCGTCGTCTGCAATACAAGTGGAACGTCGCGATATTTTCCTAGCTCGTAAAGTGACTTCTCGTTGATAACTGGCGGAATGGCATTTTAAAATGTTATAATACTACATAAATATTAGGTATAAAAATCGACTAGGTATAGAATATTTCTCTGCAATAGGAGTAAAACGTGAAGTCAATTCTTCGACCATGAAGTGAATCCTCATAGAGAACAGACGGTGACCAATCTTGTATTGTCACTGTTATCTTAATCATTCTCAATATAGGTTAATTTCACGTCCACAACTCCCTTAGATTCACTGGTACTTCAGGTACTGCGAGCGGACATGCTTATCACACGGGCGACAATAATTGTGAGAGAAATGAATTTTGAGATAACTTGACTTCGTTACTGATCTTACTCCGCACCGGAATGAGACTTTTAACGGCGGATAAATTTAGCACGCTACTATCTAATTTACGTTCTGCATTGTCAAGTCAAGTGAGTATTTTGACAGGATTTACACGATCAGCACTCCATGTTTAACTGAGGCACATATCATACACAAGTCAGTACAAATAATATAAAATACATGTAATATAATTATCTAAGATAAATTAATATGATTACGTACCGTGAGATATATATGGCAGCGATTAATCATTCCCGCTTTATCTCCAGAGACACATGTACAGCGGCACTAAATATAAAGGAAAAATAGGTACTTGGTAATGACATCAAGTCGAGTAAATGAAAAGATAACTTTTGAGATGATAAAATTTAATGAATGAAGCAAAATGAAACAACTTACATTGCATAAGAAGAAAAAAATCATCACCCTTTCACTTGGACTCCACACTCACAATTTATGATACTATGAAATAAAACAATAATCCCTGCCAAGAAAAGATTCAATTGTCTATTGCTAATTAGTCATCACCTGCCTTAAAAGCATACGGATTAAATATTTCAACAAAATCACATTGGACACAACAATTCAATGAAATAAAAAGATGACACTTGGGGTGGCAACATTCACTGAATGAAGAATAATAAAATACTACACTGTTTATGCCTGCCTGTGACTTCCGAACCGATAGATTCAAAATGTAATTTTTCCCACGCACAATAAGGGATCATAATAGTTGCGATAGATCAATCACATGAAACTCCCTCCCTCAATAGGTAGAGTAGAATTTTCACTTGTGCTTAATAACACCACAGAATTACTAACTCTTCACACCGGTCGATTAGTCCGGCATTATTTTATTTTGTTCTTTGCATGAAGTAGCATCTTGTAGTATTCATAAATTAATAGTATCAGAAATATTAACCACTAGATGTGTCTATAGCACTTTTCTGCATGTTTGTATGTTCTTTTACGTATCACTCTGTCAGTTTCCGGTTGAACTGCGCACTGTTCTCCTGACTGCTTTTGGCCTGCGCCTAGAGCCAGGGGGAACCTGCGAGGTTCGGATTTGTTCTGGGATGAGTGCTGCATGCCTGGTGTGGAATCACCCCGTGCCACACACCCCAGTGGTGGCTTGCACGGTACATCGTAGATGTAGATGTTATCCCTTCACTGGGACGTAAACAACCACACTTTCAAGACAAGAGCAATTCACTAGTCACTAACTTCACTACAATTCACATAGACGCCAGAAGTGACTCTAACTTCGTTGGAGGCTATGCCGTCTAATACTACTCTTTGCACGCCATCGCTCAAAAGTTCTCTGATCTAGGAAATTACATCATCGTCTAGGCCGTATGATTTTAGTTTTACTAATAACTTTCCGTGGGGCACTTTATCAAATGCTTTTTTGAAATCAAGAAAAATCGCGTCCACTGGAACGTTGTCCTCTCCGGAGACTAATATATCGTGGGCAAACAGCGCTAACTGAGTTTCGCATGATCTACCTTTCCTGAATCCGTGTTGAGTTCTCATTAACAAGTTATGCGTGTCTAGGTGTTTCAATACTGAGCTGACAAAAATGTGTTCAAGGATTTTGCATGAAATGGACGTTAAAGATATCGGTCTGTAATTACATGGCTGTTCCTTGTCTCCACTTTTGAATATGGGCGTTACATTGGCAATTTTCCAGTCATTTGGTACTCCGTGTTGCTTTATGGATTTTGTGAATATTAGCTGCAAGTAGGGGGCAATTTCTGACGCTAGTTCTTTATACACGCGAGAAGGGATTTCGTCTGGACCAGGTGACTTATTTGGACTGAGCAATTTCAATAAAATTTCTATTCCGTGAGCACTAATATCAAGGGGAGGCATCTTTCGTATGCAGTGATTATCAACCACCACGGATGAATTCTCAGATGACTCGGTGAACACGCTCTTGAAGTAGGAATTTAATAAATTGGCTTTATCGGAACTGTTTGTTAACACATCTCCATTATCGTTTCTTAGCGAACAAACGGTAGATCTTTTACCTTGAACTTCCCTAACATAGGACCAAAATGCTTTTGGGTCATCCCGTAACTGCTCTACAAGTGTTTTCTTTTTAAAATTCGTGAATGCTTTCCTGAACGCTTCCTTTGTAGCGGCTTTAGACAACTTATATTTATTAATTATTAACTCTCGATCACTAGGAGATACATCATTAATGATTTTTTTCATCTTAGCATGGCACGCTCTCTGTCGCCTTAACGTTTTTCTGACTTCCGCGTCATACCATCTCGGTTCGCTACCGGTTTTTTTATGTTACTAGGGATATATCTTTTGATTCCTGAATTTATGAGCTAAAGAAAAGCTTTCCAAGTCCCTTCTACATTTTATTCCATTACTGATTTTTGAAACACGGGATAAGCATTTTTCAGATTGCTCTTGAACCCATCAAAATCAGCTCTTTTAAATATGAAAACTTTTCGTTCTCGTTTAAAACTGTTTGCGATATTTAAAGAAAACTTAGCTGTTACTGCCCTATGATCACTGATTTCCTCGACGGTGCTCACATTTATTACCTGATGTGGTATATTTGTCTTTTTTGACATTTTACCACCATTATAATGGTATACAGATAGCTTAACAGACATATATATTTCGGTGGCCATGACCAGCAGGAAGGGTGGAGTGGTAACTGCAGTTACCACTCCACCCTTCCTGCTTCAAAAATTTCTTTCCTTAAAATGTTTCAATTTAGTTCTGCGCATCACATCCATTCATTTCAATTGCCTATATTTTTCCTACCTCTCCCAACGAAGCAAACCTTTCCCTTCAAAAGTGCCTTTCAGGACCTCATTTCCTCTTAATTACCTACTATCTGACATAAAGTGGACTCCTAAATTTCCTTCACTGTTATATGTAACTTCAATGCCTAGTCAAGTATCTCTTAACTTCTCTTCTATCTTACTTTCATTATCCTTCTCGAGAGCCACTCCTCATATAACTTTAGTCTAATCTCACCCTCTCAACATTAGCCAATGGTTTAGATCCACCGAAGTCCACAACCCTTTATAAAACCTTCCAAACCAACCTTTTGTTTGCATCCTATATCAGGACTTGAGGCATTACATATCCCCCATAATTCTTGAATATTGCTGATACAAGACATTTAATATCTTGAGTAGGACACCTTGTTCCACTAAAATTCTGCCCCAGTTACAACTTCATTCCACTATTTGTTTTTTGCTATTTGTCTTAAGCCTCTAATGGTTTCTACTCAATGACCATTCTCAATCTATACTCTGGAATGAGCTGGCAAGCCACTTACCATGAGGAAAAATATCCACAGATGCTGAGTGGACTATGTTCCCTTCGTTCCTGCTCTTCGTCCAATCTGGCATGTGTGAGCCTAACAGCTATAATTACCCTTGTTAATTTCTACTACAGGTAAACAATACATCATAGCATGTCATTTTATAACAGTTGATTAATATTCATAAATTTACCAAAGATCATGACAATAGGAGTCGACTTAAGACTTAATCATATTGGGGTTTCAAGGAACATATTCAAAATAAGCCAAGTAGTAATTGTAAAAAACCTACACCAACATTTATTTCACTTATTGATTATTAAAAATAAATGGATCTATGAGTGGTTGCACAACCCTTAGTTTTCATCACCTCTGATGACAATGACTCAGACAGATGAGTCAGACATCGAAACGTCAGCCTACATGGAGACCATCACCCTGTTGGAAACCCGAGAAAGCTTCTTAGGTTCCTCATATCAGTGAAATAAATAATATTAATAATATGTAACAGCATTCATTAAGCATGAAGCATTATAGACCAAATCCATTTTACACTAAAATTTTGTTATAAGTGAAAAATCATTCATTACCTACCATTGCCTTATTAGCCACCCATGACCCTCTTCTCCATTAACTTCTTCAATTTATAAAAGGGTGTTACCAAAACTATGAGTGCATACTTGACTTAAATTATGACAGACATTTAATTTAAATGAGGGCATAAAAAATAATTTAATTCTGATCAAGTTGACTTTAAGTCACACAGGAACGACATCTGCACACTTAAGTTGACTGCTAAGTAATTGAGTACCTGGATAACTTGAGGCACACAACTTATCACATGATATTGTTTGCTCTCTGCTGTTAGTGATGTCTGTTTGGATTTGGAAACTGGCTCTCTTCTAATAATTTACTCCATAATACCCTATATTGGCATATATCCTTTGCCTCTATTGCATTTATACATTACTTCATTCACACTCTCTCCTATTCTTAAAACTCCTAATCTTCCTCCTTTAATGTCTCTTCCACCACATCATGAACCCACAATTTTTTCCATCTTCCTCTTACGCTATTCACTCCTCAATCACAATCCTGTTCCAATACTCAACTCTAATCTATTATTTAAACATTGCCAAACCCACAGAGAATAATCCTATCATAAAATCCATTACGGTAGCATGAAGGAAGAGATATTTTCAAAATGTCAAAAGAAAATTAATAAAAAGATATTAGCTTTAGTTCCCATAAGAATCCAGTAAGTATATCAAGCAAAAATCAACATGAAATACACTCTTTACTCTTAATAATCCAAGATGGTATGTATATTGTTCTAGCAAATTCAATGAATGCATGGGGGAAATAAACATTTGTCACAGTATGCACAGCTGATTTTTCTTCTTTGAATCAAAACTAGGTATGACATACCTCTGTTATCACTCATATGATATGTAAACACTACTGTTTTCTGATTACAGTTCTATGATATAGAGAGAACTGGCACAGTGGATATTGGTCTGAAGTTATTGATGGCTATAATCATTGATAAGCACTAAACCATTGTGTAAATTAATAATTGATCAGAGGCTATTCCTTGCAAAGATAATAAACATATATATAGAGGTCAGATATTTAGTAAACATTCTTATAACCTGATTGTTCCATGCATTTCATAAAATCTACAGAGTAAACTAGTTATAATTTTGCCTAGATATAGTATTCCCTACCTGTTACATGATATAGTCTAGTAAATGGCAACTAGAGTAGCAATCAGATAGCAGAGAAACTCACTGACGCTTACATATTTTATTGCATTGCATTGGTGCTTCTTAATGATAGCAGCAATATCATCTAGAGGAAGAACGAATGTAGTGGGTTTAAAATTAGCACTGTCAGTGCCAAACAATTTAAGAAGATTCATCACATCCTGCAATCAGTTTTTAAATCCCTACTCATACACATCATAACAACAAATATTTTGTGTGTATTAGGCATTTCTTATAGGTAGCTTAGAAGCAATATATGTTAACACTTACTGATAAGAATTTGATATGTATAACTGTTGAATACCCTGTAAGACATAACTATAATAATCAAATCGTTTTCGTAACCAATTAACATCTCCAATGTACGGGAAAAAGCATTTTGTGAGGGGGAATTAATATAGCACTAAAGATTCAATACTATAACAAAGTGCATTTTTACTGAATATACATTTTATTGAAAGGTACGCAGGTACATATACAAACCATCATTTAATAATATGCTTTTTAAACATTTAGAATGTATGTGGCATTGCGAAAAACATATTTACTGAACATCAATATAATTGACTAGTTTGATTAGTTATCTAAGTGACGAAGTGCATGGTGAAACCCCAACGATTTTAATCGATGGCAACAAACGCAGCATGTTTTGTAAGGAGCGTTTTACATTGGATATAAATCACTCAAGTGGCTGAAAAAATTCATATATTTCAACAAATATTGAAAATAGTAAACGTGAAGTCCTATTCAGTTCACTTTGGCACAAGAAGTGCTTCACGTGAATAAAACAACATCACGACAGAAGCAACTTCACAAAAAAGTATTCATCGTAGGACTGATTTTTATTATTAGAATCACAGATATATATATACCCCTGCTGGAAATTTCACCTACTGTTTACAGTAGCCTATAGGCTTTTTGGAACACTCTACTGTTTTCAGTAGGTCTACAGTAACCCTACTGTTTTCTACTGTTTACAGTAGGTCTACTGCACTGCTACTGTTTTCTACTGTTTACAGTAGCTCTACTGTAATCCTACTGTTTTCTACTGTTTACAGTAGCTCTACTGTAATCCTACTGTTTTATACTGTTTACAGTAGGTCTACTGCACTGCTACTGTTTTCTACTGTTTACAGTAGCTCTACTGTACTGCTGCTGTTTTCTACTGTTTACAGTAAGTCTACTGTACTGCTACTGTATTCTACTGTTTACAGTAAATCTACTGTACAGCTACCGTTTATACAGTAATCCTACTGTTTACATTTGGTCTATTGTAAACCTATTGTTCTTCACTGTGTGCATTAGAGAAATTGATAACCTACTGCCTTTTTCTAATTAAAGTACGGCTGCTGTACTTTTATACATCAACTATTCCTATAAAGTACCAGATTTAACAAAACTAAATACATGCCTACCACCGAAATAGTTAAAATATATTATATTCCTTCATAAAAATGGCTTTGTTGCAGTAGGATATGAAGTAACAAAATACTAATAGTAAACACACTTTGCATTTCATATTTTACATCACACTTTGAAACAATCCTCTACATTCTAATGATTTTGACTACGAAACCCTTCAATTATATAATTCTTAAATTTCAAGAAAACTTCTGTTCACATAGAACTTTATGCAGGAAACCAGATTCTCAATCATAATCGGATTAACGTTGGGCCATAAGGTACCTCAATGAAATTGAACTGTGTTATAAAAGAAAAATTTTAATGAAAAACATAAAATTACATTATTCCACCTTCTTTCCTTTTTTGCATAAATACATAATCTTTTCTGAAATGTAGTACTTCAATTTTTTCGACCTCTTAATTACATCTTCCTCTTCGACATTCTTCCTACGAAGCCATTCTTCAAAAGCACCTGTAACAAACGAAATAATACACATGTAGCTTTAGAAATAGAAAGAAAAAGGTTAATAAAGGTTGTGACAGTTGCAAATGTGCCAACAGTGAAGAAAAGATTATTGTATATCCGGGTCTGTTTTCATTACAAATCTGCACAATAAGCTGCTACTACGAAATTTATTGAGAGAACTTATGTTAATATTCAATGTTATAGTGTTCCACATTGTTTCCAGTATAGCAAGTCCCAAGTACCTTTACAAATTACCACCTAATATTAATGAGTAGGTTTTAGCAACGCAAAACTTACACTGATAAGAAATATATACGCAAACAATCAGTTGAAAAATTATTTACTTTATCCACCATTGAAGAACCCACATAAGCTTTTCTGACCATGAACTCACTTCGCAGATGAACCCTTTCCCTTCCGAAGTTTAAATGAAGCAGAAGTGACTGCAACTGTCTGGCATGACAGACACTTGCAGTCACTTCTGGTGTTCTATCGACAAACTGCGATCCAAAAGAGAGTCTGATGATTCCCAAGAAAACGGGGATGGGTAAAAAACTAATTCTGATTTCATGCCCAGAATCAATAGTAAGATGCAACAGATTTATGGGTGGAGTTGATAGAGCCGATTAGAACAGGGCATTTAAATTCGCTGAGCGGCCAGAGAACACCATACGGCCGGTTTTGGCCGAGTTAAGAGGGAGAGGGTGCAATCGATTACAATTTCTTTCCCTTCAGCAGCCAAAAGAACAAAAAGGGCAACACGCTCTTCGGATCAATCTGAGATCTCAGACCAGTTAGGGAAAGCGGTGTGACACTGCTCCCTTCTCGGATTGATCTGGCTAACCCGTTCCGTTAACCATACCGGACTGACCCAGTCAGATTGATTGGTAAACGTAGTGATTGTAACAGTATAGCATATAAGCATAAAATGTTGCACTGAATTGTCCATGAACTTTCAAAATGAATGTGACCATACCTTTCATTACATTCAATTTTTTTGGCGTAAGCGCTAACTTGGGCGTTGCTCCTTGACTTTTCATCCTGTTGCAGACGATTCCATTGACACTTCTCTTTTTTAATTCATCTGCTCCCCAAATGGACACAGCCAAATCTTTGACGAATAAGGAATCCTTTTCTTGTTTTGTTATAATGCCCCATTGGCATTCTGGAACAGTAATTCCATCCCCCAAAATAACCTTGAAGACAAAATAAGTATTATATATTATTTGTGTACTAATTTCCACTTAGTAGCCACATGAAAAGAATTGCATTTAAAATACAATACTCCTGTACTTGAGATAATATTGCATATGCAGCTTTTCACTGCTTACTTAAGTAGCAAGGGGTATGTAATATGTACATACAAGCTACACAGTATAATAATTTAGAATTACCTAAGAAATTGGACAATCACTTTCCGTCTTATCAATTAGGCACTTGATTTTCAGCTGCATTAATTTACTAAGCAGCCAAAACTGAACTCATCACAAGCCTGCCTTCAATTTCAATTAATGCAAATGGCAATTCACATATAAATTGAGTAGCATCATTCATTTAAACACAGTAGAGCTTTAACTCATGTTGTACAAAGTGTCAAAAATACATATATGGTTACTCACCATTCCATCTTCGACACTGAAGAGGTCCTTTTCTCTCCTTGAGGCCTCCCACATAGTAGGAGCAGTCCCGGCTTGCTCCTCATTCACTGAAAGGCAATACAAAAACAAATGTTGTAAACATTTTTTTATCACTTAAATTCAAGGAGGGGGGACGAAGCCCTTCCCCCTTCTGGCTACCTGCCCTCTAGTCGATTGTCTTAAGTAAGAAACAAATTATTGTAGTAAAAATTGCTAAGATGTTAAGTGAAATAGCTATACCTGGCCTCAACCTCTCAAGCAACTCCTTTTCCAGGCTTAAGTTGGTTTCCTGCAGCTGCACATTCAGCTTCCCTAGCACTCCATTGGTTTTTTCCAGGGCCTCAAACTTCTCTTGAAGTTTCATCAACTCCTGGGACATGGCTTCTTCCTTTTTTCGAAGATGATTTATACTATCCTTAGCCTGCATATATTTTCTCTCCATCTTTTGCAGCATCGATCGGGGAACAACTCCTTCCTCGTCTTCATCGGAGCTACTTGAGTTCTCCATCGCTCTCCCCTTTTTTCCAAAAACTGGATTACTTTTTAACATCTTCTGATTTTCATGTATCATTTCTAAGTACCTCTTTGCCGTCGACTCGCCCTTTAATTTTTTCTGCAACTAAAGTTAGGACACAATGCATCAATACCTACTAAAGTCAATTGAACATAAATAACAATTTCTGTTGGAAAAAAAATTGGTAGCTATTTTACCTGTTGTGGCCGATCCTTCCTCTGCTCCGGCTCTCCGTGGTCATCTTCATCCTCCAAATCCCGTATTTTTACCACTGGGATTCTGTTAGTGCGTATTTGGTCCTCCAAGTCTTGTTCCCTTTCTACACGAAGGAAAGAATGGTGACATTAACATTCAAACAGACCTCAGTATGCCTATTTCCATATGCGAAATATTACGAATGCCAGTGTACTAGCATGTGATTCCCAGAATTTATGACCCTAGGTCTCCCACCTTTACGTTTGTAACAACTGGATCCAGACAAAAATTAATAAATACAACCAAATTGCAATTACGTACCTGCCATTACAAGTATTTGGGACTTGTAATAGTCCCCACTCTCCTCATCCGCTTCTCTTTCTCTCTTCCGCTCCTCCTCATCAGGGCTCCAGTATACGTAATAAATTTTTTTACGCGAGAAATCGGCAGAAGATTTAGGTTTAAAACCTTTGATTCGGGAGGTATGGACAATTTCCCGAATATCATCGTCCAGATATCGCACGTAGGCAAACATTGGTTCAGCGCTACGAAAAGATAAAGCTATGAGGACCATGTAAAAATCACTGTTCGTCATTATTGAAATAAATACAAACAAATATATATTACCGAAATTACCTTAAGTGTGGTTGTTCTCGTCGATCAACGTGTATCATGAAATACAAACACAAGAAAGGTTCTTGTACACACACGTGCTACCACTGGATGCCACTTTGCCAGATGCCAAACGAGTGAAGCCAGTGAAGCGTCATCCTCTCGTTTGTAGCGAGACCACTCTCGTTCATCCATGATATGAGAAATTCATTAGAATAACCTCTGCTCGTCCCGTTGCTTTCAGTCAGAGAACGTTATTTATAATCACTTTCTAAAACCTTTCCCAATGGAAAATTATTTCGATTACTAATAAACCAGTCCGCTCGTATTTAATTATTTCAGTAATAAGTGCTAACAAAGGTAGCAATAGCACGATTATTAGATTGTATACCCTCAAAATTTCTCATACTCCATCTTCTGCAACGGCGCGAAGATTTGGTGGTTTGTTGTGAAACAGTATGCCGCTCTGATTTATACTGCACCGTGAAATCTGCTTAAGACAGTAGTCGGTAGTTAATAACATAATCTATAATGCCTAAAACATTTACGACAGGAAAAGAAAAAGAGAGGGTGAGAAGAAAGAAATACAAAGCATATTTAGGGCCTTCACTAGAAGGCGAGCAAGGTACCGTTTCCATTCCTCGCAACACGCAATGGCGGAAATTCAGAGGGGCTATGGGCGACCCTGTAGCCCGAAAAAGCAGTTGCAAGGATGAATCTTTGTGCTCCACTACTGCCGCAGTTGAAGGGGACAACCAAAGCAATCAGTCAGAATGCTCTGCAGCTAAAGATGACCAGAGACAAGATTCCAATAACCTGGGGGAAAGGGGGCAGCTCTTGAACCCTGTCACAAATCCCAATATTTTGTCATCGGAAATGAGAATACAGGTAGGTTTGTTAACTACGTAAATATATTCTGTATATTCATTTTATTGAGCATGTGCTAGTTGTAGAACAATTATAACGCCATTTAAAAATGGTAGTAATGGACTATTTCATTTGCCTGAATGTTTCATAGGATTGTGAGGAAGATCTGACCAGTGAAATTTCTTTGGATTTGGAAGGCGCAGGCAGTTCTCACAGATGTGCCAATCCAGAGTTAGACACTGATGTAAGTTTCACATGCAATAGCTCCAGAGTGTACCTACTATATGCTATTATCTAGTGCCATTCAATGGTTATTATACTTAGTACTCTGTACTTAGTATATATACTCTGTACTACGTTCAGAATAAACTTTAAATACTGATAGCATTTAGATGTGACATTTAATCTTAAATCACTGCCTATAACAGGAGCAAGTAATTGGGTTTATTGTTCTTATATGCCTTGCTAAATAATCTAGTCCAATTTTCACATCTTTTTTCTTTAATTAATATCAAAGTTCCTTCCTTACACTCAAGATCTCAGAGTTTATTCTATCTCCCATTCAGTAGTTTTCATTATCTTTACTATTTGCTCATGAATATAGGATAGCGAGTGACTTTAATAATGTTTGTATGGATTCTGATATTTATCAATTGTCTAAATTTTCTTTTAAAACCATTTTAATGAACCATTTGAGGAGTTCACTTTGAATTACTTTGTTTCAAATCTTTTGATTTACTTTCAGTTTCATCAGTTTTTATTATATATATTTTTAAAAATAATTATCAATTTTTAAACTCTATTTAAAATTTTTATTATTTTCTTCTCATGTCTATCTTATGATTCATTTTTTTATTTTTTTTATTATATTTCTTACTATGTTTCCTTTATTAATGGTGTATTTCTTATGTAAATTACATGTGATAACTTTGCAATATATTTCATTTATACTTATGTAAAAGGGATTTAGCCCATGAATAAATTTTAAATAAATGAAATAAATATGCATTACTTATAAAACTGATATCATATATGAGTGCAACTGTATCTATAAATAATCTTGCGTTATAAAAAACATTTTTCCATTTTCTACAGGGCTATAGTGAAGTAGTGGACAACTCTGACAGCAGTAATGACCAGGAGTTCGATGATATTGGTGATTCTCAATCAAGATACAGTTTTGGACAAGGGAACTTTGCTTCTGAGGAAGAACCTTCAAAAGAAGATTTTGTGGGTAATCTATTGGGGAACTCGGGAGAAACTTTTTCTTCAGCTGCGAGTGGAGGTGAAATATTGCTAATGCTAATTGTGTTTGCTGTGCGTCATTCTTTACCATATGTGGCTGTTGTTGATCTTTTACAGTTAATTAACACTATTTTTGGGAAATGTGTTGTGCCAGGATCTAAATATTTATTTAAAAAGGCCTGTGCAGGCATAACTGGTGAAGCCACCCAGCATTTTTTCTGCAAATTCTGCTCATCATATTTTGGAGCAAATGTTGTGATGTTGGAATTTGACCCTATCCACTGTCCTGGTTGTAAAAAAGAATGTTCAATGATGGACCTAGACTTCTTTTTGACATTGCCGGTTGGGAAACAAATTAAAACCATACTTGAAAATCAAGGGGAGAATCAGTTGAACTATCGACACAAAGCCAAGCACAATCCATCTGCAATTGAGGATATTTTGGATGGCATTCTCTACCAAGAACTGAAAGAGCCTGGTGGGTTTTTGGATGACCATAACAATTTTTCATATATTTTTAATACAGATGGCTGTCCACTTTTCAAGAGTTCAAATCGATCACTATGGCCAATATATATGAAGTTGAATGAATTGCCTCCGAAAATTAGAAATAAAAATGTAATCCTGTGTGGAGTTTGGGTAGGTGAGCAAGATCCTAAAATGGACCTCTTCCTCAGGGAATTTGTTAAATTAGGCCAGAAATTGTTTCATGAGGGTGTCAATTGGACTAGAAATGGAAAAACTGTCTGTAGTAAGTTTGTTTGTGTATGTTGTTGTGTGGACTCTATAGCTAGACCTAAGGTACAGTGTACCACTCAGTTTAATGGCTACTATGGTTGTCCTTGGTGCTACCATAGCGGAGAAATATGCGATGGACAGGTAAAATATCCTGTGTTGACAGAGAAGGTAAAGGAAAGAAAGGATAATGAAATGCTAAACCACATGTGTAAAGCAGTGGAAATGAAGAAAATTGTCAAGGGAGTGAAAGGCCCTTCACCTTTGATGAATATGCCCCTTTTCAGGGTGGTACGTGGTTTTGTACCAGACTATATGCATGCTGTTTGCTTAGGTGTTGTTAGACAGTTAGCACTCCTATGGTGTGACACTACCGGGGAACAGTTCTACATTGGTAGGCCAGCAACAATGAGGGAAATAAATGACAGACTGGCAAAAATTCAGCCCCCTCGCTGCATAACAAGGCTTCCAAGATCCCTTGCCGACAGGAAATTCTGGAAGGCAAATGAGTGGAGAAACTGGCTCCTTTTTTATAGTTTGCCATGCTTGGAAGGTATATTGCCAACAGTATATCTATGTCACTGGGCACTTCTTGTGCAAGCAATGTTTCTCCTCTTATCTGAGTGTGTTCTTCCAAAGGAAGTTGAGGAAGCTAACTTGTTATTGAATGAGTTTGTCATAAGGATGGAATGGCTGTATGGTAAAGCAAAAATGACTTTTAATGTCCACGTCTTATTGCACCTAGCAGGTAGTGTGAGAGACTGGGGTCCACTGTGGGCACATTCTGCTTTTCCCTTTGAAAGTGCCAACAGAAAGCTGTTAACATTTGTCAAGGGGCCAAAAGGCGTTGATCAGCAGATTTCCAGTTGGTTCTTGCTTTACCAGGCCATAGGGTCATTGAAAAAAGTAAAAATTTCAAATGTTTCAGTGTTCTGCAAAAAGCTTTTAGGCATGAAACTTGATGGAAATGCAAGTGAAGTAAGTGACTACAAACTGCTAGGGAGTGGATCCCATGTTGTTGGCAGTGTTGCTGAGGTGAAAAGAATGCTCACTTCAAAGAACATTGAACTATCTGCCATAGAGGAGTATAGAAAAGTCCAACTGCAGACCATGATTTTATGCAGCGTACAGCAGAATATGTGTACACGAAGAAATGACTGTGTTGCCCTGTTGAGAAGTGGAATTGTTGGAGAAATCCTGCACATATATTTGGAGAAATGCACTGGTGCATGTTTCATTATTTTAAGGAAATACGAAAAGGAAAATGAAACACAGGCATACAAAAAGCTAGGTTGGAATGTTTCTCACTTAAAGCTATACAAGAAAGGTGATCTAATTTTTGCAAATTTAGAAGAAGTTGTTTCTAAATGTATTTGCATTAATTTAAAAAACATGGCTGTTATATCACATATGCCCAATGAGTATGAGGGAGATTAAGTTTTAATGAGGGGCCTGTAAAAATCCAATCCTGGTAGTTCCTATACAGGAAATAAGGTTGACCGCAAATCATTCTCGGGTACTGGAAAGGGTTCACAATGGAAGCACTTAATGGAAAGGGTCCATTAGAAATTGATATATGTTTTTTTATATAGATTTGGTTTAACAGGGATTTGGTATAAAGAGATACTCTCCACTCTAAAATGAAGTACACTCGAGCAGAGACGAATAGTTTCTCATTTATTGGTCCTTTTTGAAATTGTTAATAACTTAATTGATTGCCCTAATTTACTGTCTGACATTAGCTTTTGTGTTCCTGGTCATTACACTAGATCAAAAGAAACATTTCTGTGGTAATTTGAAAAAAAAACCTTTTTGCACAATGCCCCTTGGAACAGAATCCAAAGGCTAGGCAATATTTTTCTGAATGACAATGACATATGTTTAACCTTAACATAAAGGAAATGAAAGACGCAGTGAATGCTTATAAACCCCAATTAACTAACCATACTTTTGTATTATTTATCTCCCTCATATGTTGGCAAGATTTTTAGTAGTATTGATATTCATGTTTTTATATAACCGCCTGTGTTTGTGTTAATTTGGGTAAAATAGGGGATTAATGTAACAGTATAGCTACTGGAGGTTATTTTGTTTATGATTTTTACTATTATTATATTTTTAAAGGTACAATATGTATAAACATGGTTTATTAAGTGACTAAGTTGAGAGTAAATTGTGTTTATTTTCATATAGTTTTTCATGAGTAGTGAATTACATTTTATTGTAAGGTGATGGTGTTATTTGTGATTTAATGGTTTTTGATGTGATGTTATAATGTAATGGTTTATATCAAAGATATGTGTATTATATATATATATATATGTATGTGCAATATATTTCAATTGTAATTTATTAAAAGGGTTTTCAGCCTGTGAATAAATATTAATAATAATAATTAATTAAATCCAAGTTATTATGTTGCATTGATGTAAAAGGGTTCAATGGTTAATTAATATCTTAAAGTTTCTTGTGCAATATAGTAGAAGCCAAAGTTTAAGCAATTTGTGATAATCAGTGTAAAGTAACATTAATGGCATAAATGTTTATTTAAGTAAAAAAATAAATGTATGTCTATAGACCACATGGCCTCTGAACAGTAGAAAACAGTAGAGTTCAGTTGGTTTATAGAAACCAGTACAATTCAGTAGGCTACTGTACACATAACAGTAGAAAACAGTTGGGATCCAGTAGAGTCCAATAGAGTTCAGTAGAACTCAGTAGAAAATCCTACTGTAAACAGTAGACATTTTCAGCAGGGACACAGCGAATGTCTTGGACTCCTGTATTTGCACTAATACTCTGAATTTATGCTTTATATTTACGATATAAACAATAAACGACGAATATTACGTTAACCTATGAACAAATCTTCGACTTTGGCATTTATTAATATTGTAAGCACTCGACGATCACGAGACAGTATTTCAGAAGCACAGTAACTAAATTATAGCTATATAGTACGATGTAAACAAACCTTTACCAAAGTTGAACGTTTGCTTTTTTACATGCAATTCACTCTTAGACAAACACAGCAGCAAACTATGAGATTATTTCAGGGGGTACTGTAACTTAAAAATCTACGACGTAAACAAACAAAAACCCACCATTAACTTCTCTATATAGGCTATTTTTGAAGCACTAACTCTTGGTAAATTTACGACATAAACTATAACTTTAGCATAAGTTGAACATACACTTTCTTCGTGTAACTCACGTCCAGAAACACAACGCAATATTATGCCATTTCAGAAGCACAGAAACTTTTATAACCTCCATGGTGTATTTCCTGTCATAACACATCCATTAGGAGCGTAAGTCTACCTAACACAAATAACCTTTAAATATCAAAATATCACCACAAGAACACACGCAATACATCACAGCACATATAACATTTGTAATCACTGAATTTCCATAATTGCATTGTCACTTAAATACACCATAAACCATCGTTTCAATATTCTCGACAAATATTACGTCTCGTGAACAAGTGAAACAGACTGTAATTGAAAATTGAATTTTAGTGCTACAGTCGGATAATTTGCTTTAAATTCTTACAGCCAAAAGAAAACGTTGATCGTTTCGAACTACATACCAAAATAAAATTTCGCTACTAAATTACTATTAATCATTGGTTTCTATAATGAGTTGTTAATAATTTGTGGTCCATAAAATGTCACTCTTCAATAGTTTTGTAATCAAGTGGGATATTCCTAATATTCTTCGTGTAACTATACTTAAAATAACAAATCAAGAGCATTGTGAAAAAACAAAACAAACCTTCGCACTATTGCACAATTGTGCCTTCAATTGTTTTCAAAGAATTACCCACAACTCCACGGAAACCGGCACTGAACGAGGTAACTGCACTGAAACTCTGTGCCTGCTCTGTGCTATCAAGAGCAAAGCTGTACACCTTGGTCATGCTTACAGTATGAAACTCACGAACGACCAGATTTTTTATCTATCACGATTTTCCTGAGAGATCATTGATCGTAGGCAACTTGGACTGCTCACTAGCTGGAAAATCGGTCTCTCTGATCGACGATCGAAGATCGAATCACAAGCGGGAGTGACCGACGCGACCGAAATCTCTCAAAAGACCGACTTTGCCCATCACTAGTCGTAATCCGAGACCCTTTCCCGAGCACTCTGGCGCAACGCTGGCCTTTCTACCCGACCCACGCAGTGGAGGGCTTCCGCTACAAAAACTGACCTTACCCAGTGTTATTTATACTTTAACAACTACGTCATATTGTAATAAATGCAATTTTTCATCGTACTCCTGATAATCGTGCAAGTACGAACGTCTTTTAATCGTCGTTCTACGATGAAAAATAACAGTTTTATCGATTTTGGTATAAATTATATAACTTTTGGTGGACAAATGGCAATGTCGCAGGGAAATTGAGGTGGTTGCGCGAAGTTTGATTAAGTCTCGAGTATTTTCTGACGCATTCCTCATTGTGTGTACGTACGTCTGTTGAGAGTAGCTTTGTTTTTGGTGTTATTGATGTCAATGAATGAAATAAACTCTGTCTTTGCCAAGGTGTTACCAAAAAAATGTTTCCAACATTATCTGTTGCCCATTTCTATCGGTCAATCAACACTTTATACGCGATCGTAACAAAATTCCCTGATCCAAAAACTTACGTCTAATCTCTAATATAATAAGTTTTGAGTTACTTTTTGTAGGTCAATTTATCAATGGTACTCTTCTACATCTACAAAATATCCTGCAAGCCCCTTTACGGGGATATGGCAGGAGAGTAATCACCAACATGCATAACACTAAACGCTAAAGTTAGTGAAGGTAACTATAAATATAGATGCATTAGCATTTATCGATAATGCTTTTCTCGAATCGAAGGCTTACAAGCATGCACTACACTACAGATACGCTACTTATGGTAGGGGGACCGTTATAATTTCTGTTTTTTTTTTCAACAACGAAACGGAAAAAGATTCAAGAATTGCGCTGAAAACATGAACGGCGAGCCTTAAGTGCTAGGTAGAAAATAAGGATACAAGTATTAGGGAGGACTACTACTACCTACAGCTACATAACCTATCCACGAACCTAGTTAAAAGTCTCATTGTCAGCTTTTACAGTCTCATTTTTTTCGTGGGAAAATGACTTTATAAATCCGTCCGTTGTGCAGTCTGTTACGAGGTAACTAATTTCCCTAACTTTATCGTCGCATTGTTTTTACAATTATTAACAATTATATGATCAAGGACTTTGCAAGAGATTTATCTATAGATAAAGGGATATCGGTCGGTGGTTCGATGGCCGTTCCCTATCACCACATTTAGGAAGAGGGAAGATAGTTTCATGACAAGGCTTCTGATTGCTACAGGACAAAGCTCTTTTCAAGGCTGCTACCGTAATTAATTTGCTTGGCTGTTATTCAACTAGCTACACATTTAAATATTAGTAGCTGGCTTTTTACTAATCCCCACTTTTCGAGCAGACAAGTTTATTCATAACGAATTGCTCGCTGCCAAACATAAATTAAACTGAACATGATATTAATCGAGAAATGATGACATAAAATGGAAATTGTGTGCCAATAAATCATTCCATAACTTTCTCATCCCTCTTTTGCTAGCCTTCTTTACTTGCTGGCTGGCCAAGTTGAATCTATTGAAGTAAATACAAAAAATTATTAATTTGTTATAGTAATTTTCTATGGTAATGCGTTAGAAGTAGCTACTTAAATGTTACAGGGCAACCCAAAGGCATTTTGGTCATACGTAAGGGAAGTTTAAGGCAAAAGACCATCATTTTATCCTCTACGAATAAAAAATGGCGAAATATTAACAAACAGTTTGGACGAAGCCAACTTGTTGAATTCCTACTTTCAATTTCTACATTTGTCTTCAGTCTCTGTCCATTTGTGTACTTGAAACATATTCGATTAATTATCGGTCAAGCTAATCGTAACTTGGGATTTGTTTAAAGAGTACATGACTAGTGCGACGATAAAGTTTTAGATGTAAAGACGACTTTAACACTAGAACCGCCGGAATTCTCCCTACCCCTCCGACCGCCAAGGGGTCATTATGACCCCTTTCAAGTTTCATGAATAATTAAAGGCTAAAATTAAGTTATAATATTCTGGTGTCAAGAGTTTACATATAAAAAATCTTTTATTGTTATAATTTTGATTTTTATTGATAAAACAATTAAATGTTTATGGAATTCCAATGTGAATTAGATACACAATTGCATGCAGTCCTGGCATGGTTTTATACATTTGACGCAGCATGAGCGCTAATTTTGCCCTTAAAATCCTTGTGTTTACGTATAAAGTATTATTATTATTATTCAATCAATTTAAATTAATTGCAATCACAATTTCAGAGCACTTCTACATGCAGTTCAGGCAGGTTTTTCTGATTTTGCCACAGCACGTTCCGCAAACGAATTTTTTTCACGATCTACATATATCTGCAGTTTTATTACATTTGCACCTTCCAATCTGCCATTTTTTACGTGTGCGTCCTTGGATCTCTTCTCCCTCTTCTTCCTCACTTGATTCGGATGCATCCTCATCCCCATGTGTTTTTCGCGTAGCTCTTCCGCTAATTTTTTGATAAATTCTCTTCGTCGCGGACTTTCGTCTGTTACTTTCCTGTACAGAGCATAGGCATTTATCGCGGCCAAATCCAAAATATTGTAAAAAGTGTGTACAGGTCATCTTCGCGCGGGTGCTTTGACGGTGTACTGCTGCGCCATTTGATCTATGACATCAACTCCAAATTTCGTCTAGTTATAAAAGTCGATAGTCTCGGGCATTTTCTTTCCCGAGCTTTCTACGTGTACAGATGGATGCAGGGTACTCCAAATCATGACATTTTTTCGTTTTTCCCCCTGGTAAACGGTGAGCGTTGTATCTTTGCCTCGGTACACCTTTGTTGTATACAGGGAATTTTTTGCCATTTTCATCGCCACCGGTATCTCGAGTCTCCCTCGGTTGACTGTCCCAACCAGACTCGTGGATTTCTTCTTTAGCTTTTTAGCCTTCTCCAAGGACGTAAAAATGTTATCCGAGGTTACGTTTCGTCGCAATCCAAAATACGGCTCCATCAATTTCAAGACTACATGTTCACCAAGGGCCACTCCTGTCGGACGTTCTGCATTTTTTCCTAGGTATGAAAATGCGTTCAGAACGTACCGCGTTTCCACGTCAGCTGCTAACCAGAATTTCTGCCCATACTAATCTGGCTTTTTCGGCATAAACTGCGTAAATGGAAATCTGGCCTTGGAGGGGAAAAGTTGCACGTCTATGGTTATATTTTCTCCCGGGACCAAGCAATTTCTGCAATTCTCATTGAATCTATTCCACACAAATGACACGAGGGCAAACTTGTCAACTTGAAGTCTTTGTGACCTTGTCGTTTTATCATCAAAGCGAATGAATTTCATAATCTCGCGGAATCGATTTCGTCTCATCGTTGACTTCACGAATTGCAATCCCCACTTTTTTTACCAAAAAGAATCCAGATCGAATTTCTTCGCATCGGATGCACCCCGTATGTATAAAATGGCGATGAAAACTTCCAGCTCCGTAGACAACAAAAACCAGCCATCGTCTCCCGTGACCCGACGGGCCTCCGCAGACGTGCATTTTCCTATGTGATCCAGTATCTGGTTATCCACAAAAGGATTCCAGGCTGACGCGAAGCTTCCCTCGGAGATGTTCCACCTCGCATGCGGCGTTGGACCAGGCGCCTCCCGCATCACATTCTGAGCTGATCGTCTTTCAGGCGTGATCCAGCATTGATACGTGTTCACTTCGATCCGTCTGGTGCAATCAGCGTTTCTTCATCACCCTCACCGTTTCCGGATTCGAAATCAGTATCACCTATAATAAACATATGATCTGGGAAAAGGAATTTTGCTCTCATCATCTTTTATTTTATCCGTATTTTGGTAATTTTTGGAAATTTTCCCTTAGCTTCACCACGATGAATGGTTGGTCCTCCTTTTTCTTTCCGACGAGGGGCAGTTACTCTCTTTCTTTTACTCGTGGACGGTTTCATTGCTGGGTCTGCCGTGTGGTCTTCTGAATTTCTAGGAGGGCGACCTAAACACAAAATATAAATAAAACGAAAACATAAATAAATAAAGAAAGAGGGAATAACAAAGTATAGAACGGGAAACGGAACGGAAAAGTATAAATTGAAAGGAGGGGAGCGAATTACAATATAACATTTTAAATACAAGAAGACACAAAAGGAGAAAGAGGATCAAAAAATGACGGAAATAAACAAAAGAGATGTGACTCGAACTCCTTTTCTACTGTGCACAAAAAGGCCCAGGAAAGATGTCCAGCTACTAACCTTTGCATCGCTGTCTCTTGTTTTTGTACGTTTCTTCGTCAAACGCAGTCGTAGATTCTGTGTTGTCATTCGATTCGTCGCTCTCTTGATATAAAAAATCTTCATCTGAATGTGATTCTAGAGAACTTCCCTCTGATTCATCAATCGGTATGTCGTGAAGAATCGCAAATATATCATTTTCCTTCAATACTCTGTTCCGAGCCATCTTACGCTTTTTATATGGAATTTATATTGACAATAATCACGACTTATTCTGCGCAAATCGGAAAAGCACTGCACAGGCCCAACCTTGCTGGTGTATAGCGACGGAGTGAAGGTGGTTGTGAGTGCAAAGGTCTGCATCTAGAGGGCGTCCAAAATTGGCGCTCGGAAAGATCAGAGATACGACATTTCTATACTTTGTAGGCAACTAGTGTGGACGGGCAGAGAGTAAAACGGAGACAAGATTCGACAGCATGTAACCGAAGGTCTATACAAGCTGTCACCCGCTGACTCTTATCTTCACTGCTCTAGACTGCTGACTCATATCTTCACTGCTCTATAGGTCTAAACTTCTGACTCTTATCTTCACCGAACCTAGTCTGTAGAGGATGAAAGAAATGTAGAAACGATACTTAGTATTCTACAACAATTACACCTACAACAAAGTCGGTAATTTGGAAAAAAATGATAAAATGACTTAGGGGTCATTTTGACCACTTGGCGATCCGAGGGGTATTGGTATTGTACTTCAGAAAATTGCAAATATATATCTTTCTCTCGAACAGTATTCGATTGGACTTTAAAAAAGATTAAAAGTCATATGCTATGATGGTACCATATAAAAAACATTAAGAGCAGCAATCAAATATACAAAGCCGCAGGGGTCAAAATGACCCCACGGCGGTTCTAGTGTTAAATAAATCCAATATCTACATCTACATCTAAGTTGTACCGTGCAAGCCACCACTAGGGTGTGTGGCACGGGGTGATTCCACACCAGGCATGCAGCACTCGTCCCAGAACAAATCAGAACCTCGCACGCTTCCCCTGGCGCTAGGCGCAGGTCAAAAAGCTGTCAGGAGAACAGTGCGCAGTCAAACCAGAAACTGGGAGAGTGATACGTCAATGAACATGCAAACATGCAGAGAAATGCTATAGACACATCTAGTGGTTAATATTACTGATACTGTTAATTTATGAATACTACGAGATGCTATCTCATGGAAAGAACAAAATAATATAATGCCGGACTAATCGACCGGTGTGAAGAGTTAGTAATTATGTGGTGTTATTAAGCACAAGTGAAAATACTACTCTACCTATTGAGGGTGGGAGTTTCATGTGATTGATCTAATGCAACTATTATGATCCCTTATTGTGCGTGGGAAAAATATTCTACTATCCTGACCGCATGCCTATTGTAGCGGAGTATGTAATTATAAGCGCATCTAGTAAATACCGCGGAAGGCACAACGAGAGTGCGTGGCTCGGTGTTTTTCCATAACAGGCATGAAACCCTTTCTTTGTGCATGAAGACTAAGTGCCCCTTTCCTGTCCAATGCGGAAAAACTCCCCACCCCACCCTCATTCATCACGGCCCTTTCCACGGACCTAAAAGGATTGAGCCACGCAGTATGATACTCCTCATGGCTATTAGGAAGCGAAAAAACAACCCTCTCCTCCCTACCATCTCCCAACCATCTTTCAACCTCAATTTCATAATGAGCACACCAGTTACAAGTGTTCCCAAACCCTAATATCCAGCCGCCGCACAGTGGGCTCAAATCGATAATCGCCGGACAAAAGTCCAAAATTGCTTTTTTTGAGATATCAACTTGAAACTTGGCACATATACACACAAGTGATTATTAATTATGGAATGGTAAGCCATTTCTCATAGGTATGACCCGTTACTTAGATATAGAGGCTCAAACACGACCAAATTTCCAAAAAAGCGCCCGCTCTCATTTTTCTTCGAAAATCTTAAAAGTTGAGCAGATATAGGAGTAATGCAAGGATTTTTATGAAATAAAAAACATTACCATTTATATACAAGGTACTTCACCTATACTATGCATAACTTTCAGACATATTTGCTCATATTTGAGTGCTATTATGTCACAAAATGGCGGACCCTTTTTTTTAGACAAAATTGTACATAAAGTAGACAATATAATCCTTATTCGGAAAATGGTCTCTGGGATACTTCATCAGAGTATAAACTAAACATATTTCTAGATTATTCCGTAAAAATATTTGAAAAAAGTTTGCGACGCCGAGAATAAACTCGATTTTTCGATCGCGCGTCGCGGCCCGGCTCCGCGCAGCGGGACCTGGAAATACAGTGTTCCCCGTTGGGTTGTTCAAGTTGTGTGGACATTAACTCCTCGAATTCAACTTTTTCAGGCTATGCATGTTGTCACTGATTTCTAAAGGTTCTAAACTGAAGATTTTGCGAGGACCTTGGATCGAGAGAATGGATCTGTGAACGCGTAACTGCATTACATTTGGTTTTCTTTGGATAATTTTCGGAATCATGCTGCAAATTATGAACGTCTTTCAACTCTTGAGAAAGAATGCGGGTTCTCGGGGTACCATGCAAGTTTTCCATAATAAGGCAACATTTTGGATTCCCTTCTTTCCCTTCACCCTCTCCTCCCCCACCCCGAACAACACCCTCCGACTTTACTCCCCGAGGAGGGTGGCGCGAAAAGGAACGATTTATGACAATGTGCAGCCTGTAAAATAACATGCCTGCTTAGCAAATTACAACTTGTTGACAGTCTTCGTCATCTGACTCTTCGATACGCCAGAAATAATAATAGTAGTTACTCTCCTACAAATAGGTTGGAACTGATATTCTAAAATAATTATTTATTATTTTAGGGAATTACCTAAAGGGAATCATTCTCCCAATATCATTCTTTATAGCTTCTTACAATGCAATTCAAGCTTGAGTTTAAAATCAGCATGATTTCATGAGTTTTTACAAAAATCTCTGCGGTGTAATATCTTTGTGTGCAATATAATATCTTTGTTATGAGTGACATACTAGATCATTATGTTTGAGGGATGAATTAATTTAAGTTTGAGTCTCCAGTGACTTAGCATTTTTATTTCGCAATACTAAGCATACAATGTAATTATGCCAAATTACAATGCTCTCGACGAAAAGTAAAGGAATATACATAGATGAAAACACAATTAGATTCATCGATAACATATTAAACAAAACTGAAAAACTGATGTTGTTCTGCATTGAATTTTATGCGCCAAATATTACGCAGAATATGGCGATAAAAGAGAAAGTATTTTGAAAATAGGATGGCAATTAATGAGAGTGGCTTACATTCCTTTTGATGTTCCCAGTACCGTTAAATATCTATTTAATAACATAAATGAAATGCCCTTACTTGTAAGATACTGAAAAGAGAACTAATATCATTTTTTCAAATGATTTTCACCCTCAGAGCATCCTTAGTTTTAACTCACCGAGTCATCTTCAGGTAGTTGACATATTTCTGAAACAACTCAATAGGTTTATATTTAGGAATGGTTAAGAAGATGAAGAAACAGCTATAGGAGATGGATTGGACTTACGTGTACCGACGCGCTACATGAGAAATGAAGGTGAGAGGATGTCTGTTTGATGCAATGAAGGGGAAAAAACCCAAGCAGGGAATACCCGGAGAAATTTAAGGAGAGGAAGTTGGGTCGGCAGTGTTCTAATGAGGGATTAGCAAGTGTGGGTAAGGGAGCGGTTTAGCAAAGGGTGGTGGGTAGCGGGCTCCTGACAATGTGATCGCCTTTTCACTATCCTTTTCTTAACCACGTTAAACCATCCCCGCGAATCCGTCACTATAACACCGTTGACCCAACTTTCTTTGCCGATTGCTCGTTTCAAGCTAAATTGTTAGTCCTCGGACGAATCGTAATTACTACTCATACTCGTTGTTTGATTCTATTGCTTCTTCTTTGTCTTCTATTAGTAATAGTTCCCGTAATTCCTTCGGAAGCCTCCTATGAGCCTTAGCAGTCAAAGTAATGGTGGAGGAAAGCAATGGATCGGACATGATCAAACGTCTTTTGAATAGGTCCTCATTGGAGGCCATCCTGGAGCGTTTCCGCGTGAATCTTTCTCGGAATATCCTGGCGTCCTTATTGGGAGCCTCCATCGCCTCTTCGGACAGCTAGCTTTTGGGAAGAATTGCCCCTTTCGAAATTTCCGCGCCATGTATGAGCACTTTATGGACCGTGGTCGGCTAGTAGTACCAGGGATAGAGCTCAACGTATAATTCGGCCGTCCTCAGGCAGTACAGTGAAATTTCCTGGTTGTTTAGTGGTTGGCCACTTGAAATATGTTATTATAAGCTCATACTCAACTCCTGAAATGAAAATATAAGAAGGCATGAATTAGCCTCGATAACAGAAGCATAATACTCAAAAAGTAAACTTACTGTTGATTTGAGTGTAATACGTGTCATTGACCATATGTAGCTATCTCTGAGCATATAAGCGGATTTACAACATTACCTGTTACATCAGCTGCCAGTTTAGGAGAATCAAAGAAAAGTCTAGCTGTATTTCCATAATTCGTATTTTCTGTTCCAGGCCTTTGCACATCTACGACTAAACCCATCCTTTCTCTGAAAGTCTACTGTATTATATCCTTTCCTTTGCACAGCTATATTTTAAGATAACCACGAGACTAGAAAGGAATTTAATTATAACTTAGCGATTTATTTTTCAGAATAATTTGGATTAAAGCAATTAAAAGTTCTACCTTGAGCTTTGATGTATTCTCACCTGCTATTGCTTAAACCACAGTTGATACGAAATATGCTAAAGACACTAAAAAAACGAATGTAGCATTGCAGCGTCGATAAACCAGAAAAATATTTATCTACAGCTGCCGGTCGATTTTTCATGGCTGTTATGTTATTCATTTCGGAAGTTTTTGCTACGCAGATGTAACACCTAAATTTTTTTTCCTGGCCTTCCCTATGTGCCTGATAAAGTAAATTTTCAATATTAAAGGTTAAAAAGTAAAAATAATGTCGTTAAATAAATGCGTTAGAGATTTGTAGAAAAATACATACCAGCCGCCGTAGAAGTACTTGGTAAATAATGACGCACGTTAGCAGGCAAAATGATTGACTCATTGAGCCAATCATAATGATGCAGCAAATATCGCTCATTATTCCGGGAACACTTTTCAGATATTCTCATGTAGGGCACCAAAAAACTAATCCAAATGAATTCACGAAGACTTTTTAGAGCGTCATCATGTGACCCTAAATCTAATCTTCGTGACAAATATTCAATCAAATATTTTTCTTGAAATTTAGTGATTTTCCCTTCATATCCGTTACTTTTTAATAGAGCTCACGACGCGTGATCTGGTGTGAAGGCATATCACAGCACGTTTGAGGAAAAACCTGTGTAACGGTCCACTAATTTAAGAAAATATAATATACAAACGATAAAAGAAAAAAATGATGGTACTTTGAAATAATAGTAAGCAGTAAGTACGCGTGGTAAAAGAAATTCCAAGAGAAGTTAACAGAACATATATGAACACTAATGAAAAAACTACGAAGCATAATATGGGTAAAAAACATCATTGTTGGGAAAGAAGAAATTAAGATAAATTGCTTACCTTAAAAAAGAGGTATACTTTTAATAAAATAAACAATACTGCTGTCACCACAGGGAACTGAAGCAGGAAATATGTCAGTATTTCACGAGCCAAATAACCAGATACTACGGGTTTTCCAAACTCACGAGAGCACAGGCACCACACTACTTCACCAAAACCAAACTACAACTGCCTGTCAATATGCATTTCTTAAAGGAAGGGCGCCAATGGAAATACCCGCTTATTTCCCGTCAACGGCAGCCCGGTGTCAGAAAACGTTCCTTTTCGTGCCACCCTCCTCGGGGAGTAAAGGCGGAGGGTGATGTTCGGGTTGGGGGAGGAGAGGGTGAAGAGAAAGAAGGGAATCCAAAATGTTGCCTTATTATGGAAAACTTGCATGGTACCCCGAGAACCCGCATTCTTTCTCAAGAGTTGAAAGACGTTCATAATTTGCAGCATGATTCCGAAAATTATCCAAAGAAAACCAAATGTAATGCAGTTACGCGTTCACAGATCCATTCTCTCGATCCAAGGTCCTCGCAAAATCTTCAGTTTAGAACCTTTAGAAATCAGTGACAACATGCATAGCCTGAAAAAGTTGAATTCGAGGAGTTAATGTCCACACAACTTGAACAACCCAACGGGGAACACTGTATTTCCAGGTCCCGCTGCGCGGAGCCGGGCCGCGACGCGCGATCGAAAAATCGAGTTTATTCTCGGCGTCGCAAACTTTTTTCAAATATTTTTACGGAATAATCTAGAAATATGTTTAGTTTATACTCTGATGAAGTATCCCAGAGACCATTTTCCGAATAAGGATTATATTGTCTACTTTATGTACAATTTTGTCTAAAAAAAAGGGTCCGCCATTTTGTGACATAATAGCACTCAAATATGAGCAAATATGTCTAAAAGTTATGCATAGTATAGGTGAAGTACCTTGTATATAAATGGTAATGTTTTTTATTTCATAAAAATCCTTGCATTACTCCTATATCTGCTCAACTTTTAAGATTTTCGAAGAAAAATGAGAGCGGGCGCTTTTTTGGAAATTTGGTCGTGTTTGAGCCTCTGTATCTAAGTAACGGGTAATACCTATGAGAAATGGCTTACCATTCCATAATCAATAATCACTTGTGTGTATATGTGCCAAGTTTCAAGTTGATATATCAAAAAAAGCAATTTTGGACTTTTGTCCGGCGATTTTCGATTTGAGCCCACTGTGCAGCGGTTCATATTTGCGAAAGCCTTAATTTCCGGCATTTCAAGGCAAACCTACTTGTGACTATTGACGGCAAATGTTATTCCTGGTTATTCCTTCAACTGGCCCTCTCGGTCGCGGGCCAAGCTGATACCAATTAATTAAGGTCGGATCCTACAGGATCAGTCGAGAATGGAAGCCACGAAATTAGGCACGGAACACTTCGTGGCATCCAATGGATGGCTCCAAACTTCAAGAAAAGTTGGAAGCTCACAACGTAAACTATCTCTGGGGAGGAGGCTGCGGTTAGCTCTGATGTGGTGGAGAGCCGGAGGATAGATCTGCCTTTTTAAGCGGCGAGGGCTTCAGCCCAAAAGACAATTTTTATCCTGATGAAGATAGTTCTTTTTAATTACCTGCTACCAGACCGCAGAGGCCTGCCATGGGGGGCATATGATTAAGGGGCGTTTCACGGTCCTCTTTTGCTCCAATTGTGATGGGTCCGAGAAGATGTCACGGTTGGTAGTCGGATAAATATGCCAAGCCCCGTTGTTTCAAAAATGTAATGCATATGTATTTCCCATATGTAAGCAGCAAGAATGCGTAGATGACTGCCGCTATACTCTGGCAGTGGTTAGCGGGAGTGAATACCCGAATGAGAGGAAAATTGGAAAACTGTGTTACTCCTAGACAAGTGTATGTGGCGACCGTAAATGCTGCCATCATCTTTTATATTGTTGCGAAGGAGGTCTTGCTGATTTTTTTGTGTTTATGTAACTAAGTCTTGGACTGAAATTGTAAGGGGTATTGCAAAAAATCTCTAATAAATTGAATCGATTATCGTGGAGATCTACTCACTTACCCATCTCCACATTCTCTATAGATATTGTGGGAGCGTTTATTCTAAGGAATCTGAAGGTATTTACTTACCCATATGGCACAAGTAGGCAGCAGAAACTGGACCAAGTTGTGATTTCTGCCGTCAAAAGGCATTATTTCACAATGCTCGCGTAGTTCATAATTGAAGAGTGGACAGTTGCACCAATGCCAAACTTCTAAAGCGGAATGTACTTCAGACTACGCATCGCCTATGTGAGGCTTGGAAGAACGTGACGCCACTGATTGTTTTGGAATTGTTTCTGTAGGGCCGGGTTTACATTCACCAGTGTTGCTGATGATGAAGCAGAGAACCCTAGCGAGTTCTGGGTGGGTTTACAGAGGACAACGGGATTTAAAGTGTCATTTCAGGAGTAAGTGTGGGTGGTCGAACACTTGGAAACTACTGTCGTTAATGACTCTGTAAGTGCGTCTGACTATGAGATGCAAGTAGTTTCTGCTGACGAAGATATGGCGTGTCCAAACTCTGTCTCAGTTAGTGCAGCGATGAAAGATATATTTTATGTTTTGGATGAATCCAGGAGTTAATGAGTTACTTTTGAGAGGTGGGGACTGCAATTGTGAAAAAAATTCGAGGATAGTCAAAGCAAACTTATTTTCTCTTGTATTTAAAAAAAACATTTGTGAGATAAAGATAATTTTTTTAAAAGGGCATTTGTTATATAAATTTCAAGGTATTTCTGGTAATAAACTTATGTTTTTATTGGCGCTTGGCAGTATTTCGCAGCAGTGTGATAAGTAATTGGATAGAAAATTCTGACTTAATGATTTATATTTCGAAGATTTCTGATGGAAATTCGGACACGATTATTTATCGTCCTAGCAGCTCTATATTTAGTTTACTGTGGATTGGTAATGCTTGTCTCTTCGTAATCTGTCTCAACAATGTAAAAACGTTTACAGTGGTCGCCTCAATGTCAAAAATGCCTGAATTTCTTATCATGAATAACCCATATGTAATGAAATTAAACTGATATCTGCTTCAGAGAAGTTCAATTTGCACCAAAAAGTGAATCTAAGGCATTTCATCATGGTATTTACTTCGTTAAAATTCACGCAGAGGACCGCAAGCATGTTATGCTTTTTTATCTCCGAGGAGAACATACCGATTTCAATAAAGATTAATGGATACCTGCACACATAAATTAGGTATTACATACATTATTTACGGAGCTTTGCTGTCTCAAACCTGAAATGTGTCGTGCACGTGGTCGTATTGAGATAAAGCTCACGTAAATGCTGAATGATAAATCTAAAACATTTCTCCGATGTAATGGGCGGGAAGTTTAAAGCCGCTGTTCAGGGTATGTATTATTAGCACGAACTAGCGTTATGTCCTGCTGATTCCTTGAGTAAATAGGGAGTTATTTCACGATCTTATCAGGTGAGGGCACAGAATGAATAAATGTAAGCGGTCATCTGTGAATGTTTTACCTTTATTTTGGTTTTTCCAATCACTTTCCCTGAAATTCCCGACATAGCACACAGTAGAGGATTATATCTTTTGCCCCTCGAGTGATGCAATGCATAATTAACCTCCGAACAACAAACTCCCAATCAACGACTGGCAAAATTTCAGTCCCGTGGATTTCGTTGATTTCAGATATCACTGTAACTGCAAATTAATGTTAAGTTTTCATGTGTGATCAAGTACATAACAGCTAATTTCTGAATACATATTAACCCTTAAGCTGCGGCAGCTACAGCGCATTTCATCCACCCTGTGCGGCAAATATCTATTCGGACGGCGCCTGTCTCTCCTTCCCACGGGCCGAGGCCGGGCAGTTATATGACCCATGTAACCTCTCGGGATCCCAGGGGGTGGGCACCGGAACTTGTTGAGGGATTAGTGGGACTTGGAACTAATTTTGAAAATTTGTTTACAGGCGTATATGTTAAAAACAAATATGACAATACTTTTTCTAGCTACTTTATGTTTAGTTTGATACCAAACACCAAAAAAATCCGTTGATAATTGAGCCGCACGCGAGCATAAGACAACTAACTTTTGAGACAACCGTAGCCTCTTGAGGGAGCAATCGGAAGAAAGGATCGCACCTCATTTCGGTGGTATGCGATCCCTAAAGAGCGTGGGAAGGGAGTGGTTTGGGTAAAAAGGGTGGATTCCCAGATGTCCATCGCTGGAAAGAAAGAGTTTGGGTCATAAAAATATGAAAGGACTGAGGAAGCAGGTAGACAGAAAGGGTCAAACGTACAAGAACGTTCTCTCCGCAGTTCCCGGTACACACGTACATGTACGTTTCCCGCAGCCTAAGGGTTAATTAGTGATGGGTTGAATGTAAAATTTATCTAACCTCAATTTCCGTTTTTAGAGAATTCTAAAACACCAAATCTCAATTCCTGCTTTCAGTAAATTGTTGATTCCGATTCCTTTTCAAAAGAAGTAAACAATCGTACAAAAGGAAACCTGGTCCATCATTATTTTTATTTTATATTTATTAACCCATAAAAAGCTCCAGTTTTACACTCCAACCAAAATCGAATATTTTAGCAGCATAGAAGAAATAAAATTTAGCAACAATGTGTACAACAAGTACTTTTTTTGATCTTTTAATCGAGACTGATAAAGACAGCTAAGTGAACACGAGTAACTTGTGAACTTTTACTTATGAGATGTAACATTCTTATTCTGTCACGATCTAATAAGTTTCTTTTATTTATAACCAAATTACTGGACTCTCTGAAATAATAATGATTCCAGATAATTCCAAAAGTATGAAGATATTACATTGCTACCAAAGTCAGCAGTGATGATATAACGAACAAATAATAGTTGCCATGGGGATTAGGAAGCCTTAAGAGTACCGTGGTGGTATTCACGCTGGCCCAGCAAGCCAAAGGTCCATGATTCTATTTCCGGTACTGGTGCATTATTTCTCAAGGCAATTTCTACAGTCCGAATGTGTTTTTGAAGAAGGCGATTTAAAACATTTCAATTATTATTTTTCGTCCTAATGTCAGGCTTTTTGCTGCTTCACAGGCACGGACCAAGGAACAAAGGTTGTGATCCTGTTTTCTGCGGCCGGAGTAAGAAAACAGTTCCTCTTGCTCCAAATTTAAAACTTCCATCCCATCCATTTATACATCCCATTATTTCCTCCCCTCCAAGGCTACCCATCGCCTATATCTTGAGCCTATCCATTCCACCTCAACCTTGCCGACAAACCCCCTCCTCCTCAACTGATTCACCACTGAGAACGCGCTTTGTTCCAGTCGAGACGGCAAGCAAGAGATATATCTGCGAACCTGCGGCATTCAGTCAATTTACATAGAGAGAGCTAAACCTCTAGCACTTATATTGTACTTTCTATGTGGAAGCTCTCATAACGGTCCCCTGGCCCTTGACTTGCTGGTTTGTAATTTGGCTGCTTTCCTTCATTGCAGCTAATGATTTATATTACTTGTTTTACGTTGAATGTCCACATTTGTCTCACCACAGCTTGGAAAGATTTTGTTCTAAACTGGCGTTATCGGCGATAAAATTTATTCCTTCCCTCGTTAAGGCCCTTGTACACGGGGCCACTGTAACTGGCCAGTAATGGCCGCCACCAAATGCCCTCCTACTGACCACGTGTACAAGGGTACTGGCGTCTTCTAAATCTATTACAACTGGCGGCCACTAAAGTAAATATGTTTGAGTTTTATGGCCAGTGAAGCGGCTAGTACAAGGTCACGTGACCAACTGGCGCCTATTACTGGACGGTTCCAAAGTGCAGTGGCCGCCAGTAGTGCTTCTGCAGTCATTGTGTGAGGTTATGTCGTGCTGTTTTGGCTGATAAGTGTGCTTTAAAGTCTCTTTCCAAAGTGAACGAAGAAGCAAAGCTGAGCATTAAAAAGTATTTCACCCTCACACTGCGTTTATTCAATATGGTTTGCAGTTCGACGCTCAAACTAACAGTAATTTCACTGACTGCTTCATTAGATGCCTCCTCGAACTCATAATCACTAAACTATTTATCATTATTATCCATATATACGCAAGTAACTCTGTGATCTCAACGAACTCTCTCGACACACTGGCGTCCAATAATAAAAAGTTATCGGAAGCCATTAATGACCTCGTGTAGAAGCTTACTGAACGGTAAGTTTAGTGGCCTCCACTTCGGGCCGCCACAACTGGTTGCTACTAATGGCTCCGTGTACAACGGGCTTTACGCTTCAGCATTAATAGGGATATTTTATTAATTAAATAGTAACTTTAGCCACAATAACTGGCAAAAGTGCAATAAAAAGGTTTGGAAAGTGCGAAGGTGTATCTTATACTTCGAAATAAACCGTCAAATTTAGGTTAATATCTAAAGACCGTTATCGGAAACACAATTATGTGATACTATTTCGGATAACACTTTAGTAAGTTTAATAACCTAGCTTTAAATATATTCGAACTCAAATCAATACTTTGGTTTGCTAGAAGTTATGCGAACAGATTTCAAGAATCAATGAACTCGTCCATGCCAGAGGTCGCGAGTCGTCTAAGAGATTCTAAATAGGGTCGAAGAATACATAGGGGAAATAATACATTAATAAGTACATTGTCGGTTAGGTAATGTACGGGGCGAAAGGAAGCATTAGTTGCACTTCCACATAGCGCACGAATCAGTTAATTAGAATGGCACTGTAGCATGAAGTTATACCTCAGATAACGCGCGACCGCAGCCGGGTTGACAGAATTATGAGGATCTCTTCCTATGATTCACTACTTGACAAAATGAAGATGAAAGAATAAGTTACATTACACAATAAGTAACACAGGTTAGTGTGTATATGCATAGGACAATTCGAACAACAAAATATGTATAGTATGAGAAAGTAAGAGTCGACCGTAGGAGAAGGACGTGGAAGGGACGAACGTAGCGTGAAGAAGGCAACTTCAAACTTTAAAGTATTCCCAAAAAAGAAGTATTCGTCAGAGAATCTTATAAAGATGGCAGACGTAGCGGTTGATATATTTACAGCGGTGTCCGGTAACGTGAGGACGACGCTCGTACCCAGCTGATTAAGGAGGGAAGGAGAAACGAAATCATACGCAATCAGACTCCAGAGATCGATATTTTGAAATGTGGAACAGTCAACAATAAATAACAAAGTCAATTAAATGATATTTTACACCCAAATCATTATATAAATCACGATAATATAGGTGAGTGAATCTGTAACAAATGACTCTCAAGAAAGAATGTAAATAACTATATAAGAGCATTTGCATTTTAAATAAAAGATTCTCATGCTTAACTGGTTATTGCTTATTCAAAGATACTCATTTAATTTAAGAACATGGAATAAAATACATGGTTGTATTTGTAAATTGGGCAAAATAGTAGATTAAAATCAAATTTGAGTTAGTTTTTGTTCCAAAACATTTTTTATTCTAATAAATGTGTTTGTTATTGCGTTAATGGCATGGGAAATGTTTTTTCTCTTATGTTATAACAGACCCTCGCTGGCATTCCTATCTTGTCATGTTGATGGGTCTTGCGTGCCTTAGCAAAACCTGAGAGCTATGCCGGCGAAAGCATAAGGTCCTGGTAGGGCCACTCAAGCCGGATAGGTCGAGTGGGACATGCCAGACAAAAAGAGTTCCTCCAGGTTGGGGGTTGGACGTGGGGCTAACAACCTCTTACCGTAAATAATGTGCTGTTTTGAAACCCATAAAGAAGCCACGGAATATGGACAAGACAATATACTCAGTATAACATAATTCAAGAGGTCCCATTAGATGGAGCTAGGTAAAACATTCATGTCAGATGCTTAAAATATAACACTCACCAGATCATCCATCTCAAGTGGTGAGTTCTCAACACTGGAAACATCGTCGTTCGAGGATTCACTCTCATGAGGGTTTTCTTCACTTCTGTTATTCTCTGCTTCTGACAATGATTCACTCGAGGTAACCTCTTCTTTCACCTTAGCCTGGAAGAAAGAATTCATCACCAACTTAGCACAAAAGATCACGTGCTATCCTCATTAAAATGGCAATATGCAAATTAAAAACAACCTAGGTCAGTATTAATTTTGTGATCAAACTAGGCGGTTTACTAAGATTTAAGTAGCAGTAGAATGCATCGCACTAGCACATTTTGAGGACCATCGTGTCATATTATACGTTCAAAAAAAACTTAATATATATTTCATTTGTTTTCATGAAAATTGCTAGTCACTGTTGGTTTTAAAAGGTATTAGGCGCCTATTTAACAAATCTACAAGTTACAAGGCCATTTTGCACGCTACAAATGTTTTTTTCACAAGTGATATTCATGGTTATGACTAATTGTGTTTCTTTATTCTGTAAGCTGCAAGTATTGGTAACATCTTAGGAAATTTCTACCAGTCCTCTGAACTGAGTAACTCAGAACGAATAACTGGGAAATTAATGATCAACTTGAGATCCCCTTTTCTCACCTATTACATAGGCTACAGCAAAGAATAAGGTATCAAAAATAGGATTTTTTCATCTACTTTAGTCGTAACATCCTCAGTTAACGTTAAACCACACACCAAAGGCATTTATGTACCGAATAGCAAGTGCTTAAAGAGTACACATCACACATTTTCAAATCTATCATATCCTACAATATGAAAGTTTTATGAATATTTGATGAAACCCATACAATGTTTACCTTTTGCTATGCAGTCCATAAGCCTCGTTGGGCCAAAATTTATACGCAGGCTGTTGATTGTGATTTTTGTAGAAATAGATGTAAAATGTAACATGTTTGAGATACTGCAATTTTTATAAAGAAGTGCAAGGTCTCAAAACAGAAAACCACCTCTCATTGCAAATTGAAACCACTGAATGTACAGAAATGGCACATTGAGTATCAGAATCTAACCGTTAAACAATGTCGTAAATGTAATTCTCCTTCAAATTGAAAAGCCTTTAAATTAGCATAGCATACTTTCATTGAAGGGAAAGGATGCAAGAAGAACACGTTACAACACCACTCACTTGGTACCAGTGATTATGTTGGCATGGGTATTTATGCGTAAAGGACTACCAGCGCCAACACCAGCAAGTGAGAAACTACATCCTTGCTAAGTGGATCATCTACATCATCAAGTACTTAACACTCTTGTCATCAGTCATAAACCATCTCTATATACTTGTTTATTTAAAAACTGCAAAATAGATTCAAAATAATTGCTCACCTTCTCCCCATGACCCCTGTCCATCTCCTTTCTCGAGACAGTTACTTCCCGGGTATAATCCTCATCAGCTGCTAAGACTGGAGTTTCTTCTTTCAAAATAAAGACCACTTCTACTTCATCATAGTCCTTCCTGCTGGTTTGACAGGTTGTTCTCTTCAGGATGGTCTTTGTTGGTTCCCTGCCGGACCATGATGGGGGCCTGGGTGCCAAGCAAGACTGAAAATGACAAGTTAGTCATCAGAGCAGGAGTGGTTATTCGTAGAGGGGATCGATAACTGAGGTCACAGAACATGTTTATCATTTGTGGAAGTAGAAATACAAATAAAAATTAGTACATATGTAGTTACTAAGTTCAGCATAATATTTAACCCTTTCACAGCTGTGAACGTACTTTAAAGTTTACACGATAGGCTTCTGTGAACGTATTTTATTGCTCGCGGACGATACCTTTCACTTTTCCGCCGCATGCAAAAGGTCATACTAAGGTAACCTGGCCACAGCCAAAAAGTTAAAAGTGAAGCATTCCATGTGCTAGAGAAAAATTCGATAATTTTCCAAAAACCTATTTTTTTAAAAGTATGTATTGCCATTTACAGTGATGTGTGAACTGTGCAACTATCTTATTATAGTTTGTCAAAATTGTTAAGAGCCTACAGGTAAGGATTTCAAAAAATTATCGAAATTGTTGAATGATTTCAAGAGGCCTCTATTTCTGGTTGTGAAAATACACATTCATGAAATATTTCAATGTATGGATTATGATAACACTTGTGAACTGCCCTACCGTATCCCTCACATGTATTTTTTCCTAGAACAATTCTGACACCAAATTTCTACTGCTTCCTTCGTCAATGCTAATCCTGACTCACCCCATTTTCCCCAACATACCACTAAGTGGGATGGAGTACTCTTTTCTACAATTCGATTTTCCCATGGGCCCAAGTCTGGTTTTCTCCCAAAAACAGATTCGCGGGGCGCTTGAAAGAGCCTTTTCTCCAGTCAGTATTCTGTAACGAGTTTCTACGATAGAAGGAGAAACACGAAACGCCCGGAGAGAACGCGTCGACCGACCCAAGTCTGTTACCCGGCGAAGCGCCTTCCGGGTGCCCCAGATGGGAGACAAGATGCGTCCCCCTTGGAAGGCCGACGTATATTTTCTCCTTAGGAGAAAAGTACGCATAACGACAGTGCTTTTAAGTTTTGACCAATGGCATAAGGGAGTTCACGATGATTTACTTCTGCTGGAAAATCAACAAATCCACCATCCATAAGAATAAAGTGAGTACTTTTCGCGTATTTTCACGTACATGAGTATACTATATACATTCTAAAAATTTCAAATTGAAAGAGCAATGAGGGTCAGCGCGTTAGCATGTATCTCATCCGCTTTTATTATTACAAAAGAAGCGTTTATCAATTACTTATATGAAATATCAATTTAAGACTATGTAAAAATTGACATGTAAACATAATGAGAAGCGGAGTCTTCAAATTTAATGTTTGAAGTTTAAACTTCCACCTTTAATAGTTCATAAGAAATTAAAATCTCTTGCGTTAATTACATCAAAGAAGAGTTTGAAATGTAGTAAATGTTCCTTTCGCGAAGCACACGTTGAATTAAAGCTTATGTCACGTATTACTATCTACGTTATTTTAATGACATTTCACATTTCACTCTATTTTTTGTAAGCTTCACGTTGATCGACAGCTTTAAGTGTATTTGAGTTTTCAGTTACGTAATACGTATCGTACTGAATCTCGATTGGGTACTATTTCAATGAAACATCATAATTTGGTTTATATTATAAATTAGTAATATAATTATAACCATCATTCAGGCCTTTCCAATTCACCGTAGTAGTACGGGTAGCACGTATGATTTAATGTGGATGCATATCGGTTTTCAGTGGGATGCGATGCTGTGTACACGGAAAAACGGGCTTTGCAACGATTATGCTCTGTCTTGTACTTGTTCGTAGTGTTTGTATATTCTAATTCATCCGTAAGTGTAACCATAGTCTTCTAGTATACTTCTCATGCATTATTTTACGCAAGGGTAGGAAGTCATCCCTAAACTTGCTCCACTGACAAAGAAGGCAATGTAGCTGTTCCTTAAATTGTTACGCTTATATTCCGAGATGTATTTTGATTAAACTCAAATTTCAAGTTGAAATATAAGTGTTTGGGATGCTGATATAATCCTTAACTACAAGATGAAAGAGTGGTGCGCGTCCCTAAGGTGGGTGGGAATTTGGGTAGCTCCTCGATAGTTCGCCGTGCCCTACAGGCTGCACGGGTTCACCCGATTGCAAACAGCGGCTGGACGATCAGGAGTTTGCCGGGAGGTCCATCTTCCGATGATGGGGCAGTGCCATTGCGTAAACCGGACGTTTGGAGGGTCGTATCTCGGCGGAGCGGTGGTAAGGTCACCCTGAAACGTGGGTCGGGAGATGCTGTGGCAAATCCCATTCCAGTTTCGAACATATACCAGTTGCTGTCAGATGGAAACTCCGAGGTATCTGACGTGCCTACTGCCACCCCGAGACCGGCACCTAGGAAGAGCCGTCAGAGTGGGAAGGGAGGGATTTTAGTGATAGGAAGCAGCAACGTCCGCCGTGTTATGGCCCCTTTGCGGGAAAGGGCAGGCCATGAGGGTGTGAGTGATCGTGTAACGTCATGGTGCATTCCGAGTGGCGGTGTCCCGCAGGTGACGCAGGCGATTGGTGCGGCGGTTCGGGGCACGAAGTGCTCCAGATTGTAGGTTGTGGCCCATGTCGGTGTCAACGACGCCATGGACCGTGGATCCGAGGAGATCCTGCGTTCCTTCAGGGAATTGGACTCCGAGGTGAAGCGGGTAAGTGGTGACGTGGGGGTCGGCATGACGCTCGCAATTTGTAGTCTGGTCCCGAGGATCGATCGTGGACCCCTGGTTTGGAGCCGAGTGGAAGGCATAAACCAGAGGCTGCGTCGCTTCTGTACGGACATCGGAGCCTCCTTCGTTGACCTTCGGCCGGCAATCCGATCGTGTCGGAACCCTCTGAACCGGTCTGGTGTCCATTACACGGCCGAGGCAGCTAAGTGTGTAGCTGGTAGTATTTTAGAACACTGCAGGCCTTTTTTAGGGTAGAGAGTATGGAAGAGAGTAGATCATGTAGTGGGTTATTAAGTAAAGGGGTCACCGTAAACATTGGTAGGAATGAGAGCTTTTTTCAAATTCAGAATGGCTTAAAATCCGAAAGAAATAGAAAACGTGGCTCAGGTGCATCAAAAACAAGTGTCATTAATGATATAAAAAACTCGATAGACAGGACTTGTAAGTCGTATCCCAGGGATTCCATTTCCATTGTGGTTGTTAATTGCCGTAGTATAAAAAACAAAGTCGCTGATTTTCACCATCTCGTTGGGAGCACGGAAGCTGATGTAGTAATAGGAACAGAAAGTTGGTTATCGAATGAAATTGCGGATACCGAGATCTTCCCAAAATCATATGCAATTTACAGAAAAGACAGAACAGCGAGAACAGGAGGAGGAGTATTTATCGCAGTCAAAGATGAGTTCGTCAGCAGAGCCGAAATATTTCCAGATAGTAATTTAGAAAGTGTGTGGTGTTCCATTAAATGCTCAACAAAAAGAATTTTTATTTGCTCATATTATAGACCACCCGATGCAGACTTAAATTCAGTTCTAGAGTTGGATAGACAGGTGAAGCGTCTCACACGTCCAAATAACGAAAATAATATAATTATCGGTGGCGATTTCAACGTTCCCTCGATTGACTGGAAGACATATAGTTTCAAAATTGGCGGCAAAGATAAAGAGTTGTGCGACACTCTACTCCACACATTCACTTTTAATTCCTTACATCAATTAGTCACAACACCGACCAGAGGAAACAACGTTCTAGATCTTTTGGCAACTAACATACCTGAAAGCGTCCTTAACGTAGTAACAGTGAACGGAATTAGCGATCACAGAGCAGTAAATGCTAGATTCCATATTAGCACTGACAAAAAGGCACCCATAAAGAGGAGGGTATATTTATTTCACAAGGCGGACTTCGAAGGCTTAAAACAAGAACTATTGACCTCGTATAAAATATTTAGTGATATTAGTGAAAACCGTTGTGCTGACTATACATGGAATACTTTTCGTAACATCACACAACTAGCGCAATACCAAGTAAACTTAAAAAGGTCAATACTGAACCTAGGTGGTATAATGCGGACGTCCGGAAATCTCTCAAGCGACAACGAATACGGCACGCAAAAATGAGGAACGTACGTCAGGATCTCCCCGAAGAGGAGTATAAGAAGTTATGCGACAAATACAAGAAAACGAAAACAGCAGCCAAGGCAGCCTTTCAAAATGCATTAACGAATTTCAAAAATAAAATATTGGGCGAATATTTAGAGGACAACCCAAAGGCTTTTTGGTCATACGTGAGGGAGGTTCAAGGCTGCAAACCAACAGTAACATCACTAAAGAACAATCTAGGAGAAAGAGCAAACGACAAATTAGATAAAGCAAATATCCTCAACGCCTTTTTTCATAGCGTCTATACCTAATGCTCTCCAAACGACACCACTACAATGCCTAGGCTATATAAGCACCCAATGCAGTCTATTAATATCACTAGTCGTGGAATAGAAAGTCATCTGAAATCCATTAATTCCAAGAAATCACCCGGTCCCGATCAAATTCCCGCCCGAGTTTATAAAGAATTAGCATCAGAAATAGCACCGTACCTTAAAATAATATTTGAAAAATCTCTAACACAACATCGTGTTCCTTACGAATGGAAAATCGCGAATGTTACACCAATATTTTAAAGTGGCGATAAGGAAGAGCCCAGTAACTATAGACTGATTTCCCTTACGTCTATCTCGTGCAAGATATTAGAACATATAATCGTCAGTTCGATTATGGGGTACTTGGATAGCCAAAACTTGTTAACGCCAAATCAGCACGGACTCCGGAAAGGCAGGTCATGCGAAACCCAGTTGGCCCTCTTCCTTCACGACATTCTTTCCTCGGGAGAAAAGCTTGTCCAAGTTGACGCAATATTTCTTGATTTTAAAAAAGCTTTCGATAAGGTCCCTCATTCAAAGTTACTCGTTAAGTTGGAAGCATACGGAATACACCACGACGTAATATGTTGGATAAAAGAGTTCTTAGCCGACTGCGAACAGAGGGTAGTTCTAGATGGCGTTAGCTCAGATGTAGTGAAAGTTACATCAGGTGTACCTCAGGGAAGTGTCATGGGTCCCTTATTGTTCCTTTTGTATATTAATGATATCACTACCGTTGTTACTAGCAAAATTCGGCTCTTCGCTGATGACGCAGTGTTGTACAGGGATCTAGACAATGAGTGGGACAAGATTGCGCTACAAAAAAACCTAGACGCTATAAATGAATGGTGCAATACTTGGCAGTTAGAATTGAATTTTAAAAAGTGCGTTGTTATGAATTTTTGGAAAAAGAATAACTCGGTTAACGATACGTACACAATTCATCAAACAGACTTATCAAATGTAGAGTCAGTTAAATACTTAGGTGTGACCATTACTCAGGACCTGTCTTGGGGGAAACACGTTCGGGAAATATGCGGACAGGCTAGTCGAAAATTGGGATTTATCAAGAGAATATTAGGAAAATGCGACGAGAAAGTTAAAGAGCGATGTTATTTTTCACTCGTGAGACCTCACTTGGAGTATGCCGCTAGCATATGGGACCCTTACGAAGTAGGACTAATCTTTGAAATAGATAGAATACAACGGAGAGCAGCAAGATTTGTGAAAGGTTGTTACGATAAACTTAGCAGTGTTACCGAATTGTTGAAGGAATTAGGGTGGGAATCTTTAACTGATCGAAGGGAGAAATACAGGTTAAATCTTCTGCGCAAACTCGGAGCAGACAGTTTTTTGCCGGACGTTCAACACATACTGCTAGAGCCAACGTACTACGGTAGAAGCGATCACAGGAATAAAATAAAGGAAATTGACTGCCGAACCGATAGATTAAAAATGTCATTTTTCCCACGTACAATAAGGGATCATAATAGTTGCGATAAATCAATCACTTGAAATTCCCACCCTCAATAGGTAGAGTAAAATTTTCACTTGTGTTTTACTAACACCACATAATTACTAACTCTTCACACCGGTCGATTAGCCCGGCATTATTTTATTTTGTTATTTGCATGACGTAGCATCTCGTAGTATTCATAAATTTACAGTATCAGTAATATTAACCACTAGATGTGTCTTTAGCATTTTTCTGCATGTTTGTATGTTCATTTACATATCACTCTCCCAGTTTCTGGTTGGACTGCGCACTGTTCTCATGACTGCTTTATGGCCTGCGCCTAGAGCCAGGGGGAGCGTGCGAGGTTCAGATTTGTTCTGGGATGAGTGCTGCATGCCTGGTGTGGAATCACCCTGTGCCACACACCCCAGTGGTGGCTTGCACGGTACATCGTAGATGTAGATGTACACTGTATCGACTAGAACGACATAAGCATATACCACGGCATATATCCACTCGATGTATGGATTACTGCCAGTGATACGTTTCCCCACGATGAAGAAACTCTCCCTTGGTGTTTGATATTTTACTTTGGGAGTGAAATGCTAGTTTGATATACATATATATATATATATATATATATATATATATATATATATATATATATATATATATATATATATATATATATATATATATATATGTTATCCTGAAAATATTTGTGAAAATCATCGAAGATCTTCCCTAAAAAAGCGGTGTATTTCACAATGTGTTACTGTGGCCCACCATTGGATATTTCATACAAGTTTTGTGGCATGTTTGGCGTTTACTTGAACTTTGGATGCTACATTTTTAAAATCCTTTTTCACCCTTGATCATCCAGACCATTCATCCTTGTCATAAATTGAAGTAAATTCAGCTATTGTATTTTTTCAGATTAAATTAATTTTCGGTTTTTCCTAGATAGTGAGATATCAACGCTTTTTCATCACATTTAATAAGCTGATATCACTTATTTTATCATTGAGAGCTGTCATAATAATAGATGGAAGTTGTCACGACAACAATTGACACGGCAATAAATATGGTAAGGGAGAATGCTCATGGCACAGTGGTGCATGTCTTGGAGGCAAGGGATGGTAGCTGAGAACAGAATGGAATGAGTAATGCACAAAAGGAACGGTGGTTAAAGGTAGTTATCTGGGACCATGCCACAGGTAGTCGCCAGTTGGGTGTGGTACACCCCGCGAAGGGTCGTAATCCGAGACCCTTTCCCGAGCACTCAAGTCCAATGCAGGCTTCTCTCCCCGACCCACACGGTGGGGGGCTACCGCAAAAAAAACTGACCATACGCAGTATTATTTAAACTTTAACAACTACGCCATATTGTAACAAATCCTATTTTACATCGTACTTCTGATAATTGTGCAAGCACGTACGTCTTTTAACTGTCGTTCTCCCATAAAAAATAACAGTTTTAAAGATTATGGTAAAAATGTTAGATTTTGGCGAAACAATGGCAACGTCGCAGTAAAATGGAGGTGGTTGCACGAAGTTTTAATACGATTCGGGTATTTTCTGACGCTTTCTTCATTGTGTGTACGTACGTCTATTGAGTTTAGTTTTGTTTTTGGTGTTATTGACGTCAATGAATGATATTTAACACTGCCTATACCAAACTGTTACCGCGGGAATGTTTCTTACATTATTTGTCGCCCATTTTCATAGGTAAATGAACACTTTTTTCCGCGATTGCATCAGAATTCCCTGATCCAAACACTTACGTCGTTGTCTTATCCCTAAAATAATAATTTAGAAAGGGCCGGTATTTATGTTGTTCAGTGGGGGTGTTCTTCAATTGATTGGTCCCTGGCTCACATCCGAAAAACACGGGAAGTGGGAAGGGTCCTTTTTTGGGGTCATGGAATTCACGTTTCCAAGTGCTGGAAAGGGTATATCCATCATCCCGATTCATGTTGTGTGGCCGCTAGATTATTTCCACAGCTTCTCTGATGATTCTACGGAATCACCTCTTTCTTTGGCCAGGATATTTGGTTTTTCGAAGTACAAGTTACTTTCTGTAGGAAATTTTATCAAATGTACTCTTCTACATCTACAAAATATCCTGCAAGCCCCTTCAAGGGCGCATGGCTGGCGAGTAGTCAGCAACACGCATTCCAATAAACCCTAAAGTTAGTGTAACTACGAATATTGATGCATTAGTATACATCGGTAATGCTTGTCACGAGGCGAAGGCTCACAAGCATGCACTACACTAAAGATATGCTACCTATGGTAGAGGGACCGTTATTATTAATGCATTCTTCAACTACATTAACGGACAAAGATTTAAGAACTGCGCTGAAAAAATGCACGGCGTGCTGTAAGTGCTAGGTAGCGGATAAAGATACAAGTATTAGGGAGTACTACTACTACTAAGAGCTACACTACCTATCGACAAACCTAGTTAACCCTCTCCCTGCCGAAGTTTAAATACCTCGATCAGCACTCCTTCCTAAGCCGCCCGAAACGGGCCGCTGGTTTTTAAAGCACTCCTTCATAACTCGCCCGAAACCGGCCGACTTGCCGTGCAATGCTAAGGGCGATCTTTTACGCCTTATAATCATCTGCTTTCTCTTCCAATTGTTTATCTTTGCCAACTCAAGCATCCTTCTATCTCCCAATCCTCAGAGACGAAGCAGTCTCGTTATATCTGTCACCATACTCTCATGTGCCAAAGGTCCATAATAAAGCAAAGCAAAACCCCATATATCTTTCAAATTGCGCCCAAGCGTCTCTTGGCTCACTTATTATCTCCAGGGAGGTTATTAGAGAAGATTCTCGAGTCATTTAAGAAGTCGTTATTGTTTTGAGGCCCAGTTAAAAGATAAGTGGTGAACGATGTTTTATCGAGTGAATGAACGACTTTATGGGACAAAAATGAAAGATAAAAATACAGACCTCCTCTGGCTGGCCATGGAGTAGCTCTCATCCACAGTGAGAATATTTTTCCTTCGGTGGTCTCCACCACAACCTCTCTCAGCCTTTCTTATCCCTAATGGTAAGCAGATAGAGCACATCCCAATGAAAAAATATCTTCCCAAAGACCCTCAGTTTTGAACATGACTTCTTTGAGAGAGGATGCTATTGCAGAGGAGGGAATAGAGTTGTTTTTTCAAGTGATTCAGATAGTTCAAGTTTTTTAAGTTCGGGAGAGTTCAGTGATAGTGTCGATTCGAGTGAATACGGATCGTGAGGTGAAGTTACCCCGAATACGAGTGATACCCAAGCTACGGTTCAGTTGCAAGACAGTTGGAAAGATAATTTAATTTTTATAGAGCCTTGTGATTTCAAAGAAGATATGGGGCCTACTCATGATTTGGCTGTTGGTAGTGATGAGTTTTCTTTTCTAAAATACATGTTAGGTGGTGGTATTATTCTTAAAACTGTCGAGAATAAAAATAAGTACGCAGAACATCTCCCACGTTCCACAGCAAAGGTTGACAGAGAGTGGGTAGACGTTACATACGACGAAATGGTGGCCTACATCGGAGTACTTGTGTACATGGGAATATTTGATATGCCAGAAAGCAGGAATTACTGGCATAGTCAAGATATTGACTGCGCAATTGTCCGAAATTGTATGATCTTTGGTAGATATACAAAAATTTCGAAATATTTCCATATAAGTGATATAACTAAAAAAAAGCAAAGTGAGGAGGGTTTTGATGTGTTGCAAAAAATAAGGCCAGTTCTTCATGTTATGGACAATTTCCACAAAAAGTTTAAACCAGGTCACGAGTTAAGCTTTGTCAAATCTATCAATGAATTAGTCGCCGATCTTACAAATTCAAGCCTGTCATGTGATTTTGGTGATATAAAAGATAGTTTAATTAAAAATATTTTGATTTGTGGTTTATCGGAGACTTTCGCACATGTTAAACAAAGTCTGTTAAGAGAAGGGGAGTTGAACCTCAATAGAGCGCTTAATATTTGTAAGGCCACAGAACTCTCTTCCCAACAGATTCAAATAATTGAGAATAAGGTCTCGATGCCGCGGTAACAAGCAGTCCACTGCGTTCGCCGGACGACAGCAGTCATCTTACATGGAAACGAAGAACGCTGGCCCAACCTCACCAAGGACAACTTCATTAAAGAAAAAGATGTGTGGTAGATGTGGACGCTATCATGAGAAAATTCCTAACAAGTGTGCAGCGTTAGGGCTAAGATGTCGTATCAGTCAAGAAATGAATCATTTAGGAAAATTCTGCAGATCTGTAAAATCTGTAGGCGAGATTAAACTGAATTCACAAGTCGATAATGAGTATAGTGATAGTATTCCTCATCATGTAAGTTCATTTCAGATATGTAATGTAAATATTAGAGAAAATGATCCAAAAATCTAGATGATACCTGTACAATGTGGTAAAGAAATGTTGAATTTTATTTAAGTACTGGTGCAGAAACTGACGTGATTTCTGTAAGTACAGCGAAGAGAGTTGGAGTTAATGTGAAACCAATACATACAATAAGTAATAATCTTAGACTAAATACTATTAGTGGTGAATTTCTCGACATACAGGGAACTTGTGTGTTGAAAGGGATATTTCCACAAGGTTCTCACCACACTTAGGAATCTATTGTAGTGATATAATATATTCTTCCTATTAAAGAAATGGCCACTTGAGTGAAGTACGAATTGATTTCTAAAAATGTTAATGTGGTGGAGGTAAAAAGAAGCCATAGATATAAGGTTTAAGAGTTACGGCTAGCTCAAGATTCTATGGCTAAAGAGCTTCCAGGGCTATTTACCGGGGATATAGGATGTCTTCTTAATAAATATTCTTTTATAATTGACTCTAATGTATGGCCTAGTATCAGTCCTTACAGAAAAATACCTTTTTCAACAGTTTGCAAATTGGAGAGGGAATTAAAAAACCTGGAAGCCCAGGGTGTCATTTGCAAAATAGTGGATCCTACAGAATGGTTTAACTCGATAGTCATAGCACAGAAAAGAATGGTAATCTGATAATATGTTTAGAGCCAAGATATTTAAATAAAGGAAACTAAGACCACGATATAAATTTTCAACATTAGAAGAAATTTCAGCAAACTTAAGTGGTTTATGCTATTATTCTATATTGGATGCTAGTTCAGGATTTTATATGATACAGTTGGATGAAAAAAGTTCCAAACTGTGTACATTTGCTGCACCTTCTGGGAGATACGAATTTTTGCGGTTATCAATGTGACTAACTTGTGCTCCTGAAATATTTAGTAGAGTAATGACACAAATATTTGAAGGTATGGAAGGAGTAGAATGTTATAAAGATGATATACTAGAGTGCGGAAAGTCGTAGCAAGAGCATGATACGCGTCTTAGGAATCCGTTGCAAGTAGCCAGACAAAATGTTATGAAACTCAAGTTGACAAATTTTCATTTGGTGTGAAAGAAATCAAGTTTATAGGACAGAAGATGTCATACGAGGGAATTAGTCCTGATGAGAATTAAGATAAAGCAATTTAACAAATTCAAAAACCTCAGAATAGAAAAGAGTTATAGAGATTTCTAGGCATAACAAATAATTTGTCTAAATTCATTGCTAATTACTCTGAATTAACTTCCTCACTAAGGGATCTCTTAAAAGTTAACTCCTTATGGATTTGGGATTCAAATAATGATATAGCTTTTCAAAAGCTTAAAGATACAATTCATGAAGCTCCCATTCTTAAATATTTTGACACTAATAAAGCAATGTTCTTGACAGTGGACAGTTGGGCTAATGGAGTAGGTGCAGTAATACTGCAAGATGGGAGGCCAGTTGCATATGCATCAAAGTCATTAACTAATGCACAACGTAACTCTGCAGTCATTGAAAAAGAAATGTATGCCATTGATTTTTGTTGTCGATTCAGCCAGTATATTTATGGAAAAAGGGTTATAGTGGGATCAGACCATCAACCTGTAGTCTCCAAATTTTAAAAACCATTAGCATCAGTTCCACCTAGAATACAGAGGATGATGTTGAAAATACTTTGTTATGATTTAGATATTCAATACAAACCTGGATCTGAAATGCATATTGCTGATGCATTGTCCAGAAGTCATTTACAGGAAAAATACACGAATTTATACGATCTTAATAAGGAAATCGTTGGTAACTTGAAGCTGAATTTTGATATGTTACCTATTTTTCATAATACATTTTAAAAATTCAAAACTGAAACTTAAAATGATGTAGTGCTTAGAACTGTTAAAAAATATATAGAAGAAGGGTGGCCAGATTGTAAAAAGTCGTTGGTTAAGCAGTCATTTTGGAATGTGCGTTATGATTGGCATAATATAAACGGGTTAATTGTTAAAAATGAAGCTGTAATTATTCCATAAACATTACACAAAGAAATGTTATCAAAATACATGAAGGTCACTTAGGAGTAGAATACTGTAAAAATGGAGTAAGGATTATTTTATACTGGCCTGGGATGAATTCTCAAATTGCGGATAAAGTCAAACAGTGCACGGAATATGCTAGTTTCAGCAATGATTATAGTAACTTGCCAATGATTCCACATGAGATACCTGATTTTCCTTGGCAAAAGCTAGGTGCAGATATTTTTTACTATGCAGGGAGAAATTATTTACTTATTGTTGATTTTTCAGTGTCTTTAGGTTGGAATCTGGAATTGAAGGCAAAGAGTGTGTTTTTAAAATTACATCATAAAGAAATAACTTCTGAATGTAATGTGTGTTTCAGAGCCTTTGAAAAGTGTCTTCCATATTGCTCTATCTATTGACAACTCTGAAATTGGTTATAAATACATGCAATGTTTCCATATATAGCTAAAAATGCATCCCATTAGAAATTAAGATGAATGGGTTGTGATTATAGTCTTTTGGGCTTAATTAGTGGTGCATTCGTCTTTCAGATTGGTACGAATGAGGAGGCTGATGCAAGTGAATCACTGTCAAAAGGACAGGCTTACAGCCAGACGAATCTTGCCAAGGATGAATGTGCAGGCATGGATGTGTCTAATTTCACATCTGATCCCTTATATCTGGTGAGGAAACTTCAGTCTGTGGTTCGAACAATCCAGCTTGCTCTATCTTAGGAGACTTCTTGGAGTTTTTTTATCGCATAATATAACCCCAAAGGTTTTCCTAACATATATATTACATTTGTTTGAGAAGGAAGGCAGCAGGCTTATAGTGTCTTGAGTTGATGATGCATTCCTTCTTATAAAGTGGTAATAAATTCAACAGATTCAGGCGAGATATCGTGGAACTTCTTCATAGTGTAAGAGAAACAATTGCACTTTTCCACATATTGCTTTAATGGGTACAACGCGTATTGGCTCACAAAGATATCATCCGGTACATCAGGTGTTGTCTTGTACCTGATGATAGCTCTGTGAGCCAAAACACGTTGTACGCGGCAATTTGTGGAAAAGTGCAACTGTTTTTCTTATATTTTACTTAGGTGTAAAAGCTGCCGATGATGAAGGGGAATCATTGTTGGAAGCAGAAACTCAATATCCAGGAAACGTTTCTGAGAGTCAACCCTTGGACGCAAACATTTCTATTCATGTGTATCAACATGTGGTATGTTTACCAGTTGAAATGGGGGACATGGTAAGTGCGCTTCTTACTATGATATGAAGTTTTCTGCTCCCTGAAAGGAAGCTGTTACAAAACGGCGTTAATGTTTCTACTTGAGAATAAAAGGAATATACTGTTAACATACAACATACTTTTAATAAGGCATTGCAACTAAGCAAGACGTAAGCAATCAAATGATTGAAATACTGTTACGAAAATTGCACGTTGTATATCTATTTGTCTTCATTTTATCTTCATTTATTTGTCATTCTCGACTTGCACATTATGTTATTGTTCTCCAGAATGCCTTGCAGTAACCCCGTTCACATGATTCATTAGAATATTTTATCCCCCTTAACTTGAAACCAACAGTATATGATGAAAACTTTCGTATTGATTCCATTCGTGATATTTAAAAAAACTGAAAATACATAGCAAGTGCAAGAACGAGTTAATTGAGGTAGCTATCATATGTCACAGTAATGTGACGGATTTCATCACGATTGAGAATGCCCTTGGTAAATTTACTGATTAAATATCTCATAGCTCTGGTAATTTGCGGAAACAAAAGCTTATTTAAAAGCAGCTCGGCGCAGGCCAAAAAGCAGTCAGGAGAACCGCGCACAGACAAACTAGAAATCGCGGCATGTACTTTCTCAATTTTTAGATAATTTTTTGGCCTCATTTTGGCAACATACTAGAAACCTTATATTCAACTCATCAACAGGCATGGCCTGGAACGGTATGATTTATTGAATACTATCATATTATGACTATTTCAGCAAATTTCCTTGCCAATTTCTCATTTCTTCCATGACTTTTCTAGGCTTTATAAACCGTTTCAAATCCTAAACTCACAAACCATTAGACTGTGCATAAAATTGTATTTTTTCTTACAAATTGTCAGAATTTGAAATATGAAAGCAATATTTTTGGCTGGTTCTCCACTTCCCATGGCTTTCCTAGGTATTTCAGGTTATTCTGGGTGAAGAAGCAACACCTAAAGTTTGGAGATTTTGGTGAAGTTTTAATAATTATTTCAAAATTTACAAACAATTGTATGGTATGAAGATATTCCTTTCACTGTTGCAATAACTTTTTTGTTTATACCCATATTGATTTACAAAGTCACAATTTTTACATATGTTCATCATGAACAATTCTTCTGCGCAACATTTTTCTCTAAATTTTATAGTTTTTTCACAATATCGTAAAGAACAGAAAGAAATGATTTTTTGATGTTATTGCCCAAAGAAAAAAACAATGACCCACTAAAAATTGCATAACATGTGTTTGTGCGCACCAGTGTATCTATTTTTGTTCCCTTAAAACCTCCCGCCATCTCCTTTCCCTCGTTCTCCTTATTTCGTCCCTATTTTGTTTTACCAAGAGGAGAGGACTAGCGCCCAGGAGTGTGTTATCCGCCAGGAGACACAGATACTTGATCGCCTGGAGGCAGGAGTGACGTGTGCGCGAGTACGTGTGTGTCGGGGAAGCGTGTTCTCTCCGGCGATGGTCGGTCGGAGGTGCGGCTGAATAAGGTGAGCGTCCTCTCATTCCCTATTCTTTTTCCTTCCCTTAGTTTTCATTCTGGTTACCCCTCTTTCCTTCTATCACCTTGTGCGTACGATCCTCGTGGTCCCGTATGCGTGAACGTTCATGGTGCCGAAACCCGGGAATAAGGAATGATAAGGCGATCATTTCTAAAAACGTTTACTAAATCTTAAATTCGTGTGCAGCTTAGGTGCCGATTTTAACTTAATTATCCGAAATGGCCGTCACCAGAGAGGTTTTTGACGCTCAAATCAAGCTACTTCGGTTTAAAAGAGACCAGTTTAAGGTGACTATCTTGGCCGCCTATTCCATAACGACCGAGTTAAGGAGATTGCAACTGGCTGAAATTTTTAGCCATACGAGATATGCAGCGTTTCGCATTCGGTGTTCACATTTGAAAGAGGTACATCAATCTTATCTGGGAACGCAGAGTGAAATCCTCGGATATTGCTGCATAAATAATCGTGTGGAAGTTTTTTCTACTGATTTGGAAAACGCCAAGAAGGTAGAAGACATGTTTTATTTTATTCTTTCGGTGTATTCCCGTATCTCTGAAAATCAAGCTGACAATGCAGGTGCTCCTTCTCATTCAGTGCCGATGCAGAAATGTAGGCTTCCAATAATCGAAGTGTCGAAGTTTTCTGGGGCAGTTTCAGAATGGCCCGCATTCCGCGATTTATTCAGAGCAGTCATACATGAACGAGAGGACATATATCGCATTGAGAAATTTTCCTATTTGAAATCGGCCTTGCAAGACAAGGCTCTTGCCTTAATTTCTTCCGTCCCATTTGGCGCCGTACACTATTCTTCCGCGTGGAAGGAAATGAATGATTATTTTGATAATCCCCGAGTGCTCGGGTTCAGTTATCTCGATAAGCTTTTGGGGATTTCGACAGCATCTTCCGGACAGTTACCTTTGTTGCAGCTATTTGTGACCACATTTTCTGAGATGCATGCCGCATTAAATACATAAAATAATTCAAATTTGGGTGAACCTTTTCTTTTCCGATTGGCAGCTCGGGCTGTGGACTTTTATACATTGTCCCGTTTTGAGGAAACAATGGAGGGGGAATTATTTCCTTCGGGGAGTCAACTAATTGATTTTGTGAAGAAAAAAATTAAAATTCTGCAAACCTCGGGTGGTAGCATTTTAAAGGATATAACCCTTCGCACTAAGCGAAGATTTTCGCAGTTTTCGCTGCCCGTCTCCGTTCGGGAAACGTCACCTAAGAGGGGCAGTAACGCATTCACCCGTGATAAATGCTTATTTTGTTCTGGCTCGCATTCTTTATTCCAATATTCCCAATTTTTTAATTTGGAGTTTGCTGCCCGCTCTGACTTTGCTCGTTCGAGAAAATTGTGTTTTAACTACCAGCGCCCAGGTCATTGGGCCCCGAAAAGTCAAGAGAGACATATGCGCTGTCAAAAATGTAAGCGTTATAACCACACGTCTCTTCACCTGTTTAGTGAACCTCAGGAGCGCTCCACTTCAACTCGGGTGCTCCCCCATTCAGTTCGTGAAAACAGGGGTAGTCGTGAGCCACATGGTTCTGTGAAGAATTCCAGTTCAGCCATGCCTTCGCCTCTTGAGTTGTCCTCACAGGCGGCTTCGTCTTCCGCGATGTTTTCCTCGATCGCTCAAACCGATCTTTCGCGGACAGCCAACTTGGGAACAGCTGTTGTATTATTTGAAGCGAGAAATGGGACTTTGAAGCCCAATAGGGCTTTGATTCATTCCGGGTCGCAGATCTCCGCAATTTCCTCCGCTGCCGTCGAACGCCTGGGGTTGACCGTAGCTGATTATCAGGGCAAACTTTTTCGCCTAGCTCAAACACCATTGAGAAAGCCAGAAGGACTTGTCTTCTGTGCACTTGCTCCTAGGAATACGTCATTGCCTATGCTACGCACAAATGCCGTAGTTCTTCCGAAAGTAATGAACAAACTTCCGACCGCTCCGCTTCCCTCTTTTATTTTTCAAAGTTTTGTCAATCTTCCCCTCGCAGATCCGGCGTTTGATAAACCATCGCCCGTGGATTTCTTGCTGAGGATGGATTAATTCCCCCACCTTTGCCTTGGTGGGCGGAAGAAATTATCAAATTCAGACAAAGTTGATGTTGAGTCAATTTTCGGATGGGTGATTATAGGAAGTATCCAATCTATATCACAATCACATTAGGATAACGCTGGGTCTTTCACTGTGTCTGAGGAGAGCGATATTCTTTATGTTCTGAAAAGGTTTTGGGAGGTAGAGGATGTGTCGGCTGAAATAGATCGTGATCTGGAGGAATTACGATGCAAGGCATTATTCAAAAGCACTCATTATCGAGATTCTAGTGGAGGATATGTCGTTTCACTGCCTTTCAAGGAACTCCCTCCTTCATTAGGGGAATCGTATTCTTACGCGGCCTCGCGGTGGATTAATTCGGAAATGGCAAGGCAAATATTCGGATTTTATGAAAGAATATGAATCGCTTGGGAATATGGTTAAATCGCAAGGTCGAGATTTGTATTATTGGCCGCATCATGCTGTCTGCAAGTCTCAAGTAGAGGGCTCAAAGATTCCAGTGGTATTTGATGCCTCGGCGCGCACATCATCAGGTAAATCGCTGAATGATGTTTTGTTGACCGGCCCAAAGCTTCAGGGTGATATCTTTGATATATTGACAAGTTTTCGAACGCATGCTATAGCGTTTATAGCAGAAATCACTAAAACGTACCGCCAAATTAGACTACATCCGAATGAATGCCGTTTCCAACATTTTGTGGTGAGTCAATCCTTCTGTTTCACTCGTGGATTTTGAATAGCAATCCGTTACTTACGGGATAGTTTATTCACCTTTTTTGCCATTCGTGTTTTACATCAATTGGCTCAGGACGAGGGACACAAGTTCCCACGTGCTTTGGCAGTACTCAGACGCGACACGTATTTCGACGATATAGTAACGGGAGCTGACTTGCTGTCTGATGCTTTGGAATTACAGCGTCAAATAATTGGTTTGCTTTCCTACGGCGGATTTCCTCTAGGAAAGTGAGCCAGTAATTCCTCAGAGTTACTAGTCAATCTTTCAGAGGAGGAATGCGTGACGAAGTCTTATGTTGACACTGCAGAACCTTCCTCCTTGAAATTTTTGGGTTTGTTTTGGTCACCCAAAGGTGGTACACTATCTTATCATGTGAATTTTGATACTATCGTCAACTCGAAAAGGAAACTTTTGTCAAACATCGCAAGAATTTTCGATCCTATAGGGGCCTTAGCTCCATTAGCAATTTGGGCAAAATCATTGATGCAGTTATTGTGGCTTGCAAATGTATCATGAGATGATCCTCTTCCGGAGGAAATAAAGAACCAATGGGATAATTTTGTGTCACAGAGCCATAACCTAGAGCACATTCGAATTCCCCGAAACATTTGTTCGCAGACGCCTTCTGATTACCACTTGCTCGGATTTTGCGACGAATCCGAAAAGGGGTATAGTGAGGTGGTTTATTTGAAAATAATACCGACTTCAGGAGAAAGGAAGGTTAATTTCCTGGCAGCCAAGGCTAAAGTAGCTCCTTTAAAATTGTTGACCATCCCAAAATTGGAATTGCTGGGAGCCCTTTTAATGGCAAAATTATTGACCCGCCTATCATCATCACTGCGCGAGAAAATTAACCTCACTAAAATTTATGCTTGGACTGACTCCCAAATTGTTCTAGCTTGGCTGAGGTTGCCTCTACACTTGCTTTAAATATTTGTAGCAAACAGAATTCGAACGATTCTTGGCATGATTCCGCTTTCGTCATGGAAGCATGTTGATACCTAAAGGAATCCCGCAGATTGTGCATCGCGCGGACTTACGCCTCGACAGCTGCTCTCGTGCGATTTTTATTGGAAGGGACCAAACTTTCTGAAGGACGATGATGCTCAGTGGTTATTTAAATGCTCTAGCCAAAAGATTGCGCCTGATCTTCCTGAATTGAAAGCACCTGTTTCTGTGATTTGTCTGGTGCAAGATTATTCCTCCTATGTGAGGCTATTTCGGGTGATGGCGTGTATTTGAGATTCAATGAGGCGATGAAAAGGGAACGAAGAAGTACAGAATTGCCGATTATAGGATCTGAGTGGACTATAGCTCTATTTCAGTTGGTGAAATTGGAACAACGTTTTCACGTCGAATCTATTGTCGACTCACTTCAGAAACGCAATCGCCTGCCGCTCAGTATTGCTCATCTTCGTCCCATATTGGATGACAATGGAATAATTATGGTGGGCGGTAGACTTACCTATTCTTTGTTACTGTCGTTAGGTAAACACCCTATGCTACTTCCTTAAGACTGTCATCTTTCACTTATTATCATTCGACACTACCATTTGGTATCTCTGAATGGTGGTACACGTGTAGTGGAAGCCTTAATTTGTAGGCAGTTTTGGATTATTTCGGTTCGGACCCCTATTAGATCGGAGATACTAAAATGTACTATTTGTTCACGCTATCGTGGAGCGACTTTGCATTCAATTATGTCGGACCTTCCGACTACTAGAGTTGTACCGCAACCAGCGTTTTCTTAAGCGGGAATCCATTATCATTATGGGGGTCCATTTTCCTACAAGCTTAGTAACAGGAAAAATGTCTCTTTGGGAAAGGCCTACTTATGTTAACTTGTTTGTTTTGTTTCAAAGGCGGTGCATTTGGAATTGGTTACGTCGCTATCCATTCCGGCATTCATTGCGGCCTTTCAATGATTCAATGCACGCCGAGGAACCCCACGCGTAACCCATTTTGATTGCGGCACTAACTTCGTCGGAGTAGATAGGTTTTTTACAGATTTGTACCGCTTGATTAGACAAGTTCCTCATAAATAAGCTTTGACTTCAATATCTCCTTCGTCGGGTATTCAGTGGAAGTATAATCCTCCTTCGGCACCTCATTTTGGCGGACTATGGGAAGCTGGTATAAAATCAGTAAAATACCATTTGCGCCGATTTCTTCAGGGTCATACTTTAATGTTCGAGGAATATGAGACGTTATTTTGTAAGATAGAAGCTGTTTTAAATTCTCGACCGCTAACTCCCTTATCATCTGATCCCTCGGAGGTTGATTGCCTAACGCCTGGTCATTTGTAAATAGGCCATCCACTAAAAGGACTGCCTGGACCCATTTCAGATGAATATACTCCGCTTCAAATTAGGTGGCGACTAGTAGAACAAATTTATCGCCACTTCTGGCGTCGCACAGTGGGCCAAAATCCAAAAAAGCTGGCCAAAAGTCGAAAAATGAAGTTCGCGCAAACCAACCAAAAACAGAGTGTTTATATTATTAATCATATACTCCTTAAGATAGGGTACTATACAGAGCATAGAATACGCCATGAAAAATTTTACAGCTGGTCAAAGTAGAGCATGTCAGGGTGATTTTGGCGATCGAAATTTTTCCGTGGAAAATAGCAAGATATAAAGCTTTATTAAAGAGTCGTTATTTGTAATGTTGATTTTAAAGTATTTTGATCCCAAAAATTGATCTTTATTGCATGAATGGAGATAAAGTTTGTTCCGTTTTATTTGTTTGTTAATATAACTTGCGATTCTAATTTTAACAACAATTTTTATTTAAAACCACCACACCACTCGGGCCACAGTGGCGGCCACTAGTGGGGTCTAAGCGAAGCAAGTATACAACTTCCGAGCAAAAAGACGACGGAATGCCAGTTCAATGACATTGGTAATTTGAATAGATGTTTTATGAATGACTTTTCATATTGATTTTTCCACATTCTACTTAAATGGCTAAATTCAATGTAAATCTTGTCGCAAATTGAAACTTCTCGCTACGTTGGCGATTGGCGAGTCTATGATGAGGAGGTCGTTGGGACGTTTCTCAGCAGAGTTATGGGCAAAAACATCTTTGAAATGATTTTCTATGAATTGCGGATTTCCCTTAGGCATCATGAGCAGGCTGTGGTCGAGGGATTTAGGGGAAGGCTCGTGGTCATGCACGTGCAGCGGCATGCGCCCACACCAGCTGGTTGAGGACTTGCGTCCCTCCGTGCTTGCTGGCCCCACAATGCTGGTTTTACAACCTTACCAATAATGACTCTTTTCTACTTCCCCTAATCCATTGGTAGCTATCTCAAGTAATGCTTTTTACACCTTTTTTTGCCTCTTTTTGCAGACTCTTGGCGCCACTTGTTCCGCCAAACGGAATGCTTAGTTAGTTTCCTTAGGGGTTTTCTGGTTGTTTTCGCGTACCACATGCATCAGTTGTTCTAAAGCGAGTGTCGCGTGAGCATCCACTGTAAGTGACTGCACTGTGGTTGCACAGATGCACCGAAACCAGGATGTGGCACCACAAACGGTGGTAACACAGTTAGACGCTGTTTTTCGGACCCTAAATTATCAGCAAATATTACCAGTAAGAGAAACTGACGACTATTTCAAATTAAAGAAAACATTGCTGCTGAAGTTTAGTGAGATTTTCAAGTTAATTTAATATTTTTCAGGGCTTCATGAACAACTGATTTCAAGGTTTTCAAATATTTTGAAAGCAATTTCAAGCAGTCGAGCACTAAATCACAGTGAGTTCAGAAAATAATGTCTAGCAACAGCGAAATTATACGTGAAGCAATATCCTTGGTATTATATGCCACCAACGGTGCACAAGCTCCTGATTCATGGTGCAGACATATCCAAGAAAGCAATTCTGGCCATCGGGCAGCCTCCAGAAGATTCCTTGAAATCAAGGATTAAGGATATTAGGAAATTACGGCAACAAAATACGCGGAGGGTATCAAGAGAGGCTACTAATAAATATATATTTCGGAGATTGCTGTTCACCTCTGATCCCTTGATATCTTCAATTTCATTTCAAAATAGTCAATCGAAGGAAGATTTAGATCCAGAAGTGAAAAAACTAATTGACTATGGGAATGACGAATGTGAAGATGTGAGTGATGACGAGTCATCAGAGGTTGAGTGACACTTTTTATCAATATTATTATTCAAAATATTTATTCAAGTTTTTTATAATAATATTATTGAAAAATATTTGTTTAATATTAAAATTTAAATAATAAATTATTATGGTCTCTGCCTCTGGCTTAAATTTATGTTGAATCCTGATCCCAGTAGTGCGACAAAAGTATAGCAAAATGAAAATGACTGGAACATAGCCAATTTCATACTAATTTTACAATAAAAAATTAATTAAATGATTATTTTTTTGTGAAAATGTAATCTACTTAAGCTATAGCTAACAGTTGTAGACATTTAACTTGATGCAAGTTCATTTTCATCGAGAAACATATTTTCAATTCCTCCCATTCCGTTGCAGTACCTAGTCATAATTTGTTAAAATGTATTATGCATTAAAATTCTGCTTGGACAATTTTTTACGGATTTTATAGCTCCTAGCATTATTAATTACAGTATTTTCATAATTATCAGTGGAAATTTTGAATTATAATTAGACCACTCAACCATGGAAATTAAGCTGTCATTGCATATTTAATGTTTATGCAATTAATAGTGCTGTATCCATAAGATATATTGAAAAAATAATGATAAAATCATGTTTATCTGCCCAAAATACCTTAGAAATGCATTTCATGTTGCATATGGACTGGTAATTATAAGAGTTATTAATTTTGGCCAGCTTTTTTTCAGTTTGGCCCACTGTGCGTCGGTGGTCGTGGGAATATCTGCATACCTTACAGCAGCGAGCAAAATGGACGCAAATGTCTCCTAATATTAAAATCGGTGAGTTGTTTTTAATACACGATCCGAAACTCCCCCCTTCTCAATGGAGAATGGGGCGTGTTATTCAAACATTTCATGATTCCACGGGCGTTATTAGAGTCGCGGAATAACAGTGTTCATAGTGTAAATTAAAAAGGCCGGTGGTAAAGTTGGTGCCTCTACCAACTTCAGAATAGGTTCCATTTAGTCATCGGAGTTAAGACTTGATTTTCGTTTTCGCAAGTAGCGCGTTACTTTTCAGTTATTATCTTCTAATTTCCTTTTATTCCCTATCCATGGCCTAATGCACATCCTGTAGTAAGTCTTCCAGATGGGTCTCTGGAAGTGAAACTATAGAACCCCATACCCAGCAATGGATAGGACTTAGTTTAATTAGTTAGTTAATTACAGTTTGTTTATTGTTTTAGTGAATTTCGCGGAAATTCAGGTGGCCGGTATGTTCGTTCGCACCAGCGTGAGTCCCTATTTTTGTTCCTTTTAAACCTCCCACCATCTCCTTTCCCTCGTTCTCCTTATTTATCCCTGTTTTGTTTTACCAAGATGCTCACGAAGATTAGCGCCCAGGAGTGTGATATGCGCCAGGAGACAGATACTTGATCGCCTGGAGGCAGGAGTGACGTGTGCGCGAGTACGTGTGTGTCGGGGAAGCGTGTTCTATCCGGCGATGGTCGGTCGGAGGTGTGGCTGAATAAGGTGAGCGTCCTCTCATTCCCTATTCTTTTTCCTTCCCTTAGTTTTCATTCCGTTTACCCCTCTTTCCTTCTATCACGTTGTGCGTAAAATCCTGGTGGTCCTGTATGCGTGAGTGTTCACAGTCGAATACTACCTACGTATTCAATATTATTGATACCTCCCAACGTTAAAACATATATTTTTATTTTCATTTTTTTATGCATGTTAATATGAATTGCGTAGCAAACGAGTTAGTTTCCCTTGCTTGAGCATTTGACCATGCTTCGTACCTATTGTAGACACTTGCAATTATCTCGTACAAAGTATTGCGTTCGGAAGAAATTTACTCGTGATAACAATTACATCCTTCACTCTAGCTCTTAAGTATGACAAATAGTCGACAATGGTTTTTAATTTTAGACTCTAAAGAGAATAAATGAAGATTAAAATATAATAAGAAATTTAGGAAATGTTGGTTCACTCTTTCGCTGAAAATATTCGAGGAAAGAAACCATAAAATTTCATTTTTTCACCAACTATTTACGTCCTCCTTAACTTCCTTATTTATCTCCAAAAGTGTTATTCTGTCACGTGTATCATATGTTCCTAAAACGCAACTGATATTTCTATTGTCGCCACTTCAAATAATAAATCACTCTTAGTCCCACTGACAAACACCTGACATGAGCATCAACTGAAAGAATTGATCAAATGAATTGGCAAAATAAGTGCACAGGCTCCAAGTCTTCATTGGTTCAAAACATAGTCGGTTCATCTGCTGTATCACTCTATGGTCACCCACATTAGTTTTTCTAAATGACTACCCATTTTCTTTACATTTTGTTTAATTCACAAAATAAATCCTTCTGCCCCGAGTCCTCAGAGCTTGCATGTATTTCAAGGTGTGTCCTCATTAATGTATAAATTCGAAATTTGGTCTTGATATGCAAAAATATTGACAGTTGGTATTTTGTTTAAAAGTGGATACAAATTGTAATTTATTCCTGTTACGCAAGGGGTTTCTGAATGTTAAAAAAATTAAGTTTAGGCAGATCAATAATAATACTTTTATTTAAGTATTTATTTTAACATCATTGATCCGTATACTATGCAACTATTTGGATAAGAAAGAAATTATTCAGCAAATAACTGTCATTCTACAAAGTAAGTCGTAAGTTTAAATAAAATTGTAATAATTTACAAATTTTCAAAGCATGTTGCATTGCATAGTTTTTTATAAAGCTTAAGCCCTAATAAAATAGAGGAAGATACAGAATTATCCATAGGAAAATGACACTTACCACATTTTCCACCAACGATGGCACAATTACGACCTTGGAAACTGATGTCAGTCGTGACTCATCCTCAGGAATGGCCTTTACTCCCTCAGCTTCTTCCCTAGTCAGTGATTGACTTCCTGAGTCATCTTCTTTCTTATCACCACACTGGGAAATGGAATGCATTCTTGGTTTATACTCCAAGAAAGCCACAAAATCCATTCTTTGCTAAAAAAATAATTGGTCTACGTCCCTTATAAATCAAGAGTCCAATAAGCATCTCTTTACAAGCATAATTATGAAAGATCAAGCCACCACAACTGATAAGAATAAAATAGATTTTTCTACTATATTATTTGATAAATTCATAAGACAATGTAATATATTATGCCAGCATTGCTTTCAAAGTGTTCATACCTGTGATCAAATCCATTATAGCAAATTTATCAGTGTTTGTCAAATTTTTGTTAATGATTATTAATTGTTCTGGGTGCATACTAATAACATTTACTCAGGAGGAAATATAAAAGGGAATCCAAGGCAAGCAATAGTCATGTCACCCCTTTTTAAATTTTTTTAGGATTAAAGTAACAGATTACAATTTCTCATTGACTTGTAATTTTACTGATTAAATTCAAAACATACAAAGTACACAATTTTATATTTCTTACGACATTTCTACACTAAAGACACATGATATTTGAAAAATAAAGTCTCCCTAGAGTGTATACTCATGCCGTCGTCCATGAAAAATGGTTGTAACAAAAATTAACAGATAACTCAAAAAATATAAATGAGGAAAGAGGCTAATATTACAGTATGTATGATAGCAAAATGAGATTTAAGATCAGGCCAAATTCATTCAAACTACCTTAGAAGGAAAATAAATGGATAAAAGCCTAGCTGTACTCACCGATTGGACATTATCTGCATTCTCATCTTCTGACGAACTATCGAGGATTAGTCTATAGTTATAATCTTCCTCATCATCCTGCAACTCCAGTGACCTAGTAGACTCTATATCTTCAGTATCAATGAGAGCCTAAATTAAAGACAATATTTAATGACTGCAGTTATTCCAATTTATAATTGTCCTTCGAAAGCAAAAACTGCTGTCAGCAAACTGCTGTCACTGAACAGCAAAAACCAAGTGGTAAAATGCAAAGGACTTTGGGAATGCACTGAATGTTAATTACTTTGCTGACCAGGGTTTTAGAACTTAAGCAATTCAGGTGTACCTGCTTAGTATATTTTACCATGTTCATCATTCACGACGATCCTGGGCTACGCTTGCCATAAGAACAGACAACTAGTGCTTCTACATACACGTGGTAAAAATACGTCAAATAAATAAGTGGCTGCAGCTATCACAATGGCATTTCTCGTGAAAATGAAAACGCCAAGAAATGATAGTCTACTGGCAAATATATGTTTATCAGGTAATGCAGGAACATCATCAGTTCTTAAATTTAACAATGGGAGAATAATTAATATGCAATCTAATTAGTACTCACGAAGTTCACAACCCTAGCCATATCGGATGACATGATAAAATAGTATGACTGGTACCCTAGTAGCAGAGGACGTTGTCACAACGTCCTCTGCTACTAGGGATGGGAGTTTTAAAGGAAAAGGTTTTTCCTGATTATCTAGGAAAGCACTGTCTGTGGACAAATAATCAACATTAATTAAACAGATAAAATATTTCTCCAATGGCCGTAAAATATATGCACCACTCGTCAAAAAATTAAATACTTACTGTGTTGGTTTGCGGGAATGAGGTTCCACAACAGGGACCAACCACAGCCTCTCCACCAGAATACCCTCCTGTGGTAGTTTACGGGAAAAAAATTTCCTCGCCAGGGACTACCACAGACACACACACAACCCAATTGGAATCCTTTGTAGGCTAATGAGACCTAGCTCAGGATTCCTGGGTTATAACCTGGGATCCTTCGGAGAGCTGTAGTGACTCTACTAAGGCTGCCAAGTTATTTACACAACCACACACGCAATCATACAAAACACTCACTCACACACACAGCAGGGCCCCAGATTTCTGGGAGAACAGCTCAAAAAGAGCGTTGTCAAATAGAAAAACAACAAACAGGGAACGAGGGTGAAATTCGTATACGCGTATTTCGACCACAAAGTGGTCCTCTTCAGCGAGCTGAAGGGAAAAACACTAGCAACACGAGGTTGAAAGTGAATGAAGAGGAGGACAAACCTAGAATAAATAGGGAAGGGACAAAAGGGTTAGGAAGCGGGGGGGGGGGGTAAATTGGTAACGGCTAAAAGGTCATTGGTGAGCAGTGGGAATGTGGGTGAAGTGGAGAGTGGGGGAGGCGAGGAGGGGTGGGAGAAAGGGAGCCAATGGCCAATAGATGTGGTAGTGAAGGAACGTAACCGTTGAAGTAAGGAAGGGGGGTGGGAGTCATGGTGACCGTTGGCGGGAAGGGGGGGTGGAAGCTAATGACCGTTGTAGTGAGTCAAGAGGGGGGGGAAGGGGAAACAAAACAAACTGACCGTTGAAGTGAAGCGTGGGGATTGCAACTGATGAAAAATGTTTTAAATTTAAAACTAAATGTGGTCAGAGAGTGCCTAGAAAATTGCAAAAACGGTGAAAATGGAGAACTTCTTATTCTATAATAGAAAATAATGGAGAGAAAGAAATCGGGCCTTTGTCGTTGTTAAGAAGGTTTTTTCTAAGTTTGTATATATATAAGCTTTCATAGGCGTCAAGTAAATGATTATCTGTTTGTTTGATGAGTTGAAGGTTTTGTTCTGATGTTTCGTGTTCTGTGTCGATTAAATGTTGTGCCATGCTGGATTTTTCCGGTCGGTTGAATCTGTAATGAAAATGTGAAAAAAATATCTTGCTCCTCATGCGACCTGGCATACGTAGGGCAAACCCGTAGAAACATTAAAACCAGATTTAAAGAACACATGGCCCATTGCACTGCAAAATGAGTGCATTCAGCCAAGAGAGACAAGCCTACGATAAGAAACTGAAGAAATATTTCATCAGAAAAGAAATAAGGTTAATATGCACTTTTGTCTCGCCAGTCCGAAAGCATTTTAACCTACTTAGGACAGACCTTTTGCTAGCAAATTATGTAGACATTTTCTACACACTATCCATATTGAATACCATATTTTATTTGTGCAACTACGCGAATATCAAGGGAAAAGTAAAGTGTCAAACATGAGAAGTGAAAGTTTTTCTCTCCGCAATCTTGAACGAAGTGAAGTTTTCACTTCTCCCTCAAAAGATGGCACAGTAGTCTAGCATATGCTCTTCTACTCTACATTTTTGTGCAAACAAGAGACCCTCCCAGCCTGAAGACCGACGGAGCAACCAAAAACGGTTAAGTGAATCTTTCACATTTTCGGCGAAAAAGAAGCAACGATTGACAAGGCCTACTAACAAGTTAAGTGTGTAAGTTATGTGTGTATTTTCCTACAGCTCTAAACATCGTCAGTCAAATTAAATAAGAAAAGTGCTCGTATACGTAATAAAACTGTCAGCCATAACGCTCTGCGACTCAGCTACAAAAGTACGCATTGGGAGTTAATGACGGCGCCGTTAGCCGAATTCTAAACGAAACTAACCGTGACCATAAAATCTCCACCAAGGATCATATTTAAGACTCGTATTTTCAGCACTTTTGAAGTAAAACTTCATCAACGTACTAAAATTCCGAGGTGATATTTTCACAGCGATTTACAGCTTATCGTGTCGTGACACGTTTGCGACCCGCACAACCTGCTTTCAATCATTTTTGAAAGTTTTGCTCGAATCCATGGATTCGATAAGACTCAGTCGAATACTAACCACATCATCAAAATTAATGATACCTCCCACAGTTAAAAAGATATTTTCATTTTCATTTTTATAACCTTTTCACTATGACCCAGACAGCACATAAAACTTTGCACCTTTATACGATGGTGGACAATTAGAATACAAGAATGGCCATGTGGAATATTCGCAAGAGAATTTTAGGAATATGCAAGCACTAGTTCTCGAGAGAATGAGTAAACATTTTATAATTATCCTGGCACATAACATGCAGCATTAAAAGAACGTCATGAATGCGCGTAACTCTTTGCAAGGAGCTTAAATAACTTAAAGCGGTACTACCCTGTGAACACAAAAAGCTGCAGCAGCGCTGCACAAGGATGTCAAGGTTGTGCGCGCAACTTGCATTGAAGGAAGCGCTGCCACAGCGTCTCTGCAGCGATATTTCGGAGCGCGCTGCCAAAACGTGCTGCTGCAGCGCATCAAGTGTATGTGTGATGAATTCCAGCAACACGCTGATGATGCGCTACCAACGCATGTTCGTGAAGCATGAAGCCACCGCCGAAAGAACATGGGTTCTTTAACCCCTCCCTTAACACGAAGCTATGAGTAGGTTGAATTGTTATTGATAGTATGTTTTCAGGCACCTGTTTTATCATATGTATCAAGATAATTTAAAATAAGTTGAAAAGATACCTATTGATGTAGAGTACGAAATTAGGTTCTCAGAATGGAACACGCAGTTTTATGACCCTCCCGTATTTATCGGTGTCAGTTCCAATTTCCACAATTTTTCGGATAAAACATTATTCATAGGGCACGCACTTGCATTAGGAGCTACATCAGATGCAGACAGCCACGATACATTTCGCGCCTAGTTTGAATGGTATGGGTTGTACAATTGAATAAGAGATGGCGCTGACTTCCGTTGATATCTCAGATGAACTGTAGATTGTTGCTGCGCAAAGTGCAACTTTTAGTGAACAGTTTTTCATCACATTTTTATTTTCAAAATTTCAGCTTTATCACAAGGCACAATATATGTCATCGTAGCTTTCATGATAATCCAGTAAAAAGTACATATCTTTGGCTCTCGACATACGCAGCCGTGAGGGACTCAATCAAATGGATTGGATACAATACTGTGTGCATCTCGTGAAGTTATGCCGGGCCGAGTTGGTCTAACTTTGAGTATAGCTTCTTTAGAAATGAACACTTTAGCGGTTTTCGTTCCCAGGTAACGGATAATTCTACATGCTGTTATGATTGTTATTTCCTTTAGGTTATTTTTAATTTTAGGTACCTATTATACTTTGAAGAAGAGGTCGAGCAGGTCGAGTATAATATTTTTGGGGCTGTGGCTCGTCATGTTAGAGGTAGTGGGAGGTTTGCCCAGAGATCATAAATAATAAGGCATTTGGAATTAATTATAAAATTATAACGACGACGTTGCCGCAGCGTGGTGGAAGCGTTACTGCAGCGCTGTTCATGCACTTTAATAGCGCTGCTGCAGCGCCTCTGTAGCACTGCTGACACGGGAATATCGAAAATTTGAAGGTATCGGGCATGCTGAAGCAGCAAGTCCGCATCGGCTGAGACATCCGCATCAAAATGCTGCTGCCGCGCTTCAGCAGCATTTTGTGTTTACGGGGTAGTATCTGCTCGTGCACAATTGGTACAGAATACTAGTATCTTGACCTGACAGGTCTTGTCTATGGTGCCATGGAACTATTTGTAGGCGCGGAGGCTCACTGTGGAGCGGTCAGAGACTCGTCCGCTGTTCGTTTACTTTGTAAAGTGAGTTTGTTCCTGTGCTTCCCAATATATTAGTCTGAAATCAGAGGAATATACTTATATATCATTTAAAACAGTTGTGTTAAATACCCTACATTCGGGTAATTTTAGTGAAGAATTGGTTTATTTTTACTGTAGTGGCATTATTTTTCATGCATCGTTAATTAATGTGCGGTTCTTTGTGTTCAAACTCATCGTCCATTAGGCATACGCAAAGTTTTCCTGGAGGATTTCCACTCAATTAGATAGCCAAATTAATTACCAACTAAGTGCTTTCGGTGATAGATATGTATTTCATTATCGTATGACGTCATCTTCTTATCGAAGTCATAATTTGGCCAGAAGACTGTGAGAGAGTTTTTTGAAAGGAGCAATGCCCACTTGTCGACGGTTTTCAAGATTGTGGAGTTCTAAAAAGAGATTCCCAGCAAATAAAAGTATCTCATTGTGATAGAAAGGTGAGTGGATATAGTTTTCTTGAATATCAATTTCAATATCTATTTTGGAGCCTTGATGCAATCATTTTAATGCTGGAGACATTTATATGTGATGCCTTTCAATTCGTAGATGTGATAGAACACATTTTAAAACTGAGATAAACTAATAATTCCATATCTATTGTAGCATGAAAAACATATGATAATGATAACATTTAATGATTTACTGATTTGTTTCAAATCGTTCTTAATTTGGTTAATGGTATTGTAAATCCAATTACTCCGTTGTTAGTTAACCTTAATACAATTTTAATTTTGGCGTAGGTCTCAAAGTTGTTCTCCCCCCGATGATGAGTAGTTCTTGCATTTAAAGAAATTTAATGTTCTTTTTATACCTTTATTATTATTTTTCGTTGGAAGAAAATAATTAAATGCATTTTTTCTCAAAATTCAAAATACAATTGCTAGACTAGACTTTTACTAACACAATTCGAATAAGGATTAATTGACATGATTTATTAATTAATTAGTCGGTGTGACCTAACACCCGGTAAATAAACAAATAAGATAACAATGCGTAGTTAGGGCGCACATAAATAAGTAAATAGTAGTGAAAAAACAAACAAGGGTACAAAAGGTCGTAACTAGAGACGCGAGGAGAGTGAGATATATGGTGGAAGCAGAAAGGAGTTCGAACGAGTAAAAGGCGAAAAGGAGAAGGAAAAAAGGGAGTAAAAGTGGGGGAAAAAGTGTCGGATTGTCAAAAAGTGACGGGAAGAATTTTAGAGGCAGTTCTAAGTAAGGGAAGCTGAAAGAACCTGAGAGGAAGGACGAAACGGAGGGAATCACGGCGGTAGCGGCAGACGCACGGCGGGCCGGAGAAACAGATCTCCGCTAGGACCACGAGAGTTGGGAAATAAAGAACTGGATATTGATAAGGCTTTGAACTTTATGTAAATTGGGCCCAATCGACCTTTTATTAAATTAAAAGGTAACTTTTGAACATAAGTGATGTCTGCATGATGTTTATATATGATACTTAAAATAATATCTAAGGTAACACCAACCAGAGAAGGTGAGGGTTACATCGGTAAGGACCCTTAACGACTTTTCTTAATGCATTCGCATTAAATATATATAATTGTCTGTGAAATTTCAAATGCAGCATTTATTAGTATTTTTAAATGCATAAAAACGTTATTTTATGTGGAAGGAAGATATGGTGAATGTAGAAAGTGTATTTTATGTATTTCAGAACAAATGTATACATGTGATGGCGAAAAAAACCCATTCCCAAGCATTGATATACGTTTTTAATTGGTTATATATTTTTTATTCACAGCTGGATGTGCTTACCTGAAATGACTGCATTCATATTTGTTTTTATCTCTTCAAGGGAGGAAATACGTACGAAACAATAAATGCTGATTTTAGCTTGGACATATTCTGACATGTGCTTCAAAGACTGTTATGTATTATTGCTTTAAATAAAAATAAGTAATTATTATTGCTTCCTAATAACTAAGAAATTTAATAAATTATGACAATTGACAACGTATTATACACGTTTTCTTAAACGTATTTTGGGCTTAAGAGTGGAAAAGTACACAGACTAAGGGGCGCTATAACACGGGGTCTTTGCCCCCTCAGCCCTCCCCCCTGACTACGCTATTGTACCAATAGGCTATGGATATAATCCATGGCCTTGCCTCAAGCTATGCATCGCCTGCATGTGGCTGTGAGGTTTACAGGAGACGATAGGAATATAAGCGTCATTTGAGGAGTATGTGGGGATGGATGCAAACTTAAAAACAGTTTCATTGTGTCCGGGGTACATTGACCATAGTTCAAAATCGGTACCTTGATATTTTTCCAATTTTTCCATCACTTTTAATCCATGCCCATTCAGTTGAAGCTAAAAACTCAAACACAAACATTGAATGCACCAGCTGGTCAAGGAGAACGATATCAGGTGGATAATGCTATAAGAAATATTCCCTAGAATTAATTGAACCCTTCCCCCAGAATAAGTAAAAACTTTCTTTTTGCATTCGGAAAACCCAGAAATGGTGTATGTACGCCTAAGTTAACCACTTTCACTTCCCAATATATCGGTAAAAGTGATCAAGCCATCAATATAAGGGCTCAGGAACAAAAAAGGTGTTGGTTTGAGGGAGATTTCTCGTCATCCTTAGCTAAACATCTAATCAAGAGGGACCACGAAAACGATTTTGCGCCGGAAGTGCTACATATATAAAAGGGACTAAATAGGAATTTTTTGAAGGAATAAACATTTTGAATGCCGCTAACAACAAAAATGTTTATCTCCTAAATGAATGTATTTCCTTCCTATTCCCTTCTCTTATCTATATAATTCCCCATTCCCTCCCATTGACCAAATCTGACCGTGAGGTATGTCTCTGACGTAATTGACTTCCTTCGTTTCCCCCCCCCTTGTCTCTTCCCTATTCATTGTCTTGCTGAATTTTGAAATGTACCTTGATATTGATTGCTGTGCAGTCGAAACCTGGGTCGGTTGTAAATAATATTTGAGTGGAAAATAATAAGATTTATTTTTTCATAATTTCGGTGACAAGATTCCACAATGTTACACATTCAGCCATTACCATTATTTTCGATATTCATATAAAACAATGACTTACTTTATGCTACCTGTCCCCTGGAACTCCAAAAAATTTATCCTAAAGCTCTACGCAGCCTTAGGGGCAGCGATAGGAGGGAAATACAGAACAGTAAGGGGCTCAAGCTATCACATTGAAAAACGCCACGGTGGTATGTTCCCCGTCTGTCGAAACTGACCGCTCGCCTGAAGTAAAGACAAAGCATGTATATGCTGTTGGTGATCACCTTCTAATTTTTGTTATAAATGGTACGGCATGGAATTTCTCTTACTTTGTTGCTTCTATCAGCTCTAGAAATGTAGTTCTGGGTCAATGTAATATCCACTGCGAAACCGTTTACCTTAACTCAGCGGTTCCCAAACTTTTTCTTTCCGCGACCCATTTTAGCCCATACATTTTAGCCGCGACCCCCTAAAAATAACAAACAATTTGTACATTCAAATGATATTGTTTTTAAAGTAATTACAATCCTCATCTCGCGACCCCCAGTTTGGGAACCGCTGCCTTAACTGATCTGAATTTTTCACACCATCAAGCCTAGCACGTAGCTTTCTTGTCAACAATGATCCCTAACACATCTCGTTTGCAAGCTTTCTTACTTTATGTTCCCTCAAAAGAGTTTCTTACAGCACGCAATGCTTCCTTAATATTTATTATAATAAAAAATCATTGTTTTTGTGAATGGTCCTTGACACTTAAGAAATCATGTTACAGTGGAAACAATGGTCTTGCTACGTGAATACATTCAAGGTAAGCAAACTTTGTAATACTGGATATTTTGCAACATTAATTTCTTTCATGCTATGGATACAGATGGTACAAACTGCTTAACTCAGTTAAAAAATTAAATTTCCCTAAGGGACAATATAAAGTCTTTTTTACCAAATTCTATTTCCTATACAGTGATATATAAACATTTTTCAGTAAAATAGATTTACTGCGCAGTAAAATTTTTCAAAAAAGCTATACTGATTTGCATTATAATTTCTTTGAGAACATCATTTTCATAGAATGAGGCATAAAATAGTTTTACCAATACAACATAACCCTTCTCATAGGAGATGAAGGAAGAGGACATCCATGTAACACTTCTCTTACCATGTTATCCATTAACTGTGGCTCAGAGATTCTGTGGGAGATAGATGTCACTCGCGTTTCATCCTCAGCAAGGTTCTCTCCTCCATGTGTCTCTTCTCTGGCAAGTGATTCTCTTGGATCTACCTCTTCTTTATCCCAACACTAGAAAATGGAACGCATCATTATAAGAGGCTCGAAAGTTATTCACAGCGTTCTCGGAAATATTAAATGTCAAATACTGTACCATGCTCGATAATCATTACAATAGGATAAAATAGGTTTTTCATACCACAGTAAATCCAGATTATGATGCTCGCTAACTTGACAATACTACTATGAATATAATTGATACAAATGAACTATTTCAAAAACTTTAACATAATAAATATCTGCTGTTATTTTAAGTGTTTATCACTGTGATCAAGCCTAATAATTCAAATTTCTGAGTGCATTAATCCAATGCAGGACTAAACATGTACAATTAGGGTGAAATTATAATGATAAGTCATTAGGTTAATAAAACTATAGTAGGATTGGGTAAACAGCATACATATGTAAGAAGGTAAAAAGTCAATCTCTTCCCGGTAAAATTAAAAGCTGATAGAAAACTATGTACGAGGATTAAAGGAAATGCCCTAACAAAGGTATCAAATGCCCTAACATCACGTATCTTGTACCCAAATATATTTTTGAGTGAAAAAATTAATTTATCATGGAAAATGAAGCAATAGCAGAGATATGAAAAGAATATTCACTGCTTTTTTTCTTTATGGAAGGTAGTAATTAGTGCTAGTGAAAATTGTAAAGAAAGAATCATTAATGAAAAAATAAAAATAGCTAGAAAAGATATTTCATGAAAAATCTGAAGGGAAGGAAAGAAAAACTCTTTCGTCTAACTTTCATGAAAATGGCTTATGAAAAATATAGCTCTTTTTAGGGAATGTCATTAAATACTTATTAGAAAATAAAAAGTCTCATATGATGGGACATGCATAAAGATTCATATCAGCGGCCAATACACCCTTACCAGTTCTTCCTTTACAAGTGGCAAGCACAAAACAGTTGAAACCTGTACATCTAAGGATCCATATTCTTGATGGTTCTTCTGATTGCAAGTACCTGCTTCTGAACAAGATTCAACTGCATCAGTATCACCTTTTATATCAATCTGGAAGAAGGAAAGCATCAGTTGTTAGGGCTATGAAAACACACAATCATACTTCCTAATAACTGGCAAAATATAAATATTTAGACACCATTTAGAGTCAAAGTATATTTTGACAAGGGCTAAAATTGCCTCACCAGAGTTAAGGGATCAGCTAAGGATGCGTCATTGGAAACACCCATGCATGCAGAGTCATCCTTGGGAAGGATATCCTGATCGTGAGTCTCTGCTTCTGACAACGATTCATCTGCATTGTCCTCATCTTTGATTATGAACTGGAAGATCGAATGCAACACTAATTAACCGCGAAGAAACACCATCACATTCTACGTTAAATAAATCAGGAAAAATACACCCAAAAAATTGGTGTTTTTTAACACCTCTTTCATTTTTATAAATGGCAATGTTTCAGTACATAATAGAAGCTAAACATTACATGGGAGATCTCATCTAATATCTACCTGCCATTTTCCATATTACGATTCACGCTTCATAGATATAGAGCACGGTAGCAATTATTTACTCCATTGAATTATTCATCGATTAAACATCAAATAACCCATCAAACTTATTTAGAAAATAAAAAGCGTGTCTTTGGAAGGGTTTTTAAAACATTAACTTGTTTCACATTAACTTATTAACATATTGTAACTATTAAAAAATACATCAAGGCGAGAATCACATAAATAAGCCTGGTACGCTCACTGGCGTTATCACCATTCCAGTGTTATAATTTTCCATCAGTTTATTGCAGTAAAAATTGCTGTGTGAGAGTACATGACTGAAGCTAAACATTTTATGGGATATCTCATCTAATATTTGCCAACCCTTTATTATATTTCGATTTACATTTCACTTGCAGATCAATTTCGTCAACTATATCAGACATGGGACGATTACGTTTCGCTAAACTGTATACACAATTAAACACACGAGCAGTTGCGTCTATTTGGTTTGATTTAAGTTTGTCAACAATAGTCTCAAGTTTGTGGGCTTCTGTTGTTTTCAAAGTTTCAACCGATTTATTATAAGCGATTGATTTGTCATGCTGGTGCAGTTTTTACCGTAGAGAAGATTGTTGAATATGTTTTTCTTCACCAGAAGCCTAGACGAGTTTGTACTCACTGTGATGTAAGATGGCAACCAATCTCTTTGTTAGCACAAATCGGACTAAATTTAGAACAAACATTTCATCCTAACAAACCATTTGATATTTTTAGCCAAGGATAAAGTTGACTAAAATATTCAAGTTGCTCGGTTTTCCAACAATTTGGCATGTCGATTCGGTAGCCATCTTCTACACAAATACTTTTCTCCTCTAACACACTAGCATCTGACACTGATTCTAATAAACGAGGTCCTTCAACAAGCTTGCTTGTAGTTTCTTCACACTTTCCTGTTGTACTTTCAGATTGCGTGGAGTCATTAGTATTAGTATCATTGGTAGATGTTTTGGCATGCTTGATTTTAAAATTAAAATCGCTAAGAAAAACTTGGTTGCTACGCTTCATTCCCGGAAATTATTGCTTTATTATTATACTAATAAAAATAAAATTGACACTTAAAAAAAAAGGAACTTGTTACTTTTATTTTAATAACGGGAAGTAAATAACAGAAAAAGCACATGTTGGAAGAAGCGGAATGGTTTCCAAACAGTTATAAACAAATGTTTTCTATAATAAAGATAAGAAGGTCTGGCAATCAACAAAATTGCTACTAGCGCGACATCTAGCCAGCTTGTTGTTCTGAGTTTCACTTTTTTGCTTAGAGCCGAATTTAGCTATATTTTTGCCGAAAGGCTAAACTGTAAAGTAATATTTATGCAATTTATATAAAAATTTGTAGAAACGGACATTCTTTTCAATTAAATTTTTTTTGATTTTTTTAAAATTAGTAGTTGATTTGAGGCATATTTATTATTTTGAACTAACGGTTCGCACGAACCTGACCGAACCGGCTTCAAACCACCGATTGGTGCTGGCTGTACAGTTATACCTTGTTCAACACGATTTTCACTTTTACTCAACAAACCAATTGCGCACGTATTCCCAGAGCATGACCAAGTAAACTCTTTAAACACGATTTCAGGAGTTCAATTTAATGATAAGGCATGCTCCAAATACAATTCCTACTAGATTTGTGTACGTACTATAAATCCAGCATGAAATCATTAAATATCTTAAAGTCATTTTTTGAAGATTTATGATCTAGTTATGCCTTAAAATTCTGAACCAGCAGATAAGCAGTCGTAGAAATAAATTTTTGAAACAAAACCCTGGTATAGTTATATTATAACTTCCAAACCTATTGTTAACGCATCTTACACCTATACTATAAAATACCAACGTGAGCGTTTGGACCTAACCGTCACTAAAAAGAAGCATTGGCAAATTATATTCAATCAATTTGACGAAGGATTGAGTGAAACGCTAAGTACAATGTTTTATTTCAGAAGTGAAGAATCACTCCGAGCTAATCCCTTTACATGGACAAATATGAAATTTTAGCATTGTCATGTCCTTCAGACATTTTCCTTAAGGGAAAGTGACAAGGATTGCCTTAAATTGTACGGCTAGCAAAATCATCACTTGCGACATTGCCTTAGGGTGACGGGTTTATCCATATCCTCAGCAAACTTTGCTGAGTGGTCTGAAGGTAATAAGTAAAATTATTGACGGCGTTAACTTTAACGTGTGTAGTCAGCCAAAAGTGATGAGCCAAGTATAACGCCTACCTATATAAAACTAATTCGTTTGAGACAATAATTAAAGTGATTGAAGTCTTTGAATGTGAAGAAAGGCATTACAGGTAGAAAACAGATAATAGTTGAAGAGCAATTAAGCTCTTTATGAATGCCTTGCATTCTGTAAAAAGATGAATTTTCAGAGAAAAATTCATCCAAACCACTACCGCCAAGAAGTAGCAATCGGATGCCAATACGCACGACCACATTTATCCCAGAAAGCCCTGCTAAGCAGTATTGCTCTGAAATTGCTAATTCTTCGCCGCTTACCACTTCCCATCGCTTGCTTGGCTGAATACGTTTAAAGTATGCCTTGGGTATGCCTGGATTATCATAAGTTTAGGCTTACTGCAGTGGGAAAAGGGGTACCGGAGAAATTCTAGCAGTGAAAGCAGAGGTGATAAAGCTAGGGATAAATAGGCCATTACAATAATGCGGATTGGGTCTTGGACATGCGTGATAGAAGCATGCTTTGGCTAATTATATTTGGAGATTGCCAAACCCTCAATATGTGGATCTTATTAGCCGCAAAATTTAAGGCAATACTTGCCTCTTTCCCTTAGTCAATATGTTTCAAGGACATGACAATGCTAAACTTTCATCCACTTTTTCTTTTTTCATTTAAATTTCAATTTCACTTCAATTCATAAGGCTGTAACTATAATTAATAAGAATCTGGGGAAAAAATAACTGCACTTGGGTTGCCAACTTTACATAGGAAAACTTAAGATAAAACATGTGAGAGACAACCTTAATATAAAAAGTTCTCCAAAAGAAGGACTTATGAGAAGAAAGAAAAACATTAGCATGAATATGGACAGTAGGAATTATTAATCAGGAATGATGGACAATTAGTTTTAAAAAACAAATTACATAGTGTAGTTCACAATCAGATCAGTAAAACTTTGTTAACAATGCAGTTCATGGCGACCCTTTCTTTTGCGATTGCTGCAGCAAACCTCTTGACCTAAAATTGGATCTTGTGCCAGGCATAGCTATTTCAAACCCATTAATATTGAAATTATATAAAGAGATATATTCTGCATACGGTTCATTTCACATAAAATCGACCAATTTCAGGAAAGGTAAGTGCCATCACCACACTGATTTCCTTCAATTTTTTACCATGCTTATTTTAACTTGCACCGTTAGTTGTATGTTTATCTGGATGGAATCCTATAATCAAAATCTAACCAACTTTCCAATCTTCTTATGAGCTAAGATCTTGCATACTCACTAAATCTCGATGAAAATACACGAATCAGGCATTATATACAATAATTACCAATTCATTCTGCTAAAATTAAATGATTTACATTTTAAATTTCATCCTACTCTACTCGCAGTTGGCGCTGTTGCAATTCATTCTAATCATCATTTTAGCAAAAACTAGACAGTTTTTTCTTTCTAGTACACTAAAAAGATATATAAGCGTGGTTTAAAATAAAGTATTTGAAAACATTTAATTATTATCGCACAAGTATGCATTAGATAATGTCGAAATATTTTTTTCAGATTGTTTTTACCCAAAAATGACCTCAGTAAATGTTTTTAAAAAAGTGTCTTAGCTTGCGTGCCTCCAATTTTGACAAGTGATCGCTAAAAGAGATCAAGTGATTCATAAAATGTATCACATTTTTTTTAATGTTGAACTAATGATGTTAAAATTGGTGTCAAATTGAATTTAGTGCTTTGTAATTTAAACAATTTTCAATCAATAAGCTGACTGATGAGCACAAAGCTATAAAAAATTGAATTATACTACAAATATTTATTTTTTTGTTTCTCAACTTAACTGTTAATAACTTTATATGTCCTAATGCTTTTTTGTTAGAAGAACTGCCAAGGAAGGAAGAAAGGAAAGGAAGAACTGCTACCTCATCATCCTATCCCGCCGAAAGTCCCTTATCAGTTACGACCGCGAAGCAAAAATATCAAATTTCACTCATCGCTTCCCCACGCCCTAACTTCTTATGTAGCTTCCACCAGGGGAGGGGCTTGGGAAATAGGAGAGACGGGTAGGGGTGGAGTGTTCACGCCAAGTTCGGCGACGAAACCAGAATCCCTAGCCCTCCGTAAGAAGGTCAAGGGAACCAAAGAAAAAATCACCGACGCAGTGTCGGATGGACACCACCCAGAAGTAGTCCCTGTATCAATTTCATTGTTTTAGGCTTGACTTCGTGGAGGTGATAGAAATCCATTTTGAATAAAAAAGTTTTTTATTCAAAATGGATAGTCCCTATATCTTCAGCCTTCCTTACCTTGTGATTCACGTTCGAGTTTGAGGAAAAGGAAGCAAACCAAGGAGGAAAGGAACCAAGGAGACGGGACAAGAGTAGATGGGAAAAGCGTAAAAAATGCTGAGAACCATGACTCGTCAGCGATTCGGGGAAAACAAAAGAATCTAGGGAAGCACGCGAAGCGAGATGGGAGGGGTGGCTACCAAACGATGAAAGTGCTCATGCAGGGAAAATAATGGTTAAAGGATATCACACCATCCTCGGCTCGGGACGATGAGACGGGGAAGGCATTAGTCATGGCGCAAAAGCCCCGAAAAAAAGCTATGGGACGGAGTGGCCGAGATGTGTGCGTATTTACTCGAGGGATATTTGATTGGGGTAAACAGCTGCTGGCGCGCAGCGCATCATAAGCATAAACAAATGCTCAAAATAGCTTGGTAACACTTAAAAGTTACTCATTCTCAAGAAAGCGATACCAAAATCACAATGACTTTGAAATAAGCGCTACTATAGGTGCTGCAAAAAAGGTAGAACACTCTATTTTAATAATGTGTATGGAATTCCACCGGAGCTCCATACAGTCGTGTAATATATATAGTTTTACTCCTTGTTTATTTGACTAGAAAATGTATTCCTTGAAAAGTGTTTAAATGTAATCGTTTAGCGTCTACGGTAGCAAGAGTGAAGAAAAACACGCATACAGCTAGGAGAATGGCAAAACGGTCGTCTTCTTCATCTCCTCATGACCAAAATATTTGATTGGCGCACTTAATTATTTATATACGAAGAGAACGACATATTCGCATTGCCAATATACTTTTTAAATTAAATTTTACCCATTCTTTGATTTTTAAATTGGCAGAAAGCTATAGAAATTCCGAGATGAAAACAAATATATCAATATAAAATTTTCGTATTCTTCATGGGAAAAATATTATATAACAAAAATTTTCATGTAAGGAAATAATGATATTGTTTCTCTTACTTAAAAACCAAGGAATAGGTAATATTTAATTCCAAAATAATACTTATAATGTGGAGATGTCGTTCTCTTCATAAATAAATAATGAAGTGCACAAATCAAATATTTTGGCCGTGACGAGATGAAGAAGTCGACCGATTCGCTGTTCTCCTACTTTTTCGCGTGTTTTTCTTCACCCTTACGACCGTAGAAGCTAAACATTTACATTTAAATACTTTTTGAATAATTCATTTAGTAAACAAATAAACAATGAGTGTAACGATATATTGCACGACTCTGTGAAGCTCTAGCGGAATTTCACACAAATGCTAAAACTTCAGCGTTCTAACTTTTTTGCGCCGATGGTAACTAACCATCGAAGTGCGTTGCCCCCCTGAATCGTATCGAAATAAACGATACATTGGGGCACCACGGGACGAAACTCGACTTCGAGTTACATATTACGCGTATTTCGAATTAACCGTACGAACAAGTACGCAATTTCCTAATCCGTTTGCCGGGGACGGCTCTCAACTTCGAATTAATCGATATTTTGATTAAAGGGGGTTCGAATTAACGGAGTTTACTGTAATGTTTTATCACCAGGTATGCAACCCACGGAACAAACAATACGAGCACAGGTGTATTTGTATTGTTTTTCATTAATTTTAACAGGCACTGACTCAAGGAAAATGCAAAAGTTGTGTTCATATTTAATTTTAGTCGAAACATTGTTTACAAATATCAGAATATGCTCAACGTTACACCTAAATTGAATTACCATACCTAAAGATGTAATTTTTCCAGAAAACCAGAAAAAAAACGCAATACACTGAGTGAGGAAGCCATGAAAAATGACAGAGTTCTTTTCTGATGATGAAGTAAATATTATTTCATCAAATAAAAATTATTTCTAATCGGTAGCTGGTTTGAATGGAAAAAGAGAGGTGAAAACTAAAATATTAGTACATCACAATTTTATATATGATTATCTTTAGTTAAAAGAGCAAAATTGGCATTGATAAAATGAGGGTTAGTTATTATTTAGAATATGTAACTGCAAATAACCAAGGTTTAACTCAGAGTTTATGAAGATACCACCGAATCGTAGGGCTTACGTGGAAAAGCATCTTTCTGAAGGCGCCACATAAAGAACTACTTCATAAATTAGTCTGCAGCCTCCAGCCTGAATAACCCAAGCTTCATCTCTGCGCTAGCTGCCCTGTCTGGTAAGTGATGTGCCAATTATATATTTAGACAAGAGTAGTTAATTTTCAAAAGAATTATATCTCTGGACCACAATATTTACAGGCAAAAAAGATATTCACTATTATAAACCTAAAGAGCTTCATGTAAAACGAATAAAATCATATTAAATTCTTTTATATGTTCGGCAACAATGAAAAGTAACACCAGGAAGTACAGCATAAAACGTTTATGCAATTATTTAAGAATCACAGTCGTAAATGGGGTAAGCGCTGGTAAGCTTAAGAGGGTGCTTTTCAGACAGTATAACATAACAAATATATACAGATCTACAGACATGCTGCCGCCTGCATTAAAAATTTCAATCTAAGGGAAACATTTTCCAATTAATAAAAGGCATACCAGGTGACAGATGTGGTTGTGGATCCATACCAACACCTATTAGTAATAAAGCATTATTAACAGATATTAATGAATATTTATGCAACAAAGCGATTACCAGTCTTGCTTTTATCATTTTAGTGCTATTTTTTGGAGTTGTATTTTTAGTAATTTTAATTTTTTTGTTATTTTCAGCAGTCATGTTTTTCTTTTTTAAAATAATTTAAGTATTATTAAAATTATTTTTACATTATTATTAGCCCGTATTATGTAGCATATGATACTCCCAATAATGTAGGAGTTTGTGTATCAAAATCGGTAAAGTTGTTAATTTGCTATGGTGGAACAAACAAACATAAACACCTAAACCTATACCTACAAACATATCTACATACAAAGCCTGCCATTGAAAACATAACATTCCTTTTTTTGGGCAGTCGTGTAAAAAGGGGAGTGGCCTGTGAATGAGGCAGAATTAGCCGTCTCTCATTCTTTGTTGGTTCTCTTCCTGCCACCAGGGCGCAGCAGCTTGAGGCCATTTTTTTAACTAAATTATTGTGCTTAGGTGGCACCAAAACCATAAAAAGTAGGAAGTTTATTTTTTCTGTAATAAACGTTTGGAAATATTCCCAAGGTACTGAAAATTCAGGTTTTTATTTCTCTGCATTTATTTTTTTAATTATAATATCAAAATAAAATAATATAAATTATAATTTAAATAAATGCTTAAACAATTGTGTATATTTAATATAGTTAGTGCCTAAAAGGCTGTGTTATCTGCATGCCTACCAAGTTTCAAGATAATATATTATAAAGTTTAGTCATCTCCGCTGCTCATAAATTTTAACCCAGTCCAGCACACTCTTAAAGAGTGAAAGGCTAGAAGAAATTTCTCGAATTAAGACAGGGGTACCCACATACTCTTGAATAGGCACATGCAAACTTCATCAAATTCAATTTGAAAACATCATGTAAGTGATTCCAGTCCTTCCTTTAGCGGAACCTCAGGAAGAAACTCATGATACGAGAAGAAAGTAACCAGAGGAGCTGATAATTATTTCTTAGTTGTAGTTTCTTGTAACATTAATATATAATGCAAGTCATATAATTAAAATTGAGTGATCAATGGAAATGGCAGCATAGTGCAAACTAGTGACAGCAAAGAAGATGTCGATTGTTTCGCGGGTTGCATACCCGATTACCACACATTAGTTCTGACAAGATGTTTTAAGAAAAATATCAATTTAAATCGTAATTTGTTATTGCTTGAATAACATCACAACAACCTTTTCTTTTTTTATGAAATTTTACCTGCAGAAATGGACAATTGAGAATTTCAAGCCAAAACTCCCATTTCTTCCAGATCTTTTCTTAGGAAAACTTCATATCTCAACTTCACCATGATGGCGCCAACACTACACATTTTATAACCCTATCAAAATTGACTGTATTGGTCTTCTTAGCTGTTGAAACCAAATGTAGAGTTTCTTTCACAAAAATTATTCCAAAAAACTGTTTTTTTAGGCCATATAAACAAGAGCCTAGTGTTTACTATCAAGAATTTCAAATAACTATTTTTCTTAAAAAACAAAACTATTACAATTATTTCTCCAGAGTAAGCTTATTATTAGTACATATTATCAATTAATAATTACAGCATAAAAAGTTGTACTTCTTAAGATATTAGCAGTTAACTTGAACAACAAAAAAGATAAATTTTCTAGTGTAATGCAGTGTTAATAGCTTTGTGCTCAACAATGTGTATATTGATTGAATAATGTCCACAACACAAAGCATTGCCTTCCAATTGACACCATATTTTACAATATTGATTGATAAATAAGAATAATGTGATACATCTTTGCAATCACTGTCAAAATTGCAGGTATGCGATTTGCAAGCAAAGTGTTTTTTTTCATAAATATTTACAGAGGTTATATTTATTATAAGTAAAAAAAGCTGAAAAAATGAATTTGAGCATAACACAAAGATTTGTTGAAAATGCACGTGGTGACAACACAGTGTCAGGTGATCTCACTAGGAATGACCCAGCTAGGGGCTATTAATAAATGATGTCCGCAGGATTAGGGTGGGTCACTACCTTGTGACAATGTGTGACAAGGGGAAGGAGGGGCTATGCAATTCATGTGACATCCACACTTCCACTGCATATCATGTCTTAGCTTTACTCAGACTGTGGAAGAAGGTAGAAGTTTTTTTCATTTTTGTGACATCATTAAAGGTGACACTATTTGTGACCAACTGTGACAGGGGGGAGGGGTTCCAGTTTGGTCCAAAATTGCGCGACATCATTTATGGACAGCTTCCTACCGTACCAGTTGAATAAAATTCGGTAAAGCAAGATCAGAAGTACTTGCTTTAAATCCATATTACGCACTGTAAATACCTCAATATCGCAAACATCTAAGTTGAAGAATGGAAAATTTAAGTTTCTTTTTGAAATACCGTGTGGTGAGTAATAAAGTGTCACCATTGGGTATACAACATTTCAAACACATTTGTCCACAAAGTGTCATCCCTGGGAAAATAACTTAACATAGTGTTTTACTCTTTATTCACTTCCCGTATACCTGCACAAGTTAATCAAAAAAATATGTTATCATCAATTGAGTGATTAAAACCATATCTATAGTATCACCCCAAAACAAGCACCAATTAATTTCTCAAATGTTAACAGCCTAGTATTTTGCCTCCCAGTCTCTCATGGCTCAAAGCCTAAGAAGTTACATATGCAATTTGATGACTGATTGCCAAGTTTTAAAGGAACTCTTTCGTTTGCACTGGGAGGACTGAATCTTTCTCCATGTTCCCAAACCCTTGCAGTGCACTCTTGAAATGGCTTTCATAAGCGTGAATTATTCAAAATATATTATCCATTTATGTATTTTGTAAGCATTATTTCCAACTACGAGCACTCTAATCGTAGCTGTTCAATGAGCACCAATCTCTTCATGTTCGAATGCTTTTTCCCCAAAACACGTGTGAAGTTATGTTCATTTCCCGTGTGTTGAATTTTATCACCTCTCCCCGTTGCTCACTACACAGAAAATTGAATCACTCACCTCGGAACCCCTGTTGACCATCATCGAGAGGAACGAGATCTTTGATTGGATGCATGTACTCTTAAAATGTTTGAACTCCTTCAGTTTGCTCACACATCCCTTGCAAACAGTCCATGGCATTCCGTCTTCTTTCGACACCTTTGGAGAAGGCAATAATGGATGAGTACCAGAATTAAAAGGAGCTAAAATATTATGGTTATTATTCAAACACCAGCAGGATCTTTCTAATCTATTATGTGAAGATATTAATTGGTACTTCATTGTGCAAACGACAGCGTTTGTCCACACTCCACATAAAAACCAAATCTAACTTAATTTGACTCTTAAAAATCTGCCATAATATCATCACCAAATGAAATATTATTGACCTTTCCTCTACAAGTGATGTGGCTATTGATGATACATGAATTGATTCTATTCATGTTAGAAACAACTGTATACACCTATACTTTTAAAATTGTACAGTAATATTCCTCGTCAGTCAATGCCCTATCAATTTAAAACATGTCATATTCCTCGAACAAAATGCATCAACAAATGAACAAACCTTAGGACAAGTTTACACTGTTATCACGAAATCCGAAAAAGATTGTTCTCTAACCGAATAAAAGTTAACACTTACGTAAGGATAACAAAAAATCACATCTCAGACTGATATTGCATGTGAGGCCAAGAGTGATTTTCATACTTGTACTCTGAACCAAGTCCGGGCATAATAGGAGATTAGAGAGATATATATTATCATAGAGATATGAGAGTAAATGTGTAAGTTCATAGAGCCCTGATTTATCTCCTAATCACTACCAGAAAAGTTTCCACCATAGGAATCAATTATTTAGTAGTCAATCACCCAAATTTACATATAAAACAGAAGCAACCATAAAAACTTACCTCCTCCTGAAGGAGCTCCTCAATTAGTTTCCATAACTGGAAACCTTGATAACCTTTAGGATTGAAAAGATAAACCAAATCTTCTTCTTCCACAAGACACAGTCGACACACTTGTACGCTAGCATTTTCCAAAATGTTTGCTACACATATAAACATACTTACTAGTCCACGTCTATTAAAAATTGAAAATTTAATTACATCCGAACAATCCTTATACTAACTACCCTTCAGCTGAAACAAACCAACTCAATGCCTTAGCCCGTCGAAACTAACCAATACCACTAATAACATTTATGCCTATTTAGGTGTCTCTTGAGTCCTTTCATTTACTATGATCAACGGACTTATAGTCATTATCCAGTAGAGACTCGATTCCGAAATATATTTCGATTATATCTATCTTCGCATAAAGCATTCGTCCGAAACAGCACGGGAAGTGTACGACAAATTAAGATTTCAGAGTATGTTTTTTAACCATTGGCAATAGCAATCGATGTCTCGATCGATCTATTTATTCGATATGGATAATAGAAAATATTATTTAGTAAGTATGACATCCGTGTGAAAGCAGCAATATCATTGATATAAAAATGCTTTCAGATTTAAAATTATATCCATTTGAGTCATACGCTACGACATTGACTGAAAATAAACTTCTGTGAAATCGATAATTTGTTATCTGACTACCCACAATTCAAAGTAACTATGTATTACCAACAGCACAAATTTCTCAAACGGATTATAAATTATCCGCCCAAATAAAGATAAAAGGATTTCTTATTTCCGTAGTACAGTATATGTTACGTTGTACTGAAGGATACTTCCCAGAAAAAGGGTATATGTTAGGGTTTCGGAGTAATTTAAATTGCAAAAATACAAATTTCATATTATAAAGTTTTAATCATGACCTCACATTTATTTTGCGGGTTAAGATAACGACAATGTTTACAATTGTGTGAAGTAGTAAAGCGACGAATATTCCAAGTATTACGGATTGAATTGAGTGAACTTGAAAATAATTAGAGACTACTGTGCGTGGCTATTCATGCTATCACACTGTGTTTTAATGTGATTAACTTCTCACATTTTAATCGACGCGTACCTTTTACCAGTATGTTTAAAAACGTTCAAAATATGATGGGCATCGAGGGCGTGCGAGTTTGTCGACTGTGTCTTGCGGAAGAAGAAGATTTGATCAATATTTTCAATCCTAATGGTTATCAAGGACTCCACTTATGGGAAATTATTGAGGAGCTCCTTCAGATGGAGGTAAGTTTGTACTATTGTCAGGAATGATACGTAAATATGGGTCAACCGTACTATTAATTCCTGTGGCAGAGACTTATGCATATCTAATTAGAGAAATCGGTAGTCTACGAACCTATTTTTCTACACTCTTATCTTTCTTCCTTCTCATACTGGGTTCAGTGTACAAAGAATAAAGGGATATCTTGATCCCACTTGTAAAATGATTCCGAGATGTGTTGTTTGTTAGGCAACATCAAGTTAGCACCAAAAAAATTTCCAGCACAATTTGCGCACTACGATCGTGTGTTGTTTCCGCAAGAAATTACTCGTTGCGTCAACGCAAGCATGCAGGAGAACCACACGCACAGTGTCATTCTTGAAATAATACGTATACTACTGATTACAATCTATCGATACTAAATTATAATGTATAAATAAGGAACAAACGAAAACTTTAAATATCATATAGTAATACGGACACGTCAAATAGTTAAAAATGGAACGAGAAATGTAGGTAAAAAATACCCGCATGCCGCAAAACAGACTCTCGTAAGAAAATATTCTATAAAATTTTTATCTGGGCATAAGATTTTCTAAAAATGATCTCAAATCATTAAAAAATCATTAAGTAATACTTTACTATCGTCAAAACCTATTCAACGTCCCTGGAAGTACTTTAGAATATTTATCAAACATTCCCGCACGGCGAGCACTAGACTCTCCTGAGAAAATATTCTATAAAATTATTATCCGGGCATACGATTTTCTAAAAATGATCTGAAATCATTAAAAAATCATTAAGTAATACTTTACTATCGTCAAAACCTATTCAACGTCCCTGGAAGTACTTTAGGGAATTTTTCAAACATTCCCGCACGGCGAGCACTAGAATCTCCTGAGAAAATATTCTATAAAATTATTATCTGGGCATACGATTTTCTAAAAATGATCTCAAATCATTGAAAAATGAATAAGTAATACTTTACTATCGTCAAAACCTATTCAACGTCCCTGGAAGTACTTTAGGGAATTTTTCAAACATTCCCGCACGGCGAGCACTAGAATCTCCTGAGAAAATATTCTATAAAATTATTATCTGGGCATACGATTTTCTAAAAATGATCTCAAATCATTAAAAAATCATAAAGTAATACTTTACTATCGTCAAAACCTATTCAACGTCCCTGGAAGTACTTTAGAATATTTATCAAACATTCCCGCACGGCGAGCAATAGACTCTCCTAAGAAAATATTCTATAAAAATTTTATCTGGGCATACGATTTTCTAAAAATGATCTCAAATCATTAAAAAATCATTTAGTAATACTTTACTGTCGTCAAAACCTATTCAACGTCCCTGGAAGTACTTTAGGGAATTTTTCAAACATTCCCGCACGGCGAGCACTAGACTCTCCTGAGAAAATATTCTATAAAATTATTATCTGGACATACGATTTTCTAAAAATGATCTCAAATCATTAAAAAATCATAAAGTAATACTTTACTATCGTCAAAACCTATTCAACGTCCCTGGAAGTACTTTAGAATATTTATCAAACATTCCCGCACGGCGAGCACTAGACTCTCCTAAGAAAATATTCTATAAAAATTTTATCTGGGCATACGATTTTCTAAAAATGATCTCAAATCATTGAAAAATGAATAAGTAATACTTTACTATCGTCAAAACCTATTCAACGTCCCTGGAAGTACTTTAGAATATTTATCAAACATTCCCGCACGGCGAGCACTAGACTCTCCTAAGAAAATATTCTATAAAAATTTTATCTGGGCATACGATTTTCTAAAAATGATCTCAAATCATTGAAAAATGAATAAGTAATACTTTACTATCGTCAAAACCTATTCAACGTCCCTGGAAGTACTTTAGAATATTTATCAAACATTCCCGCACGGCGAGCACTAGACTCTCCTAAGAAAATATTCTATAAAAATTTTATCTGGGCATACGATTTTCTAAAAATGATCTCAAATCATTGAAAAATGAATAAGTAATACTTTACTATCGTCAAAACCTATTCAACGTCCCTGGAAGTACTTTAGAATATTTATCAAACATTCCCGCACGGCGAGCACTAGACTCTCCTAAGAAAATATTCTATAAAAATTTTATCTGGGCATACGATTTTCTAAAAATGATCTCAAATCATTAAAAAATCATAAAGTAATACTTTACTATCGTCAAAACCTATTCAACGTCCCTGGAAGTACTTTAGAATATTTATCAAACATTCCCGCACGGCGAGCACTAGACTCTCCTAAGAAAATATTCTATAAAAATTTTATCTGGGCATACGATTTTCTAAAAATGATCTCAAATCATTAAAAAATCATTTAGTAATACTTTACTATCGTCAAAACCTGTTCAACGTCCCTGGAAGTACTTTAGGGAATTTTTCAAACATTCCCGCACGGCGAGCACTAGACTCTCCTAAGAAAATATTCTATTAAATTATTATCTGGGCATACGATTTTCTAAAAATGATCTCAAATCATTGAAAAATGAATAAGTAATACTTTACTATCGTCAAAACCTATTCAACGTCCCTGGAAGTACTTTAGAATATTTATCAAACATTCCCGCACGGCGAGCACTAGACTCTCCTAAGAAAATATTCTATAAAAATTTTATCTGGGCATACGATTTTCTAAAAATGATCTCAAATCATTAAAAAATCATAAAGTAATACTTTACTTTCGTCAAAACCTATTCAACGTCCCTGGAAGTACTTTAGAATATTTATCAAACATTCCCGCACGGCGAGCACTAGACTCTCCTAAGAAAATATTCTATTAAATTATTATCTGGGCATACGATTTTCTAAAAATGATCTCAAATCATTAAAAAATCATTAAGTAATACTTTACTGTCGTCAAAACCTATTCAACGTCCCTGGAAGTACTTTAGGGAATTTTTCAAACATTCCCGCACGGCGAGCACTAGAATCTCCTGAGAAAATATTCTATAAAATTATTATCTGGGTATACGATTTTCTAAAAATGATCTCAAATCATTGAAAAATGAATAAGTAATACTTTACTATCGTCAAAACCTATTCAACGTCCCTGGAAGTACTTTAGGGAATTTTTCAAACATTCCCGCACGGCGAGCACTAGAATCTCCTGAGAAAATATTCTATAAAATTATTATCTGGGCATACGATTTTCTAAAAATGATCTCAAATCATTAAAAAATCATTAAGTAATACTTTACTATCGTCAAAACCTATTCAACGTCCCTGGAAGTACTTTAGGGAATTTTTTAAACATTCCCGCACGGCGAGCACTAGACTCTCATAAGAAACTATTCTATAAAATTTTTATCTGGGCATACGATTTTCTAAAAATGATCTCAAATCATTAAAAAATCATTAAGTATTACTTTACTATCGTCAAAACCTATTCAACGTCCCTGGAAGTACTTTAGGGAATTATTCAAACATTCCCGCACGGCGAGCACTAGACTCTCCTAAGAAAATATTCTATAAAAATTTTATCTGGGCATACGATTTTCTAAAAATGATCTCAAATCATTAAAAAATCATTTAGTAATACTTTACTGTCGTCAAAACCTATTCAACGTCCCTGGAAGTACTTTAGAATATTTATCAAACATTCCCGCACGGCGAGAACTAGACTCTCCTAAGAAAATATTCTATAAAATTTTTATCTGGGCATACGATTTTCTAAAAATGATCTCAAATCATTGAAAAATGAATAAGTAGTACTTTACTATCGTCAAAACCTATTCAACGTCCCTGGAAGTACTTTAGGGAATTCTTCAAACATTCTCGCACGGCGAGCACTAGACTCTCCTAAGAAAATATTCTATAAATTTTTTATCTGGGCATACGATTTTCTAAAAATGATCTCAAATCATTAAAAAATCATTATGTAATACTTTACTATCGTCAAAACCTATTCAACGTCCCTGGAAGTACTTTAGGGAATTTTTCAAACATTCCCGCACGGCGAGCACTAGAATCTCCTGAGAAAATATTCTATAAAATTATTATCTGGGCATACGATTTTCTAAAAATGATCTCAAATCATTGAAAAATGAATAAGTAATACTTTACTATCGTCTAAACCTATTCAACGTCCCTGGAAGTACTTTAGAATATTTATCAAACATTCCCGCACGGCGAGCACTAGACTCTCCTAAGAAAATATTCTATAAAATTATTATCTGGACATACGATTTTCTAAAAATGATCTCAAATCATTGAAAAATGAATAAGTAATACTTTACTATCGTCAAAACCTATTCAACGTCCCTGGAAGTACTTTAGGGAATTCTTCAAACATTCTCGCACGGCGAGCACTAGACTCTCCTAAGAAAATATTCTATAAATTTTTTATCTGTGCATACGATTTTCTAAAAATGATCTCAAATCATTAAAAAATCATTATGTAATACTTTACTATCGTCAAAACCTATTCAACGTCCCTGGAAGTACTTTAGGGAATTTTTCAAACATTCCCGCACGGCGAGCACTAGAATCTCCTGAGAAAATATTCTATAAAATTATTATCTGGGCATACGATTTTCTAAAAATGATCTCAAATCATTGAAAAATGAATAAGTAATACTTTACTATCGTCAAAACCTATTCAACGTCCCTGGAAGTACTTTAGAATATTTATCAAACATTCCCGCACGGCGAAAACTAGACTCTCCTAAGAAAATATTCTATAAAATTATTATCTGGACACACGATTTTCTAAAAATGATCTCAAATCATTGAAAAATGAATAAGTAATACTTTTCTATCGTCAAAACCTATTCAACGTCCCTGGAAGTACTTTAGGGAATTCTTCAAACATTCTCGCACGGCGAGCACTAGACTCTCCTGAGAAAATATTCTATAAAAGTATTATCTGGGCATACGATTTTCTAAAAATGATCTCATATCATTAAAAATTCATTTAGTAATACTTTACTATCGTCAAAACCTATTCAACGTCCCTGGAAGTACTTTAGGGAATTTTTTAAACATTCCCGCACGGCGAGCACTAGACTCTCATAAGAAACTATTCTATAAAATTTTTATCTGGGCATACGATTTCCTATAAATGATCTCAAATCATTAAAAAATCATTAAGTATTACTTTACTATCGTCAAAACCTATTCAACGTCCCTGGAAGTACTTTAGGGAATTATTCAAACATTCACGCACGGCGAGCACTAGACTCTCCTGAGAAAATATTCTATAAAATTTTTATCTGGGCATACGATTTTCTAAAAATGATCTCAAATCATTAAAAAATCATAAAGTAATACTTTACTATCGTCAAAACCTATTCAACGTCCCTGGAAGTACTTTAGAATATTTATCAAACATTCCCGCACGGCGAGCACTAGACTCTCCTAAGAAAATATTCTATAAAAATTTTATCTGGGCATACGATTTTCTAAAAATGATCTCAAATCATTAAAAAATCATTTAGTAATACTTTACTGTCGTCAAAACCTATTTAACGTCCCTGGAAGTACTTAAGAATATTTATCAAACATTCCCGCACGGCGAGAACTAGACTCTCCTAAGAAAATATTCTATAAAATTTTTATCTGGGCATACGATTTTCTAAAAATGATCTCAAATCATTGAAAAATGAAAAAGTAGTACTTTACTATCGTCAAAACCTATTCAACGTCCCTGGAAGTACTTTAGGGAATTCTTCAAACATTTTCGCACGGCGAGCACTAGACTCTCCTAAGAAAATATTCTATAAATTTTTTATCTGGGCATACGATTTTCTAAAAATGATCTCAAATCATTGAAAAATGAATAAGTAGTACTTTACTATCGTCAAAACCTATTCAACGTCCCTGGAAGTACTTTAGGGAATTCTTCAAACATTCTCGCACGGCGAGCACTAGACTCTCCTAAGAAAATATTCTATAAATTTTTTATCTGGGCATACGATTTTCTAAAAATGATCTCAAATCATTAAAAAATCATTATGTAATACTTTACTATCGTCAAAACCTATTCAACGTCCCTGGAAGTACTTTAGGGAATTTTTCAAACATTCCCGCACGGCGAGCACTAGAATCTCCTGAGAAAATATTCTATAAAATTATTATCTGGGCATACGATTTTCTAAAAATGATCTCAAATCATTGAAAAATGAATAAGTAATACTTTACTATCGTCTAAACCTATTCAACGTCCCTGGAAGTACTTTAGAATATTTATCAAACATTCCCGCACGGCGAGCACTAGACTCTCCTAAGAAAATATTCTATAAAATTATTATCTGGACATACGATTTTCTAAAAATGATCTCAAATCATTGAAAAATGAATAAGTAATACTTTACTATCGTCAAAACCTATTCAACGTCCCTGGAAGTACTTTAGGGAATTCTTCAAACATTCTCGCACGGCGAGCACTAGACTCTCCTAAGAAAATATTCTATAAATTTTTTATCTGTGCATACGATTTTCTAAAAATGATCTCAAATCATTAAAAAATCATTATGTAATACTTTACTATCGTCAAAACCTATTCAACGTCCCTGGAAGTACTTTAGGGAATTTTTCAAACATTCCCGCACGGCGAGCACTAGAATCTCCTGAGAAAATATTCTATAAAATTATTATCTGGGTATACGATTTTCTAAAAATGATCTCAAATCATTGAAAAATGAATAAGTAATACTTTACTTTCGTCAAAACCTATTCAACGTCCCTGGAAGTACTTTAGGGAATTTTTCAAACATTCCCGCACGGCGAGCACTAGAATCTCCTGAGAAAATATTCTATAAAATTATTATCTGGGCATACGATTTTCTAAAAATGATCTCAAATCATTAAAAAATCATTAAGTAATACTTTACTATCGTCAAAACCTATTCAACGTCCCTGGAAGTACTTTAGGGAATTTTTTAAACATTCCCGCACGGCGAGCACTAGACTCTCATAAGAAACTATTCTATAAAATTTTTATCTGGGCATACGATTTTCTAAAAATGATCTCAAATCATTAAAAAATCATTAAGTATTACTTTACTATCGTCAAAACCTATTCAACGTCCCTGGAAGTACTTTAGGGAATTATTCAAACATTCCCGCACGGCGAGCACTAGACTCTCCTAAGAAAATATTCTATAAAAATTTTATCTGGGCATACGATTTTCTAAAAATGATCTCAAATCATTAAAAAATCATTTAGTAATACTTTACTGTCGTCAAAACCTATTCAACGTCCCTGGAAGTACTTTAGAGTATTTATCAAACATTCCCGCACGGCGAGAACTAGACTCTCCTAAGAAAATATTCTATAAAATTTTTATCTGGGCATACGATTTTCTAAAAATGATCTCAAATCATTGAAAAATGAATAAGTAGTACTTTACTATCGTCAAAACCTATTCAACGTCCCTGGAAGTACTTTAGGGAATTCTTCAAACATTCTCGCACGGCGAGCACTAGACTCTCCTAAGAAAATATTCTATAAATTTTTTATCTGGGCATACGATTTTCTAAAAATGATCTCAAATCATTAAAAAATCATTATGTAATACTTTACTATCGTCAAAACCTATTCAACGTCCATGGAAGTACTTTAGGGAATTTTTCAAACATTCCCGCACGGCGAGCACTAGAATCTCCTGAGAAAATATTCTATAAAATTATTATCTGGGCATACGATTTTCTAAAAATGATCTCAAATCATTGAAAAATGAATAAGTAATACTTTACTATCGTCTAAACCTATTCAACGTCCCTGGAAGTACTTTAGAATATTTATCAAACATTCCCGCACGGCGAGCACTAGACTCTCCTAAGAAAATATTCTATAAAATTATTATCTGGACATACGATTTTCTAAAAATGATCTCAAATCATTGAAAAATGAATAAGTAATACTTTACTATCGTCAAAACCTATTCAACGTCCCTGGAAGTACTTTAGGGAATTCTTCAAACATTCTCGCACGGCGAGCACTAGACTCTCCTAAGAAAATATTCTATAAAATTTTTATCTGGGCATACGATTTTCTAAAAATGATCTCAAATCTTTAAAAAATCATTAAGTAATACTTTACTATCGTTTCAACCTGTTCAACGTCCCTGGAAGTATTTTTTATGGCCTTTTAGACACTGCAGCAAGTTACTTATCTTATTTTTGTAAGAAATTTGTGTATAATGTCTTTATTTTAGCATAGAATACTATACCAATATTTTAAAAATTATTACAAATTATTAAATTTCAGAATAATTAAACACTTTACATATAATGCCAAATGTCTTCCACGGCACTACAAATCCACCCCTGGTTCCATGGCCGAGCGTTCCTCTGTAACCTTCGAAACATCGCTGCATTGGCGTTTTCGATAGGGTTTAATGCTGGGGCTCCTTGCTGGCCAAATTATCGTCAGAATTGTTTTTTTGCCTTATCCTCTGCCTCAAGATTGCTCATTTGTGAACGGGTGACTTGTCCTGAAAAATTAAATATGGGAATTATCACATGAAACTCCAGGGGTGTTGGCATTGTGGGGATAAACCCGAGCTGTAATAAATAACAGGTATTCCGAGGGAATGGGGATACTATGGGGAAGTATTCGTGTAGCGAGTAGTGGATATACTGAGTAGATGGTAAGTAGACGATATGACGAGTAGATGGGAATACTGTAGCTATGGTATTACTAATTATTATTAGTAATACCATGACTATAGCCATGTATTCTTTATTAAATTAATACAGCGATTGTAAAAATAATACAGCAAATAATCCTTCTATGGGTTATGAGTTTAGTAATAAATAAATACTCCCAAATATTTTTAAAGAAGGAATAGGACTTTTCTATGGAAAAGTTCTATGTTTGAAAATACTTTGTTCTTTTGAATTACTAACGTATTCCATAGATTATGCAATTCCTTCATCTCTGTTGTGTGCGATGCATACCTTTTTCATCCCAGGCACTCTTTTAATGTGGGCGGGCTATTTGTTACTAACGTGCTTCTCTAGTTTCTAATGGGAAAACCAAACTAGAAATGGAAATATAACGTGGAAGTACTTATAAGTAACCTTTTAACAAATCACGTCAAAGTAAGACAAACCTTATCCAAATTTTTAAGTTTAACAACCTAAAGTTAACTAAGGTAAATAAATACAGTTAGGCTGGAAGTAGATAAGCAAGGAAAGATATTGTTAATACTTTTGATTTAATGTCAAGAAAGCTGGTTCCGCTGGTTTTTCCACGTCACCTTGGAGGTAACCAGCAAGACGCGTTTCTCTTTTTTTAGGGAGTGACCCTTACGGAAAAGAGATCCCCAGTAGGCCTATGTGAAACCGTAGTGAGTTGATTCCTGCTTACGCATGAATCAACTCCCGATTCAAAATATCAAGGAGTAGGAGCATGCCCTCCCTATTCAAGTGGATTCCATCTGGCCGCATCCACCTGCCACTACCCATCCACCTGAAAAGTAAGGATGCACGTTGATATGCGATCACATCATCGTGGAATGGTCATTGCAGCATTCAGTAATTACCTCTCAAAATACTCCTCCCTCACCCCTCCCTCGAAAAGGAAGGGAGTTGTCACATCTATGACTATTGGTCCGTTGTCTCCTAGTGAACGAGAAGAGAAAAGAGAGTCATCGATAGAAACGCCAATTTAGACGCATGTATCTGAGAAAGTATTCAATCCACATTAATTACAATAATTCATTAAACGTTAGATCTTACGTGTCCCATATCTCTGTAGCCACCGGTTGAGAGCATGCAAATGCCGGCGATACACTTCATTGCGCCACAGCGCTGGAGCCGGGAGTACGGTGAGGATCACTGTTCGAGGTGCGAGCCCTCGGAGCCGTGTTATGATGGCATTGAAGTTTGCTCGCAACTTGCGATAATTGGCGTCCTAAAAGAATGCAGGGCAGAAATAAGCCTTTAGTTTCTTAAGTATTAGTTAGCACATGAGAAGGCTTGATTTGATCATTCTTTCTTACATTTCTTAGGTCGTTCGATCCTATAAGAACAATCACTGGGGAGGAGAAGCGACCTGTGTCCGAGAGTACCCTTCTCAACTCCCCGGTACTCTGACCCGAAACGCAGAGGCCGATTGTTGCCGGGCGTGCTTTTGTAAATGAAATGTTAGAAATTAATAGCATGGAAGACAGGAATAAGTTATCTGAAAAGGTGACATGAGATGTACCTACGTACCTCTTTCCAATCGGTTGCCTAGAAAGACAGCCAATCGAACCAAATGGGAATCCCCCACCATGACGTGATCCATGAATTTGGGATGATTCATTTCCACCTAGAAAATGGTGCAAACTTTAAAAAAGACAGGTGGAATGACACAGAATCTGGCGAAATTACCTAGAAAATACAGGGAATACCAAGGTATCAACCTCCACCAATATCGGTGAAAGTGATACAGACTGCGATCACTGAAACAATTCAAGGGGTTCAGTGTAGAATGCAATGACCAAGGACTCTGGACTCTGTCATGGCCTCTAATTAGTAGGCAATACCTAAGTGAAGGAAATCTTGCTTAACCTCATATATATAACTATAAAACGATATAGAAGAAATGGCTTTGAGAATTGCTTACTTGTTAGACAGCGGAATGTTACAAATGTGGCTTTAATAGAAATACTGGAGAAAGTTGTCGACGAGTATCCGTAACGTACTTTTCGAATATATAAGATTTTACCTTCCGATAATACACTACTCATAATGATGAATGATGCAAAACATAGTCTACAAATGTACCCACTGCATTTGCCAGACAAAAGTAAGGAATTGCTCAGACATTTTCTTTTGAAGTTGCTTCTCCGACTCCGTTCTGTTTAGCGTCGAACGGCGTTGGGTGATTTTAATCACGCACTGGCACTGTTCCAACTTTTGCCTGTTACACCCCCTCGCCACGTTGAGGCCGCAGTAAGGATTTGAGGGGGGTCATGCACTACATCTATCACATGCTACATGCAAATCAACTAATTATGCTTTTCTAAAGCTACACCTCCAGGGTTAATTGACAACTATGTATAGCTATGTACTGTATTATGAAATAATAAAATTATCGCCGAAGCACTAAATGCTAAGTGGAAGAACGCGCTCGGTACCTTTTCCCTCCTATTCTACCCTACCCGGAGGCATAACCGGTGCAACGCGGTGCTTATAGCCTCCCTATTAATTCCCACAGACACAGATTTTAGGCACTCAAGACGTTCCCACTGCGTGAGCTTAATTTAGTAAAATGCTACGTTAAATATTTGGGCATGCACTACACTAAACATGGTATGCACTACACTAAACGGTGAAACACAATAGTGATGTGACTGCATACACCGCTGACACTTTTAATGAGACTAAATATCACATCAAGCACTAACTTATAGGTTGCTACAAGGATAGGTAAATTACTTACATTATTTTTTTTCCATAACGTTAAGCACTTAAGCACATCAGCAATACAGGAAACAAAATACGTGTTGTTGATACTACGAATCAGAATTAGGTACAGACATTCGACAATAATTACATATATGTATATATATATATCTATCCGCACTGCATTTCCAAATGATAAAATTATCGCCGAGGTACTAAATGCTAAGTGGAGAAACGCGCTCGGTGCCTTCCCTCTCCTACTCTACCCTCCCCGGAGGCATAACCGGTGCAAGGCGGTGCTTATAGCCTCCCTATTAATTCCCACAGACACAGATTTTAGGCACTCAAGACGTTCCCTCTACGTGAGCTACATTAAGTTACATGCTACGTTAAATCTTTGGGTATGGAACGACCTTCAGTGCAAAAATGTGCTCGGAGCCCCCCCCCCCCCCTCCTATTCTAACCAACCCCGAAGGCGTGACCTACGGACCACGGTTCACACCGCTACTTTTTTTCCCGGAGACAAAGATTGAGAGCTCTGAAGAAGTTTCCTCCGCTACGCTGTTTTACTACCTATTCCAAAGAAGTCTATTTCTTTTCCCGAATAAACCAGTTATCGCATAACATGCAAACCCACGACATTTTCTCGTATTCCTTCAACTCCGCTGTCTTATCTACACACATTAAATGAAACCAACGGTTACAGGCATCGCAAGCTATCCAGGAAGGTTTACCTTTACTGATACCTACACCGCATAGTGGACAAATCTCGGAAATCTTTGTCGCAGACTTCAACAACGTACGTCTAATCTCCTCGCGATATGCATCTGCATCTATGACGTCGCCAGTCCCCGAATCACTAACTATTTGGTTAATAAAATAGCAGACGTGGACCCCACAGTTATATCCATCCCTTTGTTCCTGAAAATACGTCGGAACATGTTTCCACCCCCTGTCATTAATGATTTCCTCACTAACCTCATTCCGTTTCCTAATGAAAGTAAGGAACTGATCCATACTATCATTTAATTTAAAATTGCTGTTCCCCCAAGGATCAAAGAAAGCTATCGTCGAATCTTCAAAATTAACAAAAAAAAGGCACCAATGATTCCCCCCACTGTTGTATGGCATTAATACTTTCTTATTTTTCAATGTTTGTTTCTGTAAGAGAACAGTGGTTTTCAAATATGTATTTAACACGTAAGTTGCAACTTCGCACGAGATGTAAACGATATCGCTTTTCATTCTACGTAAAACTGCTTCTGCAAACGCATCGATTATGAAATTATTTAGCCACGTCTTCCTATAAAGTGTTCTGAAATCCTCTAAGCATAACTGGATCCTCTCGCCTATGTAACCTAAGACGTAAACCTTACGGTACGCGCGACAAGCATCGTAGTAACTATCACAGGAAATCAATCCGTTGTCGTAGAAATCAAAATCGGCATCTGGTAAAGTAATTTTTTTTCCCCTATCTAACCACAACGTGGAATCTCGTCTATCCCGCACTACCTGTTCACTACCTTCCTCTTCTTTTGAATCGGGCCTACATCGTTCATCCCTTCTATTAGTCTCTTCCCCGTCACCCTCTGCTTCTTTCCTGACATCTGCTACGACCTCAGATTTCCCTTCCCTTATCAATGGATAGGACGTCACCCCTTCCGGTCTAAAAGAAGCTCCCTTTCGCTTACCTGTCCTCTTCCTCTTTCTTCCCCACATCTCCTCAGCCTCCAAGCCCTGCAACTTATCACGCCTTCTACGCCTGACTTGTTTCTTAGGAATTTCTAGATTGAACTCTTTTATTTTTGAGATAACCACTGGCTTAACTGCTCTAACAAATCTACCCGGACGTAAATGCGAATCGTGTCCTAAAATGTTATTTTTCACTACTCCAAACCAGTTTTCAACTGCGGCGTTACTGTATCGCGATCCAAAATGATTTTTTTCATGTTTCCCCTTTATAATATTCGTCCACATTGGGAGGAAAGGAACGTATCGCTTCAAAAAAAGTTCAAAAAAGGTTTCGCCATAGAATTCGTTCATTTCTCCTACGGAATCTACAGTAGCAGTGGTGCATATTTGTAAAAATTTACGATAAAACGGACTCTTACGGTACAATGTAGTCTCTGTTATATCTGGAATAGTGAATTCCTTTCTCTCCCCCCCTGAGGTAAATTCGTTCCCCCTAACAATTTCCTTCAATGCTACCAGAGCTCCATTCACGGCTGTCCCTTTTCTTTGAGATTTCAAAACGCTTGCTAGGTTCAAAAACATTTCTTCCAAGACCTCGACGGAGTTACAGGAGACCATGAACCCTACGACCACTTTCAAAAAGTTTCGTACTTCCTTGCGACCAAAATGTTTAGTGAGTAATTTTGCAACTAAATGAAGAAAGTGTGCGCAGCAAATCAAAATAGGTGTATCAATACATGAGGCGGAAGAGCCATAAACGAAATCGAAAGCTACCTGCAGGTATTGGGACAGCGAGTTGACAGAGGTCCAAGTGGAAATGGAGGCATTAATCAACGCGAAACTGAAATCGCATACAACGGCATGAAAAATTGGAAATTTTACCCGTCCCTGACTCATCGCAAAGTGCTTAAACCTAGTCAAAAAACAAGAAATATTTGCGGCATCATGTGAATCCGTTATCAGCTCCATTACCGGAAAAATGTCGTTACCTACGTTTATGACTCCCGCGTAGTACAGAATGCGTTTCTGAAAATTAGGATGGTTTTTAATAACAGACCCGGTAGCGTCGAAATACAAAATTGGCCTCTGTTCCTTTTGCAGATTGGCGAGAACTTTAACCTGGGAGAGAGAGTAACAAGTTATACACAAAGGAAGTTCTACGTGTTGGATATACATCTCTCCTTCCTCACGTTCTTTCATAAACATAAGCATTACGTCATCTACAAAGTCCTTGCTTAAATCCTCCGAGGCTTTACCTTCGCATCGCGCCTGCCCTAAAACACTCAACGAATGTATTCCTGATATGTGTCCCTTGGTAATGGCTTCCTCATCTGCGGCGTTTACGGATCTACTGCGGAAAACTAACGGTTTCTCTTTCTTTAAAATATCTTTTGCAGCCTCTCTATCGGAACCGGAAAGAGACCGACAAAGTTTCATATCCCCATGCCTTTCTTCCCCTCTACTATAAACCGACACGGGCACTTGACCGTTTTCTAAGGATTTAGGATTTATAAATAAAGAGAAATGCTTGCAATGAACATGTTTACAGTAAGCAATGACGACGATTGTGCCCCCTTTTCTTATGTAGTGACGGCGCACTAGTAGAACGCACGCGGTATTAACTGAAAAAAATTTTTTCGAAATTACGTTCGTCCACTTCCTTTTAATAAGCGCTCCCGCCACGAATATTTCTTGCCATTCTTGTATCGTAAGATGAAATTTTCCTTCCAATAATCCGAGATCTGACTTCTTAGTAACACAGTCTACCCTAGCGACTTCTATTTCCCCTGTACGTTCCCCTTCCTGACGCAATTCACCTGTTTCTACCTCTTGCTCCTCCACGAAAGGTAATTCCTCGGATTCATCAACCAAATGCCTAGAAGATTCTGCTAATTTCCATCCACTTCTTATAACCTCTCCTCTCCACGACTTATGCTGCTTTATGTTTTCTAATGGGATAAACCCCGCATCTCTAACCAAATCCCTGTTGTCCTGCTGCATTCGCCTATATCCATCTTTGAAAAGAGTACGAACTGCATTATTATTCCTGAAAAAGTCGTACAAAGCACGCCGTTTTTTCTGATCATTCCCTCCCAATAACTCATTGGCGGCATCCCCATATACACTACTCTCCCCACATCCCTCAAACCGAATTTTTACTTCATCGAAGCCCCGCAATAACAAGAATCTGCTAAAATCCTCCGGGTCAATCTCGAATTTCCTTTTCGGCATGGCTAACGCAGCGCACTAAGTGAGCATACAACGACAGGAGTCCAATGCAGAAAAGATTACTAACAATAAAAATTAATAGATATATACAATACTTACTGATGACGTCCACTGGCGGATCAGAAGAATTCCAAGCAGCAAGTGCAAAACACAGCAAAGTCACGGTAAACGTGATGTAGCAAAGAAAAGCTCACTCAAGAATCACACAACCACCAGGATTGATGAGCACAAGTGAACTGAACGAGAGACCCGAAAGACCGTTTAACCCAGTCGATGGCATGTCTAATGGGATATGGTGGTAGCCTCTTTCACACGGCCGAAGAAGTACCATTCAGCAGCGTTGAATGGCGCTAGCAGTTATTAAGTAGTTCTCAATTAAAAATGCTGAATATCTATACTTTGTTTGCACATGTTTGTCATTTATTTGAACATATTTTTAAGTATTTTATGAGAATCATTAATTAGCCACTGTCATGCTTGTTATGGTAAGAGTAAAGATTTTATACAGGATATACCACATAATTTTAAAATATAATATGTAATGAATTCACTGTCTCCTGGAATTTCTTCTTTGACATACTAAGTTTTTAATTTAGCTGCCCATGCTAGTTGCTTAACTCTAAACATAACGTCTCGTTAATGACGTCAGTCTGTCAATTATGTCAACAAACTAGTGGAGTATTAGTGGCTCCCTCCGACGTTGCAGAACGGTATTTCTTCAAATGTGGAGAACAGACTACAAAGATTTTAACCTTTCATACAGGCCGGCACATGCAATTCGTCAGATAGACTGTTGGGAGGAGGAATGGTGGAGGATGCGGTCATGTGATGTGGCGTGAGGGAGTTCAGCCAATGAGCGGCGACTTATTGAAATCATGCGATATTACGTGTAACGATTCCACAAGTCTGGCCCGGGTGTTTTTCCACCAGCTGTTATCGTTGCGAGTAGGAATGTGGCTGATGTGACAACCGCGACGTACATCTGATGATAATGTATAACAGGGTTGCGTCATTGAGTAGTTCTATTACCTATTTCGTATTTTAATACAATTTTGCTGTAAGCATGTGTAAGAATTTGTAATGGCAAGTGAGACGAGTGATGAATTGATTTAATCTCACAGCATTTTCCATTAAAAACACGTTTAGCAGTCCAAGAAGCAATTTAAGGATAGTCAGGTAAATAGTTATGCAACTGAATGGCTGTCCAGAAGTGCACCCTTGGACGTTTATTAACATAGAAATATAGAGTCGCGACAGCTGACAGGGCTTCTCCAACATACATTTTTAAATTATTCATTAGGATTTAACTTCAGAAGGAAAGCTTGAGTTAAATCTTGCTACCACCGTAAGAATATCTAATTAAACGGCTGTAAAACGACTGGGCCCTATTACACCTCCCTAAATTCACATCCTTCAAGGATAGTGAGAAATGTAACAAAATATTTTTAAGATTTTCGGTTATCTTTATATAGGTATCACTACGATTATTTCAAAAAAGAAACAATTCAACATTTCAAAACTTATCAACATTTATTTCAAAGGACAATGGCATAAAATACATTATTTCACGTAAACATTCCATCATCAGTAAATCAACTTACAAGAAGCTACGTCGTAGGTCAAAGAACATCACTGTAAAATTTTACAATACAAACAAAATTCAAAAGCGTATAGTACACTTCTGAACCTGGAAAAAATAAAAGCTGCTAAAAGTAACTCACTTGCATTCAAGTAACTATACATCCATGGGTATTAAAATTCACTGATGAATGATTTTCATGTATAGTATTAAACGATCGAGTTTTGCAAGACTAACAAAAGAATTATCTGTGGTGTATAGCCTTCACCTATCTGAACAAAAACAATTGCGAAAGTAATATTTCCAACTGTAAGCTTAAAAGCAAATTGTTTATAAATAAATAAATTTTACAGAATAACATGCCCAGATAATAATTTTATAGAATATTTTCTTAGGAGAGTCTAGTGCTCGCCGTGCGGGAATGTTTGATAAATATTCTAAAGTACTTCCAGGGACGTTGAATAGGTTTTGGCGATAGTAAAGTATTACTTAATGATTTTTTAATGATTTGAGATCATTTTTAGAAAATCGTATGCCCAGATAAAATTTTTATAGAATATTTTCTTAGGAGAGTCTAGTGCTCGCCGTGCGGGAATGTTTGATAAATATTCTAAAGTATTTCCAGGGACGTTGAATAGGTTTTGACGATAGTAAAGTATTACTTAATGATTTTTTAATGATTTGAGATCATTTTTAGAAAATCGTATGCCCAGATAAAATTTTTAAAGAATATTTTCTTAGGAGAGTCTAGTGCTCGCCTTGCGGGAATGTTTGATAAATATTCTAAAGTATTTCCAGGGACGTTGAATAGGTTTTGACGATAGTAAAGTATTACTTAATGATTTTTTAATGATTTGAGATCATTTTTAGAAAATCGTATGCCCAGATAAAATTTTTATAGAATATTTTCTTAGGAGAGTATAGTGCTCGCCGTGCGGGAATGTTTGATAAATATTCTAAAGTACTTCCAGGGACGTTGAATAGGTTTTGGCGATAGTAAAGTATTACTTAATGATTTTTCAATGATTTGAGATCATTTTTAGAAAATCGTATGCCCAGATAAAATTTTTATAGAATATTTTCTTAGGAGAGTCTAGTGCTCGCCGTGCGGGAATGTTTGATAAATATTCTAAAGTATTTCCAGGGACGTTGAATAGGTTTTGACGATAGTAAAGTATTACTTAATGATTTTTTAATGATTTGAGATCATTTTTAGAAAATCGTATGCCCAGATAAAATTTTTATAGAATATTTTCTTAGGAGAGTCTAGTGCTCGCCGTGCGGGAATGTTTGATAAATATTCTAAAGTATTTCCAGGGACGTTGAATAGGTTTTGACGATAGTAAAGTATTACTTAATGATTTTTTAATGATTTGAGATCATTTTTAGAAAATCGTATGCCCAGATAAAATTTTTATAGAATATTTTCTTAGGAGAGTCTAGTGCTCGCCGTGCGGGAATGTTTGATAAATATTCTAAAGTACTTCCAGGGACGTTGAATAGGTTTTGACGATAGTAAAGTATTACTTAATGATTTTTTAATGATTTGAGATCATTTTTAGAAAATCGTATGCCCAGATAAAATTTTTATAGAATATTTTCTTAGGAGAGTCTAGTGCTCGCCGTGCGGGAATGTTTGATAAATATTCTAAAGTATTTCCAGGGACGTTGAATAGGTTTTGACGATAGTAAAGTATTACTTAATGATTTTTTAATGATTTGAGATCATTTTTAGAAAATCGTATGCCCAGATAAAATTTTTATAGAATATTTTCTTAGGAGAGTCTAGTGCTCGCCGTGCGGGAATGTTTGATAAATATTCTAAAGTATTTCCAGGGACGTTGAATAGGTTTTGACGATAGTAAAGTATTACTTAATGATTTTTTAATGATTTGAGATCATTTTTAGAAAATCGTATGCCCAGATAAAATTTTTATAGAATATTTTCTTAGGAGAGTCTAGTGCTCGCCGTGCGGGAATGTTTGATAAATATTCTAAAGTACTTCCAGGGACGTTGAATAGGTTTTGGCGATAGTAAAGTATTACTTAATGATTTTTCAATGATTTGAGATCATTTTTAGAAAATCGTATGCCCAGATAAAATTTTTATAGAATATTTTCTTAGGAGAGTCTAGTGCTCGCCGTGCGGGAATGTTTGATAAATATTCTAAAGTATTTCCAGGGACGTTGAATAGGTTTTGACGATAGTAAAGTATTACTTAATGATTTTTTAATGATTTGAGATCATTTTTAGAAAATCGTATGCCCAGATAAAATTTTTATAGAATATTTTCTTAGGAGAGTCTAGTGCTCGCCGTGCGGGAATGTTTGATAAATATTCTAAAGTACTTCCAGGGACGTTGAATAGGTTTTGGCGATTGTAAAGTATTACTTAATGATTTTTTAATGATTTGAGATCATTTTTAGAAAATCGTATGCCCAGATAAAATTTTTATACAATATTTTCTTAGGAGAGTCTAGTGCTCGCCGTGCGGGAATGTTTGATAAATATTCTAAAGTACTTCCAGGGACGTTGAATAGGTTTTGGCGATAGTAAAGTATTACTTAATGATTTTTTAATGATTTGAGATCATTTTTAGAAAATCGTATGCCCAGATAAAATTTTTATAGAATATTTTCTTAGGAGAGTCTAGTGCTCGCCGTGCGGGAATGTTTGATAAATATTCTAAAGTATTTCCAGGGACGTTGAATAGGTTTTGACGATAGTAAAGTATTACTTAATGATTTTTTAATGATTTGAGATCATTTTTAGAAAATCGTATGCCCAGATAAAATTTTTAAAGAATATTTTCTTAGGAGAGTCTAGTGCTCGCCGTGCGGGAATGTTTGATAAATATTCTAAAGTACTTCCAGGGACGTTGAATAGGTTTTGGCGATAGTAAAGTATTACTTAATGATTTTTTAATGATTTGAGATCATTTTTAGAAAATCGTATGCCCAGATAAAATTTTTATAGAATATTTTCTTAGGAGAGTCTAGTGCTCGCCGTGCGGGAATGTTTGATAAATATTCTAAAGTACTTCCAGGGACGTTGAATAGGTTTTGGCGATAGTAAAGTATTACTTAATGATTTTTTAATGATTTGAGATCATTTTTAGAAAATCGTATGCCCAGATAAAATTTTTATAGAATATTTTCTTAGGAGAGTCTAGTGCTCGCCGTGCGGGAATGTTTGATAAATATTCTAAAGTATTTCCAGGGACGTTGAATAGGTTTTGACGATAGTAAAGTATTACTTAATGATTTTTTAATGATTTGAGATCATTTTTAGAAAATCGTATGCCCAGATAAAATTTTTATAGAATATTTTCTTAGGAGAGTCTAGTGCTCGCCGTGCGGGAATGTTTGATAAATATTCTAAAGTACTTCCAGGGACGTTGAATAGGTTTTGGCGATAGTAAAGTATTACTTAATGATTTTTTAATGATTTGAGATCATTTTTAGAAAATCGTATGCCCAGATAAAATTTTTATAGAATATTTTCTTAGGAGAGTCTAGTGCTCGCCGTGCGGGAATGTTTGATAAATATTCTAAAGTACTTCCAGGGACGTTGAATAGGTTTTGGCGATAGTAAAGTATTACTTAATGATTTTTTAATGATTTGAGATCATTTTTAGAAAATCGTATGCCCAGATAAAATTTTTATAGAATATTTTCTTAGGAGAGTCTAGTGCTCGCCGTGCGGGAATGTTTGATAAATATTCTAAAGTATTTCCAGGGACGTTGAATAGGTTTTGACGATAGTAAAGTATTACTTAATGATTTTTTAATGATTTGAGATCATTTTTAGAAAATCGTATGCCCAGATAAAATTTTTATAGAATATTTTCTTAGGAGAGTCTAGTGCTCGCCGTGCGGGAATGTTTGATAAATATTCTAAAGTACTTCCAGGGACGTTGAATAGGTTTTGGCGATAGTAAAGTATTACTTAATGATTTTTTAATGATTTGAGATCATTTTTAGAAAATCGTATGCCCAGATAAAATTTTTATAGAATATTTTCTTAGGAGAGTCTAGTGCTCGCCGTGCGGGAATGTTTGATAAATATTCTAAAGTACTTCCAGGGACGTTGAATAGGTTTTGGCGATAGTAAAGTATTACTTAATGATTTTTTAATGATTTGAGATCATTTTTAGAAAATCGTATGCCCAGATAAAATTTTTATAGAATATTTTCTTAGGAGAGTCTAGTGCTCGCCGTGCGGGAATGTTTGATAAATATTCTAAAGTACTTCCAGGGACGTTGAATAGGTTTTGGCGATAGTAAAGTATTACTTAATGATTTTTTAATGATTTGAGATCATTTTTAGAAAATCGTATGCCCAGATAAAATTTTTATAGAATATTTTCTTAGGAGAGTCTAGTGCTCGCCGTGCGGGAATGTTTGATAAATATTCTAAAGTATTTCCAGGGACGTTGAATAGGTTTTGACGATAGTAAAGTATTACTTAATGATTTTTTAATGATTTGAGATCATTTTTAGAAAATCGTATGCCCAGATAAAATTTTTATACAATATTTTCTTAGGAGAGTCTAGTGCTCGCCGTGCGGGAATGTTTGATAAATATTCTAAAGTACTTCCAGGGACGTTGAATAGGTTTTGGCGATAGTAAAGTATTACTTAATGATTTTTTAATGATTTGAGATCATTTTTAGAAAATCGTATGCCCAGATAAAATTTTTATAGAATATTTTCTTAGGAGAGTCTAGTGCTCGCCGTGCGGGAATGTTTGATAAATATTCTAAAGTACTTCCAGGGACGTTGAATAGGTTTTGGCGATTGTAAAGTATTACTTAATGATTTTTTAATGATTTGAGATCATTTTTAGAAAATCGTATGCCCAGATAAAATTTTTATACAATATTTTCTTAGGAGAGTCTAGTGCTCGCCGTGCGGGAATGTTTGATAAATATTCTAAAGTACTTCCAGGGACGTTGAATAGGTTTTGGCGATAGTAAAGTATTACTTAATGATTTTTTAATGATTTGAGATCATTTTTAGAAAATCGTATGCCCAGATAAAATTTTTATAGAATATTTTCTTAGGAGAGTCTAGTGCTCGCCGTGCGGGAATGTTTGATAAATATTCTAAAGTATTTCCAGGGACGTTGAATAGGTTTTGACGATAGTAAAGTATTACTTAATGATTTTTTAATGATTTGAGATCATTTTTAGAAAATCGTATGCCCAGATAAAATTTTTATAGAATATTTTCTTAGGAGAGTCTAGTGCTCGCCGTGCGGGAATGTTTGATAAATATTCTAAAGTACTTCCAGGGACGTTGAATAGGTTTTGACGATAGTAAAGTATTACTTAATGATTTTTTAATGATTTGAGATCATTTTTAGAAAATCGTATGCCCAGATAAAATTTTTATAGAATATTTTCTTAGGAGAGTCTAGTGCTCGCCGTGCGGGAATGTTTGATAAATATTCTAAAGTACTTCCAGGGACGTTGAATAGGTTTTGGCGATAGTAAAGTATTACTTAATGATTTTTCAATGATTTGAGATCATTTTTAGAAAATCGTATGCCCAGATAAAATTTTTATAGAATATTTTCTTAGGAGAGTCTAGTGCTCGCCGTGCGGGAATGTTTGATAAATATTCTAAAGTATTTCCAGGGACGTTGAATAGGTTTTGACGATGATAAAGTATTACTTAATGATTTTTTAATGATTTGAGATCATTTTTAGAAAATCGTATGCCCAGATAAAATTTTTATAGAATATTTTCTTAGGAGAGTCTAGTGCTCGCCGTGCGGGAATGTTTGATAAATATTCTAAAGTATTTCCAGGGACGTTGAATAGGTTTTGACGATAGTAAAGTATTACTTAATGATTTTTTAATGATTTGAGATCATTTCTAGAAAATCGTATGCCCAAATAAAATTTTTATAGAATATTTTCTTAGGAGAGTCTAGTGCTCGCCGTGCGGGAATGTTTGATAAATATTCTAAAGTACTTCCAGGGACGTTGAATAGGTTTTGGCGATAGTAAAGTATTACTTAATGATTTTTTAATGATTTGAGATCATTTTTAGAAAATCGTATGCCCAGATAAAATTTTTATAGAATATTTTCTTAGGAGAGTCTAGTGCTCGCCGTGCGGGAATGTTTGATAAATATTCTAAAGTATTTCCAGGGACGTTGAATAGGTTTTGACGATAGTAAAGTATTACTTAATGATTTTTTAATGATTTGAGATCATTTTTAGAAAATCGTATGCCCAGATAAAATTTTTATAGAATATTTTCTTAGGAGAGTCTAGTGCTCGCCGTGCGGGAATGTTTGATAAATATTCTAAAGTACTTCCAGGGACGTTGAATAGGTTTTGACGATAGTAAAGTATTACTTAATGATTTTTTAATGATTTGAGATCATTTTTAGAAAATCGTATGCCCAGATAAAATTTTTATAGAATATTTTCTTAGGAGAGTCTAGTGCTCGCCGTGCGGGAATGTTTGATAAATATTCTAAAGTATTTCCAGGGACGTTGAATAGGTTTTGACGATAGTAAAGTATTACTTAATGATTTTTTAATGATTTGAGATCATTTTTAGAAAATCGTATGCCCAGATAAAATTTTTATAGAATATTTTCTTAGGAGAGTCTAGTGCTCGCCGTGCGGGAATGTTTGATAAATATTCTAAAGTACTTCCAGGGACGTTGAATAGGTTTTGGCGATAGTAAAGTATTACTTAATGATTTTTCAATGATTTGAGATCATTTTTAGAAAATCGTATGCCCAGATAAAATTTTTATAGAATATTTTCTTAGGAGAGTCTAGTGCTCGCCGTGCGGGAATGTTTGATAAATATTCTAAAGTACTTCCAGGGACGTTGAATAGGTTTTGGCGATAGTAAAGTATTACTTAATGATTTTTTAATGATTTGAGATCATTTTTAGAAAATCGTATGCCCAGATAAAATTTTTATAGAATATTTTCTTAGGAGAGTCTAGTGCTCGCCGTGCGGGAATGTTTGATAAATATTCTAAAGTATTTCCAGGGACGTTGAATAGGTTTTGACGATAGTAAAGTATTACTTAATGATTTTTTAATGATTTGAGATCATTTTTAGAAAATCGTATGCCCAGATAAAATTTTTATAGAATATTTTCTTAGGAGAGTCTAGTGCTCGCCGTGCGGGAATGTTTGATAAATATTCTAAAGTACTTCCAGGGACGTTGAATAGGTTTTGGCGATTGTAAAGTATTACTTAATGATTTTTTAATGATTTGAGATCATTTTTAGAAAATCGTATGCCCAGATAAAATTTTTATACAATATTTTCTTAGGAGAGTCTAGTGCTCGCCGTGCGGGAATGTTTGATAAATATTCTAAAGTACTTCCAGGGACGTTGAATAGGTTTTGGCGATAGTAAAGTATTACTTAATGATTTTTTAATGATTTGAGATCATTTTTAGAAAATCGTATGCCCAGATAAAATTTTTATAGAATATTTTCTTAGGAGAGTCTAGTGCTCGCCGTGCGGGAATGTTTGATAAATATTCTAAAGTATTTCCAGGGACGTTGAATAGGTTTTGACGATAGTAAAGTATTACTTAATGATTTTTTAATGATTTGAGATCATTTTTAGAAAATCGTATGCCCAGATAAAATTTTTAAAGAATATTTTCTTAGGAGAGTCTAGTGCTCGCCGTGCGGGAATGTTTGATAAATATTCTAAAGTATTTCCAGGGACGTTGAATAGGTTTTGACGATAGTAAAGTATTACTTAATGATTTTTTAATGATTTGAGATCATTTTTAGAAAATCGTATGCCCAGATAAAATTTTTATAGAATATTTTCTTAGGAGAGTCTAGTGCTCGCCGTGCGGGAATGTTTGATAAATATTCTAAAGTACTTCCAGGGACGTTGAATAGGTTTTGACGATAGTAAAGTATTACTTAATGATTTTTTAATGATTTGAGATCATTTTTAGAAAATCGTATGCCCAGATAAAATTTTTATAGAATATTTTCTTAGGAGAGTCTAGTGCTCGCCGTGCGGGAATGTTTGATAAATATTCTAAAGTATTTCCAGGGACGTTGAATAGGTTTTGACGATAGTAAAGTATTACTTAATGATTTTTTAATGATTTGAGATCATTTTTAGAAAATCGTATGCCCAGATAAAATTTTTATAGAATATTTTCTTAGGAGAGTCTAGTGCTCGCCGTGCGGGAATGTTTGATAAATATTCTAAAGTACTTCCAGGGACGTTGAATAGGTTTTGGCGATAGTAAAGTATTACTTAATGATTTTTCAATGATTTGAGATCATTTTTAGAAAATCGTATGCCCAGATAAAATTTTTATAGAATATTTTCTTAGGAGAGTCTAGTGCTCGCCGTGCGGGAATGTTTGATAAATATTCTAAAGTACTTCCAGGGACGTTGAATAGGTTTTGGCGATAGTAAAGTATTACTTAATGATTTTTTAATGATTTGAGATCATTTTTAGAAAATCGTATGCCCAGATAAAATTTTTATAGAATATTTTCTTAGGAGAGTCTAGTGCTCGCCGTGCGGGAATGTTTGATAAATATTCTAAAGTATTTCCAGGGACGTTGAATAGGTTTTGACGATAGTAAAGTATTACTTAATGATTTTTTAATGATTTGAGATCATTTTTAGAAAATCGTATGCCCAGATAAAATTTTTATAGAATATTTTCTTAGGAGAGTCTAGTGCTCGCCGTGCGGGAATGTTTGATAAATATTCTAAAGTACTTCCAGGGACGTTGAATAGGTTTTGGCGATTGTAAAGTATTACTTAATGATTTTTTAATGATTTGAGATCATTTTTAGAAAATCGTATGCCCAGATAAAATTTTTATACAATATTTTCTTAGGAGAGTCTAGTGCTCGCCGTGCGGGAATGTTTGATAAATATTCTAAAGTACTTCCAGGGACGTTGAATAGGTTTTGGCGATAGTAAAGTATTACTTAATGATTTTTTAATGATTTGAGATCATTTTTAGAAAATCGTATGCCCAGATAAAATTTTTATAGAATATTTTCTTAGGAGAGTCTAGTGCTCGCCGTGCGGGAATGTTTGATAAATATTCTAAAGTATTTCCAGGGACGTTGAATAGGTTTTGACGATAGTAAAGTATTACTTAATGATTTTTTAATGATTTGAGATCATTTTTAGAAAATCGTATGCCCAGATAAAATTTTTATAGAATATTTTCTTAGGAGAGTCTAGTGCTCGCCGTGCGGGAATGTTTGATAAATATTCTAAAGTACTTCCAGGGACGTTGAATAGGTTTTGACGATAGTAAAGTATTACTTAATGATTTTTTAATGATTTGAGATCATTTTTAGAAAATCGTATGCCCAGATAAAATTTTTATAGAATATTTTCTTAGGAGAGTCTAGTGCTCGCCGTGCGGGAATGTTTGATAAATATTCTAAAGTACTTCCAGGGACGTTGAATAGGTTTTGGCGATAGTAAAGTATTACTTAATGATTTTTCAATGATTTGAGATCATTTTTAGAAAATCGTATGCCCAGATAAAATTTTTATAGAATATTTTCTTAGGAGAGTCTAGTGCTCGCCGTGCGGGAATGTTTGATAAATATTCTAAAGTATTTCCAGGGACGTTGAATAGGTTTTGACGATGATAAAGTATTACTTAATGATTTTTTAATGATTTGAGATCATTTTTAGAAAATCGTATGCCCAGATAAAATTTTTATAGAATATTTTCTTAGGAGAGTCTAGTGCTCGCCGTGCGGGAATGTTTGATAAATATTCTAAAGTATTTCCAGGGACGTTGAATAGGTTTTGACGATAGTAAAGTATTACTTAATGATTTTTTAATGATTTGAGATCATTTCTAGAAAATCGTATGCCCAAATAAAATTTTTATAGAATATTTTCTTAGGAGAGTCTAGTGCTCGCCGTGCGGGAATGTTTGATAAATATTCTAAAGTACTTCCAGGGACGTTGAATAGGTTTTGGCGATAGTAAAGTATTACTTAATGATTTTTTAATGATTTGAGATCATTTTTAGAAAATCGTATGCCCAGATAAAATTTTTAAAGAATATTTTCTTAGGAGAGTCTAGTGCTCGCCGTGCGGGAATGTTTGATAAATATTCTAAAGTACTTCCAGGGACCTTGAATAGGTTTTGGCGATAGTAAAGTATTACTTAATGATTTTTTAATGATTTGAGATCATTTTTAGAAAATTGTATGCCCAGATAAAATTTTTATAGAATATTTTCTTAGGAGAGTCTAGTGCTCGCCGTGCGGGAATGTTTGATAAATATTCTAAAGTATTTCCAGGGACGTTGAATAGGTTTTGACGATAGTATAGTATTACTTAATGATTTTTTAATGATTTGAGATCATTTTTAGAAAATCGTATGCCCAGATAAAATTTTTATAGAATATTTTCTTAGGAGAGTCTAGTGCTCGCCGTGCGGGAATGTTTGATAAATATTCTAAAGTATTTCCAGGGACGTTGAATAGGTTTTGACGATAGTAAAGTATTACTTAATGATTTTTTAATGATTTGAGATCATTTTTAGAAAATCGTATGCCCAGATAAAATTTTTATAGAATATTTTCTTAGGAGAGTCTAGTGCTCGCCGTGCGGGAATGTTTGATAAATATTCTAAAGTATTTCCAGGGACGTTGAATAGGTTTTGACGATAGTAAAGTATTACTTAATGATTTTTTAATGATTTGAGATCATTTTTAGAAAATCGTATGCCCAGATAAAATTTTTATAGAATATTTTCTTAGGAGAGTCTAGTGCTCGCCGTGCGGGAATGTTTGATAAATATTCTAAAGTATTTCCAGGGACGTTGAATAGGTTTTGACGATAGTAAAGTATTACTTAATGATTTTTTAATGATTTGAGATCATTTTTAGAAAATCGTATGCCCAGATAAAATTTTTATAGAATATTTTCTTAGGAGAGTCTAGTGCTCGCCGTGCGGGAATGTTTGATAAATATTCTAAAGTATTTCCAGGGACGTTGAATAGGTTTTGACGATAGTAAAGTATTACTTAATGATTTTTTAATGATTTGAGATCATTTTTAGAAAATCGTATGCCCAGATAAAATTTTTATAGAATATTTTCTTAGGAGAGTCTAGTGCTCGCCGTGCGGGAATGTTTGATAAATATTCTAAAGTACTTCCAGGGACGTTGAATAGGTTTTGGCGATAGTAAAGTATTACTTAATGATTTTTCAATGATTTGAGATCATTTTTAGAAAATCGTATGCCCAGATAAAATTTTTATAGAATATTTTCTTAGGAGTGTCTATTTCTCGTTATTTCGCGGCAACGCGGAAATTCTTGGGCAACATGAAGTTAGCACCAAAAAATTTCCTGCAGAAATGAATGTTTTAATCGAATTATTTTCATTGTTTTAATATTTTCTTTGCTTACGAGTAATTAAAAAAGGGAAATAAAGTACTATGGTTAACATTTTATGATTTTGGACGTTTGGTTTGAGCAGTATCTTACTCAATGTTCTTCTGTTATTTTTGTTGGTTACCCTGCTTTTATATATTGTTTCCCTTAAATTCTATGCCGCGAGGCCTTACGGTGTAACGCAAGAATTTCCACGTTGCCGCGTAATTCTTTGGTGCTGGAGAAGAAATTGGGCTAACTTGATGACCGTTGTTTGTTATCCATTCCTACGCATGCGCTTTCAGTCGCATGTAGCACAAGAACTATAATAGTTACGTTATAAAATTCCCTTTTGATTTGCTCAGTTGCTAATATATTTTAATTATTTACAGTTAGTACAATGTCGTAATATGTTTTCAGCTCCCAATTTGAAACGTATTAATGTTGTGATTTAATTGTTTATGGTTCTATGTAAGGAATTGAGTAGGCACCTTTGACATCTCATATCGTGCAGATCTACAGTGAGATATGAATTTTTTTCGATGTCTCTTTGAAAAATGTATGAGAATAACTACATTGGGCAACATTTAATTTGTTTTTTTTTTGTTTTTTTTTGGTTAAACCTTCATGTAAATTAGGTAGATCTTGCCTCTGTTTGAATTTTATTAACAGTAGCATTCTGCTGCTCGAAAGTCTGTTTCTCTCTCACTTTTGTCTTTTTTAAAGGTGTCCAAGAAAGACGGGCTGCCGTGGACTATTTGCGAAGAATGCATCAGCAATGTGAAGGAGTTTAAACATTTCAAGACGACATGTATCAAAGCGAAGATCTCTTTCCTCACCATGATAGCCAACAGGGGCTTGGTAGTGAGTATCAATAATTTTCATCTGGCGAGCAATTGGTAGAGTTGATTTATTAGAAGCACCTGGGAAAACACTGTAACTTCAGGCCCATCTTGAGGCACAAAAATTAAAAACGTAAAGAGATTGGAATTCTTCGTACAAATGGTTGAACTGAACTTGTATTGAATAGCAGAAAAGATATTATCTCGAGTATCTCACTCAATGTTGGCCATTTTTTTGTGCACTGGGAGCGTTTGGGACCCAGGACAATGATTTAGTCCTCAAAGTACAAAGGAGAGTCTCGTCTTCCATTACAAGCTCATCATTCAACCATAGTTTAACATAGTTAATGGATTGTGGAGAAACTTCGCTGTGACTCACAAGAGACTTGGGAGGCAATATACTTGGCTATGATCATTTGGGTTAATTCGAGCTTTCATCACACCATTGGAAAATATTTTTTTTTCGGAAACCACCGATTATTGCGAAAATAACTGTGACAGTAATGTGCAGTGTAAATAATAAGTAAGTATATTTTTAAATGCAAGAAGCATACTTGTGTGACCAGTAGTTTTAAAGAAAAAAGAGTTTGAAAATTATCGATTTTGTGAATATTTCGTGAGACTTTGTAGCCATATTTGGAGGTTTCATTAGTTCTGTTGGTATTGCACAGGCATACAACAAATGAAAAGGAGTACATAATAATATTTTACATGCACAGTTTTGTTATTTTATGCACATATGTATTAGATGTGTTGTTTGCGCAATGGTAGCATCTTAGTATACGCAGTATTTAAGGAATAAAAATCAATTTTGATGCATATCATGGGATATACATTTGATGAAACCCAAGGGTTTAAAGGGACATCAAGCAGAGAAAAGATTTGCATGCCTAAACTAGTCCAAATTTCATTCTATTAGGCAAATATTAAAAATTCTTTGCAAAGACAACTTGAAGGAAGATTAAATATTCAATAAAACCTCGAAGACATTTATTTCTGAAACTCTTGAGTGTTGTTTACATACTTGAAGTTTACTTCATCTAAGGATTTAACCAACAATTATGAGGCTCAGAGTTAAAGTACTGGAAACTACCTCACTATCTTTTGGTGTACCAAGTAGTATTCCACAGGGCTCCCATCTCGGTCCTTTGCTCTTTTCACTTTTTATAAATGACATTGGTCAAGTGCTGACTCTCATTAAATACTTGTTTATGCAGATGATCTCAAATTATTTCACCAAGTGAGGACTGAAAATGATGCCATAGAACTACAGGAATACCTCACAAATGCCTCCCAGTGGTGTGTGAAAATGTCCATTAACTATAGTAAATGTTTTGTAATGACCTACTGTACAGGTAATCTATCATTCTCATCTGAATACTCATGTTCTCCGAACCTGCTACTTTGAGTCAATTACTTTAAAGATCTTGGGGTAACTTTTGATTCAAGATTGTGTTATGACTTAACATAACATCCATGGCATAGAGAATGTTGGGTTTTATTTGTTGTGCCAGAAAGGATTATAAAAACATTCACTGTCTAAGGATCAATATGTCTCTTGTCACATCAATCTTAGAGTACGGTTCAATCGTGTGAAATCCATTTTATGGGAAATATGAATTATCCGTGGAGAGGGTCCAACAGAAATTTTTATGGTTTGCTTCAATCAAATTTTCTATTCCCAGAACGAAAGGAGAATATGACAGAGTAATGAATTACTTAAACCTGACAAGTCATCGATGTAGAAGAAAACAATCTGGTGTTATATTTTTATATTATGTTTTGAACAATTTCATAAAATGCTCAACTCTATTGCCATTTCTCTCTCTAAGGGTAACTTCGGTAAACACAAGACTGAGCAATTTGTTTAATGTTCCCTATCTGCCAAATAATTATTCATTCTACATGCCACTGTACTGTGCAATGAGAGATGCTAATGAAATCTCAAGGTACATTGACTTTTTTTACTTCTTCTTCAAGCACCTTCAAAAGATATATGAGAAGCAACAATTCATGATTGTTTGCCTTCTTTTATTATGTCATATCTATATTCTTATATAAAATTGCCGTACTCAGTTTTGAATGTCTGATGTTCATGTTAGGTTAAGTCATATCTATTTTTTTCCTCATACTCTGTTATCTTTATTTTGAAGCATACCTTCATATCCTTGATGTGCCTTTATTTACTTTAAAGCTGATTTTCCTTGTTGCCTTAATACTTGTACTCAATGTGTAACTTTATAAAGGGTTTTATATCAAGCCTTTTAATAAATATATAACATAATAACAATCGTTTTAAGATGCACAGTATGTATGCTTAAAAATCAAAATATCCAAGCCTTCAAAGGATAAAAAGAAAGAAATTGAAATACTTTGCTTTCTACAAATTTACTTTAACTTTCGACTAGTTTTGATACACTGTACCATCTTCACAGACTAGTGGTACAAAAAACATAGGGACATAGTTAACCCAAGTTCCCCTTCCCTATGACGTCAACCCACGCTCCACTCATACCCTTCCCCCCTCCTACTTTCCTTTCCCTTGCTTCCCTACCCGCCTATTCACTAATTTGACATGGTCTTACCAACAGCTTCCATACCTTTCCCCACCCCCTCCCAACCCATTCAGTATATAACTATGTACCTATGTTTTTTGTACCAGTAGTCTGTGAAGATGATACAGTGTATTGAAACTAGTCGACAATTAAAGTAAATTTGTAGAAAAAAGCAAAATATTTCAATTTCTTTCTTTAGAATGGATTTCTACAACGTAAAGGCCTCAACCATGAAGTGCATCTTCAAAGGATAGGATAGTATATTGTTAAAATATTATTAAGGATATTATAACTGCAGATTTTTTATAAGCATGCATGAATAAATTTATAAATATGGTAAATTCAGGAGCATCAGCCCATTAAAGAGGTACTTTGACAGATGGCATGGTTTAGCTTAAATAACAGTAGTCAATTTAACATTATAAAACAGAAATGAACACCATAGAGTTATAGTCGAAGATAAATTGACAACAAATAAAATGTTAAGGAATGTTAAAAACAAATGAATCCTCAGTCACCACCTTAGTCATTATTGTACACCAACAACAATAATGCCATTGTCAAGAGACATCAAAGCGGCCTGTGATTTTATTACCTATAGAAATGCATATATTAAAGTCTCTTCTCTAGATACATTTTTGTGTGTGTTTGAAACCCTCATATTGTTGTTTATAGAGCCCTTGTTATATTTTAACATAATATTTAATTGCAAGCTTGCCATCAGCTATACATCTAAAAACATTAACCCTTAGGCTGAGGGAAACAAACATGCACGTGTGTACCGGGAACTGCGGCAAGAACGTTCTTGTACGATTGGCCCTTTCTGTCTACATGCTCCCTCAGCCCTTTCATATTTTTATGACTCGAACTCTTTCTTTCCAGTGGTAAACATCTGGCAATCCACCCTTTTTACTCAAACCACTCCCTTCCCACGCTCTTTAGGGATCACATACCACCGCAATAAAGAAAGACCCATTCTTCTGATTGTTTGCTCAAGAGGCTATGGTTGTCTCAAAAATTAGTTGTTATATGCTCGCGCCCGGCTTAATTATCATTGGATTTTTTTGGTGTTTGGCATCAAGCTAAACCGAAAGTTGCAATAAAAAAATATTTTCATGTTTATTTTCAACAGTTATGCCTATAAACAAATTTTCAAAATTAGTTCCAAATCCCACCAATCCCTCAAAAAGTTCTATTGCCCACCCCCTGGGATCCCGAGAAAAGGGTCGGGAGGGGATTACATGGGTCATATAACTGCCGGGCCTCAGCCGGTGGAAAGGAGGGACAGGCTCCGTCTGAATAGATATTTCTCACACAGGGTGGACGAAATGCGCTCTTACTGCCTCAGCTTAAGAGTTAACATGCCTACAGATTTAGTACTGCAACATGACGTCACCCTGTATGGAATTTGATTGTTTTCAAATGAGAATTTTTGAAAGGCTTTTTGAATTCTTTTTGGCTAATGAAATATTTATTTTGTTTACAATCAGGCTCAGCTGATCAATTTTTTGCCAATTTCAGTAAACAGCTTTCTTTCTCAAATAGTTCACATTGTAACGAGAATAAATTACTTTGTAATTCTACACTTTATTAAGGCCGTTTTACACAAGGAACATTAATGCCTAATTTGAAGTAGCATCTATTACTGGAATGTTGAGAATGCTGGCTCAGAATTAGAACAAGTTACAAATCACATTGTACCAATTTACCTATTTAGGTAAGAGACATCAAAAGCATATGTTCCTGTAAAGTTAGAGTGAAGTAGCTTCTCTATGCTAAATTGTACTACTCACATAACCGTTTATTTTTTATTGTAATACATATTACTGACGATCTCTATACTAACATGCTTGGTACCTGGATTATAAACATTACTACATTGCCACTGCTGTATCATTCCCCACGAAGTTCAAGGCAAGCATCAGGTTTCATTGCGGTCTTAATGGCTGGAGACTCATGAGGGATTGGGCAGCATTTGCAGTCACGTCCGACTCTCATCGGATAAGTTGCTATGCATTATTATCCTTAGGTATTATTATTCAGTAATATATTTTTATGTCAGCTGAAGATATTAAAATTTAGAAGAGCTATGAAAATAATAACATGTTAAACCACGGGTATGTTTCACGGTTTTCCATTCAAAATATGAATCGATTTCATAAAGTTATGCCCATTACTGCAAATAACATGACTTGTTCACAATTCTATGTCCTCAGTTGTTGATCACTTCAACGAATAACCATCCTGCCCTGATGATATTTCCTTTACAGTCAAGCTCGGCAACCAGCGCCCCATCATGGGTGTCACAGGAACCCATTATTGCCATCCAGAAGAGAAGTAGTGGTGAAACTAGCAGAAAGGACTGTGATGAAGTGGAAGTGGTCATGAAAGAGGATACTCCAGTCTTGTCTGAAGATGAGGATCCTCTCCGGGAGATCACTGTTGTGAGAAGTGATGAAGACCATGGGGAGAAGGTGAGCGAGCTCATGAAGTCTATTTTGTTGTTCATATATGCATGATGAAACTATAAATAGTGAGTAGTGGAAACAATTGTAAATAATTGATAATTAAGTATAGAATGATTTTGTTATTCATTGGTAAATTGTTTGCTCAGAAAGGATTAGTTGGAAGGAAAAATATCAAGTTACTTTTAAGGTTTCCGTGAAGCTGGAATGATTATCTCTGCATTCTCTGGGATTTCTTCTGTTTTGTTCTTTTTTGAGACAACATTTTTACTGGCTGTCTTTTGAGCATCTTCATCATGTTGAAGTTATCGTGAAGCATTTTATGCCATGTTTATTAGTTGTTGATTTGCTGCATTATTATTGGTGCTGCCCTCTGATTGGCTAAGGAGGTGCAAATCACTCTTCTTTAGGCACTGTGAAGATGATACTCTTCCTCTTTGTTGAAATTGTAGGTTCCTTCATTATTTTGATGGTCTCTTATATGTTTAAGGAAGTATATTCTCTCCTTAGCTATAATTGTTGCGAACTTCGAGTCAACCCGTGTTTGGAGGTGGTAAAGTGATGATAATTATGTGAGTAATATCTTCATTTATTAAACATGGCCATATACAGGATTGCCACTAAATATGAAAAAGTAGGAATCAAATCAATATGTAATGAAATAAATAGCCGTTGGGAACAAAATAGGAATTTCCAGGAATTATTTTTAGTTTTGAGGAAAAAATATGCTCTTTAAGCTTCAAAGAAAGCAAAAACGCATCCATTGTCTAATTTTTAGTTTTTAGATATGCGCAAAATTGAATAATGACATTATATGAATTCCCTTAGTAATGAGAAATTATAATAATTACATTTGAAAAGTTGTTCATAGTTATTTAGCTGTTTACTCTCTCTGGTCATAGTCTTAGTGATGTTTATTTGTTTTAAAAAGTTGCCCCCATAGATAATCAATTTTTCAATGAATGGTGTTCTGGCAAAATGTTTATATGATTACATATGTATTTGTTGCATATTCGCCATTTTTTCATTATTAAATTAATATTTAATGACTCTTTATTTTTATCTGCCTATTATTTTTCCATCAGCATATTAAAGTTGGTATTTGCTTTAAGCATACATTAGGTAGGTACATTATGTATGCTAGAAATTTTCCATCATGCCAGAGCCAGTAAGAAAAGTCACCAAATATATATCTCCCCCATATCCGGCAAAATATTCTGTATCTAAAGGGTGAGGGTGTGTGTTGTTTTTGAGCATAATGATTACCTTACATTTTGAGTCTCAGTAAGTGCTCTGCTCGCATATGCTAGGGGGAAATTATTTTGCATCAAAAAACCATCCCCAAGACATTGTTTTGAAGAATCTACATTGAGTGTTACAGGTTTCTTTACATTATGAATAATCTGGCAATATTGGAGCTCTAGTTAACATCTCTTTTATTTCTAAGAAGATTTTGTTATCATTGTGGTCTCAATTTTAAGCAACACTTTTTTTTAGTCTCATAGCACAGCATTTATAATAGATAAATTAGGAATGAATGTAGATACATATGCAGTTATTCCAAAGATTGTCTCAGGCTTATTGTTTTATATTTTGGTTTATTTATGTCAGTTAAAGCTCTAACTTCTTCAGTATCGTAACTTCTACCTTTCTATGAGAAAAAGTGGGTCATGTACTTGATCTCATTACAACAAAAATTTGTATTTTTAACATTAAATTTCATATTCCTCTCTTCTGATCCGTCTAAAACCTTTTTGAGTGCATATAGTGTTTTTGTTGCTTTATCCATGCACCCTAATATCATCCACATGAGCAGTTACCCCTTCTGTGTCACCACATGCACTTTCAAAACACTCCTTAAACACCTCTGTTGCAGAACTTATACCAAGAGTTGGCTGAAATATCTATACCTTCCAAAAGGAGTGATTAAAACTAAATAATAAGTGCTTCAGTCTGTCAGTTTGATTTGGTGAAAGGCTCTAGTGCCGTGAACATTTTGCTACCAGACATGTTGGAACTTAGTTGTTTGAAACTTGCTACTACCTACAAATGTATTTATATAATTCAGTGGGATCCAATCATATCTAAATACCTCCTGTCTTCCTTTCAGCAAGAACAATAGGATAGACCCAATTGGTCGGTACAGTACTTTTTTTTTAAATATCCCTTCTTTTACCATTGTCATTAACTCATTTCATCTCTTAGTGCTATGGGTGTTTTTCTTCATGTTGCAATTGTAGTCTGTGTGTTCTTTTGATTTTATCTCATATTCATAATTGCTTATAAGGCCCATCCCATCAAATGCATTTTTATGAATTTTTAAAATTCTGTTTAAATTTAGAGTCATGTCCACATCCTTAATCCATTTAACTAGTTCAAATTCTATAAGGGTTGGCAAGCTTATTATAGTTGGAACTTAAAATTCATTCCCTCTAATTAATAATTATTAAATCTAATAATGTGTCATTCCTATTGTTTAATTTACAACTAAGTGCAAACTTAGCAATCACTGCTATCCAAGAGCCTCAAAATGCACTAAATGTCATGCACAATTTTTGTATACATCAACAAATCTAGTTTTAGAGCTCTTACTTACCTTTCTGAAATTTCATAACAAAGTGTCCCCACGTCTAATTTTGCTACTACTTAATATTTTCCATTATCTGTTATCATTTTGTGCCATTTGTTGTCAATAAAATCATTCTTAATGATACCAGAGAATCATAAGTTACCTCCATTGACATTTTCACATTCTATGGATTTAATATGCCCCACACTGCAGGCCCGCCTCTGTTGACCTGCTGAATTTTCTGTGGTGCTCGACTCGTTGCTTTTGTTTTGCTGGCTCTCTCTGCTAACTCTTACACTTAGTGCACTTTGCTGCCTCTCTCGTACTGCATGTACCTTGTGACTTGCACCAATGGTGCTCATTTTTACATCCTCCAGCTCCACGCACTGGCACATTTTCACAAATTTTTCTATTACTAGATCCACTTCTCTTAACAGCCATTTTTAACATCATTATTCACCGTGCCACAGACAATTCTTTCTCTTATTGAACTGTTCTTGAACTATCCAAATCCACATGTATTACTTAGATTCTTAAGCTCTGTTAAATAATTACTGAATAATTCTCCACTTTCATGTTCTCTTGTAAAAAAATATATGATGTTCTATTGTCTCATTCATTTTAGATGTGCAATATTTCTCAAAGGAATTCAACATCTTTTTTACATTTTTTTCATCTTTTTAGAGGGTGAATGTGTAGAAATTTTCTGATGCTTATCCCCTATAACATGCAACAACGCAGTGACTGTTCTTTCTTCATCTGAGTTGTCCTCTAGTTTTGTAGCTTTCATATACTTCAATTTTTTACTGACTGCACCATTTTATGACCTTTAATTTGGCTAGATCACTTATAAGACAAAGCATGATGATCAGTGACCTTTCAAAACATATTGACTCTTATTACATAAGCGAACAACATACATAGCAGCATCAATAACACTGGAAACAAGATGGCATAGTAACTAAAGTATGTTGTTACAACCATTTACTGAGCAATGGACAGAGGTGAAATAAATAAATACCTGTACCTTTTGACCTATTTGGGACAAACATTTTGTTTTGTGAACAGATTGCATTTACTTAAATGAATAGTTATAAGACCCTTGATTTAAAAGTTGAGAGAGTAATTAAGTTTAGCATGTAATTCTTGTTGGTTCATATCGTGTGTACACTGCAAATATCCGGGACCTCGGACAATGATTTAATCCATTAAGTGCAAAGGATGGCTGCCTGCCCCATAAATAATTCATCAATCATTCAGGATGTAATGGAGCTGTTAGATTGACTAGGTTTTGAGCTACAAGACACTGGGAGGCAAAGCGCTAGGTTGTGATTATGTGATAAAGTCGAACCATTTTTAATACTTCAACTTAGCTATTTGCAATAGAGAGATATAACAACAGCGTGTATTGCCTATTACAAATATATTTAGGGTGCATTATATATGTATAGTTTTTTTTAAAGTAGGTAATCCATTGTTCACATATTGTCCTCAGCTCTTTTGAGAGGTTCCTCTAGGAAACTTTCCAGTAATAATACTCACACGTGTGTTTCAGTGCGATATTTTAATGAGAATGGGTAGACCGAAAAGATGTACATAACCACACTCAAACAGTGGTGACACTGTCGCCTACTCAGTGAAGAAATGAAAAAATTAAATGTTCTAAAATGAAACACTTAACACCCTCACTCAATTTTAAGTTACCAAATAAAATAAAAAAATTGAAAATATATAAAATGCATCAAATTGAAATTGTAATCTGACATTTAGTCAAAGTCCACTTAGGCAAACCAGGATGAAATTATCTAATACCCGTTTGAACAAATTAACATGTTCCATTTCATCTTCATTTTTTTATATTTACATTTATGCACTCTAAACAGCATTCAATGCTTTCGAGGCAATCATAAGCCATGTCTTAACATTTTGAATTAACTCAATGATAAAGGCTTTCCTAAAGTGTCAGCAACATTATGCTCAGTTGGAATGTACATACTTCACATTAGTCACTTTTTTGGTAACAAGATCTATTATTAAATTTGCTCTAATGTCAACATGTTTAGAACGTTTACTGTACTTATATCTTTCTATGAAACAAATAGCACTTTTGTTTACTATAAGCATATGAGCTGGCACTTCTTCATTTGAGGAATGAAGCAACTTCTTGTATGTACACCATCTCTGATGCTGTTCTGGCTGCTGCAACATACTCAGCCTCTGCTGTTAAGAGGGTGACTGTCTGCTGCTTCTTTCATGACCACAGGATGAGTAGAATATGGCTGATCCGCAAACACTTTTGCTATCACTTTTATCTGCTGCCCAATCTGACTCTACGTAGGCATCAATCTCTTCCGTTTTTGAGTTTCTCGTATAGGTATAGGCTAACTTATTTGTAGTCTTCAGTTAACAGAGAATATAGTTAATAGATTTTTGTTGTGTGTGAGTCTGCCTAGAAACTGACTGAAGTATGAAGTGGCATATGTCATGCATGATCGACTTATCATGGAAATATGCATGAGACAAACTATGAGCTCTCTATAAGGAACATTTACAATTTTTTCAGATAATTCTGCTTGGAAGTGAGGCTCCATAGGTGTATATGTCCCTTTGCAATCCTCGGTCTTAAATTTCTTCAGGACTTTTTCTATACAACTCCCTTGAGATATGGGTATTGAGTGTCATTCACACACTAATTTTGTATTAAAAAGCAAGACTCATTTGCTAAATATTTTATTGCTCATGAAGAGCTAACACATCTCTACAAAGACAGGGAAAGACTGGCGAAGAATGACAATGTGCTCCAAAAACTTCGCCCAAAAACAAAAGACAAACAAAAATCGCACCGGCCACCGCTCAATTCAAACAACAGAAATTTAATGAATGACACAAAAACATAATAATACTCTCCCACTCTAACATTTTGTTCCAAGAGAAATCGTTAGGCACTCCATGTCTTTGGCATTGAATTGTTTCATCAGGAGCTCAGAAATTTTTTCATATTTCCCTGTTAGTAAAATGTCATCAACGAATATCAAAATCCAAACATCTTTATCCTGTATACAGACAGAAATCATTGTTTGAACGAACCAATCCATTACATACCGCAAGGTCATGAAAGCATTAGCCTCAACACTTGGGAGCTTCAGGATGACCATATAATGCTTTGTTTAATTAGAAAACATTGGCATTTGTTGACTCACCCTGTGGAGGTTTTATATTGACTTCTTAATCTAACTCTCTATTTAAAAATGCTGTGGGTACATCAAGTTGTTTGAGGCTCCACTTCTCCTTTACATCTTTGGCTAGCAGCAATATAATGGTGCGCATTATAGCCACTGGTACACAATATATGACTCTTCTTTCTGAAATCTTCTGGCCACTTGTCTGGGTTTCTTTGTACCATCAGCTTTGATTATGAACTCCCATCTAGTAATAATGATTGTCATCCCTTCTACATCTACATATTACCCCGCAAGCCGCCTCAATAGGCGTGTGGCGGGGGGTGGTAGGACACCATCCGTTACATATAAAATGGACACGCTCTAATGAAATTACGCCTAGCATTTATTATAGTCCCTTATTGTTCAGGGGAAAAAGGAATTCCCATACCTATCTGTTCGGCAAAATATCTCTCTTTATTTATCGTTTATGTCGGACCTGGAAATATAGTGGGGTTCTAATATGAAGTTCTCCATGTCGCTCTGAAAGATATCTATTCTCAATTGTTCAAGCAATCTAAGCCTAGCGCGCAGCCTCCGAGTCTCTAGCGGTTCCCAGCCTAATTCGTTTAACATCTGTGTAATGCTGTCAGTACGCCCGTAGCTGTTTTTGACGAATCGCGCAGCTTTCCTATTTATTTTATTAAGTTCCCGGACTAAGTCTTTCTGCACCGGATCCCATATGCTGGCTGCATATTTAAGGTGTGGCCGGACGAGTGCGAAATAGCACCTCTCTTTTACTTTTTCATCCGAAAATCCTCCCACAATACGCTGGACGAATCCTAGCTTCTTCAGAGCTCTGCCACAAATATTTCTTATATGTGCTCCCCACATTAGGTCCGAAGTTATTGTAACTCCTAGATACTTCACTTAATCTGTCGCCTTTATGTTAACACCATCCACAGCATATACATGGGAATAGTTGGACGACCTCAGCAATAATTGTACCGTACCCTTCTGGCATAACAGCAGGTGTCTAAGTGCTGTATTTCTCATGTGCATCCAACTCCTTAGTAATATCATCACGCCACTCATCTTGGCCCATTTCAACTGCTTCATCACACTCTTGGAATGATGTACACATAAGTAGTGAGCGGTAGAAAGTTCGTAGTCTTCGAATTTATTTTACTTAAGATCATTTCTCGAGACCTCGAGAAAGAACATCGTTTTCCTTCTCCTCAAGACAGGTTTTGCTTTTTCTTGTCTTTTACCTTGAAAGATGGGTCGTTGTCCTCTCAAGTTGGGACACTGGAACTGTTATGCTAAGGATCTCCTCACTCGAAACATCCCCTATTTTGTGAAGGAAATACTCGTAAAGAAAATTTACCAATATTTTGGGTTTTACCTGTCAATTCTTAAATTTTAATTCTGCGTCTTTGGCGAACTCAAGTGAAATTGATGATGACATTGTCTCTTATTCTGTTATAACTGCCTCATATTTCCCTGGCATTGTTAGCAATAGATGGCACACTTTGTCAATGTCTTCCATGATAGTACCTGTTGATTCTATTTCACGTATTAGACTATCAAATTTCTTAAGATGTTCTTGCAAATTTTCACTTTTGCACATAAGCCAGAGTAATTTCCTTGTTACATATTGTCTAGAAAATGTACTTTTTTTCTCAAAGATACCCTTTCACGATGTCATCGTTTCTCTGACTGACTTTGATTCTTTCATGCATTCTAAATGACGATCTGTTAAGCACTGAATTATTTTTGACCTAGCCTTAGTGTATTTTACGAGAAAACTTTTCCTCTCCATCTCCATTACCAAGGTCTTCAAGACATTGCCCATTGTCACTCAATATGTGGTTAATCTCTTCTTTGTCTAATAACAGGTCGACTCCAAACTTCCAGTTCGAAAATTGTTCATCTTACAACTGCGGTAACTGCATAATTCCTGACATCGTCATATTTCCTATCACATATGCAGCTTTAACTACTAGTAAAATAAACTGGGTCCATAACCTTTGCTGGGAACTTTTCATTAACAATACTCACAGGTGATTCAGTGCGACATTTTACTGAGACTGATGAGACAAAAAATGTACTTAACCACATTAAAATTGTGGCGACACTGTTGCCTACTCAGTGGACAAATGAAATTTTTTTATGTTCAAAGATGAAATACTTAACAGTTCCCTTGTAGAAACATGGCACTTAAACAGTTTAATAGTATGTTTTGACAGAATATACCCAGAGTCCACCTATACTCTTGAGAAGTAGTTGCAGTAAGTTAGGACAAATATTATGAGTTTGAATATATTTTAAATTACATCCCTGTATTGATAGTAATTGTCAACAAATACTGCTGGTGCATTATACGAAACACTTCACCTTCATGCCTGAAGAACACCTATAAATATAAATACTTTTTTTTCCACTTTCTTTGACTGTCTCTCTTCCTGGGATAATTCATTTTGTACATGAAATATGTTGAAATATTAAAGTAATAGGCATTTTTCCCAACCACAGTTCTCTTTTCCGAATGCCATTAGCTGATGATCTTGTTAAATCATATACTTGTTGCCATTGTGTTTTAAGTCCCAGTATCTGATGTGGTAATGATATGAATAAATAAATAGATGTGATTCTGTATTTTGTAATTGCTAAGCATGGCGATTCTTTCCTTAGGAAACAGGATATTTGTGATTAAAAAAATATATTTTTGGCTTATGAAATGTTTCACTAATATGTTCTTGAGTAAACGTAAGAAACATAAAAACAACTTTTATCGGTAAAATTTTGATCGACTTTAAAGGTTCTCCAGAGATATAATTGGAATTATTCCTTATTTTCGAGTCACAAAACAAGAGTAATTAATCATTTTATGGTACAACATTTGAATCTTAAAAGTACACTTAACACTTTTCTATCAACACTCATTCCAGATGCAAATACATGTCTTTTTTTTACTTGTTTATCTATCATTATCTTCTTCACACCTCTAATATCTCAGTTGTTGGTCACTTACGAGTGACCTCTCTGATGCATTGACCTTCTTTCCTTTTCAGTCGAGATTGGCACCTGAGCCCCTATCACCACCCTCCCGAGAAACAACGAAGGACATCTGGAAGAGACCAAGCAGTGGAGTCAAGAGGAAGGATAGTGATAAAGTGGAAGAGTTCGAGATGGTGGAAGAGAAATCTCCAGTCACATCAGCAGACGAGGATCCTCTGCAGGAGGTTACGGTCTCGAGAAGGGAGAGAGAAAGGAGACACATTGGGAAGGTGAGCATGCACTTGAAATATATTTGTTTATGTTAAGGACAAATTTATTTTGCTGTTTTGATACAGAAAATGAAGTTGCATTTTGTTGTCAGGGACAATTTTGGAAAATTATTTAAAATATATTTGAAAAATATTTTGATCTTATTGGCAAACGTTTTACACACAATATATACATAACCTATATTTCATTCAACCCAAAATTATCTACTCTCTTTGATTAACTTTCTTTCTCAATCAATAGCCTTTACTAACTATGGTTCCCTATAATCGGGATAATTGAAATGAACACAAAAGAAAACATGAATTAATGATGAAGAACGCCGTGTGTGAGAATTACACATTCCAGTACTTCCCCTCATTCTCAAACATTTCTTTGCGATTTTAACTCATATGCCCCAGTTTCACAACATGAATTATATAATAAACAAAATGAAAATGGTTGAACTTAATACAGTCTTTAATAAAAACAAAACTTATGAGTTAAAAGTGCCTGACAAGGTCTTAGTGAATAAGTCTGCAGCATGGTCTTGGGTAGACATACACAAATGTAGCAAAATACCCCTAACTGATTCTTGCAAAACATGTGACCGTACCACACAGTGTTTAGTTCTGTCTGACACTCCTTCAACTTTTGAAACCAAAATTCCCCCTTGATTGTCACCATGTATAATACAGGTTTTGCTTTGAAGTGTAGTATCAAACACATGATTTTAATACACATCTAGTCACTTAACTCTTTCAGTTCAGCCACCCGTGCGATAGTCTCTGACTCTCTCTTGTTTTCAGCAGTCTTCTTTTGCATCACTCTATTCCATGTTACAGGAGATCCAGCTAAAATTGCAACATATCTCGTCAGAGACTTCTCTCGAGTCTCATTACCTCAAATAGCATTTATATACATTTCAGCACTTTTTTAGTCTTAGAAGACACCTTTGATGCATTTTGAGTGTGATTAAGATACTTAAACAAATGCTCGGCTTCCTTTAGATTCCCTAGAGTGAGGTTCTCAAATCCTCTGCTCAACATACACACCAAATAGCTGATACCTGAAATTGGTATATTTGCTATATGTGTCAACCAACCAACAAGACCTCTGAACTCAGTGTTGTTACAAGATTCATTATATTCACACTTTTGTTTGGCACAATATTTCATTGGCATAGAAAAGTTAGTTGTTAACCCTTTACAATCACTCAAAGTTTTTTAGTTCTTAAGATTACAAACATTATTTGATTGGTTGACCGCAGCACTGCACTCTTTACTGTCTCCTGCTAACTCCTTTTAATGCCCTCACAAAGTACTTCTGTTTTATATACATATAACCCGCCTCACCTGGCCCATGTGAAAATCGCATTGTAGAAAGGAGTACTCCATCAAACTTTTTTGTATGGTGGGGACAATGGGTATGCCGGTTAAGCATTTAGTGTGCTTGGAAAGCATTGTGAATTTAATTCAATGGAAGTGTTTTTGGTTTAAATATGAGGGATAGGGTGGGGTGGTTCACTTAACACTTTCAGGACTGCCCTGAATAAGGTTACTTATCCCCAGGGGCAAAAAAAAGAAAAAATTTAATACGGCATTTAAACACACTTCTTTAACACACTTCAGGATGCACAAGCTGCGTCTGCGGGTCCTGGCGGGCGCACGCCAGGACGCAGCGTCTGCGTCCTCGGTCCTGAACGTGTTAAGTCTTATCGTAATCCATGCTTTAAAAAATATTTCAAGAATGAGCTTTTTCCCAACTACAGTTCACCTGTCCTGAACCCATTAAGTAAAGGGCTCATGGAATTATTCACCAATGTTGCTAAATATAGGAAATTCTTGCGTTTAGGGTCACAAAAATTTTGGTAAACTATTTGAATGTAGATGGACAGGGACACCATTGCTAATGGAATAGATATTTTTTATTATAGAATTTTGGAAAATTATCATACTTCTCACTAGCATATGAAATTACTCATTTGTTAAAATTATGTACAACTTAGTAACTACTTTCAACATACATTTTTTGTTACAAGATAATGATTAACTTGTTCTGTGACCTCAGTCCTTGATCACCTTCCCGAGTAACCATTCCTGCTCTGATGACTACTATTCCTTTTCAGTCATGCTTGCCACCCAGGCCCCAATCGTGGCCCTCCAGGGAATCAACAAAGACCATCCTGAAGAGAGCAACCAGGAAAACCAGCAGGAATGACTATGATGAAGTGGAAGTGGTCGAGATTGTGAAAGAAGAAACTCCAGTCTTATCAGCTGATGAGGATCCTCCCCGGGAGGTCACAGTCTCAAGAAGGGAGGGGGACAGGGGTCAATGGGAGAAGGTGAGCAAATATTTTGACACTGCTAATGCAATGAGTTGACCGTGGACTCCCACTAAGAAATGGTTGGATGGTCGAGTCCAGTGGCTGGGGTAATAGCCAGGCGCCCCGTTGAGTTGAGTAGGGTACCAAATCCGAGGGACGAGAATACCTGGACCACTCCACCCCTAAAAAGCGCTTCGAAGAGTGAGGTTTAAAATTTTCTCAAGCTACCCGTAGCACGGAAAACATTTTCCTTTCGTAGTTGCCGGCAGGAAAGGGTTAAGTAATTCATGATAAATTCTAGATGATTTTACAGAAATTGTTTCTCTTAAAATTGGTTACAAACAAGAGAAAAGACTAGATGCATATCTTATAGCCTCAGTGTAATCTGAATCTTAGAGTAGGTGTCTCGTCACTCAGCCACAGAGAGGGTCCCATTAAGGAGGCTGTAGTTTCTTGCTTGCTCACTCTGGCACTGGTAGTCATTTTTGCACATATATTCGTGCTAACTAATACACTCGTGTCAGATGAGTGGTGTTTGCTGGTGATGTACAATGTTTTTCTGTTGTACCATGTATTTCTTGTATCATTTTCCATCAATGACAGAATGGTATGCTATGAAAAAATTCAGAGGCTTTTCTAATGAAAGAAGAGTCACATTAAACCTTTCGCGCCAGGCGTGGACCATAGCCGACGAGCATTTTCATATGCAAATGACCAAACGTCGGTTATAGCTGATGTGGATTTTAAAACGCAAACAAACTGACATCGGCTACAGCTGTCGTGGGTGAAGGCAAGTGACCGCTGAGGTAGCAATGGTTGGAGGTATTCAGGCCCTGCCTGAGACCCAGCTAAGCGAGACCTTAGAGCTAATCCTCGGCCATTAGGCCCGATCCTCCTACTCCTTTACCATCCTCATAATATCCGTGGTGAAGTGGTTGAATTGACAATTATTTTTGCAAAGAAAAATTGATTGCATACTCCAATTTTTTTATAATTTGAAGTGAATTCTTCGTTTTTTTGTGCATAAGCAGTTTTAAAACAAAGTTTTGCTGTTATTGTTAACGAACTTCTTGTGTGAAAGCCTTAGTACCTTGTGTGTTCATATGCGGTGAAAAAAATGCAAAAAGGGAAATGTTGTTGTTTAATTGTCTTTATCGTACGTGTTTGTTACAATCTGAATGCCTATTTACACTGTGTTTTCTCTATTTTCCGATTTCTTCATTGATCCACTTAGTAATTACTCATATGCCGGTATTTTCAGGTTTTGTATATTGAATAGCCAATATTATTCTTACGCTGGTGCGCTAATGTTAGCTACTCATTCTTGGTTGTACATTTGCTTGGCTGCCTGGCAATGTCTCTTATAAACTACTTGGAAAAACCATCCCTTCCACTCCCACAGTGATGTCTCTCGTGAAAGAAAAGAAAATTTTGAGACGTCCTAACTTGCTGTAAAAATGGAAAAGTCCTAACTTTGTTACTATCAACGCTAGAAATCCGTTTAAAATTCTACAATGCTTAAGAAAATGTAAATTATCCTTATATAAGTTTAATTTGTTGAAAATCATAGACAATATTTAATTTAAAAAACACTGCTAATGCAATGAGTTGACCGTGGACTCCCACTAAGAAAGGGTTGGAGGGTCGAGTCCAGTGGCCGGGGTAATAGCCGGGTGCCCCGTTGAGTATGGTCCCAAATCGGAGGGACGAGAATACCTGGGCTACTCTACCCCAAAAAAGTGCTTCGCAGAGAGAGGTATAAAATTTTCTCAAGCTACCGGTAGCACGGAAAACATTTTCCTTTCGTAGTTGCCGGTAGGAAAGAGTTAACAACATTGCATTGCATTAGGATGTTGATGCCCAATATGCCATATCTGCACGTTCAGTGTTTTCAATACCTATCCTCCCAGCAACTAAGAAAGAGCTTATAGACCAAAGAGCACTGTTAGGGACTTGGAATCCAGGGCGATGCCTCCACTACTAATTCTTAGAGACATAAGTATTCTTCCTCCTGCGAAAGTATGTTTCCAATGACTACATTATTAAATGAAATTCAACCATGCTAACGCAGCACTTTGATAAGAGTCTCAGGGGCTGTTGGAAGTCATCCCCCATGTCCTGAACCCTACTTACATGTAATGACCTGGATATTATACCGTTCGCTACAGTTTTAAGGCAAAATCTACCTTAGGATCAGTCTTTGGTCTGAAATATTGTAAAACCTCTTTACCATGCAAATTGTGGTCTATAAAACTTTCATTACAATCAATCTAGAGAACAATATTCCGAATCCAAAAACTAAAAAGAGCATCAAATTCTGGGCCCCATGGCCAATTAGGGCTCTGCCATAATATCAGTACTCCTGGATATTTCTATCATTTCAAAGCTAAACCAAACAAATCGCCAACACTGTTTAAAATCCATCTCATTAGAAATTCGGCCATTTTGGTTCAACCATTTCTAGCCCCATGTGGCCAAAAGACCAAGTATATTTATCCCATGCACTGCCTCATTCTAATAGTTTCCGTGCACAGTTTCATGATTGTCGGCAAATTCGTTTCCTGGAAATGATGTCATTTACATTGGAGCACGCAGTTTTGTGGCCAAGAGTTTCAGAGCCTCACTTTTATGACTGAGTTGTCTTCAGATTCTGCTAAGATTGAATACAGAAACCGCCACCAGTGTGGGACATCTTATTTCAATATTATTTTTGAACTTACGTGGGTCCACTTTGTAGCCCTCGTAGCTTTAGGCCCATCTTGTATTTTCTTTCACGACCCAATCATCTACCTACGTGCAAAATTTCAAGATTTTTATGCAGTACCTGGATTTTGCGCAGTTGGAGGGACCAAAATATGGGCACTGTGTAAAATCAATACTTGGTGAAAACATGCCAAAAATGTAAGGTATCATTTTATTTAGGATTTTTCCTACATTTAATTGTTAATCAGCGAAAATACCCATTGATTCACAACGGGAGGGATAAAAGTTGAAAATAATGTAGTAGTGCTGTTTATACAAAAGATAAATGATTTCTAGTATAAAAAAACTAATGAAATCCCTTTCACGATGGATGAGGCTTCCAAGAAAGTCATTTGAAAGCAGAAACTGTGCCTTATTTTATTCTAGAGGAAATGTTTTGACTCCGAATTAGTACCGGACATGTAAGAGTGTAAAGGTTCTGGTGGCGTTTTGAGTGCTGGTATATTCACTTTTCCGGTGCAGCAGCTCGTACCCGGAGTTTCGCCTTTATGTTTCTTTACAAAACATTACGCAAATACTTGGTCCATCCACCTAATTACCACGCTTTTATGTTGCCAGTAGTCTTTCATGGGATCGTAATGAAAACCTTCGAGCAATAAGTCAGAGTACTATTCAGATACCCGCGATGTGCTAGTGTGTGTTTTTATTTCTTGAAGACGACGTTCACGTTGGTCTTCGGATTTAGCCGCCGGCGATGTCCTTAGGTGTGTCCGCATTCCTTGAAGTCGTAGCTAGCGATGAGCACCTGTGTTGTCTACTCGGAAAACCTTTACTTTTTTCGCTTTTGGTTGAATCTGACCGACCAAAGTACGTTACTTGTAAGGCATCTCCAATCCCAAAAGGAAACGAAAAAGAAATTTATGCCTAGAAATTCAATCTGGTAAATGCTCAGCTTACGTCACATCATTAAATTTTTTGTGAATCTCTCCGTTTAGTTACGAAAATGAAAAAATGGCAACTCTGGAAGATCAAAAAATGGAAAAATTGAAAATTGGGAGACTTTGTATCAAAAATTTCACATTTTGAATGGTTTTTGGAGGTCCAGAAGCAAGTTATCTTTTAATTTAAAGTACTTTTCCAGGTCAAAAAAGTGTTTAAGTTGTTGAGGGACTTGGTGGAGGGTTAACAGGGTGCCCGCAAACAGGGAAAAAAAGGAAAACAGGGAAATGAAATGCAACGGAATTGGACAGGGAAAAGACAGGGAAACGTCTGGGATCTCGAAATATTTTTCGAAATGTGGGAATTAATAATTAGTTAGCACCATTTACCGTGCAGTACTGTGTTTCCATGGTCTATGCACTCACTCCGTTCGAGTGGTGCGCTCACTCGTGCATGGGCTCGCATCGGACCGGCTCAGTTGCCGAAGTAGCCCACTCCCTTTTCTCTCACTTCGCCCTCTCCGCTCGGCTAGTGTCGGCTTGGCTGGACTCGGCTTGTGTTGTGAGACGGACAATAGCACTACAGGAAATATCGTACTGTAGGAGTAAACTTTTTCAAAATAATAATGACTTCCAAATTCAACCCTGCATGGCTTGATGCTATCCTTCACCCTGAGTGGCAAAGCTGGTTGCTGGCAGGCGAACAGGATGTGAACTCTGCTAAGTGTATCGTTTGTAAGGAAACTTTTTCGCAGAGTTCAATCAGCAAGTGGGCTTTTACAAGCCATGCTGCAGGGAATTGGCATCTGAACGCTATCCAGGGTCGTCAACGTCAGGACAGCTTGACTAATTTCGTCATCTGAACACCATTACAGCAGGTATGCAGTATTACTACCCAAACTCTTTGTATGGTGAACAGTACCGGCATGGTTTTCGTTATTCGATGGGATAGTTTTGTTCCGTTCTTAGCATTTAAAACTTGTATTAAAATTATGTATGCTGTATGTTTAGGTAGATAAGTTTTTTAGTTGGTCACGGCGAACGCGTGTATGTAGCACCAGCACTTCCTTCACACACCCCTCGACCATGCAAGCAAGATGCTAGCAGTTCGGTAAGGTGCGGACCAAGGGGCCTATTCTATAACTCGAAGCTACGGAGCTTTCCCGTGAAAAGATGCTTCAATAAGCTACCTCCTCCCATCAGTATTCTCTATCATGGAATCTACCGGAGAAAGAGCTAACAGAAGCCACCGGTAGCATATTAGGCTCCCACCTGTATTCTGTAAATGTCTCGAAGCTACTTCTGTAGCCCCAGTAAGCTGTAGCGGTAGCTTGTGGAATTCTGTGGTCTCCACGTCGTTCATGGTCTTTTAGTACAGTTTCATTAAGTATGTTTGGCAGATTGCAATATTATTGAAGTTAATCCATAATGTCTTCAAGGGATTCCCGCGCGCCGTGCAGACGTTGCATGTTTTATTGAATGTGATGAATTTACTCTCAAATTTTGCAATTGCCGATGGCTTGAGAATGGTCCCGTGTGTGCAAGAGTCATTACAATACTCAAGAATGTGAAGACCTGCTTCCCCACTATGAAGAATTTGCCTGACACATGGTCGATTAGGAAGGTGAAAGAGTGCTTTGCTGACCCTCTTGTGCTGGTGATAATTCATTCCTTTGCAACAATAGTATCATCTTTTGAGCCATTTCTCAAAGCATATCAGATGCTGAAACCAGTCATCTCATTTCTTCATGGTGACATTCAGGATTTTCTCCGAGAGCTGTACAGGCAGTTTGTGAAGCCAGACGTCCTAAACAAAGCGAAGACAGCCCATCAGCTGATCAATATTAATGTAGATGATGTTGCGAATGGTTTTAAACTGTCCAAGATCAATATTGTTGTGGGGGCAACCCTTGCTCTCTGTGATGCAAGAGTGAAGGACATTGAAGAGGACAAATTTAGTTTGGAATGTAAGAAGGGTTTGGTCTCCATTGAGAAGAAAATAGTTGAGAGAATCCCAGTAAAGTACAAATTTACCAAAGCAGCATCATATTTGGATCCTAACAAAATTCTTTAAAAAAACCTTAGTAGTGTAAAACAGACATGGATTCTCGTCTTAGGGTTCTTGTGTCTGAAAACCACATGACCACTCTGCAGGCAGACCGCGCTGGTATCCAGTTCAAAAGGTTTGTATCCCAGGTGGATAAAGTACAGCTCACGGGCTTTAATAGGGAAACGGATAGACTCGACTCATTCTATGCAAGCCAAATTAACAAACGAGAGGACTTAAAGGATTGTTGGGGAGCTGTTTACATTATCCTGCTGTTTTCGCACGGTAACGCCTTTGTCGAGAGTGGGTTCTCTATGAACAAAAACATGTTAGTTGAGAAGCTAATGGAAGACTCTCTCATTGCTCTGAGAAGAGTTTGAGATGGGATTTTTCATGCGGGAGGCGAGGCGTCAGTGGAAGTTGATCAGATATGCATGTGGAGCAAGCGCCAAGTACAGAGATGCGCTTCAGAAGAGGTGAGAAACTGAAACTGAAATGGCGAACAAGAGTAGGTTACAGAGAGAAGAAGAGAAAAGGAAGAAAAATGAGCTAGATAAGTTAAAAGCAGAGAATCAAACCCTGAAAGAAAAACAGGAAGAAGTAGAAAAAAAAATTAAGAAGATGAAGAAATGAAAATCTTTGTTTTTAGTGTAATTGTCGGGTGTTACCTGAATAACTAATTTCTGGTCATTTAATGTAAGACAGCAATATTTTCACAGAAAGTTCCTGATTATTTAATTAGTTTTGTTTGATCTTTCAAGTTAGAGGATCGATTGACATGTTTATTTTTTGCTGTCTGTATACTCTCATTTTTTATTGTTAATTCTTATGATAATATTTTTTCATAAAAATTAAAGTCTATTATGATGAGAAGTGTGTTAATCTCTGCTCCTATTTACACAAATTTATTTAGGTGCACTATAGGGACGTATTGAAACCCTATAGTTAGCACATTTCTTAGGATATTACGGAGAAACCTGCGAGGGAAAATACAGGGGAAAAACAGGGAAAATATAGGGAAATGATTCAGGAAAAGTTGTGGGCACCCTGGTTTAGCAATTGACATGGGATACCTTTTTAATGCTGTAAATTATGTTCAAGGAGAAGTTTGATATTACTCTGGCGTATGCTTCTACCACCTAAAGCCATAAGGTAGATTTGTGTATTCGTCTGAGCATAGGCATTCGAAATAAGGCTCAGTTGTAGTTTCAGATTTGATTACTTGTGTCTCAACATCATGGAAACACTCGTAAGCAAACAAATAACTGAATTAATGTTGGTGAAAATTAATAATTTGTTCACAAGTATAATTAATAACATAGATACTTTCCAAGAATACCATTTTTGTATGTTTTTCAAGCCCATAGCAGCCGTCGAAAGCAGACAAAATACCACAATATCTGGCTAAAATTACGTTTTCTCAAAAGTCAACTGCAGAGCATAATTCCATTGCAAGAGTTAGATATTTTGGCCATTTCTCTGTCGAATTAGGATGAAACGTAGGGAAACCATTAATATATAGATACTGTAGTGATCGAAAGAAAAACCATTGCACACATATTCCTTACTCAGTCACGGCACAGTCTAAACTGACTGTGGTAACGGCTTAGGGTATATAAACACGTGAAAAAATATTTATTACACCCCCAACCCTGCAAAAAACTTTTAGTTAATTGAACCCTATAGTTTTTATGTATATACAAGGTGTTTCAGGAGGAAAGCCCAATACATCTTGGAGGAGGTTGGTGAAGTGATTTTAAGCATTGTTTGTCCTATGAACATAGGGTCGCAACTCCTAAGTTACCGGGCTATGGCAACGCAAACATTTTGTCACAAGCATTCGACAGTCACCATGAAAACGCCGAATATCTATGACTTATACTGGTTGAGTAGATATGAAACTTGGTACAGTGGTGCATAAAATGGGTATGGTTCTTTTACTGCTATCATCAATGCTATGGCATATATACTATAATATTATCTTGTTTTCAAGATGGTTCTCAAATATTCGTAGTAGTTTCATACTTCAAAAACAAATACTTTACGATAGCAAAATTATTTTCGGAGATACGATGAAATTTGCTATAAGCAAATTTATAGTAAATTTTGTTGCATATTCATTGCAAGAAAAAACCAAGTTTTTGCTGTGTGAAATAATACGAACACTTTTTCCAATTATTCTACTGTAATTCCATGATTTTCTTAACTTTTTTTGAGATAGTTCAACGAGTTTATAATTTTTTTTAAGATATCATAAATTTTACCTTCCAATGCTGTAATGTGCATATTAATGGTGTAGGAAGGTCTTTCTGCTACCCGCAGTTAAATTACTTTGTGAATATTTATCAACCCATTAGATATCAACATACATTTGAAAGGACGAAAAATGTTATTTGATATATAAACATGCTACCTACGAAGACAACTTTTTATATGAGAGACATGATGAGCGTCTTATGAATTATCCTGCTATTTAGTTAATTTTTTTTTGTTTCAATATTGCTTGAGGAGAGAAATGCTTCGGAAGTAACAATCGTAATTTTCCACCCTCAACTCATAGAGAATATCTTAAAAGTATTTTACTTACCTTTAGCCAAAAGAATATACAAAAGAATAAGCCCTGCTCTGCCTTTTAATCTAGCATTATTGTACTCGCAATATCATTCCATAAATGGCCGCTCGGCAAGTGATCGCAATGCTTTTGAAGAAATAATCGTGATTTTCCTCCTTAAACTCACAGAAAATATCTTTAAACGAATCGTGCCTATAGCCAACACAATATACAAACATTTAGTCCGATTCTGCCTTTTTAACTGGTGAATTCATACGTTTTTAATCACACGGACCCACTTCTCCCGTAAAGTGCCATGCTTCCATACAGAAACAATACGCCTAACACACAGCGTTGCCAAAATTTCATGTTCCAGCCTGTAAATGAGGGGGCCATGATATTTGTCATTAATAATATACATTAAAAATATAGTTTATTTTGCAGCCTGATTCAATGTAGAAGTCATTTTACATTAGGTATGAAATAGGAAACCAGTGCAATGTATACTTTTTAGGGAATAAGAAAACTTTGCCTCCCATCAATTTCACTCTTATAAGACTTTACTTTAATTCTCTGGGCAAACATACCTGAAGGCGTGAACAGCTGAGGTGCAGTTCTTAATAGCAAATAAAACCTATCATTTTTCCAGAGCAGTCACTTATGAGATGAGATATTCCATGCAATATTTATCTTCAGTCATGTACATCAACTGTACAATTGTGATGTAGTGATTTACTTCTGTCATGTGTCTTGAACTGAAAATGTATGTACTGTTTTTATAAGTAAAACGCATTTAACAAAACATATTACCTATTTCATCGTGTTTATTTCCCATTGCCTTTTGTTAGAAATGTGATGGTGCTCTTGTAGCAATACATGGTGATGCATTTGGTCTTCCAGATACATTTAAAGGAGGAGGTTGCTGTAGATGATCCGTTGTCAGATGCAGAAACTTGCGGTCAGGAGATCCATTGGGAGGACGAGTCCATGTGCATCGGTGTTTCAAATGGTGCAATCTTAACTGATCCCTTAGATCTGGTGAGGCAATTTCCGACTGTGCTATTCAACTTCCAGCTTCCTTCATTTTTTGAGACCTCTGAGTTTGTTTGCTAAGTATAATATGACCCTTAATATTTGTAAATATTAATTACTTTTTGTCATCAAAAATAATGGCTTGGTGTTTTCGTAGCCTTAAATAATGATGCGTTGAACTTTTCCAGAAGGATTTAAAAGAAGATGCTGATGCAGTTGAATCGTGGTCAGAAGCAGTGACTTACAGTGAAAAGGACCTTCAAGAAAGCGACTACTTGGACGCAGGTGCATCAAATGTCGTGTGCTTACCAATTGAAATGGGAGAACTGGTAAGTGTAGATAGGTGTCTGATATGAATCATTCGGCAGACACCTTCAAATAAGGCCTTAAGTGTCTGATAGCAAATGTAATTACCTTTTCTGACTAACAGCTGCGCTTTCAAGAATCAATTGTCTCAAAAAATGTGTGGAACCAGTTTTATTTCCTTCTTTTTGAAGCTTTCATGAAATTGCTTATGTGTGTCAACCTCCTCCTCACTATTTCTTCGGTGATTCTCCTCATACATTTTATGTCCTTCATCCTTTGGTGGCACAACATTTACTTTGATTTAATTCCATTTAAAGTGTTTGCTGTCATCATTCAAGTTGCATTAGGCATGTGCAATGATGCTAACAATATCATTTTCGATATTCCATGACTGGTAATACTGCCTCCCAGACAGCAAAATACGGAAGACATCATAATTATCTTCTTGCTTTTTCTTATTTTTCAGAGCAAGAATAATTTTCTTCAACCCAACTTACATTGTCTTTGGTGGAATAATTTTGCAAATAACTTCATACAGTCATGTAAGCAGCTTTACATTTTCCCTTACTTGACTCTCACACCTTACATTCCTATGTTTATCTTTGAATTTTACCCTAGTTTTGATTTCTCAGTGGCCAATGCTACTACATATCATTTTAAAAGCACATCATCTGCCCTTCTTCTGTACCGTAATGACATATTTTCTACTACTGTGTAAAGTACTTCCTGTATAATCCATGCTTCTATGCTTTGATTAGACAAGTGTCATAATAATTCTCCTTAACCTTTTCCACAGTGCATATATGAGACAATCTGTGGCCTCTTTGCTAAAATGATCCAATTTTCCAGTGATTTTTCATTCATATTTTCTATTGTCTATTATAAATACTTGCAGTTCAAGTTTGTCCAAGATGTGTTAATGATATGTTCATCGCAAACTCATTCAAAGTACTACCTAGTTTATTGATTTCTAAAAATTTATTGAGTTAAGGTAAATGGCGGAGGTAAAGATATCCAGGTTAATGATAATTTCATTTTTATAATGGCCAAATTGTTTCCTGGGGTTTGTTTTTATCGTATCCAGTTAAATCAGTGAAATAGTAAGTCCGTGATGATTTGAAATCTGTTAATTCTGTCCTAAAAAAAGGGTGATATGACTCTATTGTCTGCCTTAGGTGCAATTTTGATTTGATCTTGAGTCAATTTTAATAATATGCACGGTAAGCAATAAGTTATCATTAATATAAATCAAACATTTGCTTAGAATTTTGCAGTAATAGATTTGATCACAGTAATGAAAGTTTTGAAAGTAATTGCTGTTATTAATTATATCATAGCATTATGAAATTATCGAAATTTCTATCAGCAAAATCTTTTGTAGTCTAATCAATTGTGAGGACTTGAACCTACAGACTACGGTTAGTTCAGAAACCTATTGTCCCTTGGAATAATGATCAATGAGGGTCGTTGGCCATTTATTTGTATTGGAGAGAAGCGCATGTATGTCCTTCCTTGGATTTTTTAGCAACGATGCATTCCATTTCCCAGTGTGGTGCTAAGAAAGAAGATCACGCAAGTGAATCCCTAGCTGAAGAGAAGGCTCAGGGATTGCAGGACCTTTCTAAGGATGAGTCACATCTAGCATCAGTCGATAGCGTCATATCTGTGCTATTATCGTTGGGAAATGTGGTAAGGGCCAGTTTCCCACGATAGTTCTCTATAATCCTCCATTTTACTAAGGAATTCTATAAAACTTTTCTTGCAACTCGCTTTGATAAATTTAATATTTTTGAAATTTTAATTTAACTTACGACTAACGTTGTAGGAAAACCGTAATTTGCAGAGGAGTGTCCATCTTTCACCATAAAAATGATGAATTTTTGGATCAAAGATGCTAAAATATATATTTAAAAATATATTTTCATTGATCTACCGAATTTAAAATATGTCTCATTTTAGGAATCCCTTCCTTCTAAGGAATTCTTACACTTTATAGTCACTTTTACACAAAATACCAACTGTGAATATTTTCACTCAGCAAGACCAAATTTCATATTCTAACATGATTACTGACAAACCTTAAATTTTCTGCAAGGTCTGAGGACTCTGCACAGAAAGATTTATTTTATGAATGGAACAAAGTATAAAGGAAAGGAGTAGTGACTGTGAGTGGGTAAACTGAGAGGCACTCAGCTAACGAACGGACTATAAATGAATGAATATTTTTATTATGCTCTAGGTAAAACCTATTTGAGCAAAGAAGAAAATACAGGAAATGTTCTACTCTTAATAAATGACAATTTGACAAAAATATGGCATTATGGAGATCATTGCTAGGCTAACAAGTAGTACATATTTAGATAAAAAATGTAAAATATTCAATATTAATAACACAAAAATATAAGTTTTAACACATATCATAATAAAAACAGACATACATATATTTATATTTATTTAGAAAGTTTGTATGTGCATACATACTATGCCGGGAGCCTAGACTACGTTTAAACCCTGGTTATATGATTGGCCTATTTTTGCCAGGTCGCTAAAAACTGTGCATCGCTGTGAAATCTCACCTGGGAATTTTAGTATCTCGACGAAGTTTTACCTGAAAAGTGCTGAAAATTCATCGCGTCGTAAATAAGGAACATAAGTGGAGATGTATTGGTTACTAATAAGGGATTGTTTTGTTTTGAATTATGCACACGACGTCCTCATTACATCCCAATGCATAACTTTGAAAGCCAAAGAGCGAGCCGCAGACCGTTACGCCTGACAGATTTACTACACATACCAGCATTTTTCTTTTGTAATTGACAGATGAAGTGTCTTAGCCGCAAGAAAGTATATACCGAACCTAGAACGCTATGTCAATCGACACTTCTTTCACCCCACAAAAATTGCGAAACATTCACCAAACTGTTAGTGTTGCTCCATCGTGCCATGGTTATGCGCCAACAAATATAATGTTATGCATTATAGTCAGAGTCATGGATCGGGACTTCTTAATAAAATTAAGGCTGGTCCTCTCTTGGCATTTTTAGAGTACCAAATGTTATACAAAACGTGATGTCAACATCATTGCATTCAAAATCCTGCCTTTCGATGAAATTGGAGTCACATTTTTAAAGTGCGGCGTGCCATTTAGCTTTTAGTTCCGTTATGAATTCACATCACCATATCATTAATTTTTACGAGTATAAAAGCTAATTATTTATGAATTTCGGAGCTAATATTTTACTATTTCCTTTTGCTATTAACCGCGAGAATCGAAACCAGTCGGGTCACAAATACTCATATAAGGCTATTGATGTGAATTCGCCCAAAATCAGGTTGTTACTTTTCGCGGAGTAATGCCGGCAGAAAAAATAAACGTTTTTCTCGCTACGATTTTGTATTTTTCGAGATAGCGACTTCAAATTCACTAATGTGTTATGTAAGCACGTTATTAAATATCAGTTCCAGCCTGTGAAACAGCAAAAATCCAGAAATTTAAGCGAAAATTAATCGTGGAAAGGTTTTGAAATGCCATCTACAAAAACATTTTTTGTACTGTAGAAATTGCGTTGAGAAACAATGCACTTGTACCAGGAATTGAACCACGGACGTATGGCATGCTGGGCCATTGCGCATACCACCACGCCACCCGCCAGGCTTCCTTATTTCCAGTAGAACTATTTTTTGTAAGTAATTTCGTCGCTGTTGACTTTGGTATCAGTGAAATATCTGTATACTTTTGGAATGCTCTGGCATCTTTTATGTCTATAAGATTCCAGTAATTTTGTTAACAATAAAAGAAACATATTTTATAGCTACCAAATACCCTGCCAGGCACCTCAAGGTTGTGTGGCAGGGGGTGAGTAGTCATCAACATGCGATACAGTAAACTCTGAAGTTACTGTAACTACTACTAATAATGCATTATTTTAAATCGTTAAAAATTTAAGTCGTGACAGAAGATGAATGCTGTATTTCATAAGTAAACATTCACAAATTACTGGTGTTCACTTAGCTTTCTTTAGCATTATCAAATTAAGGGTTAAAAAATGTCATTTTGAAGAAAATTGCCGCTCAATTTTATTTCTTCTATATAGCCATCCATTATTCCATTGGTGTTTGAGAGAACACCGAATGCTACTTTGGTTCACCAATGTAATAAAAAATTGAAATGGACCAAAATTTATTTTATACAATTTTATATTTATAATGAAATGGAACCAGAATAAATTATTTTCGAACAGCAGGAATTAAGGTTTGGCGTTTTAGGTTCGATAAAAAAGGGGATTGAGATTCGATCAGTTTTGGATTCAACCAATCACTAATTGATATATTCTCAGATATTAGCCGTTATTGACTTGATAACAGTTATAAAAACTTCAAATTAAATTGTAGATATATATACGAAATTCGCCAGATGGAAATTTTGAAAGTTCGTTGGTTGGGAGTTTTTTGTTCAGAGGATATTTACGCAATGCGTCACTCTAGATGCATAGTCTATAATCCTGTAGTCATATATATGGTGAATTTCAAGGAAAGCCATTCGTTAAACCAAGTTAAAGGTAAAACTTTCACGGAAGTCAGCATATGTTTCTTCATTCTGTACTCGCATCTTATAACACTGTGAAAAAATTATCATTTAACTCAAGAAATCAGGAGGATTAAACGGTAAGTCGTGCTTATTATACCATGCACAATGGCTTTTTAATTCCAGCTCATTACCCTTCCCGCACAGGAATGTTCTAGAAATAGGCCTTTATTAGGCATTTACGTGGGTTTTATCTCAATACAAGTACCTGTACGACGTTTTTCAGGTTTTTGACAGCAAATGTTCATATATAAAGCATAAAGTACCTAATTGATGTGTGCGCGCATCCAAAACTCTTTATTTAAATTGTTTTTTTTTCTCGGAGATAATAATATCAAATGCATGCGGTCCTCTGCGTAAATTTTTAGAAAAAAATACCATAATTAAATACATTACTTTAATTCTATTGTGAAAAATGAACTTTGCTGAAGTAGTCATCAGTTTCATTGCATGTGTTATTGTGTTAAACGTGTTATTTAAGAAGGCACATACTGAGAAACGCAATCGTGTTACACCATTTTGGAGATTCCTGTAAACTTTTATGCACCTTCTTGTACAATTGTTTACTAACATGCATTATTTAGCCACTGTGTACGCAATAAAGACCTGCTAGAAGGATTAATAACCGTGTCCAAAAAAGCCATAAGATTAATTCGAAATATAAATCATGGCCATAGAAATTATTACGCTTTTACTGATCTGTCTGCTATGAAATACTTCTGAACATCCATAAGTATAGATTCTTAGTTAAAGTATGCCTTGCTTAACAGAATATATTTTAATTTAATAACCTACTTTTTAAACTAACTTTTATTTTTAGCAAGGCTTTTTCTCCGTTTGACCCTGATTGAGTAAAAATCTCAAATTACCTGAACACACCTGAGGAAATTGTACCTAAAGATTGAATTTTTTATATTTAAAAAAATATGAAGGAAAAAAGAAGGTACTAAGAGTTTGCAAAGAGTTAACTGAGCGTGGGGCACAACTAATGCATGAATAATGTTGGGAATCGATAAGAACTAGGCTTAGATTACATGGAAAGTTAAGAGCTGTCAAAAGTCGTGGTGGCAGAGACGATTTTATTCTAACCCCACACTACACCACTAGAGGTGTTGGAAACAACTAAGTCGAGAGAGATAATCTGTCGTACATATAAATTCCAAAATTACTTAACAGTGTTCGTAATCACACTCCACTAATGGAACTGGCCAGCCTCTACCCTTAGCGTCGCACAGGAAGCCATTATTCTTGAATTTGTTTTACCTAGAATGAGTTGTCTTTACTATTGCTATTTTGTGTTATATTTCGGACAAAACCGTACATGTACAGCCATTATCGACCAAAAGTTTGGAAATTCTCCAGTGCAAAAAGATTTGTTTTCACTGGTTGTTTCAGTAATGAAAGAACATAATGGCTTAGTATGCATTTATGCGATGCCTCTAATAACAAATGCAAACTTGGACAGTTTCATTGTATGTATCGAACTCTATGCTGGATATTTTTATTGTTTATGTTCTATATCCTTATCCAAGTCTTAGTTGCATTGTATTCTTACTACCAACGTACAATGCTATGCAAAGTGACTGTAAAAATTCTATTTTTGTATGCAAAGCGATTGATAAAACTTTGTTCATGCTAGTTAATTAATAAAGGCATGTTTTTTAAAGCACATTATGTATGTGCAGCATACCTTGAAATTGACTGTCGCATTGTTGAGGCCAGTTACTCTGATAAAACGTCAAACTTTGTTGAGTATTTGGTCACAATTATACTAAAAACAAATAGCATGTAGTTTTTCAGAAAGAGAAGAACAAAACCTTAAATATCTTCTAACTATAATGCTATTTATAATTACAATTTTTTCCTAGAGTCAGAGTAAAAGCCATATTAAAATTCATTTACATTTTTTCTATTTATGGTCCTAAAAATAAGACTAATTCACAATGAATAAGTGATTTTTGGTCTGCATTTCCACACAAATATAATAAAAATATTATTTTCCATACAAGTAACTAAGAATTTATAGGAGTCTGGAATGCATGTTAAACTCTGTGTAAAAGTTTTCCAAATATTAATCAGCCTTGAATTTTCCTGTAAAATATTTCCTCTTATTTTTTCATAATTTCAGGTAGATGGTTGCAGTATCAAGGAAGGGAGTCCAAAAGTGTGTGAGGATATAATGAGTTATTTAATAGATAACAGAAAAAAGAGCATCACACAGAATTTTGAAAGAAACACCAGTCTTAAAGGTTTACCTTCGGAAAACTCACTGAGTACGTTTAGTGCTATAAAAGGAGAACGCTTTCAATCGGGTGATTACATCACGAGTGCCTTGGATCTCAGTGACGTGATGACAAATGAGCTAAGGCAATTGGATTCTCACAAAAAAAAGCTCGTTGGGTGTACCGAACTCATTTGCGATTATTGTGGGGATAAATATATGGATAAAAATAAGTTAGCCGTACACGTTAGAGCTCACATTTCGATGAATAGGCCGTCTACGAATGTAATACCTGAGGATTCCTCTTTTAAGTGCTTTAAATCAAGAACTATTGCAATTCAAAGTTCAAAGCGGTTCAAGTGTGAAATTTGTGCCAAGGAGTTTAAAATGAAGTACTATTTAACTAGACACTTAGCCACTCACAGTGATATGAAGAAGTTCAAATGTGAAACCTGTGGAAATGAGTTTAGAAGTGAAGATATTTTACCAACACACTCAAAAGCACAACACAGTGCTTTGAGACCTTTTAAGTGCGACACATGTGGGAATGGATTTACTTATAAGAGTAGGTTAGACGCACACTTGCTCACGCATAGTAGTTTGAGACCTTTCAGGTGTGACACATGTGAGAAGGGATTTACTCGGAAGTCTAACTTAGTCGAACACTCTTTCATACACAGAGGTTTGAGACCTTTCAAGTGTGACACATGTGAGAAGGAATTTGCTCAGAAGTTTAGCTTAGTCAACCACTTGGTGGTACACAGTGGTTTGAGACGTTTCAAGTGTGACACATGTGGGAAAGGATTTACTCGGAAGTCACACTTAGTCTCACACTTGGTAATGCATAGTGGTTTAAGACCATTCAAGTGTGACAGATGTGGCAAGCAATTTGATCGGAAGTGTAGCTTAGTAAAACACTCGGCCATACACAGTGGTTTGAGACCTTTCAAGTGTGACAGATGTGAGAAGAGATTTGCTGATAAGTCTGACTTAGTGAAACACTTGGTAATTCATAGTGGTTTAAGACCACTCCAGTGTGACAGATGTGGCAAGCGATTTGCTTGGAAGTGTAACTTAGTAAGACACTCGGCCATACATAGTGGTTTGAGACCTTTCAAGTGTGACACATGTGAGAAGAGATTTGCTGAGAAGTCTGACTTAGTGAAACACTCGGTCGTACACAGTGGTTTGAGACCTTTTAAGTGTGACACATGTGGGAAGGGATTTACTCAGAAGTGTAGCTTAGTCCGTCACAATCGGTCGTGCATAGTAGTTTGAAACCTTTTAACTGTAACACATGTGAGAAGGGATTTACTCATAAGTCTGACTTACAAGGGGAGTGTCCGATAACCGGGTCGCAGATCTTGATGAAAATTGGTATGCATATAGAACTCCGAATGCTTTTCACGAATCACCCCACATATGGGCGTATATATTCAATAGTTTAAACAAAAAAGGCGTTTAAAGATTTATAGATGTTATAAAAACCCTATTTATCACCGAACGGTTTCAAGGTGGTTTGGTCTAGTGGTTAGCGTACTGGGCTCCGGAGCGGAGGGACCGTGTTCGATTCCCGTCGGCGACAAATTTTTTTATGCTTATTTTCTTTGTTTTTCCGTCGTGGAATTCTATGTTTAAATCTAATTTTTACTTTTCTATTCGAAGTTTTTTTTATGAGTGGAAATATTTTTTTCGCGAATACCATAGGGCTTATTTTTTCTTCTTTCGCGCGAAGTCAACGTAATTTCTTTGTTTCCCCATTCTTTCACCACGCAAACTTGATTTGTTCCTTCATTTGCAAGTCCTCCTGTTGATATCATAATAATACAATAGTCTAAATATTTGTTACATCATTATTTATAAGTCCCACGATCAAAGATCCCCGTTTTCTTGTTTTGCCGTGCATTGAAAAAAGGACGGGAAAATATGATCGGATTATCTACTAATTTCTGTAATCGAATCACCATTTCTCGATCTAAATACATACAAATAAATACATTGTAATAAGGCTCGTGTTGGAGAGTGGCGAGAGTGACCACTTGCAGAAAATGTCCATGGCAGCGCAGGAAGGAACCCCTTTCCCAGCTCATCCGTTCGACCATCTAACGGTTGTTTTCCGAAGGCATTATTGGCCCTCTCTTCGACCCTTCCTCAAATCCTTTTTTTCGTCAGCATTCCTAAAGGGAGTAACCACATCACGAGGATTGGGAACCGAATGGTTTTTCAATGAAACATATGATATTAAGCACGGATTTCAATTGAATTCTGTCTAAATATTATAAATAATATAATAAATAATAAAATAATAATAAATTTACAAGGTAAATAAGTCAATCGCCAATCGTCATTCTTTTTGTGTCATTGTTGGCATCTCTCCGGATGGTAGTCGAAAAAAACCGGCACACAACACAAAAATTTAGGACACCAAGAACACCTTGTGAAACTTTGTTCACCACAATCACATTTTGTTTTCAAAATATCTTCTGGAAACAAACCTTGTTTTACATTTAAGAAAACCTGTCGCTCACTAGAGAGTCTGGAAGCAAACCATGATTTCATAAGCATTGGTCGAAATACTGGCGCGGACAACTGTTTGTGAATGAGCGCATGAATTTTTATCACTCTCGCAGAAGTGTTGTCACGATTTGAATTCGTTAGAATAAATATTTTTAATTGTCTATAGAAATAAACGTTACAGGGTTGGCAAATCGGAGTAAATTTTGGCGGAATAACCTTAATTGTGCAGGTAGGTTCATTGGAGTCGTCCTTAAACCGTTCGTCGTACAGTGCCTGATTCGTTTGTCCCGCCCAGGAATCGGTGAAAAAAAGAAACTTTTCTTTTTTCGCGAATGGCGCCAATACCTTGTCCAAAGCATTTCATACGTGCTTGTCAAAATTTTTCCAGATTTGGAACAAGTCACAAATAGTGACTTTCCTCTGTCGAATCTTATGTTTAAAACGATTTGTCCACGTCATATAAGCGTTGAACTGAAAATCCTCGGCCAAAAATTGAGATGCTGCTGCCACAGCCCACTGCTGTACCATTCTCGTCGTCACATGCTCGCCATTTTCTCTGCATTCGCAAAACCTGTCATAAGTCCATTTGTCGATCATATCCCATTTATCTCTCTTGGTTCCACCGGAACGGATATCTTTTTCCCAGGATTGTAATTCCTCAAGGCGTTTTAAGCGTTGTGTCACACGGCAGCGAACTGACTTTAATGACCACCGAGGATTGAGTTTAGCCACAGTAACCGCTTTAATTTTCGTTTCTAAGGGGACCCTGCGTCTTTTCTTTGGTGAAGGTCCGACGTTAACGTCACTCGAAGACGACGACTTCTCCTCTCCCCCATTGTCATCCTCCTTCGAAGGAGACGATAATTCCAAATATTCTTTCGTAGCATCGGGGTCATATTCTCCCACTAGTTCGTCAAACGTTTCAAAATCCGTCTCAACCATCATTTTCAAAATTCTTGAAAATATTTCCTCTCCTACTGCTACGGAGCGCGGGGAGGGCTCTTCATTAGCAGACTCCGAAATATATCCACCTTAACGCAAGAGAAAGCCACAATGACGGAAGGCTTCAGAAAACAAGGTCAGATTTTCCTGACCATCTTCATTGCTGGTAGAATTATTTCTTTCGGAAGATGTTCCAGGTACCAAATCCATAAGTAGGATAGCCTGAACTTTAAATTATACTTTGCCATACAGATGCATACCAAAGAAATTTCTTCATTAATTATATTTATCATAAAATAATTTAAATTTTAAATATGTGTATTGCGAATTAAAACTCAAATAGCATATATAAATTCAGGATTTTATGAAACCAAATATCCTCTCGGCAACTGAAGATTTACGACTCCGACAAGAAAATCGCAAACGCACTACTGCTTGAGAATCACAGCTCCTTGCGGTTCAAATGTTGACGGTGAACTAAACATGCAACGAAATGCACTCTCTTTCTAACCCTGGCGATAGTTTTTGGAGGAAGAGTCGAAGAGAGGGCCAATAATGCCTTCGGAAAACAACCGTTAGATGGTCGAACGGATGAGCTGGGAAAGGGGTTCCTTCCTGCGCTGCCATGGACATTTTCTGCAAGTGGTCACTCTCGCCACTCTCCAACACGAGCCTTATTACAATGTATTTATTTGTATGTATTTAGATCGAGAAATGGTGATTCGATTACAGAAATTAGTAGATAATCCGATCATATTTTCCCGTCCTTTTTTCAATGCACGGCAAAACAAGAAAACGGGGATCTTTGATCGTGGGACTTATAAATAATGATGTAACAAATATTTAGACTATTGTATTATTATGATATCAACAGGAGGACTTGCAAATGAAGGAACAAATCAAGTTTGCGTGGTGAAAGAATGGGGAAACAAAGAAATTACGTTGACTTCGCGCGAAAGAAGAAAAAATAAGCCCTATGGTATTCGCGAAAAAAATATTTCCACTCATAAAAAAAAACTTCGAATAGAAAAGTAAAAATTAGATTTAAACATAGAATTCCACGACGGAAAAACAAAGAAAATAAGCATAAAAAAATTTGTCGCCGACGGGAATCGAACACGGTCCCTCCGCTCCGGAGCCCAGTACGCTAACCACTAGACCAAACCACCTTGAAACCGTTCGGTGATAAATAGGGTTTTTATAACATCTATAAATCTTTAAACGCCTTTTTTGTTTAAACTATTGAATATATACGCCCATATGTGGGGTGATTCGTGAAAAGCATTCGGAGTTCTATATGCATACCAATTTTCATCAAGATCTGCGACCCGGTTATCGGACACTCCCCTTGTTAGTCGCTCACTTGCTCGTGCATAGTGATTTGAAATGTTTCAAGTGTGAGATATGTTGTAAGTAGTATAGGTGGATAAGTTATATTCTGAGACACTCCTTCTCACACTTTTAATGAAAAGGAGTTAAAGGTAGTTTGAGCGAAAAATCACTCTACCTAGAATTTGATAAATTTGGTCCCATTTTAATGAAAAAACTTCCATCTTTCCAAATGATATCAAAATATTAACCCCTAGCCGAACTACTTTTGTAGTAATTTGCCTGTAAATGCAAACTGTTTTACATTGGAAAGGTTATGGATGTGCTCTCTAGAGGGAGAATATTTTTAAAAAATTAGGAACTTCTAAACCCTGTATTTCGTCAAAAAACTTACGGTGTATAGTTTGCATGTTTTTTCAACTATTTACAAAAATGATCTATTACTCACCAAAATAATTGACAGAATCATAAAAATCCTGCTGTTTTGAAGGTTTTTCAGTCGTAAGGCGGGAAGAAATGAGTCATTTCAGAGACTTCTGCACCTTTATGTATTTAATTACTGAGAATTTTAGTCATATATACCTATATCTTTGCGTCATTAATACTAAATTATTTATTTTATACTTTTTACGGACTCTGAAATCATAAAATAAAATATGAATATGGTCTTCATTATGTCTGGGGAACTATTTTGCTCAAACCACATTAATGGAGGCATCGTGTGCGGAATTTTATAGGAAGAGTACTCACGTAAACAGTCTGTTAATCACCGTTTCAAGATCAACTGTGTGCGTGTGCCTTGGGAAAGGATTTAACACTAGAACGCCCAGAGGGGTCATTTTGACCAAAACATGTTTTTAAATTTATATTTTGAGTTCATTTTTTAAGAGAGAATAATTTCCACGCGTGACTTTAAATACTTTTAATAGTTGTTTGCATACAAAAAGTTTTATCTTCCTAAAATAATCCATTCAGCAGTAAAAGTATATTTTACCTTGAACGCCCAAATGAGGTCAATTTGACCCAAGCCTTCATTTGCGCGTTTTATCTTTACCGAAGTTTCTTTTTTTGTCAGCATTCATGTTATTATTCTGCTACTATTATTTGCATTTGTATACTCTATCTCGTCTTATCTTTTTCATTCGGTTTTCTTCAAAATTCATGTCACAATTCTAAACAGTTTTGTTTTCTTTCCCCTTCAAATCCTCGTACTCTCACTTTTCGTCTTGTTAACGTGTGGAATATTTAGTAATGACTTTGTTGATGCCATCATACATTTTCACTTTTATGGTGTGACGAGAATGCAATACTGTTCCCCGCTTTCACATAGACTTTTTTGACTTCAACTAAGATTATCCTTCTTCATATGACACAGTCTTTCTCTCAGTTCCTGAAAGGGAAGTTCGTGGCTTCGTTGTTCATCGTGGGTGGCTTCACGGTTAGTAGTGTTTGAATTTGCGATGTGATCATTATTCTGAGGTGGTCAAAATGTCTCAAAGACAAACATTACCTTCTGCTAACGTATCAGGGATCTTTCGCGGTTTGCACCGGGTAGTTAGGTCCATGGCGGCCAACGTTTCGATGCTCAAGTCGAGCATCGTCCTTAGGGCAGAGGTGAGATCTCTGCCCTGAGGACGATGCTCGACTCGAGCATCGAAACGTTGGCCGCCATGGACCTAACTTCCCGGTGCAAACCCCGAAATATCCCTTATATAAACCTTCGCCGGGAAAGCCTGAAATCATTCTGCTAACATACTTGCGGAGCTGAATAAGATTCAAGAGGATTAGTAAGATGGTGGAGCGTGTTTATTTGACAATTTCGACGACGAGCTGATACTCGAAACTTATGATAAATCAACAGAATCCTCAAAATGAGAATATTAAATTTATAATTTTGGCAGGACAAATCATTAATCAGAAAACAGGCCAACATAGCGTATGGAGGGGAAGAGAACGACGTGGCCATCGACTCCGTCGTGGACTTGCATTCACTTTCCCTGTAGATCACCACGCTGTCGATCGCAATTCAATGGTGGAGGAAGAATCATCTGCTGATGATGCCTACGTACACTCAAGTTAGAACCACACTTCGCCAGTTGGGAGCACATGGAAGGAAGTGGCCTTGGATTCAACGCCTTGAGGACGACTTTCCTCGCAGACTATTCTGAAGGAAGACCCAGGTCCCACAGTCCATGCTAAATGTTATATGAGAACAGCGTTGCAAGTTCTAGGCATTTGTTCATAAATAAATCCCTAATGAATAGTGTAAAAAAGTTAACTGAGACAGAGGCCCACCGAGTCCTTGAAAACAATGAGTAGTCCGTCAGCATTGACGAGTTAGAAACATCCATTGCAATGTAAAAACAAGGAGCTTCACTCTATATGTTCACATTCTTGGGGATTGTCTTTCTGTAAGGACAAAATGCCTAGGAACCACTTCTGTGAAAATATGAAATTTTTTTTAAGTTTCATGAAAAATCAACTAGATCTATTCGCTTGCAAACTGATAAATTTGCATTGATTTCCTCCGGAATTTATGGAAAATTGCAAACTTTATAACAAAACGGGGGTTAATATAAAATTTGACGAACAACTTTTCCCTACCAAAGCTAGGTGCCAATTCTCTCAGTTTATGGCTTTGAAGCCTGATAAATACGGTTAGAAATACTGGATCGTTGTAGATGTTGATTTGAAGAATGTGCTCACTGGGTTCCCTTACTTATAAAAAGTTGATAACCGTCCCAATAATCAACAAATTTTGGATTATGTAGTGATTTGTCTTATTCAGCCTTTTATGTACAAAGGCAGACATGTAACTATAGATAACTTCTTTATATCCCTGAATTTGGCTAATATGCTGAAGGAAAAATGCACCAGTTTATTTGGGACAGTAAATCACTCCAAAAGAGATGTACCGATTTCTCCCAGTAAAAAGCTGTATTCTGTAAGCTGTATTATGGAGAAGAACTGTATTCCACTAGTGTACTGTAATGTGATAATATTATATTGACAATGTACCAAGAGAAAATGAAAAAAACATTTCTTACTTTTGAGTTCTCTTCACCCAAGAGTTATTGTAACTAATTCTAAGAAAGTAATTCCAAAAATAATAGTAGTATTATAATGCAACGAATTGAAGTGTGGATATTTTTTACAAAATGGCAAGACAGTTCTAAGTTTAAGCATCATGAAAGAGGTGGGCTGTTCATTGTTTTTATAATAATTTAGGTATTGCAGCAATAAATGCCGTAGTAATGCATAGAGCCGTAACGGGGAATAAAACTTCACGAATGGATTTCATCCAACAGCTTGCGGAGGAACTCCGTTCTAATTACAGGAATAGGCGAAGAAGTCAAGCGCCACCTTCAGAAGCAGATATAGATGCAAAAAGAAAGAAGAGTAAAAATAAAGAAAACTGTAAAGTGAATAAAACAATTTTGAAATGTCAATTCTGCAAGATGGCGACCTGTGGTGTGCCAGAAGAACTGAATACACGTGTGTCTAGTGTAAGAACAAAAATGTGTTAAAATATAGTTTAAACAATTAAAATTTTTAATTAAAATTCATGATTATTTACTGGAGTGATATATTTTTACAATTTCTATTGCAATAATAATTTTAGAATCAACCAATTGCTTTTGATTTTTAGCAAAATTCCAATTAAATACAGAAATAAATATTACGAGTATTTTAATTGTAAAAAAACTACAATAAAAATAAATAAATTATTTCAATAGAGTGGGTGATATTTGTTCATAATTATGTGTCAAAATTTTAATCAAGAAAAAAAATTACCTGAAGAAAACGAGAAAAGTATACCAAAACTCAAAGTAGATATTTCAATAAATTATTATAATGAGAAAATAATGAATATAACGAACTGAAGAATTCCATGAATATGAAGAATTAGGGTGCTAGTTAATAGAAAAACGAAAAAATATAAAGATGTGTATGCCTCGTGAGAAATATATTTATTAAATACCTTGGGTCAAAATGACCCCGTTTGGGCGTTGAATGATGTCGAGAAGTCCGGGCGTCCTAGTGTTAAATAGCAGAGTTCCCTAATAAGATGAAAATTAACAAACAGATATTGTAAGGATAATTTGAATGATGTCAGAGTTATTGAAGTTCGGGTTTGTTAGTATATTTTATTTGCATGTTTCTCTTTCCTTTTAATTTTAAATATGTGAATGACAGTTGTAGTTCCGCATCATGATTGTGGTTGAAATCTAATCCTGGATATTTCAGTGGATTTATAGCAGTGTTCGTATGTCATCATGATGGATCAGATGTTTCAAGTGTGGGTTGATGTAAACAGGACCAAGACCCTTTGCAGATATGTTAACGTGACTAGTTACTGTCTTCTTACCTCAAAAAATTTAATTTTTCTCTGAATACAACTGCTAGATTTAAAATGAAGTTAAGTATTTGTTTGGAACTTCATGATGGTTTTTTTATATTCTCCACGGTGGAAACATGTTAAAAGCATGCAATTTGATTTTCTAGTTGAACCATAGCCTTGTTTTGAACCCAAAATTATAACTGTTGTGGAGAGAATGTCCTGATTCTATCAGTACTATCATTGAGTAGACTTCAGTTTGGATTTCGAATAATTGTCTAGGAAGCCTGTGTTAAAGTAAATTGCATTTAACCATTAATAACTTATTCACGTTAAACTATGCTTACCAAATTTTGTTTAGTTCCGGTCCCATTATTTTATCAATGCCTTGGTATCGGTAAATGGTATCGATTCTTTTACGATTACAAATGGATCGATGTTTTTGAAATGTCATGAAAAATAAACTCAGTTCATACAAATGTTGCAATTCACCCTGAGCAATGTTGCAATTTTTATTACTATTAAATGTTGTGAACTCATACCGTATACAAATTTTCATATACTATGTTTAAAACACATCCATCGCTGTGATCATTTAATTTTTTTTTTAATTTCTCAACATATAATTCCATATTCTTCATTGTTTTACATTCCTGCGCTTTAAATTGCCAATTTTGAAGTGTTAATATGGTATGTAAAAAACGATAATATGAATAGGAACACAAATATCTGCCGGTTCTGTCAAAAAGGTATAAAGTGAAATAGGTTCACCTCCAGATTGTATAACGCTTTTAATGGTTCAATCATAAAGTAAAAATATTTTATAAAAAGGCTCAATATTCAATGTTGAGTAAAAAGTAATTTGAGAGTTGAATGATATTACATATTTATATTAAAGGAGAATTCTTTCAAGAAAGTTTGCTTCTCCAATTAGAGCAGGGGAATATTGCTTTTATTATGCAAATAATATTTCTTCAAATTACGTCTCACAACGGAGGGCAAGATGTCGGCCGGTATGATAGAACCTTAAAAAATGCACCAGGTAATATGAATAGGAACACAAATATCTGCCGGTTCTGTCAAAAAGGTATAAAGTGAAATAGGTTCACCTCCAGATTGTATAACATATGTGCGCAATTAGTGATATTATTGACGAGTGTAACTGAGCAATGCACAGCGTGTGTCATTGAAGCAAAGGACACCATATTTAAAACCGAGCACTGATCGTAACATAAGGTAATTTCGATGTTGATGAATGATTTGGCTAAACTTCGAGAAAAGCATGCTGCTGGAGTTGGAAAAATAGAAGTTTGAAGACGAACTCTGCGCTGATCAACGTAAATTTACAACCCCCACAAACCGTTTTTATACTGCAAGAACCATACCCATCGTAAACTCTCCGCTAATAAGTCTACAGAACAGATTAAGCGAACTACAAGAAAGTGCTGCTGGGATCGAATCTTACCGGAATGGTTCAAATAATGCCGGAGTGGTTAATTATTTTCCCATCAACGAAAATCAGAGGTAAATTAATCAAAATAGAGCATTTAAAATACCAGTGAATTCGTCCCTCTCTCTGTGTCCCTAATCAAAGTATTTCCCTAAATTGTGAAGTGAGCCCAAATCCAACCGCATTGAGTTCAAATCACAATCCTTTACAATCAATATAAAAAAACGGCATGTGCCGAGGAAATGTACTACCTCATAAAGACAATTAAGAAGCTGTACCCAAGGACGTCTGTAATAGTGAACTCCATGATTACAAGGAGAGATGTTGACCGCAATCTCATTGAAAAGTTAAATAGTAACATTAGGCGTGTTTGTGAAGCCATAAATGCTATTTTTGTTGATGTTGTACAAAATCAGTGATATGTGCCTATGCAGAGATGGTCTACATCTAAATCGTCTCATAAACTCGGCCATGTAATCAGAAATACGATTAAAATCTGCTCAAACATACGAATGGGAAACTAATTAAGAGATGGTGTAAAAAGTAATGTGTAATCTAAATGGCGATATACGCCTGACGCTTCATTTAATAATTCCTTGACGCTTTCAGCTTCCAATGCAAACACTATGACTCCATCCTAACTGTGCGACGGCAATATGAAGGCTTCAACATTTATCTCAATAGCGAGGCATGGTGGTTCTGCAAAATAAATGTCTGTATCTAAAAGAATATATGGGCTATAAACAACGAAAAGACGTGTGATTTAGGAGCTGAGAAACACTTCGAACTGTCAGTGGTCTCCCAAGTTGATCCTTTTAAAAGTAAAAGGTTCCTCATCTGGGTGAGATGATTCAAGACTTTCAGCATTTTCTTCGAAGTTCCCTGAACTAAATTCGGCTGTGGCGCGAAGCTGACAGGAAGGCAGGGAATCTGGATTGTTGCACATTTCATCTCCTGAGTCCTCATACGATGCATTATTTTCAGGTGGCACTATATATATATATATATATATATATCAGCAGAGTCACCGCCAACATCCTCATCCAAAGCATTCTCCAGATACTCTATCTCCTCTGCCAGTGATAGGTATTTTGTACTGTAACAAATGAAGTGTTATGAAAACAGAATATCAATAAAAGATAATAAAGCATAGCATATCACGTATTATTCAGTCAAATAAATGTCCATATGCACCTCTGTAGTAATGTTTCAATGCATGAGCTGATATGTGATTGATGACTAAACTTACTATTTTTCATTACATTGGGTAAAATATAAATAAATGACTGATGAAAAATATTCCATGAAGGACACTTTATCAATACCCAACAGCATATAAAACTGTGCCTAATTACCTTAGATTAACAAATAAAATATGACGTTGAGGAGACAAAGTAGGAGCAATTGTACGGATAAACTCAGTCGATGGATAATCAGAATCTTTAGTATTGGCATGTGCCCAAAGGGCATTTTGATGCCCACTTTCAGTTTCCCTCGTAATAAAAAAATAATAAGCTTATGTCATAAAAAACTAATGGCACATGAATTTACATAGATGCGTACCGAAAATTATCCATAAAAGATTTATAACTATATTGTCAAGGATTAAGAAATACATACCCTCTATGCAGAGCGTGCGATGATCGCGAAGCCATGATGATTTCAGTGCTCGACTGTGTCGCCAGTGGGTACAATGCTTGACTGATTCTTCTCTGAACATGTCAAGCAGACCTTCTATGTTGCACACGACACAAAAACACACGCGTGGCGCCAAACGGGTGAGTAAGGCTAAATTGTAATCAGGTGGGCATCAAAATGCCCTTCGGGCATAAATGGGTTAAATGCTGCCATTATCGGTCCTATGTTGGTGACTAAAACATATTTCTTGATTGTATAGAACAACTACGTCATGTTTCTTAGTGAACTGTGTTCATTCCTGCTAGGTGGGGTTTTCAATATTGACTTCTTAAAAAACGCAGCAGAATCAACTCGGTTCCAAGATTATCGGTTCCAAGTTCCTTCATTATATGGTCTAAAAATCCTCATTGAAGCACCTACTAGAATCCATAGGCAATCATCCTCTTGCTTACATAATGCAAAGTTCTGTTATAAAATCATACCACCGAACATTTTTAAGTCCCAAGTTTCCGGCGTGGCAACGTGGACGACCTTAGCCTCCTGAAAGGGGGAGCAACAACCTCTCCAAGCGGAATGAGAGCTCTCCTTTTTTTAGCTGGGAGAGTGGAACCACTCACGGAAGGAAAATTTTGACTTGCAAAAAGGATTATTTCCTAGGGGTGGGTTGGGTTTCTTTTCTTGTGATGTGTGATTAAGAAGAAAAAGGAGATCTGCGAACTTCAGACACGCAAAAATCCGTCGCACACGACAGATGCAAGTAGCCACAGAAAACAAAAGCCTATCTTAGGTCTCAATCCCCGGAGTTCGTTTCGTTCCTTCTGAATATTTTAATTTATACGCTTATTTATTAAAGTAATTTTTTTCAAATGTTTGGCGCATTTTCGTTATCTGAAAGTCCTTATGATATCGTAATCTATATTATATTTTATATGGTGTATCTACTATATTCTGGATCGTAACTAGATTACTCAGTTTCGCTCTGAAGTAACCAATAATGTCAGGCTCGAATTTGAGCTCCAAACTGTCATTGCAAAGCATTCTCGGAAAACATTTTCTATGGGAAATATATTTCTGCGCAACAATTGTTTAATTAAAAAATTATGAGTTTTGAATTTCACATTTTTTAGCAAATAATTTCGTGATAATTCCAGGCTCAGAAAGAAGGACGTTCAGATTGATAAATACACCTTTCGCACTGATCTCATCCTTGTGAATACGGTCATTTTCCAATGATGTACTTCATATACTGTATATTATGTGTTCACAAATGATATTTTACCTTATATGAATGACTTGAGTTGGCTGATCCTAGATTATTGGTTGTATAAGATTCAAGTGGTCACCGGCGTTACTGCGTTTTCCATTCGCCATAGGTCAGATTTTTCTCATGCGAGACCTAAAGACAAACCATTCGTAATAACACTTTCTGTAGTGCGTTTTGTGGCTTTTTGCTAACATAATTACCTAAGCAGCTAATATTTTATGGCGAAGTAAATAAAATTGAACCGATTTCCTGTAAAAAGTGCACAATAATTCTTCTTAATAAGTCTTTTTGAAAGTAATAGGAGTTTGGATACCGAAAGGACTCCCAGACCAAGAATACTTAAATGCTATATATTTAATATCAACCTATTGTAATCTTATAACGCTAAATAATAAGACTTGGAAACTAACAAAAATCGAAACGAGCAAGAAGGATGTAAACCAAAAATTGCGCATTGACTTTCCAAGCTTTCTAGCAGCTGTGAACGAGAGATGATCAATTTCCATCCATTCCCATACTTCCACACATCCGCAGAATTTGCAGAAACAGCTGGAGACGGACCACACCTCTGCTTCTTCGCTCCCAGTTGAATAAGATCCCGGTGTCTCCTTCCATTGTCACGTTTTGGTAGCTTTGGGTCTTTCCTCGAGCGAGGGTGATGGAAGGGCCTTCCTTTGGTTTAGAATGTTTATTACACTCTCATAAAAGATTGGCAGGACAAAATGGGTGTTGTCTCTATGCATCGATGCTCGTCTATAGAGTTATCTCACTAAGTAGATTGAAAGAGGCATTTGAGAGACGAGAAATTGAAATTATTGGCATAAAGTTACTTTTATGAAAACAATGAAGTTCAATCCAATTTCCACCGCAAAACAATAATTGAGTACTGGCTTAAGTTCATGATTTAGTGGATCGAAAGTTTTTTTCCTAGACATTGTAATATTAGAAAAAAGTAACATCTAGCTACTTTAATCCGAAGATATTTTAAGTGAATACGGCTTCCCTTGCTCATGGAGAAAAAAATGGAAGATCAAAGAAGCGCGGTCATATATTTCCAAGCATACCGAAATAACTTGATATGATATTGGATCCTCTAGAAAGCTCACTACCTTAAATGAATATATTAATTAGTAATAGTTTGTGTATAAATACATCGACCCTGATATTTTTCCCCCGAATATTTTGCGATGATAGGTGAGCGCTAAATTTTGAGCCTGACATAATGGGTTACTACAGAGCAAAATATAGTGATTCAGTTTTAAATCCCTTATCCAAACTTTTGTTCTTATGTTGTGAATATTCCACATTCTTGTAGCAAACTTAGTATTGCAATTCCACCTACAAAAAATTTTTCTTCGCACCTAATTAGATCAAAGAAAAAGTGGAAGTGTATTTATGAAAGATGCGTTTCATGGCTTACTTTCGGTAAGAATTAGCAGCCATAAGCAGAAATTGAACGAAAGTCCGAAACAAAGTAAACGACTAAAAACAATTCGTGAGAGTTTAAATATCGAAGGAATTGCACTGCCACAAAATACGAAATAGCAAAATTTAGTCGAAATTGCAATAATTCTTAGCATGAATGCATATGCTTACAAATTTTAACATTAATAAAAACAAGTCTTTATCATTTCATCGATGTCTTTATTAATTCTTGCATTTTACTCTATATTGGTTCAGTTTTTTTCCTTGCAATCATATACTGTTTCTGAAATTAATTTTGGAGAAAATCTACGATGCACATCGTAGGAGTTTCTTTTGCGAATGTTTTTATTTCAATTAATAGCGCATGGTGCGTGATTCAATCTGGCTGAAGAGGAATGAAGAAATTCAGTAATGGCGGTGAAGCAAAAGGGAGACAAACCTTTTATGATACGGGGCTTTATACGATCGCCGTAGGTAAGAGGCGTTTGAAATTATTAGGAGCTCAGAGACATAACTTAGTCAATCATGAATATCGACTAAACTTAGTTTGAATGGTCAAGATATGAAGCGTTTTCCCCGAAAATATATTAATACTGTTGCCTTCAGATGAAGACTTGGAGTAGAAGAGTATCGGGGATAAAGCAAGCCTAAGGAGATATGGATGTTATTGAGCAATGTGATATTTATTTTGGATTTGTCATTTCATTAGGTGTAATTCTGCTACCTTGCGTGAAAAAATGCGATAGCCGAACACGCTTCTATCTTCTCTTCAAACATTTTCCGTTTAGGAACAGTCCCAGCAATGAATTGTAATCTAAGGAAAGGGGTAAAAAAAGGCCGTACTCATAGGGTTCCAGAATAGAAGGTGGGCACAATCGAGTATTTAGCCTGCTAAATGATATTCATATTATATTTTATAAGAAATATTTGGTTTACGGATTATACTAGCTCTTAACTGATGTTGACAACTGAATAACAAAATTGTCACTGTCACAAAAACGATAGTATCAGTATGAAACCCGCCTTGTTTCCATCCGCACGTCTCTCCGATTTTCTGAACCCCACATTCTCACGCAAATATTCGCTGTAAGAACGTGAATTTCCAACACTCTACCAAAATCGAAATCGTGAGCATTGTCATTCAATACATACCAGGGTCGTTTACATGAACGAATCAGACAAACGAAAATAATTAAGCCGGGTTATTAAATGTCGAGATTTAAGACTTAATTTCACGCCATTAAACTAAAGCTAGGCGTTGAAAAAATAGAGCAATATATGGCATAAGATAAGAATCGTTTGCACAAAAATGTTGACATTAGGTGAGAACATGTTTATCTATCTAATTTCGCTACAGTGACTATTTTAGGCTTCTTTTCCTTTCTCTTTCAATAAATTAGCTCCTGTGAAGGAAAAAAATGTGTGCCATAAAAATGCTTTCCGCTGCCTTGTAAGTTATATATTTTGTTACTCTGTCTTAAGCGTCATATATGTGGCTTAAAACATATAAAAGAATGTGGGAACAAGCAGAAATACCTATAAAGTCATGATTTTTTAAATTAATAGACATATTTGCATAAATATAAAGGACTTATTTTAAAAATTCTCTACAACACGATTCGATCTCTTCATGCGACAATTTTCGGTAATAGCCTTTTCTAGAAAAAATTATGGAAGATATGTCAATAATTATAAATGGTCCAGGCTGGATATGGTTGAAGTTCTTGATATTCATTAGGAAGATATGTAATTTGCAGCGGGATAACTCCTCGTACTCAGATGGAGACTTTCGATACATATTTAAGTCTTGGCTTCTACATGGTAGCTTTCTATTATGAGAGTGATCGGGTGACTTTGGCCAACAGACCGATCGTTGATCTACTCCTTTTCGCTCAGGCATAACCAAAAGTCCGAAATCCAACCCATCTCCTCAAAAATCCCTTAGCAGGTCAAAATCGTCCTTCGGGTGGAGGATCCCTCTTGGCATGTGAGTTCGGAAAGAGGGCCGTTGTTCCGCTCGGGAAGTTTATTGCTCCCCCGCTGATCTCCCTTTTCTTCTTACTCACACATCACAAGAAAAGAAAACTTACCCCTCCCCTCGTAAATAATCATTTACGCAGGTCAAAGTTTTTCCTTCCGTAGGAGATTCAACTCCTCAGCTACAAGGAGGGAGGGTTCTCGTTCTGCTCGGAGAGGTTATTGCTCCCCTTCTTAGGGGGCGAAATGTCGCAACTCCGGGAATTTCCCAGTAGAAGGGGAAATACAAAGTTAGAAAATCGAAAAATGGGTTCGAGTGGATGTATAAGGGCAATGACCTCCGTGTATGGCGAGTGACTGATCAACAATACACCCACAGGGCAGACTGAATCCACGCAACTTGGGACAGTAAATTTCTGAAATATGAGAATTAGAAGAAATATTCTTTGCTATTAACTCGACAGAAAATTAGGTAAGGTTTTTAGAAGTTAAACCACCCATAAAAAAGTTCATTCTGAGAGTACACGCGGAAGCAGACGATAGACGAGGGAGACACATCGACTACATCGTCGGGACTAAAACCGGTTCCTCGTCCGCTGAACGAGACTTGTTTGGCGACTGGCTTCCTTTCGGAACGCATGTGTGTCCGAGGTCGACATCATCCAAAATTGTATGTATGCTGCTATTTGTGTGTTCGGGGTAGTGTTTACGTGTAAAGGGTATTAATTTTGTGAAATAATAGTTGACGCTCAATGGTAAATTCCTCAATAGGCATATCAGGCCTTTCAAAACTGGGACCGTAATCGAAATCAGGCTTTGTCCTCAGTTGATTAAATATATTTATCCTCGATCTCAGTGTTTTTCCTTTGGTTGGAAGTAGCAATTCCTTTAGCTGTCTTCTTTAGTGTGATCTTTCGCAGTGGTACCCTGGACTAATATTACAAACGTCTTTGTAAAGGGCATACAAAGGATTTCCCTAGTTAATGCTGACCACAGCTCCGGCACATATTCCTCTATAGAAGCGGGTAAAATAAAAATCAACTCGTTTCTCGCCGATAAATTTTTCGATGAAAGCGTTATATTGCTGTGCAGGACTGTTATCGTGAATAAGGCTTCGGCTGTGGCGACTATTGTTTTGTGCTAGGATTTCAATTTCTCATACACCCCACATTATTTTAGTACTAGTAGATATGTTTTTTATTCTTCCCGGGGCGTTTTATATAGCATAAATGTCGTATATCTACACATCGCTCATGTTCTCCAAAAACATAGCTGGGTCTATTGAGGATATACTGTGGCAGTAGTTAAATGTTTTTCGCAAATACCACATTTTGGCATTTCCTAAACTCAACAACTTTTATGACCGCCATTCTTAAGCGTGAAATTCTAATGCCGAATATCTTTATGTATGGCGGTATTTTTTGTATGTATGGCTATATGTTTTTGAAAAGTCTGGGGGATGGACTTTTACCTTTGCTCCTCTCTCCATCGCGCTTGGTTCCCTCCCTTCCACATTTTACTCGCGGCAGACAAATTCAATTTAATGATTCTATGTTTCTTATTTCTACGCTGCTTATTTGAATGCATTTAAATTATGGAAGTTACAAGTATAGTAAGCTAAAAATCTGTAGGAGGCAATGCAAACCTCAATGTAAAAATGTTTCTCCGAAATCGGCCAATGCGTGCGTTAGGGGAAACTGAATGCGAGAGAAAATAGCCCGATAGCTGCTGCTCTTGAGAGACAACCATTCTCACCTCACGCTTATTTCCCCACTCGTCCCGGAAGCGAGCAAAGAAATCACCTTATCTGAGATGGTGTGTTCTTTTTCTTGTGGGTTGGCGAGAAAGTAGAGAACTGCGAAAACAGTGGGAGCTTCCATAGAGGCCCATTACTGCGCTGGATTTCAACGAAACTAACTTCCGCTTTTCCTAACGTGTACATCTATTTGATAAAATTTCGCATACGCAGTTGGCGTATTAGCCACAGGGATCCATGACATAAGATCACGCGACAGCAGATCACGCGACAACATATCACGATGACAACAGATCAAGCGACACTAAATCACGGTTAAAATGGGAAAAATACTTTGTAATATATTTTCCTTCAACATTTTGCGGATATTTTTCCGCAGATGTGTAATTGTTAGGGGGCGCTGTGGAGTTGCTCCGAATGTAGAGAGAGATGACATTACTGGCATACCTGATGGCAGCGCCACCAAGCGGGGAAACTCACGAACTCCTTGAGACTGGAGGCACGGGTAACCTTCAAGGCTACCTGGGGAGGAGGTTATTTCGCAGATAGTTACGTTTCTTTTTTCACGAATACCCTTTTGAACCAACCCTCCGGGGGCCAACCCTCCGTTGGTCATTACCCAACCCATCCCAATGGTGATTGTTTTGCGTAAAACTACGGCGAGTTGCCCAACCAAATAAAACTAAATGATAATAAAGTGTGTAAGTGTGATTTGTATCATGCTATTAGGAATTATAACAGTGAAATATATCTGATGAAGTGAAACCCGTGGTATTAAGTTTATTCTATTTTTTACTTATTAAAATACAGCATTTTTTATATCGTGATCTATTGTTGTCGTGATCTGTTGTCGTCGTGATCTATTGTCTTCGTGATCTGTTCTTCATGATCTGTTGTCGTGTTATCTGATGTCGTCATGATCTTCTGTCGGGGTACCTTTTTGCTTAGTATGAATCGATTAAGCTTAATGTCTTCTATCACACAGATTGCTAATGTTTTCATGTAGCAAAACCAAGTAAGCCATTTTTACATGGTGGAGGACGATTCTCGAATTACCTTAATCCTTTCCTCCCTTCAAGAGGACCATTCACAAAAAGATATATAATTTATTAATCAAAATAGAGGGAACGGCACACATTGTAAGATACCTTAATAAATAGTTGCAAAATTGGTGACTTGTATAAAATATAAAGTGGTGTTTATCTTAAGCAACTGCTATAAGCGAACAGAGTTTGACACAGACAATGGGCCGAATATTTAAGAACTACTTAAGACTTGGAGGCAATGTGCGATGCTTGTAAATACTGTGCTGTACAATTTTGACAAAACTCATGGATGTTATATCCCAATGATGTTACCCCGAGAGTGGTCGCTAAGCTACTTATCACGCGAGCGGTCACTTGTGAGACTTTTTCTCACAGCCATATGTACCATTGATTATCTATCATAGAGCGTTTATTGGCAATGCATTACACTATATTTAGATTTAATTTATGTCTCTTAATGTTCATTTGAAACAATTGTTTCCAAATGTACATAATTACTGATACAATTACGTAATCATTGCTTATTTTACTGGCGATAATACCATTGGGTATCAATGAAGAAAATTACTATTCTCATGAAGAAAAATTTATTTATGAGGACATACTTTCTTATGACTTATAAATTTGCATTTACATAACTGCTCTCCATGAAATGAATAAACTTTGCTTGCATGTTGCGAAACGTAATGCAACTTAGTGATACAAAAACACTAACGTCACCCTAAGAAAAAATAAATATACAACTATATATAGTGATTATACATAGTTTTCTCTAATCACTATGGCTATAGTTCTATAGCTATTTGGAACATAGTGATTATAGGACTATATATAGTGATTATATATAGTTTTCTATAATCAATATGGCTATAGTTATTTGGAACATAGTGATTATAGGACTATAGCAAGATATGCATCCAGGGATGTTTATATGACCTATGCGGAATCTGGAATGTGATCATGAGAATAAAAAAGTATGGCATTTAGTAAAAATGGCCCTCCAAGTAGTCCTATAGTGAATACCCAGGTAGCATTCCCATGCCGGGCCAACATATAGGCATATGTCGGCTGTACTATGGTTTTCAAAAGTCTCGGTGCATCCACTTTGCCCCATTCTACAAACCGTAGAATGGGGCATGGCCGGAAAGGTTTTGAAAATTGGCACCACCTGCGGACTGCGTCTTTTGCTGGGCTAGCTTCACTTGTCGTGAGAAGACGGTGGGGTATGAGGTACCGACGAAAGAATCGACGGGGACGGAGTAAAACACGGGAGAGGAAAACCCCATCGGAATGCACCGAAGGTTATTCGCGCTCATGCGGTTGCGACGCGACGATGAGGCCTCCGACTTGTGTGATTTTCGCTTTCGAAATTCACATTTGTGCTCACGAGTGACCCACTCTGTAAAAGCGGCGCGGTAGCCGCGTGGTTAAGACTGCCTCGAAAGGCAAATTTGAAACATTCCCAGGTTCGATGCTCAGTCGTTGTCTTTTTTGGCACTCAAGTAATTTAAATATGACTGTGAAAATGAACCTCCAGTACAGTCTCATTACATCAACGCACCCGGTACCGTTTATTATATTACAGGAATTCAATAATGATGCAGGGAAACCTAATACTAAATTAGAATCCTTGAATCCTTATTTCTCCTTAAGCCAATCTATTCACAGTGAATAAATACTTACACGTCTCACTAGCTGAATATTTTTGGTCTAACATTGAGTATGGCAAAATCTCCCGAGAGGTAAGATCCCTATGCTCGAAACAAATCTCTCGTTCTACCACCAGGATATCAAGTCACATTCTAGGTATGATATTTTTGGTGATCCGCGAGTGATACGTATCATCGAAATGTCTTAGGTAGGCCTCTTATTCAAACTCCTAGTGCTCAAAGAAATAATATGCTGTGAAAAACAGTATTTTGATGCTATAGAAAGATGGTTTCTCAGGGTGTACGAGCGAAAGTAAATCATACGGCTCGGGCCGAAAAAAGTATCCAGTTATTTATTTACCGTAGTCTTCTGACGATTATTGTTTTCTGGATATATTGAGTAGCGTAGCCAGGGGGGTGGGGGCGAATGCCCCCCCCCGTTCCCTATGTTCTGGCTACCCTAAGTATGTGAATGTTACCGCCCTAAAGTCCCAAATACGTGCGTATATTAATTTAATAACTTCATCATCAACAATAAATTCTACAAGGTCTACAAGTTGGAAAGTATGTTACGGAAAAAATAATACAGTTCAAGTATGTAACAGTATGTTTAATAAACTGCTGAATATATGAGTCGGAGCCCCCTAAACCCCCCCCCCCTCCCCTCGGTGCACCCTAGACCCGAAACCTGGCTACGCCACTGAATATATTATTTTAAAATGCCATTGGATGCGGCATAGTTTTTCGAAAACCGGAGTCACCTTTCTCTGTTAACCCTTTCTCGGGTAATTTCAGCGAGGTATGCATTTCTGGGCTGGGAAAGGATAAGAGAATTCAAAAAGGGAATTGTTAATCCTTGCTTCTTTCTGTCGTTAACACTATTTATTCAATAGTCACACCACCAGACTAGCTTCCAAAGTTCATATTTTCTTCATTTCTTCGGAAATGAGTGGATGTTGTTAGTGAAAATAATATGATCGGCAAAATATGACAGTGATAATATTTGTTCTGACATAATTCTACCAATTGTTTATTAGCTGCAACGGACTGTGATTCGTCTTTGTCTCTGTATGCAGCCGCGAGGAAAGGGGTGAAAAAATAAACATGAAATTTTTTAGATTTTTTATAATTTGTTTCGTCAACCCCCTGAATCCACCACTTCCTGTAACCGGCGATTCTCTGATGCGACTAAGTTTTCGCATATTTGAGGCCGTTTGTGGAAAGTGTCCCATAACTCCTGGACATGGGCTTCTAATGCATACACAGATTTTGTTTTAACCTATTTCCACTCCTGAACCATAAGTCCCAGTGTTGTAGCTAGGGGCGCAACCCTCAAGGGGGCGCACTTTGCAGGCCCACAGCCTGCGGGCCGCTGGGGCACACGCACAAAATATTAGTACATGATTTTACCTCACATAAAAAAACTTACACTTGATTACAACTGGCCGTTTCTAATCAACTCCGGGGGAAAAAAACAGATTAGAAACGGCGTGGCGCCCCTAACTTAACACTTAAAATTTGTACCAGACCCTAAATATAAGGGGTAAAATATGGCGGGTAAATATCAAGGTGTTCAAGCGCGAATCTTACATCTGAATGAACCTGCCAGATTTTTAACTAGTCGAGCTTACTAAATAAATTTAGTTGGAGTGCATACATCTTTTGTAACACTAGAAATGACTAAGTTTTTCGACACAGTGCAAAATATTTTTAATTATTTTTCCGGATCGATTGAACGTTGGCAAGCTTTATCAAATTTAAAATTTACTTTGAAGGGTCATTCTGATACGAGATGGTCATCAAATTATAATTCAATCACGCATTGCATACTCAACTACCGCAAATAATGAAAACATTACATACCATTGCAGAAGTAACTGATGAATGGAGGACATATAGCTTGTATATTTAGCTAAAATTATTTTAAAAATGATAAAATTCGTATTTATTTGTATTGTGGTCGTATGGGGATATCCTCTTAGAAGTATTGAGAACCTTTATATCATTTTACAGGAAAAAACTGTTTCCATTGAGGCTGCATCAAAACACTTGCAGGGCCTTGTGGATTTTTGAATTATTTCAGAAGAAGCCCAATAGCTGTGTATTGATTCAGCAATTAATCTAACAAACGAGCTGTCGATAGAACCATAACTTTCTAAATAGAGTAAACGAAAGGTTAATACAATGTTCGATGAAAGGGCCAAGAATGCGGCCATAAAGAATCCTCTTCAAAAGTATAAAATTCAGCTTTACTGTGCACAAGACCCACTTATTCAGCAAATGGGATGGAGATTTCAAAGTTTAGCTGCCGTAGCTTCTGATTTTGGTCACCTAACAGGACTTTTGCTGCATGAAACCTCCACTGAAGAACTAAAGAAATCCGTAGCGGATCTCGCATTAAAATACAAAGATGATTTAAATGCCAACGAGTTGTGTTTAGAAATTGAAAGGTACAAATACCAAACAAAATTGCCTGATTGCATTTTTACCTGATTTAAAAAATGGAGATTATATTGCACGTCTTAATTGCCGTGAAGAATATGGCTTAGTGGCAAGTTATCCCAATATAGGGATTGCACTTTGCCTAGCATTGACGTTACCTGTGACTTCTGCCAGCTCTGAAAGATCTTTCAGCAAATAAAAATTAATATAAAAATATTTACGATCGCAGATTGTTCAAGATCGTTTGAGTAATAGCGCTATACTATTGATTGAGTATGAAATTGCAAAAAACCATTAATATAGACGATATTATTGTCAAATTGGCCACAAAAAAAGCCAGAAAAGTAAACTTTTAAGAGATTTTATAATGTCTAGATGAATGAACTCGTATTTTATTATTTCCCTTCCTTCATAATAGTAAGAACTAATTTTATGCTTAAATGTATACAAAATTTAAATTACACTTTCAAAGTTATAGTGTTGTTTCTCTTCCTAGAAAATAAGTCTTGGGGGGCGCAAAATTCAAATCTTGCCAGGGGCACTCATGACCCTAGCTACGACGCTGATAAGTCCCCACAGGTTTTCGATGGAATTTAAATCTGGTGAACATGCCGGCCAAGGTAACACCACTAATTGTTTATTTCGACAAAAAAGTCCTCCACGGCTCTGACCGTATGTATAGGACAGTTGTTCTGTCCAAAATTCGATTCCCCGTCCGGGGCAACCTCTTTTGAGAACGGTATCAGATTATCTTCTAATACGTTAACGTACTCCAGCGCGTTCATTCGAGTCGACATCCTCACTAATGGTCCAGGACCAGAAGCGGTCATTTCCCCCCAAAAGCTTGCAGTAACACGCCCAGATGTTATTGTTCTCAAAATATGGCTGGATTCGTATCTATAAAGACAAAATTCATCGAAGATACATTAAGAAACATTATATTTTACATTTATATATGTGTGTAAAATGGCAAAATTTGGAAGTTTTAAACTAAGCTATTGTCTTCTGCTGCGTAACATTAGTCTAAATGAGATCGGATAATTTTCAACGTCAATGATTTGCTTTAAATATCAATTATCAGTTTGACCTCTCTTCGTAGCAGTTGACCGACGCACTTCTAAGTGCTAAAAATCTATGCATTTATCACTAATAACTAACTTTATTCCTCTAACACTTAAACACTTTATGATTGAGGGAAATATCAACAGAAACAGAGGAAGGCGTTGATTAAGGTAATTCAGATTAAGGCCTGAATCAATTCAAGATGAAGCATATGCAAACGGAAAACTTAACCGTGTATTACGAGGACGCCATAAGTGTATTCGGCCGCTGCAATAACTCCTGAATGTTTTCTCGTCAGAAAATATGGTGAGGTCCCAAAAAGCTTGAGGCAAATTCATGCAAGCGTTAGCAAAATGCAGCCTTGCAGAACATAGGGGCCCGGGGGGGGGGGCATTCACCCCCACCCCCCTGGCTACGCTACTCAATATATCCAGAAAACAATAATCGTCAGAAGACTACGGTAAATAAATAACTGGATACTTTTTTCGGCCCGAGCCGTATGATTTACTTTCGCTCGTACACCCTGAGAAACCATCTTTCTATAGCATCAAAATACTGTTTTTCACAGCATATTATTTCTTTGAGCACTAGGAGTTTGAATAAGAGGCCTACCTAAGACATTTCGATGATACGTATCACTCGCGGATCACCAAAAATATCATACCTAGAATGTGACTTGATATCCTGGTGGTAGAACGAGAGATTTGTTTCGAGCATAGGGATCTTACCTCTCGGGAGATTTTGCCATACTCAATGTTAGACCAAAAATATTCAGCTAGTGAGACGTGTAAGTATTTATTCACTGTGAATAGATTGGCTTAAGGAGAAATAAGGATTCAAGGATTCTAATTTAGTATTAGGTTTCCCTGCATCATTATTGAATTCCTGTAATATAATAAACGGTACCGGGTGCGTTGATGTAATGAGACTGTACTGGAGGTTCATTTTCACAGTCATATTTAAATTACTTGAGTGCCAAAAAAGACAACGACTGAGCATCGAACCTGGGAATGTTTCAAATTTGCCTTTCGAGGCAGTCTTAACCACGCGGCTACCGCGCCGCTTTTACAGAGTGGGTCACTCGTGAGCACAAATGTGAATTTCGAAAGCGAAAATCACACAAGTCGGAGGCCTCATCGTCGCGTCGCAACCGCATGAGCGCGAATAACCTTCGGTGCATTCCGATGGGGTTTTCCTCTCCCGTGTTTTACTCCGTCCCCGTCGATTCTTTCGTCGGTACCTCATACCCCACCGTCTTCTCACGACAAGTGAAGCTAGCCCAGCAAAAGACGCAGTCCGCAGGTGGTGCCAATTTTCAAAACCTTTCCGGCCATGCCCCATTCTACGGTTTGTAGAATGGGGCAAAGTGGATGCACCGAGACTTTTGAAAACCATAGTACGTCGGCCCGACATCGGCCAATAACATCGTAATGATAACATTTAGGCGGGCTACAGCCGACATTACCATCCGACATAGGCAGGACATCAAACAAACACTGGCCCGGCATCAAACCGAAATCAGGCCAACAAGCCTATATACAGGCCCGACATAGGCCCAAAACAAGCCGACATATGCCCGACATCAAGTTGACATAGGTCCGATATCAAGTCAAAATCGGCCAGCCACAACATTAACCTAGGTGCAGCATAAGAAAATTATATTAAATCCACATAACAGCAAACTGAAATATATATATTCTGTAGGATATGTTTCTGCAAGACCCAATGCAGCAGTCAAATCATTCAAACAAGCGAGTAATACTATTAATTCCCAATCCTATGTTGAATATCCTACAAAAATAACTGTATTATTAATTGTTAGTTTACTTGATCCTCTTACCTAATGTTAGAACAAAAATATCACAGGAATAAAATATATGAAATTAAAATGCTAAGGAACAGTAATAATATGACTTTTATTAAAGTAAAAAAGTTATTAATTCATTTCATACATTATGACGGAGATGTTTTGGACTAAACAGCAAATAAAAACTGTGCAGAAAGACACTAGGCAAAGCCCTAAGTGATTAGTATTTATATACAATGAAAAAATAAGAATCTTGCACATTTTTGATTGGACTGAACCTAAATTGAGACTATTAATTAGAGAGTTAATAAAGTTAATAAACCAAATCTCCACACATTAACTCTCTTCTTCCCTCTATTGTCCTTACATCACACACACATTTTGCTGTGAAATCTTTCTCCCTCACGGTCTTGGGCCTGTGCCAAACTTACACCCAATTCGATATTCACTTCAGTTTCCGTTGAAGTAGGACATACTGCTCGGATCTCAGCTAGAAATACAAGTTATAACCACTGTGTAATATAAGAAATAATTTTAAATATTGTATTTGTGTAAAAAATACCCAAATATATCGTGTAATGGAATACAATATCCAAATCAACGGAGCATATAATGTTAGGTTACATAAAACACTTGCTGATCTACACATATTCTTTAGCAATGATGCTCACTGCACCACTATGCACTAAGCAACCCTTATATTTCATCACTGATAATGTAAATCAAATAAGTAAAATCTGTTATTTTCAGTTTCCAACTGCAAGGAACACCTCTCAAAACTTTTGATAAGTTGTTATCCTCAGAAAAAAATGAAATGAGGTACATGGCCTTGGACAAATAATTAATTCTTCCAGTTAACTGAGATTTGTGCTTCCCAATAAGAATGGCTTTTAGAATTTTACCCATTATGCATTCATGAAGCTAAAACCGAAGGAATTCACGAGTGCACCCTACATCAAAAGCCAGAAGCCAAGGTTACATTTGGAAATAACAAATACATTCTCAAGTTGTAACAGCCGATAAAAACTGAAAAAGAGAGATAACTTAAAAGGCCTCCATGTAGACGAAACCCAATCGTAAATAATTCGCTAAGCCATTGCCTTTGTATTTCTTTAAATGGAAAATATCAGGACAGAGTAGATGAGTAAAACCCCTAATTATGACTACTATAGATAGCATGGGTTCATCAGTTAAAAATGGGATGTGTGCCTTAAAGATTTAAACATGTATCACAAATAATAAGATGAACTTTGTTTAAATTCTGAGTTTTTTATTGGTACCAGTAGTTGCAACACTACGGCGTCATCATCAGGTGCCAATAAAAAACTCTGTGGATTTAAACATAGTTCCTTGTCATAATTCGAAATTGACTTCCACAAAGTTACGCCTGAGGGGATTGAACTAGAACACTGGTCTGTATCTGTTAGAATTAACCAGTTACTGGAGTAAAGTGCTCCAGTTTCAAGCAAAAACTGACATATGGCCTTCACCAGTTACTAGTTCCTGATGATCCAACAACCAATAGGTTTTACCAATAATTTTTCCAAAGATAATACCTTTATGTGCTCCCCAAGCTGTGCACACTGACATATCACTTATAATCATAATTGCAATCACACCTGTAGATCATGGTTAGACCCAAAATTTCTTTTGATATGCTAAACTAACCCATTATATCATTTATGACACCTTTCTCCATTTCAGCCTTTACTTCAAAGCCCTTGCTTTTGAAGCGGTCAGTGAGGCTGCTTGTCAGCGACATAGAAACCATTTCCTCCCTTGAGTAGATGCAGCTCAACAGCCCCCCGACGAGCAAGTTGATCGATGAATGGTCAATCTTTAGAACCTTCTCCCTGCAGAATCTTTTACAGCCAAATTGAGCTAAATTAAAATGAGAAGCTAAATTAATAAATCATTGACAAAACTCATGAATATGATACAAATAGATCAAATCAGATAACAAATCAGGGAGAGAGTGTATCTAAAAATTTAATCAGTTAAACACTGCATGATGGCAGGCTGAGTGTTCTGCAAAGGGATGAAATCGGCAAAATAAAAAATAAATATATTTTCCATGACTAAAGAGATCTATAAAATTTGATAACTTTGGTCCTCCAGTATTAAAAGAATTACGTTGCATATTTGGCTATCGATTCGGAGATAGTGATAATTACTCTAAACTTATATTGATAAATAAAGAGTTATCTTAGAAGCCTTGCTACATATTCCTTAGCAAATTGTTAATAGGATTTTATTAACATGGCGTTGGCCCGGTCACACCAGCTAAATATTTTACATACTATCGAACTATCTTCCGCAATAGGGAGGAAAATACTCATAAAAATTAAACAAATATTATGCTTTGGAAATAAAGGTTCACACTCGTAACATTAGAAAGTTTAAAATATGGATGCAGCTAAATTCGTTCTAATGGTGAATTGGGAGCAATACCTTGGATGAACGACAGCGAAAATATTAACAGTATTTCTCCGAAAAGAAACTTATTTCGCAGAAAAACTATTCCAGCATAAAAAATATAATGCAAAATATTCAATACAATACTATTAATATTAGGATTTGTTTGGCTTTTCTTTAATAACATTATTTAACTTCATCCCCGCATATTTTGATAAGTCACTCTCTTCAACTTTCCATGTCTTCATCGTATAATGTGGAATAAAATATGAACTCTAGCAAAAACAATCACAGACAATTTGTGAAATAGTTGACTATGAAGGGTTTATCACTTTTATCTCGCAATGAATTATCTTCATTCTTAATTAGATAAAATGAACGTAGTAATCACGCAGCACTGGTGGAACACTCTTCATGTCTTACTGTGGTACTTACTACGCGACGTGAAAATACACCGGTGAATATAACGAAAATAGCAGGAAATTATATGCAAAGAAACCCCCTAATAGCAAATTAGAAGTAAACTTTTCACAGATAGGGGTACGGTTTCTTAAACCGCGATGGAGAGGAAAATTTTCGTGTTCAACAATGATAACTTACCTTGCTGCAGTGAAGTTTGGCCAGGTCCAATGATTTTCCCATTCAAGTTGACTTTCCAAGGGCACTTTAGGATAAAAGTATGTCCATACCGGATTCGCAGAGAAGGCAAAATTGACGATGAATTTTAAAGCGTTGCACCACGGAATTTATAACCAATATATTCATGAAATACTTTTTCCTAGGCTGCACACTACAAATGTTTTTATCCCATGTGGCTGCGAGCCTCCCGTGCGCTAACAATATATCGTTCTGATTTTGTTCGGCGCAGTCCCTCACGGCCGTTTCAAAACCCGTTTTTGTCCGGGTTTCCAGCATATGTTTTGAATCCCTTGAAATGTTTCCCATCGTATAGGTTTCGCCGGGTATACGTGCTTCAAATGGTCGGTTTATCCATGCTTGTTACTGCGCAGTAGTAAGATAACTTTAAAAAAACGCCGATCTCGATAAAACCCGTCTGTTAACCAAAATTCAAGGTTATTTCAAGGTTTCCAAGGATAAAAAAGACCACTTTTCAAGTATGTTTCCGACCACAGTTGAGAAGATGGGGTCCCTTGTGGGCAAAGACTGGTAATCCATTCGAATCAGAAAATGGTTCTTTAAAAATTGCAATGAAAAGTACTAAAGTTATATACCACACCAAATTATGAGGAATTTTTAGAAATTACGCAATAACTCGCAGTTTTAAGAAAAGTAGTAAAAGTAGGACCTGATATTATGAAGTTTTGCCAGATAAGTGATCAGAAAGCTAAAATTCTTCATAGTCTCAAATCATGGAAAGCTTATCCTTACATCTTGGGATATCATCAATAGGAAACCTTCTTTTTCCTGTTGTCAGCTATAGGAAAAAGTTTCCTATTCCTGCATGAATAGGAAACTATAGCATGTTATAGGAAAATTTCTCATAATTATAGGGTTATTTCTCATTCCTATAGGAAATGTTTTCATTCATACAGGAAATTATTCGTGCCATAGGAAAATTTCTCATTCCCATAGGAAACGTTCTTATTCCTATGGGAAATTATTCGTGCTATAGGAGAATTTCTCATTCCTACTGGAAAATTTCTCGTTCCTATAGGAAAGTTTCTCGTTCCGAAGGAAAATTTCTTGTGCCTAAAGGAAATTTATTGTTCCTATAAGAACCTTATTGTTCCTGTAGGAAATTTTAATTCCTCTACAAATTGTACATAATTCCTATATAGTATTTTTTGAAACACAATAGGAAAAGGGCATTTTCAATAGGGTTGGATTATAGAACTATACCCCATAGTGTTTATATGACTATAGAACTATACCCCATAGTGATTATAAGAATAGGGAACTACACCCCATAGTGATTATAGCACTATAGAACTATACCCTATAGTGATTATAGAAAGATCTAAAGTGATTATAGGACTATAGAACTATACACCATAGTGATTATAGAAATCTCTATAGTGATTATAGAATTCCTTTAATCACTATATACAGTTCTACAGTATTTTTTTCTTAGGGCAGTGGTCGGGCAATAAGGAAAAGTCTAACTTATTGTAATTTCATTTATACTTTTTGAGATGGTCGGTCAATAGAAAGAGATAAAAAGTCAGCTAGAAGGAAAGGGAACTTATTCTAACTCATGATTACAAAGTGAGCATAAGTTTAAATTTCGTGTGAGAGAAAATATCACAGCGTGACAAATGGTGGGTTTATAAATCATTATTATAGGCTTAGATTTCTTATTTACGATCATTCATGTTTCGTGGTGATGAACCGTTAATTATTTTAAAGTAGAACTATACTAATAGAGCTGATTTCAGTGATAATGTATGAATGATTTTCTGTCATACCAGTAGTTAATGAAATACTACTTGAGCACAAAAAGATGTCTGATAATGGACCTGTTCATTCTGATAATTTAATTATGCACATTTTAAGAGTTTTCTTTAATTTGTTGTACCAAGCATGAATTTTCTTCTCACATAGAAAATTCCATTTATCTAAATAACCTTCGTAAACCATAGAATTTTGTTGTTAATAATTATTGGTTTGTGTTTTTATCATTGCAGGTAGATGACTGCAGCATGACTGGAAGAATTCCAAATACGAGTGGAATGGTACTGGGTGGCCAAAGAGGTGAGAGACAAGAAATTGCTCTAAATGAGTCAAAAATAAACACTAACTTTAATAGTTTACCTGACGGAAACTCACTGGGGAATAATTTCATATTTCCATCAGTGATTCCAAAGTGTCAATTGAAGACAAAATCAAGAGCCAATGAAGGAGGAAGGTATAAAGAGTACAGTTACTAAACGAGTAACTTTTAATTTGATGACATGAAAGGAATATGAGTTTATCATTTTAGACCTAGGCCAACAGCTCTCCTTACAGATACACATGAGAATAAGGCTATACATTCCGAAAATCAGAGTTAATACACATAATGACTGACAGTAATTTTGTAAAGGTGGACAAAGAGTGCTTGCTATTTTTTGACCATGCATACAAACGATAGACTTAAGCCAGCAGAAATAAATCTTGGTGCTTTAAAAGATAGGTGTTTAAAGATATGTATGCGCATGAGGCTATTTCTTCAGCAAATCAGAGTTAAAGCACGCAATGACTGACAGTAGTTTGAACTCACAACACTAAAATAATATCTAACACCCCTGCTCTATAATAAAACCTACTTAACATATTTCGCCATGTTACATATGCGCTCTTCATGTGCACGTCAGTACCTTTCATTTTCTTCTTCATTTCATTTTCACGTATGTCTTCAAACTCGGAGCGAAGGCCGAGCATCAACTGTTGCTCCACCATTGACTAGGGCGTTTAGGTGAGCCAATTTGAGTTTACTCCCTGGGAAGGAACCAGTCAAAATAACTATTGTGGATCATTATTAAGTAGTGGCTTATAAAGTATGGGTTACCTAGTTCCATATAGTGCTAATACCTGAAATTTATTCTAATCACAGATAAGTTACAATTAAAATTTCAGAGTAGTCACATATCGTGGAATCAAATATTGCCGCTCTGTTACGATCAGAATATAGACCAGCAAATATTGCAGGGCAGTAATAGACCATCGAGTATTACATATCAGTTCCAGCACATTTTCCAGATCAGTTACAGACCATCGAATATTAGAGAGTAGTTCCAGGTCAGTTACAGACCATCAAATATTACAGACCAGTGTTTTAACCATTCAAATGCCAGACCAGTCCAGTTACAGACCACTTAAAGACCAGAAATTGCCATTTCAGATTAATTAAAGACCAGTTCCAGATTAGTAACAAACCAGATATTTTTACCTGAGTAGGCATTTGGATTCTCATTTTTAAAAAGTAATTCCTAATGCAAAGAATTTAATGCGAATAAAGTACAATCAAGTATGTAGATAAAAATTTGGTTTGTGCATACATTACAGAGCACGTTTCAAGGAATATGTGTGCAATAAGTGTGATGCCTGAGGATTTGTCTATGAGACGCTCTGAAAGAAGTGTTTTCAAAGGTCAAGGTTTAACTCCTCTCAAGATTGAAACTTGCGGGAAGGTAGAGAAAAAGAAGCTGAATTTTTATGTACATTGTGACACTCACGGCGATTTAAAGCCATTCAAGTGTGAAACTAGCGCGAAAGAGTATAAATGGAATATAAGTTAACCAGCACATTCTGTCACGCACAGCAATGAGCCGTGCCTCACTCTAGGATGACGGTAGAGCAGCTTCGCGGGTGGTGTAATCCTCCGCCACAGTACCCGAAAAAGCCTCCGGTCAGTAGGGGCCTAACGTAGCTGGTTGCAAATGGGCCACGCATATATAAAGCAATGGTCTTCGGCGAGCGTCGAGCATTGCTTTGCTGAGTCTCTTGTCGAGTGCTCGACGCGGGAAGAGCTGCTCCCAGGAGAAAGACCCACGGCACCTTTTTTAAAGACCACCGCTACCTCCACAGCCAAGGTAACAATTCGTACCCGAAAATTCCTACCTCCCCTTATTCCCGGATTCTGATAGTTTTCTTTGTGCCGGTCACAGTTCGGGGAATTGATTTGTTTTCAACCGTTTATTTTTTGTTATTAAATTGCTTTCTTTTTCAATCGTGGTTTTCTGTCTGCGATTTATACTCCTCCGTAACCCCCTGGGCCTATTAGCACGTCTCAATGGTAGCAGAGCGTGGTTGCGGGGTACAGTAAAAGGAAAAGGAGTGTGAGAGATGGCAGCAAAGCTACCTTCTGGAACCAGTTGGATCAACGAGTTGACGAAAGCAGAAGTAAATGACTTTTGTGGTAGATTTGCGTTAAAGACAAATGGCACGTTGGATGAACTACGGAAATTTCTACGAAATTATTTTCTTTCGCTAGATCGTGGGGAGGATAATGGGAGTACCTGTGATTTGATCGGACATGTTTCAGAGGTAACACCTCCCAAGGTCCAGGTCCACCATCATAGGCAATTTGATATAAAAATCTTAGAAAGTCTCGTGGCCGCTGCACGTCGTTGGGATTTTAGATTCGACGGTGAACCGGGGGAAAGTGTAATGGAATTTTTAGAACTTTTCGGTAGGTTCTCGAGTCAGTTAGAACTGGCCGACAATATGGCGTTTAAGGTAATTCCCGAAATTTTATACGGTAGGGCCAAAACTTGGTATTAGGCCAATCAATTTCGGGACGTAAATCATTTTCGAGAAGAGTTGAAAGCGACCTTTGGTTTTCCAAATTTTCAGACGCGCTTGAAAAGAGACCTGTACTATCGCACTCAGGGTAGGCGTGAATCGCTAAGCGAATATCTTATAGTCATGAAAAATATGAATCAAAGGCTAGAAAAAAAACTCTCACAAGACGAACTGCTGGAGATAGTGTGCAGTAATCTTAACCCTGATTATTATTGGCATTTAATATATAAACCGCAATCTTTTGAGCAGCATGTTCGTTGGGGACGTAACTATGATGAAAGACGAGCCATCGCTGAATCATATAGAGACCCTCCGCCTGCGGAAGAAATGGTTGACGCTGAATTCGGGGATCTAAATTGGCGATCGGGACAACGATTATCGCCCACCGAACGTTGGCCTAGAAACAGCCAGCCTCGCCAAAGGCAGGATTTGCCCCCACGTAGGTATGGCGGGTGGCAAAGATCAGACCACATGGCAGAGCCGACTTTTACCCGCAGAAATACGCCCCGTACGGGAAACGAGTGGTCCGCGGAGTTATAAAGCCACGAGTCTATCGCGGAAGGTTAGTGGCGTTTCGAGGTTGGCCCTCAGAAATCAAATTTGACCTATCACCGAAAATAAAAATTTCTATAGATGGGTTATTTTCTACTGCTTTGTTAGATTCGGATGCGTTTGTGTCGTGTATTTCGGAAGACTTTTTGAATACACTGACAGGGGCTTGGCAGAAATTCATTAATGTAGAGAAAATTTGTTATGAGGTACATTCGACGCCCATTAACATAACTAGAAAGGTGATGCTTCATATTAAAATACAAGGAAACTCGTGGCAACATGAGTTTTTTATTCTTAATGCTTCCCCTGTTCAGGTAATTTTAGGTGCTGATTTTATGAGTAAGACAGGAATGATATCGAATGTTGTAACTAAGACTTACAGTTTTAAGTTTAGACCTGAGATCATTGCCTCATTCCTTTCTCAACCAACGAATAATGGCGTAGTGAACGGACAAGATGAGACTTCACGACGCGAGTATTTAAATCATGAACAAAGGGAAAAAGTACAGTGGTTATTAAACCGATATAAAGAGGTTGTCACCAAAGCGTTAGGATGTACCAACGTAATGGAGTACGATTTAACCTTGTCAGATGACAAGCCGGTTAGATCCCCACCATTTTAATGTAACCCTTCTAAGATGTTAGAAATGAGGAAGCATGTGACAGATCTCCTCCAGCAGGGGGTTATCGAAGAATCTAATTCTCCTTACGCTAGTCCGAGTTTTTTTTGTCCCCAAGAAAGATGTATCCTCGCGGCTAGTAGTGGATTACCGAGGGGTGAATAAGAAAGTAGTTTATGATGCCTTTCCTCTACCTACTGTGGAAAACGCCTTCCTGCACTTTAGTAAGGATAAATATTTTTCCATTTTAGATTTAAATGCCGCGTACCACCAGGTTCCTCTGACTCCCTAAAGCAGGCGGGCGACAGCATTTATAACTCCTTTCGGTCTTTATAAATATAAGCGTTTACCTTTCGGACTTTGTACGGGTGGACAAGTTCTTTCACGTTTAATTGATAGGATTTTGGGTGATATAAAATACAAATATGTATTTACATATCTTGATGACGTGGTGGTGTACAGCAAAAACTTTGATGATCACATGGTACACTTGGAAGAGGTTTTTTCGCGACTGAGGCGAGCGAAATTGACAGTAAATCCGGAGAATATTTCAATTGGATTGAATAAAATTATATATCTAGGACACGTTGTGTCGAACCAGGGAAGTAGAATAGATCCAGAAAGAGCGGAAGTAGTGAGTAACTTCCAGGTTCCGAGAAATCTGAGGGCGACGAAACGTTTTTTGGGAATGTGCAGTTACTATGCGCGTTTTATTCCTTATTTTTCGGAGATTGCGGCCCCACTGAATCAACTAAAAAAGAAAAATTCCCGCTTCTTTTGGGGCCCTGCTCAACAGGAGGCTTTCGAAAAATTACGGGAAAAAATTGCGTCGCCCCCTGTGTTGCATATCCCAGATTTCACCAAAGATTTTGTGGTACATACGGATGCATCCTCCAATGCTGTAGCGGCGGTGTTATCACAGAGAGTCAACGACCATTTGGCACCATTAGCCTTTGAAAGCCGGACCCTTAACGAAGCGGAAAAAAATACGCTACCTATGAAGCCGAATGCTTGGCAGTCGTATTTGCTGTAGAGAAATTTGGGCAATATCTGAGGGGACGGGAATTCGAGCTATATACTGATAATCAGGCCCTCTCATGGATGCGTAATCATCCTAAGCAGTTGGGAAAGGTCGGACGGTGGATGTTACGTTTATCGAGTTATAAGTTGCGGGTAACTCATGTGAAAGGGAAGGATAACATCGTGGCCGATTGCTTGTCACGGATGTTTGATGAAAACCAAAATGATCACGAACAAGTCGTACGACCCGGGTTGTGTGTCCTGCAGGACACACCGATATCATCCACGACCTTTTTAGAACATCAGGAGAAGGACGCAGAATGTCAAAGACTAAAACAAAGACTAAATAACGAGGTGAGAGTAAGGAATCTCAAGTTGTGTCAGGGACTTCTGGTATTTCGTGCACGTAAGAGCAAACGTAATCGAATTTATATTCCCGTAGGGATTAGGCCTATAGTAATGGCTTATTTCCATGACTCAATCATCGGCGGTCACTTGGGATATCGTAAAACGAGGGAAAAATATCTCGGGATTTTTATTGGCCGAATATGCATAGGGACATACTGATGTATGTAAGGTCTTGCACTGACTGTCAAAGCGCGAAACCAGCGCAAAACACTATGGTAGGATACCATTCGTCTGAGGTTGCTAGCGAGCCGGGGGAAAAGTATTTAATTGATTATATGGACCCACTAACGCTTACGCGGTCGGGGAATACTTCGATTCTTGCGGTCATTGACGCTTTAACGAAATTCGTTTTTATTATTCCCACACGCAACATGAGGGCTGCCAATACGGTAAAAATCCTCAACACTCGTGTTTTCGTGGTAGCAGGTTTTCCCAAAATAATGGTATCTGACAATGCCCCGAGTTTTACGTCACGGGAGGTAAAAGATATGTGTTTCGGTTGGGGCATAAAACATGTCACTACCAGTCCATATTATCCACAACCGTCTCATGTCGAGCGGTTTAATAGAAACCTAAAGGCAGCGCTCACTATTTTTCATCATGATGCACAGGACCGGTGGGACGAGAACCTATATACCATAGCTATGGCATTCAATACCGCCTTCCATGAGAGCACAAAATGCACTCCGGCGAGTCTCTTTATGGGGCGAGAATGAAATCATCCCTTGGCCATGCGCTGGACAATCGATGACAGCATCGCCGAGGCCGAATGGGGAGAAAGCATCGAGGAAAGTTGGACCGAGGCCCTTCCAAACTTTAAACATGCAAATAAGATCATAGCGAGAAAATATAATAGGAATCGGAAGGGCCAACCGTTTAAAAAAGGCCAAACAGTCGTATACAAATTATACCCCGTGAGTTCCTCGCTTAACAAAAAATCAGCGAAATTTCTGCCGAAATGGTCCAAACCATGGCGAATAACCCGCTTTACAAGCCCGATGACTGTAGAATTGAAGGATGTCGAGACGGAAGAGTATACGCGCAAATGCCACGTGTCTCAAATTAAATCTTTTAATCAGCGAGAGACTCCAATCCCCCCTTCCCAGTAATACGCACCTTTCTTGCCTTCCTAACCTTCATTTGGGTATTTTTGTGAGGTGGTTCGGAGACGGCGGTGGTCTGAGAAGAGGCGCAACCGTGTCGCTCTCGTATTTTTTTTCTAATTTTGCTGATTGTTAATATTTCATCCTTGAGTCTTGCTGGGTGATGTAATTGGTCCGGGTTCACTTGTCCTTTGGTGTTATTTTTGTACCTTGTTGAAGGAAGTTTGGTTATTGTTAACAGTTTAATACTTGGCTCGGGCAACACTGCTTGGAGAGAGTTTTTTTTAATTTAACCTTGGGTTTTTCGCCCCTAGTTGTGGTTTTTTGTTTGAAAAAAAGAAAGGTTTCTGTTATATTTGGTTTTTCACTGTAAATAGATAAGTTATTTACTTTTGTAACTAGTGTCTTGGGTGTGCCTCGATAATTCGAGTATTATGTTGGTGTGGTCCAAAAAAAAATAAGGAATCGTACGTATTTACGCGTATGTAGATGTGTCTTTTGGTAATGTCTCTGTTCCTTTGTTATGAATTGAAGATAATATGGATCGATTTCGACACAATAGAGACATATATACTTTTTTTTGCCTAAATGACCTGAAATGTATTTGTGTTGTGTAACGGTCACTCGTTTATTTGTTGTGATTCCTGAACTGTGCTGACCTGACTGGCTAAATGACCTGAAATGAAATGTATTTGTATTGTGTAACGGTCACTCGTTTATTTGTTGTGATTCCTGAACTGTGCTGGCTCACTTGTGTGAACCCTCTCCAAATCCCCTTATTCCGGCTGATTGATGGAGGCAGCGTAGGAAAAGCAGCTGGGAGAAGCGAGGGAGGAAGAGCCGTGCCTCACTCTAGGATGACGGTAGAGCAGCTTGGCGGGTGGTGTAATCCTCCGCCATAGTACCCGAAAAAGCTTCCGGTCAGTAGGGGCCTAACGTAGCTGGTAGCAAATGGGCCACGCATATATAAAGCAATGGTTTTCGGCGAGCGTCGAGCATTGCTTTGATGAGTCTCTTGTCGAGTGCTCGACGCGGGAAGAGCTGCTCCCGGGAGAAAGACCCACGGCACCTTTTTTAAAGACCACCGCTACCTCCACAGCCAAGGTAACAATTCGTACCCGAAAGTTCCTACCTCCCCTTATTACCGGAGTCTGATAGTTTTCTTTGTGCCGGTCACAGTTCGGGGAATTGATTTGTTTTCGACCGTTTTTTTTTGTTAATAAATTGCTTTCTTATTCAATCGTGATTTTCTGTCTGCCATTTATACTCCTCCGTACCCCACACCGGGGCCTATTATCACGTCTCAGCAACTTGAAAGACATGTACTTTTTAATGGCCCATCATAAATGCAACGATGACATTAATTGTGCCACGTGGTTTAGCTGCATTAGTATCTAAAAAAATTGGGTGATGCTAAACTATTTAATACAAGTTGCTATTGACAGAGTAAGAACTAACGGTCCATCTGAGGGTACCAAGCGTAGTCAACACCATCCCTTATATAACTGTACAACCCATTCCATTAGAACTAGTGGCGAAATATATATTGGCTGTCTATGTAGCTGATGTAACTTCTTATGTGAACTGTGCAAATATGTGGGGCAATCCGCCCAATGAATAATTTTTTTATCAGAAAAATTGTGGAAATTGGAACTGACACCGATAAATACGGCAGGGTCATAAAACTGAGTGTTCCATTCTTAGAACTTCGTTCCGTACTCTGCATAATTAGTTTTATGTTCAACTTATCTGTCTCCATCAGTCGTTAGACATATCTGATATGTAGAGGATTGCTCCTTTATTTTTGTTTAAGAACAGTTTGTTGAACAAATATCCGAAGAGTTGTTTATTCTTGCATGGCTTTTGGTTGGTCCCTAGCTATACTAGTTAGTATCCTTTGGGCATGTGCAGTTTCATGGTATTACTGTATTATTTCAGTTTTCAATTTTAAATATGCTTATTAACAATACTAATTATACTTATCTAATCAACTGTATGTACATTTGGTAGAATAGTTGCTTCCTATCTGGTAGATTGTCTACCCATTAATGCATCTTTTGTGGAAACACCCCCTGCCACACACCTCTGTGGTGGCTTGTAGGGTATTATGTAGATGTATATGTGCTCTGACAGAGACAAAGGATTTTTTTGTTTTCACTACTCTCGACAACATCTCATGAAATTCCTTTGACATGATTGGTTATTCCCAAAGGCACACGCCATAGATATGGCATTTTTGATCAAGCGGAATTTGATGCGGATTGTGGTAGTAGCCATGCTGACATCACAACTTAGCAAGGAAGTTTAGGTAAACAGGATAAGAGACACATAAAAAAGATCTAAAAAATCTGATACTTTGGTAATTTTTGGAAATTAATCTATTTTTCTTCTTCTTACCCCTCCCTGTAATTCGGGTCTCTTCCATATTTTTCAATGAACTCGAGTTCTTTATGAAGTTTTTACCATTTGAGTGGGATAAATAACACTGTTGTTATCGTCACTATACCATTTTTAAATTCTACGTTAGTAAAATTATTTAATCAGAAAATAATAAATCATTGATCGATAGAATAATTACTAGTGCCAATAATTATTGTCACCTTGTTTCTAAATTCCATTTACAGGGGCTCGAGGTGGCATGATACGCAACATACCTATTCATGAAGAAACTCGCGTTTTAGTGTCAACACCAAAATTGTCGCGTAATACCTCTGGAAATAAATGTATATATTTTGAATGCAATGCTACCCGTCGAATTTCCCCTGGAGTAAGATTTTTTCGTATCCCGTCAAGGGATTCTGAAATCGCCCGCCAATAGGTTGAAAACTGTGGTGAGTAAATCAGTAAAGTAGTTCAAGATGGACTTATCGTAGTCATCGCAGGAGAAAATTTCTATAAGTAACTATTGGAAACTATTTAAATTTGGCCCAAATTTTCGATAAGTAACTTTTTAAAAACTTGTAGGTAAGTAATTTTAGAAAACATAAGTAATTATAAGAAACCCTATAGGTAACAATAAAAAACTAATAGCTACTATAAAAAAACCTTAAAATAGCTATAAAAACCCTATAAATAACTATATACAACTATTGGTAAATATAAGACAACCTATAGGAACCATAGGAAAACCTGTAAGTAACAAAAGAGAGCTATTGTTACTACAGGATGACCTATAAGGAAACCTATAAAAAACTACACCCTGATAAAAATTTAGAAGGAAATTGCGGAAGTAAGCAGGATTTATCAATTGCTAGATAATCATTTTACCATTTACTAACGTCTACTTGATTCATGTCTAACTTGCAGTTGATAGTCATGCCTCAAGAGAGTCCTTTGTACCTGGTCATTCCCATGCCCAAAAAGTAACTGCAAGAACCAATTTTTAAATGTCAATTCCGATATTATACTTTGAGGCAATACCATCGAATCGCAATAACAGTAATCAGGTACTAATTAATTGAAACCTATGTTGCCACATTTCAAGTAAAAATTTCTCCCTTGAAACTCAACTGAAACAGGGCTGAAACTCCCTTGTATCACACTGCCTTGCTTCTCCGCTTAAACTGCCTTGAAATTGAAACAAAACCTAGGGAGTTTAGAAGTGGGGTGGCAGCAGGTAAGCTGTGCAATAAAATACCTTGCAGCTGCACTGGCACAGAGGCCCTTGTAAATATCACTACGTTTACCAATCGATCTCAGATCGGTCTGAGTTCAGACCGATCTGAAAGTTCAGCAGGGAGCTTACTCAGATCGCCTGGTTTATCAACACGGTCTGAAAATATCGATATTGAACTATCGATTTCAGTAGTTTGAATTATTTTGAGATTTCTTGCATATTTCAGCCGCTCCTTTTCCCTTCTTGCAACAAGTCACGCCGTAAATGATATCGATTATATTTTGTTTACCATCGGCAACCAAAAGAAGAACGATAAGCGCCACGCTCCGGCCTCTTCGGATCGATCTGAGATCTCAGACCGGTTAGGGAAAGCGGGCTGACTCGGCTCGCTTCTCAGATCGATCTGGCCAGCGCGCTCCGTTTACCATACCGAGCTGAGCCAGTCAGATCGATCTGAGATCGATTGGTAAACGTAGTGTATAATGGGCTGGCACATCCTTGCTGCCTAATGAGGTGACACTTCCTAGCTCTCGCCACTGAAACTCCCTTGCCCAATCCTCTGAAACTGCCTTGCCCACTCCTCTAAAAATCCCTTGCCCACAGCGCTGAAACTCCCTTGCCCTCAAAATAGAAAAAGGAAATGTGCATTTTGAAGTCTATGAATGTCAGTACTACGCAACGGAATTCTTATATGTATTTCATTATCCTACGTTAGATCTTTATACTTAAAGTTATATATTATATACAATTATATTATACGTTATACATACCTAACTATCACTACGTTTACCATCTATCTCAGATCAATCTGACCGCCTCAGCTCGGTATGGTAAACGGAGTGGGTGGGCTAGATCGATCTGAGAAGCGAGCCGAGTGAGCCCGCTTTCCCGCTAACCTGTCTGAGATCTCAGATTGATCCAAAGAGGTCGGAACGTGGCGCTCATCGTTCTTCTTTTGGTTGCCGATGGGAAACAGAATAAAATCGATATCATTTAAAGCGTGACTGTAAGAAGTTGCTTGTTGTAAGAAGGGAAAGGGAAGAAATGTGCGGCTGAAATAATTCAAAATAATTCAAACTACTGGATTCGATAGTTCAATATCGACATTTTCAGACCGTGTTGGTAAACCAGGCGATCTGACTGAGCTCAATTCTGAAGTTTCGATTGGTAAATGTAGTGTATATTGTATCTATTTCGTATCTATCCTACTATCTTACGGCTCTCCACGCACTCTTTTCTCGCACGCGTCACAGAAACTTAACGAAGGTAACGAAGGGGAATGCTGGGGTGGGGGTCCACTCAAAGTAACGTAGCTGTTAAAATGCTCCGTTAAATGTTTACGTTTTTTACTTCTATATCGTATTGACAATACTTCAGAGTATAACATGAGGAAGGGCGCGCGGGGTCTTTCATACACCCCAATCATCTACTATATTCAATGTAACTGAACCATTGCTTCTACATTGTTGCAAGTCTTCATACCATCAAATTGCTTGGGTTTTAACCTTATCGTTGGTTAAGGTACCTTGTTTGAGCGAAAATTCACTTCACCTAGAATTTGATGAATTTGGCCTCATTTTAAAAGAAAAAACTTTCATCTTTCCAATGATATCAAAATATCAACCTCTTGCCGAACTACTCTTCGAACAATTTGTCTGTAAATGTAATCTCTTTTACATGGGATAGATTACGGCTTTGCGCACAAGAGGAAGAATTTTAAACAACTTAGGAACTTCTAGTACGTAGATTCCGTCAAAAAACTATCGGTGTATAGTTTTCATATTTTCTAAACTATTTATAAAAAATAAACTAGTACTCATCGAAGTAATTTTTACAGAATAGCAATAAAAAAACGGCTATTTTGAAGGGTTTTCAGCCATACCATACGGCGTGAGAAAATTAGTAAAGTTTAGAGTTATGTAGCTTCATTTATATAACTACTGAAAATTTGGTCATATATAACTATATCTTAGCGCCTTTATTATAACAATATTTATTTCGTACTTCTTACAGACGCTAAAATAAACAATTAAAATTTGAATATGGTCTCCATTATGACTAGGGAACTATCTCTCTCTAAAACCACATTAAAAAGCGACCCCGTGACAAAATTTTTCCATCAAACTTTCCCTAAAAATACACTCACTCAATACTTGAGAAAATAATTTTGAAGTGAAAGTTTCATTTGTAGAGACAACGTTACATGTCAGGGGGGATGGGTATTTGGGAAAAAAACTACGGTTTTCAAAGAAGAGGGGGGAGAGGGGTAAATAATCACCGTAAACCGTAACGTAGTCCATGTACGACCCCTAACTTGAAGAAATGTTGAAAGGAGATAATTGCTGAATGTATGTACCAATAAAAACATCAATTACATAATGTTTACCGGAAAATAATGACACAAAGCTCTCAGCGAAGTGTTTACTGGCGGAACTATCTCTCCGATTCATTTGCAGGATTTCCATTTTTGCCAAACTTTCGGGTGAAGCAAGGACCACGTGCTAAACAAACCGAATATATGCTTCTTAAAATTCTTGTTACGGAATCGATCATTGAGCACAATAGCAGGAAAATCCTTGCCCTGAAAGAACAAGAGGGGATTTCTTCGGGAGGCACTCAAACTCCGAGCCTCGGCGTCGAAGACGACTGAACCCTTCAACGAGGGTGGTTTATAGCACCAACTGACCAGTCACAGTATAGTTTATAACTTGTATTAATTACACATAAATGGAAGAATTTAGTTCGTCTTTGTGTTGCACTAGTCACGCTGAAGAAAATGTTTTTTCATCGCAGGTATATGATAGAGATTAACCATTTTACGTGTTTTAGTAATACAATGTACATTAAACTGCCTTGGTTTACTAAAGCGCGTAAAATGGTTAATATCCATCGTATAACTGCGATGAAAAAACCCTTTTCATCAGCGTGATTTGTTAAACACTAAGACTATCATAATTTTGCAATTTATGTTTAACGTTTAGAAGTTGTAAACAATAGTGTGACTGGTCAGTTGCTGCCATAAACCACCCTCAGTGACGGGTTGGGTCGCTTTCGACCGCGTGGCTTGGACTCCCAGAGTGGCCTATAATCCAGTTCCAGATTAGTAACAGACCAGATATTTGTACCTGGGTTGGCATTTGACTTCTCATGAAAAAAGTATTTCTGAATGCAAAGAATTTAAGAAGCAGTTCAGTTAGGTTGAGAGTAAGGATACCTAAATGCTGCAGCAGCTGAAAGGCAAGGCAATAAAATGATGTGGCAAGGGAGAAGCAGTGGAGTTTATAGGATGGCCTGACCTGAGCCAACTGTTTAGTTCAGTGGCAGTGGAGCACTCACGCAGCAAGAGAGAAGCAGTTCTATTTAAATGGAGTAGCAAGGGAGTGTAGCAGTGGAGTTTCAGTTGACCGCAGTTTTTCTTGTTGAGAGGCCAAGGCAGTACAGTCTAGTTTCAGGCCAGTTTTCACCCGTTCAGTGGAGTTTCAGTCCAGAATCAGTTGAGACCTCCACCAAATAAATTCTCTAAGCATCCTTGTTAAGAAAGTGCTGGTTATTTTTCCTTTGATTTGAATATAATATCAGAGCACGACTTCGGTTTGCAGATGTAAGAGTGTAATTATTGTGTAATTTTTTAATATTTTTTGCACAGGTTATCATCATTTGATTCCTCTCATTCATAGCTAGAATACAGGTTGAAAAAATACCATTCTATATGTATTTTTTTATGATGACCAATGGTTTTTGGCTGATATGACTTGTTTTCCAGCTGTTGCGGTTGCTAAATTGTCATGTTATTTTTATTCCAACGCTTACAAATTTCAAAATAACATCATAAATTATGTATTTGGTCCAATTTATTTAAAAATTTTGTATATACAAGTATTTAAACAATAATTTGACGCACATATATTTTTTCTATTTATTTTCACTAAATATTACACCGTTAATTTTTCAATGATTTATCCATAAAATAGCGATACATTTGAATTAACAATGTATATAATATTATTAAAATCTATAAACTATGGAATAAGGTAAACATAAAAACTATAAAAAAACATGGTTTGGTGAAATAAAAGTACTAAAAAGTCGAAATTAAATTTGCAAGATATCGCAACTGACCTTCAACAAACAATACGTGATTTTTTGTGACTAAAACTAAGCTATGAAACCAAAATCTGTAATGCAAAAGAATTTCATCAGAAACACTCCTAAGTGTTAGTCCCAATCTGTGATTTCAAAGACAATAGTCAACAAATTGCTGCAAAGGTCGAGGCTAAGATCGCTGTGCAGAAAATTCCTGGTCTTCTTCAAAACTTGGAACACTTTTAAACTATTCAACAAACACAACCACCCAGCTTGATGCTTGGCATTTTTAGAAGAGTTCATTATCGCATAAACTAATTTATAGGTAATGAAAACCTTTAAAATATTTAACAATTATCACAAAATACACGATATCCGCAGTCCAGGGTTTTTTTTATCCATACTACCGACGCATGTAAAATAAAAACTAATTAAAAAATTACGGTATTGTTTGATAACTCCTGATCTTGAACCAAACTTGGAATACCAAAGACATTATACCAGACAGCTCAACTATAACGCTTCCTTCTTAAAGTGGGAACAACAGCAATAACAAATAAATTTTTACAAGTAATAGTTGTTTCAAATATCTCCACAATTATCCAGTTGCTAGGGGCCAAAGAGATTAGGGTGCCATTCTGATGTGCGCCAATAGATTGCAAGTGAGATTCCACGAACCTTCTCAAATGACTCTTTTTTCAAAACACATGCATCATTTTTAATATTAATAAACTTTTAATAATTTGAACTAACTGCAGAGGAGAATTTTAAGTAATTTTTTTGGAACTGTCAAGCCTTAAATTATTGTTTATCGTCAAATATATTTATTTCAACTTTATCATCACTTAGATGAATCATTTCATTCATTATTTTACTTGAAATGGAAGACACTTGGTAATCTTCCACAGATTTATTTATTTGACACTAGAACTTCCACCATATCCAGCCTGAAACAGTTGTATTTATTTGAAATGGAAATTTATTTTCCTAGAAAATAAAAAAATACTCATTTTTTGTAAAACCAATACATAATTAGCCCAAAATTATGAAAGGAAAATGTTAGTATGAAATAAATTTAAAAGAAAAAACCAAAGGAACAATGTTAACTAATGCTCATCAAATTCAAAGTCAAATGTACTGCATTTTCACGAACATTATTGTCTCAGAAATGTTTTTAAAATATGGAATAAAATAAAAAAATAGACAATTTTTGGTTGATTAAAAATGGCAAATTCATCAAATAGTAAAATGTTATGAAAAAGATCCACCTACACCATACACATAAAACATTTTGCCAATGGCATTACGTGACTTAAGGTATTCATATACTATATGAAATCACATTTAAATTACTAGTTAAGGACATATAGTATATAAAAATAATATTTCCAACATTCAATGCTGCAACAAATATTTCTTTTGAAAAAAATTCTTATATGTTCATTACATAAAACTTTCACTGAGCTATTCTATTATCTTACTTATTATAATTCTTAATCTAACAAAGTATATTGCAATTTTATAAGGACACATTAACGTCTGTTCCGAAAAAGGAAACCTCTACTTAAAAGGAAAAGATTATTTAAACCACTTTAAAACCAATACAATAAATATTACAGATTTTAAAATGAAAGCATAGAACATATGTGACCATGTTATTCCCTCATGACAACACATGATAGCTGTATGGTAAGGAGCTGATATCTTATGCGTTCTGTCATTCTCGTCGACTTCCAGAAAGCTGCTTCCCCCTCAGCAACAATGCCGGTGTTTTAAAACACATGGCATAAACACGCTTGTAATTTCATAAGATATTCTTCAACCAATATAGAAAAGAGTCTTACAAGAGTTTAAAAAATGACAGTATATGCTCGGTAATTTAAAAAGAACCTGCTCGTAAAAAGAACCTGCTGTAACAAGGGTTTTTGTGCGGATAGGTGTCGATTTGAAAGTGTTCTGGTTGCTAAACTGTCGTGTTATTTTGACGCCAACGCTTACAAAGTTCAAAAAGACACCATGATATATGTAAATGGTCCAATTCCTACTAAGATTATATAAATACAAGTATTTAAACATTTTTTAGACTTAATATATATATTTCCATTCTTTTTCATCAAACATTTACTGTTAATTTTCAAAAGATTTATCCATAAAATATCGATAATATTTGAATTAAAAATGTACACAACATTCTCAAAAACTATAAACTGTATAATAAGATAAATGTAAAAAATAAACAACATGGTTTAGTTGAAAAACTGTACAAAAAATGAGAAATTAAATTTGAGAGATGTCGCTTAAGACCTTAAAAAAGCAAAACGTGATTATTTGTGACTAAAAATAAGGTATGGAACCAACATCTGTGATGCATTAGACTTAACATCAGAAACTCCCTAGTCCTGATTGTGACCTGTGATTTCAAAGCAAATAGTCAACAAATTGCTGTAAATTTCGAGGCAAGGTTCGATTTGCAGATTAATCTTATTCTTGATTAACACTTTTAAACTATTCAACAAACACAACAGCCCGACTCGATGCTTGGCATTTTAAAAATAGTTCATAATCGCATAAACTAATTCATGGGTAATTTATACCACGTTACCTATGAGGTAATGGTAAAGTCTTTTGTTTCACAAATGGTGGCTGCTTGGATTTTTTTTAGTCACAAATAATCGCTTTCTGCCATTTCTGAGCCAGTTGTGAAGGTTCTCAAAATGAATTTCTAATTTACGCTTCATTTTTTAATAAAACCATTTTATTTTAAAGGTCATCATTTATTTCATTATTCATCAACATTACAAAAGGCCACGCGTACGTACGTATGATTAATTGCCGTTGTGCATTTAAAAGACAATGCAGTTTTATTCTTTCAGACAGCTAAACTAAAATGCATTCCATCTTTAGTATGTAACTATAACATTAACAAACCATTTTTTTACAAGTAATAGCTGTTTCTAATATCTCCAAAATTATCCAGTTGCAAGGGACCAATGAGAATAGGGTGCCATTCTGATATTCCGCAATAGATTACAAGTGAGCTTCCACTACCGTTCTGAAGTGACTTTTTTTTTCAAAACACGCTATATTTTAAAAATTAATAATTTTAAGTTTTTTTTTAGGTCTGTCAATCCTTAAATATTTGTTTACGCCAAATATATTTATTTTAAACATTAATAATACTCAGGTGAATATTTTCATTCATTGTTCTACTTAAAATGAAAATATGATTTACTAGAAATAGAAAATGCTCATTTTTTGTAGAATCAAAACTTTATTAGCAAAAATTATGAAAGTAAAAGTAATTGGGAAATATGTTTGAAAGTAAAAGTCAAAGGAACAATATCAAATCATACTCATCAAAATCAAAGTCAAATGTATTGCATTTTGACGTACATTGTTTTGTCAGGAATGTTTTATAACTTAAGAACAAAATTAGACAATTTATGGTTAATTTAAATAGAATATTTAGTAAAATATATAGAATAAGACACTCCAACACCATACATATAAAATATTTTGTCATTGGCATTACAAGTATTAAAAAAATTGAAACCGCATTTAACATAACTAATTAAGGACATATTTACAATGGTACATCAAACAATATATCAAACTTTCTGTGTCGCAAGAAATATTTCTTTGAAAAACTTCTTAAATTTTTTTTATATCAAACTCGCACTGAGTTATTCTATTACCCTACAAATTATAATTCTTAATTTAGCAAAGCATATTTCAATATAATAAAGACACAACACTTCTGTTCCAAAAAAGGAAACCATTATTTAATAGGAAAATATTATTTCAACCACTTTAAGAAAAATACAATAAAAATTACAGATTTCTAAATAAGAACATTGAACATGTGCGACCATGTTATTCTCTCTTGGCAACATGATGGTTGTATTGTAAGGAGCTGATTTATTTTTCATTCTGTCATTCTTGTCGAAAATCAGTCAGTTGCTTCTCCTTCAGCAACAATGCCGTTGTTTTCAAACACATGGCGCACACATATGCTGCTATCCCCTTGCACTTTCAAAGATATTCTGCAATCAATGTAGGAAAGAGTCGTATTAGAGTTTAAAATATGATAGTATATTTTCAATAATTTAAAAAGAACCTGCCAGTGAAAATTTTAAAGCTCCACTTTGGACGGGAGGCATATCTATAGGCATCAATATTTGAAGTGAATAAAATTCTACTCCGTAATCAATGCAGGCTTGTAACTTTAAAATTGCTATAGCAATAATAAAGAGCAACAACAGTGAATGTTTATTTTTTGCGTGCATGGAAGACCAATGTTTAATACAAGTAAGCTGATAATCCTCATTTTCGAATCTAGCGTTCGCAACGTGCCTTGGAATATTAGCAAAAAAAATCTTAAAAATTTAAGATCTTTCAAATATTTGATTTTTGTTTATATAAAACACAATCACTGCATGATAAAGTTACTCCGTTGAAATCAACAAGTGACTTTTCATCTACATAATACAAAAATTGCAAGTCTCCATCTTTCACGGCAAAGCCGTAACTGCGTTAGAGAGGAATGTCTGAAACAATTTTCCTATCCTCAGTATGGAGCCCTCTTAACCCTTTCGAGACAGTGGATTTCTCTCTTTAGCATGAATGCTACACTGAGCTCCAAGAGACCTTTTCGTACCCTCTGTACGGAGCATTTTTGCGGGGCATCCGTTAAGAAGGGTCTCGCAGGTAACCACACACCCCCAGATCCCAACCGTTATCAACCCGTCTCAGCAGGGTCTCCGCATTATCTCGAACTCTGAGGGTAGTTGGGCTACCTCCTTTCCTGGTTTAAAACCCTCCCTGCGGAATTTTTTCGCGGTCAACTTATGATTTGTTAATATGTATTAGCTACACGTATAATTGTTGCTTGCTCTTAAATAGCAGACTTTAGACTGAATTCCTAGTTTTTTTCTGTGCATTGTCAAATTTTAAACGAAGCTCTACGGTTAAATGTTAATGGATTTAATGCATTAATCATTTCCAATCCGATAATAAATTTTAATGGATGTTAACTCATTTGACGACAAAATATTGAAATAAAATATTCCGGGTATGCATTATCAAATGTTGGTATCATACTGTAATTGAGATTTCAGTTAATATTTATCGTAGAATTTCGTTTAAAAATTGTAAACGCTCATCAAAAGACAGAGAATTCAATTCTTAGTTTATAATTTCTGAAATAAAAAAAAATCAATTCTGCAAAATGACTGAATAAACAATCATATGGCCGCGGTCCCTTTCCACAAAGCGGGGAAATATACGACAAGGGGTACAGGTACCTGCTCCCGGATTTCGTGGGTGAGGCCTAACCCTCAGATGCGTTGGGTCCCAAAACTAAGCCTTCGCGTACCTGCGACCGTCATAAAAGGGGGGGGAGCACGAAGCCGAATATATTCGGCATTCGTTCCCTTGGCCAGAAAAAGCTCCGACGAATATATTCGGCCTTCGTCTCCCTGGTCAAGAAACTTAAAGCCGAATATGTTCGGCGTTAGTAGGGAAAGGGTTAAGGGTTGTGCCATAATCTACATTTTAGTTCTACTTGTGATTTTTTCCTTCGTGATGTCACTCAAAAATTTATCATGAAATTTGAATCACGAACTGAGAGTAAAAATGTTTTTCACAAAAAAGACAAATGAAACTCTTAAAGCGAGTGATTCGATTGTTATGCGAACTGCAGACACACACTGCCGTGCACTTTGACGAATGGACAAGATTAAATAATGGCGTCTTACTTGAATGTGTTGTTGAAAATGTTCCATTCGGCGTCGTTCGTCAATGTAGTGCTCTAATTATTCACCAGAAATTGCAATGGAGTGGAATTGGTTTTAAGAAATAAGAATTTTATTCTTCACGTACCTTGGTCTCCTTGCTCAGTGTCGCCACCACGTGTTTATCGTAGTACTCGAGGAGCGACGGGAGTTGTGCACTCAGCTTAGACCTTGCGACCGAAGATCCGTAGTGGGCGATTATCGAAGGAACGGTCGATGTCAAATATATCTCCTTGCCATGTTGATTTTGTTTACCCAGCGCCAAGAAGATCCAATTATCCAGTTTCACTCCGTCTCTCTTCTTCCTCTCTGCCTCCTCGAGGATTCTCTTGAATCGCCCTCCGTCGCCCTCTCCCGAATATGGAAGCGCTCTGTTGTTAAACGACAAATACACGGACAGCTGCGACAATGCTTCGGCGAGATAAGCAATAGCATACCTATCAATCCAACCCCCACCCACGTACGCCTTTCGCTCTTCAAGGTCAGCGAATGAATAAAAGTCCCTCCCACTCCGTTCTCTCCCGTCGTGGTCTCTCAATGTCGGTTTCGTTCTTCCGATGATTCCAGATTCGAAATTGACTATAACTTTGACGTTCGACTGGAATCGAAGGAATTCCAGAATGCAAGACGTGGTGCGATCCTCGTCGTACAGCATTTCGTACCATCTCTTCATTTTCGAAATGTTGCCTTCGTTCGAGGGCTTCAACTCCGTCTTCCGCATCATCGCGTCTACGCACGCCTTTCTGTTGGGTTTGTAGAATCTACTAAAGAATTCTACACACATACTTTCCACATTCTCCAGAACATTCTGAATCGCAGATTGATTTTTTTTAGAATTCTCCATTTCAGCAAACAACTTGTTTTTCTGTGTTACCATGGATTCCTTGATAGAAGTGTGTTCCGTGGTCAACAGCGATTGCAGAGTGTCTACTTTAACAACAGTGCTATCCTGTTGTTTTTTTACTTCCGCAACAGATTCTGCCATCGTGGTTACCATGGAATCCACGTCCTTTATTCCATTTCCCAAATCAGCTACGGACTGCTTTAAATTGTTAACAACGGAGGAACCATTTTCTTGCACTCTGCTAATTTTCGCCAATGCCTCTTTTTGCGTGGTTACCATGGAATTCACGCCCTTTATTTCGTTTCCCAAATCAGCCACGGACTGCTTTAAATTGTTAACAATGGAGGAACCATTTTCTTGATCTCTGCTTATTTTCTCTAACGCCTCTTTTCTTACTGTGTTGCCAAGTTCTCCCAAAACTTTATCCAAAGACTGTTTAACTGAAGATAATTCCGTAGTTAAATCACTCCTAATTCCTGATATCTGTTTATCCATTGATTTCTGGGAAGCAGCAATTTCGGTGAAAAAGAACGTTTTCACGTCATTTATCAATTCTACATTTGTTGGCCGACTGATATTGTGTCTAGATTGAAGAAGTTTGAGTATATCCTCTCGTTCCTTGTCCCCTGGGTGATTGGACACCATGGTTTTCGCAATTTTCAGTGGGCTGTGGCCATACCTGTCCAATATCAAAGGATCAGCCCCCGCTTCCAGGAGCTCTCGAACCCAGTCCGGCTTCCCTAACATCACCGCCTGATGGAGCAGCGTCCTCTCGCCCACGTTCCTCGCATTAATATAAGGCAAATGTATTAAATTCTGAACGTACTCCTCCGCGGGATATTTAGACATTGTTTCGAATAAAAAATCCTCCATTTTGAACTCAAGGGAGATTTGAACCACGTTCCTATCTGAGCCGAGTGAAATTCTTTTGCGATCTTGCTTAAGATTAGGCTGGAATGGAGATTTTGCCTTCAATAGGCCTACAGCTCTATCTCTTGCAGAGTCGGCTGTTGAGTTCACGGTAGTGTACTGCCGATGGATTACTCCTGTGGATGGATCAGACAAAATCAGATTAAGAACACGATACTTTAAAAAAATGTATTTTAAGGTATTAAACACTATTAAAGGTAAAAGTTATTGCAGTAAAACTGAATGATGTTGACTGTCAAAAGGGTAATTAATTCTTGATCAGATTCAATGTTCAGAAAAAAGAATTAGAATTATTTATAATAGTAAATTGCAATATTCAACTAAACTGCATAGCTGGTACATTTGAAATCCTAAGTATAATCAATCCAAAAATGCACTGACCATATCAGAGTGCTTTACTTAGTAAAATAAAATGAATAACAATATATTTTCTGTAAATAATTATTTTAATTATTTCTGTTTTTTTTTAGGGGTTGAAACTGGATACAAATTATCTATATTTGACTTCTCGTTCGTGTAAAATGTGATATTTACGATTTTTCTTTCAATCGAACCATGGAAGATAATGGATCATGGTTCTCACCAACGTAAAACGGAATAACGTCTGTGAAAATGAACATGCCTTGTGAGTGAGGATCGTCTCCGTAAGAGCGTTGATCTGATGAGAATAAACTACACAACAAAGAGTCGTCTGATGTTCTGTGCGGAAATGGCTGACTGGTCAGTGCCTCACTCTTACTGATCCTACTAAGTGCTTGAGCTGAGTCGATGATATGAATGACTCGATTCTCAAATGCCGCCTTTTTATGTCAGCCGACGGACAGGTAAGAAAACAGGAGGATGAGGAATTATTTTCACTCGAACAGCGCGTGGCTATTGAAATCGCCAGGAGGGTCGCAGTGGAGTGAGTTGGGTGGGACAACAGCGAACAAAAAGACTTTTCTGGAATTGCATTACAAATGGAGTGGCTTAGTTTCAAAAGAAAAAGAAATGTATTCCAGGAGCTTCTATTCCGCGAATTATACCCATGCTTCTCCTTTCTAGGCCACCGGCCAGTCGATTGTCATATGTTACGCGCAATATATTTTTAGCGGCACACATCTCAAGCGAAGGAAAGACTCCCTCGTATTGCGATATCAGCTTAGCCGACGAGAGCGAAGGGAGCTAGAGTTAAGTTATCTCTTGCGATTGGATATTTTTAGTCGAGGAAAGCACTGCCTCTCCTCTTCGACTTTCACAAGAACACTTTTTGGAAATAATTGTCCTCATTTCGTAATAATTTCAATTCCGTTTTATTGTTCTGAACGATTCGCGTATTCTCAAAACAAAAATGTAATACATTATAAGAATCCACAAGTTATGAAAAATAATTATTAGATGCCAAGAGTGGCATCAATTATTCCCAATTATATTGTTAAATGATCAGGACTGTTCGGAGTATTTATTAAGGCATAGTCTAGGCATTCTTTAAGCATCACGGAATGAAATAAATTCGTGTTGAGTAAGTGTGGTCTATTACTAACATGAAGTCAGGGATGGATCTAACAAAGGGAAAACAGTACTGTGGTTAAGTAGGAGTCAATGCTTACGTCAAGTAAGGGATAAGATAATCAAATAACTAACAGTACTGAGGTAAACAATGGGCTTGTACTAACGTAATGTTCGGGGTTGCATTGCCAAATGCCAAACGGTACTGCGGTAAAATTACGGGATTATAGTAACCTGAATCAGGGGTGGCATTGCCAAATGCCAAATTGTACTGCGGTAAAGAACGGGCTTGGACTAACGGGAATTCAGGGGCTACACTGCCAAATGCCAAACAGTACTGTCGTAAAGTACGGTTTGTACAAACGTGAAGTCAAGGGTGACATTGCCATATACCAAACAATACTGCAGTAATGTACGAGCCGGTACTAACGTGAAGTCAGAGGTTGCATTAGCAAATATTAACGACTATTGCGGTAATGTACGGACCAGTACTGACGTGAAATAAGGGGTGGCATTGCCAAATGCCAAACATTACTGTCGTAAACAATGGGCCGGTACTATCGTGAAGCCAGGGGTGGCATTGTCAAATGCCAATTGGTACTGCGGTAAAGTTACGGGCTTGTACTGACGTGAAGTCAGGGCTGGCATTGCCAAATGTCGTACAGTACTCTCGTAAATTATGTGCCGGTACTAACGTGAACTCAGGGGTGGCTTTGCCAAATACCAAAGAGTAATGCGCTAAAGTACGGGCTTGTACTAACGTGAAGTTAGGGGTGGCATTGCCTACTGCGAAAGAATACTGTCTTAATGTATGGGCCGGTACTAACGTAAAGTCAGAGGGGGCATTTTCAATTGCTAAACAGTGCTGTTGTAATGTATGGGCCGTTACTAAGGTTAAGTCAGGGTTGGAATTGCCAAATGGAAAACAAAATTGCGCTACAGTACGGGTTTGTACTAATGTGAAGTCAGGGGTGGCATTGCCTAATGTCAATAAGTACTGTCGTAAAGTATAGGTTGGTACTAACGTGAAGTCGGGGGTGGCATTTCCCACTGCCAAACAGTACTGTCTAAATGTATGGGCCGATACTAAGTCAGGGGTGGCATAGCAAAATGCCAATCGGTACTGCTGTAATTTACTGGCTTGTAATAATATGAAGTCAGTGGTTTCATCGCCTAATGACAAACAGTAATATCTTAATGTATAGATCGGTACTAACAAAACGTAAGGGGTGGCTTTGACAAATGCCAAACAGCACTGTCGTAAAGTACAGGCCTGTACTAACAGGAATTCCGGGGTTGCATTTGAAGATACCAAAGGGTGTTACTGTAAAATACGGGCTTGTAGTAACGTGAATTCAGGGCTAGCATTGTCTTATGCCAAATATTAATTGCGGTAATGTAAAGGCCGGCACTACAGTAAACTCATGGGTTGCATTGCTAGATGACAAACATTACTGCCGTAAAGTACGGGCCAGTACAAACGTGAAGTCAGGGGTGGATTTGCGAAATGCCAAATAGTTCTGCGATAAAGTACGGGCTTGAACTAACGAGAAGTCAGGGGTGGCATTGCAAAATTCCATACAATACTGCGGTAATGTACAAGCCGGTACTAACGAGAAGTAAGGGGTGGCATCACCAATAAATAGCAGTACTATAGTAAAGAATGCTATAAAACTAACGTGAAGTCTGGGTTGGCATTACCATACGACAAAGAGTACTGCGATTAAGTACTGGCTTGTAAAAACTGGAAGTCAGGGGTGGCATTGCCAAATGCCATACAACACTTCGCTAATTTACTTGCCGGCACTAACGAGAAGTCTAGGGTGGCATAACCATATAACTTACAGAACAGTGGTAAAGTAAGGGACGGTACTATCGTGAAGTCAGAGGTGGCATTGCCATAATTCATACAGTACTGCACTGAAATACGGTCTTGTACTAACGAGAAGTCAGGGGTAGATTTCCAAGAGCCGAATGGTACTGCTGAAATGTTCGGGCTGATACTAATGTAAAGGCAGGGGTGGCATTGCCAAATGCCCATCTATACTGCGGTGCTGTATAGGCCGGTACTTAAGTGAAGTCATTGGTGACGAAGAGTACTATGGTAATGTATAGGCCGGTACTAACGTAAAGTCAGGGTTGGCAGTGCCAAATGGCAAACAGCACTGCGGTAAAGTACTAGTTGGTACTTACGTGAAGTCAAGGGTGGCATTCCTAAATGCCAAACAGTAATGTCGTAGGATATGGACCGGTTCCAACCTTGAAGACAGGGGACGCATTGCAAATGCCAAGGAGCACCGCGCCAAAGTACAGGCTTGTACTAACGTGTCAATAGTGGCCTTGTCAAATGTCAAAGAATACTACTGTAGAGTACGAGACTGTACTATCATGAAGACAGGAATTGCATTGCCTAATAACAAATAATACTGTCGAAAAGCATTGGCCGGGCCGGGCCGGTACTTACTTGAAATCATGGGTGGCATTGCCAAATGCCAAACAGTACAGTCGTAAAGTATGGATATGTGCTAAAGTTTAGACAGGAGAGGCCTTTAAAATTGCCAAAAAGCAATGTCGTAAAGTATGTGACAATACTAATGTAAATTCAGGGTTGGAATTGGCAAATGTCAATCACTAGTTCGCTAGAGTACGTGCTTGTAATTACGTGAAGTCAGGGGTTGCATTCCTAATTGCCCAACAGGACTGCATAAGATTACACGCTTGAAGTAACTTGAAGACAGGGCCAAATTAAAAATAATACTGTCATAGAGTATGGGCTTTTATTCACGTGAAGTATGGGGTGGCAATGCCAAATGCCTATAAGTACTGCTGTAAAGAACGGGGTGGTACTAACATAACGTCAGGGGTGTCATTACCAAATGGTAAGAGTACTATGGTAACGTACGCGCCAGTAATAATGTAAAGTCAGGATGCTGGCATTTTCAAATGGCAAACTGTATTGTGGTAATGTGCGGGCCGATACATAATTCTTGAACCTGCTTCTTCCAGTCCGGAAATTAGAAAGATATTAAAGAAACATAGCTTTTAACTATAGACCTTATTTTCCATAGTAGGGTAAACATTAATCGTATAAGTTAATACAATAATGATGCGGAAATACTCCAGAAATAGGTTCCAGAATGGATTAAATATCACATTTAATATATTTGTAACTGAAGACATATTCAAATACCAATTAATTTAAGAGAAATATTATTAAATTTTCAGATTGTTACATCACATAATAATTATTTAATTGAAAGACTGAAGTGCAGACACATTACACATTAAAAATCAGTTTCTTGAATTAACATTCCTATTGCTATTGTGAGACGCTATTGCTTCATTATTATCCACGAATATCGTATGATTCCGATATAATTTATAATTTTTAAAAATTATTTCGAAAGGTGTGTAAAAAATAATGTGGGCAACTATTTTGACATACTACTTTATGATGTGACTATATTTTTTCATTAATGAATTAAATGCCAATATTGTCGTCAAAATAGAAGTAGGTATGATCTATGAAATATGAGAAGAAATTGCTAATTTATCCTTGAGGTGAATGCCAATGCATAAAACATTCAAAGAAAGAAAAAAATAGAATAGTATTCAAAGTCACAAGTAATCTCAGATTAAATTCAATTTTAGATTATATATCTCTGGATTTTTCTACAAGAATTCTTAGTAAAATAATAGATGATTATTTTGCTGAATAATCATGAATTCATTAACTACGGTTGAAAGCGTTATCAATTAATATTTTAATGACGTATTCTTCATGAAGTCTTCGGAGTACGTCATAGGCTGTTCGATTTGCTATTCGTAAACGCTGTTTTGCTGTCACAATTTGTAGGCTATTCGAGTCTTATGACTCAAACAACCTACATACAGTAGCCAGCAAAATATAGAAAAATTGACGAAAAAATAATTCTACCGATGAATGGGCTCTCGCATCCCACCATATAAATAACTTTTAACACCTTTGCCAACCTGTCCTAACATTTGCAAAACGTCTGAAATTTCAAGGGCAATGACGAAAGGAGGATTCCGGCGTCGCTTGAAGAGCTATAACTTCTATATTATCAACAATATCGCAGAAAAATGTAACAACAATACAAATTTCTCATTAACGTATGTATTTCGTCAAAAAAATGGATGGAAAAGGTGAAGAACTAACGGAGAAACGACGCCATAAAAAACGATGATTTTTAAACATTTAAATTATAAATTTTCTCAACAGTGGCAAGATAAATTATGTTTAAAATTTTACTGTTATTTTTTAAGTCATTTCTCTCAATCACAAGGTACGTGGAAAGATTGTGCCTTCTTTATTGTCACGTGGAAAAAATCGTCAAAGTAAAACCTGCAGAAGCAGCGCGCTATTTGGTTAAACGTTAGAATTCTTCGTATATGAACAATATTGGTGATACAAAAAAACAGAAACAAAAAATGCAAAAAGACAACGGTTTTTATAGAAATATTTTTGAAAAAAAAAAAAACAAAAAATAGGAAATAAAGAAATAACAATTTTTAATAGTTCAACAACAAATATCTCAAAAACCGGGGGCTGGATTTTGTTAAATATACTTATGTGAAGCAAATAAATCTTTTTAAACAATAAAAAAATATTATATTTAATGTGCCTTCCTTGAACACAGATATATGGCTCTAATTTTAATACGTTGCAAGTGACGCCACGCCCCCCGGTGGGGATATTATTTATTTCAGAGAGAGTATTAATATAACAAATTTGTCCTGCGTTAGATAACGGAAGCAATCCCATTTCCACTGAAAATTGAAAGAAGAACTTCAAATAAATTTTCCTTATTTCCAACACTTGAGGATTGGCAATTAAATGTTAATTGAACTATTTTCTCGAAAATCAGAAGGTAAATGCTCTTCCAATTTCACTAAATGAAAGTCCGCACGTCAATTCCTAAGCTGCTTACAGCCGAATTAATGTGCAAAAGATGTAAACGACGCTATAAACATTTGTTTTAAAAAACAATAGCGCAATTTCTTTCTCCGCCGCGTGGCGCACATGGATCTACGGAGTAATGGAAAATATTTTTTTTCTTAAAAATCGGTGAAATAAATTTAAATAAAACTCGCTAGATAGAAGAAACTTAATTAATATTAACAATAGACACTACATAGTTCAATGTGCTCTCTTCGTGAGCGTTAACAAAGCTTGTCAAAAACCCACGATCCCGCGGCCACGCAGTTCGTCCATTCCCCATAAAAACACTTTTCAATATTTATTTTTCTTCAACGTTTGTTAACCAAGAGACAATGTTTTACGCAGATACCTATAACAAACCAATGTTAATAAGGAAATTAAAAAAAATATATATTTCATGAAATTTTCCGCTTGGCCACAAGAGGCCATCACAAATTTCACTACACGCTAGGCGAATAAAACATTTTCCCCATTCTAAGCTCATTTTATAAAAATGTCTAAATTGGTAGTACATAAAAAACTACACATTATAATGTGACGTCTTCGTGATTATCAGCAATGCTCGTCAAAAAACCACGACCCCTGGACACAGAGAATATCTACTCCCCGTAAAAACACTATATTCGTCGTTTTTTTACTCAAAGTTAATCAACTTTCAGCCAATTTTTTTACGCAGGTGCCTAGAACAAACCATTGCCAATGAGGAAATTAGTAAACGTAATCCACAAAAGCTATCGTTTAGCCACAATATTTCATCCCAAAATACATTCCACGATAGGCGTAAATACATTTTCAATAGTTCAAGCGAATTTTATAACAAGGTTTCAACAGTCTCATGTGATGGCAAAAATGGGAACAAAAATGGCAACAGTTAGTTTTGGCCTTCGATCGAGTGTTAATAATTAAATTTTTATGAACAATTTTCACGAAAACCGGGGGATTGATATTCCTCAAACTTCGCTAAATGAAAAACAATTCCTCGAACTCTAACGTGTATATTGCCGAACCAATGTGCTCACCTTGTGAGCGACGAGATATACATTTGTTTATTTGAACTTCAGCGCGATCACATTATCCGCCACGTGGCACTCAACTATTGATGGAGTAATGGAAAATATATGTAACTCAAAAACCGAGAAAATAATTTCATTCAAACTCTGTAGGATTACGAAACGAAACGGATTTTCCAAGTGACACACCATACATTTCTACATTTCAATGGGTTCTTTGTGTGAGCGTCGCCATAGTTTGCCAAAGAATCACGATCTCTCGGCCACGAAGTTCATCCACGCCCCGTAAAAACACTTTATTCAACATTATCTTTCTTCAATGTTTGTCAAATTTGACACATGGTTTATCGTATATACTCAGAGTGATCCATTTCCGGAAACGTGGTTGAAGAGGCGTATGACAAGGGCCTTCCTCAATGGAATAAATGCAAGGAGATCGAGCAGCACCATTTGTTGTCTCTCGAACTACACCATGCCGTTACTGTTGAAAATAGTTTGGCCTCTATTTATCTACCCTTCGTTTCCTAATCCACATATAAGAAAAACCTTGCAAGTCAACTCAAGGGTGTGTGGCAGGGGGTGAGTTGTCACCAACATGCAAAACACTATACCTACAGTTACTGTAACTACGACTAATTATGCATTTGCATAAATCACTAATGATTGTTATGAGAAAAAGCCTAACAAGCATGCACTACACAACAGATATACTCCCAATGTTCGAGGGACCGTTAATGTAAAACAAAACTCTACTTACGTAACACATAAACGGACAGAGACTCAAAAGGAATGCAGAGGACATGCAAAGCGTGCTGCTAGGACAAGGTAGCAGATGAGGATGCAAGTATTAGGGATTACTACTAGTACTAAGAACTATACTACCCATCGAAAAACCTAGTTTAAAGCCTCATTGGCATCTGTTATGGTCCCTTATCGTTCGTGGGAAAAATGAAATTTTAAATCTGTCCCTTCTGCAGTCCAGTTCCCTAATTTTATTCTCATGATCGGATCTAACGTAGCACGTTGGATTTCGTAAAATAATATCAATGTTGTCAGAGAATAAATCGATTTGGATCTTACATAATTGATTGACTTTAAATATTAATCGACGGTCTGAAAGCGTTTCCCATCCCAGTTGCTTCAAAAGGTCAGATTATCATACCGGCCTTTAATGCACGCGTTTAAACTAAGTTTTAGAGCCTACCTCATAAGGATCCCAAATACTTGCAGCATATTCCAAGTGGGGTCTAACAACGGAGAAGTAGTAGATATCCCCAACTGTATCGTCACACTTGTCAAGTACTATTTTAACAAATTCCAATTTACGATTAGCTTGGCCGTTAATTTCCCGAATATGTTTACTCCACGAATGATCATTAGTCAGTTGGACTCCGAGGTATATAACCTGTTCTACAGTATCTAGTTTGTTTAAATATATGAAAAAGATTATATTGGAAGAAAGTTTACGTTTCCAAAAATTCATAGCTGCCACCCATCGCGCCACTCCTGTATTGCCTTGATGTCCTCAGTTAGCGCTTAATTGTTACTTATTAAGGCTACGCATTTCTCTATACAACAATGCCTCGTCTGCAAATAATCTAAGCTTACTGTCAACTGTTTCAACGATATCGTTTATATGTACAAAAGGAACAGAAGTGAGCCTATGGAAATTCCATGTGGTGCACCTGATGTGACTTTTACTTCATTAAAGATAGTGCCATATAATACTTTCGGATGGTGTTGTTCGTCTTTCATTCTTATTTTTCTACCAATGCAATGTTCGATGAAGGTTTTTATTTGCTCGTGAAAAGTTTCTACGCAGCATATAGCACTCAGGAGTGAGGCATAGTAAAAATATAACGTGTTTAACCTGCATACATGCATTTCTCTTTAATAATCCTAGATTTTTCCTCTATTAATGTCAAGTACCAAGAACGAATTGCTTGCCGCGACGCAATACTAACATTGGGAGAGATCATCTGCGTAGGTTACGTGCACCTCACAGGAAATTGTACATCATCCAGCTTACATGCAATTTTTGCAATTTTTGTCTCCATTTTCTCGAGAAAGAATTTTTGTCAGCGATGCAAAAAAATCCTAGGATTTTAGCTTAGAATATAAAATATGTTTCATATGTCTATTTAAATTAAGTCAGATAAAACACTGCTGTTCGATGATAACTAGGGCATCATGGAGTACATGCTGAGAAACGCAGATAAAGAAAGGACGTTATGGAATGAAAGGCTCGTATTGTCATTATATTCTGTTCTCATGATTTAGAATCAGACTACATTGTGATTCAAGGCTACGATATGTGATTGAAATGAAGAGTCGCGAGGTATTTATTTTAGAATATAACCTTAAATGTTAAAATGTCAAGTATGTTCAAACATGTCTCCAAAATAGTACTGAAATGATTTTTCTTTTTAAAGAAATTTGATATTTGTTTGTTTAAACCACTTCGAGTCCGAATTAAAAAAAAAAAAGTAATTTATTTGTTCCCGCGCTTTCCTAATCTCTAATAGTCGTTATCCATTCCTAGAAATGTATTCATGTGAATTCCCCGCGCAAAATCTATCCCCTTCACTGGCATTAACCATCCTCGGTTCACATTAATCTGTACTATAGCCCATCCTATCCCCCCGAACCACTGAAACATTAACTAATGTAGGGATTTGGACACTTTTTTGTAGACACTCAAGAAAAGATATCAGAATTGCAGTTTAAGTGAAAAAATATAAATTTTGATTCTTGTTACTGTCATTTGAAATATTCAGCAGCTGTTTCATATTTACAGCAAAGTGAACATTTATTAAAAAGGCTTGCATACTACTTTAAAAAAATGGGATACTAGCCATACCAAAAAAATGGGAATTGGGGAAACTATGCAGTTATTGGCTACAATACACACAATTCAGTTGATGACCTTTATGCTTTTTGGTATGAAAATTTCGATAATTGGTTTTTTAATATTTTGTAGAGCATTGGAGAACCTAACTTTAAGATCCACGTTGCAAACGATTTGAGCACCAACAAAACAACCTCCAAAAGGAAAAAAGGTTAAATTTTTCTCATCTACGAACACAATTGAGTTGCGGGAATATTCACAAAAAATAGCTTCGGCCCTGCAAATCATAAGTGAACGTTTTAAACAAATTTTATTTTAACCCTCATATGGATTTACGAATTTAGTTACGTCGTTGGATTTACGGCGCCGCAGCGGCGCCGCGTTATATTTTGCCATTATCCTTCAACCGTGGACTTTCTTAGTATTTTTTCTGATTGATAATGCTAGTGACTTCTATTTTCTTTATTTTTAACCATGTTTTGCTAGATTTATCCCATTATTACAAAAGTTATTGCTAAAAATCTATAATACTGCTTTCTTTACTATTTGTTGTCGTAATACTCTCTTTTTATTGTCCCTTAGATAGTTATTTTCAAATAAAGGTTTTAATTAAATGTGTAATAATTGTTTTAAATCTTTTTTCTGATATTCAATGCTGGATAAACTCCGCTTTATCATGTGCACATTGTTTTATTTTTTATGCATCCAAATACTGAAAATGTGATTTGAATAAAAGTCGGATGGGTCCATGTAAAATAATTTTGCTTCACTACGTCCACCCAAATGTTATATCTTTGCAGTGTTCGCAGAAGCCTGAGTTCTTAAACGTTAATAATTGAAAAAGGGTAGGTTGAGTGAGAAGAGACGAGTGATACCGTCGTGATTTTTAAGTGCTATATTCTGACGCTCAAGGCATATGTAACGGGCATTCTGGGAGCTTATATCCTGCAATTCCTAAAAAAAAGAAAGTAATAAAGTCAGATGGGTTGTGATATATGAGGAATGTGGAACAATCAGCGACGTGTCAAAGAATTCAGCGCCGCATTGGAGTGGGGGGGGCTAGAAGAGCCGGTATTTTAGGCCTACAGCGGAGCCCATTCCATCACTGAGGATGTCTCCATGGAGATGGACAGGTAAAAGTGATGCGGGGGAATGCGGCAGATGAGGTGTTGCTTCTGGATTGGTGGGAAAGGCCAAAATAATTATTTCTAAGAAGTCTGGGTTGTAGATGGTAAGGCAGAAGGAGCAGGAAATGGAAAAACCATGGAATACGATGGCGTCTATTTTCTTTGGTCCGGCGCTGCGTGAGGGACGGATGGAATAGGAGATAGTGTTCTGGGGTGACCAAAATACCCTCATGCTGGGTAGACCCCCCTCACCTTTTCTTTCCGTAGCATTGCACTGACCCAAACATTGAGACCATCCGTACTTTACCACTAAGCTTCCTTATTCGTCATCCTCCGCCTACTTTCTTCCCCCCACAAAAAACTGATTGAACTTCTCCCCACCTCCAACGTCTTTGCATTTATTTTTTTCTCAGGAGCTAAAAATTTGTAAAATCTGTCTTTTCACCACACATAAGTTACACTGTGAGCGTTTTAGTTTTTTAGAATTGCTTAAATTTTGAGGTTTTACTGAATCTTCTTGAAAATCTGTCATGCAGCGCTTCAAAATCTTTGTCTTGGCATTCTTTAGCCGTCTCAATGTATACGGACGAACTAATTCCTCTGCAAGTTCTTCCAAATACATTCTTCTTCTTTCTAGCTTCTTTTTATTCCAGTTCGGGTATAAGGTTGTAAGTAAAATGAAGCCAGCAATGCCGATTACATTTAAAATATTCATAAAGAAGGCAAATGGCCATCGATTGGTTTTTCCTTGGCATGTATATGAATGCGCCATTTGGTCCACCAAATCTGTACCTCCATTCGTTCATTATAATGCAACACGGTTTCTGGTTTACTGTGGGTTTAATCGCTAATGCTACTATCATGATGCATTGATGACAGCAGTATTACAGATTTTCCTCTTTTGGGGACATACGAAACCAATGTTAGGCTTTTTGTGAACCCAAAACCAAATATGGAAGAAAGTTCCGGTTGAGATCGATTTGGTAAAAAATTTAAGGGAATGTAGGGCTCTACATCTACAAAATACACTGCAAGCCACCTCAGGGGAATGTGGCAGGGGGTGAGTATTCACCAACATGCATTACAATATACTCTAAAGTTAGTCTAACTACGACTAATTATGCATTAGCATAAATCGCTAATGCTTGTCACGAGGTGAAGCCTCACAATCATGCACTACACTACAGATATGCTCACAATGGAGAGGGCTTGTTTTTACTAAGTGTTCCCATGAGTGTTTGACCACTGTTTTTCAAATTCAGTGCTAGGTCGTGAAGAAATTATCGCAGGTCACGATACGATTGGAGCCAAAGTATGGTGCACAGAGCATTACCAGTACACGTTCACCTAGGTTAGGCGCTGCTATCACTACGTTCTCCTTTCCTTGGTAAGGTATATCCCCGATTGGGTAGCCTGTTGCCGAATCGTTAATCCAAAATATCGTCACACCATATTTATCGGGTATTTATGGAATATATTGTCAGAAAGGATAACGCCCACGAAAGCCAATCAGTTGCTTATCAACAGTGAGTGAGAGTCCGAAAACAAAATAATTTTGAACGTCGCTATCGCAAACTTCTGAATCGTCACCCAAGCTTCTGCTACTCATTCACCGGGAAATTTCCACACGAAGGTAAACAGGCATTATTGTATGAATTCTGAGAATAAATTGTAATTAAATTTTCTTGGGATTGCTGATTGGTATAATTCTATACATAGTAACCCTGGGATGTCCGCATCACCACAGCAGGTATGCGAAGCGGAGAAGGTACCCAAAAAAAGTAATGCCGAAGGCCATGGAAAAAACAATCTTAGGCTATCCATGAGTTTATAAGAATTATTCTTGCAAAAAGATGAAGTTTTGTCAATGAACATTATAAACAGGCAAAAATTATGATTATTAGATAAAAGACGAAGCAAAATTGGCATTAAAAAATTTTCCCATTGTTAAACAATTTCATTTTGTTTATAAACTTTAAACATTTAAATATTATGGTTATAAAAAGAAGATGACATGTCATACGAAACATAATAACTTTTAAATTAGTATTGAGAGTGCAGTCCCCGACATTGCGACGAGGAAACTCTAGGCGCCGCAGCGGCGCCGTAAATCCAACGACGTAACTTTTTTCATTAGAGACCAATAAAATGAAAACTATGCACGCTATACACACAAAAATATATTTGTAGTCTAAGAATGCAGAAAAAATAGACTACTGAAAGTTTCAGAAAGATCAATGCGAATGGAAAATTTTAAAATCATTTTTAAAACCACGGGCGCCGCTAAGGCGCAGTGAATCCATATGAGGGTTAATTGCCTTCAATCAGCTTATCCAATACAAAATATAAAAAAATAATGTCTTCGTAGAGTAAACCGAAATAAAATTGGCACCGTCGTTATCTCTGTACCGAGGAAGTCGACTGTGGTGTAAGTTATCACTATCGCACTCTGCGTTGACAGATAAGTGAGAAAGCATTATTTTGTGGTCCATTGTGTCCATGCGTTTTATTCCTTTGAATTACTTATCTTTGCCATGGTGGTTTAATCTACGAAGTATGTTCTAGAATGAATATATTAAAGACGACAGACGTTCTTTCGGTTTAGAAGACGATTGTTATAATAATGGCATTGACAATACGTAATTCAAATTACAAATAAAATGAAGAAATACCACTTTCACAACAACAAATACTACAGACCAGTTTACAAAAAGTAACTCTTTCCTCAATGTCCACATTATTGTTAATCCAAAACCAAATATCATGAATGCATAAAAACAATATTATTGAAAAATTGTTGCTTCAGAACACAAGTGAAGCTATAGAAAGATAATTGTTGAAACCTAGTAAAATCACTGACCATTAGTTGCCGAAAAAAGTGTAGACGTTATGACAGGCCTTCACTCTCGGCGTGAACAATCAACTCGGCGAAAAGAAAATACTGTCGCACAAAATGAGGAAGTGTTATCTCTCTCAGGGAACCGAAAAAACTAGAAACCACATACCTCAAAAACATTAGTCGGGAATTAAATTTCAACTCCATATACTTATTGTTTACAAATACTATATGCCACAGACAGAATATTGCACTAGAAGCATAAAAAACTCTCGACGAGCAGAGAGTTAAGAGTAAATACATGGAAACAAAAATGTTTCCAGTAACATTCGAAATTTGGTTGCTTATTTATATAATTGTTAAATAAAAAGTAAAGAAATGCCTAGAAAATTGTCATGTGTGTAGTATGAGTATAAAAAAATATGTGTCCAATTAATCAAGGCTTAAAAACATGCGCTCTTATCATATGTAAGAAAAGCAATGTCTTATTTATTTTTACTGAAATGAATTTTCGTTAAGAACTTTACGCATTTTTTTATGTAGGCTACCTATGTAGGCTACTTATGCTCAAGCAAACGTATGAAGTTCTGATTTTTTAAACTATTTTTTCCATGACTAGTCGTGCAAATAGAACAACATATTTAAAAATCAGACAAATTCGGTAATAATGTGTTCAGGGAAAATATGAGTTAATACGAATGAACGCAATTCCATTATTTCTGTATGACTGCCTTACTATCTATTAGTTGTAATGCTTTTTTGAATCATATGTTCAGTGTAAAATGCTCTTAAATGAATAACACCCTATCACAAAATGAATTGTTAGAAGGCTGAAAGACTTTTCAACAGGCTAGGAGGATTGTTACTTTCAAAATGACTGCGACAACGAGTACTAGAAAAATTATGAATTGCTTTAATTTGGGTAAGTTAATAAAAAAACAGAAAGTGAGACGGTTTTCAATAATTTAGATTCAATCCAAGTACAATATTTGCGATATAGAGAATAATTCCATTTGAAACATATTATCTAACATATTTTGGAATACGGGTGTTCAAGGTGAATGGTATTTCACAAAATGTCGTTAAATTGGATATTTCATCAGGGCTTAACCGAGGCGGCTGAGCAAGAATATATCTGTGGCATATATCATTCGAGCAAGATGTCAATATGTATGGTTAAAGCAAATACCTTGTGAGTGAGGAATGGCCTCGTCCTCAACGGCGTTGCTCTGCTTCGTCTGGAGCGAAGAACGGTTGACTGCTGGAATGGGTCGATGAAAGCACTTTCAAATCCTTCTACGTTGAAAACTGGAAGAAATGAATAAACATATTTCATTTCGATTCATAACGTACTTACAATCTATTGAAACACGTATGTATTTGGAAATAAATCGCAAGCGGAATGTATGACGAGCGTATGAAATTAGAACACATTGTATTGGTTTAAAAAAATTAGAAGCATGACTTTTAGAACTCGGATATTCAAAACTTTGGATTCGCTTGACAGTAATATCTGGATGAGAGCCAAAATATATTAATGCAAGAAAATGTTTGCCATAACTAGCAACGTAGCTTATACGAAGTAGCTTTTTTGAAAAGAGAAAATTTGTTCTTTAAATATTTCTCCAATTCTTTGTCTATTGGTTGAAATAGAATAAACATTCTCAAAATTTGATTTCTCCTTAGACTTAAAGACGATGTACGAGTATTTCTTGCAATGGAATCATGGCTGACCATGAATCTAGCATTTAATAAAGAAAAAGTTTATAAACCTCGATAAAAATGATCATACCTTGCAGTTGAGGATGGTCTCCTTGAGATCCTTGATCTGTTGAGAACGAAGTACGGTTCAAAGAGTCGTCTGATGTTCTCTAGCGGAAATTGCTGACTGGTCAGTACCTCTCTCTCTTTCTGATCCTTGTACGTGTTTGAACAGAGTCGATGATGTGAATAACTCGCTTCTCAAACACCGCCTTTTTATGTCAACCGACGGGCAGGTAACGAAGCAGGAGGATGAGGAATTATTTTTTGCTCTAAGAGCTCGCGGCCAATGAAATCGCCAGGAAGGTCGCAGTGGAGTGAGTTGGGTGCGTCAACTAAGTGGAAGGAGAATACCTAGAATGGTATTATAAATGGAATGGCTTGGTTTCGGAAGATGACGGAATCAATTCCAGAAACTTCTATTCCGCGAAGTATACCCATCCCACTCCCTGCACGGCGACCGGCCAGGCGATTGTCATATGTTACGAACGATATATTATTAGCGGTTTACTTCTCAAGGGAAGGGTTGACTTCCTCGTGGTGCGATATCAGCTTAGCCGACGAGAGCGAAGGGAGCTCGAGTTATCTCTTCCGGTGGGATATTCTTTTCTAGAGGAAAACTCTGTCTCGTATTCTCGAATTTAACAAGAAGACCTTATAGAAATAAATGTCCTCATTTCCTCTTTATTTTATTTCCGTTTTATCGTTCATATGGATTATTCCAAGACCCGACTTAAATTCTTAGATAAATCTGAATGCGCACACGTGTATACCTAAGGCGTTTTTACAATTGTTCTTCTCAAAGATGTGAGAGTACGCGTTTCCCTATTACTATTTGTTATTGTGTTTTCCTCCTCTAAATATTCTCGTGGCAAAGTGACGGCCCATGGTTTAATAAAAGGCAGACATTTCTGGGTCGATCATTCTCAATTAAAATATCCTGTACAACACAAGAATCCTCAAGTATTGAAAAATAAGAACTAGAAAACATGATTGGTATCAATTATTGCCAATTATACTGTTACATGTTCAGGACTGATCGAAATATTTATAACGACATAGTCTAGGCATTCCTTGAGCATCACGGACTGAAATAAATTCGTGTTGAGAAAGTATGGTCTATTACTAACGTGAAGTCAGGGGTGACCCTTCCAAAAGGTAAACAGTACTGTGGTTAAGAAGGGGTCTGTGCTTACGTCAAGTAAGGGGTGGCATAACAAAATAGCAAATAGCACTGTGGTAAAGTACGGGTCAATGCTAATGTGAAGTCAAGGGAGGCTTTCGCAAATGCCAAACAGTACTATGGTAATGTACGGGGCGGTACTAACGTTAAGTTAAGAGTTGCATTACCTAATGGCATGCAGTACTGTGGTAATGCACTGGCCGGTACATAATTCTCGAACCCGCTTCTTCCAGTCCGGAAAATAGAAAATTATTGCAGAAATATAGCTTTTAACATTACACATAATTTTCCATTTCATGGAAAACATTAACCACATAAGGTAAAACAATTAGGCTGTTGAAACTACTCCAGAAATAAGTTCCAGGAATAAATATCACATACAATATATTTGTTTCTGACACTATATTTAAATACCAAATAGTTTGTTAACTACATTATTACATTATCAGATTATTGCACGACATAATAGCTATTCTATAGCAAGACTGAAGTGGAGACACATCACATATCAAAAATCAGTTTCCTGAAAATGCATTTCTATTGCTACTGTGAGATGCTATTGATGCATAATTATCCACGACGATCATATGACACTGTTATAATTTATAATTCTTGAATAATATTTTTTAAGGTGTGTAAAAAATACTATGAGCTACTTTTTCTATGTAACACGTTGTGACGTGATGATTTTATTTAATTAATGAGTTAAATGCCAATTTTGTCGTTAAAAAAGCAGGCATAATGTATTAAGTATCAGTATAAAAATCCCACTATATCCTTAATGTAAATGCCAATGTATGTTTTCCAAAAGAGAAACCTGACATTCATAGTCACAAGTAATCTCAGATTAAATTCAATTTTCGTTTACATATCTCGGATTAATTAAAGTTTGCAATTAATAGTCGTTCAAAAATCTCTAGTTCACTAATCTCTGTTTCATCTATCATTAAGTATGTAGTATATTTCTGTTAGAATTCTTAGTAAAATAATGTCTGATTATTTTGCTGAATAATCATCAATACATAAATACGGTCGGAAGCGTCTTTATTAAAGTTTTGATGACGTAATCTTCATGCAGTCTTCGGAGCACGTCATAGACTGTTGTATTTACTGTTTATCTACACTGTTTAGCAGTCACAATTTGTAGGCTGTAGGAGTCTTATGACTCAAATATATGCCTTACGGATGGATACAGAATATAGAAGAAATGGACGATAAAATAATTATATCAATGAAAGGGTTCTCGTATCCCACTATCTTAATAACTTTTAGCACCAGTGCCAACCTGTCCTAAGTTTTGCATAACGTCAGAAATTTCAAGGGCAAAGATGAAAGGAGAATGCAGGCATGCGCTAGAACAGTTAAACCTCTATATTAACAACAAAAGCGGAGAGATATATAAAAATATATAAATCTCCCATTAACGTATATATTGCATAAAAAATGATGAAAAATGGCCAGAACTAACTGAGAAACGACGTCATGAAAAACAATGATTTTTAAATATTTAAGTCATAAATGTTTTCAATGATGGCGGGATAAATTATTTTTTAAATTTAACTGATATTTTTAACTCATTTGTCTCTATCACAAGGTACGTGGAATGATTGTGCATTGTTTATTAACACGTGGAAAAATCGTCAAAATAAGGCCTGCAGCAGCAGCGCGCAATTTGGTCATAAATAAGAATTCCTCGTATATAAACAATTATGGTTATACAAGAAAAATTTAAACAAAAACAGGCAAAAAGACAGGAAGATAAGAAAGGTGAAATAACAATTTACAAAAGAGTAACAACAAAAATATCTGAAAAACTGGGATAAAGATTTGGTTAAATATTCCTACACAAAGCAAATGAACGTTTTTAAACAATAAGAAAATAGTATATTAAATGTAAACAAAGATATGGCACATATTTAAATACACTGCAAGCAACGCTGCAGCGCCGCTGGGTATATTATTTGTTTCAAAGCAAAGATTGTTGCAACAATGTCGTCCTGCAACTAATGACGAAAGTAATGCCATTTCCACCGAAAATTGAAAGAAAAACCTAAAAAAACATAAACTTTATTTCCTACACATGAGGATAAACATTTAAATATTAATGATCAATTTTCTCGAAAACCAAAAAGAAGGTTAATGTTCTTCAAACTTCGCTAAATAAAAATCCAAACGTCTGTCTCTAAGCTGAATGCAGCCGTGAAGGTGAATGTTTAATTCTTGTAAATGACGCTACTAACATTTGTTTTATTAATCGTTAACGTTATTTCACTCTCCGCTGCGTGGCGCTTACGGATCTATGGACTAATGGAAAATATTTTTTATCTAAAAAACCTCGAGAATTATTTAAACTCGCTAGAAAGACGAAACACAAATAATATTAACAATAGACACTATATATGTCAATGTGCCCACTTCGTGAGCATCACCAAGGCTCGTCAGAAAACCACGATCCTGCGGTCACGCAGTCTGTCCATGACCCGTAAAAACAATATATTCAATATTTATTTTTATTCAACGTTTGTAAACAAGAAGGCAATGTTTTTATGCAATCACCAAGAGAAAATCAATCTTAAGAAGGAAATAAAAAAATTATTTTCATAAAGTTTACCGTTTGGCCTTAAGAGGCCTTCCCAAATTTAATTACACGCTAGGCGAACATAATATTTTCCCCATTCCGAGCGAATTTTATAAAAAGTTTTACATTATTACTTACATACTCTATAATCTACCTCTTTGTGATCGTCATCAAAAATCGTCAAAAAACCACGATCCCGTGGACACACAAAGTGATTCCACTCCCCGTAAACATACTTTATTCAACATTTTTTTCTTCAAGGTTTATCAAATTTAAGACAATGTTTTTACGCAGAAACCTAGAACAAACCATTGCCAATAAGAAAATTTGTGAACATTTTCCTAGATGTTTACCGTGTGGCCACAATAGGTCATCCCGAATTTCCTTAAACGCTATGTTTAAATAACATTTTTCATAGTCCGAAAGGATTTTATAAAAATTAATTAATTAAAAAAGATTGTTGCTACAAAGTTGTGCAGTCTGAGGTGATAAACACAATGACTTTGCAACAGGAAATTGCAAGAAGAACTTCGAAATAAAATCACTTTAGTGCCTAAAAATGAGAATAAACAATTTATTGTTGTTGATAAATTTTCTCGAAAACCGGGTGATAGATATTCTATAAACTTCGCTTAATGAAAGACAACTCATCTAGCTCTAACGTGTGTATAACCGAACTAATGTGCCTACCTTGTCTGCGACGAGATATACATTTGTTTATTTGAACTTTAGCGTGATCACACTATCCGCCACATGGCGCTCAAAGGATGACTGAATAATGGAAAATATTTTTTAACTCAAAAACCAAGAAATTAATTTCATTCAAACTCTGTATGATTATGAAAGACAATAGTTAATTTTCCAAGGGACACACCATACATTTCACGCTGCCTTGTGGTGCTTGACGATTTAGGGAGTAATGGAAATTAATTTTTAACTCAAAAATGGTGAAAACAATTTCGTTCAAACAGGGTAATTAGACGAATCAGAAATTTTATTACGAGTTGACGATGTTCATTTCAATGTGCTCTTTACGTGAGCGTCCCCAAAGGTTGTCATAGAATCACGATAAACCACGATCCCGCGGCCATGAAGTCCATCCACGCCCCGTAAAAACATTATGTTTACCATAATTTTTCTTCAACCATTATTAACATTTTCGGCAATGTGATTGAGGAGGTGTATGACAAGGGCCTTCCTCAGGGGAATAAATGCAAGGTGCTCGACTAGCACTATTTGTTGTCTCTCGAACCACACCATGCTGTTCCCGTTGAGAATAGTTCGGCCACTAATTCAATACCCTTCGACGCTCACATCTACATCTACAAAAAACCCTGCAAGCAACCTCAAGGGTGTGTGGCAGGGGGTGAGTTGTCACCAACATGCATTACAATTTACCCTAAAGTTAGTGTAACCACGAATAATTATGCATTTGCATACATCGCTAATGTTTGTGTTGAGGAAAAGCCTTACAAGCATGCACTACACTACAGATATGCTCCCAATGTTCGAGGTTTTGCACCCAATGTTTGTTAGTATATACCAAAACTCTAATTTTCAACTACACATACGGACAGTGACTCAAGAGTTATGCAGAAGACATGCACGGCGTGCTTTACGTACTAGGTAGCCGATAAGATTGCAAGTATTAGGGAGTACTACTTCTACTAAAAGCTACACTACGTATCGAAAAAAACATAATTGAAAGTCACATTGGCTGCAGTTATGGTCCCTTATCTTTCGTGGGAAAAATGATATTTTAAATCTGTCCGTTCTCCAGTCGAGTTCCCAAATTTTATTGTCATGATCTGATCTACCGTAGTTTGTTGGATTTTGTAAAATATTATCAATGTTGCCATAGAATTAATCGGTTTGGATCTTACATAATAGATTGACTCTTAATATTAGTTGACGGTCAAAAAGCGCTTCCCATCCAAGTTGCTGCAAAAGGTCAGTAACACTAACGACATTATCATAACGGCCTTTAATGCATATGGCCGATCTTCGCTGCACGCGTTTAAACTAACTTTTCGGACCTACCTTAAAATGATCCCAAATACTTTCAGAATATTCCAAGTGGGGTCTAGCAAAGGGAAGTAGCTGATTTCCCTAACTGTATCGTCGCACTTACCAAGTACTCTTTTAACAAATCCGAAATAACGATTAGCTTGGCTGGTAATTTACCGAATATGTTTACTCAACGATAGATCATTAGTCAGTTTGACTTCGAGGCATTTAACCGCTTTTCCAGTATCTAATTTCTTATTATAAATGAAATCGATGTTATTAGAAGAAAGGTTTCTTAAAAAAAATCCATAACAACGTATTTCCTCATGATTTAATCTAGCTGCTACCCATCGCACCACTCCTGTATTGCCTCGAGGTCCTTAGTAAGCGCTTAATTGATTATCATTAAGGCTACACATTTCTCTGTACACCACAGCCTGGTCTGCATATAGTTTAAGCTTACTGTCAACTGTTTCACCGTCGGGTGTCCCACCCGAAGGTTTTTATTTGCGCGTAAAACGTATCCACGCAGCATATAGCTCTCAGCAGTGAGGCATAATTAAAATATAACTAATATCTAAGAAAGGGTTGGAGGGTCGAGACCAGTGGCCGGGGTAATAGCCGGGCGCCCCGTTAAGTAGGGTCCCAAATCGGAGGGACGAGAGCACCTGGGCCACTCCACCCAAAAAAGTGCTTCGCAGAGCGAGGTTTAAAATTTTCGCAAGCTACCCGTAGCACGGAAAACATTTTTCTTTCGTAGTCGCCGGCAGGAAAGGGTTAATAGTCTTTTAGAGTTTGAAAGGTGTTTCGACGTGGACGTATAAGGCTCTGTAATCATTGTCAAATCAGGGTGTCATTGCCACTATGACGTTGTAAGCTAGAGCATATAGTCTTCCATTCTTAAAATTGTTATTTGTGTTTATAAAACGTACAGGTACCGATAACTACCTAAATACCTAATTACCGATGTCTACAGCGGGATTCACATGCAGCCGTAATTTTTTTGGAACGTGGAAAATATTGAGAAATTATCAACGCAATAATAATCCTTATTCGATTAAAGAATGAGTGCTATCACATCGTTGGCAGATTCCTTCTCAAATTCAGAGAACGACATTAGGCAAAGATTTTCATTGAGGTGCTATAATTGAAACTGTTGCTAAAATTGGTTTTGTTTCTGTTGGCAGCATGTCAGATTATGGAAACCAGCGAATAAATAGCTGAATAGAATTGGAGCTTTAAGAAGATGATCAAAACACTTTGAACCATAATATCGTGAAAATTAGAACACGACAAAAGAATTGCGCTCTTACTTCATTTGGGGTAGATGTATTTTTCGTCTCCTGCAAATTTTCAAAAACAAACCATATGAACCCTTTTCGAAATTCGTGATTACAACTAACTAGTGTGAAATGAGAAAATGGTAAAAATGTTCCGGCATTCTAATCCAAACGGCAGAATGGTTTTTATCGTATTGCGAGTTTTGAAAGTTATTATTATTTGATTACTTTTAAAGGAATCTGTTACTAGCGATGATTCACCCAAATGGTTTTTGCTCTGCAGGAAGAAATTGGTATGGAACATAGGGTTAATATATTGGAATAGTTACATACTTTAGCACATCCGCTCGGCATGAAAGAAAAAATATAAAATGCCGTATTTATAGAAGAATTTTGAAAATAATGATATACTGCACGAGTTCAAACGAATTTGCCAGTCTTTTTATCTTCTTCAGTATAAGATATAGAGATTTATATCAATACAAAACACATTATAACAAGAGAATTCTATGTCATAGATGCTTAATAGAGAATTTGATACAATTGAAAAAAGTTGATTTGACATAAGGATTTTGTATATTTTGAATCTGACAAAGAATATCTAATCTTCTTAAGTAGTACATACAACATTTTATTACATCTATTTTAATGTGTAATATTGCAATGCTATGCCAAAATAAAGGATAATTGTTAATTTTACTTTCAATGACGTCGGTACATGATATTACTCTCTCGAATCGACTATTGATGCATAAGAGATTAAAGCTAATGCATTATAAATCGTAGACACACTAAAGTTAGTTTTTAGTGTAAAGCATGTTGGTGCTTACTCACCTCCTGCCCCACTCCATTGAGGGCGCTTGCAGTTACTCTGTAGTTGTAGAAGTACACTACAAAGACACCGTTCATAACTCTACTCTTGAAGCACAGTTCCTTACGTATCATATGATTTCTTGTCAATGTAAACACATTACCGAAAAACAATGGTTTTTATTAGGTAGGGTTAAGGATTTTCATGTCAGATTATGGAATATAAAAATGTACTTAAAAAGTGATGACACTTGTAAAGATTTTAACAAATCCCGACGGTCCAGGAGCATTAATTTTGGGGTCAGTGTTAGACTTTTTCGTCATCATCTGTCATAATGAAACGAAATGCAAAATGATTAAGACGTTTCCATTAGGATTATTCAACGGATTTTGGGGTAATATGGTTTAGTATTTGGAAATTCAGTCATTATTCGTAAATATACTCTATTTCAATTGAGTTTTAAGGCTGGAATCTGTTTGTGGCGCAAATGTCTTCATGGTATTTACATCAGGCACTTATTATGCCTTATTAAAATGTTACATTACTTTTCGGCGTTAGTTAATATGTGATGCTAATATGTAGAAATGTCATTATTTCCAGAGAAATAACTACATTTTGTTAGTTGAATTGGTTGGAAACGAATGATGTAACTAGTCATAATCACGATTTACTTTAAAGCATAATGCTATATTAATAATGACACTCTTTTTCTAAAGTCCTTGAGTGCCTTGACTGAGAAGGAAGCGTCACATTACTCCAAATGAATGTAAACAGTGTTTCCACATATGCACATTGATGCATTATTAGAATACTATTTGACAGAAGTAGCAGGTTATGCAATTGAGACATTTCAAGTAACGCAGTTCATTCAATACCTTTCGTATATTAAGTAAAAAAGATAAATTATTATTTTTATAATAAATATTGTTAATAAAATGATAATTATCTGAATTTTCGTTGTACTTTGGGCTTTGGTCACCTATGGGCTTACCTTGAAGTCAAAGTGCAGGACTTTTGATGCTAAATTAATTACATGAATAAATCCCTATTGCCTGGACAATAGCAGGAGTTATTACCACCACGATATCGTCAATTGACACTTTCTGGGTTGGTCTTTTAATCGGCGTGACCAGGGAACGTTGTTTACGTCATCTGTATATCTCCTTTTGGAATATCGTCCGGCCGGTCCTCTTTTGTTTATCTTTAGTCTAAGGCAGACTCTAATGAGCACCACGCGGCCGTGAAGTTTTATGTTTTCTGATCCTCGGGAGAGAAAGATACTCTCGCAATGATGATGATGAGGAAAAATTATTACTACAAGGACGAGCGACGTCATATGGGAACAACTTATAAAAAAGTACATACGAGTGGTCTTCTTTCTTAAATGAAAATGAAGGTGAAATATGACTTGGCTTTTTTAAACTCGCATTCCCATTGTCACATCCGTCTTTACGTCAGTTTAGAGATGGTAATGTGAATGCAGGTTAGTTATAGCCGCCATTTTAACTTTATCGCTAAACCCTATGTAGTATATACAAGGAAAACGAATGGCGAAATGGCCAGGTTCGAGGAAGGCGGGGAATGGAATTGTTTGCGAGAGTCCTTGGTTTTCATGCACGTCATTGACACAGGGACGCACCGTGATGATGGGAGCAGTTTATCGACCGCCAGGACTAGGTCCGTCATGTTCTGTGAAACCAGGGGCACCTCGTGGAGGATGTGGCTCTTCACCACGCATGACGGTCTTGGTGTGCGATGGTCACCACCACACACCCTGGGATCACACATCCCTCACCCCCACGATTTGTATTAAATCACAGGTCTATGGGATTACAATAAAAAATATTGCATAACATTCTCGAGCCTACGATATTAAGGCAAGTACGCATGCAATATCAGAAGTTGGTACGTATTAGTCTCACCATTACCCATAGTAAAATTCACCATTAAAACATATCATTTGATACGACCATTACCCGAACATAAGCCTCGTCAAATTCTCAGGTGCCATAGTGAACTGCAATTAAAACAAAGTACCAACAATTTGTTTACCTCTGCACTGAGTTTAATCAATTCGTTCTACTCTGAACAAATAATCTACACCAAAAGGGTGTTTAGTATTTACAAGTAAGAATAAAAACCTAAATAGTTTTGTTCGATTATGAAACAAAAAATATAAAAATACTACCTTTGGTTCGCGAGTGCAAACATGAAACTAATTTAAGGGCGAGTCCCTTGAAAATTAAAGAAGATATCTTCTAGTAAAAATAAATGAGAAATCATTGTTAATTTAATTCCATTGCGCGTTTTGATGTTTTCTAATTTACGCCTTTACTCGATTTTTAGTGCCTAAAAATTGGTGATCTTGGCGGAATCTGGAGCGTTTCCATGGGGTTTTTACTACGTTTCTTCTATTGATGAGTTGAAAGATGGTTGGCAGGAGAGGTGGATTGTCTGTGGCGATTTGTTTGGGTGGTGGAGTCAGTTAGGTTATTCTCTGTTAAATAATTTCCAGTTAGAGAGACGTTCCTTATTCTTACTGCTTAATAACCTCAGGAGTAATGTTAGGAGGTATGTACGGTTAGCCAGAGCCGGATCCGAAGAGACCTCATCGTGAGATAACAAAAAGACTTGGATTCCGTCCTTCAGTCAAAAATCGCAAAATTTAAACTCAGTGCAAGAGATGCGAAACATATGTATGAAAGGATCATTCATATGTCACGTGAACTGCATGTTCAGTTGTCGAAAATGAAGGAGAATCATAATTTTTTACACGTATTTCTCTTCACAACAAACGTGGGATTGTGCACAGATATGTGCCGATATACTTATTAAGAATGGGAAGTAACGTATTTAACTTCATTTTATTTGGCTTTATTTTACATACATAACTATTTTGACCAAAAAACGCTGTAATTTACTTCGCGCCCGCATTGCGAGGAATCGACCATAACACGGCCCATTGTGGGACAAGGGAAAACAAGACTAACACTAGGTTATTAATAATTGTTGAGTTGATGTCATTCCGCTGGCACGCATTGATTTCACAATTAGAACCTGTTTTTAGATCGCCTAGAAGGATATGAAGGACTCAGGGCCATAATTCGCAGCGGCAAATAATATGCTAAGTTCGCAGGTGAACTATCGCTTGGACAGAAATTGCATTTTCATCTATTTTACAGTATTTTTTTTAATATTACGTTACATATAAGACCCATCAAAACAGAACAGAATTTCGTAAACAAATCGAATTATTTTTAATAGATGCATCACAAGAATTTACACATCCCTTAAAAACTTAGGTAATCTGCAACAGAATTAAAACAGTTCTCCAAAATATTTAGTTTTAGATTGTATTTAAATTTTCCTTGCATAAATGAACACAGAAAGGTCGGGAGTTGGTTGCCTACCGAGAAGGCCAGCGAGCGGTCCATTGACCGATGGGCGCTTTTTAAATGGTTAGTCTTGATCTCTATGCATTTTAATGTCACTAATTAATATTGTTTAATATTATAAGTGTTTTTCACTCATCATTTTGACCCTTTATGGTTTTCCAAAGTGACTATGATCTTACTTGTGATGAGTTTTCCGTTTTTCAAGGTAGTAACAGACGTCAGTAATAACAACTCAGAATCAATCTTAAAAAACTTTATCACGCTATAGGTACATACAACTGGCTTACTGGACACAATGAAATTTAAAAATGTAAAACTGATTTTTAAGAAAAAAGTCATTTTATGAAAAAAGAATATTCTTCTGACAAAACACTTTACGATGAAAAATCGGATGTTTTGGAGAACAAGTCAAATTTGTGGGTGAGTGCAAATATCACCCTTTACGGGAAGTAGTACGCTATAAACCTTATACTAATTATCATATGTTGTTTTTCGATACAATAATAAATATGCGATAAAAAATAAAATGAAATATCTTGCTATGCTTTTTTCAGAGAGAAAAAAAAAGAATCACGTACAGAAAACATTAGTTTTCATCTCCTTGCGATAACCTGCTTATTGCGATTTGCTCAAATATTTATTTTACAAATACCAGACCTAAAATAAAATGTTTTCCATTGTTTAGATAACAGAACAACCTTTTTTTCTTTATTTTTAACAAACAAGCAGGCTTTAGGAAAAGGCTCTTGAGGAGAATGACATGTTGCAGTAGCTCACTGAAGGAAATAAAAATCCTGGAGAGACTCTTCCGAAATGATTATTTCTAAGCATTCTCTGAGATTGACGAAGCAAAGGAAGTAAGTGTTAAGGGTTTTGAAGGAAATATTTCCACTGTCCACAAAGCAGTACTAACAAAGATTATATACACAGGAAAGATGGCCGACTGCCTTTTTATTAAAAAGCTCTACATATCGATTTTTGTCACAGCTGAACTTACGACTGTATTCTCTAGGACTTTGCAAGAGCGATAGATGTGAGAGATATCGGGTAGGGGTACTTCGATGGTTGTTCCTTATAACCGCTTTTGAATATAAAGATGACATTTGCAATTCTCCATTCGTTTTATTCATTCTAAATGCATCATGGGCATCACCACACGTCACCAAACTCAAATCGTCCAATGTTTACACGCTTGTAGTGCAAAAATTAATACATTCACATTAAATCCTCAGAGGCCAAAATAATTATGTGACGTAAATACCGAAACAGAATCACACTCATAGTCTATGTTTTTTAATGAATTCTCTAAAAGCTACTACCGAAATCTTATCTTACCTTTTAAAAATCTAAAGGTATCAAAAAAATCTAGTTGTAGTCTACTTATAAAAAGTTACTTCGCAAAATGTTTAATAACAGAAATATTGCCATTCCCTTCTTCATTGAACTTGGGGGAAATTATATTATTTTATACCAGTGAATAAGAAAACTTATTTAATCACCAATAACATTTTTCACAAGTAGCGATTATGTCAAATAAAAGTTTCCGAACTTTAATCATTTCTGTCACGAACCAAGACGTTTGATTGAGCATTGCATAATAAGTCTATATTAGGCGAAATGACTTTGTAGAATTGGCACATAATGGAATGACGAGACAATTGGTAATTTCCACACTTTTCATTTTTCACTGAACGGTTTTGATGTTTTAGTACATCAACATCAGAGTTACAACATCCTAACCGAGATGTTTTAACTAAGGCGTTGTTATAACTTAGATGATAATGTACAAAAACATCGGAACCAAGGCAGAGAAAAATTAAAAGTACGGTTATTACCAAGTGTCTTGTCATTCCAGTGTATGGTTGTTTTGGTACCATATTGTTTGTGTTTCGATTAAAATAATAAGTTCTTTTACAATAAATATGTTCCATTTATTTACAAATCCCGCAGACTTTACGTCTACGCGCAGAAAAAGAATTGTACTTTTCCGACTTATTTGAAATCTGCACGATATGCCGCGTTTCTCTCATGACGCCACTAGCGGAGAAAGGTTGAACTCGGTGTATACCGTCAATTTGTTCGCCATATACACGTTGAGTGAGTACCCCGCGATGTCTACGCAAGATTTAAAAGGTAATTTTGCATATATGAATTGGATTACGAACGAATGTATTACAATTTGGAGTGTTATTCATTGGTAATATGAAAGCAATTCCGTTTCTTCTTCAAAATTGGCATCGAATCTTGGCATCGCCTCGGCAATTAGAGTGGAAATCTGTAACTAATCGAAAAGAGAAACACAGGCGAAATATTTACGCAAGTTAAAAACCAAACAATTTTTACCTGGCCAATTACAATATGTTGCCGGACAGAAATTATTTATTTAATTAGAAGGACAAATTTGAGTGCATGTCACCGAAAAAGTTTCGGATAGTCACTTCTTACACGCGTGTCATAGTTTAGCCATTACTGTCAGAAATGTCACATTTTGAACAATGAAATGAAATTTTTAGGAAAATTTAGGAAATCCTACATAGATCAGATCATGGGAATAAAATAATGGAACTAGACTGCAGAACGGACAGATTTAAAATGTCATTTTTCCCACGGACTATAAGGGACCGTGAGACTTTTATCTAGGTTTGTCGATCGGTAGTGTAACTCTTAGTAGTAGGAGTACTCCCTAAAACTTGAATCCTTATCTGTTACCTGGTACTAGCAGCACGCCGTGCATGGATTCCACATAAGTATTGAGTCTCTCTTCATTTGTGTTGTTGAAAATACATACATACTCTCTGTTGTGATAATATCCGTAGTGCAGTTGCGCATGCTTGTGAGGCTTCGCCTCGTGAAAAGCATTAATGATTTATGCTAATGCATAATTAGTCGTAGTTACACTAACTTTAGGGTATAGTGTAATGCATGTCGTGGAATACTGACCCCCTGCACCACACTCCTGAGGTGGCTTGCAGGGTATTTTGTAGATGTCCTAGGATCTTTCAATGTATCGAGTCCATAGCAGAGGAACATTGAATAGTTAAAAGTGGGCGATTCAAAAAGGGGAGAATGCGAAGATTTTGATATAATTTTAAGCACTTCTTCAACTTTCGAGCATTTTTCATGTCCTCTTTACATCCTCCTCTAACTAGCTTTGTTAGGTTTGGATGCTGAACCGGGCCCTGGCAAGTTGGTCGTAGTCATCTCATCTGCTATGCAGACGGAGACCTCCTGAAGGTTGTCCTGCCGTTGAACAATATTGATGAAGTAATAAATATTTTCATGGTTTATTGGGCATAATCTCTTATCTAAATTTCAGATTTTCTGCTCGAGATGACTACCTACAACTTTTTGAAAATATTATTTTATTCATCTCCATATATGAATTATGGCCAAAGCTTATGAACGGTTTATGTGGGTTACTACTATGCACGGAAATGAAATGTCCATTGAAAATTACAACCTTTTTTTAGTGAAGGAAAATACAACTGCATAACCTCATGTGGTGTGTAATAGTTCACTCAGTAAAAGGTAATTACATAATATTGAAAGTTTAATTTTGATAAATCTACAAACTACTAAAATATAATTCAAAAACACGGTTTTTATGGGTTACTACTTTGCACGGTATTACTTTATGAAAGAAGGAATTCTTTTTTGTACTAGTTGCTTCGAATTTATTCTTGTGTCGGTGCAATGGAACAATGTGTTTGTATATTTTATTACGTATCTACTATTCTTTAACAAGTGAAATTTATTGCATAATCGAAATAATGTTTTTTTATCTGTAGATGTCGAAAAATTTAGAGAAGGAATGAGAAAGAATAATTAAACATTTGAATGAATCCTCCGATGAACATTTTACTGACACGGACGATATTTATTTAGATGATTTCGGTGAATATGAACTATACACCGAAACATATGAAGAGGCTGACATTTCGGAAATGAACTGTCCATTGAAAATTACAATGTTGTATTGGGGAAGGAAAACACAACTACATGGAGAAAAAAGGAACTGCGCCCCAATGCAAGAACGCCAAAACGGAATATAATTTCCAAAAGTACTGATTTCAAAGATCAAGAAGAAAATATCAAGATCCCTATTGATTACTTTCGTTTTCTTTAGATAGGCAAATGGTAAATACAATTATTTGTATGCACAAGTATTCAAATTCAACTCGTAGGTGTACTGTATTTGCGTGCGAGAGATACCAGCCCAACTGACGAGGAAGAAATTGAATGTTTCAAAGGGCTTCTGCTCTTCGAGGGAACAAATAGATCTGCGCGACTAAGTATAAAGGATTTATGGGATCGAGGTGACTTGGGTGTTGGTATATTTTACGTGTGCAAGAATTATCAAAGATTCAAATTTCTTTTGCGGTGCCTCACATTTTATGATATAATAAGTAGGGTAGAAAGAAAAAGTATACACAAATTATCTCCGATTCACCAATGTTTTGGAATGCTGGTGAGAAAGTTTCAAGATAACTATGCCATATCGGAGTACACCACGGTAGACGAGCAATTGGTCGGCTTTAGGGGAAGATCTTCATTCAGACAAATAAGCTTGCAAAAATGGCCTCCAAATATTGGCATTGGTTGACGATAATGTATTCTATACTTTCAATTTGAAGGTATATGCCGGGAGTCAACTCGAAAGACCCGACAAAGTAGACAATACCTACTCCTAAAGAGGTGGTGAAGAGCCCTAGTGGAACCAAATTTAAGTACGTGGAGAAATATCACGGCTGAATATTGGGTGTTCCCCTTGCAGAGGATTTGTTACAAAGTAAATTCACACTGTTGGGAACTCTGAAAAAAATGTAATTGCCACCTCAGATGGTTTGCGTAAAACAGAGGGACGAGAGTAAAAGTCCCTTTAGATTTAGAAAGAGCATGACTATCATATCTTATATTCCCAAAAAAGGTAAAAATGTAATTTTTTGACAACGATGCATAGCAGTATTAGCATAGAGGGGTCCACAGGTGACCAGAAGAAACCAGAGATAATATCTTTTTATAACCTTACTAATGGCGGTGTTGACCCAGTGGATGAGATGCGTGTTACATATTATGTTTCAAGAAGCACACAATATATCCAATGGTGTTTTTTCCACTTGATAAACGTGGCAAGCATGAGGTTTTTTGTTATATACAATAACGTAAGTCCAAGAAGCAAAATGTATAGATTAAAATTCCTACGATAAATTGCGAGGGAATTGACAAAGTCATTAATGAGAAGATCGTAAATGAAAATTGTCCCAAAGAAACTAAAAAGAAAGACGGATTATTTCAGTGATTCATCAACGTGTTTAAGTGCAAAGTAAAAGAGAAAATGAAAAAATGGTAGATGTTTTGTATGTCCGAGGAATAAAAACAATAAGACATAAATATTCTGTTGCTCGTGCGGTAAGTGGATGTAAGTGCGCGAAACATATGATGAATATTTGCTACTGTTGCAATCACAAAAGATCATTGATCATCTAAGGATCATAGAAGTTAAAAATAAAGTGTCACAAGTTCAATTTGTGGTTTATTTTTTTTGAAATCTGGACGATGTATTTTTGATAAGTTATGGCAAAATTTGTGAGTGCGAGGTGACAATGGACTTCGGTGCCTATGTCATAATAAAAGTATTATCAGTAGGTCATATTCAAAACTCTGATAAAGTAATTTACGTAAGAGACAGAGGCAGATCCGAGCATAAATTTTGAGGGGGATCCCCCCCAAATTAGCAATCAGCAACTTAAGTATAATCTAAATTTCCGGGCGGATGTTGAAAACAAGGAGATTCTCGGGTGGTACACCGGGTCGCAGTGTTCATTGAAGCAGACGTTTCAACACTCTAATTGAGCATCACCCTCAGAGCAGAGGTAACTCTCCTTTGGCCTGAGAACGCGGCTCGATTAGTGATGAAACGTCGGTTACAACGAACATTGTGACCCGGTGTACCAATCGAGAAGCTCCTCATACACTCAGCAAAATATACATTGTTGAGCCCCATTACGCCTCGGAACATAGCCTCAGCAATAATATTTTCTCGTGGATTTGGAAGTGGGAATTTTTCCAATGCCCCCCTTGAATCCGCCACCGGTTAGAGATGACGAGTTAGAATGATCAACTCCTCATTCTCAGCATAAAAACTACAATTAAAAACATAGATTTAAATTACATTAATGGTTTTTACAAATAAAATATTGTGTTTCATTCTGAAACAAAAATGTACATGGGGGTGTCAGAAGCACCCCGCACGAGTAACCTTGATCGAAAAACGCGCGCAAGTAACTCTGGGTGAAAGAAATTATTTAATAAATTGAAACAAAGCTCTTAAGTTGTGTTCCTACGGCTTATAACAATTTTTATGTTTGTATTGTAAAATAACTAATTAAAATCTTGCAAATACTTGACAATACACTTAAAGTATAGTTATATTAGATAAAATTATATAAACGGATGGTCCTACGAAGGTAAAGACGAGTTAAAAATCCTTTTTGAGATAATATCATGTGTGAATAAAAGTTTTAGTTTTCAAAACTATCAATTGTACGCCTTTGTGGTGAAGGCTTCTTTAAGAAAAAGAAGGCAGTCAATGTGTTCAATAACCATCAAAACATTTGGTTATTAATTATAAGTTTATTTTATTCAACCTTGCTAACTATATGCTTCATGACATGCAACTCGCGAAGCACCAAATATTTAAGTCGCCTATTTTGTGTATATTTCACACATTTTATTATAAATTGCATCAGAATAGATTTATAGGTTAAGTTATCCGTTGAGTTTGCTTAGAATATCAAGTTCAAAAATATCTAAAGTGGCTTAGCATTACACATAAAAGTTATAGGGCTAAATATTATTTTCCACCAGAAAAAAACTGTACCGATTTTTTAAACCAATTTTGCATTAAAACGTATTTTTAGTGAACCGTATCTCTAATGAATTGCTTTTTTACTGAACCACGTATTTTGTCATCCAAAAGTTTTTTTGCCAACAATATTATCAAAAAACCTGCTTTTTGAAGGGGAGTTTTTCCTTAAAGAAGATAATTCTTAATAACGCGGCTATGCTTTCCTAAACTGAACATAAAAATGTGAGATTGTTTGCGAGAGTCCATGGTTTTCCTGCGAGGCCTGGGCGTACGTTTTAATTGTATTTTCTTTGTGTCAAAAAAAGAGCCTAAATATGTTGATCGGCCGAATTCGAACCTGCCGCATGAACTGCAATGAAATTCACGTTATTGATAAATGAAAACAATGTATAATATCAACAGATATTTATTTCTTTAGCACGACGCGTTTCTTTGTTAAAACAACATTAGTAGGTACCTTCATTAGCCTTGATGTAAATGCTGTTGTAACAACAATACGCGTCGTGGTAATTGAATAACTTATTCCTGGTACATGAAAAGCTTCGTAGAGGCATAGCGACTGGTGTCTGCACACGAGCAAATCTCTCCACTTAAAGCCTGATGTACGTGCTTCCTGAGAGCTGATATGATGTATATAGAGGCTGATTTCTTTCGCATGTGGTTCATTGTTATCTGCATTTCTTAGCCGACATTTCCTTTCTCTTTCATCATGGAAACGATTACGAGGGGAAACTCTCACGCCTTATGTTTCCTTTGGAGGCTTTTTTTTTCTGCCCTGGGACCGTCTCTTCGCTGAATCACTCTATAATTGGTCTTGAATTCTAGCTCAGTTGAGTTGTCCGAAAAGCAACTGCAAGACGCTCTGCAAGAGACGGGTGAATTCAGTTCAGGTACAGTTTCCCAAGATTCCATTGGATACAATTTGGATTCCTGATCCTTGGAGAAAGAGGAAAACTTTATCAGTTAACATTTAATGTCAAGAAAATAATTGGGAAGAGATCGATAGTGCTCATCCTCCTTTGCCTTTCACGTGTGATTTACTTGGTAAATAAATAGTTCTGGTTAAGTGTCCCGAAAAACTTTGAGTTATTTTTTGATTACGATTTTATTTCAATTAACGTTGCTCAAATACACTGAAAGGAATGACGAGTATTGGAAAATCGCAATGGATAACCCTCAAACACGAAAATGGAATGCAAGAGATTGACAAACCAGCAAGAAAATTGGAAACTGGATGTCGCCAGGCGAAAGTGTGTAATGTGTAAAGGAACGAAGAGGCAAGCAACATACAGGAGTAAAAACTACCCAGGACAACCGTCACTGTGCCTAGACCCCTGCTTCAAGCTATACCACACTAAGGTTAATTACCAACCACCGAATATTTATAAAAGGATAAAGGAAATGGCTTGGCAAAATGCAAGTAAGAATTTATAATAATATAGCTGAAATCACTCTCCGTACAAATGTTTTGTTATAACTGAAGAGCAATTGTTACGCTAAGAATTTTCCGTCTAAGTCTAAAGTTTATCTTCAATTCCTTCCCAATGAAAGCACCCTTGGCAATTAAAATACCTCCGATTAAAGTTTCCCCAAAAGCATGCAATTGAGTGGACGCATATGCTGCGTCACATACTCTTGAGTGGTTAAAACGGAGGAATTTTTTTCTAAACTGAACCGTGATATTTTAGCATGTTTGGAGTTGCCAATGGTTTTTTTATATAAGCCTGGGTTAACATTTATATTGACTTTTTTAAGTGTCAAACAATGCTCCTACATGCCCGTTTTTTTGTTTCGATAAACATCCCAGTAACATCATCAAAGAAGCAAAATGCTGTTGTATTAGTTACATGTTGAGCTGTATTTTATCAATTACTGGAAGGGTGCTTTGAAAATAAAGAAAAAAATTATTTTTTAATTCAAAGCCCGGCACGTTTTTTGCCAGCATGAACTTAAATTATAAGTAGCGATTTTTTTAAGATCATTATATAAACCACTATTGCCAGAACCCAAAAGTTTAGCAAATTATGCAGGAATCGTGACGCAATGAGGAAACAAGTGACCATGGAGACTGAGAAATTTAAATACCGTCATAGGAATTTAAAAAGATAATTTAAGTAAGAAATTTGTGAAATATTAATTTATTAAAAGATTATTATGTCCATATGAATTTAAAAATATTGTTGAAATAATGCAGCCCGCATACCACCCGAAAATGTCTGGCAACAGTATGGTCTTAAATAACATTTTGCCTTAGGTAGCCGTATTTTCTTTAAATATGCCATCATTTAAAATAATATTCATTTAAACACATCTCAATTACACTTTGGAATAAAATGGTTTTCGGATAGAACATACAATGTTATACATTAATATTCAATATCAATATGTTAAAATTTCGTTTTCATTATGCGCATGTAATATTAGATAATGCTTATCCATGCCTTCATTGCGGATATGAATTTTCAGGCTACCATCAACATTGGCCTTATGCTCTCACATCTTGCGTGTGGCAGGGGTAGACATAGACCTTCAAACAATGGTCCTTCCTCCACAAAGTCTCCCACAACCATTAGCATAGGTTTAGTGTAATTGCTACTGCACTAACTTGAAGGATTATGAAATCTTTCTTATTCGTCTCAATGGTCGGCAAAACCGAATTAAATGAGATATACACAAAATCCCGTTCAGATACGTATGAGACAATCTGGGCGATTACTTACTCTGCACACTAGCGGCTAATTATTTGTAATACGTCAGTCATGCGGACCACTTATGACACAGGTAAGTTCACAGGCGTGGTCGCCAGCCAGTCTGGCTGCGAGCAGACACGGGGAGGGAGGCGGCGCACAGTGGTATGAAATCGAAAATCGCCGGACAAAAGTCCAAAATAGCTTTTTTTGCGATAGAAACTTGAAACTTTGCACAAGTACTCACAAATGTTTGTGCATCGTGAAATGGCAAGTCATTTTATATAGGTTGCTCCCGTTTCTTAGATACTAAGTCTTAAACACGATCAAATTTACAAAATAGCTCTCGCTTTAGTTTTTCTTCGAAAATCTTCAAAGTTAAACATATGCCGTTGAAGTAGATGGATTTCAATGAAATAAAAAACGTTACAATATGTTAATGTTGTATTTTTCCTGTGCTTTGCATGAATGTAAGGGATTTTTGTCGATATTTGTGTGCTATTACGTCACAAAATGGCGGACGCTTTTTTCACTCAAAATTTGACATAAAGCAGTCAATAACTTTATTTAAACAAAAATGTAACTCGAGATATTTGCACAGTGTGTTAGTAAAACTCATTTTTAAGAGTATTATGCAAACATCTTAGAAAAAAGTTTGCGATATTTGAAGTAATAGCGATATTTCGATCGCGCGCCTCGACCTGTCTCTGCGCAGCGGGGCTCGTAAATACCGTGGCTCCGTTGAACTTCATCGGTTCTGTGGACCTCAAATGTTCGAATTGTACGTTTCTAAGCTAAACACGTTGTGGCTGATATCCAAATGTTGTACACTGAAGATATTTCGAGGGTGTGGTAACGAGCGAATGGATCAGTAAACGTGTAACTGTAGTAAATTTATCGTTTCTTTTTCTTATGTACACTTTTGTACACGGATCAAGCTGAAAATTATGAACGTCTTTCACCTATTTCCGTCATTGGTATTTCCAGATGGGTACATCTACGATTAACCCCATTCTTTCCCTGAAGGCTCTCTGTATCATTGCCTTTTTCTTGGAAAGTTGGGTTTTTAGACAACCACGAGCCTACAAAAATATTCCAAAGTTGTGTATCTCTCTACGTCATGTCGCCGGTTGAAATCAATCAAATTTTTCAGTTTTGATGTTTACTCACCTGCCATTGCTTAAACTCCAATCGATAAGATATATGCAAAAGGCGCTCAAAGTCCCTTATATAACAATGCAACGTAGATATACCAAATGAATAGTTTTCCACATTTGCCGGTTTACCTTTCATGGCTTTTAAATCATTCATCTCCGATGTTTTTGCTCCGCAGATATAGCACCTCATACTGGCACCATCGGTCAATGCATTGGATACCTATAAGAATCGTTTGCCATAAGTTTGTAAAGTCACATTAATTCCTTTCCAAAGCCAAATTAAATTCAATTTTTCTTATCATAAGCATACTTGCAGACTTACTTTTCCATTTATCATTGTGAGAAGCAAACTGAAGGTGACAGAATAGCTCCCAAAATTGCATTTCTCTAATGCATCAATCTGCCTTTGAATGTGGTCTCTTTCCGCCTTAGCAACCTCCTTGGTTTCTTTGAGCCATTGAAGGCGGATGGGCCGACAAAATCTTGTAGGTGACGGACGAGGATTTGCCCAGATAATCTCACCTGAATTGGTGTTATTATTATTATTTCCCATCCTTATTCTTATTTCAATAGCCAAAGACAAACTAGATGCACTTAAATCTCTCACCTGTAGCGTCATTTCACAAACGAAGTGGTACGAGGGAGCTCACGAATAAGAATTCATCAGATGATTCCGCTTGTTCCCACTTCTGCTAGTATTGGGCATGGCCCGAGCTTCCATCAAATCCGTACTTGCATATAAATGTGCATTGTACGTCATTGTTTGATGCTTGTGCAGTGGAAAAGGATGCCAGTACCCGCGACACTGTATGATTTAGTAGAGTTTGAAGATTCACTTCACACGTATTCTCCGTAATGATTATCCCTTCTGGATATGCCGCGCCTTTTACTTTTAATACTCTGTCATAACTGGGATAGAGCTAATGTCCGTAACTAAGTGCGGAGGTTCGTAGAGTATTATACTGACTCTTAGTCAACCCCGTAGAGATGATTAAAGACAGACCGTCCTCAGGCGACATCTCTGTCTGGAAATTTTCAGCTTTCCTCCATTTCGAGAGAACTCTCCTAGCCCTCCTAGAAGTGGTTGTTGTTACTTCTGTTATTAACTGATCAGCTACAATATCACCTTCTTCCCTTAAAATAAGAGAGGTTGCCAATGCGAGCTCAGAGGCTGAGGAAGAAGTCTTAATATTTTGGACTTTTCTTCTTTTTGACCTGTCAGATGCTGTACTAAACTCTTTTTCTGGCCTTCCCATTGTACCTGATATTGTAAAAGTTTACATATTTATAGCCCAAAATTTAACAAATGTATGCACTTGCAACAAATCATGACCACAAAAGAACATTATCGGAGAACACATACCAATCACTGTAGAAGTACTTGGTAAATACTGACGAATAGTTTCAGGAAAATCGATTGAATCAGCGAGCCATGCATAATTTTCCTTCAAAAATCTCTTGTCACTTCGGGAACACTTTGCCCACCTCTTGAGATAAGGCACTAAAAATTTTATCCTAATGAAATCGCGGAGGCTTTTGACAGCGTCTTCAATATGTATTATATTTCGAGAAAAAAATCCACTAAATAAGTTTTTTTGTCGGATAAAGATTTTCCCTTAATCTCCATCATTTTTTCATGGAGCTCAAGACGCGTGACACGATTGAAAGGCATTTCAACGAAGGACAAAGAAGAAACCTAATTAGGAGACGATTGCTGAATAAGATATGAGCATACTTTCTCATCACAATTACCAAATAGTACTAGCGGTTCAAGTAACACAGAAAATATCTAACAAAATACAGTAAAAGACACATGAGGACCCTGCGACGAATAAACGCGGGGAAATAACTAGATAAAAAGAAAAATCGAAATGACATCGCTTACCTTGAAATAAAAGAGGACTATTGGGTAAATGGAAACCACCGTTGTACGGCAAGAGGAAATAATACCGGAAATTATTTCTATATTTCCAGAACAAAATCACACAATATCCAGGACTTTCAGAATCTCACCAGAGGAAAGCACTTCACTCCTTCACATTTTCCAGACTAGAACTGCATGAAAACATGCATTTCTGAAAGGGAAAGGCAAAATCCTAGTGGAAATACCCGTTAAATACCGTTATAGAGGGAGCGCGTCATAAAACGGCCCTTTTTCGCGGGACCCTCGTGGAGTGAGGGAGGGCGAGCACCTCGGAAGGGACGGAATGCAAAGAAAGAATTCTATAGACAGCCTTCTCTCTAAACCATATTGGGTACCTGTGGAATATGCATACGCACTCAAGAGGTGAAAGACGTTCATAATTTTCAGCTTGATCCGTGTACAAAAGTGTACATAAGAAAAAGAAACGACAAATTTACCACAGTTACACGCTTACTGATCCATTCGCTCCTTACCACACCCTCGAAATATCTTCAGTGTACAACATTTGGATATCAGCCACAACGTGTTTAGCTTAGAAACGTACAATTCGAACATTTGAGGTCCACAGAACCGATGAAGTTCAACGGAGCCACGGTATTTACGAGCCCCGCCGCGCAGAGACAGGTCGAGGCGCGCGATCGAAATATCGCTATTACTTCAAATATCGCAAACTTTTTTCTAGGATGTTTGCATAATACTCTTAAAAATGAGTTTGACTAACACACTGTGCAAATATCTCGAGTTACATTTTTGTTTAAATAAAGTTATTGACTGCTTTATGTCAAATTTTGAGTGAAAAAATCGTCCGCCATTTTGTGACGTAATAGCACACAAATATCGACAAAAATCCCTTAAATTCATGCAAGGCACGGGAAAAATACAACATTAACATATTGTAACGTTTTTTATTTCATTGAAATCCATCTACTTCAACGGCATATGTTTAACTTTGAAGATTTTCGAAGAAAAACTAAAGCGAGAGCTATTTTGGAAATTTGATCGTGTTTAAGCCTTAATATCTAAGAAACGGGTGAAACCTATATAAAATGACTTGCCATTTCATGATGCACAAACATTTGTGAGTACTTGTGCAAAGTTTCAAGTTTCTATCGCAAAAAAAAGCTATTTTGGACTTTTGTCCGGCGATTTTCGATTTCATACCACTGTGCGGCGGCGTGAAAGCCTAGCAGCGAACGATCATCGGTGTTTCAGAACCACTTCCCCGGTGCATCTGTTTTTAAATTCTGAACCGGCCTGCCGGTTTTGAAAAATAATGAAACCTCTGAACCGTTGCTCCGGAAAACCACCCAGCCCTAAGCACTGCCATTGATGACGTAAATTGCTTATTCTGAATGGACAAGCTCTCTAAGAATACACTGTATTGCCAGATTTTGAAATTAAAGAAGGTGGGTGCATTATGGTGGAGACAATCACTAAAAAGCACATAGAAGTAGAATTAAGTTCATTTCCAATATTTTAATAAAACATATTTGTGCGAGAAAGCTTAAATATTGCGCCAGTAAAATCCTTGAAATGTATCTTGTAATATAAAGGTGTGCTTTTCTTAGAAGTCTGCGAGTATAAGGTAGGTACATCCAGATTTGTTCTCAAATCTTTTAAGTATTGACCTCAAACCTCGAATAATCGAAGTCAACCAATAAATCCTGCGTCTTAATTCGACATAAATGCATCTGTTGGTGACGAGGAACTCAGCATGGCGGTATGACGAGGGCAATACTACATTAAATATATTTTTATATTCAACATTAATTAATACAAATTTTGACTTCAGTTATGGGCACAGTATTCGTAATTTGGGTGAAAACTACATATGCATATGTTTATTTCGAATGTTATTCCCGGCAAGACCCCAAGATATTTATAAGCAAAGAGTTTAATAATATAAAATGTGTTTTTTCATGTAAAGAAGAAAATCCGTGCACATATTATTAAATTATTACAATATGTAACTCATTTTCTGTGAGACTACGAGCTAAAAGATAAACATTTTGTCAAAAGAAAATTAAATCTATAAACTACATATCTGTTCTCTTATTTTATAATTATCAACAATAAAACATTTATATCAGATATTATAATACATCACATTACACAAACGAGGTTTCTACAACCTTTTCAAGTGATAGGTTTTTGCTTTATTCAGTAAAAATACATTGTGAACACAAGTAAGGCGAAAAACTGAGAGAGACACAGATAACCCGTGTCACTTCCTTCTTGGTACGGCGACTGATAACGTGACGAAGGCACGCCTCGATTCAGCGTCGTGTTTATTTTCAACTCTCCTTATCTCTTCCGTTTCGTCGAGGAATCTTTGAACGAGAAGGGAAATCTTTTATCAATTTGCTTCAGCGTGAAAAAAACGAACTTGAACGAAGAATTTGAGATGACCAGAGCAAACGCACTTGTGCCAAAAATTTAATATCATACATAATGAATGTAAAAATATTTTTACATTAACTGTTCTATCCAATTTGATGTATTACCTGACTATCCTTGGACCAATTATTTGGTAATATGTATTAGTTTTATTAATTTACATTAAATATATATTATAATGGTATTTGAAGGAATTTGTAGGTTTTTAAGAAGGGATTTTCTACCAGCATATGGAATTTATTTGCGTTTAATATGAAGAATTCTCTCATTAGATATAAATGTACCGTTAGATCTTTAGAGACATATCCGTTCATGGCAAAAACTATTATTTGTAGTCGCAATTAATATCTGTAATTTATCGTAAGAAAGACTTCCTTTGAAATGTTTTATTTCAGAATATATACGTTATAATTCACATTGAGGATACATTGTCTTTTACTTAAAGAGTATTACAATTTCCTCATGAAGAACTTAGTATATATTGTATTGCCTATATCGCGCAACGTAGAACTAAATTTCTATCTAGGAAGAGTGATCATATTTGTACACTATGGCGTCTATGAGAAATTGTAACGAAAGGAAAAAGGCCATGGCGTTTAAATGTAGATATTTATGACGGGGTTATTGTTTTCTTCTCTGTCTAATGTATATATAACGTTTTTAATCAATTGATATTGCTCCGGAGTTGTTAGATAAAATAGATTGAACCGAGCAATTAAAAAAATGACGAAGCGATATTCTCCAAAATTTGCGAAGTGAAATACCAATGCGTTGTAAACAAACAATATTTATGCGCAAATGCTATTAGGATAGGTTATTGAGATTGTCATCAAGACGAAATTTAAGATAGGCCTAGGTATTTTTTATCGATGCGTACAGGAAATATTAAAATTATGTTGCTAACTATGAGGACATATTTAACATTAATTAACGAAGAAAGTTGACCCAAAAACACTTAGAAAGGATTTAATGATTCAAACTACTTGGTAATGCGATTACATGCTGCGGCCATGGTTAATGTTAATAAGGAATGAGTTAGGGGGGCTGTCAAAATTCAGCGCGAGAGACAAAAAAGATGAAAGCCGTTGTATATGAATATACGAATCAATGTGACGCATTAAATGTTGATACTTTTTGCGTAAAAGACATTAAACGCAAATAGTGAGGTTGGGGTGAACCATAGAGTTATTAACTATATACTCTAAGGGGTGAACACTATAAATTTAGTCACCAAACCTTTAAATGCTGCAGGCGTGAATGGGTATTCATGAAATCACTTTTTAATGGATATAGTGCCGGGAGACCAAGTTTCTCTTCGGTTTGGTGAACATGAGCTTCGTCCAGCTTAAAACATTAGGGAGATATAGAATGTCATTGTTAATTGTATTATAATATGTTTATCAATCACAAATGTATAAAAATTAATAATGACATGAAATATTTTATTTTAAAAGGTAACTAAGTATTTCTGAGCTAATAGTTAAGTAAAGTCATAAATCTTACATAAACGAACAATAAAATTATTGATAGAAATTAATATAACTATTAAAAACAAAAATACATGGAAATCAAAGTACAATTAATTATCATTGCAAAGTAGGATGTAAATAATAGTGATTACTCAGAAAGATATCTTCTTCATCTCGTTTTTCATTATTTATAGTCAATGGTAAAGTTTGATTATTTAGAATTTGCGTTACTAATATGCGAAATCTCCTTCCATACAACATTCATTGTGTGGTGAGGATATTCTCTTGGTAGTAGAACTTACAAACAGCATGTCAAGTTTAGCATGCACATCCAACTCTTAAAAAAGCTACGCATAACATTCCATGCATAAAGCTAACGTCCGCAAATCAAGACCAACATAAATTTTGACCCTGCGATTTGAGTATTGTTATCGCAAATGCCGGCCTTACTGGAAACTGGTCCAAATTGGCGTTTAGTGTTATTCTTGGAATGTGTACTTCATTTCCAGTTTATTCGCTAGTAACAATTTTGACTCAATTATATTACGATAGAATACGTTTAATATATATGAGTACCAGCCGCTGATGGCTTTCTTTGCTCAACACAGCAGATAGCCAGGGGGGGCCAAGGCCCATGGACACCCCAATGCCTAAGGTTTCGCCCCCGGAAACCCACCAGAATAAAAATAAACTGAGCACTGCGGTTCTTTCAGATTCGGGTCTACGCTTGGTAGGACATTATTTTCTCGCACTCGCTCTAGTGTCTGCCCGTACAGTGGCGCCACTCAGATAGGCGTAGGCCTGCGTTTTCGTACATTTCGCTTTCATGAACATCTATCCAAATTGCTCATGCTCTCAAAATGCCCGACAAGCTTTTCAGTGTCTATTTTTCTTTCTACGTAGGTAGACATATAAAAAGCAGACCAATTTACATGTACAAAATAAGTGAATGAAAGTGATTTTTTGTGTATTCAATTAAACTTGAAAAAATGCACTCAAGTGCTTTGGAAATCATTTTTATTTTGGTTTAACGCCCTCTGAAAAAAAAACAAATAAAGTTTCCGGTTTTCACAAATGTGAGCATGCAACATATAATTGACCATGTGAAAAACATAGTTTTTCCATATTTTATCCACACAATTGAAGCGATTGACCTTCTGCCTTGTTGATAGCAATTGAGAAGGCGAACGGGGAAGAGAGTCATTTGAGTACAACTATGAAATAGTCTCTAAACCTTGCCTTTTAATGCTTCAGGAGTGAATAGCCATCCATTCAATCCCTATTTAATGGATATTCAGGCATGGTTGCCAAAGATATTTCTTTTGTTGAAAAGGGAGAAAAATTTATGAATTTAGAGCTAAAAATGCAATGCATGTGCAAAAGCGAAGCGTATGGTAAAATTGAATGAAATAATTAAATACTGCATTCTTTTAAGTGTTTTATGATGTTAAGAGAATTGTCTGCAAAGCAATCACATTCTTTTTTAAATCAACTGTAACAAAGTCACATAGGTACACGTGAGTGTCATAAGATCTCTTCAAGTGCAATGCTCCGTTCTTTATCCTGTGTGATCCCAAGGCGATATTCGTTGAGAATTCGCTAGTTGGTTTAATTTCAAATTTCGTACTTTCCCTAAAAATCAACCGATCGTTTTAAACATACCCATCTTTCCTTATGGGCAGTGAGCTCTGTTCATAATACTTCCGAGAGATAAAATATAAAGTAAGATTCCAATTACTACTAAACATTTATATGTAGTAGGTCATCTTACTGATGTCAAGGAAGCGAGTCAGTGTTTTTTGCGAATTAAAATATCCGACCGCAAGAGATAAGAAACATGCCTAACTCGGGCTCATGTCGTTCTTGTGATTTATATTCGGAGATGTAGTCAGTTGGAAAGTGGGTCAGCCAAACGCTGTTCCATACATAAAAATGATTTTTAAAACTTGATGACCGTCAATGGACATTTTCTCTGTCTTGATATATTATCCTCTTGCAATGGTTAAATCAGTAAATAAAGTCTTTAATAATAAAAGCGTCAAATTTAAACGATGAAGTGTCATTTTGCAATGCAGTTTTAAATTCAACAAAATACAATTTTAATTGACAGCATGGATATTCCTCGCAATAAACATTCTTCAGTACGATTCCTGGCCATTTAATAAGGTATAAATAATATCTACGATGCGCTGTCCAGTGTAAATGGAAAAGTGTTGCACAACCTAATAAAACTTGATTCATTTCTGCTATTGTTGCTTTATGCTTGACTGACAACTTGCTCCTCTGAACATTAAATTTTAAAAGAAAAATATCAATTACTAATTAAATATGGTCCACATTGAGAGTGTCGCCAAAAAAAATATTGCTCGAAATTAAGAGAAGTATCTTTAATTCAATACATGCCGGACAGTTTTCTTGTTAAATCAAATTTTCAAGTTCAATCAATTCTTTCGAGTAAGCTTTGAGTGGATAATTAATATTGTAGGTAACTAAAACCATACAATAGTGAAAATATACTGTCTATATTATGCGTGCAAGTAATTTATAAACTCTAATGGAACAACCTCTGCACTCATTCCTGGGATAATAAAATGTGGCAAATGACAGGTACCCATATTAGGACCCTCATCGAAATCCTTTTTTCATAGAGCCAATAACTCTCCCTAGTGAGTACGATAGAATCTTGCGAAATTTCAGATCAATTGGTCTTTTAGTTTTCGAGGAGAAGAGTCACGAACACACAGCCACAACTACATTTTAATTTTTAAGGTTAGATGCCATTAGTTTTCACCAACCCATGAGCACCTTCACTGAGTATGACGCTTTACACGTTTCAAAAATAACTGACAAAAACTTTAATTCCTATGAACCTAAAAAATTATAAGTTTATATTATGTAATAAATCGGGTTGTGAATTTAGTTATTTTTTCGGTATTTTCTACGCTGTAGCGATAGGTTTCCGGCCCATGACGTTTTTTTAAAATCAGTAATGCTTTCTTAATTAGCGTTAAATCGTTTTGTAATAATTACTTTACACCTTCAAACATTTGTCTTTTTTAAAGAAATAATTTGAAGGATTTACCTTAGGAAACTCCGTAATTTTCACGAATTATTTCTCTGTAGCAGAAAATAGCTTTCTCTGTCTTTGCACGCCGTAGACAGCAGAGGAGTTTTAGATTATCGTACTAAAGTTATATGTTTTTATTTCTCAGTTATTTTTAAGAGATATTATGCAACAATAAATGATTAAATAACATTTAATTAAAATACCTCTAGCACTTTCCGATAAATAACCCAATTTCAAATGTCCTCGGAATCTTTTCCCGTATTGAAACAAGGGCTCCTTCATAACAAGCAGAAGTATTCAAAACATTGGCATTCAAAGTAATAAAATGAGTGTTAAATACAATAAAGATACTAAAAAAAAATTTCATTTTGGTATACAATGGTTTGAAATGAGAATTCCTTATATTTACCTGCTCTTTTTATTTTCTCAAGCTGATAGAATAGTTTTTTGTCAATGACGTGTTTGTTTACAATTTCAAGAAATAATTTTAAAATATTTTGGAAAATTTCAATCCTGAAAACGCTAAGGAATTCTATTTGTATGAAAAAATCCTAATTTTTTCGAGATTTCACTCAACTGGCATCATATGTTTTTATGAGATTTGTTTTCTTTCACCATATTTTCTCCACAATGTTGGATTTACTCTGCGCATAAAATATCCAAATAATGAATGTGGACTTGCAAAAAGTAAAAGTATGTGCTTTGATGTTATCCAATGGGGCAATATGGCGCTCTATGGGAAATGATTTGTTCTAAATAACGTCGTTACATCACTAGGACCCCTTCTGTTTTGTTGTCCCTGGCGGCTCAGTTCGTTACTCAGCGTATGAAATTAATCAGAGAATGTACACTCCACAAATTTTGAGGTCAGGGGGAACATTTACTGTAGTACATATAGAGTATAAAAAATTTTTTTTTCTCAATATGTTAAAATACTTTGCCTTCCTTTGAAAATATATATGTTGGTAACTATTAGCTGCCAAATGTATTGTTTTATCTTCCAAGCTAAACTTGTTAGCATACAAAGTTTTTACAAAGTTTGTTACTTGTGTAAAGCAGCAAAATTATTGTATTTTCAACGCAATTTTGCAAAACATAGTCATTCAGAAACTGTTTAAAACATATTTCTTTATAAAGGGGATACTTTAGAATCTCATGAAAGTTTAAAAGATGTTTCATCCCGGACATGTAAGGCCATATAAACACTTGCGAATCAGGGCGATATAGCCACGGTGACGTTGTAATCTAAAGCATGTAGTATTCCATTTTTTTCATTGCCATTATGTTTATACAGCGTACTAGTACTTCATAAATACCCATGTCTAAAGCGGAAATGTCCCAAATTTCATCAAAATCGGTATAGTGGTTTAGGAGGAGAAGTGGAACATACCCACAAACATACATACATACATACCTTGATTTTTTATATATAAAGATAAACAATAATGCGACTGGTTGGTTGGTGCCATAATCCACCCGTGGTGAAGGGTTTAGTCGACTTCGACGCCGAGGCTCGGAGTTTGAGTGCCTCCCGAAGAAATCCCCTCTTGTTCTTTCAGGCCAAGGGTTTTCTTGCTATTGTGCTCAATGATCCATTCGGTAACAAGAACTTTAAGAAGCATGTACCCGGTGTGCTTAGCACGTGGTCCTTGCTTCACCCGATAGTTCCCTTCCATCCCTTTGTCGCAGAAAACTACCTTGAACACTTCGAACTTTTGTGTTTGTGAGCGATACAATATCTGATAAAATATCAATTGGGAAAAGTTTTTGCCAAGAACCCAAAATATCCGATACATTTCGTGCGTTACCCAGAGGTCCAGGTAGACGTTTCAGCAAATTGCATCTCTCATTTCTGGATCTTTTTGTTAGCTTCACAGCAGACTACTCTGTCACACCGTTTTTTCTCCCACGAAGGAAAAAGCTCTTGTTGTGGGCCATTGCTCATCCTCATTTTCCTCAGGAAATGAGTTGTAGTCCGAATCCGAATGAGTTGTAGTCCGAATGAGTCGCATTCCTCATCACCGCTGTCACTCAAATCTGCATATTCCCCTTCACTATCACTGTCATATATTTTCAGTATGTTATGTCTTTCAGGCTCACTCATGGTCGGGAAGTGTATGCTCGGCTTTTTGATTTCCTTTTGAAAAAAGAGAGCTATTTACGGCATATTTATAAGCACATTTTAATAGAAATGATATTACAGTTAGTTATAACAACCCATGAGCATCTTCACTGAGTAAGAAGCTTTACACGTTTTAACAATAAATGGCAAACATATCAAATCCCATGCACTTAAAAGAAAAATAAGGAAATGTAATGTAAGAAATTGGGTGGCGAAATTCGTTTTTTCTTATTTCGGTATTTTATACGCTGTAACGATAGGTTCCCGGCCCATGAAGTATTTTTGCAAAATCAGTAATTCTTTTTGAATTAGCGTTCAGTTGTTTTTTTAATAATTTCTTTACACCCTGAAAATTGAAGAAATAATTTGTATGATTTACTTAAATGAATGTCCGTAATTTCCACGAATTCATTCTCTGGAGCCAGAAATAGTGTATTTGCTTGCCTTGGAGAGCAGGGACGTTTTAGGTAAAATTAATAATGCCTGATAGTTTTCTTGTTTAAAGTAAGTTCAAGTTCACAGCTTTTGAGTAAGCTTTGAATTGAATAATTAATATTTTAGATATTTAAAATCATCCAATAGTGAAAATATACGGCCTATATTATGCGTGCAAGTAATTTATAAAAGCCAATAGAACAACCTCTGCACTCACGACTTAGAGAGCTCGCCTTAGATAGCAGGGACATTTATTTAAAAGTTTTAATGTTGCAAGTTATAACTTATCAGTTCCTTTGAAGTGATATTATGTGACAATAATTGATTTAATGGCATTTAATTAAAAGACCTCCAGTACTTTCCAATAAATCACTCAATTTCGCATGTCTTCGGATTCTATTCCCGTATTAAAACAGAGGCTCTTTCTTAACAAGCAGAAATATTCAAAACTTTGATTTTTAATATCATAAAATGAGCATTTATTACATTAAAAATATTTAAAAAACAATTAATATTGGTACACACAGGTTGAAAATGAGGATTCCTTGTATTTTGCCTGCCTTTTTAGTTTTCCGATTCCAAAACATTTTTTTTTATCAATGAGGTATTTGTTTATTATTTCAAGTATTTATTTTTAAATATTTTGAGAAATTTTATTCCTGAAAAGAGTAATGCATTTAATTTTAATTAATAAATCTTAATTTTTCGAGCATTCACTCAACAGGCATAATTTGTTTTTATGGGATTTGATTTCTTATACTCTATTTTCTCCACAATGATGGATTTACTCTAAATAATAAATGTGGACTTGCAAAAAGTAAAAGTATGTGCTTTTATGTTATGCGATGGGGCAATATGGCGCCCTATGGGATATGAATAGTTCCAAATAACGTCGTTACATCACTAGGACCCCTTCAGTAGTGTTGTCCCTTGCGGCTAAGTTCGTTACTCAGCGTATGAAATTAATCAGAGAATGTACACACCACGTATTATGAGGTCAGGGGGAACATTTACTGTAGTACATATAGAGTATAATAAGAATTTCTTCCCAACATGTTGAAATACCTAGCATTTCATTGGTAATATACATGGTGTTAACTTATTCTTTTATCAATTACCAGAGACCGCATAAGAAAATGTGATCATAAGTTTTAAAATAAGCATTTTCTGCTAATATTTTTTTTATTTTCTTCGTTTAATTTAAACAATACTCCTATTTACCGTAATATAACCCTCTGTGGCTTGATCTTAAGGCATATCTTCGTTTGTTCAAATAGTATTCTTGGTAATCATAACCTGTATCTTCTGTTTACCGTACACATAACTTATTCTACAGGTTTTAAGTCAGAAGACAAACATCGAGATTTACTTTAAGGGTACATTGACAATCTTTTATTATACGTATTAATCATACCTGCGTCTATTCTATGATAAAACTTGCTTGATTTCTCCATTTCAGTCTAGGAGTAGAATATTTGTTATAAAATGAAAATCATCATTCTGAAAATTTGCTAAATAAGTTGGCAAAATATCTGTTATTTAAATATGACGTCAGGACCAAATAGATAAAATGTGATATACATCCAATTCTTGAACTGATTTCTTCAATTATTACAGTGAACCGATTGTTAAAAAGGTTATGCAAATATTTTATTTTTTTAACCGAAAACTAAGTATTTCGATAAAATCTGTGTTAAATGCCTAAATTGTGGCAGAACAGATAACACACTAGCGTAGGTAATTCAATTTCTCCATTGAAAAGTATTTAGAACGAGAAGTAAAAACAAATTTATTTACATATGCGCTTATTTAAGGAAGCCAATGGTTAAAATCTATCAAGACAAGTTACTTTTCTCAAATAACGATTAAGAAGTTGCGTTTCAATAATCTTTAAGTCAAGTTAGGATATTTTATGACGGAAAAGAGATTATTATGGGCATGTATTGAAGGATGTCTGTAATGTTAACGTTAATACTTTATGCCTACCCTGGTGATCATACTTGCCATTAGCCATTGCCCGGTTCTAAGTCAATTCCATAAATCCTTCAATTTCTTAAACAGTATCGTCTGTTACTATTTAAGGATGAAAAGAATTTAGTTTGAAATATATAGGTTTACACAAATTAGTTTTTTTTTGCCAAAAATTGCCTTCCTTCTGTAAGAACCGTAAGGCTTTTCTAAATGAATGCAACAATGTTAAGTTCTCTGTACCTGGTGGAAATGGACACAAAAATGTATTTTCAATTTTGGTTGTAATATTGGATTTTTTTAATACGTTTTTTTTAAATTTACGAACATAAGTAAGTCCTTAAACTTTCACACAGAATCACAGACACTTTTCTAATAAGTATTAAGAAAGGCCAATCATAATCACTCCAGATCCATAAAAATAGCTATTTATCAGGAGGAATATTGCGTATTAAATACTTTGACTTGTGACGTTAATTTTCATGAATTAACCGTTCACCATATAGTCCATGCACTCACTACAGGTCAAATGGTCGAGGGTTATCCGCGAGACCATCTCGGATTTGGCTGAAGTTTTGACTGGAGGTCACCCAATGTTCTAAACGAGTAATAAAAAGATTTAAGGTTCGGTGGTGTGATATTCATGGAGCCTGCCTAAGTCTTTTGTCTGGCCCCATGCTATTATGGTGATAGTACGTCTATGAGATTTCGCAGCTTCAAGTTTCAATATCCCAACGCTCGAGATTTTCCCAACTCGTATAATTTTTAGTTCCTCTAGCCAATGATATGATTTAAACGTTCCACATTTTAAACCTAAAAAGTGTAAATTGCTTCAAAGTTGGATATAAATCCTCCCACTCTGAAAAATGGCAATTTTAGTTTTCAACAGGTACGGCTGTTGGCTACAGAAGCGATACTTTGCACATAGTGTCTCAGTAAGACTTTTTTGCAAATGTATGGTTTTTTCTTCCAAGCTAAACTTGTTAGCATATAAAGTTTTAACAAAGTTTGTTACGTGTATTACGCAGCAAAACAAAGTGTTATCTCAACGCAGTTTTTCAAAACATACTCATTCAGAAACTGTAAAAAACTGTAAAAAATATGCCTTTATAAAGGGCATACTTAAGAATCCCATGAAAGTTTAATAATGTTTCATCCCGGACATGTAAGGCCCTATAAACACAAGCGAATTAGGACGATATTTCCACGGTAACGTTGTAATCTAAAGCATGTAGTCTTCCATTTTTCTCATTGTCATTATGTTTATACAGCGTACTAGTACTTCATAAATACCCATGTCTAAAGCGGAATTTACATGGATCCGGAATATTTGTGGAATGGGGAAAATATTGAGAAAATTTCAACACAACTTTCAGTAATAATCTCCGGTTTATTCGTTTACGAAATGCATGCTGACACATCGGTGGCACATTCCTCTTCCACTTCTGAGAGTTTTACTTGGCGAAATCTTTCATTGATTTTCAATACTTGATACTTTTTAAAAAAATTGGATTCATTCCTGTTGGAAGTTAGTCGGCTAATGTAAACCTGCAAATTAATCGCTGCTTAGAAAAAGACCTTTAAGAGGATGATCTAATATGTTTTAACCATGATATCATGATAATATCATGACGCAAAATTCTTGCTCTTACTTCAAATTTTTGAGCTCTTTTTTCTGATTTCCTAATAATTTACAAAAATATCCCATGTTAATATCATTTGATTACTTTTAAATAAATATGTTTCCTGCGACGATTAAACCAAAATGCGTTTGCTCTGCAGGAAGTATACGGTATGAAATGGATGAATAATAAATTGGAAAGGTTGCGTACTCTAGCACCTTTGCTCGAGATAAAAGATAAAAAATAAAATACCATATTTATATAATTTCTCAAGTACATTTTGAAAATTAGGATTTAAAGCGCAAGTTCAAACGAAATTGCCAGTATGTTTATCTTCTTCAGCACATGATATAGAGATTTATATCAATACAAAAACACTTTACATTAAGTGTATTTCTATGTCATAAATGGAAAGTAGTGAAAAATGTGTCATAATTGGATAAAATTGAAAAAAGTTGATATGATTTAAGGATTTTGTATATTTTGACTATGATAAAGAATACATATCCTTCCTATGTAGGACTTGCAACATTATATTACAATAATTTTGATGTGATACTGTGCGATGCTTTGCCGAAATAAAGGATGATTCATTATTCACTTTCAATGACGTCGGTACATGATACTTCTCTCTCTCCGTCGACTAAGGATTCATAAGCGATTATTGCTACTGCATAATTAATCGTAGATACACTAACGTTAGGGTTAAGTGTAATGCATGTTGGTGCTTAATCACCTCCTGCCACACACCCTTGAGGCCTCTTAGAGGGTACTCTGTAGATGTACACTACAAGGATACTCGTTCATAACTCTATTCTCGGAGCACAGTTCGTTACGTATAATATGATTTTATTTGTCAAGGTTTACACATAATAGAAAAACAATGGTTTTTATTAGGCGGGAATGAGACTTTTCATGTCAGATTATGGAATATAAAAATCTACTTAAAGGTGACGACACTTTTCAAGATTTTTGCAAATCCTGACGGTCCAGCAGCATATATATTGTGGTCACTGGTAGAGTTTTCGTCATTACCTGCGATATTGAAACAAAATGCAAAATGATTAAGATGTTTCTATAAGGACTAAGGCAGGATTTTGGGATAATATGGTCTTGTATTTGAAAATTCAGTCATTATTCGTAAATATACCCAATCTGATATATTTTAGATGCTGAAATCTGTTTGTGGAGCAAACTTCTTATTGGTATTTACAACAGACAAATATTATGCCTTATTTATAAATTGTCTTGCTGTTTAATGCAAGTTAATATGTGACATTAATTTTTAGGAATGTCATTATTTCTTGAGAAATAACTACATTTTGTGCGTCGAGTTGGTTTGGAACCAAGGATGTAAATATTCGCAAACACGATTCACTAGGAAGCATAATGGAATATGCAAAATGAAAACCTTGAGTGCCTTGACTGAGTAAGAAGCGCAACAATACTCTTAATGAGTGGCAACAGCTTTTCAAATTATGCTCTTTGAAGCATAATTAGGATACTAATTATTATTTTTATTGCTTTTTTTATTATTATTGTTAATTAAATAGGCAAAATCTAAATTTTTGTTGTTTTTTGGGATTTGGTCACCTATAGGTTAACGTTGAAGTCATAGTGCAGAAATTTGGATGTTTAATTAATAACATAAATACATCACTATTGCCTGGGTTATAGTACGAGTTTTTTATCCGCCACGGTATCATCCATTGACTTATTCCGGGATGGTCTTTTAATCGGCAATGCCAGGGGACGTTGTTTACGTCTTCCTTGAATCTCTTTTAATGAATATCCTCTCGGCCGGTACTTTTTTGTTTATCTTTTGTCAATGACGAACTCGTATGAAGAGCACGCACCGTGTTGTTGTATGTTTCCTGCTCCTCGGGAGAGAAAGATATTCTCGCGAAGATGATGATGAGGAAAGCTTATTATTACAAGGATGAACGCCGCCTTATGGTAACAACTTATAAATGAGTAAGTACGAGTGGTCTTCGTGTTTAACAAAATAAATGTGAAATATGACTTCGGCTTATATTAACTCGCCGTCCTATTGTCACAACCGTCCTTACGATGGTTTAGAGATTGTGGTGTGAATGCATGTTAGTTTTAGCCGCCATATTAAATTAATCATTTAACCATATGTTATGTGTGCAGCGAAAAAAATGGAGAAAAATGCCAGAATGGTTTTTCCACCATCACAATGCCAACACAGCTCTCCCCTTCCCCTCTCAACCCCTCCCACCCACCTTCCGCTTCCGCCCTTTTGTCCATATTCAACTTCCCAGATTGCTACAGCTCAGTAGTATCCTATTGTTCCTGCAATGCTACTGGCAGGGCCTTGTTCTTTGCCTGAAGAGAGATTGCTACCCTCTGTAAAATTAGTGTAACCACCCAAGTTTCAAAGCCAATGTCTTCCGATAAAGGATACGAAATTAATTGCAAAAATACACAAACTAACTAGTTTAGTTATATGTTTAATGAAATAAGTTCCCGAAATATTTTAGCCCTCACTGCTATTTCAATTCCTTAAGATCGGTGAATTTTCGGAATAACACTTTCGAATGATAAAAAAATAAAATAAGAATTTAATGAATATATGACACTTCTTTCTACACATTCCTCATACTGAGTCTTTCAAGGAAGCCATTTATCTTACAAGGAAGCAAGGTAGTGCTTCCTGAGAGTTAACATATCCGACCGCAAGATATAGATAACACGCCATGCTCCCAACGCACTTGCGATTTATATTTCTGCGAGGTTCTCAGTAGGTAATCCAGTAGGAAAGCCAAGTTTGCTTTTATTCGTAAAAATTATTTTAAAACTTGAAAAAAGTGAATGGGCTGTTCTGCCTTAAGTTATTTCTCTCTTGTGACGGTAAATTCTGTAAATATGCTGAAATAATGGACGCGTCACTTTCAAACGGTTTACCGACGATTTTCAATGCAGTTTAAAAACACAAGCATTGCAATTTGAATTAAGAGCATGGATATTGCACGCACATGAAGATATAAAGTACAAGTCACGACCATTTAAGAAAATATTAATAATAAGTGCAGTATGCGGTCCCTTTCAAAATTGCAAAGTATTTAACTACCAAATACAACATAACGTCAAATACCAAGTTTTTCTTTATAAATTAATAGGACGACTTTCTCCTATTAAAGTACTAGTTGTTCAAGACGTTACCAATTTTCTATTGTCTCTACATTAACTTTGAAGAGTTAAATATACAAAATATTTATAAAGGAACGTCAAAAAATGTAATATGAAGGCCTCAAGCTTATATTTTGTCAGTTTTTAATATTTACAATCTAATTATTACATAAAATTGTCCCACGCGTCATGAAGTTCATGTGGTAAAAATCTGACACAATATTTTGTACAGGATATATACGAAATGAGAAAGATGCAAAGATTTATACTAATGATTGGGCCAAAAAACCTCAACGTCCATAGCCAGGTACTTGTTGACTCACTTCTGATTTAGTTTCTTAATTTCATTTGATTTTATGAGTCCATAAGTATTTTTTGAACAACCTCCTGGATATAATTCATGTGACCGTATTTAAACAAATAATATTATATTTTTATATTGAATTCCCTTCAAATTTAAATGAAATTTGCATCAAAATTTAACCTGTTCTGGGCAACGTCCTGCCACGATGAAAACACCGGTTCCAAATCAGCCACTAAAGTTAAGCATCGTTGGGCTCGGCTCCAGTTTAGAGGTGTAATCCTCCGATTCGTCAGAGTGTTGTTGTCCCTGTCTGCACGTGGCAGACAGCATGGCCGAATTTACCTTCGAAGAACGTAAAACAAAAATGCTACTACAACTACTGTTATCCTTAATTAAAAAGTACACGGGTCTCAGCATGTGTGAACATTAGAGATATCGTAAAATGGAAATCAATTTGCAATACCATTTAATACTACGAGCTGCAATTTGGTAATATATTCCCCATCATATAACCTTCTTTCGGCGTTTGTATTACTGCAGAAAATTATAATAAGACATAACCCTAATATGCATAATCCACGCAACTACTAGAAACTAATTACATTGATACCTTTATTTCTTGGTATTTGGACTGATTTTATTATAGTCATGATATTCTACTTGCATTTATAATATACGTTTAAAAATGTATGTTATCACTATTGTTTGAGTTTGCATAATACAGATTATATTCACATTAGTTTTAACTCACATTTTAGTCTCTTTTTGAAAAAATACACATGATTATAATTTTTAAAATATATAATTGAATAAGAAATAAATCTGAAAAACATTTATTAGTCTTGTAAAATAACATTGAATCTTCTTTTACCTTGCTTGGTAAAATACAATTTTCTCTGCTACTTTAAAACGTCTGATATTTCAAAATATTTATTCATAGTAAAGTAATATTTTATGATGATAAAATGGGGTGACAAATTGTTATGAGTCCAAATTTCAATTATTTGAAATTTCTCATCAGACGTTGGAACAGTTTTTGTCAACGTCTTAATAGACTTTAAAAAAATGTTTATTGTCTTTTTGAATAAATAACTTCAGTACCTGTAACTGAGGCCTACACTTTAGTTCCATGGGTAAAATTTAATTCAAGGAGTGCGTAATAAAAAGTACATTTCTGTGGAAATACATAACGAATTGTTAGCATTAAATCACCGTAGTTAGATGATGTAGTAGAGATGAATAGAGCACGGGATCATGTTTTTTGAGCTATTTGCAACATTCAAACTTCAGTTGTCTTAAATCATGTTTTTACCATAACTTGGCTGTTTACAATCATAGTATTCCGTGACGAGAGTGTAGTGCGTTTGAAACATGGGAGCAGAGGATAGCGAGCACATTAGGGGATTTTAAGGGAAGGATCTCGAAAAATGTTATCCAAGATTAAAAGCTCAACAATACAATTTATCATTGCACTGCATTACCACTGATGCAACAAGGCAATTTTTACAGATTATAATGCATTGTCATACAATGTGATACATAAAATATAAGGCATTCGAGGAGTTTAAAAAATGTTTTAAAGGAGTTAAAAGTTGACCCATGCGGGAACGGGAGCTATATAAGTGGAAAAACATGGAGGAAATATTATATAATAATATGCTGGCAGACCAAACGTGGCTTTCAAGAATGTTTATACTTTTCAGGGCACGGCGGCGCCGTGAGTTGTGGAGCGTGCGCAGTTGTGTACGACTCATTACCCTTGAAATTGTATGCGCCTATTGGAGCATACGTGGCGGTCTAATCGGATGTAATGATATTTCACAACATTTGGCTTTTCATTGGCTGCTCTTTCCGTATATTTGCGGAAGTAAAGGTACTGGAACAAGTGAATCAGTTTTCACATACATTGGACGGCGCAGCGACGCGCCCCGTCGGATTGAAGGCGCCGTGAATACCACGATTACCGTACACGTCGCGGTTTGATATATCTGAAGGCACGCATACAGTCCTATTGTTATTTTAAATCTTAGTACCATGCTGTGAACGGTGCAATGATCCTCAGAAAGCGGGCTGGGGACTCTGACACGAACTATCCCGAGACGGGTAACTCAGAAACCATAACGAGTTTTTAATTAAAAATTAGAAAAAAACAATCAATGGATGAATATTTCACATGGAACCGTTTTCTAAGGTTTTTATAAAGGAACTCATGGGAACATAAAAAATATCAGAAAATATTTTTAAATAAAAACAGCAAATATGTGGCGTTGGGGTAACTGAGTTACCCCCCTTGGTAGCCGAAGTGTAAACTTTTAATCGCTCCACGTTTTGTAATTCATGTAGTGCACTTCTCCTTTTGAATCCTTCTCTAAGATCCATACAGTGCTTTTGGATCCAACCGGATCTTTTTCCGGATCTTGGTTTCTTCCGTGTGAGCATCTGTTGGAACGGCTACTTCGTGCATTGGAAGTTTTGCCTGATTAGTGGGTGTACTGGATATTTTAACTTTTTTAACATTCTATTCCAACATCCTGTTAGTACATAATCCCCATTCTTTTTTCGTTGCCTTTTCCTCTAAAGTGTCAAAAGTAAACACCAGCCTCGATGGTAAGCTACGTATCCCCCCACATGCAGGAAAATTCGTCATATGACCATTCGCTCTCATATGACCTACTACCTTAACCATTTCCGCCTGAGATGTGGGTGGTCCGACCCTAGCGCCTATCTTCCAGTGGCACTGCCGTTTTATCAATCTCTTTCAACTGCTGCATTTCTGGATCCCGACTCAATTCTCTACAAAAAAATTTTCATCCACTCACATCAATCTTAGAATTTCAGGCTTTTCAGTATGCTGTCCCTAATTGTGTATTCTTCCTCTTCGGTTTTTCAAGCATCACTTGCTAAACCCTCTTCCTCTTCAATCTCTTGTCTCGCTGTTGCAGCTCTAGTCGTAACGGCATTCACTATTTTTGGCTGAAAATCTCACGTTTTCTGTCGCTCAATCAGCTCTTGTTTCCCAAAAGATAGTACACTTTATCTAAAAAAAAAACTTCAAACAACAGCAAATTTTGAAAAAACACGCCCGAATTTTCCAATCAGTTCGAATTCTGCTATAGGAAGTGCAATCGGGCCTTCTTGTTAAGGGAGTCATTACACATACTGTCTCACCCAGCAACATTTCAGGGGTGACCAAATCTTGCGCTATGATGTCTATTGACGAGCTAGTATCTCTTAAAATTGGCATCTTGTGATAATTTACCAAACCTTCAGAAACAAACTCTTTCATCAACTCATCGTTTCCGATGGTCATTACGCTACCCACGACTTCCTTTGTTTTCGGCGAGATGGGCCGTAATTTAAGACATTCAGGGTTTAGATGAGATACCAACTGACAGATATAACAATTTCGCAAGGCTCTTCATTAAAAACCTTCAAATTCCTTGGCTGGTTCATTCATGTTTGTACTCCTCTCAATTCAAACTTTTGCGTCAGAAACCAACGATATTTTACATTCAAAAACGTTTATTTTTGATCATCTCTCTTTGCCTCTTTGAATAGTTTGCATAGGTAATTATAATCATCAAGCATCGTTGTTAACATATCTGCTTCTTAAAACAAAGTCCACTCGTCAAGGATATGATCTCTTACATCTCTAGGAACCACCCTTTTCATTTACTCTGTCACCACTATGTCACTTATCTGTTCAAATGCTTGTATTCCCAAACCAGAAATCAAGCCATTCCAGTAGTTCCTTAAATTAAACGCTAATTCCTTCCACGACTCTTCAGGGTTTTTAGGATACCATAAAAACAGATGCCAAAGCCTTTCGGGAGTTAACTTGAACTTGTGCAGTTAAAGAGTTTCAACATGATCATAATTGCTTACTTGTTCCTCTGGTTCCATGGCTATCAATTTTGCAATGTCTCGCGGCGCAACCCAATTAGATGCACGACCCACTCCTCTCCGAGGATTTGCGACCATTTTGCTTGCCTATCGAATACCCGACATCCGATAGTTTGAATCTTTGTCCAGTGAGCCGATTATCAATATTATGCCCTGAAACGGATTCTATCACTTCATTATTCTAAATTTTTAATCGTTCTAAATATACCTGCAACTTCTGCATTGCCCTAGTTATCGTCATATTACAGTTTGGTATCTGACTTCATTGAAATGGACCTATCAAAACTATCTTACGTTATGGGATTAAGTCTTTGGAATTCTGCTTGCATCGTTTCTCGAGACAATGGAGAAGAAAATTGCAAAAACTGCATGTACGCTGGATAATGAACAATTTTCTATGAGGTGGACGTAAACTACGCAGATGATCCCTCCCAAGGTTGATAATACATCGCTGCAAGCAATGCGTCATTGGTACTTGACGTTAAAAGAGGTAAAATATAGGTTTAATTAAGAGAAGTGCATATGCGCAGTTTTCACAAGTTATAATGTTATTATGCCTCACTGCTGCGTGATGTATGTTGCGTAGAAACGTTTTAAGTGCAAATAAAAACATTCATTTAAATATTATATTGGTTGAAAAATAAGAATGCAAGAAGAACAGTACCATCCGAAAGTTCTCTTTAGAAAACATACTAACACAATTCCATAAAAAAGTATCATTGTTTTAATTCTGTCTCGATCACGTGAAAAACCATTGATATAGGGAATAAATACAGCTGTTTATTACTCATCGGTATTTCACGGTGCAATAAAAGTTATATATAAAAAAATGGGTGTGAGTTATCGGGAATTATTTTCGTCAATGGAACATAACATGCATTCCGGCTTGCTTCGCTTTTTTTTGCGAGAAAAAGTTAAAATGGAGAATGTTAACATCTTTGCGATTCTGTGGCAAAAATGATGGTTGTGAAGAAAAACTTGCGGATGCGAAAAATTTACGCTGAAAGCAGGTAATTAGAGGAATTATTTAATATAGATTGAATAAATATGAAGGCTTAGAGCTTATAATCCAAGAAGTCCATATTGTTGAGGTACATCTAAAGAGAAAAGTATCAGCAATGATGCCTAAATGTCTGATAAGGGAAACTGCTACGTCAACCCGGCGGTGATCGCGCGTGGTGTTCCAGACACCCTGGCCTTGAATTCGCGCTTTTTATTTACGTTCTGACTGTCTATTGAAGTTCTGACTTTAGTGGTCTATAACTTTCTCTAGCTGAGTTTCTAGGCTTCCGGAGAGCACCTGTTAAAAATTCAAATTTAAATGTTTATAATGAGGCTACAGCAGCGATACTTTGCACATAGTGTCTCAGTACTACTTTGTTGTCAAATGTATGGTTTTATCTTCTAAGCTATTCCTGTTAGCTTACAAAAGAATTTTAGAATTTGTTACTTGTGTAAAGCTGTAAAATAAGCGTAATTTGAACACAATTTTGCAAAAAAGAGTCATAAAGAAACTGTTCTAAACACATAACTTAATATACAGTATATTTTAAAAGTCTTTTAGAGTTTGAAAGAGTATATGACGACAACGCGGACGTATAAGGCCCTTTATTTATTGGCAAATATGGGCGTCATTGCTGCGGTGACGTTGTAAGCTAGAGCATGCAGTCTTCCATTCCTCAAATGGTCATTTGCGTTTATAAAACGTACAAGTACTTCAAAAGTACCCATGTCTAAATCGGGATTTACATGCATCCGGAATATTTGCGGAAGGTGGAAAATAATGAGAAATTTTCAACGCATTTATAATCTTCATCTCATTTGTTTCCAAAACGATTGCTAACAAATTGTTATCACTTTGCTCCTCAAATTCCAAGAGCGATATTGGGCAAAGATTTTCATTGAGATACTACAATTGATACAATTTCTAAAATTGGTTTCGTTCCTGTTGGAAGCATGTCAGATTATAGAAACCAGCCAATAAATAGCTTATTAGAATTGGAGCATTAAGAAGATGATCAAAACTGTTTGGACCATAATATCTTGAAATTTACGACACGACTAAAACATTTCGCTCTGACGTCAAATGGTTTTGAGGTATTTTTGTCTCTTGCAAACTTACAAAAACAAACCATATGAACACTTTTCGAGATTCGTGATTCCAACTTACTGCAGTGAAATGAGATATGGTTAAATATATTTCGGCATTCTAAGCCAAATGGAAGAATGGTATGTAAACGGGTTACGAAAGTTAATATTATTTGATTACTTTTAAATGAATCTGTTACCAGCAAAGATTCACCCAAATTGCCTTTTGCTCTGCAGGAAAAAATTGGCATGGAACGTAGGGTTAATGAATTGGAAAGGTTACATACTTAAGCACATTCGCTCGGGATGCATGAAAAAATATAAAATGCCATATTTATAGGATTTATAGATTACATTTTGAAAATAAGGATATAATGCGCGAGTTCAAAAGAAAATTTACGGTCTGTTAGTTTATGTTCTGCAGTACAAGATGGAGAGATTTATATCAATACATTACAAAATAATTTAAGAGAATTTGTTTGTCACATATGCTAAATAGAGAATTCGATACAATTGAAAAACTTTGATTTTGTTTAAGGAATTTGTATATTTTGACTCTGACAAAGAATACCTAACCTTCTTTTGGAGGACTTTCAACATTTATTACAATAAATTTGATGTGATATGTTAATTTAATTTAATGTTATGCCGAAATAAAGAATAATTGATTATTTACTTGAAATGACGTCAGTACATGATAATTCTCTCTCTCTCTCTCTCTCTCTCTCTCTCTCTCTCTCTCTCTCTCTCTCTCTCTCTCTCTCTCTCTCTCTCTCCGTCGACAAATGATGCATAAGAGATTAATGCTAATGCATAATTAGTCATAGATACACTAACGTTATGGTTTAGCGTAATGAAAGTTGGTGCTTACTCACCCCCTGCCACATTCCCTTGAGGGCGCTTGCAAGATACTCTGTAGTTGTAGATGTACACTACAAAGAAACCATTTATAACTCTACTCTCGGAGCACAGTTCGTTACGTATCATATGATTTTATTTGTCAATGTTAACATATTACCGAAAAACAATGGTTTTTATTAGGTAGGGTTGAGGAATTTCATGTCAGACTATGGAATATAAAAATTTACTTAAAAGTAACGACATTTTTCAAGAATTTAGTAAATCCCGACGGTCCAGGAGCATATATTTTGGGGTCAGTGTTAAAATTTTTGTCATAATCTGTCATAATGAAACGAAATGCAAAATTATTAAGATGTTACTAAAATGATTATTTGCAGGTTTTTGGGATAATATGGTTTAGTATTTGGAAATTCAGTCATTATTCGTAAATATAGCCTATTTTAATAGAGTTTTAAGGTTGAAAAATGTTTATGGCGCAAAAATCTTCTTGGTATTTACTACAGACACTTATTATGCCTTACTTAAAAGTTACCTTACTTATCGGCGTTAGTTAATATGTGATGTTTTTGGAATGTCATTATTTACAGAGAAATAACTACATTTTGGTAGTTCAGTTGGTTGGATAGGAATGATGTAATAAGTCATAGTCACGATTTACTTTGAAGCATAATGGTATATTTATAATGGCACTCTTTTTCTAAAACCCTAGAGTGCCTTGACTGAGTAGGAAGCGTAACATTACTCCAAATGAATGGAAACAGTGTTTCAACTAATGCACACTGATTCATTATTAGAATACTATTTGTCAGAAATAGCAGGTTATGCAATTGAGACATTGGAAGTTACGTAACTCATTCAATAATTTTCATAAATTAAGTAAAAAACAGAATTTTTTTATAATGAATATTGTTAATAAAATACTACAAATTTGAACTATTGTTGTATTTTGGGCTTTGGTCACCTATGGGCAAACCTTGCAGTCAAAGTGCAGCACTTTTGATGTAAAATTAATTACATGAATAAATCCCTATTGCCTGGACTATAATATGAGTTTTTTGCCGCCACGATATCGTCAATTGACTCCTTCCGGGTTAGTCTTTTAATCGGCGTGACCAAGGAACGTTATTTACATCTTCCGTCAATATCTTTTTATGAATATCGTTTCGGCCTGTCCACTTTTGTCTATCTTCAGTCAAAGACATACTCTAATGAACACCACGCGGCCGTGAAGTTTTATGTTTTCTGATCCTCGGGAGAGAAAGGTACTCTCGCGATGATGAGGAAAACATATTATTACAAGGACGAGCGACGTCATATGGGAAGGACTTATAAAAAAGTACATACGAGAGGTCTTCTTTCTTAAATGAAAATAAAGTTGAAATATGACTTGGCTTTTTTAAACTCGCCATCCTATTGTCACAACCATCCTAACGTCGGTTTAGAGATCGTAATACGAATGCAAGTTAGTTTTAGCCGCCATATTAACTTTATTGTTCAACCCTATGTAATGCATACGGGTAAAAAGAATGGCGAAAATGGCAAGGTACGAGGAAGGCGGGGAATGGTTTTTCGACCGTCATATTGCCAACATAGTTCCCCCCATTCCCCTTCAATCCCCTCCCACACACCTTCCCCTCCCACCATTTTGTCCATATTTCTTTTCCTAGATTGTTGCAGGCCCGTAGTAACTTATTGTTCCAGTAATGCTACTGGCAGGACATCGTTCCTAGCTTAAAGAGTGGTGGCTTCTGTCAGTAAAAATAAGTGTAGCCACCCATGTTTCAGAGCCAATGTCTCCTGATAAAAGAAACGAGTTTTTTTGCAACAAATTACACCGAATAGCGTGTTAAGTTATGTTTACTGATATAATTTACCGAAGTATTTTAGCGCTCACTGCTCATTCAATTCCTTATGGTTCGTAAATTCTCGGAATAAAACTTTTGAATGATAAAATAAAAAATAAGAGTTCAATGAATATATAACACTTATTTCCAGTCACTCCTCCTGTTGAGTCTTTCAAGGAAGTCATTTATCTTACAAGGAAGCGTGCTTTCCGCGAGTTAAAATATCTGACCGGAAGAGATAGATAACACGCTATGGTCCCAACACTCTTGCGATTTATATTGGGGCGAGGTTCTCAGTAGATAATCGGTTCAGCCAAGTTCGGTTTTCTTCGAAAAAATTATTTTATAACTTGAAAAAAATTAATAAGCATGTTCAGAATTGAGCTATTTCTCTGTTGTGACAATAAAATCTGTAAATCAAATCTTAAACAAATGACGCGTCACATTCAAACGTTTTAATGATTTTTTTCAATGCAGTTAAAAACACATGCATTGCAATTTTGATTGAGAGCATGGATATCGCTCGCATTGGACCTTATGCGGTACAAATCATGACCATTCAATTAAATATTTATAATACGCGTGGTACGCAGTCCATTTAAAAATTGACAATGTATTGAACTACCAAATGCAACATGACGTTAATTTCCTATTGTTTCGTTATGAATAAATAGTACGACTTGCTCCTATGAATATAATAATTGTTCAAGAACTTAAAAATTATCTACTGTTTCTATGATTACTTTGAAGAGTAAAATATGCAAAATATTTATAAACGAACGTCACAAAATTTAAAGTGAAGGACACAAAACTATTCCTTGTCAGTTCTTTATAATTACATTAAAATATTTGCATAAAATAGTCATATACGTCGTAATGATTATGTGGTAAAAATCTAACGCAATAGTAAGTACATATATAGACGAAATTATAAATATGCAAGTCTTTATACTAATGATTGGGCCAAAAACCCTCAATGTCAATAGCCTGATACTCGTTGCCTCGCTTCCGATTTAGTTCTTAAATTACATTTAATTTTATGGGTCTACTAGTATTATTTGAACAACCTCCTGGATCGTTTCCATGTGACCGTACTCAAATAAACAATCTAACATTTTTATATTTTATTCCGTTCAAATTAAAATGAATTTTGCTTTAAAATTTAACCTGTCATGGGCAACGGCCTGCCACGACGAAAACACCGGTTTCAAATCAGTCACTAAAGTTAAGCATCGTTGGGCTCGGCTCCAGTTTGCAGGCGTGATCCTCCGATTCGTCCGAGTGCTGTTGCACCTGTCTGCACGTGGCAGACAGAATGTGCGAAATGACCTTTGAAGCACGTTAAACAAAAATGCTACTACGAATACTACTTAACCCTTTATCCTCAATAACAGAGAACACGGGTCTCAGCATGTTTGAACATTTGAAGTATCGTTAAATGGAAATCAATTTGCAATACCATTTAACACTACTAGCTGCAATGTTGGAATATTCCCCATCACTTCATACTGTACAGGATATAAACCCATTCCTTTATTCACAGATCAGTATATAGGCAGAGCAATTCCCATTCAACAGAGAACAACTAGTTTACGTTTTACCGTTTAATATTTAGAAAACGCCTTCATAAGTGTGAGGCTCCTAGTGGCGTCTTATGGGGGGCAACCTCTAAATACTCAACCGACGCGGAATCCGCGTGGCAATCCAGATACGGAATTCTAGAGCGTGATTCAGCCATGGTGAGACGGTGACCCACACGCAAAGAAGAAAGGGAAACGAAGAAAGAGACTTTTCCGTCGAAAATGCGGAAACGACCTCCACCCTGTCTAACTATTCTAACCATCAGCCGTTTTCTATCGCTCTGCGGTTCGGGGGAAGGGATGGGCTACGACAAATACAGGTTAAGGAGATCCGCGGGTGGTTAACACTTAACTGGTCGCACCCAAAAACAAAGATTTTCGCGTCTGGTCATTATAACCCGAGATGCATGAATTGCGATAGACAAAATATTTACACAATAATTTTGCATAATGTTTACTTCTTTTAATTAATGAACTTACTTATATGAGATAAATTATTTTTATTTAAACATTGCCATCGTTTTATACGCAAACACACCATAGTATTACAACGGAATTATAGCAATTTTGTAATAAAAATTTTTGTTGCGCTGGAAACCTAAACAAACACAACCAATGATTTTTTTTTGTGACATTAATGAAAAAAAAAGAGTTTAACGCCATCTGTCATGAAAAAATCAACCAGCTCAGGCCATATGATCTCTTATGAACGATAATAACTCATAGTAAAATATGAAAACTAATATCATACTCCCAGTGAACACATTGATACCTTATATAAAGTAATCCTGCAATAAGAAACAGATTGTTAGACAACATATCGATTTTATTTACAATGTACATGCTGTTAAACTATCTCTTTTTTTCTTGGCAAATTTTACAAAGTACTTCTGAATGATTTTTACAATGGCAGCTATTACAAGATACGCAAACCTTTGTCTTTGTCAACCGTATTTATTGTCTTTGGTACTGAGATAATGGAAGCATCTTCTACTCTTAAGCATCCCACCATGCAAAGGTATTTACTCTTCATTGTTTAACTGAGACAAGTTAATTCCTTCTTCTTCCAACACAATATTTATTTTTAGCCTCAAATTTCAGTCGTTCTTCTTATATTCGCTATGTTACAGCAACAAGTCATTAGTTAGTATATAGCCTTAAAATTTCAGGAACTGTCGCCGTGGATAAGTAGCGTTAGATTCCCTTGTTCTAGTGTGTTAAAACAATATTCAGGAATTTATTGCCGTAACATTTATGATGTGATGACACATTTAAGGTGGCTTCCTCTTCGCTCTTTGGTCAGCACTGTAATTAGAACATCGCCGAACATTTAAGTCCACCCCTCACTTTGGTTGAGTTATAAAATTACATTATTTCAGGTAGATTCTATCACCGCTTGGACCATCAATGTTTGAGTCTTGGTGACAAAAATGAAAACTTCAGCCTTTGATTTTGCAAAAACTTACGAAACCATGGAAAATTCGAGAGTAAATCCAAAAACAGAAGTGAATATGGGTGTGTTTCTGGATGGAAGAGAATGAAGAGGAATATCCGCTTTGTTTTTACGAATCGTCATAACTAGCGTCAACGTTTTTTCAAAAGGTCTTTCGCTATAGGTATACTGATATACCAGTTGTCATTGGTGATATGTTTTCCACTACTGCAATAGGATAAACTATACGGATGACCTGATAATGAAGAGATTTAGAAAAATTGAAGTACCCATCCGGTTGCATGCCAACATAAATTTCAAATTGCTGCAGATAAAAAGTCCCAGAAACCACCATATCAAAGTCTTTGATCCCATATTTTTTTGTTTTTTTTTTGGTAAGTACTAAAGGGATATCGACCACGAAATTGTATCAGTTGGTCATCGGTAGTGACGTATTTCGAGGGAGTAAAGACCTGTTCGAATCTGTCGCCAATTACTATGACGAACTCTCTAATGGCGGCTAACTTGTCGATCTTCTTCATTTCATTTTTAATCTTTCATTTTCATCAAATCGAAGGCACCATAGAAAAAAAAAAGATCATCTGGCGACTCATAGTAAGGGAAAACATTTTTGGGCCAACAATGATTCATAGTTCCCTGTTTGCCGACATGGGAAGCTTTATATATGACCGAAAAAACGAAGGTCTTTGAGAGCCAATAAATCATCTTCACCCGTGTTTCTCATCACGATGTCTACATTTACCCCCAAAGAAATAATATAAATATATTTGTGATTTTCACCTTTATCTCTAACAATTCCTCGCAGAAAATAAGAGGCAAAATTCTGATATTTTGGTATTGACACTTGTTACGAATGGCCGTAATCCTGGGAGATGTGTTATTTTATTACCTTTTATGGTGATTCCCGTTACGATATAATGGGGAAACACTCCATTTAGTTTGATATTTTCTTGTCCAAAATGATTCATTCCCACCAATGCGATGGATATTTTCTTCATCAGACGTGTAAATTGCAGAATTTGAGTCGTAATCACTTTTCTCTTCATAATCCTCGTCATCATCTTCTTCCGTCATATCTCCTTCGTCGTCAAGTTCCTCGTCTTCTGCATGCTCAAGCTCTTCCAATAGTTCCTTCTCAGTGACAAAGAGGTGCTCGCTCATTCCAAAAGACATAAAGTAAAACATAACAATTGATAACATGAAATACCTTCAATAGCAACCAGTTGTCCAAAAGATCTCTTATGATACTGTTTTTTCAATCATCTTTTATTATATTACTTATAAATGTTATTAAGTCTTATAATAACACGTTTTTAAGAAATTGATGATCAGAAATGAAAAATAAATAAAATCTCATACATACCTACCTTTCTAGGCTTGGTATAGTAACTGATCATTGCGGATTTTATGCACATCAATGCCATAATTTAGTGTGTTGCACTGATGTTCCCGTACAGTCAGGAAGAAAAAATAATGCTAATACTGTTGGTTAGATCAGATTCGAAGCAAGAATGAGTAGACTCCACTCGTGGTCGCCTAGGGTCAGAATCGCGAAATACATGTTACACTGGTGGTCACGTCAGGTCAAAAATGAGTACAAACTGTTACATCTATGGTAGCCTCGGGTCAAAATGTCAGTTTCAGGAAAGCAAAGTATCTTTTCGCAAATCAACCGTTAGGAAGTGATAGAAAGTGAAGATATAAGAGACTAAAGAGAAGAACGACTGAAGACGACGTCATTCTATCACGAAGAAAGTATCGAAGAAAACGGTCGGGTCAGTATGACCCGACGCGACCAATTCAGAGTTGATGCTATGGTAGGGAGAAGGTAGATTTTGCGCGGGAAACGCACATAAATCCTTTTTTAAGAAGACTTGAGGAGCAGTAGAGAGGAGTAGAGTGTGGCAACAGTTTCTGTGGACTTTATGTAAAATTCGGGCTCTAGTTGTTTTAACCTCAAATTTTCAAAATTCTTCGAAAGGAACATTAATTTCATTCCCTTGTTGGGGACAAGTTCTACCTTTGTTGACATTTCTGGATTTTTTATAAAAAAGAAGACAATCTCTCGGGACACTTCATTTAAATGCCCTATTTTATAATGCGTTGTTTCGGGCGTGACTACATGGAATCGACTTTACATAATGAAAAGTAACAGAAATAACATGGCACGTCATCATCTGGGATGAAGTCGAAAACTAGGTCGTATATTAAATATTTATGTGGAATTACAAAATTTTCTGAACTTTTCATCACCTTTTTTAGCATAGAATTTCCAATAACCCTGATTGTAAACGCTCATTAGCAGAAAAATATGACAATGCGACCCTTTTGGTTCCTTAAGTTTTTTTAACAGCATTTCTCAATCTGTAATCCGTTAAGGCCCAAATGTTCTCAAATAACTGTTTGTTATGCATCTGGCAAGAGTCTTATATGAATATTAAAATATGCTACGGAGAAAATAATAATTTAGTCTTTCAAGAAAATATAGTAATTTATGCAATTCGGTCCTCCAAAATCCATCAAAGATATCTTATTTTATGATCTTACGTTTGAGGGCTTCACCTTAATCGCTGACAAACAGTCATTATCGAGAAAATGTAGATGAAAATTCCAACAAATGGTTGAACGTTGAATCATGTACAATATCCTAAGAAATTCACGCAAATTACGCAGATGATCCCTCCTAAGGTAATTATGTATCGCGGCAAGAAATACGTCCTTGGTACTTGACATTTAGAGAAGAAAACACAAGGATTACGGAAGAGAAGTGCAAAAATGCAGTTTTAAGACGTAATAATTTTCTCATGTCTTACTTGTGCGTGATAACTGCGTAGATACTTTTTCATTAGCAAAAGATAAACTTGCTGCAGCACATCATTGGTGAAACACTAAGAGTGCAAGAAGGACGGCGCCATCCTAAAGTTCTCTTAAAAACTTGCTTACCACAATTCCATGACAAATGGTCATATTTTAATTCCATGTCTCGACTACGTGAAAAACCGTTCATATAAGGAACAGTTATGTTTAAACATCACCTACCGGGAATTCACTGTGCAAAGGAAATCAGATAATACAACATTTTTGTGAGCTATCGGGTGAATATTCACTTCCATGAGACTAGACACGCACTGCAGCTTGCTTAATGTTTACTGTCCATAGCAATAATAATCTTGAATCGTCGCACCTTCGCGATTTTATGTCGACAATGATGGTTGTGAAGATGAAAATTGCGGATGCGAAGGAGAAACAGATGGCAGAATAAGAAATTCGTTTATATGCATTGAATAAATGTGAAGGCTAAAAGTTTGTGATGGAAGGTGCATAAATTGTAAAGGAACACTATAAGAGGAAATCATCGAAAATGACGCCCAAATTCTGATTACTGAAACGGCTATCCCTTATATTATCGGGCGAAATTGAGTTCTCCTTTACTATTTATTTAATTCGAGTATCCCTCACACATATGTCACCATGGAGAACATAGGAAAGTAAGTATTAAAAGTATCTTGTCTCCTATCACTTACCATTCCCACTACCCATGACATGTTTCAAACCAATAATATGAAACTAAAATTGAACGTCAAAAAAGCAAAGCGATTTAAGCGCATGGGTCTTAGAAATGGTAGTATTCGGGATTGAAAAAGAGGTGTTTTAACTACCTGGAAGTTATGAACCAGTGTTCTTCAAAATTAAAATTGAATATTTTATTTACTAAACAGCGCTTTTTCGTTATGGAAATTATATTAATAGGTTAGAAAGCCGTAAAACCGTATTGCTGTGGTAGGTCATTCCAAGTAAAATCACTACAATGCAGAAAAGATTGGTGCCCTTTCTACTCGGATTAACTTCTAATTTTCTTCCTACAAAGTTATTTATTAGCTATACTTAAATTGATTTTCTCTAATTTTTTGACCAAAAATGGTCTTAATAATTTTTTTACTACATGTTTATTGTAACCTAACTCTGAAGAAAAATCCGTGAGGGAGATTTTTAGTATTTTTTGAAAAAAAAGTATAAAAAACAGAATGCAAGTTCTAGGTTGTGTTACTATGGCTTTGCACAATTGTTTTTGAAGTATCTTAAAAGAAACTTCCAAATGTTGCCAATGACCTTAACCAAACACTATCAAGAAAGTTCGATTGATTACTTTTATATAAAGTGATGGTCCGTCGAAGGTGAATTGAGTTAATGAGCTTTTTTTTGAGATTTTACCAAGTACAAATTGTCTAACTAAACACTCAATTGTATGCCTTTGAGACAAAGGTTTGCATTTGAAATAAGAGGGCATTTCATGCGTTAAATTATCAGCAAAACATTTCGTTTAAAATAGTAACTCGAAATTATATGCTTCACGGTAGGCAGCATGCGAAGTAACAAACATTTTTCTTGCCAATTCTTTATCTTATTCAGTCATTTTATCATAAATTGACTCAGGATAAATATTATGGCTTAAATATTCAATTAATTTAAATAAAATATCACGTTTAAATATATCTAAAGTATCTCAGGGTAACACAAAATTCAAAGGCCTAAATACAATTTTCAACTAGAAACAAGTTCTTTCAAAATATTGCTTTGCAATAAAAAGGCATGGCCGATAACCAAGTCTAGTAAAAATTTTAATTACACAAATGCTTCTTATAAAACCTCGAAACTGGATTGGATTTTGAGATTAACCACCTCACAAGAAAAATTACAAGAGTACAGGAATAACGGATATACTACATTCAGCTATTTGGAATGTCCAGTGTCTGGGAAATAATGAATAAGAAGTCAATGATATACATAAGAATTATAATACAAATTTAGAACCGGTACCAGAAACAAAAAAACTGAAAGTAGTCAAAGAATTAAAAGATAACGTGATGCTTTTTAGCGCGTGGAGGAAAAAAGACGAGTATGTTGTGGGATAACTGTGTTAATACACACGAAATGGAATCTAAATTTACGAGAGTTCGAATTATATAATGAAAGAATTATGTCTGTTAAAATTCATTAGAGAGAATCTGACAGTAATAAGTGCCAATTCTCCTGAAGAAGGAAAAAAGATGAGACAGTAACTTACTACAAAAGAGTTGAAAAATACTTTACAAAAGCGAAAAATGATTACATACTCAAAATCGGAGTTCTAAATGCCAGAATTGGAAAGTTCCTATCCCGGGATTGATTGGTATTTTTGGAAAGGACCAGTAAAAACAAATTGGATAGCACCTACGAGAATGCATAACATTTGATAAATTAAAAATCACGAACATATTTATGCCGAAAAAGGAAATTAATTAATTCACATGGCCTGAAATAGGTTATCGATCACTCTTCAATTATGTGATTGTCAATAAAAAACTAATTCAAAGATCAAAGATACTCATGTATACAGAGGTAGAAATATCATCACAGACAAAAATTTGGTTAAATCATAGATTCGGATACAGTCGAGATGAGAAAGAACACCTACACTTTAATTGTGCATAAGATACCACAGATTCTTTATAGACTTTGTGGTCGCTTTTGCATTTCTACACATTCATCTATTCGAAGAAGAAAGTATCCGAAATTCGTACCAAAAAGACTAACACAACTACTCTAAGGCTACTTAACTAAATCAAACTACTACTAAACTACAACTTCTAAATTAAACCCGATATCAAAAAACTATAAATTGAAGATATCTGTACAATAAACCATGGCAATGGCATTCTTAGGAAAGTATCCAATAGGAACTAAAATTAAAATTGAAAATAATATCTTGGATCAGATATCACACTTTAAATATTTGGGAAATGTTATCACCTAAGCAGAGGACGGAGACATTTTAAATAAAACAAATAACTACCAAAGAATCTGTGGGACTATAAGAAGAGCACTGAGGGGAAAAACTGCAAAAGAAACTCAAATTTAATTATACAAAATAATGGCTGTCCCCACATTACTTTACGGAATAGAATCTAGGACACTCAGAACAAGAGACTTAAAAATCATTGAAACGTCAGAAATGAAAATCCTTAGATCTGTACAAGGCTTTACACGCCTTTCCATATAAAAAATGAAGACTTATGGCAAGAATTGGAAGAACCACCAGTAACAGAAATAGTAACATATTATAAAGAAAGATGGAAAGAACATGTTGAGCGCATGCCTCTATAAAGGATTCCCAGAAAGTTTATAAAGTATAAGCCTTGAGGGAGAAAAAGTTATGGGTGCACGAGATTGCGATGGTGATGCCGGAACAGGCTAATTGCCTAAACCTGGAAAGGACGAAGAAGAAGAAGAAAAAAGGTTGCGTTCATGCATTCTTTCAAATGACAGTACCATGCCTTTTTACATAAATGCGCAATGCAATTAAGTTATGAATCGTGATCAATGGAATACCAGTTAAGGAATTTGTATGAATTATACATCGGACCTCAGTCATTCATGGTATTACATCTTCTTACTCGAAACGCACACTTTGATAAAATTTGTTTAGATCAATCCACGTTAAACTTGGAGGTTTAACTGATCTAATGCTTTTAAATGATGATTCTCTCTTGGTTTTCTCTTGATCTAGCACTGGAATATCTTTTCTCTAAGAACTTCCCGCTTGTATCAATATCTTCGCATGACATATACCGTACCTTTATTCCCTAAATATTATATGATGCAAGTTTATACAAATCAAGCGGGCATAAAATTTAATTACTGACAGACCTTTGAAGTCCTAATATATTTTCTAGTCGCTTAACTGTCCTACCATTACCATCACAAGCATTCATTAAATGGCTAAGTACTAAGTTGTAATTCCCCTTCCCTTATTACCACGTTTCAGCTCCTTTACGTTACTATATAATGTATCTGATCTTCCCTCTTTTGGTATTTCTCTAACGCGTCGATCTGTTCTCTCCACCACTCCTCTCTTGCTTTCTTTTTTTCTCTTCTAAGCCTGTTATTAAATTCTCGGTATTTTCTCTTACCTAGTTCTGAGTTTACGCTCTTCCATTTCCTTCTCTCCTCCATCTCCCTGATCATCTCCTTCGTGATCCTAGGTTTTCCCATTTTAGTTTCACTCACTACGCCTACCGTTGCTTTCGCCACTTCAACAATTCCATTTTTCAAACTTCCCCGTTCATCTTCCACTGATCTAGCTCCGTGTTCCTCACCCATTATCTCATCAGCCTTCTCTCAATACTTCTTCTTCATTTCCCCAGTTAATGCCTCCGTATTCCACTTTCGTACCCTCCTTCCCATTTTTATCTTTTTCAGTTTCACCCGTCATTTCATGACTAATATGTTGTGGTCTGTGTCTGCATCAGCTCTCGGATAAGTATGCGGGTTTTTATCACTATTCCTGTATCTGTGACGAACCATTATATAATCTATCTGGAACCTATCTGTGCCTCCCGCCTTCTTCCAAGTGTACCTACGTCGAGGATGATGTCTGAACCATATATTTGAAATTACTAGGTTATTTCTACGGCAAAACTCCGCAGCTTTCTCGCCCCGGTCGTTTCTCCTTCCTAGCCCGTAATCGCCCATCTTCCTCCCATCTCTTCCTTCGCCCAGCACCGCGTTCCAATCCCCTATTACTACCAAGTGCTTACTCCCAGGTGTCCTACCAATTATTTCCTCTAGCTGATCGTATACCCCATCTATCATCTTCTCTTTATGATTAGAGGTAGGCATATAAACCTGGATTATTACTAAATTCGTTGAATCTGCCTTTAGTTCCACGACTATAATCATATCACTTACCTGTTCTGCATACACTACTTTTCTACCGAGTTTCCTATTCATTACGAATGCAACCCCGCGCTGACTTTCATTCCCTCCACTATAAATTACTCGTCGCTAGAATAATCCCTGTCATCCTTCCATCTTACTTCACCCATACCCATGATGTCTACACCCACCCTCTCCCTTTCTTGCTTTATCTTCTCTAACTTCCCCGCCCTCAGCATATTCCTAACATGCCACGTGCCTATTCTGATAGTTTCGTTCCTCATCTTTACCTTCTTTTCCTCTGCTGCTGCAACGTTACTTATAGGGTTTCTTGTAATTACTTATAGGTGTTTTTATAATTACTTATACGTTTTCTTATAAATACTTAAAGGTTTTTTTATACATACTTATAGAAAATTTAGACCAAATTTCAATAGTTTTCAAAATGTCACTTATAGAATATTTCCCCTGGGATTAGTACTGTAAGTCCATCTTGAACTATTTTACTCACCACAGTTTTCAACCAATTGGCTATTTCAGAATCCCTTGACAGGATACGAAAAAATCTTACTCCAGGGGAAGTTTGACGGGTAGCATTGCATCCGAGATATTTACATTTATTTCCAGCCGTTTTATATGACAAATTTGGTGTTGACACTAAAACGCGAGTTTCTTCATGAATAGGTATTTTGCGTATCATCCACCTCGAGCCCCTGTACATGGGATTTAGAAACAAGGTGCAAATAATTATTGGCACAAGTAATTATTCGAACGATCAATGATTTATTATTTTCTGAATAAATAATTTAACTAACGTAGAATTGAAAAATGGTATAGTGACGATAAAAAGAGTGTTATGTATCCCACTCAAATTGTAAAAACTTTATAAAAAACTCAAGTTCATTGAAAAATATGGAAGAGGCCGGAATTACAGGGAGGGGTAAGAAGAAGAAAAATAGATTAATATCCAGAAGTTATCAAAGTGTCAGATTTTTTAAATCTTTTTTTATGTGCCTCTTATCCTGTTTACCTAAACTTTCTTGCTAAGTCATGATGTCAGCTTGGCTCCTACCACAATCTGCAACAAATTCCGCTTGAACAAAAATGCCATCTCTATGGCATGTGCCCAGGGGAATAACCAATCATGTCAAAGGAATTTCTTGAGATGTTGTCGAGAGTAGTGAAAACAAAAAAAAATCCTTGGTCTCTGTCAGAGTACATTTACATCTACATACTACCCTACAAGCCATCTCAGGGGTGTGTGGCAGGGGGTGTTTTCACACTAGAGATGCATTAATGGGTAGACACCCTACCAGTTAGTAAGCAACTATTCAACCAAATGTACCTACAGTTGATTAGATAAGTATTATAAGTAAGCATATTTAAATTTGAAAATTGAAATAATACAGTAATACCATCAAACTGCACATGCCAAAAGGACACTTACTAGTATAGCTAGGGACCAACCAAAAGCCATGCAAGAATGAACAACTCTTAGGATATATGTTCCACAAACTGTTCTTAAACAAAGCTAAAGGAGCAATCCTCTACATATCAGATATTTCTAACGACTGCTGGAGACGTTCACTTAAAATGCCATAACTTGATTTCCTTAGAACGTCATTAAATATTCGATTTTCTAAAACCAATACCCCAGATTTTAACTTCAACAAAAATAATCCTCTTCCCTACAGCAATATTTCGGAGCATGCTGCAAACACGTGCAGCTACACCACATCAATAGCGCATGCGTAATATATGTTAACAACATGCCGCTCATGCGCTACCACTCTGTTTTTATCACACATCGAAATAAGTTAAAATAAGTTGAAAGGAAAACTAATTATGCAGAGTACGGAATGAAGTTCTCAGAATGGAACACAGTTTTATGAGCCTGCCATATTTATCGGTGTCAGTTCCATTTTAATTTGTCTGATAAAAACATTATTCATTGGGCAGTTTGCCCTACATATTTGCACAGTTCGCATCAGAAGTAACATCAGCTACATAGACAGCCACGATATATTTCATCCCTAGTTCTAATGGAATGGGTTGTACAGTTAAATAAGGGATGGTGTTGACTACCGTTGATATCTCATATGGACTGTAGATTGTTGCTCCTTTAACTGCAACTTGCAGTGAATAGTTAAACATCACCCAATTATTTTATGTACTAGTACAGCTTAACCAAGTGGCAGAATTTACATCATGGTTGCATTTATGATGGGCCATTAAAAAGTACATGTCTTTCAATTTGCTGTGCGTGACAATGTGCTATGGTTAACTTATATTCCATTTAAGCTCTTTGCACACCTTTCACTCTTGAATGGCTTTAAATCACCGTGAATATGATAATGTACATATAAATTCTGCTTCGTTTGAAATACCTTTCCGCAAGTTTTACTCTTGAGAGGAGTTAAACCTTGACTTTTGAAAACACTTCCTTTGACAAATCCTCGGGCATCACACTCATTGATCACATATTCCTTGAAATGTTCTCTCCAATAAGTGCACAGAACTTTTTTTATCTACAAACCTGACTTTACTATAATCGCATTAAATTTTTTGCATTAGGAATTACTTTAAAAAAATGAGAATCCAAATGCCAACCCAGGTAAAAATGTCTGGTCTGTTGCTAATCTGGAACTGGTCTATAACTGATCCGAAAGGGCAATTTCTGGTCTGTTAGTGGTCTGTAAATGGAATGGTCTGGAATTGGAATGGGTCAAACAAACTGGTCTGGAACTGCTCTGTTATACTCCATGGTCTGTAACTGATCTGAAATATTTGTTGGTAAATATTATGACCATAACAAAGGTGCAATTTTTTCTTTCACGATTTGCAACTATCCTGAAATTTGACTTGTAACTAATCCGTGATTAGAATAAATTTCAAGCATACGCACCACATTGAACTACTTAACCCAAACTTTTAAAGCCACTACTTAATAATGACCCACACTAATTTTTTGACTGGTTCCTTCCCAGCTAGCAAACTCAAATCGGTTCACCTTAACGCCCAAGTCAATGGTGGAGCAACAGTTGATGCTCGGCCTTTGCGCCGAGTTTGATGACAACCATTAAAATGAAATGAAGAAGAAAATGAAAGGTACTGACGTGCGAACGAAGAGTGCATATGTAACATGGCGAAATATGTGAAGTAGGTTTTATTATAGTAGGTCTTCCTACCCAGTTTTAACGAAATTGTTTTCACCATTTTTGAGATAAAAATTATTTTCCATTACTCCCTAAATCGTCAAGCACCACGTGGCGGTGTGTAAAATTGTGCTCACTTTCAATAATGGAAATGTTTATATCGTCGTTAATAAGGAAGGAACAATGGTTCGACTGTGTACACGTTAGAGAATGGTGTGTGGTCTTTCATTTTGCGCATTTGATGAAGACCTATCTCCCACTATTCGAGAAAATTGTTCATAAACAATTGTTTATCCTCATGTGTAAGCCAAAATATATACTTTCTGAGACTTTTGTTTTCAACATCCCGTAGGAAAGGCATTGTTTTTATCATCTGAGACAGTAAGAATCTTAGTAAAACTAAGAGACAGTAAGACACAGACCCTCTTTACAACATTTCCGACATAAAGTTTTATAAAATTCGCTCGGAATGGGAGCAATATTATTTTCGCTTGGCGAGTAATAAAATTTGAAATGCCTATTGTGGCCAAACGGTTAACTTTATGAAATAAACATTCCAATTTCTTTATTTTTATACGGATGTTCTACGAGTGAACATGATCCATTTGTCTAAAATTTGATAAGCGTCAAAGAAAAAAAAAATTAATGTATTGTTTTCACGGTACGTGGACGGACTACATGACCGCAGTATCGTGGTTTTTCGACAAGCTTTGACGACGCTCACGAAGAGGGCAGCGTGAAATGTATGGTGTGTCCCTTGGAAAATTAACTATTGCCTTTCGTAATCCTACAGAGTTTGAATGAAATTAATGTCTCGGTTTTTGAGTTAACAAATATTTTCCATTACTCCGTCAATCGTTGAGCATCACGTGGAGGATAGTGTGATTACGCTGAAGTGCAAATAAACAAATGTATATCTCGTCGTTCACAAGGTGGGCACATTGGTTCGTCAATATACACACGTTAGAGCTGGATGAGTTATCTTTTATTTAGCGAAGTTTATAGAATATCTATCACCCGGCTTTCAAGAAAATTTATCAACAACAATAAATTGTTTATTTTCATTTTTAGGCACTAAAGTGATTTTATTTCGAAGTTCTTCTTGCATTGTCCTGTTGGAAAGTCATTGTGTTTATCACCTCAGACTGCAGAACTTTGTAGCATCAATCTTTGTTAAGAAAATAATTTTTATAAAATCCTTTCGGAATATGAAAAATATTATTTACGCCTAGCGATTAATGAAATTCGGGATGACCTATTGTGGTTACACGGTAAGCATTTAGGAAAATATTCACAAATTTTTGTTATTGGCAATGGTTTGTTCTAGGTTTCGGCGTAAAATCATTGTCTTAAAGTTGATAAACCTTTAAGAAAAAAATGTTGAATAAAGTATGTTAAGGGGGAGTGGAATCACTTTATGTGTCCACGGGATCGTGGTTTTTTGACGAGCTTTGATGACGATCACGAAGAGGTAGAGTATAGAGTATGTAAGTAATAGTTTAAACCTTTTTATAAAATGCGCTCGGAATGTGGAAAATGTTATATTCGCCTAGCGTGTAGTTAAATTTGGGAAGGCCTCTTTAGGCCAAATGGTAAAAATTATTAAAATATTTTTTTTATTTCCTTTAAAAATTGATTTTCTCTTGGTGATTGCATAAAAACATTGTCTCCTAGTTAACAAACGTTGAATAAAAATAAATATTGAATATTTACGGGTCATGGACAGACTGCGTGACCGCAGGATCGTGGTTTTCTGACGAGCCTTGGTGACGCTCACGAAGTGGACACATTGACATATATAGTGTCTATTGTTAATATTATTTGTGTTTCGTCTTTCTAGCGAGTTTAAATAATTCTCGAGGGTTTTTAGATGAAAAATATTTTCCATTACTCCATCGATCCGTAAGCGCCACGCAGCGGAGAGTAAAATAACGTTAACGATTAATAAAACAAATGTTAATAGCGTCATTTACAAGTACTAAACATTGGTTCGGCTGTGTTCACCTAAGAGACAGACGTTTGGATTTTCATTTAGCCAAGTTTGAAGAACATTAACCTTCCGGTTTTCGAGAAAATTGATCAATAATATTAAAATGTTTATCCTCATGTGTAGGAAATAAAGTTTATGTTTTTTTAGGTTTTTCTTTCAATTTTCGGTGGAAATGGCATTACTTTCGTCATTAGTTGCAGGACGACATTGTTGCAACAATCTTTGCTTTAAAACAAATAATATACCTAGCGGGGCCGTAGCGTCGCTTGCAGCGTATTACAATATGTGCCATATCTTTGTTTACATTTAATATACTATTTTCTTACTGTTTAAAAACGTTCATTTGCTTTGTGTAGGAATATTTAACCGAATCTATTTCTAAGTTTTTGAGATATTTTTGTTGTTTAACTTTTGTAAATTGTTATTTCACCTTTCTTATCTTCCTGTCTTTTTGCCTGTTTTTTGTTTAAATGTTTATTTTATAACCATATTTGTTTATATACGAAAAATTCCATTTGTTGACCATATTGCGCGCTGCTGCTGCATGACTTACTTTGACTTTTTTCACGTTATAATAAAGAATGCACAATCATTCCACGTACCTTGTGATAGAGACAAATGAGTTAAAAAGTAACAGTAAAATTTTAAAAATAATTTATCCCGCCATCATTGAAAACATTTATAACTTAAATGTTTAAAAATCATTGTTTTTCATGACGTCGTTTCTCAGTTAGTTCTGGCCCTTTTTCAACATTTTTTAAGCAATATATACGTTAATGGGAGATTTATATTTTTTTATATATCTCAGCGCTTTTCTTGTTAATAAATGTTATAAACAACATCTTTATATATATAAAAGTCAATGTATGTATGTATGTATGTATGTATGTATGTATGTTCCACATCTCCTCCTAAACCACACGACCGATTTTGATGAAATTTGGAACACATGTTTGTTACTGGTAGACAACAAACACTGTAGGGTTCAATTAACTGAAACCCTATTTTTTCAGGGTTAAGGGTGCGATCTTTACTAATATGTATAAAAATGTAATGGTCTCTTTCTGTCTGTTGCTCCATCACGCAAAAACTACAGGACCGATTGAGCTGAAATTTGGCATGTAACTAGAATAAATATCTGGTTGCATCATATGCTATATTAAAAAGCCCTAAGGGCCCCCAAAGACCCCCGAAGGTCCCACGTGGTGGTCCATGCTAAGCATTGTGTTCGGTGCAGTGGTTTCATTTTTTGCTTTTTCAAAGTACATTCACTCAAGATATAGGGCTGGAATTTTTTTTATCGGATGGCTGAATCAATATAATTTCTAATTTTATCAATCGATTTTCTTCTACGCTCCGTATTTGTCTGAAATTCATGTTTTCAGTTGAAAAATCTCACATTTTCCCTGAAATCAACAATAGCATATTTCCTTGACAACCAGAGATTTCATTTTCATAGAATATTCACACCTCTAGCATTTTAATATCACGCTTTCCTGCAGGCCCATGATAGTACGTAGAAAGCAAATCCGTATAAGAAGATCCCGGAGTCCCCCATGATAGATTGCTTCGGGGGGTAATCGTCAAATTCAATGCATATTTAACAAGTATACTCTTCAACGTCTACTCTCAAAGTAGCTCTCAAAGGGGCATATATATGGGAGAACACTTACGTAGTAAACGTTACACATAAAGGAATTAATAGACTACACACTTAAAAGAATATATACCTGCAGCGAATATCAATGGTAATAATGCCTCTGTTGCTACAACAAACACGGCGTTGTTTATTATCGTATAGTACTCAGGTGTATTACACATAGGGAAACCGTCTGCCTCTCATTACGATCGCGAACTGTTTTTAGACCAATTCCCACATCAGTAACGTCACGAATTATTTATACGTTTAAAAGTGTTAATGTGCAGTTAACTTAGGCACATTCACTCAATCATCGAGATGCTTATTCTAGACTCTCACTTTCCGCTATGTTTCCGTTCCTTGGACTTAAAAATATATCCATCAACATGCCTAATAGAAAAAGAGTAACCTTTCGAAAAAATCTTTTAAGACAAAATGAATGTCTTATTTGCGAGAAAATGAACCCTTGAAAGAAAAACGACAAAGGTTAGATTTGGATGGTCAAAAACATGCCCACCAGCAATCTCATGAGATTCTCCCCGTGGTGTTTCTCGGGTTACGCTAAGATCCGCACAAATTTCATCCTTACCCAACATACAGACGGGTAACCAGCTCTAAATCTGGTTCAAATACAGACCCATCTGTTTCAAACCTTCAATCTGCTTTAAGATGGCGGAAATTATAATGACGTCACTACATGCTTCTTATCCGAAATAAGAACGGAAGTTCTGCGCAATTAACGACATCTGTGCATGAAAATCGACAAGTGCACTAAGAATCACCATAAATGTTTTATTTAGCAACCGAAACCAATGATTGTGCCAATCCAATGGCTATGCCGAAGGCGCATTCCCATTGATAGAGGATTCATAGGTCAAATAAACATGGCTTCTGCTGCCATTACTCCTCCTGACGTGTCAACCACTGGATTGTACTCTACTGTCCAATCCTGATTAAGATAATCAACGCACATATCAACGTTGAATAGTGCAACTGAATTAAGTCATGGAATGCAAATATATGTATATACACAAGGGAAGCGATCAAGCTGTTAATCACTCAGAAGACGGCTCAAGAGAACCGAAGGGACGAGGTGACCATCTATCAACCGTTGCTATTTAAGTAGTAATGAGTCTGTGAGGCCGATTTTTGGGTTTCCCGTGCATGAAAGTGAACCAATAGTCACTCATCTCTCCGTGAACCTGGGAAACTGTCAGTGTGTCTACTATAACGAACACAACATACAAGATAGGTTACGAACTCCTCAAATGACCACGCATACTGTTTTTCTTCGGGCTTTGTGGTTTTATTATAAAAAATAAGTTTAATGTTTTTCACACCCGTTGAATTTCAACGGGTATCTTCCGCTCGTTTAATATAAAAAGTGCTAGAAAAGTTGTTATTTAAAAGTTGTCTAGCGCATCCCTGCATTCTCTTTTCTTCATTGCCCTTTAAATTTCTGACGTTATGCAAAAGTTAGGACAGGTTGGCACAGGTGTGAAAAGTTATTTAGATAGTGGGATGCGAGAGCCCTTTCATCGATAGAATTATTTTTTCGTCCATTTTTCTATATTTTGTTGGCTTCTACATGTAGGCCGTTTGAGTCATAAGAGTCGAACAGCCAACAAATTGTGACAGCCAAACAGCGTAGATAAACAGCAAATCGAACAGTCTATGACGTGGTCCGAAGACTGCATGGAGAATACGTCATCAAAACTTTAATTAAAGACGCTTCCGACCGTAGTTCATGTATTGATGACTATTCAGCAAAATAAACAGTTATTATTTTACGAAGAATTCTAACAGAAATATACTATATATTTAATGATTGATAAAACTGAGATAAAAACTAGAGATTTTTGAACGACTATTAATTGCAAACTTTAATTAATCCGAGATATGTAAACGAAAATTGAATTTAATCTGAGATCACTTGTGACAATGAATGCCAGATTTTCTTTTGGAAAACATGCATTGGCATTCACTTTAGGGATATAGTGGCATTTTATACTGATACTTAATACATTATTCCTGCTGCTCTTTTCACGACAAAATTGGCATTTAACTCATTAATTTAAAAAAATCATCACGCCACAACGTGTTACATAGACAAAGTTGCCCACAGTATTTTTTTACACACCTTAAAAAATATTATTTAAAAATTATAAATTATATTGGAATCATATGATCGTCGTGGATAATTATGTATCAATAGCATCTCATAGTAGCAATAGGAATGCAAATTATAGAAACTGATATTTCTACGTGATGTGTCTCCACTTCAGTCTTGCTATAGAATAGCTATTATGTCGTGCAATAATCTGATAATGTAATAATATAGTTAACAAACTTTTTGGTATTTAAATATGGTGTCTGAAACAAAGATATTGAATGTGATATTTATTCCATTCTGGAACATATTTCTGGAGTAGTTTCAACAGCCTTATTGTTTTACCTTATGTGGTTAATGTTTTCCATAAAATGGAAAATGATGTCTAATGTTAAAAGCTATATTTCTGCAATACCTTTCTATTTCCGGACTGGAAGAAGCGGGTTCAAGAATTATGTACCGGCCCGCACATTACCACAGTACTGCATGCCATTAGGTAATGCCACTCTTGACTTCACGTTAGTACTGTCCCGTACATAACCATAGCACTGTTTGGCATTTGCGATAGGCACCCTTGACTTCAAGTTAGTATTGACCCGTACTTTACCACAGTACTCTTTGCTATTTTGTTATGCCACCCCTTACTTGACGTAAACACCGACCCCTACTTAACCACAGTACTGTTTACCTTTTGGAAGGGTCACCCCTGACTTCACGTTAGTAATAGACCATACTTTCTCAACACGAATTTATTTCATTCCGTGATGCTCAAGGAATGCCTAGACTATGTCGTTATTAATATTTTGATCAGTCCTGACCATGTGACAGTATAATTGGCAAAAATTGATACCAATCATGTTTTCTAGTTCTTATTTTTCAATACTTGAGGATTCTTGTGTTGCATAGGATTTTTTTATTGAAAATGATCGACCCAGAAATGTCTGCCTTTTATTAAACCATGGGTCTTCACTTTGCCACAAGAATATTTAGAGGAGGAAAACACAATAACAAATAGTAATAGGGAAACGCGCACTCTCACATCTTTGAGAAGAACAATTGTAAAAACGCCTTAGGTATACACGTGTGCGCATTCAGAGGTAACTAAGAATTGAAGTCGGGTCTTGGAATAATCCATATGAACGATAAAACGGAAATAAAATAAACAGGAAGTGAGGACATTTATTTCTATAAGGTCTTCTTTTGTTAAATTCGAGTATACGAGTCAGAGTTTTCCTCTAGAAAAAAAATATCCCACCGGAAGAGATAACTCGAGCTCCCTTCGCTCTCGTCGGCTAAGCTGATATCGCAGTCCGAGGATAAGCTGATATCGCAGTCTTTCCCTCGATTGAGAAGTGTGCTGCTAATAATATATCACACCTAACATGTGACAATCGCCTGGCCGGTCGCCGTCCAGGGAGTGGGATGGGTATGCTTCGCGGAATAGAAGCTTCTGGAATTGATTTCGTAATCTTCCGATACTAAGCCATTCCATTTATAATACCATTCTAGGTATTCTCCTTCCACTTAGTTGACGCACCCATGTCACTCCACTGCGACCTTCCTGGTGATTTCATTGGCCGCGAGCTCTTAGAGCAAAAAATATCTCCTCATCCTCCTGCTTCGTTACCTGCCCGTCGGCTGACATAAAAAGGCGGTGTTTGAGAAGCGAGTCATTCACACCATCGACTCTGTTCAAACACGTACAAGGATCAGAAAGAGTGAGAGGCACTGACCAGTCAGCTAATTCAGCGCAGAACATCAGACGACTCTTTGAACCGTACTTTGTTCTCAACAGATCAACGCTCTTAAGGAGACCATCCTCAATTGCAAGGTATGATCATTTTTATCGAGGTTTATAAACTTTTTCTTTAGTAAAATGCTAGATCCATGGTCAGCCATGGTTCCATTGCAAGAAATACTCGTACATCCTCTGAAAGTCTAAGGAGGATTTGAATTTTGAGAATGTTTATTCTACTTTAAACCATAGACAAAGAATCGGAGAAATATTTAAAGAACAAATTTTCTCTCTTCAAACAAGCTACTTCGTATAGATTCACGAGGCTACGCTGCTGGTTATGGCAAACGTTTTCTTGCATTAATACATTTTGGCTTGCATCCAGATATTACTGTCAAGCGAATCCAACGTTTTGAGTATCCGAGTTCTAAAAGTCGTGCTTCTGATTTTTAAAAACCACTACAATGTGTTCTAATTTCATATGCTAGTCATACATTCCGCTTGCGACTTATCTCCAGATACATACGTGTTTCAATAGATTTTAAGTACATTATGAATCGAAATGAAATATTATTATTCCTTTCTTCCAGTTTTCAACGTAGAAGGATTTGAAAGTGCTTTCATCGACCCATTCCAGCAGTCAACCGTTCTTCGCTCCAGACGAAGCAGAGCAACGCCGTTGAGGACGAGGCCATTCCTCACTCTCAAGGTATTTGCTTTAATCATCCATGTTGACATCTTGCTCGAATGATATATGCCACAGATATATTCTTGCTCAGCCGCCGCGGTTAAGCCCTGATGAAATATCCAATTTCACGACATTTTGTGAAATACCATTCACCTTGAACACCCGTATTCCAAAATATGTTAGATTATATGTTTGAAATGGAATTATTCTCTATATCGCAAATATTGTTCTTAGATTGAATCTAAATTATTGGAAACCGTCTCAATTTCTGTTTTTTATTAAGTTACCCAAATTAAAGCAATTTATAATTTTTCTTGTACTCCTTGTCGCAGTCATTTTGAAAATAGCAATCATCCTAGCCAGTTAAAAAGTCTTTCAGCCTTCTAACAATTCATTTTGTGATCGAGTGTTATTATTTTAAATGCTTTTTACACTGAACCTATGTTTCAAAAAAACATTCCAATAATAGATAGTAAGACAGTCATACAGAAATAATGGAATTGCGTTCATTCGTATTAACCCATATTTTCCCTGAACACATTATTACCGAATTTGTCTTTTTTAAATATGTTGCTCTATTTACACTACTTGTCATGGGAAAAATTAGTTTAAAAAATCAGAACTTCGTAGGTTTGCTTGAAGGAGGCCGTGTGTTGGTTACAAACACACGGTGGTTTAAAACCCAGATCAGACTTGCCGGCGATGAATGTAACGGGTAGCCTACATAAAAAAATGCGGAAAGTTCTTAACGAAAATTTATTGCAGTAAAAAATAATAAGATATTGTTTTTCTTACATATGATAAGAGTGCATTTTTTTAAGCCTTGATTCATTGGAAACATATTTTTTCATACTCATACTACACATGACAATTTTCTAGGCATTTCTTTACTTTTTATTTAACAATAATATAAATAATAAACCAAATTTTGAATGTTATTGGGAACATTTTCGTTTCCATGCATTTACTCATAACTATCTGCTCGTCGAGAGTTTTTTATGCTTATAGTGTGATATTCTGCTTGTGGCATATTGTACTTGTACACCACAAGTATATGGAGTTGAAATTAAAACCCCGACTAATGTGTATGCGGTCTGTGGATTCGAGTTTTTTCGGTTCCCTGAGAGAGATAACACTTCCTCATTTTGTGCGACAGTATTTTCTTTTCGCCGAGTTGATTGTTCACGCCGAGAGTGAAGGCCTGTCATAACGTCTACACTTTTCTCGGCAACTGATGGTCAGTGATTTTACTATGTTTCAACAATTATCTTTCTATAGCTTCACTTGTGTTCTGAAGCAACAATTTTCCAATGATATACTTATTTTGTCATTCATGATATTTGGTATCGGATTAACAAGACTGTGGGCATTGAGGAAAGAGTTACTTTGTAAATTGGTCTGTCGGATTTGTTGTTATGAAAGTGGTATTTCTTCATTTTATTTGTAATTTGAATTACGTATTGTCAATGCCAATATTATAACGATCGTCTTCTAAACCGAAAGAACGTCTGTCGTCTTTAATATATTCATTCTAGAACGTACTTCGTAGATTAAACCACCATGGCAAAGATAAGTAATTCAAAGGAATAAAATGCATGGACACAATGGACCACAAAATAATGCTTTCTCACTTATCTGTCAACGCAGAGTGCTATTGTGATAATTTACACCACAGTCGACTTCCTCGGTACAGAGATAACGACGGTGCTCATTTCATTTCGGTTGACTCTACAAAGACATTACTTTTCTATTTTGTTATGGATAACCTGATTGAAGGCAATTTAAATAAAATTTGTTGTTCATGTTTGAGCGGTTCGGGGGGATGGTATGGGCTATAGTACAGGTTAATGAGAGCCACGGATGGTTAAAGCAAGGTGAAGGGAATACACTTTACGCGGGGAATGCACATAAATACATTTATAGGAATGGATAATGACTATTAGAGATTAGGAGAGCGCGGGAACAAATAAATTACTTTTTTTGTGAAATTCGAACTCGAATGGGTTTAAACTAAAAAAAAAATATGAATTTTCTTTGAAAATAACAAAAATTTCAGTATTTTTTGGAGACATGTTAACAAATTATTGACATTGTTACATATTAGGATATATTCTAAGAAAAAAACCTCTCGACTCTTCATTTAAATCATCTATCGTAGCTTCGATTCACATCTAGTCTGATTCTAAATGCGTATTAACAGAAAAAAATGACAAAACTAGCTTTTTTATTCCATAAGGTCCTTCTTTTATCTGCGTTTCTCAACCTGTATTCCATGATGCCCTAATTATCGTCAAAAACAGTTTCGTATCTGACTTCATTTAAATGGAACTATCAAACATATCTTACATTTTGGGCTAAATTCCTAAAAATTTACTTGCATCACTGACACACCTTTCTCGAGAAAATGGAAAAGAAGATTGCAACAATTGCATGTACGCTGGATAATGTACAATTTTCAACGAGGTAGACGTAAGGTACGCAGATGATCCCTCCCAAGGTTAGTATTGCATCGCGGCAAGCAATTCGTCCTTGGTACTTTACATTTAAAGAGGAAAAATCTAGGATTAATTAAGAAAAGTGCACATGTGCAGTTTTCACACGTTATATTTTTATTATGCCTTACTGTTGTGTGCTGTATGCTGCGTAGAAAATTTTTTCGCGCAAAAAAACCTTCATTGAACATTGCAATGGTGAAAAAAATAAGAATGCAAGAAGAACAGCACCATCCGAAAGTATTAGACGGCGTTATCTTTAATGAAGTAAAATCACATCAGGTGCCCTACATGGAATTGCCATAGGCCCACTTCTGTTCCTTTTCTGCTTATAAACGATATCGGTGAAACAGTTGACAGTAAGCTTAGATTATTTTCAGACGACGCAGTGGTGTATAGAGAAATGCGTAGCCTTAATGATAAGCAATCAAGCGCTAACTGATGACCTCGAGGCAGTACAGGAGTGGTGAGATTGGTGGCAGCCTGAATTAAACATGGGAAAATACGATATTATGACTTTTTGGAAACAAAAACTTTCTTCTAATAAGATCTTATTCATATAAAATAACAAATTAGAGACTGTAGAATCGGTTGAATACCTCGGAGTCAAACTGACTATTAATCTCTCGGGGAATAAACATATTCGGTAAATTACTGGCCAAGGTAATCGTAAATTGGGGTTTGTTTAAAGAGTCCATAGCAAGTGTGACGATACAGTTGGGGAAATCAGCTACTTCTCCCTTGTTAGAACCCATTTGTAATATGCTGAAAGTGCTTGGGATGCTAATGAGGTATGCTCAAACACAGAGTTTAAACGCGTGCAGCGAAGATCGGCAAGATACGTTAAAGGCCGTTATGATATTCTCGTTAAAATCACTGATCTTTTGCAGCAACCGGGATGGGAAAAGCTTTTCGACCGTTGTTAAATATTTAGAGTCAATCTATTATGTAAGATCCAAATCGATTAATTCTCTTATAACGCTGATAATATTTACGAAATCCAACATAATATTATAGATGAGATCATGAGAGTAAAATTATGGAATTGGACTGCAGAACGGACAAATTTAAAATACCATTTTTCCCGCGAACGATAAGGAACCATAACTACTGCCAATATGACTTTTGATTAGGTTTGTTGATAGGTAGTGTAGGTCTTAGTAGTACTAGAACTCCCTAATACTTGCAACATAATCTTCTACCTAGTACTAATACCAAATCGTGCATGTCATCTACATATCTCTTGAGTCTCTGTCCGTCTGTGTAGGTGGAAAGTCGGATTTTGGTATATACTAACGGTTCCTCGAACATTGGGAGCATATCTGTAGTGTAGTGCATGCTTGCGAGGCTTCTCCTCATAAAAATCATAAGAGATTTATACAAATGCATAATTAGTTGCGGTTACACTTCCTTTAGGGTAAATTGTAATGCATGTTGGTGACAGTGTATTAGCGGGTCTTCCGCGCCGGGCACCACCCTCCACCCGGTATACGAGCGCGAGCTCATGACCGGGGAACGGAAGGCTGCGGGGAATAGGAGGGCGAAAGTATAGGGAAAGAAGGGTATTGGAATGGGAAAATTTCGACCCCAGAGCCATGCATAGGCCAAGGGGCAAAATCGAAACGCGAAAAAACTTTTAATCACTAGCGTTTGCTACGGTGAGTTCTATAAGTAAGAAAACACCAGAACGGCGATTGGTCGTCCAGCCCAATCCGCTAGATACATGTTGTAGACAACTTACCCCCTGCCACACTCCCTTAGGTGGCATGCAGGGTATTTTTAGATGTTAATGAGAACTGCAAGGGGGGTGAATTAGTGACCGAACTATTTTCAACGGGAACGGCAACGGTTCGAGAGACAACAAATAGTGCTGGCCGAGCGCTTTTCATTTATTCCCTTGAGGAAGGCCCTTGTCATACGCCTTCTCAACCACTCTGCCGGAAATAATTTACTCCAGGTTTATACGAAAGAACTTGTCTTAAAGTGGATAAACGTAGAAGAAAAATAATGTTGAATATAGTGTTTTTACGGGGCGTAGACAGACTGCGTGGCCGCGAGATCATGGTTCTTTGACAACCTTTGGCGACGCTCACGCTAAGGGCACATTGAAATGTACATTGTCATCACGTAAAACAATTTCTTATTCGTCTTCCTACCGGGTTTTAATTTCACCACTTTTGAGATAAAAATTAATTTCCATTACTCCCTAAAACGTGAAGCACATCGTGGCGTAGTGTAAAATTGCGCTCACATTCAACAATGCAAATGTTTATATCGTCGTTCAGAAGGTTGGCACATTGGTTCGAATGTCTGCGCGTTAGAGAATAACGTTTGGTCTTTCTTTTTGCGCAGTTTGAAGAATATCTTTCTCCTGATTTTAGAGAAAATTGTTCATAACAATTTGTTTATCCTCATATGTAAGTCAAAGTATATACTTTCTCGAACTTTTGTTTTCAACTTCCCATAGGAAAGGCATTGTTGTCATCAACAGAGACAGTAAGACCCTCTTTACCACATTTCTGTAATGTGCTCGGAATGGAAGCATTTGTTATTTATTGTTTTAACATATTTGTTTGGCGTGTAATTAAATTTGGGATGCCTATTGTGGCCAAAAGGTTAACTTGATGAAATAAACATTCCAATTTCCTGGCTTGCATATTTATGTCTACGTGTGAACATGAACCATATGTCTAAACTTTGATAAACACCGAAGAAAAAAATGATGAATGTAGTGTTTTTACGGTACGTGGACGGACTACATGACCGCGGTTTCGTGGTTTTTTGACGAGCTTTGACGACGCTCACGAAGAGGGCACATTGAATTGCATCATGTGTCCCTTGGAGAATTAATTATTGCGTTACGTCATCCAACAGAGTTGGAATGAAATTATTGTCTCGGTTTTTTAGTTAAAAAGTATTCCATTATTCCGTCAATCGTTGAGCGCCACGTGGCGGATAGTGTGATCACGCTGAAGTTCAAATACACAAATGTATATCTCAACGTTAAATACACGTTAGAGTTAGAGGAATTGTCTTTCATACAGCGAAGTTTAAGAAATATCTATCTCCCGGTTCTGGAGAAAACTATTAATAAATATTTAATTGTTAATACTCGATCGAAGGCCAAAAACTGTAACTTTTGCGATTGTTGTTCTTAAACAAGGAGGAAAAGCAGTTTTGCAATTATATCAGACAGTACGACTTTGTTGCAATCCTGTTAGACCTGGTATAAATCTTTATAAAATCCGCTTGGAATAAGGAAAATGTATTTTACGCCTAGCGTGTAATGAAATTTGGGATGTCCCATAGTGGCTAATCGATACATTTTGTGGAAAATGTTTACTAATTTCCTCATTTGCAATGGTTTGTTGTAGGTGTCTGCATAAAAAAAATTGTCTAAAAATTGATTAACTTTGAGGAAAAAAAAGACGAATATAGCGTTTTTACGGGGATTAGATATTCTCTGTGTCCACGGGATCGTGGTTTTTGGACGAGCATTGCTGATAATCACGAAGACGGCACATTAAAATGTATAGTGTTTGCATGTACTAATGTATACATTTTCATAAAATGCACTCGAAATGAGGAAAATGTTTTATTCGCCTAGCGTGTACTGAAATTTGTGATGGCCTCTTGTGACAGAACGGTAAATTTTATGAAAAATATTTTTTTAATTTCCTTATTTAGATTGGTTTCCACTAGGTATCTGCGTAAAAAATTGCCTCTTGGTTAGCAAACGTTGAATAAAAATAAATGTTGAATATAGTGTTTTTATGGGGCAAGAACGGACTGCGTGGCCGTGGGATCGTAGTTTTTTGACAAGCATTGTTAACGCTCACGACGAGAGCACATTGAAATACATAGTGTCTATTGTTTATATTAATTAAGTTTCTTCTTTCTAGCGAGTTTAAATAAAATTGATGTCACAGATTTTTAGATAAAAAATATTTTCCATTACTCCGTAGATCCGTGAGCGCCACGCGGCGGAGAGTGAAATCGCGCTAATGTTTAATAAAACAAATGTTTATAGCGTCGTTTACAAGTTTTAACCATTGTTTCCGCTGCAATTTTCTTAGAGATAGACGTGTGGACTTTCATTTAGCAAAATTTGAAGGACATTTATCTTCCGAGTGTCGAGAAACTGTTTATTAACTTTTCATTGTTTATCCTCATGTGTTGTAAATAAGGTAAATTTTTTTCAAGTTTATCTTTCGATTTTCAGATTTGGAAATGAAATTGCTTCCGTCATCTGAAGCAGGACGAATTTTTTGTTTCAATATCCTCTCTGAATAAAATAATATACCCATCGGGGGGCGTAGCGTCACTTGCAGCGTATTAAATTATGTACCATGTCTCTGTTTACAAAGAAGTCATTAATCAGTGAATATACAATGTTGTATTTTTTAAAAAGGTTCATTTGCTTTACGTAAGAATATTTAACGATATCCACCACCCGGTTTTTGAGATATATGTTGTTAAATTATTGGAAATTGTTATTTCTTTTTTTCCCTTTTTTTGTTGTTTTTTTTTGCATTTTCAAAAATATTTCTATAAAAACCGTTGTTTTTTGCATTTTTTTTGTTTATTCGTTTATTGAAAACAAGTATTGTTTATTTACGAGGAATTGTAATTTTTAACCAAATTTCTTTCTACTGCTGCAGGCTTTACTTTGACGATTTATTCACGTGATAATAAACAAGGCACAATCCTTCCACGTACCATTTGATGGAGAAAATTGAGTTAAAAACAAAAGTAAAACTTTAAACAAAATTTATCTCGCCTCTATTGAGAAAATTTTTAATTTAAATTTAAAAAAATCATTGTTTTTCATGGCGTTGTTTCTCCGTTATTTCTCCGACTTTTCCATCATTTTTTTTCTAAATACATACTTAAATGGGGGATTCATTTTTACGTTACATATTCCTGCGCTAATGTAGTTAATATAAAAGTTATAACCCTTCAAGCGCATGCCTGCATTCTCCTTTCGTCATTGCCCTTGAAATTTCTGAAGTTATGCAATACTTAGGACAGGTTGGCAGAGGTTATAAAGTTATATATATGGTGGGATGCGAGAGCCCATTCATCGCTAGAATTTTTTCTCGTCCATTTTTCTATATTTTGTAGGCTTCTACATGTAGGCTGTTTGAGTCATAAGAGTCGAACGGCCAACAAATTGTGACAGCCAAACAGTGTATACGAGTAGCAAATCGAAAAGCCTATGACGTGCTCTGAAGACTGCATGAAAAATACGTCATCAAAACATAAATTAATGTCATTTCTAACTGTAGTTAATGAATAAATGATTATTCAGCCAAATAATCAGTTATTATTTTACTAAGGATTCTAACAGAAAAATCAATTATATTTGACGACTATATATGCTAAAATATCAAAGATTGATGAAACAGAGATTAGAAAAATAGGGATTTTGGACCACTATGTATTGCAAAATTTAATTCATTAAAGATGTATAATCTAAAATTGACTTTAATCTGAGATTACTTGTGACTATAAATACTAACATTGTTTTCTTTCGGAAAACATACATTGGCATTCACGTTAAGGATAAATTTGCACTTTCTACTCATATTAAATAGATTATACCTGCTTCTATTTTGACGACATAATTGGTATTTAATTCATTTATGAAATAAAATCGTCACCTCAAAAAGTATTATGTAAAAACTGTTTTCCAAATTATTTTTTACACACCTTTCAAAATACGTTTGATGAACTATAATTGATATCGGAATCATATCATATTAGTGGATAGTAATGAAGCAACAGCATCTCACAATAGCAATAGGAATGCATATTCAGAAATTTGATTTTTGATATGTGATGTGTCTCCACTTCAGTCTTGCTATAGAATAATTATTAAGTCATGTGATAATCTGAAAATTTAATAATATTGTTCTCAAATTAATTGGCATTTGATTATAGCGTCGGATACAAATATATTAAATGTGATATTTATTCCATTCTGGAACTTATTTCTGGAGAATTACAGCAGCCTAATTGTTTTAACTTATGCGATTAATGTTTTCCCCACTATGTAAAATAAGGTATATTGTTAAAAGCTATATTTCTGTAATACCTTTCTAATTTCCGGACTGGAAGAAGCAGGTTCGATAATTATGTACCGGCTCGTACATTGTCACAGTACTGTGTGCCATTTGGTAATGCCAGCATCCTGGCATTACCAAATGGCACGTTACTACAAGCCCGTATTTTACATGAATACCGTTTGGCATTTTTAAATTCCACCCCGGACTTCATGATAGTACCAGTCTATGCTTTACGACAGTGCTGTTTGGCTTTTGTCAAAGCCACCCCTTACTTTATGTTAGTACCGATCTATACATTAAGACATTACTGTTTGTCAGTAGGCAATGAAACCACTGACTTTAAGCTATTACAAGCAAGTAATGTAAAGCAGTACCGTTTGGCATTTTGCAATGCCACCCCTGACTTCACGTTAGTACCAACCCATACATTTAGACAGTACTGTTTGGAAGTAGGCAATACCACCCCAGACTTCAAGTTAGTACGAACCCATACTTTACGACAGTACTTATTGACATTAGGCAATGCCACTCCTGACTTCACATTAGTACAAGCCCGTACTCTAGCGCAGTACTCTTTGGCAATTGGTTATGCCACCCCTGACTTCATGTTTGTACTGGCCCGTACTTTAAAGGCAGTACTGTTTGTCATCAAGCAATGCAACCCAAGACTTTACTTTAGTGTCGGCCTTTACATTACCGCAGTATTGTTTTCCATTTGGCAATGCCCCCCCTGACTTTACGTTAGTACCTGTCCGTACATTAAGACAGTACTATTTTTCAGTAGGCAATGCCACCCCTGACTTTACGTTAGTACAAGCCCGTACTTTAGCGTAGTACTCTTTGGCGTTTAGCAAAGCCACCCCTCACTTCACGTTAGTACCGGCACATACTTTACGAGATACTGTATGGAATTTGGCAATGCCACCCCTTACTTCACGTCAGCACCAACCCATACTTTACGACAGTACTCATTGACATTAGGCAATGCCACCCCTGACTTTACATTAGTAAAAGCCCGTACTCTAGCGCAGTACTCTTTGGCATTTGGTAATGACACCCCTGACTTCACGTAGGTACCGGCCAGTACATTACCGCAGTACTGTTTTCCATTTGGCAATGCCACCCCTGACTCTATGTTAGTACAAGCCCGTACTTTAGCGCAGTTCTCTTTGGCGTTTAGCAAAGCCACCCCTGACTTCACGTTAGTACCGGCACATACTTTACGAGAGTACTGTATGGCATTTGGCAATGCCACCCCTTACTTCACGTCAGTACCAACCCATACTTTACGACAGTACTTATTGACATTAGGCAATACTACCCCTGACTTCACATTAGTACAAGCCCGTATTCTAGCGCAATACTCTTTGGCATTTGGTAATGCTAACCCTGACTTCACGTAGGTACCGACCAGTACATTACCACAGTATTGTATTCCATTTGGCAATGCCCCCCCTGACTCTATGTTAGTACAAGCCCGTACTTTAGCGCAGTACTCTTTGGCGTTTAGCAAAGCCACCCATGACTTCACGTTAGTACCGGCACATACTTTACGAGAGTACTGTATGGCATTTGGCAATGCCACCCCTTACTTCACGTCAGTACCGGTCCGCACATTACCGCAGTATTGTTTCGCATTTGGCAATGCTAATCCTGACTACACGTCAGTACAAGCCCGTAACTTTACCGCAGTACTTTTTGGCATTTGGCAATGCCACCCCTGGCTTCACGTTAGTACTGGCCCATGCATTACGACAGTACTGTTTAGCATTAGTCAATGCCACCCCTGACTTCAAGTTAGTATAATCCCGTAATTTTACCGCAGTACCGTTTGTCATTTGGTAATGCCACGTTAGTTTAAGTCTGGAATTTTACCGCTGTACCGTTTGGCATTTGGCAACGTAACCCTGACTTATATTTATTACCGGCCAATACTTAAGCGCAGTACTCTTTGGCATTTGGCTATGCCACCCCTGACTTCACGATAGTACCGGCCCATTGTTTACGACAGTAGTGTTTGGCATTTGGTAATGCCACCCCTTACTTTACGTCAACACCGGCGAGTAAATTACCGCAGTATTGTTTGTCATATTGAAATGCCACCCTTATCTTCATGTTAGTCCAAGCACGTACTTTACCGCAGTACCGTTTAGCATTTGGCAAAGCCACCCCTGAATTCACGTTAGTATCGGCCTGTACTTTACCTCAGCACTGTTAGTTATTTGGTTATGCTATCTCTTACTTGAGGTAAGCATTTACCCCTACTTAACCACAGTACTGTTTCCCCTTTGTAAGGGCCATCCCTGACTTCATGTTAGTAATAGACCATACTTACTCAACACGAATTTATTTCATTCCGTGATGCTTAAAGAATGCCTAGTCTATGTCGTAATAAATACTTCGATCAGTACTGACCATTTGACAGTATAATTGGCAATAATTGATACCACTCGTGGCTTCTAATTGTTATTTTGCTATATTTGTGGATTCTTATAATGTATTAAATTTGTGTTTTGAGAATTGCCGAATCCATCTGAACGATAAAACGGAATTGAAATTATTTCGAAATAAGGAAATTTTTCTCCATAATCTGTTCTTGTGAAAGTCGTGAAGGAAAGGCAGTGCTTTTCTCGAATAAAAATATCCAACCGCAAGAGATAAATAACTCGAACTCCATTCGCTCTCGTCAGCTAAGCTGATATCGCAGTACGAGGAAGTCTTTCCTTTTCTTGAAAAGTGTGCCGCTAATATTATATTGAGCGTAACATATGACAGTCGCCTGGCCAGTGGCCTTGCAGGGAGTAACAAGGATATACTTCGCGGAATAGAAGCTCCTGGAAAAGATTTCGTCATCTTCCGAAACTAAGCCATTCCGTTTATAATACCATTCCAGAAATGTCTTTTTGTTCGCAGTTTTCTCGCCCAACTCACTCCACTGCGACCCTCCTGGCGATTTCATTGGCCACACGCTGTTCGAGTGAAAATAATTCCTCTCCCTCCTGCTTCGTTACCTGCCCGTCGGCTGACATAAAAAGGCGGCGTTTGAGAAGCAAAGCATTCACATCATCGACTCAGCTCAAGAACTTAGTAGAATCAGTAAGAGAGAGGCACTGACTAGTCAGCCATTTCCACTACAGAACATCAGACGACTCTTTGTTGTGTAGTTTATTCTCATCAGATCAACGCTCTTACGGAGACGATCCTCACTCATAAGGCATGTTCATTTTCACTGAGGAGTATTGCCTTTTACGTTGGTGAGAACCAAGATTCAGGCTCAGCTACGGTTCGATTGAAAGAAATATTCGTATATATCACTTTTAACAGGAACGAGAATTTGAATTTTGAGAATTTTTATCCCATTTCAACTCCTAGACAAATAACCTGATAAATACTTTAATTAATTAATTACAGTAATGTATTTTTAATAATTTATTTTACCAATAAAGGCATTTTGATATGGTCAGTGCATTTTTGGATTGATTATACTCAGGAGTTAAAATGTACCAGCTGTGCAATTTAGTTGAATATTAAAGTTTACTATCAATAAATAAATCTAATTTTTCTTTGACAACATTGACTCTGATCAATAATAAATTACCCTCTTGACAGTCAACGACATTCACTTTAACTGACATAACTACTAACTTAACTATTGTTTAATTCCTTATAAAACATTTGAAAAAAACAAACAGTATTGTGTTCTAAATCTGAAATTTGTCTAATCCATCCACAGGGGTAATCCATCGGCAGTACACCTCCGTGATCTCGACAGCCGACTCTGCAAGAGATATATCTCCAGGCATATTGTAGGCAAAATCTCCATTCCTGCCAATTGTTAAGCAAGATCGCAGAAGTCTTTCACTCGGCTCAAAAAGGAACGTGGTTCAAAACTCCCTTGAGGTCAAAATGCAGGAGTTTTTATTCCTAGTAATGTCTAAATATCCCGTAGAGGAGTACGTTCAGAATTTGAAATATTTATATAATATTAATGCGAAGAACGTGGGCGAGAGGACGCTGCTCCATCAGGCGGTGATGTTAGGGAAGCAGGACTGGGTTAAGGAGATCCTGGAAGCGGGGGCTGATCCTTTGATAGTCGACAGGTATGGCCACAGCGCACTGAAAATTGCGAAAACCATGGTGTCCAATCACCCAGGGGACAAGGAGCGAGAGGATATACTCAAACTTCTTAAATCTAGACACAATATTAGTCGGCCAACAAATGTAGAATTGAAAACTGACGTGAAAACGTTCTTTTCCACTGAAATTGCTGCTTCCCAGAAATCAATGGAAAAACAGATATCAGGGATTAGGAGAGATTTAACTACGGAATTATCTTCTGTTAAACAGTCTTTGGATAAAGTTTTGGGAGAACTTGGCAACACAGTAAGAAAAGAGGCGTTTGAGAAAATAAGCAGAGATCAAGAAAATGGTTTCTCAATTGTTAACAGTTTAAAGCAGTCCGTGGCTGATTTGGGAAACGAAATAAAGGGCGTGAATTCCATGGTAACCACGCTGGGAGAATCTTTGGCGGAAGTAAAAAAACAACAGGGTAGCACCGTTGCTAAAGTGGACACTCTGCAATCACTGTTGACCACGGAACACTCTGCTATCAAGGAATCCATGGAAACACAGATGAAAGAAATAGTTGCTAAGTTGGAGAATTGCAAAAACATAGGATCGCAGATTCCGAAACCAAGTACGCCAATAGAAGAAACGCCGAAGCCGGTTGAAGTGCCAACGCCAGAGTACAAACCCAACAGAGCGGCGTGCGTCGAGGCGGTGATGCGGAAGACGGAGTTGAAGCTCTCGAACGAAGGCAACATTTCGAAAATGAAGAGATGGTACGAATATCTGTACAACGAGGATCGCACCACGTCTTGCATTCTGGAATTCCTTCAATTCCAGTCGAGCGTCAAAGTTTTAGTCGATTTCGAATCTTATGTCATCCAAAGAATGAAACCGACATTTGTAGACCACGACGGGAGAGAACGGAGTGGGAGTAACTTTTCTACATTCGCCGACTTTGAAGAGCTAAAGGTGTACGTGGGTGGGAAATGGAGTGAAGAGATATATGCTATTGCTGTACTCGCCCTTGCATTGTCGCAGCTCTCGGTGTACTTGGCGTTTAATAACAGAGGGCTTCCATATTCGGGAGAGGGTGACGGAGGGCGATTCAAAAGAATCCTCGAAGAGGCGGAGAGGAAGAAGAGAGACGGAGTGGAACTGGGTGGTAGGATCGAATATGCACTGAGTAAACAGAATCAACATGGCAAGGAGATATATTTGACACCGGCTGTTCCTGGGATGATCGCCAGATATGGATCTTCGGACGGAAGGTCTAAGCTGAGTGCACAACTCCCGTCGCTCCTCGAATACTACGATCAACACGTGGTGGCGACACTGAGCAAGGAGACCAAGGTACGTGAAGATTAAATCCTTATTTCTTAAATTCAATTCCACTCCATTTCAATTTCTGGTACAGAACTAAAGCACTTAATTGACGACTACGGCGAATGGAACATTTTCAACAACACATTCAAGTGAGACGCCATTATTCAATCTTGTCCATTCGTCAAAGTGCACGGCATGTGTGTCTCTGCAGTTCGCATAAGAATCGAATCACTCGCTTTAAGAGTTTCATTTGTATATTTTATGAAAAACATTTTGACTCTCAGTTCATGACTAAAATTTAATGTAAAATTTTTGAGTGACGTCACGATGGAAAAATTCACAAGCAGAACTAAAATGCACACTATTGCACAACTCTTAAGACGGCTCCTTAATGAGGATAGGAAAATTGTTTCAGACGTTCCTCTCTAACGCAGTTACGGCTTTGCCGTGAAATATGGAGACTTGCAATTTTGGTATTATGTAGATGAAAAGTCACTTGTTGATTTCAATGGAGTAACTTTATCATGAAGTGATTGTGTTTTATATAAACAAAAATCAAACTATTGAAGGATCTTAAATTTTTAAGATTTTTTTTGCTAATATTCCAAGGCACGTTGCGAACGCTAGATTCGAAAATGAGGATTATCAGCTCACTTGTATTAAACATTGGTCTTCCATGCACGCAAAAAATAAACATTCACTGTTGTTGCTCTTTATTATTGCTATAGCAATTTTAAAGTTACAAGCCTGCATTGACTACGGAGTAGAATTTTATTCACTTCAAATATTGATGCCTATAGATTTGCCTCCCGTTCATAGTGGAGCTTTGATGTTTTCACTATCAGGTTCTTTTTAAATTACGGAAAATATACTATCATCTTTTAAACTCTAATACGACTCTTTTCTACATTGATTGCAGAAAATCTTTGAAAGTGCAAGGGGATAGCAGCATATGTGTGCGCCATGTGTTTGAAAACAACGGCAATGTTGCTGAAGGAGAAGCAGCTGACTGATTTTTGACAAGAATGACAGAATGAAAAAGAAATCAGCTTCTTACCATACAGGCATCACGTTGTCGTGAGAGAATAACATGGTCGCACATGTTCAATGTTCTTATTTTGAAATCTGTAATTTTTATTGTATTTTTCTTAAAGTGGTTGAAATAATATTTTCCTATTAAATAATGGTTTCCTTTTTTGGAACAGAAGTTATTGTGTCTTTATTATATTGAAATATGCTTTGCTTAATTAAGAATTATAATTTGTAGGGTAATAGAATAACTCAGTGAGAGTTTGATATACAAAACATTTAAGAAGTTTTTCAAAGAAATATTTCTTTCGACATAGAAAGTTTGATATATTGTTTGATGTATCATTGTAAATATGACCTAATTAGTTATATTAAATGCGGTTTCAATTTTATTTAATACTTTAAGTCATGCAATGCCAATGACAAAATATTTTATATGTATGGTGTTGGAGTGTCTTATTCTATATATTTTACTGTTTGATGAATATTCCATTTAAATTAAACCTTAAACTGCCTGATTTTGTTCAATAGTTTTAATACATTCCTGACAAAACAATGTACGTCAAAATGCAATAAATTAGACTTTGAATTTGATGAGTATGATTTGATATTGTTCCTTTGACTTTAACATGCAAACATATTTCCCAATTACTTTTCCTTTCATAATTTTTGCTAATTAAGTATCGATTCTACAAAAAATGAGCATTTTCTATTTCTAGTAAAACATATTTTCATTTTAAGTAAAACAATGAATGAAAATATTCATCTAAGTATTAATAATGATTAAAATAATATATTTGGCGTAAACAAATATTTAAGGATTGACAGACCTAAAAAAATAACTTAAAATTATTAATTTTTAAAATATAGCGTGTTTTGAAAAAAAAGTCACTTCAGAACGGTAGTGGAAGCTCACTTGTAATCTATTGCGGAATATCAGAATGGCACCCTATTCTCATTGGTCCCTAGTAACTGGATCATTTTGGAGATATTAGAAACAGCTATTACTTGTAAAAAAAATGCTTTGTTATTGTTATAGTTACATACTAAAGATGGAATGCATTTTAGTTTAGCTGTCTGAAACAATAAAACAGCATTGTCTTTTAAATGCACAACTGCAATTAAACATACGTACGTACGCCTCGCCTTTTGTATTGTTGATGAATGATAAAATAAATGATGACCTTTAAAATAAAATGGTTTTATTATAAATTAGCGTAAATTAGAAATTCATTTTGAGAACCTTCACAACTGGCTCACAAATGGAAGAAAGCGATTATTTGTGACTAAAAATAAATACAAGCAGCCACAATTTATGAAACAAAAGACTTTACCATCACCTCATAGGTAACGTGGTATAAATTACCCATGAATTAGTTTATGCGATTATGAACTATTTTTAAAATGCCAAGCATCGAGTCGGGTAGTTGTGTTTGTTGAATAGTTTAAAAGTGTCCCCAGGTTTCGATCAAGAACAGAATTAATCTGCAAAGCGAACCTGACCTCGAAATTTACAGCAATATGTTGACTATTTGCTTTGAAATCACAGGTTAGGAGTTAAGACTAGGGTGATTCTGATGTTAAGTCTATTGCATCACAGATGTTGGTTCCACACCTTAGTTTTAGTCACAAATAATCACGTTTTGCTACTTGAAGATCTTTAGCGACATCTCTCAAATTTTATTTCTCATTTTTTGTACAGTTTTTCAACTAAACCATGTTGTTTTTTTACATTTATCTTATTATACAGTTTATAGTTTTTGAGAATGTTTTGTACATTTTTAATTCAACTATTATCGATATTTTATGGATAAATCTTTTGAAAATTAACAGTAAATTTTTAATGAAAAAGAATGGAAATATATATTTTAAGTCATAAAAATGTTTAAATACTTGTAATTATATAATCTTAGTAGGAATTGGACCATTTACATATATCATGGTGTCTTTTTGAACTTTGTAAGCGTTGGCGTCAAAATAACACGACAGTTTAGCAACCAGAACACTTTCAAATCCACACATATCCGCCAAAATCCTTGTTACAGAAAACAACAGCAAGAGGCCCACTAAACAAGCTGCGATTCTGATCTGAACCATGTGACACCATGGCTTGAACATCTGAATACTCCGTGGTAAGAATATATCTAACAAAAAAGAATATCTATCTTGGTATGAATATTAAATGTTTTTCTTGAATTAAGACACAATTTCATTAGGCTTAATGAAGGTAGGTACTTCATAGTTCTAAATTTGTCTGCAAACAGTGGGCAGACATGCATTGCCTGAAAAACGCAGCAGCCTCCTGCAACAGTTTCAAAACAAACAAATCACAGATTTAAACCGCAACTCAGCTTCAAGTGCAGTATGTCTAGAAGTTAACAGATGACTAATAAATGGGTGCTTGTAGTTGCAAAAGAATCAATCATCGGAGTATCCGAAAGGACAGTTTAACTCGTGCAGTGTGGGTAACTTTTTGTGCCTTCAGTCCCGTATCTGTAGTATTAGTATTGGAATGTTCAAAAAATACGTCAACTCGTACTGTGCATTTAACTTACTTTTCCTACGCACAAAGATCATCAACGGATTACACTAAGAACACGTAAAATTGTGCTTTGCATGGTACTTACACTGCCTAGTTTCAAGAGGCCTGTATTTGTAGTATTATTCATTGGATTATCTGAAAAACACATTTAATCGTGCAGCATGGATCACTTGCGCGGATTTCCTACGTACAAGGGGCCCATGTTTGAAATAATCGACATCAAATAATGATAAAAACTCATAAAATTATGAATTTATGTGGGTTATAAAAATAGCCAAGTTTCAAGGAGCCTGAATTTAAGGAATTTATAATAGGAATATCCGCAACAATACGCTTTTCTCACGCAGCGTGGGTGACTTACTTTGCCTACTTTTTAAAGGTTCCCGTATTTCTATTAATTAATAAGAGAATGTTCGAAAAAAACGTTTACTCGTGCAGTGCGTGTATTATTTTTTGACTTTCTACATAGGGCTTGTAATTGGCGTAATTATCATCGGATTATTCTAAAAAAAGGTAAAAGTTTGAATTGCGGATAACTTACGTGGATTAGTGTCAAGAGGCTCACTATTTGTGGAATTAGTCATCGGATAATCAGAAAAACACGTTTACTCGTGCAGCGTCGGTAACTTATTTTGTCTACTATCAGGGGGCCCATATTTGAAGTAATCATCATCGGTTTGACCGAAAAACCTACATTGATTACGGAATAGAATTTGATACACTTCAAATATTGATGTCTATAGGTTTGCCTCCCGTCCAAACTGGAGCTTTGATGTTTCCACTAGCAGGTTCTTTTTAAATTACCGAGCATATACTGTCATTTTTTAGACTCTTATAAGACTCTTTTCTATATTGGTTGAAGAATACCTTATGAAATTACAAGCGTGTTTATGCCATGTGTTTGAAAACACCGGCATTGTTGCTGAGGGGAAGCAACTTACTGGAAGTCGACGAGAATGACAGAACGCATAAGAAATCAGCTCCTTACCATACAGCCATCATGTGTTGTCATGAGGGAATAACATGGTCACACATGTTCTATGCTTTCATTTTGAAATCTGTTATATTTATTGTATTTGTTTTAGAGTGGTTTAAATAATCTTTTTGTTTTAAGTAAAGGTTTCCTTTTTCGGAACAGAAGTTAATGTGTCCTTATAAAACTGCAATATACTTTGCTAGATTAAGAATTATAATTAGTAAGATAATAGAATAGCTCAGTGAAAGTTTTATGTAACAAACATATAAGAATTTTTTCAAAAGAAATATTTATTGCAGCATTAAATGTTTGAAATATTAATTTATATACTATATGTCCTTAACTAGTAATTTAAATGTGATTTCAATTAGTATTTGAATACTTAAAGTCACGTAATGCCAATGGCAAAATGTTTTATGTGTATGGTGTTGGTGGATATTTTTCATTACATTTTTCTATTTGATGAATTTTCCATTTTTAATCAACCAAAAATTGTCTATTTTTTTATTTTATTCCATATTTTAAAAACATTTCTGAGACAATAATGCATGTGAAAATGCAATACATTTAACTTTGAATTTGATGAGCATTAGTTAACATTGTTCCTTTGGTTTTTTCTTTTAAATTTATTTCACACTAACTTTTTCCTTTCATAATTTTGGGCTAATTATGTATTGGTTTAACAAAAAATATCAGAAATAAAGCCATTGTTGATGGATATAGAAATTGTACTATCCAGTTCAACTTTATATCCATTGAAATGTCCAGTATTCATTTTTTCGACAATTATGATGCAGAACTACATCTGACACTCAGATGTGTGAAATTCAAGGAAACAAATTGTGTGTGAAAATGTGAATTTCAAATAAATAAATAACACAAACCTCAACTTCTGTGCTTCGAACATGATTCAAATAATACAAACAATCGCTGTGAATGGATTTTCATCATATTAAGGCACTCTTCTTAACAAACTACTTTTCACAAACACATGATGCTGAAACTGCGGGGGAAATGTTCTCAAAACTGTGTATGACTGACTGTTATTACAGGAGCACCTAACTCATAAAACTTCATACAAAATTTCTCAATATAAATTCCTTTTAGTCAACTGTGTATGATGGAGTGCCTCCGTAACCCTGACCTCCACTTAAACTCCTTCCCACATGACTCACACTTGAAAGGTATCAAACTACTATGCATGACCGAGTGCGTGGCTAAGTCACCCTTCCGAGCAAATCCCTTCCCGCATGTGTCACACTTGTAAGGTCTCAAACCACTGTGTATGAATAAGTGACTACATAAATCCACCTTCCGCATAAACCCTCTTCCACATATGTCACACTTGTATCGTCTCAACCCACTGTGTGTGGCCGAATGGGCGACTAAGCTAGACTTCCAAGCAAATCCCATCCCGCATGTCTCACACTTGAAAGGTCTCAAACCACTGTGTGTGAATAAGTGATTACATAAATCAGTCTTCCGCTTAAACTCTCTCCCACATGTGTCACACTTGTAAGGCCTCAAACCACTATGTGTGACCGAGTGTTCGACTAATCTACACTTCCAAGCAAACCCTTTTCCGCATATCTCACAGTTGAAAGGTCTCAAACTACTATGCATGACCGAGTGCGTGTTTAAGTGAGACTTCCGAGAAAATCCCTTTCCGCATATGTCACACTTGTAAGGTCTCAAACTACTATGCATGACCGAGTGCGTGTCTAAGTAAGACTTACGAGCAAATCCCTTCCCGCATGTGTCACACTTGTAAGGTCTCAAACCACTGTGTATGAATAAGTGACTACATAAATCCACCTTCCGCATAAACCCTCTTCCACATATGTCACACTTGTATCGTCTCAACCCACTGTGTGTGGCCGAATGGGCGACTAAGCTAGACTTCCAAGCAAATCCCATCCCGCATGTCTCACACTTGAAAGGTCTCAAACCACTGTGTGTGAATAAGTGATTACATAAATCAGTCTTCCGCTTAAACTCTCTCCCACATGTGTCACACTTGTAAGGCCTCAAACCACTATGTGTGACCGAGTGTTCGACTAATCTACACTTCCAAGCAAACCCTTTTCCGCATATCTCACAGTTGAAAGGTCTCAAACTACTATGCATGACCGAGTGCGTGTTTAAGTGAGACTTCCGAGAAAATCCCTTTCCGCATATGTCACACTTGTAAGGTCTCAAACTACTATGCATGACCGAGTGCGTGTCTAAGTAAGACTTACGAGCAAATCCCTTCCCGCATGTGTCACACTTGTAAGGTCTCAAACCACTGTGTATGAGCGAGTGCGTAACTAAGTCAGACTTGCGAGTAAATCCCTTCCCGCATATCTCACACTTGAAAGGTCTCAAACCACTGTGAGTGACTAAGTGTCTCGCTAATTCACTCCTCCAAGTGAACCCCTTTCCACAACAGTCGCATTTTAATAGTTTAGAATCAAGGTGAATTTTTGCATGTCCTAGTAAAGCGTCTTTCCTTTTAAAACCATTTCCACAAGTTTCACACTTAAATGGCTTCAAATTGCTGTGTACGACATAGTGTCTTGATAAACACCTCTTCAATTTAAACTTCTTCCCACACATTTCACACTTGAACTGTTTTGGACTTCGAATTCCAGTAACCCTTGATTGAATGCACTTCAGAGGTGAATCCTCCGCCATTACTCTCGTCGATGGCCTATTCCTTGAAACATGACCTTCAATGTGTATGTGTAACTTTTTTTTATCCGTATATTTTACCCCACATTGATCGCAAATGAATGCTTTACACCCCTCGAGCTGTTTTTTGTGAGAATCCAAATGTCTTCGCTCAGATGGCATCATGTCATTACATTTGAGAGCTCCCGTGATGCAATCACCCGATTTAAAGCTTTCTCCTTTCTTACAATTAGTATTTAATTTTTTCACAGTCCTTAGTGAGTGTTCTCCAGGTAAATCGCTAATACTGGTGTTTCTTTCAAACTCCATTGTGATGTTTTCATTTCTGCCATTTCTTGGCTCACTCACTATCTCCTTGCACATTTTTGTACTCCCTGCTTCCATGCTGCGGTCATCTACCTAAAATTATGAAAATTTAAAACAGAAAACGGTTTATAGAAACATTCAATGCAGGATTAGTAATTTGAATATATTTACAGAGGTTTGTATAATATATTCCTGACTCCTATTGCTTCAGAGTAAGTTACATGAAAGTTAATATTCTAAATTCATTATGCTGAAAGGGAGACCACAATTCACGTTTTCACTGCGTAAAAAGATGTTATTTTTAGAACTATAAATTGAAAAAAATGTAGATGAATTTCAACATGGCCTTTGCTCTGATTCAAGCAAATACGTATTTAACATAAGTTTCAAAAAAATCAGAAGATTTCAAGGTTATTTCCATTTCTTTTTGTTAAACTAATTATTGTTTTTCTCGGCATAGGTGTGATCAAATTCTCGACAAGATTTGAAGTTTGGGAATAGCAAAAAATGAATCAGTCACTTTCAATAAATGCCGCAAATACATAATTTTCTTGCAATCCCATGCCATTATTAATTGCTAAGCAAGAATAGAATCGTATCTACCGCTCTGCATAAAACAACAGAAAATATTTCAGTCACTCTACATAATAACCAATGAAAAAAATGCCATATAGACTTGGACAATGATTTTTATTAAAAAAATATATTTTTACTAAAAAATCTATATTTAAGCAACTCAATAACCTCAATTCGTTAAGATGTATCTAAACTTCACATTTTTAAAACTCAATTACAAATCGCAGCCTGGCCGCCTACAGGGCCAGCCATCTGAGGCCCATACACACGTCACCTATGCCTTGGGCCAGCTCCGGATATAAGAAAAAATGGATTGAATTGCGATTGTTTCCTAAGTAGAGTTTGGCAGTCTTCTCTGTAAACCTCCTATCACCAATGAATAACTCCAGTCACTTTCGATGAAAAAAAGATGCTTCACTTGTAAAATTGGCTGCTTACACTCAACAAATATAAAACCTTCGGGTTGAAATACTGAGTGATACAAAAAAATTAATTTCGACAATGTTTGTAAATGTCTAACTTTCATAATTCTTGTGACAAAAACATGCATGTAATTATCGTACATACATCATGGTTATATGTCAAAAAATTTACAAAATGATATGAAAGTTAAAGTTTAAACTGGAATCATATCATAGAGATCTAAAATTTAAATACAGTAAATCCTCTTTACCAATTCCCATTAAATGAAGAACTCCAATAAAGAACAAATGACATTGGTCCCGCCAACTTCATCTTTTAAAAAATTATTAAATTTCTCTCATGAACGAATTCATGCTTAACAAAATCTCCTGATTAGCATGGAAAAAAGGTTCTGCCCAATAATTATTCCCTTCTTATCAGGAAATTTAGCAGAAGAAATATTATTATTTTTTTAAATTTTCCGCGGTGTTAGAGTTTTTGAAAGTGGAGAGGGCCAATCAGAGTTAGGACTGTTACAAGACAATAAGAAATATCCTTCTTGGAGTTATTCAGCACATCACATTACCCGTTTAAAAGGCATCAATTTTGCCTTTGTATTTTGGCAGCATAGTTAGATTGGTGGTGATCGTGGTTCTAGTCTGTGCCGTGAAGCTTAAATATGGTTCATATTTGCAAAAGCCTTTCATTTACGGCATTTCAAGGCAAACCTGCTTGTGACGCAAATTTTGTTCCTGCTTCTTTTCAAGGTATGTTTCATATTTATTCACGACACATTTGCAGAACTTTATCTTCATGTTGACTAAAAAATGCACGAAACACTCATTATTTAATCTCAAATTTAAGTATTTAATGCCTTCCTTATGTTCATATCTGGTTAATTTTATGGGCCAAGATTTTCATTCGAGGAGAAAATTGCCATTATCAAGAAGGTAAACCAAGGGATGAAGAAGGGAGAGTTTGGCCAAGAATTCGACCAACGTCCGACAATCCTTTCCACCATTCTTGCGCAGCGGTCGGAAATAATGAAATCAGGTTCACCTAGTCCCGATTGAAAACGACTACGGACCAACGCAAATGAGGACCTTGATCAGGCTATCTTCAACTGGCTCTCTCGGTCACGGGCCAAGCTGATACCAATTAATTCAGGTCGGATCCTACATGATCAGTCGAGAATGGAAGCCATGAAATTAGACATGGAGCACATCGTGATATCCAATGGATGGCTCCAAAACTTCAAGGAAAGTTGGAACCTCACAACGTTAACTATCTCAAAAGGGGAGGCTGTGGTTAGCTCTGATGTGGTTGAGAGCCGAAAAATAGAGCTGCCATTTTTAAGCGGCGAGAACTTTAGCTCCTAAGAGAAAATTTGAATCCTGATGAAGACGCTTCTTTTTAATTACCTGCTACCAGAGGGAAGAGGCCTGCCATGGGGGGAAGATGAGTAAGGAGCGTTTCACGGTCCTCTTTTGCTCCAATTGTGATGGGTGCGAGATGTGACGGTTGGTAGTCGGACAAATATTCCAAGCCCCGTTGTTTCAAAAAAGTAATGCATGTCTTTCCCATATGAAAGCAGCAAGAATGCGTGGATGACTGCCGCTCTACTTCGGCAGTGGTCAGTGGGAGTGAATACCCGAATGGGAGGGAACATTGGAAAACTGTGTTACTCCCAGACAAGTGTATGTGGCGACCGTAAATGGTGCCATCATCTTTTATATTGTCGCGAAGAAGGTCTTGATGATTTGATTATGTTATTTAACTAAGTCACGGACTGAGATTGTAAGGAACATTGCATGAAAACTCTAATAAATTGATTCGATATACGTGGAGATCTTCTCACTTACCCATCTCCACATGCACTACGCATATTGTGGAAGCGTTTATTCTAAGGAATCTGAAGGTTATTTACTTACCCCTTATTGCACCAGTAGTCAGCAGCCTCTCGACCAAGGTGTGATTTTTGCCGTCAAGATGCATTATTGCACACTGCTCGAGGAGTTCATAATTGCGGGAAGGACAGTTGCACGAATGTCCAAATTCTAAAGTGGAATGTACTTCAGGCTACGCATCGCCTATGTGAGGCTTGGAAGAACGTGACGCGACTTATTGTTTTGGAATTGTTTCTGTAGGGCCGGGTTTACATTCACCAGTGTTGCTGATGATGAAGCAGAGAACCCTAGCGAGTTTTTGGAGGGTTTACAGTGGACAATGGGAATTAAAGTGTCATTTAACCCTTTCGCTACGAACGACGTGATAGAACGGCGTAAATTTTTCGACGCAAACGAGCAAACGACGTGATAGAACGTCATACCGCTAAGCTAGCCCTAAGCAAGCCTAAAAGGTGTGTGTAATAAAGGACTTTTTCTCGGGACGTCGTAGGTACCCTTTCTCGGTTCGCGGGAGAAGATTACCTCGACCCTTCCTCGCAGTGCGCGCCCCACTCACAGCAGGGGTCCGCGGTCAGTTGCTTGCTGGTGCAGTGGAATATCAAACTTAAAAGTTTTTGTGTTACTGGAAAATTAAGCTCTACAAGTGCATTCCTTATATTTAGCACTACAACTACAAATTTAAACGGAATTCTACTGTTATTTTTAACGTAGTTTGTGTGTAAAGGAATCTTTAACATTGATACGATTTTTGTCGATAGAGAGCTTAATATTTACGATAGAATTTCGTGTAAAAGCTGTAAAGTCATTGTAAAACAAGAATTATTTATTTCCGATTAAATAAATATCGAGGCTGTAGCAGCAATGTTTTTAGCAAAACCATCGCATAACAAATTGCTGACCGCGACCGCATGCCGTAATGTGTACCCCAAGCGGAAAAGGGCGGAGATTATTTCAGCCCGGTGGCCAAGAAAAAGGTTCAACACCCCTCTGGCCCCCGACCCAAGTTAGGGAAATAGGTACTGGTGAAGATCCTTGTGTAGTGAAAGCTCCGTACTGGCAAAGCAAAGAATTTTTCCCCGTCTCCGTCGCTTAAGGGTTAAGGAGTAATAGTTGGTGATCGAACACTTGGAAACTATTGTCGTGGAGGACTCTGCAAGTGCGTCTGACAATGAGATGCAAGAAGCCTCTGATATGGATTGTCCAAACTGTCTCTGTTAGTGCAGCATTGAGAGGTATATTTTATCTTTTGGAGGGAGCAAGGAGTTAATGAGTTACTTTTGAGAAGTGGGGACTGCAATTATGAAGGAAATGAGAGGAAAGTCAAAGGAAACTCATTTGCTCTCGTTTTTTTAAATAGTAGTGGGATAAAGATAATTTTGTTTTATAGGGTATTTGTTACATTAATTTCAAGCTAATCCTGGTAACAAACGAAGTATTTTATTGTTGCTCGGCTATAGTATAGTATTTCGCAGTAGTGTGATAAGTAACCTGATAAAAAGTTCTAAGTTAATGATTTATATTTCGAAGAGCTCTGATGATCATTCGGATACGATTATTTATCATCGTAGCAGCTCCATATTTAGTTTACTGTGGCTTAATATAGCTTGTCTGTTCGCAATCCGTCTCAACAAAGTAAAAAAGTTGACAGTGATTGCCTCAATGTCAAATATTCCTGAGTTTTCTATAATGTTCATTCATGAATAAACCATGTGTAACTAAAATAAACTGATATCTGCTTCAGCAAAGTTCATTTTGCACCAGAAAGTGAAACTAAGGCATTCCATCATGTAATTGCCTTCGCTAAAATTCATGCGGAGGACCGCATTCATTTTATGCTTTTTATCTCCGAGGAGAACAGGCCAATTTCAATAAAGATTAATGGATACCTGCACACATCAATTAGATATTACATAATTTATTTACGGAGCTTTGCTGTCTCAAACCTGAAATGTGTCGTGGAGGTGGTAGTCTTGAGATAAAGCTCACGCAAATTCCAAATGATAATTCTAGAACATTTCTCGGAATTAATGGGCGGGAAGATAAAAGCCGCTGTTAACAGTATTATTAGCACGCCCTACCGTTATGTTTTGCTGATTCCTTGAGTAAAGAGGGAGTTATTTCACAGTCTTATCAGGTGAGGGCTCAGATTGAATAAACGTATGCGGTCATCTGTGAAAGATTTACCGTTACTTTGGTTTTTCAAATCACTTTCCCTGAGATTCAAGGCATAGCACACAGTAGAGGATTATATCTTTTGCCCCTCGAGTGAGGCAATGCATAAATAATCTCCGAACAACAAACTCCCAATCAACGACTGGCAAAATTTCGGTCCCGTGGATTTCGTTTATTTTAAAATTTCACTACATCTGCATTTTAATTTTGAGTTTTTTAAGTGTGACTAAGTCCATAACAGCAATCTTCAGCATACATATTAATTAGTGATGGGTCGAATGTAAAATTCATCGATCATTAACTTCCTTTTTTATCGAGTCTAAAATACCGAATCTCAATTCCTGTTTTCAGCAAATTATTGATTCCGGTTCCTTTTCATTATTAATACGCAATCGTATAAAACAAAACTTGATCCAATATTAATGTTATTTTAAATTTATGATCCATATATAGCTCTACTTCTACACTCCATGAGAAATCAAATATTTTACCATTATAGAAGAAATACAATTGAGCAGAAATGTGTACAACAAGTACAATTATTGATCTTTTAATTGAGACTGGTAAAGAAAAGTAAGTGAACACGAGTAACTCGTGAACTTTTGCTTATGATATGCAACATTCCTATTCTATTACGATGTTATAAGTTTCTCTTATTGTTAACCAAATCGCTGGACAAAAGTATGAAGATGCTTTGAACTGCTACCGAAGTAAGCCGTGATGAAATACCGAACAACTAATAGTCGCCATGGTGATTAGGAAGCCTTATGAGTAACGTGGTGGCATGCGCATTGGCCCAGCAAGCCAAAGGTCCATGGTTCTATTTCCGGTACAGGCGCATTATTTCTCAAGGCAATTCCCTCAGTCTGAAGGTGTTTTTGAAGAAGGCAATTCAAAACATTTCAATGATTCTTTTTCGTTCCAATGTAAGGCTTATTGCTGCTTCACAGGCACTGACCAAGGCACAAATGTTGTGATCCTGTATTCTGTGGCCGGAGTCAGAAAACAGTTCCTATTGCTTCAATTGAAAACTACCACCCCATCTATCAGTCATCCTATTATTTCCTCCCCTCCAAGGCGACCAATCGCCTATATCCTAGCTCACCCATTCAAGCTCAACCTTGCCGACAAACAACCTCCTTCTCAACTGATTCACCACTGAGAACGCGCTGTGTTCCAGTCAAGACGGCAAGCAAGAGACATATCTGTAAACCTGCGGCATTCAGTCAATTTACATAGAGATATCTAAACCTCTCGCACATATATGATGTTCTCATTTCTATGTGAAAGCTCACATAACGGTCGCCTGGCCCTTGACTTGTTAGTTTCTAATTTGGTCGCTTTTCTTAAATGCATCTAATTTATTCACATCTTGTTGAACGTTGAATTTCCTCATATGTCTCACCCAAGCTGTTCTAGACGGGCGTTATCGGTGAGAAAATCAATTCCTTCTCTCGTTAAGGCCATTTTACTTGGGGCGACTAGAACTGGCCAGTAATGGCCGTACCCAATTGCCCTCCTAATGACCACGTGAATAAGGGTACTGGCGTATTCTACATCTATTACAACAGGCGGCCACGGAATTCTTACATGCATGAGTTTTGTGGCCAGGTAAGCGGCCAGTAGCAGGTCACGTGACCTACTGGCGGCCATTACGGGACGGTTCAAAAGTGCAGTGGCCACCAGTAGAGCTCCTGCAGTCATGGTGTGAAGTTGTGTCGCGATGTTGTGGCTGTTGTGTGTGCCGTGAAGTCTCTTTAAAAAGTAAACAAGGAAGCTAAGAAGAGCATTAAAGAATCTCTTACCCTCACACTGCGTTAATTCAATATTGTTTGCAGTTTCACGCTCAAACTAACAGCAATTACACCGACTGCTTCATGGAATGCCTCCTCGAACTCATTGTCACAAAACACTTAATCATTATCATCCATATATACGCAGGCAACACTGTGTTCTCAACCAACTTACTCGACTCACTGGAAGCCGCTAAAAAGAGTTTATTGGAAGCCATTAATGGCCTCGTGTAGAAGCTTACTGATCGGGAAGTTTAGCGGCGTCGATTTCTGGCCGGCAAAACTGGCTGCCACTACTGGTCCCGTCTACAAGGGCCTTTACGCTTCCACATTAACAGGGATATTTTAGTAACTAAATAGTATTTTTAGCCACAATAAGCAGCACAACTGCAATGTAAAGGATTGTAAAGTGTGAAGGTGTACCTAATACTTTAAAATAAACCTGCTAACTTAGGTTTATATCTTAAGACCGTTATCGGATACACAATTATGTAATAATATTATGGATAACACTTTAGTAAGTTCAAATAACCTAGCTCTAAATAAATTCGAACTCAACGCGAAACTTTGGTTTGCCAGAAGTTATGCCCACAGATTCCAAGAAACACTGAACTCGCCCATACCAGAGGTCGCGAGTCGTCTAAGAGATTCTAAATAGGGTCGAAAAACACATTGGGTAAATAATGCATAAATAAGTAAATTGACGGTTAGGTGATGTACAGGGCGAAAGAAATCATTAGATGCACTCCAACATAGCGCATGAATCAGTTATTTAGAGGGACACTGTAGCTCGAAGTCATACCTCAGATGACGCGCGACCGCAGCCGGGTTGACAGATTTTTTAGGATCTCTGTCTATGATTCACTACGTGATAAAATTAAGATGATAGGAATAAGTTACATAACACAATAAGTTACACAGGGTAGTGTGTAGATATAAAACACAATTCAAACAAAATAATATGCATAGTATGAGAGAGTGAGAGTTGACCATAGGAGAAGGACGTGGAAGGGACGAACATAGCGTGAAGCAAGCAGATTCAAATATCAAAGTATTCCCAAAGAAGAGGTACTCAACAGAGCATCTTAGTAAGTAGTGGTTAATATATTTACGGCGGGATCCGGTAGCGTGAGGACGACGCTATTACTCAGCTGACAAAGGAGGGACGGAGAATGAAAAACTTATGCACTCAGACGCCAGAGATCAATATTTGGAAATGTGGAACAGTGAACAATAAATACCAAAGTTAATTAAAGGAAATTTTATGCTCAAATAATTATATATATATATATATATATATATATCATATGAGTGAGTGAATCTGTTTGAAAAGACTCATCAACGAATGTTGTAAATTACTATAATAAGAGCATTTGCATTTTAAAGAAAGGACTCTCATGCTTAACTGGTTATTGATTATTCAAAGATACTCGTTTAATTAATCAACTTGTATAGTTACATGGTTGTATTTTTAAATTGGCCCCAATATTAGTTTTAAATCAAATTTCAGTTAATTTTTGTTTCAAAACTTTTTTATTCTAATAAATATGTTTGTTATTGTGTTAATGGCATGAGAAATGTTTTTTGTTTATGTACATGTTATAATACCCCCTTTGCTGGCATCCCAATCTTGTCGTGATGATGGGTCTTGCGTGCCTTAGCAAAACCTGAGAGCTATGCCAGCGGAAGCGTAAACTCCTGGTAGGGCCACTCAAGCCGGATAGATCGAGGGGGACAGGCCAGACAAAAAGAGGTACCATGGTCCTCCAAGTTGGGGTTGGGCATGGGGCTAACAACCCCACACCCTACATAATGTGCTGTTATGAAACCCATAAAGAAGCCTTGGAATTTGGACGGCTTTATGGATGATGAACTTAGCAAACGATACGGAACTTGAAAACGGAATGCAACACTGACCTTAGGTACATGAAACATAAGGACTACGCTGAAAGCTGGGAAAATTGAGGAGATCGCTGAGGAAGTACTGAGATATAGGATGGAAGTAGTGGCATTACAAGAAATAAGATGGAACGGAAATTGAAGAGGTAAAAATGACTACTAAATGTTTTATAGCGGGCCTAAACGGAGAAGTCCAATTGGAAATGACAGCACGTAGTTATCTCCTATACCTCCTAACTAAAACCACATGAGTCTTGCTCTCAAAATAGGATACTCTGATAGGAAGGCGAAGAAGACCAACTCGGCTCGGCACCACCGGAATTCTTTCATAACGTAGACACATTGATGTATCCCATGCATTTCATTGTGTCCCACATGTCTGCGTATGTCGAGAGCAAAAGATATATTCTTTTTAATGGCTCATCATAAAAGCTACGATGGCATATATTGTACCTAGTAGTAAAGCTGTAGTTTCTTAAATTATTACAGGACGCTTAACTATTCACTCAAATTGCACTTTGCACAGCAACAATCTACATTTCATCAGAGATATCAACGGTAGTCGCCACCATCTCTTATACATTTGTAGAACCCATTCGATTCAAACTAGGCGCGAAACTAGCTAAATACATCGGGGCTGTCTGTATCTAATAAAGCTTCTTATATGCAAGCAGTTTGCCCAATGGATATTTTTTTTATCCGACAAATTGTGGAAATGGAAAGTGACACCGATAAATACGGGAGGCTCATAAAAATGCGTGTTCCGCTTTTTGAAAAACCACTTTTCAACGACTAAGAACAGTTGAGAAATGGTCAATATTCGGTTTGCTGTCCGCTATTTCTGGTGTAAACACGTGTATCAACCACAACCTGCCTATCATGCAAATTCCCATGCTAATGTATGTTTACCAATGGAAAATAAACTGTTATTAGTATTACGACCGCTAGACATCATTGGCAGCAAAATTCGCGGCAGATTTAGATTCATATTTGACCGAGAAAAAAAATTGCCGCCGGAGAGTCGCGAACCATAGAATCTGACTCTTCCGATCTCACTTACACCTTAACCCACTCGGCCACCAAGGTACTTAGTTGAATGTCGTAATGCATAGAAGTTATTTCCTCCGCATTCACGGCCAGACCAATATAAATTATTCCGTATTTGTGCTTGGCCTGGAGAGAAATACATATTTACAAATATTAGGTACCAAGAAATTAATGCAGATATTCACGTGTGCTTGAAAATGGCTGTCAGAATCATACAAAAGCAGATAATATTATCGTGGAACATGATGTTATTTCTGGTTGGTTACAATTGTACCAAAATGCAACGTATGATCGAAAAAGAAAGTATTTATCGCATGGAAAAATCATCGTTTTTTTGTAAAAAAAATATATCCACCCATTGTGTACAAATAAGGTTTTCATGATTATCAGGATTATCGAATAGACAAAGTTCTTTGGTAGATGCATATTAAATTAACATATGTTACATGCATACCTATATAACATATGTTATAACAGAGATTTCTCTTCGTAACGGAATAATAGCGTACAGCTCATCTTTAATATGCAGTTATTCCCATGGAAATTTGAAAAAAGGCAAAGTGGCATGTTGTACATTATTTAAATTCTATAAAATACAGAAGTCCACTCAGATAATTTGGACCAAAATTTACACTGAAAGAACGCGTGTAAAAAAATTATATATATATATAATATGTCTGGGTAGAAAATCGCTCTCCGCGACGATGCACATGATTAAATAAAATAATGATACACTAAACAAACACAGAAACACGCAAAAAGGACACTCACAAAAGAAAACTTGGATGTTTCGATGGTCTAGCCATCATCATCAGCGATATATATACATATATATTGCTAAACTTTGCCACAAGTAGGGCGGAATTAAACATAGACACAAAATAAGGAACACTCACACAATAATTTCTTATATTTCGATTTCTATGCGCAATCTTTCTCACAGAAGGAAGGATACAGACTGAAAATGCAGTGGACAAGAGGTAGAGTGAGGTAGGAGGAGAAGGAGGAGAGAGGGGTAAGGAAGGGGCGAAGAGGGGGGGCAGGAGTGGGTCAGATGAGGAGAGAGGGGTGGGGAGGGAGAGAAGAGGGGAAGAGGCAGGAGGGGTCGGATGAGTAAGGGATGTGGAAGGGAGAACATGGGAGGGGCAGGAGAGAGGGGATTAAAGGAGGAGAAAAGGGAGAAGAGAAGAAGGGGCGGGAGGGGTCAGTGAGCCCGATTTAATCCAGGGGGATTGTAAGCCGAATAAATCCAGATACACGCCATTTTCAAGGTACGTAATTGAAGGGGAGAGGCAGAGGGAGGGAGATAAGCCAATACGCCTACTCGGAAGCATTTTAAATGTGAGTTTGTGCCTGTTCTTCCTAATATATTAATCGGAAATCAGAAGTATTTACATACATATCATTTTAAAACAGTTGTGTTAAGTACCAAACATTCATATGTTGGGTAATTGTAGTGAAAAATAGGTTTATTCTTACTCTTGGGGCATTAAATTTTATGCACCGCTAATTAATGTGCAGGTATTTGTGTTGAAACTCATCATCCATTAAACATAAGCAAAATTTTCCTGGAGGATTTCTACTCATTAAGATAGGCAGATTAAATACCAACTAAGAGTTTTTGATGATATATACGGATTTCATTACTCTTATCGAAGTCATAATTTGGATAGAAGTCTGTGTTTTTGAAAGGAGCAATTCCCACATGTTGGCGGTTTTCAAGACTGTGGATTTCTAAGAAAGAGAATCCCAGCAAAGAAAGTAATATCCTTGTGAAAGAAAGGTGAGTGGATTTAGTTAAGTTGAATATCAATTTCAATAACTGAGATGGAGCCTTGATGTAAGCATTTTAATGCTGGAGACATATGTGTTGCCCTTCAATTCGTGGATTGCCAGAACACATATAGAACTGAGAAAAACTGATAATTTTTTAATCTACTATAGGATGAGAAAAATGTGATAATGATAAAATTTAATGATAAATGATTTACAGATTTGTTCCAAATCGTTCTTAACCCTTAAGCTGCGGCAGCTAGAGCACATTTCGTCCACCCTGTGCGGCAAATGTCTATTTGGACGGAGCCTGTCACTCCTTCCCACAGGCCAAGGCCGGGCAGTTATATGACCCATGTAATCCCCTCCCGACCCTTTTCTCGGGATCCCAGGGAGTGGGCACCTGAACTTGTCGAGGGATTAGTGGAACTTGGAACTAATTTTGAAAATTTGTTTATAGGCGTAATTGTTAAAAAAAAAATATGACAATATATTTTCTAGCCACTATCAGTTTAATTTGATACCAAACACCAAAAAAATCCATTGATAATTGAGCCGGGCGCGAGCATAAGACAACTAACTTTTGAGACAACTGTAGCCTCTTGAGCGAACAATCGGAAGAAATGGTCGCACATCATTTTGGTGGTATGCGATCCCTAAAGAGCATGGGAAGAGAGTGGTCAGGGTAAAAAGGGTGGATTCCCAGATGTCCACCGCTGGAATGAAAGAGTTCGGGTCATAAAAATATGAAAGAACTGAGGGAGCAGGTAGACAGAAAGGGTCAAACGTACAAGAACGTTATCTCTGCAGTTCCCGGTACACTCGTACATGTACGTTTCCCGCAGCCTAAGGGTTAATATTGCCAAAGTTATTGTAATTCCAATTACTGCATTGTCAGTTAACCTTAACATTATTTTCATTTTGGCGTCTTGTCTCAAAGTCATTCTCCCCCCCACGATGTGTAGTTCTTGCATTTAAAGACCTTTTCTGTTCTTCTTATACCTTTATTAGTTTTTCGTTGGAAGAAGTTAAATAAACGCAATTCTTTCATAACTCAAAGTATAATTGCTAGACTACATTCCAGCTGACACAATTTTAATAAGGATTAATTGACAAGATTAATTAATTAATTGGTTGGTAAGGATCCTTACCGACTTTTCTTAATGCATACACATTAAAGATGTAAAATTGTCAGTGAAATTTTGAATGCAGTATTTATTAGCATTTTTAACATGTAACAATTAACATGTAAATAACGTTTTTATGTTATTAGCATTAATAACATAAAAACGTTATTGTACGTGGAAGAAAGACATGGTGAATGTAGGAAGTGCACTTTCATGTATTTCAGAGAAATGTGCACATGTGATGGTGTAGAAACCCATTCCCAAGCAGTGATGTAAGTTTTTAATTGGCTATATATTTTTCAATTACAGGTGGATGTGCTTACTTGAAATGTCTGCATTCATAGTTCTTTTAAACTCTTCTAGGAAGGAGATATGTAAGAAAAAAAATGTTGATTTTAGCTTGGACATATTCTGACATGTGCATCAAAGACTGTTACATATGCTTGCTTTAAATAGAAATAGGTACTTATTATTGCTTTCTTTCCCATATCCTACCCTAATTTATATTGCCTTCATCTGATATTTGTGGGGTACTTAGGGAATATTTTGCCTGACTATGGAAGCCTGGTCTCCAGCACATTGAAGTATTTTGTGAGTTTACTGTAATTTAACGAGTAACTAGTTACCTGAAATTCATTGGAAAAGTGTTATTATTTAAAAGGCAGTGGAAAAATGTGGATGATATCGGCTCTTTGGTTTTCCTGCGTGCCTAGCAGTTGTATCCCTTTGCACACGGTTTGTACCTAACATTTGATGAATAATTATCACCTTCGTCAATGGTTTGGCATTGGATTGTATCTTGATATGAAAGGATACAATGGGTACAAGTACAAATTTCGTCATTGGATGGTTTCTACATACGAATTAGATATGACAGAATCTGTGCTATCCGGGGAATTACATCTCAATCGAGTAAGGGTCTCTAGCTTAAGCATTTGACAATGCTTCATACCTATCATAGGCATTTGCAATAATCTCTTGGAAAATATTGCATTCGGAAGAAATTTACTCGTAATATCAATTCCACCCTTCACTCTAGCTCGTAAGTGTGACAAATGGTTGACATAGGTTTATGATTCTAGACTCAAGAGAGACCTGTTAAATTATCTCTTTTCAATAGTAATGCCATGTAATAATTTAAGAAATGATGGTTTAATCTTTCACTAAAAAGATAAGAGGGAACAAACCAAACAATCAATGTTTAATTCTTTTTTAAAAGTATTTAACATCTTTGATCCCTATATTATGTAACCCTTTGGTAAAAGAAAGCCTTGTAACCCTCACCTTTGTCTCCTTTGATGTTACCTTGGATATTACTATTATAGTTATTACAGAAATAACATGCAAAAAGAACATTTATGGCTGCTTAATATTTATGTTTTTAATTTTGTAATAATTTATTGGGCCCAATTTACAAGTGTTCAAACTACCAATTTATATAATTAATTAGAGACTTAATTGAATGATACAACTTTTTAATTTCGAGGGCTTGACTTTTTATCTGTCCTTTTGTTTCTATCTAGTTACTTCAACCATCAAGGCAAAAAAACTTGGGGATGGCACTTATCGTGATCCTGTATTATCCTCCCAAGTTTCGCTGTCTCTCGGAGATCTCTTTCTCTGGTCCGCCGTGAGCCTTCCGCTACTGCCGCAATTCCTTCGCGTTCGGCCTCTCTCCTGGCTTCTTCCCGCTTCCCTTGCTGAAAACAGCTTCCTTAACTCTTCCCGTCGCCCTTTGACACTCCGACACTAATTCACATATACTTTTACTCTTTCTTTTTCCTACTCTTTTTTTCTCTGACTTCTTTGAGCTCCTTCCTGCTTCCACCATATATCTCTCTTTCTCCGTGTCTCTAGTTACGATCCCTTGTTGCCTTGTTTGTTTACTTGCGCCCTAGCTACCCATTGTTACGTTATGTATTTATTTACTGGGAGTTATGTTATAGCCTTTAATAGTAAACAACTGTTATCCTACAATGTAAGTCGTAAGTTCAAATAAAATTGTAATAATATAAATTTTTTCAAAGCATGTTGCATTCAATAGTTTTAAATAAAGCTTAAGTCTTAATAAAATTGAGGAAGATGCATAATTATCCATAGGAAAATGTCTCTTACCACATTCTCCACCGATGATTGTACAGATAAGACGGTAGCGACTGATGTAAGTCGTAATTCATCCTCAGGAAGGTCCTCCACTCCATGAGTATCTTCTCTTGCAAGTGATTCACTTGGGTCATCCTCTTCCTTAGCACCACACTGGGAAATGGAATGCATTGTTGGTTAAGACTTCAAAAATGGCCATACAAGCCGTTCCCCAAATAAAAAATAACTGGTCTACGTCCGTCATTGATCATGACTCCAGTGGACAATAGGCTCATGTGCAAGCATAATTATGGAATACTTAGTCCCCACAATTGATTAGACTGCAATAGGGTTTGCTATTATAACTTTTGATAAATTCATAAGGCTATGAAATAACTAATGCTTGAATAATATTCATTGATTTCAAATTATTCATGCCTGTGATCAAATCCAAAATAGCAAATTTATCAGTGTTTGTCCAATTTTTTTTATTACTAATTGTTTTGGGTGCATACTGATAGCATTTTCTCAGGAGGAAATATGAAAGTGAAACCAAGGCAAGCAATAGAGTCATGTCACCCCTTTTCATAGTTTTTAGGATTAAAGTAACCCATCAAAATTCCTCATTGGTTTTTTATTTTACTAATTAATCTCAATACATACAAAGTACACAATTTTATATTGCTTATGTCATTTAAACACTAGACTTTATTTTTTTAAATAAAGTCTCCCCTGAGTGCATAGTCATGCCATCGTCCATGTAAAATGATTGGTACATAAATTAACAAATAACTCAAAAATTATAAATGAAGAAAGAGGCTGATATTTTAGTATATATGAGACCAAAAAGATTTAAGGTCAGGCAAAACTCATTCAAACAACCTTAGAAGGAAAATATATGGAAAAAAGCCCATTTGTACTCACCAATTGGACATAATCTGAATTTTCAGCTTCCGACGAACTATCGAGGATTAATCTATAGTCAAAATCTTCCTCATCACCCTGCAACTCCAGTGACCTTGTAGATTCTATATCATCAGTATCAATTTGACGATCCAGAGCCTAAATGAAAAAATAAATATTTTATGATAGTAATAATTCAAATTTATAACTGTCCTTCAGAAGATACTAAACAGCAAAAACCAATTGGAAAATGCAAAGGACTTTGGGAATTCACTGAAAGTTAATTACTTTGCTGACCAGGGTTTGAGGAATTAAGCAATTTAGGTGTACCTACTTAACATACTTTACCATGTACCTCATTCATGACGAGCATGGGCTATGCTTTCCACGTGGAACAGACAACTATTGCTTCTATGTACACGTGGTAAAAAATATGTCAAATAAATAAGTGGCTGCAGCTATCGCATTGGTATCTTTCGTGAAAGTGAAAACAACAAGAAATGATATTCTACTGGCAAATAAATGTTCATCAGGTAATGCAGGAACATTATAAGTTCTTAAATTTAACAATGGGAGATTAAAAATTAAACAATCAAATTAGCCCTAATGAAGTTTACAACCCTAGCCATATCGGATGGCATGATAAAATAGTATTACTGGTATGAACAGCTAGTGAGCCCTTTCTCATACTAGTCTATACCAGCTCTTTAGCAAATGTGATGCTGGTCCCAAGCTTGGAACTGTGACATAACTTCCTGAATTTGGGGGAAATTAAGTTTTGCTTGGATGCCTTTATGTGGATTGGAAAACAGCCCAAGTGTCACATCCATGAGCGAAAGTATTTGGATAGCATAACATTGGATTCACAAATGCTCACAGAATTTGACCGACAAATTATATTAATAAACGTATAACTAACTATAAAAACTATACTCTGAACAAATTCACTTCAATGTGTTGATATTAAATATCAGCAAGTCTCCGCAACATTAAATTTCAAGGTTACAGGGAAGAATATTCTCAAGAAGCATGGTTGACACATCAACAACACAAGAAGGCAACAGGGCTTTTCAAATTCTAAGCAAACAGTCAACATTGTAGTTAGTCTAAAAATTTTTAGTGAAATTCCTTATGCAGTAAAATTTGCTGACATGACTGCGAAATGAGTGCATTCAGCTTGGAGAGACAGGCCTACAATAAGAAACTGAAGAACTATTTCATCAGCGATGAAGACAAAGGTTAATGTGCACTTTTGTCTCGCCGTTTAAAAAGCATTTTTAACCTACTTAGAACAGACTTTCTGCTACCAAATTATGAAGATATTTTCTATACACTATGTATATCATTGTACGGCAGAACTGCAGTATAACTAGTTGTTTAAAAAAATGATGGGTTACTCTTTGGTGGAAAATATGCAAGGGAACAAACCATACAATTTCGTTTTATCGTTAACTATTTACTTCCTACTTAACTTCCGTATTTATCCCCAAAAGTGTTATTCTGTCACCCATATCATAAGTTCCTAAAATGCAACAGATATTTCTATTACGGCCACTTCCAATAATAAATCATGCTTAGTCCCACAGAGTAACACATGACATGAGTATCAACTTAAAGAACTGATCAAATGAATTGGTGACAAAAAAGTGCACAGGCTCCGAGTCTTTTTTGGTTCCAAACATAGTCTGTTCATCAGCTCTGTCACTCTCCGTTCACCCACACTAGTTTTTCCAAATGACTACACGTTTCCTTTACATTTTTGTTAAATTAACAAAATAAATCTTTTTGCGCAGAGTTCAATGAGCTTGCATGTAATGCAAAGTGTGTCCACAATCATGTTAAAATCCGAAATTTGGTCTTGATATGTGAAAACATTCATAGTTGGCATTTTGTTTAAATGAGAATACAAAGTGTAATAAATTCTTGTTAAGCAAGTGTTTCTTTTATGTTAAGAAAAATTAGTTTCGGCAGATCAATAGAAATGCTTTTTTAATGTATACACTTGAACATCATTGACCTGTGAATGCTGCAACCCTTTGGTAATAGACATTATTTTTTATTAATAACTCTTTTGCTACTTAGTGATTGGTAAGTTCAAATAAAATTTCAATATTAAAAAAATTTTCAAAGAAAATTGCATTGCATAGTTTTATAGAAGTCATAAGCTGTAATAAAATGGAGAAAGACAACGGACTACCCATAGGAAACTGGCTCTTACCACATTTCCCACCGATGATTGCACTGATATGTTGCTTTTTACTGATATAAGTCGTGACTCATCAAGGTCCTCCACTCTTGGAGTCTCTTCCCCAGCCAGTGATTCACTTGGGTCATCCTCTTCCTCATCTTCACACTGGAAAATTGAATGTTTTATTGGTAAAGACTCTATGAATGGTATTACATATTCCCCAAAGCACATAAACGGCTAATGAGCCTCATTGTTCGACACACCAGGGACCAATAGGTTCTTTACAATTACAGAAATGTAGATTATCCAGTCCTCACAATTGATTACACTTCAATAGATTTTGCTGCTAGAACTGTTGATAATTTTTTATGGCTATGACTAAATGAATACATACCTACCTCCAATTGATCTTTAAGTTTTCATAACTGATATCAAATCCTTTAGAGCAAATTTATAAATTATATTCAATGTATATTTATGATAACTAATGTTTTGGGGTGCATACTGATAAATTTGACTCAAAAGAAAATATAAAAGTGAATCCAAGGCATACAATAGAGTCATGTCACCAATTTTTATACTTTTGAGGATTGAAGTATCCCATTACAAATTCTCACCAGCTTGTGACTTCATTGATATTACTAAATACGATGAAATCGATTTGGACACGCCATAAAAAAGAAATTATCTTTTAACTGGTTATCTCTACCTCCACCATTTACCTCTGAAGTAATACATTTCTTTAGTAAGTAAGAAATAAGGTATGATATTGCAAGAGTTATCCAAGCACATATCATATTCACATCAAATGTAAGAGTGAACTCAAAGTAAATATTAAAAAAAATGAAAAATATCAATGGAATATCACTGGCTAATGGAAGTATTTAAGCAAAGACACCGCAGATTAGCTCATTTATGCACCATGGACAAGGTTAAGGAGGATGAAAATTATACTTGTTAAATCTAATAATAGACGAATTAAGTATACAGGTAGTACTAGGCACAACAGCAGGCGAAAACATTAAAGCTGCTTACATAATTAAATGAAGTTGCTTCAGAAACTATCCGCACAAGGGTAATGTCATTTGGATTGAATAAAATGAACTCCTAACTGAAGATAAAGAAAAGCAATGAGATGAACAACCTGTCTGCTGTATTTTGATGGCTGGGAAGCAATATTACCAGTGATAAAAAAGGATGCAGTAAAAATAATCGCACATGCCTAAGGTAACTTGAATGATGACAGCAAACACTAAAAATAGAATAGAAGCAAAGTAAATATGTTATCATCTAAGAATGACGAATACAAAGTGTAAGAAGGGAATCATCGTAGGAATAGTATCGAGTTGGAGACATATAAGCAATTTCATCAAAGGTTCAAAAAGATGGAAAGACAAACTGATTCCACACATTCTGTAAGACAATATCTTCTTGAAAGGGCAGGTTTTAATCAGAGAAAGTAATTACAATGGCAATCAGAAACTTTAAGGTCTTATATGATGATGCATGCTGAATAACTCATATTGGAAGTCGATCTACCCTTACCAGTTCTTCCATTTCAAGTGGCAGGCTCAATACATTGAAATCATCCACGTCCAAGGTATCATTTTCTTGAAAGTCATCCTGATTATCAGTCTCTACTTCTGACCACGATTCACCATCATCAGGTTCTACTTTTATTTCAACCTGAAATAAGTAATGCACTACCAATTAACGCTATGAGAACACTCAGCCATTATTCATTGTGTTGAGTAATATGTTTTATTTACATGCATTTTGGGGTTATATGATATTTTACTAATGAACTTAGAGGTCTCAAAACATAAAAGAAGCTGGAAGATAAATAGCACAGCCTGAAGTTGCCTCACCAGAACTAAGCTATCAGATAAGGCTGCATCATTTGAACCTCCTGCGCACGAAGATTCATCCTTCTGGTGTATCTCCTGACCACAGGTCTCTGCATCTTTCAACAATTCACCTGCTTCCTCCTCATCCTTTAGAATTATCTGGAAGACCGAATGTATCACCAATTAATGCCAAATGAACACCATCGCATTCTTCATAAAAGTAAATGACTCCTGAAGGAATCATGCTGCAGCAGAAATTGCATGTTTTAATTTATATTGAAGAAATATAAATACATTAGTTTTATTTATCTACAGCCAGATATTTATTCGTCTTACAATTTACTTTTCATGCCAGTTATTAACCATTTTTGTCCCTATGAAGCACATACACTGATCATGCCCTAATAATACCAAAAACTTTGACTAAATACTTTGAAAATATCATTATACACTCATTATACCACTTGTGTAACAAATTTTCTTCATATTAACCATCTTAATACATATAACAACAACTCTGCAGCCCTTTCTAATGTATATATGTTGATATCTAATGCGTGAATAAGTCTCCACTAATTAATTTAATTTTGGGTAGCAGAATTAACTTTTCCACGCCATTAATACGCTCCTTCCACCATATTGAGAGGAAATATTGATGAGATCATTAATAAATTAAAAAAATCATGGAACTCTTGCAAAAAAATCACCATATCATGGAATCATAGGAGATACTTGGAAAAAGCTGTTTGTATTCTTTCATCTGCTACCTCAATTGTGCACATGAGTAGGAAAATACACTTGATGCATTTTATGTTGCTCTTTTAAAAGATATTTACAGAGGTTCTTTTACCACATCAAATCGAAGAGACATAAAAAAACAAAATTTATTCAAAGTACGACGGGTAACATATTAGCATTTTTTGCACATTACTTTGCCTATGGGAATATTAACCTCTATTGATAACGTTAACTGCATAAAAATTAACCATTTACTAGGTAAATTGGACATTTAAGGGCTTAGAATCCAACAAAAACATAATTATGCATCCAGTTACTCCATTGAGTATAAATTTAAAAAGAATGAAATACAAATTGATTTCACCCACATTTTATTTTTAATTATATCTGACAGTGTACGTAAATATTCATACAGTCTTAGACATAAATAAATTATCAGAAATAAAACCATCAATAAAAAATAGCACAAAAGGAGGAGACTTTGAAAGTCATTGAAGTGGTCACATTAGAGCGATAATAAGCCACGAAAAAACAAAACATGAAATTTTACACGCAAATTCATAATACGCATTTTAAATAAAGAATTTGAGAATAAATATAAAAACAGAAAATTGCAACAGGCAAAATATATTCTTTTTAGCAGGAGATCGATTGATGTGATGACAGAAAAAGGCCGATACAAAAAATAAAAACAGACAATTATATTTGCATCTCGGTTCACATTATTAATAGAAAATGTTAAGTGTACTTGTGGTTTGAAATTTTTAATAAAAATATGATTCAATACTTGTGTTACGAGAGAACTTTAAGAAAAAATGCAAATAATATATCTCGAGAATTTGTAAGTTCCTCAATAGTTTTAGGAAAAAGTTTGATTTAAATGTTCATTATGTTTAAGCAAGGACAAATGGGTAACATAATTCATATGTCAGAAAAAATATAACCATATCACAAAGATCCTGTTTCTTAAGGAAATATTAGCCATGCACGGCAATTTCACAATACAGTATCACATCTATTTATTTGATCATGTCATTACCGTAACAGCTGCTGGGACTTATTACACACACTGACAAAAGGTAAGTGATAACTTCACAAGACCATCAGCTGATGGTTTGCTGATAAGAAAATTGTCGTTGGGAAAAAGGTCTATTACTTAAATATTCCGACGTATCGAAGTTGAAAAGCGAGGTGAATGGTTCCAGGAAGAGAGAAATGTAGAAGAAAGTGGAAACGTGTATTCATAGTTTCAGGTGTTCTGAGAAATGAAGATAATGAGTTGGGTATATTGCACCAGCAGTATTTTTTAACAATTTCTATCAATAAAATAAGTTTGTATAAAATCACTTAAAACTTAAATAATAAATATTTCCAAACTTACTGTAAAAACTTCTCAAGAATAAAGGTCGACTATGGGTATTTTCAGTCAAAATATGGTATTATACCACCTGAGTGGCATATTTTTCTTCTGTGAATCCTTTCAGTAGTGCCAATCACAACAAGTAAATAATGCATTGCATTTCCGGAATAATATAATGTACCCTTAATTTACAAAAAAATTCAAAATTATATGAAAAATGTGATAAAGCTAGAATGGAAATGATTGCAAAAACTCCTTATTAACCGTTGTCAAAATACATTATTAATGCAAATAGCTTTAAGTAGAAGAATTACAAAATTTATTAGCTTTCGAAATCCTGAATATAATAATGAGTCATCATTGGGTATATACTTAACATGGCGTGCTTTACCCTTTTTCACTTCCAGAAAGTCTGTGCAAGATGAAAATAGCTAAAAATGTGATCATTATCAACACCATGTTCTCAGTGTCAATGTGAACATTATTAACACTATGTTCTCAGTGCCACCCCAAAAGAAGCATTCTCTGATTTTCTCAAATAATCACAGACTAGCACTTGGCCTCCCAGTCTCTTGTGGCTCACAACCTCATGCATTACACAGTAAGTGATTGCTAAGTTTTTAATGGAACATGTGGCTATCCTTTATCATTTTGCGGTTTTAATCAGTCTGAGATCCCAAATCCTTGCAGTTTACACAAATAAAAAGAACGAGATGCTCAACGTTAAATAGTTCTCTCATTTTTTCAACCTAAGGCCATTCAACAATTCATCCGAGGAAATGCAATTACTTCATGTTCCAAATATTCTTATCAAAAAAGGTCTAAAGTTTAAGTTATCTCCCAGGTATTTATTTATTACATTGGGTGGTATAAAAGAGGCAATGTTTATGTGAATGATATAAAGGTGCATGGAAAAAACCAACGAGAACATTATATGCTCTTAAAAGAGGCATTGTAAAAAGCTGAAGAGAGAAATATCAAATTTTACATTTATAAATGTAATTTTAGTTGCAATGAGATCAAGAACATGGGTCATCATTTCTCAGAAGGTTAAGGTGTAGATATAGAATAAGTAAGAGCCATTACAGATATAAATGTACCAAAGAATAAACAAGAATTGGATAAACTCTTAGGAATGACAGCATATGTATCTAGATTCATACCTAATTTAAAATGTTGCACTACGTTACCTAACAAAAACGAACGTTGCTTAAAATTGGGACCAAAACTCTAATAAAGTCTTCTCAGAGAAAAAAGTGATGTTAACTAGGGCTCCTTTTTTAAGTCTTCTCAGAGATAAAAGTGATGTTAACTAGGGCTCCTTTTTTAATGTTATACATTATGTATACAAACCTGGACCACTCAGTGTAGAAGCTTCAAAACATGCTCTTGGTGCTGTATAAATGGAAAATAATGCTTTGGTGGCATATGCAAGCAAATATCTTGGTGAGATGGAAAAAAGGTATGCACAAATTGAAAAGGAAGCATTGACAATAGAATTTGACTGTATAAAATCTCATCTTTATATTTATGAGGAGATGGTTGTTGATGAAAGAGAGGAAAAATCACCAAATATCATTTTCAAAAAGTCAATAAATGATTTCCCTGCCCAACTCCATAGAAAAAGGCTAATTATACAAAGGATTGACGTTGAAGTTATATACTGAGGTTAAAAATATATATTAAATGGAGGGCTCTGTTAGCAGATGTCTTGACTGAGACATATACAAATTATGAAAAGCTAAATTGGGAAAGAAAATTGAATCTCAATGGTGTCTAACAGAAGAAAACACACTTCCAATGTCATTCGATATTAAGGATCAATTTAAAAGAGCGACTGAGAATTACCAGGAAATCAACATGCTATCAACCTACATAAATCATGACTGGCCAAATGATAGAAGTAGTGACGTACCTTGTAAAGCAATTCCATGCATATGCAAGTTAATTTAAGGTTATTGATGTGATATTATTAAAAAATTATCAATTGGAGGACCGAAAGACTTTGAGAAAAGAAATGCTGATACATAATGTGTAGTCACTTAAGCATAGAGAAGCATAAAAGTGGAGAATGAGAATTAATGTCTTGGCCATGGATGGATAATGACATTCAGTACATAGGAACAAAAAACTGTACTACAAGTATGAAATTTAGAAGGTGCAACATACAAGAAACACTTATGAACAGAGAAGTTCCCAATGGTCCTTGGAAGAAACTTGGTACATATTGGCCTTTTCCCTTTTAGTATAACAAACTGGTTATTGAAAATTCATTACTTTAGCAAATACATATGAAGAAATTCCTAGGCTTAAAGATATACTGAGTGAGTTAGTTAAGAATGTACTAAAATAACAATTTGCCAAAAATGGGTTGCCATGTGTACTACATTCTGATCCAGGATCACAACTAAATGGAATAAACATAATAAAATTTGCACTAGACTGGCCTGTCTAGTGCAAATTTTCTTTTCTGGAACACAGTGCACCTAGAGCCTAAAACATTCACATCCTGATGGATAGTTGAAAGAGCAATATTAGCACAATAAAAACTATGTTACTTTGTTTAAAAAGTAAGATGGAGCCCTTGTAAAGACCCAGCTTTGGCACTCCTGATGTCTTCTGTCTTCCAAAAGAATCGTTGAAATGGAAAGGGAATATCAGGAGGAAAAATCCAGACTACTGGTACAACAGTTATAGCTAAGAGAATATTGCGATAGAAGTTTGCATGCTCTCAAACCTATGAATGTAAATGACATCGTGTACGTAAGAAAACAACTAAATAAACCCCTGGTTACTGGTAGGGTAACAAAAGTATGTAACTGACCAATGTCATACGAAATCGAAAAAAAGAGAAAAAGAAAAAGGAATAGAAAAAATCTGTTTGGTCTAGCGAACCATAGCACAAAAGAGAGAGTAGTTGGTACCAATGACAGACCCTCAAATGCAGATAATTCTGAAAATGAATAAGGTGACATAGGTAGAGATACAATTAATAGAAATACAGAGCCTTAGTATGACATTGCTGATGAAGGATCAATTCCCAGCCCTAACAGAATTAATGTGCAAACACAGTATAAAAAACAATAAGATATCCAATTCATCTTCATGACTATACCTGTAGTTTCCTATTGTAAGCGAGGGTACAGAGTGACTGAAATTAATTAAATTACACTATATACCAAAGGTTATGAAAATATTTAATTTTAAAGAAAGAGGGTGTTGAGATCAATTGTTTCTATGTACTCAAGTTACTATGCCATTGTGTCACGAGTTTTATTGACTATGTCATGCATGTTATTGGCTATTGTAACAGAAGTGATGTGCTCTAAAAGGAGAATGATCATCTTACTCCCCCTTACAATTGATCTTCCCGAAATGAAGAGAGTGGGTAAGGGAAGCACTGGCAAGTATGAAGAGTACATGTCAAGCTGAAATTCAACTTCTGCATGCCAGGGGTACCCACACACTCTTGACTAGACAATTAAATTTCCAGCATGTCAGTCAGTTGAGTGTCTAATGTTCCCATTTAGGAACATGATTAAAAAAACACTTAAACATTGCTGTCAATATATTCCTTCAGAATTTATCATAATCAGCCTTTAAAATAACAAGAAAAGCATAAAAATTATTTAGTTAACAAAGGAATTTGGTCTGTAAACAATTACAGAGTGAAAGGCAAAAAGACATTCATTTAAATCAGGTCAGCAGTACCAACATTCTCTTGATAAGGCACATGAGAATCTGATTGAATTCATTTTTAAAGTATCATTTAAGGTGCGCCAATCCCTTCTTATGCTGAACCTCAGGAAGAAACCAATGGTTAGAGAATCAAGTAGCCAACAAAGCTGATAAGTTTCATCAAATATTGGTACCAAATTCCAACAATTCAATAAAAAATGAGTTGTTGATAGGAATAGCAGAATAGCACTACCTAGTGACAGCAAGGAAGATGTTGAGTGAGTTGCGGATTGCATACCAAGTTATCACACATTAGTTCTAATTAGATTTTTAAGGAACATATATATATAAATACTAATGAGCCAGTGATTAAATAACATAAGAACAACCTCCTCTTGCCTCATGAAATTTCATATGCAAAAACAGACAATTTAAAAATTTTTTAGCTCCCATTCGCCCCTGATATTTTTCTTAGGAAAGCGTCATACCTTAACTTCACCTTCATGGCGACAACCCAATACATGTAATAACCACATACAAATTTATCACTTTCATCTTTTCAGCTTTGACAACTTTCTGAAGAGTCGATTTCATCATGATTTTTTAAATAATTTTGAAAGCCATATGAATAGAGCCTAGTGTTTATTGTTAAGAATTTTATATAATGATTAAAAAACAACAAAAGAAACTCACAATTTTTCCAGAGCAAACTTAAGTGCGTATATTAACAGAAAATAACTAAAACATAAAGTCGTACTTTTTAAGATATAAGCCGTAAACTTGAATAACATAAGTAAACCTTTACAGTGCAATGTAATTTTTACCGCCCTATGTAAAATAATTTGCACATTTATTGAATAACTTCCAAAACACAAAGTACTTCCTTCCATTTGAAACCAAATTTCAAACATTAGGTGTATAAAATATCAAATACATATAAGTATAAAATTTCATCCCTGGGCATATACATAACCTAGTGTTTAACTCTTTTTTTGCCGTATACCTGTGGATGACCAACAGGGCTTATACAGATCAGTTATCAATGCAGGGTCAAAACCATATCCTCAGCATCACCCCAAAACAAGTATCCTTGAATTTCTCAAATATTCACAGCCTAGCTCCCAGTATGTCGTGGCTCAAAAACTAATAAGTTATAGGTATGCTATTCTTCAATTGATTGCTGAGTTTTTAATAGAACATGTCTTTTCCCTTTACATTGGGAGGATTTAATCTCTGTCCAGCATCCAAACCCTTGCAGTGTACACAAGAAATGGCTTTATAAGAGTGATTTTTTAAAGATAATATCTATTTATATTTTTAAAAACATTCCTGCCAATGACTTTTTCGATGAACAACCATCTCTTCTCCAAATGTTTTTTTCCCTAAAGTAGGAGTGAAGATATTCATTTTTCCCAGGTGTTGAATTTTATTAATAAAATTAGAAAATAGAAACACTCACCTCTGAGCCCTTGTTGATCATCATCGTTAGGAATGAGATCTTTGCCTGGATGCATGTATCCTTGAAATGTTTGAACTCCTTCACTTTGGTTATACATTGCTTGCAAATAGTCCATGGCAGTCCATCTTCCTTAGACACCTTTGGAGAAGACGAGAGTGGATGAGTACCAGAATTACAAGGAGCCCTAATATTACCGCTATTATTCAAACACCGGCGTGATCTAATTCATCATGAGAAAAAAATACCTTAATTGGCGGCATGTAAGATGCACCTTATTCCATAATAATCGTTTAAAAATCACCCCCGGGTCTTATAAGGCTTGAACCTGTGCACATCTGCCCGACATTTTAAACAACTTTCGAAATTTCAGGGGCAATGACGAAAGGGAAATACACGCATGCCCTTAAACGGTGACCACTACCCTATTACGAAAAAAAGCACAGAGATGTGTAACAACAACATAAATCTAACACTAACATATATAATACATAAAAAGTGGATGTTAAAGGTCCAAAATGAACATAGAAACGACGCCATGAAAAACAATGATTTTTAAACATTAAAATTAATAATTTTCTCATTAACGGCGAGACGAATTATTTTTTTTATTTTTACTGGTGTTTCCTAACTCGTTTCTCTCCTACACAAGGTACGTGGAATGACTGTGTGACATGACTGTAGGAATTGGTATTTCAATGTGCGAATGATAGCATTCGTCTACACTCATAAAAAAACCAAATCGCCCTTAATTTGACTCTTAAAAAATCTGCCATAATATCATCAAGGTTTACCAAATGCGACACTATTAACTTTTCCTCTCTTAGAATGTGGCCAATGATGATACATGAATTGATCTTAGTCTGTTGTGGCTCCAACATAAAGATGTCTCTTTTTGATTCATTATTTACTGTAGATGGAATTCCAACAGAGAGATTCATTACATCTCTTTCACAACAGAGTAATATATATGTTTCAATGTTATAGGAAATGTGGTTTGGAAAACAAAAGCAATAGAATCATCGGGAGTCATCATCAAACCACGAATATTAAATTATGTAGGCTCCTTGCATTAAACAAGCACCACCATGTGAGTATGAAAAAATATGCAGTGCCATAGTGCCAGCATGGAAATTTTCTCATACAACAGCCATTGTACATGTTTGTTAGGTAGATCAATAGTTTTCAGCACCTAAAAGGCATTTACTAGAAACGTGAAAAAAATCGGATAAAATATCCTCAAGGTTGGAGATAAAATTGAACTCTCCTCTCCAAAATATGAGGCCATTGCATGGGTTTCTTTGAGAGACCAACCTTTTGCAAAAATTACACTAATTAAACCTGGTCAAATTCAATAATGGTATATTAAATATTGCCCATTTTAGCCAATCACACATTTCTAAGATAAACAAATAAAATTCTATATCACATTGTGGACTCAATTGGATTTGTATATTATGAGATGAAAAGTACGCCTCCTCAAACATCCACCAAGCACCAAGAACACTTTTAACATGAGAAGCAATTTCCAGATGTGCATCATGGCAGGTATGATGTTCTAATACAAATTATTGAACAATAGTGTGTCTAGTTATGAACATATGGAATTAGTTTCTTTAATAACACCATCTCATGTTACCAGAAGCAAGTCATTATTCCATAGAGTATTTTATAGATTTAACTATATGAACTATAGTTAGAATTTTGAGTGAACGAAATAAAATTCCTCCATAAATTGATTTTATTGCTATGAAGGCTACACAGTTTAAGATACAACCTTAAATTGACAAGAAATGTTTCTTTCTTCATTTCTTTCTCGTTCATTAATATAATTTCGACGTCTAATGTCATATTGTATAAATGTATCAATTTCCTTTCCCCAATATCCATAATAAGATATAAATGATAAATATCAATGCAGGTCACGGGTAATTTTTTTCGGAGTCGTCAAATCTTGGGTTTTAGTAATATCCATGTGGTGAGAAGTTGGGAAAATTAAGTGGAAACAAACATAAATGCACAATAGGTGCATGAGAAAGGAGGTAATTTGGTGAGTATCCTTGAAGGAAAAGTAAGTGAGATTGCGAAATTCCAAGAGGAGACGTAAATTCATATTTACCCCTGTTAGAAATAAATGTTTGCACCTACACATCTGGAATTCCACATTTATAGTCCCCTTCAGAGAGAATGCACTAACAATAAAATGTCATATTCCTCGTACAAAATATGTCAACAAATAAAGAAACCACAGGGTAAGTTTACACTGTGATCACGAAAGCGTTTGTTTTCTAAACGCCTGAAAGTATACACTTACGTACGGATTTAAAAAACATATATCATATTGATATTGCATGTGAGGCCAAGAAAGACTTTCATACTTTGTACACTGAACCCAGTCCGAGTATAGAGAGAAAAGAGTAACTGTGTAAGTTCAATGTGCACTGATTACTACCACGAGAACAGATACCAACGCATAATCGCAATTGTGTGGTTGACCCAAACTTACGTAGCATACCTAACAATAGTAAAAACTTACCTTCTCCTGAAGGAGCTCCTGAATTGTCTCCCACAGCCGGAAACCTTGATATCCTTTAGGATTGAAAAGATAAACCAAATCTTCCTCCTCCACAAAACACAGTCGACAAACTTGTACGCTGTCATCGTTCAAAACATTTGCAGCACTTTTAAACATACTTACTAGTCACGTACATTAATATTTGAAAATTAAATAACATTCCAAACGTCCTAATACAACCATAAACAAAACCAATATGGTTGCCGTTTTCCCACGTAGCACATTCACAAGTTCACCAACTATTGCGGTTTTTCATTTTTCTAAGGTGTCCTTTCATTAACTTCCATCAACAGACTTTTATCGGATCACCATAACAAATCTGAGTCTAAATGGACTCCGATTATTATATAACTTTTACACCCTGAGTGTTTGTCCAAAATCGCACGAAAAGAGTACTTAAAATGTGTAAGACTAATTTCTAATTCAGAGTGTGTAACTTTAGTGTTGGCTTAGTCATGCAATGTCTCGATCGATTATTTCCTCACTATCGTTAGACATATTTTGTAAAATTACCATTGGTCTAAAAGCGGCTTTACCATTGTTGTATAAATTCTCCAATAACATTTCTATTTTTACATCTTTGGGTCCTACGCATAGTTATTTATTGAAACTACATTTCTATAAAATATATATTACTTGTTTTTCTGACTACCCACAATGCAAAGTTACATTGCGTGACCAACATCAATAGTTTGATTTTAGAATGAAGTATGTGTTGTAAGTAGAGTTCACAGGCATTCTTATTTTAGAAGTATACCATTAATTACATATTTAATCATGCTTCTCATTAAAAGCATCATGAACTAAGGTTACGGAGCAGGGCCGGATTTAGACTTAAAAAGCCTATTGGAGATATGGGGCCTTTTAGAAGTCCAAATACTCTATTTTAGCGCCAAATATGATTATTTGGGCCTCAAAGAAATTGGGGGCTCTAAGCTACAGGTTTTGCTGCTTAAACGAAAATCCTGCACTGCTTAAGAGTAATAAAGATGACCTTCAGTACGTCTACATAAAATATGAATGATACAGTGTTGGTAGTTATGGTAGCAGTAGATTCTTGAGGGCTAAGATAACGCAAATGTTTTTTTCATAAATGGGATGTAAAACGAATTGAGTAGCGACCTAGCTATTCATGCTAGTACGCTGCTTTTGGACGTGATTAATTTTTCACTTTTTAATAGACGTGTACCTTAGAGTATTATGTTAAAAAACAATAGAAATATATTGGACATTAAGAGCGTGCAAGTTTGTCGATTGTGTCTTGCGGTAGAAGATTTGATCTATATTTTCAATCCTAAAGGTTATAATTACTCTTCCATTGCCATTTTCGAATAACGCAGGGTTCTTCGAAATAATTATTTATTAATTATTATGAAGAACCCAGCTATATGATACGGCTATATAATGAACGGAATCCCTCCGGACTCCAATACTTACTGAAATCTTTTGCTTTCATAAATAATCAAATGTTGTTAAAGGGATCGGACCTAACGGGCAAACTACATTCAGTTTGTCATATTTTATTTAATAAGTTTATTACGCAAATGATTTTTGGTGGTAAGGAGTGAAGAAAATAAAATGAATTTCCTTAAAACTTTACATTAACTTATCATGAATTACCAACCACCATTTCAAACTTGAAAACGTCGGTTATTCCGTTTGGTGGATTGATTTGGGCCCAGTAGCACAGGAATAGAGTATAAGAACTTTTAAATAGCCCCATATTTCAAATACTTCAAGGCCTTAACAAGTCTAAATCCGGCCCTGCTTAGAACCCCTAGCTCATTGTGGTTTTAATGAGGGGCTTGCCTAGATACATAATGGGGTACATCTAAAATAAGAATGCCTGTGGACTTTACTCGCAACACCAGTTATACCAATTTGTGATGTTGGTCAAATCATTTAACTTTGCATTGTGGGTAGTCAGATCTAGATGTCATTTATTTTTTTAGAAATGCAGTTTCAATAAATATCTATGCGTAGGACCTAAAGATCTAAAAATATAAAGCTTATTGGAGCATTTATTACAACAATGGTAAAGCCGCGTTAAAACTAATGTTTAATTTCCTAAATACTGTTGCTCTGACTACCCACAATTCAAAGACTACTTTTATGACCAGCATCACAAATTATTTCGTCGAATTCAAAACCTATTGTAATTAAAGTTCACAGGCTTTCTTATTTTTATTATAAAGTATATGTAATTTTGTACTTCAGGATTTTCCCCAGTAAACGGCCTAAGAATTAATGGTTCGGAGTAATTTCTATGACCTACGGAGTAATTTCTATTTCAGTTTGTTGGTTATGCTGTCAATTTCATTTCGCGGGTTAAGGTAACGGCAATGTTTTTTAAAAGAGATCAAGTAAAACGATGGAGAATACATCGTGCATTACGGACTGAATTGATTTTATACTTCCGTACATGGCTATTCACGCAGATACACTGTGTTTATAAGCGATGAACTATTCACTTTTTTATTAACTTGTATCCTGGACCAATATGTTTAAAAACGTTAGAAATATTTTGGACATTGAGAGCGAGCAATTGTGTCGACTGTGTCTTGCGGAAGAAGAAGATTTGATCTATATTTTCAATCCTAAAGGTTATCAAGGTTTCCGCTTATGGGAAACCATCGAGGAGCTCCTTCAGATTGAGGTAAGTTTGTACGATTGACAAGAATGCAACTTAAATATTGGCGAACCATACAATTAATACTTGTGGCAGCGATTTTTGCATAGCTAAGGACATTTACCGGAATTCTATGAACCTTTTTTTCTACTGTACTATCTTTCTCCCTGCTCAGACTGGGTTCGGTGTACTAAGAATTAAGAAATTTCGTGATCCCACTTGTAAAAATAGTATGAGATGTTTTTCATGGTATCCCTTCCTACGTGTGGGATTACAGTCGTATCTTGCTCAATAATGATGTTAGTTATGGTATAAATTTCCCTCTTGAGTGGTTTAGTTGCTAATAAACTTTGATTATATACAGTGAGTACCTACACTGTCATAATATGTTTTGAGCTCCCAATATAAAACTTTTTAATGTTGTTATTTCGTTATTGATGCTTCAATGCAAGAATTGAGAATGCGCCCTTTTTATCTCATATTATACACATCCACATGAGTCTACAATGTGATATCTTTTCGCGCTTGTAGTCGTATCTAGCGCAAGAACTATCGTGGTTACTGTGCAAAATTTTATTTTGATTAGTTTTTTTATATACTTGGATTGAAATGTTTTCCGATTCTACAATGTGATATAATTTTTTTGCGATTATCTTTAAAAAGGCATGAGATTGGCTACGATGGGAAACATTATTTTTTTGTTGTTGCTGTTAAACCTGACCATCAATAGGCAGGTCACAAGCTTTTTTGAATTTTAACCGCAGTATTTAGCTGCTCGTAAGTCTGTTCCTCATCCACTTTTGTCTTCTTCAAAGGTTTCCAAGGAAGACGGGCTGCCATGGGTTATTTGTGTTGGCTGCATCGGCAAAGTGAAGGAGTTCAATTATTTTAAGACGACATGCATCAAAGCGAAGATGGCTTACCTCACCATGATAGCCAACAGGGGTTTGGTGGTGAGTAGCAATAGTTTTCATGTAGAGGGCGATGGGCAGAGGTGGTTGAAAATAAATACCTGGGAAAACATTGTTTTGAAAAATGTATAGGAAATTGTATTGAATTGCGAAAAAGATATTATATCGTGTGCTTCAAAATTTTTTGCCATTTTTGTGTACAGTGGGAGCGCTTGAGACCCAGGACAAAGATTATTACCGCAAAGGACGAAAGAAAGTCTCATGTTCCATTACAAACTCAATAATCAATCATGGTATAACATAGTTAATAAATTGTGGAGGCAGTTGACTGTGTGCCAAAATAGACTGGGAGGCAATATGCTTGGCTATTATTATTTCAGAATTGCTGGCCAAATTTGGGGGAGGTTCGAGTTATCGTTAGACCAGTGAATACTATTCTTGCAGAAAACCGGCGTATATGGCGAAAAATACTGTGGCAGTAAGGGGTTGTGTTAAGAATGTGCATTTGTAAATTGTATGAAGCATATATGCTTCATACATATACTTGAGTGATGATGTAGTTATATAGTAAATAGAGTTTGAAAATGACAAATTTTGTGATTTTTGTAGCCATATTTGGTGGTTTTATTAGTTCTGTCAGTCTTTCACAGATATGCAGCAAGCGAAAAGTATTAGGTACATCATAATATGTTACATACCCAGTTTTATTTATTTATCCACAGATGTATTAGAAATGCTGTTAGTGAAATGATGGCATCTTATTGTTAGTATAAATACATTATTTTAGGAATATACAACATTTTTTGATGCTTTAACATTGCTTGTTATATTCTTGATGTATTTTCAGTTTGTAATATGATTTTTTTCCAAATCCTTCTGTTCTTGCTCAATTACTTTGTTTGCCCAAGGTTTGGTAGCTTATTATACATGTATTTGGTTTGTTATATCCTTAAATGTATGGTTAAGTTTTATTTGCATGTTTCCCTTGGCACTTCTTGGAAGGTTCCACTGAAGAAAGGTGCCTCTCAGATGGGTAAATACGACATTTAAGCAAAAAATACCATGAGTAGTTCTTCACACATAAGCTGTTATTATTGTGAGATGAGAAAACACTTTTCACCTTCATCTGGTTGAACCTCTGGAAATTTATGTATTCGTGTTCAATTTCTGTGCTTCTCTCTCTTCCTGGAAATATTCACCTTGCTCTTGAATACATTTTTCATATTTTATCCTAATTTCAAAAGCATATATTTTGATTACATCATAAAGACATAGACATATGTCTATGTATTTATGACACTGCAATAGGAAGTTATGAAACATGACAATCCTTTCTTTAGAAACTGGATTTTGGTTGTGTTGTTATATTTTATCTGGCTTTTAAAATCTTTCACTAACTTTCACTAACTAAACCCTTTTGTCCCTTCCCTATTTATTCTAGGTTTGTCCTCCTCTTCATTCACTTTCAACCTCGTGTTGCTAGTGTTTTTCCCTTCAGCTCGCTGAAGAGGACCACTTTGTGGTCAAAATACGCGTATACGAATTTCACCCTCGTTCCCTGTTTGTTGTTTTTCTATTTGACAACGCTCTTTTTGAGCTGTTCTCCCAGAAATCTGGGGCCCTGCTGTGTGTGTGAGTGAGTGTTTTGTGTGATTGCGTGTGTGGTTGTGTAAATAACTTGGCAGCCTTAGTAGAGTCACTACAGCTCTCCGAAGGATCCCAGGTTATAACCCAGGAATCCTGAGCTAGGTCTCATTAGCCTACAAAGGATTCCAATTGGGTTGTGTGTGTGTGTCTGTGGTAGTCCCTGGCGAGGAAATTTTTTTCCCGTAAACTACCACAGGAGGGTATTCTGGTGGAGAGGCTGTGGTTGGTCCCTGTTGTGGAACCTCATTCCCGCAAACCAACACAGTAAGTATTTAATTTTTTGACGAGTGGTGCATATATTTTACGGCCATTGGAGAAATATTTTATCTGTTTAAACTTTCACTAACTATCCAGGAATAAACATTGGAAACACTTAATATCATTAATGAAAAGTCTCAGCTTCACATATAAATAAACTAATTTTTTGAATGGTACAATTGGTGAAACATATTTTTCTCCAGCACCACCCAATTTTTTTAAAAAGAATATCATGAAGCCCTATGAATTTTTTTGCTTATTTTGCTATGATGCTCTATCATTGCTTAACCTCATTTGCTTCTATTGCATTGATGTATTGCTTCAAAACTCCCTCTCAAACTTTTGTCAAGTTGGAATATTGAATGAATAATGATACTCTTCCTAACCGCAGATGACGTAGTCAAAGACCTAAATCCAAAGGCCTTGGGCCATTGTTTGCCATTTGTGCTTTCAAGTCGTCCCTGGTGTAAATATCCCGCGCAGGAAACGTGTAGTACTGTGCACACACTTAATGCACACTTCTTGTACCTTTCGCGCACAAGTCACATATTTTTCTAAGTGCTCTAATAGGGCCATGACTAGAAAAATAAATGCTTTGATTTGCATGCTTGAAGTACAGACATATGCTAAACTAATAAAAATTGCATAACTTGCCCCCAGACCCAATGATATAATGTCATCAAAACCTAACAATTGTTCAGTTTTTCAAACAATCAATCTGAATGTTTAAGCAAGAGATTAAAAATCTCCCCAAATATTAATGTGTCATAAAGGTAACAATAACGTACAATTTCACATGCAATATAACTCTACTAGTATATTTCGCTAGATTCACTGTTTGTAGTGTGGTTTTATGCACTTTATATTATTGCCAGTATAACACCCATGTAATTAGTTATATCATCTTCTGTGGTTCATCTTCATCAGCAGTCAAAGTTTTTAAGCAGCAGAAAAAGCAATCCATCTCATGTAATTTGCTATCCATAACACACCATCTCGTGTTGTAGTCAGAAGTCTGAGCATACTTTCTCTCACATGCATCAGCATCCATGTTGTTGCATTATTGGCCAAGTCAAAGTTAGGAGAGTTCTTAATAACTCCGACATCAACAATTACTTCATTAGGAACCATAATGTCTTACACCATAGCAATAGCATGTTATAGATTGAAGAAGCTTCTCTATGCTAACTTGTAATACTCACATGATGAATATCTTGAGGATATATCAACCTGCTCTATTGTCACTCAATTACAGTAAAACCCCCATACAACGAATTTGTTGGGACCAGAAAAATTACTTCAATGTAGGGGGTTTTCGATGTATGGAGGTGGTGTGAGGGTTGCGTCTCCAAAGGGGCATCCAAGTGTTCCGCGTGCTTTACGATGCAAGTCGAGTAAATATCTCAATCTTGCTTTATTCACCATTAAAACCTTTCCTAGAGTGATGATAAACAATTTTTATTATTTACCATCAAATACCGTGGCTATCACCGTGTTATTTTCAATCTGCGTATTTCTAATTGAAATTATTGTTTTTTTCGTCGATTCTGCTCTACGCCTCATCGCTTTCTTTAGTTACGGTCTGAAAGTAAAGGAGCGCCAAAATTAATGCCTAAGGATTAGGTATATTTAAAGTGCTCCATAATTTTTCTGAGTATCTAGTCTATATTATTCTTAGAGTGCAATAATTTAAGTCAATATCAAATGGCAGTTTTATGCAGCAATTTTGCTTGAAAGAGCACATATTCCCATTTATACTTCCAAAATGAAACGCACTGTTGGAATCCCATTGAAATACCGGTAAATATCTATGTTCGTGACCAGAATATACTAGATATCGATAAACGACGATGGAATATAGGTGGGGTGAGTTAGTTACCACGAGTAAAAACGTGGCAGTCGGCAATGCATTGAGGTCACAATGGCAATCTCAGATGATAATGCATTGACGATGCCGTTAACGCGTGTAAGAGTCGCACCCCTCTTTTTATGCGTCGAAGTTGAAGAAAAAACTTTGGGGCTTTTTTTCCTATTGCGAGGTGTTGCGGGACTAACTTCGAATTTTCGGCCATTATCAAAGCCGCTAGCGATATTCTCTTATAATTTACGCGGCATTTTCCATAGGCATGTATGGACCTCGGAGGCAAGTTTTCACTTGTAGCCTAGGCCCTACAATGCTTGCATTGTTTATTGTCCTTTGGAATGTGTGGAGTAATTGATATTCATTAAAACAAAACAAATCTGACCTCGCTACAATTCGTGTTTAGTTGGTAAGTGCGGACAGTCGCACCGAGCTCTGATTATTAAATTCGAATCCTCCCACCGTTTTCCTAATGCACAAGTCATAGTCGCTTTGTCGCCTTTTAAAACGTGGTTAACTTTTACAAATTATATTTTGCTGTAAACGATGACGAGTGGGAATGCAAACACGTTAAATTCAAAATACCCCAGCGTCAGCCGCGTAAAAAACGAACGATAAGGCGTAGATACGACATCAAAACTTGAAAAAAGTCAAACTTTGAAAGAAATCATAACTGTCTATGGAATTTAAATCAGTTAATATTTCAATATGGTCCAACAAAAATCTTCAATGAATGACAAAATAAAAAAAATTATGATTTAGGTACATACAAACGGCTGACTTACTAGTGAGACGGGCGTCGCAGTACGGTGGCACGCGCGCGCATGTCCTGTCACAGCTCGTAGATTTTTCCCGAAAAGACCTTCTGTCCCTATTGGTATGAATAGTGCAACCTTATCCTTCCTCCATCTTCTAATGCACGATTCCGGCACATCATGCCTTAGTCCGGCAGCGCGGTTTCCTACATCCTCAGCGTCTTTGATGACTTAAAGCGCTTTTATTTTTTCAACTACCGTGAAAGACCACAACTTTTTGCCCTTGTTCATTTTGGAACAACACTGACCTATATTGACGCATGCACAAATGTTAATATTCACAGAATTCTCTCAGTTGAGCTTAAGGCAGGTGCATACAGTCACTCAAAGTTGTCTGGTGACAGAAAATGAGAAAGTTAGGGGGGTGGAAAATTCCAGTGCTTGCACTTGTCGCGCGGCCAATCGCTGTCCCCCAATTGCACCCCACACGCTTGCCTTGTCAAACAACAAGTTTTTAAAGTTATTAGGCAACTGCATCCCCCGTAAACAAGCGAGCGAATGATACCCTCCCCTTGATGACTCACGCTAAGCACCAAGGTCACTCAGCTCTCGAGGGACTTGCCTCGGGCACGATACGAGCGGCGCGAGCCGCGGCCACGATACGAGCGGTGGTAGGCAAGCGATAGAGTGGCAACGATGAGTTTTATGTTCCTAATGTTTGACATGGACCACACTCGAACCCAGCCATGATAGACGTGAGTGGCATAGGTGCCGCTCGCCACCAATCCCAGATATTAAATATTTCTTGTGCCGTTCTTCTCATTCTGTGGTAAAATGTCGGCCGAGAACGTTCTGTCTTCTGACAGTATGTACTGTCATTTCAGATTCTGAACTTATCTTAGGACGAATCACTGCTCGTTTCGTGGCCACTACCACCCTGCCGCGTTATTTCTCTGCAGCCCACCGCTCACATCGTGACCGAGGATCGAAGGCTGGCAGATAAAAAATTCGTGTCAGAGGCGCACCCTCATTTTCGGCTGCGATTTCTGGGAAAAAAGGTATCCTCAAGCAATCGAGCAAATATTAGGGCGATCTCGAGCAAACTTGCCGGTTAACAGACCACATCCATCAAGGTTAAGACGGCAATAGCAATATTTGGATAGAGAAGAGAGGTTACTCCAGATTTTCCTTTGGGATGGGGACAGAGTAGATAAAATTGGCTCTCATTGGTTGAACACCAACCAATGAAGTTTTGAATACTTCGCCATCCTAACGAGGGGAGTGTCCGATAAACGGGTCGCAGATCTCGATGAAAATTCGTATGCATATAGAACTCAGAATGCTTTTCACGAATCACTCCACATATGGGCGTATAAATCCAATAGTTAACAAAAAAGGCGTTTAAACATATATAGATGTTATAAAATCCCTATTTATCAGCCTACGGCATCAAGGGTGTGGTCCATTGATTAGCGTGCGGGGCTGCGGTGCAGAGGGACCATGTTCGATTCCCGTCGGCGACAAATTTTTCATGCTTACTTTCTTTGTTTTTCCTTTCTGGAATTCTGTTAAAATCTAATTTTTACTTTTCTATTCAAAGTTTTTTTTAACGAGTGGAAATATTTTTCTTTTGCGAATAACATAGGACTTATTTTTTTTTCTTTCTCGCAAAATTTCTTTGTTTCCCAATTCTTTCACCACGCAAACTTGATTTGTTCCTTCATTTGTAAGACCTCCTGTTGATATCATAATTATACAATAATGAAAATAATCTGCAAGTGGTCACTCGCCATTTAAAACACGAGCCTTTCTCGACGAGCCTTATTACAATGTATTTATTTGTACGTCTTTAGATCGCGAAATGGTGATTCGATTACAGAAATTAGTAGATAAGCCGATCACATTTTCCCCTCCTTTTTTCAAAGCACAACAATACAAGAAAACGGGGATCTTTGATCGTGGGTCTTATAAATAATGATGTAACAATTATTTAGACTATTTTATAATTATAATATCAACAGGAGGTCTTGCAAATGAAGGAACAAATGAAGTTTGCGTGCTGAAAGAATGGGGAAACAAAGAAATTACGTTGACTTCGCGGGAAAGAAAAAAATAAGCCCATTGGTATTCGCGAAAAAAATATTTCCACTCATTAAAAAAAACTTTGAATAGAAAAGTAAAGATTAAATTTTAACATATAATTCCACGAAGGAAAAACAAAGAAAATAAGCATGAAAAAATTTATCGCCGACTGCCTCTCCCAAAATAAAATCGGATACCGAAAGGTAATTTGAAACCATGGAGCTCCTCCCATTCAGGGGTCCCGGGAATGTAACCCAATATGGGAAAGTAATCTGATACGATTTAAAAAGGGAAAATTGAGCTCCATCCTCACCACCTGCACCTTCGCAAAAGAGGTGGGGCGGATGAGTGAGAGTGGAGAATAGCCCCCCTGATCTGATCTTTTCAGAGTATTTTTCTGTATTGGGTTACGTCTGGCCGGCTGGAACTGACTGGTATTCCCCCTCCCCTCTTGGTGCATAACTCATCCACCCAACTATCACCCGGCTCAGCTAACGCGGAGCGGAGCTTTGGCTTACCTTACACGTTTTTTATTGTGGTAACCATCAAGTTGCTGGTTCCCACCATAATAAACGTGTAAACGAGCCTTCACGGAGCGAGAGCGTCAAGTTTCCTTCATGCCCTCTGCTCTGTAGGTCTCGGATGTAAACATTTTCGAAGCCCGGAGCGGAAGGGTTAAGACGCGGTACTCTCCGCTGCGGTTCAACTTCCTGCTCATTACGTAAATGTCTATGGAAAAATTACCTGTAAATGAAGAATGCTACGTTTTTTTTCTCAATAATTCGTTCTAGAGGGGCACTTTTCATGTTTTGGGCCCAAGCGCAGACTTCGATGTACGGAGTTTTCGTAGTTAGAGGTTCGTTACGGGAGGTTTTTTTGCGTGTATTGTCCATTGGAAGGGTCCGGGACCGGGCCAATGACTTCGAAATAGGGAGTTTTCCTTAAAATTTCGCTGTATGGGTGTTCGTTGTATGGGGGTTTTACTGAACTTGTTTTTTTCATTTGTTTTTAAATTAGTTTTATATATGTTTGTAAAATTGATTTTTTTATTTGATTGAATGATTTTATTGTTGTAATTTTATATTTTTAATTGTCATATACTTAACTGACAGTCACAATACCAACCACCTCTGTTATGGACCCTGGACAATTAACATTATTACATTGTCCCTGTTGTAACATTTCCCTCTGAGTTTAAGGAAAGAATTAGGTTTCATTGCCATCATAATAGCTGGAGACTAAGGAGGGAGTGTGTTGTATTTGCAGTCATTTCTGAGGCCAATCGGTTAAGTGGCATTTAAGATGAGCTATAACTAAAGTGATGTGTTAATCCATGGGTGTATTTCACTGTTTTTCATTCAAAATATGAATACATACCATAGAGTTATGCCCACGACTGCAAATCATATGACTTGTTCACAATTTAATGTTTTCAGGGACCAACGAAGACCTTCCAAGAAGAACCGAGCAGTCGAACCAGTAGGAAGGACAGCAATGAAGTGGAAGTGGTTGTGAAAGAGGAAACTCCAGTAGTGTCTGAAGATGAGGATCCTCTGCGGGAGGTCAGTGTTGTGATAAGTGAAGAAAGTCATGGCGGTAAGGTGAGCTATCACGTGGGATCTATGTTCCTGTTATTATGTCCACGGTGTAACCCTCACCTTCTTCTCGTTGGTGTTACCTTACAAATTATTTTAATTATCATATAATAATGTAAATACAGACAACACTTATGCTTTAAAAAATTATCTTTTAATTTTTATAGAGGTCGATTGGGCCCAATTTACAGGATGTTCGACCCTTTTGCTATTTACCAATGAATACAATTTAATTTTAAGTGGCACTTATCGTTCTCCCATTCCTTATTGCCCCACTATCATGGTCCTCTTGGAGATCTTGTTTCTCTGGCTACTGTGCGTCTCGTGCAGCCGCCGCAATTTCCTCCGTTTTGGCTTACTCTCGGCTTCTTTCAGCTTTCCTTACTTAGAATCGCCCCTGTAACTGTTCCCGTCACTTTTTGACAATCCAACCCCTTTTCACACACTTTTATTCCTTTTTTCCTTCTCCTTTTGGCCTTTTACTCCTCCGAACTCCTTTCTGATTTCACCATCTATCCCACTCTCCGCGTCCCTCGTTACAATCCTTTGTTGCCTTATTTGTTCACTTGCACCCTAACCTTGCATTGTTACATTATTTATTTATTTACTGGGCGTTATGTTATAACAGTGATACTGCAAATTGTGAAGAGTGGTAAAAATAGAAATAAGTTGAAGCATAGTAAGGCTTTGTATGTTTTTTGTAATTCAATTTACAACTGAGTTCAGTCTTACCACTTACTACTAACCAAGAGCCTCCACATGCACTTACTCTAATGCCCACTTTTTGATTTTTGCAACATTAATTTTTAGATCTCTTAATATACTTTCTGAAAGAACATTGCAGTGATGCCCCTTGTCTATATTTGCTTATACTTTATATTTTTCATTTATCTTTATCATTTCGTGTCAATCGATCTTGTTAACATCATTCTTATTGATACCAGTTAAATATAAGCAAATTTCATTGCCTTTGCACTATCTTTGCATTTTTTATTCTTACCTCAACACAAATGGCTAAAGTGCCATACCCCATGACAAGTGAAAGATTCTTTTCCATGATACAGGACACCTCTTGAAGAAATGTTTACTATGTCACCTCACGCTAGCCACCTCTGTTGACATGCTGAATTTGCTGTGGCGTTGGACTAGTTGCTTTTGTTTTGATGGCTCTTCCTGCTCACTCTTAGTCACATCTCGGCCGGTGCACTTCTCTTCCTTTCTCATACTCTATGTACCTTTTCATTTGCATCGATGGTCATCATTGCTTCATCCTCCAGCTCCGCAGATTTTTAAACATTTTTCAAGTGTCAGATGCTCATCTCTTAACCCTGTAATGTTTCCCCCCTTGTTTAAAAGGGAATGGTTATCATAAAACATATCTATATAAGTCAATCAAACATGTTAAACTACACTTAACAATAATAAAATAATTTTTAATGGGGCAAAACACACATCAACAGAAATAGCAAATGTTTCCTCAATATTATATCCAATTTACTAATAGAATCACGTGTTTTCAAATTTCACTAGTTAAATTTTGATTATACTGTTTATATAACTTATCTGTTCAATAATATTTAGTGCAGCTCGATGTAATTAGTAATGATTTTACTTGCCATGAACTTGGAAGTGTCCGCTGGTGTAAGCTCTCCTATTCCACGTAATTATCTTTCTGGTCCCTCTCCAAATGCTCCTATAACATTCTCTCTCTGCCTTGATCCCATTTTCTCCGGTTTTTACTCCAGGATATCTCTTTTTGTGCACACTCTCCTTCCCCCTTTTTTACAATAATCCCCTTCTTTATTTATATTTCTCATCTCCATGTTTCTCGTTTCTCTCAATATTTATTAACCTGCAAGCCCTTGGTTTAATTGTTTCATTGTAGTTTTCTTTTATAATTTGTAATTTTATTAAATATTATCTCTTTTCGGGCCTTAGGATAGTTGTTTTATTACAAACCTGTCGCTGCTTTGAACCTAGGATCTACATTTGCCTGGTGGACTGCAGTGAATGTAGATCTTACTTTCCATTGACAAGGTCATTCCTACCCACCGTTCACTTTTTTGCCACACAGTGGCTGGGAAGTCTCCGCAGGTTGAGTGTAAGCGAAAGGTTTGCTAGCCATTTTTTAATGTCATTATTTACTATGCTACAGACAGCATTATCTCTTACATAACTGTTCTTCAACTCTCCAAATCCACATGTAGCACTTAGTTTCTTTAGTTTTGATAAATAATTACTGAATAAGTCTCCCCTTTCTTGATCTCTCATATAAACGTATGTGATGCTCTATTGTCTCATTTGTTTTATGTGAGCATAATTTCTCTAAGGCATTCAACAACTTTTTTACATTTATTTTTCAATCTTCTTGGATGGTGAATTTATAAAATTTTTCTAATAGTTCTCCCCTGTAACATGCAACATCACAGAAACTTTTCCTTCTTCATCTGAGTCTTAGTCTAGGTTTGTTACTTTCATATACAATTGAAATTTTCTCTTCCATCTTGGTTAGATCTTTTTCAGGTTACCCTCAGAAAGTAGAGGAGTGCAGGGTTTCATACAACTGTACATCTTATGATCTTGAAATATCAATACACTTATACTTTAATTTTTTATCAACTTTTGCATTTTATGATCTCATTATTTTGGGAAGATAAATTAAAAGACAGAGTAAGATAAACAGTGTCCTTTCAGAAAATGACACATCTATACAATAGCCAACAGCATACATTGCAACATCAATTACACTCACGACAAGATGGCATAGTATGTAATGATAGTCATTTACTGATCAAAGGCCTGAGCAGAAATACATAAATACCTGGGAGATTACTGTAAATTTAGATTTCTTTTGCGGTTAAATATTGGCAACATGATGCTATAGCATTTTCTTGAATGAATTGTTGAAAGGCTCTTGGTTTGTAAGGAAGATAGAGAGAGTTATTAAGTATGTTGTTATTGTTTGACCATATCTTATGTACACTCTAAGGATCTGGGACCTTGGACATTGATTTTATCCACAAAGTACAAAGTATAGCTATCTGCTCCATTAAAAACTCAGCAATGAATCAGTGTGTAACAGGGCTGTTAGATTGATTTAGGTTGTGAGCTTCAAGACACTGAGATTCAAAGTGCTCGGCTGTGATTATTTGAGAGAGTCAGACAATGCATGTTTTAGGGAGACACTGTGGACTATGTTATAGGGTTATGACCCTCTTTTGATAATGATAGCTTTATTATCCCTGTTGGTCTTGCAAGTTTGTTGACTGCAAGCAAAATTTTACAAATACCATCTTTTGACCCCAGAAATAGGGTCCAACCAACAATCAAAATGTTGTCTTATTGGCTTTCAATGTTAAGTTATTCAAAATACAGAAAAGATAGAATTTCTTTGCGAAATTTTCAATTTTTATGTTTTTGGGAAAAAGAAACACGAAGGAAGAACTTTCAATTTCGAAAATGCAACCGTGACCACTGAAAAGCCACAGCCAAGGGCACAGGGGTGGCAAAAAGTGAATCGCACATACAAACCATAGGTTTGTATGGGCGATCATACAAACCTGTCAAATCATAGGTTTAACCCTCATATGGATTTACGAATTTAGTTACGTCGTTGGATTTACGGCGCCGCAACGGCGCCGCGTTATATTTTGCCATTATCTTTCAAACTTGGACTTTCTTAGCATTTTTTCTGATTGTTAATGCTAGTGACTTCTATTTTCTTTATTTTTAACCATGTTTTGCTAGATTTATCGCATTATTACAGAAGTTATTGCTAAAAATCTATAATGCTGCTTTATTTACCGTTTGTTGCCGTAATACTCTCTTTTTATTGTCCCTTAGATAGTTATTTTCAATTGAAGGTTTTAATTTAATTTGTAATAATTATTTTAAATCTTTTTTCTGCTATTCAATGCTGGATAAACTCCGCTATATCATGTGCATATTGTTTTATTTTTTATGCATCCAAATACTAAAAATGAGATTCGAATAAAAGTCGAATGGTTCCATGTAAAATAATTTTGCTTCACTACGTCTACCCAAATGTTATATCTTTGTAGTGTTCGCAGAAGCCTAAGTTATTATATGTTAATACTTGAAAAAGGGTAAGTGGAATGAGAAGAGAAGAGTGATACCGTCGTGATTTTTAAGTGCTATATTCTGACGATCAAGGCAAATGTTACGGGAATTCTGGGAGCTTATATCCTGCAATTTCTAAAAAAAATAAAGTATTAAAGTCAGATGGGTTGTGAAATATGAGGAATGTGGAACATCAGCTACGCGTCAAAGAGTCCAGCGCCGCATTGGAATGGGGGGGGGTTAGAAGAGCCGGTATTTTTGGCCTACAGCGGAGCCCATTCCCTCACTGAGGATGTCTCCATAGAGATGGACAGGTAAAAGTCATGCGGAGGAATGCGGCAGATGAGGTTTTGCTTCTGGATTGGTGGAAAAGGCCAAAATAATTATTTCTAAGAAGTTTGGGTTGTAGGTGGTAAGGAAGAAGGAGCAGGAAATGGAAAAAAACATGGAATACGATGGCGTCTATTTTCTTCGGTCCGGCGCTGCGTGAGGGACCGATCGAATAGGAACTTGTGTTCTGGGGTGACCAAAATACCCTCATGCTGGGTGGACCCCCCTCACCTTTTCTTTCCGTAGCATTGCACTGACCCAAACAATGGGACCATCCATACTTTCCCACTAAGCTTCCTCATTCGTCATCCTCCGCCTACTTTCTTCCCCCCACAAAAACTGATTGAACGTCAACCCGCCTCCAACGACCCACCCGAGCTAGACCTTCTCGGAATGAAGGGAGGGCCACTCCGGGGCGCTTTGCGATAAGGCGAGGATTCCCTGTCCCACACGCAGCGCTGTAAGGATGAAGAAAGAGCAGCCTATTGTGTCTAATTGCCTCCTTGCACTCTCAACCATTCTTCAAGATACGGATTTTCTACGCTTGCCTGGCCCAACGATCCCGGTATTCCCTGATCCTTGGCAGTCGACTCACCACCAAGTATCTCCACCCCTTCACCTCAAAAAAACCTCCATGGAATTACCCACCTTTCTCCTCATCACTCACCCCTTCACGTTAGTAAACATTGGACGACTAAAACCTCTGTGCATTTCGAGTACACAAAGAAACGAGAAATATATTAACAAATTTTCACTATGTGGTAATTCGTATATGTATTTGTTCATCATGAAAAGATGTTTACCATGTAAATACTGAGTGAATATCTCCTGCAAAATTAAAATATAAGGGGAAATTATGAAATATATCAGTACCATGTACAAGTATTTGGGAAGATTAAATCATGCAATTTATTTTTAATAAAAAAATTGCATAACGATAACTTTCTATGCATTTATTTACATTCATTACAAAGAAGTTTTGAATGGTCTTTCCATTAATTTTTTTCTCAGGAGCTGAAAATTTGTAAAATCTGTCTTTTCACCACAAATAAGTGACACTGGGAGCGTTTTAGTTTTTTTAGAATTGCTTACAAAATTGAGGTTTTACTGAATCTTCTTGAAAATCTGTCATGCAGTGCTTCAAAATCTTTGTCTTGACATTCTATAACCGTCTCATTGTATGCGGACGAACTAATTCCTCTGCTAGTTGTTCCAAATACATTCTTCTTCTTTCTAGCTTCTTTTTATTCCAGTTCGGGTATAAGGTTGTAAATAAAATTAAGCCAGAAATGCCACTTACATTTAAAATATTCATAATGAAGGCAAATGGCCATCGATTGGTTTTTCCTTGGTATGTATATGAATGCGCCATTTGGTCCACCAAATCTGTACTTCCTTTCGCTCATTATAATGCAACACAATTTCTGGTATGCTGTGGGTTTAATCGCTAATGCTACTATCATGATGCATTGATGACAGCAGTATTACAGATTTTCCTCTTTTGGGGACATACGAAACCAATGTTAGGCTTTTTGTGAACCCAAACCCAAATATGGAAGAAAGTTCCGGTCGAGATCGATTTGGTAAAAATTAGATGGAATGTAGGGCTTCATCTACTTCCACAAAATACCCTGCAAGCCACCTCAGGAGTGTGTGGCTGGGGGTGAGTATTCATCAACATGCATTACAATATAGGTACCCTAAAGTTAGTGTAACTACGACTAATTATGCATTGTCATAAATCGCTAATGCTTGTCACGAGGTGAAGCCTCACAATCATGCACTACACTACAGATATGCTCACAATGGAGAGGGCTTGTTTGTACTAAGTGTCATCACGAGTGTTAAACCACTGTTTTAAAATTCAGTACTAGCTTCAAGGTCGCGAAGACATTATCGCAGGTCACGATCCGATTGGAGGCAAAATATGGGGCACAGAGCATTACCACTACACGTTCACCTAGGTTAGGCGCTGCTATCACTACGTTCTCCTTTCCTTGGTAAGGTCACATTGGGTAGCCTGTTGCCGAATCGTTAATCCAAAATATCTTCACACCATATTTATCGGGTTTTGATGGAATATATTGTCGGAAAGGACAACGCCCACGAAAGCCAATCAGTTCCTTATCAACAGTGAGTGAGTGTCCGGAAACCAAATAATGTTGAAAATCGCTATCGCAAACTTCTGAATCGTCTCCCAAGCTTCTGCTACTCATTCGCCGGGAAATTTCCACACGAAGGTAAACAGGCATTATTGTTTGAATTCTGAGAATAAATTGTGGTTAAATTTTCTTGGGATTGCTGCTTGGTATAATTCTATACATAGTAATCCTGGAATGTCCCCAAAGGTGACCATCACCACAGCAGGTACGCGAAGCGGAGAAGGTACCCAAAAAATGTAATTCCGAAGGCCATGGAAAAAACACCCTTAGGTTAGCCATGAGTTTCTAAGAATTATTCTTGCAAATAGATGAAGTTTTGTCAATGAACATTATAAACAGGCAAAAAATATGATTATTATATAAAAGACGAAGAAAAATTGGCATAGTAAAATTTTCCCTTTGTTAAACAATTTATTTTGGTTTATAAACTTTAAACATTTAAATATCATGATTATAAATAGAAGATAACATGTCATATGAAACATAATAACTTTTAAATTAGTATTGAGAGTGCAGTCCCCGACATTGCGACGAGGAAACTCTCGGCGCCGCACAGTGGGGCTTTTTCCGAAAAACCTGGCCAAAATGCGAATTACAAAGTAGTAAAAATCGCTTTGGTGACAATGTAGTCTTTAGAAGATACAAATTACGCTTTCAATACTTCTATTTTCCGAGTCCCAACTTTAACCATTTCGGATTTATGTCAGTTCAAAGTTGGGTGTTATGCGAGTCAGTTTTACGGGAAAATTTTCAACTATTTTTCTCTTCTTTGACTTAAGTTGTTTTGCGAGTGCAACAATCACCTTGAAAAACTGAGTTGAAATGGATTCAATAGATGAAGGTATGTCAAATTGTTATTCATTCTTAAATTTTCTTTCTTTGCATTATTGATTATTGTTTTGACGTTAATTAACAATGCAAATAACTATTCCTGCAAATTTACCTCATCCACGATTTCAATGGGATATTTAGTTAACTATCGGGTTTGATCGGGCAGAGTGATTTACAGAGCCTTATAGTTCCGTATGTTGACTACTAGATTCCGTAATAACTTTTACCACATATTACCACATTTTGGAAAAAAGTTAGTTTGTATCACCACGCGCCACAGGCTTTGTGACGAGGTTGGACAATTTTCCGCTAATCACATTTCAACATCAATTTTCTTACAGGGTCACGTAAAGGACACATTTCCATTTCTTTGAAAAGGCAGAACCTATTTGATATCATGACCTTGTTCTATTCAAAGAAACTCTCTGATAGGTTCAAAAAGATACAGTAGAGATTAAACTTAAAAATATTACAATTGAAATCGTAAACTTAAAAACGGTCCCGTAAACTGTAAACGGTCCCGTAAACTTAAAAATATTACAATTGAAATCGAAATGGGGATGAGACGGTGTTCTGGGCAAAGACAATGTAAACAAAAATCTTAGAGCGGTTTCATTTAAGGTTCCAGTATTTTTTGTCGTCTTTTGTACCACTTCAATGAATTAGTTGTAATACCGCCTCATCCAACAAAATTGTCTTGTAGCAAACTCGTCGGCCTTTTTCTCCTCGGTTTTGTCGGCCCATTCACGTATCATTCCAGCGTGAGACTTTTGACGTGACTGTCGAGGAAGCAAATCGAGTACCTACAATGTGAAATAAATAGTCTGATGCCAACTTCAGCTACAGTGAATATGAACGTAAACTCTGCTTAAATTTTGCGAATGTTTGCAGCACATTTCCTATCAGTTAAATATTAAAAAATGGCAAGCACGAAGTATCTCTGAAAAAGAGTGAGGGAAAATAAGTTGCGAATACAAGAGCGATTTCGGATTCAAATGGGGTGACTAGTTGACCGCCCAAAACCCGGCTACGGCAGCACAAATGGTGGGAATACTGCCCGCTGATTTTTTAAAAACGCAGGTTGTTTACATAACATAACGGGCATAGATGAAGGCCTTTTCACACGATTTAGGATGATAATTTTGACCCTGTCGAGTGAATATGAAGTTGATGTTGAAAGATTTGATGCCTATGCATTGAGCTTTGCCAAATTATTTGTGAAGAAGTATCCTTGCTGCAACATGCCCACCACAGTACATAAAATATTGATTCATGTTTCTTCTGGAATTTCTTCGGCAGCATTACCGATTCGAATGCTTTAAGAGGAGGCACAAGAAGCACGCAACAAAGAGATCAAACCTTAACGAGAACACTTTTCAAGAAAATGTTCCAGAGAAAGTAATTTAAAAGATGTTTTTAACAACCTTCTCGTGTCTTCAGATCCTGTTCTATCAAGCGTTAGGGAGCTTCCGAAACTGCTAAAAAAATCTTTCCTCGCTGAAGTCACTGCTATGCTAAAGGCCTCTGAAACGGATAACTCATCAATATCTGACGAATTAGATGTGGAGACCACAACGAACAATGATGAATGCTCCAATTCCGACTCTAAGGAAATTTCCTGCGATTTAAGTTCTAATTTTAGTATTCAATCTTAGGCTGTTTTTTTCGTGCCCACTACATTAACAGTTCAAGTTTGATCCTATATCGGCGTACTATTATTAGGATTGTTTTGATTTCAGGAGGACGAGTGACTTCAGGAAGGGCAAAATACATCAATTAATTTGTATAATTAGCAGTTTTTAGAGTGTAGCCATGTTAAAAAAAAGCCCCACTATTCAGATGGTTATCAAGGTGATTCAATTATTCTTTGTAAATAAAAACCTAGGAAGCTTACAATTAATAAGTTTCATTAAACTGTACGATTTCATCATTGGCTCATTTCTTTCACCAGATCCAAATTGAATCCATTTAATTTTCGTTATTTGCAACTTCTCCAGGGATAAAAAATGTTTTAAATTATACAAATTACTTATTGTTATGTCCACCATATTGGATTCAATATTCTGTTTACATACATTTGGGGTATGAATTATAATAAAAGGCCAAATCATGCCCCAGAAATTAACTGTTTTTTAAATAACCTAGCCACTACTTTCTTATCCCTTGGGCCGCCATTTTGAATCCGCCATTTTGCTTTTTTTACTTGTTCTGATTTCAGATATGTAATCAGCGGCCTAAAAAACCCCTGTGTACCAAATTTAAAATCGGATCAAATGAGGATTAAATCCATTTAATTTCCGTTATTAGCAAATTCTCCAGGGCTACATTTTTTGAAATTATACAACTTACTTATTGGTATGTCCACCATATTGGATTCAATATTCTGTTTACATACATTTGGGGTATGAATCATAATAAAAGGCCATATCATGCCCCAGAAATGGACTGTTTTTTTAAATAACCAAGCTACTACTTTCTTATCCCTTTGGCCGCCATTTTGAATCCGCCATTTTGCTTTTTTTATTTATTCTGATTTCAGATTCGTAATCAGCGGCCTAAAAAACCCCTGTGTACCAAATTTGAAATCGATCAAATAAGGATTTCATATTTTGGCCAGCTTTTCGGGATTTGGCCCCACTGTGCGCCGCAGCGGCGCCTTAAATCCAACGACGTAACTTTTTTCATTAGAGGCCAATAAAATGAAAACTATACACACTATACACACAAAAATATATTTGTGGTCTAACAAACCAGACAAAATAGACTACTGAAAGTTTCAGAAAGATCCATGCGAATGGAAAATTTTAAAATCATTTTTAAAACCGCGGGCGCCGCTAAGGCGCAGTGAATCCATATGACGGTTAAAAAGGTGCCGAGATCGAGGTAAGGTCTTCATATCCCTATTGTCATCCCTTGGCCTTCAAATGTTGCCCAGGGGTCACAGGGGTGACAAATATTTAATTAAGGCTAAAATCATATTTAATCATAGGTTTATAAAGGTGTTGAGGTCGATGGCAAGGCCTTCAGATTCCTTTTTTCATTCCTTTACAAAAATGACACACGATCAATGAGGCACTGTAAATTTAAGGTTCAACATAAGAATAACTTTATTATGTGTATTTGTTTCCTCTTTTTTTGCTTTTCTCTCTTCCTGGAACCAATCAACTTCTTCTTGAAATTCGGAAGCCATGGCGTGTGTCGGAGTTTTAAAACAATAGGCGTATTTTCGAACCACAGTTCTCTTCTCTGAAAGCCATTGGCTGAAGGTCTTTTGAAAAAATATACCATTTGCCATTCTGCGTTTTGAGTCCCAGCATTTGTCAGTGCAATAAGATGAACAAAGAAATAGATCTAATACTGTGTTTAATAATTGCCGAGCATGACCATTGTGACCTTAAGAGACAATATGTTTGTGATATTGTCATACTTTTTCTTACATATAACACCTTTCACTCACTTCTCCTTGCATAAATGTAAGAAACATTAAAATGAAGCATTTCTCTAATAACTTAAAAGCAACCTATACGTTTTCATATATGTATATATTTTTAAATTTGCATTATTCATGTAATTTCAGACACTTAATATGAGGAATGAATCGTTTTTTTTTTCATGATTTCAAGCCTTTATGTTCACTTATCACATTCCTATGAATTTGGTTGTGCAAGAAGCAAATAATGTTTCATGTTTTTCGTTGATATTGACATTTTTTCTGTCTTCACATTGTCCCTCAATGATGTTTTGTTTAAAGTATGTGATATTGTCTTGTTCCAATTTCCTTTTATCTCTACTCTGAAGTGCTTAATTATAATAATTATTATTTCAATAAAGATTTGTAATTTTCTACAACGGTTTTAAAAGTGTAGAAAAGTACAAACCTTTATTGAAAAGAATATTGAAATTTTATACAAAGTACAGCCTGAATTTGTGGATTTTATGCTTATAATAATATATTGAGTTTATAATGTTATGCTCTATTATTCCTTGGCTAACTATCTCTTCATTGCATGTGCTTTAATGTATTTCCAAGTTTCCTCACATTCTGCTATTCTTTTATTGATGATAGTCTTATGATAACTTATTTATATTTAACACCACATGAATATTTACTAAAACTGTCACATAATAAAAAAGGGACTGTGGGTGAAATAAATTTCTATGTCATTATATTTAAAATTGTACTCAATGGCGTACCTAGATGCTTAATTAATGTTTTGTTGGAAATGCAATCCTTAAAAGTGTGACTTTTCTTTGTAAAATCATTCACTTTTATACATTTAACAGGATCAGTTTATGCAAATATTCCCATAAACAAAATATAGGCAGAAAAAGCTAATATGTTAACTGTCGCAATTTGAATGCATTCTGTTTATTTATCAGTCTGTCTCTGATGTGATATTGTAACAGAACCTCTGTAAATACCTTATATAAACCACAATAAAAAGGCATCAGGTGTATTTCCAACTCATTAGATAATATTGAGTTACCTGATGAAATAATATTAACACTTTTCTTAAGTATTCTAAAAAATTCCAAAAATTTGTTAACATTTTAGCAATATTTCCATGAGTTTCTTCACTTTCTTATGATCTGATTAACTTTTTATTTTAATGATGTAATATTAGTGAATTAATGGAGTGAAAAGATCATTCTGCTACTGGCAATTAAATTAAGTTCTTCATGAATTTTTATCCATGCATTATATATCAACATACATTATAAAGGATGGAAAATGTCATTTGATAGCTTAAGATGGTAAAAACTAAATATATGTTATATGAGATACATAATAAGTGTATTATTATATTGTCATTCTATTATATCAAAGTTTTTGGTTTCATTATGCAGGAGAATGACAAATATAATTTATAACTGGCATGAAAAAAAGTTTTGGAAATAAACAATCTTCGTCGGTGGGGAAATAAAATTTAGGATATCCAGTACATCATTTAAAGCATGCCATTATTTTTACAGCCTGATTCATTTACAAGTCATTTTTAATATAGTACAATGTCAGTGCAAATTATTCCTTACATTGAATTGGAAAAATTTTGCTCTCATTAATTTCACTTCAAACAGATTTCACTGTAATATTCATTGTAAACAGATTTGAAGATTTCTGCAGCTAATGTGCAGCACTTACTTACTAAGCCGTACTAGCCTAGTATTTTGCTGGGGCAGCAATTTATTAGCTGTGATATCACATTTAATATTTCGCTTCAGCCATTTAATCTGCATGTGCATGTTTTTAGATATGAAGATTTTGTCAAGAAAAACGCTTTATATACAGCTGTATATTTCCTGTTTAATTTTATGCAGAATGTAATGGTGTTCTTGTGGCCTTCATTCGTGATGCATTCTGTTTTCCAGATGAATGTTAAAGATGAGATGGAGACAGATAAATCATTGTCGGATACAGAGACATGCGGCAAGGAGAACCTTTTCAGGAATGAATTCACGTGCACAGGAGTTTCCAGTGATGCAGCCTTATCTGACCCCTTAGATCTGGTGAGGCAATTTAAGTATTTGCTGTGAATATTCTAGCTCTCTCCATAGTTTTATATCACTGGGGTTGTTTTCCTTTAAAAAAGATGAAATGGTCGTCAAAATTGTCTGCATTTTTTTATAAATTAATACATTGCCCTTTTTCACAAGTATGTCTCGGAGTTATCGAAGCCTTAATAAGTGATGTGTCTATTCTTCCAGACTGGCGTAAAAGAAGATGCTGATGATGATGGATTATTGTTAAAAGCAGTGACTCGCAATCAGGAGAATGTTCAACATATTCATTCTTTAGATGTAGGCTATTTAAATGTTGTGTGCTTGCCACTTGAAATGGGAGAGTGTCCTACGGTATAAGTGATTTATTTTTTCATACAACCTGACTTAATGACCTCTCTTATAGCCTTTGCCAATGTTGCATACCATTTTCAATTTTCAGGAGGAAGAAGAGAATGAACCAAGGGAATCTCTGGCCGGGAAAGAGACTCATGAAGGGGACAACCTTGTTGAGGAATACTCACGATTAACATCAGTCACCAACGTCGTATCTGTGCCACAAGCAGTAGATGATATGGTAAGGACCAGTTTCCTAAAACTATTTCAATTTCTTTCTTCGTTTTAGAGTGGAATATGATTTTTTGTAAATACAATGAACGCGAATGTTTTGAAAAAAATTAATGTTTATTAATTTTCAATATTAACCATCATTTTTAATGTGCTAGTAAACTGAAATTAATAGTTAAGTATTCATCAATCACTTAACAGGAATGTGAATTTTGTGATCAAAGATTTATTTTTACTTTTAAATTAATGAATTGGCTACATGTCAGATAGTGATTATTTTGTAGTTAACACGTATTTTTGCTTGACAAGTACAATGTCCTGTATCACACAGATCGCTCAAGTTTTAATGTTGCGAGTCCAAATTCCCCAGTTTCTTATGGTGGAGAACGTATCTGTTAACACCCGCAAGTCTTGTTGATGATTCACAGAAATATGTAATTCTTTGATTAAAATAGAGAGAACGACACACATTGTGAGAGGCTATTATAAAATATTTTGATAGCTGTGACTTGAAGAAAATATAAAGCAGTGTTGAGCATAAACAACTGCTTTGAGCAAACAAAGTGCGACATAGATGATGGGCCAACTATATTAGGAACCACTTTATAACGTAAAAAAATAACAGAATTATTTTATGGAAGAATGTTATATCCAGGTCGATAAAAACACAATAGAAACTTCAACACTTTAAGGTCACAAACTAAGGCAGGGCGACCCAGATTTTGACGAACAGGGTCGATACCGGGTCGATACAGGGTAAAAAATAACGGCGATAAATAAAGATACCAAGGCGTGATCTATTTTTAAAAACATCACTATACATACCTAGCGGTAGAAGTGAAGTGGGAGGGGAGAGAGGGGAACATAATATTGTGTTCTATCCAGCATGGTCTCCATCGAGGGATTCCTCAGGTGAAGTGCGAACTAAGGAGCATCTAATCTGCTATCACGGAAGCTGACTAACAGGGAGAGACTACATACGTTGCTACGCCTTTTTGCATGCCATATTTTTTGTTCTTTGCAAGGCCAAATTCTTCTGGGATTACGTCTTGTTCTGGTGTAATAAGCTCTAGTTTTGAAGTAGTGAATTATTTTTCATTCATTTACAGCATGCCCAATATAAACTCAGAAGAACGTGCATCATGCACCAATGTAAAATGGCACAGTGGTTTTATTGTTCGTATACCGAAGGTCCAAGGATCAAATCCCTGTGGTGGACTTATTTTGTCATGGTTCCAATTATTTTCCTTCCCTTACAATTTATTTTCAATTTCAGCAGGTCTCACCGAAAGACGAAACGTTTTTTATCATCATTTTGGACATATTCGATTCAAGTCTTATTCCGGACGCTTAACCATTATATTATGCAAATTGAACTTCAGACTAAGTAGTGCCATAGAGAGGCTTGAAAGAATTCAACGCCCCTGCCGATTTCTAATTTTTTCTCAAGGGCCGGATTCAAATTCTTCAGTGTTGGTGCCTTGGGGCAGAGAGCCTTAGTGAGTTCTGGGCAGTTTTACAGGTGATGGGAATTGAAGCGACATGTGAGATGTACGTGGGGATGAAAAACAACTTAGAAACATTTTCACAGTGTCTGGGGAATATTTGCCACAGTTCAAAAACCCAATCTTGATATTTTTTTCCAATTTCCATCTCTTTTGATTCTATGTCATTCTCATTTGGAGCCAAAAACTCAATCACGATCATGAAAAGTGTGCGGTGGTCGAGGAGAACGATACCAGGCTTGGTCGCATCTAACTGCCTGGTGGTGAGGATGGAGTCATTCCCCCTGATTGTACATTTACGGTTCTCCACGACCATCTCAATATCTCCAGAGGCACAGGGCAGCTCAGGTGTTTCGTCAATGCCACAATGGTGTCGGAGATGAAACCATAAAACCCACATATTGGCATTCAACGTTCTAACAAGCCTGGAAAGTCAGAGGGGAAAAATTGGAAATGGAAAGTCCTGGAAATATTTGGCCGGTCCTGTAAAAATGGAAAGTGTTCTTCTATTTGTCTGCCAGCCGTATATCAGTATTTTTGTTAGTTAACAAACAAGAAGATGAGGGTCGAGGATTCTTCCGTACAATTTTTTAATGTTAGTTGCTGGATTAACAGCTGTCCATAGCAACAGAACTAATGAAGTAAAAAAGTATTTGCATCAGTTTTTACGTTTACTTTTTTCTGCTTGTGCTCACTATGACCAGAGCTAACGTCACAGTCCCATTTGCAAATTAAGGTCACATTTTCAAGCTCTTCTGCCAGCAAAGTAGCGACAATTTCTTCTTTTTATAGTATGATTCTGTAAGTCGTATTACTCAACAATGATTGCAGTAGAACTTCGAAAATCTCACATTTTAATGCTCGTTTAACCCTCTGGTTATCGAGCGGGGTCCTTCAGGTACCCCACACTTGAAAAATTTAGAATAAATTTCATAATTTTATTTTCACGTTCATGGGTTTCCTGGTATGTGAACAACTTTTTCATTCCTTTTTTGTGGCCAAATTATGATCAAAATTACATTCATTTGGGTTCTGTATGAATTAAAATACGGATGGGGTCCCAGAAGGACCCCACTTGGTAACTAGCATCCCAGACTGAATGTCTGACTGTTTTTCAAATGCGTGCGTGTATAACTGATTCTGCTATTAACAATTGCTAATATCTATTACTTTTGATTTGATAACGAATATAATTATGAATAAATTGTTATTATTAAGTGTTATTATTATTTATTAATTGTCACCAAGCTTTGATTTTGGCGATTTTCATGTGTAATACCTGATCGATAAAATGTTTATCATGGGATTGTGATTACTTGGCCTTCTGTTAGGCGACTCTAACTCTAAGAATGTTCTTAGTATAAAATTACAATTAACGCATCAAAATAGCTTCTTCATAGCTTATCCCCCCTTTTCTATCTTTATTCTGGTCCTCTGTTCTGCTTTACGTTCCTTCAGTTGACATCTTTAGCACATGTTGTCCATACGTATAATCTATGCATATTTTCCGTGAAATATTGTTTCGTCGTATCTGACAATAAAACATTGGTGAAAGATCTCAAATATATCTGTGATTGAGAGTGCGTGTTCTTCTTTTGGTATTTCTTTGCTCATTTCAGTTACATCCACTAATACAGAAGTAATTCGCATTCGAAATTTTTCGTCTTCATTTTACATTTCAGCTAATTTGCTTACTGGTAAATATCTGAGATTTTCAACTCAACTTTGCATCCTAATATCATTTACGCATCGAAATATCATCTTTGTTCATCGATCATAACTTTAGGTTTGGCATTGCTCTCTGTAGCAAAAAGAGAGATTGTGATGTACCGCTAGCCGAGTTATTTATTCACAACCCGGGTTTCGCATAATTTCATGTCAGCATATATACAAATTGAGTTGCATAGCAGTAAGAGACGGATTGGACCTTGGGCGTCGAAGGTTGATGTTGAGGGTAGGAGGCAGAGGGGGTGTGTTGGGGGGAGAAAGGGTTGGGGGAGATAATGGGATTCGTTTGGCTGGCCTGGATTTTCCTGTGTTGAAGGCCTATAGGCAGCGGGGGGTGTAGCAGTGGAGAAGAGGTAAGGGAAGGATTAGCAAGGGCCACATCAACACAATGTATATTCTGAGAATTTCTATGCACAATAGTCGATGGTGATCAGCAAGTCCAGGCTATTGATGAGTAAGCTCTCTCTTAATTGAGTACCACCACCAAGCAAGTGAGAGGGTACGCCAGGTGCACGTTGTTTCCTCACTTGCCTTTGCATGGGTCTCCTTTCCCCTTATTCTCCATCTCACTCAACGAACCATTACACTAGTGATAACATCTCCAGCGCCTCCTTTTTCTAACCCCTCCCTTTTTACCTAAATTTCCGGTGACTGAACCAGAAGTGAGCCATTAACAGATTCCATGAATTAGTAATCCCGATCCCCAGTGTCATTCTACTCCCTTGCTCAGCGTTCCATCCAAATCACCTGCTTTCTCATCAATAGTCTAGACTTGCTCATAACCATCGACTATGTGCATATAAATTCTCAGAAAATACACCGAATTGGTGTGTTCCTTGCTAGTCCTTCCCTTTCCTTTTCTCAACTGCTGCGCCACTGCCCGAAGGCCCTCAACGTAGGAAAACCCTGGCTAGCCCTGGCCTTTCTAATGTTTCCTAATGCCTACTGTGATGGGACTTACAATTATATTTATACCTACTGTGATAAAATTATTTTTTACTTAGATATTACTTCAAAAAAATTCCTAACGGAGGAAGGAATTGAGAGAATCGCAGAGGACAGTGACTGCGATGATTTTTGTGACAGTGACAGTGATAATGAATTCCTCCCAGCAGAGTGTACATCTGAATCTTGACGTGAAGAAAGAAGACATAGACAGTGATGTGGACGTAAATAAAAGAATAGCAAACTTTGATGTTTTGAACTCAAAATCAGGGCTCGGGATATACGGGCAAAAATCCTCCAAAATTCACAAAAAACTTGGAAACGAAACACACTTAACTGTAAACCAGGTCCTACCAAACATTCAAGTTGTACGAGTTCCATTCGAGAAACTTTTAATTTATTTATAAACAACGATGTCTAAATTATTATTGTTGAATGCACTAATATTTATGCCCAACAATTCTACAATGAGATGTTTGTGAAGAACCCTAAATTGGAAAATAATTGGACTACATAATATGAACATTGATAATCTGGATGCATTTATTGGTATATTATTGACTGCAGGTGCTCTTAGTTGTGGAAAAGAAAACGTCCAAGAATTGTGGTCAACTGATACTAGCATTCGTAGAACTTTTTTCACAGCGTTTATGTCCCGCACAAGATTTCAAAAAATCATGAGATTCATATGCTTTGATGGCAAAGATACTAGGGCCCAAAGAAAAGAAAATGACAAATTAGCCGCAATCCTTAATGTTTGGGATATTTTTGTCGGAAATTGCCAACAAAACTTAGAACCATTTGAATGAGTTACTGCTGATGACCAACGGGTATCGTTCACGGGCAAGTGTCCATTTAGGCAATATATAAAATCCAAACCTGGGAGATATGGGATTAAAATATGGGATGCAGCTGATGTCAAAACTTCGTATCTCTTCAATTTGCAAGTTTATACTGGGAAATTACCTGGGCAGTGAGCTGAAAACAACCAAAGGACTTGAGTGGTCAAAGATCTCATTGCGCCTGTATATAACACTGGCCACAGTGTCACATTGGACACTCTTTTTAGCATCGAAAAACTTAACTCTTCTAGGAACAGTGAGAGAGAACAAGCCGGACACTCCTTATGACTTGAATTGCATTAACGATCGTGAAACTTTTTCTTCTAAGTTTGCTGTCTTACATAAAGTAGGATTGGTTATGATCTCGTGTATGCCAAAGAAAAATAAAATGGTACACTTGCTAACTTAACAATTCTTGGATAACAAAATATCTGAGAGTTAATGTAAGAAACCACTGATGATATTAGAATCTAATAGAACAAAATGGGCTTTTATACAATGCAGGCTAATTTATAAGAGAGTATACATGTGCGAGAAAACTTATAGATGGCCATTCAGGGTGTTCATGAATATGATTGACATGGCAGCTAATAATGCATTTGCCATATTTATGTGCAAAAATCCAGACTGGAATGGAAAGACTTCGTTTAGAAGCAGAGTCTTTCTCAAGTCTTTAGGGCATGGACATGCTCTACCAAGCATGACAAAATGCGCAGAAACAACGAATAGACTACTTGTTACTTCTGCTTTTCTGGCATGTGGAGTAAAAGAAGCAAACTCAGAAATGGCCGAACCTAGACCTAGTTGTGGCAAATCCAAAAGGTGCAGATGTAATATTTTCCCACGAAATCTTGACTTAAAGGTAAATGCAAGATGCTCCATGTGTAATGTATTTGTTTGTACTGAACATCGCAACAAGAATGTCACATTTACATGTAAAAATGAAGGGTAAAATTTAATTTTCCTCTTCTTTTGCAAACAGTTTTTTTAAACTTATAAATATTGTTATGAAAACATTGTTTAATTTTCTGTATTATTAAGTTGTGTTATGATCCTTTATAAAAAATCAATGATTAAAATGTGTAACTGAACTGTCCTTTTTTTTGTAAACAATATTTTTTGTTCATTTTTAAATATTTTCATGCACAATTTTTTAAATTTTAGGTATTAATATGATCTGTTATGATGTTTTCTCAATAAAATCAATGCACTACAGTTAAAAATGGTTTTCAGTACCTTGGTACATAAAAAAAATACAATGGGGTCCTTAAAGGACCCCAACGGTAACCAAAGCGGTAAAATGAGGGTCGGTAACCAGAAGGTTAATTAGGGTAGCGTCTAGCTGTAGCTATTAAAACTATAAGGTATGCAGGATACATTACATGATTCAATGGTCGTGCTGATTTTTCATTTGATTGTATTGATTTTGTCAACCCCTTCTTTTTTCTTCTTCTAATTCAGTAGATTAACCAATGCTATCAGAAAACAGAATCCCAAGTGAATGTTTTATTAAAATTCAGCTTTGAATGAAACATGGAAAGAAAAAGCTTTCTGTTTGTCAAGCTTGTTACCTTTGACGTAAATTGCTCAGCTGTCTTCTTATAGTAATAAATTTCTTTCACCCCGGAAGTATGAAAGGACATTAATTTTGTTTGAATTGATCTGAAACTTTTTGATTAGCCACAAGCTCTTCAGAGTGTAAATCTGGTCAAAGTAAAATGAAAATGTCTTTCACGATAGGGACAGTGAACCCCTTAGTATTATGCTCTTTAGAAACAAATTTTTTGTTACATTTACGAAATAATGTGAGTAAACGGAATGACGCTTTTACACATGCATTAAAATGCAAATAATAAAATATAATTGAGTATCATTATTTATACATTCATGTGCTACCCCGAGATCCGCCTTACAATTAGTGGCGTGTAGTGCTGGTTGTCATTCACCCACAAGGCTTAAACCCTTCGTAAAAAATAAAATGGCAGTTATAGGGAGCTAGTTTATTTATCTCCACACAGAGATAGCTTTTTTCTTTAACAGTGTATGAAATAACGCGCCAGAAAATTTATGATTTTTCAATAAATTTTCTTCTAATTTTGTGCACTTTTCGCATTGAAAATTAGTGGCTATTGCTATTGAAATTCATTATATTCCTCAAATAAAAGCAGTTAAATTTCTTTTATACCACAAGAAGGGTTTTATATTTTACAGAATAAAAATTGGTTGATTTGATTCGATTTGGTAACCTTTTGAAGTCTAAGCTGATTTTAACATGGTAGAATCTTTTTTTTAATGACTTATTTTTTATTTGAATTAAAGCGTTAAAAATTTAAGTTTAAATTATACATGTTTTTGTATCTCAATATGCGGTAACAATCATATTAATTCATTTGCCAAAAGTCATGGAAATTAGTAAATTTTGGTCTGGAAATTCATGGAAAATGCCAAGGGTAAATTCGTAGGAACCATGGGCATTTTTCAGTGCTATGTACCCTGTTTTGTTTTTTCATGATTCATTTATCCTGATTAATTACATGAAGAATATGGTGGTTTTCTTTAGGTCTATATTAAATATGTACCCCATCTTCCAGTTGTACGTAAAAGAAGAGGTCCATGCAGCTGAATCATTGTCAGAAGCAGAGACTCACGATCAGAATTTTTTTCGCAAGGTTGAATCCGCATGCATGGGAGTTTCCAATGACGCATCCTTAGCTGATCCCTTAGAACTGGTGAGGCAATTTTAGTCCTTGGTATATATTCTCTAGCCGTCTTTGTCTGTTGAGACCTCTTGAGTTTATTTTTATTTTCAAAATATACTTTGACTCGAATATGTTTCTAAATATCTATGTATATTGCCTGTGATTGATAAGATTGGCTGCTGGTTTTCATTGCCATCATTGCTGATGTTTTCCTTCTTCCAGATTGATATAAAAGACGATGCTGACGTATCTGAAACGTGTTCAGAAGCAGAAAATCAGGAGAACCATCAAGAATATGCATCGTTAGACGCACAAGTTTCAAATTTTTTTTGCTTGCCACTGATACAGGAAAAACTGGTAAGGGTATTGGTCTCTGATATGAATCTTTCAGCTTGCCCCATCATGTAAGACCTTTAAGTTTCTAGTAGGTATTTTAGTTACATTCTCTGAGAAATGTCTACATTTTTCATAAGTCATTTTCTCGCAAATGTTTTGAATGAATTTATCTATCTCTGACTTTACATGAAATATGTTTCCTAAATATTTTTAATCTTTCATTACAAATTCTTTCTTTGTATTTTGCACTGGTTCTACTATATACCTCCCAAGCTGCAAAAAAACAGCTGATATTATTTTAATCTCTGATTTTTTTTCATTTCTGGGTTAATATAATTATCTTCACTCCAAAATATATTTGGGTACACAAAACAATACACCTTTGATGATTACACAATTCCCTTCCACTTACACGATTCTATAACAGTGTTTGCTTTTACCAGAAAGAGGTTAAATTTTTACCTTCTTACATAGCAGTGGTGTTTGTCCAAACCTACTCCAGCGTTTACTACTTTATGGATTATGATGTTTCTTTCACCTCATATGTTCATGTGCCCTCTTGTAGTGGAGTAACACACTCATAAATTTGAAAAGATAGACTTTATCACAGTAATATTCACCGAAATTAGCAGCAGATATTTGCTACTCCATTGTCTGATATAATCGGCTAGTTGTATGTGTAATATCCAAAGTCGCACTATCAAGTATCTAGCGAGCATCATAATCTAGATTTCCTGTGGTACAGACATCCAATTGTCCCATGGTGTCATGATTATCGAGGATCGTATATAGGTAGTTTATTGTTTTCGAGAACATTGCAACCTTTTTTAAGCATTAAATAAATGAAATCTATATTGTCCAATTGTATGAATATTAATGTAATATTACTGAGAATAAACAAGGTTTTTTCCAGTTCCCTCACGATTGATCACGTTTCAATCATGACATACCTAACTAACTTGCTGAAATAATGAAAGGAGAAATTTGTTGAATTTTATACCAATATCCTCATAGATGTAACATAATGTATAACAGAAATTATGTATTTGTTAAGGTTCACCACAAAAACAGCCACTAGGCTTTTTACCTTGGGCATATTAATATAAATAAATTATATTCAAAGAGGCATAACAAAAAATGATGGTAACAATAAGAACTAATTAAATAACATTCATATGGCTATTCATGGGATGAATGTAGTTTTAGGTAGGTAATTAATTACCCAAAGCTCTCAGTGAAGTGTTTACTTGCTGAACTAAAGTAGATCTCCGATTAAAATGCTAGTTTTTAATTTTTTCAAAATTTCGGGTGAGGAATGAACCACGAGCTAAACATACCGGGTAGACACTTCTTAAAATTTGTTGGCAATTGACAATGGAGCTTGGTTATGAAAAAAAATAAAGAATAATTTCCATCATACTAACAAGTGGTAATCTGGTAGTTTCGAAGGCTGATGATATTTCCATGTTAAGTTCATCCAAATATCTTAAGAAAATCTTTCCATGGTGTGGAAATTTTCATGTCATTGCTAATGCCTACTAGGCTAACTAGGTGTTCAAGAAGTGGAACTGCTCATGTTTAAATGCTGATATATCTTTGCTGGCAAGTATAATAAAAACCAAATTATGTCGTATGCATAATTATTATGCTAGCTGTAATATACAATAATTGAATCCAGTCTCGAAACTTTATTAAATCAGGTCTCGAGACTCTTAATACCTGATTTAATACCCCGACGCTTCCTACGCATCCTACGGACCGGAAAACGCAAGTCGCATATTTTTTAGCCCTTTCGCCCCTCCCTTGTCTTCTCTGCGAGCATACAAGACGAACACGGCACCATCGTAATGACACGCGAACCAACCTCCCCTCTCCTCTGATACCCATCCTCCCACTTCCCCTCTGCCTCTGTTCCCCTATCATATCCTATGTATCCTATTTTTCTCTAGCATATGAAATACTTCACTTGTGTAAAGTTATGATCAACTTAGTAAGTATATGCTACTTTCAATTTATATTTTTTCAGAAAATTATTAACTTTCTCTGTAACCTCAGTTTCTGATCACCTCCACAAATAGCCACTCCTGCTGTGATGAAAACTTTTCCTTTTCAGTCATGCTTGGCACCCAGGACTCCATCTCAGTCCTCCTTGGAACTAACAATGACCACCTCGAAGGGAGCAAGCAGTCATACCAGTAGAAAGGATTATAATGAAGTGGAAGTTGTTGAGATTGTGAAGGAGAAAACTCCATGTGTCTCCGCTGATAAGAATCCTCCCTGGGAGGTCACTGTCTCCAAACAAGAGAGAAACAGGGGTCACGGGGAGAAGGTGAGTGAATATTTTTAATATATTTTGCAGTTTTCAGATGCACAATGGTATTGTGTTAGTTCATGAATGAAAAAGTTTGAAGTAAGAGAAGATGAAGTTGTTGACGATTTTATAGTAAAAGTGTTTTTCTTAATATGGGTTAGACGTAGAGAAAAATACCAGGCTCTTACCTTGTTACATATATGGTAATCACAATCTCAATATACTCGTATGTTCTTTCAGCCGCAGAGACAGTCCCCTTAGTGGCGCTGTAGTAATTGTTCATGACTTGAGTCTTCTTCACCCTGCAATTCTATGTTTTCTTTTATTACGTTATGAGGGGAAATTCAACCACGCTAAGGAAACACTTTAATAAGGGTGTCATGGGCAGTCATGGGCTCATCCCCCATGCCCTGGACACTTCTTACACGTAAGGGCTTGGATCATCTATCCTTTGCAACCGTTTTATGTTAATATCTCCCTTAGAGTCATTCAGTGGTCAGAAATATTGGCATACCACTTAACCATGCAAGTTGTGGTCCTGGGAGTAGATAGGGGCCTAAAAACATATCACCTTGCTCGATTGGAAAATAAGTTTTGATTGGTTACCCCAAATAAATATTTCGATGCAATGACTAAAAAGTCAATATCTCAGACCCAAATGCTAGAAAGAGCATCGTATTCTGTGCACGAAGGTCAATGATGGCCATGCCATTATATCATTACTCCTGGATATTTCTATCCTTTCAAAGTTTTACAAAACAAATTTCCAACTCTGTTCAAAATCCATTGCAAGCAAAATTCGGCCATTTATGTTAAACCGTTTCATGTCCAATGACACCAAAAGGCCAAGTGTATTTATTCTCTCTACTGCCTAATAGTAATAGCTTCCATGCAAATTTTTATGATAGCCGACTCAGTAGTTTACAGGTATTAATGTAATTTACAATGGAGCATACAGTTTTGTGGAATATGTTTTTAGGGCCTCAGTTTTATGACTGAGATCTCTTCAGTTCCTGCAAAAGTTGAATGCAGCAATTGGCACCAGTTTGGCAGCTCCTAGCTCTATATTATTTTTGACCTCATGAGGGTCCAATTTGTAGCCCTACTAGGCCCATTGTGTAAGATTTAAAGATTATTATTTAATCGGCATATCCATCACGACATAACACAGAAACTAGCATCGAGTTTTGATCCCAAAGTTTAAATAGAGGGCTACGTTAAATTTAAGCTCCACAAATATACCATTGCTGATGATCCTCTGGTAGTAATCAAAATCCAAGTTGTGCAACATTCTAAAATGGCCCGAGGTCTCTCTTTGGAACTTTTGTGTGTAGCCAAAGTCCTTTCATGTGCTATCATGTACACAGGCGTGAAAAATTTCAAGAACAGCTCAGGAGTTAATTTTTTATGAGGGGAAAAAAGACAGTACCAGTTTGGGGTCTGAGGGTCGATGATCAGGGTCGCACCCTTATATTTGAGCTGGAGCCCTAATTAATAAGTTTACGGATTTAAGGATATATCTCCTGCAGGGTGTGATATCTTATTTGAGCAACGTTCTTGAAGCACCTGATGGGGCCTCGTGGGTAAAGCATATGACTTCTTCCGTGCAAATTTGTACAATCATGCAAATCATGAAAAATATCTATTCATATGTTATGAAGTTGCATTGAAATAACGGGTCCAGGGCCTTGAGTCTATCATGACGACAATCTTTATTCTGAATTCTTGGACTTAGTCGTGACTCATGTTATCAATGTATGAGTTTAAAAAAAAAATACGTGGAATTTTCTTCTTTAAAAAATCTTTATTTATACGTCCATAACCATATTGCCCCTTCATAGTAGTCCCATCAGATGTAATTTCTTTATTATTATATTTTCCAATCTTCAAAGCACTTCTGGAATGCAAGTTTTTTGTGTGGCCTTTAGCTCCTAGGAGGAGGAGGAAATCTACTAACTGCTGTCCACACTTTCCTCATTTGGAGCAATTGTCCCCTTGAGAGGAGATCGCCGGGAGGCGGCCGGGTGCCCGCGCGTCCCGTGTGCGAACCCATCCTGACGGGGAATTTCCAGCTAGACAATGCTTCCTCGCCGCCCCTCCCATATGGGAGGAGGAGAATAGTGTGTGGCCATCCTTCGGATGGGGTAGGAGGACACGCGGCTCAATGGCACGGTCGGGCACAAGGGTAGAGCGATAGTCGGGGGTATTTTGCCACCGTCATGAGCAGAAGCATGGGAAGAAGACCGACCGTCAGTAATCCCTTGGTCCCTTCCGCTAAGAAAGGAAAGGAGGGCGGAGGAGGGAAGGGGGTTTGTTTACGGTTAGAGCTTCCTGAGGCTCCGTGACGCAGCGTTGTCAAAATTCCAAAAACTCCAGACTTAGAAAATTTCCGCTCTGCAGTGATAACGTTCATTGGAAGTGCCTGTACATCCAAAATCAATTAAAGTTATGTATATTCTTGGCATCTAAAATATTTTTTTTCATTATTTATCACCATGTCTTAATGCAATAACCACCTTGTGGATATGTCAGCATGTTTAGCACTAATAACACATGCAAACTTTTAGAGTTTCATTTTATGTTTAATGGTATGTGCTATTTTATTTTTTGTGATATAAATCATTGCATCATTGTCCAAGTCTATATGGAATTGTGTTTTCTCATTGAATAATTTGTAGAGTGACTGGATTATTTCCTTTTGTTTTATACAGAGCGGTAGATACGAGTCTATTCTTGCTTAGCAATTAATAATGGCAAATGTTTTCAAGCGAGTTATGTATGTGCAGCATTTGTTGAAAGTGACCGATTCGGTGTTGAGGTAATTTGTTCTCTCAAAACTTCAAACTTTGTTGAGCATTCGGTCAAAACTATGCCAAGAACAAAAATAATTAGTTCAACAGAAAGAATGAACATAGCCTCATATATCTTCTGATTTTTTAATCCTTATGTTGAATGCGTATTTTCTTAATTCAGAGTAAAGGCCAGAGTGAAATTCATCAAACTTTTTTCAAATTTCTGATTCTAAATATAAGATCTTTTTACGTTATGAAAATGTGAATTGTGGTCTGCCTTTCAACATAAATGAATTAAGAATATTAATTTTCATGTAAATTACTCTGAAGCAACAGGCGTCGTTAATTTACAATACAACCCTATGTAAATATTTGCCAATTACTAAGCCTGCATTGGATTTTGCTATAAACCATTTACTGTTTTAAATTTTCATAATTTCAGGCAGATGGTTGCAGCGTGCCAGGAGGGAGTACAAAAATGTGCGAGGAGATAGTGAGTGAGCTAAGAGACGATAGAAATAAAAACATCACAATGAAGTTTGAAAGAAACACCAGTCTTTGCGCTTTAACTGGAGAGCATTCACTGTCGACTGCGAAAATATTTAGTGCTAAGAAAGGAGAAAGTTTAAAATCGCGTGATTGCATCACTAGTACCGTCAAATTAAACGACATGATACCATCTGAGCGAAGGCATTTGGATTCTCACAAAAAACAGCTGGAGGGGTGTACAGCATTCATTTGCGATCAATGTGGGGAAAGTTATACGGATAAAAAAAAGTTATTCATACACGTTGGAGGTCACATTTCAAGGAATAGGCCATCAATGAGTGTAATGCCGGAGGATTCATCTCCGAAGTGCATTCAATCAAGAGTTACTGGAAGTCAAAAATCAAAACAATTCAAGTGTGAAATGTGTGGGAAGGAGTTTAAATTAAAGAAATGTTTAAAAAGACACTATGTCGTACACAGCAATTTGAGGCCATTTAAATGTGAAACTTGTGGAAATGATTTTAAAAGGAAAAAAAATCTACGTAGACATTCAAACATTCATCTTGATTCTAAAATATTTCAATGCGACTGTTGTGGAAAGAGGTTCACATCGATGAGTGCTTTAGCGAGACATTTAGTCATACATAGTAGTGTGAGACCTTTCAAGTGTGACACATGCGGGAAGGGATTTGCACAGAAGTCTAACTTAGTCGTTCATTCGGTCATGCATAGTAGTTTGAGACCTTTCAAGTGTGAGACATGCGGGAAGGGATTCGCTCGAAAGTCGAACTTAGCCAACCATTCGGTCATACACAGTGGTTTGAGACCTTTCAAGTGTGAACCATGTGGGAAAGATTTTAAACGGAAGAAGGATTTATGTAATCATTTAGTCACACACAGTGGTTTGAGACCTTTCAGGTGTGACACATGTGGGAGGGGATTTATTTATAAAAGTAACTTAGACGCGCACGCAGTCGTGCATAGTAGTTTAAGACCTTTCAAGTGTGAGATATGTGGGAAGGAATTTAAGTGGAGAACATTGTTACAAAGGCACTCAATCATACACAGTTGATTAAAAGGAATTTAAATTGAGACATTTTGTGAGACGTTTTATGAGGTGAGTGCTCCAGTACAACAGTCAGTGAGACACATTTTTGAGAATTTTTCACTCGCAGTTTCAAAATCATGTATTTGTGAAATGGATAAGAGTTCAATGATAATAGTGTCTTAATACGATGAAAATTCATTCACAGTGGTTGTTAGGATTATTTGAATCATGCTCGAAGCATAAAAGTTGAAATTTGTATTATTTGTTTACTTGCATGTTCCTGTTTCCTTGAATTTCACATATCTGAATGTCAGATGTAGTTCTGCATGATAAATGTCGAAAAAATTATTACTGGATATTTAAATGGATATGATCATATGTCATTAACTTGGATCAGACTTTCAAAGTTTAGTAAAAGTAAACTTGGCCATAAATGTTTTCAGATAAACGTTAGCGTAGTAATCATGTCTTCTAACCTCAACTATTGAATTTCTTTCGTAATCCAACTGGTGGTCGAAATGCAATGAAGTATTTGTTTGGAACTTTATCATAGTCTTTCTTCAGATATTCTCCACTGTTGATACGTACTAAGAGTATATATTTTGCTTATATAGGCGACTAATAGTGTTGCTTTGGGCCAAAACATAATAACTGTTGAAGATATATGGCCCAGGTACGGCCTACCACATCATGAGGAATATTTGAGTTTTTAGAAATTTACTTAGAAGCCTATATAAAAGTAATTTGCATTACACTAGTAATAATTTTTATCACGTCAAACAATGCTTACCATGTTTTATATATTATAGATATCGATTCTTTTATGCTTACGAATTGATCGATGTTTTTGAAATTTTATGAAGTTCTCAACCTCAGATCCATTTCTAAGTAGTGTACTCAGTCCGTATGAAATTGTTCAAATACTATGTTGAAAAAATTAATCCATCGTTGTCAAATTAATTCTTCCGGATTATTATATATTTTTTTGGAAACATCTCATTCAGAAGTTTCATTGTCACCAGCATTTTACATTCCTTCGCATTACATTTCCAATAATGAAGTGTTCGTTGAGTGTTTAAAAAGCATTAATGATGTGCCTTCACATGTAAGAATATGCATAATTTCTCAGTGAAACAAGCTGTTTAACCCTTTCCCTACTAACGCCGTATATATTCGGCTTTAAGTTTCTTGACCAGGGAGACGAAGGCCGAATATATTCGTCGGAGATTTTTCTGGCCAAGGGAACGAATGCCGTATATATTCGGCTTCGTGCTCCCCCCCCCTTTTATGACGGTCGCGGGTACGCGAAGGCTTAGTTTTGGGACCCAACGCAGCTGGGATTAGGCCTCACCCACGAAATCCGGGAGCAGGTACCTGTACCCCTCGTAGTATATTACCCCTCTTTGTGGAAAGGGACCGCGGTCATACGATTGTTTATTCAGTCATTTTGAAAAATGTATGTTTTTTTTATTTCAGAAATTATAAACTAATAATGGAATTCTCTGTCTTTTGATGAGCGTTTACAATTTTTAAACGAAATTCTACGATAAATATTAACTGAAATCTCTATACAGTATGATACCAACACCTGATAATGCATACCCGGAATAGTTTATTTCAATATTTTGTTGTTAAATGAGTTAACGTCCATTAAAATTTATTTTCGAATTGGAAATGATTGTTGCATTAAATCCGTTAATATTGACCGTAGAGCTTCGTTTAAAATTTGACAATGCACAGAAAAAAACTAGGAATTCAGTCTAAAGTCTGCAATTTAAGAGCAAGCAACAATTATGCATGTAGCTATTACATATAAACAAATCATAAGTTGACCGCGAAACAATGCCGCAGGGAGGATTTTAAACCCGGAAAGGAGGTAGCCCAACTACCCTCAGAGTTCGAGATAATGCGGAGTCCCTACTGAGACGGGTCGAAAAAGGTTGGGGTCTGGGGGTGTGTGCCTGACCTGCGAGACCCTTCTTAACGGATGCCCCGCAAAAATGCTCCGTACAGAGAGTACGAAAAAGTCTCTTGGGGCTCAGTATAGCAGTCATGCTAAAGAGAGAATTCCACCGTCTCGAAAGGGTTAAATCTGGAATACTGTAATGTTAATACATATTAATTTGTTTATTGTGAAGGTTGTGGGAAAATGTTGCAAACACATTATAATCAAATGGTTTCCATTTTAATGGATTATTAAATGAGTAAAAATTGTTTCAAAAATATGTGTGCACAATGTTGAATAGGAATTGAATTTGAGAGCTGAATGAAATTATATGCTAATGTCCATGAGAAATTCTTTCAATAAAGGATGCTTCTCCAATCACTGCAAGGAAATATTGTATTTGTAATGTAAATGTATGATAGGCTACTAACTTATAATATTTCTCAAAATAAAGTCTTATTATTTGAAAATATATGGATGCTGCTAATTTCTTCAATTTTATGGTCTTTCTGCATATAACTTGATGTGAAATAATATATAGCACCACAGGTAGCGAATTCTCCACGTGAGAAACCTTTTTGACTTGACAGGGATGAGAATTTACATCAGATTATCTGTCCTAAGTTATGGAAAAGGACAGAGGTGGCAACAATGACTTCTGTAATTCACATAAATATGAACAATTTTTAACATGGACACCCGTTCGCCATTGCCAAAGGTCTTATGATTCAGCTCACTAATTTCAAGTTACTCCCTAGATGAAATGAGTGGTTGTGTTAATGGCCGATGTCTCAAAGATGTCGATTGCCTTCGTCCGTGCATTGTACTAACCTGACGCTGTCCTTCCTGGAACTTGGATGAAACGCCGAAAAAGCCCTTCCTATTATTATGGATTCAGACACTGCAATACTTCTTGATTGATGGAAATCGTATTGATATTGTATCTACCAATCCGAAATCAGCATGGAGCAGGTCTCCGTGTGTCATATGAACATTCGAGAATAAAACCGTGGATTGTAGATTTAAGTAAAGCAATAAAAAATCTGTTGCTTGTTAAATTAAACTTTATGTGTAATTTAAAAAAATCAAAAATTTTGAAATTTGGAGGTTCTATCCCGTTTTTCTTTTTGAATGTTCCTCTCGTCAACTCATTAAGCAAGAAAATACCAATGAAAGCACACACAAGCAAACTTTAAAATGCTTTAAGTACAAGACATGAGTTATGAAAACCAAAGTATTCCAGAGCAAAATACATTGTTTTGGCCTGAAACAATACATCCACAACGAGTAAAGTGAGAGATGATTCATTATTTGTTCCACGTTTTCCTAATAAATAATAATGGAACAATCGCACCCGTTCGGCTCCTGTTGACTCACATGCATGACTACCATTGTCGAGAATTGAAAATAAGCGCACGGCCACCGTATTTAGACATAAAACAATCCTGTAAAACGCTATGGATCTATCACATATATGCCTCAGTTCCATTCCAATCCTTTGAAATTCTCGAGGGATTGATATTGCTTTCACATCCAATATCACTTCTGGCTCATACTTTAGATATGGTATTACACTAATTATAAAGAAAACCACACTTATCATAGTCATAAACAATCAAAAGAATTGAGATATTTTTCAATCATTACGATTGCATAAATAATGCGCAGTGACGCGCACTGGGGCAAGGGAATACGCCAAAGAGGGTGAAGTTCTCCCTGAAAAAATAATAATTTTTTTAGACCGGGTTTTGATTCCAGATCTCTGAATTGCCGATCAGGTATCCAGTTACACCGCCAAGCCACCTATATTTCCAAATAGGTGTTTCTGCAAATTATGAGGTTGGAAATAGGCTTAGTTCAGCTAGAAAAACACCTAGCCAAAAGATGGATGTGAGAAAATTAGAGCGTCATAACATTTATGACGTTTAAATGATGTACGAGAGTTTTCAGGTCTACATGGCGAGATGAACGTATTTCTAATAAAATTCATTCTTGTTAAGTGCCAACAACAAAATTTGTAATCTTTTGGGATGAAACATACGATTAGCCAAAACGAAATTAACCCATGTATTCCTCATAGGGGAATATAAAGCTTTTTATTATTAAGTTATAAGGAATAAAAGCATTATAAGAATTAGATTTGATAAAAGACAAAATTATTTCGATTTTAACGTGGTGATTTTACTAAAGATGTCTAAATCCCCAAAATAAGGAGTGATAGTGAACACAAAATACCGTTCCCTGGGACAGAATTCCTCTGAATATAATTGAAAGTGGTACAATAAATTTGCTTTGAGTTACTTTTCTGGACATTAGTCTATTCATAGGCTTAAAATACAATATAAATGAAACCGTGGGTGAAAGGATAGCATCATTTGGTGATCTAAACTCTTATTCACTCAGCACTGTCAAATCATACTTACTGAACATTGCTTAACTATATCGCGAAAGTTATTATATGTTTTTCATGCTATACAGCATTCTATTTCTTCCTAAAGACTAAAAGTGTTCCTGAATTATCCTCCCGCTACGATATAAACACAAGTATGGAAAGTTCAACGGAGAATACTGCCACTCTAACTGAATGATATTCACCAATATCTCACAGACGCCGTTTATTTACCGGTGAGTGATATTCGCATGATCTGGAGTAGAAAGTCAGCGTCAGTAGGATTGAGGCAGGAGGAGGATCACAAGCCACCGCCATATATGAACGAGAGCACTTCATCGGACGACCACGTGTTTAGTGCAGCCGGAGCGAAGTCCGGGAATCGCACGTCGCCGACCCATAGGTATGTACTTTGGAATCAACGGGTGAGTCCAAGAGAGAGAAGGAAATTTGAAACGTATAGCGAGGGACTAACATCACTGCACTGATTGCATTTGATGGAGATTTGAAGAGAGAAAAAAATGATTTCGGAGAAAAAAATTTAAAACCGGATGGAAGTAATATTAAACGCACGAATAATTTTACAGCCACACGTTGAGATTTCAAAATATTCAAGGAAATCATTCATTGAAACATCGTTTAAGAAAATCATATCAACTAAGAAATTTCATTATGAATTCGAAATCTGAAATGCCTTTTTTTCAAATCGGCATCACTTGATAAAGAAATTCAATGACACACCGCTCCATTTTAACGATAACTATTCGCAACCTGTGAATTCAAAGACAATAGTCCACAAATTGCTGCATAGGTCGAGGCAAGGATCGCTCTACAGAATATTCCTGGTCTTGATCAAAACTTGGAACACTTTTAAACTATTCAACAAATACAACGAACCACCCGGCTTGATGCATGGCATTTTGAGAAGAGTTCATGATCGCATAAACTAATCTATAGGTAATGAAAACCGATAAAATAGTCAACACTTCTCACAAAATTCACGAGATCCTCAGTCCAGGGGCATACTTCTGTGCATACTACCGGCGCATATCAAATAAAAACTAATTAAAAACTACAGTAATGGTTGATAAATCCTAATCTTGAACCATACTTGGAATACCAAAGACTTTATACCTCGTTACGTATATAGTAATGGTAAAATCTTTTGTTTCACAAATGTAGGCTACATGGTTTCATTTTTAGTCACAAATAATCGCGTTCTGCCTGTTGTGGGCCAGCTGAGAAGGTTTAAAAAATCATTTTCTAATATTTATAACATTTTTTATTAAAACCATTTTTTTAAAAAGGTATCATTTATTTTTTCCAACATCAAAATTTAAAAAAGCCACGCGTACGTGCGTGTGATTTAATGCAGTTGCGCTGATAAAAGACAATGAAGTTTTATCATTTTAGAAAGGCCAATTACAATGCTTCCTTCTTAAGGTGGGAACAACAGCAATAACAAACAATATTTTTACAATCATAAGTTGTCGCTAATATCTCCCAAATGATCCAGTTGCTAGGTGCCATTGAATATATTATGGTGCCGTTTTGATGTGCACCAATAGATTTCAAGTGAGCTTCCATGAACGTTCTCAAGTGAATCTTTTTTCAAAACACATGCATTATTTTTAAAATTAAATAATTTGAACTCACATCCGAGAAGATTTTTAAGTTATTTTTTTAGAACTATCAAGCCTTAAAATATTGTTTACCGTCGAATATTTTTATTTTCAACATAATCAATACTTAGATGAAAATTTCAATCATTATTTTTCTTAAAATGGAAATATATTTTCCTAAAAAATAAAAAAAAGTTAATTTTTTGTAGAATGGATACGTAATTAGCAAAATATTATGAAAGGAAAAAGCAATGGACGACTGGACGTAGCTCCGCCCATAAACGTCACAGCCAAGGTCACGTGACCGATCCAGAAGCTCTGTGGGAAACATGCCACCAAGTTTACCGTGCCCGGCTTGACTCGTGTGTTTATCGTCCGTTTGTGACTGAAGCTCTCGTTCTTCCTTGGTCGATAAAGCGCATTAATTTGCAGTATTGTGTGGTACTCGGGTGCAAGAGTAGTGCATTTACGCCTAAGATATTTTTTCATTTGTTTCCAAAGGACAACCATTGGAGAAAACTTTGGGAGGTGAAGATACGGCGTAACGACAGAGCAAATAGAAAAATATCCCAGCGCATGAGGGTATGTTCACTCCAATTCAGAGAGGAGAATTTCCGCGAGGTTATTTTAGGGCGATTAAAATCCTTCATCCTTCCAATCATGCCTTAAGATCATTTATTTACATTTAAGCATTACTTTCTTACCTCGCTTTCATAACCACGTCCTCGTCGAGAATGCCATGGCCAATGAACAAGTACAATTTCACTCCATGAAAATGGTAAAAATTCACTTAAATGAGTTCTTCGTAATAATGCATTAAGTTGCCATTACTCAATAAAACCTTATTTGCTTACGTAATAGCTAATCTTCATCAATTAAAAAGGCAGTAAAATTGTTTCTGCATCATTTGAATGGAGACCGATATATTTACGATGAGAGAATTATCGCCCAGATAGCATGCAAACTAGCGACAAACTTGTCCCAGTAAACACAAAATGCTGCAGATGCGCATCTGATGCGCTACGCGGTAGCGCTGCAGCTATCACGGAGGTGCTTCTGCTGCGCGCCTAGCACTCCTAAACTTCCCTTTTTTGAATGTCGAATGCGCTGCTAACGGATGTCAGGAGCGCTGCACAAGCACGTCAGGAGCGCTGCATGAGCGCTGCACAAGCGTGTCACGATCGCTTCAACCTGCAAAAAATAGTTTACTTAAGGACCGAAAGTAGAAGGTATCTCCGGACTGCATAGACTCAACTTCATTTTCGTATCTACCTACGGTCAACCTCACATCTATTTACGTTAAGCCTATCACGAAACTACCTACGCCATATCCAACTATCAACTGCTAGATCTGTTTCTTGAAAGTTGTATGTATACGGCCATTCCCGTGCGTAAATGTGTTTGCGAGAACTAACTTTTAAATATCAATGCCGTGATAGTTTATGGAAACGTACCATCCAATCACGATATCAGTTTTAAGGCATTAATTAATTGAAACTTATGTTGCCACATTAAATGAAAATAAAGCCAATATTAATAATAATAAACAAGATGTTTTCCAAATGAACACGTTTGTTTACTATTCAATGAAGACGTAACTTACTCGCGCAAATGTTACGAACGTGAATATGCATGTATACGGGTCAATCCATATATAGTGGTCCAGAGGTGGTTGCTTGGTGATTTTTTATATTTTAACCATACAAATTACCATTTATTGTGAAAATGTCATTATTTTATTTTTTTACCTGATAGTGGCCATTTTTATGCTAACGAAACACCGATTTTAGGCGATTTCAGTGTTCTGCAGTTAAAGCAAATATCTCCAATTCTGTGTATCCTAGAACAATCAAACAAAAACCAATCGATTCAGTAAATAATGAACTTAAATAAAGGTCGTGTGATGTATCGACCTAAGATTAAGTCTAGGGTCCAAATATTGCATTTCATCTCTTAACTAAAAAATCAATTTTTACAATTTTTTACATAGGAAGGCAGGATACTTAATTTTTGTAATTTTTTTATTTGAAAGGTATAAAGCCATGCTTTAAGTTTGCAGAATTTTAAGCTGTGGACTTCAGTGGTTTTTTTATTAAGTTTTTTTAAATTTCTTGATTTTTCAAATTTTCCAAAGTTTAATGCCTATTATATTTGTTGGGCATAAAAATAAAAATTTGAAATTTGGCCCATTTACAGTCCTTTAGATGAGGAATAACCAGTATAAATTTTGTATAGTGAACTCAACTATTTATAAAGATATTAAACATTGAAAAGTACCAAAATATCGACGTAGTCGACATCAACACGGCACCATTTAGTACCCTCTTAAGCAGGGGCGGATTAAGGGGGGTGGGGGTGGGGGGGCTACCTCCCCCCGTTATTCCCGGGAAAATAGAAAAATGGTTATCATCAAGGTGGTTCTACGATGCAAGTTTTTATTTCACCAGTTCAATACACAATGTTTAAAGATAATTGGAAAATATCTAAAAGCCACTTGTCTGAACAGACACAGTATCCTCGTTGTTCGCAATTGCACTTTAGAAGGCATTTTGATAAACAGTGTTGTGAAAGCTTTGGTGCCGTAACGGAATAGTTATAAGCTATTATACTATGTATGCAGACCTATATACACCTTTTTAATATGTATGCAGAGAACAGTGCCGCGAGTTTGGGCAGTTGAGCCGTAGTGAGTCTGCGAGAGGGGAATACAGTCTCCACGCCCTCCTACAGCATTGCCTATTATGTATTAGGCGACACCCTCTGCTCTCGTGCTCTTCGCGACATGTCAGTTGCCCGGCTCTAGCGAGTGTATTGTTTCAGTTGTAGTGAGTGACAAGTTCAAGAGTTCTTCACATATTTAGGACCCTGCGTCCTTTTTCCTTTATTCTGTGATATACCTGACGTGCAGATCAACCTTTCTGCCAGAGATGGTAAATTCAGTCGGTTAATTACAAAGCCGTAACTTATTTGCGCTTTCTCGCGCTCGCCATTAGGGTCGGACGGCCGGCTTCAAGCTCGGGCCCACATTAGCCTCCATAGCTATCTATCTGCTTTTTGATCAAGGAATTGAACACCCACCTATTGGACTTTCATCTTCATTGTGTTATCATATAAATGCTGTCAGAGGTCCATCCACCGTAGTTTTGTCCCCTCTCCTTTTGATAGCAGTAAAATTGAGGACTCTCTAAGCAAAATAAATTTCAAGTATGACGCTACAGGGTGAGAAAAAGATTCTTACAAGGTTTTTTGCAACTCGTCGCAGAAGGAATAGTTAAGGTTTACTTTTGTTTACAGGCGTCTTCTTCTAGTAGGCCTGGTACAAAGCGGAAAACTAAAAGTGCCTCGGCGGACCTTCGAAGCTTTTTCTCTCGCGTCCAAAAACAAAAGACGCCAGAAGCAGCAGGAAGAAATGCATAATTTGTTAACATCATGCCTTCATGCTGCACAACTGACAATAAGACTCCAGCTGAGTCAATGGTCCTTTTACAATCCCATCCACGTAGCCACGAATAATCGACTGAAGCTTCAATTTATTCACTTCCTTTGGCTAAAAAAAATTCAACTGTGACATAGGTCTCTTCATTAAACCAGGAAAGGAAAGACCTGATGATAGGAAAAAGCAGAACTTTTGGAAGGCCCTTGGACATCCACAAGCGACTACAAGTATCCCTTTTCAACTCATGGGAAGGGAACCGCGGAAGAGCGTCGTTACGTGAGGATAGAACATCATGAAAAGTACCCTTGGCTTGTGGTTTCTCCCTCAAAGAATGGACTTTTTTGTAGGTATTGCCCTTTTTTCCCGATCAACGGCAGCTTGCGGTACAAATTTGCAGTTAAAATCCCTTGATACATAGCCGTTAAAGTTTTAAAAACTGCTAGGGAAACTAGATGATCTGGAAAACCACTAACACACAGGCTATCACAAAGTTGCAGTGCCCATTTGGCCCTGAATTTTCTGGAAAATAAAAAAAAACTGAAAACCAAAACACAAGCCAACTGGACGGCTACAGAAGGGAGAAAATCAAGGAAAATGGAGAAACTCTGAAGCTGATACTTAAAAATGCGATTTTTCTTGGCCGTCAGAACACCATTCAGAGGTCATCGGGACGACGCGACGGTGCATTATCATTGGAAGAGCCCTTGACGAATGACGGTAACTTCCGAGCATTACTGCGTTTTCGTTGCTAGGTATTATAAAAAATCATAAAAATATGAAAGAAAATAGTATTTTCTGAATATGTACTTATATTTTTATTTCATTCCAACTAATTTTCATTTTGTACGGCATTAAAGAAGATTTATTTCAAGGAGTTCGAAATCCTTGTGTAGGCTGCCGCGGGTTGATGGATGGGAAGATGCAGGTCTTCCGCCTTTTGCACCGCGTTGGTCTATGTTTCCTTGGACAACAGTTTCGTCGGCGTTGTAGTCAGCTTCTTCTGGTCGGTGAAATGAAGGTGCAGCTATTTGTCGTCTTATATATCTCAAGCGTTAGACCTGACTCCAACGGGTGAGATATATAATACGACAAATGGCTGCACCTTCACTCCACTGACCTGAAGAAGCCGACTGAAACGCCGCCGAAACTGTCGTCCGAGGAAACACGTTGTAAAACCCGGAAGACACTTCACTTCTTCACAAGAATGGCATTCTTTACATCGTTTTTTTACGTTTTTCAAATTTGATCATATAGATTTACTCAATAATTTATCACATCTCTTGTATATAATATAGCCACACCAAGACTACGTTCCAAGCGCTACATTTACTTTAATTTTCCGAGGGAAGTCCACCCGGACCTCTATTTTGTTGAGATGTATTGCATACCCCCCAGGCGCCGCGGGAAGTAGTGAACCGCCCCCCCCAATACAACAACCTTAATCCGCCCCTGCTCTCAAGTAATGCTTGATGCCTTTAAAATTATTATCATAACTCATTAATCAGTTTTTCACCTCACTTTACAAGTTATTTATTATAAAGTAGACATTTGGTATAGTAAACTTAAGCTAAAATGTAAATGCAGGCCTTAGAATACAAAGAATATTTGGGAATTCAAAGAAACTTACCCATATATTAAAATTGGTCATTCCATAACTATATACCAAATGTTTAATTCATAATGAATACTATACAATTGTATGGTAAAAATATTAAAAATCACCAAGCAACAAATTTAACTTTTTCTGGACCACTTAATATGGATTGACCCATACTCAATGTTACGAATGTGGAAATGAGAAAACTGATGAATGTACCAATAAAAGCATAACAATAATTTAGTGTACAACGGAAATTAGAAAATCATGACGGTTTTGAAAGATGCGTGCCTGAATCGCAGAGCCGAACAAATGAAGAACATTATAATGCCTGCGTTTTGGCGGGTCTGGCAGGGATGCCGTACAGAGAATAGAACCTGGTTAACTTAGTTTTTCCTGGTTAACTTAGTTTCTGGCTATCACCTGTAGCTCATATAACCATGGATACTAGATAAACGTCAACAACGTTTTTAGACACTATGCATGAAAGTTTTACTCGTCCATTTTGGCATTTACGTGAGTTGGGATCAGAAGTGCCCTCCAGAATTTCAACGAGGACAGATTGATATCACTTCGCCAAACTATTGAAGCGAGGTAAGTTGTTTTTCTTATTTACTTATTTTTATTACGATGAACATGATAGCCCGTCTATCCATCGCTGTTTAATAAATCGTGCCCCTATTTAGATTAAGTTCACCATGCGAGTTGTTGTGTGTTATTCTTTCTCTGTACCAAAAGTTACTTTTTATTGTACTAACTGGTGTATTTTCAATAAAAAGCAATAACTTAGCGAACTATTTACGATTGGGGTTCGTCTACATCGAGGCCTCTTAAATTATCTCTCTTTTCCGTTTTTATCGGCTGTTATAACTTGAGAATGTATTTGTTATTTCCAAATGTAACCTTCTCTTCTGCCTTTTTAAGTGGGGTGAACTCATGAATTCTTTCAGCTTTAGCTTCTTGAATGCATATTGGGTAATATTCTAAAAGCCATTTTTACTAGGGAAACATATCTCAGTTAGCTGGAATAATAAGTTATTAGTCCAATGCCATGTACTATGGTTTCCATAAGTCTGAGTGCATCAACTTTGCTCCATTCTACACACCGTAGATTGGGGCATGGCCGGAAAGGTTTTAAAAATTGGCACCACCTGCAGACTGCGTCTTTTGCTGGGCTAGCTTCACTTGTCGTGAGACGACCGTGGGGTATGGGTTACTGAACGAAAGAATCGACGGTGACGGAGTAAAACACGGGAGAGGAAAACGCCATCAGAATGCACCGAAGGTTATTCGCGCTCAAGCGGTTGCGACGCGACGATGAGGCCTCCGACTTGGGTGATTTTCGTTCTCGAAATTCACATTTGTGCTCAAGAGTGACCCACTCTGTAAAAGCGGCGCGGTAGCCGCGTGGTTAAGACTGCCTCGAAAGGCGTATTTAAAACATTCCCGGGTTCGATACTCAGTGGTTGTCTTTTTTTTGCACTCAAGTAATTTCAATATGACTGTGAAAGTGAACCTCGAGTACAGTCTCATTACATCAACGCACCCAGTAGGTACTGTTTATTATATTACAGCCATTCAATAATGATGCAGGAATACCTAATACCAAATTAGAATCCTTGAATCCTTATTTCTCCTTAAGCTAATCTATTCACAGTGAATAAATACTTACACGTCTCACTAGCTGAATAGTTTTGGTCTAACATTGAGTATGGCAAAATCTCCCGAAAGGTAAAACCCCTATGCTCGAAACAAATCTGTCGATTTACCACCAGGATATCAAGTCACATTCTAGGTTTGATATTTTGGTGATCCGCGAGTGATACGTATTCACGAAATGTCTTAGATAGGCCTCTTATTCAAACTGCTAGGGCTCAAAGAAATAATATGCTGTGAAAAACAGTATTGATGAAATAGAAGGAGGGTTTGTCAGTAAGTGGGTGTATGAGCGAAAGTAAATCATACGGCTCGGGCCGAAAAAAGTATCCAGTTATTTATTTACCGTAGTCTTCTGACGATTATTGTGTTCTGGACATATATTGCGAAGCGTAGCCAGGGGGGAACAGTGGGGGCAAATGCCCCCCCCCCGTTCCCTATGTTCTGCCACCCAATGTATGTGAATGTTTCCGCTCTAAAGTCCCAAATACGTGCCTGAATAAATTTCATAACTTCATTATCAACAATAAATTCTACAAGGTCTACAAGTTTGGATTGTATATTACGAGAAAAATAATATAGTACAAGTATGTAACAGTATGTTTAATAAACTGCTGAATATATGAGTCGGAGCCCCCTAACCCCCCCCTCTCCCCGGTGCACCCTAGACACGAAACCCTGCTACGCCACTGGATATATTATTTTTAAATATCATTGGATGCGGCATAGTTTTTCGAAAACCGGAGTCACCTTTCTCTGTTAACTCCTTATCGGGTAACTTCTGGGAGGTATGCATATCTGGGCGGGGAAAGGATAAGAGAATTTAGAAAGGGAATTGTTAATCCTTGCTTCTTTCCTGTCGTTGACACTATTTATTCAATAGTCAGATCACCAGACTAGCTTCCAAAGTTCATATTTTCTTCATTTCTTCGGAAATGAGTGGATGTTATTAGTGAAATTATCATGATCTCCAAAATAACACGGCAAAAATATTTACGCTGTCAAAATTCTATCCATTGTTTATTAGCCGCAACGGATTGTGATTCGTCTCCTTTTCTCTATGCAGCCGCAAGGAAAGGGGTGAAAAAATAAACACATTAAATTCTTTCAATTGTTTAATATTTTGTTCCGTCACCCCCTGAATCCACCACTTCCTGCAACCGGCGATTCATTGACGCGACAAGGTTTTCGCATATTTGAGGCCGTCTGCGGAAGGAATCCCATAACTCCCGGACATGGGCTTCTAATGCCTCCACAGACTTGGTTTCGATGAATTTCCACTCCTGAACCATAAGTCCCCACAGGTTTTCGATTGGATTTAAATCCGGTGAACATGCCGGCCAAGGTGTTACCACTAATTTCTGATTTCTAAAAAAAAAAGTCTTTCACAGTTCTGGCCGTACGTATAGGGCAGTTGTCCTGTACAAAATTTGTTTCCCCGTCCGGAGAAACCTCTTTAGAGTACGGTATAAGATTTTCTTCTAAGATGTTAACGTACTCTAGTGCGTTCATTCGATTAGACGTCTTCACCAATGGTCCAGGACCAGATGCTGTCATTGCCCCCCAAAAGCTGGCAGTAACACGCCCAGATGTTTTTGTCCTCAAAATGTTGCTGGATTCGTATCTATAAAGACAAAATTAATCGAAGATACATTAAGAAACATATTTTTAGGAGAATTAATCAAAGAAAAACATATAAGAAACAATTTTAAATATGTGTGTACAAAGTAATTATTTTCTTTAATTTGGCAGTTTTAAACTAAGCTACTGCCTACTGCTGCGAAACATTAATCAAAATTAGATCGGATAATTTTCAAAATTGTTTTGCTTTAAATACTGACCACAATTTGATATCTCTTCGTGGCAGTTTACCGACGCACTTCTAAGTGCTAAAAATATATGAATTTATCAAAAATAATTAACTTTATTTGTCTAACTCTAAAGCACTTTGTGATTATGAGGAAAATATTAACAGAAACAGAGGAAGGCGTTGTTTAAGGTAAATCAGATTAAGGCATGAATAAATTCAAGATTAAGCATATGCAAACGGAAAACTTACCGTGTATTTCGCGGACGCCATAAGTGTATTCGGCCGCTGCAATCACTCCTGAATGTTTTCTCGTCAGAAAATATGGTGAGGTCCCAAAAAGCTTGAGGCAAATTCATGTAAGCATTAGCAAAATGCAGCCTTGCAATTTTATGGTCTTCAGTCAATGTTGGTTTACGTGCAGGTTCACGGTGCCTGAGTCCTGCTTCATGAAGGCGTCGCCTGACAGTTGAGTAACTGCATTGCAGGCCCAAATTGACACGAGTGCCTTCTGCTCCTTTCAGCGACATAGGGTTATCCATGGTGAACTGAGCAATTTCATCATCAACTGCAGATGACGTGCATCGAGGCCTTCCCGATCTGGGCCTACTCTTCAATTGATCGTCTCCGCCTTCAGAGCGCTGCGCCCACCTCCGTACGGTGTTTCGATGAACACCCATTCTTCTGGCAATCTCGGAGATTTGAATCCCGGCGGCCACCATTCCAACAATCTTGCCTCTGCTAGCGGCAGAGAGCTTGGCAGAAGAATTACGTTCCATTGCGACGGTCTGTGAGCAACTGGCTTTGCGTTCTTCGCACATATGCACGAGTATTGTATGGTTTACCAATATCCTTTTTAATGGGACGGACTCGACGCAAGACCGTCAAATAACCCACAGTATACCTTATTTTGGAAATGAAATATATAAAACAACCGACTGTACCAGAAGGAATCTACGTAATTTTTGGAGATGATATGGATTATGAGTTTAAGAATTTTTATTTTATTAAACAAAAGGTATAAACTCGATAGTTACAGTATTATGACAGCGTAAATATTTTTGCCGTGTTATTTTGCAGATCATGATAATTTCACTAATAACATCCACTCATTTCCGAAGAAATGAAGAAAATATGAACTTTGGAATCTAGTCTGGTGATCTGACTATTGAATAAATAGTGTCAACGACAGGAAAGAAGCAAGGATTAACAATTCCCTTTCTAAATTCTCTTATCCTTTCCCCGCCCAGATATGCATACCTCCCAGAAGTTACCCGATAAGGAGTTAACAGAGAAAGGTGACTCCGGTTTTCGAAAAACTATGCCGCATCCAATGACATTTAAAAATAATATATCCAGTGGCGTAGCAGGGTTTCGTGTCTAGGGTGCACCGGGGAGAGGGGGGGGTTAGGGGGCTCCGACTCATATATTCAGCAGTTTATTAAACATACTGTTACATACTTGTACTATATTATTTTTCTCGTAATATACAATCCAAACTTGTAGACCTTGTAGAATTTATTGTTGATAATGAAGTTATGAAATTTATTCAGGCACGTATTTGGGACTTTAGAGCGGAAACATTCACATACATTGGGTGGCAGAACATAGGGAACGGGGGGGGGGGCATTTGCCCCCACTGTTCCCCCCTGGCTACGCTTCGCAATATATGTCCAGAACACAATAATCGTCAGAAGACTACGGTAAATAAATAACTGGATACTTTTTTCGGCCCGAGCCGTATGATTTACTTTCGCTCATACACCCACTTACTGACAAACCCTCCTTCTATTTCATCAATACTGTTTTTCACAGCATATTATTTCTTTGAGCCCTAGCAGTTTGAATAAGAGGCCTATCTAAGACATTTCGTGAATACGTATCACTCGCGGATCACCAAAATATCAAACCTAGAATGTGACTTGATATCCTGGTGGTAAATCGACAGATTTGTTTCGAGCATAGGGGTTTTACCTTTCGGGAGATTTTGCCATACTCAATGTTAGACCAAAACTATTCAGCTAGTGAGACGTGTAAGTATTTATTCACTGTGAATAGATTAGCTTAAGGAGAAATAAGGATTCAAGGATTCTAATTTGGTATTAGGTATTCCTGCATCATTATTGAATGGCTGTAATATAATAAACAGTACCTACTGGGTGCGTTGATGTAATGAGACTGTACTCGAGGTTCACTTTCACAGTCATATTGAAATTACTTGAGTGCAAAAAGAAGACAACCACTGAGTATCGAACCCGGGAATGTTTTAAATACGCCTTTCGAGGCAGTCTTAACCACGCGGCTACCGCGCCGCTTTTACAGAGTGGGTCACTCTTGAGCACAAATGTGAATTTCGAGAACGAAAATCACCCAAGTCGGAGGCCTCATCGTCGCGTCGCAACCGCTTGAGCGCGAATAACCTTCGGTGCATTCTGATGGCGTTTTCCTCTCCCGTGTTTTACTCCGTCACCGTCGATTCTTTCGTTCAGTAACCCATACCCCACGGTCGTCTCACGACAAGTGAAGCTAGCCCAGCAAAAGACGCAGTCTGCAGGTGGTGCCAATTTTTAAAACCTTTCCGGCCATGCCCCATTCTACGGTGTGTAGAATGGAGCAAAGTGGATGCACTCAGACTTATGGAAACCATAGTACCTAATTTCATTTTTTCTGAGGTTAACAACTTATCAAAAGTTTTGAGAGGTGTTCCTTGCAGTTGGTACCTGAAAATAACATTTTGCTTGTTTGGTTCACATAACCTGTGATGAACTATAACGGTTACTTAGTGCATAGTGGTGCAGTGAGCAGCATTGCTTTAGAATATGTATTGATAAGAAAGTGTTTTATATAAGCTAACTTATATGCTCTGTTGATTGGGATTATGTATTCCATTACAAAATCTATTTGGGTATTGTATACTAAAATACAATACTTAAAATTATTTCTTATATTACACAGTGGTTATTACTTGTATTTCTAGCTGGGATCCGGGCAGCATGTCCTATTTCAACAGAAGCTGAAGTGAATATCGAAGTGATGTAAGTTTGGCACAGGCCCATGTCCGTGAGGGAGGAAGATCTCAGCAGCAAAATGTGTGTGTGATGTTAGGACAATAGAGGGAATAAGAGAAGTAAACGTGTGGAGATTTGGTTTATTATTTTTCTCATAAATAGTCGCAATTTAGGTGCATTCCAATTAAAAAAATGTGCAAGATTCTTATTTTTTCATTATATACAAATACTAATCAACCAGGGCTTTGCCTAGTGCCTTTCTGCACAGTGTTTATTTGCTATTCAGTCCAAAACATCTTCATAAGAATGTATGTAATAAATTAATAACTTTTTTACTTTAATAAAAGTTACATTATTACTGTACCTTAGCATTTTAATTACATATATTTATTCCTGTGATATTTTTTTTCTAACACTAGTTTAAAGGATCAAGTGAACTTGTAATAATAAAGTTCTTTTTATGAGATATTCACCGTAGTATTGGGAATTTCTAGTATAACTAGCTTGTTTGAATGATTTGACTGCTGCATTGGGTCTTGCAGAACATAAGCTTCTCTGATAATTAGCTGAAGAATGAACAAATTTACAATGAGTTCCTTATTACTGTTCATGTTTAATCACCTGCTTTAAGTTACAGTGAGTATTTTATACCATTATTTACAATTGGTTAACTTTTATTCATGTAATTCAATTCTCTGAATTATGGTCTCAATAGTATTACAATAATTAATTAAGCCTAATTCCTTCTATCTTGTCACGATTCTAGTATTCATTGGCACACTGAATTCGATCTCATGTGATAGAATAATTTCAGAAAATATATTTGAGTTTGTTGGCATGTGGATTTAAAATAATTTTCATATGCTGCATCTAGGTTGATTTTATGCCGGGCCTATGTCAGCTTGATGTCGGACCTGTGTCGGCTTGTGTTGGGCCTATGTCGGGCCTGTATAGGCTTGTAGGCCTGATGTCGGGCCTACTTCGGATGGTAATGTCGGCTGTAGCCCGGCTAAACGTTATTTATTACGATGTCGGGCGACGTCTGCTGCCGATGTCAGGTCGACCTACAGCCGACATATGCCTATGTCGGCCCTTCATTGGAATGCTACCTGGGCGGTATCATAGATATGATTTCATTCTCCCATAACGGTATGTAAGCCATGTATGTAGGCAGAGAAATTCTTGCTCGTGATGCTAGAAACGATTATAGAAAAAATAATCCTGCGGATTTATAATAATCCTTCAGTTTTGGTTCTCGTAAATTGAGGTTATTCACAGTCATTTTTAAATTAGGAGACAATTTAAGCCTGTTTTTACCTAAGCAAGTGTCACTACAGAAATGGTAGGTGTGAAACTAGGTTTTTCTACACATGATGAGACATGTTTGCAGCAGGTGTAATATGGCAAGTATGAGTTGTGCATGATATGACCCGGCAGGTATGACACGACAAGTTTGCAGCAGGTTTGACATGACAAGTTTGTAGCAGGTTTGACACGACAAGTTTGCAGCAGGTTTGACACGACAAGTTTGTAGCAAGTTTGCAAACACGTAACTAGGAGGTTTGATACAAGCTTGCAGCAAGTTTGCAGGCTTGTTATGACAAACTTGCTGCAAACTTGCAGCTTTGCCGTGACAAACTTGTGGCAAGTTTGCAGCAAGTTTAACATGCTATCTGGGCAGTTTTCAAGCAGTTTGTGACGGCTGTCAATTTACGTTGATCAGCACATAGTTCGTCTTCAAGCTTTTTTTTCAACTCCAGCATCCAGTTTTTCTCGGAGTTTAGCCAAATCATTAATGAACATCGAAGTTACCTTATTTTTCGATGTAAGTTCGGTTTTTAGTGTGTCGCCTTTTGCTTCAATAACACACGTCGTGCATTGCCAGTTATTCTCATCAATAATATCATAATTTGCTTAAGCATATACGGTATGCATTCTGGAGGTGCACGAGTTACATATTATACCTTTTTTGACAACTTTTCGACAGAACTTGCAGATGTTACTCTTTTCACATTAACTGGTGCATTTTTTTTAAAGGTGCATCCATATCCACCGCGATCTTAACCTCTGTCCGCCTGTTGTGTGACGTAATTTTGAGAAATATTATAAACATAACAAATACAATATTCCCCTTGCTTTAATTGGAGAATCCCTTCCTGAATAAATTTCTCCTTGAATAAAAATATGTTATATCATTCACCTCTCAAATTCTCAAATTATTTTTAATTCAACAATGTACATAACGCTTTTTGAGAAATTATTTTTACTTAATTAATGAACCATTTAAACTAAAACCGATTGATGTTTATGTGTCTGCATCATTTTATGGCACCTATCTTATTAAACAAAAGATAAATCAAGCGCGACAGCATTATAGTATTCAATAATTATTTAGCAAGTTTCACTGAGAAGGTATGCATGTCCTTCTCAATCAAAGCATATCATTAACATTTTTTAAACACTATATTAACACTTCAATTTTGGCAATGCAAAGCTCAGGAATGTGAACAAAATGAAGAATATGGAACTTCATGCTAAGAAGTTTCTAACAAATAAATGATGAGCCGGCAGAATGCCCTAACACAGCGATGGATAAATGTTTTCATCAAAGTATTTCGAAATATGTATACGGTATGAGTACACAACTTTTGTATCGATCGAGTTTTTTTTCATGAAATTTCAAAAACATCAATCCAATTGTATTCGTAATAGAATCGATATCATTTTGGTCTTCATCTTGATACAATAATGGAACGAGAAATATAAAAAAATTGGAAGGCATTGTTTTACTTGAAAAAGTTATCAATGGTTTAATGCAACTTACTTTTATGCAGGCTTCCTAGACAATTTTTATTCGGAATCCAAACTCGAGTCTACTTACTGAAAGTGCTGACAGTATCAGGACCTTCCCTCCGCAACAGTTTTATTTTTGGGTTCAAATAAAGGCTATGGTTCACCTAGATAAGCAGATGACATGCTTTTAACATGTTTCAACCGTAAGGAACATTAAAAAAAGAAGAATTATCAAGTTCCTAACAAACTTTTTTACTGCATTTCAAATCCAGCTGTTGTATTAGGAGAAAAAATAATTTAATGAGGAAAGAAGGCAGTAACCTGTTACATTAACATATATCTGCAGAATCCTTGTTCCTTTTTACATCAACCCAAACTTTAAACATCTGATCCATCATAATGACATATGAACAGTGCTTTAAATTTATTGAAATTTTCAGAATTAGATTTCCTCCACAATCATGATGCAGAAGTACAGCTTTTATTTACATATATGAAATAAAAATGGAAGAGAAACATGAAAATAAAACATAAAAACATACCTGAGCTTCAATTGTTCTAACACGATTTAAATGTCCCTTATTATCGCTTTTAGTGAGTTTTCATCTTATTACGGCACTCTTCTATTTAAACCCCTACCTTCGGCACACACACAAAAATAATCTGGAAACAGTAACTAGCTGACAGTTTACGTGAGTACTCTTCCAATAAAATTCCAGCAGGTTTTTCTGATTCTGCAAAACTTACTTCGGTATGCAATAGATCAATTTTTGTATATAAGGGAGAATACATGCAAACTATACCGTAAGTTCTTGACGAAATCTAGATGATAAAAGTTCCTAATATTTTAAGGATTCTCCCTCTGGAGCGCACAAAAATAATCTCTCTTATGTAAAACAGCTTCTATAGAAAGCAGAAAATGCTCGACGTCGGCGATGGGTTTCGATTTTAAAATCATTGACAGTTAAAAGTTTTTCCAATAAAATGAGACCAAATTCATCAAATTTTTAGTAAAGTGATTTTCCGCTCAAACTACCTTAAACTCCTTTTAATCAACTGTGAGAGATGGAGTGTCTCCGAAAATCTCTTCAACAATTATACACCTTTACACATATATCACACATGAAATGTCTCAAACCATTATGCATGATCGAGTGAGCGACAAATTGAGACTTCTGAGTAAATCCCTTTCTTTATTGTCAAACTTTTAAGGTCTAGAACCACTATGTATGCCCGAGTGTTTGACTAAATGAGACTTCTGAGAAAATCCCTTCGCACATATGTCACACTTGAAAGGTCTCAAACCACTGTGTACGACCAAGTGTTTCAATAAGGAAGACTTTTCAGTAAATCCCTTCCCACATCTTTCACACTTGAAAGGTCTCAAACCACTGTGTGTGACCGAGTGTTTGACTAAATAAGACTTCTGAGAAAATCCCTTCGCACATATATCACACTTGAAGGGTTTCAAACCACTGTGTATGACCGAGTGTTTGACTAAATGAGACTTCTGAGTAAATCCCTTCGCACATATGTCACACTTGAAAGGTCTCAAACTACTGTGTGTGACCGAGTGTTTGACTAAATGAGACTTCTGAGTAAATCGCTTCGCACATATGTCACACTTGAAAGGTCTCAAACCACTGTGTATTAACAAGTGTTTGACTAAGTGAAACTTCCGAGCAAATCCCTTCCCACATCTGTCACACTTGAAAGGTCTCAAACCACTGTGTACGACCAAGTGTGAGACTAAGCCAGACTTCTGAGAAAAACCCTTTCCACATGTGTCACACTTGAAAGGTTTCAAACCACTGTGTATAACGGAGTGTGAGACTAAGTAAGACTTCTGAGTAAACCCCTTCCCACATGTATCACACTTGTAAGGTCTCAAACCACTGTGTATGACCGAGTGTTTGACTAAGTCACATTTTTTTGAAAATCCGTTCCCACATATGGCACACTTAAAAGGTCTCAATCCACTGTGTATGGTCGAGTGTGTGACTAAGCTAGACTCCCGTGTAAATTCCTTCCCACACGTGCCACACTTGAAAGGTATCAATCCACTGTGTATGACCGAGTGTGTGACTAAGCTAGACTTCCGTGTAAATCCTTTCCCACATGTGCCACACACGAAAGGTGTTATTCCACTGTGTATGAACGAGTGCGTTACTAAGCCTGTTTTATGATTAAATCCCATCCCACATTTGTCACACTTGAAAGGTCTCAAACCGCTGTGTATGACCGAGTGTTGGAGTAAGTTAAACTTACGAGTAAATCCCTTACCACATGTGTCACACATGAAAGGTCTCAAACTACGGTGTATGACCGAGTGTTTGATTAAGTCAGACTTCTGAGTAAATCCCTTCCCAAATTTTTCGGAATGGAAAAGTCTCACGCCACTATGGTGTACTTTTGAGTGTACTAGTAAACTTCCTTTACTTCTAAACTCCTTTCCACAAATTTCACATTTGAACTGCTTCAAATCACATTGAGTGGCTAAGTGTCTTGTTAAATGGTACTTCCGTTTAAACTCCTTGGAACACATTTCACACTTAAACCACTTTGAACTTGGAATTGCAGTAGTTCTTGATTCAAAGCATTTTAGAGAGGAATCCTCTGGCATTACACTCGTTGACGGCCTATTCATCGAAATGTGACCTCTTACGTGTACGACTAACTTTTTTTTATCCATATATTTATCCCCGCAATGATCGCAAATGAGTTCGGTACATCCCACGAGCTGTTTTTTGTGAGAATCCAAATGCCTTTGCTCAGTTGGCATCACGTCACCGAGATCAAAGTCACTGGTGATGTAATCACTCGATTTAAATCCTTCTCCACTAATAGCACTAAACGTACTCATATTCCTCAGTAAGTTTTCCCGAGGTAAACCTTTAAGGCTGGTGTTTCTTTTGTACTTCTTTGTGATGCTCTTATTTCTATTATCTATTAAGCCAGTCACTATATCCTCACACATTTTTGGACTCCCTTCTGTTATACTGCGGCCATATACCTGAAACTATGAAAAAAAAGAGGAAATAATTTACAGCCAAATTCAATGGGGATTAGAAATTGTAAACATTATACACAGTTTTTACCATATATTCGTGACTCCTACAAGTTCTTAGTTAAGTATATGGAAAATAATATTTTAATTATATAAATATGGGAATACTGACCAAAAATCACCCTTCCATTGTGCAGAAAAGTCTTATTTTTAGAATCAGATATTTAAAAAATGTAAATGAATTTTAATATGGCTTTTAGTGTGGCTCTAAAAAAATAGCCCATTTAAGTAGCATTATAATTAGAAGATATTAAAGGTTATGTTCTTCTCTTTCTGCAAAACTACGTGCTATTTGTTTATAGTATAATTGTGACGGAATACCCAACAAGCTTTGACGTTTTGCCAGAGTAACTGGTTTCAAAAATAAGTCTATCACTTACAAGGAATGCTGTACACATATACTATGCTTTACAAGCCACGTAATTATTAACTGTTAAGCATGAACAGAATTTTATCTATCGCTTTGCATACAAAAACAGAATTTTATCAGTCTATCTACATTGCATTGTACGTAATAATACAATGTAACCAAGACTTGGATAAGGATATCCAACAAATACAATAAACAATATCTAGCATGGAGTTCGATCCATACAATGAAACTGTCCAAGTTTGCATTCGTTATTAGTGGCATCGCATAAATGCAGACTAAGCCACTAGGTGCTTTCATTACTGAAACAACCAGTGATCAAAACGTTTTTTTCACTCGAGAATTTCCAAAATTTGAGTCGATATTGGCTGTTCATTTACCGTTTCGTCCGAAATATAACACAAAATACCTAAAGTTAAGGCAAATCATTCCAGGTAAAACAAATTCAAGAAGACTGCTGTGCGACGCTAAGGGTAGAGGCTGGCCGGTTCTGTCAGTGGAGTGCATTTATGATCACTTTGTAAGTAATTTTCGAATTTATTGGTACGACAGACAATCTCACTTGACTTGGTTGCTTCTATCATCTCTAGTGGTGTAGTGTGGCGTTATAATTACATCGTCTCTGCCACCTTAACTCTTAACTGCTATAAACTTTTCATGTAATCTAAGCCTTGTGATTATCGATTCCCAGCACAATTCATGCATTAGTTGTGCCCCTCTCTGTTAACTCATTGTAATTTCTTGTAAAATGTACCTTCCATTTTCCTTTAATTTTTCTTTAATTAAAAAATTCAATTTTAAGGTAAAATTTATCAGGTGTATTCAGTAATTTGAGATGTATCCTCAATCTGGTTCTAATGGAGAAAAAGGCCTTGATAAAAAAATACTACATTGAGTAAAAAATAGGTTATTAAGTTTAACGAGTTCCTGTTAAGCAAGGCATGCCTTAATTAAAAATCAATATTTAAGCAGGTCAATAATTGAACTTTCTCAACAATAGAAGGGGGGGATGGGTCATTTTGACCCAAAACACGTGTTCAAAATAAAATTTAACTACTTATTTGTGATCAAATTCTTTTTAAATTTTGTGACTGTGTATTTTTTACTAATATGGAGAGAAAATTTAATTCGAGATTTATCCTCGATCAGGTTAAAATTAGTGTATTGAGTAAAAAGTAGGTTATTCAGTTTAAATAGTTCCTGTTAAGCATGGCATATCAAAATTAAGAATCTATATTTAAGAATTTCAATAAGTAAATTTCCTGAAGATGTGTTTTTACTACGTTCAAGGAAATATTTGCAGGAAGTTAGTAACATTTTCCTATTTCAATATTTCTGTCCCATAATACATTCGATTATAAATCACCACCTATAGGACCATCCACCTGAGGCTCATAAAACCCTCGCCTAAGCCTTGGGCCAGCTCTGAAAATAGGAAATACATATTGAATTGATATTTATCATAAATAGTATGTCGCAAAGTTTTTTCTGTACGATCCTTCCTTCACAAATGAATGGTTCCAGTTATTTTCGATGAAAAAGGAAGCTTCACCAGTAAAAACAGGAAACTTGAAAGGAATCTCCTAACATGATTGAGTTTCTCAGCATGTGCCTTCTTAAATAACAATTTGCCATGCATTTTAACTGACGCCTCCTTCAGCAAACTTCATTTTTCACAGTGGAATTAAAGTAATGCATTTCACTATGGTATTTTTTGTTTAAATTTAAAAAATAATTAGAGGACCGCAAGCGTTTGATATTATTTTTATCTCAGAGGAGAAAAGCAGATTTCAATAAAGATTTTTGGATGCACGCACACATTAATTAGGTACTCCATGCTTTATTTATGAAGTTTTGCTGTCAAAAACCTGAAACACGTCGCACAGGTATTTGTATTGAGATAAAGCTCACGTAAACGCCGAATAAAGGTCTATATTTAGCACTTTCTTGGTCGGGAAGGGTAATGTGCAGGAAGTTAAAAGCCACATGGTATGAATAGCACAATTTACCGTTCAGTCCTGACGATTCTTTGAGTTAATAGGTAGATTTCTCACGGTATTACCAGGTGCGGGTACAGAATGAACAAACGTACGTGGACATCTGTGAAAGTGTTACCTTAACCTTGGTTTTGCGAATGGATTTCCCTGAAAATCACGATACAAAGAACAAGGTTATATCGTTTGCCCATAGAGCGACGCATTGCGTAATTATCCTCCGAAAAAAGAAACTCCCAACCAACGAACATTCAACATTTCTGTCTCAAGTATTTCGTATGTTAAAGATTTCTCTGTGTCTGCAATTTAATTTGAAGTTTCATTTAGTGTGTTCAAGTCAAAAACGGTTAATACTTGAGAACATATCAATTGGTGATTGGTGAGCTCAGAATTGATCAAAACTCAATCTCATTTTTTTATTGAACCTAAAACACAAAATCTCAATTCCTGCTGTCAGAAAATAATTAATTCTGGTTCCATTTCATTAGAAATATAAAAGCATATAAAATATATCCTGGTCCATTTTCATTTTTTGTAAACTGATGAACCTAAATGGAATTCAGTTTTCTCTCAAACACCAATGGAGTAATGAATGGCTTTATAGAAGAAATAAAATTGAGCGGCAATGTTTTTAAAAATGACATTTGCTAACCCTTAATTTGAGAATGCTAAGGAAAGCTAAGTAATTACGAGTAATTTGTGAATTTTTACTTATGCAATAGAGCATTATTATTCTGTCACGACTAAAATTTTTAACGTTTCATGCTTATGCATTCTTAGTAGTACTTAGACTAACTTGAGAGTTTACTGTAATGCATGTTGATGACTACCCCCTGCCACACACTCATGAGGTGTTTTGCAGGGTATTTTGCAGCTGTAAAATATGTTTCTCCTTTTGCTAACCAAATAACTGGACTCTTTTAAACATTAATGATGCCAGAGCAGTCCAAAAGTATGAAAATATTTCACTGCTACCGAAGTCACCAGCGATGAAAATACTTACAAATAATAGTTCCAATGGGAATTAAAAAGTCTGGCGAGTAGCGTGGTGGTATGCGCATTGGCTCAGTAAGTCATATGTCCGTGGTTCGATATCTGGTACAGGTGCATTTGGATCTCAATGCAATTTCTACAATACAAAAATATTTTGGTAGAAGGCGTTTCAAAACCTTTCCACGATTATTCTTCGATTAAATTTAAGGATTTTTGCAGCTTCACAGGCTGGAACTGATATTCAATAACGTAGTTACATAGCGCATTAGTGACTCTAAAGTCACCATCTCGAAAAATAAAATAATGCAGCGAGAAAAAAAGTTAATTCTTTCCGCCGGTATTACTCCGCGATAAGTAACAACATAATTTCACTAATTTTGGGTGAATCCACAAATATAGCCTTACATAAGTACTTGTATGGCACTTAAAGATCACGGGAAGAGTGAAATATTAGCTCCGGCATTCATTAATAATTAGCTCTAAAACTCATTAATATAAATGATATGGTGATTTGAATGCATAACGGAACTAAAAGCTAAATGGAACGCCACAGTTTAAAAATGTGACTCCATTTCCATCGAAAGACAGGATCTTAATTTTATTATGAAGTGTCGATGCAAGACTCTGATTTTAATGCGTAGCCTTATATTTGTTGATGCAGAACCACGACACGACAGAGCAACACTAACAGTTTGTTGAAAGTTTCACAACTTCTGCGGCGTAAAAGAAGTGACGATTTACAAGGCGTTCTAGATTAGGTGTGTACAATCCTGCAGCTCAAAACTTCATCTGTCAAGTAGAAAAATAAAAGTGCTCGTATATATAATAACTGGTAGAAAAACAGTCTGCGGGTCCCTCGTCGCTTTCAAAATTACGCATTGCGAGGTAATAAGGGCACCGTGTGCCGAATTTCAAACTCAACTTACGGCAATTAATACGTAAATAAAGCCTTTACTAATGTACATATTATGACACGCTGAACTTTTAGCACTTTTGAAGTAAAACATGGTCGATATACTAAAATTCTGAGGTGGTAATTCACAGCAATTGACAGTTTATCGCGTCATGGCACATATGCCATCCAAACAACCTTCCTTATTACTTCCTTATTCATCTCCAAAACTGATATTTCGTCATGCATACCACAAGTTACTAAAATGCAACAGATATTTCCATTTCGACCACCTAAAATGAAATCAAGCTTAGTCCCGCTGACTAAAGAATGATATGAGCATCAATTTAAAGATGTGAGAAGATGAATTGGTGACAGAGAAGTGCGGAGGCTTAGAGTCTTTATTTGTTCCAAACATAGCCAATTCATCAGCTGTGTCACTCTCAGTTCATCCATACTAGTTTCTCACGAAGACTACTCTTTACCCTTATATATTTTGTTTAAATTACAAAATGAATTTCTCTGCCCAGAGTCTTCAAAGCTAGCTGGAAATTCAAGGTGTGTCCTCAATCATGTTAAAATTCGGAATTTGGTCTTGCTTAAAGAAAATATTCACAGTTTGTATTTTGTATAAAAGTGGATACCAAGTTTAATGAATTCCTGTTAAACATGTTATTCGTGAATTTTTAAAAAATTTCAGTTTAGGCAGATAAACGATAATACTTTCTTTAACTATATATTTTAGAATCTTTGATTCACAAATTCTATAGCTTTATGGTAAAAAGATGACTTTTTTCTGTAAATTACCGTTTTACTACAGAGTAAGTCTTAAGTTTAATTAACACTTCGTCAATATACCATTTAAAAAAGTTGCATAGAATATATTTATAGAAAGCAAAAGCCATAGTAAAAGTATTTGGAGGACTACTATTCGAAAACTGGCCCTTACCACATTTCCCACCGATGGTGACACAGATATGGCGCTAGCGACTGATGTTAGTCGTGACTCATCCCCAGCAAGGTCCTCCAATCCCTGAGCCTCATCCCCAGCAAGCGATTCACTTGAGTCATCCTCTTCCTTAGCACCACACTGGGAAAAGGATTACATCGTTGGCGAAGACTAAAAAAATGCCATACATGCCATTCTTCACAAAACGAATAAATGGCAAACGACCCTCATCGATCATGACTCCATAGGAAAATAGGTTCTCTGCACTAACGAATTTTTGGAAGATCAATTCCCCACAATTGATAAAACTACAATAGATTATTCTGCAAGAAATTTCGATAACATCATAATGCTGTGATATAATTAATACCTGCAAATTCTTCCAAATTTTTAATAACTGTGATGAAATCCACAAAGGCAAGTTTATGACTGCTTGCTTAATTTATATTTATGATATCTAATTTGATGGGGGTGTTTGTTAATAGCATTGACTCAAGAGCAAATATAAAAGTGAATCCAAGACAGACAATGACGATGGAGTCATTTCACCTTTTTTCAATTTTTTTACAGATTGAAGTAACCCATTACAAATTCTCACTGCCTTGTTATTTCACTGATTTAACTTGATACGATAACAACTAACTCTATAAAAGAATTATCCATAATTAGGACAAGTAATAAAAAAGGAAATTGCCTTGAGCCTGAATAACTTTCCCTCCACCTCCTCTGAAGGAATACATTTTTAGTAATAAGGTAATCAAGCAGTGTGTTGCAAGAGTTATCCAAGTACACATCATTATCACACCTAAGAAAAGATTGAACTGCAAGTAAATATTTTAAACAATTGAAAAGATCAATAGAAAATCTCTGACGAAAGGAATTATTGAAGCAATCAGACCGCCGATTGGTTCACATATACACTGTGGATAAGGTTGAAGAAGATGAATGTGATAGTTATTTAATCGAAGAATAGAAGCACGGATTAAATAGGAATGCATGCAAGAGTAGCAAGTCTGCCAATAGAAGTGCAAACAGTGTGCTTTTGATATGATACGTAATATAATAAGCTACTGAGAAATCAAGGCCAGAGAAGAATTCGAAGAGAAACAGGAATGTAAGAAGGTGTGAGAGTCAAGTGAGGCAAAAGTGAAAGCTGTTTACATAATTATACAAAGTTATTTTTTTTTAAAGTCCCACCAAAGGTAATGTAATGTGGTTTCAAATAAAAGAACTCCACTCTGAAATCCAAGAAAAAGCAATGTGCTGGTTAAGATGGCTGCTGTTTTTTGCTTATAGGAGGCAGTATTAGAAACGATGGAAAATCAAAAAGACTCTTCTTAGCATAATCGCACATGCCTAATGCAACTTGAATGGTTACAGCAAGCACTGAAAGTAGAATCGAGGCAAAGTAAATGTGGTGCCATCAAAGAATGATGAACGTAAAATGTAAGAATAAATCACAGAAGAAATAGTATCTAGGAGGTTGAGATATGTAATCCATTTCATGAAAGATTCGAAAATAAGAAAATACAAACTGATGTCAAACACATAGTGAAAGAGTAGATTCTTGAAAGTGCAGCTGTAAGTCATGGAAGTTAATAACAATTGCTAACAGAAACATAAAGGCCTTAATTGATGGTGACTGCTGAATGATTCTTATCGGATTCGGATCTACGCTTACCAGTTCTCCCATCACAATTGGTAAGCACACGACATTTGATGCACCTGCGTCCAAGGTGTCATTTTCTTGAAGGTCGCTGTGATTGTAAGTCACTGCTTCTGACCACGATTCACCTGCACCAGCATCATCTTTTATATCAATCTGGAAAAGGAACGTATCACTAATGAAAGCTATGAAATTATCAACCATAATTCTTGATGATAAGCAATATTTAATATTCAAAGACATTCTATGGTTATATAATATTTTGTAAACAAACTCAAGAGGTCTCAAGACATAAAGGAAGCTGGAAGATGAATAGCACAGTTTGAAATTGCCTCACCATAGCTAAGGGATCAGCCAAAGCTGCATCATTGAAAACTCCCGAACACGCAGATACACCCTTCCAATGGATTTCCTGACCACAAGTCTCTGCATCTGAGATGGATTCATTTGCATCAACCTCTTCCTTTAAATTCATCTGGAAAACCAAACTCATCAACAATTAAGGCCACAAGAACACCAACATTTTCTTCACAAAAGTAAATGTGAAAAATACACGATAAAGTAACTTGTTTTTGTTTATATTAAAAAATCTGTACACACGTTTGAATTTTCATCGAATTAATAGAAACAATCTAAATGTAATAACTCATAATTTCTCTTCGACACGATTCGCGGTAATTGCCGTTTCTAGATAAAATATATTGGAGAAAATGTAATTTGCAGCGGGAGTATTCCCCATACTCTCCAATGTCTGGCCGTTTTGGCTCTCTTCTTCTTCGGCTATGCGTGAATATTAAACGCACTGTTCACCTCTGTATTTGTTGTATGCCTGCATTCCTCTTCGCCTTCCCTCTTCCACTTGTGTTCGTCTCCTACATGGTGGGAGACGAACGAGTGGGAAAATGTACCACCCTTCTCAATATTCGCATGAACAATCACCGCCATGCCACCTTATCTTGATCCACCTTATCTTGATCCCATCCCTAAACATACCACCTCCCACTCCCAAAATTTTGACGAATGTTTCTCACTAGAAATCATAGAAACCCTTGTGAAAATTCTTCCGGGTTCGAGTCCCGGTCACGGCACATTTTTACCCTCTGATTTCTCGGCTGTACCATCTTCCACATCACCAGTGTCTTCGTCCAATTTTAGTTACATGTTTCCTATCTCTTTCTTTCACCTTCTGTTCAAATTATTATATATTTATTCGCCTAAAAGGCGGTGTGTGAGTGAGTGAACGATATATATATATATATATATATATATATATATATATATATATATATATATATATATATATATATATATATATACCAAATAAGGAGTCACAGGCGTGACAAGTAAAAACATAGTGACACAAACAAAAGAAACTCACACGAATGGTTGTTTAATTTTCTACAGCAATCAACTGTCTTCTTCCGAACTGGAGAGAGTACTGGATGCAGATGTGGGTAAGGAGAGAAGAAAGAAGAAAGGAGAGGAGGGGAAGGCAGGGGAGGGCAGGTTGGGCCAGGCTGGAAAGAGATTGGAGGAGAAAGAGGGGAATAAAGGGAGGGGCAGACAGGAAAGGGAATGGAGGGGGAAGAGGGGAAGGGAGTTTAGTGAAAGACATTGATACCCGGAGTTTGAAATGCTTTATACAGCCAAATAAAAGATAATTCCACCGATTTCAGTTCAAGGGGGGGTGCAGTTGGGGGGAGGGAAAAAAGAACTGAAACATTGTAGCAGTGGTTGAAGGATTTTTTGTGGAGGGAGGCGTGTATCGCAACGGGAAGAGAAGCAGATTGGGAAGGATTTTTACAATTAGCACGGTGATTATTAATACGTATATTGAGGGGAGTCGAGGATTTACCAATATAATAAGCTGGGCAGAGTTTGCATTGCAAGTGGTAAACCACATTGCTGGTGATGCAAGAGGCGGGAGGAGGGTGAGGGAGAGAGGGGATGGAGGCGTTGAGAGGAGGGGGTGTGGTAAAGATAGAACATAGTTTGCATCGAGCACGATTACAAGGGGAGGGAGTGGGTTTGGAAGCAACAGGGGTTTTGGAGAGGGGCTTGGTGGATTTGAAGATATCGGACAAGTTAGCCAGCCGCCTATAGGTGAGAAAAGTAAAGGAGGGGTGGAATGGAGGTAAGGGAAATGGAAAAGACGAAATGGTGAAGTTGCCATGACCAAGTTAAGAGACAGAAAGATTCCTGTCCCCTCCGATCCCACCCTTGATTTTTCAGATGAGCTAGCCTCGCTCCTCCTTAGCAAAGGTCAGTCAGAAGGCCTAACAAAAAAAGACATTTCCATCCTCTCCATTCCTCACCCCAAAACCCCTCATTTCTACATCCTTCCCAAAATCCACAAACCTAACATCCCTGGCCGTCCTATTGTTTCTTCGTGCTTTTCTCCAACAGAACGCATATCGGCTTTTGTGGACCATTACCTGTAGCCCCACGTGCACACCCTACCCTCGTACATTAAAGATACGTACCATTTTTTGAACTTCCTCAATTCCATTTCACTTCCCCATAACACACCACTACTCATGGCCACAATAGACGTAACTTCACTTTATACTTCCATTCCCCACTTAGAAGGTCTACAATCAGTCCGCCATTTTCTAAGTCAACGTCCCACTCCTCACGTACCTAGTACTGATTTCCTGGTAGAACTCTCCAACTTTATTCTTACCCATAATGCCTTCTCTTTCAATGATCTTCATTATCTCCAAACCAAGGGCTGTGCCATGGGCAGTAGATTCAGTCCCTCTTACGCCAACCTTTTCCTCGGTCTTCTCGAACAGAACTTCCTCTCTCAAAACCTTTTAAAACCTCTCCTCTGGCTCCGATACATAGATGATATTTTCCTACTTTGGCCACATGGCATTGACTCTCTAAATTCTTTCATTTCCTCTCTCAATGCATCATCCTCTGTATCTTTCACCTCTAATATCTCCTCCACCCAAATAACTTTCCTAGATGTCGACATCTCTTTATCCAACTGTAAATTTAGTACCTCTGTCCATATTAAACCCACAAATAAACAGCAATACCTTCACTTTAGTAGCTGTCACCCCTCTCATACAAAGCGTTCTCTCCCATACTCTCTTTCCATCAGAGGTCATCGAATTTGTAATAATCCGGAGTCCCTTGACCATTTCTTATCCAACCTACACCAGTCTCTTCTCCGCAGAGGATATCCTGATACCCTTTTGTATAAAAAAATACTCAGAAAGTCTTACCAACCTAAACTAACATCAGATTCAAACCCTAAAAATCTTTCCATCTGCACCACATTCTTCCCAGGCATACAGTCCCTAAAGCACCTCCTTAAAGAATTATTTCCCATCCTTTCGAATAACCCAACAACTACTAATTTATTCCCTAAATGTCCATCCGTTACTTATAAGCGTCCCCCCAACCTATCAAACTTATTTAAGGCCACGAAACCTCTCAAAAAATCAGTTATTCAATCCAAAACTCCAGCCACCCCTTGTAACCGTCCTAGATGCAAAACATGCTTATTATTTACCACGAACCGACTCCCGAATAAATTCATAAATTCTCATCTTCCTTCCGTTTCCTCATCCTCCTGTACCACCTCTAACATTGTGTATATACTTCTTTGTAAGCTATGCCCGGCCTTTTATATTGGACTTTGTAGTACACCACTTAATATCAGGATAAATAATCACCGTGCCTCATGCAACCCATCCTCCCAAAACTTCTCTCACGCTGTCCCTACTCATGCCGCTTCCCATACCACTAAATTTGATAATTGCTACAATGTAGCTGTTCTGGCCTCTCTACCCCCCACAGCCACTCCAATTACTTTGAGAACATTAGAGCAAGCTTGTATATTTTATTTTAACGCTCTCCAGCCACCTGGCCTCAACCGGTCCCATTAATTTGTAAACATCCTCCCCTCCCCCAACCTTCAACATTGTACTTATAATTTTGTAACATCTTCTCCCCTCCCAACCTTCAACTTTGTATCTTTCTGTCTCTTAACTTGGTCATGGCAACTTCACCATTTCGTCTTTTCCATTTCCCTTACCTCCATTCCACCCCTCCTTTACTTTTCACCTTTCCCCTCCTCACTGCTCTCTTCCCCTCACCATCCCAAACATTTCCTCTTCATTCTTCCTATACCTTTCGCTGAAGAAGGTGGCGGCGATCCACCGAAAAATTTACAACCCGTGTGAGTGTCTTTTTTATGTGTTCTCATTTTAGTCACACTTTTGACAAAGTTTTTATATATTTGTGTTCACGCTTGTGAAAGCTTCCAATGATTATATATATATACATAAACATATACATAAACATATATATATATATATATATATATATATATATATATATATATACATGTATATGGGTCATTCCACCTCAATTCAACAAACGTTTGTCCCTTAGGGTCACAGATTTTGATAAAAATTGGTGCATGGGTACAATATTAACTCAGACTGAATACGCTAAAACAGTTTTGTGAAAAAATATTTTTGAGCGAATTATGCATACTTGAATTTTTTTCGCATTTTTAGCAAAAATCAGTGCCTTAAATCATTTTATCACTTATATCTCCGCTTTTAATTGTCATACGGCAATGATTAATAGCTTTTATTAAAGCTAAATCTTTATTGAATGCAAATATATCAATAAGAAATTATTTTCTTCTATACCCTACTGTTGTTAATTACTTATGTTTAAAACATTGTTGATAAACTTTTCTCAAATACTCCATCTCAGAATCGGCCGAAACTTTGTTTTCGTAATGTAAACATACCCAGCTAACCATTGCAAAAATAAAATGTAGTGGAAATTCATAAATGCGTTTATTATAAATATTTAAACATTTACAATTTTCTCTGAATTTACCCATTTGGAATACAAGCAGCAGACATGCAATGCGAGCATAAAAATTTCCTAATTGCTCAAGGTCGTGGCTATATGAGATAAAAATATAAAATTGAACTTTAAATGTTAACATCAATTGTTATTTGTTCTGTTAAATGGATGTTTGCAGAGAAATTTACCATTGAGCCCCACTTTCTATGTGCGAAATATTTTGCTAACTACTCCGACACAATCGATTGATAACTAACAAGGAAGCAAATCCTTGTGTTTAAAACAAATTTATAATGACTAAGATAGCATGCTTTCCGTAAACATATGATATCCTAACTTGTAGGAGGGGGTCCTCTCGGAAATATTTTATTTGAGGATCCTGTTACTCCTGCCTGCAACTACAGCTGAATCCTCGTCCCATCTCGTGCAGTAACTCTATCAATTTAATACAATAACTCGTTAGACTAGGGGTAAATCACTGGATTCACAATGACTTGCTAGGCATTGGTCCAGGGTTCGAGGTTCATCGCTGGAATATTTTTTTCTTGTTTTCTAACTTTTACATTTTTAGTAATGTGTATCAAAATTTTTAAACCTGTTGCTTTCAGTAATTATTAATTTGTTTCATCTTTGCAAATAATAGAAAATGCACTCGTCACTAATATTTATAGTTAACTTACCCTTTCCTCGCATATCATAAAACCAAGATATATTCAAGTGGAATAGACAAGGCGGCGGTGCTGATGCCGGATTATTACAGAGGGAGATATTATTATCACTTCTCTACTTTCCGAGGGTTACCTGAAAGAGGTCAGGTTGGAAACAAACATTTGAATTGTACGTGAAAGCTTAAAAACAAGACCAATACTCAGGTGAAGAAACAATTGTCACTGTGTTGTTGCATGGGGATGAAAAAGTGGAAAAATTAAATATATTCACCCTCCAAGAAGATAAATAATGTTATGTAAAAAAGGTGTTCAATGCCTTTGAGAAATTTTGGTTACTTAATGAATGAAACAATAGAGAGTCACACACTTTTTTATAATAGACCAAAAAAGTTCCTGAAGAATTATCTACTATTAATTTAACAGAACTATAGAAAAAAAGTGCTAAACATGGATTTGGAGAGCTGATATACAGTATAATAAGAGAAAGGATTATCTTTGGCATAGTGAATACTGATATTAAAAAACTGCTGTTAAGAGAAGACGATCTGATACTTAAAATCTGCCAGACTGTGAAGCTGGAGGATGTACACGGGAGCACCATCCACGCAAGTGAGAAGATACGTACAGTACAAGAGAGGCAGAGAAGTGCATGGGCAGAGATGGGAGCAAGAGGGAGTGGTGAGAGACATCAAGACAAAAGCAAAAGTTTCACTTGTTATGGGGTGGGGCACTCAAGCCATGTGTGTCAAGCTAAGAGTATTAAATCCATAGAAAATGAAAATATTAATGGATATAACTTGATTTTAATGGCATCATTAAGAATAATGATAACAATATCTATTGGCACGTAATGATAATAGTCAATTGAAAATATAAAGCAGAAGCATAAGTAGACACGAGGCACACTGCAGTGTTATTTCAGAAACCAAAGTAAGAGCATTAAAAATAAATTATGCATGTATAAAAAAGTGGTTATGAAATAAAGTGCATGTGGAGGCTCTCGATTAGCAGTGATTGTTAATATGTATTGCACTCAGTAGTAAATTTAACAATAGGTGTCACTAGGCAATGGTGACAGTGTCTTAGCTCTCCTAATAGATTTCTCAAGGGCTTTAGACATGGCAGACTATCAAATTCTTCTTAACAAATGCTGAAAGTATGGAGTAAGAGATGTAGCATTGTCATGGTTAGAATCATATCCAAGCAACAGAACACAATGTGTAGAAATTGTACCACATAATACAAGTGGTAAATCTGATTCTAATATAATTAACATAGGTATTCCCCAGGGAAGTATTCTTGGCCCTCTCTTATTTTTTATATTCATAAATGATTAATCATCATTCATCAATGTCACTAAGGTTAAACACATAATGTATGCAGATGATGCTACCTTTATAATTTCTGCTGATAATGTGACAGATCTATATCACATCGGTCAGGAAGTTTTAAACTCAGCACGGAAATAGTGCAAAAAATAGCAAATAAATTTTGCACAAACACAAATATTATTATTTAAGCATGATACTTCACAGAGTTTTGATAAATTAACCCAAAATAAGAACAGTCTATCTCTAGCAGATTATGTAATTGAATTCTGGGGATTAGCTATAACTACCCTTCACACATTCAATGCCGGCCCGATTTTCATGAAAGTCATCAAAATCTGCTCGAAAAAAGTGAAAGCACTTCGGAAGGGAACGAACACGTCAATCGATGTGCTCCAACAGTCGGAGTTGCCAGGAGCACGTCCATTGACATTCTCCACATTGAATGTGTTAACGAAGTATTTCTTTAACAAAAAGGGCAGTAAGAAAAATTTTGGGGGAATCAAAACACACTCATATACACCATGATTTATGGATTTAGATCTGCTCACAGTGTCATGCCAACACATTTATAAATTCTGTTTTATTTAAGCTTAATCTTCAAAATTGAAAGTTTAATAGCGAAACCCATAATCACTTGACAAGATCACACTCTTATGTGCATTTCACTCTCCACAAACATAAAATAGCCACAAAAATACCCATTGTTCAGAGGGCTAAAAATGTTCAATTTAATCCCCTCACATTTAAGATACCTGTGTCAGACAACCACCTGAAAATAACTTTATAGCAAAACTAAAAAATCTTGTAAAAAATTGTTACTACAGCCTACACGACTTTCATAACAAAGTTTGAGTGTTGTATTGTACAGTTATTTTATCATCTCAACTGTCCATTTTCATTGCAATTAATGCTGTTTACTATATCATTTGTATACATGGAAACATGTAACTCTTTGTTTAATTAATTTTTTCTGGCGTGTCTTATATCTATTTATTTGTAAACCCACTTTGTCATATAATCATTGGAAAATTGAATTATCATATTATATTAATTAGTATTGTTTATAGGAATGAGAAATTTTTTATACTTGGTGATAAGAGGAAATGAATTTCAAGAACCGAATATTAACGCTTCATTTTAACTCTCAACTGATCCTTTCTAAGCAAACCATTTACCAAAAACATACAAAATAGTTCTATACTTCAACATCAAATTTTCCATTTTTACCACTCATCACACAAAGCAGTATCATCCAGCACAAATGAACAGCAAAAAAGATTTCACATGCTTGCTCACCTTCACCCCGTGACCTTCTTCCCTTCTCATAACAGTGACCTCCTGGAGAGGGTCTTCATCTGTGGACACCACTTGAGTTTCCTCTTTCACGACCACTTCCTCTTCATCATTGTCCTTCCCACTGGTTCCACTGTTACGTCTCTTCCGGAAGGCATTCTTTGGTTCCTGAAACGGAAGTGATCAACAACTGAGGATGTAGAATAGAGATTAAGTTATATAATTTGCTGTTATGGGCAAACATTATGGAATCGATTCATATTTTGAAAGAAAAAAAATAAAAACCAATGCCCGTGGATTAACAAGTCATTATTTTGGTGGACCACCTTAATTTTAATTCTTCCTTCAGATGAGAAAAAATATATTAAATAATATTAATAATGTTCACCAAAGATGGTGAAATTCACCATGAAAAAAGAATTTGACTTAATTAATCCCGGTCGAGTCAAATGATTTTTTCATGGCGAATTTCAGTCTTTGGCATATGTCTTTGAACCTGTCCATGACACTGCGTATAACATCATTTATGAAAATTAAATGGTCGGAATAATAACAATAATGATAATTACATGTAGCTACTTATCCGATGGGTGTGGGACATGACTGTGAATATTGCCCAATCCCACCTGAGTCTCCAGCCATTATAACGGTAATGAAACAAGATGTTTGCCTTGGACTAATAGGAAAATTTTACAACAGTGACAATGTAATAATGTTTATTAACCAAGGACCATACATGTTCGTAAAGGGATCGTCAGTAATATTACAATTCAAAATTAAAACAACAATAATAAAAGCAATCAATCAAAAATACAATCATATATATAAATAGTTTAAAGACAAATATGAAACAACAGGAAAATGAGTGACAATAGAGCAGGTTGACATATCCTTGAGATATTCATCAAGTGAGTGGCACAACTTAGCATATAGAAGCTTCTTCAACCTAACTTTGAATGAACTAAGGCTTTTGATGTCTCTTACCTCAATGGGTAACTTCTTATGTAAATGCAAACCCAGGGTTTTTGGTCCTGGCGAAGCTGATTTGGTGCAGTTATAGGAATAGTATAAGGCATTATGGTTCCTTTTCATGAGATAATGAATAGCAATGTTTTTAAGGAACTCCCTTAAATTCGACTTGACAAGTAACATAACAACAAGGACGCAAACATATAGAAGAGTAAGTATACTTTTAAATATGGGACGACATGGTGTGTTATGGAGAGTAAATTCTGTGAGCCGGGTTGTTTTCTTCTGATGTTTAAATACTATTATTGCTGATGAAAATGAACCCCAGACAATGATAATACTAATTTTATGGGAGTAAAACTGGCCAGGATATAAAGTTTATAAAACCATACTGTTAACATTAAATGTAATGAAAAGTATGAGGGTTATTTTGCACATGACATCCAATCACAATTGCAATTGCCTACATCACAATTGCAAATGGCATTGTATGGAATTGTGACCTTTTATACCGGGGAATGTTCGGGGGTGATTTCTTATATCTGAGCTTAGCATTCAGATGGACTGTAGGGAAAAACTAGGCTTGTGACAGAATGTTAACAATTGGTAGGTTTTTATGAGGTTATATCATTAGTTCAGGAGGCATGTTTTGTGATTGTTTTGAGTTTAGTGCATACATGTACTTCAGGTATGCCTTATGCTAAATTGAAGCATATGGCCTTTATTCTCATCGCGTATTCTTTGACGTGATTATAGCCACCATTCACAGGAAAGCAACATAAATAATCATCTTGAAAATGCACCTTTGAAGGTTGCTATTTATATAGATTCCAAACTAAAAAAATGACATTTTATGCTAACTTTTAATTTTCGGCATTGTTGCCAATCTCTTACGCTAACTTTATAATTTTTAGTTTCTCAAAAACACTGGATGCATGAGGTCTTTTACCACTATTCAGTTCGATAATATTTAACCAAAGAAGCAACGAATTCACTGTATGAACTGATGGTCACAAACTAAATCAACTACCTTGGGAACCATGCTTATTGGACATACTGAAGAATAACTCTGTACGTGGAACAGAATATGTATCTCGGAAATTAATCAGGTGGGCTGAGCAATGGAAAGGCAAGAAAATGATCTTGGTCGAGAAATCGCTGATTCCATATTTTTATATTAATGTATTTAACTTCGGTCTGAATCTTGGTGAATGCTAAAGTTCAATGAATATGTTTGTATTATTTGGTATTAACAATGACAGATTCTTAACTTTCATTAAAATGACACGAATTTGTAGCAAAGTATTAATACCATTGCAAATGGAAATCTTCATGTATGACACGCCCCCAACTTTTTTATGCTGATAAAGTGGGGAATAAAGTGCACGTCATATACGAGAATATACCGCATTTTCCCAGTCGATGGTCTTTAAAGAGCACTTAGAAAATATTGTGAGCTGTGCACGTAAGGTACGGTAAGCGTGCATTAAGTGTGAGCACAGTTCTTCATTTTCCCTGCACAGGATATGTTCACCAGGGAGGGCTTGCAAGCACAAATGGCAAACAATGGCTGAAGACCTTTCCCTTAAGGACTTTTATGTAAGTCACCTGTGATTGGGAAGAGGACCATTATTCACTTAATATTCTAACTTGTACTATAAGTTTGGGATGGTGTTTTGAAGCAATGCAAGAATGCAATATAAGCAAAAGAGGATAAGCTAGGATAGGGGGTCACTTCATAATAGGCAAATAATCTTAGAAGGATAACGTCTTTTTAAAATATTTGGATGGTGTTTAAGAAAAATGTGTTTCACAAACTGTGTCATTTAAAAAAATTGGTTCATTCACAAGAGAAGCTGATACCTTACATTACAAAACATAACACAAGATGGGCATTAAATACATTACATTTTTCCAATGTTTATGCATGGACAATGAAGTGAAAGATTTTACAAGCCAGAAAAAATAACCAACAAGACTAATATCCTGATTCAAAAGGAAGAAATGCCATGTTTCATAATTTCACAAAGCAGTATCATGTCTATGTATTCGTTTACCGCTTAAGAGCAAGAGATGCATTTTAATTTAAAGCACAAAATTGGAAAAGGCATATAATTTCAGCTAATGGCTGTCAGAGAGGTGAACTTCGATAGTGGAAAAGTCATATTACACTATTACTCCAACAGACCATGGTCTCCGAATATCAAGAGTGAGAAGAATGGTTCCAGGGAGACAGAAAAGCAACAAAAAAGTGGACATGAACACATTAATGTCCAAGTGCTCAACCCGAAGAACGTGAAGAGTTGGGTTAGTTGACAATTGTCATAAATCTATTGTCAATCAGTTGGTTATTTTAACCAACAACTCAAAGGTTATATTCCTCATATGTCACAATAATAACAGCTCATGTGCGAAGAACGACCCTGGGTATTTTTTTTGTAAAAATTACTTTTACACCCCTCTGAGTGAAATGTTTCTTAAGTCGAACCTTCCACAAGTGACAAGGGTTACATGCACAAGTATAATAAGCTACAACGCCATTTCAAACCAAAGTAATTGAGCCAGAACTGAAGTATTTACTAACAAAGTCATATTGCACAATGTGAAAATAAATCAAGTTTTCAATAAGCAATTCTGCATCAAAAGCATAATAAGCATAAAAAATGTTTGTATATCCCTTAAATACTGTGTATACGCATAAACAAAATATATATCACATCCAACCAACATAACTTATTAAAAACTACAAATATGGCTAGGAAGTCTCCCGAAAATTTCACAAAATTGGTCAATTTCAACCTCTTATTTTCTCTAAAACTACATAATAACACAAGAATGCTTATTACATTTTACAAATCCACATTCTTTACACCACCCCTTGTTGTCACAGTAATTTTCACCATTTACGGAGGATACCCGGAAAAATTATTTTTTACTGGTGTGACGGAAGCTCGAATTAACCCAAATATGGCCAATATTCCTTAAATAATAATAATAACCAATCATATTGCTTCCCAGTCTCTTGCGGCTTACAACCAAGTGTCTCCACAATCCATTAACTGTGTTACACCATGAGTCATTGATGAGTTTGTAATGGAACTAGAGACTCTCCTTTGTACTTTGTGGACTAAATCATTGATTGTCCTGGGTCGCAAACGCTCCCACCGTACACAAGAAATGGCCAAAATTGTGTGAGATACTCGATATAATATCTTTTTCGCTATTCAACACAATTTCCTATATATATTTCAATACAATGTTTTCCCTGGTATTTCTCTTAAATCAGCTCTGCCCATCGTTCACTAGAAGTAATCTATTGATACTCACCACCAAACCCCTGTTGGCGATCATGGTGAGGTAAGTAATCTTCGCTTTGATGCACGTCGTTTTAAAACATTTAAACTCCTTCACCTTGCCAACGCATCCCTCACAAATAGTCCATGTCAACCCGTCTTTCTTGGACACCTTTAAAGAAGACAAGAGTTAATGAGAAACAGACTTTCGAACAGCAAAATGCTACGGTTATAATTCAAATAGGGGTGTGATCTGCCTAATTGATGGTCAGGTTTACTAGCAACAAAAAAAAACTATTGTTTCCCATCGTAGCCAATCTCATACTGTTTTAAAGAAAATCACAAAAAATTATATCACATTGTAGACCCATGTGGATATGCATAATATGAGATGAAAAGGGCGCATTCTAAATTTTTACATTGAAGCATCAACAACTAAATGACAACAATAAAAAGTTTTATATAGGGATCTCACAAAAAATGATGGAAGTGTAGGTACTCACTGTATATAATGAAAGATTATTAGCAACTAAAAAACTCAAAAGGGAAATTTATACCATAAATACCATAATTCTTGAGCAAGATACGACTATAAAACCACACGTAGGAAGGGATACCAAGAAACATATCTCAGAATAATTTTGCAAGTGGGATAAAGAATCTCTTAATTATTTGTACACTGAACCCAGTCTGAGCAGGGAGAAAGATGGTAGAGCAGAAAAATTGGTTCATAGAGTTCCGGTAAATCTCCTTAGCTATGAAAAAGTCACTTCCACAAGTATTAATTCTATGGTTGACCAATACTTATTAAGCATTCCTGACAATCGCACAAACATACCTCCATCTGAAGGAGTTCCTCTATAATTTCCCACAAGCGGAAACCTTGATAACCTTCAGGATTGAAAATATAGATCAAATCTTTTTCTTCCGCAAGACACAGTCGACACACTTGCTCGCTCTCATTGTCCAAAATATTTCGAACTTTTTTTAACATATTGGTCAATGAAAATGTGAGAAGTTAATCACTTCCAAACACAGTGTGTACGCATGAATAGCTAGGTACGTAAGACTTTACTCAATTCAGTCCGTAATGCATGGTAAATTCTCCGTCGTTCTACTTGCTTTCTAATGTTAAAAACATTGTCGTTACTTTAGCCCGCAATGTTTTTCAGACGGAATCACAAGCACATGCAAGTTTATAAAAATGTCCTATAAGTCATAAAAGTTACCCCAAACTCCTAATTCTTGGGTCATTTATTAAAGCACATGCTTAAGTACAATATTAAGGCATAGTGTCAACGAAAATAAGAAGGTCTGTGAACTTTACTAAAGTCAGATTTTTGATTTGACGAGCAATACTGTGATGTTGGTCATAGAAGTTGACATTGAATTGTGGGTAGTCAGAGCAACAGATTATATATTTTTCAGAAATACTTCTTGCCAGTTTCGATGCGTTAGACCCAAATATATAAATATTTTAAGCGATTTACAGCATTTATGCTTTTATGGAATATCTTCCTATACACAAATGGTTTGTTTCCTTAAAAATCGGTTTTCCATCTGATATAGTAGATTGCTCATTCGAGACATCGAATGATGTTGCCAACACGTATTCGTGTTAACCAACACTCTGTATTCGAATTTTTGTTCACAGTCTAAGTACTCATTTCTCATCGTGCCATTTTGGACGAACGCTAAAAGGTATTGACAGCCAAACGATTGGTTTCCTTTCATACTCCGATTTCTTCCAGATATCGGATATAATTCCGTTTATTGGAGTAAATAAAAAGACTCGAGATACTCAAAAATGATTTCAAATGTTGGTAGTGCTATAGTGTACCTTCGACGAGCTAAGGTAACGAGATTGTTTATGTTTGGAGAAGAAGGATTAGGACGGTTTGCGTATTATTAAATTTTAAAACTTTTATAGGCATGGAGTAGTAACTATGTTTAAAAGTGCATCAAATATTTTAGACAATGACAGCGTACAAGTTTGTCGACTTTGCCTTGTGGAAGAAGAAGATTTGGTTTATCTTTTTAATCCAAAAGGTTATCAAGGTTTCCGGTTATCGGAAATTGTTGAGGATCTCCTTCAGGAGGAGGTAAGTTTTTATGATTTTCAGGTATGTTACGTAAATTTGGGTCAGCCGTACAATTGATTCCGGTGGTAGTAGGGATATAAATTAATCTCTATGAGCTTACACATTTACTCTTCTCTCTCTATTCTCTGGGTTCATAGTACAAAGTAAGAAAATCTTTCTTGATCTCACCCGAAATATCAATCTGAGATGTGCTTACTGTTATCCGATCGTAAGTGTTCACTTTCAGTCGTTTAGAGAACAAGCTCTTTCGTTATCAAAGCATACATTTGTCCTATGGTTTTTTCATTTGTTGATATATTTTGTGCGAGGAAGATGACATTTTATTGATGGTGCATTCACTCTGAGGAGTAATATTATAGTTTAAATTACCTATTTACGTTGAAATTTTCGTTTTGTGCTTAAAGAGTGATGAGATATGTTAAAAATGTCAATTTTTTTCGTCATGAGAATTCAAATTCCTCATAACCTCATGCCCAGGTTAGCAGTTCAAGAGTTTTGATCATGATGAAATGACAGCCCTGAAAAGTATGTTGTTTTCTGTTTGATGTATGTGAACACGGATGTTTACATTTTGTGCTCGTTATGATATGGGGCTGTCCATAAATGATGTTCACACGATTTGGGGGAGGGGTTGTCACCACCTTGTGACAATGTGTGTCAGGGGGGGCTATGTGTGTGTTTGTGACAATGTCCTATGTGTGTTTCATGTGACATCTTGACCTCCACTGTATATTATGTCTTATTTTTACTAAAACTGTGGAGGGGGGGGGGGGTTAGAAGTTTATCTTAATTTTTGTGACATCATGAAAGGGGGGATAACACTATTTGTTACTATCGGTGACGGGGGGAGGGGGTCTAGTTTGGTCTAAAATTGTGTGACATCATTTATGAAGTGCCCCTATGTTATAAGCTTCACACTTAAAAATTGAGATGTGTGGGTTGGAGAAGGCATTCTTTTCATCTCTTAACTCGCAAATCCACTGGAATAGAAATCCACTTAAAAAATATGTGATTAGCTAAAATGGGCAATATGTAATATGACATTATTTTATTTCACCAAATGTAATTAATTATATTTTACCAAATGATGGTCTCTCAAAGATTCTCGTGCAATGGCCTTTATATTTTGGAGAGAAAAGGTCGCTTTAATCCGCAAACTTTGGGATATTTTTGCAGATTTTGTGGTGTGCCTAGTAATCATGCTATGCCTTTCACAAGTGTAAAACGAATGTACTCCTAAACAAACCCGTGCAATGGCTGTTGGATAAAAATTTCCCATGATGGCACTGTATGAATTTTCATACACCCGTGGTAGTGATTGTTTGATGTCGATGGCCCCTGATGATTCTGCTGTTTTATTTTCAAAGAACATTTTCTATATTGTTAAAACATGTATCACTCTGTTTTGTGAGAGATGTAATATATCTGTCATTTTAATTTTATCAAAAATTAATAATGAATCAAAGGGAGACTCTCTACATAGGAGCCATAACAGACTAAGATCAATCCATCTCTTATCTATTACCACATATTTTTGTAAAGAACGGTCAATAGCATCTCATTGGGCAAACCTTAATGATATTATGGCAGGTTTTTTAGGGTCAAATTAAGTAAGATTTTTTTTATAAAAAAGAGTGTAGATGTAAGCTGTTATGTGCACATTGAAACACCAAGTAATATTTTCGCAAAATGAACTAGATAAATCTTGCCGGTGTTGGAATAATTACCATAATATGTGAGCTCATTATAATTCTGGTACTCATCCACTCCTACCTTTTTCAAAGGTGTCGTTGGAAGACGGACTGCCATGGACTATTTGCAAGAGATGTGTGAACAAAGTGAAGGAGTTCAAACATTTCAAGAGTGCATGCATCCAATCAAAACTCTTCCTCCTTACGAAGATGGCGAACAGTGGCTTCGGAGGTGAGTGTTTATATTATCTGTGTAGTTAGCAATGGGAAGAGGTATTAAATTCAACACCTTGGAAATTAACATAGATTCACACCTACTTTGGGGCAAAAATATTTGGAGCAGAAGAGATTGGTGTTCATCAAAGTAATAGGTGGAAGTAACTTGTATGAAAAATGTAAAGAGGTATTATATTGAATTTTCACTCTTTAAAACCATTTCTTGTGCACACTTAATGGTTCGGGAACTTGGACTTAGATTCAATCCCTGTAGTGTAAAGGAAGGACACGTTCCATTTAAAACTCAGAAATCAATCATCGAATCATCACAGCTATAGTTTTTCAGGTTTTGAGCCATGAGAGACTGGGAGGAACATTACTAGTATGTGAAAATTCGAGAAATTTAATGATACTTGTTACAGGGTGATACTAAGGTTAAGGTTTGAACTTGCATTGATAATGAGATCTTAAAAGCCCTGTTGGTCTTCCACAGGTACATGGAAGGTGAAAAAAAGTTGAAAACTATGTTATGTATATGCACCGGGATGTCATTTTAAGTAATGATATTTGATATATTGTTCTCCCAAAGGTGAAACTATAGTTATTACTCAACACTCATTATTTCAGAGATAAACAAAAATTTTTATCTTCGGCTTAGCGTTTATTAATACTTAGGTGTTTACTGCATGTACTTATGTTCTTGCTTTGTCGAATCATTTATTAAAACCTGGGTCGTTCCCAGTCAGATTATCGATCACTAAGTGGCCACACCCCACTGATGCTCTTCAAAGTTTTGAGTTATGCTCAAATGAGATTGTTCAGATTTTTTGACCAATAACAATGACTTCTGTAAACATTTATGTAAACACCTTTGTTTGCATAATGGGTCATTCCATATGAAATAACCAATACATTTTTTTTGACCTTTTTTGATTTTCATGAAATTTGGTACAGTGGTTTATACCATAGTAAATAACAAATGTGATTTTTTTGTATTTTTAGGATGATCGGCTCAGGATTTATGAGGGGGTCAAAATTTGACCTTTCGGTGGCCTTTTCGCACATGACTTTAGTTTATCGGCAATAAGTCAGCTCCTATCAGAGCCACAAAGTTGGGGTTGGGCTCATTGAAAAGGCAATTAAATTTCCTATTATAAGGATTGACTTTCAAGTACTTATGATTTTAAATCGCATCACAGAGTGGACCTAGATCTAGGTTTGGTCAAAGGTCAAAAGGTCAAATACTCCTACTTCAATTTTTTTAAAACTTGGTGTTATCAATCTACATATATGTAGGTGCGAGCACACAAAATTTGGAGATGGCTTAAAATTTTGTTTTCGAGATATGTTGTGATAAGTGAACAAGAATTTTTATCTTGGTAAACAGCAATCCACCTCTTTTTGCCTGCAATCCAAATAAATAGACCACCAGATTGTTTTGCTTGGTTCATCATTTTGCAGTTGCACTTACAAGTAAGAACTGGTTCCTCTGTAATCTTACCTTGATCTCATTTCATTACGAGCGATCCAGTAGCCGCTTTGCTGTCCTATTCTGTGATCTTGTATGTGCATCCAGACATCCCTCCAAGCTGGACACTCACTCTTGTCAGCACATGGCTTAAAGGGAGCATGAGGTCATAGTCTTTTGGGGGGTATGCGAAGGATGGAGATGGCCCATGGGGATAAAGAAATCGAAGTCTAAGTTCTTCAGGCATTATCTTCTCTAAAACAAATGGGAGCCACCAATGTCCATCATATTCCACGGTGACATATTCACCTATGGCCTCAATAGTTAAAACAGGTTCTGATCCATCTTCATTCACATCTGGCTCAAAATCATCCTTATCAGCTGTGTCGATTGTGTTTTTTTCCCCTGGGATCAGCTCTTTGCTTTCAGCAAACAATGAGTATCGTTTCACTCGTATCATTGTTGTGGATATTGGTTCAAAGCAGTGGAAACTTCGCGTTCCGGCAACTGGCTGTAGATTTGTAGCAGGCACCCCAAAGTCAGATTCATGCAAGCACAGGTTAATAAAGTTTTTTTTATTCTTGTACTGTGTTGCACAACCATCAGAAAAATAAATAATGTTCTTTAGTTCTGGCACTTTTTCCCATAGAAAGGGTATTATCTGCTTCTGAAATGAGTAGACGTCAGCAGTGTCATAATTGAGGCAGTCAGAGAGGAATACAAAGCTTTAATGTTCCAGCTTGCCACTTTCTAAGTAATAACAGACAAATGGATGGAGTGTAGCCTGACTATTATTCCAATGATAGCCCTGGGTGGCATCCTGAAGAACGAAACTGTAATTTTCTGCGAAGTCTCCGCTGACTATAACTTCACCAGGCTGAAGTGATCGTTTCACTTCCTGGAGGAAGGCGGCTTGTTGTCTGACGATGGAATAATGATCATGTAACATGATCAGTTTACTGGTAAAGGTTTACTGGTTGACAAAGTCTTTGGAAGGCTGGTGAACTGTTTCTAAATTGCATCGGTCTGTAGTTTGCCATTGTTTATAGACTACTTCATCAATAAATAGATCCTCAAAAACTGTCTCCAATTCTACTTTGATAATGTAAATACCTGGGCAATTGGAACACATCCCTAAGGAGCATTCAGGACGAGGTGGATTGCACATGATCATGCCCAAAGCATCATAGTGTGTAGCCAATGGAATTCCGTTCATCGTCAATGAAGGCAATTTAGCTCCTTCAATCATTAATTTGAAATTCTGGTGAACCGTACATACTCAAACTCCATGGGTACCCGATGCACTGGGAAGAACTCAATGTTTGGGTCGCATTTCAGCGAACTTAGAGAATCCAATTTTAATATCTGGGTTCTTCTCCCTGAAGAGTGCATAAATTTCTTTTAAGTTTGACAACACCAATCGCTTTTGTTCATGTATTTTCTTACCATTTATTCTGACTGACACATAGTCTTTCTGTCCAGGCATACACCGACTGACATCATCATTTTCGTAGAAAGCAAAGACTATTTTAGCTGTCTCTACAGGCAATGACGGGCCAGGCTTAGGTTTGGGTGAAGTAAGAATACCATTCTCTTCAACAGCCTTCTTAACATTTCTAATCATGTAGTTGGAAATTCCAGGAAATTCTTCTCTCACTCTCCTCGAGCTCTATTTTTTTGGCAGCATGGACAAAATCATGAATCGTTCCCGTCTCGTACAGTCTGGGTGGTTGTACTTGTCTTTCAGCTGGGTCATCATGGCCTGGTAGTCATTTGACACGTCATTGCACACATTGCTTTCATCAGATGAAGATGTACAATCTAGAATTCCCAATTCTCCAGGAGAAATAATCTTCATTTTTTTTCAATATGTTGGCCTTAATTTTGTGTAACTTCCTTTTTGGGTAATTCTTTCCCCTTAACTTGTTACAGTGGATGGGAGATTCACCAAGTAAAAACAGCGATTTGTTTAAGGTGTTGGTACATGATGGGAGGAAGTGGTCATGTACGTCTTCGGACTGAACATCACTATTTTTGCTTTCACAGGGTGTCGATGCACTCGCACTTACATGCGTACATTTCCTCATGCTCTTTGAGAGCCTTGGACAAAGAAATTTGGCACTCAAAACACAGTTTCTTCCCTGGTATCAACTGGATCATTGATTTAAACTTACTGACAAAATCAATGTTGATTTCGTGTAAATTTTTCCGTTTACACACATTAGGATGTTCATTTTGCGGATCACAACATTTTTTTTCAAACGGAGAATATTTATACAAATAATTATTTAAATGTCGTGCACACCCATCCTCAATTTTATCACAATAGGAATGAATTGTTAATTAGAAGCACTCTTCCTTGCCAAAGTCAATGAAAGGTTTAAAAGAAACATCCTCAGAGCAAGTATCTTTTAAGAAAATTCCAATTGAACACATTACAAAAAATAACTTGACCAACACTTCAAGAATATATCGGCCTAAGACCTTAGCCATCTACTAGCTCTGATGCTAGAAATAAACTGAAATTATATGATGGCAGCAGGCTCAGCACAGCATAATTCATTGTATGTCCAGACAAGATTGAACAACCCCTATTAAAATTTTGTACTAAAATTCTATACATAATGTGTACAAAGTACACATTTTATATACATTTGTAAACAGTTGTATATACACGTATACAATGTACACAATTTCCATACAGGATGTGTACAATGTGTACTTTTTATATACATTTTAATAGAGTTGTATAAAAATGTATACATTGTGTACATTGTATATAATGTTCACGTTTTATTGTGTACAGTTGTGTACATTGTATACAAAGTGTACATTGTGCACAAGTGTGCAAAGCTAAATTTGGGTACAATTTACACCTTTTTTATACAATTTCTACACAATGTATATATTGGAAATCCTGTGTTTCTGGTTTTCCAAATTTTCATTGGGGAAGACTCAGCGGCTAAGATAGGTAAAGTTAAGCATGATAGGGCAAGTCTTAGTAAGGGTATGTAGGCCAGATATACAAACAGAAAACAGAACCAATTTTGTTTCTCAGTTCCAGAATTAATTCCTTCCTGAGGGGCCATATAAAATAGCCTGCTACATTAGTGCTAGTTTATCTGTGAAGTAATTAGCATATAAAATGACATATCTAAAAAACTAACAAAAAAGCTATCTCCAAATTTTGTGTGCTCGTACCTGCATATATGTAGATTGATAACACCAAGTTTTTAAAAAATCAAAGATGGCGTATTTGACCTTTTGACCTTTGACCAAACCTAGATCTAGGTCCACTCTGTGATGCGATTTAAAATCATGAGTATTTGAAAGTCAATCCTTTTAATAGGAAATTTAATTGCCTTCTCAATGAGTTCAACCCCAACTTTGTGGCTCTGATAGGAGCTGACTTATTGCCAGTAAACTAAAGTCATGCGCGAAAAGGCCACCGAAAGGTCAAATTTTGACCCCCTCATAAATCATAAGCCGATCATCCTAAAAATATAAAATAAATCATATTTGTTACTTATTATGGTATGAGTTACTGTGTCAAATTTCACAGTAATCGGAGAAGGTCAAAAAAATATTTAATTTTGGTTGATTTCATATGGAATGACCCTAATTTTTACCTGCAATTCTGACATTAATTACTAAAATAGATCATATTTTTCTTTCTTATAAAGCAATATTGTTATATTTGGTGTCATATGGAAGGCTATGCTTTTTTAAAAACAATTCTCAATGAATTCCAAAATTATTGTACACAAAGCTGTAAAAAAGACAATTCTTTACAACATTTTACTTTTATGCTGTTCAGGTGAACTGCTAACATATTAATAAGTACAACGTTTTATATGCTAATAATTTTTAAATGCATAATTATTAAAAGTTTACTCTGGAGAAAAACTGTGATGGATTCTTTGGTTGTTTTTTAGAATAAATATTTGTTTAAAAATCTTGGAAAAATACACTATACTCTGTATGATCTAAAACACTGTGCTTTGAAAGTACATATTAATAAAGCAACTATTTAGAAGGTTGTTAATAGCTTAGAAGACAAAAACGGTATGATTTTGTCCAGTAACCATTTACAGACTGAATTCATTTCTTAAGCAATTTTAATTATTTTTTTCTTTTCATAATAAATCAACATCTAATTAAGATAAATTTTGAAGACTCAACGTTACATTAGATCACGACCATTTCTGCAAGAGGAAGTAGATATCTGTTCATCCTTCTTGCGTAAAATATAGGGAAATAACAAAAACAGGGTGGTGGCGTAATATGAGACGGGGAGAAATTATTACACCTTAGCTTAAATATTCAGCTAATTTAGCCGCTACTTGGTGAGAGATGGGCGAAGACATAATTTGAAAAAAGAACAAGAACTCGCAGTTGTGTATTTTACGCGTAGTCAAATTTCGATGCATATGATTTAATATCACTGGTACAAAGCTTATGAATTTTGAAAATTCCCGGTTGTATGAGAAATACTGCTGTCAAATTTTCGGAAGGTGGTCTACTCCAAGTGGTTCCCGTGTTCGCCACATCCACAGAAGCCAACAAGCTTTGCGTTAATTTTTTCCGCCACTGTACTTCTGTTCTTGCTTTGTCGAATGATTTATTAAAAGCTGGGTCGTTCCCAGTCAGATTACCGGTCACCAAGTGGCCACACCACACTGATGCTCTTCAAATTTTTGAGATTGTTCAGATTTTTTGACCAATAACATTGACTTCTGTAAATATTTATGAAAAAACACCTTTGTTTGCATAATTTTTATCTGCAATTCTGACATTTATTACTAAAATGGATCATATTTTTCTTTCTTATAAAGCAATATTGTTATATTTGTTGTCATATGGAAGGCTATGCTTTTTATAAAAACATTTTTCAATGAATTCCAAAATTGTTGTACACAAAGCTGTAAAAAAGGCAATTCTATACAACATTTTACTTTTATGTTGTTCAGGTGAACTGCTAATATAATAAGTACAACTTTTTATATGCTAATAATTTTTTAATACATAATTATTATAAGTTTACTTGGGAGAACAATTATGATGGATTCATTGGTTTTTTTTAGAATAAATATTTGTTTTAAAATCTTGAAAAAATACACTATACTCTTGTTTCTATGAGCTAAAAAACTGTGCTTTGGAAGTATTATGAAAGCAACTATTCAGAAGGTTGTTAATAGCTTAGAAGACCAAAACGTTATAGTTTTGTCTAGTGACCGTTTACATACTGAATTCATTTCTTAACTGGTTTTAATTATTTTTTTGTTTGTCATAATAATTTTACATTCAATTAAGATAAGTTCTGAAGACTCAATGTTACATCACATGCAAATTCTAAGTGAGTTTTTGCCACCTTCCCATGGATTTCTCTATGCACAAGCCATTCACAGATGACACTCATATTTATGGCAAAAGGAAAAAGATTTGACCTCTATTTCTTGCTTCCAATTTTTGACCTGTAGCTACTTATAAGTCTATCCAATATATCAACCCCCTCAGTCCCTTTATTTTTACCAAAAGCGGTTACATAACTCCAATCCTCTTCCCGTACCTTCTAGAAAACCTCTGTACTGTACATATTTACTCATGAGGGTAGTAGTATAATGCTAATGTCGTCACCGAATTTTTATGCCATCGGCACATAAATATCATTTTCATTCCATCAAAATTCATAATCTCCGATTGGTCAGATTTTGCAAAGTCCTCAGAATAGTTTTAGCTGTAATTTCAGTATTCTTCCTTCTTGAATAGTACATGTTTTTATGCTCTTGTCTGCAAGCTAGGATTACGAAGAAAATAAATTATCAAATATACCTCAATTTTCTTAGGATGCTCTATGATTACCAAAGGAACAGATGCTACCCTATTCCCCAGAGGACCAGTGGAATGGTTATCCATCCCAGCATAAATCTGCATCGCATATAGGTATATTGATGATTTGCATAGCATCTCAATTTTATTTCCAAAATGAATTAGTTTCCCTTTGATAAACATTTTACATGGATGATGGCCGAAGTAGAGAGCCATAGACTTCTGAAGTCTAGATTCTTTATAAACGATCCCAAATTGCATGAGCTGTTTCCCTAATTTTCTATACAAAGGTGAAACATTTCCTAATTTATCACTCGTCTGCAACTTGTTGTTGGGCAAGTGAAATATTGTTTTATCTCTTAGAAAAATATCCTCAGCATCACTGAATGGAATTGTGGGAATCAACATATCTTGCCGGGTTTGCCACCTCGCAAGGGTTTTAAAGGCCTTACCTGGTGGCAAACCCGAGAAGATTTTACTAATATTATTCGCTGGGAAAGTCTATAATATTTTAACATATCTTCCGCAAAACACCAGTGCAGATTTTCCTGGGGCGCGTTGTGATAACCAGCAAACAAATGGATACAAAAAACTAACCAATCTCTTCCCATGTAACATCAAAAGAAGTACCTTTTTGTTGAGTGTAAAGAGAGAAAATAACTGAAAAATTACCCAAATACTCCTGTGGAAAATACATCATAAACAGTTGAATTGGAACCATGGCAACCCACTTCTCCAGATGATAGGCATACCCTGGCAAGGGCTCATTTGGAATCTCTCATTGAAACTATCTTCTTCCAAATTATGGCTGAATTACATGATTCGTTCGTTCAATTATTTTTCTGACTCATGAGTGTATGAATTAAAAATATGATCCAATCCTCATTCCCATACCGTTATTTGAGGTTGATTTCCCACACTTGTCAGCAGGAGTCTCTTAGATCATTTTCATCGACGTCTTCTTCATAAGTCAAACGGTTGTCTTCAATAGGAGGAAGTTGGCTCAATTCCAATTCTGACATTTCAAATCACTTATCAGGTTCAAAAACTCGACTACTACTCGGCTCTTGATTTGGCGCCTTCAGAAATATGCTTTGCTACTTTAGCCTTACAAATCGGAGGTATGTGCATCAAAACTGAGTTAAACCATGGCTTTTTGCAGTTACACATTCCAAGAAATTACTAAAACCAATTCTCTCATGCGGATCTAGCTCTTTGAACAAAATTTAAACATCTTTCAAATTATGAAGTGTTAATCTTATAGTTTTTATCTTTTTTCATGAAAACTGGTTACCGATTAACAATAGTTTTCATTCAATGAAAGTCAGTTTACTTCAGCATCAGAGAAGAACTTTCTGGCATTTTCATGGGTTACTCACCAAGTTTATTGCCTTAACTTTATTTTTGTATGAAAAAAATTACATTTTCAGATATGGTAATTTAGTTCAGGTGTTAAATTGAGCAACTTCTAACATTTGTAAACATGAAGTTTTAACAAAATATTAATGTCAACATAACTATGACATTTTCCCTGAGTCTGTGTCTGATAAAATTTATATAAAAGATGGTACACATCGATATGGACACATATTGATTGATTCGCGGGTTGCATACCTGGTTATTATACATTATTTATAACAGGGTTTTTTAAAAACCATATCTATTTAAATCAAGATGTGCTAATGTTGGAACAACACAGCAACCACCTTCTCTTCCCTCATAAAGTTTTATCTGCGAAATCGACAATTGAGAGATTTATTTGCCAAAATTTCCATTTGTCCCTGATTTTTTCTTAGGAAAGCTTCACACCTCAACTTCACCATCGTGGCACTAGCCCTATACATTAAATAACCACATAAAACCCTACCGTTTTCGTCTTCTCGACAATTGACAACTTACTGAAGATTTGTTTTCGTAATTTTTCATGTGTCTAGTGCATACTTTCAAGAACTTCAAATCATATTTATTTCAATACAACTTCTCACAAGTTTTCCATCGGAGTAAGCCTATAGGCTATTATAGATAAGTATTTACAAAAAATATTGAAACATATAAATTTCTACTTTTTAAGATATTTGCAGTTAACTTGAGCAACAAACTAGTAATATTTTGTAGTACAATGCATATTTAAAGCTTTATGTTCAACAATTTGCATAATAACCCATTCAATGCTGACTTGTTGACATGAAATTTATTCCTACCCAGAAGGTTTTTTTTGTTGATTTATATAAAATGAAAACACATTCAGCAAAGAACGAACCTCATCCAAATGTGCCCAGAGCAATACTAAGATGCTGGAGGAAGTTGCGAGTGTTAGCGCTGACGCTTGGGAACTAGGGAAAGCCAAGAAAAGTAACAGGACCGATGCCTTGAGTTCAAGGCATCCGTGCCTCTGGCTTGCACAGAATGCCTTGAATTCAAGGCATCCACATTGTGTGTGTTAATTGAAAAATAGTGAAATAACATAGCAATGCCTTCAATTTGACCCTAAATTGAACAACATTTGTTTATAAATAAGAAACATTTATACATAATAACTATCACTGGCAAATATTGAGGCACTCATTTTCTGAGCAAATTAATCTTTTCATTACTGGGATCATTTTTTGTATAAAAAAATCTGAAAAACAAATTTCACCAAACACATGCACACCTATTCGATAAAAAATTGAAGGAAACCTTTGTGGTGAGGGCCCAAATCTTTCATGTAACTGGGTAATTTGACGCGGAAGTACCTGTATGCAATATATATTTCTTTATACAATAGCAATATAATGGGTTTGAAACATCTATGCTTGGCTCAAGATCCATTCTTAGCTCATAAGGTTTGCTAACATTTTTGCAAAACAATATATCGGTCACCATGAACTACATAGCAAACCAACTTTTATTGATTTGAGTGTGTACTACTCTAAGTACTTGATTTATTGTAACTAAGTTATCCATTATTCCTGTTAGGTAAGTCCTAGGGTCAACTTTGATGCAAACGTTTCTCTCCCTTCTTAAAAGAGCTTCTTCTGTAGCGTTTGTTCACATTATGTGTTTCTCCCAAGTGTCTTATCTTAAGTTTACCAATGTGAAGTCTGGAGGCCATGTGCAGTTTATTTTTCCCCAGATTCTTTTTCACTATGGTAACAGCCTTGTGGATTGAAAATGAACAGGTGCAGTACTCTCCACTTTAATTCACTATGACTACATGCGTTTTGGTGTTTTGCCACTCCATCATCTGGCTGTAATAGTGTATCTCTCGGCACTGTGCCTACTTCTACTGCTGACCTTGCATGTGCCTATTTAAACGGTATTTTATTATTATTCCTTAAATATATCTGAGCAATGTCGCTGTGGCAAGTGCTCAATATAAGGGTCATCGCAAGTGCCATGCAGTATCCCAACCCATATGGGTATCCTTGGAAGATGCAGAAACCAAGGGTCGTACCTCGTGCTGCCTTCCATTCTGGGGGCTTCCTTGCCAAAGATAAAAATCCGTGAGGTAATGCCGCTTGTGGACATTGAAAACTAATATTTTGCACAAGGTGCTTTCTAGTCGTTTGGAGTCAGATTGGGGAAAAGTAAGAATTTATAAGACTCCCGGCAATTTTTTGGACAACCCTACCTTGCCTAATACTTATCACTAACATTCCTCTAGTATTCCATTCCCTATAAAACACCTTACACTTGGATTCCTATTTCGTTTCTCTTAACACTCATGAAATGCTTCTTACATTTATTTTAAAGATTCCTGATGTTTCGCATCTTAAGACTTTCTTCTTTTAATTCAGTCATGAATTTATCAGTCTACCCCATCCTCTGACTTCACTCTTTACATTACAAACCCTTTTCCGCATTCCATTACCATCCATTATCATTAAAAACGGCCAAAGCATGCTTATGTCACTCATGTCCACCACCCAAACTGCATTCTTTTAATTCATTCCTAACCTAACCCCTTCTGCTTTCACTGCTGACATTTCTACTGTGCCCCGTTTCCCGCTGCAGTAAGCCTGAACTTATGCTCTTCCAGACATACCCAATACATACTATAAATGCATTCAGCCAAGAAAGCGCTGGCAATTGGTAAGTGGCGATTAATAAGCAATTGATGAGCGCAATAGCTAAGCAGGGCTTTGCAGGATGAATGTGCTCGTGCGTAGTGGCATCCTATGACTACTCTTTGGCGTTAGTTGTGGATGCATTGCTCTCTGAAAATTCGACTTTTTATAGAAGACAAGGCATCCTTGAATAGTTGTCTCGCTCTGCTACGATTGTCTTGTTTCTGTCTGCAATGCCTATTCTTGCATTCAAAGTGTTCAATCACTTTAACTATCGTCTCTAACGAATTAGGTTTGTATAGGTCACTGTAAATAATTTTACTCATCACACTCAGACCACATCAGCGATGGATGCTGAGAATTTAGAAATTCCCATCGCCCTATCGATATGTCGCAAGTGATGACCTTGCTAGCCGTACACTTTTATGAAATTCTTGCCTCTTTTCCGTTATCACAAGGTTTCAAGGACATGGCAGTGCTAATATTTCATATTGATGAATGCAAATGTATTAGATCGGAGTGATTCTTCCCTTAAGAAATAAAACTTTGTAGTTCACGTTACACGTGTACTGATAGACTTCACTGTAACTGATGGACTTCACCAGTCACTAAAGAGTGTTCACCAGTAACTGGTGAAATTTGACCAGTAACTGATGGATTTCACCAGTATTTTTTCTTATGGGACCCCATTCCCCCATGAAAAAATTGTATAAAATACCGTATAAAACCCATATAAAAATTTTGTATACATTCCGTATAAAATTGTATACAGGTTGTATACAAGTTATATACAAAAATGAGTGTATTTAAGTATACATTTTATACAAATTATATACAGGATGTATACAATTTGTAAACAATTTTATACAGGCTGTATAAGACTTGTATAGAAACAGTATAAGACTTGTATAGAAACTGTATAAGACTTGTATAGAAACTGTATAAGACTTGTATAGAAACTGTATAGAAGTTTTATACAGGCTGTGTACCAGTTTCATACAGGCTGTATACAAGTTTTATACAGGCTGTATACAAGATTGTATACAGCCTGTACAGAGATTCTTTGCTGGTTTAACATAGATTCCATTCATTGGCCTACAGGGGTTATATGTGGAATGCATACACAAAGAAAAAACTTGCATAAAAGTCCACAAAGTCTTACTGGCATCTTAGGCTTCCTGTACCATACTCCCTGGTTTTCATGTTAGATACCACCTTTCTTCCTGAAACCGCTCATTTGGTCCCCCAGTTCTCAAGGACACCACACTTCCTCCTTTGTTCGTTAAAATTTAACTTGAGCTGACCCTCTTTCAGTTGCACCATTATACTGAGATTATCTAAGACATAGTGGCAACTACTAGTAGAAACCTTCCGCACACTAGGTAAAATTACAAAATGGTAATGACCTCTGCATCACTAATCTTACCATCGCATCATCTCCCCTCCCACATAGGAGACAGGAATACCTCATAAAAACAGAAGGTTAAGAAATATTCCCAATTCTTTTCCCTATTTCATCTCAGAACCTGAAGAAATTTTCATTACCAAATATTATTCCAACTTTGCCATTAGCCAAATTCAATTTTCCTTACGAGAGTTCGTATCGGAACCCACACACATATTAGGGCATACATATAAATGGATGGAATGCAGTATAAATATAACATTTTAATCCTTTACACCAAAGCCAATCACAATGTTTGACTGAAAACTAATAAATGATTCAATACCAGATGAGTTTAACCCTTATCCGGGCACCTCAAATCTCTAATGTAACCGGGCAAGCTGGGTCCATTGGACCCTCCTTGTTCATTTTTTTCTTTTGCTTAAGTGGGGTAACCTGCCAGCAGAAATATCATCGGGTTTTAAAAATTAATGCCAATTTATACAAATCGATGTTTTAATATTAATTTTTAATGGTCATTAATGAAAAATTTGTACATAATTTAATTACAAAAAATTGTAATCTGAAATAATAATGATTCATTTTTCATAAAAATGATCTCTGATGGAAATAATTTAAATTCGGAATCAATTAACGTAAGAGATACAATGTATTAATATATACTTGCCATACGAGTCACTGTAACAACATCAAAACTTATTATTAGGGAAATAAACAAAATTTCATCAACAAGCCCAGAGTAGGCTACCCATCAAAACTTTTTGCACTTTTTACACACACGTTTTACGACAATATGTTCATTGCACACCGATTGTTCACAATTGTTGCATATTTGTTTTTGTTTACGATGTTTAGAATAAAATCTCTTTTTGTTATATTAGAACTTGATGAGTGAGCTGGCTCAGAAATTCCCCCATCAAAAATGTCCTTAGCCATAATAATGCTCCTAGACAAACCCAAGTTTGATCGTCTTTCAATGTGGACCTGAACCAGGCTCTGGGATACACTTAGAATAAATAATCTCCTTGAATAATGTTTATCAGCATTCCAATTTGGATGAGTATTCATCCACACTACATACGCTGCTACTCCCCTCACATCCAAGCCAATCATGAAGAACGCAAAAAGCCAACGATTTGTGCGCTTTTTACACATGTACGCATGTACCAACTGGTCAAGGGAATCGACTCCACCTTTGGTGCAATTGTAGTGACTGATAATTTCAGGTTTAGCATTGACGTGCTCCATAATTTTATTAGTATGGTGCATGGTTGATAGAAGATCTACCGACCTTCTCATTTTGGGTACATATGATACTAACGTACTATTTTCGGTGAAACCAAACAATGAAGAACCAACTTCACGATTTTTATTGGCGTGAAAATTGCCTGGAATAAACCGTTTATTTTTTCATACAGTTCCAACAAGAGTGAGGCCATTACTCAGAAGGCTCTGTTCGAGCTCCATATCAGTGAAATAATTGTCAAAACTTTACATTTCTGTTCTTGTTTTGGTATGGCTCAGTTAGGTGCTGTACAACTATTCGACCCAAACCAGGCAATGCTCTTTCCCCTCCCTCTTTACCCAGATAAGGCATGGAGTTTAGAGGGTAAAACGTTTCTGAGTCACAGGACCACCAAACTTTCATGCCATATTTATCTGGCTGCGAAGGCATGTATTGTTTACATGGAGATTTACCTCTGTAAGGAATGAGCTGCTAATCTACAGTGATATTTTTTAAAATTTGAATTTAGCCTTTCCCAGACTTCTCGAATTGGGGCGAATTTATCTTTCTGACGCCGTACTGATCTCGTTGCTTTGTCATCAAAACGGATAAATGCTAGCAAGAATTTGAATCTTTTCAGTCCCATGGTAGCCCTAAATATAGCCCTGGTGAAAATTGAAGCGTCAACAAAGCGGATTCCGGAGCGGACGGAACGGCCAGTGAAGCGGAAGGAAAGCGGTAGCGAAGCGAAAAGGGAGCGCAGAGGGAACGGAAAAAACCGTAAATTGAGACAAAGAAGCGGAAGAAAGGAGCCGTAAGGAAGCAGAGAACGAACCGTATTGAAACGGAGAATGAACCGTGAGGAAGCGGAGAATGGTGCGTATGGAAGCGGAGAATGAACCGTAAGGAAGCGGAGAATGAACCGTATGGTAGCGGAAAATATACCGAATGGGAGCTCTCACTAAGCGGAAAAAGGACCGTGTGTAGAAATGCATGAAGCGGAAAACGAAGCGTAATGTGTTTTAGCTACGACCATGATAAAAATGAAAATGCATTCTGCATATTACAGAGTACACTCATGGACGATCACCTACTTCCTACCAACTACCTACCCGACCAAACAGAACAACTTATTTCTCATAACTTCGTATATAATGCATACCTACGTCATTTACATTTGCAACTAACAGTTACGCATCAAAAAATGGAATACATCCAGGTCATTCCCGTCCGTGTAAGTAACTGCGAGAACTCATTTTAAAAAATTTCAATCCCGTGATAGTTTGAGGAAATACCATTCAATCACAATAACAGTTATCAGGCATTAATTAATTGAAACCTATGTTGCCTGTGAGAATGAATTTAAAGTTTATATTTATAACAATAAACAAGATTTTTTGTAATTACTACAATTTTTCCTTTTAAGGAAGCGGAAAGTTACGCTTCCTTAAACGAAGCGGAGAGGCAAGGAAGCGAAGGAGTCGCCCCCTTCCGCTTTGCTTACGCTAAAAAAAGAAGTAAGGAGGCGTATTCGAAGCGGAGGGGAGCGGAAGGTGTCACTTCCTTCCGCTTCATTTACGCTAAAAGAAGAAGAATGAATGTTTAGACCAAGCAGAGGGGAGCGTAAGCAAAAGGTGCTGCTCCCTTCCGCATCGTTTTCACCAATGGTAGAGGCAAGGAAGCGTACACGTAGCGAATATCCGCTTCCTAAAGCGGTCTTACGCTTTATTTCGCTCGGGTTAAGCTCCGGGAAACGGGATATTTTCGCCTGGGAAGGAGCGGCATTTGAAGCGAATGGGAGAGGAAGCGGAAGGTGTCGCTTACTTCCGCTTCGTTCACAATAAATGAAGAAAGCAAGGAGCAGTTTTTGAAGCGGAGGGAAGAGGAAGCGGAAGGTGTCGCTTACTTCCGCTTCTTTTACGCTAAAGGAAGAAAGCAAGGAGTGGCATTTGAAGTGGAGGGGTGAGGAAACGGAAGGTGTCGCTTCCTTCCGCTTCATTTTCGCTAAAGGATGAAGCACGGAAGCGTATTCGAAGAGGAGAGGAGTGGAAGTGGAAGGTGTCGCTTCCTTCCGCTTCGTTTACGCTAAAGGAAGAATTAAGGAAGTGTTATATAGTAATAATAAATCATCAACAAAGAGTGAAAAAGAGTATCGGGCTCACCAAAATTTTCCCTGGTGGTAAGACTACTTTGTGTGTTTGGCCCTTTATTATGTTGTGAGCTCTAGCTCGCCCCACTGGAAATGGCTGAGAATTCCATACAGTGCCATCCTTACCGAGAAATGAAACCGGTCTTTCAGATTCTGCCGTGGCTTCAGTGTCCGAGAAATATTCAGAATCATAATCACTCACTTCAGATTCAGCACTTTCATTGTCATCTTCATTGGAACTCTCCTCTTCGGTTGGCTGGTAATCCAAATCATCGTCACCCGTTTCTCCTATGTTCAGCAGTTTTTGTATGTCATCTTGAGATAAAAGCTTTTGTCTAGCCATGATCCAAGAAATTAAAAAAATATTTTAGTTCATAGAACTTCTCTAAAACTACGAATTACTTCCTGATGTCTTAGTGATAATATGATGTCTTCAGGTTCGTGAAGGAAACTTGTAAATATCTGCCGTCACTCCGATGGCCGTGTTACTTTTACGCAATGGGAATAACACATTGAGGCGGTATATCCGTATAGAAACCAATTTTTTCGGAATCAGTTATGTGCAACAGCTTATATGCCTTCACGTATGGTACTCAGTAACACTTTGTCAGCACTCTACTTTGTTGTCATGTATGCCATAGATTATATGGGGAAGGAGGATGGAGGGGAGGGATGTAGAGGTGATATGGGGTGGTAAGATGGGCAGGGGGGTGTAGGAGAAGGAGAAAACTCGGAAGGATGGGCAGTCATCAGTGCGTTAGTGTTGTAAAATACCGATGGAGGAGTTTTAGGTGGGTGATAATGAACAGGAACGTTCAAATTCAAAGCGTCATTATCTGCATGCTTTCTGGATGGCAGGAGATATGCTTTCCTTGATTCCTAATATCCTTGGGTGGACGCTGCAAAGAAATTCCGAGGGTCAATGATTTTTTTTAGGAAACACCTGGCTCGTTTTCAGTGACAATTCTCTACGGGTTTCCCGGTGACTCAACCCGACTGAGGGAAAAGTTCTCTTAGTATATGCCCTTCGGCGACCACCGCGGGACATTAGAAATAGGCGAAAGAATGAAAAACCGTCCCCACCCTTCGTTTATGGATGCAGAAAATGATGTTTGTTCCGTATTGTTCATTCCTCACCCACCTCACTCTCCTTCACCAGAATTTCCAACCACAATGCATCGGTGACTGTCTATTGTCCACCCTTCCCTGTATTCCCTTTTCACCTTCCCCCGATATCTGCCCCCATCTTACCACCAATATAACCTAGAATGACATTCTGCGTACATAATCTAGTTATTTAATTTACACTAATTATATTTTCCAGCCTTGGTAGCTAAAATAAACGGCTTTTTTGAAGCTCACACAAACTGCATGTATGTGCACGTCAGCATCCTAGTGCAGCGTGTTTCATGCTGGTGAACACTCACCTCCTGCCATACACAATTTCGTTAGCTCACAAGGGGTTATGTAGATGTATATTTGAATAGTCCAAAATAATACTGTAAAATGACCATATTTTACTATTTATATTAACCTTCTAATGATATGCAACTGATCGCGTATGTTAAGGGTCCATCGGACCCAGCTTGCCTGTTTACGGATGGAAATTTAAAATTTACCATAAACAATGAAGCAATATTTAAAAAAAATTATTTTTATTTTTATTATGCCATTTATTTATTTATTTATTTATTTATTTATTTATTTATTTATTTATTTATTTATTTATTTATTTATTTATTTATTTATTTATTTATTTATTTATTTATTTATTTATTTATTTATTTATTTATTTATTTATTTATTTATTTATTTATTTATTTATTTATTTATTTATTTATTTATTTATTTATTTATTTATTTATTTATTTATTTATTTATTTATTTATTTATTTATTTATTTATTTATTTATTTATTTATTTATTTATTTATTTATTTATTTATTTATTTATTTATTTATTTATTTATTTATTTATTTATTTATTTATTTATTTATTTATTTATTTATTTATTTATTTATTTATTTATTTATTTATTTATTTATTTATTTATTTATTTATTTATTTATTTATTTATTTATTTATTTATTTATTTATTTATTTATTTATTTATTTATTTATTTATTTATTTATTTATTTATTTATTTATTTATTTATTTATTTATTTATTTATTTATTTATTTATTTATTTATTTATTTATTTATTTATTTATTTATTTATTTATTTATTTATTTATTTATTTATTTATTTATTTATTTATTTATTTATTTATTTATTTATTTATTTATTTATTTATTTATTTATTTATTTATTTATTTATTTATTTATTTATTTATTTATTTATTTATTTATTTATTTATTTATTTATTTATTTATTTATTTATTTATTTATTTATTTATTTATTTATTTATTTATTTATTTATTTATTTATTTATTTATTTATTTATTTATTTATTTATTTATTTATTTATTTATTTATTTATTTATTTATTTATTTATTTATTTATTTATTTATTTATTTATTTATTTATTTATTTATTTATTTATTTATTTATTTATTTATTTATTTATTTATTTATTTATTTATTTATTTATTTATTTATTTATTTATTTATTTATTTATTTATTTATTTATTTATTTATTTATTTATTTATTTATTTATTTATTTATTTATTTATTTATTTATTTATTTATTTATTTATTTATTTATTTATTTATTTATTTATTTATTTATTTATTTATTTATTTATTTATTTATTTATTTATTTATTTATTTATTTATTTATTTATTTATTTATTTATTTATTTATTTATTTATTTATTTATTTATTTATTTATTTATTTATTTATTTATTTATTTATTTATTTATTTATTTATTTATTTATTTATTTATTTATTTATTTATTTATTTATTTATTTATTTATTTATTTATTTATTTATTTATTTATTTATTTATTTATTTATTTATTTATTTATTTATTTATTTATTTATTTATTTATTTATTTATTTATTTATTTATTTATTTATTTATTTATTTATTTATTTATTTATTTATTTATTTATTTATTTATTTATTTATTTATTTATTTATTTATTTATTTATTTATTTATTTATTTATTTATTTATTTATTTATTTATTTATTTATTTATTTATTTATTTATTTATTTATTTATTTATTTATTTATTTATTTATTTATTTATTTATTTATTTATTTATTTATTTATTTATTTATTTATTTATTTATTTATTTATTTATTTATTTATTTATTTATTTATTTATTTATTTATTTATTTATTTATTTATTTATTTATTTATTTATTTATTTATTTATTCATTTTTCGCATGAACAAAGTCATGTAAGTTCACAGCGGAGGAATAGTTTATTCTCATGTTATAACCTGAAATAAAGTCAATAGGACCCGTTGGACCCATCTTGCCCGGATAAGGGTTAATGCAACTTAATTTTTATCTGCCTATTATGGGTGCTTTCCAATTAACGACGCAAGTCGACGTGAGTCGACTCTGAAAGACTTTTCTGCTTTCCAATTGTTCCGTGTCGCTGGGAGTAACTGACGCGTGTTGACTCAAAGCGACTCGCTGGAAAAGGAGAGTTTGCCATTGTCATGCTTAAAAGTAGAGTAGATTCCGGTCATTTGGGACATATTGGGCCAGAACAATTCGCTGCAACAATGGCTGCGCCATTTATAATGAATATCACGTAAATGCATATGTATGTGTACTTATTTTAATTAAGAAAGTCCTAGTTTGGTTTCTCTGCACATAGGCATTTATTGACACATATATAAATAGAAAAATAAACTGGCAATGGTTTTAAAATGCAAGCATTTTCCATGATCGATCATTCTTTTGGTTGTGTTGAAAATATTTTCCCTCATCCTTGGAAAACCCGCTAAATGCAGCACGATTAAACAAACTTGAAATACAATCATAGTTTATGGCAATTCACGTTATATTACATAAAAATGCATGATTCATAATAGCATTAAATTAACCTAAAAATCTTTAAATTAATTATCGACGGGGGAATCTCTTTGATTGAACCTGCAGCATTCTTTTTACTCAGTACGTTGTAAACCAAATGAAATTGAAAACGAAACCTATTTATGGAATTAATAGTTTATAAATAAAACATAATTTTAAACATCGGTGATTGAAATGCATTCGCCTGATACCCCCGGTTTTGATGGAGTGTAATTAAGGAAAACTTAAATGGCATTAGGTATTTGTAGTTCTACTTTATCGTGTTGAGAGTTATGTTGCTGTATTTCACGGAAAAAGTAATAAGCGAACTGCATTAAAATGTTTAACAGGAGTCTAGTACTACAGAAGATTGAATAACTATTATTTTTATGATAATTTATCACATCTTGGCGGCCATTGCATAAAGTTAATGCGCCAACCTTTAATTATTAATAATGAATCCACTGGTGAAGTTTCTGTCAACAGTTGAGACTTCTATCAAAAGAAAACAATCTGATTAACTTGTTCATATACTTTATCGTCCTGTTTCAAACAATTTCTATAGATTTATATAGATTATATAGAATTTAAAATTTTCTACAATCATATCGTCATAATTTAAATTCGATAGAATTTTATTTAAAATGATTATAACGGTGGAATGATTAACAAACAATCAGTCACAGGGTGTTCAACTATGTTCTTTTCTCTTGTATGTGCATATAACAATAAAACACTTTATATTGCTAATAAATTTCATTTAATAGATTCTCGAAATTAAATAAGAATACAGGTATTTACACTTCAGTTCATGATTAAATTTTTATGAGTCCTTAAATTTTCTTGATCCTTGTCACCATTAAAAATCACATTCAAACAATTTATAAATATTTACACTTCAATACATAAAGTTCTTATTATTATGATTCTTATGAACATCACTATACGAAAATCACATTTAAAAAATTAATTTTTTAAATTGAAGGTTAAAAGTACACTTTATCGCTCACTTTTGATATTTATCGCTAATAAACTATTTTTTTCACTAAACTCCAGTTTAGAATTCACACTTTCAACAGTCCTTAAATTTATATCAAAAAATTACTTTGTAACTTAATCACAAAATAATTATTTAAAAAAATCAATCTTCATCACTGTCATAATAGTCCCACTTTCATTTTAAAGGCAATTTAGATTTAAAATAATAATCGTAATTAAAGCTTTCTGAACTTTTTGAACAAATTATTTTATCTTCTTCGCTAGTTAAAACATCTTTTTCAAGTCGCATATTGCAAAAAGTCGAACAATATTTCACAAGGTGGATGTTCGAAATAAGAGTATTTGTAAAGCATTTAGCACACCAGTTGTATTTGCTAGAAACATTTTCCTCTACGTTTTTGTCAACACACTTTGCTCTATAGTCGTAAATGTAGTATTATTGTACTTTGAATAATACCCTTGTACATTTTTACATTCATCTAATATCTAATAGAAACAAAACGGGCATATTCTTTCGAACCGTCCATCGGATCTTCTTCGCAATATATATCGAAACTGGAAATGAAAAGGGTACATATCTCGTATCGTCGAAACAACTTTTCCATCGTACATCGAAATATCTCGTAAATTGAAATATTCACTGTAGTTGAAAAGTCTTCGAAAGAGCACTCTCGTATGCGTCTTTCCCCTTGCAATTAAATATGCAAAATCAGTGAGTGCTTCTGGGTTAATCAATTCTGGACCCATAATCATCAACTACTCGTATAGATGCGGAAAAAACTCCTTTAATATCTCAGCGACTCGAAGTAATTCTTTACGATTCTCGGTAACGTTAAAATTTCTAATTTTTCGAAGGCACAGCGTCTGGAGATTATCCATTCTGCGTAAAGTACACTTCTGCTGAGTGGATTGAATGAGGAGATGAAGGGAGCCGTGGCAATATATGTAGAGAACATTACTCCTCCTTTCTTTCCTCTTACATCATTCCTCTTTAGGAGGAAGTAGGAGGTGGGATGTGTGAACAGTCATTGGAATGGGAAGGCTCGACGTTAGCTTTTAAGAGATTATATTGCATCCAATTGAGCGAGAGAATGAGCTTCTCTTGAAGTTTAAGTACTATTACGTAATTTATGACATGGGTTTAAACACGAAAACGATTGGAAAGAGCAATTTGGTGGAGCAGGACAATGAGGTTCTTTTATCAGAGAAATGAATATGCGTTTAGTCAATTCAGACAAGAAATCACATTCTGCTTCGCCATATGCGTACAGAGCCGTCGCTCCCTCAAGGACAGCCTCCAATGCTGGCAGCATTTCAGCGTGGGAGATGAAGCCATGCTCGAATGTTGTCACGTCGCATGTGAGTGGATTGTGAAATTGAAGTTTCTTTCCTCCAACCGTGAGCTTCGCGTGCCTTTGAAAGCTTCCACAGAAGAATCTCTTGTTGTCCACATCAACAGCTGCCACTTCCACCACACCTGTTTTGCTGAACACCGCAGACACGACGATCCTCATTTGCCCGAATCTATCTCTCGAGTGAAGACGCCTCGTCCGAACCCTTCCTTTAATCTTCTTTATATATCCTCCTAAGATTCTGAAATGGCTCCTCTGGATTTTTTTCTAGGATTCCCGTGAAGATTTCAGATTCCAGATTCGAGGATCCCGAGGCTTTTCAGGAGTTTTTGGAGTATTTTGACGAGATTTTGGACAACATCGACGTAGACTCGCTGATGGAGACAGAGGAGGAATCGCAGGAAGAAGTTGCAGAATATATTAGTGAATACACTGTACTTCTCATATAATTTGTATCGGAAGATATGCCGCCCATGACTCTCGATGAAGAGTTACAAATTAGTGAGTTAGTTGGTTTACCCGCGAGCGCATTTTATGATGCGTCGGGGATAGAACGGTCTTGGGCGGTAGTATGGAAATGCAATGATATAATAAGTGCAATTGATTTGTATATGGCTGCACCGCAGGTGTTCGGTTTTGGTGTGTCAGTGATTGGTGACCTGAATTACCAACCGATTTATTTTTAAATTTTTTTGCGTGTGTATGTGTGTAATAGGGAGTTCGGTTATTAAAATTTATTTTGGGCTAGCAACTGTTGTTTCATTTTAAACATATGATATAAGGTTACATTTAACATATGTAGTTTTACATTTAATATACATATTTATATAATGGTTTTATAGATAGGAATTTATTTTTTTCTCTTTTTATTGGATTGATTTGATTTATTTTTTTTAATTTTACTCATTCCACTCGATCCAAATCCATTCGAACCTCTTTCCGTTTCAGTCATATTATTCACTGTTTCCACCGTAATATAGACAATCACTTCACAAATAAGCTGTGCGACCCGATCACCCTTGTTAATGTAAAACTCATTGCAACCATTGTTAAATATTATAATTCCAATGTTCCCGCGGTAATCGGCATCAATTACACCACCTCCAACATCGATTCCGTACTTTAAAGTCAATCCAAATCTCGGCGCCTCTCTTCCATAGCACATTTTGGGTACTTCAATATGTAGATCTGCTTTCACTAATTCTCGACTTCTTGGTAGAAAAGTGTTGTCGTATGCACTTCTCAGATCAAATCCAGCTGCATCCTTAGATCCTTTGTATAAATTATACTCATTTTCAGTTAACGTCTTGTATCGAAGTGTGTTACGATTCAATTTATTCATTTTTTGTTAATGTTTAACGCGTAGGATTGAAAGAAAAGGGAAACGTCTGTATGCTTATTCTGCTTCCGCCAAACGAATGCAAAGCCTTCGCTAGCTTTCCTCCTTCTCACTTCGGCTTGTTCGCACCGCAAATGATTTCCAAGTTAAGCGAGAGACGTGACCGTGAGAGGGGAGTGGGATGGGGAGACGCTGTTACTCAACACCTTCATGAGCCGTCACCAGCGCGTGACCGCAATGACCGTGCGAGCGAGTTCTGGCGAACGATCATGGGAGGGGGATGGGGGTCGGTGATGAAAGGATTTATTTGCAAAGCTTCTCTCATCCTCCTTGCATGGCGTGAGTGTTGTTGCGTCAGCCGGTCGAATGAGTGATGAAACTATTCATGTTCTTCGGCCTGCGCGTATTTTTTCCCACTTAAATGTCACCTCTGCTGCTGTGGGTGGGGATGGTGATGAAATGACTTTTCTGCGTAACTTCGTGCATCTTCCTTTCATGGTGTGGGTGTTTTACGTCAGCCAGGCAAGTGAGTGAGTCTCTATTTCCAAGTGCGGCGTAGGAATTACGCACATAGTGTTGCATGATCTCAACTTTTCATCATCCTTACACAAGACTGTGGAAACTTTTCATGTGCTTCGCCCTGCGCTTACTTTTTCCATCTTGATGGTCACCTCTGCCGCATTGGGTTGGGACGGTGATAAAGGATAAACCTCACGTGCACCCCCATTCCTTCTAGATGTTTCCCCTGTGATGAAAGCACTATTTCTTCTTTTAGTATTTAAGACCAGTCATATTTTGCAGCATTTACCAGTTTGATATTGACAACACCAGCAGCACACACAACCTTCTCTCCTCAAAAGTGAGTGAGTCTTATGTTATATTTCTCTTGGCTTTTTAATATATAAGATATGTAAATATTTTTATGTCAACTTTGTATTTTTTTCAGATGGAAGATTTGCGAAATAAACTTAAAATTTTAAACGAGGCACTGCCTCCTTTCTTGAAGTAAGAAAATTTAAATATAAATATAATATACAAAATTATAAATATTCCGGTAGTTAATACCAAGTACGGGGAAGCACTGGCGGCACTTATTGAAGGAGATACAAAGGTGAAGATTTTCCTCCCCAAAAGATATAAAAAAATTTTCAACGTCGATGATATAGCGATGATTAATAAGGGGGATGATTAATAAGGGTCCGCTTCAACAGGTGTTTCGCTCGAAAAATACTTCGCCGCACTGGTGCACACCGACTACCTAGAGCAGCGATTTAGCTGCTATCGCCAATTGTCCGGGGGAAATTATAATGTTTTATTATGCCAAGTGCTTGAAACTGAAAACAAGTTGCGTGTAAGAAGTATTTTGGGGTTTCATGCTGCGAAGTATGGCAATGTTAAGTTAGTAGGAGGGATTTCTTCCTTCTGGCGTGATGGAACAAGAATGTACCACCAGTTTTAAAATTGGCGCTCTAATCGCGGATTGGCGCGCGCGGGAATCTCCTAATCCCTCCCCTCCCCCCTCCCCTGTGACACATGCGTGAGTCGCCGCCGGAGCTAGACGGATCAATAGAATCAAACATACTTTCGCGCGCGCGGGAATTCCGCGGGTCACCCACCTCCCCCTTCCCCCCACGCGATCGATACGTGCGAAAAAGCGTGTAACCACGCGCCCCCCCCGACCGCTTCAACAGGTGTTTCGCTCGAACAATACTTCGCCGCACAGGGTTGTGATGCCATGGCGATGAAAATTTGGGAAAACTTTGCTTGTTGTTTGCCGCACATATTTTGGTGCTAATACGAATATTTCTGAGGGTGAAGTAGTAAAAAAACAGTAATCCACAGTTTTAAAAACCCCTTCCTAAGGCTATCAACGCAAACACTTCACAAGGAATTTCTTAGAATCATGAACTACGAGGAAATATTAGTTGTATGTTTAACCCTCCTAAAATATCTGACCAATTGTAATGATTCAGCTCCCAAAAATATGATAAAGAATTATATAGTGAAGATCCAAGCCTAGATTATCGCTGGGTCTCCTTCCTTAGTTCTGATGGGGGCGGTTGAAGAAAAACTCTTTAAGAAAAAGCATATTCAATCGAAAAAATCGTACTTGTTGATGATTATGTACAAGAAATCGCGCGATTCCCATGTCACAAAATATATTTATGAAAAAGATCGTAAACTAATAGAAAATCTCACAGCTACATGAGCCATTGTACAGGGGCTCATTGCTCGAATTGTCCCGGCCTCTCTTTACTTGAACGCCACGATAAGTAGTATGTGGACCACTGCCAGGCACCATTGCGCTTCATTTTCGTCGTCAACCTATTTAAAGCCATTGCGAAATTGAAGGAAAACACAGGAGTAACTCTAAAGCGAAAAATCGATTTATATTTGAATTGACGAAAGCGCTTTACTCCGCAACGTCCTGGCGCGCTCCCTTACGTCACATCCGCCACTTCTATTTATTTTTCTCAATTTACATTTTTTTTGTCATTCTATAATGTCATTCAAACAATGTAGAAATTATCTTCAGGCTTTACATTTATTAACTGTGGCGCAGGAAATGATATCTCCCTTTGTACAGGACTCTTTTTTTACTAATTTCGATCATGGTTTCGTCATACAGTGTCACTGGCACCTCTATAATGACAAAATATTCCTAATTCCAAAATAAACCCTAATTCCCGAATATATTTACGAACAATCATATTTCAAGTGATCAAAACAGCCAAGATGGACGTTGTGCGTTCCTATTCAAGACATTGTTCACGAGATTATGTAAGCAAAAATAGAACATTTTTAAGATTTTGCTTGTATGATTTTTAATGCGTGGCATTTTTCGCTAAACACGATACAAGAGCATCTTCACCGTCTAAAACGGCTTTAAAACATGTTTCACCAGTTCTATCCACGGAAAAACATTGAGACGAGCTTTCCCATTGGTTCTAAGAATGACGTCACCAGTAATGAAGTTCCCGCAGATTTGGTTTAAAAAGATTCTCATACCCGCCTTTCATCAAATTTCTCTCCACTTCCTTTTACGTTCTTGAGAAAGCTCCCGCGAGTTAGAGAATATGGTTGGTAGCCAATTCTGGTAGCTTATTCGAAGCAACCGCATCGGTAGCTTCGAGATAGAGAATAAGCCCCGTGCACTCACTCCAAAGTGACATCCGATGCTTCAACTAGTTTCCATTTTGTTGAAACTGTTCTTCCGTCGGTTGTCGGACTTCGCAAAATGCTAATGACGTCGTCTAAAAAAAGATAGTCTTGAATAATTATTCAAAACTTAAATTCTAAATTTTTACCTAAAGTAAGTTTAGAAAAAGGCATAAATACTGTTTACAGATCAAGTAAAAAACTTAATTGTCTAAAATCCAAATCCAAGTAACTCTCTGCATCATTTGGGTTAGTGTAGGCAGAGTAGATTTTTCACTTGTGTTTAATAACACAACATCGTTACTAACACTTAACACCGCTTGATATGTCCGGCATTATTATATCTACATCTACGAAGTACCGTGCAAGCCAATACTAAGGTCTATGGCACGAGGTCATTCCACACCAGGCATGCAGCACTCGTTCCAACTCTAATCTCTCGTCCCAGCAACGAATCTGGCACGCAAAAATGAAGAACGAACGTCAAGGTCTCCCCGAGGAGGAGTATAAGAAGTAATGCGAAAAATACAAGAAAGCGAAAACAGCAGCTTAGTAAGCCATTCAAATATCATTAACGGAATTCAAAAATTAAGGTCAAGGTGGATATTTAGAGGATAACCTAAAGGTATATTGGTCGTACGTGAGGGATGTTCAAGGCTGCAAATCAACAGTAACGTCACTAAGGAACAATGTAGGAGAAAGAGCAAATGACAAATTAGATAAGGCAAATATCCTAAACACCTTTTTTCAAAGAATCTATACAACATGCTCCCCAAATAACACCGCTACAATTCCTAGGCTAAATAAGTACCCAATGCAGTCTATTAATATCACTAGTCGTGGAATTATATGATATGTCAACTTTTTCCAAAGGTAATTGAGATAAGGTATCAATAACTCAGGATTACCCGAAATGTCTAAAATATCTCCAAATTTAGAACCACAAGCTTTCCTTTGGCAGCTCTATTAACCCTTTCCTGCCGGCGACTTCGAAAGGAAAATGTTTTCCGTGCTACGGGTAGCTTGCGAAAATTTTAGACCGCGCTCTGCGAAGCACTTTTTTGGGGTGGAGTGGCCCAGGTACTCTCGTCCCTCCGATTTGGGACCCTACTTAACGGGGCCCGGCTATTACCCCGGCCACTGGACTCGACCCTCCAACCCTTTCTTAGCGGGAGTCCACGGTCAACTCATTGCATTAACAGTGTTTTTAAAAATTAAATATTGTCTATGATTTTCAACAGTTTACACTTCTTTAAGAATAACTTACATTTTTTTAAGCATTGTAGAATTTTAAATGGATTTCTAGCGTTAATAATAACAAAGTTAGGACTTTTCCATTTTACAGCTAGTAAGGACGTTTCGATTATAAGAGACATCGCCAGGCAGCCAAACAAATGTTCAACCCAGACTGGGTAGCTAACATTAGCGCACCAGCGTAAGAATGATATTGGCTATTCAATATACATTACCTAAAAATACCGGAATATGAGTAATTACTAAGGGGATCAATGAAGGAATCGGAAAATAGAGGACATATAGTGTAAATAGGCATTCAGATTGTAACAAACACGTACGATATAGACAATAAAACGATAACATTTCTCTTTTTGCCTATTTTTCATCTTATATGAACACACAAGGCTTTCACAGAAGAAGTCCGTTAAAAATAACACTAAAATTTCGTTTAAAGATTGCTTATGCACAGAAAAAAAGAAAAATTCATTTCAAGGTATAAAAAATTGGAGTTAGCAATAAATTTTTCTTTGCTAAAATCATTGACAATTCAACCACTTCAACGCGGATTCCTGCTATTATGAGGATCGTAAATGAGTAGGAGGGTCGGGCCAAATGGCCGAGGATTAGCTCTAAGGACTCGCTAAGCTGGGTCCCAGGCAGGGCCTGAATACCTCCGACCATTGCTACCTCAGCGGTCACTTCCCATCCCCCGCGAAAGCTATAGCCGACGTCCGTTCGTTTGCGCTGAAAAACCCACGCCAGCTATAGCCGACGTTCGGTCGTTTGCGTATGAAAATGCTCGTCGGCTATGGTCGACGTCCGGCGCGAAAGGGTTAAGAATTATGATCCAATGGTGGCAGATTGGGAAAATCACTCTATTAGTAGTTCTATATCGTCATGTGAATTTCACATTCATGTGAACAACGCATATCTTTGGTATGTTATTATGTGATAGCTGTAAATATGCTGTTGCGTTTAGGACGGGGAAAAATTGCTCCAGTTTCAGTGAAAACGGAAATTAATATTGTGTATTATAATTTATGACGGCTAGTATCACGAAGAATTTCGTACTTATATGATTCAAACACTTCTCGTGCTTACTTTGAGACGATCACTATTGCTTATTTACGTGTTTTAGGTGTAAAATAATGGTTATTTTTTAAAATACCCGTTCGCAGTTTAGTTCATGCAAAGGTTTACGTAAAAAACGGGGTTTTTGATTTATTTAATCGTTGAATTTCGGTAGAAAAAAAATTAAGTTATTAATTTAATTTAGACATTTTATTCGGCAATTATAAATTAAATCTAGACATTTTATTCGGCATGCCCATTCCTTCCAATTATGAAACTAGGTATCTGTCGTGACATTATAATTATAATTACACGATAAGAGCTACCCAAAGGAGAACATAACGAACTATGATAAGCATATACGAAAGGGTTAAGGATAAAAGATTAGGCCAAAGAACAAGAATTATTATGACTAGAAGGTTGGATTACTCAAAAGAAAACTTTATTTGGTTTCATGAAAAAGATTCGATTTGGAAAATGTGATTTTTAGAGTAGCTTTTAACAATAATATTAAGTTACACTTTCTTCTTCTCCCTTGAGATTTACAGTCACTATATTCGTATTAGGTTATTTCGTGTAGGTACATAAAATGGTGTCATTTCAGGATTTGAAGAGGATGCCATGAAAACATTACTTTTCATCAAACAGGCAGTCATTGGGCTTGATATGTATCTGCGAGGGGTAGAGGAAGCTATGGAGAAGGGTTCATGCTCCAAAAGATGGGATGAAGAGGATGAAGAATCTGATCGTGGTATTTTGGTTAACTTTCCCATCAAAACGTTACAGGAATTGGAGGACGTTGAGGAAAATTTGAGTGATGCCTCTCAAAGAAAACAGTTGGTATGTCACTCATTTGTATTGTTTATGTGGCCAAATATTGTATTGTAATAGTAATGGAGTTTAAAATATTTTCCCAATTTCACAGGTGCGTGAGCTTGGTCTTATTGGGGTTAGTTCAGCAAAAGAGTTTGTTGTGCGAATTTTGCGAGCAGCAATAACCGTTGAAGTGGCGTCAGACTTCAGCTGGCTGGTTAACAATCTTCCCTACTAAATCCATTAAGAAGAAGAGGGTTTTTGTGGATCTAGAGATGAAGGATATTATATGTGGTAAGAATTTTAAAATTAAGCAAGAAGGAAATGAATGACTCCTAGCCATGCATTAAATAGCCAATGGTGATTCTTCGCATTCTTGAAAGTTTTCCCCTTGGCTGGAATTTTCAAGCAGCCTTATTCAAAATTTTCAAAAAAATTCAAAAACTCGATGTTTCGTCTTACAATAGATGTAATAGTCATTTAACTAATTTTTTGTGACTTCGATTTGTGGAAATTTTGATTATTTATGAGCATTACATGTTGGACTTAATTATCCATGTTAACTTTTGGTTATGCACAAGTGACACTTAGTCCTTTTTTCCCAAAACATCTATTTTGTGCCCTGAGAGTTATTTTCCAGGGTTCATCAATGTCATTATAGTTGGTAGAAAACACTAATTTTAAAAACATAGGTGGACTACACAGAAGGTAAAAACATCAGGAGCATTTTCCTCATTAATGTTTTTACAAGAATACAGAGTGGCCAGTGACTGGGGGAACTGGGAAAAATCGGGGAAAGGACAGGATTGTTTTCGAGGGCTCTTGTAAAATTTGTTGGAAGCAGGAAATTAAAGAAATGGTAATTTAGTATTTTATCAATAACTCCTCTCTTGCCTTCATTGTCACATCACCGAGGAATAGTTTTTTATGTGACATTTAATTTTTTCTACTTAGTTTTTAAATGTAAAATAAAGGACCTATACACCCTTGTGAAGGCTTCAGCAGCGTAGTTAGTTAATTGAAAAAAACATTCTTGCCGGTGTTGCAGTCTTTGTCTTCAGGCCAATTGAAATTATTAATTCTTGCATCAACCATTAGTCAGGTGCACCGTTATAGTTGGTTGAAACCTCGCTGTTGAAAAGATGTTTCCAAATGTTTGATAGCATAACAATATTCCCTATTAAAATTATAATGATTTTTATTTATTTAAACTGCTTCTATTGTCATATGAGGGAAGTAAGCATTTAATCTCGTGATTAATTTTGCCTCATCAAAGTTTATGTTGTGCTTGGGCCCTGACCGGATACGGATGTTTGTGAAGGAATACTCAGACGAATAGTTATTTCAAAGGTACCTAGATGTTTATCAGAATTGCAGTGCAAGAGTTCTATAGTATTTTAAATACATTACTGCATGTACAATAGTTTTTAAAGAAAGAATTTATAGGGATTAGCTTTTTACTTAAGAGGCAAACACGAGAAACACAATGTACATACCTCTACACAGCACTCGGCTGGTACTTTGGTATCACAAAGAGCTTCAGTCACCTTATTGGCTATAGTGGTTTCTGTATCATCAGGTATTAAGAAAATTATATTAATATATGAAAAAAATTTGTTTCAGAGACTGTAAGAAAATACAAGTGGAGTTATATAGCTCTTTTTACTGTGTCTACCTTAAAAGGAATTGCATCAGGGTCAAATAACTCTGTGACTGCTTTTTTATAATATTTCCTTTTGCTTCTATATTGTAGGGGCCAGGAAAATAACCAGTTGCAGTGAGGAAGCCCTTGGCTGTAAGGCAGAAAACTTTGTAGAAATATCGTTCGACTTTGTAATAGACGGAAAATAAATTCATTTTTTTGCAATGTAATTTTGTTTTTTTTTTATAATCAGCAGTCACTCGTTTATGCATTCATTGGTCAATGGTTACTACTCCCACCAGTTTATCTATAGGTGCCATCTGTACGTTTAAGTCCTTCCACCTTGTAAAGGTTTTATTTCATGTGAAGGAATCTTTTTGGTATATATTTTTGCAGCAATATGCATGAAAGAATATTAATATCTGATACGGACATTTTATGGTTATCCGTCGGATATCGGATTTTGGGACATATGGATATCCTACGGACATCCGTGGGATATCGCCGGATGTCCACCCGACATCCGTGGGACATCCATAACGTCCGCCTCGGATGTCAATGTGTTGTTTGGGATAACAACAACACCGGATATCCTACGGATATCCGATTCATGTCCGCCATATCCTATCCAGGTCCGCTGGCTTTCAGGATATCCGTCGGATGTCCCACGGATATCCGATGCCAGATGATCCCAAAAACGTCCGAATGGGATGTCCATGGATATACTGTTACAGAACTACATAACATTAATGTATTATAATAATTAATAATGCAATAATTATTATAATTATTATTGCATTCAAATTTGCACAATAACAATGAAGTTACGCCTTCCATTAATAAAAGCCGCGACTGAATGTAAACACCAATTCTGACAGCTGAAATTATTGAAATAGGCATGGGAAATTTTTCCTGCAAGTTTCCACTCATTGTAACACGAGTTATCTGTCGAATGCAAGTACCTATGATGTAGCATTGGTAATTATATAATTTAAAATTTTCCTCTACAATGATAATTATGCTCTTTTCCTTTCCAAGTAGAATGAATAATTTATCATTTTAACCTAAAGGAAATCATAAGTTATATACATGCATTTGGGATCCTGTTCCATCTACAATTATAATTAATCTATTATACCTATGAACTCCATCATAATTGAATGCATATAGCGTTTTTGGGTAGCAGAAAACTACCCAAGTAGCAGAAAATGTTGTATGGATATCCATAAATGGTTACCAATATCCAAAAGATGTTAGGTCCAACCTGTAACATTATGTGGACATTCTATGGATATTACGTCGAAATATCCATACGAAAATATCTATGGAATGTTTGAAATAATATTTCCTATTTTATTCCTAAATTGAGACGTGAAAAATAAATTTAGCATTATGATCGCACGAATTACATTCTTTACTCTTTGCATTTAGCATGATTTTCACGAATTATAAACTTATTTGCTCTTTGAACGAATTGATGTAGTTAAATTGACCTGTGACTTTGGTAAGTTATCGCAGAGATTTCCGGTTAACTCTCCTTGCGGTTAGTTTCCACCCAGTTTCTTTCTATTTATTTTCCTCTGGACTTATATTTATTTCACAAAAATTAACATGAATAAGTTTCCAACGGGAATGGATACTATTGATTCGAATAATTGTGGCTCTATACTCAATTCAAAATTCAAGAGATTCAAAATCAATGCTGGGAACCGAGAGAAAACTGACGAGAACGAAGAACTGGGTGTTTTGAAAAATGCGGGTTTTAAGTACCAAGAGGCGCTGCGCTGAACAAAAGAAGAGCGGTATTTGATTACGCATAGGAGCCAAATGAAGCCAAAGGACAAAATGTGACAAAATAATTGCTACCAGGGAATATACATTCTCTAAGTATAGTGGATATATTACCTGGCACAACGCTTTAAAATCCATCGTCAATTTTGCCGTTTCTGTTACTCGAGCTTGGACGTGCAATGCTTTTATCATGAAATGCCCTTCGCAATTTACTCTAGTTGGATCGTACATACATACATCGCCAAGCTTTACTGAAGCAAGGTAAGTTTTGGTTGATTAAGCTTTCATTAATTTGCTGAACCTGAAAATTGTTCTATTATCATCGCGGTTTAAGAAACTATCTACTAAAAGTTCACTTCTTATTTCACATTAGGTTATTTCGTGTACATAAAAATGGCGTCATTTCAGGATGTAAAGAAGATGCCATGAAAACATTACTTTTCATCAAACGGGCAGTCATTGGGCTTGATATGTGTCTGCGAGGGGTAGAGGAAGATATGGAGAAGGGTTCATGCTAAAAAAAGATGGGATGAAGAGGATAAAGAATCTGATCCTGGTATTTTGGTTAGCTTTCCCATCAAAACTTGACAGCAATTGGAGGTCGTAGAGGAAAATTTGAGTGATGCCTCTCAAAGAAAACAGTTAGTATGTCACTCATTTGTGTGTTTTATGTGGCCAAATATTGTATTGTAATGATACTGGAGTTTAAAATGTTTTCCCAATTTCACAGGTGCGTGAGCTTGGTCTTATTGGGGTTAGCTCAGCAAAAGTGTTTGTTGTGCGAATTTTGCGAGCAGCAGTAACGGTTGAAGTGGCGTCAGACTTCATCTGGCTGGTTAACAATCTTCCCTATTAAATCCATGAAGAAGAAGAGGGTTTTTGTGGATCTAGAGATGAAGGATATTAAATTTGGTAAGAATTTTAAAATTAAACAAGAAGGCAATGAATGACTCCTAGCCATGCATTAAATAGTCTGGTGATTCTTCGCATTCTTGAAAGTAATCCCCTTGGCTGGAATTTTCAAGCAGCCTTATTCAAAGTTTTGTGGTATTTTATAAGTAAAAAAATACTATTTCTAGTCTCAAACTTGATGTTTCGTCTTACAATAGATGTAATAGTCATTTAACAATTTTTTTGTGACTTCGAATTGTGGATATTTTTATGATTTATGAGCAGGCCCGAATTTAGGACCTCTGACGCCCCTGGGAAAAAAAACATTTGCTGCCCCCCCAACTTGCAATACATATATTACTTAAATTTTTTTGTGCAACTTTCCAGTAATTTTGCCACCCCCTTAAATGTGCCGCCCTGGGCAGTTGCCCGGTTTGCCCTGCCGTAAATACGGCCCTGTTTATGAGCATTACATTTTGGACTTAATTATCCATATTATCTTTTGGTTATGCACAAGTGACACTTAGTCTCTTTTTTCCCAAAAAATTTATTTTGTGCCCTGAGAGTTATTTTCCAGGGTTCATCAATGTCATTATAGTTGGTAGAAAACACTAATTAAAAAAAATAGGTGGACTACACAGAAGGTAAAAACATAATGAGCATTTTCTTCATAAATGTTTTTACAAGAATACAGGGTGGCCAGTGACTGGGGGAACTGGCAAAAATCAGGGAAAGAACAGGATTGTTTTTGAGGGCTCTTGCAAAATTTGTTGGAAGCAGGAAATTCATGAAATGGTAATTTAGTATTTTATCAATAACTCCTCTCTTGCCTTCATTGTCACATCACCGAGAAATAGTTTTTTATGTGACATTTAATTTTTTCTACTTAGTTTTTAAATGTAAAATAAAGGACCTAGATACCCTTGTGAAGGCTTCAGCAGCGTACTTAGTTCATTTGAAAAAACGATTCTTGCTGGTGTTGCTGTCTGTGTCTTCAGGCCAATTGAAATTAAGAATTCTTGTATCAACCATTAGACAGGTGCACCGTTATATTTGGTTGAAACCTCGTAGTTGAAAAGATGTATCCAAATGTTTGATAGCATAGCAATCTTCTCTGTTCAAATTATAATGATTTTTTATTTATTTAAACTGCTTCTATTGTCATATGAGGGAAGTAAGCATTTAATCTCATGATTAATTTTGCCTCATCAAAGTTTATGTTGTGCTTGGGCCCTGACCGGATACGGATGTTTGTGAAGGAATACTCAGACGAATAGTTATTTCAAAGGTACCTAGATGTTTATCAGAATTGTAGTGCAAGAATTCTTTAGTATTCTAAATACATTACTGCATGTACAATAGTTTTTAAAGAACGAATTTATTGGGACTGGCTTTTTACTTAAGAGGCAAACACGAGAAACACAATGTACATACCTCTACACAGCACTCGCCTGGTACTTTGGTATCACAAAGAGCTTCAGTCACCTTATTGGCTATAGTGGTTTCTGTATCATCAGGTATTAAGAAAATTATATTAATATATGAAAAAAATTTGTTTCAGAGACTGTAAGAAAATACAAGTGGAGTTACATAGCTCTTTTTACTGTGTCTACCTTAAAAGGAATTGCATCAGGGTCAAATAACTCTGTGACTGCTTTTTTATAATATTTCCTTTTGCTTCTATATTGTAGGGGCCAGGAAAATAACCAGTTGCAGTGAGGAAGCCCTTGGCTGTAAGGCAAAAAACTTTGTAGAAATATCGTTCGACTTTGTAATAGACGGAAAATAAATTCATTTTTTTGCAATGTAATTTTGTTTTTTTTTATAATCAGCAGTCACTCGTTTATGCATTCATTGGTCAATGGTTACTACTCCCACCAGTTCATCTATAGGTGCCATCTGTACGTTTAAGTCCTTCCACCTTGTAAAGGTTTTATTTCATGTGAAGGAATCTTTTTGGTATATATTTTTGCAACAATATGCATGAAAGAATATTAATATCTGATACGGACATTTTATGGTTATCCGTCGGATATCGGATTTTGGGACATATGGATATCCTACGGACATCCGTGGGATATCGCCGGATGTCCACCCGACATCCGTGGGACATCCATAACGTCCGCCTCAGATGTCCGTCGGACATCCGTCGGATGTCGATGTGCTGTTTGGGTATATGTAAATTATATGTTTCAATAATGGATAATTTCTGAAGAAAGAAAATGGTAACGATCCAAACAAATACTTGACTGCGTCTCTATCATCCTTTTAGATTCTGGAAAAACTATTCTTATGTAGACAATAAATTAAGTGTTACATAAATGTTTGGCTGCCAAAAATCTTGTTTGTTTACATAAATGCATAAATAAAAAATCTGATCCATGTAAATGATATATGTTCACTGCTTTAAAAATTTATTATTAAATATCCAAGTTAAATTTTTCTAGACAATCATGAGGCAGTGTACAGCAGTCACTCAGATGTTTAAAATGTAAAGGATAGAAGTTCAAGCCAATAAGTCACGCAATCACACTTCAGCATCGATGGTATAAAAACAAGATAAAAATATTCCTTACAATCACAGTACACTTATTTTTATTTTCTTATGGCAATCTTTTTATTAAACTCCTTCCAACATTGCGCACAAATTATCTTGAAACTGAAAGTAAATTGTCCTCGCAACATTGTCCGACAGACTGTTTTTCATGAGTACTCTTCTCATAAAATTCCTCACAAGATGTCTTCATTTTAATTCCTTTTAATCAAATGTGTATGATAATGTTTCTTCAAACTTGCACTCCACTTAAAATCCTTCCAACATATCTAACACTTGAAATGCCTCAAACCACTATGCATAACTAAGTGTTTGACTAAGTCAGACTTCGAAACATAACCCTGACCGCATGCGTCGCAGTTGTAAGGTCTCAAGCAACTGGGTATGACCGAGTGTTTGACTAAGTCAGACTTTTGAGTAAATCCCTTCCCACATTTGTCACACTTAAAAGGTCGCAGATCAATGTGTATGGCCGAGTGTCTGTTTAGACTAGACTTATGAGTAAATCCCTTCCCACATGTGTCACATTTGAAGGGTATCAAACCACTGTGTATGACCGAGTGTTTGACTAAGTTAGACTTATGAGAAAATCCCTTCCCACATGTGTCACACTTAAAAGGTCGCATATCACTGTGTATGACCGAGTGTGTGACTAAGAAAGACTTATGAGCAAATCCCTTCCCACATGTGTCACATTTGAAGGGTCTCAAACCACTGTGTATGGCCGAGTGTCTGTTTAGACTAGACTTATGAGTAAATCCCTTCCCACATGTGTCACATTTGAAGGGTATCAAACCACTGTGTATGGCCGAGTGTCTGTTTAGACTAGACTTATGAGTAAATCCCTTCCCACATGTGTCACATTTGAAGGGTATCAAACCACTGTGTATGACCGAGTGTATGACTAAGTGAGACTTGTGAGAAAATCCCTTCCCACATGTGTCACACTTAAAAGGTCGCATATCACTGTGTATGACCGAGTGTGTGACTAAGAAAGACTTTTGAGCAAATCCCTTCCCACACGTGTCACATTTGAAGGGTCTCAAACCACTGTGTATGGCCGAGTGTCTGTTTAGATTACACTTAAGAGTAAATCCCTTTCCACATACGTCACACTTAAAAGGTCGCAGATCACTGTGTATGACTGAGTGTGTGACTAAGTTAAACTTATAAATAAACCCCTTACCACATGTGTCACATTTGAAGGGTCTAAAACCACTGTGTATGGCCGAATGTCTCACTAAGCTAGACTTAAATTTAAATCCCTTCCAACATATGTCACACTTAAAAGGTCGAAAACCGCTGTGAGTGACTAAGTGTTTTTTTAATGTCCACGCACTTTTAAACTCCTTTCCACACGTTTCACATTTGAATGATTTTGAACTTTGAAGTCCAGGTTTTCTTGATTCCAAGCATATTAGAGATGAATCTTCTGGCATGACACTCGTTAAAGGCTTATTTCTCGAAATGTGTCTTCTTACGTGGATGGATAATTTATTTTTATCAGTATATATTGCTCCACAATGATCGCAAATTAATTCTGTACCTCCCAATTTTGTTGTGATGTTTTTTTCTCTATCATGTCCTAGGTCATTCACTATCTCCTTCCACATTTTCAGACTCCCTCCTGTCATGCTGCAGCCATCTACCTGAAATTATGGAAATAACATACCGGATATTATTAATAGGAAAACAAAATGCGGGATTAGTGGATAAAAAATACTTACCTAGTTTTGTTAAATGTATACCTGACTACTACTACTTTTTATTTAGATACATAGAAATTAATATCTTACAAATATTAACGTACAATGGCAGATCAAATATCACATTTTCACTGTGGAAAATGGTCTAATTTTTAAAATCAGTTATAAGAGAAAAATTAGATGCATTTCAACATGGCCATTACTCTTATACAAACAAATACAAAGTCAACATAGGGAACCTTATAGTATGAATAAATACAAGTTATGTTTCTCTCTTTCTGTTAAACAAAATGCTATTTTTTCTCGATATACATTATTGTGAAGGAATGCCCAACAAAGTTTGTAGTTTTGGGAGCGAAGTTGGCCTCAACAATTCGTCAGTCACTTTCAACTTATGCTACTTACACATAATTTGATTTACAAGCCATGGAATTACTAATTGCTTAGCATGAATACGATTGTATCTTACCCTCTGCATACAAGAATAGAAATATTTCCGTTACCCAGTTATGAAAGAATACCATGCAACCAAGACTTGGACAATGATATGAAACACACAAGAAAAAACGAGCATGTAGGCCGATACATACAATGAAACTCTCTAGGTTAAATTTGGTTTTAGAAGCATAACACAAATGCTAATTCATTCATTTTTTTATTATAGTACTATAGCATTCCTATTGGATGTTTTCTGCCAATTCTTCTGAAAAGTTCCATTGAATATTAAAAATTCATTTTAATTTCCAAAAACTTAATTAAATTTTCAACACTTCAAGTGAGTTTCAAAATTCAATAGAATTTTCCAATTGAATATCAGGAATTCAATAGAATTTTTCAATTTAAAATTAGAAATTTAATTAAAGTTTAAAAAATTCATTAGAATTTCTGAAATCCAATGGAATATGAGGAATTCAAAAGAAGCTGGGTGGGTAAGTAACAAGAGTTCCTAATTTTTCAGGGTTCCTACTTCTAAATAGTGAAATATTTATAAGTAAATTTAAATGCATTGTATACCTATATATATATTTATAGTGCATTTGCCACTAACCAGGCATGCTATGATAACTACGATAAGTACCTACTTGAAAACAGCTCTGTTTGTGTTGAATGCCTACCAGTTGGCATACTATAGCCCTACTGCTGTATTTAATCCTTAGCAGTGTTTGTAAAGATAACCCCAGCTACCAGGTTGATTCCAAACGGTGAAATCAACCTGATGCATATATGTTAAAACCATGTATTATTCATTCAAAATGACGGGTGGACAGCTGAAACCTCTGGAAGGTATTTATCCTACAGTAAGCAGCTGCAAACAGGAACGCATTAGCGCTACTAGTAACAGCTGAAAGCAGCGTCTATATAATAATTTTACCACCCGTATTAGCTGATTCTATTAGCGAACAATGTAGATCCACAATACACGTAGCACAATCGCCAAATGTCCGCAGTAAAAGTACATTTTAAAGGCATTCTTAAGGCTTAAATTTCAAATAACGATAGCGTTGAACTTGCGTTTTATATTATGCAAATAATAATTTGATACGGCATTGAAGAAAATAGTTCAATTTTAATATAAAAACCTCTTGTTATTATTTTCAAATACTTCCGATGACGCCCGTTATGAGTTTTGCTTTCATAATTCGCGGTCTTGCCTTCGACAAGTGAGATCGATTTTTATTGCGAGTGATTAATCGGTTTTAAAAAATGTCGTCCACACAGAGGTGAACAGGGTCTAAGGTGCAGTATTACCGTGTTTTGATGTGTGTCAGCGAGTTAATAAAACATGATATTAGGAGGAAAGATTAGCTAGTGGTTGAGGTTGACATTCCGGATAAAATGTATTTATCTTCTCTAAATGAATGATCGAGGTAAGATTTTAACATACTCGTTGGAACAGAAGTAAGCAAAGTTCAAAGCATCATGTTTAACTTAATATTTGTATGAAACTGTATTTTCAGGCACTTCGCTAGGAAATGGTAATCAACATCCTTAGTGACGATTTGAAAATGGTGATTTTCATTGCCCCTACGTAACGGTGGGTGATCTTTGGCCTTCTGTTTCCTTAGGCAGTACTGTACCTAGCAATGTGATTATGCATTTGGAGCGTCAAGAAAAAATTGGGCAAATTGGGAACTCGAAAAAATTGTGTAGTTTCCAGCAGAGCGTTCGTAATTTTCACCAAAAGTTTAATTTCCAAGTACAGCTTGATTCTGTGACTCAGAAAAGTCTATTTTTTATTTTATTTCCGTCGCCTTTAGGGAATTGGGCAGATGTGGTGGTGCTGTCGGGATAATACGTTCTGAGCTTAACTGGTCTTTTCATGCTAATAAATGAAATTCAGTTTCAATACAAGAATGTGAGAAACTTTTAGGTGGGGTGTTTGTGCTTATATTATTGATAGCAAGGTTTGCGCTGGATAAAAATTCCAAATTGTTAACACTAATCATAGATATTGAAAAATTCAAGTAAAATATTCTAACATTTGTTCAAAATGCGAATTCAACTTAGAAGTTTATGATTAAATAATTTCCTTAGTAATCGGTATTAATTGCTTAGAAAGTATAAATAGTTCCTACTTTTGGAATTTAGAAATTCAGTTAGGAATGTAAATTTAATTGGAATGTATTCGGTAGAAAAAAATCAATTGAAAAAAACTGCAAAATTTCAATTGAACAGTTCGATTGAATTTTTTCAATTTAACACTTTCAGTAGGGATGGCGAACACCAGTGAACACAAATCTTTTTTTTTACCCAAGAATTGCCAAAAATTTAGTCAATTGTGGCTGCACATGGAAGGCTTCCTACGAAATATCACATTAAAGTAAATACAGCAAAAAAAATCCATACTTGGTAAAACAAATTCAAGAATACTGGCTTTCTGTGCGACGCTCAAGGAAGTGTCTGTCCAGTTCCATCAGTTGAATGTGTTTGCGATCACTATGTAAGAAATATTCGTAACTATTTGTACTCCAAAATATCTCTATTGACATTGTTGCTTCTTTCTGCTCCAGATGTGCAGCATGGGGTTAAAATAACATCCTCTCAGCTACCATGAATCATAACTACTTTTTAATTTGCCATGTAATCTAAGCCTAGCATGTAGGCTCTGAGTAATTATCGGTTCCCAGCGTCATTCCTTCAATAGTTGTATATCACTATCCGTTAGCTCATTGTCGTTTCATAGAATAAATAGGTACTCTCTTCATTTGCATTTTCTTTAATATAAAAACTAAATAATTAAAAACAAGTTCATCAGTGTTTGCAGGTAATTGGAGATGTGTACTCAATCAGGCTCAAATGTATAATTAGGCCTGAGTCAACACACGAGTCATAGTGAGTTCTTTATGAAGTCATTCATAAGGCCTCTTCATGACTCGACTATAGGAGTCATAAAGTGGTCTTTAAGACTTCATGCATTAAGACCTCACGCAAAAGTGTTCATAAGGACCTCTCACTCATGAGGTCTGCAAGAGCTTCAGAGATAAGTATGTACGGGTACGCAGACATATCATCGTAGCATTTACAACGTATGTATATATTTACGTCTGCTTACTGCTTGTATTCCTATCCAATGCTTGAGAGGTCATCATTCCATACGCATCATTACCATGCATCTATTATTATGATGAATCTCTTCGTGTGATAACTATTTTGTATACATATAGTTCCACTTATTGTTTGCATTCCTATCCAATAATTGAGAGGTCATCATTCCACACATATCATTTGTCTTCCGCTAAGGCATTCCATTTTCAGGAAATTCCTGCCATACCAACTATTCCAATTGTTCCATACGTTCCATATCAACAGAACAGAGGAACTGGATGTAGCAAATGAATCGCGAAGATTACTCCGCCATTTTAAATTCAGCAGTGGTGTGTGTTGTTTTAGTGTCCGGCACGTGGTATCTTTTGCGATGAATCTGGTGTTTTTATTACTTTGACGACTCTTGCCCCGCTTTGGACTTCTCTTATGGTTTTTTACATAAGTACAAATTATTTTAGATTTCTGACCCGGCTTTCTTCGGACTTACGAGTAATTCGAAAAAATATTTTGACCGCTGCCTTCTTGGACGTGCTGAAATTATTGCTGTTCTTCTTCCAAGAAGTTGAGCTTATTTCTTAATATGTGGTTTATATTTTAATGTGTGGTGTTGTAGCAAATGGGTAAAAATGTTATTGAACTACTTGCAATCTTTCAACCCCTACAAATCTTTCTCTAAACTGCATAATCGCGGCAAAATGTAACAACGGTAGTTTTATGGTATATGCAGTTACTTAAAAATACTTTTTGCTGAAAACTAACCTGCTGGGTTACAAATTACCGCTTCTTTACTGTTTCTTCGTTTATACCACCTCTGTGTTCTGTTGTTTGTTGTTATTTATACGCGATTATTTATACGTGTTAGTTAAACGCGATTAATGAACTTTGGAATTGAAGAACTCTGCAGTCGAGGATATGGCGTCCCGTTGAATTTCCGGAGGCAGGCAAGAGATGCAATTAGGCAAATGATGGCTGAGGGAATAATTGAAAGTAGCTCTTCAAGATATGTATCACCGCTGGTGTGTATAGTCAAGAAAGACGGATCGATCCGATCATGCATTGATGCCAGAATGGTTAACAGACTGATAAAACCTGATTATGCAACGTCAAGGACCACCGAAGAACTCTTCCAACAATGTGCAGGAGCCAGGTATATGTCATCGCTGGATCTAACACAGAGTTTTCACCAGATTAAATTACATCGGGATTCTAGAAAATATTGCGCATTCTCTTTCGAAGGGAAGATATACACGCGTTCCGTTCGGATGTTGCATAAGCAGCAGTGCGTTAGTGAGAGCACTCGAACATGTGTTGGGATACGAGGTGGAAGAATATTGTATCAATTTCGTGGACGACCTCCTAATTATCTCGAAATCCTTCGAAGAGCACATGCGACACTTGGAAATAGTAATGCGGAAATTGAAAGATTCCGGAATAACTGTCAATATCAAGAAATCGTTGTTCTGCCGGAAAAAGATACAATTCCTCGGGCACGTGATATCCACACAAGGAATAGAAGTCGCGGAGGAGAAATACGCGCCAATAAAAGAGTACCCTCGGCCAAAGAACAGGAAGCAGATGAAATCTTTCTTGGGGCTGATTAATTATTATTCTAAATTCCACCAAAGGCACGCAGAACTAACTACTATCCTCAACGACTTAACGAGGAAGGACCGGAATTGGGAATGGACGGATTTGCACGAGAAGGCATTCAGGGAAATAAAGAAGGAATTTTGCCAATCAGTTATGCTACATCATCCGGACCCAGACAGAGTGTATTATATTCAGACCGACGCCAGCGGATTCACCATTTCTAGTTGCTTATATCAGCTGACGGACGATGGGGAGGAACGAGTGATATATTTTGCAAGTAGAAGCTTGAGGGGCGCTGAAATCACATATAGCACCACTCTCAAGGAACTAATAGCAATTATACATGCCCTTAAGAAATACAGGAGCTTCATACTGGGAGCACGGATAGTAGTCGTCACTGACCACAAAGCCTTGTCATTCATCTTCAAATGTCGATTGTTAAATACCACTCTATCCCGATGGATTTTATACATTCAAGAATATAATTTCGAGATACAATATTGCAAGGGCAAAGATAATATAGTAGCAGACGTGCTTAGCCGACACCCGTACGATGCACCGGCGGGAAGCCAATTCCCGGAAGAGGAGCCAGTGATAGCCATGATTCTAGCGAGCGAACCATCGGAGGAGCGAGCAGCTGGTCTGAAGAATTTGGAGTACCACCAAAGAAGAGACCCAAGGCTGAGGGAAATTATAGAGCGACTTGCGGAAAAACACGGGGAAGATGGTAGGCATCGCATGACACGGACGGGGTTAGTGAAGATCGGCGAGGATGGAGAAAAATATTGCATCCCCAGCAAGTTACTTCTGATATTAATAAACGGAGTGCACCTAATGTATGGTCACCTGGGCGCTGACAAATTACATCGTATGATTAGGGAGGATTTTGCGTACCCAAAGTTGTACCGAGAAACCAGAAAAGCGACGGCATCGTGCATGACGTGCCAGTTATTAAAGGTGTCAAATCAACCTGCTCACGCAGAAATGCAGAGTGTTAACCCACAAGGAAAAAACGACCTAATGTGCATAGACATAGTGGGAGCGCTACCTGCGGGACAATATGGATGCAAGTACATTCTGTCGACCATTGATGCTTTCACCAAATACGTGAAATTGTACCCACTCCGTAGGGCAACAACGAAGGCCATCATAAAGGTGATATTTGAACGACATCTACCACAGGTCGGAACATATAGACGGATTCTCAGCGATCGGGGAACGCAATTTACGAGTCAAGTATGGCTAGATCGTCTGAGGCAAGCCAATATCAAACCCATTTTATGCAGCATCAGACATCCACAAGGGAATATGGTGGAGAGGTATCACCGAACAGTAAAAACACTTCTACGGATTTTCTGCCAAACAGCGCATTCATCATGGGTGAGACACTTGGAAATTGTAGAGGCTTGCATGAATGATTCCCATAATACTACTACGGAAGTGACTCCGACTGAGGCACAGTTTAGGTACAAACCTGAGAGGATTTGGGAGAAATGGCTGGAAATAAAGCGGGGAACAGAGAGCGCAAATGCTGCGGACACACTAGAGAGGATCAAGGACAACATCTCCAAAAAGGCGAGACGAAGGATAGAAAGAGATCATAGGAAGCACGTAAGGAAGAGAATCGAGTACCAAGTAGGAGATAAGGTATTAATACGTACGTGCGGGATGTCCGACAAGGAGAGAGGAATATTCCATGACTTCCTCCCGATTTATGAAGGACCATACACGATCGTGGAGTTTAAAGGTCCAGCCACCTGCGCTGTGGAGAACCCACACACCGGGGAAATACGAGGGACATTCCACGTATCACATTTTAGGCCGTATTGCAGCACACTAAACACCAACACAGCATAAGAAAACAATGCGCCGCGCTGTATGTCACGAGTCACGCCAGGAAGTAAGTAATACGACGCGAAGCGGGCAACCGAAGGGGCGAGAGGTAATTATCCTTGATGAAGGGATAGAGAGAGAGCAGGCCACACACACACACAGTGTTACATTGTAAGCAGTGTTAACTGGAGGGAGCAATTAAGTAATTTTATATTTATGTGATACAATGTCAGGGTTATTTTGTGTATGTTTATGTGAGTGGTGTGATTCCCGAGGATAGAAACGAACGCTCGGAAAGAGAAACGGCGCTGCTTAAGGACACCAACCTGTGAAAGGGGGGCGTGACATATAAACAAAGTGCAACAAAGAGAGTGCGGGGTGTGAATGTGTGTGTGAAGCGGTGTGAGAGACAATCAGCTGTGGGAACAGTGTTTGTTTGATTATTTTCAACATGTTCTTGCGTTTGTTTATATTTAGGAATCTTCTAGTGATATTTTGGGTAACAACAGGTGTCGATTTTTGTGTATCCAGCTATAGAGCTGATGAGATGCCTGTCTTGCTGGTATTTAATTTTAAGTGTTCTAAAGTTGTTTTAAAAGTATGATTGAACGGAGAGGGAGTTAAAGGTCTGAAGGCGTTGGGGCTTAGGGCGAAAGCGTTAGATGTAAATAGAGACTTGTGTCATTTTAGTAGAAGGCTTTAAAAGAAATGTTTTTGGTGCCCAAGAAACTTTTCTTTTAATGGGGCTAGTGTAACCCTACGGGTTAAACGCCACGGGTTGGCAGCACCCGCGGCGCGAGTAACAATGGATCATTCGTCGAACGCCGGGAATTTGGCATTACGCACGGCGTAATAATGGGTGAGAAAGCGTAGATAAGGAGGGGGCAAGAATAAGAAAAACAGCGTCGGTAGTGACGGGACGGTGAGAAAACGAGCGTCAGTAGTCACGGGACCGGGAGAGAAACGGGAGTGAGAGTGAAAAAGGTACGAGAGGAGAACGTGAGAAAAGGGGCGCATAGAGGATGGAAAGATAAGGTGTTCGCGCCAGGAGAGCAGACTACACGGCGGACGCCGGAGAAAAGAGGGAGAACGGAGGGAAGAGCAGGGACGAAAAGTCACCGGGAGGAAATCCTGCGGGAAGGCGCACGCCAGACCAACGTCGCGGTCCAGCGGATCGCCGAGACCAGTAGCCACGATAAGTGGAAATATATAAACATTGAAATGGTTATTTAAAAAAAAAAGGAAAAACAGCCGACTGCAAAATTACATATATAAATTTAATTAAGATTATTAATAAGAATGACATTTCTATTAATTTGTAAATTGGGCCCAATCGAAACTAAAGAAATTGAATACAGAAATATTTGTGAATGAAAAATATAAATGTTTTCTTCGTTTAATTTCCTTAATTGAACGGTACAGTAAGGGTATTGATATATATATATATATATGCGTGTAATACATGTACCTGTGTAAGAGTGTGTGTGGAAGGAAACAAATGAGCTAGCCGGAAGACAAGTGAAAGGTAAGGTAACCGAAAGCTAAAGGGGTGAAGGTTACACAATGCATCTCCAGAAATGTCGTTTAAAACTATTACATTTATTTATTATGTTCGTTTTCCTGTTCTGGCATAAGATCCTATATCTTGACGACTTTACACGGAATATTTGCAAAAAGTTACCTAAAGACAAGTTTAAAGTGGCCCAATACAACAAGTTGAACCTGAGGAACCTACTTTCCCACACCAAGGACAAAATAGAAAATAAACAGAAAAGTGGAGTTTATGAACTAACGTGTGAATGTGAATCTGTGTACGTAGGGCAAACAGGCCGTAAATTTGAGGAAAGAGTGAAAGAACACGAAGCATGTGTAAAAAAACTAAATCAGCATCACTATTTGCACAACATTTATTAGAGAACAACCACTCCAGTGACTTTGAACTTGAAGTATTGCATGTAGAAAAGAAAGGGTACAAATTAGACGCATTGGATCAGTTAGAAATTTTAAATTGTGTAAGCAGAATATTGTCAGCGACTTTTTGTTCAACTCCCACTTACCCCTCCTAAATCTCGCATTTCCCCCTCCCAAACCTTCTATTCATCCTAACAACCCAGATAGGAAAAAACCCTCCCCTTTACTCCACACTCCACCTTCACAACCAAACATGTACAGGTATTATGGTTTGTTTTGTTGCATGACTAGGTACCCATTCCTCTACACTCCTTCTCCTCAGAAGAGTTCTCCCTCACGGGAGGTACTATATATGTACCACAATGTGCCTCCAAATTCTCATGTGCTTATGTATATCGATAATCAAGCCGTGTTAGCTTTCTTGAGGCGCGGCACTGGCCTTATGTTTACAAAATACTTGTATTGTAACCTTTTACTGAATATAATAAAGGATCCAACACATAGCGCGTCCTGGAGGTACGTCCCTACCGCGGTCAATCCCGCCGACCGTCAATCGCGGACCATACTCCCGTGACTTTTATGCCTAGGTCGGCCATATTGGTCGCTCCGAGGCATATAAGCGCGGATGTGCGAGACCGACACGGTTGAGTTGGAGTCTTCACCTGAAGATGACGTTATAGCACGTCGAAACCTGGGTCGTGAAAATAAATTATCTTTGTGGAACCACAAAGTTTAAGTTTTTCATTTATAAAATGAACAAGTTCCACCAAGTAATGCCTGACTCTACCAGATATATTCAAACAGTGCAAACTTCATTTATGGCAATATTATATGATGCATATAAATTGATACGCAATAGAAATTGATTACATTTTAAAAATTCTACTGATGAAGGCAGAGAGAGAATCGAATTGAATTCGTAATGAAACTCTTGGCGACCAAAAATGTTGGGAAGAACCTAAAAGTGGGACTTTCTGTTGTAAATAAAGGAAAACTTATAACAAAAGGGTTATTGCAAATCATAACCCGTACACAGCGCACTAATCAACGCGGGGCACCTTTGATCGCGCCTAAAAACTGCCTGAGGTTGGTTTGCCGATGAGGCCGCCGCACACTCACGCGAGGCTACCGCGTGTAGTAATTTTACGAGACAGGTATCGCAAGACGACTTTGCAATGCAACCCCGCGCTACTTGCCTCGCCAAGTGAGTAAGAGGATTTCAAAGCCTAGAACATTTATAAAAAAACATGGTTATAATAGTCTTCCCAGTCTGAGCGAGAACGGGTTGCCCGTTGAGACGTGCATAACCCGGTTCACTCTTGCTCTACTCCCAAGCGGTCGCGAGATCTGACTGGACAAAGATTTGCCTTGCATTTGAGACTGAGAGCGATGGAAACTCGCGAACCCTCGTCCGCTCTCGCCGAGAGCGAAGCATTCTCGTCGCTCCCGAGCAGAGTGTGCCATGGCAAGCACCGTTTGAATTATGGACTTGGAGAAAAACGAGTGGTAAGATAGAAACTCACTTCCCACAAGCATTAACGAGACGCTGCAACTTTATCAACTACCCCGTGTTATAAACGTGCATTCCACGAGGGCATTTTGCAGCATTTAGATATCTCATCGCTTAGGCGATGCACCGGGAGTGACGAGTCTCGTTCGCTCTCGCGACTGAACTACCGGGAATGAGAAGCCACGAGTCTCCCGTGACGGGAGGCAAGCGACAGGACCATTGCTTTCCTCTAGTCGGCAGTCGCTATCAACAAAATTGCTATCGGAGAATAACACATGAAGTTTTTAAGAGGATCCCTGTTGATTGGGGAGTTGGACGTAGTCCATCAAGTTGGATGACAGCAGAGGTATTATATTGGTTATGTTTTCGCCCCATTCCTTCAGAAACAGAAAAAAACGTTCCCTGAGATCCTCTTTGTTGGTGGACATCGCACTCACCTAACATACCAACTGAGTGAGCTCTGCTCTGAGTTGCACACAATATTGATATCACTTAATCGAAATGTGAAAAGAATCCAGCCACCACTTGTATTGCAACTTTCAGGCCACTTAAAATCAGTTGTAAAGCAGCAGTTCTGGAGTGGTGCAAAGCAAACAGATACAAAATATTTATAAAAGAAAGTTTTGCTCTAGTTTTGCAAGAAGCTGTGAAAGAATATGGCCTGGAACACTCCACTATGAGTGGAGTTCAAGCATATAGCCTGTATCAATGGAATCCAGATAACATTGATTTCACAAAATGTCTGGGGAAGATAATTACCAAACGCGAGCCTTTAGGGCCGTGTAACAACACACATTTCAACATTTCCTGGAAATTGTTGGAATTGACCTCATTAGAAATCTTAGGCCTAGAGATGGTATAAATGATGCAGAACTGGCCCTTAAGAGACTTATTGAAGCAATTAAAATGCCTTTGTCTCCCTCTGAATAGGTCATCCTCCAAAGCCTTCAGATGAGGCTAGTCCCAGTGAAATACGGACAGAAGTGAGACTACAAGTAGAGATAACAGATACACACACACTGACTGCGACTGTTACTTCAACACTGTTAATTATCGTAATTCAAATATTGACGAGGATCTGGAAATCAGGTCCAAAGAAATGGATACCTATCCACTGCAAGAAATTTTACAATGGCAAAGCACACCAATGAGGAAATTTAAGAGAAAAACAGAGTAATGCCTTTCTTTGTGACATGCAAATCCTGGAAAACTTTATTCCACGTAAAAGAAAACAAGAAATAGTTAAAAGAACTTGCTAAACCAGTAAGAATAAAAGAAAAGGGAGGAGGGGAAGCAGAATGATCCTAAAATGAAAATGCAAAGAGAGATAAAAAGTAGAAGGAAATATTTCTGCTGGTGACGTTAGTGACGCAGACAATGGTAAACGAGTTATGTGCTTTAAATGCACAAAAACCGTAGACCTGACTGATTTAATGTGCTCATTGTGCTACAAACTGTTTCATTATAAGTGTGTAACAGACATTCACCATGTACATACTCCTGAAAAGGACGATTCCTATATCTGCCACCTGTAATTTAAGTATGCCGATAGTTCGTCAGGCATGGACTCTGTTGTGAGTTAAATTGGCTAGAATATCCTCCGTAATGAACATTGGTTGAATAATGTGATTTTCAACATGTATGACAAATTTAAAATTTTGTGCAACAATTTCCATATTAACATTAAGGGTAATAAGTTCTGGAGGGTGCCAATGACTGTCTCATCCTGATGCCGACCACTCTACGTTGAGGTGCCAATAACTGTAAATTTTGTTATTTTATATTTAAAAATTTGTAAAAAATAAAGTAAAAGGAAAGGGTATTCGTGTGTTAAAACATTAATATTACACATCTGTCCTTATTCAGAATCCAAGAACGTAAATGCTTCCAATGCCAAAATGTGAGTTTCAGGGGCAAAAGGGCAGAAGTTGGTGCCTTAACATTGCCAACTACTATACACTTTACCCTACCACCCTCAAGTGATTTCCACTAAGGCCCATCAACCACCCTCAGCACCCCACCACTGCCGCTTGGCAGAAAAGCACTTACAGGGAGTGATAACGGGAACTGAAAAAAAAACAGAACCCGACGAGGAAGGGTGTTATCTGTAGAAGATAAAGAAACTCTAGGGGAAAACAAGTGAGAAAAGAAGCAAGATATATTTGCAAAATATGTGATGTTCCTTTGAGTGTAACTTCTTCTTTTCAAACATACCATACAAAGATATATAAATGTATATTAAGTTTTATTTTGATTTTAGTTTATTGTTAGTTTTTACTTCAAAAGCTTGCCAATAGGTTTCTGAAAGTCACTTTTTTCTATAATAATTTATAACATTCATTAAGCAAAAAATAAAATTATTTTCTTCAGTTTTCACTGAGAATTTTCAATTATTTAACCTACTACTTCTGCATATTTTTGGTTCTTTTCATCATTCATGTTGTCATATTTTGGATGGTTTCATTCAACACTTTTGGATCAAAATGTATGAAGTTCGTACAGAAGAGTATAGATATAACATATTTGCCAGGGTAAAGGCAGTTCCAGAAGAACATAATAATGGTGGTATGCAACCCGCAAAAATGTCATTGCTATCACCTCGGAGAGATAGGATGAGCAAAGGGGAAGGAAGAAGTAAAGATAGCCATTCCTACAAAGTGGGAATTCCAAGAAGTTTTTTAATCGGATTTTATGGAACTAACAAACACAAATACATGTGTTTACGCAGAAGATGCACATAATTATGTCTAAGAATAAAATACATAAAATATGCTTATTGCATACATTAAATGTAAAATTTGGGCAAAATATTCATTCAAAAATAAAAAATTTAGAGTTGAAAAGCATCTCGCATGTAAAAAATTATCATTTTCTGCAATGTTTAAATTTGAAAAAAAAAATTATTTGAAGAAAATGTAATTAAAATATTTGACATTTTTGGAAGAGAATTCACAAAATAATTCATCAGGGAAGGGGCTACGATGCTTATTACTGTCGCATTCTAAATGGTAACTGAAAAATGTTTTTGGCACAATGCTGTAAAAGTGCACATTTTTAACATTTATTCAATGAAATATTGACTATAACATACACATTGAATAACGTTTTTTGTCTCATAGATCCTTGAAAATCTTGACAACTCATCTTTGTCATAAATTGAATTCACTTCAACTTTTGTATTTTTTCAGAATATGTGAGTTTTCAGTTTGTCGTAGATAGTGAGCAATTAGCATTTTTTCATCACTTTTGCTGAGTTCCTGGTATATCTTTTATCTTTGAGAGCTGTTATATTAAAACAGAAGAAGTCACAATGACACAAGACTCAGCCACATATATGGAAATGGAGACTGCTCATGGTGCACTGGTGCATGTCTTGGTGGCAAGTATGGTAGCTTAGAATTAAATGGAATGGATAATGCACCAAAGGAAAGGTTTTACCAATCAGAATGGCAAGCATTTAAACTAACGCTCAGGTATTTCAGGAAAATATCCCTTACAATTTTCTTCTTGAGAAAATCCCTGATACCTGTAACCTTAGATACGTCATCTGTGGTGATTGGGAGATATAAAAAGGTATACTAACTCTATGGATATATTTTGGAACTATAACTAATCATAATAAAAAACAATTTAAGATGGGTTATTATATAGAGATAGGGGAAAAATTCATATCAGATGCTTAAAATAGAACACTCACATGATCATCCATCTCAAGTGGAGTGGACTCAACATTGGAAACACTGTCGTTCATAGATTCACTCTCATAAGGGTTTTCTTCACTTCTGTTATTCTCTGCTTTTGACAATGATTCACTTGAGGTAAGCTCTTCTGTCACCTTAGCCTGGAAAACAGAATGCATCACTAACTAAGCCCAAAAGAACATGATCATGTGCCATTCCTCATTTTTAAAATGCAATATGTATTTTTAATATCCACTTGGGCTGATCTCAATTTTGTGATCAAACTAATAAGTTTCATAAGATGGATTTAGTAGTAGGATATTGCCATGGTGTCATATTGTACTTTCAAAACACACTTAAAATATTTTTCATTACAGTTTTCATGTGCATGGCAAGTTACTGCTAGTTTAATCGGATATTAAGGAGAATTTTTCACAAAGTTATAGTACTTACAGTTTAAAGGCCTTTTCGGAACCTTGAAAGGAAATTTCAACAAAACCTCCAAAGTCAGTATTTCAGAAAGAATAACTACAAAAACAAATGAAAATCGACTTGCCATCCACTTTTTTCAACTAATACATAGGCTATAAAAATGAATAAGGTATCATCAAAGAGGATTTATTCATAAATCTCAGGCATAACATGCTCAGTTTACGTAAAAAACACATTGTTGTGAACATTCACGTTCACCGTTGCTGAGTGGTAGCAACGTTTGTAAGCAAATTTTTAAATTTCTACTAATTGTCAAAAGTAGAAATAGTTATCTATCAATAATGCACCTCTTCACACTTCACTGCTTGTTCATAAAATGTATGGCAAAAAAACAACACTGTCATGATGCCTCACCCTACGCATTTCTCGGACATGACCCTATGCCACCTCATCCTATTCTTTAGCATTAAAAAAACCTTAGAAGACGAGGTTTGGCCAAAATTTAAGAGATAACGAGAGAATTAACGAAGGAGCTAAAGGACACACCATTAAAATTGCATTTCAAAACCACTTTGAAGGTTGCAAAAAGTGCTTACACAAAATATAAAAAGTACATTTGATGGCGACAACTTTAAAGGAGCCAAATTTTAATTGTCATAGAAATAAAGATTTGTAGATAGATGAAAATTCCACTAATTTTTAATCAAAATTCATATATTGATAAATATAGCCAGGATTAGGTCCAAGAGTTCAGAATAAAGATTGAAACCCTTTTACCCCTAAGACACTGAACCGGTTATTTCTATGCTACTTCATAACAGGTGATCTAATGAACAGATATTAATAATGATTTGCATCTTTGTACATATAAGAACAGGAAAGGTCACATGATATATGCAAGAGGTCCCATTAGGTGTCTCAAGAACATTGCTCAACAAGAATTGCACACTGCTGGAGATATATGCTTAAGACCTCTAACTCCATAATCAAGACCTCAGCTAAATATAAAGGAGTGAGCCTGAGCTTTGACTTTCACACCTTACTAGTGATTTCTTTGTTTACTCATAACATAATAACTACAGAATTGATATTCTAGAAATTTTCACTTCTGTGTACGTGATAGTGTGTGAAAGGACTTTGGGTACACACAAAAGGCCCAAAGGGAGTGCTCAGGCTATTTGACAATGTTGCTCAACTTGGATTTAGCATAATATCAGAGAATCATCTGCAATGGTAGGTTAGAGGAGATCATATTTAAATTAGCACTCTGATAGTCACATGGGCTCAAAACTGGTAAATTTCTGTGTTATGTTCTAATGGATATGCCCAATATATAACAATCTAGAAATTTTGCATGTAGGTTGATGAACGCACTGGGAAAGAAACAACAAGATGGACCCAGAGCTGTAAGGGCAGCAAAGTGGACCCTTATGTGGTCTAAAATATTATTGAACTAGGAACTCCCACACTGGTGGTGGTTTCTGCATTAAATATTTGCAGGAACTGAAAAGAGTTCAGTCATAAAAGTGAGGCCCTGACATTCTAGGCCACAAAGCTGCATGCTCCACCATAAATTATGTCATCACGAGTAAACTAGTGAGCTGACTATCATGAAACTGTGAACCAAAGCTATTACAACGAGACAGTACATGGGATACATTAACTTGGTCTTTTGGTCACATGGAGCAAGAAATGGCTTAACTGAAATTGCCCAATTTTGCATGAGATGACTTTTGAACAGCTTTGGTGACTTATTTTGTAAATATTTGAATGGATGGAAATATCAAGGAGTACTGATATTATGGTGAAAGCCTTATTGACCATGGGGTCCAGAAGTTGATAATCTTTTAACCTACGATTTAAGTTTCTTTGAGTAACTGCAACAAAATCTTTATTGGAGAACACCAAACAAGACTCATTTTCCAATCGTGCAATGTAATGTTTTTTAGGTTCGTAACTACTCCCAGGACCAACATTTGTATGGTAAAGTGGTTTGACAATATTTCTGATCACTAACTGACTCTAAGGGAGATATTACCATAAAACTGTTGCATAATATATAAGACTCAAGCCTTTATATGTAAGTAGGGTCCAGCACCTGGAATATGAACACCTGACAGCCCCTCCGGACCTTATAAAAGTGGTCTGTTAGCATGGTTGAATATGATCGGCCCTTAAAGTGTCCACGACTGACACTGAACTCACACCAAGGGCATTTATATGCTGAACTCTTAGTGCTTAAAGAGTACACGTCATTATTTTCAAATCTTTCTTAGTCTACTGTGTTACAGGTTGGTTCTCACGCTTATAACAAAGAATTGCAAGGTCTCAAAGTGGAAAACAACCTCTTAATACAAACTTAAAACAATAAATGAGCTAAAATGGCACATCAAGCGTCGTTATCCTAATGCAATATAATGTCCTAAATGTTACTCTCTTCAAATCGTAAAGCCTCTGGGTTAAAAGTTTGCTAAAGGATGTAAATCAAAGTAGATCTCTGAGGAAACCTTTTAATATCAACATATAGTGACAATCAAGGGGAATTTGGGTGTCAAAAGATGAAGGAGTGTTGGACAGAACTAAGCACTGCCTGGCTGAGTCTCATGTTTTGTAATATCCTGTGAACAATATTTTTTGCTAAATTTGTGTATGTTTCCATCCAAGACAATGTAGCAGACATGTTCACTGAGACCATGTCAGACCCTTTAACTCATAAGTCTTGTTTATGCTTAGGACCTTAATAAGTTCATCCTTTTTCATTTGGTTTATTATATTATTCCTGTTGTGAAGTTGGGGCATGAGAGTTTAAATTGTAAAAAATGTTTCAAAACAATTGGAGCGTTTTGGAATGTGTAACTCTCATACATGTGTCATTCTCATAGATTCACCTGCTCTACATATGCATCATTTCCATGCATGAATTAGGTTTCAATTTTCATTTTTAAGGGCACAAACGAGGCTAGAATTTTAGCACCGAAATGATGCACTGAAAACGTACTGTTGCCATGTTGTGACGTCACAGCTCTGTTGGTGTTCGCAGCTACGTTGGTGTGCAGGTGTTGCATGTATCAACCTAAATTGGCACGTCTTCCGTGTAAGATTTATGTATGGTTCACCAACCAATGAACTATAAATTCCTCCATGCAATGATGCATTGACATTTGCGCCACATCAGGTTTTCACTTATCTCCCAAAGAACGAAAAAAGAAGGAAAGCATGATTAAAAGCTGTCCGCCGAGATGAACGCTATGGAAAAATCAGTTGAAATACTATTTCTTTTGTTTGTGAAGACCATTTCAATTCTCATTAAGACTAAGCTATGCTACTGTGTGGTTTGCACGTGATGACAAGATTTTTTCTCTTAGCTGAATGAAATAACTGTGAGCCGCTTACACAAGAAAAACCTCTGATATTAATATTGTTTGGAGATTCTGAAAGTCATCATATGCCATTAAGTGTGACTTTCACTGATAATACAGCCATTCAGAAATATTCAGAACACAATAATAATGATGTTTTGTCATCATAAGTACTTTTTAAACATTAGCAAAAATTTAAGAAAATGAGGCATCCCTAACAGAACAGCTACATAGCGTTACCCAGCCTTTAGGTAGCATAGGTAGCAGTAGGGACTGGTTATACCACGTAGCATGGATGCATGGATTCTATGTAACATCAAGGCATTTGAAAAACTTAATCCAAATTTTTAACCTTGATCTTGAATTAAATGAGTGCAATTGAGAGAAGGGAATGCATCGGTAAGTCAGAGAATGAATTTGAAGAGGAAATATGAAACATTTCAACACCTTAGATGGTATATGTAACATTGACGTTGCCGCTACATAGCTTTGCTGCATGGAAATTGTGATCACCTCATTTCTAGCAATCTCATATGAAACATGGGAAGAAAAATAAAATTCCAACTATATTGGATGACTCAGGCGTAAAATGGTGCGCAAGGATTCAAGTCAAATTCAAAATGCTATTCATTGCAAGGGGTTGGTTGAGGTGTTATTGACGACTAGAGTCACGGATATGTGTAATATTCTTTTTAAAAATTGTGGCTCCAGCCTTTACTTATAACATTATAATCAGACATGAATACCTCTTTATGATACACCATGGAGCTATTATAGCACGTGTTCCTGGCAAAACCTATATTATTACTAAAACGTTTTAAGGGATTCAAAACCCATGTTGGAAACGCGGACAACTCAGTGTTTTGAAAATTGTGGGGAATAACAACCTGACCTCAAGAGGCTCTGCACGCACTACGCCCAACAAATGAAAAATGATATTTTCCTTGTTTACGTGATAACACATCCTGCTTCAGTAGACAAAATATTCATGAAACATATTGGTTGTATTCCCTGGTGCAACTTTTTAAAAGCTATAGTCAATTTTGCTGTTACTGTGACTGTAGGTTGGAAGTGCATTTCTTTTATTCTGAAGGGCCCTTCACATTTCATGTTGGATGAGAGATGCCAATGGAAGACAATGCCCGCCATGCTTTACGGGTTCAAGGTAAGTTTTTACTGATTTCCTTAATATCGGTTATTACTAACTCATAATCGTTATTTAAGAAACTGTACCCTATTTGATAAATTTTCTTTCAAATTTAATGTTATTCCTAGCCTATTCTGTCCAAATATTTTAATTTAATTTAGTGGTAAATTACTTTTCAATTCATTTTCATTTTCCATTCATCAATCATGTGTTTGGGTGTACCTCTGCCGATTTGAGGAATTCCTTTCTAAGGAATTGTCTTCAAAGAAAATAAAATTAATAAATGTCTTCAGAAGAACTTTTTAAATGGTTAATGAGAGTCCTAAAAAGAAGTGTTTAATTCAGGTAAATGAATTATAAGACAGAGTAAAACGATCAGTGTCCTTTAAGAACATGTCGCTTATATTACATAAGCTAACAACATACATGTCTGCATTTTTGTATACTCTATGCTTCTTGCTTGTGGGCTGTGCGTGCTGCGTCAATGAAACACTTTTCTCTTCAGGTGAGTTATTTTCTTACTCAAAATTATTATTGCTGCAATTACATGATTTGTTGGTTTCACAAATTTTGGTGAAGGAAACTTTTTTCTCTAAATGTATGTATATTCATTACAGAAATGCATGTACTGCAATTTTAGTGGTTAATTTGTATATGCCTTTATAACTGGCATGCCTTCATCGCAACATTTGCAGTGGTCACTTCAACATAAACAGAGGTAATGTTATCTGTAAGCTCTTATCGGTATCATCATGCCATCGCTGCAAATAAGTAATTGGTGCTGGGTATTTGGTGACCCGTAAATACCAAAATTAGAGATATCACCAGCATATGGAAAATTGTCTGATTTCTGGATTGCCTTATTAATCTATCTTTTTTGGTAAACAAAGTTAGATGGCGGTATGAGTAAGGTAAATTATCTAATTGCTCTTTCTTGTAAGTAATGTGATACTTGTTACATTAGCTATTTCACTTACTTTTCAGCAGAAAAACTAGCACTAGTCATGTTTTGTGAGAAAGAAGAGTTGTGGCAGTGGCAGAAAGTTATAAATGTAATTTTTGGTGAGCACTTTTCTAACAACAGGATTAGCTCCAGAACTATTATTATGGAAACTGGACATTAATTTTTCTGTTGCTCATGCTGTTACTGTCTTCTTTAATGCAATTGATTTATTGACTTGTAGATATTATGAAGTAGAAGAAGGTGAATGGCCTCGATATTGAACTGATGCAGTAAAGAAGAGCATTGGGGAATGGTTTCAGCTGGCATGGCTGAGATTGAGTGGTGGGAAGCCCATAAAGATCTTTGAAATGGAATAATTTACATTGTACATAATATGTTAATAAATCCTTTAGTTTTTGTTGCAGTCAATGTATTGTTTCCACAATCCTTGTATATCGGTGTCATAGTAATGGCAGGGCTTGGTGGAGAGAAATGGTTACGTGGAAATTCAAACAGAAACACAGGGTTCGTACGTATTTTAGTTCTGTTATAACAAGTTATTTAATTTACATTTATAGTCGAGAAATAGTGCAGTACTTCATACGCTTTTTATATTATATTTATAAATTCGTAAAAAATTACCTTGCTTGTCAAAGAACAAGGTCACAAGAAGAACATTTTCAATGAAGGACAAAATAGAAATTAAATAATAAGTTTATTCTCATGTTGGCACCTCCATTGATCTGGCAATTTACTCTTAATTTCCCAGAGTCTATTGAAAAAATTTCAAAAAAGGGGTCTTACTGTAACTACAAAATAGGATAAAAAAATATTACGTAAATAAACATTTGCTTACCTCAGATTCATTCTTATCCGATAAGTCCCCCTTGCCATCATCACTACTGTCAGAGGTTTCACCGTCATCCTGATTGTCGAGAACACACTCTTCCTTTTTGACAGTGTCCTGCAACATTAGGCATTTTTCCTTGGGGGTTAAAATTATAGGAAAATGTGCAGGTCAACATTACAACAAGAGTACTTAGAGACAAATGCAAGATACGAAAAGTCGATCACTCCTACACGTTCTATGCATTTTGAATGTCACATTAAAAGGATCTCGTACAACTTAATGCACAATTTTTCCTTTCACTTTTTCTAACTAAATTTCCATGGACATCCTCCCTAAGTTGAAATGAAGAGTACCGGCATCCCTCTTTAACACAAATTTGTTCTACACAACTTTCTCCATAACACAATTAAATTTTCCATAAAACACAACTGCTGGATTTCACTTTTAAGCTTAGGTGAGCTCCAATTACCACTTCCTCTTAGTTTCTAGTACTTGAAAACCAGCATTAATTATAAAACGCCACCAACTTTTCTTATCCGCAATCGCGGAGAAATGGAAGCAATCATTACAAATCCTAGAAACAAAATTCTCTGGAATAGTTACATTATTACATAAAAACCAACTCTGTAACATTCCTTACTCATTAATAATATGCTGACCTGAGTTTTACTCCCATCTGACAGGTCCCCATCGCCCTCGTCACTACTGCCAGAGGTATCACTGTCATCCTGGATGTTGACATCACTCATCTCCTCTTTGACTGTGTCCTGCAATGTTAGGCATTCATCCTTTGGGTTAAAATCATTTTGAATTGCACACCACTACATTAAAACCAGAGTAATCAGGGACAAAAATAAGATTTAAATTAAAAATTTGATAACACCAACATGGAATGTGTGTTAACGCTTCCATGATTTGATAAAATTTAAGGTGAAATTATTCTGAGTTACCCTATGCATATGAGCAATGTGCTGGGACTACATCTTCACCAGTGTTGCAGTCGTGTACTTCAGGTTAGTGAAGTGAAAGTGCACAATTTGTCTGATCTATAAACATCATCCGTTGGAGTTGTCTGTTGTGACTGGTCATTCTAAATTTAGTTTGTTTTTCCAAAACCAAAAGTATTCCCATGCGTTGGACAGCAAGTAACTGTCTTCTCAGTTAAAGCTTTGTATTATGAATCTTACTGATTGCAATTGCTTCCCTCATAAATCGAGAGAAGTAGTGTTTTTCTTATACGATTAACTTCTCCATTCCAAAGTTGACATTGTGTGTGTAGACCCCATCCACATGTGCTCTGCAATGGCTGAGATGTGTAGTTGTCTCTTCCTTGTTGCCCTTTTGTGTTCTTACAAGCAGCATTTCAAGGCCCTTGGTGTCTGTAGAACGTAGGAACTCCCACAGCTGCAATAACCTCCATACTCTTTGAATTTCCTTTGCCACCCGGTACTTGAGTTTGGTTGAGAAGTTATCAGAATTCAAAATTAAATTAAACCTGGTAACTATGTTGTATTTGGTGAGTGGTTGAGACATGTATGACAATGAACAATCACAATGGTCCCCAATGGATGATGTTTATGAAAAGCCAAAAACTGAATCCAAATTTCACTTCAATAGCCAGAAGAAGCCAACTACAACATCGATGAAACTGAAGTCCCAGTACAATGGACCTACACTGGAAGAAACCTCGAAGAACTGCATAGTAATAACACTCCTACATTGTACATGTATTTTAGAATTTTATGCTGAAAAGATTACATTTAGGATGTCCACTGGTTTCTCTCAACTCAAGAGAATTCAATGAAACGTGCTGGAAGTATTATTGATATTGTTCTAAAGCATACTGAATTATTTCAGAATTATTTGCCTCAGATTTCTGAAGATACATAATCAAGAAGTTAGAATGATATAACATGGAATCCTATGGAAACGAAAGGTACGACTAGCTTTAATCATGAAGAACCTTTTCTAGTTTAAAAAACAATGTACATCAAATGAATATTAATTTCTGTGTGGAGGGCATTAAAAATTTTAGTTTTCCATTGCTAGAAAAAAGTTCTTTTTGATTAATAAAGCTAGTCGTACCACACCTTGCTATCCCATATGAACCCATGTAATTTCATGCCCTCTCCTAGGTCAGCCATCTCATGAGATCTACAGCATATAATTCTGAAATTTTTTTGGAAACTTTAAAACCACATTAGTAATACTTTCAGCAATTGTTTCATCGAATTCTCCTGTCTTGAGTGAAACCACCGAACCTCCATTAATCCCAGGAAGCAATTTTACCTTTCTCTTCTTTGCACTGAATTTCAACGTACATCCTTTCTGAGTTAAAAGAATGACTATGTATCATGCTCCATCTTTGTAAGAGCTCCATTTCCTCAACACTGGATTGGGAAAAAGCTCTTTTGCATTTTCCATTGTTAAAATGCAGTATTTTAATGAAGTAAAGCCTACAACATAAATTATCTTGTAGTATTTGGAGGAAAAACATTAATTAGTGTTGGCTTGATTCCAAAATTTATGGAATATGAATAACTTTTTTATAATGAATCCCAATTCTACTTTCGCAACATTATGATTTTCGGTTCCTTTTCATTGCTAATATATTGAACAAATAAAACATACCATAATCCATTTTTTTTCCTTGTGAAACTATGTACACATAAGTACAAGATACTCAGGTTTGATGTAGTGGAAGTTCATCACTATGAAATAAACAGAATCGTACATTTCCATAAATTTTAATTCATTCAGAAGAACATATTTTAACTCACTGAGTCATTATCAGGTATGTACATGTCCCCTTGTACCAGATAATGTTCCAATCTTGTACCCGAGGACAACTCAGTGTGTTGAAATGCATTGTGCAGCATACTTTAAATTTCGAGGAAAAAAGTGATTCTGTTTTACTTTATAACCCACGAGTGACTCTAGATTTTCATTGTATACAAATATAATAATTTATTTTTAAAGAAAAAATAGCATTGAGTAGTAATTTATTTCACAATGACATTCATATATTCATTATTTAACACGTTCACTGCCGCTTTGGTCATAATGACCGAAACATGTACTTTATCATCACGCCGCTTTGGTCATTATGACTGAAGAATGAGTCAGTTATTTGGCCTCTTAAAGCACGCTATTGGTCACAGCTACTTCGGTGCCGCCGCGTGCATAGTCGAATGCACATGAAAACTTTCGGATTTTTTTGAGAAAGGAAAAAGAAAAACACTTTGGCGCAGTGGGTGAATTCGTCAAAAAAAGGTGGCAGGGAACGTGTTAATAATGATAAAGAAAGCTAAGTGAACACAAGTTACCACTTAATTGCTGCTAATGAAATGGAGGTCAGGCTCTTGTCTAATTCTTTAATTATTAATCAAACTGCTGGGAGTACTGAAGTCTCTTTCTGTAAATACAAATGCTAGAGCAGTTGAAATGTGTTTTCCCAGAAGGCATTTAAAAAACCTTTCATTGTATTTTTTTGTTCATAAACAAAAAGGATGAATGCAATGGTGGTGTGAAGATGGAACTATGGATAATACAAAATAGAAAGAATTTCGACCAGACATTGAGCCATTTAATGTACAAGTAGAGTACATCAGATTTTTTGCACACATCAAGTTAATAGTGCAGGAGCATTCTTTAACCAATGTTCGGTTTCGTGTACGAGAGCTGTCACTCTACCATACATGGATATTTCACTAGAATGCAGCACTTAAGGTTTACTTGTACATTAAAAAAATACCACATGCTGCACGTTGGTATTTTATAGTGATAACAATTACAAAGATAATAAAGGAAACATACAGAAACTCATTAAAACCACCTCCCAATTCGTTAGAATTCAAGGACTCAAGGATAGCCAGAAAGGCGAGGTGTCACTGTGTCTCCTCAAGGATGTACGAGTTTGGATGCCCTGGTGCATAGTGCTGCCATCAATGAGTTAAATATATCAAAGAGGAAAATTAAATAATACAAAGCAACTGAATTACATTTTAGTTGCGTTAAATTGTTTATGAGTTTTTACAACAGCAATAATTTTCTTTTGCAAATATTATGTATTGTTTATTTACTCATTCCATTATTGTCACCTCCACTCTAACACCATAGTATGGGCATCTATTTCTGAGTTAAAGTTGCAACATTTGTTAAATTCACTGGTATATATGTACACTTTCTCTGTGTATGTATTTAAAATGTCTTAGAAACAAATATAAGACCTGGCATATATACCTATGTAAAAAAGAACCCTAACATGATATGTAAACACAACACTCTTTTAAAAACAAGGGTACAGGATGAAATCTGTTGAGACAAATTACTACTGCCATGCTTTCCCAGAGAATATTTAATTACAAGGAAATTAACTGTAATAATTATATTTTTCTTAAGTTAGTACATTAATCTGTAGCTACATTTCTGAGGGAATGGTTCATATCCTTAAAACTTTGCATTCACTAACCACAAATCCATCGTTCATCTGGAATGTCAAGAATTCAATCTTCGATTCAATGCATATTTTCTTGAAGAATTTGAAGTCTATAAGTTTTCTCATACAATACCCACATATTCTATGGGGTAGTCCATCTCCTTTCAATGCCTGAAACATTTATAAAAAAATATTAATGAGTCACATTAGAAGTAACGAGAGTAGATTTCACAAAATGTGATATTTTTAATACCTCATATTTTATGTAATTACACTCAAATCATCACATTTAAACGTTTTATTTTCCCAAAAAGTCAATGCAGGCTCATAACGGCACAATCTTCACTACCTGAATATCAACCAGTTCCTTTATGATTTCCCAGACCAACAAGCCATTCGTTCCTCTTGGGTCAAATATATCAACATTCCAGTCACCAGACTTCAAACAAAGTCGACACATCCTCAAGATATCGTCTTCCTGCTTTTTGCGGCCTTCATGCAATGCAGCCTAAATTTTATGTAATAATACATCATTATAAATTAGATAAGATTATTCAATTCCAGAAATAAAAGTAATTGGCAAAATCATTACAAACTAACCAAGTTAATACATTCGGCCGACTTTATATTCTTTGAAGAAGAAGAAATGTAAGAAACATACCTGTGTTAGATTGTTATAGAAAGAAAAGTGTTAGAGGATGACTTATATTGAAGGAGTGTATTCGGAGGACGTGCTTCTTGAGGTTACCGTTGGAGCTTATTGGAGCTACGGAAGTAGCTTCATGACATTTACAGAGTACGGTTGGGAGCCTAATAAGCTACCCATAGCTATCATATTTGAGAATACCAATGCTAGCAAGCAGCTTAATGAAGCACCTTTTTCCCAGAGGGCTCTGATACTTTGAGATAGAGAATAGGCTCCCAATTGGGACATAAATATTGACAATCAGATGTTTATTTCACTTTAAACTGGATTTACCTGAGGATAAAATGTTCTGATTCAGGGTATTTGACATTCTATATTTATAATATTCAATTAATTGACCATACTAGAAAAAACATTGTAAACATATAGAGTGTTCCTTGTTAATGTAAATTGCAGTTATTTAAACAATTGCGAGGTGCTTAACTTGAAGCATAATTTTATCTTCATATAATTCTATCATCCTGGATTTTTCTGTCACCTTTCTTTGTTATTTTAGTATGCAGTGCAGTCATGTCATTTTTCTGTCAAGTTTGAATGATTGTTTGAAACAAAATTTTGTAAAATTGGTTTCACCTGTGAATAAAAATTATTATTATTATTGTATAAGACAGAGTTATGTTTTTTTCTGCAAGTCATTCTCGGAAGAATGCCATCTGAAAATACACATAAATTTGGTACTCACATATGACATATCCATAATCGATTTTATGATAAAAATAAATACTCAAACACCTAACGCTTGTTCAAGATGCATATCTCTCTCGCAGCTAACGAGCAAAGCGCATTCACTAGGGTATTTATCTTTGCAAGTGGATATTATTGCAAATAATCGATTATATACTTATTAGAGCACCTTTGATATTTTAATGAAAAGTATAATATAATAGGTAAAACCTAATTTTCTTACTTTTTTGAACTTTACTACAAGTAAGCATTGATATTAAGAAATGATGAATGGGCAACCTGCAGACGAGTTGCAAAGTGCACTTCTTTATTCATACTCTTACAAAAACTACAAATTGGCATTTTACATTTGGTTTTGTACTCAAACTTGAAAAATCCACACTTCCGAATGCAACAAACACAAAACCGGCAAACAAGTTGTAACATGTATTTCTTTTTTCTCATTTGTGCCTCTCGCAAAAACATATAATTGACATTTATTGATTTCTCTATATTTTTCATGACAATTTAACTATTTGCCAACATGACACCTGCGCAAACAAAATTATGAGCAACTCTCGGTCTTCTCAGTACTTATATTAAATGCAGCATTAGTTAATTGAGTTTTAAAACACCTAAAGTCCAGTCCTGAAAGGAGCTGCTTTGTATATATCAATCAGTTCCAAATGAAAATGTATAACTTTATAATTATATGTATTTGTTTTTCACACTAAAGGTTACGTCAGCAAAATGAGATGGAAATAATAATCTTGCCGAAAACGCTTTTCTAGAGATAATCTTGTTCCAAGATCAGTTGAGACAAAGGAGGAAATCAGCATGCAGACAAATAGTAAAAAAGAAAAACTATTGAAAGCAGAAATATTTCATAAAGCAACTAACTTCAAACAAGTACTCAAAGGCTCAGTCAATCTTAAGAGTAACTTCCACTCCCAAATCAATCACATATTTGCACGGTATCGAGCTGAGAGGCTTTTAGTGAAACTTGACTGAAAGCGGAGAGCGATTTGTACTCCTCACAAACTAAACAAGAATTTGACCAGAACAACATTTAATGTTTTGTGTCATACTCAAACTTAATGATTCCATACTATCAAAAAAATCCATGTTAAAAAAAGTTCTGTATGAAAATTGTCATTTTCGTAGATCAAAAATTTCAAGTGGTGCTAACTCCCACTCCTAGGTAATATTTCTCATAGAATATCAAACCTTAACTCCCTCAAAGCGGCATTTTGCACTTCCCTAACCACATCTAAACTTTAAGTCAAAAGCAATGTCAGACAACATAGACTCCTTAACTGGTATTTACAACTTTAAATGCAATATCACACACATCAAAGAACATGCCAGAAATTAAAGAAATGTGGATTAAACCTCACCTTTAGCTCAACACCATCTTGTAAACAATCACATAAGCAATAATTTGCTCATTAGTTTTTCATACACTAATGATAAGTTGTCAAGTAGTTTAATTGTTGTATATTATATAGAGGAATCCAATACTATCGATTTGTAGTTCTTGCATTCGGCACGAAAGAGAAAAAAGAGACATATTTTACAAGTTGATAGTCAGTTTTGCATTCAGAAGTACAGAATTAACAAGTTTTTCAGAACGAAACTAAACATAAAATGTCAATTTGTTGTTCTCGTAGGAGAGTGAAAAAAGAGATGCTCGTCTCAACTCGTCTGCAGGCAGCACAGTCATCCTCTGTTAATGTCAATGCTTACTGGAACTCAAGTTTAAAGAAGGTAAGCAAAAGGTTTTGTTTATTATAAATACCTTTCGCTGAAGTATCTACCAATTGCATCTCATTTAATAATAGTAAATTTGCAATTCAACCCATTTGCAAAGATAAACACATGAAGTGACCACGCTTTGCACGAATATTGTGAGAGAGATATCCATCTTGAATAACCATGTGCCATCAAAATAATTATTCATATTATAAAATCGATTATTGGTACGTCATATGTGAGAATCCAATCTACATGTATTTACATCAAGGCACTGTTACGAGAATTTTGTGCAGAAAAATCATTACTCAGTCCTATATAATAATAATTATGATTTTTACAATTGGATGAAACAAATTCTACAAAAAATGTTCCAAAAAAGCACTTCCAAATGACAGAAAATGACCATTGAAATTCATTGCACTGCATGCTTGAAAAAAAAAAACAAAAAAGAGATGGCAGAGAAAAATCTAGGATTATATAACATATAATTTAAATGTGACCATAAAATTTTGATTCAAGTTAAACACTAACCAATTAATTAAATAAAAACAATTTACATTAAACAAGAAACAATTTACATGTTTACAATACTATTTCTTTGTAGTTTGGTTAAATAGCGTAAATCCGTTGACTATCTCAGTTCAATTTATATACAATTGTTATGATGAAGCATCGATAAATTCTGTATTATTAGAAACAAATATAATCAACACTAATCCTTATTAACTTTTTATTTTGTTATATTTGTGTCTTACTGTGATCACGAGTTTACATTACTGCAAAGAATTTCTTTTTCAAAATATTATTCATTGTTTATTTACTCATGTTATTCTTGTCAACTCCACTCTACCGCCGTAGATTGGACATCTGTTCTGAGTTAACGCTCGAAATTTTTTAAATTTAACTGGTACCTATGTAAACTTGCTAAGTGTGTAAAATTAAAATGTCTTAACAAACAAACCAAACACTTAGGATTAATTCCAATGCAAAAAAAAACAACCTTAGTAATCCTTTTTAAGAACAGGGGAATATTTAATTACCGAGTAATTAACTGTAATAATTGCATTATTCTTAAATTAGCCAGTTAATCTGTGGATACAACTCTTAAAAAAATGTTCAAATAGTCATAGCTTTGCATTCACTCACCACAATTCCATCGTTCATCTGGAGCTTCAAGAATTCAATCTTCGATTCAACGCACATTTTCTTGAAATATTTGAAGTCTGTCAGTTTTCTCATAGAGTCCCCACAAATGGTATGCGGTAGCCTATCACCTTTAAATGCCTGGAGCATGAATTGAAAAATGAGTCACAATATAAGTAACGAGAGTCTATTTTACAAAAAGTGACTTTTTGAAATCTCATTAGATGTATATACACTCCAATCATCGCATTTCAACGCTTTGTTTTCCCGAAAAGTAAATGCAGGCTCATAACGGTAAAATCATCACTACCTGAACTTCAACCAGTTCCTTCATTATTTTCCAGACCAACAAGCCGCTTGTTCCTTTTGGGTCGAATATATCAACATTCCAGTCACCAGACTTCAAACAAAGTCGACACATCCTCAAGATATCGTCTTCCAGCATTTTGAGGCGTTCATGCAACGCAGCCTAAATTACATGCAAGAAAACATCATAAAGAATTATAATATATCATTCAGTTCCATAAATAAAAGAGATTGGCACAATTATCACGAACTTACCAAGCAAATACGTTCGATATTATTTATATATTATTCCTTATATTCTTTGATGTTAGGCCATTCTACCCATGCATGACCTTGCTTTGACGTAAACAATGACACTCGCATACAAAATAAGTATGTTACTGTTAATATATAACTCACTTCATTTATGTGAAAATTATTATTCGAGACAATTCAAACAAAACTACCCCAATTACGTAATAAAATCACAATATTACTCAAGTATTTACGTTGTCAACAATAACTCTTTGGCACGACGGCGTTTGGCGATACTTCTTTGTTCGAAGAAAACATATGACAAACGTAAAGGGTCACGTGGTATCTATCAAGATGTGCGCGCCAGTTCAAAGAGAGCATACGGCCAGAACGGTATCCGCTGCAATTAGTGGATAGTGGAGTAGAATATAGACGAAAATTTGTTTATTTCACCTCAAATCGGGTTTATCTATGGATAAAATTTACTGATACAGGATATATGACTTTCTAAAACTACAAGTGAAGGTGTTTGTTGAATATCAACGGAAGGAAAAAAATCAACTCTAAAAACCATTCATATCTTATTTAGTGCAAATAAGCAATGAGTTAATGGATATGCGCGTAATCTCGATTTGAAAAATGAGTATGGTCGTTATGAGGATGATGATTAAAAAACGATAATATATTGCGAAAACGTTACGTTTGAGCAAATATTTCGTAATTGCGATAGGAATACAAAACTATATATAGTAATATATATATATATATATATATTACTATATATATACTATAATATATTGAAGGAATAAAAAACTTAATCTTATTTTCTTTATATTGGTATCTTTACCAATACCAGAAAACTACTGTTTTTAGTTTAGTTATTTCTTATGTTAAAGTTACTGACATATAAATATATACACATCGATGATTATTATAGTAGATATTATTCAATTTTTTAACCATACTAGAAAGAAACTTGGTAAACATATAAATTGTTCCTCGTCAGTGTAAATTGCTGTCATGTACTAATCTTGAAGTAAAATTTTACCTATATACAATTCTATCATACTCGACTTTACTACGCCACCTCTTTTTTTTCCTAGCATGCCGTCCAATGGATATTTTGTTGTCATTTTGCTGTCATGTTTAAATGCATTTTCGAAACACAATTTTTTAAGTGGGTTTCAAGAGTAAACAAATATAATTATTATAATTATAATTGAGTGAGTAATAACATTCTTTCTGAACGAAATTCTCAGAACAGTGCCATCTGTGTAGAAATATAAATTTGGTACTTGCATATTAAATATTCATAATCTATTTATTATTAAAATAATTACTCAGATGGCAAATGATTGATCTAGATGAATATCTCCCATGGCGGTTTTGCTGTGAGTGAGCATTTGTCGGGCGTTTACCGACCGTTCCGGCGATTTTATAGCGTTGGTTCAGCAATGCAAATGCCTTGTGGGCGATTTCTCAAGTAAACGACTTCTAAACGATTTTACAAAGTTCTACTAGGCATACCTTCGGCATTTACAAGCACTCGCCAAAGGCTTACGGGAAAACTCTTGAGAAACGCCCAACAAAAGCCTTGGAATGCTTTCCACGGCGTTTGCTTTAGCGTCTGTATTACTGACTAAAAATGCTTAGTTAGCGGGCGTTGTTACGCCGATAATGAATTCTAATTTGGATTATTTTCGCGAAAGATTTCCAAAACGCATTGGAAATCCCCTACTGGGCGTTTCTACAGCACTAAAGAGCTCTCTTCAAATGCTTACATTTAAGCGTTTGGGACTCAAGCACACAGAGTTCGTAAATATATGGAGAGTAATATATAAAAAGTAATATATATATATATATATATATATATATATACGAGTTCGTGGAAAATCACACACGCGATAATTTAAATAAGAATAAACTTTGCCACAGGTGGGGCGGAAATAAATATAGAAACACAAAAAGAAGAACACTCACACACTATACGTTCTGATATTTCGACAGCCGAAAAGCTGCCTTTCTCACAGAAGGAAGGATACAGAATGATGGATAGGCATGGGACAAGGGGTAGAGTGAGGTTGGAGGAGAGGGAGGAGAGAGGGGTAAGAAAGGGGAGAAGAGGGGGGGCGGGAGGGGGCCAGAAGAGGAGAGCGGGCTGAGGGGGGGGAGAAGAGGGGAAGAGGCGGGAGAGGGTCGGAGAAGGAAGGGATGTGGGAGGGAGGAAAGGGGAGGGGCGGGAGGGGATAAAAGGAGGAGAAAGGGGAGAGGAGAAGGGGCGGTAGGGGTCAGTGAGCCCGATTTAATCCGGGGGGATTATAGGCAGAATAAAGCCAGATACAAGCCAATTCTAATGTACGTAATTGAAGGGGAGAGGCAGAGGGAGGGAGGGAAGACAATATGCCTGCTCGGAAACATTTGTCAAAACTGACATTGTGGGAGGAAGCATGGACCGGGACGGGGAAGGAGGCATTGGGTGAGGACGGCTTACAACTGGCTCGGTGGCCGGTCAATCTAACACTTAAGGCGTTAGTGGTGAGACCAATGTAATAGGAATCGCAAAGGTTCCAAAGGAGGATGTACACAGTGTTGTGGGAAGTGCATGACCGAGAGGGGACGGAAGGAAGTGGGTGGGAGAGGAATTTAGCGGGGAGGGGGTCGGTAATAAGAATAGGGCACGTTTTGCATCTCGCGCGATGGCAGGGGTTGGGTGGGGTTTTAGAGCTAATATAGGGTTTAGTCAGCGGTTTGGTGGTTTTTAGGATGCTGGAGAGGTTAGGGGGACGCCTGAAGGTGAGAGAGGGACATTTGGGGAATGTGTTTTTGGTGGTGAGATTATCAGAGAGGAGTGGGAAAAGGTTTTTAATGATTTTTTTGAGGGCATGGACGCCTGGGAAGTAGGTGGTACAGAGGGAGAGGTTGTAATTCTCCTTATTTTGGGTTGGTTTAGGAGGAAAGGGTTTTTTGAGAATTCGTTTATTGAGAAGAGTCTCAGGATATCCTCGTCGGAGAAGGGATTCATGCAAAGAGGAAAGGAATTTATCAAGGGAATCGGGGTTATTACATATGCGAAAACCTCGTGTAGAAAGAGAGTAGGGGAGGGATCTTTTAGTATGGGAGGGATGGCAGCTGTTATAGTGAAGATATTGCTGCTTATTGGTGGGTTTGATGTGGACTGAGGTGTTGAAATGGTGGTTGGAGAGAGTGATATCTACATCAAGGAAGGTGACATGGGAAGAAGAGAAATGAGAGGTGAAGGAGACAGAAGAATTTTTAATGTAATTTTTCTCCTTTCCACTCCCTCCCTTGCTCTCTTCCTCTATCCATTAACCTTTATATCCTTAACATGCCCGCTCCTAATCTCACCAAAATCTGGCTTATCAATTTTAAAAAATATTCCTTTAAATTAGCTCAATACACTTGCCATGTAGAATTTTTGTCCTCCTGTCTTTCCCTGGGCATAATTCCGAACGGCTTAATCATCAAAATTCCCACTTCAGGCATGCCTCCTTCTATTCACCCGTTTTTTCATGCTCACTCGTATCAAATCTCGTACAATCTCTGTCTTTTAGTTCTCGCCCAATACAAATCTCTTGTGTCCCAATACCATTCCAACATTCAATCCCTCATCCATATCATCAACCCATACAATTCGGAATTACTGTCCACAATCCAGAGACTTCTTACCTCTTCTTTACGCTCCCTTAATTTTAGACGCCAAAAAGCTTTCAAAAAACTGTCCTCCTTGTATATTTCCTACCTTCATCATGGACTCTCCTTGCCGCTAAACATTGCGGCCCCAACCCCACCTAACCCGCCATTATATTCCTCAAAGCCCGACCTAGCAGGCATTTTTCAACTCGCCCGTCCACCCCCTCCCACCTCCCGGTTTTTCCCACAGCGCTTACCTTCTTCCAAAGACCCTCAAACCCCCCCTCCCACCCCGCCGAAGACGCCTACGATCCCACAAAACAAGAAGTCATAAACCTCTCTTCTTCTTCCCTTACCCCTTCCGAAATCTCTGTTTTGAGCAAAGGTCTTTCGTTTTCGCCGACACCTAAGGTTAATCCTGTCAAACTTCTCACAGACACCCTCAATTTTTGCCGAAAATTAAAATGGAAATTCTTTTGGGAATCCCAGCGCTCCCAACTGCCACTTCCCGATACTTCTTCTCAAAATTCTGTACATCCTGCCCTGACCATTTTCAAACCGCCCTCTTCACATGAACCCAAACCTTTGCTTTCCAATCATCCCTTAGAAGTTTTCACGAACCTACTTCTCTCCAAAATTGCTGATTCATCCTTTCTCACTTCCTTAAAGCCCGCATCCAACCTATCCTCGTCGGAAATCAAAGCCTTAAAAGACCTTTCTCACAATCCCAACATAGTCATCACACCTTCTGACAAAGGCTCTACTGTGGTAGTACTTAACTCTTCAGACTACATCAACGAAGCCCTCAGACAACTCTCGGACCCCTCTTCCTACGCTCCCGTTTCTCACGACCCAAACCCAAAATTCCACGAGGAGATTATCTCTTTCCTTAAAGACAAAGGTCCCAAGGAAGGTCTCACTAGCAACGATATTTCTCTACTTTCTCCCGCTCATCCCCGCACTCCCCATTTCTATATCCTTCCGAAGATACACAAGCCCAACAACCCTGGCCGGCCAATAATTTCCTCTTGCCACTCCCCTACTGAACGCATCTCCGCTTTCGTCGACCATTACCTTCAGCCTCTAGTCCATTCCCTGCCTTCCTACATCAAAGATACCTACCATTTCCTGGATCGCCTCCTCTCCACCCCCCTCCCCAATGATTCCGACATCATCATGGCCACCATTGATGTCACCTCCCTCTATACCTCCATCCCCCACGCCGAAGGCTTATCCGCCGTTAAGCATTTTCTTGATACTCGCCCTACTCCTCATAACCCTAGCTCCGATTTCCTTATTGACCTGTCCCACTTCATCTTGACTCATAACTCCTTCTCCTTTAATGACCGCTTCTACCTTCAAACCAAAGGCTGCGCCATGGGCAGTAGATTCAGCCCTTCCTATGCCAACCTTTTCCTCGGCCGTGTCGAAGAGTCCTTCCTATCCTCACAACCCCTGAAACCCTTACTCTGGCTTCGATACATCGACGACATTTTCCTTCTCTGGCCCCATGACGTCGATTCTTTTAATTCATTCATTTCCGCTCTCAACGATTTCTCTTCTGTCTCCTTCACCTCTCATTTCTCTTCTTCCCATGTCACCTTCCTTGATGTAGATATCACTCTCTCCAACCACCATTTCAACACCTCAGTCCACATCAAACCCACCAATAAGCAGCAATATCTTCACTATAACAGCTGCCATCCCTCCCATACTAAAAGATCCCTCCCCTACTCTCTTTCTACACGAGGTTTTCGCATATGTAATAACCCCGATTCCCTTGATAAATTCCTTTCCTCTTTGCACGAATCCCTTCTCCGACGAGGATATCCTGAGACTCTTCTCAATAAACGAATTCTCAAAAAACCCTTTCCTCCTAAACCAACCCAAAATAAGGAGAATTACAACCTCTCCCTCTGTACCACCTACTTCCCAGGCGTCCATGCCCTCAAAAAAATCATTAAAAACCTTTTCCCACTCCTCTCTGATAATCTCACCACCAAAAACACATTCCCCAAATGTCCCTCTCTCACCTTCAGGCGTCCCCCTAACCTCTCCAGCATCCTAAAAACCACCAAACCGCTGACTAAACCCTATATTAGCTCTAAAACCCCACCCAACCCCTGCCATCGCGCGAGATGCAAAACGTGCCCTATTCTTATTACCGACCCCCTCCCCGCTAAATTCCTCTCCCACCCACTTCCTTCCGTCCCCTCTCGGTCATGCACTTCCCACAACATTGTGTACATCCTCCTTTGCAACCTTTGCGATTCCTATTACATTGGTCTCACCACTAACGCCTTAAGTGTTAGATTGACCGGCCACCGAGCCAGTTGTAAGCCGTCCTCACCCAATGCCTCCTTCCCCGTCCCGGTCCATGCTTCCTCCCACAATGTCAGTTTTGACAAATGTTTCCGAGCAGGCATATTGTCTTCCCTCCCTCCCTCTGCCTCTCCCCTTCAATTACGTACATTAGAATTGGATTGTATCTGGCTTTATTCTGCCTATAATCCCCCCGGATTAAATCGGGCTCACTGACCCCTACCGTCCCATGCCTATCCATCATTCTTTCTCCTCTCCCCTTTCTCCTCCTTTTATCCCCTCCGGCCCCTCCCCTTTCCTCCCTCCCACATCCCTTCCTTCTCCAACCCTCTCCCGCCTCTTCCCCTCTTCTCCCCCCCCTCACCCCGCTCTCCTCTTCTAGCCCCCTCCCGCCCCCCTCTTCTCCCCTTTCTTACCCCTCTCTCCTCCCTCTCCTCCAACCTCACTCTACCCCTTGTCCCATGCCTATCCATCATTCTGTATCCTTCCTTCTGTGAGAAAGGCAGCTTTTCGGCTGTCGAAATATCAGAACGTATAGTGTGTGAGTGTTCTTCTTTTTGTGTTTCTATATTTATTTCCGCCCCACCTGTGGCAAAGTTTATTTATATATATATATATATATATATATATATATATATATATATATATATATATATATATATACATGCATAAATAAAACAGTGATACACTAAACAAACACAGAAACACGCAAAAAGGACACTCACAAAAGAAAACTTGTACGTTTCGACGTTAGGACGCCATCGTTTAGTGTATCACTGTTTTATTTATGCATGTGCATCGTCGCCGAGAGCGATTTTCTACCAAGACATTATATATATATATTTATATATATATATATATATATATATATATATATATATATTTATTGTTCTAGCGGATTCAATTATTATGTTCTGAATTGTCATTTCAACAGGCAGTTTTGATATGATGGCTTGAAACACATTTTCTTAAAAGCTGTCTTGATATTACCTTCTAAATATGTCTTTCAACTGCTTTGAATTAAAAATTAGCTTCTTACTCTCCTTAACGCTGTTATAAACATGATTTCATACTCTGTACGATGGACCTATTCTCGAAGGATTAAATAGAGGTTAAATCTTTTGCGCAAGTTCGGAGTAGACAGTTTTCTTCCGGACGTTCAACATATACAGCTAGACCTAGAGGCCCTCTATTAGGAGGCCCTCTAGCTAGAGGCCCTCCTAATAGAGGGCCTCTAAGCTAGACCCAAAGTTCAACAATCGTAGAAGCGATCACAGGGATAAAATAAAGGATATTGACTGCCGAACCGATAGATTCAAAATGTAATTTTTCCCACGCACAATAAGGGATCATAATAGTTGCGATAGATCAATCACATGAAACTCCCACCCTCAACAGGTAGAGTAGAATTTTCACTTGAGCTTATTTACACCACATCATTACTAACACTTCACACCGGTTGATTTGTCCGGCATTATTTTATTTTGTTCTCAGCATGAAATAGCATCTCGTATTATTCATAAATTAATAGTATCAGTAATATTAACCACTAGACGTGTCTATAGCATTGCTCTGCATGCTCATTTACGTATCAATCTCCCAGTTTCCGGTTGGACTGAGCACTGTTCTCCTGACTGCTTTTTGGTGTCCGCACCTAGGTGAGGGTTTTAAGTTTAATGGGGGCAACAGCCTATATTGGCAATCTGGAGGTGGAAGACCCCTTGAAGGTGTGTCAAAATACACGTTAAACACAATGAAAATTAGTGATATACTGGAAATTTTTTAAATACATAAATGTTAATTTATTTCATTGGACTGTGAACAACCGTTATTCTTTTCACTGTATTACCAATATAAGTGATAATTTATTGTATGATCCAAATGATTTTCGTTAACTGAGTAGGGAATACATTTTTTTAACATTTATCTTTTTAAATCATAGACACGTGTGGACTAGTGTGTTGTTAGTTGTACTTAGCCACATTAAGATCTAACATGAATGTGAGATGAGATTAAAGGAATAGTCTATGGTTTTTTATTTAAATTTAGGAATGAAGTTCACATTTGTATAGGTTTTTTTTAAGTTTAAGGGTTGGTCTTAAGCATTATTTTTTGGGTGTAAATACAACAAGCTCTCATTGATTTAAATCTAAATGGGTTGTAATTGGATTATTTTGGCCTGGTATTTGACATGGATTGTTGTAGATTGAAAATTATTAACATATGGAATATACTCTTGTACATGATAGATGCAGATCGATATGGAGGCAGTGCCTGAGATTGTTGTGGAGGACAACTACCATCTGGCCACTTCCCATTCCTCCTCCTCTGTCTTGCCTCACCCTTCCTCTCTTGTCACCCCTCCCCCTTCAGCTCCTATCACCCCTCCCCCTTACATTACCATATTCATAGTTAAAATTAATTTTCTCCATCTACTTTTCTCTGTTTTATATGTTCTCACCATTACTTGGAGCCCTATCCGCCTATGGAGTTCATCTGTCATACAACTGTCCTTCAGATCCGCCAGATGACGTCCAGCTATGGGCTATATCGACTCATACCATCTTTATCCCCATGTACTGGTGGCTGCTGTTGTCAACCACCAGGGATATTTATCGACTTCCCAGTCTAGATCCACCGTGTTCTGTATTAGCAGGGCCACCTCGTCCAGGACGTGGGTCATCACCACCCTGAAGTGTTGTCACTCACTCATCAACACTGCATCACGGACGGTCTTGAGTTAGCATCCTCAAGGTGGCTTGGTGGCCGTTACCTCTCAGCTAAACCCCTAGTGGTGTGTGGGCTGTATTACTTAAAATATAATCCCACCACGTCACCTTGACCCCCATTCAATCACATCCACACATTAACTCACATCCACACAATAATACACAAACACATTTTCTCACATCCACCCATTGATACACAAACACATTCACTCAAATCCACACATGCATTAAAACACATTTTCTCCAAACCACACATGAATACACAAGCACATTAAATCAAATTCAAACATGAATACACAAAAACATTCATGCACATCTACATAAATACATATACCATTTGCCAACCAAGAGGTGTTATGGTTGCAGGCGGATAACAAGTCTATGTCTCACTGCCCTAGCCTCATCAAGCAGTGTCATTCTAGGTCTCTTTCCCACATTAACACATAATTATAAATCTAACACTGATTCAATAAATTCCTCCATGATGACTAATCTTTACAAACCTCTTTTCCCTCATTTATCCCTCTACAATGCTTCATATATGCCCTTCTGTTTTTAAGACTCCTAATATTTATCCTCTAAGAATTTCCTAAAACTCATTGAACTACAACTTTCTCAGCCTACCTCTACTTCTCAAACCATTCATTTTACTCACATATACATATCTGTTTTGTTATTCAACTGTCATGCATTCTCTCAACATAGGCAAACCAACAAAGCACACTCCTTTCATATACGTCCAGCAATGATCACCTTATCGATCATCATATTTTCGCATTCTACTTTGTGAAGCTAGTTCTCAACGCCTGAATCATTGTATTATTCTTGAACATACTCCCTTCAGTAGTCCTTGGTATAGTTCTCCTCCCAAATTATCTCTCCACTTCTGTTCTTTACTGCGTTCATTCCCCTGCCTTCACCTAACTTATCCCCTTATCCCAAAGTATTAAAACAGCTTTATAATTCCTGTGATCAAGTACTCATTCAAAATGAGTCCTACACCTTGACTGCCATTTACATTCAGCTCCAGATCAAAGTGCCAGACCAACGCTATCAACAGTAACAACATCCCGCCCCTTGTGCTTATATTCTCATACACACAAAACATACGTTCATCTCACTGTCATTAAATTCAACAACTCATGCTCCTTTACATGTACTCCTCTTAAATTACAAGTACCGATACTTCAGTTTGTATTGCTTGTTCCTTATCTTGATGAGCCAACCTTATTCAGCTTCCTCCACCCATAAAGCCTTTGTCCGTCCAATATAACTTTGTGACATTTATGAGTAAGTTTAGAGTATGCAAGGTTACCAGCCTATGCAGAACCCGCTCCACGTGCAGCTTTGCCTGCTAACTCTTACGTCACTGTACAATTCAGTTTTGGAAAATTTACGCCAGTATACCAAAAGAGAAAACAAAACATCGTAATACCCTAGGCGTACTTTAACTATTCTACTTGAGCTACGATCCCTTCTGAAAGGACTACCTTGATAGCCAACGTACTGTTACCCACGACCCACCACTAGGAGGTATATGCGATGTACTGACACATTAGGTTGAACTTATGTTTTCTATTTTTAAAATTAGTCATAACTTTACTGTAACTCACAATCATAACATTGAGAGAATGATAATGCTTCCTATTGAGGTACACATGCTCCTCCTGTCTTGGGGCCTTAATGGCAACATGTGTCCCATCGATGTAGCCTAGTGTCCCAGGAATTTGAGAGGCCAAGTAGTTTCTGTTTATGAAAGAAACAAGTGATAAAGTTCTAATAAAAGTATTTCTTTTTCCAGATACACCAGACAACTTCAAGGGAGAGATTAATTTAATTTTTGTTTGTTCTGTAATTTCACTTTGTATTTTGTATTTTATAATAAATTATTTATGGAAAGCTAAATATTTGTGTACTTGCCTATGAATTACCCTGTTCCTTTCCTCCCTTGTTAATGGAAAAGATTACCAAAACTTGTGGCAAATTGAGGGCATTAGTCACCTCCTCAATAGCAACAGATACTGTTGCCTGGCTCAACCCAAGGTTTGAGTCACTCCCTGCTCCTTTTTGGTAGCACCCTTGTCCATAAAAATGCTACCTTAATCTCTGGTGGGATAGCTGTACTCCTCCTTGGCACATGCATGAAGGGCCGCAACTCCTCTATTAGCCTTCTCGCTAAAACTTGATTCAATCTGTACAACCCTCGAAATATTTCATCAGGGATTGCAAAGGGAGCAGATGCATCCCTTATCTGACGTAATCTCAATTTGTTAGCTCTAATACGGAGATTCCTCTCCCTATCCATCTCCCTCCTCCTCATCAGGTTAAATACCTGAATATCATCCATTACTGGATAACGAAACGTACAATTTTAAAATACCTCACTATCAACTAAGCTTGAAACATGAAAAGGTGGACTATTAATATGGGTATTTAACAGGGATAATTATTTATTATTTCTGTAACCACAGATTACTATGAATCTAGTATTTCTAAATAGACGAAGGAAGATGAAGATCCATATCATCTTTAAGTGTGTAATCAATGGATTTTTCCTATCACAATGCTGCAAAGTAAGACGATCTTGGCCTTTGGGATGTATCGCATTCATCAATGTTGTCATTCTTTGCAATGTTTTATTTTCGTAAAACTTAGTTATTACGGACATACATTCCTTTAAACCAACCTTTGCAATATTTGAGGATTGCGTATTTGTTTAAGGCAGTTTAGAATTAAAGCCTTTTAACGAGGCATCCCGAGTGATTGCAATAACACGAATCCAACTTGTCCTCGAAAGCTGACGATTTGCTTCTCCATAAATGAAGGTTATCAACAAAGCAGGGTATGGAAACAACCGGGCATCTAAGAAACTAATTAACTACCATTTATTACGGTTTTGACATAGAACGAACACCGAATTTCGCATTTCTGCTGGTCGATCGAAATATCTACCCACAACAACAGCTGACTGACAAAACATCCGGTCTATGTCACAAATTAAGCACACAATCACTAAACACTGAGGCGATTGGATCCTTAATATGAATGAAATATGAGAATAGATTACAATGAATGATAAACTGGGGATACATAATTGGATTACACTTCAAAAGAAGGAGATAAACGCGTTCATACAGTCAATGACAGGCGACCTATGAAGCTGCGAAAAACCATCGACCCCTTTTCAGTTAAATGACATAAGTTGTCACGATACACAAATGAGATTGTTTAAACAGATGCATATATTATGTTCTTGACCAAAATGTTGCGTAATATTGTAGCTCCCTTAAATTTGATCGACATTAATTCACTCCAAACGAGCAAAGACGACAACCAACTAATTTTCTATTGACTATCACTTTTAAACCGCGTTTCAAACATTTAATCCATGTCATTGGTCACGTAGCATATTTATATACATTATTCGCACACTTTCTGATCGTATATAAATCTAAATCTCATCCAATTGATAAAACTATCACAAAGTAATTACCTTCAGCCGGTCCTTAAATGGGCACCAACACTAGTAGTTCATTTTTGACATAAAAAGTGGTAGAAGAAGAAACATTTGCAACAACTTAGTAAATTAGCCGGAGCAAACATTTAAATGTCTATGCCCTACTGGCGGCATTTAAATTTTAAAAATTTACCGTTATGCGTATATCTGTCGAAATTATTAATAACTGCCTTTGTTTTATTTTTAAAATCGAGCAAAAATATGTCTTACTTATCATTTTAGTTCATGCATAAAAAATTTACTTACGTCATGTCTCAATTTTTCTCTCCTGCATTTGCTTCTTAGATCCAAATTGTGCTCTAGAAGCTGAGTTGAGTGTGATATATATTAAAACAATCCTCTAAACACAGGCCCACATTGCAGTCTGGGCACCAGTAAACAGTATCTCTCCTTTTCCTTCTAGCAAAACACACTTGGCTTCTCCTTTGAGGCCTGGACTTCTTCGAAGTCGGCGGTATCTTTTTGATGAAGTGCCACTCGACTAAACGGCGTGGTGACGGGTTTATGGGCGGTCTCCGGGAAGTCGAAGGGCGGAGAATAGTTCCGTATTTTTCAAGGAGCTGTTGAACTAGTCCAAGGCGAAAGTTCAAATGGTCTACCTTATTTTGACAGCTATTGTGCATTCATTATAAGTGATTTATGTACGGAAACATTCTATAACAACCTGAATAATTTTAAATACCACTTCTTAGTTATTTCAAGTTCTAATAAGTACGGCTGAAAGTTTTTTTCTTTCAAATCTACTCCTCCCATTGCCGTACTGTATTCTAGAATGCACTCAGCTTTGGATTTTCCATCCTTTATATGAAAAGCGCTGCTATGACACTGGTTTTTAATCCTTCCATTTCAAGATCATAACATTGTCAAATACTTTTGAAATTTGCTCTCCCTTCCTAGGTTCTTCGGCTTTTTCCTCCTCTGGGACATATTTTCTAGACAGCCGTAAAGTGCCAGCAACATTTGTTACGCGATTCAATAAAAATTTTCAAAAGCAGGTGAATTAAAATAATTGTCTAACCACAATGAAAATAGCCTTTTGCAAATAAAGGTTGCACTCACTGTATTACGATTGCAGATGTTTTGAGTCCATCAGGAGTTTCAGTAGCTGATAGTGTTGAGTAAGCACCTGAATAAACAATAAAACTCCACGAGTAGCCGGTATCTGACACAAAGAGTTCAAAGTTTTTATGCCAAATTTTGATGCCTTCAAAGGGATACATTGTTTGAATGACAACCATCCATTCCACAATGTGAGAGATTCATCAACTGCAAATTTTTTCCTTAGGAGAATATATACTCTGAAATTTATTCTTCAAATAATCAATAACGGGTTGAATTTTGAAAATCTTTTTGTTTCCACTATAATGATCAAGCTCAGCGTTATCAACGAAATGCAAAAATTTAGATATATTTTCAAACCTGTCCGGAGACATAAGTAGCTTTGGGGAAAATTTCCGTTTCCAGAAGTGGATTTTGTGAAAAATACGAACAAATATTCGTTTTTTATCACAACACTATTCAAAATTATCAGTCCCAAACAAACAGATATATCTCAAACATCTAGCGGTTTTTATTGATTCAGTCGTGTTCGCGAAGTCAATTTATGACTTTCTAAGTGCGTATCTGCATATCTGTTGGTCTCAAGAACAATTTTTTAATTTAGATTTCTACGAAAAAATATTTGTAAAGGACTCAACAACATTTTTCACGAATACTTTTGGTCCACTTCCGCCACAAACTGGATTTTTTTAGGAACGCTGTCCTCATCAAAGTCAGCCGATACCCAAGAGGAATGACAATCGTCATTACCTTTTCGTATCTCACTTTCGCCGTCACTATCACTATTTTCGTGAATGATCACAGAAAAATCAGCGTCTTCCTCACTCGAACTTGCACTACCAAATTCTATGCTACCTACACTTTCTTCAACACATTTATGACAAAATATTCTATTTTATATTTCACTCAAAAAAACTTGCACACCTTCGATTCCATTGGTAGTTTTTCACAAGGCCTCTTATCCTTCTCACAGATGAAAGCTGGCAACTAAGAGTGAAGGGACTCGAAGTCTTTTGACCACCCATCTGACCAGACTAAACAAATGGGAAGGAGGATGAGAGAATGGCTCCAGAGAAGTGAAATAAAGGGCTCATCTCGTGAAAGCAAGATGGAAAGAAACTAGACGACGAAGCACAGCACATATAAGTGGACCATTCGAGTCGACCGACTTATTAGGTTTCTTTTGCTTACAGAGGGCCTTTTTGTGTCGTCCAAAACAGTTATTAGGAAGAATTATCTTCCAAGAGGACGAGGGTAGCCAATGATAAGCAGAAATTACGTTAACTGTATCAAAAAAATATATTAACCCAGGTAGAACAGCGTGACTTACAGCGTATTGAGAATCGCAGGTAGGGCCGTTTGCCCGATGACGTACAACGTACTGAGAACCAAGCGGAGGGGTTATATTATTCGTAACGTTAATGATAAGGTATTCGGTCCAAAAAAACAGTTCGCAATCGAAATTAGAGGCAGATAGCTACACTATGTGTAATATATCTGAGTATTAAACGATAATAAACAACACCATTTTTGTTGTAGCAACAGAGGCATTATTACTATTCGCTGCACGTAAATATTCTTGCATGTTTCATTCCTTTATGTGTATCGTTTATCGTGCACTATTCCATTACTAGTTGCTAATAAATTAAACTCAGCTGGTATTTCATTATCTTTTCCATGATGAAACAAGATGGAGAAGATTTATTAGTTTTTATACTGAGTGAGCAGCACTGCCGTTGTCTAAGTAAATGAGGAAGCTCTTTTCGGATGCGCTGTTTTGCCATCTTATGAAAAGTTAAGAAGGTCGCGGAACTATGTTTAAAACAACCACTAATGAAGCCCATAGAAATAGGTACAAGTTAATTTCTATTTTTTTGATAAAAAATTAAAAACAAGGGCGTGCAAGTTTGCTTGAACAGTATGCCAGTTGAAATCCTTGAGATGCTTCGTTTATATAGCAATTAAGCGCTAACTAAGGACATCGTGGCAATACAGGAGTGGTGCGATGGGTGGCAGCTAGAATGAAACATGAAAATACGTTGTTATAAATTTTTGGAAACGAAACATTTCTTCCAATAAGATCTATTTCATATGTAATAACAAATTAGTTTCTGTACAACCGGTTAAATACCTCGGAGTCAAACGGAATAATGATCTCTCGTGGAGTGAACACATACGGGAAGTTACCGGCCAAGCTTATCGTAAATTGGGATTTGTTAAATGAGTACTTGGCAAGTGTGACGATACAGTTAGGGAAATCAGCCACTTCTCCCTTGTTAGACCCCACTTGGAATATGCTGCCTGTACGCGGGATCCTAATGAAGTAGACTCCAAATCTGATTTTAACCGCGTGCAGTGAAGATCGTCCAGATACATACAAGGCCGTTATGATAATCTCGTAAGTGTTACGTACTCACCTTTTGCAGCAACTTGGATGTAAAAAGGCTTTCAGATCTTCGATTAATATTAAGAGTCAATCTATTATGTAAGATCCAAACTGATTTATTCTCTGATAACGTTGATAATATTTTAGTAAATCCAACATACTACGGTAGATCATGAAAATAAAGTTAGGGAACTGGACAGTAGAACGGATAGATTTAAAATGTCATTTTCCCCGTGGACGATAAGGGACCATAACAGCAACCAACGAGACTTTTATCTAGGTTTGTTGATAGGTAGAGTAGCTCTTAGTATTTGTAGTACTCCCTAATACTTGCAGCCTTATCTGCTACCTAGTATTTACAGCACGCCGTGCATGCCTTCTGCTTAACTCTTGAGTCTCTGTCCGTTTGTGTTGTTGGAAAGTAGAGTTTTGGTGTATACTAACTGTCCCTCGAACGTATCTGTAGTGCAGTGCCTGCTTGTGAGCCTTTTACTAATAATAAGCATTAGCAATTTATGCAAATGTAACTACTAACTTTAGGGTAAATTGTAATGCATGTTAGTGACAACTCACCCCATGCTACACACCCTTGAGGTGGCTTGCAGGGTATTTTGTAGAAGTAGATGAGAGTGTCGTGTGGGAGTGAATTAGTGGCCGAACTATTTTCAACGGGAACGGTAGGGTCCGAGAGACAACAAATAGTGCTGGTCGAGTGCCTAGCATTTATTCCCTTGAGGAATGCTCTTGTCATACGCCTCTTCAACCACATTTCAGAAACTGGTTAAATCTAGGTATATACGAAAACACCTTTGTCAAAGTTGATTAGCATTGAAGAAAATAGTGTTGAATATAGTGTTTTTACAGGGCGTGGACGGACAGCGTGGCCGCGGGATCGTGGTTCTTTGACAACCTTTGGCGGCGCTCACGCAAAGGGCACATTAAAATCTACACTGGCGTCTTGAAACGTAATTTCTGATTCGTCTTCTTACAGAGTTTGAATGAAATTTTGTTCTCCGGTTTTTGAGTAAAAAATATTTTCCATTACTCCGTCAAGCGTTGAGCGCCACGTGGCGGATAGTGTGATCGCGCTGAAGTTTAAGTAAACAAATATATATCTCGTCATTCACAAGGTGGACACATAGTTCAGCAATTTACACGTTAGTTTTAGTCGAGTTGTCTTTCATTTAGCGAAGTTTTAAATAAAATCAATTTCCTTGTTATCGAGAAAATTATCATAAGCATTTAGTTGTTAATACTCCATCATAGGCCAAAAACTGTTACATTTTCGATTTTCGTTCTTAATTTTAAGTAGGATATGCATTTTTACAATCACATGAGACCGTTCGACTTTGTTGCAACAAGGTTAGACCTTGAATAAATTTTTATGAAATCCACTTGGAATATGGAAAATGTTTTTTACGCCTAGCGTGTGATGAAATTTGGGATGGCCTATTGTGGCCAAACGGTAAACTTTGTGGAAAATTTTTACTAATTTCCTCATTGGCAATGGTTTTTTTCTAGGGGTCTGCATAGAAATATTGCCTCAAAGTTGATAAACTTTGAAGAAAGAGAATGTTGAAATTAGTGTTTTTACGGAGAGTAGAAGTACTTTGTGCCCGCGGGATCGTGGTTTTTTACGAAATTTGCTGACGTTGACGAAGAGGGCACATTCAAATGTATATTGTTTGTGTGTAATAATGTTTACATTTTTATAAAATGCGCTCGGAATGAGGAAAATATATTGTTCGCCTAGAGTTTAATGAAATTTGGGATGGCCTATTGTTGTCAAACGGTAAACTAAATGAAAAATATATTTTTATTTCCTTATTAAGATTGGTTTGCTCTAGGTATCAGCGTAAAAACATTGTTTCATAGATGATAAACTTTGAGGAAAAAATGTTGAATAAAGTATATTTGGCGGGGAGTGGAGTTACTTTGTGTCGGCGGGATCCTTGTTTTTTTGACGAGCTTTGGTGACGCACGCGATGAGGGAACATTAAATGTATAAAACCTGTTGGTAATGTTATTTGCGTTTCGTCTTTCTAGCGAGTTTGATCTCAAATTGATCTCAACGTTTTTTGGATAAAAAATATTTTCCAATACTCCGTATATCGGTGTGCGCCACGCGGCGAAGAGTGAAATCGGGCTAACGTTCAATAAAACAATTGTTTAAAGCGTGGTTCATCAGTTTCGCACATTGATTCGGCTGTTTACACGTTCCAATTTCAAGTAAAAATTTTGAATTGGCAAAGTTTGAAGAAGATCTATTTTCCTGGTTTTCAAGAAAATTGTTCATAAACATTTAATTGTTTAATCTCATTTGTAGGCAATGAAGTGATTTTTTTAAAAAAGCTTCTCTTTCAATTTCCCGTTGGAAAGGCATTGTTGCCATCACCTTAGACGGGACAACTTTGTAGCAACAATTTTAGTTTATGGAATTCATTTTTATAAAATCCTTTCGGAATATGGAAAATGTTTTTTACACCTTGGGTGTAATGGAATTCGGAATGACCTATTGTGGCCACACGGTAAGCATTTAGGAAAATGTTCACTAACTTTTTATTAGCAATGGTATGCTCTAGGTTTCTGCGTACAAATATTATCTTAAAGTGGATAAACTTTGAAAAAAGGAAATGTTGAATATAGTGTTTTAACGGGGAGTCAAAGTACTTTGTGTCCGCGGGATCGTGGTTTTTTGACGAGATTTGCTGACGCTCACAAAGAGGGCACAATAAAATAAAAGTGTTTGTGTGTAATAATGTACACATTTTTATTAAATCCACTCGGAATGGAGAAATTGTTTTGTTTGCTTAGCGTGCAATAAAATTTGGGATGGCCTTTTGTTTCCAAACGGTAAACTAAATGAAAAATATTTTTTAATTCCTTCTTAAGATTCGTTTCCTTTAGGAGATTTCGTAAAAATATTGTCTCCTAGGTTACAAACGTTGAAGAAAAATATAAAGATAATGTTTTTACGGGGCATGGATGGACTGCGTGGCCCGGGATCGTGGTTTTTTGACGAGCTTTGGTGACACACACGATGGGCACATTGAAATGTATAGTGTGTCACTTGGAAAAAATAATTATTGCGTTTCGTCATCCTACAGATTTTGAATGAAATTATTTTCTCGGCTATTGAGTTAAAAATATATTTATCATTACTCCGTAGATCCGTGAGCGCCACGTGGCGGTGAGTGAAATCGCGCTAACGTTTAATACGATAAATGTTTATAGCGTCGTTTATAGGTTTTACACATTGATTCGGCTGTAAGAAGCTTAGACAAAGACGTGTGGACTTTCATTTAGCAAAGTTTGAAGAACATTTTCCTTCCGGTTTTCAATAAAAGTATTCATTAACATATAATTGTTTATCCTCATGTGTAGGAAAATAGGTGATTGTTTTTGGAATTTTTGTTTCAATTTTGAGTGGAAATGGCATTAATTTCGTCATCTGAGACAGGGCGACTTTGTTGCAACAGTCTTTGCTCTGAAATAAATAATATACCCAGCGGAGGGCGTAGTTTTCCAGCGCTTGCTGCGTATTAAAATATGTGCCATATCACTGTTAACAAAGAACGCTCATTGAATATACTAATTTTTTATTGTTTAAAAAGTTTTATTTGCTTTGTGTACCAATATGTAACCAATTCTATGTCCCAGGTTTTGAGATATTAGTAGTTAAATTGGTGAAAATTGATATTTTGCTTTTTTATTTCCTGTCTTTTTGTGTTTTTTTATTAACAAAAATATTTCTATATCAACCATTGTTTCTTTTGGTATTTTTTATACTTTATTGTAAAACCAGTATTGTTTATATAAAAGGAATTTTAATTTTTAACCAAATGGCTGCTGCAGGCCTTATTTTGACTATTTCTCCACGTGATTATAAAAAAGGCACAATCATTCAATGTACCTTGTGATGGAGCGAAATGAGTTTAAAAATAACAAGAAAATTTAAAAAAAAATTATGCTGCCATTATTGAGAACATTTATAATTTAAATTTTTAAAAATCATTGTTTTTCATAGCGTTGTTTCTCCGTTAGTTCTGGACCTCTTCCATCCATTTTTATGCATTACACTCGTTAATGGGAAGCTTGTAATGTTGTTACATAACTCTGCACTATTCTTTTCAATATAGAAGTTGTATCCGTTCTATCCTTCTCTTTTCGTCATTGCCCTTGAAATTTTTGTCGTTATGCAAAACTGAATGCAGGTTGGCAAAGGTTTTAAACTTTATTTAGATAGTGGAATTTGACAGCTCTTTCATGGATAGAATTATTTAATCGTCCATTTCCTCTATTTTTTGTAGGCTTCCATGTGTTGGCTGTTTGAGTCATAAGACTCGAACAGCCTACAAATTGTGACAGCCAAACTGCGTTTATGAACAGCAAATCGAACAGCCTATGACGAGCTCAGAAGACTGCATGAAGAATACGTCATCAACACTTTAATTATTGACGCTTCCGACCGTGGTTCATGAATTGATGATTATTCAGCCAAATAATCAGTTATTATTTTATTAAGAAATCTTACAGAAAAGTCAATGATTCTTTCACGTCTCTTTATACTAAAAAATCAAAGATTGATGACACAGAGATTAGCGAACTAGGGATTTTCGAATGACTATGGATTGCCAACTGTAATTAATCAGAGATATATTATTGAAAATTGAATTTAACCTGAGATTACTGGTGACTGTGACCACCACCGCTAAGGTATTCTTTCGGAAAAAAACATTGACATTCACCTTAAGGATAAATTGACATTTTCTACTCATACTTAATACATCATACGTGCTTCTATTTTGACGACAAAATTGGCATTCAATTCATAAATGAAATAAAATCGTCACGTCAGAACGTATTCTGTAAAAAAATGCCCAGGGTTTTTTTTACTCACCATAAAAAATATTATTTAAGAATAATAAATTATATTGGGATCGTATGATCATCGTGGATCATTATGCATCAATAGCGTTTCACAATAGCAGTAGGAATGCCAATTCAAGAAACTGATTTTTGATGTGTGATGTGTCTCCACTTCAGTCTAACAGTAGAATAAATATATTGTGATGCATCTATCTAACAATTAATTAATATAGTTCGAAAATGTTTTGATATTTTAATATGACTTCAGAAACAAATATATCTATTAAATGTGATATATATTACATTCTGGATCAAATTTCTGGAGTAGTTACAACAGCCTGATTGTTTTAACTTATGCGATTAATGTTTTCCCTATTATGCAAAATAATGTTTATTGTTAAAATCTGTATTTCTGCAATACCTTTTTATTTTCCGGAATGAAAGAAGCGGGTTGGAGAATTACGTACCTGCCCGTACATTACCACAGTACCGTTTGCCATTTGGTAATGCTACCACTAACTTCACGTTAGTACCGGCCCGTACTTTACCCCAGTACTGTTTGGCATTATACTAAGCAACCCCTGACTTCACGTTAGTATCGGCCCGTACCTTACCACAGTACTGTTTTCATTTGGTAATGCCACCCCTGACTTCACGTTAGTATCACGTTAGTATCGTCCCGTACTTTACCACAGTACTGTTAGTTACTTGGTTATGCCACCCCTTAATTGACGTAAAAACCGACCCTTACTTAACCAATGTACTATTTGCCTTTTGGTAGAGGCACCCCTGACTTCACGTCAGTAATAGGCCATACTTACTCAACAGGAATTTATTTCATTCCGTGATACTTAAAGAATGCCTAGACTATGCCGTAATAAATACTCCGATTGGTCCTGACCATGTGACAGTATTATTGACAATAATTGATACCACTCTTGGCTTCTAATTATTCTTCTAATAGTTATTTTGCAATACTAGTGGACTCTTATATTGTATTGGATTTTTGTATTGAGAATTTTCTAATCTATCTGAACGATAAAACGGAATGAAAATTATGATTAAATGAGGACATTTATTTCCATAAAGCGTTCTTGTTAAAGTCGAGGAGGAGAGGCAGTATTTTCCCCGAACAAAAATATCCGACCGTAAGAGATAGATAACTCGAGCTCCCTTCACTCTCGTCGGCTAAGCTGATAATTGAAGTCCGAGGAACTCTTTCCGTCGCTTGAGAAGTGTGCCGCTAATAATATATCGTTCGTAACATATGGAAATCGCCTGGCTGGTGGCCTTGCAAGGAGTTGGATGGGTATACTTCGTGGAATATAAGCTTCTGGAATTGATTTCGTCATCTTCCGAAACTAAGCCATTCCATTTATAACACCATTCCAGAAATTCTTCTTCCGCGCTGTTGTCCCACCCAACTCACTCCACCGCGACCCTACTGGCGATTTCATGGGCTGCGCGCTGTTCGGACAAAAAAATATTCTTCATCCTCCTGCTTCGTTACCTGCCCGTTGGCTGACATAAAAAGACGGCGCTTGAGAAGCAAGGTTTACACATCATCTACTCTGCTCAAGCACGTAGAAGGATCAGTAAGAGAGAGGCACTGACCAGTCAACCATTTCCGCACAGAACATCAGACGACTCTGTTCTGTAGTTTGTTCTCATCAAATCAACACTCTTACGGAGGCCATCCTCACTCACAAGGTATATTCATTTGTACTGACTTTAAATACCTATTACGTTGGTGAGAACCAAGATCAGCCATGGTTCAGTTAAAAGTAAATTCGCATGTCACCTTTAACACGAACGAGAAGCCGAATTTTGTGAATTTTTATCCAATTTTAACCCCTATAAAAATAAACTGAGAAATACTTTGACTAATTAATTACAGTTAATGTGTTATTATTAATTTTATTTTACCAATCAATGCACTCTGATATGATCAGTGCATTTTAGGAATGATTATTCTCAGTAGTTCAAATGTACCAGCTATGCAATTTAGTTGAATATTGAAATTTACTATCAATAAATTATTCTAATTCATCTTTCACAACATTGACTCTGATCAATAATTAATTACTCTCTTGACAGTCAACGAGAATCAGTTTGAATGCTATAACTATTACCTAGTGCAGTGCCTCATAAACATTTGAAAACATAAACAGTGTCATGATCTAAATCTGAAATTTATCCAATTCATCCAGTAGAACACAGTGATCTCGACAGCCGACTCAGCAAAAGATATAGCTCCAGGCCTATTGAAGGCAAAGACTCCATTCCAGCCTACTCTTTAGCAAGATCGCAAAAGACTTTCACTCGACTCAGAAAGGAACGTGGGTCAAATCTCTCTAGATATATAAATGGAGGATTTGTTATTCAAAGTAATGTCTAAATATCCCGTGGAGGGGTACGTTCTGAATCTGAAAGCATTGCCTTATATTAATGCGAAGAACGTGGGTGAGAGGACGCTGCTCCATCAGGCGGTGATGATAGGGAAGCCGGACTGGGTTCGGGAGATCCTGGAAGCGGGGGCTGATCCTTTGATAGTCGACAGGTATGGCCACAGCGCACTGAAAATTGCAAAAACCATGATATCCAATCACCCAGGGGACAAAGAGCGAGAGGATATATTCAAACTGTTTAAATCCAGACAGAATATTTGTCGCTCAACAAATGAAGGATCGATGAATGACGTGAAAACGTTCTTCTCTACTGAAATTGCTGCTTCAAAGAAATCCATGGAAATACAGATTTCGGAGATTAGGAATGATTTAACTACGGAGTTATCTTCAGTTAAACAGTCTTTTGAGGAATCTTTGGATGATGTTAAGAAAGAACTTGGCAACACGGTTTCCAAGATGTACGCTCTGCAATCGCTTTTGACCACGGAACACTCTTCTATCAAGGAATCCATGGAAACACAGATGAAAGAGATAGTTGCTAAATTGGAGAATTGCAAAGATATAGGATTACAAATTCCGAATTCCAGACCGCCAATAGATGAAACGCCAAAGCCATTATACGAACCCAACAGAGAGGCCTGCGTAGAGGCGATGATGCGGAAGACGGAGTTAAGGTCCTCGAACGAAGGCAACCTTTCGAAAATGAAGAGATGGTACGAATATCTGTACGACGAGGATCGCATCACGTCTTGAATTCTGGAATTCATTCGATTCCAGTCGAACGTCAAAGTTGTAGTCGATTTCGAATCAAGAAACATCAGAAGAATTAAACCTACATTGAGAGACCACGATGGATTAGAACAGAGTGGGAGTTACTTTTATTCATTCGCCGACTTTGAAGAGCTAAAGGCGTACTTGAGTGGGAATTGGAGTGGTAGTGATGAGAGAGTTGCTATTGCTTTTCTCGCCGACGCATTGTCACAGCTGTCCGTGTATTTGGCGTTTAATAACAGAGGGCTTCCATATTCAGTTGAGGGTGACGGAGGGCGATTCAAGGGAATCCTCGAGGAGGCGGAAAGGAAGAAGGGAGACGGAGTTAAACTGGATAGTTGGATCAAATATCATGCACTGTATAAACAGAATCAACAGGGCAAGGAGATATATTTTACATCGGTTGTTCCTTCGATGATCGCCAATTATGGATCTCCGGACGGATGGTCGAGGTTGAATGCACAACTCCCGTCGCTCCTCGAGTACTACAATCAACACGTGGTGGCGACACTGAGCAAGGAGACCAAGGTACGTGAAGAATAAATTCTTATTTCTTAAATTCAATTCCACTCGATATCAATTTCTGGTGAATAATTAAAGCACTTTATTGACGAACGACGGCGAATAGAACATTTTCATCAACACATTCACATGAGATGTCATTATTCAATCGGGTTCATTCGTCAAAGTGGGCGGCAGTGTGTGTTTGCAGTTCGCATAACAATCTTATCTCTCGCTTTTAAAGTTTCATTTGTCTTTTTTCTTGAAAAACATTTTTACTCACAGTTCGGGACTTAAATTTTAAATAAAAATTTCGAATGACGTCACGAGGGAAAAATTCACAAGTAAAATTTAAATGTCGGTTAAGATGGCTCCGTACTGGAGCTGAGAAGATTGTTTAAGGCGCCTCCCTCTAACACAGTAACGGCTTTGCCGTGAAAGCCGGAGACTTGCAATGTTTGTATTCTGTAGGTGAAGAGTCACTTGTTGATTTAAATTGAGTCAATTTATCATGCAGTGGTGGTGTTTTTTATAAAAAAAGCAAAACTTTGATTTTAAAGAAGGTTTTTTAGTAATATTCCTAAGTACGTTGCAAACGCTAGATTCCAAAATGATAATTTTCAACACGCCTAAATCAAAGAATCGTCTTTCATATACGCAAAAATTTAACAATCATTGATGCTCTTTTCGTATTATGGTTATAGCAATGTTAAACGTACAAGTTTGACATTGTCATGTACAACATTAACTACAGGGTAGAATTTTATTTACTTCAAATATTGTTGCCTATAGATATGCCCCCCGTGCAACTTAGAGTTTTGATGTTTCCACTGACAAGTTCTTTTCAAATTACCGAAAATTTACTATCATTTTTTAAACTCTAAAACGACTCTTTTCTACATTGCTTGCAGAATATGTTTGAAAGTGCAAGGGGATAGCAGCATATGTGTGCGCCATGTGTTTGGAAACACCAGCATTGTCGCTGATGGGGAAGCAACTGACTGGAATTCGACGAGAAGAACCGAACGCAAAAGAAATCAGCTCCTTACAATACAACCATCATGTTGTCATGAGAGAATAACATGGTGTCACATTTTGCATGTTTTTATTTTGAAAAATCTGTAATATTTAATGTACTTGTCTTAAAGTGGTTGAAATAACCCTTACCTTTTACGTCATGGTTTACTTATTGGGAACAGAAGTTTTTGTGTCTTTTTGAAATTGCAATAGACTTTGTTAAATTAAGAATTAGTATAAGTAAAGTAATATATAGGTATTTAAAAGTATGGCTCAATGAAAGTTTGATATAAGAAACATTTCAGGATTTTTTCAATGAAATATTTGTTACAAAGTTGAACTTTTTATATATTGTTTGATGTACCAATTTTAATATGTCCTTCACTAGTAAAGTAAAATGTTATTCCTATTTTTATTTTAAAACGTAAAGTTATGTAATAGCAATGGCAAAATATTTTACATGTATGGTGTTGGTGGGTCTTGTTCTATATACTTACTGTTTGATGAATTATCAATTTTTAATCAATCCTAAATTTTCAATATTTATTTAATTTAATAGCTTTAAAAATACTACTGACAAATCAATGTACGTCAAAATGCAAAACGTTTGACGTTGAATTTCATGAGTATGACTTGACATTGTTCCATCGGCTTTTACTTTCAAATATATTTCACAATTACTTTTTTATTTCATATTTTTTTCTAATAAAGTATTGGTTCTACAAAAAATGAGCATTTTTTATTTTCTTGGAAAATAAATTTCAATTTCACGTAAAATAATGAATGAAATTCTTCATAAAAGTATTGAAAAAGTTGAAAGTAAATATATTCGACGGTAAACAGTAATTTAAGGCTTGACAGTTCTAAAAAAATATAGATCTCCTCGGCAGTTAGTTCAAATTATTAAAAGTTTATTCTTATGTTATTATTTATATATTAGCAGCAGCCGCCTGCAACAGTTTCAAAACAACAAATCGCAGAGTTAAACTGCAACGCAGCCTCAAGTGTAGTGTGTCTGGAACAAAAGAATAATAAATGGGTGCTGGCAGTTGGCATGCGGATGGGGTAAAGTGTAAGATATTGAATTTTAAATCAATATAAACGAATATGGTCTTACCGCTCATGACAACCAAGTGTTTAAACTAAAATTGCGAACTATATGTACCAATAGTATAAAATAAATGGAAATAATCATGAACCTTGGTCAATTGAGCAGATTATTTTCTTAACATCAATGTTGTGGGCTAATTTCATGTAACATTCAAAAAAGAACCTTGTCATATATGTAAAACTTTTATGTAACTCTTTTTATATCGTAAAAAAACTAATTTATTTCTAGTATGGAACTCAGGGCAAAATCAGTGGTTATTTTTATATAAATGCAGTGAAAAAAACATCGTAAATAAGCTTGATTGAGTGGACCCTTGAAGATAAAAATGGCATTGCCGTTGAAAATTGCGAGAAGGCTGCAAGAAAGTTTTAGATATGATGCCTCTCTGTAAAACATGAAATGCGAGAAGAACATGATTTTGAACCTCATAATACTTCCGGAGGTTACATGCTATATCCAAGCCAATATAGTTATCAAGTTCTTCTTACCTTGAATGACTTGCCCTTTAAATTAAAATGATTAGAATCTGTAAGATATGAGAGCCGATTGAAGATTTATTCGCGGGCTGCATAAAATATATGTTGGTCGCGAAAACCCCCGCGGGCTGCGGGAGTTCCATATTCTTCATTTAATGTGAATGCTTGGGAACCAGGACTGTTATAATCTTTAATAGTTAGAAGTTTTTAAAATTATGTAAGCAAATAACAGATATTGGTCGTAGACGTCAGTCCAATTTAATGAAATAGATGTCCACATTTTAATTATGTATTGAGTAAAGGGCCTTATTAATTATGCATAATAAAATCGCCTATTACATACGTTAGTAATGAGGTATTAGAATATTTTCTTAACAATAACTTGGACATTAATACGCTAAATATCTAAAAATATCAAAATATTTTCTAATGAGGAATAGTTTTCTTTCTATTTATTGACGTGTTAGTCAATTCATGACCTCCACCAAATAAATTCTCTAAGCATCCTTTCAAAGAGAGTGCTGGTTATTTTTTCTTTGATTTGAATATAATATCGGAGCAAGTCATCGGATTGCAGAAGTGAGAGTGTAATTACTGTGTAGTTTATGAATATGTTTTGTAAAATTAATCGTTTTTCGAATCCTCTTATTTATAGTTTTCTAGATCACAGGATTATAAATGACCATAATTTATATATAGTATTATCATAAAACATTGTAAATCATGTAGGTCGAAAGCATACCATCGTATAACCCATAGAAATACGCATCAAGAATGTTACATTCCCTTAAAATGCAGCCTTTATAGCCTGCATATAAGGTTTTGCAAGCCTCGGAAACAATAAAAAAATTTCTGTCGCAAAAAATATAAAAAGATCTAGACTTGCATTAATTTTGAGTTTAAACTTGAAATAATTCAGTTTTTCGATTTATATAGGAATATGGTATAATATGGTATTACGGCTTACACACCAATGACCCCTAGAGATGGACTGGTGACTGAGTCACTTACAGGTAATTACTCCCGGTAAGGCCACCTATGCCAGATAATTTGGAACGTAGTCAGGCAGAGGTAGTCCACATGACTGTTTGAAAACATAGTGAAATGCAAAGTAGATGTGGTATATGAGCAGCTAGGTAGAAAAAGTTGGTATGGGGGACTAGAACTTGGCAGTAAGGGAATAGAGGGATGAAAATGGAATGGGAGAGTATGTTCTGGAAATGACAAAGGACCAGGGGAGAAGGTTGAGTTTTGCAGGAGGAACAATGTAATGTGGGGACTATATGTTTATCAGCCTTATATCACATACAGTAGAAGTGGTACTGAGGATTATAAATAGACGAAAGGAGGCGAGGGGAAACAAATCCTTGTATCATGATCCGTTTGGGTTCAGAAATGGACAGGCAACCCGTGATGAGATCACGGTAATTAGAGAATTAGTGTCTATTAAAGAATCGATAACCTAATTTTAATGGTAGGTACTACAATGACGACCTTAGTAGAGAGAAATCTATAATACAACCAGGACATTCTTACCTGCTTTGTATATTTAGAAAAAAAAGCTTTTTATAGGATGAACTGGGTGAAGCTAAAGTGAGGGTTGCTGACGGGGAATCAGGGTGGGTTGAATTGAATAGGCATAGCAATACTTTCCAGTGCATTTCATTCCTTTACAGGATGCGTTTCATGGTGTTACATTTTCAAGGTGTAACACAACAAAATGTTTCGTGTAAAGAGGTAATCGGCATGGCCACTAAGGAAATGGCCAATCATTAAAGCATCCACCGTCGGGAGATTATTTGAAGAAGCACTCACGAAACCTGATTCCATGATATGCATGTAAACTTTACTCCGATCAGATCCGATAGTACAAAATGACGTCTCAAACCGAGAAGCCAATAGTTGAGCGTTTTTGTCTGCACAATATTGATGCGAAAACAATTCATATTAAATATTAATTATTACACAAACTAAGCAACAATGAATGCTACTAATAGAAATTAATGTTATTTATGATACACTTTATCGAATCAACAGCATTTCTATCGCAATCCTCCCGGGTGCAAATACTCTATAACTTCATGAACTTTGAAAATATCTAGCTTTGATATGGTTTGTTTGAAAAGGGTTCTCCCATTCCTTATTAACAAATTCGTTGAGTATTAGAGTCCTTGCACCTGCTGCACCTCAAGCGTAAATGATGGCTATGAAATCTTCTAGTTCCTTTTAACTTACTGACCATGTGTAATTACCCATCTTATTTTGGACTTCTGTTCGGGTGCATGATTTGGTCACCATCAGCATTGAAGCAGAAATAAAAGGACGCCAAGCTGCGAGAGGGGAGACATCTTCCACGGATCTTTTGGCATGAGGTGTTGGGCCCGGTGTCTCAAGGAGCACATTTTGGTTACCACGCCGACTGGCAATATTCCCTATAGTTATGCGAGCCCGTGGCGCTAAATTAGGGCTCTCCTCTTCCGCACTGAAATCAATATAGTTGCAGCCACCAGAATTAACAGCTCCCGCACCACAAACATTAAACACATCAGCTTGAAGCCTTCTCCACCCCCATCGTGACGCAGTCTGGCCTCAACGAAGCTGAATGCCTTGTTGCACATAAGAAACATAGTCCGGATTGTTTTCCACTTCTTTCAAAAATATTATGGATCATTAGACTTGTGAAATAAACTTACATGTGATAATCAATTCTGTAGTGTTATTGACTGATACGCCTACAGCCTAGTATGAATCTTGCTGAACCACACTGCACCCTCGTTTTGCACATATTCATCCTAGCAGGTGATCTGTTTGTGCTTATTAAGCAGGAGGGTTATGCGTTCTTCCAACAGTAGGTCCTGAATAACAATACATGATAGAGCGTACGACGGCGGAATCTTGCGCATTTGACGAATGCACTACTTACAATAAGCTAGGGGCACTGGATCTGAGCCACTTCGGCGTGCGTTGGTGGTATGTTGACGAATACTTCAATTTCAGCCTCAATGAGGCCGCATCATCGGAGCATCGAAAGTGTTCAATTGAAGCTATTCGCACTGAAGAGTAGACTACTTCTCAACAGGCCATTTGTTGCCAATGCTTTCTGACGCTGCTTAAAACTGCCACTTTTCGCGAGAGACCGAGCGCACTCAACCCCACTCCATATGCACTGTGGCACCGTTGAGAAAATTAAAACAATTGTTTTCTCCTTCACTACCTCGCATTGCATACGCGCTGTGCACTACCAAAGCGTGACATGCCAAGGCTCGTACGTATGGCTTTATCCCTTCACCTCTTGAGTCACTCCTATTTCTATAATACAGGGACAAAATTCAGAACAGTTACGAACTTCCTAAAGCCTAACTTAAAGTTAAAAATATTACGACAAAAGAAAAAAATTAAACTTAATAATTTTAAAGAACTAAATTTATGTTGGTTATGGTAATTTTAGCGAAACAACTTGTCAGCAAAAACAAAACCCAAGCAAATGCCGCAAAAGGATTTGTGGGTCAAAATGACCCACGCGGGGCTTCTAGAGTAAAAGTATAAAATTTCAAAAACTAGAGATGATACACAAATGAGAAATAGGATTTATGTTGATATTTCACAAAAATAAAAGTCACGGAAGCGTTTCTTTTTCCGATAGTAACTTTAACTAACAAGAGCAATGGAAACTTTGAAATGGGTCAAGGTGACCCACCCGGGGTTTCTACTGTTATAAAGACCAATAAAAAAATTTTATCCTTCTCAATTTTCCAGATTTTGATTTCCTTCTTCAGAATATGAACACGCAGAATAGTTGTGCGTCACTTTATCAAGAACGTATTTGAATTCAGGATATGTTCTACCAGTATATTTACAGCTTATATATTAAAATTCTACATTTTTATGTGAATTACAGATATAATTATGCTGCCATGATAGTCCCTTTTCCCAACTTTGGACAGATTAGCTGATGTTTATTCTAATCCCATTCATATGAAATAATATTTTTCACGTGTAGCATTTCCTAGCTATGGTGCCATTTCCCATCAAGTTACACGAATTAAGGTCATTAACTAGAAGTAAGTAGTAGTGTATAAAAATAAAATTGGCTTTATTTTGAGAAATGTTAGATCTATTTTAGGTTAGGTTTATATAAAGTGCTGAAAGGGCAATACGATGGACATGAAACACAAGTAATAGGGCTTGAAGGTGGGTGTTCTCGCTCTTGTGTGGTGAATCATACCTCTCTTTCTCATGCTGTGCAGGAGTTAATTTCCAGGTTCCTGGATGATCACCCCGAAAGCAGAAGACATACAGTGTACTCAAAGATTTTAGTAAAAAACTTGGGCCACATCACTTCAAGATTGCATAAAAAAGAAAAGAGGAGAGATAGCTCGTACATATTCTATACCCATAACGGTCTGGAGAAGAATGGGCAGGTTGAATGCTTTATATTCTATGAAAATTTTGGAATGTGTTGTGTTGTTTGTGAGCTGGAGGTAGAAGGTGGCATTTTTGTTGATGAACAGACTAATTACAGTCTGAAGCACATTGAGCAATATAAGAAGGGGAACACTCTTGTGCATATTACATCTAAATGCATTGAACAGACTCTGATTTCTTTAAATAGTAGATATATTTCTAAGCAGCCCAATGCATGTGAAAAAAACTTATAGTTGTTGGAGTCCATTTACCAATTTTATGTTTCATCCGTTTATATTTCATGCTTGTTACAGCGTCACTGTTAATTGGCAGAAATGCTTTATGTGAGCATTTAATTAAATAAATGTTTATATCTATCTATTTGGAATGTATTTCATTTTTGACATTTCTAGATTTGAGGTACAGTGTTGGAGTACCGATACCAATTCAATGTAAGTAAAGGGTTGTTAGTGTGGTTTTAACCACAGTAAATAAAGACTTAGATACTGCTAAGAAGTATCTTGTATATTGTTGTGACACTTAAGGAACACTTATCCGACTATTAATTTTCTTAACCTCTGTGAGCATCAACAGTTGCTCATTTTGATGTATAAAAAATTGTTTTTAATTTTTCATTATGTAAACCAAATTTTATCACTAAAACTATAATTTCATGGTTCATTTTTTAATTTTAATTTTCCTATTTAATAAATGTAATGAGCACTATTTCAACTTGTTGAGACTTGATATTCTTACATGCCATTATAAATGTTGTACTATACTAAAATATCTTGATTGTAAATTATATGATCATATAATTTTCAATCAAGAGATTTTGGTATAGCATTAACGGAATTTTAGTCATGCATGATCAACTTATACTCTGTTCCATGGATTCCATTGAACTTTAAATTAAAGATATTTACATATATATGTATTAATACATTATAATTATAATTTAGTTCTGTGGAATTCATGGGACTCAGCTGTTATTCTCTGGGATTCCAAAGATATCTTTAGAAAGAATATTCTCATTGGGAGAATCATATTGACTCCCTGCAAATCCTCTGGATCGATCCAGGGGATTTGCAGGGAGTCACTTTGATTCATAAGGAATCACTAAGAGTCGCATGGACTCCCTGAAGCTCGCAAGGACTACCTGAATGAATCTCTGTGAGTCCTTGCGAGCTTCAGGGATTCCATGCGACTCTTAGTGATTCCTTATGAATCATTAGGACTCCCATGATTTCGTAAGGGAAGTTAGCTTATATAAAACACTTTCTTATCAATACATATTCTAAAGCAATGCTGCTCACTGCACCACTATGCACTAAGTAACCCTTATAGTTCATCACAGGTTATGTGAACCAAACAAGGAAAATGTTATTTTCAGGTACCAACTGCAAGGAACACCTCTTTACAACTTTTGATAAGTTGTTAACCTCAGAAAAAAATGATATTAGGTACATGGCATTGGACTAATAACTTATTATTCCAGTTAACTGACATATGTTTCCCTAGTAAAAATGGCTTTTAGAATATTACTCAATATGCATTCAAGAAGCTAAAGCTGAAAGAATTCATGAGTGCACCCCACTTAAAAAGGCAGAAGAGAAGGTTACATTTGGAAATAACAAATACATTCTCAAGTTATAACAGCCGATAACAACGGAAAAGAGAGATAATTTAAGAGGCCTCGATGTAGACGAACCCCAATCGTAAATAGTTCGCTAAGTTATTGCTTTTTATTGAAAATACAATAAAAAGTAACTTTTGGTACAGAGAAAGAATAACACAACAACTCGCATGGTGAACTTAATCTAAATAGGGGCACGATTTATTAAACAGCGATGGATAGACGGGCTATCGTGTTCATCGTAATAAAAATAAGTAAATAAGAAAAACTACTTACCTCGCTTCAATAGTTTGGCGAAGTGATATCAATCTGTCCTCGTTGAAATCCCAACTCCCGTAAATGCCAAATGGACGAGTAAAACTTTCATGCATAGTGTCTAAAAACGTTGTTGACGTTTATCTAGTATCCATGGTTATATGAGCTACAGGTGATAGCCAGAAACTAAGTTAACCAGGAAAAACTAAGTTAACCAGGTTCTATTCTCTGTACGGCATCCCTGCCAGACCCGCCAAAACGCAGGCATTATAATGTTCTTCATTTGTTCGGCTCTGCGATTCGGGCACGCATCTTTTAAAACCGTCATGATTTTATAATTTCCGTTGTACACTAAATTATTGTTTTGCTTTTATTGGTACATTCATCAGTTTTCTCATTTCCACATTCGTAACATTGAGTTTGGGTCAATCCATATTAAGTGGTCCAGAAAAAGTTAAATTTGTTGCTTGGTGATTTTTAATATTTTTACCATACAATTGTATGGTATTCATTATAAAGTAAACATTTGGTATATAGTTATGGAATGACCAATTTTAATATATGGGTAAGTTTCTTTGAATTCCCAAATATTCTTTGTATTCTAAGGCCTGCATTTACATTTTAGCTTAATTTTACTATACCAAATGTCTACTTTATAATAAATAACTTGTAAAGTGAGGTGAAAAACTGATTAATGAGTTATGATAATAATTTTAAAGGCATCAAGCATTACTTGAGAGCAGGGGCGGATTAAGGTCGTTGTATTGGGGGGGGCGGATCACTACTTCCCGCGGCGCCTGGGGGGTATGCAATACATCTCAACAAAATAGAGGTCCGGGTGGACTTCCCTCGGAAAATTAAAGTAAATGTAGCGCTTGGAACGTAGTTTTGGTGTGGTTATATTATATACAAGAGATGTGATAAATTATTGAGTAAATCTATCTGATCAAATTTGAAAAACGTAAAAAAACGATGTAAAGAATGCCATTCTTGTGAAGAAGTGAAGTTTCTTCCGGGTTTTACACCGTGTTTCCTCGGACGACAGTTTCGGCGGCGTTTCAGTCGGCTTCTTCAGGTCAGTGGAGTGAAGGAGCAGCCATTTGTCGTATTATATATCTCACCCGTTGGAGACAGGTCTAACGCTTGAGATATATAAGACGACAAATAGCTGCACCTTCATTTCACCGACCAGAAGAAGCTGACTACAACGCCGATGAAACTGTTATCCAAGGAAACATAGACCAACGCGGTGCAAAAGGCGGAAGACCTGCATCTTCCCATCCATCAACCCGCGGCAGCCTACACAAGGATTTCGAACTCCTTGAAATAAATCTTCTTTAATGCCGTACAAAATGAAAATTAGTTGGAATGAAATAAAAATATAAGTACATATTCAGAAAATACTATTTTCTTTCATATTTTTATAATTTTTTATAATACCTAGCAACGAAAACGCAGTAATGCTCGGAAGTTACCGTCATTCGTCAAGGGCTCTGCGCCCCTGTCGATTTCGTAACAATAATGCTTGTTCGTTGTCTGTTCGGTAGGCTGTTGGTTCCCTGTTCCTTGTCCGAGAGACAACAGGCAGACGACTGTTGGTAGAATGTAAAATGGAACACCTTGTCTGTTTCATGTCTGTGAGAAGAGGGTTGCTTGTCTGTTATCTCCCTGTTGTAAGTAGTGGCATTCTCTGTTCCTTACTTGTTGGATTACAGCCAGTGAACCGGCAGGGGACAGTGCGCTGCCTGTTTATTAGGCTGTTAGTTCCCTGTTCCTTGTCCGAGTGACAACAGTCAGGCGATGGTTGGTAGAATGTAAATTGGAACACCTTGTTTGTGAGAAGATGGTTACTTGTCTGTTCTCTCCCTGTTGTGGGTAGCGGCATATTCTGTTCCTTACCTGTTGGACCACAGCCAGTGAACTGTGCACTGCCCGTTCGCTGTTGCTAATTTGTTACCAGACGGCTCTTCACTGGTTATATTGTTGCCTCTTTGCTAGCTGTTGGCGTATATCCTGTTTACAGCCTGTTCTCAAGGCGTTACATAACGGTGCTCTGGCTGTGAGTTGTCTGTTTAATTAGTTCGTTGGTCTACTCTAGCTGGCCGTTCTTTACCTGTTAGCCAAAATATGCAAAAATGAAACTACTGACCACTATCTATTAGATTATTATAACTTGGACTAGTTAGCACTTATCAATCCACTTGTCAAATTTTTTCAACCTTAACAAAAATATAAATTGTTGCATCACTAAAATATGCAATACTTCAAGACAGATTGACACAAAAACTGGTACAAATCATCTACTTAAATGCCTCTTTAATATATTCAAGCCACCAGAGATAATGCTTATACTCACAGGATTCCAGGATGTAATGTTTTCTTCTCCTAAAATACAACGTAATTTGCAGTGTTGAAGCTTACTAAATGAGCAGAGCTAATAGCCATGTAGTACTGCTTCCAAAACTGAATCCTGATGACCACTCCGTATTTTTACCTCACAGACATATAAATATTAGACTATGGTAATTGTCGAAGACAAATCAAATAAATGATAAAATAGAAGTAGGTTTATTAACAACAATTTTTTATTTAGAAGACAATCTTGGATTCTGAGGTATTCAATACATAATTTCAATAAATATTTAATAAGATTATGAGGAAGTAATGCCACATGTCGGTGATGGTGGGACAGGGGACCTTATCGGAGAATAGTTCCTTGAACTCTCCCATATTTGGAGGCAGCTATCCGGCTCGCCCTCGTCCAATGGACTGCTGGGCAGGGCACTCAGACAGGAGCCAGCAACAACTGATGTCAAGGGGTCTCCAACAACTTTAGTTCTCATAACAGGCCAGTTTAAACGTTTTGGGATTTTAAGTTCTTCTTTAGAGACTGAAAGCAATTATGAGAAAAATAAAATACACGAATCCAACTCTCATTCACTGTAAGATATTATTTCACAACTCACTATCTTGTGAATTCTTTGCGAAATCAAATCATGTTCAGGTTTACTCTGAATAACTTTCACTAACCCACAAGCCATTTTTTCATTAACTGCACAATCTGATGTACGTGCGAACGTGCATTTCAAATTGCAATGCGTAAAGCCGTGAATTGCAAGAACGCATACGCGAATGCATGAACACGAGATGGCAAAATATCTCATGCTCTAATTCGAAAATGATTGAACGCCCGATTGAGAATAACATGCAGTTTGAAGTTGAACAATTTCGTGCCCCGTGTAAAGAATCGGCTTCCACATTAAGAAAACAACTCACTGCACACAGGATAGGAGCGGGGGGACGAAGTAGCCAATGGATAAGGTTATTTATGTACGTACCTGCTATCCTCCCAACTCTTGCGAAGTGCAAATGCTTTCGGCCGTCCGCACTGCCCGTAGCCGTTCTTCCGCTGTACCACTGTCCGACTTCTAAATCGGTACAGCATTTTGGCTGAAATGGGGTTCTTGCACACCCTCGGTTAGCATCCATGATACTTTGTCCAAAACTGACACATCTTCCACTTTCCCGTCCTTGTACTTCAAAGTTGCGTACCATGATTTATGCGAAAGTTCTGCCATCTTCGACGAAATGCTAAATATTGTATACAAACGACCCGGCCGGCACAAATGGATTGCTGCGACTAAAGCGTAATAGCGGTACTATTCCCTGGCGGTAATGGCGTCACAGACAGTCATGGAGCACGAGGGCAAGAGTCTGCGCGCGGTGCATACTGGGGAGATCCTGGGATTTTTCCCAGTGCATTTTGGGAAGAAAGATGGCTGTTTACAATAATAAAAAATATAATGATAACTTTTGAGAGAGAAAATTACCGTGATACTTTTCGTAAATTACCATGGTATTTTTCGTAATTTACCGCGCCCCCTGAAAATTAATTTTTGGTAATTTTCTAGATAATTCACCTAAGATAAAGATAATTTTTCATACAGATAAATTCCCAACATGTTCTTTTAAGCCAAGTCCACAATTCCCACGTGTTTAATTATAAATTGAGGCATGTACAACTCATTTTTGGAATATTTTATTTACATTATAACATATATATAGAGTAATGTTTTAGAATGTTCTTCTTGAAAATTTCTCATATTCTAACAAAAGAAAGCCAGATTGCGTGTCGCCGCCATGCGCACAACCAAACTGCCCCTGCCTGTTGAGAGCCTGTTCACTGTTGTCTGTTCGTTCCCGGTTGGGAGAAGGGGACAACCAACCAGTCCCTGCCTGTTGAGAGCCTGTTCACTGTTGTCTGTTCGTTCCCGGTTGGGAGAAGGGGACAACCAACCAGTCCCTGCCTGTTGAGAGTCTGTTCACTGTTGTCTGTTCGTTCCTTGTTTGGCGAAGCATACAATCAACCTGCCCCTGCCTGTTGAAAGCCTGTTCACTGCTGTCTGTTCGTTTCTGGTTGGGAGAAGCGGACAACCAACCAGTCCCTGCCTGTTGAGAGTCTGTTCACTGTTGTATGTTCGTTCCTTGTTTGGCGAAGTGCACAACCAACCTGCCCCTGTCTTTTGAGAACCTATTCACTGTTTTCTGTTCATTCCCTGTTGTGTGAAACAGACGATCAACCGGCCCCCATCTGTTGAGTGCCTGTTCACTGTTGTCTGTTCCTTCCTTGTACGGTGAAACATACAACCAACCGGCCCCTGCCTGTTAAGAGTCTGTTCACTATCGTCCCCGAAATGCTTGTTACCTGCCGGTTAAGGAGTAAGCTGCAAACAGAGTACAAACTGTTGGAAGGCTGTTTCCAAGATGTTTCCATTTGTGTGTGGCGCAAGATTGTTCGTAGGCTGTTCATACTCTGTTCACTAAATCTCCAACAGGTACTCAACAGGCTTCAAACTGACAGCGAACAGGCATTATTGTTACAGAAATCGACAGGGACCGTCGCGTCGTCCCGATGACCTCTGAATGGTATGTTCTGACGGCCAAGAAAAATCACATTTTGAAGTATCAGCTTCAGATTTTCTCCATTTTCCTTGATTTTCTCCCTTCTGTAGCCGTCCAGTTGGCTTGTGTTTTCATTTTCAGTTTTTTTTTTATTTTCCAGAAAATTCAGGGCCAAATGGGCACTGCACCTTTGTGATAGACTGTGTGTTGGTGGTTTTCCAGATCATCTAGTTTCCCTAGCAGTTTTGAAAACTTTAACGGCTATGTATCGAGGGATTTTAACTGCAAATTTGTACCGCAAGCTGCCGTTGATTGGGAAAAAAGGGCAATACCTACAAAAAAGTCCATTCATTGAGGGAGAAACCACAAGCCAAGGGTACTTTTCATGATGTTCTATCCTCACGTAACGACGCTCTTCCGCGGTTCCCTTCCCATGAGTTGAAAAGGGATACTTGTAGTCGCTTGTGGATGTCCAAGGGCCTTCCAAAAGTTCTGCTTTTTTCCTATCATCAGGTCTTTCCTTTCCTGGTACAATGAAGAGACCTATGTCACAGTTGAGTGTGAGGTTGACCGTAGGTAGATACGAAAATGAAGTTGAGTCTATGCAGTCCGGAGATACCTTCTACTTTCGGTCCTTAAGTAAACTATATTTTGCAGGTTGTAGCGATCGTGACACGCTTGTGCAGCGCTCATGCAGCATTCCTGACGCGCTTGTGCAGCGCTCCTGACATCCGTTAGCAGCGCATTCGATATTCAAAAAAGGGAAGTTTAGGAGTGCTAGGCGCGCTGCAGAAGCGCCTTCGTGATAGCTGCAGCGCTACCGCGCAGCGCATTAGATGCGCATCTGCAGCATTTTATGTTTACTGGGACAAGTTTGTCGCAAGTTTGCATGCTATCTGGGCGATAATTCTCTCATCGTAAATATATCGGTCTCCATTCAAATGATGCAGAAACAATTTTACTGCCTTTATAATTGATGAAGATTAGCTATTACGTAAGCAAATAAGGTTTTATTGAGTAATGGCAACTTAATGTATTATTACGAAGAACTCATTTAAGTGAATTTTTACCATTTTCATGGAGTGAAATTGTACTTGTTCATTGGCCATGGCATTCTCGACGAGGACGTGGTTGTGAAAGCGAGGTAAGAAAGTAATGCTTAAATGTAAATAAATGATCTTAAGGCATGATTGGAAGGATGAAGGATTTTAATCGACGTTGCCCTAAAATAACCTCGCGGAAATTCTCCTCTCTGAATTGGAGTGAACATACCCTCATGCGCTGGGATATTTTTCTATTTGCTCTGTCGTTACGCCGTATCTTCACCTCCCAAAGTTTTCTCCAATGGTTGTCCTTTGGAAACAAATGAAAAAATATCTTAGGCGTAAATGCACTACTCTTGCACCCGAGTACCACACAATACTGCAAATTAATGCGCTTTATCGACCAAGGAAGAACGAGAGCTTCAGTCACAAACGGACGATAAACACACGAGTCAAGCCGGGCACGGTAAACTTGGTGGCATGTTTCCCACAGAGCTTCTGGATCGGTCACGTGACCTTGGCTGTGACGTTTATGGGCGGAGCTACGTCCAGTCGTCCATTGCTTTTTCCTTTCATAATATTTTGCTAATTACGTATCCATTCTACAAAAAAAATATTTTTTTTTTATTTTTTAGGAAAATATATTTCCATTTTAAGAAAAATAATGATTGAAAATTTTCATCTAAGTATTGATTATGTTGAAAATAAAAATATTCGACGGTAAACAATATTTTAAGGCTTGATAGTTAAAAATAACTTAAAAATCTTCTCGGAAGTGAGTTCAAATTATTTAATTTTAAAAATAATGCATGTGTTTTGAAAAAAGATTCACTTGAGTACGTTCATGGAAGCTCACTTGAAATCTATTGGTGCACATCAAAACGGCACCATAATATATTCAATGGCACCTAGCAACTGGATCATTTGGGAGATATTGGCGACAACTTATGATTGTAAAAATATTGTTTGTTATTGCTGTTGTTCCCACCTTAAGAAGGAAGCATTGTAATTGGCCTTTCTAAAATGATAAAACTTCATTGTCTTTTATCAGCGCAACTGCATTAAATCACACGTACGTACGCGTGGCTTTTTTTAAATTTTGATGTTGGAAAAAATAAATGATACCTTTTTAAAAAATGGTTTTAATAAAAAATGTTATAAATATTAGAAAATGATTTTTTAAACCTTCTCAGCTGGCCCACAACTGGCAGAACGCGATTATTTGTGACTAAAAATGAAACCATGTAGTCCATTTTTAATAAAAAACTTTGTACTTTTCCACACTTTATTTCACAACTGCGACCGGTTTCACCATAATATGGCATCACCATGTAGCCTACATTTGTGAAACAAAAGATTTTACCATTACTATATACGTAACGAGGTATAAAGTCTTTGGTATTCCAAGTATGGTTCAAGATTAGGATTTATCAACCATTACTGTAGTTTTTAATTAGTTTTTATTTGATATGCGCCGGTAGTATTCACAGAAGTATGCCCCGGGACTGAGGATCTCGTGAATTTTGTGAGAAGTGTTAACTATTTTATCGGTTTTCATTACCTATAGATTAGTTTATGCGATCATGAACTCTTCTAAAAATGCCATGCATCAAGCCGGGTGGTTCGTTGTATTTGTTGAATAGTTTAAAAGTTTTCCAAGTTTTGATCAAGACCAGGAATATTCTGTAGAGCGATCCTTGCCTCGACCTATGCAGCAATTTGTGGACTATTGTCTTTGAATTCACAGGTTGCGAATAGTTATCGCTAAAATGGAGCGGTGTGTCATTGAATTTCTTTATCAAGTGATGCCGATTTGAAAAAAAGGCATTTCAGATTTCGAATTCATAATGAAATTTCTTAGTTGATATGATTTTCTTAAACGATGTTTTAATGAATGATTTCCTTGAATATTTTGAAATCTCAACGTTTGGCTGTAAAATTATTCGTGCGTTTAATATTACTTCCATCCGGTTTTAAATTTTTTTCTCCGAAATCATTTTTTTCTCTCTTCAAATCTCCATCAAATGCAATCTGTGCAGTGATGTTAGTCCCTCGCTATACGTTTCAAATTTCCTTCTCTCTCTTGGACTCACCCGTTGATTCCAAAGTACATACCTATGGGTCGGAGACGTGCGATTCCCGGACTTCGCTCCGGCTGCACTAAACACGTGGTCGTCCGATGAAGTGCTCTCGTTCATATATGGCGGTGGGTTGTGATCCTCTTCCTGCCTCAATCCTACTGATGCTGACTTTCTACTCCAGATCATGCGAATATCACTCACCGGTAAATAAACGGCGTCTGTGAGATATTGGTGAATATCATTCAGTTAGAGTGGCAGTATTCTCCGTTGAACTTTCCATACTTGTGTTTATATCGTAGCGGGAGGATAATTCAGGAACACTTTTAGTCTTTAGGAAGAAATAGAATGCTGTATAGCATGAAAAACATATAATAACGCAGTGAAACTTTCGCGATATAGTTAAGCAATGTTCAGTAAGTAAGATTTGACAGTGCTGAGTGAATAAGAGTTTAGATCACCAAATGATGCTATCCTTTCACCCACGGTTTCATTTCTATTGTATTTTAAGCCTATGAATAGACTAATGTCCAGAAAAGTAACTCAAAGCAAATTTATTGTACCACTTTCAATTATATTCAGAGGAATTCTGTCCCAGGGAACGGTATTTTGTGTTCACTATCACTCCTTATTTTGGGAATTTAGACATCTTTAGTAAAATCACCACGTTAAAATCGAAATCATTTTGTCTTTTATCAAATATAATTCTTATAATGCTTTTATTCCTTATAACTTAATAATAAAAAGCTATATATTCCCCTATGAGGAATACATGGGTTAATTTCGTTTTGGCTAATCGTATGTTTCATCGCAAAAGATTACAAATTTTGTTGTTGGCACTTAACAAGAATGAATTTTATTAGAAATACGTTCATCTCGCCATGTAGACCTGAAAACTCTCGTACATCATTTAAACGTCATAAATGTTATGACGCTCTAATTTTCTCACATCCATCTTTTGGCTAGGTGATTTTCTAGCTGAACTAAGCCTATTTCCAACCTCATAATTTGCAGAAACACCTATTTGGAAATATAGGTGGCTTGGCGGTGTTGCTGGATACCTGATCGGCATTTCAGAGATCTGGAATCAAAACCCGTTCAATAAAAATTATTATTTTTTCAGGGAGAACTTCACCCTCTTTGGCGTATTCCCTTGCCCCAGTGCGCGTCACTGCGCATTATTTATGCAATCGTAATGATTGGAAAATGTCTCAATTCTTTTGATTGTTTATGACCATGATAAGTGTGGTTTTCTTTATAATTAGTGTAATACCATATCTATTGTATGAGCCAGAAGTGATATTGGATGTGAAAGCAATATCAATCCCTCGAGAATTTCAAAGGATTGGAATGGAACTGAGGCATATATGTGATAGATCCATAGCGTTTTACAGGATTGTTTTATGTCTAAATACGGTGGCCGTGCGTTTATTTTCAATTCTCGACAATGGTAGTCATGCATGTGAGCCAACAGGAGCCAAACGGGTGCGATTGTTCCATTATTATTTATTAGGAAAACGTGGAACAAATAATGAATCATCTCTCACTTCACTCGTTGTGGATGTATTGTTTCAGGCAAAAACAATGTATTTTGCTCTGGAATACTTTGGTTTTCAGAACTCATGTCTTGTACTTAAAGCATTTTAAAGTTTGCTTGTGTGTGCTTTTATTGGTATTTTCATGCTTAATGAGTTGACGAGAGGAACATTCAAAAAGAAAAACGGGAGAACCTCCAAATTTCAAAATTTTTGATTTTTTTAAATTACACATAAAGTTTAATTTAACAAGCAACAGATTTTTTATTGCTTTACTTAAATCTACAATCCACGGTTTTATTCTCGAATGTTCATATGACAAACGGAGACCTGCTCCATGCTGATTTCGGATTGGTAGATACAATATCAATACGATTTCCATCAATCAAGAAGTATTGCAGTGTCTGAATCCATAATAAAAGGAAGGGCTTTTTCGGCGTTTCATCCGAGTTCCAGGAAAGACAGCGTCAGGTTAGTACAATGCACGGACGAAGGCAATCGACATCTTTGAGACATCGGCCATTAACACAACCACTCATTTCATCTAGGGAGTAACTTGAAATTAGTGAGCTGAATCATAAGACCTTTGGCAATGGCGAACGGGTGTCCATGTTAAAAATTGTTCATATTTATGTGAATTACAGAAGTCATCGTTGCCACCTCTGTCCTTTTGCATAACTTAGGACAGATAATCTGATGTAAATTCTCATCCCTGTCAAGTCAAAAAGGTTTCTCACGTGGAGAATTCGCTACCTGTGGTGCTATATATTATTTCACATCAAGTTATATGCAGAAAGACCATAAAATTGAAGAAATTAGCAGCATCCATATATTTTCAAATAATAAGACTTTATTTTGAGAAATATTATAAGTTAGTAGCCTATCATACATATACATTACAAATAGAATATTTCCTTGCAGTGATTGGAGAAGCATCCTTTATTGAAAGAATTTCTCATGGACATTAGCATATAATTTCATTCAGCTCTCAAATTCAATTCCAATTCAACATTGTGCACACATATTTTTGAAACAATTTTTACTCATTTAATAATCCATTAAAATGGAAACCATTTGATTATAATGTGTGTGCAACATTTTCCCACAACCTTCACAATAAACAAATGAATATGTATTAACATTACAGTATTCCAGATTTAAACAGCTTGTTTCACTGAGAAATTATGCATATTCTTACATGTGAAGGCACATCATTAACGCTTTTTAAACACTCAACGAACACTTCATTATTGGAAATGTAATGCGAAGGAATGTAAAATGATGGAGAAAATGAAACTTCTGAATGAGATGTTTCCAAAAAAATATATAATAATCCGGAAGAATTAATTTGACAACGATGGATTAATTTTTTAAACATAGTATTTGAACAATTTCATACGGACTGAGTACACTACTTAGAAATGGATCTGAGGTTGAGAACTTCATAAAATTTCAAAAACATCGATCAATTCGTAAGCATAAAAGAATCGATATCTATAATATATAAAACATGGTAAGCATTGTTTGACGTGATAAAAATTATTACTAGTGTAATGCAAATTACTTTTATATAGGCTTCTAAGTAAATTTCTAAAAACTCAAATATTCCTCATGATGTGGTAGGCCGTACCTGGGCCATATATCTTCAACAGTTATTATGTTTTGGCCCAAAGCAACACTATTAGTCGCCTATATAAGCAAAATATATACTCTTAGTACGTATCAACAGTGGAGAATATCTGACGAAAGACTATGATAAAGTTCCAAACAAATACTTCATTGCATTTCGACCACCAGTTGGATTACGAAAGAAATTAAATAGTTGAGGTTAGAAGACGTGATTACTACGCTAACGTTTATCTGAAAACATTTATGGCCAAGTTTACTTTTACCAAACTTTGAAAGTCTGATCCAAGTTAATGACATACGATCATATCCATTGAAATATCATGTAATAATTTTTTCGACATTTATCATGCAGAACTACATCTGACATTCAGATATGTGAAATTCAAGGAAACAGGAACATGCAAGTAAGCAAATAATACAAATCTCAACTTTTATGCTTCGAGCATGATTCAAATAATCCTAACAACCACTGTGAATGAATTTTCATCGTATTAAGACACTATTATCATTGAACTCTTATCCATTTCACAAATACATGATTTTGAAACTGCGAGTGAAAAGTTCTCAAAAATGTGTCTCACTGACTGTTGTACTGGAGCACTCACCTCATAAAACGTCTCACAAAATGTCTCAATTTAAATTCCTTTTAATCAACTGTGTATGATTGAGTGCCTTTGTAACAATGTTCTCCACTTAAATTCCTTCCCACATATCTCAAACTTGAAAGGTCTTAAACTACTATGCACGACTGCGTGCGCATCTAAGTTACTTTTATAAATAAATCCCCTCCCACATGTGTCACACCTGAAAGGTCTCAAACCACTGTGTGTGACTAAATGATTACATAAATCCTTCTTCCGTTTAAAATCTTTCCCACATGGTTCACACTTGAAAGGTCTCAAACCACTGTGTATGACCGAATGGTTGGCTAAGTTCGACTTTCGAGCGAATCCCTTCCCGCATGTCTCACACTTGAAAGGTCTCAAACTACTATGCATGACCGAATGAACGACTAAGTTAGACTTCTGTGCAAATCCCTTCCCGCATGTGTCACACTTGAAAGGTCTCACACTACTATGTATGACTAAATGTCTCGCTAAAGCACTCATCGATGTGAACCTCTTTCCACAACAGTCGCATTGAAATATTTTAGGATCAAGATGAATGTTTGAATGTCTACGTAAATTTTTTTTCCTTTTAAAATCATTTCCACAAGTTTCACATTTAAATGGCCTCAAATTGCTGTGTACAACATAGTGTCTTTTTAAACATTTCTTTAATTTAAACTCCTTCCCACACATTTCACACTTGCATTGTTTTGATTTTTGACTTCCAGTAACTCTTGATTGAATGCACTTCGGAGATGAATCCTCCGGCATTACACTCATTGATGGCCTATTCCTTGAAATGTGACCTCCAACGTGTATGAATAACTTTTTTTTATCCGTATAACTTTCCCCACATTGATCGCAAATGAATGCTGTACACCCCTCCAGCTGTTTTTTGTGATAATCAAAATGCCTTCGCTCAGATGGTATCATGTCGTTTAATTTGACGGTACTAGTGATGCAATCACGCGATTTTAAACTTTCTCCTTTCTTAGCACTAAATATTTTCGCAGTCGACAGTGAATGCTCTCCAGTTAAAGTGCAAAGACTGGTGTTTCTTTCAAACTTCTTTGTGATGTTTTTATTTCTATCGTCTCTTAGCTCACTCACTATCTCCTCGCACATTTTTGTACTCCCTCCTGGCACGCTGCAACCATCTGCCTGAAATTATGAAAATTTAAAACAGTAAATGGTTTATAGCAAAATCCAATGCAGGCTTAGTAATTGGCAAATATTTACATAGGGTTGTATTGTATATTAATGACGCCTGTTGCTTCAGAGTAATTTACATGAAAGTTAATATTCTTAATTCATTTATGTTGAAAGGCAGACCACAATTCACATTTTCATAACGTAAAAAGATCTTATATTTAGAATCAGAAATTTGAAAAAAAGTTTGATGAATTTCACTCTGGCCTTAACTCTGAATTAAGAAAATACGCATTCAACATAAGGATTAAAAAATCAGAAGATATATGAGGCTATGTTCATTCTTTCTGTTGAACTAATTATTTTTGTTCTTGGCATAGTTTTGACCGAATGCTCAACAAAGTTTAAAGTTTTGAGAGAACAAATTACCTCAACACCGAATCAGTCACTTTCAACAAATGCTGCACATACATAACTCGCTTGAAAACATTTGCCATTATTAATTGCTAAGCAAGAATAGACTCGTATCTACCGCTCTGTATAAAACAAAAGGAAATAATCCAGTCACTCTACAAATTATTCAATGAGAAAACACAATTCCATATAGACTTGGACAATGATGCAATGATTTATATCACAAAAAATAAAATAGCACATACCATTAACATAAAATGAAACTCTAAAAATTTGCATGTGTTATTAGTGCTAAAAATGCTGAGGTATCCACAAGGTGGTTATTGCATTAAGACATGGTGATAAATAATGAACAAAAATATTTTAGATGCCAAGAATATGCATAACTTTAATTGATTTTGGATTTACAGGCACTTCCAATGAACGTTATCACTGCAGAGCCGAAATTTTCTAAGTCTGGAGTTTTCGGAATTTTGACAACGCTGCGTCACGGAGCCTCAGGAAGCTCTTACCGTAAACAAACCCCCTTCTCTCCTCCGCCCTCCTTTCCTTTCTTAGCGGAAGGGACCAAGGGATTACTGACGGTCGGTCTTCTTCCCATGCTTCTGCTCATGACGGTGGCAAAATACCCCCGACTATCGCTCTACCCTTGTGCCCGACCGTGCCATTGAGCCGCGTGTCCTCCTACCCCATCCGAAGGATGGCCACACACTATTCTCCTCCTCCCATATGGGAGGGGCGGCGAGGAAGCATTGTCTAGCTGGAAATTCCCCGTCAGGATGGGTTCGCACACGGGACGCGCGGGCACCCGGCCGCCTCCCGGCGATCTCCTCTCAAGGGGCCAATTGCTCCGAATGAGGAAAGTGTGGACAGCAGTTAGTAGATTTCCTCCTCCTCCTAGGAGCTAAAGGCCACACCAAAAACTTGCATTCCAGAAGTGCTTTGAAGATTGGAAAATATAATAATAAAGAAATTACATCTGATGGGACTACTATGAAGGGGCAATATGGTTATGGACGTATAAATAAAGATTTTTTTAAAGAAGAAAATTCCACGTATTTTTTTTTTTAAACTCATACATTGATAACATGAGTCACGACTAAGTCCAAGAATTCAGAATAAAGATTGTCGCCATGAGAGACTCAAGGCCCTGGACCCGTTATTTCAATGCAACTTCATAACATATGAATAGATATTTTTCATGATTTGCATGATTGTACAAATTTGCACGGAAGAAGTCATATGCTTTACCCACGAGGCCCCATCAGGTGTTTCAAGAACGTTGCTCAAATAAGATATCACACCCTGCAGGAGATATATCCTTAAATCCGTAAACTTATTAATTAGGGCTCCAGCTCAAATATAAGGGTGCGACCCTGATCATCGACCCTCAGACCCCAAACTGGTACTGTCTTTTTTCCCCTCATAAAAAATTAACTCCTGAGCTGTTCTTGAAATTTTTCACGCCTGTGTACATGATAGCACATGAAAGGACTTTGGCTACACACAAAAGTTCCAAAGAGAGCCCTCGGGCCATTTTAGAATGTTGCACAACTTGGATTTTGATTACTACCAGAGGATCATCTGCAATGGTATCTTTGTGGAGCTTAAATTTAACGTAGCCCTCTATTTAAACTTTGGGATCAAAACTCGATGCTAGTTTCTGTGTTATGTCGTGATGGATATGCCGATTAAATAATAATCTTTAAACCTTATACAATGGGCCTAGTAGGGCTACAAATTGGACCCTCATGAGGTCAAAAATAATATAGAGCTAGGAGCTGCCAAACTGGTGCCAATTGCTGCATTCAACTTTTGCAGGAACTGAAGAGATCTCAGTCATAAAAGTGAGGCCCTAAAAACATATTCCACAAAGCTGTATGCTCCATTGTAAATTACATTAATACCTGTAAACTACTGAGTCGGCTATCATAAAAATTTGCATGGAAGCTATTACTATTAGGCAGTAGAGAGAATAAATACACTTGGCCTTTTGGTGTCATTGGACATGAAACGGTTTAACATAAATGCCCGAATTTTGCTTGCGATGGATTTTGAACAGAGTTGGAAATTTGTTTTGTAAAACTTTGAAAGGATAGAAATATCCAGGAGTAATGATATAATGGCATGGCCATCATTGAACTTCGTGCACAGAATACGATGCTCTTTCTAGCATTTGGGTCCGAGGTATTGACTTTTTAGTCATTGCATCGAAATATTTATTTGGGGTAACCAATCAAAACTTATTTTCCAATCGAGCAAGGTGATATGTTTTTAGGCCCCTATCTACTCCCAGGACCACAACTTGCATGGTTAAGTGGTATGCCAATATTTCTGACCACTGAATGACTCTAAGGGAGATATTAACATAAAACGGTTGCAAAGGATAGATGATCCAAGCCCTTACGTGTAAGAAGTGTCCAGGGCATGGGGGATGAGCCCATGACTGCCCATGACACCCTTATTAAAGTGTTTCCTTAGCGTGGTTGAATTTCCCCTCATAACGTAATAAAAGAAAACATAGAATTGCAGGGTGAAGAAGACTCAAGTCATGAACAATTACTACAGCGCCACTAAGGGGACTGTCTCTGCGGCTGAAAGAACATACGAGTATATTGAGATTGTGATTACCATATATGTAACAAGGTAAGAGCCTGGTATTTTTCTCTACGTCTAACCCATATTAAGAAAAACACTTTTACTATAAAATCGTCAACAACTTCATCTTCTCTTACTTCAAACTTTTTCATTCATGAACTAACACAATACCATTGTGCATCTGAAAACTGCAAAATATATTAAAAATATTCACTCACCTTCTCCCCGTGACCCCTGTTTCTCTCTTGTTTGGAGAGTGACCTCCCAGGGAGGATTCTTATCAGCGGAGACACATGGAGTTTTCTCCTTCACAATCTCAACAACTTCCACTTCATTATAATCCTTTCTACTGGTATGACTGCTTGCTCCCTTCGAGGTGGTCATTGTTAGTTCCAAGGAGGACTGAGATGGAGTCCTGGGTGCCAAGCATGACTGAAAAGGAAAAGTTTTCATCACAGCCGGAGTGGCTATTTGTGGAGGTGATCAGAAACTGAGGTTACAGAGAAAGTTAATAATTTTCTCAAAAAATATAAATTGAAAGTAGCATATACTTACTAAGTTGATCATAACTTTACACAAGTGAAGTATTTCATATGCTAGAGAAAAATAGGATACATAGGATATGATAGGGGAACAGAGGCAGAGGGGAAGTGGGAGGATGGGGATCGGAGGAGAGGGGAGGTTGGTTCGCGTGCCATTACGATGGTGGCGTGTTCGTCTTGTATGCTCGCGGAGAAGACAAGGGAGGGGCGAAAGGGCTAAAAAATATGCGACTTGCATTTTCTGGTCCGTAGGATGCGTAGGAAGAGTCGGGGAATTAAATCAGGTATTGAGAGTCTCGAGACCTGATTTAATAAAGTTTCGAGACTGGATTCAATTATTGTATATTACAGCTAGCATAATAATTAAGCATACGACATAATTTGGTTTTTATTATACTTGCCAGCAAAGATATATCAGCATTTAAACATGAGCAGTTCCACTTCTTGAACACCTAGTAAGCCTAGTAGGCATTAGCAATGACATGAAAATTTCCACACCATGGAAAGATTTTCTTAAGATATTTGGATGAACTTAACATGGAAATATCATCAGCCTTCGAAACTACCAGATTACCACTTGTTAGTATGATGGAAATTATTCTTTATTTTTTTTCATAACCAAGCTCCATTGTCAATTGCCAACAAATTTTAAGAAGTGTCTACCCGGTATGTTTAGCTCGTGGTTCATTCCTCACCCGAAATTTTGAAAAAATTAAAAACTAGCATTTTAATCGGAGATCTACTTTAGTTCAGCAAGTAAACACTTCACTGAGAGCTTTGGGTAATTAATTACCTACCTAAAACTACATTCATCCCATGAATAGCCATATGAATGTTATTTAATTAGTTCTTATTGTTACCATCATTTTTTGTTATGCCTCTTTGAATATAATTTATTTATATTAATATGCCCAAGGTAAAAAGCCTAGTGGCTGTTTTTGTGGTGAACCTTAACAAATACATAATTTCTGTTATACATTATGTTACATCTATGAGGATATTGGTATAAAATTCAACAAATTTCTCCTTTCATTATTTCAGCAAGTTAGTTAGGTATGTCATGATTGAAACGTGATCAATCGTGAGGGAACTGGAAAAAACCTTGTTTATTCTCAGTAATATTACATTAATATTCATACAATTGGACAATATAGATTTCATTTATTTAATGCTTAAAAAAGGTTGCAATGTTCTCGAAAACAATAAACTACCTATATACGATCCTCGATAATCATGACACCATGGGACAATTGGATGTCTGTACCACAGGAAATCTAGATTATGATGCTCGCTAGATACTTGATAGTGCGACTTTGGATATTACACATACAACTAGCCGATTATATCAGACAATGGAGTAGCAAATATCTGCTGCTAATTTCGGTGAATATAACTGTGATAAAGTCTATCTTTTCAAATTTATGAGTGTGTTACTCCACTACAAGAGGGCACATGAACATATGAGGTGAAAGAAACATCATAATCCATAAAGTAGTAAACGCTGGAGTAGGTTTGGACAAACACCACTGCTATGTAAGAAGGTAAAAATTTAACCTCTTTCTGGTAAAAGCAAACACTGTTATAGAATCGTGTAAGTGGATGGGAATTGTGTAATCATCAAAGGTGTAACGTTTTGTGTACCCAAATATATTTTGGAGTGAAGATAATTATATTAACCCAGAAATGAAAAAAAATCAGAGATTAAAATAATATCAGCTGTTTTTTTGCAGCTTGGGAGGTATATAGTAGAACCAGTGCAAAATACAAAGAAAGAATTTGTAATGAAAGATTAAAAATATTTAGGAAACATATTTCATGTAAAGTCAGAGATAGATAAATTCATTCAAAACATTTGCGAGAAAATGACTTATGAAAAATGTAGACATTTCTCAGAGAATGTAACTAAAATACCTACTAGAAACTTAAAGGTCTTACATGATGGGGCAAGCTGAAAGATTCATATCAGAGACCAATACCCTTACCAGTTTTTCCTGTATCAGTGGCAAGCAAAAAACATTTGAAACTTGTGCGTCTAACGATGCATATTCTTGACGGTTCTCCTGATTTTCTGCTTCTGAACACGTTCCAGATACGTCAGCATCGTCTTTTATATCAATCTGGAATAAGGAAAACATCAGCAATGATGGCAATGAAAACCAGCAGCCAATCTTATCAATCACAGGCAATATACATAGATATTTAGAAACATATTCGAGTCAAAGTATATTTTGAAAATAAAAATAAACTCAAGAGGTCTCAACAGACAAAGACGGCTAGAGAATATATACCAAGGACTAAAATTGCCTCACCAGTTCTAAGGGATCAGCTAAGGATTCGTCATTGGAAACTCCCATGCATGCGGATTCAACCTTGCGAAAAAAATGCTGATCGTGAGTCTCTGCTTCTGACAATGATTCAGCTGCATGGACCTCTTCTTTTACGTACAACTGGAAGATGGGGTACATATTTAATATAGACCTAAAGAAAACCACCATATTCTTCATGTAATTAATCAGGATAAATGAATCATGAAAAAACAAAACAGGGTACATAGCACTGAAAAATGCCAAGGGTTCCTACAAATTTACCCTTGGCATTTTCCATGAATTTCCAGACCAAAATTTACTCATTTCCATGACTTTTGGCAAATGAATTAATATGATTGTTACCGCATATTGAGATAAAAAAACATTTATAATTTAAAATTAAATTTTTAACGCTTTAATTCAAATAAAAAATAAGTCATTAAAAAAAAGATTCTACCATGTTAAAATCAGCTTAGACTTCAAAAGGTTACCAAATCGAATCAAATCAACCAATTTTTATTCTGTAAAATATAAAACCCTTCTTGTGGTATAAAAGAAATTTAACTGCTTTTATTTGAGGAATATAATGAATTTCAATAGCAATAGCCACTAATTTTCAATGCGAAAAGTGCACAAAATTAGAAGAAAATTTATTGAAAAATCATAAATTTTCTGGCGCGTTATTTCATACACTGTTAAAGAAAAAAGCTATCTCTGTGTGGAGATAAATAAACTAGCTCCCTATAACTGCCATTTTATTTTTTACGAAGGGTTTAAGCCTTGTGGGTGAGTGACAACCAGCACTACACGCCACTAATTGTAAGGCGGATCTCGGGGTAGCACATGAATGTATAAATAATGATACTCAATTATATTTTATTATTTGCATTTTAATGCATGTGTAAAAGCGTCATTCCGTTTACTCACATTATTTCGTAAATGTAACAAAAAATTTGTTTCAAAAGAGCATAATACTAAGGGGTTCACTGTCCCTATCGTGAAAGACATTTTCATTTTACTTTGACCAGATTTACACTCTGAAGAGCTTGTGGCTAATCAAAAAGTTTCAGATCAATTCAAACAAAATTAATGTCCTTTCATACTTCCGGGGTGAAAGAAATTTATTACTATAAGAAGACTGCTGAGCACTTTACGTCAAAGGTGGCAACAAGCTTGACAAACAGAAAGCTTTTTCTTTCCATGTTTCATTCAAAGCTGAATTTTAATAAAACATTCACTTGGGACTCTGTTTTCTGATAGCATTGGTTAATCTACTGAATTAGAAGAAGAAAAAAGAAGTGGTTGACAAGATCAATACAATCAAATGAAAAATCAGCACGACCATTGAATCATGTAATGTATCCTGCATATCTTATAGTTTTAATAGCTACAGCTAGACGCTATCCTAATTAACCTTCTGGTTACCGACCCTCATTTTACCGCTTTGGTTACCGTTGGGGTCCTTTAAGGACCCCATTGTATTTTTTTATGTACCAAGGTACTGAAAACCATTTTTAACTGTAGTGCATTGATTTTATTGAGAAAACATCATAACAGATCATATAAATACCTAAAATTTAAAAATTTGTGCATGAAAATATTTATAAATGAACAAAAAATATTGTTTACAAAAAAAAGGACAATTCAGTTACACATTTTAATCATTGATTTTTTATAAAGGATCATAACACAACTTAATAATACAGAAAATTAAACAATGTTTTCATAACAATATTTATAAGTTTAAAAAAAACTGTTTGCAAAAGAAGAGAAAAATTCAATTTTACCCTTCATTTTTACATGAAAATGTGACATTCTTGTTGCAATGTTCAGTACAAACAAATACATTACACAGGGAGCATCTTACATTTACCTTTGAGTCAAGATTTCGTGGGAAAATATTACATCTGCACCTTTTGGATTTGCCACAACTAGGTTTAGGTTCGGCCATTTCTGAGTTTGCTTCTTTTACTCCACACGCCAGAAAAGCAGAAGTAACAAGTAGTCTATTCGTTGTTTCTGCGCGTTTTGTCATGCTTGGTAGAGCATGTCCATGCCCTAAAGACTTGAGAAAGACTCTGCTTCTAAACGAAGTCTTTCCATTCCAGTCTGGATTTTTGCACATAAATATGGCAAATGCATTATTAGCTGCCATGTCAATCATATTCATGAACACCCTGAATGGCCATCTATAAGTTTTCTCGCACATGTATACTCTCTTATAAATTAGTCTGCATTGTCAAAAGCCCATTTTGTTCTATTAGATTCTAATATCATCAGTGGTTTCTTACATTAACTCTCAGATATTTTGTTATCCAAGAATTGTTAAGTTAGCAAGTGTACCATTTTATTTTTCTTTGGCATACACGAGATCATAACCAATCCTTCTTTATGTAAGACAGCAAACTTAGAAGAAAAAGTTTCACGATCGTTAATGCAATTCAAGTCATAAGGAGTGTCCGGCTTGTTCTCTCTCACTGTTCCTAGAAGAGTTAAGTTTTTCGATGCTAAAAAGAGTGTCCAATGTGACACTGTGGCCAGTGTTATATACAGGCGCAATGAGATCTTTGACCACTCAAGTCCTTTGGTTGTTTTCAGCTCACTGCCAAGGTAATTTCCCAGTATAAACTTGCAAATTGAAGAGATACGAAGTTTTGACATCAGCTGCATCCCATATTTTAATCCCATATCTCCCGGGTTTGGATTTTATATATTGCCTAAATGGACACTTGCCCGTGAACGATACCCGTTGGTCATCAGCAGTAACTCATTCAAATGGTTCTAAGTTTTGTTGGCAATTTCCGACAAAAATATCCCAAACATTAAGGATTGCGGCTAATTTGTCATTTTCTTTTCTTTGGGCCCTAGTATCTTTGCCATCAAAGCATATGAATCTCATGATTTTTTGAAATCTTGTGCGGGACATAAACGCTGTGAAAAAAGTTCTACGAATGCTATTATCAGTTGACCACAATTCTTGGACGTTTTCTTTTCCACAACTAAGAGCACCTGCAGTCAATAATATACCAATAAATGCATCCAGATTATCAATGTTCATATTATGTAGTCCAATTATTTTCCAATTTAGGGTTCTTCACAAACATCTCATTGTAGAATTGTTGGGCGTAAATATTAGTGCATTCAACAATAATAATTTAGACATCGTTGTTTATAAATAAATTAAAAGTTTCTCGAATGGAACTCGTACAACTTGAATGTTTGGTAGGACCTGGTTTACAGTTAAGTGTGTTTCGTTTCCAAGTTTTTTGTGAATTTTGGAGGATTTTTGCCCGTATATCCCGAGCCGTGATTTTGAGTTCAAAACATCAAAGTTTGCTATTCTTTTATTTACGTCCACATCACTGTCTATGTCTTCTTTCTTCACGTCAAGATTCAGATGTACACTCTGCTGGGAGGAATTCATTATCACTGTCACTCACAAAAATCATCGCAGTCACTGTCCTCTGCGATTCTCTCAATTCCTTCCTCCGTTAGGAATTTTTTTGAAGTAATATCTAAGTAAAAAATAATTTTATCACAGTAGGTATAAATATAATTTTAAGTCCCATCACAGTAGGCATTAGGAAACATTAGAAAGGCCAGGGCTAGCCAGGGTTTTCCTGCGTTGAGGGCCTTCGGGCAGTGGCGCAGCAGTTGAGAAAAGGAAAGGGAAGGACTAGCAAGGAACACACCAATTCGGTGTATTTTCTGAGAATTTATATGCACATAGTCGATGGTTATGAGCAAGTCTAGACTATTGATGAGAAAGCAGCTGATTTGGATGGAACGCTGAGCAAGGGAGTAGAATGACACTGGGGATCGGGATTACTAATTCATGGAATCTGTTAATGGCTCACTTCTGGTTCAGTCACCGGAAATTTAGGTAAAAAGGGAGGGGTTAGAAAAAGGAGGCGCTGGAGATGTTATCACTAGTGTAATGGTTCGTTGAGTGAGATGGAGAATAAGGGGAAAGGAGACCCATGCAAAGGCAAGTGAGGAAACAACGTGCACCTGGCGTACCCTCTCACTTGCTTGGTGGTGGTACTCAATTAAGAGGGAGCTTACTCATCAATAGCCTGGACTTGCTGATCACCATCGACTATTGTGCATAGAAATTCTCAGAATATACATTGTGTTGATGTGGCCCTTGCTAATCCTTCCCTTTCCTCTTCTCCACTGCTACACCCCCCGCTGCCTATAGGCCTTCAACACAGGAAAATCCAGGCCAGCCAAACGAATCCCATTATCTCCCCCAACCCTTTCTCCCCCCCACACCCCCTCTGCCTCCTACCCTCAACATCAACCTTCGACGCCCAAGGTCCAATCCGTCTCTTACTGCTATGCAACTCAATTTGTATATATGCTGACATGAAATTATGCGAAACCCGGGTTGTGAATAAATAACTCGGCTAGCGGTACATCACAATGTATGATCTCTATTTTTGCTACAGAGAGCAATGCCAAACCTAAAGTTATGATCGATGAACAAAGATGATATTTCGATGCGTAAATGATATTAGGATGCAAAGTTGAGTTGAAAATCTCAGATATTTACCAGTAAGCAAATTAGCTGAAACGTAAAATGAAGACGAAAAATTTCGAATGCGAATTACTTCTGTATTAGTGGATGTAACTGAAATGAGCAAAGAAATGCCAAAAGAAGAACACGCACTCTCAATCACAGATATATTTGAGATCTTTCACCAATGTTTTATAGTCAGATACGACGAAACAATATTTCACGGAAAATATGCATAGATTATACGTATGGACAACATGTGCTAAAGATGTCAACTGAAGGAACGTAAAGCAGAACAGAGGACCAGAATAAAGATAGAAAAGGGGGGATAAGCTATGAAGAAGCTATTTTGATGCGTTAATTGTAATTTTATACTAAGAACATTCTTACAGTTAGAGTCGCCTAACAGAAGGCCAAGTAATCACAATCCCATGATAAACATTTTCTCGATCAGGTATTACACATGAAAATCGCCAAAATCAAAGCTTGGTGACAATTAATAAATAATAATAACACTTAATAATTACAATTTATTTATAATTATATTCGTTATCAAATCAAAAGTAATAGATATTAGCAATTGTTAATAGCAGAATCAGTTATACACGCACGCATTTGAAAAACAGTCAGACATTCAGTCTGGGATGCTAGTTACCAAGTGGGGTCCTTCTGGGACCCCATCCGTATTATAATTCATACAGAACCCAAATGAATGTAATTTTGATCATAATTTGGCCACAAAAAAGGAATGAAAAAGTTGTTCACATACCAGGAAACCCATGAACGTGAAAATAAAATTATGAAATTTATTCTAAATTTTTCAAGTGTGGGGTACCTGAAGGACCCCGCTCGATAACCAGAGGGTTAAACGAGCATTAAAATGTGAGATTTTCGAAGTTCTACTGCAATCATTGTTGAGTAATACGACTTACAGAATCATACTATAAAAAGAAGAAATTGTCGCTACTTCGCTGGCAGAAGAGCTTGAAAACGTGACCTTAATTTGCATATGGGACTGTGACGTTAGCTCTGGTCATAGTGAGCACAAGCAGAAAAAAGTAAACGTAAAAACTGATGCAAATACTTTTTTACTTCATTAGTTCTGTTGCTATGGACAGCTGTTAATCCAGCAACTAACATTAAAAAATTGTACGGAAGAATCCTCGACCCTCATCTTCTTGTGTTTGTTAACTAACAAAAATACCGATATACAGCTGGCAGACAAATAGAAGAACACCTTCCATTTTTCCAGGACCGGCCAAATATTTCCAGGACTTTCCATTTCCAATTTTTCCCCTCTGACTTTCCAGGCTTGTTAGAACGTTGAATGCCACTATGTGGGTTTTATAGTTTCATCTCCGACACCATTGTGGCATCGACGAAACACCTGAGCTGCCCTGTGCCTCTGGAGATATTGAGTCGGTCGTGGAGAACCGTAAATGTACAATCATGGGGAATGACTCCATCCTCACCACCAGGCAGTTAGATGCGACCAAGCCTGGTATCGTTCTCCTCGACCACCTCACACTTTTCAGGATCGTGATTGAGTTTTTGGCTCCGAATGAGAATGACATAGATTCAAAAGAGATAGAAATTGGAAAAAAATATCAAGATTGGGTTTTTGAACTGTGGCAAATATTCTCCGGACACTGTGAAAATGTTTCTAAGTTGTTTTTCATCCCCACGTACATCTCACATGTCGCTTTAATTCCCATCACCTGTAAACCCGCCCAGAACTCATTAAGGCTCTCTGCCCCAAAGCACCAACACTGAAGAATTTGAATCCGGCCCTTGAGAAAAAATTAGAAATCGGCAGTGGCGTTGAATTCTTTCAAGCCTCTCTATGGCACTACTTAGTCTGAAGTACAATTTGTTAAGCGTCGAGAATAAGACTTGAATCGAATATGTCCAAAATGATGATAAAAAAACGTTTCGTCTTTCAGTGAAACCTGCTGAAATTGAAAGTAAATTGTAAGCGAAGGAAAATAATTGGAACCATGACAAAATAAGTCCACCACAGGGATTTGATCCTTGGACCCTCGGTATACGAACAATAAAACCACTGTGCCATTTTACATTGGTGCATGATGCACGTTCTTCTGAGTTTATATTGGGCATGCTATAAATGAATGAAAAATAATTCACTACTTCAAAACTAGAGCTTATTACACCAGAACAAGACGTAATCCCGGAAAAATTTGGCTTTGCAAAGAACAAAAAATATGGCATGCAAAAAGGCGTAGCAACGTATGTAGTCTCTCCTTGTTAGTCAGCTTCAGTCAGATTAGATGCTCCTTAGTTCGTGCTTCACCTGAGGAATCCCTCGATGGAGACCATGCTGAATAGAACACGATATTATGTTCCCCTCTCTCCCCTCCCACTTCACTTCTACCGCTAGGTATGTATAGTGATGTTTTTAAAAATAGATCACGCCTTGGTATCGACCCTGTTCGTCAAAATCTGGGTCGCTCTGTCTTAGTTTGTGACCTTAAAGTGTTGAAGTTTCTATTGTGTTTTTATCGACCTGGATATAACATTCTTCCATAAAATAATTCTGTTATTTTTTTACGTTATAAAGTGGTTCCTAATATAGTTGGCCCATCATCTATGTCGCACTTTGTTTGCTCAAAGCAGTTGCTTATGCTCAACATTGCTTTATATTTTCTCCAAGTCACAGCTATCGAAATCATTTATAAAAGCCTCTCACAATGTGTGTCGTTCTCTCTATTTTAATCAAAGAATTACATATTTCTGTGAATCATCAACAAGACTTGCTGGTGTTAACAGATACGTTCTCCACCATAAGAAAATGGGGAATTTGGACTCGCAACATTAAAACTTTAGCGATCTGTGTGATACAGGACATTGTACTTGTTAAGCAAAAATACGTGTAACTACAAAATAATCACTATCTGACATGTAGCCAATTCATTAATTTAAAAGTAAAAATAAATCGTTGATCACAAAATTCACATTCCTCTTAAGCGATTGATGAATACTTAACTGTTAATTTCAGTTTGCTAGCACATTAAAAATGATGGTTAATATTGAAAATTAATAAACATTAATTTTTTTCAAAACATTCACGTTCATTATGTTTACAAAAAATCATATCCCACTCTAAAACGAAGAAAGAAATTGAAATAGTTTTAGGAAACTGGTCCTTACCATATCATCTACTGCTTGTGGCACAGATACGATGTTGGTGACTGATGCTAATCGTGAGTATTCCTCAACAAGGTTGTCCCCTTCATGAGTCTCTTCCCCGGCCAGAGATTCCCTTGGTTCATTCTCTTCTTCCTCCTGAAAATTGAAAATGGTATGCAACATTGGCAAAGACTATAAGAGAGGTCAATAAGTCAGGTTGTATGAAAAAATAAATCACTTATACCGTAGGACACTCTCCCATTTCAAGTGGCAAGCACACAACATTTAAATGTCCTACATCTAAAGAATCAATATGTTGAACATTCTCCTGATTGCAAGTCACTGCTTTTAACAATAATCCATCATCATCAGCATCTTCTTTTACGCCAGTCTGGAAGAATAGACACATCACTTATTAAGGGTTCAAGAACTCTGAGACATACTTGTGATAAAAGGCAATGTATTAGTTAATTAAAAAATGCAGACAAATTTTACAACCATTTCATCTTTTTTAAAGGAAAACAACCTTAGTGATATCAATCTATGGAGAGAGCTAGAAGATTCACAGCAAATACTTAAATTGCCTCACCAGATCTAAGGGGTCAGATAAGGCTGCATCACTGGAAACTCCTGTGCACGTAAATTCATTCCTGAAAAGGTTCTCCTTGCCGCATGTCTCTGTATCCGACAATGATTTATCTGTCTCCATCTCATCTTTAACATTCATCTGGAAAATGGAATGCATCAGGAATGAAGGCCACAAGAACACCATTACATTCTTCATAAAATTTAACAGGAAATATACACCAGTATATAAAGCGTTTTTCTTGACAAAATCTTCATATCTAAAAACATGCACATGCAGATTAAATGGCTGAAGCGAAATATTAAATGTGATATCACAGCTAATAAATTGCTGCCCTAGCAAAATACTAGGCTAGTACGGCTTAGTAAGTAAGTGCTGCACATCAGCTGCAGAAATCTTCAAATCTGTTTACAATGAATATTACAGTGAAATCTGGTTGAAGTGAAATTAATGAGAGCAAAATTTTTCCTATTCAATGTAAAGAATAATTTGCACTGACATTGTACTATATTAAAAATGACTTGTGAATGAATCAGGCTGTAAAAATAATGGCATGCTTTAAACGATGTACTGGATATCCTAAATTTTATTTCCCCACCGACGAAGATTGCTTATTTCCAAAACTTTTTTCCATGCCAGTTATAAATTAAATTTGTCATTCTCCTGCATAATGAAACCAAAAACTTTGACACAATAGAATGACAATATAATAATACACTTATTATGTATCTCATATAACATATATTTAGTTTTTACCATCTTAAGCTATCAAATGACATTTTCCATCCTTTATAATGTATGTTGATATATACTGCATGGATAAAAATTCATGAAGAACTTAATTTAATTGCCAGTAGCAGAATGATCTTTTCACTCCATTAATTCACTAATATTACATCATTAAAATAAAAAGTTAGTCAGATCATAAGAAAGTGAAGAAACTCATGGAAATATTGTTAAAATGTTAACAAATTTTTGGAATTTTTTAGAATACTTAAGAAAAGTGTTAATATTATTTCATCAGGTAACTCAATATTATCTAATGAGTTGGAAAATACACCTGATGCCTTTTTATTGTGGTTTATATAAGGTATTTACAGAGGTTCTGTTACAATATCACATCAGAGACAGACTGATAAATAAACAGAATGCATTCAAATTGCGACAGTTAACATATTAGCTTTTTCTGCCTATATTTTGTTTATGGGAATATTTGCATAAACTGATCCAGTTAAATGTATAAAAGTGAATGATTTTACAAAGAAAAGTCACACTTTTAAGGATTGCATTTCCAACAAAACATTAATTAAGCATCTAGGTACGCCATTGAGTACAATTTTAAATATAATGGCATAGAAATTTATTTCACCCACAGTCCCTTTTTAATTATGTGACAGTTTTAGTAAATATTCATATGGTGTTAAATATAAATAAGTTATTATAAGACTATCATCAATAAAAGAATAGCAGAATGTGAGGAAACTTGGAAATACATTAAAGCACATGCAATGAAGAGATAGTTAGCCAAGGAATAATAGAGCATAACATTATAAACTCAATATATTATTATAAGCATAAAATCCACAAATTCAGGCTGTATTTTGTATAAAATTTCAATATTCTTTTCAATAAAGGTTTGTAATTTTCTACACTTTTAAAACCATTGTAGAAAATTACAAATCTTTATTGAAATTATAATTATTATAATTAAGCACTTCAGAGTAGAGATAAAAGGAAATTGGAACAAGACAATATCACGTACTTTAAACAAAACATCATTGACGGACAATGTGAAGACAGAAAAAATGTCAATATCAACGAAAAACATGAAACATTATTTGCTTCTTGCACAACCAAATTCATAGGAATGTGATAAGTGAACATAAAGGCTTGAAATCATGAAAAAAAACGATTCATTCCTCATAATAAGTGTCTGAAATTACATGAATAATGCAAATTTAAAAATATATACATATATGAAAACGTATAGGTTGCTTTTAAGTTATTAGAGAAATGCTTCATTTTAATGTTTCTTACATTTATGCAAGGAGAAGTGAGTAAAAGGTGTTATATGTAAGAAAAAGTATGACAATATCCCAAACATATTGTCTCTTAAGGTCACAATGAGTAGAGAGCGTTTGTATGTTTCAAAACACTTAATATGCAGGAATGCAGACTTTGCGACGCCACTCCGACCGATCAATCTCTCCCTCCATATCCATCCTTTGAGGCCACATGCTCTTTTCCACCTGTCCACCCACCCAAGGATACACACCCCGAGGTTAATTCCGCATAGCAACTCTGATGAAACGCAACTCAAAACAATAGCTTATATTTCGCGCTATTTTTCTTTATTTGCGGCCTTATTAATAACAATATTCGACTGTGGTTTGGTGTATATGTTCCACCCGCCCCCCTTCCCCTACCCACCTAAAAAATGTAACAAAATATGGATGGTTCCTATGAAATTTGGCTTTTTACCAAACAATAGCATATATTTCGCGCTATTTTTCTTATTTGCGGCCTTATTAATAACAATATTCGACTGTGGTTTGGTGTATATGTCCCACCCGCCCCCCCCTCCCCTTACCCACCTCAAAAAATTTCCCAAAATATGATTGGTTCCTCTGAAATTTTGGCTTTTTACCAAATAATAGCTTTTTTTTCGCTTAATAACAATGCCTGCGATAAATAATTAACAGCGATGGACAGAGGAGTAGATTTACGTAAAACGATGCCTATAACATTCTTTCCATCCCGATAGAAACGCTTAGTTTTTCGTTTCTTTTTCGTTGTCCCTTATGAATTCTTCATCTTATTCTCGCGAGAGAGGTATTCACAGAGTCATGCGACCGACCTTCAAGTACTTGCTCGCACTTCCTGCTTCAACCCCCCTCTCTCTCCCTCTCCGCTTCTCTCTATCAGCTTCTCTCTCCCACGCGTACGAAGGAAGGTGGGGAGGGAGTAGGAGGGAGTATTTCCTCGCTCTTTGACTTCGAAGTAGACCTCTGGTTATTGCTAAATATCTTAATTGAACGGTTGGTTGGATCTGAGATTTGATTACTTTTATGTGTAGAGAATTAAATTGTCCACAAGATACAAACTTCATTAGGGGTGGTCCGTAAAAAATACCAAGAATGTCAATTTTATGTTTAATGTCAATCCCGCAACGTTGATGCAGAGAGATGCTTAATTAAGAGTATGTGGCTTGCATGGTTTAAGCACTCTTCAGAGAGACGAAACTAGTTTCTTATTATATTAACGATGAAACAAATGAAGATCGAACGGTGTGGACATCATAAAATCCTTCAAAATAAGGCTGTATCCTAAAAATTAGTCATGAACTCCTCTTTATTTATTAACAACAATATTCGACTTGTTTTTGGCAAACATAACCCTCTCAACCCCACCAACCACTGAACCATAACTGTGTATTTGAAGTTTATATTTATAATTATATATAATATATCAAATATGCCCAATGTACCATAAACAGAACAAAAATACTCACGTATGATTAAAAGACTACTATTCACTTACTAAATGCATTTGAAATTCGAAAAATTCTGAGAAATTGTGTTTTCCCCCAATTTTTGACTACGCAAGGGCCCGTCGGCAACTAAAGTTGCCATCGACTTAAACTTGGGCCCAGAAAAATAATAAATCCACGTATCTGCGTAATATTTTAAATAAATAATTATAATAATAAATAATAATAATGTATTCACTAGACATGAACATGAAAAAAAATACGAATAAATCACAGAAAACGGCTTTAACTTACATTTTATAGAAGGTTGTCACAAGTCGTCAAGTTAACACCTGGAGGGACTTCAGTGATCCGACCAGCAAGCGAAACAATCAAAATGAGGAGCAACGAGTACTACCAGTCAACAACGTAAGGTCTAGCAAAGGCACACGCTAAGAATCGGATTAATCGGTTACAAAGTAAACGCTGTGTAAGGCAAAACGTGGCATGGCAACTAAAGGACATCATAAAATCCTTCAAAATAAGGCTGTATCCTAAAAATTAGTCGTGAACTTCTCATTATTTATTAACAACAATATTCGACTTGTCTTTGGCAAACATAACCCTCTCAACCCCACCAACCACCTTCATAAAAGTTGTAAATTACACGCGAGTTTCATTATTTTCTTCTTTATTTAAGACATTATGGATTATATCTTGCTTAATAATAATCAAATAATTAGCATCAATGTTAAGGACAGTTATGTATGCCATGATTGGTTAGCAGCCCTAATCAATCTTGTCTCACATAACTATCTTCCCCAGGTCGATAGAAAGGCTTTGTTTGTCAAACATAATGTCATATAATGTTATCATTATTTTAGACGAAGCGACTAAAGAGGATAGGGGATTTCATTAAAAATAAAAACACAGAGGATGAGTTTTACAAATTTATTAAAATTTATTTATTTACAATTGCAAAATTAACATAAGTTCCAAACTCCCACGCAAATATCCTGACAAGTATTTTCAGTTTTTTTTCATTTAGAATTTCTACAATTTACTCTTAAGTATATATCTCGCGACTGGACTTGGTTATTTATGAATGCCATATGTCACAGCATTTGTTTGCTGCTGACATTGCTTCACTCCACATCAATTGTAGTGAATCGTCATCAGAATCCACAGAAGTACCCGTCCCGATAATCTACCAACAGAAATTTTTCAAGGAAAACTCAAAGTATTATATACTCGACTATTACGATTTTTTAAACTATTAAATATAATTTTAACTAACCTTTTGCATTCTTACAGCTAATTGCAGATCTTATTCGCACACACATGTAAGGAGTCCATATAGCAGATCCGCATGTAAGTAATAATTTAATTATCACACCGCAATATTGTTTACTAACACACGAAAACATTTCGTGGATTCAGATAGTTCCATTTGCGCGGCGCCACCAACTGGATTCATTTCATTGCAAGCTTGGGAAACTTGGCAAGCTTTGGAACGGCTGTTGGGACGGTGGCAGGGGGGAGGGGAAGCGAAAGGTGGCGGAAGAATTACCGCTTGGTGTGAGGGGAGGGAACTATGCCAGGTAAGGATGTGGGTTAGAAGGAAGAGCTTGTCAGCGTTGAGAATGGAATGTCGTTATGGGGTGGTATCCACCTACCCGTTAGGGGGGGGATCGTTTCATTGCTTCGAACACGCCCACCTCTCTCGAGGCGATCGTCCTAGCGTCCGGCCGGCCCATGCTCGATCAGTGGTGTCTCCTTACGTCTAAAAATTGAACTTCTTAGATCACCGCTCGGTGTATATAGTTTTAAATATATATTTTATCTCACCATTAAGTCATTTTAATTTATATTATACTCAGTATATTAGGCAGACAATTTTTTTTAGGAAGAAGGCATTAGGCAGAAGCTTTTTTATTTCCTTCGGAAATAATAATTCGAATTAACTAATGACGGAAATTGTTTAAAAAATTTCGCTCTCCAAGCTCACTAATGAAGACCAAATTACAATGCCAGTACTATTATGGATGACACAAAGTAGGAAAAAATGCATCTAGAGAAATATCCCTCTCAATATTTTTTCATTCTTTCATACCATTGCATCTCATATTAGCTACACCCATAAAACAATGATAAAAACTCTAATGGTCCAATGAGAGGGGGGCTGAGTCGATTCGGCAGCTTCTTCCCGCCCCTACAATGGCGACGGTCTTTTTACAAAATGGCGATCAAATTAAATTAGGAATATTATATATTTTGTCTAATTAAAGCAAATAAATATTAAACTTTTTTGCAATTTATATTATACTTTCGTTCAATGCACAGGATGGGGGGTTTTATTTCAAATAAAAAAAACACAAGAAAATATATTTCATTCTATTTTTAATAAGTTTTTTTTTCCTATAGAGGAAACACTTTTCTTCGTCACCTCCCGAATTATATCTTTCAATTTCCTCTCCCGATAGCTTAAACAATCGGGGAAGGAATATTTTCCTCTTTTCTCCGTTTTTATTCACCGTCGCCACCAGCGAGACCCCGAACCTGGTATTCATCATCTCCAAATTTTCTATCCGGTATCGGATATCCTCTCCCAAATCCTCCTTCTTCAAAAACTCCGCCTCCTCTTGTCGTTTAAGGAGACGGCTCCTCACGGTACCCTTTAAAGAGAATAAATGAAAATTATTGAAAAAAGCTTTAACAAAGTAAGATAGAGGGAGTAGAAAGACGCAAAAACTCACGGATGGCGATCGGGATCTATCCCGTCGTCCTCCATGGCTGGTTGTGGCATCGGCGGCGGTAGGATTCATCCTATCACGTAAAAAAAACATGTTAATTTATATTCCTCACAGAAATAAATGTCGCTAACTAGAACTTAACTCACTTCAGGGATTGTCCGAACTCCCAAAACCACTCTCTCCTCTGCTAGATTCCGATATAGGATCATCGGAAACGACAAATTTTACATCAGTGGCGATCTTTTCGAGGATGATTTGGCAAATTTTATCACCTCTAGAGATCCTAAAATCGTTTTCTCCATGATTATAGAGGAGTACCTTTATTTCTCCCCGATAATCCGGGTCAATTACCCCGGCCCCAACTTCAACCCCGTACCGAACCGATAATCCGGAGCGAGAAGCAAGTCTCCCGTAAAACCCTTTTGGAATTTCCAGAGATAATCCCGTTCTTATTAATTGCCGTCCTCGCTTCGGAATTATGTCCGACTGGATAGCGCTGATGTCGTATCCAGCTGGACATTCGTAGCTTGCTTTAGGAACGACAGCGAGAGGGTCTAATTTCTTCATTGGTACAAGCATGTTTTACTAAATAAGAAAAAAAAAATCTCTTAGGGAGAGTTCCAACTCGTAATAGAATGCAATTGAGTAATTTATAATGCATACTTACTCGATATAATAGGTTTCACAATCTGCTCAGGTTGTAGGCTGCGAATGATGGTAGTAGGTCGTCCGTACAAGGGTTTATATACTGATAAATTTGGGAAAAAAACTTGAATGCATTCTCAGCTCGCACGATCTAGTTTTCTGAAGTGGAGGGGGGGGACTCAACTATTCAATGCTAGCCACTCCTCACCGCAATTGAATTATGTACAGATATATCCCCTTCACTTCTCCCTCGGCTAAAAAATCCCTCACAACGAACCTTGCTCCCGCAGAGCGAAATTCTCAATCCACTCTAGTATAAATACACTCTTGAACCCCGAGTATTTTTCACACACACAAACCAAGACTTCTTTGATCGTTACACATCCACAGACGAACGTAGCTGAAATTTTTCAAGGAAAACTCAAAAGTAATTATTATATACTCGACTATTACGATTTTTTAAAACTATTTTAAGCCACCTCAATGTGTGTGTGTGTGTGTGTGTGTGGCGGGGGGGTGTTAGGATACCAGCCGTTTGCACTAGTTTCTTTAGGATCACGTGGGGATAGTTGCACGAAATAAAAAGTTATCCCATTACACTACGTTCATGTGTGGAGAGTCAGAGTGATCACTAATTTCCCGTCTCTGTTAGGTATTTAGGACCGGCTCTAGTAACTATATTCGGCAATATTGTTCTCTTGAGATAAAAGTCAATTATGTGGGTCATCGTGTTTGAGTAGGGAATACAGGTTAATTTCAATTTACTTCTTGTTTGCTTGTTAAAATATGAGGTTATGTGCGTAAGTTAAGTGAGTAAGGTGGAATCAATTTTTTTTAATTCAATATTTTTTAACCCTTTCCCTTCTGAAGTTTAAATGCCCAAAAACGCGCTCCCTCTTAAGTCGGCCGAAACCGGCCGTCGATTTTTCTCTCTCTCCCTACTAACTCGGCCGAAACCGCCCGTGTTGCTCTGCTCGTGATTTGACCGGCCAAGGGCACTCTTTTGAGCTTCATAGGCATCTGTTTTATCTTAAGAATGTTTATCGTTGCCTACGCAAGCATCTGCCTTTTCATTAACTCCTATCAGTTGAAACAGAGCCCCATTGTCTCAGCCACGAAACCCGAAAGAGCCCGAAATCCATTTGGGTGTTTGGGCTAGCGTATTCTCACCAGCGAAGTGATGAGGGAATATTCTCGAGTCATCACGAAAGCCGTTTTAGAAGAGGCCTTGTCGTAGAGAGCAGATGACACACAGATTCACGAGTGGGTTGTAAGGGACACTTTATGGGACGAAAAAAGAAGATGAAAACACCACGCCTGCCTTGGCTTGTTTAGGAGTGACTCTCATATCTACATACTGAGTTTTCTTCTTGAGTGACCACCATCACTAACTCATATGCTTCGCAATGAGATAAAGCACAGCCCTAATGAAAAAAATATCTTCCCAAATGCCCCCCAGTTCTAACCATGGCTTCTTTGAGTGAGGACGCTATAGCGAGAGAAGTGGACAGAGACGATTTCCTTGGTGATACAGGGTGTTCGAGTTCCTCGGATGAAGCGGAGGAATTGCTTGAAAGTGCCAGTTCAGGTGATAGTGGCATAGAAGAGGATTATACTCCCAGTGTCAGTGATGCGACAGGTGAAAGTGCACTTACATCTAAATGGGAATATTCATTACTGTATAACGTTCCTTGTGTTTTTAATGGAGGAATGGGACCAAAGCACGACTTGCCCGTTGGGTCGAGTGAATTAGATTATTTAATGTGCATGTTAAGCGGTGAGGAGTTGTTTCACAGAATAGCAGAAAATGTAAATATATACGCAGAATATCTCCAGCGACGTTCAGGAAAGAATGATAGGTATTGGGTTAACGTTACCTATGAGGAAATCAGAGCGTATTTGGGTGTCATGGTATATATGGGGGTGTTTGATCTGCCTGAAAGTGAAGACTACTGGAGAAGTGAGGATAAAGACTGCCCTCTGATTCGAAAATGTATGACTTACAGTAGATTTACGGACATAACAAAATATTTTCATGTAAGTGATATCAGAAAAGAGAAAAAAGAAAGTGATGTTGGTTTTGATATCCTTCAAAAGGTGAGACCAGTACTAGATGTTTTAGATACTTTCCATGAAAATTACCAGTCTGGTCGTGATTTAGCTGTCGACGAAGCGATGGTGGCATTTAAAGGACGTCACCATATAAAACAGTACGTCAAATCAAAGCCAACAAAATGGGCTTTTAAAATTTGGGTGTTGGCAAGTCCGAGCGGTTATGTTTTAGACGGGAATGTATATTTGGGCAAGAAAGAAAGCAGAAATAAAGAAATGCTGTTAGGAAGCCAAGTTGTGATGAATTTACTTGAAAATCACCTTGGTAAGAATCATCACGTTTATTTCGACAGTTTTTATTTCAAGCGTTTCTCTTATGAAAGAACTTTATAAAAGTAAAACTTATTCTTGCGCTACTACTCTACCAAGACGTAAAGAATGGCCAGTTGAATTCAAAAATCCCAAGAGCCTTAAACTTAAACGAGGTGAAAGTAAAATTTTACAATTAGCAGAAGTGACGGCAACTGTCTGGCATGACAGACGAGACATTTGTGTTCTATCGACAAACTGCGATCCAAAAGTGAGGTTGATGATTCCCAAGAAAACGGGAATGGGTAACAAACAAATTCTGATTCCATGCCCAGAATCAATAGTAAGATATAACAGATTTATGGGTGGAGTTGATAGAGCCGATCAGAACAGGTCTTACTATGATTTCGGAAGGAAGACCAAGAAATGGTGGAAATATATTTTCGCGTTTGTAATGAACACAGCCATTGTAAATAGTTACATACATTATAAAGAAACTAATTTTCCCTCAACCTCGAAGCATGGGACAACACAAAAAGACTGTCGCCTAGCTCTATACAGACAGATGATAGGGAACTACTCCTCCCGCAAGATATTAGGTCGCAAAAGACATTACGCTGGTGCCGTAAGTTTTCCGGTCACCCCCCACCTTCTCGTGAAAATTGAAGGAAGAAAAAGAGTGTGTGCTTGCTGTACTGCCCAAAAAAGGAAGACAACTGCTGGAAGAAGTGTAGAAACCTCTTGGAAATGCCATGACTGTGATTTACCATTGTGTAAAGTTGGATGTTTCTTCGAGTACCACAAATAGGTCTTTGCAAAAATGGAGGCTACTCACGAGCATGAGCTAGAAACCTGGAGGTAGGTCTAAAAGTAGATAAAAACTATTTACTATCAAAATATTTTATGATATTACCAAAACTGTTTCACAATTTGAGGGTTAAATTTAAAAAGGAAACTTACGAACACGGTTGGTTTCACTTGCGAATTAATAGGTTGAAAACTGGGGATAGTGGGCATTTAAATTCGCCGAGCGGCCAGAGAACATCATACGGCCGGTTTCTGCCGAGTTAAGAGGAAGAGGGTTAAGATTTTTTTTTCCTTCTCCACATATTTTTTCCCTCCCGTACCACTCTTAAATTTAGCCTATACCTCCCTCAATCCACCCTCTCTCACACTTTTCTACCCGTCCCCCACCTCTCAGCACCAGCGGAAATATGTTTTCCAGCACCTGGATCCGTGTTCACGGCTTGATGCCTAAGATGGGGATTGACCAGTGGCTGGAAGATCTGGAAGTGTCCGGCCCGATTCTTGAAGTCCACCTTCACCAATTGCCGGAGACGGGAGAAGTGTGGGGCTACGTGAAGTTTCGGGATGGAGAGTCGGCAGATACTGCACTCGGTTTCGGCTCAATCTACGAACCCGAGGCGCCGAACCTTAGATTACAGCCCTGGCCAGCGGATCAAGTGCAAAGAGAGCAGTATGGAATAAACTACGGGGTATTAGACTGAGGGGAGAAAAGTGCTCTCGGGGGGTTTGCCGAAGTAATGTATATTTTTTTAAATTGTAATTTGTCTCTCTCTCTTAATACATGAGGGTGTTTAAGAAAAGACTGGATTTTTTTTAAAAAGAGACTAATCAGTTTGAGTTGAAACATCTCGACTATTTGATGTCACATTATAAAAAAATTCTCTAGGAAAGACCGAATCAGGTTTGAGCGGTAACCGAGAAAAAAACGGATAATTATCAAAGCCGGTTTGGGTGTAATTATTCATAGAAAAGGTAAAAATGTTTAGGAATTTCCATTGTTTAACCAATTCTTCGTACGATTGAGTTTGATTGCAATATATGACCGTAGTTTGTGGATACATTTTGCGACATTTAAACGAATCGGATAAGGCACAAAAATCGTTTATATTCTCGTCTGCAAATCGAGATGGTATGGGGAGCGAACGGAATTGAGCCATTCTCACAGACTCAAGCATACCAATCGGATTCACTTTGTCCACTCGAGTTATTATCGCATGAGCAGCGAGACGTTGTAGACTTAGAGGGTGGTATCTCGTTTTGCTAACATCTTTTAGCATTAAAAACCACCCTTCAATCACTCGAACAATTCCATCCACCAATCCATCCATCGCTATGTATGTGTGCCAAGTCCAAGTGAAAGGGAAATATTGACATTTATATTCTCCTCGCGTACTTGACCAATCAACCTCCTTCCTTCCCCTCCATATCCAGCCTTTGAGGCCACATGCTTTTTTCCACTCCTAGACCACCTTGAAACACTCAACAGGTGCGGCTCAAACCGTTAATTGCTAGTGTAACCAGGCCATATGTTTGCATCATCAACTCAAAGTAAAATCACACAACAGACTTTTTAAATTTTCATTTCTCTTTCGATCTTTGAGATATTAACGTCGAGTGGTTGAAAATGCGCATCTCATCGCTTTTAATTGTGATTATTTCGATTTGCGGAAGTTGTCGGGCCGCAGACGATGAAAAGACCATTTTAGTCGACTATTTAAAAAAGTTTGGTTTTTTAAAAGTCTCTGATAACGAAATCACATCAGTCAATGACACTGACGTTGACAGTGCATTGAAACTTTTGGAAGAGTTTTACAATTTTAGTAGCAGAGAAGATGTCGTGAGTTTCACTAAGCTCCCCAGATGTGGTGTACATGATATTGGGAAATATTCGGTTTCCACAGAATCATGGGAGAAACGAATCATCAAATGGAATTACGCGCAGAGCGATTATGAACACCACAAAGTTGCAGAGAAGGCGTTTGAGTTGTGGGGTCGGGAGACTAACCTTACGTTTCAACATGATCGGTGTTGCGCCTATGCACGCTCTTTTTTTGTATTCAAATCTCCCTCCTCGACCTTCTCCCATCCCTTACCCATCGTGCCGTCTGGGGGGTGGGGAAACAGGGGTTTGTCTTCGAAGCGGGAGGGGAGGGGCGGTCTACGAAGGCACTTTTTTGGTCGCGGAGTCGACGAGTGCAATTTTTGGTGAGCAGGACAGCGCACGTCCCGCAAGTCTGGGCAGTTTTGGGCTTTGAGACGTCAGTCCAGCAATGGTTTCCTCCAACGGCCGGTGAGTCATTTTCCTACTTCCCTTCTCTTCCCTCGGTCATTTTTTTATTTTGTTTTATTTAATTCTCGTGGGTCACGCGCCACGGCCTTTTCCCAGCCACGCGTGCCTACAACTTTTTGGTGCCGAAACCCGGGACTGAACCAGGGAGCTTTTCGAGGGAGTTCATTCCGTTTTTTGTGAGTAGTTATTTCCTTTTGTTTTTAAAATGCCAGTTGAAGGGGCGAAAGGTAAATCGCCGGTCACACGGGAGCAATTTGACTCGCATTCAAAGTTATTGCGTTTTAAACGTGATCAATTTAAATCCACAATTAGTGCAGCACTTTCGCTTTCTGAGGAGCTCAAAGCTTACGGTCTGGAGATTTTCAATCATTCTAAGTTACATATATTTCTTGCGCGATGTTCTAAATTGGAAGTTGTGTATTCAGCATTTTGTGACGCTCAGACCGAACTGTTTGAGTATTGCCATGAGTGCAATCAAAGCGATGCATGTCTGGTGGATAGGAGCCTTGGCGAGGAAGTGGAAGAAAAGTATTATTTTATTCTTTCCGTTTTTCGTAAGGTATCAAATCCTCCCGCCGTCAATGAGTCTGCTCATTTGGCTAATGAAACCGTTCAGGGTAAAAGGTCTCGTCTTCCTACCATTGAATTACCTCGTTTTTCTGGGGCATTTTCTGATTGGGTAGGGTTCCGCGACTTATTTCGGTCTGTTGTTCATGATAGAACGGATATTTCCTCAGTTGAGAAATTCACTTATTTAAAGGCGGCTCTACAAGGTAAAGCCTCGGCGCTCATCGCGTCCGTCCCATTTGGCGAAGTTCATTATGATTCGGCTTGGAGGGAGTTGAGTGAGCACTACGACAATACTAGAATCCTCGGATTTGACTATCTCGATAGAATTCTGGAATTTTCGGTTTCATCTACGGGATCATTGTCTTCCATGCAATTATTTGTGAACACGTTTTCCGAGATTCATGCTGCCTTGGGCACGTTAAATATTCCTAATTTGGGGGAATTTATTTTGTTCCGATTAGCAGCTCGTGTCGTTGATCCAGAAACTCTGGCTCTTTTCGAGGAGACCTTAAATAATGAGCCATTTCCCTCTGTATGTAATCTTTTGAGCTTTGTGAAAAAAAGGATCAAGGTTTTACAAACCTCATTTGGTCCTAATGTGAAAGATTCAGTTTCTCGCCGCAATTCCACGCTCACTGCAAAGGTCGTCTTGCCGATATCCGTTGACAATACCCACCCGGGTAAGGAGAAATGCGATCGAGTCAGTACTTGTCCTTTGTGTGTGCTTCCTCATTCTTTAGTGAAGTGTCCCAAATACATTGAAATGAGCGTTACGGATCGTGCGCGTTTCGTACGCTCGAAAAGGCTTTGCTTTAACTGTCTGAAGCCAGGTCATTGGGCTCCTAGGTGTCAGCAGAAGGATATGTGTTGCAATATTTGCAAAAGGTATCATAATACCACGTTGCATTCAGAGCTGAACTCTAGGCAGTCTCCAATTCAGGCGTCAGCGTCGCTATGTCAGGCGTCCGGGTCTCCTGTGCGTTCGCAATCACAAACTTCTACGACTGCCCTTTCGTCTTGTGTTAATTGTGACCCTGTACATTTAATTGTCCTCGGAACTGCGTTAGTTCATGTGCGGGATGGTAATGGGTTAAATGTGCCCCTTCGTATAATGATCGATTCGGGTAGTCAAGTGTCAGCTATTTCCGCGGCAGCTGCTCGGCGGTTGCAGATCCCCATGTCTCCTTATCATGGTTCTCTTGTTGGGTTGTCTCAAACCCCTCTAAGGCGGCCGGAGGGTTGTATCACTTTGTCGCTCTCGCCGATCCATGATTCACTGTTGGTGTTAAATACCAAGGCGGTAATCCTTCCTCACTTGACCTCCAAACTTCCACCAGTCCCACTTCCACCCTGTATTCGAGAAAGTATTTCTCACCTTTGTTTGGCCGATCCGAGATTTGATAAGCCAGATTCGGTGGATATTATCTTGGGAATGGACTTATTCCCAAAGATCTTCCTTGGGGGGAAGAAAACATTCGACAATTACGATTTGATTCTAATTGATTCCCTTTTCGGATGGATTTTAATGGGAAACATTTTGGATAGTTCTTTGAACATTCCCACACGTAAAACTTCTTTATGCGTGGTGGAGGAAATTCCGTTGGTCAAGCAACTAAAATAATTTTGGGAATTAGAGGAACCCATTATTAGACGTCACCCTTGTCCGGAGGATGAGCAATGCGAGAAATACTTTTAAGAGTCAGTTTCGCGAGATGAAACTGGTCGGTATAAGGTTTCGCTCCCTTTCAAAGAGGATTTTGCGGTCTTGGCTGGATCTTACTATCAAGCGGCCAATCGTTGGTGTAAACTAGAGCAACGTTTGATACGCAAACCTCTTTTGAAAGAACAGTATGACCAATTCCTCCAGGAGTATTTAAACCTTGGGCATATGTCCCTTTCAACGCGTCCTGGTGCCTTTTTCATTCCCCATCATGCCGTGACGAAAATTACTCCGTCAGGATCTCAATTGAGAGTGGTTTTCGACGCGTCGTCCAAGGGAGCTCAGGGAAAGTCCTTGAATGATTTGCTGATGACTGGTCCCAAACTTCAGCTGGACGTTTTCGAAATATTATTAGGATTTCGCGTCCACGCAATTGCTTTCCCCGCGGACATTGTCAAAATGTATAGGCAGATTTTACTTTCCGAAAACCACCGCAAATTTCAGCATATTTTATGGCGAGAAAATCCGACTGAGAAGTTAAAATCTTTCGAGTTGAATACGGTAACATACGGTGTCGTTTCTTCCCCATTTCAGGCAATCCGTGTCCTTCACCAACTAGTCAGAGACGAGGAAAAAGATTATCCCCTCGCTTCCGCGGTGATTTTACGCGACACTTACGTCGATGACATCGTAACGGGAGCCTCTTCTCTCGACGATGCGCTAGCATTAAAGAGTCAACTGATTGAATTATTATCTCGGGGGGGCTTTCCTTTGCAGAAGTGGGCGAGTAATTCTTCTCAATTTTTGGCTCAATCTCCTCTAGATGAACGAGAGTCTACATTTGACTTTGATGCGCCTGACCTTTCATGTGTGAAGGTGTTAGGTTTTTATTGGGATACTTATCACGATGTATTTTCCTATCATGTTACGCTGGATCATTCAGTTAACACAAAGCGTGCCGTTTTATCTAATATCGCGCGAATTTTCGACCCATTGGGGTGCTTGTCTCCTATAGTTCTAAAGATTAAGGGTCTAATTCAATCTCTCTGGCTCCTCAAATTAGGTTGGGATGATCCCTTGCCATTATCAGCAGCCTATCTTTGGCATGAATTTTCCTCTCAAAGTCATTTGATTTCCCAAATACGTATTCCGCGTTATATCGGCCCATCTAAGTCAACTGAGCATCAGCTCTTGGGATTTTCTGATGCTTCTGAAGCCGGTTATGGAGCTGTGGTTTACTTACGCGTCATTTCTCCATCAGGAGACGTCAAAATTTATTTTCTGGCAGCTAAATCAAGGATCGCTCCATTAAAGACGGTCACAATCCCTAAACTTGAATTGTCAGCCTCGCTATTGCTTTCGCGACTGCTCTCTAATATTAGGAATACGTTTCGGGACAGAATTTGTATCCACAAGATTTATGCATGGACAGATTCTCGGATAGTTTTATCCTGGTTAGCGACGCTACCTCATCTATTAAAAATTTTTGTGGCTAACCGTGTATCTGAGATAACTGAAACAATTCCTTCTAATTTGTGGAGACACGTAGCCTCCGACGAGAATCCCGCCGATTGCATTTCCAGAGGCCTACTACCCATGCAACTTCTCAATTTCCAGTTGTATTGGTCTGGTCCTCCTTTCATTCATCTAAGTGAAGCGCATTGGCCGAGCGCTGATTTTGTACCTGTTGCCACAGATGAGCTACCAGAGCGGAAAGGGGATTCAATTGTCATGGGATTAACACAGGTAGATGAATCCTCTGTTGCGTGGTTCAAAAAATTTTCCTCTTTTGTTCGTTTGGTAAGAGTGACCTCTTATATTTATAGATTTTTAAATGCTTTCAAGGGTGAGCGGTCCCAACCTCAAACACCCATGTCCTCTCAAGAGTGGACACATGCCTTGGAAAAGTTGGCTCTCGCCACGCAAATGGTTTATTTTGCATCTGTGTTTGATTCGATCAAAACTTGCTCCCTACTTCCCCGGTCAATTAGTCGATTACGACCCTTTGTGGATTCGAACGGGTTGCTGAAAGTGGGAGGCAGACTGCAGTATTCCCTCTTATCTGAGTCTGCTCGGCATCCTATTTTACTGCCGAGATGTTCGCATTTCTCTCGATTAATTATTCGGCACTATCATTTGGTGTCACTCCATGGCGGTCCTCGTGCTGTGGAGGCGTTGGTTGCCAGGCAATTCTGGATATTGTCTGCCCGATCAGTTATCCGATCTGAAATCTTAAATTGCGTTGTATGCTCGCGTTATCGGGGCAAGACTTTACAACCAATCATGTCAGATCTTCCCTCTCCTAAGGTAGTGCCACAGCGGCCATTTTCATGCGTGGGTGTTGACTACGGAGGGCCATTTTCCTACAAACTGAGCAATAGAAAAAACTCTGCCATTGGAAAGGCGTATCTCTGTTTATTCATTTGTTTTGGGACAAAGGCCGTTAATTTAGAATTAGTCACCTCGCTATCCACCCCTGCCTTCATTGCGGCTTTCCAGCGCTTCATCGCTCGGAGAGGAATTCCCCGGGCCATTTATTCGGATTGCGGTACAAATTTCGTCGGCGCTGATCGTTTTTTGACCGATTTGTACCGACTAATTAGGTCCTCCTCCCATCGGGAAGCGTTAACCTCAATCCATTCAGAATCCGGAATCAGTTGGAAATTTAATCCACCATCTGCTCCACACTTTGGTGGTCTTTGGGAGGCCGGTATTAAATCTGTGAAGTATCACCTGCGCAGATTCCTTAACGGTCAAACGTTAAATTTCGAAGAGTTTGCTACGCTGTTTTCTAAAATTGAAGCCATTTTAAATTCCCGACCATTGACACCAAAATCACCGGATCCAAGTGAGATAGATTGTCTGACCCCTGGTCATTTTCTAGTCGGTCAACCGTTGATAGGTTTGCCTGAGATCACTTCAGTCGATGAATTCCATCTGCCTACTCGATGGAAGCTCATTGAGCAGTTACATGAACAATTCTGGCGTCGGTGTTCTCAGGAATACTTACACACCTTACAGTAGCGGGCAAAATGGACGCGGAAATCTAAAAATGTCAAAATTGGGGATTTAGTGCTTCTGCGTGACTCAACTCTCCCACCTGCGCTGTGGAAAATGGGGCGAATCACAAAGGTATTTCCGGACTCGACAGGCGTAATTAGGGTTGTGGATTTAAAAACGTCTTCGGGTACATTGAAAAGACCAGTCGTGAAGTTGGTACCGTTGCCAACTTCAAACTAAGTTATTTTATTTATTTTTTTTTAAATTTTTCTTTTGCTGTTTAATATTTCGATTGACCCACTCTCGCTGTTATGTTCAGGATGGAACGTTTATTCTTCCTTTCTCCTCCATATTGACCTTCCCATGGCCCATCCCAATTCCCCATTTAGTCTCTTTGACGGGCCTCTGAGAGTGAAGATACTAGTTTAGTTCCTTTCCCTCACCTTTTTTTTAGTGTCGATTTCCATATTCTGAGGGTGGATCAATGTGGTCAGATGACTATTATTATTTTTGTTGTAGCAACAATTTTTTTTTGACGTTTTTATACTTCTCCCGTGTGTTTCGCTTCTTCAACTGGCTAATATTAACTCTTTATTTATTCTAATGTTAATTTCATTGGAAATTCACGGGGGGCGGGATGTTGCGCCTATGCACGCTCTTTTTTTTGTATTCAAATCTCCCTCCTCGACCTTCTCCCATCCCTTACCCATTGTGCCGTCTGGGGGGTGGGGAAACAGGGGTTTGTCTTCGAAGCGGGAGGGGAGGGGCGGTCTACGAAGGCACTTTTTTGGTCGCGGAGTCGACGAGTGCAATTTTTGGTGAGCAGGACAGCGCACGTCCCGCAAGTCTGGGCAGTTTTGGGCTTTGAGACGTCAGTCCAGCAATGGTTTCCTCCAACGGCCGGTGAGTCATTTTCCTACTTCCCTTCTCTTCCCTCGGTCATTTTTTTATTTTGTTTTATTTAATTCTCGTGGGTCACGCGCCACGGCCTTTTCCCAGCCACGCGTGCCTACAATCGGAATAATCCCGATATTATTATCGCCCATAGGAATGGCATTCACAGAAATATAAAACCGTCCGAACCGTGCAGACATCAATTTTTTGGACCCGGGCGCATATTGGGCCACGCCGAGTTCCCAAATAGAGGCAAGGACCACATAGAAATTCACATCGATGACGCAGAATCGTGGTATTTAGGTTTAGATAGGAATGTAACTTGGGGACAATATAGTTTATTCCACGTTTTATTGCATGAGATAGGCCATGCTCTAGGCCATTCCCACTCTAGCGATTCAAATGCTATCATGTTTTCTACATACACGCATGATCACAAAATTTCTCTTCATCACGAAGACATATCGGGAATTCGTAGTTTATATGGTGACCCACCAAAGTGGAAGGATGAGGATAATGAAGATAGAGGAAAAAATGATGATGAGGTGACAAGAGATAATCGCGTTTCGGGCGATAAGCCAAATTTTTGCGATTTGAAATATGGGATCAACTTTTTAATAATAAATCAAATAATGTATGTATTAAATGAAAAGTGGGTGTGGTTAGTTGACATTACAGCTGATATGAAAGTATTTGATACATTGCTAATAACTGACTGGCTGTCATTTTTACCAAAGGATTTTTAAAAAGTGACAGCTATTTATCAGAGACCGTCTGGGGAAGTCGTTCTATTTATCGAAAATGAAATTTATATGCTGAATTATCCATCGTTAAGACCAACATATGGCTATCCCAAAAGTCTTTCCTCCATCGGTCTCCCCAATGAGGCAAGGGTCCAAGCAGCCGTAAATTCGCATACGGGACACACGCTAATATTTTACAACGATCATTATGTAATGCAATTGGACGAATGTACGAATCATGCATCCCGATACGCTCAACTTATCAAAGAATTCCCAGGGTTACCCCCGGGTGTGAATTCCGCTTTCAGACATTTAAACGGAATGTTATACTTTCTAAAGGACGATAATTTTTACGAATATAATGAGTTTAGAAGCCAATTGGTTAGAGCTGGAGTCTACACTCCATCTTTATTCGGACTACGATGCTCTTCCCCCATTTCAGACCTCGTTCGTGAACTTAAAAAGCTCACAGCGAATTTTGATAAAGTTCTCGCTTAGAACTATGAAACGCTCTCCCAATGGGCAATCGACTCAAGGTCAAAGTTACCCCCTTTCTCTTTTCCCCCACTCCTCCAACATTAAACAGTTTAAAAGAGACGCGATCGGGTGCCAGTGGTCATGGTGTTTCCGCCGGAGGAGGAAGAGTTGTTACAGCCCGCAAATACATCTCGGGCTGTCGGCACAATATCCGACGACGACGATATTCTCGTTTTAGAAAGCGAATATTTTCTAAATACGAGAGGAACAAAGAGTGTTCATGTCGGCTGTGATTTTTTCAACTACTTTGAACCAGTGGTGAAATTTTCCCATCTAAATAAAAAGTCTTGTAATTAGTAGCAGTGAATGGGCTAATGTTGTAAATCTCCAGCAACTAGTGAGTGATTATTTTGTCACCGGTGTGAAACATCCACTTTCCGCTAGTTTTCTTTCCTTTGCAAATTTCTTTGGGAAGAGATACTTGTCGATTAAGCGAGACAATACTTCGTTTAATTTAAATTTTGACGAGTGGAATCAAGTGGTGAGACACTTTCAATTGGTTAATGAACTTTTGGACTACCTTTTTGGTGTGGTTGGTGAAAAAAAAAGTGTGAAATCTACTGCAACCAAGTGAGTGAAGAAAGATGAGTGGTATCATAGAATTCCAAGGGTTCACTGCGAGTGACGGTAGCTACATTGTGAAAGAATTAGCTATAATTAATGTTGATAGTAGGTGTTGTAATACGTGGCTTTTTAAATCACCAACAAAACACCTTTACGCCAGAGATACGTCATGGTTAAAAAACAATTATCACGGCTTAAACGAGTTCTCTGGAGATGTGGAATATACTGAATTGGAGACTATTATTTGTAAATATACGAGACCTTACAAGTTTTTATTCACGAAAGGAGCTAAAAAGGCTTCTTTCCTTAATCGTCTGATCCCCAAGGGTATTTACGTTTTAGACTTGTCAATTTTTGGTTGCCCATCTCTAAAAACACTTGTAACTAGTGAGAGCTGCTTAATTGAAGCACATTTTAACGGCAACTTTCAATGTTAAAGAAAGAATTGCTACAAACTTGCCAATTGGTGTACTGAAAACAGAAATTTGTTGATAATAAATTTTGTAAAACCCTATCCTCTTTTTTTATTTTTAAAAAAGAAACCTTTACCCATAAATGAGAGATGAAGAGGGAAATAATGAGGTTTATTAAATAAGAACATTATTATTTTGTTTCAATTTTTTTATTTAACAAATATTATCAAAATATTGTCATTTCATCTTCGATAGCTAACACAAATTTAATTACTCGCAAGCGAGTGCCTTTGACAGCATTTATGCTACTATATCTCACATTAGACTCTCTGTGGTCGGTAAAACAAACCGGTTTAATAGACAGAGGACCACACTTGGATACAAAACCTCCCAGACACTTGGACGTGTCTTTGACGTTGCACATTACACCGTCAAACTCTGTTCTTCTTCTTGGAATAGAGCCTCCTCTTGGATCGGGGATGGTCTTAAAATATTCGTGGACATCGAGCCATATGACTGGAAGTTGTTCTTCCGCTCGCCGTAGTTTCTCTGGATCAGTAATGTCCTCGGCTAGCATGATGTTAAATCTCTCCACCGTTCCGTTTGCATCCTCGAAGCCGGAAAATGTCACATTATGTCCGACAACCTCAAACTCTTTTTTCTGATGTCTGAATACAATAGTAGGAGGTACAAAAGTTTACTTCCAATACGAAATCGGTGCCGGCTTTTTGCAGGCAGACTTTGGGTACGTAAATCTGATATTCGTCACCATATTCCTGTCTTTCCACACGTAAGTAAGTGTCTCCCAGCCGTGCTGTGGGTAGCTTCGGTAAACTGGCGATTTTAGATGTCATATTTATGACCCGCCGATTGGAGAAGTGCGTTGCTAAAGTGCGGTGGTCTTTTTATATATAGCTTCTGGTAGAGCTCTTTTTTTGTCAGGATGTGAATGGTGATGGGTGTGTGACTACCTTGCCAGGAAAATGAAATCATCTCCCACAAGGTCTGTCAGATCGCAACAAAAGATAATATCACGAAAGAATACGATCCACGTCATACACTCTCACCTTCACGTCGTGAATAGCACCAGCATGCCCGAAATTATAATTAAAACGAAACACTCGTCTATCTTTAAAAGAGTTGTTTTTAAACAGAGGTGTAAATAAACATTTAAAACACCAACAATTAGAATTTTGAATATATTCCCTAATTACAAAATCGGTGAATAAAATTTGATGCTTCGCTTCAAACTTGTAGACTTTCAGATCACCACCACACTTTTCGTAAAAGTCCTCTTCATCGACAAACTCTTGACGCCAATAATCGAAGCACTCTGGACACAACTTAATAAAACTATTATTTTTTTCTAGACAAAAATATTTGACTAACAAATCATACGGAGCTATTAGATGGCTATAATTAACTAGATCAAAATCATTTCCTCCGTAAGTGTAAACAAAATCACATAATTCTAAATACATTAAATGGGAATATATATCGCAATTCATTTGGTCAAAGTCATTAAAAAGCATGAAATCGACATAAGTTGAAACAGCTTTTTTTTCTTCTAGAGGACAACTCGGTGGCATCAAACAAGTAAAAAACTCTTCCTTAGAAATTATCCACTTGACACGATAGAATAGTTCCAGTAGTGGAATGGACTTAAAGTCTTTTTCTCTCTTACGAATGTTTTCCCTCTTTAGAATTGCGCAGGATAACGATTTTAAACTGGCAACTCTCCTACGAATAGGAAGAATAGGTAGATATTCCACCATAACTGCACAACTTTATCGAGCTCCACGGAAGGCAAGTTACAACTCGGTTCGCTAAAAGTAGCGGAGACTATTTATTGAGTTTTTTATTATTATTAGGAAACTCCCTGAGAAGAGTGGGTTAACCTTGTGTATAGGCCGGGAGCGTGAGGATACATGTTTCCTTGCCAGCACAGTGAATGGTGATGCATAATGGAGGGGGATGATTAAGGACAGAGTTGAGGTTAATTGCGCATGAGGGGATAGAGTCTGAGAGAGCATTCAGTCATCTAGTTTTTTCCCCTTCACTTTTTAAACTAGGCGGAATGAAGTGAAAGGCGGAATTGGCCTTGCTTGATGGTGGGGGTCATTAAAGCGATAGGATCTGAAATCAATAAACACGTGGAAAGGTCATCTAGTTTTGTTTTCTTCACTTATGAAACTAGGCGGTGAAAATCAGAGGATGTGGTGGAATGGTTACAGGGTGAGAGATGTATATAAACGCGGGTATCAATATTGGAATAGCGAGTCAGTCTCAACCGAGTCCTTCTGCCCTCCTTTACGACGAGATGGGGTCCAGTACCGAATGCAGAGTGGTGATGGAGCAGGAGAAGAATGAAAAGCCGAATCATTCTTTCATCAACAGACTCCGAGGTGGATTGAGAGATGGCAGTCTGATATATTCGGGTTCTGGCATCATGATACTTCTTCACATGGCTGCCAAGGGGGCGAAAGGAGAGACGCTGGATGAAATTATTGAAGTCACCAATATGAACGATCAAATACATATCTACGATAATAGTTGAGGGAGGCTAAATCACCAAAGGAGGGGGCCATCGCAACGTATGTCCACTTGAGGGAGGGGTATAACTCTACCGAATACTACGAGAACCTGATAAAGAGCTGGAGCGAAGATGTAGTCTACAGGAGTGATGAGCTCGATGTTAACAAAATGAATGCGTGGGTTTGTGAAAAGACTAATGGAAATATAACAGAGTTAGCGAAGGAAAAGGATGTGCAAGAATCCAAATTGATACTATTGAGTGCAGTGTACTTTGAAAACGAATGGTTGATACCATTTTACGAGCTTAATACACGTCCGACTATTTTCTACACTCCTGGAAATTAGATAAATATACCTACCATGTGCGCTGTTAACAAATGTGGTTTTTATGAGGATACTGAATTGGACTCTCGTGTGTTGGAAATGCAATTCGAAGACCGAAGTGCTTCGATGCTGTTTGTATTACCCAATGCTCGCGATGGTATAGTAGAGTTGGAAAAAAAATTATCCGTCCAAGATTTTAATGTATTCAAACTTTTAGACAAGTGTGAGTTGATGTGGACTCGAATTCGTCTCCCAAAATTTACGGTGCGGACTGAGATAGATATCTCGAGTACACTTCAAGATATGGGTATGAAAACTATGTTCAGTGATTTTGCTGATTTCACTCCGATGATTGACAATGATACTAAAATATCTAAAGTGCTCCAAAAGACATTCATAGAGGTAACTGAAGTGGGCGCTACAGCAGCGGCTGCGACCAAGATGACGTTCATCTCAAAAGGGGTAGGCCCGAGCGCAGAAGCCGAGTTCATCGCAAATCATCCCTTTGCATTTTTCATAATATGCAAACGAACCGGTCTGGTGATTTTTAGTGGACGATTTACTGGTGAAATGTAATAAAAAAATATGAAAAAAAAATAAATTTGTTAAAAAAAATCAATAGACTTTTTTGTTTTCCTATTCCTCAAAAAAAATTGGGGGGTTGAATAGTTTAGGGGGATATATAAAAAAAAATTTTGGAATAGTCCTAAGAAAAGGACCATTTTTTTGGATATTTATATTTAGTCCTTAAAAGGACCGTTTTTTTGTAGACTAGTGACTAATAATAGTCACGCCAGCCGTAAACTTCTAAGTAGTAACCCCATTTCTCTTTATTTAAATATCGCAATCTTTCAATAATTAGCGATTTCAACAAATCGTCAGTCAATTTGGAAAAAACTACTACCTCATAATACCCTTCATATTGATCGCATACATTATGCATTGCGATGGGGTCTGGGTCGGATTTAGACGTCTGCAATTGCTTTTCAAAATTTTCATCAGCACGGGACTTAATTCTAAGAATATATTCTTCAATCTCCTTCCAGAGAGGTATCCCTCCGACTTGGTGTACAGGAAGTGAGTCCATGATAGCGAATGAACGTTGTTGAGTTGACTTTTCCTTTATATACACATTAAGTAAAGAAAGATATACGTGGTATTATATAAATCTAAACTTCAAATACACAGTTATGTGAGACAAGATTGATTAGGGCTGCTAACCAATCATGGCATACATAACTGTCCTTTACATTGATGCTAATTATTTGATTATTATTAAGCAAGATATAATCCATAATGTCTTAAATAAAGAAGAAAATAATGAAACTCGCGTGTAATTTACAACTTTTATGAAGGTGGTTGGTGGGGTTGAGAGGGTTATGTTTGCCAAAAACAAGTCGAATATTGCTGTTAATAAATAAAGAGAAGTTCACGACTAATTTTTAGGATACAGCCTTATTTTGAAGGATTTTATGATGTCCACACCGTTCGATCTTCATTTGTTTCATCGTTAATATAATAAGAAACTAGTTTCGTCTCTCTGAAGAGTGCTTAAACCATGCGAGCCACATACTCTTAATTAAGCATCTCTCTGCATCAACGTTGCGGGATTGACATTAAACATAAAATTGACATTCTTGGTATTGTTTACGGACCACCCCTAATGAAGTTTGTATCTTGTGGACAATTTAATTCTCTACACATAAAAGTAATCAAATCTCAGATCCAACCAACCGTTCAATTAAGATATTTAGCAATAACCAGAGGTCTACTTCGAAGTCAAAGAGCGAGGAAATACTCCCTCCTACTCCCTCCCCACCTTCCTTCGTACGCGTGGGAGAGAGAAGCTGATAGAGAGAAGCGGAGAGAGAGGGGGGTTGAAGCAGGAAGTGCGAGCAAGTACTTGAAGGTCGGTCGCATGACTCTGTGAATACCTCTCTCGCGAGAATAAGCTGAAGAATTCATATGGGACAACGAAAAAGAAACGAAAAACTAAGCGTTTCTATCGGGATGGAAAGAATGTTATAGGCATCGTTTTACGTAAATCTACTCCTCTGTCCATCGCTGTTAATTATTTATCGCAGGCATTGTTATTAAGCGAAAAAAAATCTATTATTTGGTAAAAAGCCAAAATTTCAGAGGAACCAATCATATTTTGGGAAATATTTTGAGGTGGGTAGGGGGAGGGGGGGCGGGTGGGACATATACACCAAACCACAGTCGAATATTGTCATTAATAAGGCCGCAATTAAGAAAAATAGCGCGAAATATATGCTATTGTTTGGTAAAAAGCCAAATTTCATAGGAACCATCCATATTTTGTTACATTTTTTAGGTGGGTAGGGGAAGGGGGGCGGGTGGAACATACACACAAAACCACAGTCGAATATTGTTATTAATAAGGCCGCAAATAAAGAAAAATAGCGCGAAATATAAGCTATTGTTTTGAGTTGCGTTTCATCAGAGTTGCTATGCGGAATTAACCTCGGGGTGTGTATCCTTGGGTGGGTGGACAGGTGGAAAAGAGCATGCGGCCTCAAAGGATGGATATGGAGGGAGAGATTGATCGGTCGGAGTGGCGTCGCAAAGTCAGCATTCCTGCATATTAAGTGTTTTGAAACATACAAACGCTCTCTACTACAATGGTCATGCTCGGCAATTATTAAACAGTATTACATCTATTTCTTTGTTCATCTTATTGCACTGACAAATGCTGGGACTCAAAACGCAGAATGGCAAATGGTATATTATTTCAAAAGACCTTCAGCCAATGGCTTTCAGAGAAGAGAACTGTGGTTCGAAAATACGCCTATTTTTTTAAAACTCCGACACACGCCATGGCTTCCGAATTTCAAGAAGAAGTTGATTGGTTCCAGGAAGAGAGAAAAGCAAAAAAAAGAGGAAACAAATACACATAATAAAGTTATTCTTATGTTGAACCTTAAATTTACAGTGCCTCATTGATCGTGTGTCATTTTTGTAAAGGAATGAAAAAAGGAATCTGAAGGCCTTGCCATCGACCTCAACACCTTTATAAACCTATGATTAAATATGATTTTAGCCTTAATTAAATATTTGTCACCCCTGTGACCCCTGAGCAACATTTGAAGGCCAAGGGATGACAATAGGGATATGAAGACCTTACCTCGATCTCCGCACCTTTTTAAACCTATGATTTGACAGGTTTGTATGGGCGATTCACTTTTTTCCACACCTGTGCCCTTGACTGTGGCTTTTCAGTGGTCACGGTTGCATTTTCGAAATTGAAAGTTCTTCCTTCGTGTTTCTTTTTCCCAAAAACATAAAAATTAAAAATTTCGCAAAGAAATTCTATCTTTTCTGTATTTTGAATAACTTAACATTGAAAGCCAATAAGACAACATTTTGATTGTTGGTTGGACCCTATTTCTGGGGTCAAAAGATGGTATTTGTAAAATTTTGCTTGCAGTCAACAAACTTACAACCATTTTCTACCAAGATATCAAATTTCATTCATATGGCACGAAAGAAAGTGTCTGAAATTATAGGTCAAAAATGGCACACGATCATTGGGACACTATAATAAGACACCAAAATAATAGAAAAATAAAAAAATGATGAAAAAGCAGAATTAATTGCAAAAACTTTGACCTGCACGCTGTTGACATGCCTCAATACTCCAAAAAGCCAAGTAAAATTATTAAAAATAAAACTATTAACCATTGAGCTTATAGAATACATAGTGTTTTTACTCTTTTTCACTTTCTGCATGTCCATGCAAGACCAACAGGGCTAATAAAGCTATCATTATCAAAAGAGGGTCATAACCCTATAACATAGTCCACAGTGTCTCCCTAAAACATGCATTGTCTGACTCTCTCAAATAATCACAGCCGAGCACTTTGAATCTCAGTGTCTTGAAGCTCACAACCTAAATCAATCTAACAGCCCTGTTACACACTGATTCATTGCTGAGTTTTTAATGGAGCAGATAGCTATACTTTGTACTTTGTGGATAAAATCAATGTCCAAGGTCCCAGATCCTTAGAGTGTACATAAGATATGGTCAAACAATAACAACATACTTAATAACTCTCTCTATCTTCCTTACAAACCAAGAGCCTTTCAACAATTCATTCAAGAAAATGCTATAACATCATGTTGCCAATATTTTACCGCAAAAGAAATCTAAATTTACAGTAATCTCCCAGGTATTAATGTATTTCTGCTCAGGCCTTTGATCAGTAAATGACTATCATTACATACTATGCCATCTTGTCGTGAGTGTAATTGATGTTGCAATGTATGCTGTTGGCTATTGTATAGATGTGTCATTTTCTGAAAGGACACTGTTTATCTTACTCTGTCTTTTAATTTATCTTCCCAAAATAATGAGATCATAAAATGCAAAAGTTGATAAAAAATTAAAGTATAAGTGTATTGATATTTAAAGATCATAAGATGTACAGTTGTATGAAACCCTGCACTCCTCTACTTTCTGAGGGTAACCTGAAAAAGATCTAACCAAGATGGAAGAGAAAATTTCAATTGTATATGAAAGTAACAAACCTAGACTAAGACTCAGATGAAGAAGGAAAAGTTTCTGTGATGTTGCATGTTACAGGGGAGAACTATTAGAAAAATTTTATAAATTCACCATCCAAGAAGATTGAAAAATAAATGTAAAAAAGTTGTTGAATGCCTTAGAGAAATTATACTCACATAAAACAAATGAGACAATAGAGCATCACATACGTTTATATGAGAGATCAAGAAAGGGGAGACTTATTCAGTAATTATTTATCAAAACTAAAGAAACTAAGTGCTACATGTGGATTTGGAGAGTTGAAGAACAGTTATGTAAGAGATAATGCTGTCTGTAGCATAGTAAATAATGACATTAAAAAATGGCTAGCAAACCTTTCGCTTACACTCAACCTGCGGAGACTTCCCAGCCACTGTGTGGCAAAAAAGTGAACGGTGGGTAGGAATGACCTTGTCAATGGAAAGTAAGATCTACATTCACTGCAGTCCACCAGGCAAATGTAGATCCTAGGTTCAAAGCAGCGACAGGTTTGTAATAAAACAACTATCCTAAGGCCCGAAAAGAGATAATATTTAATAAAATTACAAATTATAAAAGAAAACTACAATGAAACAATTAAACCAAGGGCTTGCAGGTTAATAAATATTGAGAGAAACGAGAAACATGGAGATGAGAAATATAAATAAAGAAGGGGATTATTGTAAAGAAAGGGGGAAGGAGAGTGTGCACGAAAAGAGATATCCTGGAGTAAAAACCGGAGAAAATGGGATCAAGGCAGAGAGAGAATGTTATAGGAGCATTTGGAGAGGGACCAGAAAGATAATTACGTGGAATAGGAGAGCTTACACCAGCGGACACTTCCAAGTTCATGGCAAGTAAAATCATTACTAATTACATCGAGCTGCACTAAATATTATTGAACAGATAAGTTATATAAACAGTATAATCAAAATTTAACTAGTGAAATTTGAAAACACGTGATTCTATTAGTAAATTGGATATAATATTCAGGAAACATTTGCTATTTCTGTTGATGTGTGTTTTGCCCCATTAAAAATGATTTTATTATTGTTAAGTGTAGTTTAACATGTTTGATTGACTTATATAGATATGTTTTATGATAACCATTTCCTTTTAAACAAGGGGGAAAACATTACAGGGTTAAGAGATGAGCATCTGACACTTGAAAAATGTTTAAAAATCTGCGGAGCTGGAGGACGAAGCAATGATGACCATCGACGCAAATGAAAAGGTACATAGAGTATGAGAAAGGAAGAGAAGTGCACCGGCCGAGATGTGACTAAGAGTGAGCGGGAAGAGCCATCAAAACAAAAGCAACTAGTCCAACGCCACAGCAAATTCAGCATGTCAACAGAGGTGGCTAGCGTGAGGTGACGTGGGAAACATTTCTTCAAGAGGTGTCCTGTATCATGGAAAAGAATCTTTCACTTGTCCTGGGGTATGGCACTTTAGCCATTTGTGTTGAGGTAAGAATAAAAAATGCAAAGATAGTGCAAAGGCAATGAAATTTGCTTATATTTAACTGGTATCAATAAGAATGATGTTAACAAGATCGATTGACACGAAATGATAAAGATAAATGAAAAATATAAAGTATAAGCAAATATAGACAAGGGGCATCACTGCAATGTTCTTTCAGAAAGTATATTAAGAGATCTAAAAATTAATGTTGCAAAAATCAAAAAGTGGGCATTAGAGTATGTGCATGTGGAGGCTCTTGGTTAGTAGTAAGAGGTAAGACTGAACTCAGTTGTAAATTGAATTACAAAAAACATACAAAGCCTTACTATGCTTCAATTTATTTCTATGTTTACCACTCTTCACAATTTGCAGTATCACTGTTATAACATAACGCCCAGTAAATAAATAAATAATGTAACAATGCATGGTTAGGGTGCAAGTGAACAAACAAGGCAACAAAGGATTGTAACGAGGGACGCGGAGAGTGGGATAGATGGTGAAATCAGAAAGGAGTTCGGAGGAGTAAAAGGCCAAAAGGAGAAGGAAAAAAGGAATAAAAGTGTGTGAAAAGGGGTTGGATTGTCAAAAAGTGACTGGAATAGTTACAGAGGCGATTCTAAGTAAGGAAAGCTGAAAGAAGCCGAGAGTAAGCCAAAACGGAGGAAATTGCGGCGGCTGCACGAGACGCACAGTAGCCAGAGAAACAAGATCTCCAAGAGGACCATGATAGTGGGGCAATAAGGAATGGGAGAACGATAAGTGCCACTTAAAATTAAATTGTATTCATTGGTAAATAGCAAAAGGGTCGAACATCCTGTAAATTGGGCCCAATCGACCTCTATAAAAATTAAAAGATAATTTTTTAAAGCATAAGTGTTGTCTGTATTTACATTATTATATGATAATTAAAATAATTTGTAAGGTAACACCAACGAGAAGAAGGTGAGGGTTACACCGTGGACATAATAACAGGAACATAGATCCCACGTGATAGCTCACCTTACCGCCATGACTTTCTTCACTTATCACAACACTGACCTCCCGCAGAGGATCCTCATCTTCAGACACTACTGGAGTTTCCTCTTTCACAACCACTTCCACTTCATTGCTGTCCTTCCTACTGGTTCGACTGCTCGGTTCTTCTTGGAAGGTCTTCGTTGGTCCCTGAAAACATTAAATTGTGAACAAGTCATATGATTTGCAGTCGTGGGCATAACTCTATGGTATGTAATTATATTTTGAATGAAAAACAGTGAAATACACCCATGGATTAACACATCACTTTAGTTATAGCTCATCTTAAATGCCACTTAACCGATTGGCCTCAGAAATGACTGCAAATACAACACACTCCCTCCTTAGTCTCCAGCTATTATGATGGCAATGAAACCTAATTCTTTCCTTAAACTCAGAGGGAAATGTTACAACAGGGACAATGTAATAATGTTAATTGTCCAGGGTCCATAACAGAGGTGGTTGGTATTGTGACTGTCAGTTAAGTATATGACAATTAAAAATATAAAATTACAACAATAAAATCATTCAATCAAATAAAAAAATCAATTTTACAAACATATATAAAACTAATTTAAAAACAAATGAAAAAAACAAGTAATTGAGTGACAATAGAGCAGGTTGATATATCCTCAAGATATTCATCATGTGAGTATTACAAGTTAGCATAGAGAAGCTTCTTCAATCTATAACATGCTATTGCTATGGTGTAAGACATTATGGTTCCTAATAAAGTAATTGTTGATGTCGGAGTTATTAAGAACTCTCCTAACTTTGACTTGGCCAATAATGCAACAACATGGATGCTGATGCATGTGAGAGAAAGTATGCTCAGACTTCTGACTACAACACGAGATGTTGTGTTATGGATAGCAAATTACATGAGATGGATTGCTTTTTCTGCTGCTTAAAAACTTTGACTGCTGATGAAGATGAACCACAGAAGATGATATAACTAATTACATGGGTGTTATACTGGCAATAATATAAAGTGCATAAAACCACACTACTAACAGTGAATCTAGCGAAATATACTAGTAGAGTTATATTGCATGTGAAATTGTACGTTATTGTTACCTTTATGACACATTAATATTTGGGGAGATTTTTAAACTCTTGCTTAAACATTCAGATTGATTGTTTGAAAAACTGAACAATTGTTAGGTTTTGATGACATTATATCATTGGGTCTGGGGGCAAGTTATGCAATTTTTATTAGTTTAGCATATGTCTGTACTTCAAGCATGCAAATCAAAGCATTTATTTTTCTAGTCATGGCCCTATTAGAGCACTTAGAAAAATATGTGACTTTGTGCGAAAGGTACAAGAAGTGTGCATTAAGTTTGTGCACAGTACTACACGTTTCCTGCGCGGGATATTTTCATCAGGGACGACTTGAAAGCAGAAATGGCTAAAAATGGCCCAAAACCTTTGGATTTAGGGCTTTGACTACGTCATCTGCGGTTAGGAAGAGTACCATTATTCATTTAATATTCCAACTTGACAAAAGTTTGAGAGGGAGTTTCGAAGCAATACATAAATGGAATCGAAGCAAATGAGGTTAAGCAATGATAGAGCATCATAGCAAAATAAGCAAAAAAATTCATAGGGCTTCATGATATTCTTTTTAAAAAAATTGGGTGGTGCTGGAGAAAAATATGTTTCACCAATTGTACCATTCAAAAAATTAGTTTATTTATATGTGAAGCTGAGACTTTTCATTAATGATATTAAGTGTTTCCAATGTTTATTCCTGGATAGTTAGTGAAAGATTTTAAAAGCCAGATAAAATATAACAACACAACCAAAATCCAGTTTCTAAAGAAAGGATTGTCATGTTTCATAACTTCCTATTGCAGTGTCATAAATACATAGACATATGTCTATGTCTTTATGATGTAATCAAAATATATGCTTTTGAAATTAGGATAAAATATGAAAAATGTATTCAAGAGCAAGGTGAATATTTCCAGGAAGAGAGAGAAGCACAGAAATTGAACACGAATACATAAATTTCCAGAGGTTCAACCAGATGAAGGTGAAAAGTGTTTTCTCATCTCACAATAATAACAGCTTATGTGTGAAGAACTACTCATGGTATTTTTGCTTTAATGTCGTATTTACCCATCTGAGAGGCACCTTTCTTCAGTGGAACCTTCCAAGAAGTGCCAAGGGAAACATGCAAATAAAACTTAACCATACATTTAAGGATATAACAAAACAAATACATGTATAATAAGCTACCAAACCTTGGGCAAACAAAGTAATTGAGCAAGAACAGAAGGATTTGGAAAAAAATCATATTACAAACTGAAAATACATCAAGAATATAACAAGCAATGTTAAAGCATCAAAAAATGTTGTATATTCCTAAAATAATGTATTTATACTAAGATGCCATCATTTCACTAACAGCATTTCTAATACATCTGTAAATAAATAAATAAAACTGGGTATGTAAAATATTATGATGTACCTAATACTTTTCGCTTGATGCATATCTGTGAAAGACTAACAGAACTAATAAAACCACCAAATATGGCTACAAAAATCACAAAATTTGTCATTTTCAAACTCTAATTACTATATAACTACATCATCACTCAAGTATATGTATGAAGCATATATGCTTCATACAATTTACAAATGCACATTCTTAACACAACCCCTTACTGCCACAGTATTTTTCGCCATATACGCCGGTTTTCTGCAAGAATAGTATTCACTGGTCTAACGATAACTCGAACCTCCCCCAAATTTGGCCAACAATTCTGAAATAATAATAGCCAAGCATATTGCCTCCCAGTCTATTTTGGCACACAGCCAACTGCCTCCACAATTTATTAACTATGTTATACCATGATTGATTATTGAGTTTGTGATGGAACATGAGACTTTCTTTCGTCCTTTGCGGTAATAATCTTTGTCCTGGGTCTCAAGCGCTCCCACTGTACACAAAAATGGCAAAAAATTTTGAAGCACACGATATAATATCTTTTTCGCAATTCAATACAATTTCCTATACATTTTTCAAAACAATGTTTTCCCAGGTATTTATTTTCAACCACCTCTGCCCATCGCCCTCTACATGAAAACTATTGCTACTCACCACCAAACCCCTGTTGGCTATCATGGTGAGGTAAGCCATCTTCGCTTTGATGCATGTCGTCTTAAAATAATTGAACTCCTTCACTTTGCCGATGCAGCCAACACAAATAACCCATGGCAGCCCGTCTTCCTTGGAAACCTTTGAAGAAGACAAGAGTGGATGAGGAACAGACTTACGAGCAGCTAAATACTACGGTTAAAATTCAAAAAAGCTTGTGACCTGCCTATTGATGGTCAGGTTTACCAGCAACAACAAAAAAATAATGTTTCCCATCGTAGCCAATCTCATGCCTTTTTAAAGATAATCGCAAAAAAATTATATCACATTGTAGAATCGGAAAACATTTCAATCCAAGTATATAAAAAAACTAATCAAAATAAAATTTTGCACAGTAACCACGATAGTTCTTGCGCTAGATACGACTACAAGCGCGAACAGATATCACATTGTAGACTCATGTGGATGTGTATAATATGAGATAAAAAGGGCGCATTCTCAATTCTTGCATTGAAGCATCAATAACGAAATAACAACATTAAAAAGTTTTATATTGGGAGCTCAAAACATATTATGACAGTGTAGGTACTCACTGTATATAATCAAAGTTTATTAGCAACTAAACCACTCAAGAGGGAAATTTAAACCATAACTAACATCATTATTGAGCAAGATACGACTGAAATCCCACACGTAGGAAGGGATACCATGAAAAACATCTCATACTATTTTTACAAGTGGGATCACGAAATTTCTTAATTCTTAGTACACCGAACCCAGTCTGAGCAGGGAGAAAGATAGTACAGTAGAAAAAAAGGTTCATAGAATTCCGGTAAATGTCCTTAGCTATGCAAAAATCGCTGCCACAAGTATTAATTGTATGGTTCGCCAATATTTAAGTTGCATTCTTGTCAATCGTACAAACTTACCACAATCTGAAGGAGCTCCTCGATGGTTTCCCATAAGCGGAAACCTTGATAACCTTTAGGATTGAAAATATAGATCAAATCTTCTTCTTCCGCAAGACACAGTCGACACAATTGCTCGCTCTCAATGTCCAAAATATTTCTAACGTTTTTAAACATACTGGTCCAGGATACAAGTTAATAAAAAAGTGAATAGTTCATCACTTATAAACACAGTGTATATGCGTGAATAGCCATGTACGGAAGTATAAAATCAATTCAGTCCGTAATGCACGATGTATTCTCCATCGTTTTACTTGATCTCTTTAAAAAAACATTGCCGTTACCTTAACCCGCGAAATGAAATTCACAGCATAACCAACAAACTGAAATAGAAATTACTCCGTAGGTCATAGAAATTACTCCGAACCATTAATTCTTAGGCCGTTTACTGGGGAAAATCCTGAAGTACAATATTACATGTACTTTATAATAAAAATAAGAAAGCCTGTGAACTTTAATTACAATAGGTTTTGAATTCGACGAAATAATTTGTGATGCTGGTCATAAAAGTAGTCTTTGAATTGTGGGTAGTCAGAGCAACAGTATTTAGGAAATTAAACATTAGTTTTAACGCGGCTTTACCATTGTTGTAATAAATGCTCCAATAAGCTTTATATTTTTAGATATTTAGGTCCTACGCATAGATATTTATTGAAACTGCATTTCTAAAAAAATAAATGACATCTAGATCTGACTACCCACAATGCAAAGTTAAATGATTTGACCAACATCACAAATTGGTATAACTGGTGTTGCGAGTAAAGTCCACAGGAATTCTTATTTTAGATGTACCCCATTATGTATCTAGGCAAGCCCCTCCTTAAACCCACAATGAGCTAGGGGTTCTAAGCAGGGCCGGATTTAGACTTGTTAAGGCCTTGAAGTATTTGAAATATGGGGCTATTTAAAAGTTCTTATACTCTATTCCTGTGCTACTGGGCCCAAATCAATCCACCAAACGGAATAACCGACGTTTTCAAGTTTGAAATGGTGGTTGGTAATTCATGATAAGTTAATGTAAAGTTTTAAGGAAATTCATTTTATTTTCTTCACTCCTTACCACCAAAAATCATTTGCGTAATAAACTTATTAAATAAAATATGACAAACTGAATGTAGTTTGCCCGTTAGGTCCGATCCCTTTAACAACATTTGATTATTTATGAAAGCAAAAGATTTCAGTAAGTATTGGAGTCCGGAGGGATTCCGTTCATTATATAGCCGTATCATATAGCTGGGTTCTTCATAATAATTAATAAATAATTATTTCGAAGAACCCTGCGTTATTCGAAAATGGCAATGGAAGAGTAATTATAACCTTTAGGATTGAAAATATAGATCAAATCTTCTTCCGCAAGACACAATCGACAAACTTGCACGCTCTTAATGTCCAAAATATTTCTATTGTTTTTTAACATAATGGTCTAAGGTACACGTCTATTAAAAAGTGAAAAATTAATCACATCCAAAAGCAGCGTACTAGCATGAATAGCTAGGTCGCTACTCAATTCGTTTTACATCCCATTTACGAAAAAAAACATTTGCGTTATCTTAGCCCTCAAGAATCTACTGCCACCACAACTACCAACACTGTATCATTCATATTTTATGTAGACGTACTGAAGGTCATCTTTATTACTCTTAAGCAGCGCAGGATTTTCGTATAAGCAGCAAAACCTGTAGCTTAGAGCCCCCAATTTCTTTGAGGCCCAAAAAATCATATTTGGCGCTAAAATAGAGTATTTGGACTTCTAAAATGCCCCATATCTCCAATAGGCTTTTTAAGTCTAAATCCGGCCCTGCTCTGTAACCTTAGTTCATGATGCTTTTAATGAGAAGCATGATTAAATATGTAATTAATGGTATACTTCTAAAATAAGAATGCCTGTGAACTCTACTTACAACACATACTTCATTCTAAAAACAAACTATTGATGTTGGTCACGCAATGTAACTTTGCATTGTGGGTAGTCAGAAAAACAAGTCATATATTTTATAGAAATGTAGTTTCAATAAATAACTATGCGTAGGACCCAAAGATGTAAAAATAGAAATGTTATTGGAGAATTTATACAACAATGGTAAAGCCGCTTTTAGACCAATGGTAATTTTACAAGATATGTCTAACGATAATGAGGAAATAATCGATCGAGACATTGCATGACTAAGCCAACACTAAAGTTACACACTCTGAATTAGAAATTTGTCTCACATTTTAAGTACTCTTTTCGTGCGATTTTGGACAAACACTCATGGTGTAAAAGTTATATAATAATCGGAGTTCATTTAGACTCAGATTTGTTATGGTGATCCGATAAAAGTCTGTTGATGGAAGTCAATGAAAGGACACCTTAGAAAAATGAAAAACCGCAATAGTTGGTGAACTTGTGAATGTGCTACGTGGGAATACGGCAACCATTTTGGTTTTGTTTATGGTTGTATTAGGACGTTTGGAATGTTATTTCATTTTCAAATATTAATGTACGTGACTAGTAAGTATGTTTAAAAGTGCTGCAAATGTTTTGAACGATGACAGCGTACAAGTTTGTCGACTGTGTTTTGTGGAGGAGGAAGATTTGGTTTATCTTTTCAATCCTAAAGGATATCAAGGTTTCCGGCTGTGGGAGACAATTCAGGAGCTCCTTCAGGAGAAGGTAAGTTTTTACTATTGTTAGGTATGCTACGTAAGTTTGGGTCAACCACACAATTGCGATTATGCGTTGGTATCTGTTCTCGTGGTAGTAATCAGTGCACATTGAACTTACACAGTTACTCTTTTCTCTCTATACTCGGACTGGGTTCAGTGTACAAAGTATGAAAGTCTTTCTTGGCCTCACATGCAATATCAATATGATATATGTTTTTTAAATCCGTACGTAAGTGTATACTTTCAGGCGTTTAGAAAACAAACGCTTTCGTGATCACAGTGTAAACTTACCCTGTGGTTTCTTTATTTGTTGACATATTTTGTACGAGGAATATGACATTTTATTGTTAGTGCATTCTCTCTGAAGGGGACTATAAATGTGGAATTCCAGATGTGTAGGTGCAAACATTTATTTCTAACAGGGGTAAATATGAATTTACGTCTCCTCTTGGAATTTCGCAATCTCACTTACTTTTCCTTCAAGGATACTCACCAAATTACCTCCTTTCTCATGCACCTATTGTGCATTTATGTTTGTTTCCACTTTATTTTCCCAACTTCTCACCACATGGATATTACTAAAACCCAAGATTTGACGACTCCGAAAAAAATTACCCGTGACCTGCATTGATATTTAACATTTATATCTTATTATGGATATTGGGGAAAGGAAATTGATACATTTATACAATATGACATTAGACGTCGAAATTATATTAATGAACGAGAAAGAAATGAAGAAAGAAACATTTCTTGTTAATTTAAGGTGGTATCTTAAACTGTGTAGCCTTCATAGCAAAAAAAAATCAATTTATGGAGGAAGTTTATTTCGTTCACTCAAAATTCTAAATATAGTACATATAGTTAAATCTATAAAATACTCTATGGAATAATGACTTGCTTCTGGTAACATGAGATGGTGTTTGTAAAGAAACTAATTCCATTAGTTCATAACTAGACACACTATTGTTCAATAATTTGTATTAGAACATCATACCTGCCATGATGCACATCTGGAAATTGCTTCTCATGTTAAAAGTATTCTTGGTGCTTGGTGGATGTTTGAGGAGGCGTACTTTTCATCTCATAATATACAAATCCAATTGAGTCCACAATGTGATATAGTATTTTATTTGTTTATCTTAGAAATGTGTGATTGGCTAAAATGGGCAATATTTAATATACCATTATTGAATTTGACCAGGTTTAATTAGTTTAATTTTTGCAAAAGGTTGGTCTCTCAAAGAAGCCCATGCAATGGCCTCATATTTTGGAGAGGAGAGTTCAATTTTATCTCCAACCTAGAGGATATTTTATCCGATTTTTTTACGTTTCTAGTAAATGCCTTTTAGGTGCTGAAAACTATTGATCTACCTAACAAACATGTACAATGGCTGTTGTATGAGAAAATTTCCATGCTGGCACTGCATATTTTTTCATACTCACATGGTGGTGCTTGTTTAATGCAAGGAGCCTACATAATGTAATATTCGTGGTTTGATGATGACTCCCGATGATTCTATTGCTTTTGTTTTCCAAACCACATTTCCTATAACATTGAAACATATATATTACTCTGTTGTGAAAGAGATGTAATGAATCTCTCTGTTAGAATTCCATCTACAGTAAATAATGAATCAAAAAGAGACATCTTTATGTTGGAGCCACAACAGACTAAGATCAATTCATGTATCATCATTGGCCACATTCTAAGAGAGGAAAAGTTAATAGTGTCGCATTTGGTAAACCTTGATGATATTATGGCAGATTTTTTAAGAGTCAAATTAAGGGCGATTTGGTTTTTTTATGAGTGTAGACGAATGCTATCATTCACACATTGAAATACCAATTCCTACAGTCATGTCACACAGTCATTCCACGTACCTTGTGTAGGAGAGAAACGAGTTAGGAAACACCAGTAAAAATAAAAAAAATAATTCGTCTCGCCGTTAATGAGAAAATTATTAATTTTAATGTTTAAAAATCATTGTTTTTCATGGCGTCGTTTCTATGTTCATTTTGGACCTTTAACATCCACTTTTTATGCATTATATACGATAGTGTTAGATTTATGTTGTTGTTACACATCTCTGTGCTTTTTTTCGTAATAGGGTAGTGGTCACCGTTTAAGGGCATGCGTGTATTTCCCTTTCGTCATTGCCCCTGAAATTTCGAAAGTTGTTTAAAATGTCGGGCAGATGTGCACAGGTTCAAGCCTTATAAGACCCGGGGGTGATTTTTAAACCATTATTATGGAAAAAGGTGCATCTTACATGCCGCCAATTAAGGTATTTTTTTCTCATGATGAATTAGATCACGCCGGTGTTTGAATAATAGCGGTAATATTAGGGCTTCTCGTAATTCTGGTACTCATCCACTCTCGTCTTCTCCAAAGGTGTCTAAGGAAGATGGGCTGCCATGGACTATTTGCAAGCAATGTATAACCAAAGTGAAGGAGTTCAAACATTTCAAGGATACATGCATCCAGGCAAAGATCTCATTCCTAACGATGATGATCAACAAGGGCTCAGAGGTGAGTGTTTCTATTTTCTAATTTTATTAATAAAATTCAACACCTGGGAAAAATGAATAACTTCACTCCTACTTTAGGGAAAAAACATTTGGAGAAGAGATGGTTGTTCATCGAAAAAATCATTGGCAGGAATGTTTTTAAAAATATAAATAGATATTATCTTAAAAAAATCACTCTTATAAAGCCATTTCTTGTGTACACTGCAAGGGTTTGGATCCTGGACAGAGATTAAATCCTCCTAATGTAAAGGGAAAAGACATGTTCTATTAAAAACTCAGCAATCAATTGAAGAATAGCATACCTATAACTTATTAGTTTTTGAGCCACGACATACTGGGAGCTAGGCTGTGAATATTTGAGAAATTCAAGGATACTTGTTTTGGGGTGATGCTGAGGATATGGTTTTGACCCTGCATTGATAACTGATCTGTATAAGCCCTGTTGGTCATCCACATGTATACGGCAAAAAAAGAGTATATGCCCAGGGATGAAATTTTATACTCATATGTATTTGATATTTTATACACCTAATGTTTGAAATTTGGTTTCAAATGGAAGGAAGTACTTTGTGTTTTGGAAGTTATTCAATAAATGTGCAAATTATTTTACATAGGGCGGTAAAAATTACATTGCACTGTAAAGGTTTACTTATGTTATTCAAGTTTACGGCTTATATCTTAAAAAGTACGACTTTATGTTTTAGTTATTTTCTGTTAATATACGCACTTAAGTTTGCTCTGGAAAAATTGTGAGTTTCTTTTGTTGTTTTTTTAATCATTATATAAAATTCTTAACAATAAACACTAGGCTCTATTCATATGGCTTTCAAAATTATTTAAAAAATCATGATGAAATCGACTCTTCAGAAAGTTGTCAAAGCTGAAAAGATGAAAGTGATAAATTTGTATGTGGTTATTACATGTATTGGGTTGTCGCCATGAAGGTGAAGTTAAGGTATGACGCTTTCCTAAGAAAAATATCAGGGGCGAATGGGAGCTAAAAAATTTTTAAATTGTCTGTTTTTGCATATGAAATTTCATGAGGCAAGAGGAGGTTGTTCTTATGTTATTTAATCACTGGCTCATTAGTATTTATATATATATGTTCCTTAAAAATCTAATTAGAACTAATGTGTGATAACTTGGTATGCAATCCGCAACTCACTCAACATCTTCCTTGCTGTCACTAGGTAGTGCTATTCTGCTATTCCTATCAACAACTCATTTTTTATTGAATTGTTGGAATTTGGTACCAATATTTGATGAAACTTATCAGCTTTGTTGGCTACTTGATTCTCTAACCATTGGTTTCTTCCTGAGGTTCAGCATAAGAAGGGATTGGCGCACCTTAAATGATACTTTAAAAATGAATTCAATCAGATTCTCATGTGCCTTATCAAGAGAATGTTGGTACTGCTGGCCTTATTTAAATGAATGTCTTTTTGCCTTTCACTCTGTAATTGTTTACAGACCAAATTCCTTTGTTAACTAAATAATTTTTATGCTTTTCTTGTTAGTTTAAAGGCTGATTATGATAAATTCTGAAGGAATATATTGACAGCAATGTTTAAGTGTTTTTTTAATCATGTTCCTAAATGGGAACATTAGACACTCAACTGACTGACATGCTGGAAATTTAATTGTCTAGTCAAGAGTGTGTGGGTACCCCTGGCATGCAGAAGTTGAATTTCAGCTTGACATGTACTCTTCATACTTGCCAGTGCTTCCCTTACCCACTCTCTTCATTTCGGGAAGATCAATTGTAAGGGGGAGTAAGATGATCAGTCTCCTTTTAGAGCACATCACTTCTGTTACAATAGCCAATAACATGCATGACATAGTCAATAAAACTCGTGACACAATGGCATAGTAACTTGAGTGCATAGAAACAATCGATCTCAACATCCTCTTTCTTTAAAATTAAATATTTTCATAACCTTTGGTATATAGTGTAATTTAATTAATTTCAGTCACTCTGTACCCTCGCTTACAATAGGAAACAGGTATAGTCATGAAGATGAATTGTATATCTTATTGTTTTTTATACTGTGTTTGCACATTAATTCTGTTTGGGCTGGGAATTGATCCATCATCAGCAATGTCATACTAAGGCTCTGTATTTCTATTAATTGTATCTCTACCTATGTCACCTTATTCATTTTCAGAATTATCTGCATTTGAGGGTCTGTCATTGCTACCAACTCCTCTCTCTTTTGTGCTATGGTTCGCTAGACCAAACAGATTTTTTTCTATTTCTTTTTCTCTTTTTTTCGATTTCGTATGACATTGGTCAGTTGCATACTTTTGTTACCCTACCAGTAACCAGGGGTTTATTTAGTTGTTTTCTTACGTACACGTTGTAATTTACATTCATAGGTTTGAGAGCATGCAAACTTCTATCACAATATTCTCTTTGCTATAGCTGTTGTACCAGTAGTCTGGATTTTTCCTCCTGATATTCCCTTTCCATTTCAATGATTCTTTTGGAAGACAGAAGACATCAGGAGTGCCAAAGCTGGGTCTTTACAAGGGCTCCATCTTACTTTTTAAACAAAGTAACATAGTTTTTATTGTGCTAATATTGCTCTTTCAACTATCCATCAGGATGTGAAATTTTTAGGCTCTAGGTGCACTGTGTTCCAGAAAAGAAAATTTGCACTAGACAGGCCAGTCTAGTGCAAATTTTCTTATGTTTATTCCATTTAGTTGTGATCCTGGATCAGAATGTAGTACACATGGCAACCCATTTTTGGCAAATTGTTATTTTAGTACATTCTTAACTAACTCACTCAGTATATCTTTAAGTCTAGGAATTTCTACATATGTATTTGCTAAAGTAATGAATTTTCAATAACCAGTTTGATATACTAAAAGGGAAAAGGCCAATATGTGTCAAGTTTCTTCCATGGACCATTGGGAACTTCTCTGTTAATAAGTGTTTCTTGTATGTTGCACCTTCTAAATTTCATACTTGCAGTATGGTTTTTTGTTCCTTTGTACTGAATGTCATTATCCATCCATGGCCAAGACATTAATTCTCATTCTCCACTTTTATGCTTCTCTACGCTTAAATGACTACACATTATGTATCAGCATTTCTTTTCTCAAAGTCTTTGGGTCCTCCAGTTGATTATTTTTTTATAATATCACATCAATAACCTTAAATTAACTTGCATATGCATGGAATTGCTTTACAAGATACGTCACTACTTCTATCATTTGGCCAGTCATGATTTATGTAGGTTGATAGCATTTTGATTTCCTGGTAATTCTCAGTCGCTCTTTTAAATTGATCCTTAATATCGAATGACATTGGAAGTGTGTTTTCTTCTGTTAGACACCATTGAGATTCAATTTCCTTTCCAAATTTAGCTTTTCATAATTTGTATATGTCTCAGTCAAGACATCTGCTAACAGAGCCCTCCATTTAATATATATTTTTAACCTCAGTATATAACCTCAACGTCAATCCTTTGTATAATTAGCTTTTTTCTTTGGAGTTGGGCAGGGAAATCATTTATTGACTTTTTGAAAATGATATTTGGTGATTTTTCCTCTCTTTCCACAACAACCATCTCCTCATAAATATAAAGATGAGATTTTATACAGTCAAATTCTATTGTCAATGCTTCCTTTTCAATTTGTGCATACCTTTTTTCTATCTCACCAAGATATTGGCTTGCATATGCCACCAGAGCGTTATTTTCCATTAATACAGCACCAAGAGCATGTTTTGAAGCTTCTACACTGAGTGGTCCAGGTTTGTATACATAATGTATAACATTAAAAAAGGAGCCCTAGTTAACATCACTTTTATCTCTGAGAAGACTTAAAAAAGGAGCCCTAGTTAACATCACTTTTTTCTCTAAGAAGACTTTATTAGAATTTTGGTCCCAATTTTAAGCAATGTTCGTTTTTGTTAGGTAACATAGTGCAGCATTTTAAATTAGGTAGGAATCTAGATACATATGCTGTCATTTCTAAGAGTTTATCCAATTCTTGTTTATTCTTTGGTACATTTATATCTGTAATGGCTCTTACTTATTCTATATCTACACCTTAACCTTCTGAGAAATGATGACCCATGTTCTTGATCTCATTGCAACTAAAATTACATTTATAAATGTAAAATTTGATATTTCTCTCTTCAGCTTTTTACAATGCCTCTTTTAAGAACATATAATGTTCTCGTTGGTTTTTTCCATGCACCTTTATATCATTCACATAAACATTGCCTCTTTTATACCACCCAATGTAATAAATAAATACCTGGGAGATAACTTAAACTTTAGACCTTTTTTGATAAGAATATTTGGAACATGAAGTAATTGCATTTCCTCGAATGAATTGTTGAACGGCCTTAGGTTGAAAAAATGAGAGAACTATTTAACGTTGAGCATCTCGTTCTTTTTAGACCATATCTTGTCTAAACTGCAAGGATTTGGGACCTCAAACTGATTAAAACTGCAAAATTATAAAGGATAGCCACATGTTCCATTGAAAACTTAGCAATCACTTAGTGTGTAATGCACGAGGTTGTGAGCCACAAGAGACTGGGAGGCCAAGTGCTAGTCTGTGATTATTTGAGAAAATCAGAGAATGCTTCTTTTGGGGTGGCACTGAGAACATAGTGTTAATAATGTTCACATTGACACTGAGAACATGGTGTTGATAATGATCACATTTTTAGCCATTTTCATCTTGCACAGACTTTCTGCAAGTGAAAAAGAGTAAAGCACGCCATGTTAAGTATATACCCAATGATGACTCATTATTATATTCAGGATTTCGAAAGCTAATAAATTTTGCAATTCTTCTACTTAAAGCTATTTGCATTAATAATGTATTTTGACAATGGTTAATAAGGAGTTTTTGCAATCATTATCATTCTCACTTTATCACATTTTTCATATGATTTTGAAATTTCTTGTAAATTAAGGATACATTATATTATTCTGGAAATGCAATGCATTATTTACTTGTTGTGATAGGCACTACTGAAAGGTTTCACAGAAGAAAAATATGCCACTCAGGCGGAATAATACAATATTTGACTGAAAATACCCATAGTCGACCTTTACTCTTGAGAAATTTTTACAGTAAGTTTGGAAATATTTATTATTTAAGTTTTAAGTGATTTTCTACAAAATTATTTTATTGATAGAAATTGTTAACAAATACTGCTGGTGCAATATCCCCAGCTCATTATCTTCATTTCTCAGAACACCTGAAACTATGAATACACATGTTTCCACTTTCTTCTACATTTCTCTCTTCCTGGAACCATTCACCTCGCTTTTTAAATTCGGTATGTCGGAATATTTAAGTAATAGACCTTTTTCCCAACCACAGTTTTCTTATCAGCAAACCATCAGCTGATGGTCTTGTGAAGTTATCACTTACCTTTTGTCAGTGTGTGTTATAAGTCCCAGCAGCTGTTGCAGTAATGATATGATCAAATAAATAGATATGATACTGTATTGTGAAATTTCCGTGCATGGCTAATCTTTCCTTAATAAACAGGATCTTTGTGATATGGTTATGTTTTTTCTGACATATGAATTCTGTGACCCATTTTTCCTTCCCCAATGAAAATTTTGTATACAATAGGTACACAATGTACACAGGATTTCCTGTGTACAATTGTGTACAAATTGTATAAAAAATGTGTACATTGTACACAAATTTGGCTTCACACAATTTGTGTACAATGTACACATTGTGTACAATGTACACAATTTGTGTACAATTTATACAATTTGTGAACAATTCGTGTACATTGTGTAAAATGTATACATTTTACACAAATTTGGCTTCACACAATTTGTGTACATTGTGTAAAATGTATACATTGTACACAAATTTGCCTTGACACAATTTGTATACAATGTACACAATTTTATACAATGTACACATTGTGTAACATTGCATAAATTGTTCACAAACTGCCATGTGGTAATTGACAATATACAACTAATATGAATGAATCTGAATTGAATTTATTAGCATGAAAAGACTAGTTAAGCCATTACACTCAGAACGTAGCTTCCCGACAACACCACCACACATCTGCTGAATGCCATATGGTGACAGATATAACATATAATAAAACCACACACTTGTCTGAATCACTGAATCTAGCCACACTTCGCTATTAACTCTTTGGTGAAGAATTACAAGCGAACTCCTGGAAACTACACAATTTTATAAGGTTCCCATTTATGTTCTAATTTTTCTCTATGCTTCCAAGGTACAATCACTGATGCATTCAGTACTCCCTGATAAAACAGAAGGCCAAAGATCACCCATCATTGCGTGGGTGCAATGAAAATCAGGTTTTATAAATCATCACTATGGATGCTGATTACCATTTCCTTGCGAAGTGCCTGAAAATACATGTTGACAAAGATCTTAAGTTATTAAACAGCTTGGTTTCTTAAGTTCCAACGAGTATGTTAAATACTTACGTTTTTCTTACAATGGCAGAAGAGGAATAGTCCGGAAATATGACAACCGAAGTGATTAGTTAATCTTTCCTTCTAATATCACGATTTATACACTCGCTGACCTTAATCAAAACACGTAAATACCCTTCACTTGTACTCCATGAACCTCTTAAGAAGCCATAATAAAAACCGATTGATCGCTTGCCGGATATATGCAAATATCGATCGTATCGATCTCTCTGGTCGAAGGCAAGACCGAGAATTATGAAAGTAAAACTCGTAACTGGGGGCGTTAATGAAAGTCATAGAAAATAATAACAAGAGAGGTTTTATACTTATATAGAACTATTTATCAAACGCCAGTTTGAATTATGATTTACATAATATAAAACGCAAGTTCAACGCTTTCGTCATTTGAAATTTATCAGTTATCATTAGTGATTAGTTTCATATCATTAGTTTAAAGTCGTTTGAGATAGGAAGACGAAAATAGGCTGAAGGCCTTTGAGATGTGGGTGTGGAGGAGGATCGAGAAAAGGAAGACGGAACGTTGGACGGAACGGACGTAGGACGGAAAGGAAGACAAATGAGGAAGTGCTTGACATGGTTGGCGAGGAGAGGAAACTTAATAGATATATCTAATATTATATAGATATTACTAAAATGCAGATTAAGTACATATTATTAACATCTTAATACCAAGCTTCCGTTTTATTGTTTTCAGGGAAGTAATTGTTTTTAGTACAGTTTTAAACTGCTCCTTTTGCATAAATTTGTGTACATTGTATACACTTTTGTATATTGTATGCAGTGTACACAATGTATACATTTCTATACAGGCTATAAAAATGTGTACATCGTTCACAATGTACAAATTTTATATGGGCTATGCAAATGTACACAAAATGTGTATATTTTACACATCCTGTATGGAAATTGTGTACGTTGTGTACAATGTACACATTTTATACAGGCTATCCAAATTAGTATAAAATGTGTACATGGTACACATCCTGTATAGAAATTGTGTACATTGTATACAATGTACACATTTTATACGGGCTATACAACTGTATACAAATGAGTACAAAATGTGTACATTGTACACATCCTGTATAGAAATTGTGTACATTGTATACAATGTGCACATTTTATACGGGCTATACAACTGTATACAAATGCGTACAAAATGTGTACATTGTACACATCCTGTATAGAAATTGTGTACAAATTTTTCATTGGGGTTGCTTAAACATAATGAACATTTAAATCAAACTTTTTCCTAAAACTATTGAGGAACTTACAAATTCTCGAGATATATTATTTGCAATTTTTTCTTTAAGTTCTCTCGTAACACAAGTATTGAATCATATTTTTATTAAAAATTTCAAACCACAAGTACACTTAACATTTTCTATTAATAATGTGAACAGAGATGCAAATAATTGTCTGTTTTTATTTTTCGTATCGGCCTTTTTCTGTCATCACATCAATCGATCTCCTGCTAAAAAGAATATATTTTGCCTGTTGCAATTTTCTGTTTTTATATATATTCTCCAATTCTTTATTTAAAATGCGTATTATGAATTTGCGTGTAAAATTTCATGTTTTGTTAATTCGTGGCTTATTATCGCTCTAATGTGACCACTTCAATGACTTTCAAAGTCTCCTCCTTTTGTGCTATTTTTTATTGATGGTTTTATTTCTGATAATTTATTTATGTCTAAGACTGTATGAATATTTACGTACACTGTCAGATATAATTAAAAATAAAATGTGGGTGAAATCAATTTGTATTTCATTCTTTTTAAATTTATACTCAATGGAGTAACTGGATGCATAATTATGTTTTTGTTGGATTCTAAGCCCTTAAATGTCCAATTTACCTAGTAAATGGTTAATTTTTATGCAGTTAATATCAATAGAGGTTAATATTCCCATAGGCAAAGTAATGTGCAAAAAATGCTAATATGTTACCCGTCGTAATTTGAATAAATTTTGTTTTTTTTAATGTCTCTTCGATTTGATGTGGTAAAAGAACCTCTGTAAATATCTTTAAAAAGAGCAACATAAAATGCATCAAGTGTATTTTCCTACTCATGTGCACAATTGAGGTACCAGATGAAAGAATATGAACAGCTTTTTCTAAGTATCTCCAATGATTCCATGATATGGTGATTTTTTTGCAAGAGTTCCAAGATTTTATTAATTTATTAATGATCTCATCAATATTTCCTCTCAATATGGTGGAAGGAGCGTATTAATGGCGTGGAAAAGTTAATTCTGCTACCCAAAATTAAATTAATTAGTGGATACTTATCCACGAATTAGATATCAACATATATATATTAGAAAGGGCTGCAGAGTTGATGTTATATGTATTAAGATGGTAAATATGAAGAAAATTAGTTACACAAGTGGTATAATGAGTGTATAATGATATTTTCAAAGTATTTAGTCAAAGTTTTTGGTATCATTAGGGCATGATCAGTGTATGTGCTTCATAGGGACAAAAATGGTTAATAACTGGCATGAAAAGTAAATTGTAAGACGAATAAATATCTGGCTGTAGATAAATAGAACTAATGTATTTATATATCTTCAATATAAATTAAAACATGCAATTTCTGCTGCAGCATGATTCATTCAGGAGTCATTTACTTATGTGAAGAATGCGATGGTGTTCATTTGGCATTAATTGGTGATACATTTGGTCTTCCAGATAATTCTAAAGGATGAGGAGGAAGCAGGTGAAGTGTTGGAAGATGCAGAGACCTGTGGTCAGGAGATACACCAGAAGGATGAATCTTCGTGCGTGGGAGGTTCAAATGATGCAGCCTTATCTGATAGCTTAGTTCTGGTGAGGCAACTTCAGGCTGTGCTATTTATCTTCCAGCTTCTTTTATGTTTTGAGACCGCTAAGTTCATTAGTAAAATATCATATAACCCCAAAATGCATGTAAATAAAACATATTACTTAACACAAAGAATAATGGCTGAGTGTTCTCATAGCGTTAATTGGTAGTGCATTCCTTATTTCAGGTTGAAATAAAAGTAGAACCTGATGATGGTGAATCGTGGTCAGAAGTAGAGACTGATAATCAGGACGACTTTCAAGAAAATGATACCTTGGACGTGGATGATTTCAATGTATTGAGCCTGCCACTTGAAATGGAAGAACTGGTAAGGGTAGATCGACTTCCAATATGAGTCATTCAGCATGCATCATCATATAAGACCTTAATGTTTCTGATTGCCATTGTAATTACTTTCTCTGATTAAAACCTGCCCTTTCAAGAAGATATTGTCTTACAGAATGTGTGGAATCAGTTTGTCTTTCCATCTTTTTGAACCTTTGATGAAATTGCTTATATGTCTCCAACTCGATACTATTCCTACGATGATTCCCTTCTTACACTTTGTATTCGTCATTCTTAGATGATAACATATTTACTTTGCTTCTATTCTATTTTGAGTGTTTGCTGTCATCATTCAAGTTACCTTAGGCATGTGCGATTATTTTTCCTGCATCCTTTTTGATCACTGGTAATATTGCTTCCCAGCCATCAAAATACAGCAGACAGCCCCAGTAGCAGTGGACGTCCCCGCGACGTTGCAGGCACGTCGCATTGCGAACAATGTGACGTTCCCGTAACGTCACAGGAGTGGCGGTTACGTCGCTGCGACGTGCCCGCGACTTGCGAAGTTTCCGAGAATCAACGTCATGGGCACGTCGCATTGCGACGTGCCCGTGACGTTGCATTGCGACGTGCCCGTGACGTTGCATTGAGACGTGCTCGTTACGTCGCATTGCGACTTTCCGAAAATATTTTGCTTGAGCACCACATTCCACTGCGATACCCCAATGAAAATTTTGTATACAATTTGTACACAATGTACACAGGATTTCCTGTGTACAGTTGTGTACAAATTGTATAAAAAATGTGTACATTGTACACAAATTTGACTTTACACAATTTGTGTACAATTTACACAATTTGTGTACAATTTACACAATTTGTGTACAATTTACACAATTTGTGTACAATTTACACAATTTGTGTACATTGTGTAAAATGTATACATTGTACACAAATTTGCCTTTACACAATTTGTATACAATGTACACAATTTTATACAATGTACACATTGTGTAACATTGCATAAATTGTACACAAACTGCCAAGTGGTAATTGACAATATACAACTAATATGAATGAAACTGAATTGAATTTATTAGCATGAAAAGACTAGCTAAGCCATTACACTCAGAATGTAGCTTCCCGACAACACCACCACACATCCGCTGAATGCCATATGGCGACAGAAATAACATATCATAAAACCACACACTTGTCTGAATCACTGAATCAAGCCACACTTCACTATTAACTCTTTGGTGAAGAATTACGAGCGAAACTAGGTACACAATTTTATAATGTTCCCATTTATGTTCTAATTTTTCTTGACGCTTCCAAGGCACAATCACTGGTGCATACAGTACTCCCTGATGAAACAGAAGGCCAAAGATCACCCATCGTTGCGTAGGTGCAATGAAAATCAGGTTTTATAAATCATCACTATGGATGCTGATTACCATTTCCTTGCGAAGTGCCTGAAAATACATGTTGACAAAGATCTTAAGTTATTAAACAGCTTGGTTTCTTAAGTTCCAACGAGTATGTTAAATACTTACGTTTTTCTTACAATGGCAGAAGAGGAATAGTCCGGAAATATGACAACCGAAGTGATTAGTTAATCTTTCCTTCTAATATCACGTTTTATAAACTCGCTGACCTTAATCAAAACACGTAAATACCCTTCACTTGTACTCCATGAACCTCTTAAGAAGCCATAATAAAAACCGATTGATCGCTTGCCGGATATATGCAAATATCGATCGTATCGATCTCTCTGGTCGAAGGCAAGACCGAGAATTATGAAAGTAAAACTCGTAACTGGGGGCGTTAATGAAAGTTATTGAAAATAATAACAAGAGAGGTTTTATACTAATACAGAACTATTTATCAAACGCCAGTTTGAATTATGATTTACATAATATAAAACGCAAGTTCAACGTTTTCGTCATTTGAAGTTTATCAGTTATCATTAGTGATTAGCTTCATATCATTAGTTTAAAGTCATTTGAGATAGGAAGACGAAAATAGGCTGAAGGCTTTCAAGATGTGGGTGTGGAGGGGGATGGAGAAGGTGCGTTGGCATACTACTGTATATTAATGTCATATTCTATATAGTATTTTACAACCTTAATATAAAGATAATGTAGGCTTTAGGATGGACACATGTTCAACTAGCTTCATATCGAAGACACAGACAAAATAACGGGTATAGCCATATTTCTTATTTAAAATCTCTCGGTAGCCCATGCTTTATGGTATTGCAGAAATATGTATCGGTGTAGGCTAAAATCCTGTAGTTGTATCAACAGGGTCTAGATGTAAAAATACATTAATATTATGCGTCAAATGATCTAATTATTAATTAAGAAATTGAAGAATTTTGTGCCATCGCATGTTTAAAAAATCTATTATTATTGACAGTATAATGCCTTTGGTGTGTATTTAATGCATCAGTAATTAGATATGGCCAAGAATTAACGAAATAATAATAAATTCGTGGTTATTATTTATTTGGCCGGCCAAAGTTGATAATTGGTTGCATGTCGGTCGCAAGTTGACGGTCACAATGTGACGTGCCTGCAACGTTCCTGCGACGTCACAATGTGACGTGCCTGCGTCGTCACATTGTGACGTGCCTGTAACGTTCCTGCGACGTCACATTGTGACCGCAACCTTAGCACGACGTTTGCTACGTCGCTGCAACGTTGCGGCGACCAACTCTGCTACTGGGGAGGTTGGTCATCTCATTGCTTTTCTTTATCTTCAGTGAGGAGTTCATTTTATTCAATCCAAATGACATTACCCTTGTGCGGATAATTTCTGAAGCAACTTCATTTAATTATGTAAGCAGCTTTAATGTTTTTGCCTGCTGTTGTGCCTAGTACTACCTTTATACTTAATTCGTCTATTATTAGATTTAACAAGTATAATTTTCATCCTCCTTAACCTTGTCCATGGTGCATAAATGAGCTAATCTGTGGTGTCTTTGCATAGATACTTCCTTTAGCCAGTGATATTCCATTAATATTTTTTATTTTTTTTTAATATTTACTTTGAGTTCACTCTAACATTTGATGTGATAATGATATGTGCTTGGATAACTCTTGCAATATCATACCTTATTTCTTACTTACTAAAGAAATGTATTACTTCAGTGGTAAATGGTGGAGGTAGAGATAACCAGTTAAAAGATAATTTATTTTTAATGGCGTGTCCAAATTGATTTCATCGTATTTAGTAATATCAATGAAGTCACAAGCTGGTGAGAATTTGTAGTGGGATACTTCAATCCTCAAAAGTATAAAAATTGGTGACATGACTCTATTGTATGCCTTGGATTCACTTTTTTATTTTCTTTTGGGTCAAATTTATCAGTATGCACCCTAAAACATTAGTTATCATAAATATACATTGAATATAATTTATAAATTTGCTCTAAAGGATTTGATATCTGTTATGAAAACTTAAAGATCAATTGGAGGTAGGTATGTATTCATTTAGTCATAGCCATAAAAAATTATCAACAGTTCTAGCAGCAAAATCTATTGAAGTGTAATCAATTGTGAGGACTGGATAATCTACATTTCTGTAATTGTAAAGAACCTATTGGTCCCTGGTGTCTCGAACAATGAGGCTCATTAGCCGTTTATGTGCTTTGGGGAATATGTATTACCGTTCATAGAGTCTTTACCAATAAAACATTCAATTTTCCAGTGTGAAGATGAGGAAGAGGATGACCCAAGTGAATCACTGGCTGGGGAAGAGACTCCAAGAGTGGAGGACCTTGATGAGTCACGACTTATATCAGTAAATAGCAACATATCAGTGCAATCATCGGTGGGAAATGTGGTAAGAGCCAGTTTCCTATGGGTAGTCCGTTGTCTTTCTCCATTTTTATTACAGCTTATGACTTCTATAAAACTATGCAATGCAATTTTCTTTGAAAATTTTTTTTAATATTGAAATTTTATTTGAACTTACCAATCACTAAGTCGCAAAAGAGTTATTAATAAAAAATGAATGTCTATTACCAAAGGGTTGCAGCATTCACAGATCAATGATGTTCAAGTGTATACATTAAAAAAGCATTTCTATTGATCTGCCGAAACTAATTTTTCTTAACATAAAAGAAACACTTGCTTAACAAGAATTTATTACACTTTGTATTCTCATTTAAACAAAATGCCAACTATTAATGTTTTCACATATCAAGACCAAATTTCGGATTTTAACAAGATTGTGGACACACTTTGAATTTCATGCAAGCTCTTTGAACTCTGTGCAAAAAGATTTATTTTGTTAATTTAACAAAAATGTAAAGGAAACCTGTAGTCATTTTGAAAAACTTGTGTGGGTGAACGGAGAGTGACAGAGCTGATGAACACACTATGTTTGGAACAAAAAAATACTCGGATGCTGTGCACTTTTTTGTCACCAATTCATTTGATCAGTTCTTTGAGTTGATACTCATGTCATGTGTTACTCTGTGGGACTAAGCATGATTTATTATTGGAAGTGGCCGTAATAGAAATATCTGTTGCATTTTAGGAACTTATGATATGGGTGACAGAATAACACTTTTGGGGATAAATATGGAAGTTAAGTAGGAAGTAAATAGTTAATGATAAAACGAAATTGTATGGTTTGTTCCCTTGCATCTTTTCCACCAAAGAGTAAAACATCATTTTTTTTAAACAAGTAGTTACACTGCAGTTCTGCCGTACAATGATATACATAGTGTATAGAAAATATCTTCATAATTTGGTAGCAGAAAGTCTGTTGTAAGTAGGTTAAAAATGCTTTTTAAACGGCGAGACAAAAGTGCACATTAACCTTTGTCTTCATCGCTGATGAAATAGTTCTTCAGTTTCTTATTGTAGGCCTGTCTCTCCAAGCTGAATGCACTCATTTTGCAGTCATGTCAGCAAATTTTACTGCATAAGGAATTTCACTAAAAATTTTTAGACTAACTACAATGTTGACTGTTTGCTTAGAATTTGAAAAGCCCTGTTGCCTTCTTGTGTTGTTGATGTGTCAACCATGCTTCTTGAGAATATTCTTCCTTGTAACCTTGAAATTTAATGTTGCGGAGACTTGCTGATATTTAATATCAACACATTGAAGTGAATTTGTTCAGAGTATAGTTTTTATAGTTAGTTATAGAGTTCAGTTTATACGTTTATTAATATAATTTGTCGGTCAAATTCCGTGAGCATTCGTGAATCCAATGTTATGCTATCCAAATACTTTCGCTCATGGATGTGACACTTGGGCTGTTTTCCAATCCACATAAAGGCATCCAAGCAAAACTTAATTTCCCCCAAATTCAGGAAGTTATGTCACAGTTCCAAGCTTGGGACCAGCATCACATTTGCTAAAGAGCTGGTATAGACTAGTATGAGAAAAGGCTCACTAGCTGTTCATACCAGTAATACTATTTTATCATGTCATCCGATATGGCTAGGGTTGTAAACTTCATTAGGGCTAATTTGATTGTTTAATTTTTAATCTCCCATTGTTAAATTTAAGAACTTATAATGTTCCTGCATTACCTGATGAACATTTATTTGCCAGTAGAATATCATTCTCTTGTTGTTTTCACTTTCACGAAAGATACCAATGCGATAGCTGCAGCCACTTATTTATTTGACATATTTTTTACCACGTGTACATAGAAGCAATAGTTGTCTGTTCCACGTGGAAAGCATAGCCCAGGCTCGTCATGAATGAGGTACATGGTAAAGTATGTTAAGTAGGTACACCTAAATTGCTTAATTCCTCAAACCCTGGTCAGCAAAGTAATTAACTTTCAGTGAATTCCCAAAGTCCTTTGCATTTTCCAATTGGTTTTTGCTGTTTAGTATCTTCTGAAGGACAGTTATAAATTTGAATTATTACTATCATAAAATATTTATTTTTTCATTTAGGCTCTGGATCGTCAAATTGATACTGATGATGTAGAATCTACAAGGTCACTGGAGTTGCAGGGTGATGAGGAAGATTTTGACTATAGATTAATCCTCGATAGTTCGTCGGAAGCTGAAAATTCAGATTATGTCCAATCGGTGAGTACAGATGGGCTTTTTTCCATATATTTTCCTTCTAAGGTTGTTTGAATGAGTTTTGCCTGACCTTAAATCTTTTTGGTCTCATATATACTAAAATATCAGCCTCTTTCTTCATTTATAATTTTTGAGTTATTTGTTAATTTATGTACCAATCATTTTACATGGACGATGGCATGACTATGCACTCAGGGGAGACTTTATTTAAAAAAATAAAGTCTCTCTAGTGTAAAAATGACATAAGCAATATAAAATTGTGTACTTTGTATGTATTGAGATTAATTAGTAAAATAAAAAACCAATGAGGAATTTTGATGGGTTACTTTAATCCTAAAAGCTATGAAAAGGGGTGACATGACTCTATTGCTTGCCTTGGTTTCACTTTCATATTTCCTCCTGAGCAAATGTCATCAGTATGCACCCAAAACAATTTGTAATAAAAAAATTGGACAAACACTGATAAATTTGCTATTATGGATTTGATCACAGGCATGAATAATTTGAAATCAATGAATATTATTCAAGCATTAGTTATTTCATAGCCTTATGAATTTATCAAAAGTTATATTAGCAAACCCTATTGTAGTCTAATCAATTGTGGGGACTAAGTATTCCATAATTATGCTTGCACATGAGCCTATTGTCCACTGGAGTCATGATCAATGACGGACGTAGACCAGTTATTTTTTATTTGGGGAACGGCTTGTATGGCCATTTTTGAAGTCTTAACCAACGTTACATTCCATTTCCCAGTGTGGTGCTAAGGAAGAGGATGACCCAAGTGAATCACTTGCAAGAGAAGATACTCATGGAGTGGAGGACCTTCCTGAGGATGAATTACGACTTACATCAGTCACTACCGTCTTATCTGTACAATCATCGGTGGAGAATGTGGTAAGAGACATTTTCCTATGGATAATTATGCATCTTCCTCAATTTTATTAAGACTTAAGCTTTATTTAAAACTATTGAATGCAACATGCTTTGAAAAAATTTATATTATTACAATTTTATTTGAACTTACGACTTACACTGTAGGATAACAGTTGTTTACTATTAAAGGCTATAACATAACTCCCAGTAAATAAATACATAACGTAACAATGGGTAGCTAGGGCGCAAGTAAACAAACAAGGCAACAAGGGATCGTAACTAGAGACACGGAGAAAGAGAGATATATGGTGGAAGCAGGAAGGAGCTCAAAGAAGTCAGAGAAAAAAAGAGTAGGAAAAAGAAAGAGTAAAAGTATATGTGAATTAGTGTCGGAGTGTCAAAGGGCGACGGGAAGAGTTAATGAAGCTGTTTTCAGCAAGGAAAGCGGGAAGAAGCCAGGAGAGAGGCCGAACGCGAAGGAATTGCGGCAGTAGCGGAAGGCTCACGGCGGACCAGAGAAAGAGATCTCCGAGAGACAGCGAAACTTGGGAGGATAATACAGGATCACGATAAGTGCCATCCCCAAGTTTTATTGCCTTGATGGTCTAATTAACTAGATTGAAACAAAAGGATAGATAAAAAGTCAAGCCCTCAAAATTAAAAAGTTGTATCATTCAATTAAGTCTCTAATTAATTATATAAATTGGTAGTTTGAACACTTGTAAATTGGGCCCAATAAATTATTACAAAATTAAAAGTATAAATATTAAGCAGCCATAAATGTTCTTTTTGCATGTTATTTATGTAATAACTATAACAGTAATATCCAAGGTAACATCAAAGGAGACAAAGGTGAGGGTTATAAGGCTTTCTTTTACCAAAGGGTTACATAATATAGGGATCAAAGATGTTAAATACTTTTAAAAAAGAATTAAACATTGATTGTTTGGTTTGTTCCCTCTTATCTTTTTAGTGAAAGAGTAAACCATCATTTCTTAAATTATTACATGGCATTACTATTGAAAAGAGATAATTTAACAGGTCTCTCTTGAGTCTAGAATCATAAACCTATGTCAACCATTTGTCACACTTACGAGCTAGAGTGAAGGGTGGAATTGATATTACGAGTAAATTTCTTCCGAATGCAATATTTTCCAAGAGATTATTGCAAATGCCTATGATAGGTATGAAGCATTGTCAAATGCTTAAGCTAGAGACCCTTACTCCATTGAGATGTAATTCCCCGGATAGCACAGATTCTGTCATATCTAATTTGTATGTAGAAACCATCCAATGACGAAATTTGTACTTGTACCCATTGTATCCTTTCGTATCAAGTTACAATCCAATGCCAAACCATTGACGAAGGTGATAATTATTCATCAAATGTTAGGTACAAACCGTGTGCAAAGGGATACAACTGCTAGGCACGCAGGAAAACCAAAGAGCCGATATCATCCACATTTTTCCACTGCCTTTTAAATATTAACACTTTTCCAATGAATTTCAGATAACTAGTTACTCGTTAAATTACAGTAAACTCACAAAATACTTCAATGTGCTGGAGACCAGGCTTCCATAGTCAGGCAAAATATTCCCTAAGTACCCAACATATATCAGACGAAGGCAATATAAATTAGGGTAGGATATGGGAAAGAAAGCAATAATAAGTACCTATTTCTATTTAAAGCAAGCATATGTAACAGTCTTTGATGCACATGTCAGAATATGTCCAAGCTAAAATCAACATTTTTTTCTTACATATCTCCTTCCTAGAAGAGTTTAAAAGAACTATGAATGCAGACATTTCAAGTAAGCACATCCACCTGTAATTGAAAAATATATAGCCAATTAAAAACTTACATCACTGCTTGGGAATGGGTTTCTACACCATCACATGTGCACATTTCTCTGAAATATATGAAAGTGCACTTCCTACATTCACCATGTCTTTCTTCCACGTACAATAACGTTTTTATGTTATTAATGCTAAACACATAAATACGTTATTTACATGTTAATTGTTACATGTTAAAAATGCTAATAAATACTGCATTCAAAATTTCACTGACAATTTTACATCTTTAATGTGTATGCATTAAGAAAAGTCGGTAAGGATCCTTACCAACCAATTAATTAATTAATCTTGTCAATTAATCCTTATTAAAATTGTGTCAGCTGGAATGTAGTCTAGCAATTATACTTTGAGTTATGAAAGAATTGCGTTTATTTAACTTCTTCCAACGAAAAACTAATAAAGGTATAAGAAGAACAGAAAAGGTCTTTAAATGCAAGAACTACACATCGTGGGGGGGAGAATGACTTTGAGACAAGACGCCAAAATGAAAATAATATTAAGGTTAACTGACAATGCAGTAATTGGAATTACAATAACTTTGGCAATATTAACCCTTAGGCTGCGGGAAACATACATGTACGAGTGTACCGGGAACTGCAGAGAGAATGTTCTTGTACGTTTGACCCTTTCTGTCTACCTGCTCCCTCAGTCCATTCATATTTTTATGACCCGAACTCTTTCTTTCCAGCGGTGGACATCTGGGAATCCACCCTTTTTACCCTAACCACTCCCTTCCCATGCTCTTTAGGGATCGCATACCACCAAAATGATGTGCGACCCTTTCTTCCGATTGTTCGCTCAAGAGGCTACAGTTGTCTCAAAAGTTAGTTGTCTTATGCTCGCGCCCGGCTCAATTATCAATGGATTTTTTTGGTGTTTGGTATCAAATTAAACTGATAGTGGCTAGAAAATATATTGTCATATTTGTTTTCAACAATTACGCCTATAAACAAATTTTCAAAATTAGTTCCAAGTTCCACTTATCCCTCGACAACTTCCGGTGCCCACTCCCTGGGATCCCGAGAAAAGGGTCGGGAGGGGATTACATGGGTCATATAACTGCCCGGCCTTGGCCCGTGGGAAGGAGTGACAGGCTCCGTCCAAATAGACATTTGCCGCACAGGGTGGACGAAATGTGCTCTAGCTGCCGCAGCTTAAGGGTTAAGAACGATTTGGAACAAATCTGTAAATCATTTATCATTAAATTTTATCATTATCACATTTTTCTCATCCTATAGTAGATTTGAAATTATCAGTTTTTCTCAGTTCTATATGTGTTCTGGCAATCCACGAATTGAAGGGCAACACATGTCTCCAGCATTAAAATGCTTACATCAAGGCTCCATCTCAGTTATTGAAATTGATATTCAACTTAACTAAATCCACTCACCTTTCTTTCACAAGGATATTGCTTTATTTGCTGGGATTCTCTTTCTTAGAAATCCACAATCTTGAAAACCGCCAACATGTGGGAATTGCTCCTTTCAAAAACACAGACTTCTATCGAAATTATGACTTCGATAAGAGTAATGAAATCCGTATATATCATCAAAAACTCTTAGTTGGTATTTAATCTGCCTATCTCAATGAGTAGAAATCCTCCAGGAAAACTTTGCTTATGTTTAATGGATGATGAGTTTCAACACAAAAACCTGCACATTAATTAGCGGTGCATAAAATTTAATGCCCCAAGAGTAAGAATAAACCTATTTTTCACTACAATTACCCAACATATGAATGTTTGGTACTTAACACAACTGTTTTAAAATGATATGTATGTAAATACTTCTGATTTCCGATTAATATATTAGGAAGAACAGGCACAAACTCACATTTAAAATGCTTCCGAGTAGGCGTATTGGCTTATCTCCCTCCCTCTGCCTCTCCCCTTCAATTACGTACCTTGAAAATGGCGTGTATCTGGATTTATTCGGATTACGATCCCCCTGGATTAAATCGGGCTCACTGACCCCTCCCGCCCCTTCTTCTCTTCTCCCTTTTCTCCTCCTTTAATCCCCTCTCTCCTGCCCCTCCCATGTTCTCCCTTCCACATCCCTTACTCATCCGACCCCTCCTGCCTCTTCCCCTCTTCTCTCCCCCTCTTCTCTCCCTCCCCACCCCTCTCTCCTCATCTGACCCACTCCTGCCCCCCCCCCTCTTCACCCCTTCCTTACCCCTCTCTCCTCCTTCTCCTCCTACCTCACTCTACCTCTTGTCCACTGCATTTTCAGTCTGTATCCTTCCTTCTGTGAGAAAGATTGCGCATAGAAATCGAAATATAAGAAATTATTGTGTGAGTGTTCCTTATTTTGTGTCTATGTTTAATTCCGCCCTACTTGTGGCAAAGTTTAGCAATATATATGTAAATATATCGCTGATGATGATGGCTAGACCATCGAAACATCCAAGTTTTCTTTTGTGAGTGTCCTTTTTGCGTGTTTCTGTGTTTGTTTAGTGTATCATTATTTTATTTAATCATGTGCATCGTCGCGGAGAGCGATTTTCTACCCAGACATTATATATATATATATATATATATGGGTGTGTATATATATATATATATATATATATATATGGGTGTATATATATATATACACCCATACAGCACGGGGAGAAATATACTCGTGTACTCTCGGTCGATGAATGGGGTAAGGGATAATTCCAAAATTAGCCCTTTTTTACACGCGTTCTTTCAGTGTAAATTTTGGTCCAAATTATCTGAGTGAACTTCTGTATTTTATAGAATTTAATTAATGTACAACATGCCACTTTGCCTTTTTTCAAATTTCCATGGGAATAACTGCATATTAAAGATGAGCTATACGCTATTATTCCGTTACGAAGAGAAATCTCTGTTATAACATATGTTATATAGGTATGCATGTAACATATGTTAACTTAATATGCATCTACCAAAGAACTTTGTCTATTCGATAATCCTGATAATCATGAAAACCTTATTTGTACACAATGGGTGGATATATTTTTTTTACAAAAAAACGATGATTTTTCCATGCGATAAATACTTTCTTTTTCGATCATACGTTGCATTTTGGTACAATTGTAACCAACCAGAAATAACATCATGTTCCACGATAATATTATCTGCTTTCGTATGATTCTGACCGCCATTTTCAAGCACACATGAATATCTGCATTAATTTCTTGGTACCTAATATTTGTAAATATGTATTTCTCTCCAGGCCAAGCACAAATACGGAATAATTTATATTGGTCTGGCCGTGAATGCGGAGGAAATAACTTCTTTGCATTACGACATTCAACTAAGTACCTTGGTGGCCGAGTGGGTTAAGGCGTAAGTGAGATCGGAAGAGTCAGATTCTATGGTTCGCGACTCTCCGGCGGCAATTCTTTTTCTCGGTCGAATATGAATCTAAATCTGCCGCGAATTTTGCTGCCAATGCTGTCTAGCGGTCGTAATACTAATAACAGTTTATTTTCCGTTGGTAAACATACATTAGCATGGGAATTTGCATGATAGGCAGGTTGTGGTCGATACACGTGTTTACACCAGAAATAGCGGACAGCAAACCGAATATTGACCATTTCTCAACCGTTCTTAGTCGTTGAAAAGTGGTTTTTCAAAAATCGGAACACGCATTTTTATGAGCCTCCCATATTTATCGGTGTCACTTTCCATTTCCACAATTTGTCGGATAAAAAAAATATCCATTGGGCGAACTGCTCGCATATAAGAAGCTTTATTAGATACAGACAGCCCCGATGTATTTAGCTAGTTTCGCGCCTAGTTTGAATCGAATGGGTTCTACAAATGTATAAGAGATGGCGGCGACTACCGTTGATATCTCTGATGAAATGTAGATTGTTGCTGTGCAAAGTGCAATTTGAGTGAATAGTTAAGCGTCCTGTAATAATTTAAGAAACTACAGCTTTACTACTAGGTACAATATATGCCATCGTAGCTTTTATGATGAGCCATTAAAAAGAATATATCTTTTGCTCTCGACATACGCAGACATGTGGGACACAATGAAATGCATGGGATACATCAATGTGTCTACGTTATGAAAGAATTCCGGTGGTGCCGAGCCGAGTTGGTCTTCTTCGCCTTCCTATCAGAGTATCCTATTTTGAGAGCAAGACTCATGTGGTTTTAGTTAGGAGGTATAGGAGATAACTACGTGCTGTCATTTCCAATTGGACTTCTCCGTTTAGGCCCGCTATAAAACATTTAGTAGTCATTTTTACCTCTTCAATTTCCGTTCCATCTTATTTCTTGTAATGCCACTACTTCCATCCTATATCTCAGTACTTCCTCAGCGATCTCCTCAATTTTCCCAGCTTTCAGCGTAGTCCTTATGTTTCATGTACCTAAGGTCAGTGTTGCATTCCGTTTTCAAGTTCCGTATCGTTTGCTAAGTTCATCATCCATAAAGCCGTCCAAATTCCAAGGCTTCTTTATGGGTTTCATAACAGCACATTATGTAGGGTGTGGGGTTGTTAGCCCCATGCCCAACCCCAACTTGGAGGACCATGGTACCTCTTTTTGTCTGGCCTGTCCCCCTCGATCTATCCGGCTTGAGTGGCCCTACCAGGAGTTTACGCTTCCGCTGGCATAGCTCTCAGGTTTTGCTAAGGCACGCAAGACCCATCATCACGACAAGATTGGGATGCCAGCAAAGGGGGTATTATAACATTTACATAAACAAAAAACATTTCTCATGCCATTAACACAATAACAAACATATTTATTAGAATAAAAAAGGTTTTGAAACAAAAATTAACTGAAATTTGATTTAAAACTAATATTGGGGCCAATTTAAAAATACAACCATGTAACTATTCCAAGTTGATTAATTAAACGAGTATCTTTGAATAATCAATAACCAGTTAAGCATGATAGTCCTTTCTTTAAAATGCAAATGCTCTTATTATAGTAATTTACAACATTCGTTGATGAGTCTTTTCAAACAGATTCACTCACTCATATGATATATATATATATATATATATATATATATAATTATTTGAGCATAAAATTTCCTTTAATTAACTTTGGTATTTATTGTTCACTGTTCCACATTTCCAAATATTGATCTCTGGCGTCTGAGTGCGTAAGTTTTTCATTCTCCGTCCCTCCTTTGTCAGCTGAGTAATAGCGTCGTCCTCGCGCTACCGGATCCCGCCGTAAATATATTAACCACTACTTACGCCGTTACTTACTAAGATGCTCTGTTGAGTACCTCTTCTTTGGGAATACTTTGATATTTGAATCTGCTTGCTTCACGCTATGTTCGTCCCTTCCACGTCCTTCTCCTATGGTCAACTCTCACTCTCTCATACTATGCATATTTTTTGTTTGAATTGTGTTTTATATCTACACACTACCCTGTGTAACTTATTGTGTTATGTAACTTATTCCTATCATCTTAATTTTATCACGTAGTGAATCATAGACAGATATCCTCAAAAATCTGTCAACCCGGCTGCGGTCGCGCGTCATCTGAGGTATGACTTCGAGCTACAGTGTCCCTCTAAATAACTGATTCATGCGCTATGTTGGAGTGCATCTAATGATTTCTTTCGCCCTGTACATCACCTAACCGTCAATTTACTTATTTATGCATTATTTACCCAATGTGTTTTTCGACCCTATTTAGAATCTCTTAGACGACTCGCGACCTCTGGCATGGGCGAGTTCAGTGTTTCTTGGAATCTGTGGGCATAACTTCTGGCAAACCAAAGTTTCGCGTTGAGTTCGAATTTATTTAGAGCTAGGTTATTTGAACTTACTAAAGTGTTATCCATAATATTATTACGTAATTGTGTATCCGATAACGGTCTTAAGATATATACCTAAGTTAGCAGGTTTATTTTAAAGTATTAAGTACACCTTCACACTTTACAATCCTTTACATTGCAGTTGTGCTGCTTATTGTGGCTAAAAATACTATTTAGTTACTAAAATATCCCTGTTAATGTGGAAGCGTAAAGGCCCTTGTAGACGGGACCAGTAGTGGCAGCCAGTTGTGCCGGCCAGAAATCGACGCCGCTAAACTTCCCGATCAGTAAGCTTCTACACGAGGCCATTAATGGCTTCCAATAAACTCTTTTTAGCGGCTTCCAGTGAGTCGAGTAAGTTGGTTGAGAACACAGTGTTGCCTGCGTATATATGGATGATAATGATAAAGTGTTTTGTGACAATGAGTTCGAGGAGGCATTCCATGAAGCAGTCGGTGTAATTGCTGTTAGTTTGAGCGTGAAACTGCAAACAATATTGAATTAACGCAGTGTGAGGGTAAGAGATTCTTTAATGCTCTTCTTAGCTTCCTTGTTTACTTTTTAAAGAGACTTTACGGCACACACAACAGCCACAACATCGCGACACAACTTCACACCATGACTGCAGGAGCTCTACTGGTGGCCACTGCACTTTTGAACCGTCCCGTAATGGCCGCCAGTAGGTCACGTGACCTGCTACTGGCCGCTTACCTGGCCACAAAACTCATGCATGTAAGAATTCTGTGGCCGCCTGTTGTAATAGATGTAGAAGACGCCAGTACCCTTATTCACGTGGTCATTAGGAGGGCAATTGGGTACGGCCATTACTGGCCAGTTCTAGTCGCCCCAAGTAAAATGGCCTTAACGAGAGAAGGAATTGATTTTCTCACCGATAACGCCCGTCTAGAACAGCTTGGATGAGACATATGAGGAAATTCAACGTTAAACAAGATGTGAATAAATTAGATGCATTTAAGAAAAGCGACCAAATTAGAAACCAACTAGTCAAGGGCCAGGCGACCGTTATGTGAGCTTTCACATAGAAATGAGAACATCATATATGTGCGAGAGGTTTAGATATCTCTATGTAAATTGACTGAATGCCGCAGGTTTACAGATATGTCTCATGCTTGCCGTCTTGACTGGAACACAGCGCGTTCTCAGTGGTGAATCAGTTGAGAAGGAGAATGTTTGTCGGCAAGGTTGAGCTTGAATGGGTGAGCTAGGATATAGGCGATTGGTCGCCTTGGAGGGGAGGAAATAATAGGATGACTGATAGATGGGGTGGTAGTTTTCAATTGAAGCAATAGGAACTGTTTTCTGACTCCGGCCACAGAATACAGGATCACAACATTTGTGCCTTGGTCAGTGCCTGTGAAGCAGCAATAAGCCTTACATTGGAACGAAAAAGAATCATTGAAATGTTTTGAATTGCCTTCTTCAAAAACACCTTCAGACTGAGGGAATTGCCTTGAGAAATAATGCGCCTGTACCGGAAATAGAACCATGGACCTTTGGCTTGCTGGGCCAATGCGCATGCCACCACGTCACTCATAAGGCTTCCTAATCACCATGGCGACTATTAGTTGTTCGGTATTTCATCACGGCTGACTTCGGTAGCAGTTCAAAGCATCTTCATACTTTTGTCCAGCGATTTGGTTAACAATAAGAGAAACTTATAACATCGTAATAGAATAGGAATGTTGCATATCATAAGCAAAAGTTCACGAGTTACTCGTGTTCACTTACTTTTCTTTACCAGTCTCAATTAAAAGATCAATAATTGTACTTGTTGTACACATTTCTGCTCAATTGTATTTCTTCTATAATGGTAAAATATTTGATTTTTCATGGAGTGTAGAAGTAGAGGTATATATGGATCATAAATTTAAAATAACATTAATATTGGATCAAGTTTTGTTTTATACGATTGCGTATTAATAATGAAAAGGAACCGGAATCCATAATTTGCTGAAAACAGGAATTGAGATTCGGTATTTTAGACTCGATAAAAAAGGAAGTTGATGATCGATGAATTTTACATTCGACCCATCACTAATTAATATGTATGCTGAAGATTGCTGTTATGGACTTAGTCAAGCTTAAAAAACTCAAAATTAAAATGCAGATGTAGTGAAATTTTAAAATAAACGAAATCCACGGGACCGAAATTTTGCCAGTCATTGATTGGGAGTTTGTTGTTCGGAGATTATTTATGCATTGCCTCACTCGAGGGGCAAAAGATATAATCCTCTACTGTGTGCTATGCCTTGAATCTCAGGGAAAGTGATTTGAAAAACCAAAGTAACGGTAAATCTTTCACAGATGACCGCATACGTTTATTCAATCTGAGCCCTCACCTGATAAGACTGTGAAATAACTCCCTCTTTACTCAAGGAATCAGCAAAACATAACGGTAGGGCGTGCTAATGATACTGTTAACAGCGGCTTTTATCTTCCCGCCCATTAATTCCGAGAAATGTTCTAGAATTATCATTTGGAATTTGCGTGAGCTTTATCTCAAGACTACCACCTCCACGACACATTTCAGGTTTGAGACAGCAAAGCTCCGTAAATAAATTATGTAATATCTAATTGATGTGTGCAGGTATCCATTAATCTTTATTGAAATTGGCCTGTTCTCCTCGGAGATAAAAAGCATAAAATGAATGCGGTCCTCTGCATGAATTTTAGCGAAGGCAATTACATGATGGAATGCCTTAGTTTCACTTTCTGGTGCAAAATGAACTTTGCTGAAGCAGATATCAGTTTATTTTAGTTACACATGGTTTATTCATGAAAGAACATTATAGAAAACTCAGGCATATTTGACATTGAGGCAATCACTGTCAACTTTTTTACTTTGTTGAGACGGATTGCGAACAGACAAGCATTATTAAGCCACAGTAGCTAAATATGGAGCTGCTACGATGATAAATAATCGTGTCCGAATGATCATCAGAGCTCTTCGAAATATAAATCATTAACTTAGAACTTTTTATCAGGTTACTTATCACACTACTGCGAAATACTATACTATAGCCGAGCAAAAATAAAATACTTCGTTAGTTACCAGGATCAGCTTGAAATTAATGTAACAAATACCCTATAAAACAAAATTATCTTTATCCCACTACTATTTAAAAAAACGAGAGCAAATGAGTTTCCTTTGACTTCCCTCTCATTTCCTTCATAATTGCAGTCCCCACTTCTCAAAAGTAACTCATTAACTCCTTGCTCCCTCCAAAAGATAAAATATACCTCTCAATGCTGCACTAACAGAGACAGTTTGGACAATCCATATCAGAGGCTTCTTGCATCTCATTGTCAGACGCACTTGCAGAGTCCTCCACGACAATAGTTTCCAAGTGTTCGATCACCAACTATTACTCCTTAACCCTTTAGCGACGGAGACGGGGAAAAATTCTTTGCTTTGCCAGTACGGAGCTTTCACTACACAAGGATCTTCACCAGTACCTATTTCCCTAACTTGGGTCGGGGGCCAGAGGGGTGTTGAACCTTTTTCTTGGCCACCGGGCTGAGATAATCTCCGCCCTTTTCCGCTTGGGGTACACATTACGGCATGCGGTCGCGGTCAGCAATTTGTTATGCGATGGTTTTGCTAAAAACATTGCTGCTACAGCCTCGATATTTATTTAATCGGAAATAAATAATTCTTGTTTTACAAAGACTTTACAGCTTTTAAACGAAATTCTATCGTAAATATTAAGCTCTCTATCGACAAAAATCGTATCAATGTTAAAGATTCCTTTACACACAAACTACGTTAAAAATAACAGTAGAATTCCGTTTAAATTTGTAGTTGTAGTGCTAAATATAAGGAATGCACTTGTAGAGCTTAATTTTCCAGTAACAAAAAAACTTTTAAGTTTGATATTCCACTGCACCAGCAAGCAACTGACCGCGGACCCCTGTTGTGAGTGGGGCGCGCACTGCGAGGAAGGGTCGAGGTAATCTTCTCCCGCGAACCGAGAAAGGGTACCTACGACGTCCCGAGAAAAAGTCCTTTATTACACACACCTTTTAGGCTTGCTTAGGGCTAGCTTAGCGGTATGACGTTCTATCACGTCGTTTGCTCGTTTGCGTCGAAAAATTTACGCCGTTCTATCACGTCGTTCGTAGCGAAATGGTTAAATGACACTTTAATTCCCATTGTCCACTGTAAACCCTCCAAAAACTCGCAAAGGTTCTCTGCTTCATCATCAGCAACACTGGTGAATGTAAACCCGGCCCTACAGAAACAATTCCAAAACAATAAGTCGCGTCACGTTCTTCCAAGCCTCACATAGGCGATGCGTAGCCTGAAGTACATTCCACTTTAGAATTTTGACATTCGTGCAACTGTCCTTCCCGCAATTATGAACTCCTCGAGCAGTGTGCAATAATGCATCTTGACGGCAAAAATCACACCTTGGTCGAGAGGCTGCTGACTACTGGTGCAATAAGGGGTAAGTAAATAACCTTCAGATTCCTTAGAATAAACGCTTCCACAATATGCGTAGTGCATGTGGAGATGGGTAAGTGAGAAGATCTCCACGTATATCGAATCAATTTATTAGAGTTTTCATGCAATGTTCCTTACAATCTCAGTCCGTGACTTAGTTAAATAACATAATCAAATCATCAAGACCTTCTTCGCGACAATATAAAAGATGTTGGCACCTTTTACGGTCGCCACATACACTTGTCTGGGAGTAACACAGTTTTCCAATGTTCCCTCCCATTCGGGTATTCACTCCCACTAACCACTGCCGAAGTAGAGCCGCAGTCATCCACGCATTCTTGCTGCTTTCATATGGGAAAGACATGCATTACTTTTTTGAAACAACGGGGCTTGGAATATTTGTCCGACTACCAACCGTCACATCTCGCACCCATCACAATTGGAGCAAAAGAGGACCGTGAAACGCTCCTTACTCATCTTCCCCCCATGGCAGGCCTCTTCCCTCTGGTAGCAGGTAATTAAAAAGAAGCGTCTTCATCAGGATTCGAATTGTCTCTTAGGAGCTAAAGTTCTCGCCGCTTAAAAATGGCAGCTCTATTTTTCGGCTCTCAACCACATCAGAGCTAACCACAGCCTCCCCTTTTGAGATAGTTAACGTGGTGAGGTTCCAACTTTCCTTGAAGTTTTGGAGCCATCCATTGGATATCACGATGTGCTCCATGTCTAATTTCATGGCTTCCATTCTCGACTGATCGTGTAGGATCCGACCTGAATTAATTGGTATCAGCTTGGCCCGTGACCGAGAGAGCCAGTTGAAGATAGCCTGATCAAGGTCCTCATTTGCATTGGTCCGTAGTCGTTTTCAATCGGGACTAGGTGAACCTGATTTCATTATTTCCGACTGCTGCGCAAGAATGGTGGAAAGGATTGTCGGACGTTGGTCGAATTCTTGGCCAAACTCTTCCTTCTTCATCCCTTGGTTTACCTTCTTGATAATGGCAATTTTCTCCTCGAATGAAAATCTTGGCCCATAAAATTAACCAGATATGAACTTAAGGAAGGCATTAAATACTTAAATTTGAGATTAAATAATGAGTGTTTCGTGCATTTTTTAGTCAACATGAAGATAAAGTTCTGGAAATGTGTCGTGAATAAATAAGAAACATACCTTGAAAAGAAGCAGGAACAAAATTTGCGTCACAAGCAGGTTTGCCTTGAAATGCCGTAAATGAAAGGCTTTTGCAAATATGAACCGTATTTAAGCTTCACGGCACAGACTAGAACCACGATCACCACCAATCTAACTATGCTGCCAAAATACAAAGGCAAAATTGATGCCTTTTAAACGGGTAATGTGATGTGCTGAATAACTCCAAGAAGGATATTTCTTATTGTCTTGTAACAGTCCTAACTCTGATTGGCCCTCTCCACTTTCAAAAACTCTAACACCGCGGAAAATTTAAAAAAATAATAATATTTCTTCTGCTAAATTTCCTGATAAGAAGGGAATAATTATTGGGCAGAACCTTTTTTCCATGCTAATCAGGAGATTTTGTTAAGCATGAATTCGTTCATGAGAGAAATTTAATAATTTGTTAAAAGATGAAGTTGGCGGGACCAATGTCATTTGTTCTTTATTGGAGTTCTTCATTTAATGGGAATTGGTAAAGAGGATTTACTGTATTTAAATTTTAGATCCTTATGATATGATTCCAGTTTAAACTTTAACTTTCATATCATTTTGTCAATTTTTTAACATATAACCATGATGTATGTACGATAATTACATGCATGTTTTTGTCACAAGAATTATGAAAGTTAGACATTTACAAATATTGTCGAAATTAATTTTTTTGTATCACTCAGTATTTCAACCCGAAGGTTTTATATTTGTTGAGTGTAAGCGGCCAATTTTACAAGTGAAGCATCTTTTTTTCATCGAAAGTGACTGGAGTTATTCATTGGTGATAGGAGGTTTACAGAGAAGACTGCGAAACTCTACTTAGGAAACAATCGCAATTCAATCCGTTTTTTCTTATATCCGGAGCTGGCCCAAGGCATAGGTGACGTGTGTATGGGCCTCAGATGGCTGGCCCCGTAGGCGGCCAGGCTGCGATTTGTAATTGAGTTTTAAAAATGTGAAGTTTAGATACATCTTAACGAATTGAGGTTATTGAGTTGCTTAAATATAGATTTTTTAGTAAAATATATTTTTTTAATAAAAATCATTGTCCAAGTCTATTTTGCATTAAGCATTTTTGTCATTGGTTATTATGTAGAGTGACTGAAATATTTTCTGTTGTTTTATGCAGAGCGGTGGATACGATTCTATTCTTGCTTAGCAATTAATAATGGCATGGGATTGCAAGCAAATTATGTATTTGCGGCATTTATTGAAAGTGACTGATTCATTTTTGAGGTAATTTGCTATTCCCAAACTTCAAATCTTGTCGAGAATTTGATCACACCTATGCCGAGAAAAACAATAATTAGTTTAACAAAAAGAAATGGAATTAACCTTGAAATCTTCTGATTTTTTTGAAACTTATGTTAAATACGTATTTGCTTGAATCAGAGCAAAGGCCATGTTGAAATTCATCTACATTTTTTTCAATTTATAGTTCTAAAAATAACATCTTTTTACGCAGTGAAAACGTGAATTGTGGTCTCCCTTTCAGCATAAATGAATTTAGAATATTAACTTTCATGTAACTTACTCTGAAGCAATAGGAGTCAGGAATATATTATACAAACCTCTGTAAATATATTCAAATTACTAATCCTGCATTGAATGTTGCTATAAACCGTTTTCTGTTTTAAATTTTCATAATTTCAGGTAGATGACCGCAGCATGGAAGCAGGGAGTACAAAAATGTGCAAGGAGATAGTGAGTGGGCCTAGAAAAGGCAGAAATGAAAACATCACAATGGAGTTTGAAAGAAACACCAGTATTAGCGATTTACCTGGAGAACACTCACTAAGGACTGTGAAAAAATTTAATACTAATTGTAAGAAAGGATAAAGCTTTAAATCGGGTGATTGCATCACGGGAGCTCTCAAATGTAATGACATGATGCCATCTGAGCGAAGACATTTGGATTCTCACAAAAAACAGCTCGAGGGGTGTAAAGCATTCATTTGCGATCAATGTGGGGTAAAATATACGGATAAAAAAAAGTTACACATACACATTGAAGGTCATGTTTCAAGGAATAGGCCATCGACGAGAGTAATGGCGGAGGATTCACCTCTGAAGTGCATTCAATCAAGGGTTACTAGAATTCGAAGTCCAAAACAGTTCAAGTGTGAAATGTGTGGGAAGAAGTTTAAATTGAAGAGGTGTTTATCAAGACACCATGTCGTACACAGCAATTTGAAGCCATTTAAGTGTGAAACTTGTGGAAATGTTTTTAAAAGGAAAGACGCTATACTAGGACATGCAAAAATTCACCTTGATTCTAAACTATTAAAATGCGACTGTTGTGGAAAGGGGTTCACTTGGAGGAGTGAATTAGCGAGACACTTAGTCACTCACAGTGGTTTGAGACCTTTCAAGTGTGAGATATGCGGGAAGGGATTTACTCGCAAGTCTGACTTAGATACGCACTCGCTCATACACAGTGGTTTGAGACCTTACAAGTGTGACACATGCGGGAAGGGATTTGCTCTGAAGTCTTACTTACACACGCACTCGGTCATGCATAGTAGTTCGAGACCTTACAAGTGTGACATATGCGGAAAGGGATTTTCTCGGAAGTCTCACTTAAACACGCACTCGGTCATGCATAGTAGTTTGAGACCTTTCAACTGTGAGATATGCGGAAAAGGGTTTGCTTGGAAGTGTAGATTAGTCGAACACTCGGTCACACATAGTGGTTTGAGGCCTTACAAGTGTGACACATGTGGGAGAGAGTTTAAGCGGAAGACTGATTTATGTAATCACTTATTCACACACAGTGGTTTGAGACCTTTCAAGTGTGAGACATGCGGGATGGGATTTGCTTGGAAGTCTAGCTTAGTCGCCCATTCGGCCACACACAGTGGGTTGAGACGATACAAGTGTGACATATGTGGAAGAGGGTTTATGCGGAAGGTGGATTTATGTAGTCACTTATTCATACACAGTGGTTTGAGACCTTACAAGTGTGACACATGCGGGAAGGGATTTGCACGGAAGGGTGACTTAGCCACGCACTCGGTCATGCATAGTAGTTTGATACCTTTCAAGTGTGAGTCATGTGGGAAGGAGTTTAAGTGGAGGTCAGGGTTACGGAGGCACTCCATCATACACAGTTGATTAAAAGGAATTTATATTGAGATATTTTGTATGAAGTTTTATGAGTTAGGTGCTCCTGTAATAACAGTCAGTCAGACACAGTTTTGAGAACATTTCCCCCGCAGTTTCAGCATCATGTGTTTGTGACATGAAAAGTAGTTTGTTAAGAAGAGTGCCTTAATATGATGAAAATCCATTCACAGCGATTGTTTGGATTATTTGAATCATGTTCGAAGCACAGAAGTTGAGGTTTGTGTTATTTATTTATTTGAAATTCACATTTTCACACACAATTTGTTTCCTTGAATTTCACACATCTGAGTGTCAGATGTAGTTCTGCATCATAATTGTCGAAAAAATGAATACTGGACATTTCATTGGATATAAAGTTGAACTGGATAGTACAATTTCTATATCCATCAACAATGGCTTTATTTCTGATATTTTTTGTTAAACCAATACATAATTAGCCCAAAATTATGAAAGGAAAAAGTTAGTGTGAAATAAATTTAAAAGAAAAAACCAAAGGAACAATGTTAACTAATGCTCATCAAATTCAAAGTTAAATGTATTGCATTTTCACGTGCATTATTGTCTCAGAAATGTTTTTAAAATATGGAATAAAATAAAAAAATAGACAATTTTTGGTTGATTAAAAATGGCAAATTCATCAAATAGTAAAATGTAATGAAAATGATCCACCAACACCATACACATAATACATTTTGCCAATGGCATTACGTGACTTTAAGTATTCAAACACTAATTGAAATCACATTTAAATTACTAGTTAAGGACATATAGTATATAAATTAATATTTCAAACATTTAATGCTGCAACAAATATTTCTTTTGAAAAAATTCTTATGTTTGTTACATAAAACTTTCACTGAGCTATTCTATTATCTTACTAATTATAATTCTTAATCTAGCAAAGTATATTGCAGTTTTATAAGTACACATTAACTTCTGTTCCGAAAAAGGAAACCTCTACTTAAAAGGAAAAGATTATTTAAACCACTTTAAAACAAATACAATAAATATTAAAGATTTCAAAATGAAAGCATAGAACATGTGTGACCATGTTATTCCCTCATGACAACACATGATGGCTGTATGGTAAGGAGCTGATTTCTTATGCGTTCTGTCATTCTCGTCGACTTCCAGTAAGTTGCTTCCCCTCAGCAACAATGCCGGTGTTTTCAAGCACATGGCATAAACACGCTTGTAATTTCATAAGGTATTCTTCAACCAATATAGAAAAGAGTCTTATAAGAGTTTAAAAAATGACAGTATATGCTCGGTAATTTAAAAAGAACCTGCTAGTGGAAACATCAAAGCTCAGTTTGGACGGGAGGCAAACCTATAGACATCAATATTTGAAGTGTATCAAATTCTATTCCGTAATCAATGTAGGTTTTTCGGTCAATCCGATGATGATTACTTCAAATATGGGCCCCCTGATAGTAGACAAAATAAGTTACCGACGCTGCACGAGTAAACGTGTTTTTCTGATTATCCAATGACTAATTCCACAAATAGTGAGCCTCTTGACACTAATCCACGTAAGTAATCCGCAATTCAAACTTTTACCTTTTTTTAGAATAATCCGATGATAATTACGCCAATTACAAGCCCTATGTAGAAAGTCAAAAAATAATACACGCACTGCACGAGTAAACGTTTTTTTTCGAACATTCTCTTATTAATTAATAGAAATACGGGAACCTTTAAAAAGTAGGCAAAGTAAGTCACCCACGCTGCGTGAGAAAAACGTATTGTTGCGGATATTCCTATTATAAATTCCCTAAATTCAGGCTCCCTGAAACTTGGCTATTTTTATAACCCACATAAATTCATAATTTTATGAGTTTTTATCATTATTTGATGTCGATTATTTCAAACATGGGCCCCTTGTACGTAGGAAATCCGCGCAAGTGATCCATGCTGCACGATTAAATGTGTTTTCCAGATAATCCAATGAATAATACTACAAATACAGGCCTCTTGAAACTAGGCAGTGTAAGTACCATGCAAAGCACTATTTTACGTGTTCTTAGTGTAATCCGTTGATGATCTTTGTACGTAGGAAAAGTAAGTTAAATGCACAGTACGAGTTGACGTATTTTTTGAACATTCCAATACTAATACTACAGATACGGGACTGAAGGCACAAAAAGTTACCCACACTGCACGAGTTAAACTGTCCTTTCGGATAATCCGATGATTGATTCTTTTGCAACTACAAGCACCCATTTATTAGTCATCTGTTAACTTTTAGACACACTGCACTTGAAGCTGAGTTGCGGTTTAAATCTGTGATTTGTTTGTTTTGAAACTGTTGCAGGAGGCTGCTGCGTTTTTCAGGCAATGCATGTCTGCCCACTGTTTGCAGACAAAATTAGAACTATGAAGTACCTACCTTCATTAAGCCTAATGAAACTGTTTCTTAATTCAAGTAAAACATTTAATATTCATACCAAGATAGATATTCTTTTTTGTTAGATATATTCTTACCACGGAGTATTTAGATGTACAAGCCATGGTGTCACATGGTTCTGATCAGAATCGCAGCTTGTTTAGTGGGCCTCTTGCTGTTGTTTGCTGTAACAAGGGTTTTTGGCGGATAGGTGTCGATTTGAAAGTGTTCTGGCTGCTAAACTGTCATGTTATTTTGACGCCAACGCTTACAAAATTCAAAAAGACACCATGATATATGTAAATGGTCCAATTCCTACTAAGATTATATAAATACAAGTATTTAAACATTTTTATGACTTAATATATATATTTCCATTCTTTTTCATTAAAAATTTACTGTTAATTTTCAAAAGATTTATCCATAATATATCGATAATAGTTGAATTAAAAATGTACACAAAATTCTCAAAAACTATAAACTGTATAATAAGGTAAATGTAAAAAAATAAACAACATGGTTTATTTCAGAAACTGTACAAAAAATGAGAAATTAAATTTTGAGAGATGTCGCTAAAGACCTTCAAAAAGCAAAACGTGATTATTTGTGACTAAAACTAAGGTGTGGAACCAACATCTGTGATGCAATAGACTTAACATCAGAATCACCCTAGTCTTAACTCCTAACCTGTGATTTCAAAGCAAATAGTCAACATATTGCTGTAAATTTCGAGGCAAGGTTCGCTTTGCAGATTAATTGTGTTCTTGATCGAAACCTGGGGACACTTTTAAACTATTCAACAAACACAACTACCCGACTCGATGGATGGCATTTTAAAAATAGTTCATAATCGCATAAACTAATTCATGGGTAATTTATACCACGTTACCTATGAGGTGATGGTAAAGTCTTTTGTTTCATAAATGGTGGCTGCTTGTATTTATTTTTAGTCACAAATAATCGCTTTCTTCCATTTGTGAGCCAGTTGTGAAGGTTCTCAAAATGAATTTCTAATTTACGCTAATTTATAATAAAACCATTTTATTTTAAAGGTCATCATTTATTTTATCATTCATCAACAATACAAAAGGCGAAGAGTACGTACGTATGATTAATTGCAGTTGTGCATTTAAAAGACAATGCAGTTTTATTGTTTCACACAGCTAAACTAAAATACATTCCATCTTTAGTATGTAACTATAACAATAACAAACCATTTTTTTTACAAGTAATAGCTGTTTCTAATATCTCCAAAATGATCCAGTTGCTAGGGACCAATGAGAATAGGGTGCCATTCTGATATTCCGCAATAGATTGCAAGTGAGCTTCCACTATCGTTCTCAAGTGACTTTTTTTTTCAAAACACGCTATATTTTAAAAATTAATAATTTTAAGTTATTTTTTTAGGTCTGCCAATCCTTAAATATTTGTTTACGCCAAATATATTTATTTTAATCATTATTAATACTTAGATGAATATTTTCATTCATTGTTTTACTTAAAATGAAAATATGTTTTACTAGAAATAGAAAATGCTCTTTTTTTGTAGAATCAATACTTAATTAGCAAAAATTATGAAAGGAAATGTGATTGGGAAATATGTTTGCACGTTAAAGTCAAAGGAACAAAATCAAATCATACTCATCAAATTCAAAGTCTAATTTATTGCATTTTGACGTACATTGTTTTGTCAGGAATGTATTAAAACTATTGAACAAAATCAGGCAGTTTAAGGTTTAATATAAATGGAATATTCATCAAACAGTAAAATATATAGAATAAGACACTCCAACACCATACATATAAAATATTTTGTCATTGGCATTACATGTATTAAAAAAAATTGAAACCGCATTTAACATAACTAATTAAGGACATATTTACAATGGTACATCAAACAATATATCAAACTTTCTATGTCGCAAGAAATATTTCTTTGAAAAACTTCTTGAATGTTTTTTATATCAAACTCTCACTGAGTTATTCTATTACCCTACAAATTATAATTCTTAATTAAGCAAAGCATATTTCAATATAATAAAGACACAATAACTTCTGTTCCAAAAAAGGAAACAATTATTTAATAGGAAAATATTATTTCAACCACTAAGAAAAATACAAAAAAAATTACAGATTTCAAAATAAGAACATTGAACATGTGTGACCATGTTATTCTCTCATGGCAACATGATGGTTGTATTGTAAGGAGCTGATTTCTTTTTCATTCTGTCATTCTCATCGAATTCCAGTCAGTTGCTGCTCCTTCAGCAACAATGCCGTTGTTTTCAAACACATGGCGCACACATTTGCTGCTATACCCTTGCACTCTCAAAGATATTCTGCAATCAATGTAGAAAAGAGTCGTATTAGAGTTTAAAAGATGATAGTATATATACCATAATTGAAAAAAGAACCTGCCAGTGGGAACTTCAAAGCTCCACTTTGAACGGGAGGCAAATCTATAGGTATCAATATTTTTGAAGTGAATTAAATTCTACTCTGTAGTCAATGCAGGCTTGTAATTTTAACATTGCTATAGCCATAATTAAAAAACAGCAACAACAGTGATTGTTGATTTTTTGCGTACATTGAAGACCACTTTTTAATATAAGTGAGCTGAAAATCCTCATTTTGAAATGTAGCGTTCGCAACGTGCCTTGGAATATTAGCAAAAAAAAATCTTAAAAAACTTAGATTCTTAAAAAGTTTGAGTTTTTTGTTTATATGAAACACAATCACTGCATGATAAAGTTACTCCATTGAAATCAAAAAGTGACTCTTCATCTACAGAATAAAATAATTGCAAGTCTCCATCTTTCACGGCAATGCCGTAACTGCGTTAGAGGGGAACTTCTGCAACAATATTCTTATCCTCAGTATGGAGCCCCCTTAAGGTTTGTGCCATACTCTACATTGTAGTTCTACTTGTGAATTTTTCCTTCGGTACGTCATTCAAAATTTTTATTTAAAATTTGAGTCATGAACTGAGAGTAAAAATGTTTTTCGTAAAAAATACAAATGAAACTCTTGAAGAGAGAGATTCGATTGTTATGCGAGCTGCAGACGCACTCTGCCGTGCACTTTGACGAATGGACAAGATTGAATAATGGCGTCTCACTTGAATGTGTTGATGAAAATGTTCCATTCGGCGTCGTTCGTCAATTAAGTGTAATTAATTCAACACCCTCTAATTATTATTCTCCAGAAATTGAAATGGAGTGCAATTGATTTTAGGAAATAAGAATTTATTCTTCACGTACCTTGGTCTCCTTGCTCAGTGTCGCCACCACGTGTTGATCGTAGTATTCGAGGAGCGACGGGAGTTGTGCACTCAGCCTAGACCTTGCGTCCGAAGATCCATTTATGGCGATCATCCAAGGAACGGCCGATGTCAAATATATCTCCTTGCCCTGTTGATTCTGTTTACTCAGTGCATATGTGATCCTATAATGCAGTTCCACTCCGTCTCTCTTCTTCCTCTCCGCCTCCTCGAGGATTCTTTTGAATCGCCCTCCGTCACCCTCTCCCGAATATGGAAGCCCTCTGTTATTAAAAGCCAAAAACACGGACAGTTGCGACAATGCATAGGCGAGATGAGCAATAGCATCTCTCTCAATAATCCAATTCCCACTCAAGTACGCCTTTCGCTCTTCAAAGTCGCCGAATGAATAAAAGTCACTCCCACTCCGTTCTCTCCCGTCGTGGTCTCTTAATGTCGGTTTCATTCTTCCGATGGTATGACCTTTGAAATCGACTAAAACTTTGACGCTCGACTGGAATTGAAGGAATTCCAGAATGCAAGACGTGATGCGATCCTTGTCGTACAGCATTTCGTACCGTCTCTTCATTCTCGAAATGTTGCCTTCGTTCGAGGGCTTCAACTCCGTCTTCCGCATCATCGCCTCTACGCAGGCCTCTCTGTTGGGTTTGTACTCTGGCGTGGGTGTTCCTGGTGGCGTTGGCACTTCAACCGGCTTCGGCGTTTCTTCTATTGGCGGGCTGGGTTTCGGAATCTGCGATCCTATATTTTTACAATTCTCCAAGTTAGCAACAATCTCTTTCATCTGTGTTTCCATGGATTCTTTCATTGAAGTAAGTTCCGTGGCCAACAGTGATTGCAGAGTGTCCACTTTAGCAACGGTGCTACCCTGTTGTTTTTTTACTTCCGCAAAAGATTCTCCCAGCGTGGTTACCATGGAATTCACGCCCTTTATTTCGTTTCCCAAATCAGCCACGGACTGCTTTAAACTGTTAACAATTGAGGAACCATTTTCATGCTCCCTGCTAATTTTCGCCAATGCCTCCTTTTGCGTGGTTACCATGGAAACTAACTTTGCCTGTTCATTATTCGCGCTATCGCATATTTGATGTAAAGAGTCCACCTTGGAAACGGTGTTGCCAATTTCTTTCTTTACTTCATCAAAAGACTTTAATACGGTGTGGCCAATTTCTTTCTTTTCTTCATCAAAAGACTTTGATACGGTGTTGCCAAGTTCTTTCTTTACTTCATCAAAAGACTTTGATACGGTGTTGCCAAGTTCTTTCTTTACTTCATCAAAAGACTTTGATACGGTGTTGCCAAGTTCTTTCTTTACTTCCTCATAAGACTGTTTAACTGAAGATAACTCCGTAGTTAAATCACTCCTAATCCCTGATATCTGTTTTTCCATTGATTTCTGGGAAGCAGCAATTTCGGTGAAAAATAACGTTTTCACGTCAGTTATCAATTCTACATTTTTTGGACGACAAACATTGTGTCTAGATTGAAGAAGTTTGAGTATATCCTCTCGCTTCTTGTTCCCTGGGTGATTGGAGACCATGGTATTTGCAATTTTCAGTGCGCTGTGACCATACCTGTCGACTATCAAAGGATCAGCCCCCGCTTCCAGGATCTCCCGAACCCAGTCGGGCTTCCCTAACATCACCGCCTGATGGAGCAGCGTCCTATCGCCCACGTTCTTCGCATTAATATATGGCAAATGTTGCAAAATATGAACGAATCCCTCCACGGGATATTTAGGCATCAATTCGAATAAAAGCGCCTCCATTTCGACCTCAAGAGAGATATGAACCACGTTCCTTTCTGAGCCGAGAGAAAGTCTATTACGATCTTGCTTAACAATTGGCAGGAATGGAGATTTTGCCTACAATATGCCTGGAGATATATCTCTTGCAGAGTCGGCTGTCGAGGTCACGGAGGTGTACTGCCGATGGATTACCCCTGTGGATGGATCAGACAAATTTCAGATTTAGAACACAATACTGTTTGTTTTTTTCAAATGTTTTATAATGAATTAAACAATAGTTTAGTTAGTAGTTATGTCAGTTAAAGTGACTGTCGTTGACTGTCAAGAGGGAAATTAATTATTGATCAGAGCCAATGTTCTCAAAGAAAAATTAGATTTATTTACTGATAGTAAACTTTAATATTCAACTAAATTGCACAGCTGGTACATTTTAACTCCTGAGTATAATCAATCCAAAAATGCTCTGACCATATCAAAATGCCTTTATTGGTAAAATAAATTATTAAAAATACATTACTGTAATTAATTAATTTAAGTATTTATCAGGTTATTTGTCTAGGAGTTGAAATGGGATAAAAATTCTCAAAATTCAAATTCTCGTTCCTGTTAAAAGTGATATATACGAATATTTCTTTCAATCGAACCGTAGCTGAGCCTGAATCTTGGTTCTCACCAACGTAAAAGGCAATACTCGTCAGTGAAAATGAACATGCCTTGTGAGTGAGGATCGTCTCCGTAAGAGCGTTGATCTGATGAGAATAAACTACACAACAAAGAGTCGTCTGATGTTCTGTAGTGGAAATGGCTGACTAGTCAGTGCCTCTCTCTTACTGATTCTACTAAGTTCTTGAGCTGAGTCGATGATGTGAATGCTTTGCTTCTCAAACGCCGCCTTTTTATGTCAGCCGACGGGCAGGTAACGAAGCAGGAGGGAGAGGAATTATTTTCACTCGAAAAGCGCGTGGCCATTGAAATCGCCAGGAGGGTCGCAGTGGAGTGAGTTGGGCGAGAAAACTGCAAACAAAAAGACATTTCTGGAATTGTATTACAAATGGAATGGCTTAGTTTCGGAAGATGACGAAATCTATTCCAGGAGCTTCTATTCCGCGAAGTATATCCTTGTTACTCCCTGCAAGGCCACCGGCCAGGCGACTGTCATATGTTACGCTCAATATAATATTAGCGGCACACTTTTCAAGAAAAGGAAAGACTTCCTCGTTCTGCGATATCAGCTTAGCTGAAGAGAGCGAAGGGAGTTCGAGTTATTTATCTCTTGCGGTTGGATATTTTTATTCGAGAAAAGCACTGCCTTTCCTCCACGACTTTCACAAGAACACATTATGGAAAAAAATTCCCCCATTTCGTAATAATTTCAATTCCGTTTTATCGTTCAGATGGATTCGGTAATTCTCAAAACAAAAATTTAATACATTATAAGAATCCACAAGTATAGCAAAATAACAATTAGATTCCACGAGTGGAATCAATTATTGCCAATTATGCTGTCAAATGGTCAGCACTGATCGAAGTATGTGTTACGACATAGTCTAGTCATTCGTTAAGCATCACAGAATGATATAAATTCGTGTTGAGTAAGTATGGTCTATTACAAACATGAAGTCAGGGATGGCCCTAACAAAGGGGAAACAGTACTGTGGTTAAGTAGGGGTAAATGCTTACCTCAAGTAGGGGATAGCATAACCAAATAACTAACAGTGCTGAGGTAAAGTACAGGCCGATACTAACGTGAATTCAGAGGTGGCTCTGCCAAATGCTAAACGGTACTGCGGTAAAGTACGTGCTTGGACTAACATGAAGCTAAGGGTGGAATTTCAATATGACAAACAATACTGCGGTAATGTACTGGCCGGTATTGACGTAAAGTAAGGGGTGGCATTACCAAATGCCAAACACTACTGTCGTAAACAATGGGCCGGTACTATCGTGAAGTCAGGGGTGGCAATGCCAAATGCCAAAGAGTACTGCGCTTAAGTATTGGCCGGTAATAAAGTTAAGTCAGGGTAGCGTTGCCAAATGCCAAACGGTACAGCGGTAAAATTCCAGACTTAAACTAACGTGGCATTACCAAATGAAAAACGGTACTGCGGTAAAATTACGGGATTATACTAACATGAAGTCAGGGGTGGCATTGACTAATGCTAAACAGTACTGTCGTAATGCATGGGCCAGTAATAACGTGAAGCCAGGGGTGGCATTGCCAAATGCCAAAAGGTACTGCGGTAAAGTTACGGGCTTGTACTGACGTGAAGTCAGGATTAGCATTGCCAAATGCGAAACAATACTGTCTTAATGTACAGACCGGTACTAACGTAAAGTCAGGGGGTGCATTGCCAAATGGAATACAATACTGCGGTAATGTACTGGCCGGTACCAACGTGAAGTCAGGGGTAGCATTACCAAATGCCAAAGAGTACTGCGCTAGAATACGGGCTTGTACTAATGTGAAGTCAGGGGTGGCATTGCCTAATGTCAATAAGTACTGTCGTATAGTATGGGTTGGTACTGACGTGAAGTAAGGGGTGGCATTGCCAAATGCCATACAGTACTCTCGTAAAGTATGTGCCGGTACTAACGTGAAGTCAGGGGTGGCTTTGCTAAACGTCAAAGAGAACTGCGCTAAAGTACGGGCTTGTACTAACATAGAGTCAGGGGTGGCATTGCCAAATGGAAAACAGTACTGCGGTAATGTACTGGACGGTGCCTACGTGAAGTCAGGGGTGTCATTACCAAATGCCAAAGAGTACTGCGCTAGAGTACGGGCTTGTACTAATGTGAAGTCAGGGGTGGCATTGCCTAATGTCAATGAGTACTGTCGTAAAGTATGGGTTGGTGCTGACGTGAAGTAAGGGCGGGCATTGCCAAATGCCATACAGTATCTCGTAAAGTATGTGCCGGTACTAACGTGAAGTGAGAGGTGGCTTCGCTAAACGCCAAAGAGTACTACGCTAAAGTACGGGCTTGTACTAACGTAAAGTCAGGGGTGGCATTGCCTACTGAAAAATAGTACTGTCTTAATGTACGGACAGGTACTAACGTAACGTCAGGGGGGGCATTGCCAAATGGAAAACAATACTGCGGTAATGTAAAGGCCGACACTAAAGTAAAGTCTTGGGTTGCATTGCTAGATGACAAACAGTACTGCCTTTAAAGTACGGGCCAGTACAAACATGAAGTCAGGGGTGGCATAACAAAATGCCAAAGAGTACTGCGCTAGAGTACGGGCTTGTACTAATGTGAAGTCAGGAGTGGCATTGCCTAATGTCAATAAGTACTGTCGTAAAGTATGGGTTGGTACTGACGTGAAGTAAGGGGTGGTATTCCCTACTTCCAATCAGTACTGTCTAAATATATGGGTTGGTACTAACGTGAAGTCAGGGGTGGCATTGCAAAATGCCAAACGGTACTGCTTTACATTACTTGCTTGTAATAGCGTAAAGTCAGTGGTTTCATTGCCTACTGACAAACAGTAATGTCTTAATGTATAGATCGGTACTAACATAAAGTAAGGGGTGGCTTTGACAAAAGCCAAACAGCACTGTCGTAAAGTATAGGCTGGTACTAACATGAAGTCCGGGGTGGAATTTAAAAATGCCAAACGGTATTACTGTAAAATACGGGCTTGTAGTAACGTGACATTTGGTAATGCCAGGATGCTGGCATTACCAAATGGCACACAGTGCTGTGACAATGTACGAGCCGGTACATAATTATCGAACCTGCTTCTTCCAGTCCGGAAATTAGAAAGGTATTACAGAAATATACCTTATAACAATATACCTTATTTTCCATAGTAGGGAAAACATTAATCGCGTAAGTTTAAACAATTAGGCTGCTGTAATTCTCCAGAAATAAGTTCCAGAATGGAATAAATATCACATTTAATATATTTGTATCAGACGCTATATTCAAAGGCCAATTAATTTGAGAACAATATTATTAAATTTTCAGATTATTACATGACTTGATAATTATTCTATAGCAAGACTGAAGTGGAGACACATCACATATCAAAAATCAAATTTCTGAATATGCATTCCTATTGCTATTGTGAGATGCTGTTGCTTCATTATTATCCACTAATATGATATGATTCCGATATCAATTATAGTTCATCAAACGTATTTTGAAAGGTGTGTAAAAAATATGTGGACAACAGTTTTTACATAATACTTTTTGAGGTGACGATTTTATTTTATAAATGAATTAAATACCAATTATGTCGTCAAAATAGAAGCATGTGTGATCTATTAAATATGAGTAGAAAATGCCAATTTATCCTTAACGTGAATGCCAATGTATTTTTCCGAAAGAAAACAATAGGCTTGTATTCATAGTCACAAATAATCTCAGATTTAATTCAATTTTCGAATATATATCTCTGATGAATTAAAATTTGCAATGCGTAGTGGTCCAAAATCCCTATTTTTCTAATCTCCGTTTCATCAATCTTTGATATTTTAGCATATATAGTCGTCAAATATAATTGATTTTTCTGTTAGAATCCTTAGTAAAATAATAATAACTGATTATTTGGCTGAATAATCATTTATTCATTAACTACAGTTGGATATGACAATAATTTATGTTTTGATGACGTATTTTTCATGCAGTCTTCGGAGCACGTCATAGGCTTTTCGATTTGATATCTACTCGTAAACGCTGTTTGGCTGTCACAATTTGTTGGCTGTTCGACTCTTATGACTCAAACAGCCTACATGTAGAAGCCTACAAAATATAGAAAAATGGACGAAAAAAAATTCTATCGATGAATGGGCTCTCGCATCCCGCCATATATATAACTTTATAACCTCTGCCAACCGGTCCTAAGTATTGCATAACGTCAGAAATTTCAAGGGCAATGACGAAAGGAGAATTCAGGCATGCGATTGAAGGGTTATAACTTTTATATTAACTTCAATAGCGCAGGAATATGTAACCTAAAAATAAATCTCCCATTAAAGTATGTATTTCGAAGTATAAAATGATGGAAAAGTCGGAGAAAAACGGAGAAACGACGCCATGAAAAACAATGATTTTTAAAAATTTAAATTAAAAATTTTCTCAATAGAGGCGAGATAAATTTAGTTTAAAATTTTACTTTTGTTTTTAACTCAATTTTCTCCATCACATGGTACGTGGAATGATTGTGCCTTCTTTATTATCACGTGAATAAATCGTCAAAGTAAAGCCTGCAGCAGTAGCAAGAAATTTGGTTAAAAATTAGAATTCCTCGTATATAAACAATAATTGTTTTCAATAAACGAATAAACAAAAAAATACAAAAAACAACGGTTTTTATATAAATGATTTTGATTATCACTTATTCCATAGACAGTCTTTAATTGATTTTTTCTCAGGAGAATGGATACTTAATGGCATGCGAATACTTTTAATGATTTATTTTTGATAATATACGAGTTAATATCAACGAATTGGAAGAATTTTCTTAGTTTTACCTCTCGACAAAATACGGACTAGGACTAGTTTCATTTGTTTTATTATCTTAGAATGGCATGTGAAAGTTAATGTTCTTTCTTACTTCCATTTGACTGTCGGAGACGTTTCTCCTGGCCACTGGCTGATTCTTCTTGGTGCTCCGCTCCTACGTGCTATGGGGTATTGAACCCCATTTTTTATATAATTAATTTGAATTTTTATCTTAGAACGTATAAAAAATGCTGACATAAAACTTTCATTCAATTTTATTATACGCGTTTTATATTTTGATTTATTATGAATATTACGTTTCTCTCTCGAAATACATAAATTTCTCTACTTTTTCAACAATAGAAATTTTCTTGAGATCCAGGCGTGAATTTTAGGCAAGGCTTTCCAAGTCCACGTCATGTGACTTTTTTGTTAATTGTAGCCAAACGATGTAGTTGTAGTTCCCCGTTCGTCGACAGCCAAACTATTTATTTGTTTTTGCTGAGTGCCATGAGACCAAAAATATTGTAGGTATATCTTAAGCACTCTAATACATTTTTCAACCTTAATTTAATACGAAAATATTATATTCTTTCATTTATTTTGTACATGTCTGCTTAGTTTATGATTGCCTAATTATAATGAAAAAGAGGCATTGCAACGCATGCCGGGCACAGCAAGGATTAGATATTTGTTATTAGGGACGTACAAAGACACCTTGTACTTAAATATTCCGTAGCGCCTGTAACAATAATCATTGCGTCATATTGTATAGTTGATAAGTAATTTTCAAGTGAAAGTAATTTAATACGTGTTATTACGAAAGCATGTACGTAGCATTTGATCATCTTTTTCCCGTTTTTTTTTTTAGGTGAGTGCTCTTTCCTTTCGTCATGGCAAGCAACACCTTTGTTGGTTTGGAGTCAGATCTTGATGTTGTAGAGCGGTTGACTGTCGGATTAAGCAGTGGTCCCTTTCCGCAATATGAGGGTTTGCTGGAGACACTGGAGGACTTGGACGTGAGGGTTGCAGGGCAAAGTACCCTGCTCCACCTAGGTGTCAAGATGGGTAAAATAGATTGGGTGGAGGGACTGCTTGGGGAGGGTGCGGACCCTGGTTTAAGGGGAGGTGGTCGCAAGACGGCTGTGGAGATGGCGGAGGAGTTGGGGCGAAGGTACCCTGAGGACAGGGACCGCAAGGATATTCTGAGATTGATCCGGCTGGTGCAAAGAAGGGAGAATGCCATTAAACGTCGCCGTGCATTACACGGGGGAGAAGTAGACACTTATCTGACTGACTTCTCTCAGAAGATGGCAGAGTTAACGGACTTAAAGGAGTCCATTAATTCCCTCAAGGCGGAGATGTCGTCATTTGGTCGTCAGATGGCTGTGCAAGTGAATCAGTTGAGGAGGGATTTATCCGAGCGGGACGTTCTCATTGAGTGCATAGAAAGGGCCGTGACGTCATCGGCGGAGGAATTAAGGGCACTAAAGGAGTGCCTGGGGGAGACATCTGACGCGGGAATAGGTGTACTGGGTTCTAATATTCCCAAAATGGACATTGGAAGTGTTTGCGTGCAGGGCATGATGGGAAGGACGATCATTCTAAACAGGGACGAGGGGAAAGTTCTTTACGTCCAAAGACTGTACGAGACATTATTTGATGTTAGTGAGTTGACGTCATGCCTGCTATTTTTTTTTAATAATCAGACTTCCGTAAGTGTTATGGTTGACTGTGACTCTCATTACATTGTAAATATGAAGGCGAAGTACACGGGTCGCAATGGAGTTGAGATGAGTGGGTACGCTTGGGAATCATTTGCCGAATTCTCCGAGATGAGGGTGTATCTCGCAGGGAAGGTGCGTGGGAGTTTTACGGAGGAAGAGGTCCTTGGTTATTTTGCAGAAGCATTGGCACAGATGTCCTTCCTCTTAGCAATCCGTAGTGAAGGAAAACCTTACGAACGAGGCGATGGACTCCACGAGCGAAAGATGAGAAGAGCACTCGAGGAGGCGGAAGAGGAGATGCGGAAGGAGGCATGGGAATTAGATAGTTTAATCAGAAGTGCATTGTGTATGAAGACTCAATTGGAGAAAGAGATATTTCTCGCATCTGTCGTCCCTGCGGTTATCGCTAAACGTGGATGGAGGAATGGGACGTCTTTGCTGCGAGATAATATTCCATCCCTCTTGAAGTTCTACGAGGAGCACGTGATGACGACACTCCTCAACAAGACGCGGGTGAGTCTCGACCCCAACCGGAAATCTATTCCCAATAAATTCACTCATTAATTCCTTTTCTCACTCATTACAAATCAATCGATTGAATTTTCAATGCTTATAATTTTGTCTTTCGGATCGATGAACTATCTTAATATTTTTATTTGTTTCAGTAGAATGGAATTGGCGGATTTGGTACTTTACAGTTTTTCCTCTCTTGTTTAAGAGCTGCTTACTCGCAAGGGATAGTGAAGATCATATCAAATAGGTTATGTTCTGCAGTTTGTAAAATTACCTACCGTGTGATATTTCTACGATAGTTCTCCTGCTCATATTTTGCTCACGACACGTCCCAGAAATAAGATTTTGGTCTTAAGTACTCAGTTTTCAGGACATGGCGACTGAAACCTATAACGAATATAAAATATTTTTATCGAATTTCTAATGCCAGTGGTTCGATAAAATCCTGTTTGTGGTTATTTAGTTTAGAATAGTGAAGTTACGGCCTTAAAATTTGGAATGTGTATGCATTTAGGTTTTCTGTTGACGGTGAATTAGGAAAAAATAGGAATTATTGTCTTTATATCAGAAAAAATGGCGGACTTAGATTCCGACGGTTGCGGGTAATTCTGATTTGCAGTCAATATCTTCTCATCGGTAGGGAAAGGTTCCGTTTTGTAGAATTTTTCTTGATGATACTCAAATAGGCAAAATGTGTCATTTCCGCTTTATTAAAACCTTACGATGGTCTCCCGACAATGGAAGAATATCAGATTATTACATGCATGACAACGAACATAACACTTTCAATATAAATATCTATGCAATGCATTTCTCTCCAATTCAACCGTATCTGCATGCAACTTCTCTCTTCCGTACATTAGGATTTGTCTTCATCATCGTTTTCTTTGTTTTCTGTTCTATGACAATATGGTCGATTACATTAGCGATCTTTGATGATCATGAATAGAATGGTTTTCCAGATTTCCATCCGCGTTTATCCATTTTTGGTGGACAATATTTCGCCAGCTAGCTTCCTCAGGTTCGTTGAATTGCAGAGTTTGGTCCGTCCTTTTATGTTATACCGGTTTCGCGCCTTCCGGTGGAGGTGTGTCGCGATTGGTCGGTACTATTGAATAGCCGTTTCCAAGCGGTGACGAGTGTGTAGCGACCTCACAGTTGAAATTTTGCGGTGTTTTTGCTATCTCTATTGACTCCCGTATGATTCAAGGGAAAGAGTGGGCTTCTTTTTTCAAAAATACTGTGGTGACAAAATTTATGTCATGCGTTGGCTCACTCCACTAATGTTCCGCGACCGCCGACTGGCGGAGTTGTCCATTTTTCACGGCCCTCTGATGCTCTCGGAGCCGGCATTTTAGTGCTCTTGAAGTCTGGCCGATGTAGGAGTTACCGCAGCTACACTTTATTTGGTATATTCCTCCAAATATGTGTTCCGGGAGGTGATCCTTGGAGTTGAGGAGGATGTCTGCCGTTTTTCTGACTCACTTAAACCTCGTCATGACGCTGTGTTTGCGAAGAGCACTTGCGATTCGGATTGGCAATAATTCTTCTTCTTTCTAATCTTTTCTTAATAAGTCAGGTTCAAGTTTAATTCCAGTGGCCTTCGCCCTTTGTAATACTTCGATATTTTGCTTTCATCTTTTCAATGTGTCTTAGCCCTTTACCTTTTGATTAACGTCGCAGATTCTTGTCCCTAACAGAAGTGTGTCTTCATTAGCATGTACATTGAACAGATTTTCTCCTTCCTCATGTTTTTTCCTTCTGGAAAAACTAGGCATCTTTAAAATGGTTGCATCTCCTACATTTTTGATTATTTGTATTTTATTCTTTATTATTCTAGTCCTTGTCGTGATCCACGGCATCTTTGTTTCGGAAATACATTTGTCCTCTGTGACTCATCCCATTTTCTTTCGGGGCCTGTTTCTCTTACTTTCTTCTGTTATCTGTCGACTGTGGTGCAGAGTGTGTGTGAATAAAATATTTCCATGCAATATATTTTTCTAAATTGGCCATTGACACATTTGCTTTAACCGAGTGATAATTTTAAGTTCATTTATAATAGACACGTCATTTATTTCTCTTTTCAGGCATGAATATCACTGTGAGTACATCACTTTCGCGTGTGAGGGATTATCTCGCCTGCAGTAACGAAGATCTTTGTGGCCCTCTTCTTCAACTGACGTCATTCTTCTTCGTCTGATGGCATTCGTGATCTTTCTTTCATTATGAGACCCACTGTCGTTAAATATATGATTTACGCATTTTATAGTGATATCTTATTGTATCAAAGTAGTCTACTACGTACTTTTGATAATATAGAGTAAGGTTTGGCATTTTCCAAACTGTATGCTCACGGTTAAGTTTGTTGTTGTTTCTTTTAATTTTGCTATAATTTATGACCTGTCTGTATATAAATGGTGTCATTTAAATATTTCATCCTAAAGAAATTCAGTAGGAAACATTTATAGCTTCATTTTTTGTCTTATTTTTAAGGTGCCATTGTTTACAAAAATTGTTAGTTTTGTATTTGTAAATTTTCATTTTTTATTTAATGCCATATTAACATTTAGTTTCGAAGAAGACATAAACATGAGTTCACAGGGCCATAGCTTTTGAAAGTAATACAGTGTTTTGAAAGTAATTTGCTAGATGAAAAGGGTTCCACCTGTTCCAAGTGTTCCAGAAATGGAACATTGATGTTTTTGTTAGTATAAAAATGTAACTATGAAATATATTTTAACTAATTTACAAAAAGCTTAAAATATATATTCAGCTTGGTAATATGAATAGCAAGATAACTCATTTGTAAGCTTCAAAAATTATTATTATAAAAAAATTAATTATCCCAGCATAAGAAAATTCAAATCATGTTTTCTGCTCCATTTAATATAAAACATAATGGCAAATATGCAATGCCTTCGACATGATAGCAGTATTTACATTACCTAGTGTTAAGATAAGCCATACCGCTTAAAAAATTTTAATCAGAAGAGAAGATTAAGCCAGTTCTTGAGATTAGGATTTTTGTTCCAAATTTGGAACACTGAGAAAAAAAAATAAAAATAATTCAGTAGGAAAATTTTATAGCTTCATTTTTTGTGCTTTACAACACGTTTGTGTTGAATTTGTCATTTTTTATTTAATGCTATATTTACTGTTATTCCGAAGTCTTTATATTTGTCCATGTCCAATTTTTTGTGATTATTTCGGCAAGGTGGCCGTTGAAAGAAAATCATCCTACATTTTGTGGTTGAGGACGCAAGTGATATAATATATTGATTAGAAGATTTTGATAATTAAGTTTTTCATTTATGTCAGTTATGTTCGGAAAGTATTTTTATGTATCACTATCATTTACTGAATTACTTGATCCAGGTGTTTCTTATAATGTAGGACGTGAATTATTGATTGCCATGCTATATACACGAAAATGTTTTTAATTATCAGAAAGTGCTTAAGTTCAAGTTGTGAATTTGGGATCTTACAACCATTTTTATTTATATTTATAATGGTAAATGTATTGGGATGAAATTGAAGATAATACATTAATTTACTTCACTGCTTTGGTTGTAAGACTTATTCCGATACATGTTTCCATTCATTCAATTTTCATGATATGACATTAGAACAACCTTATATAGGAAATATGGTTTTTATGGTTAAATTAAGAAGTATTACTGGTGTGAATTTATAAAAAAAGTTGTAGGAATTTCAGTGTTTAAATATTTTTGTACAATTATTTACAACAATGTTGCTCATTCATCTATGTAATCTATGTTCTTTAACTATGAGCTTTTTTGTGTATTTGCACAAATTCAGTCTATGTATAAGTTACCTTCATCATTAAATGCATATCAATGATTTGAAGTCAATTTATTTTATAATTACAATTTCAATCTTGCATTTTCCATTGTTGTCTTTTTTATTCACGTTAAATGATTTTCCTTATGATATTTTTTGCATTGTTATTCAAAGCCTTTGACCTTTTATTCAAATATTAATATTTGTTTGAATATTTTAAATGTTACACTTTCGGATTTGCTTCAACATTTCGATGATAGTTATCAGCCTACAGTTCCGCGAGGGTAACTGGCAGGAAAAAGTTTTTCTGTAAGTCTTATGAACGAATTTTGCTAAGTAGGTATATTGAGTACAATCTTCTCGGGTTTGCCACCGGGTAAGGTTTTTAAAGGCCAACGTTTCTACGAGTGACTCCCTCATCGTCATCAGGGTTGAGAATGATTGCCGAGTTGCTCCATGCTGGGGTTTTTATGGCTATGGCGGTTGAAAACCCATTGTTGACCGGATCGTTCAAGGCGATTTGAATTGTGACCGCGACCGTTTAATTTTAATGAGTAGCGGTCTCCATATTTGGCTCATGTACTGCCCAGAGTCACGATTTAACTTCATCTCCTCCAAACTTATCTCGATAGCCTCTTTCATCAAACGATCCCATTATCCATTTGAACGGCAAAGGATTTTGTTGCCGTTAAAATTGATGGAGTGCGCATTATATAGACTATGCTCTTCCATGGCCGGTTTTCCGGGTTGAAAAAGTCTTACATGCCTCTTTTGTTCCTTGATTTTAGTTTCCACCCGACGTGCAGTCTCTCCAATGTAGGCGAGGCCACACTCACAAGGGATGCTATACACTCCAGGCACTCTGAGGCCGAGGTTGTGTTTTACTCTTACGAGCCGATCTCGAATTTTCCCTGGAGGTCTATGGATCGTCTGGATGTCATATTTTTGTAAAATTCTTCCTATTTCTCCCGAGATAGTGGAGATACAGGGTATGCAGGCTCTTCCTAACGGCTTTTCATGATCTTCTTTCGGCCGCATACTTATTCCGACGGTTCTTATTTTGACTTAAGTTAGTAACTGTCAAGGGTTATATGCATTTTTTTAGTTTCATTCTCGCATAGTCCAATAGTATTTCTGAAATATTCATGCACATTGTAATTGGAGTTTTGCCAAATGTCTATATCTTGATATATGGAGGCAATATTGTGGTTTTGGTAACACCAACACATGCGAATGAGGATTTCTTGCAAAGAGGCTTTCTCAATTTGGAAACCAGAAATCCGTTGCATAAAAGCAACATCGACGAAAGTAATTAAAACAGATAAGAGCCTTTTTTTGGGACTTCTTGCCTGCAATCCAGTGGCTGAAGTCACCCTTCTCCATTCTGACTTCTAGTTGCTGCAGAGTAGGGGTTCTGTACCACAGGGTATTACACCCCATCCTTCAAGGGAAATAAATGAGGGAATTGGGACCGCAGTCCAGACAACTGTGATTTAAGGTCGATAACAAAAAATCTGTGATGCACGGGTTTGTTGGATTTATTTTGTTGCGACTAAGTTCATAAAAGCCACGTGTTAACATTCTTGATAAAATATTAAATAAATAATATTAGAGGAATGGGATTGTCATTTGATAATATATGCTTGGATGTGGGAAAGCTTATCTGCTCTTCGAGTCAGGTGGAATTTGTTAAATGTAGGTTTAAAGTCAAATGGAGTAAGGTTAAGTCTCTTCGCTCTTGGCGAATTCAACCTTTGATTGATCAAAGCATTTCAACTGTTGACGTTCTTTGGAATCCTAGTATGCTTCGTTGTTTAAAAAAAATATTCCTGGAACGCACAGGCAAGATTCAAACCCTTGTCGTCATGATATGAAGCTTGTGAACTAATTCCAGTTACATACTGATTTGAAAAATTCTGAATTATAATGGCATTGTAAGGTGTGAACTACGATTACTGACACTTGCCTGCGAGATCAGAGGAGAGAGGATTCTTATATTTCATCCACGTTGACAGTGTGATGAAGAATAGGGCTTCAAAGAAGTAATCCACCATCTAACGCAATGAATCCTATTCCATCACCTTTGACTAACCCATTTGTACACGCGTCACTCCTCTTGTCACCCGTCTTCGCTAGTAGTTAGTCGTATAATTATTCTACGCCTGTATAATTTTAAATTAAATTATAATAAACTAAACGGAACTACTTAAAAGAGTTGTTAAGTGATGAATTTTGAAAATGGTTAAAGTTATGGTTAAGTAAAGTATGGTAAATAAGTTTCGTTAATGTTACTGACCATTTGCAGCAACTTAGATGGGAATTGCTTTCAGGACGTCGGTGAAATTAAGACAAATCTTTTCAATAACTTCCAGTCCACTTTATTTTCTAACGACGTTAGATACATTTTACAACCTCCGACATAGTACGGTAGGTCAGATGATGAGAATAAAATTAGGAAAGTGGGCTGCTGAACAGAAAGAATAAAACTGTCATTTTTCTCACAAGCGATAAAAGACAGTAACAGCTGCTTAAGAGAATTTTAACTAGCATTGTCAATATGTAGTGTAGTTAGTCAAGCTCATTTACCCCATAATACTTGCATGTTTATCTGGTACCTAGTACTAACAACAAGCCGTGAATATTTTCAGCATAACTCTTGAATGTATGTCCATTTATGTAGATGAAAAATACAATAATACTAATGATCCTTCCAACATTGTTAGCACACCTACAGAGAAGTGCATATTTTTTAGGCTTCGCCTCCTGACAAGCATTAGCTTTTTATCCAAATGCATTAATAGTAGTAGTTACTTTAACATTTATAGGGTAGAGTGTAATGCATGTGGGCGTCTACTCTCTCCCTGCCACACACTCTTGAGTGGCTCGCAGAGTATTTTGTAGATGTAGATCTCTGCCCATGCAAACGTCAAACTGAAATATAAGAACAAAATATCCGAGTAAAAGACCTGGACACTCGAATGAGAGGTGTCGACATTGATAACCATTCAATCATTTGCAATGAAACGAACGACAATTCAAAGTTTATTAATATTTTTCTCCACCACCGGAGTAGGAATTATTTAAATTTTAGTATAACCTTGATTGGGACACTTTATCGAAGATAACTCAGGTCCTGAGAGTCAAAGTAATACAAGTAACAAACATAGTCCATGTACCTGTATTACATTACTCCGGTAAGAAGTGACCAAAAGCATAGTTGCTAAAATTTTCGGGGGTTAGATCGCAGCACAATACATTCGAACATTTGTATTCCTTTTCCTGTAGCTACCCGACAACAACAACTTATAACATATGCCTTTATATCGTCTTTCGTGCTTTTGTTACTTGTATTACTTTGACTCTCAGGACCTAAATTACTACTTCCATCAAATAAAGAAAGGTGACGCCGACTTCATCGATATTTTTAATATCGATATTTGTAATAACATATGTTAATTTCGTTACTAGGATAGATTTAAAATTATAATGTATTAGAACTATCAGAAAATTTTCATTATTTATTGAGAAGAAAGAAAAGCAGTTTACGTAAGTGTGTACCTCAAATAATAATTCTCTAGTTCATGTGGTTCGAAGTAATTTTTATTCATTAACATTCTCAGTATTCTATGCTATGCCTAGTTATTTATTTAGTAATACACTTTCACTCAGTTGCTGTACCCAATCAGTGTACCTTTATCAACGCTGATGATTTTCTAATAAACTGTCATGAGCTTAGTGATGTGATTTCTAAGGTTAATCAAGATGTCTCTGCTGTTTTGGATTGGGCGGATGAGAATTTCAATCTTCTGAACAGTAGCAAAACCCAAGCTATCCTACTCGGGAGCTCAAACATAATAAACAATTTCGACCGTAACATCATTCCCAAAATCAAAGTTCGGGATGTTGAGCTCCCTTATTTGAAAACTGTGCGAAACCTAGGCATAGTCCTCAATCATAGTCATGGATCAATTGTGTTTGGATATTTAAAATAATGTCAATAGTACGCTTTACCAACTTAAGGTGAACAAAAAGCAATAAAAAATCTTCCTTATTAGAAAACTGTGCGAAAACTAGTCATAATCCTCAATGATTACTTGTCATGGATCAATTATTTTTCAATATTTAAAATAAAATCAATAGTACACTTAACCAACTTAAGGTGAATAAAAACCTATGGCCGTTACAAACCCCGCAACTGCACGTTGAATCACTAATCTTTCGGATTACTGTTGTCTCGTCTATACTGATTTAACGGCTGAGCAGAAACAGCGTCTCCTGAATGAGGAATTTTTCGATTTTTTTTAAATCTTTGAGGTTTTAGAGTCTGCTTAGTACACTGCTCTAAACCCAAGGTTAAAGTGAAACATAGTTTTTGAGATGAAAATTCGCGAAGTAGTGGAAATTTGTACGCCAAGAATAATGACCTCAAAGGGGGTGTGACCCTTGTCTGACGTCACAACTGCTGTCGCGGGGCAGCAACGCCAGCAGTCTTCCTCGTCCCATGACGAGCTCGGGCGATCCCGGTCGCTTGCATCAGTGACGGCGGAGTGCAGGACTGTAAATTAATTGATGGGTATTGTTAGAGTGGTAAACCCGGTTGTTAAATAATTCTTAGTGGAACAACTTGGAAAAAATCAACTTTTTACTTCTGAAAAGACGTATCAACGGATCAATGCAGTCCCAAATATTTTGGGTTTGTTAATTTATCTTAGATACAGGGACAGCATTTCTACTTATAATTCTTCCTCCTGAGAGCTCTGATTTCTTCGGGTAGCTTCAATGTTGTAGGTATGTACGTATCTCTCTTCAACGCTTTCATATGTCCAGCTCTAGAAAAGTTAGGAATCTCTAAATTTCCCATTTCCCTTCTTCCAAACCTCCTATTCATCCTATCGACCCAGATAGAAAAAAAAACCCTCCCCTTCACTCCACCCAACCACCTTTACAACCAAACATGTAAAGGGTATCGTGGTTTGTTTTGTATGACTAAGTACCCCTCGCTCCACACTCCTTCACCTCAGATGAGTCCTCCCTGCGGGGATTCTCTTACCCCCCTCCATTTTTCCTCATGCAAGCGATACCTCCCTGACCCAATCCCAAACTCCTCCCCCCCCTTCCTTATTTCCCTCCAAACCTCCCCCTCTTCCTGAGGGCGGTATATATACACAAGTTTTTGAAGAGTCTTCACCTGAAGATGACGTTATAGTACCTACGTCAAAAGCCGGGTCGTGAAAATAATATTATCATTGTGGAACCACAACTCGAAGTTTTTCATTTATAAAATGAATAAGTTCCACCAAGTAACAAAAAAAACGGCCAGTTATATTAGTTGAACAGTTACAGGACAACCCAAAGGCATTTTGGTAATACGTCAGGGAATTTCAAGGCAATATATCAACAGTTGTTCCACTACGAAACGAAAATGGCGAATTTTTAACAAGCATTTTGGATAAAGCCAACATATCAAGTTCCTACTTTCAAAGTGTATTCACCAAGTCATTGCAGATTACATCCGTAACGGTAAATGGTCACATCCTTGATCCAGTTTTAAAACGTCGTTCGTAGCAAAAGGGTTAAATACCTCGGATTAAAACTGACTATTGATCTCTCGTGGCGTAAACATATTCGATAAATTACCGGTCAAGCTAATCGTAATTTGGGATTTGTTAAAATAGTACATGACAAGTGCGACGAAGAAGTTTAGACGTAAGTGCCCCTTTCCTGTCCAATGTCCAAAAACTCCTCACCCCACCCTTATTCATCACGGCCCTTTCCACGGACCTAGAAGGATTGAGCCGCGCCTTGGGATACTCCTCTTGGCTATTAGGAAGCGAAAAACACCCCCCTCCGCCCTACTATCTCACAACGATAGAGTTTCTCGATTTCTCATCTCCCTCAATTTCATAATGAGCACACCAGTTACAAGTGCTCTCAAACCCTAACATCCCCCCGCCGTCATGCTGCCTTTTGTGCTTGTTGACCACGGCGATTATCCTTCCCCTACCTAACCCCTGCCACTGCGCTTTACACGGACCAGGAAGGATGACGCCATGTGATACACAACGCCCATTGGACGGCGGCCATCTCCTCCCCCTCCGCCCTTTTGCATGTTAGACGTCCCTTTGGTCCTGAAGGTCGATGACGAACCTCAGTACAACGGCTGGGGCCATCCCAGATTGCGATTATGTGTGGTTTAAGCCATTTGCACCCAGATATCTTCACCTCCTACTCCTCCCCCACTTACATAGTCACCCATGATTATCTTCCATGCACTCATCCAGAAACCTCTTCTTCCTCTTCTCTTTCAACCTTACTTGCAATTCTGTATAAATGATGTCCTTCGTGTTAAACTTGTTACCTGATGATGATGCAGTGCATTGAAACCAGTCGCATTTAAATTCATATTGCTTATAATTGCAATTTTCTCAAAATAAGATATTGTACCACATCACTCCAGAAAAGACTCTTTTTTACGCCTGAGTTGAATTCACATTCAAGCGTTTCACGCATCGCTCGCGCACAGTTTACTTGCGATACTCACGAAAAGTCCACCTTCTGGCAGGCAACGGTAGTGTCCATTTGTTCCTTTCAGCAGAGTTTATTTATGGAGGTAATTAAAAGCCATAATTAATTACTAATTATTTATATCATTAATTTGTATGCTTTGCTCAACGCAAAGCTAATCTACGCTACAAATCGTCCCCCAGACGGGCATACAATAAATTACAACGTTATTTCTTATAAACAATAGCAATTATCTCACTAAAAAATTATCCCAGTGACAAACTATCGATACTATCGGTATCGATAAACTATCGGTATACATAAACTATCGGCGAACAGCGATAAATAATTGCCTTTGCCGTTGGCAATGAACGATTCAGAGAAACTCAATGAAGCTGTCACATTTTATTACATTGCATTGGTGCTAGACAATGTAATGTACATGAGAATGTGGTGCTAGCAGCAACATCATCTAGAGGAAGAACGAATGTAGTTGTTTTTAAATTAGCGCTATCAATGCCACACCGTTTTACAAAGATTTATCACATCATACAATCAGCATTTTTAATCACAACACATGCGCATCATTATATTTAATATTTTTTGTGAATTAGGCATTTCCTTTATGTGATAAACATGTATGCCAACAATTGCAAGACTTTCCGCGAAGAGGAGAGGAACAATTTTACAGCGGAACACCCATCTCACACTTCAGAAATAGTCTCTGTCACAAGTGCATCCGATAACATGCACAGGTTTTTTTTCTTACATTGCAGATAAATATTTTGTGGATGTAAATTATTTCTTTGTTAAATTAAGAAAGAGTATTTGGGTTTTATCGGCTATTCAGCTCCGATACAAGGATTTGAAAATCATCATTTTTCAGCGACAAATTACAATGTCCTTTTGGTGGAATGGTGACACTTATTATTTAACTTCTCTTTCATTACTTTATTTCACTTCCCTTTATTATTTTCTTTCTTGATATTTACCACAAAAACTATTTCTCCCAAAGTATTATGTTTTCAGTAAATCATTGAAGTATATAGCATATTAATTTTTAAGGGTGTCCTGTCAATCCACTAGACCTTCTTAATTATGATTGCAAAGGGAAGAGCAGACGACACAAATGTCTATGTTTGGTAAATTTTACTTAATTGTCTATTTAATCATTGTTCTAGATCAGCAGTTATTCAACTATGGGACGAGATTTGCGAATTATTAACAAGCTGTTCGGACAAAGCCAACTTGTTAAATTCCTACTTTCAAAGTGTGTTCACTAAGTCATCGCAGATGACATCCGTAAAGGTAAATGATCACTTTCAGAAAATGATGCCGCCTATGGATATTTACACTCACAAAATAGAAAACTTGCTTTAATCTTTTAGACAAAATAAATCCCCAGGTCCCGAAGAAATTCCTGCCCGCCTGTCCAGTTGTGTACTTGCAAAATGTATATATATTAATGATCCCTCACCATTGTGATAATATCTGTAGTGTAGTAGTGCATGCTTGTGAAGCTTCGCAACTTGACAAGCATTAGCGATTTATGCTAATGCATAATTAATCGTAGCCACACTAACGATAGGGTATAGTGTAATGCACGTTGGTGAATACTCACCACCTGTCACACACCCCTGAGGTGGCTTTCTGTGTATTTTGTAGATGTAGATGTATAGAGAATTAGCTTGTGAAATAGCACCCCACTTGCAGAATATATTTATTTAATTCATCAGCGAACACTCAGTACCCATGGACTGGAAAAGTTTGTGACTTTATTCTTTATTGGTCCCTGAAAACATCCCCAAAGTCTAGCGTATTGTATTAAGTATTAAAAAATGACGTATTTCCGTTTTATATAGCGAAGCTATAGCCTTCAAAGTTGGAAAGAGTATGCATTTAAATATGTTATTGACGGTGAGTTAGGAAAAATTCGGGAAGTATTGTCTTTATATCAGCAAAAAAATACAAAATGCGGACTTGAATTCCAACAGTTGTGGAGACTTCTGATCTTCAGCCATTATCTTTTTATCGGTAGGGAAATGTTCCATTTTGTAGAACATGTCTGGTTGATACTTGAATAGGCTAAAATGTGTTAGTTCCGCTTTATTTCAACCCTTATGATAGTCTCCCAACAATGGCTGAATATCAGATTACTACGTAATTGAAAACGATATTTACCATCCCTGCATTACATTTCTCTCCACTTTGATACGTACCTGCATACAGCTTCTCATTTCCGTACATAAGGATTCGTCTTCATTATCGTTCAGTTTGTGTTATGCCCTTGGACAATATGGTTGATTACATTAGCGATCGTAGATGATCATCACTATTTCTCTCTGTGACAGAGATATGCTCTGCGAAGTAGAACATGTTTATTTACTTCCGTTAATCTTTATGCCGTACACTCATAATTCTTGTTCTTCTCGTGTCGCCTTCTCCAAGCACATTTTGAACTGTCCTTGTGACAGGTGATATCCCTATTTTCTCCTCTGTGTTATTTTGGCTTTTTACATCTCTTTCGTTTCTCATTCGCATTGTGTCACCTTGCTTCTTCAACAATTCGTAGAATATTGTTCTGCCTTTTCACTCTAATCCGAATTGCTCTAATAGCCCGGACATATTGTTCCGCCTTACGTTGTTTAACCCTCGAGCGGGCGCGCCCTTTTTTTCACAAGACCGCGCGCGCGGCGTACTTTGTCCAATGCATATTTAAAGCCAAATATCACTCGCTTTTGTTTGTATTATTTGTTTTATTTTCATGAATAATGTTTTTTCAATTAATATGAACATTTTGAGAATCTATTAAACAAATTATATTGCAATCATATTATATAATAATTTACTTCAAAAATTTGATGGAATGACACACGATACTCAATGACATTTCAATACAGTATCCTTATTCGTCTGAGTCATTGTCTTCAGCACTACATATTTGATAAATATATGTGGCTTTCACATGCTTACAAGAAAACTTATTGCAAAAATCACATTTGATTGTTGTGTCCACATTTTTCTTTTCTTCCGCAGAGCACACATCGTCCACGCGCTTTTTTCTCCCGTGGTGTTGACTTGTAAATTGACACTCCACTACTTACTCGATACTTTGAAAGGAATTGCTTTACATCTAAGGGTAGTGAATTTATTTTTGATCTCATTGTGAGATAGGGCTTCATCAAAGCGAATGATAAATCCTTTAAAAACTTTCTCCTAGATTGCCACGAATTGTCAGGGTTAGAATAATAAAGTACCTGAGCATTTCTACCCGCTACATTCATAAGTGAGAAGAATACGGACAATGACCATCGTTGGGTAATACGAGCTACGGAGTAGGAATTGCACATCTGATCAACCGTGTATACTCCACACTTAGTTATATTGTAGTCCAATACAATTGACGGCTTGTTTGTCTCCTCATCAACATCGGGTGTATAATGCATTTTTGACAGTACTATAACAGCCTCATTTCTTTTTGGTACGTGAGATACCCTTGTAGAATTTTTTTGAAATCCAAAAAGAACCTACAATATGGTTTATATTAGTTTGGAATTCCACAGGTATCTCTTTTTTGGTTTTCTGTAACGTGCCAATTAATGTGATATTTTTTTCTAATAAAGAAATGGCCAGAGGATAGCTGGTATACCAATTATCAAAGGTAATATTCCTATTTGTCCCGGTAATATCACAAATCAATCTCTTTACTATGCCCTCCTGCTTATTGGGCACAAAATATGGCCCTAATTCCTGTTTGTCACGGTACCTATATCTCTATGTTGCTTGTGAAAAAAGTCTTTGAATCGCAAAGAGCGAAAAACTTTATCCCGTACTTTGCTGGTTTGTTGGGAATGTATTGTATGAAACTACATCGACCACGAAAAGCCTCTAATTTTTCATCGATTATTACATATTCACCTACATTATATGTTTTTCTACAGTTCATCACGAATTTATCTAAAAAAGAACGCATTGTTGCCAATTTATCTGTTTGTCTTCGGACAATTCGTGTTTCTTTATCATCAAATCTAACAGACCGCAATAAGAACAAAAATCTTTTGTAGCTGATGCATGCTCTAAGAATGGGCATTCCTGTTCCATCTGAGGACCAAATCTCTTCAACTTTTGTATGTTTTCCCTTTCTGGTCCCGACAAGATAAAGTAGCCCTAATAAGGCTAACATTTTCTCTCGTGTTGTTTCTTTTGCCTCTCTGTCCCACGAATATTGCACGCTCAATTTTTTCCTTTCAATGTAAAGATTTGTGCATAGCACAATATCGTCTACCATGCTAATTTCAATTATTTTATGAAATGCAGGAAGAACATCGTGTATTCCTTTTGCACACTGCTTTGGGCCAGGTAATATTTTGACAATATTTTGTCTTCTGGTCTTGGATTGTTTGGAAAGGTCAGCTTATCTCCACTTACACATACGATATATCCCAATAAAATAGTCACTATTCGCTGGATGTCCGTCTGAAATGTCTGCCTCATCCTCAGAAGATGTCAGGAAACTCTCAGAATCGTCCCCGTGATCACACGTGGTTACTACTTCCTCGTCTTCATCGGATTCAGGGCTGTCTAATATTTCCTCTTCGTCACGTAATAAACTTTCAATTTCCTAACTTCTTATATTACGGGCTATAAAATAATGTAAATAAAGCAATTTTGATAATGCATAGTTTATAGTAAACGATAAAAGATAAAAGAATCTACTTCAAAAATAGAAACGGAAATTTGTTCCTAACCCATTATGAGAGTGTAGATTACTCAATAAGTATGCTTTATTGAGTCATATAAGTTTATTGGAGTTTAATAAAAGTAATAGCCTTTCCATCAACATTTCACTAAACTATCGTATTTCATTTACCGTGTCGTCAAAATAACGTCATATTGTGTCGTATGTTTGTGAATTTTAGAGAAAAAAAGAACTTACAAAACAGAACGTGCCATTGTCCAGTACCAAATATTCGCCAACTTCAATCACTTTGTAAAAGAGGTAGTGGATAATCAGAAGCCAAAGTAATCCCACAAAAATACTACAAATAAATTCAAATTTTTTAAATCATTTATAAGGATTTTTTTAAAACTTTGTCATCAATGAATAAATATACAATTCCAAGAATTTGGCAGTGCGATGGAAGTTGAATATATGACTATTTACCGACTAAATTTGAAAAAGAAATATAACTTACATGAATATGGTCCTATGCTCAAAGAAAAGACTAATTTCACACTTCCCATCGCCACAGACACAGAGTTGTAACAATCGGTCACATAAAATTGGCGTACTTTATACACCAGCGCGCCCGCTCGAGGGTTAAACGTCGAGAACATATCGAAGCGCATACGCGTGCCAAATTTGATAGTCATACCTTAATCATTATTTAAAAAAAATCTATTGTAAAATTGAAGATTAAACTCGAGGTTCTGACGCCACAGCTCGAAAACTGAAGTTTTCAGATAAAATTCTTAATTCCGAAACTTGTCGTGAGAATACTAAGGGAGATAATAACGAAGTAAAAGTATCACAGTATATAAAATTATATAACCTTCCAAACAAAGTGTTAAAATCGATAATTCCACTTACCGTTTGTAAGAAATGTTCGATGAACCAGAGGCGAGCACCACAAAAAGTGCGACAGCCGTAATTTTGGGCCGGGGGGAGGGAGAGGTGATGGAAAGTTTGCAATTTTCGGTATTTTATTTTTAATATGAAAACAGAAGTTACTATGCCACTACATAATATTATACTATACATAAGAAGGATGAGTACTTAATGATCCAATTTCTGCAATTTTAGCTCAATTGGTGGCATCAAAAGTTTCAGAAAATATATCAGCCTTCTACTGAGATATTCAGAAGATCAAATTTGTTTGTAAAGCACAGAACATATGCATTTAACTCTCAACAACGTTTGATAAACTTGTCCAATTTAATTCAGTCACAATTTATGTTTAGGCTTAATAATACCAGTCTGTAGTCACTGGCTTACACTGTTGTGAATGTAAATCACTGAAATGTAGTGAGGAGTTCATTATATTTCCACATATTGTTTGAGGCTTTTAAATAACTGAAGCATTTGTCTTAGCAGAATGAGGAGTTTTTGGAAATATGAAATGAAAAATAGGGTTCAGAACGAAGCTTTCAGTCCATTATTTCGGGTTCACATAATCAAACTATGTAATAATACCTATTTCAAAAGACCCATATGGGCTTAGCTCACTCACAAAATCACAAAATAAGGTTTGATTTCATATATTAATCAGAAAAACATGAATGGATATAAAAAGTATTGTCTACCACTGCCAACTTTTCGACAGAAATTATTTAGCCTTGCACCAGCCTTTCTTAAAATCACCCATGCATTCATACATTGCATCCACATTTTTTGTAGGTTCCTTAGGTTATGACCAGAAGCATTTCATGGTAAAAAAAAGTAACCAAGTGATACTATTTATGCTGAATTATATGCATGCTCACCTCAAATGGGATGATCACTATCTCGGGCCCAGGGGCCTCTCCATCTAAGGCTCTGTTTGCACTCATTTGGATTGGAACCCAAAAACTGCAAACTTACTGTTATTCACTGTCAACGAATACAATTCATACCAGCATTCGAGAGGAATACTTTTGGCCTCGGTGGCAGCGTGGTAAAGTCCTCGCCTGAAAAACCGAAGGTCGCGGGTTCGAATTCCGCCTGGGGAGGAAATGTAAACCTCCCAGGTTGTTTGTGTTCGTCGATTGAATAAATATATTGTAATTGGATTCGGCTGTAAGAATATAGAATCATTTTTATTTAATAATAGGTGGAGTAATACGCCCTGTATGGATTGGAGGACCTAAAGGTGCATATTAGGCGGAAGAGCCAAAGATATATGCGAATCCCTGCTGTACACGTTCACATCAAATGCCCAGCATCAGATAGCTACGACGCCCAACAAAGGGGACAACATTCTTGATTTATTGGCAAAAAATATACCGCAATAAGTAACTAAGGTAAACACTGTTGAGGGCATTAGTGACCATAGAGTAGTAGCATTCGCGGGGCGTTTTGAAAACCCAAGAAACCACTGCGACAACAACATACCACTGGAGCTTTCTCTAGTGGGGGTGTTTCTCTTTCCTTCCTTGAAAGACGGTTAGCGATAAGGGGGAAACAGAAATCGAACGGAGACTGCCACCGACGAACGATGTTGTGTGGGTCATCCTCAATGGGAAACCCTCGGATGACACTTCGTTGAGGGGTGTATTGCTCAGGCTCTCACCGGCACAAATAGTCTATAGTGAAGAGAATTGAGACACAAATGCAGCATACACATAGCATAGCAATGCTTTGTACAACCAACTTCTTCAAACATTTTTACTGCAATATTTGTTACACTATGAAAGACTGAATTCACGATTCAACGACTTTCCCACTGTTTCGAATTCATACGCACAACTGTACAAAACCGCTGACGACGACGGTCTTCATTTGTCTTTATGTCAAATAACCTCGTACAGGGGAAAACGGCCAGGTGGGCCGAGCGCGAGGGTGTATTAGTTTGCTATCGGCATTGCAGAGATGGTAGCTCAATACAAGCCATTCTCCCCCGTTTATGTAATGGCTGGCTGACTTTCTCAACTCCCTCCACTCCTTATAACCCAAACCCACCCCTTCCCCTCTGACGTCATTGTCACGGGCGCGAAAGGTTCTCGACCACGTTGGCTCCAACCCGACAGCCCCAAGGCCACTCACGGCATGCTGTCCCCTACCAACACGTTCCAGTGTTGCCAAATATACGTGAAGTTAAATATAGCTCTGGATGCGTTTCCACTCGCCCACTCTTGTGTCACGCGATAACCTTATTTTACACATAAGAGAGTCACTCACACTGGAGACTCTTCCAGATACATTCTGTAAACGTAAAGCATTGTTTATGCAGATAGATCAACCTTTTCTCGGCTCTCAGATCAACATTAAAAGGGATTTAGAGCCCGGCGTTGCGTAAATAAAACAATTGCTCCGTTGATGGAACTCGTGAGATATTGTTTGCTTGACATTCGAGGGCGTATTGATCTGTGAAGAGACTCTGAACGTCAAACACAGAGAAAACTATTAGATCGTTGTAATATATTACGAGATTGAGTAGTAATACGTGATTACACTATCATAAAGCTCTCTCCTAAACATTGCGTAGTAGAATGGTGTAAATGTCAAAGCTGGATTCTTTGTTTTTCCGACGAGCAGATGCAAGTAATGACAAAATCGTCTCTTGTTCAACATACGCTCAACAAATTAGGCTTGAATCACTCCTACCTCCGGCATATACTAATGATTGCCTCATTTATTATTAGACTTGGATACCATTAGCTATTTAAAAAAAGGAATGAAAAACAGGAAACGAAATTGTGTTGCTCGACAAGACAGAATGAACGAATTCAAATGTCAGCATTCGCGAAAAACGGAATTTGGCAGGAACTGAAACCTGTAATTAAAAAAATAGTCAAAAGACACTATAAAAGCTTCCAATGACAACGAATTTAAGTTAACGTTAACAGAGTACTTCAATTTCGCCTGGTGCGAGGACAAACCCGGCAGAAATATAATTTGAAAACGTAATTAAGTTATCCATATTATAGGACAAGCTTTGAAATAATATAAAATACTTTTCAATTTTCCTCACCATCGACTCTGATAGACACAACGTGAATATTTGTATTCACACTTTTGGAGAAGGTGAAACAATAACGCATTAAAATTTTTATATATTTTTCAAATCTCTGATCTCGCCAGATACGACGCAAGTAAATGTGTGTTCCGTAATTGACGAAAAAGTTCAAAGGTCCTGATGCGCATAAAAATTGAATATTATATCACAATATTATAATTCTAACAAATTAATGACAAGAAGTGACGCGTTTACAGATGAGTTAATCCTGTGGTCGGCAAATCGCGGCTCGCGAGCCACATTCGGCTCTTTGGTCCCTTGAGTGTGGCTCTTCCACAAAATACCACGTGCGGGTGAACACGTTACAGTGCGATTAAAACTTCGTGATGATTAGTTTACTTACTTCTATATTTACATACCTACTTAATTGTTGTTCATCTTCAGGCGATTGCTCTAAAGCATTGAGAAAACATTTCCAGAAAGATAAAATGTCTACGCGTATTGTCAAGTCGTGTTTATTCATCGTGTTCTAAAATGTATTCTTTCCGAGCGCGTGTCCCTGCAGGAAATACTAGAATTGAAGATGAAATCCGTTCCCGTGCGGTTGGCAATTCCAGCTGCCTCTGTACTAAGCGCTGTGACATACATGATACAGCGCTAGTGTTAATTTTTGTACAATTGTTTTTATGTACAGATCTTAAAGTAGAACCTTTAGGATTATTGGCACTCCTTAGTCCAAACGCGAGGAGAAGATATAACAAATGCTGTAACTGAGTGCATTGAAAAACATATTCCACTCGAAAAATGTTCTCAATTACAACAGACAGTTCAAAAAGTATGACCGGCTTAAGAAACGGGTTTGATGCTATTTTGAAAGAAAAAAATAATCAGGAGATACTTGCGACGCATTGTATTATTCATCAAGAAGCGAATTGTGCGCAGACATTTCCAGAAGAATTTGGCAGTTATGAAATTTGTAATAAACATTATCAACTCAAATATAGCTAAAGCTCTTAATTATCGCCAATTTAAAGAATTTTTAGTTGGAGTAGAGAGTCACTAGGCAGATCTTTTGTTGCATAGCAAGGTACATTGGATATCAAGAGGAAATATTTTGAAAAGTTTCGCTCCTTATTAACATAAATTAAACCATTCCGCCTTGAGTAGGGCTTTCACTATCCAGAACTAACGCACGATCAGTGAATCCAAAAAGTTCATTTCATGGCAGACGTCACGTTTCATCTAAATCAGCTTCATTATAAACTAAACGGGAAAGGAAATACAACTTTTTCGATGTTCGAAGAAGTTTTTTCATAAATAAATATCTCTTTTTCCTCAAGATTTTGAAAGAGTAACTTTTAATAGCTTTCCAAGCCTGTTGAATCATCGCCAAAAATTATTTACGATACTGACATTTTGTATTTTAAAACAATACTTTAATTATAAGGAAAGCCTTTCTCAACATGTTTCAGGAATTCATAAACAGCTAAGTGTGTTTAGCCTTTGTTAAAATATGTCTAAATGCTACTGTAACAGAATTAAAATTTTCCCTTTTATAATGACATTAGCCACTTTGAAATGTGATTGCTGGAGTTAAAAAAAAGGATTTTGGGAGTTCGATATTTGAACGTCTTTGTGCCGATACAGAAATATTGGAGAAAAACTGTGAACTGATATTAGATCACAGCACAAGTGGTCTGCTGTGAAAGACCAGGAAAAGGAATATATTTTGATTTTTAATACCTGGAACAGTATCCCTGAATCTTAACCCTTTAAGGTCCATAAGGATTGCAGCCATAAAATTGAAATACAAAACACATTTTTAGGCTAATATTGATGCGTAGATTCCAAAAATATTTACTTTAAAGTGATATCTCTAATAGTTAATGAGATACAGCCTGGGACAAATATGTCCCTATGGACGGTAAGGGTAAAATTTGTTCAAAATTAAAAGAATCAAACATATTGATTATGGAATGATTTATTTCTATAAATTAGGCCAATAAATATCGTCTTCTGGTATTAAAAACGTTTCTTATGCAAATTCTTAAATTTCCATGCTTATGGCATCGTTTACATTTGCATAAATTAGGAAAAATAATAAATTAACAGATAAAATTGAAAAAAATCAAGTTTTTCTGAGCATCCACCAACATATAATAACATTTTACTGTATATTGTCACTATGATGAAGACAAATATTTTATGCAAAAATAAAGTTATTAATAAATAACCATGTCAAAAATGCAACTTGCAAAATGCAATTATTTTCTTGTGGCTGTCCTACACACAGTGATAGCTCATAAAGCAATTTCGTACTGTTGTGTAACACAAATAAACCTGGCATATTCCACACATATTGGCTGTTCGGTTTTCAATTTTATTTTTTGCACATTCTGCGCACCTCTTCCGTCTAGGCATTTTCAGCAACTTGTGCTCAGGCTGTGGTGCTGGCATGCTGTTCCTACAACTACGGACAGGAGCAGCTGGAACACCTCTCTTTCTATTGGAATAGTTTGTTCTGGGAAGCATTTCTTCATTATTTGCAAAATGCAAAGCATTCCTAATGATTTCAAAACGCCTTCGAGGCATTATATTGGCAATGTACGGCACTTGCATGTCAGGATCAGAGGACCAATAGTCCCTAAAACTCGGAACCACATGATAACCCATCACTAAATTCATCCCCAAAAACGCGCTAATCTCTTCGGTAGTAGTTTGGAATGATGTCCCCATTTGTTTCATATAGAGTTCACTTTGTTGAGCGATAAGAGCGACCAGTTCATCAAAACCGCAGGCTATTCTAAATACATCATAAGCACTGAGTTCTAAACTCAAGTCTACATCTAGGTTCACCGCTCCGTACTCATAATCAATCGTTTCTATTTGGAAATGTGATTTCCGGGGCTTCCAAGTGAATGTAATATCTTTGCTCTGGGTTATTTTTGGATGACGTTTGCTTCGTTTTCCTTCAGGTGGGTCATTGGATGATTCTAAAGATGAAGGGACAGTAGTTGGTTTGCCAAATTTTGTCGGCATGGATTTTGATGATTTCACCGATGACGATGGTTGCGGCGAAGAAGAAGGGCCGGCAAATGATAATTCTGGAACTGGGCGTTCGATGATGATTTCAACACCCACGTTATCAGTATCTTCACCAAGGAAGCCTAAATCTTCTTCATCAAGCGGAAGATTGTCTTCATCATCGCTCTCATCAGCTAGTAGAATCTGCTCAATAGCATTGTCAGATACAGCGAATAAGCGTTCTTTTATCGCATTCTTTTCAGTTAGCTAACCACTGCAACGAAGCAGTTGACAAGCGTATTAGCACCCACACCCATACTAAAATGTATAAACTACATTCGCAATAAAGGGGATTTACTCACCGTGCTGCTCTCAGTATCAGGCCACAGCAAAACGAAGAGAATCACTCAACCAGCAGAGGCAGTTGCGTCGTATGGAGGTGTTCTCTGCACAGAACTGCATCAAAACACAACAGGGGCATGACTAAAAGTGGAGGACCCTGACCACCCCACCGGAGTGGGAGGAGAGATCTTACCACATAAGGAAGGGATGGTTGGCACCGCCAAAGCGGTATGGTGTGCCTTATCTTCAGAGGAACCCCGAGCCCCTTCTTTACTTTGTACCTTTTTTGCCCTCCCTCTTTCCCCCTCCGTATACCAGGCCTATTGCGTCGTTTGGTCGTATGTATCCGTACCGAACTACGTCATAGCACTTCAAAAGTGAGGAAGAAGTATGTGATGTATTGTGTGCCTTCTAAATGACGACCACAGCCACAACCTCGAGGGTCTCCCTCCCCCCGTTGGAGTGGTGGAGTAGGTCTGCACCACGGAGTAGTAGTTGGGGTCAGCGCCGCCAAGTCAGTATAGCATATATACATTTTCCATAGGGGCAGCGTCTAGGCTCTTATTCATGGATATTCTATCTACACCACGAGATAACAAACGGAAATACAACATGATAGGCATTTTCCCTTCAGCCAGCGAACATGATGCGGAGAGCAGGTTATAATACTATATACAAGCAACAGTTGGAGTACTTGAAAACAATACCTCTGAGTTGGGACACAGCAAGCAATTTCCAACCTTTCATTTCCAGGACAGTCATAAGGCAAAAATAAAACCCATCTCCATGTGGAGCTTTGCGTTCAACCACAGTAACCGTTCAGGTGGTGCTAATATCGTTAGCCATTCAGTTACTTCGAATCAGTTTACGTGAAATAATACCAAGTCGCGCTCCCTTATGGTCCATAGGGACATATGTGTCCCATGGCATGAAAACACTAATTTTGTCAAAACTAAAGCACAATTGTGGAGTTTTTGGCTCTAACTCTACAGGCTAGGTAAACATGAAGGATAAACCGAAAGTCCTGTTTTAATTGACCTCCTTATTGATTTGTTATAAAATATCAAATTTACGATTCGTAAACAGCATTTCAAGTGAAAGTTCTTAACAATGTGGGAACTACAATATCTAAAGGATATCGCAAAAAAAAATTTAAACTAGAAGCCAAAAGCCTATTCTTCAATACACCCATTCCTTACAATCATAGACCTTCTCAATTGAATTTGAGAAAATTTCAAAAATATGGGACATATATGTCCCTTGGACCTTAAAGGGTTAAACTCAGTTAAGTGCAAGAAATGCGCAATTATTAAATGTAATAAAAATACCCGTGTGTTGGATAGTTATCAAGAGATAAGCGTTAGGAAAATGACCAATATCTCAGCTTTGTATTCGGAGACCGCGCTTCGTGAGGCTACCGTGGTAGCTCATTGGGGCATCGGGGCCACGGAAGTAACTTCGTGACAGTCAGAATACGTGTGAGAGCCTATGTACACTACCAGTGCTTTCTGAGAGCTCTTTCTTTTATGATAGAGAATACCGATGGGAGCAAGTAGCTTATTGAAGCATCTTTTCTCCAGAAAGGTCCGTAGCTTCGAGTTAAAGAATAGACCCCCTGGTATTCGCCCAGAATTTCACCTACTTCAACTATATTTCAAATTCAATTATGTACCTCTTGTGAAAAGACGCCTTCAATCTATATGATAAGTAAAATTATCGTAATACCTTTGAATATGTTTTAAATAGAACCTTAAATTATCAGAATGTCAATAGTAGCTATTTCAAATAATACTAAACTGACTAAAATACCGAAAGCATTCCCTGGATATCACAGATCAATGATAACAGTTTACGTATTTCTTGTTACTTCTCTTCAAATGTTTCATTTGTTCGCTACTTTATTAACCAATGCGTATGGATTGTTTTAGCATTTAGCCCAAACCATTATATTTATTCTGAAAGAGAACGTTTATTTTATATTATTTTGCCGTTCGATGTATAATATATTACCATACGTCATTCCAACCTCGTCTTCATAGTACCTGGCCTGTCATTTCTGCGAATTGGTTGAACCCTCTCTTTCATTTAATTATTTTTATTCATCTACATCTACAAAATACCCTGCAAGCCACCTCAGGGGTGTGTGGCAGGGGGTGAGTAATCACCAACATGCATTAGACTATACCCTAAAGTTAGTGTAACTACGACTAATTATGCATTACCATAAATCGCTAATGCTTGTCATGAGGTGAAGCCTCACAAGCATGCAACACTACACTACATATGTCATCAAAATGGAGAGTGACCTCAATATACATGCATTCTACAACTACACAGATGGACAGGGACTCATGACCCATGTAGAAAACATGCTAGGCGTGCTGTTAGTATGTACTAGGTAACAGATAAGGATTCAAGTATTAGGAGTACTACTACTACTAAGAGCTACACTACCTAACGACAAACCTAGATAAAAGTCTCATGGCAGATATTATGGTCCCTTATCGTTCGTGGGAAAAATGACATCTTAAATCTATCCGTTCTGCAGTCTAGTTCCCTAATTTTACTCTCATGATCTGATCTACCGTAGTATGTCGGATTTCGTAAAATATTATCAACGTCGTCAGAGAATAGACCGGTTTGGAACATACATAATAGATTTAGTCTGAATTTTAATCGACTGTCTGAAAGCTTTTCCCATTCCAGTTGCTGCAAAAGGTCAGTAACACTAACGAGATTATCATAACGGCCTTTAACATATCTTGCCGATCTTCGCTGCACGCGTTCTAACTCAGTTTCCAAGCCTATCTCATAAGGATCCCGAATACTGGCGGCATTTTCTAAGTGGGGTCTAATGAGGGAGAAGTAGCTGATTTCCCTAACTTTATCGTCGCACTTGCCAAGTACTCTTTTAACAAATCCCAATTTACGATTAGCTTGACCGGTAATTTCTCGAATATGTTTACTCCACAATAGATCATTAGTCAGTTTAACTCCGAGGTACTTAACCGATTCTACGGTGTCTAGTTTTATGTTGTTAATGCAATAGGTGGTACAAGGAGCGTTTTTCCGTTTCCAAAAATTCACAACAACGCATTTTTTCAGGTTTAACTCTAGCTGCCACGCATCGCACCACTCTTGTATTGCCTCGAGGTCCTTAGTTAGCGCTTCCTTGTCATTAAAGATACGAATTTCTCTATACATCACTGCGTCGTCAGCAAATAATCTAAGGTTACTGTCAACTTTGTCACCGATGTCGTTTATGTACAAAAGGAACAGAAGTGGGCCTATGACACTTCCCTGTGGGACACCCGATGTGACTGATACTTCATTGGAGATAGCGCCATCTAATACAACCCTTTGCACGCGATTACTTAAGAATTCTCTAATCCAGGAAATTACGTCGTCGTCTAAACCGTAGGATTTTAATTTCATGAGTACCTTACTGTGGGAAACTTTATCAAATGCCTTTTTAAAGTCAAGAAAAATTGCATCAACTGGAGCGTTATGTTCACCCGAGACTAAAATATCGTGGGCAAAAAGTGCTAATTGAGTTTCGCAAGATCTTCCCTTTCTGAATCCGTGTTTGTGTTTTTGTTAACAAGTTTTCTATATCGAGGTGTCTCATAACTGACATAACAATTATATGTTCAAGGACTTTGCAAGAGATAGATGTGAGAGATATCGGTTTGTAGTTAGATGGCTGTTCCTTAACACCGCTTTTGAATATGGGAGTGATATTTGCAATTTTCCAGTCCATGGATACTTTGTGTTCGTTGATGGATATTCTAAATATATTGTGCAAGTAGGGTGCTATTTCACAAGCTAATTCTCTATACACGCGGGCAGGAATTTCTTCAGGACCTGGGGATTTATTTGGACTTAAAGATTTTAGCAAGTTTTCTATTCCTTGAGTGCAAATATCGATAGGCGGCATATTTTGCTGGAAGCGATCATTTAACTTTACGGATGTAATCTGCGATGACTTGGTGAACACACTTTGAAAGTAGGAATTTAATAAGTTGGCCTTGTCCGAGCTGCTTGTCAATAATTTGCCATTTTCATTTCGTAGTGGAATAACTGTTGACCTATTGCCTTGAACTTCCCTTACGTATGACCAAAATGCCTTTGGGTTGTCCTGTAATTGTTCTCCTAATGTTTTTCTTTTAAAATCCATGAATGCATTCCGTGAGGCTTCCTTTGTAGTGGCTCTAGACAATTTGTATTTTTCAAATATTAAATTTTGATCACTAGGGGACAAATCTCTACGGAGTTTTTTCATCTTGTCGTGGCATACTCTCTGACGTCTTAACGATTTTCTAACTTCTGCATTGTACCATCTTGGTTCGCTGCCCTCTTTTTTTACTTTACTTGGAATGTATTTTCTGATCCCTGAATGTACGATCGAAAGAAAAGCTTTCCAACTACCCTCCGTGTCTAACTTTAAGCTTGATTCCTGGAATTCGGGAAGAGAATTTTTTAGATGACTCTTAAAGGCATTGAAATCGGCTTTTCTAAAAATATAGAATTTTCTTCTTTGTTTAAAACTTTTAATGATTCTCAAAGAGAACTTTGCGGTAACTACTCTATGGTCACTAATGCCCTCAACAGTGTTTACCTTAATTACTTGTTGCGGTATATTTGTGGCCAATAAATCAAGAATGTTGTCCCCTCTGTTAGGCGTCGTAGCTATCTGATGTAGGGCATTTGATGAGAACGTGTGCAGCAGGGACTCGCATGTATCTTTGTCTCTTCCTCCTGATATGTAACTGTAGGTCCTCCAATCTATAGAGGGCGTATTGAAATCTCCACCTATGATTAAATTTCTTTCGGTGTTCCTGGATGTGATGTTCTTTATTTGTGTTTCGAGTTCTAAAATTCTAAAAATTGAGGTGACGTCGGTGTTAGGTGGCCTGTATGGCCTGTATTGCCTATGGTTCATATTGCTTTCCCTTCGTTCCTATGAATCCTATCCTTTATTTCATTCTTTTCAGTACTTCGAATCCTTTCGGTCCAATCGTTCATTTCGTACCTTTGGAAAGAGGATATGTCCACAACCAGATTTCGTTCCTTCTCGTTTCATCAGTGGGTTCGTTCCAAAGAAACGAATCGTTCCTAAATGTCCCATCACTTCCCGAGACCACTGTGTTTTCATGTCCGACCATCCTTATCTCTCCCGCTTATTTGCACGATCCGCGCGCAAGGAGAAATTATTCCCTTTTCTATTCTACAGCCCGTTGTACGCAGTATATGATCTTCCGCATGATCATTCGAGCATTAATTCGTGAAATAATTTCCATGATGACCTGGAAATTTCCCCATTTACACGGTGAATTAAATAAGTGAATTTTCTGCGCAGACTGAATGCGCAGTGGTAGACCTAACGATTGTATATTCGATTACGGAAGATTTTAACTAGTATTCTCAAAGCGGATTCGATATCACTGTGAATTTTTATTTTAGAGCCAAGAAAATGCCAATGTTACAGCAGAAACAATGCTTAACGTTGTATAAGGCAACTGAAAGAGAGTCCACAGTTTTACTTAATCTCTTACTGGGTGTGTAAAATAAAGTTGTCGCATTACATTACATTGGGCGAGCGGTAAACCATGCAGTCATATCATCCTCTTTATATGCGGTGTATAGGTCGCCAGATTGGAATGACGGCTGATGGCCCAAGGTTAGACGCGAAAAAGTTGTTGACGTACATTTGGCAACACTGGCACGCGTTGATCGGGGACCTCATGCCATGAGTGGCCTTGGCGGTGGCAGTTGGGGGGAGTCATAGATCTTGAATAGCAAGATCTATGGGGGGAGTGAAGCCAACGCGGTCGGGGACTTCTTTCTCCCCGAAGACAGTTTTACACATCTTTTGCACGAAGTTTGAACTGGAATCGCAATGCGAGAACCCCTGCCACACACCCGAGACGTAGATTGAGGGTATTTTGTATATGAATGCAAGAATGCAGTCATGGAACAAGAGCTGGGGCTCTTTTTCCATCTCTCGTGCATGCATTTGCGTTAGAATTCCAGTTAATCTCCGATTTACAAGACGCATCTTCCAATGCTAATTCACGCGTACATAATACTTTACAATAATGTTCCTCACGAAGAACGGCGTCGAACATTGGTGCTGTCAACCTGCTAGGAAATACATCTACATCTACATCTACATATTACCCTGCGAGCCACCTCTAGGGTGTTTGGCAGGGGGTGACAAGTCACCAAAATGCAGCATGCAAGCGGACCGCCACATGCACACCGCACGGTCATGAATATTAAGGATACTAACCAATTCCATCATTAACTAAAAACCATCATACAGCATGCAAGAGAATCCCCACATGCACGCCACACATGTACGATGACACATAATTTTCTACATGCTACTTAAGAGGGCAATCTGCCTATGAAGCTAGAACATGCAAAACATGCTGTTAGAATCACCATAAAACACCGCAAACATGCTTTAAGAAATACATAAGTTAGTAAGCTACACTACCAGTCAACTAATCTATTTCTAAGTCCTTACACAGCCGTTATAGTCTCTTATCGCTCGCGGAAAAAACGACATTTTGAATCTATCTGTTCTACAGTCTATCTCTCTTATTTTATTTTTATGATCTAATCTACCATAGTACGTTGGCGGTCGTAAAATATGATCAACTTCGTCGGAAAATAAACTACTCTTGAATTTACATAATAGATTTAGTCTTGTTTTCAATCTACGGTCTGACAGTGATTCCCATCCGAGTTGTTCTAAGAGGTCAGTAACACTAACAAGACTATCGTAACGGCTTTTCACGTACCTGGCTGCTCTTCTCTGTACACGTTCTAACTCTGTTTTTAAGCCTGTTTCATGAGGATCCCAAACACTGGAAGCATATTCTAAATGGGGTCTAACGAGGGAGAAGTAGCTTATTTCTCTCACTTTGTCGTCGCACTTGCCTAGAATTCTTTTAACAAATCCCAATTTACGATTAGCTTGACCTGTTATTTCCCGAATATGTTTATTCCACGATAGATCATTATTGAGCCTAACTCCGAGATATTTTACGGATTCTACCGTCTCTAATTGGGTATCCTGAATGAAATAGCTCTGTTGTGGGGAGTTATTTTTCCCCCAGAATTTCATTACTACGCATTTTTTCAAATTTAACTCTAGCTGCCACGCATCGCACCATGCTTGGATTGCAGTAAGGTCGTTTGTTAGTGAGTTGCTCCACTCCACTATGGCATTCATTTAGTGAGAAATTCAAGGCTCTCTGTTTCGAAAATACCTCGATGAGGATCGCCACGAAATGCACTCCTTGAAACACAGGCCACATCTTGCCTGAAGTTCCTTCTTTTTACAGGATCTCATTAATTGCGCTAGTGTAAAGTCTCATGGTATGCGTGAATATTAAGATGAAGTGGAAAATGGTAAGAAACCATCATAGTATGTAATTGATTGAGAGTAATTGAGGTGGAAACCGATGTTACTTCCCTTTTTGAAATGTCTATTTACGTGTTCAATAACCGTGGAAGTATTATCGCATGTGCGTGCATTAGTTCGTCCAAAGGGGATGACTTGTAACAGCCCGAGGAATGACGTCAGAAGGGGAAATGAGGGGTCGAGGTTTAAAGGAGGGGAGGGAGCCGGACAATCCTGCATCCTATCCGGAGCATTTCAGCCAGCAACGGTTCTTCTGCCACCAAGCGGAATTCATAGGAAGGTTAGGCGCTCGTCATCTCTCGTTGTTCACTTGATTGGCGTCCATCGCGGGAGGAGGAAGCGGCAGAAGTTCTCTTGCGTTCCAAGTTCGTCGTGAATCCATTCTTGAGTTTTTGACGTCCAGCTATCAGTTCTGTGTTGGAAGTGTTTTCATCCTTGTCTTCCTGCTTCTCTCTCGTAAGTATCGACTTATCTATTGTTTTTTACGGTGGTTTTCTCATTGTCAGAGTTAACAACGGCGTCTGCAAGTGATATCGTAAATGAATAATTACTTACTTGGTTATTAGGAAGATAAGGCACTCGTCAACTCTCATTGTTCACTTGCTTGGCGTCCATCCCGGGAGGAGGAAGTGGCAGAAGTTATCTTGCGCTCCAAGTAAATCCATTCTTGAGTTTTTGACGTCCAGCTCGCAGTTGTGTTGGAAGTGTTTCCAACCTTGTCTTCCTGCTTCTCTCTCGTAAGTATCGACTTATCTATTGTTTTTTTACGGTGGTTTTCTCATTGTTGGATTTCACAACGGCGTGTGCAAGTGATATGCTAAATGAAAAATTGCATTATCAGGTTAAATTTATAAAAATTTATGTTCTTCACAAAATGTGTTCTGGTGGTTGTGAATATGGTGAAAACTGTGTAATAAAATTGCATTATCAATTTCTGAAAATAATGCTTGGACAAGTGTTCCAAGTTATTAAATTTTAGTTTTTTGAAAGTTAGCTAGCGATATTCGAGTACCGAGATCATTTTATGTGCGAAGGCTGTAGTGGTTTGTAGCTAGGTGGCGTAATCGTGTGTTTTTCGTGGAGAATGTAGTGGTTGATTCCTGACCGCAGCTTTTCCATAGTTGTCTTGACCTTGTCGTTAAGATGCCAGCTGGGACATTTGGAAGCCGTGTTTACACGATGCATTTACCCGCGCAAGTACGTGGCTGGACAGATGCGTGAACACATTCACCAAATTAGAACGGGCTATTTTCTGTCCACGCATTCACGCAATTTTAAGTGTTCACTTTGTGAAATTCTGATGGCGATTTTGTTCACGCATCTACCCGCGCGGGTATATGCATCGTGTGAACACGGCTGGGGATACTTTCTGCAATCAGCGTCATTCCCGTTGGAAACCCCATAAGAGCAGCCTACACATAGGTAACATATTTCGAAAGTCATTTGAGTAATTTTTAAGGGCGTTTTACGCGGCTAAATGATTTGTACAAACGAATATACGTCCTATTTTACGTTTGTCGAAACAAAATACTACAGGTTCAATTTTCCGTTCAGGCATTGAGACATTCGCACAATGTGTTTGTGAGTGTTTTTAGAAAGTGCAGAGTTAGTCATTATATTGAAATATAAACTATTTAACACTCGGAATACCGGACTTGTCACTCCTCCTAGGACTACCGAATGGAGTCATTTTGACTCCTACCTAATTATTGTTTATTTTTGCAGTTTATCTTTCTTTAATTGTCACGTTGCTTAAATTTGCCATTTTTGTTTATTATTATTATAATATTTCAAACTTATTTCTTATGCGAGTTCTGACAGTATTGTTTTGAAAATCTTTTTTCTTACATGTTATATTTAATTACTGAGATTATCAAAAATGAACTTGATAAAACAACAAACATAAACTTTTTACAATATTTTAGTATTATCTTTGAATATTCAAACGCATTACGCAGGCTACATAGAATGCGGAAAATTAATTGAACTAGCGCGAGAAATAAGAGAATAGATGAGTATATGGAATAAATTTTTTTATTACAATTGGCAAGCCACACATTTGTCTAAGGTGCTTCACAGTTCAAGCATCGACGTTCATTTACGGCGGTACATTTTCCACACAAAGATTTTCGGCAGGTCATACAATTTTCGACCGGACTATTCTTTTTGCATTTTATTTTACCTGGCAAAATTTTGCTTGCAGAATTCCGTCAGAAAAATCTGCGTCATTGGACACGCCAAGCTTTTACCTCTATCTAAAGTAAGAATCAGCCAACTCATCAAGGAGCTTTTTCAAAAACTCAGGTACGTGCTTTTGCGCGAAATGTTTTCGGAGGTAGTTTCCTAGTACACTATCCAAGAATGTATACCTGCTAAGTTGAGGGTATTTTCAAACGAGTGGATAGGCCATCGTCGAGTACATGTTCTTGTCGTATATATGCGCGCCATTTGGTCTTCGACATCTACTCCGTATTTAGTTTCTTTGTTAATCTTCACCGTTTCAGGAGTTTTTTAGCGAAGTCAGAAGCGATGTCGACATCTGGATGGATAGAACTAAGAATTATGACATTCTTTTTTGGTTTACCTTGATATACAGTAAGTGTGAAATCATCGCTGTTTTGAAAAACTTTATTGTTGTCTTCTTTCATTGATTTGATCTCTATTAGTACTTCTTGTCTTTCTCTATTTACCGGTCCCACAATGCTAGTACCTTGGCTTTTTAGTTGTTCAGCGTCTTTGACTGAAGTAAAATTATTATCTACGGTAACATTTCGCCCTTTATTCAGAAATGGCTGCATTAATTTCAGTGGTGAGCTGAATGACAACCAGCATGACGTGAATTATCATTTCCAACATAAGGGAAGCCATTTGCAATATATTTTCTATCCTTGTCAACAGCTAACAAATATTTATGGCCGTATTTTTCCCGTTTAGAAGGAATATACTGAGTGAAAGGACACCTAGTTTTGCTGGGTAAAAATTGTTCATCAACCGTTATGTACGAACAAGGTTTGTAACAAGCAATGTAAATATCAATGAATCTATCCCACACTATTGAAAATAGAGCAAACTTGTCAACTTTGAGTCACTGGGATTGATTACACTTCTTATCAAATCATAGATAATGCAAAAATGTTTACAAAATGTTTCCTAGACATCGTCGTTTTACAAAATTGTATTTCCCAGTCGTTTGATCAAATACTTGTAATAGGGTGATCATTCGTGCCTAAAAATTCCGCGGGCGTAAAATATGGCAATACATGTATCTATCTCCTCATCGGAAAGAGTAAAATCTTCATCATTTTGCCTGCTTCGCTTTATGTGAGTCAGGATAAACGAGTTGATAAATAATCGCCATGCACTCAAAGATCACAAGTTATATTTCTTCTCGCGTGTCCTGTAGTTTCAAGCGCTTCTCTAAGTATGATTTAGTTTCCACGCCTACCAGGCAAGTGTTCTCCAATCTTAGCGGTTTCGATCGAACTCCATCAGCTGACACAAGCGTTCCTGCAGAGTTATCATCGCCTGTGGTTGTACAGGTTGTTTCAAAAAGGACTTTACAACTTTGAAAATTCATATAAAATTATTCCAAAAACCAGAAGAATATTGCACAATTGGTGAAAAATCAGTATATCCCAAAGTTTGCGTTAAAGTTGAAAAACGAAATTGTTCATAAATATTATCTCTACTACTAAATAATGCAAATTTGAGTTAAACATAAAATAACCTACCTTCAAAGTTGTAAAGTCCTTTTTGAAACACCCTGTATTTTCTTTATCGTCTTCACCGCCGCAGTCATCTGTTTAGGATGCAATTTTGCGTCGTTTGATTCACCTTCCGGTATAGAATGCGAAATAGAAAGGATTTCTTCAGGTTTAAGCCTACTTCTTCAAGCCATATTACCAGTCAGAAAAAGGCCGTGCTTCACAGGAATTGTGCAGTCCACTCGAGAATTCACAGGATTCAATAATGCAAATCAATGGCAGCGCACGGTTGTCCTGTTCGACGCGCGGCAGCCAGCGCCGGCAGGGCCGAATATACTAGGACAGTAACTTTGTTTATTTCCATGATTTATTTTCGTGGTACATTAGTATATCAATGGAAGGGTTCAAAATTACTTTTTCACGTTTGAAAATCAACTTCCACTTAGTCGAGGCTGTAGCAATGGAACATGCAAAAAAGTATTGCGCTGCAGCGAGACTGACGGGCGGCGAGAAGGGAGGAGGAAGGGAAGCGAGGCAGACACGACAGCTTTCAAAAACACGAATTTGAAACCGTTTTATTTGGATGGCATATTCACCACTTTATGGCAAGGTAAAATAATATCAGGGCATTCACATGGTTTATAGTTCCAAAGACTGACCCGCAAAATTAGAAATGCCTTCAAAATCTCGAAAATATATGCCAAAACGTTTAATAATTATAAATTTAAGCCAAGAATTACTTAAAATTAATTATGAGCATAAGAACAAAACTTGAACAAATTGTGTATTTGGCGAAAATAGCAGCAAAATAAAGTAGGATGTCAAAATGGCTCCCTTAGGTAGTCAAAGGTAAATTTTGAAACATGGGTATTATTTTCATTTTTAAACTATTTTTATCGCCAAGCCTTTTTTGAGTCAAAAATAAGTAATAGTCACGGAATCTCAAGCCGGAATTCAGAAAGTTTTAGTCAGGGGAGAGAAATAAAAATCGCAAGGAGTCAAAATGACTCCATCGGTAGCTCTAGTGTTAAGTAATTCATAGTCGGTTGTCATTCCATTTCGCGGAATCCATAGGAAGGTGAGGCGTTCGCTCATACGCGTTGTTCGCTCGCCTGTAGTGAACAATCTTTGGAGAATGAAATTCTATCAAAATTGTCTTGTGTTCGAAGGTGTGCCTGTGTGTAAATTATTTTGTGAACAAATATTACTTTGCCTAGCTGAAGCAAATCGTCTCCCTGCTTCTCAATCGTAGGTATGGGCACTTATATTTTATTTTCTGGTTTCGCAACGTCAATTTACAGTTTTTAGGTAAGGGTCATGAGATTCATCAATAATAGTGCTTATTTACCTAAGTTTATGGGCGGAACATTCTTAATTCGGATTACGAATAGCAATTTTGTGCTGAAAGTCAAGAATATCGGAATATTTTTTTAATGCTCCCTAGTGGCGTGGTTCATTACTAAAATTATTTGCATTCAATTCAATTCGCTCAATTTATTACTTCACGTAAACAGAATTATTTCTTTGATATGCATTTTCCAAAGCATATACTCGTGTGTGCCATGATTTCTCTTGCTTGAATGAAAGGAGTAGTTTTCTCGTATCGAGTAGGTGTCTTTGACGAAAATAGCTGACGGGCGAAAACATATGATGTGCATACTTTCGGGTTTCAGAAGAATTTTTATAATGAGAGTTATTTATTCTATAAGAATTTTAATATGATGGCACACTAACTATGTTCACGGCTCATATCAGAATGGCGTTTAATTTTTTTTGTATTTACGCAAATTTTGTTCAATAGCTTTTTGAAGGTGGGCTTTTTCATGGCCGTAATTTCTCTGTTTGCATGTGACGCCAGCCGTAAAGGTAAGCAAATCCTTTTGCATTGCAAAGAGTAATTGGGGACAAGTACGCGTGCACCCATGTCCCTAATAAAATGAGTATAATGATACATTCGATCGACATAATTGACTCTATCCTCGTTTGAGTATGTGGTCGCAGTCACGTAGCCATTTGGCCGTCCGACGCGGCCCGTGTTCCCAGGAGGAGAAGAGATAAGGGCTTTCCTTTCCCCCTGCGCGTGACTCTGATCACGGAGCGGGAGAGTTAACGAGGGTCGAACTTGAAGACGCGGCTGTCTCGAGGCGACCCACGCTCACGTAAATCGACACAGTCCACAGGGAGTCAAACGAGAAACATTATTCTCTCGACTCTTTCTTTCTTAATTATCTCCAGGCTAACAGATGGACAGACTCAAGAAAACATGCAAGGCGGGTTGTTAGTATGTACTAGGTAACAGATAAGGATTTAAGTATTAGGAATACTACTACTACTAACAGCTACACTACCTAACAAGCCTTGATAAAAGTCTCATTGGCAGCTGTTATGGTCCCTTATCTTTCCTGGGGAAATTGACATTTTAAATCTGACCGTTATGCAGTCTAGTTCCCTAATTTTTTTCTCATGATCTGATCTGCCATAGTATGTCGGATTTAATAAAATATTATTAACGTCGTCAGAGAATAGACCGGTTTGGTACTTACATAGTAGGTTGAGTTTAAATTTCAATCGACGGTGTAAAAGCTTTTCCCATCCCAGTTGCTGCAGAAGGTTCGTAACACTAACGAGATAACGGCCTTTAACCTATCTTGCCGTTCATCGCTGCACGCGTTCTTACTCAGTGTCCAAGCCTATCTCATAAGGATCCAAAATATTGGCGGTATATTCTAAGTGGGGTCTAACGAGGGAGAAGTAGCTGATTTCCCTAACTTTATCGTCGCGCTTGCCAAGTACTCTTTTAACAAATCCCAATTTACGATTAGCCTTGCCGGTAATTTCTCGAATATGTTTACTCCACGATAGATCATTAGTCAGTTTAACTCCGAGGTACTTAACCGATTCTACGGTCTCTAATTTTATGTTCTTTATGCAATAGCTGTTACATGGAGCCTTTTTCCGTTTCCAAAAATTTACAACAACGCATTTTTTTAAGGATTAAATGTAGCTGCCACGCATTGCACCACTCATGAATTGCCTTGAGGTCCTTAGTTGGCGCTTCCTTATCATTAAAAGTACGAACTTCTCTGTACACCACTGCGTCGTCAGCAAATAATCTAAGATTACTGTCAACTTTGTCACCGATGTCGTGTATGTACAAAAGGAACAGAAGCGGGCCTATGACATTTCCCTGTGTGACATCTGATGTGACTATTACTTCATTAAAGACCCGTGTAATACAACCCTTTGCACGCGATTACTTAAGAATTTTCTTATCCAGGAAATAACGTCGTCGTCTATACCGTGGGATTTTAATTTCATGAGTAACTTACACTGGGAAACTTTATCAAATGCCTTTTTAAAGTTCAGAAAATTTGCATCAACTGTAACGTTATGTTCACCCGAGACTAAAATATAACGGGCCAAAAGTGCTTATTGAGTTTCGCAAGATCTCCCCTTTCTGAATCCGTGTTGCGGTTTTTATAACAAATTCTCCATATCGAGTTGTCTTATAACTGAACTTACAATTAAATGTTCAAGGACTTGGCATGATATAGATGTGAGAGATATCGGTCTGTAGTATATCTAAAGTCTCAAGCGCTCCTAGGTGGGATAACGAGAATAACTTGGAAAACCATGAAATACTGGAGTTATCCTGGAGTTGGTGCTGTTAGGTAACTAGAAGAACTAGAGGCGTTTTTTTCGGCACACCTTTTTTTAGTGCTTTATATTGGTGAAAGTTGCCCAGTAGCCTCCCGAGGCTCTTTTTCTGTCTGAGTGGTATCTGGGGATTCAGCATTCTTTTTTAGGTTAGACAGTACGACAGGTAATTGTAGTGGGTTATTATAAAAAACGGTCGCCATGTAAAAATGATTATCGGTGGTGATTTTAACTAATCCTCGGTAGATTGAGTGACATAAAGTTCCAAAAATGGTGACAAAGATACAAATTTGGACTACACCTTTCTATATATATTAACCTCTTCAGCTTTGCATAATTTAGTCTCAGCAATGAACAGGAGCAATGTTATACATCTTTAGGCGACTAACATACCTGATATCTTCCTTCACTTAATAACATTGAACGGAATTAGTGATCACAGGCCAGTAAGCACTTAATTCCCCATAATTACTTTCGAAAAAGGCGACTACGACGATAAGGGCATAGTAATTGCAATAGGTGGATATCGATGGTTAAATCCTTTCGCTTCGGGTAGGTATCCCTTGCCTTACGGTGGAAAGTGAAAGGTATCGTCCGGCCGTGACACTTCCTCGAGCGAGGAAATCCGGAGAAAATAGAGTTGATACACCTTATTTATATTTATGTTAATTATCATTTTGGACACTTGAATTAAATTCAAGATGATTTTCCGCTGCTTTGAAATAATTGTAATTGCGTTATACTTTTAGAGTGGGATATTTATTACTTAACGCAATCAATATAATGCAGCTAACTAGTGCGCGTCACCGGAAAATTGTCTCATTTTCAACGTTTAGATAGATTCAATTTGTAATCACACCATACATACGAAAGTTAATTGAAATAATGTATCAACAACTCATAATTGTCCAAAATGTCTGAAATATATCCAAATTTAGAACCACAAGTTTCCCTTTGGCCCCTGAATTAAGAATTGTGAACCATTGGTGCCAGATTGGGAAAATCAATCAATTTATAATTCGCCATCGTCATGTGAACTTCACGTTCAAATGAACAACGTATATCATTCGCATGTATTGATCTGATAGCTGTAAATATGTAGTTGCGATTACGACGAGGAATAATTGGGCCAGTTTCATTGCAGACAAAAATTAGTATTGCGTCTTATAATTTATGAACGCTCGTTTGCCTTAGTGTTTAATACTTTTATCTTTCAAATATTTATCATGCTAAGTTTGAGACGTTCACTCTTGTTTTTTTACGGGTTTTAGGTGTAAAATAAAGGTTTATTTTCAAAACACCCATTCTTAGTTTAGTGTATGCCTGGATTTACGTAAAAAACTGTTTTGGACATGAGAAATCGTCAAAATTCGGAGTAAAAATAATTTTACAAGTTTATTTCCTCCAATTAAATTTTGAAATTTTATTCGGCATGTCAGTCCCTTCCAATTATGTAACTACGCGTCTGTCGTGACATTATGATTAGTATTATAAGATCAGAACTACCCAAAGAGGACCACAACAAACTATAATAAGCATTTAAATTGTTAAGGATAAAAGTAAAACGAAAGAACAAAATGCATGATAACGAAAAGGCGGGATTACTCAACAAAAACATTTTGGTTCGCGAAAAAAATTCAATTTGGAAAATCTGATTTCTAACGTAGCTTTTAGCAATAATGTAAGTAGCACTTTCTTGTTATCGTTAATTATTTACAGTTACAATATATTTCGCGACTTCTGCTTGGGACGTCAGGTCAAACATTACTTTGGAGTGGAAAAACAACAAAGTGGTGAATTAAGAAAGACTGAAAGAAAGGGAAGGAGATGGAAGAATTGTTTTACATACAAATGACGATGTCCATTAAAATCAAGAATGTTAAAATATTTATCCTACTGTTTGAATCTTTGATTTTATTACCTCGTAGTGCGTGTGTGTATTTTAATAAGCTATTTAAGCGTTACCCGTGACGTAGTATGGTCAAATGTAATGGTCCCAGGCGTAACTTAATGGAAAAGCTTCCGGCATTAAAAGAAAAGCATTGTGAATTCCACATACAAAAAACAATGTCTATGCCGTACGTTAAATACTACGTAGAATTTCGTTGCTGAGCGATGTCATCAGCTTTTGTACAGATGGACTAGCACACAATACGCCACTGCCACGGGCTAAAGGCCAAGAATCCTTGATGTGGCTTGTAAGGTATTTACTAGATGTGCTAGCAGCCCGCCGAGCATGCTTTTAGCATAAACCTTGAGTATCTGTCCATTTGTGAAGTTGTAAAATACATATATAATAATGGTATCTCTTCATTGGGAGCATACCTGTATTGTAGTGCATGCTTGAGGGGCTTCGCCTGGTGACACGCATTAGCGTTTATTGTTTATTCATAATTAGCCGTAGTTACACTAACTAAAGTGTGTAGTGTAATGCATGTTGGCTATTATTACCCCTGCCACACACCCTTGAGGTGGCTTGCAGTGTATTTTGTAGACGTAGAGAAATACATATACAGGAAGAGACATGGGGTGGAGTAGGTGGAAAGAGGAGAGGGTTGCGCTTTGGGTGGAGGGCGGAGGAGGGGGAAGTTGAGCGAGTTAGGAGAGGGGGATGGAGGAGGGGGAGGAGGAAATGCGCTGCGGGGAGGTGGGGAGGCGCAGAGCTACTGTGTTCCGAAGAAGGTCGGTGGAGAGGTATGTTGTGCGATCATGAGCCACGACGATGTCGATAGGAGGAGGTGGTAAGGGTGAGGGTATACGGAGGGTAAACGGTGACCTCAGGCAATGGGAGGTTCAGCAGAGGGGATTGGGGGTGAAAAATAGAGTCATTAATGACGAGACATTTTTCTTGTTTTACAACATCTCCGAATTTCCGCTTGCTCAAGTGTGTACAACTTGCGGGTCTTCTTTTCCACGTGGAGAATTTCAGGTTCAAAACTGCCGTGGTGATTCCAACAAATGCTTGGCGAACAGCAAAGAAGGATTGTAGTTGCTAAAATATGCCTCATGCTTTTCTTTATTTAGAATTTTCTTCCAGTCTGTCCAACGCTTAGCTTTTTGCAAAAATCACACGCAACTTTATACACTCCACTCTAATTTGATTAGTCCTATCTGTCATTAGCGAGGCCGATCAAGTTTTTAAAACTTTTTCTTGTTCAAAAAGACCTGTTTTTACTTTTTATTGTGTATCAACTTTCTGATTTTGAATTATATAGTTGGATGGAATACATGGAAGAAAAAAAAATAATAGAGTGGTGAAGTTGAATACCTCGTGAGGTGTTCTTAGTCATAGACGCTGTTTTGTTTGTTGGTAAGGGAACGACGGTCAATGGCCAAAATAGTGACGTCAGAATTAGAGGGGAGGATGTTAGTTGGAAAGAAGGGGAGGGAACTTCGAAATTGGGCGACGATTGGCCTGCCATCTAGTGGACATCATTTGAAGGTCAGCTGCTCGTGACTTCTTGTAACTCTCTCGCCTAACGACCATCTTGGGATTAACTACTCTCTCGACATTTCTACTCTGTCTGACGGTGTGTCTGTGTCGCTTCATTGTCAAGGTTGTGACACGCTACCCAGTTCTCTACTCTGTGCCCATGAGGCGATCTTCCAGCGACCACTTTCCTGTTTCTCACGCGTAGGTATTCACTCTCGTGTACTCACTGGTATCACTTTGTATTGTCACAGTTCCGAAATAGAAAATTCCGAATCGTAGTGCGCGTTCATCATAAACCAACTGAGTAGAATCTAATCGTTCCTCAACTGGACTCATTCTGGTAATTATGCGGTAGGACATGCTTATTTTACGAAAAAGATTTCCTAAGAGGTTCCTTCTATCTTCTCAAAATATTCTTCCTTCCATGTAAGTTTTTCCCAAACAAAATAGTGCTTCTTTTTCCTGTTATTACGTTCTTAAAATATCGGAAGCAGGTAGCGGTGGTTATGTTGCGTTTATGGTCTTTTTCAGGGATAATAATTTGCCTTGAATATTTCATATACTCTTATCCCATATCCGATTCAGGGAAGCGGTCGACATTTTCAGTAGATCTTGAGTTATATTTCATTCAATTTTAATTTCTGTTGTTCACTATCTGATATTTTCTATTTCCTCTATTTTTTACGCATTTTCTCTATAGTATGTGCGTGGCGTGAAAAAGCGTCTGTAATTATGGTATAAAAACTTTATAATAAATCCGAATACTATCATAAATGGAAATTCTAATGATTTTCGAAGTTAAAGTAGACAAAAATTGAAAAGCGTCTACTTCTTACAATTAAACAGTATAAATTACAGTTAACCCCCTGCCACACACCATTGAGGTGGTTTTTGGGACTGTGGACATAGTATATTATTTTTTTTAATTTAATTGTTGTTCTCTGCAAATGCTAATATTTTACTTTTTGTTTATGGAAAGTATTGTGGCTCATTTAGTCGTACTTAACGGAGTAGATTTTCACAATTCTGTGTCAAGATTTAAATGTTCTTCAATGTATTTCGCAGGTAGCATCTCCTTCTAGCTGGGAATCTGTGGGACGACACTTATTTTCTCCAGCGAAATAAGTGATCAACACATCCGTCATTAAGTTGATGTTAAGTGCGTGCTCATCCACTCATGTGAACCTAATCGATTACCGGGAAATGAGAGAAATTCATAACATAAATCCGATAATTAACCGGAGTGCAGTAGATGCATTTTCTCATTTTTCTTTCGCGTTGCTTTTTTCAAGTATTCGTTTATCTTATAGCTGTCTTAAGATTGCTGATCATTTGATGTTACTAATGCTGATTTCAAAGCACTCTAATAATAAATTTTCAACCTTAATTTCATACTAAAAAATTATTGTCTTTCGTTTATTTTGCACATGTCTGTTTTGTATATGAATGGCTACTTAGAATAAAAAAAAGTATTGCAACGCATGCCGGGCACATATCGTATAAGATATTTCTTAGTAGGGACATACGAAGATACCAAATACTTAGATATTCCGTATATCCTGTGACTATAGTCATTGCGTCGGATTTTACAGTTGATAAGTAATTTTAGCCTGAAATTAATTGAAAACGTCTTACTTACGAAGGCATGTACGTAGCATTTGATAATATTTTTCCTTTTTTAATTTTTTTTAGGTGAGCGCTCTTTCCTTTCGTCATGGCAAGCAACAATATTGTTGGCTCGGAGTCAGAACTTGATGTTGTAGAGCGGTTGACTGTCGGATTAAGCAGTGGTCCCTTTCCGCAATTTGAGGGTTTGCTGGAGACACTGGAGGACGTAGACGTAAAGGCAGTGCATCAGAGTACCTTGCTTCATCTAGGGGTCAAGATGGGAAAGTTAGATTGGGTGGAGGGACTGCTTGGGGAGGGTGCGGACCCTGGGTTAAGGGGAGGGGGTCACAAGACGGCTGTGGAGATGGCGGAGGAGTTGGGGCGAAGGTACCCTGAGGACAGGGACCGCAAGGATATCCTGAGATTGATCCGGCTGGTGCAAAGAAGGGAGAATGCCATTAAACGTCGCCGTGCATTACACGGGGGAGAAGTAGACACTTATCTGACTGACTTCTCTCAGGAGATGGCAGAGTTATCGGACTTAAATGAGTCCATGAATTCCCTCAAGGCGGAGATGTCGTCGTTTGGTCGTCAGATGGCTGTGGAAGTGAATCAGTTGAGGAGGGATTTATTCGAGCGAGACGTTCTCTTGGAGTGCATAGAAAGGGCCGTGACGTCATCGGCGGAGGAATTAAGGGCGCTAAAGGAGAGCCTGGGGGAGTTATCTGACGCGGGGAATGGTGTTCTGGGTTCTAATCTTCCCATAGTGGACATTAGAAGGGTGTGCATGGAGGGCATGATGGGAAGGACAATCATTCGGAATTGTGACGAGAGGAAGGAACTATACGTCCGGGGTCTGTATGATAAATTATTTAATGAGAGTGCGATGACGTCATGCGTGCTAATGTTCCTGAATAGTCAGTCTTCCGTAAGTGTAATGGTTGACTGTGACTCTTATGACACCGGAAGGATGAAGGCGAAGTTCAAGAATCACGATGGAGTTGAGTGGAGTGGGAGTCGTTGGAGATCGTTCGCCGACTTCTCCGAGATGAGAGTGTATCTAGGAGGGGAGGTGGGTGGAGTTTGGACGGAGGAATGTGTCCTTGGTGAGTTTGCAATGGCCTTGGCTCAGATGTCCTTTCTCTTAGCATTCCGTAATGGAGGAAAACCTTACGAACGAGGCGATGGACTCCACGAGCGAGAGATGAGAAGAGCACTCGAGGAGGCGGAAGAGGAGAAGAGGAAGAGGGGAGGGGGATTACATTATAACATCAGATGTGCATTGGATATGAAGACTCAATCAGGGAAAGAAATATATCTCGCATCTGTCGTCCCTAAGATTATCGCTTATTATGGATCGACGGAGGGGACGTCTTTGCTGCGAGATCAAGTTCCGTCCCTCTTGAAGTTCTACGAGGAGCACGTGATGACGACACTCCTCAACAAGGCGAGGGTGAGTCTCGACCCCAACCGGAAATCTATTCCCAGTATTTCACTCAATTATTCCTTTTCTCACTCAAAACAAGTCAATCGATTGATTTTCCAATTTTTTTTAATTTTGTCTTTTGTTTCGAATCGATGACCCATCTTAATATTTTTATTTTTTTAGTAGAGTGGAATTGGCGGTTTTGGCACATCCCTTATAATCATATACTCCCACATACGTAACTCACTCAGTTGCATACAAACATTCTTGCCCACTTAAGTGTGGCCTAGGAAGATGAAATTTGGCACAAACCTTCGTCCATTAAATTTTGTAAAACAGATAATTACAGAATATTGCAAAATTTGCATTTTCACAGCTCCCAATAATATATAAAATGGCGGATTTGGAACTTTTCACGTTTCCGTGTCTTTCTTAACGAATACTTGTTCCCAGATAAATGCTTCAGATAGGTGATCTTCTGCATTTTATATAAATTAATACCGTTGTTATTTTTAAGTTATTTCTCCTGCTCATAATTTTCTCACGGGAAATCCCGGAATTAAGTTTTTGGTCAAAAGACGTCAACTTTAGGGATACGGCGTCGGAACCCTATGACGAATATCAAATGTGCGTATCGAATTTTTAATGCCTGTTGATTGATAAAATCTTATGTTTTAGTAATTTCGTTGTAATAGTTATTTTTATTCTACATTAGTCCCTTACAACATATCAGGCGTTACTTCAATTAAAAAAGTGACATATTATCCGTTTATCATTGCGAAGTTGTGGCCTTCATAGTTGGGTGGAGCATGTTTTTTGGAAAATTAGGATTTATTTTCTTTATATCAGAAAAATGTGGTGGACTATAATGCCCACGGTTGTCGAGACTTTTTCTTTTTTATCAATACCTTCTTATTGGTAGGGAAATGTTCCAAATTGTAGAATAATTCTTCTTTTGACTCAAATTGGCTAAACTGTGTTATTTCCGCATCATTACAACCCTAATGATGGTCTCCCGACAATGGCAGAATATCATATTACTACATACATGAAAACGAACTTAACACCTTTAGGATTAGTATCTCTGCATTGCATTTCACTCCAATTCCAATAGTATCCGCATTCAGCTTCTCATTTCCGTATATTAGGATTCGCCTTCATCATCGTTAAGTTTGTGCTATGTTCTTGGACAATATGGTTGATTACATTTGCGATCGTAGATGAGCATTTCTATTTCTCTCTGTGACTGCGACATGGTCTAAGAAGTAGGTAATGTTTATTTCTTTTCCGTTAATCTTTATTCCGTACTCCGCTTCTTATTCTTCTGCTTCTCGTATCGCCTCCTCCGAGCATATTTTGAGCTGTCTTTATGACAGGTAATATTCCTTTTTATCTCCAATGTGTTATTTCGAGTTTTAAAACTTCTTCCGTCTCTCATTCGCATTGTGTCACCTTGCTACTTGAAAATTTCTTTGATTATTGTTCTGCCCTTTTACTCTAATCAGAATTATTTCAAAGGCCAAAGATATTGTTCCATCTTCCGTTGTTTAATAATTCTTTATAAGTCTATTTATTCTTAGGTAGTGTACATTTTCTATAGTCTTCTGTTCTTTAATATTCAAAAGTGTCTCCATGGTTTTCCAAAAGATTGTCTTTGGCTATCTCTTCCATCCATAAGTTGTTCAAGTAATAATTTCTCACGCAGGCATTATGAAACACTAGGTTATTTGATGCTCAAATTTCTCAGTCTGTCTTTTCGGATTGAAAATAATTTGAAAGTCCTCCGATTGTCTGTCTCTTTCTATTTATCTGTCATTATTTTGTACTGGCTTTTCCAGGAATTTCTTCCGATCGCTTTCAAAATTTCTCCGATTTGATGTATTTGCCAGTTACGTAGCCATTCTTAAGATATATTTGTGCTCTGTCGAATTTGCTTTTCAGTCAATCTGACCCCAGGTCGGCCTCGACGACTTCGCTCCTGTCTCTCATCAGGTTTGATTCCAGTGGCATTGGCCCTTTGTTATACTTCGATGTTTTTCTTCCATCTTTTTATTCTCTTAGCTCAATATCTTTAGATTTCCATTAACATCGCAGATGCTTGTCTCTCATCAAAGTGTCTCTTCATTAGCTTGTATATTGAACAGGTTTTCCTCTTCCTTATATTCTTGCCTTCTTGAATAAGTTGATGTCTAAGCTTCTTTGAAATGGTTGCATCTCTTGTATTTCTGATTATTTGTATTTTATACTTTATTATTCTAGTCCTTGTCGCAATCCACGGCTTCTTTGTTTCGGCACTCTTGCCCACTAGGCCCTCTTCTGCTACTTCTACATTTGTCCACTGTTATTCATCCCATTTTCTTTCGGGGCTTGATTCTCTTACTTTCTCAAGTTATCTGTTGACTATAGTGGAGAATTAAGTGAATAAAATATATCTATGAAAAATGTTTTTATAAATCGGGCATTTAAACACAAGCTTTAACCATGTGATACATTGAAGTTTCTTTCTATTAGACACGTCCTTTTTGTCTTTTTAGGCATGAATATTGCTGCGAATTCTCCAGCTTCGTGTGTGAGGGATTATCTCACCTGCTGTAAAGATCATTGTGGCCTGCTTATTCGTCTGATGTCACTCTTCTTCGCCTGATTGTATTCATCTTCTTTCTTTTGTTCTGAGACTCACTGTAATGAAAAATATGTATATGATTTCATCTTTTTATGGTAATTTGTTATTGTAGCAGTCTATTGCGTACTTTTGGTTATGTTGAGTTAGGTTCTGAATTTTTCAAACCATATGCTCATGTTTTATTTGTTTTTTTTATTCTTTTTATATGTTTTTAAATTTTGGTTATCAATAAAGATCTGCCTGTATATACATGATGTCCTTTAAATATTTAATTGTAATTACAATTCAGTAGGAAACATTTATAGCTTCATTTATTGTCTTATTATTTAGGTACTTTTGTTTAATAAAAAAGTTAACTTTTGTATTTGTAAATTTTCGTTTTATATTTAATGCCATTGTATTCCAAAGTATCTATATTTGTCCATGTATTCATTTTTTTTCAATTACTTCGGCAAGTTGACTGTTAAAAAAAATCCTCCCTACATTTTGTGTTTGAGTACGCAAATGATATTAAATATTGATTACAGGATTTTGTTAATAAAGTTCTTCATTGACGTAAATATATATTCGTAAAGTATTACTGTGTATCACTATTAATTTCGCAACAACTTGAGCCAGGCGTTTCTCATAATGTAGGTTGTGAAATATTGGTTCTCAAGTTATATGCTTGCAAATGTTTTCAATTCTAATTGTCAGGAATATTTATCAGCAAGTGTTTAAGTTCTACAGGGGAACTTGGGTTCCTACGAAAGATTTTGCTGCTCTATGTTTATACTGTCAAACGTCTTGGGAGGAAAGTTGAAGATAAGTCATTTATTTACTTCACTCCTTTGATTGTAAGGCTTATTCCGATATTTCCATTTTCTCAATTTTAATGAAATGAATTTGGTAGTACCTTATACTTGATATGTGGTTTTTATGGTTAAATTAGGAAGTATTACTGATGTGAATTTATAATAATTATTGAAGGAATTTCAGTGAATAAATATTTTTTCCAATTATGTAAAACAGCATTGCATGAACTCAAACGCCTGCGGCGTTGCAGCGTTGCAAAACGCCTGATGAACTCCTCAATAAGATTCGTATATAACTTGCTGAGAGATGAACATATAACGTCATACATCAACAAACTATCCTGGATGGACATCAAAACGAGAAGAAAATTTAAATTGACATGTTTCTTGTTTTCTTTACTTAAAAAAAATTAACCTCAGTACATCATTGACTTCTTCCCTAAGAGAACAATAACGCCTAATGTTGTTACGAGAGCGGAACTCGACTATCTTCATATATCCCATTATCGGTCCACAGCTTTTCAAAGATCATTTACCGTAGCCACATCACAAACATGGAACAATCTTCCTAGATTAATCAAAGACTTCATCCCTGAAAGTTTTCAAAAAACAATTATAGCTATTTCTAATTAAGCCAAACTAATTCATATTTTCAATATTGTACATTCATTATATAATGTTTTACATTGTGTTATATATTATAATTTATTGTATATTTTCATTTGTTGAAAGCTTCATTTCTTGTTCTGTGCACTTGTAAACTCTTTGTTATACTTTTGTTTAGGATTTCAATTTAATTTAAATACCATGCTTACATAAAAATGATTGCTGAGCTATAAAATGTTCCTTAATATTATGTTCAAAACGGATGTAACTATCTGTGAACAATAAATTATATTATTATTATTACCAGTTTGTGCAACTCTGCAACGCTCCTAAAAATAACTTAGTAAACTTTACTTTAAGTTTTGTCTTACAATAAGTAAAACAATAATCTTTATTTTATATATATATATATATATATATATATATGAATAAAACAAAATTACAATTTCAACAAATGTTTCCATGAATATGTAGACCCGAATAAGCTAAGAACAGCAAACGCTAATTTTTTCAGCATATTATATGATTCAGGGTTTATGTTAAGGAAAATGGTAACATACCTGGAAGTTTGCATTCTACTAGTGAACCGTACCATTTTAGGCAATTTCTGTGTGTTTGCTTAGCACTTCTAGAAGCTTGCCAAATATAGGTACTGGATCCATTGTTTGGTTTATATCACTTAATTTTATGCTACTAAAATTAAATTCCAGGTCCTATTCTCTGAACTCATGCTGAGGATAATGGGATTTGTTCATCTCAGATTGAGAATATACTGGCAATTCTTTACTAGCCAGTGGCGTAGCTAGGATTGGGGCGACGGGGGAGGCCCGCACTGCGTGCCAGCCGATGGGGGGTTACACCCGACCGTGAAAAAATCTTTATAGTAGAAAAATTCCAGTAGGTAGAATATAACAACAAAATGTTTCACGCATAAACACTGTCAGTTGTTTATACTTTCGTACCCTTTTGGCTCGGTCCGCCGGGGATTCCCCCAATATTCTGTAGTTTTATTCTCGTTCCTTTAGACAGGAAAAATGTTAAGGGAACGGCCGTACTTTTTAGTATAGCCGCTCGACCAAACAGTAAGTTGGCTGCTCTAAGATGCGGTGGGCTAGCTGAACTGGACGGACGAGCGCGAGTCTACCAGCGGAGGCTAGAAACTCGCCGCTTTTTGGGACCATGGCTATTCTAATTTTGGTGAGCTGCTAGCTTGTGGTTGACGGAGTGCTGCTGCACTATTGGTAGTACGCCCGAATTATTTTCCGTGAGCTATAGCTCTATTGCATATCAATGATTTGCAGTAAATTTATTTAATATTTTCAATTTCAATCGTGCGTTTCCCATTGTTTTGTGTTTTTATTCACTTTAAAGGTTTGCCTGAACGATATTTCTTTTCCCATTTCTATTCAAATCATATGACCTTTTATTCACATGTTAATATTTGCTTACATCTTTTAAATGATACACTTTCGGATTTGCTTCATTATTTCGATTATAGTTTTCAGCCTACAGTTCTGCGAATGCAACTGGTAGGAAAAGGTTGTATGTAAGTCTATTAAACGGATTGTGCCAAAGATATGGACTTTAATTATTAGTAACAGTGTCAGGGACTATATATATTTTTACACATTTATTCTCTCCCAGTCCACAGTATTTCTCAATTAAGCATGCAGTTTGTAATTGATGGTTTGCCATATGTCTATATCTTCATTTATGGAGGCAATAATGGGGGTTTCGCAGCACCGGCACAGGTGAAAGAGGTTCTCTTGCAAAGAGGCTCTCTTAATTTGGATACCCAAAATCCATTGCATAAAAGTAACAGTGAAGAAAATAATTAAAGTAGATAAGATTAGACCACTAGATAGAGGAGTATTGGGCCATCTTGGCTGAAATCCTTAGGCTGAAGTCAAACTTCTCCATTCCCCTTTCTGGTTGCTGCAGAGCAGGGGTTCTGTACCACAGGGGATTACTCCCCCTCATCCAATGGAAATAAATGAGGGAATTGGGACCGCAGTCCAGCAAATTGTGATTTATGGTCAATTACAAAATATATGTAAAGTACGAGTTTGTTGGATTTATTTTGTTTCTCAAGATTAAGTTCATAAAAGCCACGTATTAAAATTATTGATTAACTGTTTCATAAATTATATAAGAGGATTTGGACTGTCATTTAATAATATATGCTAGGAAGGAAGAAACTTTATCTGCCCATTGAGACTGGAGGAATTTCGAAAAAAACAGGTTTGAAGTTAACTAGTGTTAGGTAATGTTTCTCTGCTGTAGGCACATGTCACCTTTGATTAATCAAAGCATTTAAACTGTCCTAGTGCTTCTGTGCCTTAACGTGGCTGGAGCGATTTTTGTTAAAATACAGATTTGAGTGAAACTTTGCATACGTGTCCTTATTTGTAATATCTATCGATAAAAGTGAATAAAACTGTATGCTACCGATTTGGTTTCCTGGCAATTCAATGATATTTTAACAAGTACTCTTATGGCACACGGCATATATTGTGAAAAAAATCGATTACGTATATACAGATTATCTCTTAAATGCGAAATAAGAAGTTTCATATTATTATAATTAATACTAAGAAATATCAAGGTATCATTCCGAGTAAAAATTGCGTATTTAGATATGATTTTCTCGTAAATTTCGAATTTCGCGCCGAAAATCCAAGTCAAAACAATACTTTAATTGAGGCAAATTTTTTAAATGTAACACTTGCATCATATTCACTACTGCATTTATGGTTATTTCCAACGTATAAACTTGTACTTGAGTGACATGTGGTCCAAGAATATTTTTTTTTGACTTACTTGAAAAATTATTAGAATGTACCTTCAACGATTCACGATTACCGCTCCAGCCACCTTAATGCGAATCACGGTTTATGATAATAATATTCCACTACTGTCAAGATCAAAACCCGTGTCGTCAAAAAGTGAAGACAGTGAACTAGCAAATGTTGCTTACCAATTTGAAAGATTATGCTTAGACGGTTGCTACAGCACAGGAAGAGTCAATGACATTGAATATAGGGTTAACATGTGTGAATAATTCAAGGAAAATAGTAACGTACCTGGAAGTTGGCATTCAACAAGTGAGCAGCACCATTTTGGGAACTTTCTGTGAGTTTGGCTTAGTACTTTTATTAGCTTGCGGAAATGAGGCACTGGATCTCATGTATTGTTTTTACCAATTAATTTTGTATTATTAAAATTAAATTCCATGTCCTATTTTCTGATATGCTGAGGATTATAAAATATATGTTAGTTTTTCCATATATTGAATATTATTTTCTCTTTATGGTGTACATGCATTAATGTGTTTTTCTTATTGTTGCACTTTCTTTAAAAATACCCGCTAGTGATAGAATGGATATTTAAAATTCAACTTTTGGCCCGGAAAACCTGGGCAAAAGTGCTGGAACTTCAGAATATCTTGTCTGTAGAAACCCTGACCAGTTACAAACCGATTTAAAGATTCTGAGTCATAATGGCCTTTTAAGGTGGTTTCATCTTATTAAGGTGTGTTAGTTCGCTGATGGCGATCCCTTACAACTCTCCCTACCACACTCGTCTTGCATACTTGTTTCGTCTCTATCTTTTCGTTCATCCTCTCTATACGTCCTACCCGTCTCAACATAACCTAAGACATCCACACTATATCTTCTTTCACTCCGCAACGCTCCTAAAAAGAACTTGACAAACTTTACTTAAAGTTCTGTCTTACAAATAGTTGAACTATAATCTTTGTTTTATATAAACGAATAAAGCAATAATTCAATTTCAACTATCGTCCTCGTGAATACGACCCGAATAAGCAAAGAACAGCAAATGCTAGTTTTTTCAGCTGCTATCAAGATTCAGGGATACTGTTCCAGGTATTATAAATCAAAATATCTTCCTTCTCCTGGTCTTTCATAGCAGACCACTTGTGCTGTGATCTAATATCAGTTCACATTTTTTCTCCAATATTTCTGTATCGGCACAAAGACGTTCAAATATCTAACTCCCAAATTCGTTTTTTTAAATCCAGCAATCGCATTTCAAAGTGGCTAATGTCAATATTAAAGGGAAAATGTTTATTCTGTTACAGTAACATTTAGACATATTTTAACAAAAGCTAAACACACTTAGCTGTTTATGAATTCCTGAAACATGTGGAGAAAGGTTTTCTTTATATTTAAAGTATTGTTTTAAAATACAAAATGTCAGTATCGTAAATAATTTTTGGCGATGATTCAACAGGCTTGGAAAGCAATTAAAAGTTACTCTTTCAAAATCTTGAGGAAAAAGAGATATTTATTTATGAAAAAACTTCTTCGAACATCGAAAAAGTTGTATTTCCTTTCCCGTTTAGTTTATAATGAAGCTGATTTAGATGAAACGTGACGTCTGCCATGAAATGAACTTTTTGGATTCACAGATCGTGCGTTAGTTCTGGATAGTGAAAACCCTACTCAAGGCGGAATGGTTTAATTTATGTTAATAAGGAGCGAAACTTTTCGAAATATTTCCTCTTGATATAGAAAGTACCTTGCTATGCAACAAAAGATCTGCCTAGTGACTCTCTACTCCAACTAAAAATTCGGTTAGTGTCGATTGAGCGGGGCCACATCTCAGGTACTCGGACTCTGGGTCGCAGGTAGCCGGTGTGTGGGTCGACCCTTGCTCGCGAAGGGATAATCCTCGCTCGTGGTGAGACCTCGCTCGGCCTAGGGTCACCTCACTGCCCCGGCCTTCGCAGCGGGAGGGGAGCCACACAAAACTGACCGTGTGCAGTACATTTAAATGTTTATAAACTTTAACAGTTTCCTTAAATTTATCTTTTTCATCGTGTCAATCGTCCGAAGACGTTTGCGAGCGTCTTTTGATCGACTTTCTACGGTGAAAATTAAGGTTTTCCATGCTGCCTTAGGAAATATGACGATGAGACGTGGCAACGCTGCTTGCATGTGGCAGAATTTTGCGGAATTTCCAACAGTTTTTGAGAGTTATTGCTAGCGGATATGGCAGGGAAACGCAAGGAAATGATGCAGAAGAGTCTTATGCATGTAATAAAATACGGTGTACAATATTTTACATTTTATACTGAGCATTAGAGAAGCAAATTAGCTTGAGTATCTTTTTCCACGTGTAAGAAAAGGTCTTCTATGCGGGAAGGGTGGTTTTCAGGTTCATTTATGAAAGTATTACATCTAATACTTCATTTTTGGACTAATTTGAGTGGTAATAATACTATCACACGCCTAGGATACTTCCTTCTAGAACTGCTCTGTTATTCTGCAACTTTTCTACTAATGTCTTTCTTCTAAAATCCCTGAATGCATTCCGAAAAGCTTCCTTCGATTTGGCTGTAGACAATTTGTATCTTTTTATTACTGAATTGTGATCATCAGGGCACATCTATATGGAGTTTTTACATCTCGGCGTGGCATACTCTCTGTCGTCTTAACGATTTTCAGACTTCTGCATTGTACCATCTTCGTACTCACAATCTCGTATTTCACTCACTCTCTCTCTCTCTCTGTCCATTGCAGGGTCCAAGTCTCCGCACCACGCTGTGTGATTGTTATAGTTATAACTAAGCTGAGGACATTTAGGCACTAAAAATGAAGAAATAGGCAGCCTAAATAGGCACTAAAAATTTCAAAATAGGCACATAAAGTAGCCGCTTAAAATATTTTTTGAATTTCGGACGATTCTGTCAGTCCTGGAATCACAAAAGACTAAGCCTGTAATCAGGTTTTCCAGCGACCAGACAAACAGAACTTGACATACATCTATGCCGTTACGATAGTCTTGTTAGTGTTACTGACCTCTTAGAACAACTCAGATGGGAATCACTGTCAGACCGTAGATTGAAAACAAGACTAAATCTATTATGTAAATTCAAGAGTAGTTTATTTTCCGACGAAGTTGATCATATTTTACGACCGCCAACGTACTATGGTAGATTAGATCATAAAAATAAAATAAGAGAGATAGACTGTAGAACAGATAGATTTAAAATGTCGTTTTTTCCGCGAGCGATAAGAGACCATAACGGCTATGTAAGGACTTAGAAATAGATTAGTTGACTGGTAGTGTAGCTTACTAACTTATGTATTTCTTAAAGCATATTTACGGAGTTTTGTGGTGTTTCTAACAGCATGTTTTGCATGTTTTAGCTTCATAGGCAGAATGCCCTCTTAAGTAGCATGTAGAATATTATGTGTCATCGTACATGTGTGGCGTGCATGTGGGGATTCTCTTGAATGCTGCATGATGGTTTTTAGTTAATGAGGGAATTAGTTAGTATCCTTAATATTCATGACCGTGCGGTGTGCATGTGGCGGTCCGCTTGCATGCTGCATTTTGGTGACTTGTCACCCCCTGCCAAACACCCTAGCGGTGGCTCGCAGGGTAATATGTAGATGCAGATATGCCTTGGGTGGTGAAAAACCCACCCAGGTGGGACTCGAACCCGTAATCCCAAGATTAGCAGGCGAAGACTTTACCCTGCCGCCACCGTGGTAGGCTAGAAACTTAATGCGACTTATTGCTTCAAAGAAGCATCTGAAATTTAAAGCTTGGGCTGAAATAGACGATTACTTTTTGATGAAACTGATGGAGAGGATAGAGGATAAAACTACAAATAAAATTAGCCTATAAACTGAAGAAACATAAAATACAAAAGGTTTACTTATTTCAAGTTACATTACACCATCTGATAAACGTAGGATCTGCGTCAACATCGAGATTCAACTCTGCAGCTTTGGATTCGAGAATGAAGTTTCTTTCATCTTCATCCATATATTCTGTTGCCTATAGAAAACCTACTCATGCGCCATGATGGCTTACATTTCTTATAGACAGAATTATTACGTAGCATAAAAGATGAGCGAAATCGGTTACAATAGCGTACCTTTAAGTGGGTGAAAAAGACGTTAGAACTGATGTATCGGAGGCGCACATTATTCCTGTCACATAACTCACGTATTTCAATAATTTTATCTGCAGAGTACAATGCAGTATTTTTCCATGGCATGGCATTTTTTAGGCAGCAACAAATTGCCTTAATTTCGCCATAAATGATCCTAAATAAACATATAACTTCATAAAATTTGTTTCCTGGGTAAAATAAAAAATAGGCCTTTTAGGCAATGTCCTCAGCTTAGTGATAACTTATTTATTTATTCGCTGCATAGGGATCATTGGGACGTGATGAAACTGGAATTCAGAAGTTTATTTAGTAAATTTTAAGATGAAAGCGTAAACCAAGTTACTGAGAGTTCGTGGCTATCTTCTCGAGGTTGAAGTATGGACGAATCTGTCTGACTGGCTACCCACTGGTGTTAATTATTTGATTCCTTATTCCCTCTCTTGGCTAGTTTGGTGTCGACATTTTTCCACTTCCTTCTCTCCTCTATTTTCTTAATAATTTCTTCTGTATCCCATTGCTTCTTAATGTTTCTAGTTTCGATTGATTCTATTTTTTCAGTCCCTCTTTAGTTTTCCCGTTTTTTTACCCCCTATTTCTTTTGTCTACATCTGCAAAGTACCGAGCAAGCCACCACTAGTGTGTGTGGCACGGGGTGATTCCACGTTCCAGAACGTTGTTTCCTCTGGTCGGTGTTGTGACTAATTGATGTTATATTTCGTAAAATATTATTAATTAACATCGTCAGAGAATAAATCGGCCTGGAAGCTGCCACGCATCGCACCACTCTTGTATTGCCTCGAGGTCCTTAGTAAGCGCTTCCTTGTCATTAAAGCTACGAATTTCTCTATACACCACTGCGTCGTCAGCAAATAATCTAAGCTTACTGTCAACTTTGTCACCGATGTCGTTTATGTACAAAAGGAACAGAAGCGGGCCTATGACACTTCCCTGTGGGACACCCGATGTGACTTTTACTTCATTAGAGATAGCGCCATCTAATACAACCTTTTGCACGCGATTACTTAAGAATTCTCTAATCCAGGAAATTACGTCGTCGTCTAAACCGTAGGATTTTAATTTCATGAGTAGCTTACTGTGGGAAACGTAATCGAATTCCCTTTTCAAGTCCAGATAAATTGCATCAACTGGAACGTTATGTTCACCCAAGACTAAAACATCGTGGGTAAAAAGTATTAGTAAATTTATTATAAGTAAAAACTCCGAGGTATTTAACCGATTCTACCGTCTATAATTTGCTATGACCTACAAGAATCTGTTTCAACGTCCTTGAGCGGGTCACCGACGCTTAAACTTAACCCGAGTGATGGGCAACTGAGGTGCGGAAGGGACGCCCAGAGACAGCGGAGTGTTGGAAGAAGATCAGTGGGGGAGAAAGAATAGGTCGAGGAAAAATCTTTCTATTGTCACCCTCCGTTAGATAAGGAGTGTAGTGCTCGTTATCTAAAAGGAAGTTCGCCGTCTTAAGTCGTTTTTGGGTGCGCAAGTTACCCCTAAACAAGCGTGCATGCATGTAAGTGGCAAAACTGTCAAAGTAATCACGCGATTCCCATATCCTTTCCCTGAGTGCTAAAAAAAACCTGTCCACCATTCTAATTCTTTTGGTGTAGGCATATAAACGAGGATGCCCCTGAGGTAACTTCATATGTGGTCAGTGAAGCGATCATGGAGTACTGCCTGAGTCTCGCTGCTTTCAAGGCGCACATTGCTACGGTTGGCGTGGTACATTTTTTCTGTTCCACAGAAATTATTCCCGAAAATAAGGTTTGTGTGTGTGGCAGGACCTGTAGTATTAATAAGAAGGGTAGAGGTGGAACTCCAGTGTACCGCTGCTCAGCCAGGAATTGCCGAAGAGTTACTCCTTTACTAGCTTATGCCATTTTCTCCGGTTTTCGCACAAACGTGGAGATAGTACTAGCTGTGTTAATTGGCTGGTTATACCGATATCCTGCAAATATCATCACCAAAGAAGTTGGATTGCATCGCCATACCGTGGCAAAATCATTCAAGTATTTCGAGATTTGAGAGATTTTCGAGAGATCATTCGTCAGTTTCACTGGAACTGACGAACTGGAAGTGACATATGATTGATCTATCGCAACAGTTATGATCCATGACTGTGCGCGGAAAAAATTACATTATAAACCTATCTTAGGCGTGGCACAACGTGGCGTGGCTGCACAAATTACAACGTGGCTGTTTCCTCATGAGGTTTTATTGATACCGACCATGGTTTCGTTACAGAGAGGCATTATCAAGGTAAAGTATTTTCAAAAAATTTCTTCAGACGCTCCTACTCAAAAAATAAGGCAGCGTACGAAGATGGTACAATGCAGAAGTCTGAAAATCGTTAAGACGACAGAGAGTATGCCACGCCGAGATGTAAAAACTCCATATAGATGTGCCCTGATGATCACAATTCAGTAATAAAAAGATACAAATTGTCTACAGCCAAATCGAAAGAAGCTTTTCGGAATGCATTCAGGGATTTTAGAAGAAAAACATTAGTAGAAAAGTTGCAGAATAACAGAACAGTTCTAGAAGGAAGTATCCTAGGCGTGTGATAGTGTTATTACCACTCAAATTAGTCCAAAAATGAAGTATTAGATGTAATACTTTCATAAATGAACCTGAAAACCACCCTTCCCGCATAGAAGACCTTTTCTTACATGTGGAAAAAGATACTCAAGCTCATTTTCTTCTCTAATGCTCAGTATAAAATGTAAAATATTGTACACCGTATTTTATTACATGCATAAGACTCTTCTGCATCATTTCCTTGCGTTTCCCTGCCATATCCGCTAGCAATAACTCTCAAAAACTGTTGGAAATCCCGCAAAATCCTGCCACATGCAAGCAGCGTTGCCACGTCTCATCGTCATATTTCCTAAGGCAGCTTGGAAAACCTTAATTTTCACCGTAGAAAGTCGATCAAAAGACGCTCGCAAACGTCTTCGGACGATTGACACGATGAAAAAGATAAATTTAAGGAAACTGTTAAAGTTTATAAACATTTAAATGTACTGCACACGGTCAGTTTTGTGTGGCTCCCCTCCCGCTGCGGGGGCCGGGGCAGTGAGGTGACCCTAGGCCGAGCGTGGTCTAACCACGAGCGAGGATTATCCCTTCGCGAGCAAGGGTCGACCCACACACCGGCTACCTGCGACCCAGAGTCCGAGTACCTGAGATGTGGCCCCGCTCAATCGACACTAACCAAAAATTCTTTAAATTGGCGATAATTAAGAGCTTTAGCTATATTAGAGTTGATAATGTTTATTACAAATTTCATAACTGCCAATTTCTTCTGGAAATGTCTGCGCACAATTCGCTTCTTGATGAATAATACAATGCGTCGCAAGTATCTCGTGATTATTTTTTTCTTTCAAAATAGCATCAAACCCGTTTCTTACGCCGGTCATACTTTTTGACCTGTCTGTTGTAATTGAGAACATTTTTCGAGTGGAATATGTTTTTCAATGCACTCAGTTACAGCATTTGTTATATCTTCTCCTCGCGTTTGGACTAAGGAGTGCCAATAATCCTAAAGGTTCTACTTTAAGATCTGTACATAAAATAAATTGTACAAAAATTAAAACTGGCGCTGTATCATGTATGTCACAGCGCTTCGTACAGAGGCAGCTGGAATTGCCAACCGCAGGGGCGAGGATTTCATCTTTAATTCTAGTATTTCCTGCAGCGACACGCGCTCGGAAAGAATACATTTTAGAAGACGATGAATAAACACGACTTGACGATACGCGTAGACATTTTATCTTTCTGGAAATGTTTTCTCAATGCTTTAGAGCAATCGCCTGAAGATGAACAACAATTAAGTAGGTATGTAAATATAGAAGTAAGTAAACTAATCATCACGAAGTTTTAATCGCACTGTAACGTGTTCACCCGCACGTGGTATTTTGTGGAAGAGCCACACTCAAGGGACCAAAGAGCCGAATGTGGCTCGCGAGCCGCGATTTGCCGACCACTGGATTAACTCATCTGTAAACGCGTCACTTCTTGTCATTAATTTGTTAGAATTATAATATTGTGATATAATACTTAATTTTTATGCGTATCAGGACCTTTGAACTTGTTCGTCAATTACGTAACACACAATTACTTGCGTCGCATCTGCCGAGATCAGAGATTTGAAAAATATATAAAAATTTTAATGCGTTATTGTTTCACCTTCTCCAAAAGTATGAATACAAATATTCACGTTGTGTCCATCAGAGTCGATGGTGAGGAAAATTGAAAAGTATTTTATCTTATTTCAATGCTTGTCCTATAATATGGATAACTTAATTACGTTTTCAAATTATACTTCTGCCGGGTTTGTACTTGCACCAGGCGAAATTGAAGTACTCTGTTAACGTTAACTTAAATTCGTTGTCATTGGAAGCTTTTATATTGTCTTTTGACTATTTTTTAAATGAAAGGTTTCAGTTCCTGCCAAATTCCGTTTTTCGCGAATGCTGACATTTGAATTGGTTCATTCTGTCTTGTTGTGCAACACAATTTCTTTCCCTGTTTTTCATTCCTTTTTTAAATAGCTAATGGTATCCAAGTCTAATGATAATTGAGGCAATCATTAGTATATCTACATCTACAAAATACCCTGCAAGCCACCTCAGGGGTGTGTGGCAGGGGGTGAGTAATCACCAACATAAATTACACTATATCCTAAAGTTAGTGAAACTACGACTAATTATGCATCAGCACAAATCGCTAATGCTTGTCACGAGGCGAAGCCTCACAAGCATGCAACACTACACTACAGATGTCATCAAAATGGAGAGTGACCTCAATATACATGCATTCTACAACTACACAGATGGACAGGGACTCAAGACCCATGTAGAAAACATGCTAGGCGTGCTGTTAGTATGTACTAGGTAACAGTAAAGGATTCAAGTATTAGGAGTACTACCATTACTAAGAGCTACACTACCTAACGACAAACCTAGATAAAAGTCTCATGGCAGCTATTATGGTCCCTTATCGTTCGTGGGAAAAATGACATGTTAAATCTATCCGTTCTGCAGTCTAGTTCCCTAATTTTACTCTCATGATCTGATCTACCGTAGTATGTCGGATTTCGTAAAATATTGTCAACGTCGTCAGAGAATAGACCGGTTTGGAACTTACATAATAGTTTTTGGTCTAAATTTTAATCGACGGTCTGAAAGTTTTCCCATCCTAGTTGCTGCAAAAGGTCAGTAACACTAACAAGATTATCATAACGGCCTTTAACATATCTTGCCGATCTTCGCTGCACGCGTTCTAACTCAGTTTCCAAGCCTATCTCATAAGGATCCCAAATACTGACGGCATATTGTAAGTGGGGTCTAACGAGGGAGAAGTAGCTGATTTCCCTAACTTTATCGTCGCACTTGCCAAGTACTCTTTTAACAAATCCCAATTTACGATTAGCTTGACCGGTAATTTCTCGAATTTGTTTACTCCACGATAGATCATTAGTCAGTTTAACTCCGATGTACTTAACCGATTCTACGGTGTCTAGTTTTATGTTTTTAATGCAATAGCTGTTACAAGGAGCGTTTTTCCGTTTCCAAAAATTCACAACAACGCATTTTTTCAGGTTCAATTCTAGCTACCACGCATCGCACCACTCTTGTATTGCCTCGAGGTCCTTAGTTAGCGCTTCCTTGTCATTAAAGCTACGAATTTCTCTATACATCACTGCGTCGTCAGCAAATAATCTAAGCTTACTGTCAACTTTGTCACCGATGTCGTTTATGTACAAAAGGAACAGAAGCGGGCCTATGACACTTCCCTGTGAGACACCCGAGCCTGCTTATGAGACCCTGCTAAGGATGCCTGGGTTACACACACTCAACCCAATGAGGGATTCTTTGCCGGGATAATGAGACCCAACTAAGAATGCCTGGGTTATGAACACAAACACACTCACAAGCACTCAAGAACTCACTCACTCACACACTCGAGGTCCTTAGTTAGCGCTTCCTTGTCATTAAAGCTACGAATTTCTCTATACATCACTGCGTCGACGGCAAATAATCTAAGCTTACTGTCAACTTTGTCACCGATGTCGTTTATGTACAAAAGGAACAGAAGCGGGCCTATGACACTTCCCTGTGGGACACCCGATGTGACTTTTACTTCATTAGAGATAGCGCCATCTAATACAACCCTTTGCACGCGATTACTTAAGAATTCTCTAATCCAGGAAACTACGTCGTCGTCTAAACCGTAGGATTTTAATTTCATGAGTAGCTTAATGTGGGAAACTTTATCAAATGCCTTTTTAAAGTCAAGAAAAATTGCATCAACAGGAGCGTTATGTTCACCCGAGACTAAAATATCGTGAGCAAAAAGTGCTAATTGAGTTTCGCAAGATCTTCCCTTTCTGAATCCGTGTTGTGTTTTTGTTAACAAGTTTTCTATATCGAGGTGTCTCATAACTGAACTAACAATTATATGTTCAAGGACTTTGCAAGAGATATATGCCGGAGGTAGGAGTGATTCAAGCCTAATTTGTTGAGCGTATGTTGAACAAGAGACGATTTTGTCATTACTTGCATCTGCTCGTCGGAAAAACAAAGGATCCAGCTTTGACATTTACACCATTCTACTACGCAATTATTAAGAGAGAGCTATATGAATGTGTAATCACGTATTACTACACAATCTCGTAATATATTACAACGATCTAATAGTTTTCTCTGTGTTTGACGTTCAGTCTCTTCACAGATCAATACGCCCTCGAATGTCAAGCAAACAATATCTCACGAGTTCTATTTACGGAGCAATTGTTTTATTTACGCAACGCCGGGCTCTAAATCCCTTTTAATGTAGATCTGAGATCCGAGAAAAGGTTGATCTATATGCATTATCAATGCTTTACGTTTACAGAATGTATCTGGAAGAGTCTCCAGTTTGAGTGACTCTCTTATGAGTAAAATAAGGTTATCGCGTGACACAAGAGTGGGCGAGTGGAAACTCATCCAGATCTATCTTTAACTTCACGTATATTTGGCAACACTGGAACGTGTTGGTAGGGGTCCGCATGCCGTGAATGGCCTTGGGGCTGTCGGGTTGGAGCCAACGTGGTCGAGAACCTTTCACGCCCGTGACAATGACGTCAGAGGGGAAGGGGTGGGTTTGGGTTATAAGGAGTGGAAGGAGTTGAGAAAGTCAGCCAGCCATTACATAAACGGGGGAGAAAGGCTTGTATTGAGCTACCATCTATGCAATGCCGATAGCAAACTAATACACCCTCGCGCTCGGCCCACCTGGCCGTTTTCCCCTGTACGAGGTTATTTGACATAAAAACAAATGAAGACCGTCGTCGTCAGCGGTTTTGTACAGTTGTGCGTATGAATTCGAAACAGTGGGAAAGTCGTTGAATCGTGAATTCAGTCTTTCATAGTGTAACAAATATAGAAGTAAAAATGTTTGAAGAAGTTGGTTGTACAAAGCATTGCTATGCTTTGTGTATGCTGCATTTGTGTCTCAATTCTCTTCACTATAAACTATTTGTGCCGGTGAGTGTGCTGCCTGAGCAATACACCCCTCAACGAAGTGTCATCCGAGGGTTTCCCATTGAGGATGACCCACACAACATCGTTCGTCGGTGGCAGTCTCCGTTCGATTTCTGTTTCCCCCTTATCGCTAACCGTCTTTCAAGGAAGGAAAGAGAAAGCTCCAGTGGTATGTTGTTGTCGCAGTGGTTTCTTGGGTTTTCAAAACGCCCCGCGAATGCTACTACTCTATGGTCACTAATGCCCTCAACAGTGTTTACCTTATTGCGGTATATTTTTTGCCAATAAATCAAGAATGTTGTCCTCTCTGTTGGGCGTCGTAGCTATCCGATGCTGGGCATTTGATGAGAACGTGTACAGCAGGGATTCGCATATATCTTTGGCTCTTCCGCCTAATATGTACCTTTAGGTCCTCCAATCTATACAGGGCGTATTACTCCACCTATTATTAAATAAAAATGATTCTATATTCTTACAACCGAATCCAATTACAATATATTTATTCAATCGACGAAAACAAACAACCTGGGAGGTTTACATTTCCTCCCCAGGCGGAATTCGAACCCGCGACCTTCGGTTTTTCAGGCGAGGACTTTACCACGCCGCCACCGAGGCCAAAAGTATTCCTCTCGAATGCTGGTATGAATTGCAATCCTTGACAGTGAATAACAGTAAGTTTGCAGTTTTTGGGTTCCAATCCAAATGAGTGCAAACGGAGCCTTAGATTGAGAGGCCCCTGGGCCCGACATAGTGATCATCCCATTTGAGGTGAGCATGAATATAATTCAGCTTAAATAGTATCCCTTGGTTACTTTTTTTACCATGAAATGCTTCTTGTCATAACCTAAGGAACCTACAAAAAAAGTGGATGCAATGTATGAATGCATGGGTGTTTTTAAGAAAGGCTGGTGCAAGACTAAATAATTTCTGTCGAAAAGTTGGCAGTGGTAGACAATACTTTTTATATCCATTCATGTTTTGCTGATTAATATATGAAATCAAACCTTATTTTGTGATTTTGTGACTGGGCTAAGCCCATATGGGTCTTTTGAAATAGGTATTATTACATAGTTTGATTATGTGAACCCGAAATAATGGACTGAAATTGGACCCCCCCTTCCCCCCTGCCCCAAAATTACGGATGTCCGACTTTTTGAGGTGCTCACCTCTGGTTTATCGAACATTTCTTTCAAACAGTAAGTGGAATTATCGATTTTAACACTTTATTAGGTAGGTTACAAAAGTTTCTATCCTGTGATACTTTTACTTTGTTTTTATCTCCCTTAGTATTCTTACGACAAGTTTCGGAATTAAGAATTTTATCAAAAATTTCAGTTTTCGAGCTGTGGCGTCAGTTCTTTGAGTTTAATCTTCAATTTTACAATAGATTTTTGATTGCATAGGATTTCAAGTTTTTTCTATTCATTTTATGTGTCTAGGTTATATTTCTTTTAAGTCAGGGTTTACTAAAATTCTCTTACGTTATCTTCAATTCGTTTCTCATAGTGGAGGTATGACTTTCAAAGTTGGCATGCGTACGCGCTTCGATATGTTCTCGACGTTGAATTAGAGTTGCGCCGTACGTTACCTCTTTAAACCACGATTAATGGCGTATGTAAAATACGTTGGTGGTGAAGGCCTCCGTTTTTCCGTATACAGCTTCTAAATACACTATGTAAAAATATCACAGAGTATAAAAAGTAATTTATATAAAATTCTAACATTATAATTACTAATATAATATACCCTTGGACTACAACCTTGTCGTGGTGGAAGTGCTTGCGTGCTTCGATGGCCCTTGGAGCTGAACTGGCGGGAGCAATGCTCCTGGTTGGGCCACCCATGCCAGATTGTTCGAAGGTTAGGAGACGGACGAAAGGTAGTCTTCGCAGCATCTGTACTTCAGTGAGGCGGCTGCAAAATCCATCTGACCCCAGTGGGGCGGCATCTGAATCAATGGTGTCACGTAAAAAATACTATTGAGTAAGGCGACGGAGAAGTGTCTCAATTGAAAAAAAACTTCAAATTATGGACAGTTCTCAAATGATAATGATTCCTGGAAACTACGGTACTCGGCCCAGAGAGCCGGGTTCCGTGCCCGGCAGTGGTGAGAGTAAGTCCCTTGCGTTAGTCATCACACGAAATCTTTGCTCAGAAAATACAGCAGCAGAGGAAAAGAAGATATAGGAGAAGAACGAAACATGGCAAAACTGAAAAAGATAAGATTAGGAAGGGGGTACGATAATGGAAACCAAGGTCTTAACTAGGGCAATGAAGGAGAAGTATCAAAAGAAGGTTGATGATGTAATTAGATAAGATCGAATACCGAGAATTTAATAACAGGCTTAGAAGACAAACAGAGAAAGCAAGAGAGGCGTGGTGGAGAGAACAGCTCGACTCGTTAGAGAAATACCAAAAAGTGGTAAGTGCAGATGCATTACATAGGAATGTAAAGGAACTGAAAGGCGGTAATAAGGGAATGGGAATTATAACGATAACAGACTATACGGAAAAGATGATAGTAGAACCGAAAGAGATCTAGGAGAGGTGGAAGGAGTATGTTGATGAGCTGTATGGTTAAGAAATAAGGCCCAATACGTTATAAAGAGAGGTGATATCGATAGAGATGGCATCGGACCAAATATCATAGATAGCGAAATGTATAGAGTTGTACGAGTCATGAAAAGGAATAAGGCGGTAGGAATAGATGACATACCTGCAGAGTTTTTAAAGAGCATGGGGAAGAACGGAAGAGGAAACCATTTTGCGCTTATTCGTAGGGTTTATGAGGATGGATTGAGTCAGGAAAACTTTAAGAAGACTGTACTAATTCCTATACCAAAGAAAAAGAGAAAAGACGTGCGAAGACTAAAGGAAAATCAGCTTAATATCCCACGCAGCCATAGTAGTTGTGAGAGTTATAAACATACGGCTAGAAAGGATCGCTAATGAATACCTAGGTGAAGACCAGTTCGAGTTAAGGAGAGGGCTGGGAACGCGAGACGCTACAGCGGTGATGAGGACGGTAGTAGAAAGAAATCAAGAATATGGACAGGATGTTTTTGAATGCTTCGTAGATTTCAAGATGGCGTTTTATAGGTTGGACTTGACAAAATTAATGGGAGTGTTGAAGAAATTAGGGGTCGATTGGAGGGACAGGCGTCTGATTCGGAATTTGTATAAGAACCAGACGGCGCAGGTTTGGGTAGCCGATGGAGAATGGGGATTGGCTACGATAGGAGGGAGAGTATGGCAGGGGTGCCTACTATCGCCTTTGATTTTCAACATGCATTCAGAAGAAACGGTAAGGGAGGCATGGGGTATTAAGTAGGCAGGAGTAAATGTAGAAGTGGAGCTGAAAACATCATTGAGATGTGCAGATGATCAAGCATTGGTTAGTCAGTCTGGCAGGGGATTACAGTCAACAGTGAATGCAGTTCGAAAGGTATGGGATGAAGATCAACCACAAGGATCGAAATGGATGAGATTTTACAAAAGTAAGAACGTGAGGCTGAATATGAGGTTGGGAGGGCAGAAGATATAGCAGGTCGAGCAGTTAACGTATCTTGGTAGTGTTTTAGAGGAGAATATGTTTTGTGGTAAGGACATCAGTTGCAGAATTGCGCTCGCTAATGAAACATTTTGGAAGAGAAGGGAATTGACAAGGGGGGGTCTGAGAAGAGTCGTTTTACGTAGATTTGAGGCGTTTAAGATGTGGGTTTGGTGAAGGATGGAGAAGGTTAGCTGGGTGGCGAGGAAGATGAAGGTGGAGGCATTGGATATGGTTGGAGAGGAGAGTAAGCTTGTGATAGAGGTAAGGAGAAGGCAGAAGTGATGGATGGATGAGGTTTCGAGAGGAGAGGGCATGTTGAAGAGAGTGATAGAAGGGAGAACACTTGGTAAGCGTTAAAATGGATGGAAGAGGATAGGAATTCCGGACGAAATAAGACGATGTCGAAGTTATGAAGAATTGAAGCATCTAATGGCGGGACTTCCTTAGGAGGGGAAACAAGGCAGTGTCTATGAAATTGGGATGCAGAATGGGGACTGTCCAAGGACCTATCGATCAACTGGTAGAAAACTTGATTGAATGAATAAAATGGATATAATATCAGAATAATTAAAATAATAATAATATTATATTTAAAAAATATATAACTGTAATATTTTACTTGTATTGATATTCAAATTGCAGGGCTCAATCTATGTAAAAATTACAGTGACCCAATTGGAGTTCAGCGATAGCCAGCATAATGACAGTCATTGAATTAAATGTTACTTTCCTGTTAAAATTAACATTTTGAACTACCCTAGTCAGCGTATACCAATGACGCATATAGTGTGTGCAGGAATCGGTCGTGAAAGAGATAATAAGTTTGCTCACCGGTATTTGAAGCGAATACTTTTTATAGCATCGTCTAATTCTACTTCCTTGTCGCTACATACATGTTGCACTGCTCAAAGTATGTAAAAAATAACGTTCAACAAATTGTGTTCAGCGTAGGTCATCATATGACATCCTTCCAACTTCCAACATAGAATTAAATCGATGGCATCAAACGGTGAAATTTATTTATTTAATCATTTATTTTAATTATTAGATCATCTAAGACATAAATACTATACTGCTTAAATACATCGATTTTTTACCGCGTAATGTTTTTCCAGACCAGTTTGTGATGTCACTTAAGATGTCATGACGTACATTAATTATTTGTCTCATTTTCTGTGTTGTGTATGAGTTACAGCATAAAACTGAGTTGAAATAATATTTTTTTTTAAATATTAGGCCATTGCTAAATGTAAGTTCAATCTTAAGTTTTGTACTTTCCGATGGGACAGTGGATCGTGTTTTTTTTGCTGGGATTTATGATAATACCAATCATTAGGTCAAGGAGTGGTAAAAATATGATTTTGATGAAAAAAATCATTATTTCAATGGTAGCCCAATGTCATATTCGTTCAAAGTTAATTTAGACCATCTTAATATTATGTAAAACTTGTTTATGATAAAATTTATTGAATGACTAACCCTTACTGCAAGGGGTGATAAAAAGTAGGTGAGTTCATGTATAAACAATTCGACATTTACCTGTGTCTCTACTTCGGGCTCGAAGGGATTTCCTCTCCGCACAGCTCGGTGAAAGGCATTGGGGTGTTTTCGTGAATTTAAAAAAAATACAGTTTTTGTATCAATTTGTCAGGTTATGAAATTAAATGACAGATTGAGGAATAAAATAGATTTGGTAAAGAGACGGTACTTCTCAAGATTTCATAACATTTTGCCGGCCCAAGAGCATATATTTGGTAGGAACGACATTTTCTTCATTGGCATAGTTTTTTAATTAAATTGGCAATATTTGAATAAAATGGAAATGTTTTAGGGAGTAATTTATGGGATTTTCTGCTTATCTTCGATATCATGGCTTTTATTTTGAGCAATTGTTGCGTAATTTGTTAATGTATCATATTTTACCGCTCTTAAGAATTTATCGAAGTGTGGCACAAAATTAAACTTGGTAACTGGCACCAAAATATTATTTTTTTGTTTTATCTATTAATTATTGAAAGTAATTTCATGTCAGAAAATTTTGGAATTTAATGTTCAAATACGTCACTTTTCACAGATAAATATCGTAATACTAATAAACTACTTAATTTCCTCGGTTGCATTGTCTTTAATGCGGAACGCAGCATTTAATTACTTTTAGAGAATAATTTCGTAGAGTGACTCTAATGAATATTCTCTACGATAGTTTCAACATAATACACAAAGAAATTTTGTGAAATTGGCATTTTGTAACAGGAAAAGACATCACGAAGACGCTTCAATGCAATAATAATAACGGGGTTTTCCATTTTCCCTTTGTCCATAGTAAATATGTATGGTATAGAAACTGATCGTGAGCCAGTTCTCACACATAGATAATGACCCAAGTAATACATTTTCTAATGTAAAGGCACTACGAGGCGAATGATGCGATGACTGACACAATGCCTTGGCACTTGTTTCTAAGATCAGGGCTGAAGTATCTTTTAATATTTATCAGAATTGAGAGTGCATGGGAGTAAAGGCCTTCACCAAGGCATCACCAAATAATATAATAAATTCTATGAAAACTGATTAAAATATTTGAAGTCGGAAGGTGTTTGACTGTCGGGGAGCTTTTACGAGAACACCGCCGCTTATATTCATAAAATAGTTTTCATGTTGCGGGATGTTTTGCGTTGTGAACTCACTTTGAGCTTCATTCGTTTTCCATTTAACGTTCAGTCATTGTTTTTAAACCCAATACGATGGAGTTAACAATTTTTCGTAAGACTATGCAGTAAATAATTTTCGTTTCTCACTGTCATTTTTGTCCTTGTACTTACATCTGTAACATCACTACGTGCCCTGTCCCAGAGGAAGCTACTTACGCACATTCATCTGCATGCAAATATAGACACGGTGGTGGACACTCTCATTGATAAGAATTATCCACACACTGAGTGTACATCATGTGTATTATAATACTTCATGGATCTGTATATGGAAGACATAAAAAAGCGTTGTTGAGTAAGTATATCTAACGTGGACATAACTGGATAAAATAAATTGAAGTCGAAAATAGTAAAAAAAATGTTGATTTCCTCTCGGAACTGAAAACATATACTCATTAGTTTAATTGATCGTGACGTCACCGATCCACTAAGAGAGTATGAATAATCTTCGTTTGCAGTTGAGTAAACTTGTGATGTAAACCCGGAGGACCAAATAACTGCGAGATGGAAAATGGATTTGTCAAAGCACACGCGGGACAGTTCATATAGCCGTAGATTTTTATTTAAAAAACAATCACTACCTGAGCCCAAAGAAGAAGACAAGGAAAGGATAATGATAAGTTTCATAAATGCCAAGGGAATATTTCTCCATGTATAAGTGAACTCTTCGTATCACTTTTGAGATAGAGAAAGAAGAATAAACAGATACAATTTATTTTCCAACATTTCCTGAAAAGGCTAAAAATATTTGGAATTTATTCATGTACACTAAAAATACTTTCAAGAGTTTGGGCTGAAAAAAGAATCAACATGTGTATCAATGCCTTCGATATTTTTATAACCCTTTATATTTCTGAGATCTCCCAATTTTTAGCAAATCATTTTCAAGTTTCTGAGGTGTATTCCTTCTTAACGACTTTATACATACAAGTGTTACTGCATAAATGCAAGACTTCCTTTTGAATGCGAGAAAATGGCCGAAGAAATTTCAAAGAACTTGAGTAAAATATTTTCTCAGGCATTCCACTGTCCCTTATTCTCCCACTTGCTAATTTGTTGTCTGCTTCTAAACATTATGCCTGAAATGTACACCGCATACCACGTTATGGATATGGCACTCATTTTGTATTCAAGTGGGATGCCAAAGTTATTCAGATCTGAGAACAGTCGTGGAAATGCAATGATGCATACAGTGTTCATGTAAAACGACATCATCAAGTTTTACACTTCGCTGAATGAAGAACATTCCACAATGCGTCCGTTTGATTAAACCATAGAGAAAGGTTAACTGTATAAAACACTGTTCTCATCTGATACTGGATAAAAAGGAAGAATGAAGAGAGGGGAGATGGATCACCCCTTTCACTCGCCGTCGACTGTGGCGATTGTTTGTAATGATGTGAGCACGGGGCGCCTCGATACTATTGTCATGGGCAGTTTCGTTCCTTTCTCGCACTCGTTCCTTTCGTTCTCGTTCAATAAAAGGAACGAGTTCAAAGAGTCGTTCCTTCTCAAGTTGCGCCTGGTAATTCGGGCATAATGGTTCATAATTATTTTATCGCAATTGATAACGTTATTGTAAGCAATTGCGTCAATAATTGACTTCGTGGGTTACAGTAGCGCCACGTACCGCCGGAGACCCTCTCACAGAGCAGCTTTCATTTATATTTCTGAGAGAATCTCATACGCAATTCGGCCTTTATGAAGCCCCCTTGGGTTAATGTCAATGATATGATTCATTATGATTCGTTCTTATTGCTCTCGTCAATTAATCGTTTCTTCATATCATTTAAATAATATACGAATGTGATACTTTCAAAAGGAATGCAGATGTGATACTTACATATCCACGACGACCACGGCTCACGACGAATGCCATTGTGGGCTAGAATCACGCTACTTCACTAAGATAATTAAGGTAAATCTGGCTTTCCGTGACTCCAGCTAATATCTTTTTGTGAAAAACTCCCGTAAGTGGTAAAAATGACTATTGAACCCAGTGAAATGCGCTTTTAAGAAATGTAATAAAAATACCCGTGTGTTGAATAGTTATAGGGAGATGAGCGTTTGGAAAATGACAAATATTTAGTCTCGGTATTCGGAGGCCGCGCTTCGTGTGGCTACCGTGGTAGCTCATTGGGGCAACGTGGCCACGGAAGGAACTTCGTGACAGTCAGAATACGTGTGAGAGCCTACGTACACTACCTGTGCTTTCTGATAGCTCTTTCTTTTATGATAGAGAATACCGATGGGAGCAAGTAGCTTATTGAAGCATCTTTTCTCCAGAAAGGTCCGTAGCTTCTAGTTAAAGAATTGACCCCCTGGTATTCGCCCAGAATTTCACCTACTTCAACTATATTCCAAATTTAATTATGTACCTCTTGTTAAAAGACGCCTTCAATCTATATGATAAGTTAAATTATCGTATTACCTTTGAATATGTTTTAAATAGAACCCTAAATTAGCAGAATGTCAATAGTAGCTATTTCAAATTATACTAAACTGACTAAAATACCGAAAGCATTCCCTGGAAATCCCAGATCAATGATGACAGTTTAGGTATTTCTTGCTACTTCTCTCCAAATGTTTCATTTCTTCGCTATTTTATTGACCTATGGGTATGGATTGTTTTAGCATTTAGCCCAAACCATCATATTTATTCTGAAAGAGAACGTTTATTTTATATTATTTTGCCGTTCGATGTATAATATATTACCATACGTCATTCCATACGCCATACCATTTGATGGGTTCAAGAGTAATCTGAAAAATGCTTTTCCCGTGTTTCAAAAATCAGTAATGGAATTAAATGTAGAAGGGATTTGGAAAGTTTTTCTTTCGCTCATAAATTCAGGAATCAAAAGATATATCCCTAGTAAAATAAAAAAAGAAGGTAGCGAACCGAGATGGTATGACGCGGAAGTCAGAAAATCATTAAGGCGACAGAGAGCGTGTCATGCTAAGATGAAAAAAATCATTCATGATGTGTCTCCTAGTGATCGAGAGTTAATAATTAATAAATATAAGTTGTCTAAAGCCGCTACACAGGAAGCGTTCAGAAATGCATTCACGAATTTTAAAAGGAAAACACTTGTAGAGCAGTTACGGGATGACCCAAAAGCATTTTGGTCCTATGTTAGGGAAGTTCAAGGTAAAAGATCTACCGTTTGTTCGCTAAGAAACGATAATGGAGATGTGTTAACAAACAGTTCCAATAAAGCCAATTTATTAAATTCCTACTTCAAGAGCGTGTTCACCGAGTCATCTGAGAATTCATCCGTGGCGTTTGATAATCACTGTATACGAAAGATGCCCCCCTTGATATTAGTGCTCACGGAATAGAAATTTTATTGAAATTGCTCAGTCCAAATAAGTCACCTGGTCCAGACGAAATCCCTTCTCGCGTGTATAAAGAACTAGCGTCAGAAATTGCCCCCTACTTGCAGCTAATATTCACAAAATCCATAAAGCAACACGGATTACCAAATGACTGGAAAATTGCCAATGTAACGCCCATATTCAAAAGTGGAGACAAGGAACAGCCATGTAATTACAGACCGATATCTTTAACGTCCATTTCATGCAAAATCCTTGAACACATTGTTGTCAGCTCAGTATTGAAACACCTAGACACGCATAACTTGTTAATGAGAACTCAACACGGATTCAGGAAAGGTAGATCATGCGAAACTCAGTTAGCGCTGTTTGCCCACGATATTTTAGTCTCCGGAGAGGACAACATTCCAGTGGACGCGATTTTTCTTGATTTCAAAAAAGCATTTGATAAAGTGCCCCACGGAAAGTTATTAGTAAAACTAAAATCATACGGCCTAGACGATGATGTAATTTCCTGGATCAGAGAACTTTCGAGCGATCGCGTGCAAAGAGTAGTATTAGACGGCGTAGCCTCCAACGAAGTTAGAGTCACATCTGGCGTCCCTCAGGGTAGTGTCATAGGCCCACTCCTCTTCCTACTCTATATCAACGATATTGGTGACATAATAGACAGTAAACTTCGATTATCTGCAGACGACGCTGTAGTATACAGGGAAATCCGTAGCAGTGAAGATAAGGATAAACTAACGAACGACCTTACTGCAATCCAAGCATGGTGCGATGCGTGGCAGCTAGAGTTAAATTTGAAAAAATGCGTAGTAATGAAATTCTGGGGGAAAAATAACTCCCCACAACAGAGCTATTTCATTCAGGATACCCAATTAGAGACGGTAGAATCCGTAAAATATCTCGGAGTTAGGCTCAATAATGATCTATCGTGGAATAAACATATTCGGGAAATAACAGGTCAAGCTAATCGTAAATTGGGATTTGTTAAAAGAATTCTAGGCAAGTGCGACGACAAAGTGAGAGAAATAAGCTACTTCTCCCTCGTTAGACCCCATTTAGAATATGCTTCCAGTGTTTGGGATCCTCATGAAACAGGCTTAAAAACAGAGTTAGAACGTGTACAGAGAAGAGCAACCAGGTACGTGAAAAGCCGTTACGATAGTCTTGTTAGTGTTACTGACCTCTTAGAACAACTCGGATGGGAATCACTGTCAGACCGTAGATTGAAAACAAGACTAAATCTATTATGTAAATTCAAGAGTAGTTTATTTTCCGACGAAGTTGATCATATTTTACGACCGCCAACGTACTATGGTAGATTAGATCATAAAAATAAAATAAGAGAGATAGACTGTAGAACAGATAGATTCAAAATGTCGTTTTTTCCGCGAGCGATAAGAGACTATAACGGCTGTGTAAGGACTTAGAAATAGATTAGTTGACTGGTAGTGTATCTTACTAACTTATGTATTTCTTAAAGCATGTTTGCGGAGTTTTATGGTGATTCTAACAGCATGTTTTGCATGTTCTAGCTTCATAGGCAGATTGCCCTCTTAAGTAGCATATAGAATATTATGTGTCATCGTACATGTGTGGCGTGCATGTGGGGATTCTCTTGCATGCTGTATGATGGTTTTTAGTTAATGATGGAATTGGTTATTATCCTTAATATTCATGACCGTGCGGTGTGCATGTGGCGGTCCGCTTGCATGCTGCATTTTGGTGACTTGTCACCCCCTGCCAAACACCCTAGAGGTGGCTCGCAGGGTAATATGTAGATGTAGTTCGAAACGATCAACGTTTTCTTTTGGCTGTAAGAATTTAAAGCTAATTATCCGACTGTAGCACTAAAATTCAATTTTCAATTACGGTCTGTTTCACTTGTTCACGAGACGTAATATTTGTCGAGAATATTGAAACGATGGTTTATCGTGTATTTAAGTGACAATGCAATTATGGAAATTCAGTGATTACAAATGTTGTATGTGCTGTGATGTATTGCGTGTGTTCTTGTGGTGATATTTTTATATTTAAAGGTTATTTGTGTTAGGTAGACTTACGCTCCTAATGGATGTGTTATGACAGGAAATACACCGTGGAGGTTATAAAAGTTTCTGTGCTTCTGAAATGGCAGAATATTGCGTTGTGTTTCTGGACGTGAGTTACACAAAGAAAGTGTATGTTCAACTTATGCTAAAGTTATAGTTTATATCGTAAATTTACCAAGAGTTAGTGCTTCAAAAATGGCCTATATAGTGAAGTTAATGGTGGGTTTTTGTTTGTTTACGTCGTAGATTTTTAAGTTACAGTGCCCCCTGAAATAATCTCATAGTTTGCTGCTGTGTTTGTCTAAGAGTGAATTAATTGCATGTAAAAAAAGCGAACGTTCAACTTTGGTAAAGGTTTATATACATCGTACTATATATCTATAATTTAGTTACTGTGCTTCTGAAATACCGTCTCGTGATCGTCGAGTGCTTACAATATTAATAAATGCCAAAATCGAAGATTTGATCATAGGTTAACGTAATATTCGTCGTTTATTGTTTACATCGTAAATATAAAGCATAACTTCAGAGTATTAGTGCAAATACAGGAGTCCAAGACATTCGCTGTGTGTATATATATATATATATATATATATATATATATATATATATATATATATATATATATATATATATATATATATATATATATCTGTGATTCTAATAATAACAATCAGTCCTACGATGAATACTTTTTTGTGAAGTTGCTTCTGTCGTGATGTTGTTTTCTTCTCGTGAAGCACTTCTTGTGCCAAAGTGAACTGAATAGGACTTTACGTTTACTATTCTCAATATTTGTTGAAATATATGAATTTTTTCAGCCACTTGAGTGATTTATATCTAATGTAAAACGCTCCTTACAAAACATGCTTCGTTTGTTGCCATCGATTAAAATCGTTGGGGTTTCACCATGCACTTCGTCACTTAGTCAACTAATCAAACTAGTCAATTATATTGATGTTCAGTAAATATGTTTTTCGCAATGACACATAGATTCTAAATGTTTAAAAAGCATATTATTAAATGATGGTTTGTATATGTACCTGCGTACCTTTCAATAAAATGTATATTCAGTAAAAATGCACTTTGTTATAGTATTGAATCTTTAGTGCTATATTAATTCCCCCTCACAAAATGCTTTTGCCCGTACATTGGAGATGTTAATTGGTTACGAAAACGATTTGATTATTATAGTTATGTCTTACAGGGTATTCAACAGTTATACATATCCAATTCTTATCCATAAGTGTTAACATATATTGCTTCTAAGCTACCTATAAGAAATGCTTAATACACACAAAATATTTGTTACATATTATGATGTGTATGAGTAGGGATTTAAAAACTGATTGCAGGATGTGATGAATCTTCTTAAATTGTTTGGCACTGACAGTGCTATTTTTAAACCCACTACATTCATTCTTCCTCTAGATGATGTTGCTGCTATCATTAAGAAGCACCAATGCAATGCAATAAAATATGTAAGCGTCAGTGAGTTTCTCTGCTATCTGATTGCTACTCTAGTTGCCATTTACTAGACTATATCATGTAACAGGTAGGGAATACTATATCTAGGCAAAATTATAACTAGTTTACTCTGTAGATTTTATGAAATGCATGGAACAATCAGGTTATAAGAATGTTTACTAACTATCTGACCTCAATATATATGTTTATTATCTTTGCAAGGAATAGCCTCTGATCAATTATTAATTTACACAATGGTTTAGTGCTTATCAATGGTTATAGCCATCAATAACTTCAGACCAATATCCACTGTGCCAGTTCTCTCTATATTATAGAACTGTATTCAGAAAACAGTAGTGTTTACATATCATATGAGTGATAACAGTTGTATGTCATACCTAGTTTTGATTCAAAGAAGAAAAATCAGCTGTGCATACTGTGACAAATGTTTATTTCCCCCATGAAATCATTGAATTTGCTAGAACAATATACATACCATCTTGGATTATTAAGAGTAAAGATTCTGAGTGTATTTCATGTTGATTTTTGCTTGATATACTTACTGGATACTTATGGGAACTAAAGCTAATATTTTTTTATGAATTTGTATTTGACATTTTGAAAATATCTCTTCCTTCATGCTACCGTAATGGACTTTATGAAAGGATTATTCTCTGTGGGTTTGGCAATGTTTAAATAATAGATTAGAGTTGAGTATTGGAACAGGATTGTGATTGAGGAGTGAATAGCGTAAGAGGAAGAGGGAAAAAATTGTGGGTTCATGATGTGGTGCAAGTGACATTAAAGGAGGAAGATTAGGAGTCTTAAGAATAGGAGAGAGTGTGAATGAAGTAATGTATGAATGCAATAGAGGCAAAGGATATATGCCAATATAGGGTATTATGGAGTAAATTATTATAAGAGAGCCAGTTTCCAAATCCAAACAGACATCACTAACAGCAGAGAGCAAACAATATCATGTGATAAGTTGTGTGCCTCAAGTTAACCAGGTACTCAATTACTTAGCAGTCAACTTAAGTGTACATATGTCGTTCCTGTGTGACTTAAAGTCAACTTGATCAGAATAAAATTATTTTTTATGCTCCCATTTAAATTAAATATCTGTCATAATTTAATTCAAGTATGCACTCATAGTTTTGGTAACACCCTTTTATAAATTGAAGAAGTTAATGGAGAAGAGGGTCATGGATGGATAATAAAGCAATGGTAGGTAATCAATGATTTTTCACCTATAACAAAATTTTAGAGCAAAATGGATTTGGTCTATAATGCTTCATGCTTAATGAATGCTGTTACATATTATTAATATTATTTATTTCACTGATATGAGGAACCTAAGATACTTTCTCGGGTTTCCAACCGGGTGATGGTCTCCATGTAGGCCGACGTTTCGATGTCTGACTCAGTCATTGTCATCAGGGGTGATGAAAACTAAGGGTTGTGCAACCATTCATAGATCCATTTATTTTTAATAATCAATAAGTGAAATAAATGTTGGTGTAGGTTTTTTACAATTACTACTTGGCTTATTTTGAATATGTTCCTTGAAACCCCAATATGATTAAGTCTTTAAGTCGACTCCTATTGTCATGATCTTTGGTAAATTTATGAATATTAATCAACTGTTATCAAAGGACATGCTATGATGTATTGTTTACCTGTAGTAGAAATTAACTAGGGTAATTATAGCTGTTAGGCTCACACATGCCAGATTGGACGAAGAGCAGGAACGAAGGGAACATAGTCCACTCAGCATCTGTGGATATTTTTCCTCATGGTAAGTGGCTTGCCAGCTCACTCCAGAGTATAGATTGAGAATGGTCATTGAGTAGAAACCATTAGAGGCTTAAGACAAATAGCAAAAAACAAATAGTGGAATGAAGTTGTAACTGGGGCAGAATTTTAGTGGAACGAGGTGTCCTACTCAAGATATTAAATGTCTTGTATCAGCAATATTCAAGAATTATGGGGGATATGTAATGCCTCAAGTCCTGGTATAGGATGCAAACAAAAGGTTGGTTTGGAAGGTTTTATAAAGGGTTGTGGCCTTCGGTGGATCTAAACCATTGGCTAATGTTGAGAGGGTGAGATTAGACTAAAGTTATATGAGGAGTGGCTCTCGAGAAGGATAATGAAAGTAAGATAGAAGAGAAGTTAAGAGATACTTGACTAGGCATTGAAGTTACATATCACAGTGAAGGAAATTTAGGAGTCCACTTTATGTCAGATAGTAGGTAATTAGAGGAAATGAGGTACTGAAGGGCACTTTTGAAGGGAAAGGTTTGCTTCGTTGGGAGAGGTAGGAAAAGTATAGGCAATTGAAATGAATGGATGTGATGCGCAGAACTAAATTGAAACATTTTAAGGAAAGAAATTTTTGAAGCAGGAAGGGTGGAGTGGTAACTGACCACTGAAATATATATGTCTGTTAAGCTATCTGTATACCATTATAATGGTGGTAAAATGTCATGGTCAGGCAAATATAAGAATTAAAGTGAATGTGGAATGATAACTGCATGTGGAATGAATAGACGTTGATAACAGTCCTATGCTATAATTGCTTTACTCCACCAATGTTTAAGATAGGCATCAGTTTTTAAACTAAAATAAGATTTTCTTTGCCACTATAGGTTTCTGATTATCCTCATGAATGTTCTGCTAATTTCCTGCAGGTTCCTTCTACATTTCCCTGCTAAATATTTACCAGGGATTTTGGATGTGCAATGAGTAATTAGTACTATCAGAAATTTTAATTTGTCCTTTCCAAGGAATTAAATTTTAAATGAATATGGTCTAATTGTAAGCTCCTGTGTACAAGCCATGTTCGAATACACAGTTTGATGGATGATACGATGATTACAAATTTCCAGCACTATTTTGCAGTATATGATGCTCTATTGCACGCATAAATACAGTCTTTATTTATTTAATTGCTCACATTCAGCATTTCTGCCAATTTAAAGTGACACAGTATCGGTGGTATGAAGTCATACATTGCCTTACTAAACATGTTAGTACATTTTGATTGAAATAACTCCTTGCCCATTTCAATGGGATGCCTAAGGCTGATGTAATGGCCCACTCATGTAATTCATTTTTTGCTTACAACCAATTACAGTATTAAGATATTTACATTGTACCGTTTATTGAAGCTGCACTCAGTGCAAATGCAAATGAAATTCCGGAAACTCATACTGATATTTACTGATCAAGTCTATGTACATTTTTTTAACTTACTATTCACTACAAAAGTATAATGATGAAAGTATGAATCAAATTACCTGTGGGTAATCATAATTTGCAGTTATCATGTCTCGAACGGTGTTTGGATCAACTATATCAACTGGAATCACGCTATTATTCCCTGAATCAAGTTCTTCAAATACCATTCCTCTAAATGAAAAGGAGACTTATTGGCACATACGAAATTTTATTCTCCGATAAAAGGATTCGCTGATGAGATTGCAGTTAAAAATATGTGAAAGAACACCAAAAGCAAACTGCATTCCAAAAACAAACAATGCTGGATGAATTCACCGGTGATTTTAACATGACGGTACTTCGGAAGACATATGGGAAGAAAATTCAGACGAAGGGAAAGCCAACGGACATCCAATGAAGCACTGGAAACATTCTTGATTGACAGCAACACCATCAAAGTCTAGAAAAAGTGATTGAAGAGAGAGGAGCGGAGTTGAATTTTTAAAATGCATTGGCAATATGAATCACAGTTGTTTATATAAACGGCCGGTATATATATAATACAGCGGCATGGGTATCAGGTTTGATTTCTAAGCGATCACGTCATAGACTCAGATATTTAATTATCACACAATTTACGACTCGTCGCGGCAAAGGAAAACAATTCATAGGGATATAGTATTGTACTATACTACTTACAAGCGACGATTAACCTATTGCACGTATAAATAACGGCACTACATAGCCAACGCAGTAACAAATAATGCATTGCTTGGCGAATTAACAAACGGATAAGTACCTGGATCATGTTTAATTTCCATTGCATTCCTTTTGAATCTTAACCCAGCTGTCTCTTTGCCGACAGTGTAACGGATTCGGTCATCATTTTTAATGATGTTATTATTCTACTGAAAAGCGAACCAGCAAAACTGGTACAACTCTCTCAATGCAAGATATTTATGTCGTGATGTAAATTGTTGACTGTTATTACGCTGCGTCTTTGTTAGCGCAACCGAGCGGAGCATCGAATAACTGCCTACATCTCACGAAAGAGCGAGTAACTCTGGAATCTCTCGTTATAAAACTCACTCAAGATTTTTTTGGTCGGTCTCAAGTCTCGTGATCGATATTTGATGTCATACAATCATTCCTGTCGCGATCGGTGAAGATGAACGCCTCGGTCATTGGAGAGAAGTCGTTCATCGATCTTTCTTTTAAGAGAGCTTGCTCTCGGAATTCAATCTCTCACGACCGACCCATCACTAAGCGCAGGTAGTCAGAGAGGCAGAGAGGGCAGGTAGACCCGGGATTAGGGAGCGCCCGAAGGTCACGTCCGTTCCGTCCGAGAGCTGGAGGGAGAATGATACCTACGATTGAGAAGCAGGGAAACGATTTGCTTCAGCTAGGCAAAGTAATATTTGTTCACAAAATTATTTACACACAGGCACACCTTGGAACACAAGACAATTTTGATAGAATTTCATTCTCCAAAGATTGTTCACTACAGGCGAGCGAACAACGCGTATGAGCGAACGCCTCACCTTCCTAAGATGTGGCCTGTGTTTCAAGGAGTGCATTTCGTGGCGATCCTCATCGAGGTATTTTCGAAACAGAGAGCCTTGAATTTCTCACTAAATGAATGCCATAGTGGAGTGGAGCAACCCACAGTATTTCCTAGCAGGCGGACAGCACTAATGTTTGACGCCGTTCTTCGTGAGGAACATTATTGTAAAATATTATGTACGCGTGAATTAGCATTGAAAGATGCGTCGTGTAAATCGGAGATTAACTGGAATTCTAACGCAAATGCATACACGAGTGATGGAAAAATAGCCCAAGCTCTTGTTCCATGACTGCATTCTTGCATTCATATACAAAATACCCTGAAACTACGTCTAGGGTGTGTGGCAGGGGTTCTCGCATTGCGATTCCAGTTCAAACTTCGTGCAAAAGATGTGTAAAACTGTCTTCGGGGAGAAAGAAGTCCCCGACCGCGTTGGCTTCACTCCCCCCTTAGATCTTGCTATTCAAGATCTATGACTCCCCCCAACTGCCACCGCCAAGGCCACTCATGGCATGAGGTCTCCGACCAACGCGTGCCAGTGTTGCCAAATGTACGTCAACAACTTTTTCGCGTCTAACCTTGGGCCATCAGCCGTCATTCCAATCTGGCGACCAATACACCGCATATAAAGAGGATGATATGACTGCATGGTTTACCGCTCGTCCAATGTAATGTAATGCGACAACTTTATTTTACACACCCAGAAAGAGATTAAGTAAAACTGTGGACTCTCTTTCAGTTGCCTTATACAACGTTTAGCATTGTTTCTGCTGTAACATTGGCATTTTCTTGGCTCTAAAATAAAAATTCACAGTGATATCGAATCCGCTTTGAGAATGCTAGTTAAAATCTTCCGTAATCGAATATACAATCGTAAGGTCTACCACTGCGCATTCAGTCTGCGCAGAAAATACACTTAATTAATTCACCGTGTAAATGGGGAAATTTCCAGGTCATCATGGAAATTATTTCACGAATTAATGCTCGAATGATCATGCGCAAGATCATATACTGCGTAAAACGGTCTGTAGAACAGAAGAGAAAAGGGAATAAATAATTTCTCCTTGCGCGCGGATCGTGCAAATAAGCGGGAGAGATAAGGATGGTCGGACATGAAAACACAGTGGTCTCGGGAAGTGATGGGACATTTAGGAACTATTCGTTCCTTTGGAACGAACCCACTGATGAAACGAGAAGGAACGAAATCTGGTTGTGGACATATCCTCTTTCCAAAGGTACGAAAGGATTCGAAGTACTGAAAAGAATGAAATAAAGGATAGGATTCATAGGAACGAAGGGAATGCAATATGAATAAAAATAATCAAATGAAAGAGAGGGTTCAACCAATTCGCAGAAATGACAGACCAGGTACTTTGAAGACGAGGATGGAATGACGCATGGTAATATATTATACATCGAACGGCAAAATGATATATAATAAACGTTCTCTTTCAGAATAAATACGATGGTTTGGGCTAAATGCTAAAACAATCCATACCCATAGGTCAATAAAATAGCGAAGAAATGAAACATTTGGAGAGAAGTAGCAAGAAATACCTAAACTGTCATCATTGATCTGGGATTTCCAGGGAATGCTTTCGGTATTTTAGTCAGTTTAGTATAATTTGAAATAGCTACTATTGACATTCTGCTAATTTAAGGTTCTATTTAAAACATATTCAAAGGTAATACGATAATTTAACTTATCATATAGATTGAAGGCGTCTTTTAACAAGAGGTACATAATTAAATTTGAAATATAGTTAAAGTAGGTGAAATTCTGGGCGAATACCAGGGGGTCTATTCTTTAACTAGAAGCTACGGACCTTCCTGGAGAAAAGATGCTTCAATAAGCTACTTGCTCCCATCGGTATTCTCTATCATAGAAGAAAGAGCTATCAGAAAGCAAAGGTAATGTACATAGGATCTAACACGTATTCTGACTGTCACGAAGTTCCTTCCGTGGCCACGTTGCCCCAATGAGCTACCACGGTAGCCTCACGAAGCGCGGTCTCCGAATACCAATCTTAAATATTGGTCATTTTCCTAACGCTCATCTCTCTATAACTATTCAACACACGCGTATTTTTATTACATTTCTTAAAAGCACATTTCTCGCATTTCACTAGGTTCAATAGTCATTTTTACCACTTACGGGAGTTTTTCACAAAAAGATATTAGCTGGAGTCACGGAAAGCCAGATTTACCTTAATTATCTTAGTGAAGTAGCGTGATTCTAGCCCACAATGGCATACGTCGTGAGCCGTGGTCGTCGTGAATAAGTAAGTATCACATCTGCATTTCTTTTGAAAGTATCACATTCGTATATTATTTAAATGATATGAAGAAACGATTAATTAACGAGAGCAATAAGAACGAATCATAATGAATCATATCATTGACATTAACCCAAGGGGGCTTCATAAAGGCCGAATTGCGTATGAGATTCTCTCAGAAATATAAATGAAAGCTACGCTCTGTGAGAGGGTCTCCGGCGGTACGTGGCGCTACTGTAGCCCACGAAGTCAAATATTGACGCAATTGCTTACAATAACGTTCTTAATTAAAATAATTATTAATCATAATGCCCGACTCCCAGGCGCAACTTGAGAAGGAACGACTCTTTGAACTCGTTCCTTTAATTGAACGAGAACGAAAGAAACGAGTGCGAGAAAGGAACGAAACTGCCCATCACAATAGTATCGAGGCGTCCCGTGCTCACATCATTATCAACAATCGCCACAGTCGACGGCGAGTGAAACGGGTGATCCATCTCCCATCTCTTCATTCTTCCTTTTTATCCAGTATCAGATGAGAACATCGTTTTATACAGTTAACCTTTCTCTACGGTGGAATCAAACGGACGCATTGTGGAATGTTCTTCATTCAGCTATGTGTATTACTTGATGATGTCGTTTTATATTAACACTGTATGCATCATTGCATTTCCACGACTGTTCTCAGATCTGAATAACTTTGGCACCCCACCTGAATACAAAATGAGTGCCATAACGTGGTATGCGATGTACATTTCAGGCATAATATTTAGAAGCAGACAACAAATTAGCAAGAGGGAGAATAAGGGACAGTGCAATGCCTGAGAAAATATTTTACTCAAGTTCTTAGAAATTTCTTCGGCCATTTTCTCGCATTCAAAAGGAAGTCTTGCATTTATGCAGTAACACTTGTATGCATAAAGTCGTTAAGAAGGAATACACCTATATAAGATATATTGGGTCAACAACGCTTTTTTATGTCTTCCATATACAGATCCATGAAGTATTATAATACATATGATGTACACTCAGTGTGTGGATAATTCTTATCAATGAGAGTGTCCACCACCGTGTCTATATTTGCATGCAGATGAATGTGCGTGAGTAGCTTCCTCTGGGACAGGGCACGTAGTGATGTTACAGATGAAAGTACAGGGACAAAAATGACAGTGAGAAACGAAAATTATTTACTGCATAGCCTTACGCAAAATTGTTAACTCCATCGTATTGGGTTAAAAAACAATGACTGAACGTTAAATGGAAAACGAATGAAGCTCAAAATGAGTTCACAACGCAAAACATCCCGAAACATGAAAACTATTTTATGAATATAAGCGGCGGTGTTCTCGTAAAAGCTCCCCGACAGTCAAACACCTTCCGACTTCAAATATTTTAATCAGTTTTCATAGAATTTATTATATTATTTGGTGATGTTGCAATTGGAATGTATTATTTTTTATTTTTCCCGTTTCGCGCTCTGAAATATGCCAATTGCGTGTTTGTATTTCACATTCGAAACAACTAATTTCAATTTTTTTCCTCTCTTTTCTCTCATGAATAAATATTGTTCCATTTAATACCATTAATATATGCTAATGAATTGCATGCCTGAGTAAGGAATGGTTATCAAACCATCTTAAGTTAAATACATATAAAATTGAAATAATTATAAAAATAGGGCTGTATTTTCATTAACGACCAGGATTCTAAAAATTCACCTTTTCCTCAACTTCTTCCACCAACTATCCTATATCCTATGTTACTTAAAACTTCTTCCGTCTCTCATTCGCATTGTGTCACCTTGCTACTTGAAAATTTGTTTGATTATTGTTTTGCCCTTTCACTCTAATCAGAATAATTGCAACAGCCAAAAGATATTGTTCCATCTTCCGTTGTTTAATAATTCTTTATAAGTCTATTTATTCTTAGGTAGTGTACATTTTCTATAGTCTTCTGTTCTTTAAAATTCAAAAGTGTATCCATGGTTTTCCAAAAGATTGTCTTCGGCTATCTCTTCCATCCATAAGTTGTTCAAGTAATAATTTCTCACGCAGGCATTATGAAACACTAGGTTATTTGTTGACCAAATTTCTCAGTCTGTCTTTTCTGATTGAAAATAATTTAAAAGTCCTCCGATTGTCTGTCTCTTTCTATTTATCTGTCATTATTTTTTACTGGCTTTTCCAGGAATTTCTTCCGATCGCTTTCAAAATTTCTCCGCTTTGATGTCTTTGCCAGTTACGTAGCCATTCTTAAGATATTTTTGTGCTCTGTCGAATTTGCTTTTCAGTCAATCTGAACCCAGGTCGGCCTCGACGACTTCGCTCTTGTCTTTCATCAGGTTTGATTCCAGTGGGATTGGCCCTTTGTTATACTTCGATGTTTTTCTTCCATCTTTTTATTGTGTCTTAGCCTTCTATCTTTAGATTCCCATTAACGTCGCAGATGCTTGTCTCTCATCAGAGTGTCTCTTCATTAGCTTGTATGTTGAACAGGTTTTCCTCTTCCTTATATTCTTGCCTTCTTGAATAAGTTGGTTTCTAAGCTTCTTTGAAATGGTTGCATCTCTTGTATTTCTGATTATTTGAATTTTATACTTTATTATTCTAGTCCTTGTCGCAATCCATGGCTTCTTTGTTTCGGCACTCTTGCCCACTAGGCCCTCTTCTGCTACTTCTACATTTGTCCACTGTTATTCATCCCATTTTCTTTCGGGGCCTGTTTCTCCTACTTTCTCCAGTTATCTGTTGACAATAGTGGAGAATTAAGTGAATAAAATATATCTATGAAAAATGTTTTTATAAATCGGGCATTTAAACACAAGCTTTAACCATGTGATACATTGAAGTTTATTTCTATTAGACACGTCCTTTTTCTCTTTTTAGGCATGAATATTGCTGCGAATACTTCAGCTTCGTGTGTGAGGGATTATCTCACCTGCTGTAAAGATCATTGTGGCCTGCTTATTCGTCTGATGTCACTCTTCTTCACCTGATTGTATTCATCTTCTTTCTTTTGTTCTGAGACTCACTGTAATGAAAACTGTGTATATTATTTCATCTTTTTATGGTAATTTGTTATTGTAGCAGTCTATTGCGTACTTTTGGTTATGTTGAGTAAGGTTCTGAATTTTTCAAACCATATGCTCATGTTTTATGTTTTTTTTATTCTTTTTATATGTTTTTAGATTTTGGTTATCAATAAAGATCTGCCTGTATATACATGATGTCCTTTAAATATTTAATTGTAATTACAATTCAGTAGGAAACATTTATAGCTTCATTTATTGTCTTATTATTTAGCTACTTTTGTTTAATAACAAGGTCACTTTTGTATTTGTAATTTTTCGTTTTATATTTAATGCCATAGTATTCCGGAGTATCTATATTTGTCCATGTATCCATTTTTTTCAATTACTTCGGCAAGGTGGCTGATAAAAAAAATCCTCCCCACATTTTGTGTTTGAGTACGCAAGTGATACAAAATATTTATTATAGGATTTTGTTAATAAAGTTCTTCATTGACGTAAATATATATTCGTAAAGTATTACTGTGTATCACTATTAATTTCGCAACAACTTGAGCCAGGCGTTTCTCATAATGTAGGTTGTGAAATATTGGTTCTCAAGTTATATGCTTGCAAATGTTTTCAATTCTCATTGTCAGGAATAATTATCAGCAAGTGTTTAAGTTCTACAGGGGAACTTGGGTTCCTACGAAAGATATTGCTGTTTTATGTTTATACTGTTAAACGTCTTGGGAGGAAAGTTGAAGATAAGTCATTTATTTACTTCACTGCTTTGATTGTAAGGCTTATTCCGATGTTTCCATTTCCTCAATTTTCATGAAATGAATTTGGTAGTACCTTAAACTTGACATGTGGTTTTGATGGTTAAATTAAGAAGTATTACTGATGTGAATTTATAATAATTATTGAAGGAATTTCAGTGAATAAATATTTTTTCCAATTATGTAAAACAGCGTTGCACATTCATCCATGTAATTTATTTTCTTTAATTATGACCTTTTTTCGTGTCTTTTCTTACTTAAAATGTATATATCAGTTGCCTTCACCATTTTATGCATATAAATGATTTTCAGTAATTTATTTCAAATTCAATCGTGCATTTTTCATTGTGTTGTCTTTTTTAATTCAAGTATCATGTTTGTATTAACGATATATTTCCCATTTATTCAAAGCCTATGGCCTCGTATTCAAATGTTAATATTTGGTCACGTCTTTTAAATGATGTACTTTCGGATTTCCTTAACAATTTCGATGATAGTTTTCAGCCTTCAATTTCGCATGGTCAACTGGCAGGAAAAGTGGTTTTTTTTAAGTCTAATAAACTCATTATGCTAAAGATATTTACATAAATTAGTAACAGTGTCACGAACTATATATATATTTTTATAGTTTCATTCTCTCCTAGTCGAAAAGCCTTCTGTCAATTTAGCATGCAGATTGTAGTTGATGGTTTGCCAAATGTCTATATCTTGATATATGGAGGCAATATTGGAGTTATCGTATCACCGCTACATGCGAATAAGTCTTTCTTGCAAATAGGCTCTCCTAAATTGGATAACCGAATTCAATTGCATAAAAGTAACAGTGAAGAAAATTATTAAATTAGATAAGGCTAGCCCCCTAAACGGAAGAATTTTTGGCCTTCATGGCTGCAATTCTGTGGCTGAAGTCATCCTTCTCCATTCCGCCTTCTGGTTGCTGCAGGGCAGGGGTCCTGTAACACATGGGATTACTCCCCCTCATCCAAGGGAAATATATAAGGGAATAGGAACCGCAGTCCAGCAAATTGTGATTTATGGTCAATTACAAGAAATATGTAAAGTACGGGTTTGTTTGATTTATTTTGTTTCTCACGATTGAGTTTATAAAAGCCACGAATTAAGATTATTGATTAACTGTTACATTAATAATATTAGAGGGCTGTCATTTGTTACTATATGCTTGGAAGTTGGAAATATTATCTGCACGTTGAGACTGGAGGTATTTCGAAAAAAATGTTTGAAGGTAACAAGTGTTAGGTAATGTTTCCCCCCTGTCGGCTCATGTCACCTTTCATCAAAGCATTTAAACTGTCTAAGTGTTTCCTCACCTTAATGCGAATTACGGTGTCTGCGTAAAGTAATATTTCGTTACTGTCAAGATCAAAACCCGTGTCGTCAAAAAGTGAAGACAGTGAACTAGCAAATGTTGCTAACCAATTTGAAAGATTATGTCTAGATGGTTGCTACAGCACTGGAAGAGTCAATGAAATTGAATATTGGGTTAAAATGTCTGGAAAAGTCAAGGAAAATGGTAACATACCTGGAAATTTGCATTCAACAAGTGACCAGGGCTATTTTATGAACTTTCTGTGTGTGTTCGCTTAGTAAATTTATTAGCCCACCGAGATGAGGACCTGGATTACTTATATTGTTTTTACCGATTAATTATATGCAATTTAAATTAAATTCCAAGTCCTGTTTTCTGAAATCTTGCTGAGGATTATAAAATATAATTGAATATTATTATCCTTTTATGGTATGAATGCGTTAATGTGTTTTTTTCTTATACTTGCAATTTCTTTTAAAATACCCGCTAGTGATAGAATGGATATTTTTTCTCAAGAAAATGTTGAACCTTTATTTTGATAGGATTTTCATTGTAACAATAGTTTTGTTACAGTTAATACATTTATTTGTATGGCATACATTTTTGTTATTTGCTGGTGGCTCAGTTCTGGTCTTATGACCTTGCTGTTACCAGTTTGTGCAACTCTGCAACGCTCCTAAAAATAACTTTATAAACTTTACTTTAAGTTTTGTCTTACAATAAGTAAAACAGAAATCTATATTTATATATATATATATATGAATAAAATAAAATTACAATTTCAACAAATGTTTCCATGAATATGTAGACCCGAATAAGCTGAGAGCAGCAAACGCTAATTTTTTCAGCTTATTATATGATTCAGGGTTTATGTTAAGGAAAATGGTAACATACCTGGAAGTTTGCATTCTACTAGTGAACCGTACCATTTTAGGCAATTTCTGCAAGTTTGCTTAGCACTTCTAGAAGCTTGCCAAATATCGGTACCTGATCCATTGTTTGGTTTATATCACTTAATTTTATGCTACTAAAATTAAATTCCAGGTCCTATTCTCTGAACTCATGCCGAGGATAATGGAATTTGTTCTTCTCAGATTGAGAATATACTGGTAATTCTTTACTAGCCAGTGGCGTAGCTAGGATTGGGGCGACGGGGGAGGCCCGCACTGGGTGCCAGCCGATGGGGGGTTACACCCGACCGTGAAAAAATCTTTATAGTAGAAAAATTCCAGTAGGTAGAATATAACAACAAAATATTTTACGCATAAACACTGTCAGTTATTTATACTTTCGTACCCTTTTGGCTCGGTCCGCCGGGGATTCCCCCAATATTCTGTAGTTTTATTCTCGTTCCTTTAGACAGGAAAAATGTTAAGGGAACGGCCGTACTTTTTAGCATAGCCGCTCGACCAAACAGTAAGTTGGCTGCTCTAAGATGCGGTGGGCTAGCTGAACTGGACGGACGAGCGCGAGTCTACCAGCGGAGGCTAGAAACTCGCCGTTTTTTGGGATCATGGCTATTCTAATTTTGGTGAGCTGCTAGCTCGTGGTTGACGGAGTGCTGCTGCACTATTAGTAGTACGCCCGAATTATTTTCCGTGAGCTATAGCTCTATTGCATATCAATGATTTGCAGTAAGTAAGGTGGCTGGAGCGATTTTTGTTAAAATACAGATTTGAGTGAAACTTTGCATACGTGTCCTTATTTGTAATACCTATCGATAAAAGTGAAAAAAACTGTATGCTACCGATTTGGTTTCCTGGCAATTCAATGATATTTTAACAAGTACTCTTATGGCACACGGCATATATTGTGAAAAAAATCGATTACGTATATACAGATTATCTCTTAAATGCGAAATAAGAAGTTTCATATTATTATAATTGCCACTAAGAAATATCAAGGTATCATTCCGAGTAAAAATAGCGTATTTAGATATGATTTTCTCGTAAATTTCGAATTTCGCGCCGAAAATTCAAGTCAAAACAATACTTTAATTGAAGCAAATTTTTTAAATGTAACAATTGCATCATATTCACTACTGCATTTATGGTTATTTTCAACGTATAAACTTGTACTTGAGTGAAATGTGGTCCAAGAATATTTTTTTTTTGACTTACTTGAAAAATTATTAGAATGTACCTTCAACGATTCACGATTACCGCTCCAGCCACCTTAATGCGAATCACGGTTTATGATAATAATATTCCACTACTGTCAAGATCAAAACCCGTGTCGTCGAAAAGTGAAGACAGTGAACTAGCAAATGTTGCTTACCAATTTTAAAGATTATGCTTAGGCGGTTCCTACAGCACAGGAAGAGTCAATGACATTGAATATAGGGTTAACATGTCTGAAAAATTCAAGGAAAATGGTAACGTACCTGGAAGTTTGCATTCAACAAGTGAACAGCACCATTTTGGGCACTTTCTGTGAGTGTTGGCTTAGTACTTTTATTAGCTTGCGGAAATGAGGCACTGGATCTCATGTATTGTTTTTACCAATTAATTTTGTATTATTAAAATTAAATACCAGGTCCTATTTTCTGATATGCTGAGGATTATAAAATATATGTTAGTTTTTCCATATTATTAAGGTGTGTTAGTTCGCTGATGGCGATCCCTTACAACTCTCCCTACCACACTCGTCTTGCATACTTGTTTCGTCTCTATCTTTTCGTTCATCCTCTCTATACGTCCTACCCGTCTCAACATAACCTAAGACATCCATACTACATCTTCTTTTACTCCGCAACGCTCCTAAAAAGAACTTGACAAATTTTACTTAAATTTTTGTCTTACAAATAGTTGAACTAGAATCTTTATTTTATATAAACGAATAAAGCAATAATTCAATTTCAACAATTGTCCTCGCGAATACGACCCGAATAAGCAAAGAACAGCAAATGCTAGTTTTTTCAGCTGCTATTAAGATTCAGGGATACTGTTCCATGTATTAAAAATCAAAATATCTTCCTTCTCCTGGTCTTTCACAGCAGACCACTTGTGCTGTGATCTAATATCAGTTCACATTTTTTCTCCAATATTTCTGTATCGGCACAAAGACGTTCAAATATCGAACTCCCAAATTCGTTTTTTTAAATCCAGCAATCGCATTTCAAAGTGGCTAATGTCATTATTAAAGGGAAAATTTTAATTCTGTTACAGTAGCATTTAGACATATATTAACAAAGGCTAAACACACTTAGCTGTTTATGAATTCCTGAAACAAGTTGATAAAGGCTTTTCTTATATTTAAAGTATTGTTTTAAAATACAAAATGTCAGTATCGTAAATAATTTTTGGCGATGATTCAACAGGCTTGGAAAGCAATTCAAAGTTACTCTTTCAAAATCTTGAGGAAAAAGAGATATTTATTGATGAAAAAACTTCTTCGAACATCGAAAAAGTTGTATTTCCTTTCCCGTTTAGTTTATGATTATGCTGATTTAGATGAAACGTGACGTCTGCCATGAAATGAACTTTTTGGATTCACTGATCGTGCGTTAGTTCTGGATAGTGAAAGCCCTACTCAAGGCGGAATGGTTTAATTTATGCTAATAAGGAGCGAAACTTTTCAAAATATTTCCTCTTGATATCCAATGTACCTTGCTATGCAACAAAAGATCTGCCTAGTGACTCTCTACTCCAACTAAAAATTCTTTAAATTGGCGATAATTAAGAGATTTAGCTATATTGGATTTGATAATGTTTATTACAAATTTCATAACTGCCAATTTCTTCTGGAAATGTCTGCGCACAATTCGCTTCTTGATGAATAATACAATGCGTCGCAAGTATCTCGTGATTATTTTTTTCTTTCAAAATAGCATCAAACCCGTTTCTTACGCCGGTCATACTTTTTGACCTGTCTGTTGTAATTGAGAACATTTTTCGAGTGGAATATGTTTTTCAATGCACTCAGTTACAGCATTTGTTATATCTTCTCCTCGCGTTTGGACTAAGGAGTGCCAATAATCCTAAAGGTTCTACTTTAAGATCTGTACATAAAATAAATTGTACAAAAATTAAAACTGGCGCTGTATCATGTATGTCACAGCGCTTCATACAGAGGCAGCTGGAATTGCCAACCGCAGGGGAACGGATTTCATCTTCAATTCTAGTATTTCCTGCAGCGACACGCGCTCGGAAAGAATACATTTTAGAAGACGATGAATAAACACGACTTGACGATACGCGTAGACATTTTATCTTTCTGGAAATGTTTTCTCAATGCTTTAGAGCAATCGCCTGAAGATGAACAACAATTAAGTAGGTATGTAAATATAGAAGTAAGTAAACTAATCATCGCGAAGTTTTAATCGCACTGTAACGTGTTCACCCGCACGTGGTATTTTGTGGAAGAGCCACACTCAAGGGACCAAAGAGCCGAATGTGGCTCGCGAGCCGCGATTTGCCGACCACTGGATTAACTCATCTGTAAACGCGTCACTTCTTGTCATTAATTTGTTAGAATTATAATATTGTGATATAATATTTAATTTTTATGCGCATCAGGACCTTTGAACTTGTTCGTCAATTACGTAACACACAATTACTTGCGTCGTATCTGCCGAGATCAGAGATTTGAAAAATATATAAAAATTTTAATGCGTTATTGTTTCACCTTCTCCAAAAGTATGAATACAAATATTCACGTTGTGTCTATCAGAGTCGATGGTGAGGAAAATTGAAAAGTATTTTATCTTATTTCAAAGCTTGTCCTATAATATGGATAACTTAATTACGTTTTCAAATTATACTTCTGCCGGGTTTGTCCTTGCACCAGGCGAAATTGAAGTACTCTGTTAACGTTAACTTAAATTCGTTGTCATTGGAAGCTTTTATAGTGTCTTTTGACTATTTTTTTAATTACAGGTTTCAGTTCCTGCCAAATTCCGTTTTTCGCGAATGCTGACATTTGAATTCGTTCATTCTGTCTTGTTGTGCAACACAATTTCGTTTCCTGTTTTTCATTCCTTTTTTAAATAGCTAATGGTGTCCAAGTCTAATAATAAATGAGGCAATCATTAGTATATGCCGGAGGTAGGAGTGATTAAAGCCTAATTTGTTGAGCGTATGTTGAACAAGAGACGATTTTGTCATTACTTGCATCAGTGACGGCGGAGTGCAGGACTGTAAATGTATCCATGGGTATTCATAAAGTTAAAAACCCGGTTGCTAAATAATTCTTAGTGGAACAACTTGGAAAAAATTAACATTTTACTTCTGAAAAGACGTATCAACGGATCAATGCAGTTCCAAATATTTTGGGTTTGTTAATTTATCTTATATCCAAGGACAGCATTTCTACATATACTTCTTCCTCCTAAAAGCTCTGATTTCTTCGGGTAGCTTCAATGTTGTAGGTATGTACGTATCTCTCTTCAACGCTTTCATATGTCCAGCTCAAGAAAAGTTAGGAATCTCTAAATTTCCCATTTCCCCTCTTCCAAACCTCCTTTTCATCCTAACGACCCAGATAGAAAAAAACCCCTCCCCTTCTATCCACCCTCAACCTTCACAACCAAACATGTACAGGGTATTGTGGTTTGTCTTGTATGACTAAGTACACCTCACTCCACACTCCTTCACCTCAGATGAGTCCTCCCTGCGGGGAGGACTCATCTGAGGTGAGGTTCTCTTTCCCCCCTCCATTTTTCCTCAAGCACGCGATACCTCCCTGACCCAATCCCAAACTACTCCCCCCCCCTTACATTATTTCCCTCCATACATTATTTCCCTCCATACCTCCCCCCCCTTCCCGGGGGCGGTATATATCAACAAGTCTTTGAAGAGTCTTCACCTGAAGATGACGTTATACTACGTCAAAAGCCGGGTCGTGAAAATAAAATTATCATTGTGGAACCACAACGTCGAAGTTTTTTATTTATAAAATGTAAGTTCCACCAAGTAACGCATAAATCAACCAGTTATATTAGTTGAACAGCTACAGGACAACCCAAAGGCATTTTGGTAATACGTCAGGGAATTTCAAGGCAATGTATCAACAGTTGTTCCACTACGAAACGAAAATGGCGAATTATTAACAAGCATTTCGGACAAAAACAACCTATCAAGTTCCTACTTTCAAAGGGTATTCACCAAGTCATTTCAGATTATATCAGTAAAGGTAAATGATCACTTCCTTCATCCTTGTTCCAGTTTTAAAACGTCGTTCGTAGCAAAACGGTTAAATAACTCAGATTTAAACTGACTAATGATCTCTCGTGGAGTAAACATATTCGATAAATTACCGGTCAAGCTAATCGTAATTTGGGATTTGTTGAAATAGTACATGACAAGTGCGACGATGAAGTTTAGACGTAAGGACGACGATTAGAATAAATCCAATATGCGACTAGCCTGACCGCCTGGCTATTGTAGCGGAGTATGTAATTTTAAGCACATTTATGATTTTCCATGCAAAACACAACGAGAGTGCGTGGCTCGGTGTTTTTACACACCAGGCATGAAACCCTTTCTTTGTGAATGAAGACTAAGTGCCCCTATCCTGTCCAATGCGAAAAAAACTACCCACCCCACCCTTATACATCACGGCCCTTCCCACGGACCTAGAAGGGATGAGCTGCGCAGTGGGATACTCCTCATGACTATTAGGAAGCGAAAAAACACCCCCCTCCACCCTACTATCTCACAACGATAGAGTTTCTCGTTTTCTCATCTCCCTCAATTTCCTAATTAGCACACCAGTTACAATTGCTCCCAAACTCTAATATCCCACACCCGTACTGCTACATTTTGTGCTTGTTGCCCTTTGTGATTATCCTCCCCCTTCCTAACCCTTGCCACTGCGCTTTCCACGGACCAGGAAGGATGACGCCGTGTGACACACAACGCCCATTGGACGGCGGCCATCTCCCTCCCCCTCCGCCCTCTTGCATAGTGGACGTCCCTTTGGACCTGAAGGTTGATGACGCACCTCGGGACAACGTCCTGGTCCTTCCCAGATTGCGATCGTGTGTGGTTTAACACATTTGCACCAAAATATCTTCACCTCCTTCTCATCCCCCACATACATGGTCACCCACGATTATCTTCCATCCACTCATCCAGAAACCTCTTCTTCCTGTTCTCTTTCAACCTTACTTGCAATTCTGTTTAAATGATGTCCTTCGTGTTAAACTTGTTACCTGATGATGATGCAGTGCATTGAAACCAGTCGCATTTAAATTCATATTGTTTATAATTGCCATATTCTCTAATAAAGATATCCTACCATATCACTCCTGAAAAGACTCTTTTTACGCTTGAGTTAGATTCACATTCATGCGTTTTACGCATCGCTCGCGCACAGTTTACGTGCGAAACACACGGAAGGTCCACTTTCAGGCGTAGGCAACGGAAGTGTCTATTTTTTCCTTTCAGCAGAGTTTATTTATGGAGGTAATTAAAAGCCATAATTAAATACTAATTATTTATATAATTAATTTGTATGCTTAACTCAACGCAAAGCTAATCTACGCTACAAATCGTCCCCCAGACGGGCATACAATAAATAACAACGTTATTTATTATAAACAATATCATTCATCTCGCTAAAAAATTATCCCAGTGACAAACTATCGATACTATCGGTATCAATAAACTATCGGTATACATAAACTATCGGTAAACAGCGATAAATAATTGCCTTTGCCGTTAGCAATGAACGATTCAGAGAAACTCAATGAAGCTGTCATATTTTATTACATTGCATTGGTGCTAGACAATGTAATGTACATGACACTGTGGTGCTAGCAGCAATATCATCTGGAGGAAGAACGAATGTAGTTGTTTTTAAATTAGCGCTATCAATGCCACACCGTTTTACAAATATTTATCACATCATACAATCAGCATTTTTATTCACAACACATGCGCATCATTATATTTAATATTTTTTGTGAATTAGGCATTTCCTTTATGTGATAAACAATGTATGCCAACAATTGCAAGACTTTCCGCGAAGAGGAGAGGAACAATTTTACAGCGGAACACCCATCTCACACTTAAGGAATTGTCTCTGTCACAAGTGCATCCGATAACATGCACAGGTCATTGTGCTAGGTCAACAGTTATTCCACTACGAAACGAGATTGGCGAATTATTAAAAAGCAGTTCGGACAAAGCCAACTTGTTAATTTCCTACTTTTAAAGTGTGTTCACTAAGTCATTGCAGATGACATGCGTAAAGGTAAATGATCACTTTCAGCAAAAGATGCCGCCTATGGATATTTACACTCACAAAATAGAAAACTTGCTTTAATCTTTTAGACAAAATAAATCCCCAGGTCCCGAAGAAATTCCTGCCCGCCTGTCCAGTTGTGTACTTGCAAAATGTATATATATTAATGATCCCTCACCATTGTGATAATATCTGTAGTGTAGTAGTGCATGCTTGTGAAGCTTCGCAACTTTGCAAGCATTAGCGATTTATGCTAATGCATAATTAATCGTAGTTACACTAACGATAGGGTATAGTGTAATGCACGTTGGTGAATACTCACCACCTGCCACACACCCCTGAAGTGGCTTTCTGTGTATTTTGTAGATGTAGATGTATAGAGAATTAGCTTGTGAAATAGCAACCCACTTGCAGAATATATTTATTTAATCCATCAGCGAACACTCAGTACCCATGTACTGGAAAAGTTTGTGACTTTATTCTTTATTGGTCCCTGAAAACATCCCCAAAGTCTAGCGTTACTTAAGTATTAAAAAATGACGTATTTGCGTTTTATATAGCGAAGCTATAGCCTTCAATGTTGGAACGAGTATGCATTTAAATATGTTATTGACGGTGAGCTAGGAAAAATTCGGGAAGTATTGTCTTTATATCAGCAAAAAAATACAAAATGCGGACTTAAATTCCAACAGTTGTGGAGACTTCTGATCTTCAGCCATTATCTTTTTATCGGTAGGGAAATGTTCCATTTTGTAGAACATGTCTTGTTGATACTTGAATAGGCTAAAATGTGTTATTTCCGCTTTATTACAACCCTTATGATAGTCTCCCAACAATGGCTGAATATCAGATTACTACATAATTGAAAACGATATTTACCATCCCTGCATTACATTTCTCTCCGCTTCGATTCGTACCTGCATACAGCTTCTCATTTCCGTACATAAGGATTCGTCTTCATTATCGTTCAGTTTGTGTTATGCCCTTGGACAATATGGTTGATTACATTAGCGATCGTAGATGATCATCACTATTTCTCTCTGTGACAGAGATATGGTCTGCGAAGACATGTTTATTTACTTCCGTTAATCTTTATGCCGTACACTCATAATTCTTGTTCTTCTCGTGTCGCCTTCTCCAAGCACATTTTGAACTGTCCTTGTGAGAGGTGATATCCCTTTTTTCTCCTCTGTGTTATTTTGGCTTTTTACATCTCTTTCGTTTCTCATTCGCATTGTGTCACCTTGCTTCTTCAACAATTCGTAGAATATTGTTCTGCCTTTTTACTCTAATCCGAATTGCTCTAATAGCCCGGACATATTGTTCCGCCTTACGTTGTTTAACCCTCGAGCGGGCGCGCCCTTTTTTTCACAAGACCGCGCGCGCGGCGTACTTTGTCCAATGCATATTTTAAGCCAAATATCACTCGCTTTTGGTTGTATTATTTGTTTTATTTTCATGAATATGGTTTTTCAATTAATATGAACATTTTGAGAATCTATTAAACAAATTATATTGCAATCATATTGTATAATATTTTACTTCAAAAATTTGATAGAATGACACACGATACTCAATGACATTTCAATACAGTTTACTTATTCGTCTGAGTTATTGTCTTCAGCACTACATATTTGACAAATATATGTGGCTTTTACATGCTTACAAGAAAACTTATTGCAAAAATCACATTTGATTGTTGTGTCCACATTTTTTTTTCTTCCGCAGAGCACATATCGTCCACGCTTTTTTCTCTCGTGGTGTTGACTTGTAAATTGACACTCCACTACTTACTCGATACTTTGAAAGGAATTGCTTTACATCTAAGGGTAGTGAATTTATTTTTGATCTCATTGTGAGATAGGGCTTCATCAAAGCGAATGATAATTCCTTTAAAAACTTTCTCCTAGGTTGCCTCGAATTGTCAGGGTTAGAATAATAAAGTACCTGAGCATTTCTACCCGCTACATTCATAAGTGAGAAGAATACGGACAATGACCATCGTTGGGTAATACGAGCTACGGAGTAGGGATTGCACATCTGATCAACCGTGTATACTCCACCCTTATTCATATTGTAGTCCATTATAATTGACGGCTTGTTTGTCTCCTCATCAACATTGGGTGTATAATGCATTTTTGACAGTACTATTACAGCCTCATTTCTTTTTGGTACGTGAGATACCCTTGTAGAATTTTTTTGAAATCCAAAAAGACAATCCAAGAAGAACCTACAATATGGTTTTTATTAGTTTGGAATTCCACAGGTATCTCTTTTTTGGTTTTCTGTAACGTGCCAATACATGTGATATTTTTTTCTAATAGAGAAATGGCCAGAGGATAGCTGGTATACCAATTATCAAAGGTAATATTCCTATTTGTCCCGGTAATATCACAAATCAATCTCTTTACTATGCCCTCCTGCTTATTGGGCACAAAATATGGCCCTAATTCCTGTTTGTCACGGTACCTATATCTCTATGTTGCTTGTGAAAAAAGTCTTTGAATCGCAAAGAGCGAAAAACTTTATCCCGTACTTTGCTGGTTTGTTGGGAATGTATTGTATGAAACTACATCGACCACGAAAAGCCTCTAATTTTTCATCGATTATTACATATTCACCTACATTATATGTTTTTCTACAGTTCATCACGAATTTATCTAAAAAAGAACGCATTGTTGCCAAATTATCTGTTTGTCTTCGGACAATTCGTGTTTCTTTATCATCAAATCTAACAGACCGCAATAAGAACAAAAATCTTTTGTAGCTCATGCATGCTCTAAGGATGGGCATTCCTGTTCCATCTGAGGACCAAAGATCTTCAACTTTTGAATGTTTTCCCTTTCTGGTCCCGACAAGATAAAGTAACCCTAATAAGGCTAACATTTTCTCTCGTGTTGTTTCTTTTGCCTCTCTGTCCCACGAATATTGCACGCTCAATTTTTTCCTTTCAATGTAAAGATTTGTGCATAGCACAATATCGTCTACCATGCTAATTTCAATTATTTTATGAAATGCAGGAAGAACATCGTGTATTCCTTTTGCACACTCCTTTGGGCCAGGTAATATTTTGACAATATTTTGTCTTCTGGTCTTGGATTGTTTGGAAAAGTCAGCTTATCTCCACTTACACATACGATATCTCCCAATAAAATAGTCACTATTCGCTGGATGTCCGTCTGAAATGTCTGCCTCATCCTCAGAAGATGTCAGGAAACTCTCAGAATCGTCCCCGTGATCACACGTGGTTACTACTTCCTCGTCTTCATCGGATTCAGGGCTGTCTAATATTTCCTCTTCGTCACGTAATAAACTTTCAATTTCCTCACTTCTTATATTACGGGCTCTAAAATAATGTAAATAAAGCAATTTTGATAATGCAAAGTTTATAGTAAACAATGAAAGATAAAAGAATCTACTTTAAAAATAGAAACGAAAATTTGTTCCTAACCCATTATGAGTAAGTTAATTCCTCAATTAGTATGCTATATTGATTCATATAAGTTTATTGAAGTTTAATAAAAGTAATAGCCTTTCCATCAACATTTCACTAAACTATCGTATTTCATTTACCGTGTCGTCAAAATAACGTCATATTGTGTCGTATGTTTGTGAATTTTAGAGAAAAAAAGAACTTACAAAACAGAACGTGCCATTGTCCAGTACCAAATATTCGCCAACTTCAATCACTTTGTGAAAGAGGTAGTGGATAATCAGAAGCCAAAGTAATCCCGCAAAAATACTACAAATAAATTCAAATTTTTTAAATCTTTTATAAGGATTTTTTTAAAACTTTGTCATCAATGAATAAATATACAATTCCAAGAATTTGGCAGTGCGATGGAAGTTGAATATATGACTATTTACCGACTAAATTTGAAAAAGAAATATAACTTACATGAATATGGTCCTATGCTCAAAGAAAAGACTTATTTCACACTTTCCATCGCCCTCCAATTCAGTTCCTTGCACCTGATCGAAGGACGGACGCAAAGCAAATGATAAGGCACTAGAGGTACACGGTCGGTCGCGTGGCGTACTTTGTACGCCACGGGTGACTCTCCAGACTAACATTGTGATAGAAATTCTGCTACACTTCTGTGAGTTATGGAAACACACTCAATGGAAAGTCAAAATGACACTCGAGGAATACACGATATCTTTAATGATTAGAATTCAGACACAGAGTTGTAACAATCGGTCACATAAAATTGGCGTACTTTATACACCAGCGCGCCCGCTCGAGGGTTAAACGTCGAGAACATATCGAAGCGCATACGCGTGCCAACTTTGATAGTCATACCTTAATCATTATTACAAAAAAATCTATTGTAAAATTGAAGATTAAACTCGAGGATCTGACGCCACAGCTTGAAAACTGAAGTTTTCAGATAAAATTCTTAATTTCGAAACTTGTCGTGAGAATACTAAGAGAGATAATAACAAAGTAAAAGTATCACAGGATATAAAATTTTATAACCTTCCAAATAAAGTGTTAAAATCGATAACTCCACTTACCGTGTGTAAGAAATGTTCGATGAACCAGAGGCGAACACCACAAAAAGTGCGACAGCCGTAATTTAGGGGCGGGGGGGGGGGGGGAGAGAGGTGAGGGAAAGTTTGAAATTTTCGGTATTTTATTTTTAATATGAAAACAGAAGTTACTATGCCACTACATAATATTATACTATACATAAGAAGGATGAGTACTTGATGATCCAATTTCTGCAATTTTAGCTCAATCGGTGGCATCACAAGTTTCAGAAAATATATCAGCCTTCTAGTGAGATATTCAGAAGATCAAATTTGTTTGTAAAGCACAGAACATATGCATTTAACTCTCAACAACGTTTGATAAACTTGTCCAATTTAATTCAGTCACAATTTATGTTTAGGCTTAATAATACCAGTCTGTAGTCACTGGCTTACACTGTTGTGAATGTAAATCACTGAAATGTAGTGAGGAGTTCATTATATTTCCACATATTTTTTGAGGCTTTTAAATAACTGAAGCATTTGTCTTAGCAGAATGAGGAGTTTTTGGAAATATGAAATGAAAAATAGGGTTCAGAACGAAGCTTTCAGTCCATTATTTCGGGTTCACATAATCAAACTATGTAATAATACCTATTTCAAAAGACCCATATAGGCTTAGCCCAGTCACAAAATCACAAAATAAGGTTTGATTTCATATATTAATCAGCAAAACATGAATGGATATAAAAAGTATTGTCTACCACTGCCAACTTTTCGACAGAAATTATTTAGCCTTGCACCAGCCTTTCTTAAAATCACCCATGCATTCATACATTGCATCCACATTTTTTGTAGGTTCCTTAGGTTATGACCAGAAGCATTTCATGGTAAAAAAAGTAACCAAGTGATACTATTTAAGCTGAATTATATGCATTCTCACCTCAAATGGGATGATCACTATCTCGGGCCCAGGGGCCTCTCAATCTAAGGCTCTGTTTGCACTCATTTGGATTGGAACCCAAAAACTGCAAACTTACTGTTATTCACTGTCAAGGAATGCAATTCATACCAGCATTCGAGAGGAATACTTTTGGCCTCGGTGGCGGCGTGGTAAAGTCCTCGCCTGAAAAACCTAAGGTCGCGGGTTCGAATTCATCCTGGGGAGGAAATGTAAACCTCCCAGGTTGTTTGTGTTTGTCGATTGAATAAATATATTGTAATTGGATTCGGCTGTAAGAATATAGAATCATTTTTATTTAATAATAGGTGGAGTAATACGCCCTGTATAGATTGGAGGACCTAAAGGTACATATAAGGGGGAAGAGACAAAGATATATGCGAATCCCTGCTGTATACGTTCTCATCAAATGCCCAACATCAGATAGCTACGACGCCCAACAGAGGGGACAACATTCTTGATTTATTGGCAAGAAATATACCGCAATAAGTAACTAAGGTAAACACTGTTGAGGGCATTAGTGACCATAGAGTAGTAGCATTCGCGGGGCGTTTTGAAAACCCAAGAAACCACTGCGACAACAACATACCACTGGACCTTTCTCTAGTGGGGGTGTTTCTCTTTCCTTCCTTGAAAGACGGTTAGCGATAAGGGGGAAACAGAAATCGAACGGAGACTGCCACCGACGAACGATGTTGTGTGGGTCATCCTCAATGGGAAACCCTCGGATGACACTTCGTTGAGGGGTGTATTGCTCAGGCAGCACACTCACCGGCACAAATAGTCTATAGTGAAGAGAATTGAGACACAAATGCAGCATACACTAAGCATAGCAATGCTTTGTACAACCAACTTCTTCAAACATTTTTACTGCAATATTTGTTACACTATGAAAGACTGAATTCACGATTCAACGACTTCCCCACTGTTTAGAATTCATACGCACAACTGTACAAAACCGCTGACGACGACGGTCTTCATTTGTTTTTATGTCAAACAACCTCGTACAGGGGAAAACGGCCAGGTGGGCCGAGCGCGAGGGTTTATTAGTTTGCTATCGGCATTGCAGTGATGGTAGCTCAATACAAGCCTTTCTCCCCCGTTTATGTAATGGCTGGCTGACTTTCTCAACTCCCTCCACTCCTTAAAACCCAAACCCACCCCTTCCCCTCTGACGTCATTGTCACGGGCGCGAAAGGTTCTCGACCACGTTGGCTCCAACCCGACAGCCCCAAGACCACTCACGGCATGCGGTCCCCTACCAACACGTTCCAGTGTTGCCAAATATACGTGAAGTTAAAAATAGCTCTGGATACGTTTCCACTCGCCCACTCTTGTGTCACGCGATAACCTTATTTTACACATAAGAGAGTCACTCAAACTGGAGACTCTTCCAGATACATTCTGTAAACGTAAAGCATTGTTTATGCAGATAGATCAACCTTTTCTCGGCTCTCAGATCAACATTAAAAGGGATTTAGAGCCCGGCGTTGCGTAAATAAAACAATTGCTCCGTTGGTGGAACTCGTGAGATATTGTTTGCTTGACATTCGAGGGCGTATTGATCTGTGAAGAGACTCTGAACGTCAAACACAGAGAAAACTATTAGATCGTTGTAATATATTACGAGATTGAGTAGTAACACGTGATTACACTTTCATAAAGCTCTCTCCTAAACATTGCTTAGTAGAATGGTGTAAATGTCAAAGCTGGATTTTTTGTTTTTCCGACGAGCAGATGCAAGTAATGACAAAATCGTCTCTTGTTCAACATACGCTCAAAAAATTAGGCTTGAATCACTCCTACCTCCGGCATATAATAATGATTGCCTCATTTATTATTACACTTGGATACCATTAGCTATTTAAAAAAAGGAATGAAAAACAGGAAACGAAATTGTGTTGCACAACAAGACAGAATGAACGAATTCAAATGTCAGCATTCGCGAAAAACGGAATTTGGCAGGAACTGAAACCTGTAATTCAAAAAATAGTCAAAAGACACTATAAAATCTTCCAATGGCAACGAATATAAGTTAACGTTAACAGAGTACTTCAATTTCGCCTGGTGCAAGGACAAACCCGGCAGATGTATAATTTGAAAACGTAATTAAGTTATCCATATTATAGGACAAGTTTTGAAATAAGATAAAATACTTTTCAATTTCCCTCACCATCGACTCTGATAGACACAACGTGAATATTTGTATTCATACATTTGGAGGTGAAACAATAACGCATTAAAATTTTTATATATATTTCAAATCTCTGATCTCGGCAGATACGACGCAAGTAATTGTGTGTTACGTAATTAACGAACAAGTTTAAAGGTCCTGATGCGCATAAAAATGAAATATTATATCACAATATTATTATTCTAACAAATTAATGACAAGAAGTGACGCGTTTACAGATGAGTTAATCCAGTGGTCGGCAAATCGCGGCTCGCGAGCCACATTCGGCTCTTTGGTCCCTTGAGTGTGGCTCTTCCACAAAATACCACGTGCGGGTGAACACGTTACAGTGCGATTAAAACTTCGTGATGATTAGTTTACTTACTTCTATATTTACATACCTACTTAATTGTTGTTCATCTTCAGGCGATTGCTCTAAAGCATTGAGAAAACATTTCCAGAAAGATAAAATGTCTACGCGTATCGTCAAGTCGTGTTTATTCATCGTGTTCTAAAATGTATTCTTTCCGAGCGCGTGTCGCTGCAGGAAATACTAGAATTGAAGATGAAATCCGTTCCCCTGCGGTTGGCAATTCCAGCTGCCTCTGTACGAAGCGCTGTGACATACATGATACAGCGCCAGTTTTAATTTTTGTACAATTTATTTTATGTACAGATCTTAAAGTAGAACCTTTAGGATTATTGGCACTTCTTAGTCCAAACGCGAGGAGAAGATATAACAAATGCTGTAACTGAGTGCATTGAAAAACATATTCCACTCGAAAAATGTTCTCAATTACAACAGACAGGTCAAAAAGTATGACCGGCGTAAGAAACGGGTTTGATGCTATTTTGAAAGAAAAAAATAATCACGAGATACTTGCGACGCATTGTATTATTCATCAAGAAGCGAATTGTGCGCAGACATTTCCAGAAGAAATTGGCAGTTATGAAATTTGTAATAAACATTATCAACTCCAATATAGCTAAAGCTCTTAATTATCGCCAATTTAAAGAATTTTGAGTTGGAGTAGAGAGTCACTAGGCAGATCTTCTGTTGCATAGCAAGGTACATTGGATATCAATAGGAAATATTTTGAAAAGTTTCGCTCCTTACGAGTGTGGTAGGGAGAGTTGTAAGGGATCGCCATCAGCGAGCTAACACACCTTAATAAGATGAAACCACCTTAAAAGGCCATTATTACTCAGAATCTTTAAATCGGTTTGTAACTGGTCAGGGTTTCTACAGACAAGATATTCTGAAGTTCCAGCACTTTTGCCCAGGTTTTCCGTGCCAAAAGTTGAATTTTAAATATCCATTCTATCACTAGCGGGTATTTTTAAAGAAAGTGCAACAATAAGAAAAACACATTAATGCATGTACACCATAAAGAGAAAATAATATTCAATATATGGAAAAACTAACACATATTTTATAATCCTCGGCATATCAGAAAATAGGACCTGGAATTTAATTTTAATAATACAAAATTAATTGGTAAAAACAATACATGAGAACCAGTGCCTCATTTCCGCAAGCAAATAAAAGTACTAAGCCAACACTCACAGAAAGTGCCCAAAATGGTGCTGTTCACTTGTTGAATGCAAACTTCCAGGTACGTTACCATTTTCCTTGAATTTTTCAGACATGTTAACCCTATATTCAATTTCATTGTCTCTTCCAGTGCTGTAGCAACCGTCTAGACATAATCTTTCAAATTGGTTAGCAACATTTGCTAGTTCACTGTCTTCACTTTTTGACGACACGGGTTTTGATCTTGACAGTAGTGAAATATTATTATCATAAACCGTGATTCGCATTAAGGTGGCTGGAGCGGTAATCGTGAATCGTTGAAGGTACATTCTAATAATTTTTCAAGTAAGTCAAAAAAAAATATTCTTGGACCACATTTCACTCAAGTACAAGTTTATACGTTGGAAATAACCATAACTGCAGTAGTGAATATGATGCAAGTGTTACATTTAAAAAATTTGCTTCAATTAAAGTATTGTTTTGACTTGGATTTTCGGCGCGAAATTCGAAATTTACGAGAAAATCATATCTAAATACGCTATTTTTACTCGGAATGATACCTTGATATTTCTTAGTAGCAATTATAATAATATGAAACTTCTTATTTCGCATTTAAGAGATAATCTGTATATACGTAATCGATTTTTTTCACAATATATGCCGTGTGCCATAAGAGTACTTGTTAAAATATCATTGAATTGCCAGGAAACCAAATCGGTAGCATACAGTTTTTTTCACTTTTATCGATAGATATTACAAATAAGGACACTTATGCAAAGTTTCACTCAAATCTGTATTTTAACAAAAATCGCTCCAGCCACCTTAAGGCGCAGAAGCACTAGGACAGTTTAAATGCTTTGATCAATCAAAGGTGACATGTGCCTACAGCAGAGAAACATTACCTAACACTAGTTAACTTCAAACCTGTTTTTTTTCGAAATTCCTCCAGTCTCAATGGGCAGATAATATTTCTCCCTTCCTAGCATATATTATTAAATGAGTCCAATTCCTCTAATATAATTTATGAAACAGTTAATCAATAATTTGAATACGTGGCTTTTATGAACTTAATCTTGAGAAACAAAATAAATCCAACAAACTCGTACTTTACATATATTTTGTAATTGACAATAAATCACAATTTGCTGGACTGCGGTCCCAATTCCCTCATTTATTTCCCTTGGATGAGGGGGAGTAATCCCCTGTGGTACAGAACCCCTCTTCTGCAGCAACCAGAAGGGGGAATGGAGAAGTTTGACTTCAGCCTAAGGATTTCAGCCAAGATGGCCCAATACTTCTCTATTTAGTGGTCTAATCTTATCTACTTTTACTATTTTCTTCAATGTTACTTTTATGCAATGGATTTTGGGTATCCAAATTAAGAGAGCCTCTTTGCAAGAGAACCTCTTTCACCTGTGCCGGTGCTGAGAAAACCCCATTATTGCCTCCATATATGAAGATATAGACATTTGGCAAACCATCAATTACAAACTGCATGCTTAATTGAGAAATACTGTGGACTGGGAGAGAATAAATGTGTAAAAATATATATAGTCCCTGACACTGTTACTAATAATTAAAGTCAATATATTTAGCGCAATCCGTTTAATAGACTTACATACAACCTTTTCCTACCAGTTGCTTTCGCAGAACTGTAGGCTGAAAACTATAATCGAAATAATGAAGCAAATCCGAAAGTGTATCATTTAAAAGATGTAAGCAAATATTAACATGTGAATAAAAGGTCATATGATTTGAATAGAAATGGGAAAAGTAATATCGTTCAGGCAAACCTTTAAAGTGAATAAAAACACAAAACAATGGGAAACGCACGATTGAAATTGAAAATATTAAATAAATTTACTGCAAATCATTGATATGCAATAGAGCTATAGCTCACGGAAAATAATTCGGGCGTACTACCAATAGTGCAGCAGCACTCCGTCTACCACGAGCTAGCAGCTCACCAAAATTAGAATAGCCATGGTCCCAAAAAGCGGCGAGTTTCTAGCCTCCGCTGGTAGACTCGCGCTCGTCCGTCCAGTTCAGCTAGCCTACCGCATCTTAGAGCAGCCAACTTACTGTTTGGTCGAGCGGCTACACTAAAAAGTACGGCCGTTCCCTTAACATTTTTCCTGTCTAAAGGAACGAGAATAAAACAACAGAATATTGGGGGAATCCCCGGCGGACCGAGCCAAAAGGGTACAAAAGTATAAACAACTGACAGTGTATATGCGTAAAATATTATGTTGTTATATTCTACCTACTGGAATTTTTCTACTATAAAGATTTTTTCACGGTCGGGTGTAACCCCCCATCGGCTGGCACCAGGCCTCCCCCGTCGCCCCAATCCTAGCTACGCCACTGGCTAGTAAAGAATTACCAGTATATTCTCAATCTGAGATGAACAAATCCCATTATCCTCAGCATGAGTTCAGAGAATAGGACCTGGAATTTAATTTTAGTAGCATAAAATTAAGTGATATAAACCAAACAATGGATCCAGTACCTATATTTGGCAAGCTTCTAGAAGTGCTAAGCAAACACACAGAAATTGCCTAAAATGGTACGGTTCACTAGTAGAATGCAAACTTCCAGGTATGTTACCATTTTCCTTAACATAAACCCTGAATAAGCTGAAAAAATTAGCGTTTGCTGTTCTTAGCTTATTCGGGTCTACATATTCATGGAAACATTTGTTGAAATTGTAATTTTGTTTTATTCATATATATATATATATATATATATATATATATATATAAAATAAAGATTATTGTTTTACTTATTGTAAGACAAAACTTAAAGTAAAGTTTATTAAGTTATATTTAGGAGCGTTGCAGAGTTGCACAAACTGGTAATAATAATAATAATATAATTAATTGTTCACAGATAGTTACATCCGTTTTGAACATATTATTAAGGAACAGTTTATAGCTCAGCAATCATTTTTATGTAAGCATGGTATTTAAATTAAATTGAAATCCTAAACAAAAGTATAACAAAGAATTAACAAGTGCACAGAACAAGAAATGAAGCTTTCAATAAATGAAAATATACAATAAATTATAATATATAACACAATGTAAAACATATATTAATGAATGTACAATATTGAAAATATGAATTAGTTTGGGCTAATTAGAAATAGGTATAATTGTTTTTTGAAAACTTTCAGGGATGAAGAGTCTTTGATTAATTTAGGAAGATTGTTCCATGTTTGTGATGCGGCTACGGTAAATGATCTTTGAAAAGCTGTGGACCGATAATGGGATATATGAAGATAGTCGGGTTCCGCTCTCGTAACAACATTAGGCGTTATTGTTCTATTAGGGAAGAAGTCAATGATGTACTGAGGTTCATTTTTTTTAAGCAAAGAAAACACAAACATGCCAATTTAAATTTTCTTCTCGTTTTGATGTCCATCCAGGATAGTTTGTTGATGTATGGCGTTATATGTTCATCTCTCTGCAAGTAATATATGAATCTTATTGAGGAGTTCATCAGGCGTTGGAGTTTAATATTAAGTTCTGCCGTAAGATCATAGAATACCAGGCAGCAGTAATCAAGTTGACTACGCACATGGGTAGGAAATAGATTTTTGTATAGTTTCAATTGATGGAGAGTGGCATTAACTTTATTTGAAACGAATGAAATATGATCTTTCCAAGAGAGAGTGTGGCTAAAGATGACCCCTAAGTTTTAAGCTGTATTAGAGTAGGGTATTGAGATTCCTTGGACTTCAATCTTTGGTAAATTATTAGTATTTAGTCTGGAGATAACTCTAGAGTGGCCAATTATCATAGCTTTTGTTTTATTACTATTTATTTTTAAAAAATTGTCTTGTGCCCATGTCACAATAGCTGATACATCATCATTTAATTATCTGATAGTTTCTGGGAAGTCCTGCGAGTGACAGTGTATATAAATTTGGAGATCATTAGCGTACATCATATATTTACATTTTTTAATACATGCAGAGAGGTCTCGAACATACAGGGAAAACAGCAAAGGCCCGAGTACTGACCCTTGGGGTACTCCACAAAAGATAGACGCCCATTCAGACAAGTTACCATTGGAGGCTTTTACTGACTGGCGTCGTCCGTTTAGGTATGAATAATATCAATTTAATGAGGTGCAGGAAAAATTTAAGTTTCTCAGTTTTTGTAGGAGCAAAGAATGGTTTACGCAGTCAAAGGCTTTGCTGAAGTCAAAGAACACCAATGTGGTCACCATTTTTTTGTCAATGCCAGATCTTATATTTCTTCAGAAACTATAATTAAGGCCGATTGTGTAGAGAAGTTTTTACGAAAACCTGACTGAAAAGGATCAAATAACTTCTTTGAGTATTGATATAGGCCGGTAATCACTAGGGGAAGAGGGACTTTTAACTTTTTTAATAGGGCGAATTAGGGACGATTTCCAAAGTGTGGGAAATATTCCAGATATAAGTGAGGAGTTGAATATTTCCAGTATAGCAGGAGTTACAGCCTCAGACACAACTTTCAAATATTTAACGGAGATGTCATCAATTCCAACTGAATTAGATTTCGATGCAAGGAGTAACTTACGCAGAACATCTGGCGTGACATAATTAAAATAAAAATTCTCATCGTTATAAGGCACAAAAGCATCAACAGAGGGAAAGTTTGTGCGGTGAACAACAGTTGCATTGGAAGAAAGAATCCCACTCGCTGAAAAATAATTGTTTAGTTCATTAAGATAGTTTGTGATTGAATTGTCCGACTGTCTAATGAGTCCCAAATTCTTTAGTATTTTCCAAAGCTCGTTGGAAGAAGTTGGTTTGGAAAGAGTATTTGTATAATACAATCGTTTAGCTTGAATCAGTAACCGTTTCACAAGGTTACGCTGTCTCACAAATAGTTGGTGAAAGGCTGGATTCCTCGTCCGAACAAAGGCACGTCTATCTCTTTCCCTTATTTGTGCCTTTATTGCTGGGGTGAACCATGGAGTTGGAGGACGTCTAGGCCAAATAAGTCGTTTTGGAGCATGACGATCAAGGCAATCATGGAATACAGAGTTGAAGCTCTGTAGCATTGAATCAACATTCAGAGAATTGAACACATTTTTCCAATCAGAGCTCAATAAATCATCTTGGAAAGGTTTAACATTAAAACACTCATTGCTTCTAACAAGCAGAGGAGCCTGGCATTTTTTGGCTACGTTAAATTTATAATTTAACACAATCTTGTCATGGGCTGATAGAAATGGAACAGGAGATTGTTGAAAAGAAGAAACTTTATCTTGTGAGTCAACAATGCAGAGATCTAGAAGCGTATGGTAACAGCAAGGTCATAAGACCAGAACTGAGCCACCAGCAAATTACAAAAATGTATGCCATACAAATAAATGTATTAACTGTAACAAAACTATTGTTACAATGAAAATGCTATCAAAATAAAGGTTCAACATTTTCTTGAGAAAAAATATCCATTCTGTCACTAGCGGGTATTTTAAAAGACATTGCAAGTATAAGAAAAAACACATTAATGCATTCATACCATAAAAGGATAATAATATTCAATTATATTTTATAATCCTCAGCAAGATTTCAGAAAACAGGACTTGAAATTTAATTTTAATTACATATAATTAATCGGTAAAAACAATATAAGTGATCCAGTCCTCATCTCGGTGGGCTAATAAAATTACTAAGAGAACACAGACAGAAAGTGCATAAAATAATCCTGGTCACTTGTTGAATGCAAACTTCCAGGTATGTTGTCATTTTCCTTGACTTTTCCAGACATTTTAACCCAATATTCAATTTCATTGACTCTTCCAGTGCTGTAACAACCGTCTAGACATAATCTTTCAAATTGGTTAGCAACATTTGCTAGTTCACTGTCTTCACTTTTTCACGACACGGGTTTTGATCTTGACAGTAACGACATATTACTTTACGCAGACACCGTAATTCGCATTAAGGTGCAGAAACACTTAAGACAGTTTAAATGCTTTGATGAAAGGTGACATGAGCCGACAGGGGGGAAACATTACCTAACACTTGTTACCTTCAAACATTTTTTTCGAAATACCTCCAGTCTCAATGTGCAGATAATATTTCCAACTTCCAAGCATATAGTAACAAATGACAGCCCTCTAATATTATTAATGTAACAGTTAATCAATAATCTTAATTCGTGGTTTTTATAAACTCAATCGTGAGAAACAAAATAAATCAAACAAACCCGTACTTTACATATTTCTTGTAATTGACCATAAATCACAATTTGCTGGACCGCGGTTCCTATTCCCTTATATATTTCCCTTGGATGAGGGGGAGTAATCCCCTGTGTTACAGGACCCCTGCTCTGCAGCAACCAGAAGGCGGAATGGAGAAGGATGACTTCAGCCATAGAATTGCAGCCATGAAGGCCCAAAGCTCTTCCGTTTAGGGGGCTAGCCTTATCTGATTCAATAATTTTCTTCACTGTTACTTTTATGCAATTGAATTCGGTTATCCAATTTAGGAGAGCCTATTTGCAAGAAAGACTTATTCGACTGTAGCGGTGATACGATAACTCCAATATTGCCTCCATATATCAAGATATAGACATTTGGCAAACCATCAATTACAATATGCATGCTAAATTGAAAGAAGGCTTTTCGACTAGGAGAGAATGAAACTATAAAAATACATATAGTTCGTGACACTGTTACTAATTTAAGTAAATATCTTTAGCATAATGAGTTCATTAGACTTAAATAAAACCACTTTTCCTGCCAGTTGACCTTGCGAAATTGAAGGCTGAAAACTATCATCGAAATTGTTAAGCAAATCCGAAAGTGCATCATTTAAAAGACGTGACCAAATATTAACATTTGAATATGAGGCCATTGGCTTTGAATAGATGGTAAATATATCGTTAATACAAACATTACACTTGAATTAAAAAAGACAACAATGAAAAATGCACGATTGAATTTGAAATAAATTACTGAAAATCATTTATATGCATAAAATGGTGAAGGCAACTGATATATACATTTTAAGTAAGAAAAGACACGAAAAAAGGTCATAATTAAAGAAAATAAATTACATGGATGAATGTGCAACGCTGTTTTACATAATTGGAAAAAATATTTATTCACTGAAATTCCTTCAATAATTATTATAAATTCACATCAGTAATACTTCTCAATTTAACCATAAAAACCACATATCAAGTATAAGGTACTAACAAATTCATTTCATGAAAATTGAGAAAATGGATATATCGGAATAAGCCTTACAATCAAAGCAGTGAAGTAAATAAATGACTTATCTTCAACTTTCCTCCCAAGACGTTTAACACTATAAACATAAAACAGCAAAATCTTTCGTAGGAACCCAAGTTCCCCTGTAGAACTTAAACACTTGCTGATAAATATTCCTGACAATGAGAATTGAAAACATTTGCAAGCATATAACTTGAGAACCAATATTTCACAACCTACATTATGAGAAAACCCTGGCTCAAGTTGTTGCGAAATTAATAGTGATACACAGTAATACTTTACGAATATATATTTACGTCAATGAAGAACTTTATTAACAAAATCCTGCAATCAATATTTAATATCATTTGCGTACTCAAACACAAAATGTAGGGAGGATTTTTTTTAACAGTCAACTTGCCGAAGTAATTGAAAAAAAATGAATACATGGACAAATATAGATACTTTGGAATACTATGGCATTAAATATAAAACGAAAATTTACAAATACAAAAGTTAACTTTTTTATTAAACAAAAGTACCTAAATAATAAGACAATAAATGAAGCTATAAATGTTTCCTACTGAACTGTAATTACAATTAAATATTTAAAGGACATCATGTATATACAGGCAGATCTTTATTGATAACCAAAATTTAAAAACATATAAAAAGAATAAAAAAAAACAAATAAAACATGAGCATATGGTTTGAAAAATTCAGAACCTAACTCAACATAACCAAAAGTACGCAATAGACTGCTACAATAACAAATTACCATAAAAAGATTAAATCATATACATATTTTTCATTACAGTGAGTCTCAGAACAAAAGAAAGAAGATGAATACAATCAGGCGAAGAAGAGTGACATCAGACGAATAAGCAGGACACAATGATCATTACAGCAGGTGAGATAATCCCTCACACACGAAGCTGAAGTATTCGCAGCAATATTCATGCCTAAAAAGAGAAAAAGGACGTGTCTAATAGAAAGAAACTTCAATGTATCACATGGTTAAAGCTTGTGTTTAAATGCCCGATTTATAAAAACATTTTTCATAGATATATTTTATTCACTTAATTCTCCACTATAGTCAACAGATAAATGGACAATGTAAGAGAAACAGGCCCCGAAAGCAAATGGGATGAATAACAGTGGACAAATGTAGAAGTAGCAGAAGAGGGCCTAGTGGGCAAGAGTGCCGAAACAAAGAAGCCATCGATTGCGACAAGGACTAGGATAATAAAGTACAAAATACAAATAATCAGAAATACAAGAGATGCAACCATTTCAAAGAAGCTTAGACATCAACTTATTCAAGAAGGCAAGAATATAAGGAAGAGGAAAACCTGTTCAATATACAAGCTAATGAAGAGACACTTTGATGAGAGACAAGCATCTGCGATGTTAATGGAAATCTAAAGACATTGAGCTAAGACAATAAAAAGATGGAAGAAAAACATCGAAGTATAACAAAGGGCCAAGGCCACTGGAATCAAACCTGATGAAAGACAGGAGCGAAGTCGTCGAGGCCGACCTGGGGTCAGATTGACTGAAAAGCAAATTTGACAGAGCACAAATATATCTTAAGAATGGCTACGTAACTGGCAAATACATCAAATCGGAGAAATTTTGAAAGCGATCGGAAGAAATTCCTGGAAAAGCCAGTACAAAATAATGACAGATAAATAGAAAGAGACAGACAATCGGAGGACTTTCAAATTATTTTCAATCCGAAAAGACAGACTGAGAAATTTGAGCAACAAATAACCTAGTGTTTCATAATGCCTGCGTGAGAAATTATTACTTGAACAACTTATGGATGGAAGAGATAGCCAAAGACAATCTTTTGGAAAACCATGGAGACACTTTTGAATATTAAAGAACAGAAGACTATAGAAAATGTACACTACCTAAGAATAAATAGACTTATAAAGAATTATTAAACAACGGAAGATGGAACAATATCTTTGGGCTGTTGAAATAATTCTGATTAGAGTAAAAGGGCAGAACAATAATCAAAGAAATTTTCAAGTAGCAAGGTGACACAATGCGAATGAGAGACGGAAGAAGTTTTAAAACTCGAAATAACACATTGGAGATAAAAAGGAATATTACCTGTCATAAAGACAGCTCAAAATATGCTCGGAGGAGGCGATACGAGAAGTAGAAGAATAAGAAGCGGAGTACGGAATAAAGATTAACGGAAAAGAAATAAACATTACCTACTTCTTAGACCATGTCGCAGTCACAGAGAGAAATAGAAATGCTCATCTACGATCGCAAATGTAATCAACCATATTGTCCAAGAACATAGCACAAACTTAACGATGATGAAGACGAATCCTAATATACGGAAATGAGAAGCTGAATGCGGATACTATTGGAATTGGAGTGAAATGCAATGCAGAGATACTAATCCTAAAGGTGTTAAGTTCGTTTTCATGTATGTAGTAATATGATATTCTGCCATTGTCGGGAGACCATCATTAGGGTTGTAATGATGCGGAAATAACACAGTTGAGCCAATTTGAGTCAAAAGAAGAATTATTCTACAATTTGGAACATTTCCCTACCAATAAGAAGGTATTGATAAAAAAGAAAAAGTCTCGACAACCGTGGGCATTATAGTCCACCACATTTTTCTGATATAAAGAAAATAAATCCAAATTTTCCAAAATAGATGCACCATTCAACTTTGAAGGCCACAACTGCGCAATGATAAACGGAAAACACGTCACTTTTTTCATTGAAGTAACGCCTGACTTAGGGGATATGTTTTTAGGGACCAATGGAGAATAAAAATAACTATTACAACCAAATTACTAAAACATAAGATTTTATCAATCAACAGGCATTAAAAATTCGATACACACATTTGATATTCGTCATAGGGTTCAGACGCCGTATCCCTAAAGTTGACATTTTTTGACCAAAAACTTAATTCCGGGATTTCCCGTGAGAAAATTATGAGCAGGAGAAAAAACTTAAAAATAACAACGGTATTAATTTATATAAAATGCAGAAGATCACCTATCTGAAGCATTTATCTGGGAATAAGTATTCGTTAAGAAAGACACGGAAACGTGAAAAGTGCCAAATCCGCCATTTTATATATTATTGGGAGCTGTGAAAATGCAAATTTTGCAATATTCTGTAATTATCTGTTTTACAAAATTTAATGGACGAAGGTTTGTGCCAAATTTCATCTTCCTAGGCCACACTTAAGTGGGCAAGAATGTTTGTATGCAACTGAGTGAGTTACGTATGTGGGAGTATATGATTATAAGGGATGTGCCAAAACCGCCAATTCCACTCTACTGAAACAAATAAAAATATTAAGATGGGTCATCGATTCGAAACAAAAGACAAAATTAAAAAAATTGGAAAATCAATCGATTGACTTGTTTTGAGTGAGATAAGGAATTATTGAGTGAAATATTGGGAATAGAATTCCGGTTGGGGTCGAGACTCACCCTCGCCTTGTTGAGGAGTGTCGTCATCACGTGCTCCTCGTAGAACTTCAAGAGGGATGGAACTTGATCTCGCAGCAAAGACGTCCCCTTCCTCGATCCTAAGAGAGCGATAATCCGAGGGACGACAGATGCGAGTTCTATTTCTTTTCCTGATTGAGTCTTCTTATCGAATGCCCAACTGATGTAATCATGTAATCCCACTCGCCTCTTCCTCTTCTCCCCTTCCGCCTCCTCGACTGATCTTCTCATCTCTCGCTCGTGGAGTCCATCGCCTCGTTCGTAAAGTTTTCCTTCATTACGGAATGCTAAGAGAAAGGACATCTGTGCCAAGGCCACTGCAAACCTACCAAGGACATTTTCCTCCGTCCAAACTCCATCCACCTTCCCTCCGAGATACACTCTCATCTCGGAGAAGTCATAGAACGATCTCCAACCATTCCCACTCCTCTCAACTCCATCGTGATTCGTTAACTTCACCTTCATATTTCCGATGTCATAAGAGTCACAGTCAACCATTACACTTACGGAAGACTGACTATTCAGGAACATTAGCACGCATGACGTCATCGCACTATCATTAAATAATTTATCATACAGACCCCGGACGTGTAGTTCCTTCCCCTCGTCACCATTCCGAATGATTGTCCTTCCCATCATGCCCTCCACGCACACCCTTCTAATGTCCACTATGGGAAGATCAGAACCCAGAACACCATTCCCCGCATCAGATTTCTCCCCCAGGCTCTCCTTTAGCGCCCTTAATTCCTCCGCCGATGACGTCACGGCCCTTTCTATGCACTCCAAGAGAACGTCCCGCTCGGATAAATCCCTCCTCAACTGATTCACTTGCACAGCCATCTGACGACCAAATGACGACATCTCCGCCTTGAGGGAATTAATGGACTCCATTAAGGCCGATAACTCTGCCATCTCCTGAGAGAAGTCGATCAATGTAGTTTCTACAACGTCTCCCCCGTATAATGCATGGCGACGCTTAATGGCATTTTCCCTCTTGTGCACCAGCCGGATCAATCGCAGGATATCCTTGCGGTCCCTGTCCTCAGGGTACCTTCGCCCCAACTCCTCCGCCATCTCGACAGCCGTCTTGTGACCCCCTCCCCTTAACCCAGGGTCACCACCCTCCCCAAGCAGTCCCTCCACCCAATCTATTTTACCCATCTTGACACCTAGGTGGAGCAGGGTACTTTGCCCTGCAACCCTCACGTCCAAGTCCTCCAGTGTCTCCAGCAAACCCTCATATTGCGGAAAGGGACCACTGCTTAATCCGACAGTCAACCGCTCTACAACATCAAGATCTGACTCCAAACCAACAAAGGTGTTGCTTGCCATGACGAAAGGAAAGAGCACTCACCTAAAAAAAACGGGAAAAAGATGATCAAATGCTACATACATGCTTTCGTAATAACACGTATTAAATTACTTTCACTTGGAAATTACTTATCAACTATAAAATATGACGCAATGATTATTGTTACAGGCGCTACGGAATATTTAAGTACAAGGTGTCTTCGTACGTCCCTAAAAACAAATATCTAATCCTAGCTGTGCCCGGCATGCGTTGCAATACCTTTTTTTATTCTAAGTAGCCATTCATATACAAAACAGATATGTGCAAAATAAACGAAAGACAACAATTTTTTAGTATTAAATTAAGGTTGAAAATTTATTATTAGAGTGCTTTGAAATCAGCATTAGTAACATCAAATGATCAGCAATCAGAAGACAGCTATAACATAAACGAATACTTGAAAAATGTAACGCGGAAGAAAAATGAGAAAATGCATCTACTGCACTACGGTTAATTATCGGATTAATGTTATGAATTTCTCTCATTTCCCGGTAATCGATTAGGTTCACATGAGTGGATGAGCACGCACTTAACATCAACTTAATGACGGATGTGTTGATCACTTATTTCGCTGCTGAGAAAATAAGTGTCGTCCCACAGATTCCCAGCTAGAAGGAGATGCTACCTGCGAAATACATTGAAGAACATTTAAATCTTGACACAGAATTGTGAAAATCTTCTCCGTTAAGTACGACTAAATGAGCCACAATACTTTCCACAAACAAAAAGTAAAATATTAGCATTTGCAGAGAACAACAATTAAATTTAAAAAAATAATATGCCATGTCCACAGTCCCAGAAAACCACCTCAATGATGTGTGGCAGGGGGTTAACTGTAATTTATACTGTTTAATTGTAAGAAGTAGACGCTTTTCAATTTTTGTCTACTTTAACTTCAAAAATCATTAGAATTTCCATTCATGATAGTATTCGGATTTATTATAAAGTTTTTATACCATAATTACAGACGCTTTTTCATGTCACGTACAAACTATAGAGCAAATGCGTAATAGAGGAAATAGAAAATATCAGATAGTGAACAAAAGAAATTAAAATTGAATGAAATATAACTCAAGATCTACTGAAAATGTCGATGGCTTCCCTGAATCGGATATGGGATAAGAGTATATGAAATATTCAAGGCAAATTATTATCCCTGAAAAAGACCATAAACGCAACATAACCACCGCTACCTGCTTCCGATATTTTAAGAACGTAATAACAGGAAAAGGAAGCACTATTTTGTTTGGGAAAAACTTACATGGAAGGAAGAATATTTTGAGAAGATAGAAGGAACCTCTTAGGAAATCTTTTTCGTAAAATAAGCATGTCCTACCGCATAATTACCAGAATGACTCATATTTAGGAACGATTCAATTCTACTCAGTTGGTTTATGATGAACGCGCACTACGATTCGGAATTTTCTATTTCGGAACTGTGACAATACAAAGTGATACCAGTGAGTATACGAGAGTGAATACCTACGCGTGAGAAACAGGAAAGTGGTCGCTGGAAGATCGCCTCATAGGCGCAGAGTAGAGAACTGGGTAGCGTGTCACAACCATGACAATGACGCGACACAGACACACCGTCAGACACAGTAGAAATGTCGAGAGCTGTTATTCCCAAGATGGTCGTCAGACGAGTGAGCTACGAGAAGTCAAGAGCCACTGACCTTTAAACGATGTCCACTACATGGCAATCCAATCGTCACCACATTGCGCAATTACCTCTTCTTCTTTCCAACTAACATCCTCCCCTCCAATTCTGACGTCACTCTTTTGGCCATCGACCGTCGTTCCCTTACCAACAAACAAAACAGCGTCTATGACTAAGAACACCTCACGAGGTATTCAACTTCACCACTCTATTATTTCTTTTCTTCCATGTATTCCATCCAACTATATAATTCAAAATCAGAAAGTTGATACACAATAAAAAGTAAAAACAGGTCTTTTTGAACAAGAAAAAGTTTTAAAAAACTTGAGCGGCCTCGCTAATGACAGATAGGACTAATCAAATTAGAGTGGAGTGTATAAAGTTGCGTGTGATTTTTGCAAAAAGCTAAGCGTTGGACAGACTGGAAGAAAATTCTAAATACAGAAAAGCATGAGGCATATTTTAGCAACTACCATCCTTCTTTGCTGTTCGCCAAGCATTTGTTGTAATCACAACGGCAGTTTTGAACCTGAAATCCTCCACGTGGAAAAGAAGACCCGCAAGTTGTACGCACTTGAGCAAGCGGAAATTCGGAGATGTTGTAAAACAAGAAAAATGTCTCGTCATTAAAATGACTTTATTTTTCACCCCCAATCCCCTCTGCTGAACCTCCCATTGCCTGAGGTCACCGTTTACCCTCCGCATACCCTCACCCTTACCACCTCCTCCTATCGACATCGTCGTGACTCATGATCGCACAACAAACCCCTCCCCCGACCTTCTCCCGAACACAGTAGCTCTGCGCCTCCCCACCTCCCCGCAGCGCCATTCCTCCTTCCCCTCCTCCATCCCCCTCTCCTAACACTCGCTCAACTTCCCCCTCCTCTCCCCTCCACCCAAAGCTCAACCCTCTCCTCTTTCCACCTACTCCACCCCATGTCTCTTCCTGTATATGTATTCTTCTACGTCTACAAAATACACTGCAAGCCACCTCAAGGGTGTGTGGCAGGAGTAAGTAGTAACCAACATGCATTACACTACACACTTTAGTTAGTGTAACTACGGCTAATTATGAATAAACAATAAACGCTAATGCGTGTCACGAGGCGAAGCCTCTCAAGCATGCACAATAATACAGGTATGCTCCCAATGGAGAGATACCATTATTATATATGTATTTTACAACTTCACAAATGGACAGATACTTAAGGTTTATGCTAAAAGCATGCTCGGCGGGCTGCTAGCACATCTAGTAAATACCTTACAAGCCACATCAAGGATTCTTGGTCTATAGCCCGTGGCAGTGACGTATTGTGTGCTAGTCCATCTGTACAAAAGCTGATGACATCGCTCAGCAACGAAATTCTACGTCGTATTTAACGTACGACATAAACATTGTTTTTTGTAAGTGGAATTCACAATACTTTTCTTTTAATGCCGGAAGCTTTTCCATTAAGTTACGCCTGGGACCATTACATGTGACCATACTACGTCACGGGTAACGCTTAAATAGCTTATTAAAATACACACACGCACTACGAGGTAATAAAATCAAAGATTCAAACAGTAGGTTAAATATTTTCACATTCGAGATTTTAATGTACGTCGTCATTTGTATGTTAAACAATTCTTCCATCCCTTTCTTTCAGTCTTTCTTAATTCACCACTTTGTTGTTTTTCCACTCCAAAGTAATGTTTGACCTGACTTCTCAAGCAGAAGTCGCGAAATATATTGTAACTATAAATAATTAACGATAACAAGAAAGTGCTACTTACATTATTGCTAAAAGCTACGTTAAAAATCAGATTTTCCAAATTGAATTTTTTTCGCGAACCAAAATGTTTTTGTTGAGTAATCCCGCCTATAAGTTATCATCAATTTTGTTCTTTCGTTTTACTTTTATCCTTTACAATTTAAATGCTTATTATAGTTTGTTATGGTCCTCTTTGGGTAGTTCTTATCTTATAATACTAATCATAATGTCACGACAGACGCGTAGTAACACAATTGGAAGGGACTGACATGCCGAATAAAATTTCAAAATTTAATTGGAGGAAATAAACTTTTAACATTCTTTTTACTCTGAATTTTGACGATGTCCAAAACAGTTTTTTACGTAAATCCAGGCATACACTAAAATAAGAATGGGTGTTTTGAAAATAAACCTTTATTTTACACCTAAAACCCAAAATGATAATTAACATAAATATAAATAAGGTGTATCAACTCTATTTTCTCTGGATTTCCTCGCTCGAGGAAGTGTCACGGCCGGACGATACCTTCCACTTTCCACCGTACGGCAAGGGATACCTAACCGAAGCGAAAGGATTTAACCATCGATATCCACATATTGCAATTACTATGCCCTTATCGTCGTAGTCGACTTTTTTGAAAGTAATTATGGGGAATTTAGTGCTTGCTGACCTGTGATCACTAATTCCGTTCGATGTTATTAAGCGAAGGAAGATATCAGGTATGTTAGTCGCCTAAAGATGTATAATATTGCTCCTCTTCATTGTTGAGACTAAATTATGCAAAGCTGAAGATGTTAATGTATATAGAAGAGTGTAGTCTTAATTTGTATCTTTGTCACCATTTTTTGAACTTTTTGTCACTCAATCTATCGAGGATTAGTTAAAAACACCACCGATAATCATTTTTACATGGCGACCGTTTTTTATAATAACCCACTACAATTACCTGTCGTACTGTCTAACCTAAAAAAGAAATGCTGAATCCCCAGATACTACTCAGACAAAACAAGAGCCTCGGGAGGCTACTGGGCAACTTTCACCAATATAAAGCACTAAAAAAAGGTGTGCCGAAAAAAAACGCCTCTAGTTCTTCTTGTTACCTAACAGCACCAACTCGAGGATAACTCCAGTTTTTCATGGTTTTCCAAGATATTCTCGTTATCCCACCTAGGAGCGCTTGAGACTTTAGATATACTACAGACCGATATCTCTCACATCTATATCATGCCAAGTCCTTGAATATTTAATTGTGTGTTCAGTTATAAGACAACTCGATATGGAGAATTTGTTATAAAAAACGCAACACGGATTCAGAAAGGGAAGATCTTGCGAAACTCAATTAGCACTTTTGGCCAATTATATTTTAGTCTCGGGTGAACATAACGTTACAGTTGATGCTAATTTTCTGAACTTTAAAAAGGCATTTGATAAAGTTTCCCAGTGTAAGTTACTCATGAAATTAAAATCCCACGGTATAGACGACTACGTTATTTCCTGGATAAGAAAATTCTTAAGTAATCGCGTGCAAAGGGTTGTATTACACGGATCTTTAATGAAGTAATAGTCACCTCAGGTGTCACACAGGGAAATGTCATAGGCCCGCTTCTGTTCCTTTTGTACATACACGACATCGGTGACAAAGTTGACAGTAATCTCAGATTATTTGCTGACGACGCAGTGGAGTACAGAGAAGTTCGTACTTTTAATGATAAGGAAGCGCCAACTAAGGACCTCAAGGCAATTCATGAGTGGTGCAATGCGTGGCAGCTACATTTAATCCTTAAAAAAATGCGTTGTTGTAAATTTTTGGAAACGGGAAAAGGCTCCGTGTAACAGATATTGCATAAAGAACATAAAATTAGACACCGTAGAATCGGTTAAGTACCTCGGAGTTAAACTGACTAATGATCTATCGTGGAGTAAACATATTCGAGAAATTACCGGTCAAGCTAATCGTAAATTGGGATTTGTTAAAAGAGTACTTGGCAAGCGCGACGATAAAGTTAGGGAAATCAGCTACTTCTCCCTCGTTAGACCCCACTTAGAATATGCCGCCATTATTTTGGATCCTTATGAGATAGGCTTGGACACTGAGTAAGAACGCGTGCAGCGATGAACGGCAAGATACGTTAAAGGCCGTTATCTCGTTAGTGTTACGAACCTTTTGCAGCAACTGGGATGGGAAAAGCTTTTAGACCGTCGATTGAAATTTAAACTCAATCTACTATGTAAGTACCAAACCGGTCTATTCTCTGACGACGTTAATAATATTTTACGAAATCCGACATACTACGGTAGATCAGAGCATGAGAGTAAAATTAGGGAACTAGACTGCAGAACGGATAGATTTAAGATGTCATGTTTCCCACGAACGATAAGGAACCATAATAGCTGCCATGAGACTTTTATCTAGGCTTGTCGTTAGGTAGTGTAGCTCTTAGTAGTGCATGAGAGTAAAATTAGGGAACTAGACTGCAGAACGGATAGATTTAAGATGTCATTTTTCCCACGAACGATAAGGGACCATAATAGCTGCCATGAGACTTTTATCTAGGTTTGTCGTTAGGTAGTGTAGCTCTTAGTAGTAGTAGTACTCCTAATACTTAAATCCTTATCTGTTACCTAGTACATACTAACAGCACGCCTAGCAAGTTTTCTACATGGGTATTGAGTCTGTCCATCTGTTAGCCTGGAGATAATTAAGAAAGAAAGAGTCGAGAGAATAATGGTTCTCGTTTCACTCGCTGTGGACTGTGTCGATTTACGTGAGCGCGGGACGCCTCGAGACAGCTGCGTCTTCAAGTTCGACTCTCGTTAACTCTCCCGCTCCGTGCTCAGAGTCACGCGCAGGGGGGAAGGAAAGCCCTTATCTCTTCTCCTCTGGGGAACACGGGCCGCGTCGGACGGCCAAATGGCTACGTGACTGCAACCACATGCTCAAACGAGAAGACAGAGTCAATTATTTCGACCGAAAGTTTCATTCCACTCAATGTGTTAAGGACATGGGTTGTCCCTATCACTCTCCCATTTACCGGTTGGTGTGGAATCACCTTGTGCCACACAACCTAGTGGTGGCTTGCACGGTACATCGTAGATGTAGAAGAAGCTGAAAGTATGCACTGTGGTCTACTAGTACCTCTACAAAATACCTTGCAACCCACCTCAAGGGTTTTTAGCCTTCAGGCCGAGGCAGAAATATAGTCGATCTGTATATTAGCTGATGATATCGCTCAGATAGAATGACGTGAGTCTGACACACAGTCAGACAGGGAGTCAATCAGACAGGGAGCCCTTTTCTCCTACATCTACAAAATACCCTCAGGGGTGTGTGGCAGGGGGTGAGTAATCACCAACATGCATTACACTATACACTAGAGTTAGTGTAACGAAGACTAATTATGCATTAGCATAAATCTCTAATGCTTGTCACGAGGCGAAGCCTCACAAGCATGCATGTCTTGTCCGGCTCCCTCCCCTCCTTAAAACCTCGACCCCTCCTTTCCCCTTCTGACATTTTCTTAGGGGTATCACAAGTCATCCCCAGTGGCCGAACATCTACAAAATATCCTGCAAGCCACCTCTGGGGTGTGTGGCAGGGGGTGAGTAATCACCAACATGCATTACACTATACCCTATAGTTAGTGTAACTAAGAATAATTATGCATTAGCATAAATCGCTAATGCTTGTCACGAGGCGAAGCCTCACAAGCATGCATCACTACACTACAGATATCATCAAAACATGCACGCACATGCGATAATACTTCCACGGTTATAGAACATGTTAATATACGATTGAAAAACGGAAATTAAGTCGGTTTCCACATCAACTACTCTCAATCAATTACATTGTAGGATGTTTTCTTACCATTTACCATTTCATCTTAGAATTCACGCATACCATGAGACTTGACACTAGCTCATTCAGTGTGATCCTGTTGAAAGAAGGAAATTCACGAAAGATGTAGCCTGGGTATAAAGGAGTGCATTTCGTTGCGACCGTCATCTTCGAGACGGTTCTAGTCTCGAGGTACTATCGAAACAGAGAGCCTTGAATGTATCAAAAGGTGACTGCCGTGGAGGAGTCAATCAACTCACGGTATTTCCTGGCAGGCGGACAGCACCAATGTTAGTCGCCGTTCCTCGTGAGGAATGTTATTGTAAAATATTGTGTAAGCATGAATTAGCATTGAATGTCGCGTCTTGTACATCGGAGATTAACTGAAATGCTAAAAATTCATACACAAGAGATAAAAAAGAGCCCAAGCGCTCTTTTAAAACCTGCATTTATGCACAAAATACCATGCTTGCTACCTCAAGGTTGAGTGACGGGGGTTCTTGCATTGCAATTCTACTTCAAACTTGGCAAAAAATGTGTAAAACTGTCTTCGGGGCGCGAGAGGTCCCCGACCGCGTTGGCTTCACTCCACCCGAACTGACACCACCAAGGCCACACACGGCTTGAGGTCCCAGACCAACGCGTGCCAGTTTTGCCAAATATGCGTCTACAACTTTCTCGCGTCAATCGTTGGGCCATCAACCGTCATTCCAAACTGGCGAAGAATACCCCGCGTGTAAAGAGATTTCTTATTTCACACACGCACTAAGAGATTAAATAAATCTGTGGACTCTCTTTCATCTGCCGCATACAACGCAAAGCATTGTTTCTGTTGAATGATCGGCATTTTCTCGGCACTAAAATGAAAATTTACAGTGACATAGAATCCGCCTTGCTTTTATGAAACATGTGCTCAGCCGAAGGAACTCGCCAACTCGCGAGATATTGTTAGCCTGACAATCTAAGGTTTAATGATCGGTGAAGGGACTTATAACCTCAAATACAGATAAAACTAATCTAATTAAATCTGACGAGAATGATCGATGATTTCCGATTGCACTTCCATGATACAGTCTTAAAAAATATTGATTGGGTAGAAAATTGCTTTAGAATGTGAATACTGGCTTCTTAGCTTTTTTCACGCAGATGCAAATATTGTCTGTGGTTGACATACGCTCAACAAATTAGATTTAAATAACTCATACTTCCGGTAAATACTCATGATTAAGTGATTTATTAATTGACTTGAATGGCAATATCTATCTTGGGATCCACAATAGAAATGACTACGGGAATGAAAACTCAGGGACAGAAAACGGACCGCAAATAATGACGCGAAACAAGGCCAAATTAAAGGAGCGACTTCAAATGCGAGAGAAAATTGTCTACTTCGAACATTTAAGATTTAACCTGTATTTCTCCCTTCGGTCAGTTAGAGATTCTCACCCTAATTCCTTCAACAATTGGGAAACACTGCAAAGCTAAACTTTTGTACCCCTCCCGTTCCCCTCACTTACACGTCCTTACTCATCCCACAACCACCACCCTCGCTCAACCTACAACCAATCCCCCGCTGCCGAGGCCCCCCACGAAGCCCTATCCAGCGTCTGCTTCCCGGATAATGTCCAATACCCTAACTCCTCACCCCTCCCCATAGAGCCTCCCACCCCCACCCATCCAAACAAATACCTTCCCAACGCCTTCCCTCCCTCCCCTTCACCCTCCCCCTCTCCTTCATCCATAGACCTTTTTTTTGTATATATAGAGTGGAAAACATGTCTGTGTACCTGATTATGCTGCACTGCGGCGAAACTAGTGATGGGTCGGTCGTGAGTGATCGAATCCCAAGAGCAGATTTGTGCAAATACACAAAAAGGCTCATAACTAAAGAACATAGATTACATGGATAAATGAGCAACATTGTTGCAAATAATCGTACAAAAATTTTTATACACTGAAATTCCTACAACTTTTTTTATAAATTCACACCAGTAATACTACTTAATTTAACCATGAAAACCATATTTCCTGTATAAGGTTGTTCCAATGTCATAGCATGAAAATTGATGGAATGGAAATATGTATCGGAATAAGTCTTACAACCAAAGCAGTGAAGTAAATAAATGTATCAACTTCTTCCCAATACATATACAACAGTATAAATATTTAAAAAAAGCGGTTGTAAGATCCCAAATTCACCACTTCAACTTAAGCACTTTCTGATAAATAAAACTGAGAATTAAAAACATTTGCGAGCATACAGCATGGCAATCAATAATTCACGTCCTACATTATAAGAAACACCTGGATCAAGTAATTCAGTAAATGATAGTGATACATAAAAATACTTTCCGAACACAATTGACTTCAATGAAAAACTTAATTATCAAAATCTTCTAATCAATATATTATATCACTTGCGTCCTCAACCACAAAATGTAGGAAGATTTTCTTTCAACGGCCACCTTTCCGAAGTAATCACAAAAAATTGAATACGTGGACAAATATAGAGACTTCGGAATAACAATAAATATAGCATTAAATAAAAAAAGAAAATTTACAAATACAAAACTGACGTGTTTTGTAAACAAAGGTACCTTAATAATATGAAAATAATAAGCTATAAATGTTTCCTACTGAATTTTTTTGAATGAAATATTTAAATGACACCACGTACATACAGGCAGGTTATTAACTCGTTTATTCCCAGTGTTCCAAATTTGGAACAAAAATCCTGATCTCAGGAATTGACTTAAACTTTTCTTCTGATTTAACATTTTTAAGCGGTATGGCTTATGTTAATTATAAGAAGTGGACGCTTTTCAATTTCCCTGTCAAACTTAATTTCATATATCATTATACTTCCCTTCCATGATAGTTATCGTATATAATATAAAGCAATATATAGCATAATTACAGACGCTTCTTCATGTCACGTACATACTATAGAGCAAATGTATAACAAATAAAGGAATTAGGAAATATCAGGTAGTGAACACCAGAAATTAGAATTGAATGAAACAATAATTCACGATCTTTGAAATAAATGTCAACCGCTTCGTTGAAACGGATATGGGAGGAGAGTATGTGAAATATTCACGGAAAATAATTATCCCTGAAAAAAACCATAATTGCAGTATAACCAACTATACATTCTCCTGCAATTATGCGAACGTACTGAACAGGAAAAAGATTCATTATTTTGTTTCGGAAAAACATACATGGGAGGAAGAATATTAAGAAGATCGAAGAAACTATTTTTGGAAAGGTTTTCATAGAATATATATGTCCCACTGATTAACTACCTGAATGAGTTCTATTGAGGAACGATTAGATTCTACTCAGTTGGTTTATGCGTACTGTGAGTCGGAATTTACGATTTCAGCACTGTGGCAATACGAAGTGATACCAGTGAGTTTCAGAGAGTGAATACCTACGTGTGAGAATAAGGATATTGATCGCTGGAAGATCGCCTTATAGGCACAGAGTAGAGACCTGGGTAGCGTGTCACAACCTTGACAATGAAGCGACCCAGACCACTCCACTTATATCCTTAAAGGCGCAAGCCTTTTAAGGATATATCCACCGCATATATCCTTAAAAATCAGTAAGTTCATACCTAAAAAAATAAAAGCTACAATTTTTTAACAAGAAAAAGTTTAAAAAACTTAATCTGCTTCACTAAAGACAGATCGGGCTAATCAAATTAGAGCGATGTAATTAAAAGTACGTGTGATTTTTGAAAGAAACTAAGCGTTGGGTCGACTGGTAGAAAATTCAAAATACGGACTGAATGGCATAAGGCATAGTTTAGAAAAAAAAATTTGGCATTAAAAAATAGGCATTTGTTGGAATCACCACAGCCGTTTTGAAACTGAAATTTTCCACGTGGAAAAGGTGAGCCGCAAGTTGGATGCACTTGAGCAAGTGGATTATCGGAGATATTGTAAAACGTGACAAATGTCACGTCCTTAATGACTTTATTTTTCACCCGCAATCCTCTCTGCTGGTAGGGGTAAGAAGTAACCAACATGCATTACACTACGCTCTTAATTTAATGTAACTACGGCAAATTATGCATTAGCACAAATCGCTAATGGGTGACACGAGGCGAAGCCTCTCAATCATGCACTACACTACAGGTATACTCCCAATGGAGAGATACCGTTATTATATATGTATTTTACATCATCACAGATGTACAGGTAGTCAAGTATTAGGCTGAAAGCATGCAATAGCACCTCTACAAAATACCTTCCAAGCCTCCTCAAGAGTTTTTGGCCTTTAGCCCGTAGCAGTGGCGAATTGTGTGCTAGTATATCTGTGTATAGTAAAATAAATCGCCGGAAACACCTCGGAAGGCTCAATGTAGAGACCTGAGTAATGTGTCGCGACCACAAGAATGAAGTGACGCAGACACACAGTCAGACTCAAGGGAACAGCAATTTATTGATCCAAATATGGATGCTAGACGAGTGAGGTGAGAATTCAAAGACTCGAGTGTCATCTTACAATGAATTCCGCTAGGTGTCAGGCAAATACGTGGGCAAATAGGCCTCTCTATTCGGAGAGGATCCAGCGAAAACTGCTTAACTTCTTCATAACTCTTCTACCAATGTGAATTTATAAACGATTGAGTGACTACATTCAAAATTCTTCTACCTCAATTACTCTTTTATCAAAACCTTCAATCATTGCGGTTGCGTCAATGATGTGCCCGGGATCCCGGTCAAGTCAAATGATTTTTCAAGCTTTTGAATAATGAAAACAAATAGTTTTGCCGGTACTATTGAAACCAGGGAGACTTACTCTCGGTAATGTCATCCACGTAACCCAACACATTCTACAAATCTCAATTTTGAGAAGATTTTATTTGAATACTTCTGTTACGGCAAAATATATTCACTGTCATGGCTCAAATATTCCGCAAGTTTAGCATGGCGCATTTCTCTGTAGAGGTAGATAATTACCATGTAGCTTTTATTTTTCAAACATTAAACGCTGCATAGTCCAACGCAACAACGTGTCATAAACTTCAATTTATCAAGTACCTTCAACCACTCATACGCTTGTTATATTTGCTTAAAGTTCTTATTGTTGAGATCTACACCAGCGACCTTCTAAACAGGGACCAATAAATATGAAGAAATCCAGCGCTCACTGAATCTCAGAAGGATCTAGAAGAAATATTTTCCATTCCTTGCACTATGGTATGTCAGATGACAGGTATGTATTGATACATCGAGAGGATATCTGAAAGGAATAATAATCGAAGGCCACATAAGACGGCGTTCGTTATATAACGCATGAAGTGCCTCAACCGCAATTTGGTGAATATTTTCCCCATTAAATATGCCTGCTCTGAAGGGAACAGACGCATGCACGAAGAAAAACATATAATTAACATTAAAATAATAAATTACATTACGTCACGCCTTGTAATACAAAAATGTTATGCCTGAAGCTGTATACGTCATTAACCCTTAATTGGTCGCGTCGGGTCACATTGACCCGACTGGATTTGCTTCGATGATTTTTTTATTTGAACGATGTCGAAATAAGTTGTTATTCTCTCTAGTCTCCTATTTCTTGCCACTCTACCGCTAAATAGCGTTTGATTTGCGAAATTTTACTTTGTTTCACGGAAACTGATGTTTTGACCCGACGCGACCGTAGGCGTAACAAAATTATCGCGCTTCTGACCCGACGCGACCGTAAGTGTAACAATTAATGCCAGAGATCGTGATGCTAAAAAAACGATTGAAGATGAAGTTCTGGCTCTTATAGGCCTCCTTTTTCTCTCGGGTGTCTATAAAGCTTCCCATGTTGATTATAGGGAACTTTGGAGCAAAGATGGCCCTCAAATATTTTACCTTACAATGAGTCATCGGAGGTTCGCCTCCGCCTCCATGTGTAGCCTCCAACGAAGTTAGAGTCACTTCTGGCGTCCCTCAGGGTAGTGTCATAGGCCCACTCCTCTTCCTACTCTATATCAACGATATTGGTGACATAATAGACAGTAAACTTCGAATATTTGCAGACGACGCTGTAGTATACAGGGAAATCCGTAGCAGTGAAGATAAGGATAAACTAACGAACGACCTTACTGCAATCCAAGCATGGTGCGATGCGTGGCAGCTAGAGTTAAATTTGAAAAAATGCGTAGTAATGAAATTCTGGGCGAAAAATAACTCCCCACAACAGAGCTATTTCATTCAGGATACCCAATTAGAGACGGTAGAATCCGTAAAATATCTCGGAGTTAGGCTCAATAATGATCTATCGTGGAATAAACATATTCGGGAAATAACAGGTCAAGCTAATCGTAAATTGGGATTTGTTAAAAGAATTCTAGGCAAGTGCGACGACAAAGTGAGAGAAATAAGCTACTTCTCCCTCGTTAGACCCCATTTAGAATATGCTTCCAGTGTTTGGGATCCTCATGAAACAGGCTTAAAAACAGAGTTAGAACGTGTACAGAGAAGAGCAGCCAGATACGTGAAAAGCCGTTACGATAATCTTGTTAGTGTTACTGACCTCTTAGAACAGCTCGGATGGGAATCACTGTCAGACCGTAGATTGAAAACAAGACTAAATCTATTATGTAAATTCAAGAGTAGTTTATTTTCCGACGAAGTTGATCATATTTTACGACCGCCAACGTACTATGGTAGATTAGATCATAAAAATAAAATAAGAGAGATAGACTGTAGAACAAATAGATTCAAAATGTCGTTTTTTCCGCGAGCGATAAGAGACTATAACGGCTGTGTAAGGACTTAGAAATAGATTAGTTGACTGGTAGTGTAGCTTACTAACTTATGTATTTCTTAAAGCATGTTTGCGGAGTTTTATGGTGATTCTAACAGCATGTTTTGCATGTTCTAGCTTCATAGGCAGATTGCCCTCTTAAGTAGCATGTAGAATATTATGTGTCATCGTACATGTGTGGCGTGCATGTGGGGATTCTCTTGCATGCTGTATGATGGTTTTTAGTTGATGATGGAATTGGTTAGTATCCTTAATATTCATGACCGTGCGGTGTGCATGTGGCGGTCCGCTTGCATGCTGCATTTTGGTGACTTGTCACCCCCTGCCAAACACCCTAGAGGTGGCTCGCAGGGTAAAATGTAGATGTAGATGTACCCAATAAACCAAATAAATACGGGATCAAAGTCTTTGCTATGGTGGACGTTAGGACCTTTTACCTGAAGAATTTTGAAATTTATGTGGGTAAACAGGCGGATGGCCCCTTCAAAGTATCCAATTTTCCTCATGATATAGTCACACGTTTAGTTCAACATATTGAAGGTAGTGGAAGAAATGTTACCACTGACAACTGGTATACCAGCATTCCTTTAGCTAAATACCTTCTACAAAAAAGATTGACGCTAGTAGGGTCTATGCGTAAGAATAAAGCAGATATTCCTCCTGATTTTCTTCCAAACAGAAATAGGACAATGCACACATCCCTTTTCGGCTTTACTCTCGTCGTTTCCATAGTGTCATACGTTCCTGCAAATTCAAGGGCTGTGGTACTTATTTCTACATTTCACCATGACTCAAGTATTGATGCTTCAAGTGGTGACAAAATGCTTCCAGATATAATATCTTTCTATAATTCTACCAAAGGAGTTGTCGACTCAAATGATCAGCTTTGCTCAAATTACAGAGTTGGTCGAAGAACGAAAAGGTGGCCACTTGCAATTTTTTATCATATTATGAATGTGACGGGAATAAATTCCTACACATTGTGTAAACACACCAAAAGAGAGGAAACCACAAACGCTAACATTTCACGCCGACAGTTTCAGAAAATTTTAGGGAATTAACTCACAAAACATTTATTAGTAATGCGTTCCGTAAATAAGAACATCAATAGAGATTTGAGGGTAAAAATAAAAATGCTTTTGGGAGAAGAAGGAGAAAACTTGCCGAACATAGACGATGAAGAGCAGATACCATTGCATGGAGGAGAACGTAAGAGAAGATGTTATATTTGCTCAAGTACCAAAGACAACGAATACAGCCAAATGTGTGTAACTTGTAATAACTGCATCTGTAAAAATCATTCTACATGTTTGTGTTATGCTTGTCAAGAGAAACATATTTCTGCTTAAAAGAGCATGAATTTTATAAATATTATCCCTTTTTCGTATCTGAAGTTTTCTGAGGGACAAGTTTCGATATCAAAGGTTACCTATAGTTAGAGTCTGAAGTAATTGTCATTTATCTTCATACGAGTGTGTTTTATATGTATACATCTGATTTATAAAGGGTTTATTTCTTTAAATTCTGTAAACTTCACAAATGTTTAACATTTTAAAAATGTATGATGACAGTGTTTACTGCATAAAATAATAATACCATTTTCTCTGCATCAGACATAAGTATGTGTTGTTTTTTTAGCATCTAACTGAATTTTGCAATACAAAATGTAAAAAACTTATTTATAGACCTTATTAAGTTTATTGAAGTAGAAACGTCCCAAATTAACCAACAAAAAATTCGTAAATTACAATAAATTCAACTCGGGTCATAATGACCCGACGCGACCAATTACGTTAGTTTAGGGGTGCGACCAATTAAGGGTTAATGTGAATGAGCGTAGTGAATACACAAACAAATATCACTGTATTTCAGCAGAATGTCTCTTTTAAAAAATGACAATTTTATTAATGAAATACCATTATTATGTCGAAAATGATTGCAGGAAAGAAATATGGTTTAAAAAACTGAAGTATCAAAATAATGAAACTACGTCCAGAGACAATGATCCAAACTTGTTCTTTGTGATTACACCAACGAGAAAGGTTAATGTTATATACTGTGTGATATACTTTTACCCTAGAGATAAAAAGGAAAGGAAGAGTCGAGAGAAAAAGATTCCTCGTTTGACTCGCTGTGGGCTGTGTCGATTTACGTGGGCGTGGGACGCCTCGAGACCGCTGCGTCTTCACTCCTTATCTCTCCCGCTCCGTAGTCGGAGTCACGCGCAGGAGGGAAAGGAAAGCCCTCATCTCTTCTCCCCTGGGGTACACGGGCAGCGTCGGACGGCCCAATGGCTACGTGACTGTGACCACATACTCAAACGGGAATACAGTAAAATATTTCGACCCAATATATCATTATACTCAATGTATTAAGGGCATGAGCTGGCGGGGAACAGTGTAATTGCCGTTTTACACGGTATATTTGTTTGTACCAACTCTTACGTGAACCTTTGCATGAGGCAAAATACATCGTGTTAAGCGGTCAATTGTATGAACACTTGTGCGAATGTCTCAGTGCCTGAACGGAAAATAGAAACTACTGATTTTATAGCGACAATTGTGTAATCTCACGCATATTCGTTAGCACAAAATCCTTCGCCGTGTAAAACTACGTTAAATTTCTTTAAATGACCGTTGAAATAAATATGTGTAGGCTGCTCTTTTGTGGTTTTCAACGGGAATGACGCTGATTGAAAGGAAGTATCTACAAATGCTGCAGCTGGCGTCTTAACGACAAAGTGAAGACACCCATAAAAAAGCTGCGGTCTGAAAATAACTACCACACTCTCCATAAAAATCAAACGATTACGCCACCTATCTACAAACCACTAAAACCTTCGCACATAAAATGATTTCGGTACTCGAATCTCGATAGCTAACTTTCAAAGCAATAAAATTTAATAACCTGGAAAACTTGTCAAAGAATGAATCTATCAGAAATTGAAAACGCAATCTATTACACAGCAAACAACATATTCACTTCCACCCAGAACACAAATAATATTATGAGGAACTAAGATGTTAATAAATCCAACCGGAATAAGTCGTTTCATCTACCATATCACTTGCAGACACTGCATATGACGTATTGAAATCCGAAAATTAGAATACCACCGTAAAAAAAGAATAAATGTGTCGATACTTACGAGAGAGAGAAGCAGGAAGACAAGGATGATTACGCTACCAACACAGAACTGCAAGCTGGACGTCAAAAACTCAAGAATGGATACACGACGAACTTGGAACGCAAGAGATCTTCACCCACTTCCTCCTCCCGGGATGGACGCCAAGCAAGTGAACAACGAGAGATCACGAGCGACTAACCTTCCCATGAATTCCGCTTGGTGGCAGTAGAACCGGTGCTGGCATAAAAGCTACGGATTGGGTGCAGGCTTGTCCGGCTCCCTCCCCTCCTTAATACCTCGACCCCTTCTATCCTCATCTGACGTCATTCCTAAGGCAAGCCATCCTCATTGGACGAACTAATGCACGCACATGCGATGTTACTTCCACGGTTATTGAACACGTAAATGGACGTTTGAAAAAGGGAAATAACATCGGTTTCTACCTCAATAACTCTCAATTAATTACATTGAAGGTTGTTTCCTTACCATTTGCCACTTCATCTTCATTCGCCATCAACGAGGTCACTCATCACGCGGCACACCCGAAAAACATTTTTGATCACCATGAGCCGCGAAAGCTTCAATGAACAATTCATCTTAATATTCACGCATACCATGAGACTTGGCACTAGCAAATTCAATGAGATCATGTGAAAAGGAGGAACATCACGCAAGATATGTGTATCAATGGGTGCAGTTCGTGGCGAACCGCACTTCCGAGACGATTCTCGTCTCAAGTTATTATTGAAACAGAGAGCCTTGAAGTTCTCACAAGGTGACTGACGTGGAGGAGTCGATCAACTCACGGTATTTCCTGCCAGGCGGACAGCACCGATGTTCGACGCCGTTCCTCGTGCGGAACATTATTGTAAATTATTTTGTACGCATAAATTAGCATTGAAAGTTGCGTCTTGTAAATCGGACATTTATGGAAATGCTAAGCAATTGCATACACGAGAGATAAAAAAGAGCCCCAGCGCTAGTTCCAAACCTGCATTCATGCACAAAATACACAGTCTGCTACCTCAAGGGTGTATGGCAGGTGTTCTTGCATTTCAATTCTACTTCGAAATTGGCAAAACATGAGTAAAACAGTCTTCGGGGTGCGAGAGATCCCAGACCGAGTTGGCTTCTCTTCACCCCAACTGTCACCGCCAAGGCCACTCACGGCAGGTCCCAGACCAACGCGTGCCAGTGTTGCCAAATGTGCGTCTAGAACTTTCTGGCTTCAATCCTTGGGCCATCAGCCGTCATTCCAAGCTGGCGAAGAATACACCGCACATAAAGAGGATGATGAGTCAGCTTGGTTTTCCACTCCCCCAATCTAATGTACCGCGATTACGTTATTTTTCACACGCATTAAGACATTATATAAAACTGTGCACTCTCTTTCAGCTGCCCCATACCACGCAAAGCATTGTTTCTGCTGAAAGATCGGCATTTTCTCGGCTCTAAAATAAAAATTTACAGTGACATTTAATCCGTTTTGCTTTTATAAAACATGTGCTCAGCCGAAGGAACTCGCCGACTCGTGAGATATTGTTAGCTTAACAATCTAAGGTTTAATGATCGGTGAAGGGACTTAAAACCTCAAATACAGATGAAACTAATACACTAATTAAATCTGACGAGAATGATCGATAATTTCCGAATGCACTTCCATAAAGCTATCTCCGAAGCATTCTGATTGGGTAGCAGAATGCTTTAGAATGTGAATACCGTCTTCTTAGCTCTCTTCCACGCAGATGCAAATATTGAAGGCACAGTCTGTTGTTATCATACGCTCAACAAATTAGGTTTGAATCACTTCTACCTCCGGTAAATGCCTATGATTAAGTGATTTATTATTTTACTTGGATTGCAATATCTATCTTGGGATCAACAATAGAAATGACAACGGGAATGAAATCTCAGGGACAGAAAACGGACCGCAAATAGTGTCGCGAAACAAGACCAAATTAAAGGAGCGACTTCAAATGACGGCTTTCGAGAGAAAATTGTCTACTTTGAACATGAGCAAAAGATTTAACCTGTATTTCTTCCTTCGATCAGTTAGAGATTCCTACCCTAATTCCTTCAACAATTCGGAACTGCTTAGTTTATCGTAACAATATTTTACAAACCTAGCTGCTCTCCGTTCTATTCGATCTATTTCAGAGATTATTCCTACTTCGTAAGGGTCCCATATGGTAGCGGCATACTCCAAGTGAGGTCTCACGGGTGACAAATAGCATCGCTCTTCCACCTATCCGTCGCATTTTCCTAATATCCTTGTAATAGATCTAAATTTGCCACTCATCTGTCCTCAGATTTCCCCAATGTATTTCCCCCAAGGCAGGTCCTGAGTAAGGGTCAAACAAAAGTATTTAACTGACTCTACATTTGATAAGTTGGCTTGATTAATTGTGTACGTTTCATTGAGCGAGTAATTCATTTTCCAAAAATTCATAACAACGCAATTTTTAAAATTAAATTCCAACTGATTATTTGAAGAAACCTACTCATTAAAATTGAAGAAACTTGTTGAAGAAAATAATTCTTTGATGTGTTTACCTCTATGGGCCTTAAGTACTGATTAAATATCTTTCCTTTTATTTTTCGTTACAAATCGGTCCTTTATCTTAATAATTTATTTATGTATCATTAGTGTCTAAATAGATGTTTTTTTGCATGTTTTTACTATTGAATCTTTACTCAATAGTCTCAATCTTTACTCAATAGTTACTTCCCTACGACCGTGGTCTCAACATACATATTGCCGCACACAATCTCCCGCATTGGATGCAAAACCTCCATAATTGGAATTAATTCGATCACTTTATGTTCATATTTCACTTACGCTTATATGTTCCCCTGGTGCGATTTCAAGTAAATGAATTATTTGCAATAATTATTATGAGGAAATGAGGAAATTCAATGGGTTTGCTCAAAAAGAGTATAGTTTGCGGGGTTTGCTACAAACCCTTGTGACATATTTAAGCCATCCACGTTTTTGTTAATGTTTAATTTGGCAATTGAACATCCACCATGTATCATATTGTGTGATAGATTCGGTAATTTGCTTATGCACGTAACAATACCTATTTCCCAAGTTGTTGGTTACTTGTTGCACACGGCACTTCGTTGGCAAATCCATTTAATTTGAACGACGAAATTGGATGCGGATTGACACAAGTACACAAGTCGTCATCACACGTGCATCGCCATTTCCATACGCACTCGATTTCCCACGTACAAATTTGCGTACAATATTCCTGTACAAGTATGATGCAACAGATGTGCACCGTGGTGGATTTGGATTAAAATTGCTGGTAGTCCGAAGTTTAGCATGAATTTAGTTCATTTTGAATGAAAGCAACAGAAAAGGGTTTAATTTTTCATCTCAAAGTGTGAAGCTACCCAATCAGAGTCCACTAAAAAGGATGCATCGCTGCCCGCTCTATTTATATTTATTTTTTATTTTTATTTCTTATTCAAAAGTTTATTTATTTCTCATAACAGAGTGTCGTATGCATTTCGGTGTATAATTTCTTGTGTTATTATATTGTTAAAGTTATTTTCGCTTTATATTTTTCTTAAGGTTGTTTGTTTATGATAGTTAGCCTTGAATTTGTCGTATAATTATCTTTCCAACCTTGATATGTCTCCCATAACAGTTATTTGGATTTACTTTTCATTCAATCCTATGTATTTTCTTACAATTTCATTTGTGGTGGGAGTTTGTATGAAGTTTAAGAAATTTGAAGTAAGCACTTTTAGTTATATACCAATTTAGAAAATTATAACTCGCCAATAGAAACTACACCGGGGAAACCAAAGCTTAAATGCGTAAAATAAAAGTGAACTATAGGTGTTACGTTGGCAAAGGTTAATTAAAAGCACCGAACTATAACTAAACAAACCTGCAGTAGATAACTACCACATAATTTAGTTATGTTGACACTCTCGTTTGGTAGATATTTCTTAATTAACCTTCACATGTGTCATGGTTGTCTTTAATTTTATCTAATTTCAAGTTTTTCCGGTGAAACTTTATTTAGAAATTTTAGTTTATCAATTTAGTTGTCTCTTTATTTAGGTCATCGCTTTTCGTTCTCAAGACATGGTACACTACTACGTGAAATTGCATAGAGGTAAACTAGATATTCATTCGTATTATAAAAATATTCGAAAGAATTATGCCGGAGATAAATTTAAAAAATCACTGTACGTACATTATGCATTCAAGGTTATTTTCTTTATAGAGGGCTTCCTTCTCTTTCCTAGAGATTACTTTAACCAACAAAACCGTTGCCACTTTAATATAGAGCACGATTAGAGGCAGAGGTCAACAATATTATCACCGACATTTCCTAACTTCTTGAGTAAATAACACGTTACGCAAATTCTGTGATCTGTTCTAAATTCTCCTAAAAGTGGCATAGGAAACAAATGCAAAGCGTTCTGCGCGTCCCCCGGATTTATTCCCAAGGTTCAACATTCAAAAGTGGCGGCCCGAGGACGGGTCGAAGTGTGCACCCAATGCATCCTCGATGGAAGCGTCCTCGCACGGATCCTTGCGAGGAGGCTCAACCAATTCGGACATCCTTCAAGATGGCCGCCGTCCTCGGAAGGACGTATATGAGCACTTGGAAGGATCCTTACGGCGAATTCGGATGCGGCTGTAATCTTTTAATTCCGGAAGCCATCAGTCTTACAATTAATAATGTTGCATGATGATCTACGACATATATCCTTGTTTCATTTCCTATCTATAATTAGCTCAGACAAGATTTTGTTCTCCGACTTTTTTAGATTTTCGGTATAATTCTTTTTAAGTTTTACCATACTATCTAATAATGGGGTTATGCCGGATTTTTGTAGACATCCTCGCTTGTAGTTCTCGCTTGTAGCTCTCATGCCCATTGCTTTCCCTGAAACACTTTCTATGTGTTTCAGGGAAACAATTTCTATGTCTTGGTTTCTAGGGAAATCTGACATATATTAAACAGGGTTGGTCCTAAGACTGAACGCCGGCTCAACCCCTGTGGAACGCCGGCTTGAATCGATATCTTCGACCTATTCTCGTTTTTCTATTTAACTTCAAAAGTCCTGTTATTTAGATAGGTTGCTGCCCATTTCACTAGCCATCTTGGCGACTTTGTCGTGATCATTTTGTAAAGTAAGCCATCATACCAGACTTTTTCAAAAGCCTTCGATACATCCAAAAACATCCCGACCGTTGTTATCTTCTTATTCGAGTTTTCAGTGATAAAGTCAAGTACACAATGCACTTAATGTAATTACACTATAGAATACGATGACATACATATATGTATTTTCCTCTTCGTATAACCTTCTATTGCATGAAATACGAGTAGTATCAATGAAATGTACGCTAACTCGTACGCCAAAGCTCAGCCGTATGCTGCACCCTCAGAAATGCTCCCCGTCTCAGCATTTAAATAGCTTTGAAACTCGGAAATATTTATAAATCAGTTCGCAACTCACTTAATTGTATACTCGCAATTCTTGTTATATTATTCCTCCCATAGCTTTAGATTATATATTTAATATACTCCGCGAGTCCTCGGAAGTGAACAGTCATCAGAAATACTCGTCTCGACAATGCATTTGATTTGAAACTCGGAAATGTTTTTAAAACATTTCGAAACTTTCCTGAGTGTGAACGCTTGTTACTTATTATGTCGGTCTTCACATAGGTTTTGATAATTATTATATATCTCCCGAGTTCGCAGAATTAACCCCTGCGGAGACGCACCATCTTGGGTCTTTATCTTCATAAGGACCCCTCTTGAGCTGTCTTTATTTTGGGTCGTTATGATAAAGACTTTTCACTCCATAAAGACGGCCTTATGAGTTCCGTAATCGCTCAAGTCGGTATGCTCACTGGGGGTCCTTATGATAAAGACTTTCACCTCATAACGCCGTCCTTATTCCCAATGTATGGCAGTTTGATATGCAGTCGTTTTAGGATGGCAGAAAGAAGGAGGAAGTTGCTGGAGGAATTCAATGATTACTGCTTCTACATCTAAATCTACATCTACAAAATACCCTGCAAGCCACCTCAGGGGTGTGTGGCAGGGGGTGAGTAATCACCAACATAAATTACACTATATCCTAAAGTTAGTGTAACTACGACTAATTATGCATCAGCATAAAGCGCTAATGCTTGTCACGAGGCGAAGCCTCACAAGCATGCAACACTACACTACAGATGTCATCAAAATGGAGAGTGACCCCAAATACATGCATTCTACAACTACACAGATGGACAGGGACTCAAGACCCACGTAGAAAACATGCTAGGCGTGCTGTTAGTATGTACTAGGTAACAGATAAGGTTTCAAATATTATGAGTACTACCACTACTAAGAGCTACACTACCTAACGACAAACCTAGATAAAAGTCACATGGCAGCTATTATGGTCCCTTATCGTTCGTGGGAAAAATGACATCTTAAATCTATCCGTTCTGCAGTCTAGTTCCCTAATTTTACTCTCATGATCTGATCTACCGTAGTATGTCGGATCTCGTAAAATATTATCAACGCCGTCAGAGAATAGACCGGTTTGGAACTTACTCTACATCTTCTCAGAACTGCCATGGGTATGCACTTGGAAAATGCTGAGTAATCTGACTGACGAAGATATTCAGAATTTGATACATGCCTGTCAGCCAACTAAAGTTTGCAGTTCCCTTACCAATAACTAGGTATGGTGCAGTAATTGCCCCAAGCTTGTCTCCGCTACCAGTATTGTAAATGGCAGTAAGATGAGCTTCGTGTAATATATGTGCTGGATTAATATTTTTTCCTCAAGTGGTGATAACATGTTGATTTTCTGTGGCTGGTTTTTTATGAGCATTTTCTTATATTTAGGCTAAAATGTGTTAATGCCTACATTTCAATCAATGTGTAGTGAGAAGAGTTTCAACTTGTTTTCCAAATGCTTTTTTCATATGTATAATTAAAGTCAACGCTCTATTCAAATATTGTATCCCACGTGTGATTGTAACCGATTTTATGTAGCCACATCAAAATTTTCAATTGATCATTTGTATTTGGGTACCTGCCCATGAATGTAATCAATGTCTTTGGCATCCATATTGAATATAGCATGTTATAACATGTTGAATTAAGTAATGGAGGTGTATGGACTAGTAAGGTATCTGTAACAATGCCCACGACTAAGGTGGTAGACGCCCATGTATTTTCTCCAATGCAGGAAGATCAAATCCCTTCGCGGAATTGTGAGCATTAAAGCAACTCAAAGTGCATCTCTTGGGCTTAATGCGAAAGACCTGGTGGAAAAAAATTGTTCTTGTCCATGATATTTTAATTGAATTCCAGTGATAGGCATGTTATGCATGAAATATCATCCCATTTCTTTAAATGACACTCCCTCAGGACAAAATTGTTTCAGTTCATACCTACATATATGAATTCTATAGAATATGTGCAGTGTGAATTGCATGCATCTTGTACAAAATTAATTCTATCTGCTGTAAACGGTGTATAAATTTTATATTATTATGGATGTCGTTTAATGAATTGATTTTGCATACAGATAAACACTTTGAATGCGGATGACATTCCCACGATGATTTCAATTGATGGCATACATCCAACTTACCCACCCAAGAGTTTCCGTGTGCCGGACTGTATCACAAGAGATCTATGGCATACATGCATGTCACCCCCCTCAGTCGAATAGCTCTCATGACATGCATATATGCCATCCGCAATTAAGGTGCTAACATAGATACTTCTGTCACACAAAAATATCTACACTTTGTGAAGCTTGAGTAGTATGTAAAAGTTTCTTTTCTGTGTTCATAACCAATGTCCACAACTTTGTAAAAAATAATATGTATTTTTGTACCTACATTTTCAAATGAGAATTTTATTTCATCTCTTGTCTTCCAGATTTAACATAGATATTTCAGGCACACAAAAATATGTATACTTTGTGAAACTTGAGTAGTACTTATACATAAATTTCTTAACTGTGTCCATGAGCAAGTTCCACAATTTTGTAAAAAATCAGATGTATTTTTGTACCTTCATTTTTAAATGAAAATTTTGTTTAATCTTGTGTCCTCTGTATTCTTTTATTAACCTCCTTCAAAATATTTCTCATAGGTTCAAAAAAAAATCAACTATGATCAAGATAAACTCAATAGGTTTTTTCATTAACGAAAGCTGGAATTTTAATATTCCTTTACGAATTGCCAAATTGAATGTTAGAAGGAATCATTTTTTTCATAAACTTGCCTGTAAGAATGTTGGCAAAGTGATGGCGGTGCCAATTAAGTGTGATCCTCCCCAATTGAAAAAATATCCTGGTGTTACTACCACCTGCCACGAGTCCTTCTGAAGGGATTTTATTCCTATGAATGAAATGTAAGCCCAATGCGTGGTTTCCTCCAACCAGGAGTTATATGACAGCTGCCAATGTAAATCTGTCATTTCAGTTTATGGTGGAAAATGTTGCTACTCACTCATGCCATTGTTTCCGTAACTTTGCAAACAAAAGCATAATATCAGCTATAAATTCATGGTGAGTATGCAGCCTCACAATGAGTAGATAGTGTATTTTAACTTGTTTTTTGAAAAATAGACAAAACAAAGCTCATCGTGTGATACTGAATGCCTCACAACTTGTAGCAGCCACCATTCTACTCATTGCTTCAGTTAGAATATGCCATGGCATCTCGTTTACTCACATAGTTGTTTAGTGGCTAGAACTATTTTATTAGTCACTCCGAGTTATTTCACCAATTAGGCATCCTTTCACCGGGAATACCTACAACTACATTTAATATGTAAATTTTTCAATAATTTATTCAGAAATGTAGCTTGATTCGACTACTCTACTTTAATCCGATTTTTCCACCCGAGCATCTGCATATTGATAAAAATTGAGGGCTATTCTGTAATTCCGCGGCATTAAATACAGACGGTCGTTATTTCTCCTTTCACAAGGCGTCTTTTTTTCGGTTCTGTTAAATTACGATGCGCTGAATGTCGCTGACTTTTTGGGGCGACTCGAGCCGACCAACGTACTTCACGGTAGGTATGAGGAATTGTTAGTGCAGGGGGTCGATTGTGTAACTTTGGTGATACCGTTCGGAATGGAATCGGGATTCCGAATACGTGACGAATGGAATCGGCATCAATTCCGATTTGCGATTGTATAACTCATTCCGTTATAAGACATTTCGAGACTTATTATTACATTCCGAGACATTTATGGACCAATGGATTATTAAGTACATATTCTCCTTCATTCGCTGCCATCTCAACGGTGTGGATATATTTCTCCTGTATCCTTTGAGTATTTTAGAATTGGATTTCATTTTGATATCACCATGAATAAACTGTCACAATGTGCTTTAAGCTTTCACTAAAACGGAGATTCGCGCGCTACTTTTTCATAACGTTTATGATTAATCCTTTTTGTGAAAAGAACATCATCACGGTAATTTAACTCTTGAAAAATGCGAAATTAGCACTGAATATCGTCAGCGTAGCGTTATGCGATTTTGTTGCTCTTTAGGAGATATTTCTGATTTCATTCCATAATTCCGGCACCTCATTGTCGAGTGGAATTATTCCGATCCGACAATTCCGTGTGGATCGGAACTGAGCCTTTCACAATCGCATTTCGTAATTCCGCGCGGAATTAATCCAAAATGGCGGAAATTCCACTTCGGAAAACAAGAACGGAAAGTTACACAATCGGCCCCCAGGGGGTAATTACGTAACTCATAAGGACGGCGTTATGAGGTTAAAGTATTTATCATAAGGACCCCCAGTGAGCATACCGACTTGAGCGATTACGGAACTCATAAATCCGTCTTTATGGAGTGAAAAGTCTTTATCATAACGACCCAAAATAAAGCCAGGTCAAGAAGGGTCCTTATGAAGATAAAGACCCAAGATGGCGTATTTGCGCAGAGGTTAACTCTGCGAACTCGCGAGATAAATAATAATTATCAAAGCCTATGTGAAGACCGGCATAAAAAAAAACAAGCGTTCACACTCAGGGAAGTTTCGAAATGTTTTAAAAACATTTCCGAGTTTCAAATCAAATGCATTGTCGAGACGAGTATTTCTGATGACTGTTCACTTCCGAGGACTCGCGGAGTATATTAAATATATAATCTAAAGCTATGGGAGGAATAATATAACAAGAATTGCGAGTATACAATTAAGTGAGTTGCGAACTGATTTAAAAATATTTCCGAGTTTCAAAGCTATTTAATTGCTGAGACGGGGAGCATTTCTGAGGGTGCAGCATACGGCTGAGCTTTGGCATGCAAGTTAGTGTACATTTCATTGATACTACTCGTATTTCATGCAATTGAAGGTTATACGAAGAGGAAAATACATATATGTATGTCATCGTATTCTATAGTGTAATTACATTAAGTGCATTGTGTACTTGACTTTATCACTGAAAACTCGAATAAGAAGATAACAACGGTCGGGATGTTTTTGGATGTATCGACGGCTTTTGAAAAAGTCTGGTATGATGGCTTACTTTATAAAATGATCACGACAAAGTCGCCAAGATGGCTAGTTAAATGGGCAGCATCATATCTAAATAACAGGACTTTTGAAGTTAAATAGAAAAACGAGAATAGGTCGAAGAGATAGATTCAAGCCGGCGTTCCACAGGGGTTGAGCCGGAGTTCAGTCTTAGGACCAACCCTGTTTAATATATGTCAGATTTCCCTAGAAACCAAGACATAGAAATTGTTTCCCTGAAACACATAGAAAGTGTTTCAGGGAAAGCAATGGGCATGAGAGCTACAAGCGAGAACTACAAGCGAGGATGTCTAAAAAAATCCGGCATAACCCCATTATTAGATATTATGGTAAAACTTAAAAAGAATTATACCGAAAATCAAAAAAAGTCGGAGAACAAAATCTTGTCTGAGCTAATTATAGATAGGAAAGGAAACAAGGAAATATGTCGTAGACCATCATACAACATTATTTAATTGTAAGACTGATGGCTTCCGGAATTAAAAGGTTACAGCCGCATCCGAATTCGCCGTATGGATCCTTCCAAGTGCTCATATACGTCCTTCCGAGGACGGCGGCCATCTTGAAGGATGTCCGAATTGGTTGAGCCTCCTCGCAAGGATCCGTGCGAGGACGCTTCCATCGAGGATGCATTGGGTGCACACTTCGACCCGTCCTCGGGCCGCCACTTTTGAATGTTGAACCTTGGGAATAAATCCGGGGGACGCGCAGAACGCTTTGCATTTGTTTCCTATGCCACTTCTAGGAGAATTTAGAACAGATCACAGAATTTGCGTAACGTGTTATTTACTCAAGAAGTTAGGAAATGTCGGTGATAATATTGTTGACCTCTGCCTCTAATCGTTCTCTATATTAAAGTGGCAACGGTTTTGTTGGTTAAAGTAATCTCTAGGAAAGAGAAGGAAGCCCTCTATAAAGAAAATAACCTTGAATGCATAATGTACGTACAGTGATTTTTTAAATTTATCTCCGGCATAATTCTTTCGAATATTTTTATAATACGAATGAATATCTAGTTTACCTCTATGCAATTTCACGTAGTAGTGTACCATGTCTTGAGAACGAAAAGCGATGACCTAAATAAAGAGACAACTAAATTGATAAACTAAAATTTCTAAATAAAGTTTCACCGGAAAAACTTGAAATTAGATAAAATTAAAGGTAACCATGACACATGTGAAGGTTAATTAAGAAATATCTACCAAACGAGAGTGTCAACATAACTAAATTATGTGGTAGTTATCTACTGCAGGTTTGTTTAGTTATAGTTCGGTTCTTTTGATAAACCTTCGCCAACGTAACACCTATCGTTTACTTTTATTGTACGCATTTAAGCTTTGGTTTCCCCGGTGTAGTTTCTATTGGCGAGTTATAATTTTCTAAATTGGTATATAACTCAAAGTGCTTACTTCAAATTAATTAATTCATCCTGATGATGTAGCACCGCTACGAAACCATGGTCGTGTTTAATAAATATCAAAGTGGAAGCTGCAGTGTTCAATCCTTTACTCCCAGTATTTCAAATTTATTAAACTTCATACAAACTCCTACTGCAAAAGAAACGGTAAGAAAATACATAGTATTGAATGAAAAGTAAATCCAAATAACTGTTATGGGAGACATTTCAAGGTTGGAAAGATACTTATACGACAAATTCAAGGCTAATTATCATAAACAAACAACCTTAAGAAAAATATAAAGCAAATATAACTTTAAAAAAATAATAACACATGGAATTATACACCGAAATTCTTACTACACTCTGCTTTGAGAAATAAATAAACTTTTGAATGCAACAAAACTTACAATTAGTACGGCTAAATAGTTAAATAAAACGATTAATTTGGGTTTAGCGGGATGCTGCATAAAATCGTAATTCACTTGCTTTGAAGTATTCATTTTTTTTAAACTTAAATTTTTGTCTCATTGATGGCAGCACTATGCACAAGGACGTCTCGTACATCGTCGAGGAGACACCTTGACACCTCGCCATACCGCCTATCCTTGACTCCTTGAATCCTAACGAATTCGGACGCGGCTTACATTTTAAACGGAGCTTTAAAAGTAACAAAATTATCGACTGGGAAAGCCAAAGATATGACACAGGGAAAAAGCCACTAGGTTGGTGTCCCCTGAAATAATGCTGCTTTGAAGCATGGACACTCTGCTTGACATTTCAGAATGAAGTACGTCCCACATTGCGTCCGTTTGATTAGAGAAAGGTTAACTGTATTAAACGCTGTTCTTCTCTGAGACTGGACGAAGAGGAAGAATGAAGAGAGGGAGATGGATCACCCGTTTCACTTTGCTGCCGACACAGATGACTGATAAGGTGAGCACGGGACGCCTCGAGACCGCTGAGTCTTCATGTCCGACCCTCCTTATCTCTCCCGCTTTCTCGCCCGATCCGCGCACAACGAGGAAATAATCCCTTATCTCTTCTAAAGGAATGCGAGCCGCGTGGGACGGCCGAATGGACACATCACTGCGTCCACACATTCAACCGGGGAGAAAAAGTCACTATTTAAACGGATTGCATCATGCTGTGATAATAATTTCGGGGAATGGGTGCACGTGTACTTGTCACTTAATATCTATTCATTACTGTAGCTAGACCTGATTTTTTTAGGCATAATAAACAATCGCATTTTCGAGTGGATTGAATGAAAAAAATATAAAATAAAAAAATAATTATCTCAAGTTTATGTGTAGCCAATAAAAGCCCCTTCTGGATTTAAATATTGAATTTCTATCCGTTGACATGCAACATACGGAAGCGAGGATCTAATCAGATAGATTGTCCAAATAACTATTGCTTGGTACACAGGTGACGAAAAAATAACTCGTCTGAATTTTTAACGGTTAAGAACACATCTTTCTTAAAATGAGACTTCCCATAAATAACCATTGGTAAGATATTGTGGGAGACGACCAATTCGGCTTTGACATTACCTTTCAATGCATAACAAGAATTCGTGACTGCGTCCACCAACTCATATTTGGATGAAGTTTTATTTCCTCGAATGGAAGCATTCATTCAAGCACACTTTACGTGTCTAGTTACTCCTGACCAATTGCTGCTTACCTTTGAAGCCAAGAACGCACAAGCACGCAAAGAGACATGCCCCGAAGGACACTAGTCTCCTTTGTGCTACCCAAAGACAGGATAGGAAAATAAGCTCCTAGCATTAAGGCAAAGACAAGTGATATGCTAGGCAATCGTCTTCTTGCAGGTAGGCAAACACACGCCGGGTAGACAGGCAATCACGCTCCTGGAAAGGAGGAAAATACAGTCGACCCGAAACAGAAGAAGTCCTGTTATTACTGTGTAAAATCAAGCATTGTTGACGGGTCAATATGCTCCTGGCGAATAGACAAATCTTTCGACCAACACATCACGTTTTCTTACAGGTAGGCAAAATAACAGATGGCAGGTGGTACTCCTCAAGGCTCCTGGCAAATACGGAAAATATAAATAGAGCGGGCAGCGATGCATCCTTTTTAGTGGACTCTGATTGGGTAGCTTCACACTTTGAGATGAAAAATTAAACCATTTTCTGTTGCTTTCATTCAAAATGAACTAAATTCATGCTAAACTTCGGACTACCAGCAATTTCAATCCAACTCCACCACGGAGCACATCTGTTGCATCATACTTGTATAGGAATATCGTACGACAATTGGTACGTGGGAAATCGAGTTAATGCGAAAGGAAATGGAGATGCACGTGTGATGACGACTTGTGTACCTGTGTCAATCCGCATCCAATTTCGTCGTTCAAATTAAACGGATTTGCCAACGAAGTGCCGTGTGCAACAAGTAACCAACAACTTGGGAAATAGGTATTGTTACGTGCATAAGCAAATTACCGACTATATCACATAATAATATACATGATGAATGCTCAATTGCAAAATTAAAGATAAGCAAAATTGTGGATGGCTTAAATATGTCACAAGGGTGTATAGCAAACCCCGTAAACTATATTCTTTTGGAGCAAACCCGTTGAATTTCCTCCTTTTAAAATTAATTGGATATAACTCATTCACTTTAAATCGCACCAGAAGAACATATGAGCTTAAATAAAATATAAAAATAAAGTGATCGAATTAATTCCAATTTTGGAGGTTTTGCGTCCAATGCGGGAGATCGCGTGCGGAAATGTGGGTGTTGAGACTATTGCGTAAAGATTCAATAGTGGAAACATGCCAAAAACATATATTTATACCCTAATGATACATAAGTAAATTATTAGGATAAAGGAGCGATTTGAAACGAAAAATAAAAGGAAAGATATTTAATCAGTACTTAAGTTCCCAAAGAGGTAAACACTTCAAAGTAATAGTTTATTCGATAAGTTTCTTCAATTTTAATGAATACGTTTCTTCAAAGAATCAGTTACAATCGAATTTTAAAAATCGCGTTGTCATGAATTTTTGGAAAATAAATTACTCGCTCAATGAAACGTACACAATTAATCAAACCAACTTATTAAATGTAGAGTCAGTTAAATACTAATGTTTGACCCTTAATCAGGACCTGCCTTGGGGGAAATACATTAGGGAAATCTGAGGACAGGCGAATCGCAATCTGGGATGTATTACAAGAATATTAGGAAAATCCAACGGAAAGGTGAAAGAGCGATGTTGTTTTTCACTCGTGAGACCTCACTTGGAGTATTCCGCTAGCATATGAGCCCCTTACGAAGTAGGACTAAGCTTTGAAATAGATCAAATACAACGGAGGGCAGCTAGGTTTGTGAAAAATTGTAATTATAAACTTATCAGTATTTCCGAATTGTTGCAGGAATTAGGGTGGGAATCTCTAACTGATCGAAGGGAGAAATACAGGTTAAATCTTTTGCGCAAACTCGGAGCAGACAGTTTTTTGCCGGTTGTTCAACATATAAGCGTAAGTGAAATATGAACATAAAGTGATCGAATTAATTCCAATTATGGAGGTTTTGCATCCAATGCGGGAGATTGCGTGCGGCAATATGTATGTTGAGACCACAGTCGTAGGGAAGTAACTATTGAGTAAAGATTGAGACTATTGAGTAAAGATTCAATAGTAAAAACATGCAAAAAAACATCTATTTAGACACTAATGATACATAAGTAAATTATTAAGATAAAGGACCGATTTGTAACGAAAAATAAAAGGAAAGATATTTAATCAGTACTTAAGTCCCTAAAGAGGTAAACACATCAAAGAATTATTTTCTTCAACAAGTTTCTTCAATTTTAATGAGTAGGTTTCTTCAAATAATCAGTTGGAATTTAATTTTAAAAATTGCGTTGTTATGAATTTTTTGAAAATGAATTACTCGCTCAATGAAACGTACACAATTAATCAATCCAACTTATCAAATGTAGAGTCAGTTAAATACTTTTGTTTGACCCTTACTCAGGACCTGCCTTGGGGGAAATACATTGGGGAAATCTGAGGACAGATGAGTGGCAAATTTAGATCTATTACAAGGATATTAGGAAAATGCGACGGATAGGTGGAAGAGCGATGCTATTTGTCACCCGTGAGACCTCACTTGGAGTATGCCGCTACCATATGGGACCCTTACGAAGTAGGAATAATCTCTGAAATAGATCGAATAGAACGGAGAGCAGCTAGGTTTGTAAAATATTGTTACGATAAACTAAGCAGTTCCGAATTGTTGAAGGAATTAGGGTAGGAATCTCTAACTGATCGAAGGAAGAAATACAGGTTAAATCTTTTGCTCATGTTCAAAGTAGACAATTTTCTCTCGAAAGCCGTCATTTGAAGTCGCTCCTTTAATTTGGTCTTGTTTCGCGACACTATTTGCGGTCCGTTTTCTGTCCCTGAGATTTCATTCCCGTTGTCATTTCTATTGTTGATCCCAAGATAGATATTGCAATCCAAGTAAAATAATAAATCACTTAATCATAGGCATTTACCGGAGGTAGAAGTGATTCAAACCTAATTTGTTGAGCGTATGATAACAACAGACTGTGCCTTCAATATTTGCATCTGCGTGGAAGAGAGCTAAGAAGACGGTATTCACATTCTAAAGCATTCTGCTACCCAATCAGAATGCTTCGGAGATAGCTTTATGGAAGTGCATTCGGAAATTATCGATCATTCTCGTCAGATTTAATTAGTGTATTAGTTTCATCTGTATTTGAGGTTTTAAGTCCCTTCACCGATCATTAAACCTTAGATTGTTAAGCTAACAATATCTCACGAGTCGGCGAGTTCCTTCGGCTGAGCACATGTTTTATAAAAGCAAAACGGATTAAATGTCACTGTAAATTTTTATTTTAGAGCCGAGAAAATGCCGATCTTTCAGCAGAAACAATGCTTTGCGTGGTATGGGGCAGCTGAAAGAGAGTGCACAGTTTTATATAATGTCTTAATGCGTGTGAAAAATAACGTAATCGCGGTACATTAGATTGGGGGAGTGGAAAACCAAGCTGACTCATCATCCTCTTTATGTGCGGTGTATTCTTCGCCAGTTTGGAATGACGGCTGATGACCCAAGGATTGAAGCCAGAAAGTTCAAGACGCACATTTGGCAACACTGGCACGCGTTGGTCTGGGACCTGCCGTGAGTGGCCTTGGCGGTGACAGTTGGGGTGAAGTGAAGCCAACGCGGTCTGGGATCTCTCGCACCCCGAAGACTGTTTTACTCATGTTTTGCCAATTTTGAAGTAGAATTGAAATGCAAGAACACTTGCCATACACCCTTGAGGTAGCAGACAGTGTATTTTGTGCATGAATGCAGGTTTGGAACTAGCGCTGGGGCTCTTTTTTATCTCTCGTGTATGCAATTGCTTAGCATTTCCATAAATGTCCGATTTACAAGACGCAACTTTCAATGCTAATTTATGCGTACTAAATATTTTACAATAATGTTCCGCACGAGGAACGGCGTCGAACATCGGTTCTGTCCGCCTGGCATGAAATACCGTGAGTTGATCGACTCCTCCACGGCAGTCACCTTGTGAGAACTTCAAGGCTCTCTGTTTCAATAATACCTTGAGACGAGAATCGTCTCGGAAGTGCGGTTCGCCGTGAACTGTACTCATTGATACACAGGCTGCATCTTGCGTGATTTTCCTCCTTTTCACATGATCTCATTGAATTTGCTAGTGCCAAGTCTCACGGTATGCGTGAATATTATGATGAATTGTTCATTGAAGCTTTCGCGGCTCATGGTGATCAAAAATGTTTTTCGGGTGTGCCGCGTGATGAGTGACCTTGTTGATGGTGAATGAAGATGAAGTGGCAAATGGTAAGAAAACAACCTTCAATGTAATTAATTGAGAGTTATTGAGGTAGAAACCGATGTTATTTCCCTTTTTCAAACGTCCATTTACGTGTTCAATAACCGTGGAAGTAACATCGCATGTGCGTGCATTAGTTCGTCCAATGAGGATGGCTTGCCTTAGGAATGACGTCAGATGAGGATAGGAGGGGTTGAGGTTTTAAGGAGGGGAGGGAGCCGGACAAGCCTGCACCCAATCCGGAGCTTTATAAGCCAGCACCGGTTCTACTGCCACCAAGCGGAATTCATGGGAAGGTTAGTCGCTCGTGATCTCTCGCTGTTCACTTGCTTGGCGTCCATCCCGGGAGGAGGAAGTGGCAGAAGATCTCTTGCGTTCCAAGTTCGTCGTGTATCCATTCTTGAGTTTTCGACGTCCAGCTTGCAGTTCTGTGTTGGAAGTGTTTCCATCCTTGTCTTCCTGCTTCTCTCTCTCGTAAGTATCGACACATTTTTTTTCGGTGCTTTTCTAATTTTCGGATTTCAATACGGCATATGCAGTGTCTGCAAGTGATATGGTAGATGAAACGATGTAGTTCCTCATAATATTATTTGTGTTCTGGGTGGAAGTGAATATTTTGTTTGCTGTGTAATAGAATTGCGTTATAAATTTCTGATAGATTCATCCTTTGACAAGTTTTCAGGGGTTATTAAATTTTATTGCTTTGAAAGTTAGCTATCGAGATTCGAGTACCGAAATCATTTTATTTTCGAAGGTTATAGTGGTTTTTAGCTAGGTGGCGTATCGTTTGATTTTTGTGGAGAGAGTGGTAGTTATTTTCAGACCGCAGCTTTTCTATGGTTGTCTTCACTTTGTCGTTAAGACGCCAGCTGCAGCATTTGTAGATACTTCCTTTCAATCAGCGTCATTCCCGTTGAAAACCACAAAAGAGCAGCCTACACATATTTGTTTCAAAGGTCATTTAAAGAAATTTAACGTCGTTTTACACAGCGAAGGATTTTGTACTAACGAATATACGTGAGATTATACAATTGTCGCTATAAAATTATTAGTTTCTATTTTCCGTTCAGGAACTGAGACATTCGCACAAGTGTTCATACAATTTACCGCTCAACATGATGTATTTTGCCTCATGCAAGGGTTCACGTAAGAGTTGGTACAAAGAAATATACCGTGTAAAACGGCAATTACACTGTTCCCCGAAGTTTTAATCAGGAATTATTGAAGTATACGGATTGTAATTAAGAATATTTCCGTAGAAATGTTACTCTTCCGTTTAAATTTTCGTCGCCTCCTAATTCACTCTTGGTTGAAATACGAAGAACTTGTCTTTGAAAAGTTACTTCCAGATTATACAGAATGGTAACCTCAACGTGACTGTGAGTGTTTTTTTTGAAGTGCAGAGTTAGTCATTATATTGAAGAATAAACTATTTAAGTAATTTATAGTCGATAGTCATTCCAATTAGCGGAATCCTTTGGAAGGTGAGGCGTTCGCTCACACGCGTTGTTCGCTCGCCTGTGGTGAACCATCTTTGGAGAACGAAATGTCATCAGTTATCTTGTGTTCGGAGGTGTGGCTGTGTGTAAATTCATTTGTCAACAATTATAACCTTGCCTATCCTATGTAAATCGTCTCCCTGCTTCTCAATCGTAGGTATGGGCACATATTCGTTATCTTCTGTTTTCGCAATATCACTTAACGGTTTTTAGGTAATGATCTGAGACTCATCAATAATACTGTTTTTTACCTATGTATATGGGCGGAATATTTTTAATTCGATATACGTATAGGAATTTTGTGCTGAAAGTCAAGAATATCGTCATATTTTTTTAATGCTGCCATAGTATGTCGGATTTAATAAAATATTATTAACCTTATTAATCTTCAGCTTTGCATAATTTAGTCTCAACAATGAACAGGAGCAATGTTATACATCTTTAGGCGGTCTAACATACCTGATATCTTCCTTCACTTAAAAACATTGAACGGAATTAGTGATCACAGGCCAGTAAGCACTTAATTCCCCATAATTACTTTCAAAAAAGGAGACTACGACGACAAGGGCATAGTAATTGCAATAGGTGGATATCGATGGTTAAATCCTTTCGCTTCGGGTAGGTATCACTTGCCGTACGGTGGAAAGTGAAAGGTAACGTCAAGAATATCGTCATATTTTTTTAATGCTTCCTAGTGGCGTGGTTGATTTCTAAAATAGCTTGTATTCAATTCAATTCGCTCAATTTATTTCTTCGGGTTAACAGAATTCTTTCTTTCATAGGCTTTTTCCAAAGCGTGAACTCGTGTGTGCCATTACTTTTCTTGCTTGAATGAAAATAGTAGTTTTCTTGTTGTTGTACATATCTTTGCCGAAAATGGCTGACGGGCGAAAATACATGAGGTATTTTCGGGTTTGAGAAGAATTATTGCAATTTAAATTATTTATTCCATAAGAATTTTTATACGATGCCACACTATGTTCACGGCTAATATCAGAATGGCGTTTATTTTTTTTTGTAATTGCGCACATTTTGTTCAGTAGTTCTCTCAAGGTGGGCTTTTAAATGCCCATAATTTCCCTGTATGCATTAAGCGCCAGCCGAAAAGGTAAGCAACACCTTTTACATTGCAAAGAGTTTGAGGACAGCTCATGCCCTTAATACATTGAGTATAATGATATATTGGGTCGAAATATTTTACTGTATTCCCGTTTAGTGTATTAGTATTGAGTATGTGTTCACAGTCACGTAGCCATTGGGCCGTCCGACGCTGCCCGTGTACCCCAGGGGAGAAGAGATAAGGGCTTTCCTTTCCATCCTGCGCGTGACTCCGACCACGGAGCGGGAGAGATAAGGAGTGAAGACGCAGCGGTCTCGAGGCGTCCCGCGCCCACGTAAATCGACACAGCCCACAGCGAGTCAAACGAGGAATCTTTTCCTCTCGACTCTTCCTTTCCTTTTTATCTCTAGGGTAAAAGTATATCACACAGTATATAACATTAACCTTTCTCGTTGGTGTAATCACAAAGAACAAGTTTGGATCATTGTCTCTGGGCGTAGTTTCATTATTTTGATAGTTTTTTTAACTTCAGTTTTTTAAACCATATTTCTGTCCTGCAATCATTATCGACATAATAATGGTCTTGAAGTTAATAAGTTATCCAGTTTTTAAAAAAGACAAGGTGTGCTATACTTTCTGCTGAAATACAGTGATATTTGTTTTCGTATTCACTACGCTCATTCACATTAATGACGTTTATAGCTTCAGGCATAACATTTCTGTATTACAAGGCGTGACGTAATGTAATTTATTATTTTAATTTAAATTATATGTTTTTTTCGTGCATGGGTCTGTTACCTTCAGAGCAGGCATATTGAATGAGAAAAATATTGACCAAAATGGGGTTGAGGAACTTCATGCGTTACGGAGACGGAGAAATTAGCGCCATGCTAAACTTGCGGAATTTTTGAGCCATGACAGTGAATATAGTTTGCCGTAACAGAAGTATTCAAATAAATTCTTCTCAAAATTGACTTGTAGAATGTGTTGCGTTACGTGGATGACATTACCGAGAGTAAGTCTCCCTGGTTTCAATAGTACCGGCAAAACTATTTGTTTTCATTATTCAAAAGCTTGAAAAATCATTTGACTTGACCGGGATCCCGGGCACATCATTTACGCAACCGCAATGATTGAAGGTTTTGATAAAAGAGTAATTGAGGTAGAAGAATTTTGAATGTAGTCACTTAATCGTTTATAAATTCACATAGGTAGAAGAGTTATGTAGAAGTTAAGAAGTTTTCGCTGGATCCTCTCCGCATAGAGAGGCCTATTTGCCCACGTATTTGCCTGACACCTAGCGGAATTCATTGTAAGATGACACTCGTGTCTTTGCATTCTCACCTCACTCGTCTAGCATCCATATTTGGATCAATAAATTGCTGTTCCCTTGAGTCTGACTGTGTGTCTGCGTCACTTCATTCTTGTGGTCGCGACACATTACTCAGGTCTCTACATTGAGCCTCCCGAGGTGTTTCCGGCGATTTATTTTACTTCTTCATACGCGTCGGTATAGACACTTCTTTATTCACTTCGTATTGTCAACATTTGGAAGTCTGCCATTCCATTTCGAAGTGTGAGGTCACCATATGCATACTGCTTTTCATGGTAACATAATATAATGCGACTCATTGAGCTTCTATCAAGGTAGCTCACTGAGCTGCTATCAAGGTGTTCACGAAGAAATTTGACACACAAAAGTTTCTACTGTCTAGCTATATTGTTATACTCAATACTTGTCTTTCCAATTCTTGTTTCTTTTCGATTATTAATTCTTTTGTACATGTAATTGCGTTCACATCATTGAATTAGCACTAGACTTGGTTAAGCTGCTGATTTTATTACCTCGTAGTGCGTGTATTAAAGCGTAAGCTATTAAAGCGTAAGCTATTAAAGCGTTTCCCGTGACGTGGTATGGTCGAAGTTAATGGTCCCAGGTTTTCATTTATGGAAACGTTTCGGGTATTAAAATAAAAACATTGTGAATTCCACGAACAAAAAAACAAATTCTAAAGAGTAGGTTAAATCGACATAGATTTGGTCGATGAGCGATATCATCAGGTAATACACAGATATATTAGCACACAATTCGCCACTGCTACGGGCTAAAGGCCAAAAACTCTTGAGGAGGCTTGAAAGGTATTTTGTAGAGGTGCTATTGCATGCTTTCACCTTAATACTTGTATACCTGTACATCTGTGATGTTGTAAAATACATGTATAATACATGTATAAGAGGGTTGAGCTTTGGGTGGAAAGGTGAGGACGGGGAGGTTGAGCGAGAGTTTGGAGAGGGCGTTGGAGGAGGGGAAGGAGGAATGGCGCTGCGGGGAGGTGGGGAGGCGCAGAGCTACTGTGATCAGGATAGGGTGGGGGGAGGGGTTTGTTGTGCGACCCTGCGTCACGTGGATGTCGCTAAGAGGAGGTTTAAGGGTGTACGGAGGGTAAACGGTGACCTCAGGCGATTTGAGGTTCAGCAGAGGGGATTGCGGGTGAAAAATAAAGTCATTAAGGATGTGACGTTTGTCACGTTTTACAATATCTCCAAATATATACACTTGCTCAGTGCATCCAACTTGCGGCTCACCTTTTCCACGTGGAAAATTTCAGCTTCAAAACGGCTGTGGTGATTCCAACAAATGCTTGGTGAACAACGGAGAAGGATTTTTTTCCTCAACTATGCCTAATGCCATTCAGTCCGTATTTTGAATTAATTACCAGTCGACCCAAAGCTTAGTTTCTTTCAAAAATCACACGTACATTTATAAACATCGCTCTAATTTGATTAGCCCGATCTGTCTTTTGTGAAGCAGATTAAGATTTAAGATGCGGTGGATATATCCTTAAACGGCTGGGGCCTTTAAGGATATAAGTGGAGTGGTCTGGGTCGCTTCATTGTCAAGGTTGTGACACGCTACCCAGATCTCTACTCTGTGCCTATAAGGCGATCTTCCAGCTATCAATTTCCTGTTTCTCTCATGTAGGTATTCACTCTCGTATACTCACTGATATCACTTCGTATTGCCACGGTTCCGAAATCGGAAATTCCAACTCGTAGTGCACATTAACAATAAACCATCTGAGTAGAATCTAATCGTTCCTCAATAGAACTCATTCAGGTAGTTAATCAGTGGGACATATATATTCTATGAAAACATTTCCAAAAATAGTTTCTTCGATCTTCTTAATATTCTTCCTCCCATGTATGTTTTTCCGAAACAAAATAATGAATCTTTTTCCTGTTCAGTACGTTCGCATAATTGCAGGAGAATGTATAGTTGGTTATACTGCAATTATGGTTTTTTTTCAGGGATAATCATTTTCCGTGAATATTTCACATACTCTCCTCCGAGTTAATGACCAGCCTGTATGTACGTGGTGTCATTTACATATTTCATTCAAAAAAATTCAGTAGTAAGCATTTATAGCTAAATTTTTGTCTTATTATTAAGGTACCTTTGTTTACAAAACACGTCAGTGTTGTATTTGTAAATTTTATTTTTTTATTTAATGCTATATTTACTGTATTTCCGAAGTCGCCATATTTGTCCACGTATTCAATTTTTTGTGATTATTTCGGCAAGGTGGCCGTTGAAAGAAAATCTTCCTACATTTTGTGGTTGAGGACGCAAGTGATATAATATATTGTTTAGAAGATTTTGATAATTAAGTTTTTCACTGAAGTGAACTATGTTCGGAAAGTATTTTTATGTATCACTATCATTTACTGAAATACTTGATCCAGGTGTTTCTTATAATGTAGGACGTGAATTATTGATTGCCATGCTATATGCTCGCAAATGTTTTTAATTTTTAGTTTTATTTATCAGAAAGTGCTTAAGTTGAAGTGGTGAATTTGGGATCTTACAGCCGTTTTTTTATATTTATACTGTTGTATATGTATTGGGAAAAAGTTGAAGATAATACATTTATTTACTTCACTGCTTTGGTTGTAAGACTTATTCCGATACATATTTCCATTCGATCAATTTTCATGCTATGACATTGGAACAACCTTATACAGGAAATATGGTTTTTTATGGTTAAATTAAGTAGTATTATTGGTGTGAATTTATAAAAAAAGTTGTAGGAATTTCAGTGTATAAAAATTATTGTACAATTATTTGCAACAATGTTGCTCATTTATCCATGTAATCTTTGTTCTTTAGTTATGAGCTTTTTTGTGTATTTGCACAAATTAATCTATGTATAAGTTGCTTTCATTATTTAATGCATATCAATGATTTGAAGTAAATTTATTTTATAATTACAATTTCAATCGTGATCATGTTTAGTTTCCATTGCATTCCTCTTGTATCTTAACCCAGCAGTCTCTTTGCCGACAGTGTAACGGATTCGGTCTTCATTTTTAATGATGTTATTATTCTACTGAAAAGCGAGCCAGCAAAACAGGTAAAACTCTCTCAATGCAAAATACTTGTGTCGTGATGTAAATTGTTGACTGCTATTACGCTGCGTCTTTGTTTGCGCAACCGAACGGAGACTCTGCCTACATCTCATGAAAGAGCAAGTAACTCTCGAATGTCATGGTAGAAAACTCATTCAAGATTTTTTTGGCCGGTCTCAAGTCTCGCGATCGATATTTTAAATCATGCAATCATTCATGTCATGATCGGTGAATATGAGCGCCTTGGTCATTGGAGAGAAACCGTTCATCGATCTTTCTTTTAAGAGAACTTGCTCTTGGGATTCGATCACTCACGACCGACCCGCCGCAGTGCAGCATCATCAGGTACACAGATATGTTTTCCACACTATATATACAAAAAAAAGGTCTATGGATGATGGAGAGGGGGTGGGTAAAGGGGAGGGAGGGGAAGTCACAGTTAAGGCGTTGGGAAGGTATTTGTTTGGATGGTTGGGGGTGGGAGGCTCTATGGTGAGGAGTTAGGGTATTGGACATAATCCGGGAAGCGGACGCTGGAAAGGGCGTCGTGGGGGGAGGCAATGGCCTCGGCAGCGGGGGATTGGTTGTAGGTTGAACGAGGGTGGTGGTTGTGGGATGAGTAAGGACGTGTAAGAGAGGGGAACGGGAGGGGTACAAAAGTTTAGCTTTGCAGTGTTTCCGAATTGTTGAAGCAATTAGGGTGAGAATCTCTAACTGACCGAAGGGAGAAATACAGGTTAAATCTTTTGCTCATGTTCGAAGTAGACAATTTTCTCTCGAATGCAGTCATTTGAAGTCGCTCCTGTAATTTGGCCGTGTTTCGCGTCATTATTTGCGGTCCGTTTTCTGTCCCTGAGTTTTCATTCCCGTAGTCATTTCTATTGTTGATCCCAAGATAGATATTGCCATTCAAGTCAAATAATAAATCACTTAATCATGAGTAATTACCGGAAGTATGAGTTATTTAAACCTAATTTGTTGAGCGTATGTTACATCTACATCTACAAAATACCCTGCAAGCCACCTCAGGGATGTGTGGCAGGGGGACATGTTAATAACAGAGTTCCTTCGGCTGAATACATGTTTCATAAAAGCAAGGCGGATTCTATGTCACTGTAAATTTTCATTTTAGAGCCGAGAAAATGCCGATCATTCAACAGAAACAATGCTTTGCGTTGTGTGAGGCAGTTGAAAGAGAGTCCACAGATTTATTTAATCTCTTAGTGCGTGTGTGAAATAAGAAATCTCTTTACACGCGGTGTATTCTTCGCCAGTATGGAATGACGGTTGATGGCCCAACGATTGACGCGAGAAAGTTGTAGACGCATATTTGGCAAAACTGGCACGCGTTGGTCTGGGACCTCATGCCGTGTGTGACCTTGGTGGTGTCAGTTCGGGTGGAGTGAAGCCAACGCGGTCGGGGACCTCTCGCGCCCCGAAGACAGTTTTACACATTTTTTGCCAAGTTTGAAGTAGAATTGCAATGCAAGAACCCCTGCCACACAACATTGAGGTAGCATGCATGGTATTTTGTGCATAAATGCAGGTTTTAAAAGAGCGCTTGGGCTCTTTTTTTTCTCTTGTGTATGAATTCTTAGCATTTCAGTTAATCTCCGATGCACAAGACGCGGCATTTAATGCTAATTCATGCTTTCACAATATTTTACAATAATATTCCTCACGAGGAACGGCGACGAACATTGGTGCTGTCCGCCTGCCAGGAAATACCGTGAGTTGATCGACTCCTCCACGGCAGTCCCTTTTGATACCTTCAAGGCTCTGTTTCGATAGTACCTCGAGACTAGAACCGTCTCGATGATGACGGTCGCAACGAAGTGCACTCCTTTATACCCAGGCTACATCTTTCGTGAAGTTCCTTCTTTCAACAGGATCACATTGAATGAGCTAGTGTCAAGTCTCATGGTATGCGTGAATACTAATATGAAAGGGTAAATGGTAAGAAAACATCCTAGAATATAATTGATTGAGAGTAATTGAGGTGAAAACCGACGTAATTTCCGTTTTTCAATCGTATATTACCATGTTCTATAACCGTGGAAGTATTATCGCATGTGCGTGCATGTTTTGATGACATCTGTAGTGTAGTGGTGCATGCTTGTGAGGCATCGCCTCGTGACTAGCATTAGCGATTTATGCTAATACACAGTTAGTCTTAGTTACACTAACTCTAGGGTATAGTGTAATGCATGTTGGTGATTACTCACCCCCTGCCACACACCCCTGAGGTGGCTTGCAGGATATTATGTAGCAGTTCGGCCAATGGGGATGACTTGTGATACCCCTTGGAAAATGTCAGAAGGGGAAAGGAGGGGTCGAGGTTTTAAGGAGGGGAGGGAGCCGGACAAGCCTGCTTCCTATCCGGAGCTTTTAAGCCACCGTAAAGCGCTTGATAGGAAAGGTCTATCTGTGGTGTATGCTTGTGAGGCTACGCCTCGTGACAAGCAATAGCGATTTATGCTAATGCATAATTAGTCGTAGTTACACTAACTCTAGGGTATAGTGTAATGCATGTTGGTGTTTACTCACCCCCTGCCACACACCCCTGAGGTGGCTTGCAGGGTATTTTGTAGATGTAGGAGAATAGGGCTCCCTTTGCAGTTCCCTTGAGTCTGACTGTGTGTCTGACTCACGTCATTCTTGTGGACACATTACTCAGCTCTCTGCATTGAGCCTTCCGAGGTTATTCCGGCGATTTATTTCACGTCTTCATACGCGTCGGTATAGACCTTCCTTTACTCACTTCGTTTTATCAAAGTTTGGGAGTCTGCCTTTCCATTTTGAAGTGTGAGATCACCATATACATGATAACATAATCATGCTGCTGCTGCTATAAGGTGGCTCATGCATGTTCACGAAAAAGTTTGGCATACAAAAGTTTCTACCGTCTAGCTTTATTGTTATACTCAATATTTGGATGTTCAATTCTTGTTTTTTTCAATTAATAATTCTTTTGTTCATGTAATTTCGTTCACATCATTGAAGTAACATTAGACTTGGTCAAGTAGCTGATTGTATTACCTCGTAGTGCGTGTATTTAATTAAGCTATGAAAGCGTTTCCAGTGACGTGGTATGGTCGAAGTTAATGGTCCAAGGCGTACCTTCATGAAAAAGTTTCCGACATTAAATGAAAAACATTGTGTATTCCACGCACAAACAACAAACCCTAAGTAGTAGGTAAAATACGACATAGATTTCGTCGTTGAGCGATATCATCAGCTAATATACAGATGGACTATCCTTCAATTCCCCACTGCCTCGGCCTGAAGGCTAAAAACCCTTGAGGTGGGTTGCAAGGTATTTTGTAGAGGTACTAGTAGCCCACAGTGCATGCTTTCAGCTTAATCTACATCTACGATGTACCGTGCAAGCCACCACTAGGTTGTGTGGCACGGGGTGATTCCACACCAACCGGTAAATGGGAGAGTGATAGGGACAACCCATGTCCTTAATACATTGAGTGGAATGATACTTTCGGTCGAAATAATTGACTCTGTCTTCTCGTTTGAGCATGTGGTCGCAGTCACGTAGCCATTTGGCCGTCCGACGCGGCCCGTGTTCCCCAGAGGAGAAGAGATAAGGGCTTCCCTTTCCCCCTGCGCGTGACTCGGACCACGGAGCGGGAGAGTTAACGAGAGTCGAACTTGAAGACGCGGCTGTCTCGAGGCGTCCCGCGCTCACGTAAATCGACACAGTCCGCAGCGAGTCAAACGAGAAACATTATTCTCTCGACTCTTTCTTTCTTAATTATCTCCAGGCTAACAGATGGACAGACTCAAGTCCCTAGAAGAAAACATGCAAGGCTAGTATGTACTAGGTAACAGATAAGGATTTAAGTATTAGGAATACTACTACTACTAAGAGCTACACTACCTAACAAGCCTTGATAAAAGTCTCATTGGCAGCTGTTATGGTCCCTTATCTTTCCTGGGGAAATTGACATTTTAAATCTGTCCGTTATGCAGTCTAGTTCCCTAATTTTTTTCTCATGATCTGATCTGCCATAGTATGTCGGATTTAATAAAATATTATTAACGTCGTCAAAGAATAGACCGGTTTGATACTTACATAGTAGATTGAGTTTAAATTTCAATCGACGGTCTAAAAGCTTTTCCCATCCCAGTTGCTGCAAAAGGTTCGTAACACTAACGAGATAACGGCCTTTAACGTATCTTGCCGTTCATCGCTGCACGCGTTCTTACTCAGTGTCCAAGCCTATCTCATAAGGATCCAAAATAATGGCGGCATATTCTAAGTGGGGTCTAACGAGGGAGAAATAGCTGATTTCCCTAACTTTATCGTCGCGCTTGCCAATTACTCTTTTAACAAATCCCAATTTACGATTAACCTTGCCGGTAATTTCTCGAATATGTTTACTCCACGATAGATCATTAGTCAGTTTAACTCCGAGGTACTTAACCTATTCTACGGTGTCTAATTTTATGTTCTTTATGCAATTGCTGCTACATGGAGCCTTTTTCCGTTTCCAAAAATTTACAACAACGCAATTTTTTTAGGATTAAATGTAGCTGCCACGCATTGCATCACTCATGAATTGCCTTGAGGTCCTTAGTTGGCGCTTCCTTATCATTAAAAGTACGAACTTCTCTGTACACCACTGCGTCGTCAGCAAATAATCTAAGATTAATGTCAACTTTGTCACCGATGTCGTGTATGTACAAAAGGAACAGAAGCGGGCCTATGACATTTCCCTGTGTGACACCTGATGTGACTATTACTTCATTAAAGACCCGTGTAATACAACCCTTTGCACGCGATTACTTAAGAATTTTCTTATCCAGGAAATAACGTCGTCGTCTATGCCGTGGGATTTTAATTTCATGAGTAACTTACACTGGGAAACTTTATCAAATGCCTTTTTTAAGTTCAGAAAATTCGCATCAACTGTAATGTTATGTTAACCCGAGACTAAAATATAATGGGCCAAAAGTGCTAATTGAGTTTCGCAAGATCTTCCCTTTCTGAATCCGTGTTGCGTTTTTTATAACAAATTCTCCATATCGAGTTGTCTTATAACTGAACTTACAATTAAATGTTCAAGGACTTGGCATGATATAGATGTGAGAGATATCGGTCTGTAGTATATCTAAAGTCTCAAGCGCTCCTAGGTACCAAAATACCCTGCCACACACCCCTGAGGTGGCTTGCAGGGTATTTTGTAGATGTAGATGTAGGTGGGATAACGAGAATATTTTGGAAAACCATGAAATACTGGAGTTATCCTGGAGTTGGTGCTGTTAGGTAATTAGAAGAACTAGAGGCGTTTTTTTTCGGCAAACCTTTTTTTAGTGCTTTATATTGGTGAAAGTTGCCCAGTAGCCTCCCGAGGCTCTTGTTCTGTCTGAGTAGTATCTGGGGATTCAGCATTTCTTTTTTAGGTTAGACAGTACGACAGGTAATTGTAGTGGGTTATTATAAAAAACGGTCGCCATGTAAAAATTATTATCGGTGGTGATTTTAACTAATCCTCGATAGATTGAGTGACAAAGTGTTCCAAAAATGGTGACAAAGATACAAATTTGGACTACACTCTTCTCTATATATTAACATCTTCAGCTTTGCATACTTTAATCTCAACAATGAACAGGAGCAATGTTATACATCTTTAGGCGACTAACATACCTGATATCTTCCATCACTTAATAAACATTGAACGGAATTAGTGATCACAGGCCAGTAAGCACTTAATTCCCCATAATTACTTTCAAAAAAGGCGACTACGACGATAAGGGCATAGTAATTGCAATATGTGGATATCGATGGTTAAATCCTTTCGCTTCGGGTAGGTATCTCTTGCCGTACGGTTGAAAGTGAAAGGTATCGTCCGGCCGTGACACTTCCTCGAGCGAGGAAATCCAGAGAAAAAAGTTGATACACCTTATTTATATTTATGTTAATTATCATTTTGGACACTTGAATTAAATTCAAGATGATTTTCCGCTGCTTTGAAATAATTGTAATTGCGTTATACTTTTAGAGTGGGATATTTATTACTTAACGCAATCAATATAATGCAGCTAACTAGTGCGCGTCACCGGCAAATTGTCTCATTTTCAACGTTTAGATAGATTCAATTTGTAATCACACCATACATTCGAAAGTTAATTGAAATAATGTATCAACAACTCAATTGTCCAAAATGTCTGAAATATATCCAAATTTAGAACCACAAGTTTCCCTTTGGCCCCTTAAGTAAGAATTGTGATCCATTGGTGGCAGATTGGGAAAATCAATCAATTTATAATTCGCCATCGTCATGTGAACTTCACGTTCAAATGAACAACGTATATCTTTCGCATGTATTGATATGATAGCTGTAAATATGTAGTTGCGATTACGACGAGGAATAATTGGGCCAGTTTCAGTGCAGACAAAAATTAGTATTGCGTCTTATAATTTATGAACGCTCCTTTGCCTAAGTGTTTAATACTTTTATGTTTTAAATATTTATCATGCTAAGTTTGAGACGTTCACTCTTGTTTCTTTACGGGTTTTAGGTGTAAAATAAAGGTTAATTTTCCAAACACCCATTCTTAGTTTAGTGTATGCCTGGCTTTACGTAAAAAACTGTTTTGGACATGAGAAATCGTAAAAATTCGGAGTAAAAAGAATTTTAAAAGTTTATTTCCTCCAATTAAATTTTGAAATTTTATTCGGCATGTCAGTCCCTTCCAATTATGTAACTACGCGTCTGTCGTGACATTATGATTAGTATTATAAGATAAGAACTACCCAAAGAGGACCATAACAAACTATAATAAGCATTTAAATTGTTAAGGATAAAAGTAAAACGAAAGAAGAAAATGCATGATAACGAAAAGGCGGGATTACTCAACAAAAACATTTTGGTTCGCGAAAAAATTTCAATTTGGAAAATCTGATTTCTAACGTAGCTTTTAACAATAATGTAAGTAGCACTTTCTTGTTATCGTTAATTATTTACAGTTACAATATATTTCGCGACTTCTGCTTGAGAAGTCAGGTCAAACATTACTTTGGAGTGGAAAAACAACAAAGTGGTGAATTAAGAAAGACTGAAAGAAAGGGAAGGAGATGGAAGAATTGTTTAACATACAAATGACGATGTCCATTAAAATCTCGAATGTGAAAATATTTATCCTACTGTTTGAATCTTTGATTTTATTACCTCGTAGTGCGTGTGTGTATTTTAATAAGCTATTTAAGCGTTACCCGTGACGTAGTATGGTCAAATGTAATGGTCCCAGGCGTAACTTAATGGAAAAGCTTCCGGCATTAAAAGAAAAGCATTGTGAATTCCACATACAAAAAACAATGTCTATGTCGTACGTTAAATACGACGTAGAATTTCGTTGCTGAGCGATGTCATCAACTTTTGTACAGATGGACTAGCACACAATACGCCACTGCCACGGGCTAAAGGCCAAGAATCCTTGATGTGGCTTGTAAGGTATTTACTAGATGTGCTAGCAGCCCGCCGAGCATGCTTTAAGCATAATACTCAAGTATCTGTCCATTTGTGAAGTTGTAAAATACATATATAATAATGGTATCTCTCATTAGTGTTTATTGTTTATTCATAGTTAGCCGTAGTTACACTAACTAAAGTGTTTAGTGTAATGCATGTTGGCTATTATTACCCCTGCCACACACCCTTGGTGGCTGGCAGTGTATTTTGTAGAATAGAAAAATACATATACAGGAAGAGACATGGGGTGGAGTAGGTGGAAAGAGGAGATGGTTGAGCTTTGGGTGAAGGGGAGAGGAGGGGGAAGTTGAGCGAGTGTTAGGAGAGGGGGATGGAGGAGGGGAAGGAGGAATGGCGCTGCGGGGAGGTGGGGAGGCGCAGAGCTACTGTGTTCGGGAGAAGGTCGGGGGAGGGGTTTGTTGTGCGATCATGAGTCACGACGATGTCGATAGGAGGAGGTTGTAAGGGTGAGGGTATACGGAGTTTAAACGGTGACCTCAGGCAATGGGAGGTTCAGCAGAGGGGATTGGGGGTGAAAAATAAAGTCATTAATGACGAGACATTTTTCTTGTTTTACAACATCTCCGAATTTCCGCTTGCTCAAGTGTGTACAACTTGCGGGTCTTCTTTTCCACGTGGAGAATTTCAGGTTAAGAACTGCCGTGGTGATTCCAACAAATGCTTGGCGAACAGCAAAGAAGGATTGTAGTTGCTAAAATATGCCTCATGCTTTTCTTTATTTACGACAACGACGGTCGATGGCCATAATAGTGACGTCAGAATTGGAGGGGAGAATGTTAGTTGGAAAGAAGAAGAGGTGATTGCGCAATGTGGTGACGATTGGATTGCCATGTAGTGGACATCGTTTAAAGGTCAGTGGCTCGTGACTTCTCGTAGCTCACTCGTCTGACGGCCATCTTGGGAATAACAGCTCTTGACATTTCTACTGTGTCTGATGGTGTGTCTGTGTCGCGTCATTGTCAAGGTTGTGACACGCTACCCAGTTCTCTACTCTGTGCCTATGAGGCGATCTTCCAGCGACCACTTTCTTGTTTCTCACGCGTAGGTATTCACTCTCGTATACTCACTGGTATCACTTTGTATTGTCACAGTTCCGAAATAGAAAATTCCGAATCGTAGTGCGCGTTCATCATAAACCAACTGAGTAGAATCTAATCGTTCCTCAACTGGACTCATTCTGGTAATTATGCGGTAGGACATGCTTATTTTACGAAAAAGATTTCCTAAGAGGTTCCTTCTATCTTCTCAAAATATTCTTCCTTCCATGTAAGTTTTTCCCAAACAAAATAGTGCTTCTTTTTCCTGTTATTACGTTCTTAAAATATCGGAAGCAGGTAGCGGTGGTTATGTTGCGTTTATGGTCTTTTTCAGGGATAATAATTTGCCTTGAATATTTCATATACTCTTATCCCATATCCGATTCAGGGAAGCGATCGTCATTTTCAGTAGATCTTCATTTATATTTCTTTCAATTTTAATTTCTTTTGTTCACTATCTGATATTTTCTATTTCCTCTATTACGCATTTTCACTATAGTACGTGCGTGGCATGAAGAAGCGTCTGTAATTATGGTATAAAAACTTTATAATAAATCCGAATACTATCATGAATGGAAATTCTAATGATTTTCGAAGTTAAAGTAGACAAAAATTGAAAAAGCGTCTACTTCTTACAATTAAACGGTATAAATTACAGTTAACCCCCTGCCACACACCATTGAGGTGGTTTTCTGGGACTGTGGACATAGCATATTATTTTTTTAATTTAATTGTTGTTCTCTGCAAATGCTAATATTTTACTTTTTGTTTATGGGAAGCATTGTGGCTCATTTAGTCGTGCTTAACGGAGAAGATTTTCACAATTCTGTGTCAAGATTTAAATGTTCTTCAATGTATTTCGCAGGTAGCATCTCCTTCTAGCTGGGAATCTGTGGGACGACACTTATTTTCTCAGCAGCGAAATAAGTGATCAACACATCCGTCATTAAGTTGATGTTAAGTGCGTGCTCATCCACTCATGTGAACCTAATCGATTACCGGGAAATGAGAGAAATTCATAACATAAATCCGATAATTAACCGTAGTGCAGTAGATGCATTTTCTCATTTTTCTTTCGCGTTGCTTTTTTCAAGTATTCGTTTATCTTATAGCTGTCTTATGATTGCTGATCATTTGATGTTACTAATGCTGATTTCAAAGCACTCTTATAATAAATTTTCAATCTTAATTTAATACTAAAAAATTATTGTCTTTCGTTTATTTTGCACATATCTGTTTTGTATATGAATGGCTACTTGGAATAAAAAAAAGGTATTGCAACGCATGCCGGGCACAGCTAAGATTAGATATTTGTTATTAGGGACGTACGAAGACACCTTGTACTTAAATATTCCGTAGCGCCTGTAACAATAATCATTGCGTCATATTTTATAGTTGATAAGTAATTTTCAAGTGAAAGTAATTTAATACGTGTTATTACGAAAGCATGTATGTAGCATTTGATCATCTTTTTCCCGTTTTTTTTAGGTGAGCGCTCTTTCCTTTCGTCATGGCAAGCAACACCTTTGTTGGTTTGGAGTCAGATCTTGATGTTGTAGAGCGGTTGACTGTCGGATTAAGCAGTGGTCCCTTTCCGCAATATGAGGGTTTGCTGGAGACACTGGAGGACTTGGACGTGAGGGTTGCAGGGCAAAGTACCCTGCTCCACCTAGGTGTCAAGATGGGTAAAATAGATTGGGTGGAGGGACTGCTTGGGGAGGGTGCGGACCCTGGGTTAAGGGGAGGGGGTCGCAAGACGGCTGTAGATATGGCGGAGGAGTTGTGGCGAAGGTACCCTGAGGACAGGGACCGCAAGGATATCCTGCGATTGATCCGGCTGGTGCACAAGAGGGAAAGCGCCATTAAGCGTCGCCGTGCATTACACGGGGTAGACGATGTGGAAACCACATTGATCGACTTCTCTCAGGAGATGGCAGAGTTATCGGACTTAAAGAAGTCCATTAACTCCCTCAATGCGGAGATCTCGTCATTTGGTCGTCAGATGGCTGTGCAAGTGAATCAGTTGAGGAGGGATTTATCCGAGCGGGACGTTCTCTTGGAGTGCATAGAAAGGGCCGTGACGTCATCGGCGGAGGAATTAAGGGCACTAAAGGAGTGCCTGGGGGAAATATCTGATGCGGGGAATGGTGTTCTGGGTTCTAATCTTCCCATATTGGACGTTAGGAGGGTGTGCGTGGAGGGCATGATGGGAAGGACAATCATTCGGAATCGTGACGAGGGGAAGGAACTATACGTCCGGGGTCTGTATGATAAATTATTTAATGAGAGTGCGATGACGTCATGCGCGCTAATGTTCTTGAATAGTCAGTCTTCCGTAAGTGTAATGGTTGACTGTGACTCTGATGACATCGGAAATATGAAGGTGAAGTACACGGATCACGATGGAGTTGAGAGGAGTGGGAGTAATACGAGATCGTTCGCCGACTTCTCCGAGATGAGAGTGTATCTCGGAGGGAAGGTGATTGAAGGTTGGACGGAGGAATTAGTCCTTGGTGAGTTTGCAAGGGCATTGGCTCAGATGTCCAATCTCTTAGCATTTCGTAATGAAGGAAAACCTTACGAACGAGGCGACGGACTCCACGAGCGAGAGATGAGAAGAGCACTCGAGGAGGCGGAAGAGGAGAAGAGGAAGAGGGGAGAGGGATTACATGATTACATCAGATGGGCATTGGATATGAAGACTCAATTATGGAAAGAAATACAACTCGCATCTGTCGTTCCTGAGATTATCGCTGAATATGGATGGAGGGAGGGGACGTCTTTCCTGCGAGATCAAGTTCCATCCCTCTTGAAATTCTACGAGGAGCACGTGATGACGACACTCCTCAAGGCGAGGGTGAGTCTCGACCCCAAAACGGAAATCTATTCCCAATATTTCACTCAATAATTCCTTATCTCACTCAAAACAAGTCAATCGATTGATTTTCCAATTTTTTTAATTTTGGCTTTTGTTTCGAATCGATGACCCATCTTAATATTTTTATTTTTTTTAGTAGAGTGGAATTGGCGGTTTTGGCACATCCCTCATAATCATATACTCCCACATACGTAACTCACTCAGTTGCATACAAACATTCTTGCCCACTTAAGTGTGGCCTAGGAAGATGAAATTTGGCACAAACCTTCGTCCATTAAATTTTGTAAAACAGATAATTACAGAATATTGCAAAATTTGCATTTTCACAGCTCCCAATAATATATAAAATGGCGGATTTGGAACTTTTTACGTTTCCGTGTCTTTCTTAACGAATACTTGTTCCCAGATAAATGCTTCAGATAGGTGATCTTCTGCATTTTATATAAATTAATACCGTTGTTATTTTTAAGTTATTTCTCCTGCTCATAATTTTCTCGCGGGAAATCCCGGAATTAAGTTTTTGGTCAAAAGACGTCGACTTTAGGGATACGGCGTCGGAACCCTATGACGAATATCAAATGTGTGTATCGAATTTTTAATGCCTGTTGATTGATAAAATCTTATGTTTTAGTAATTTGGTTGTAATAGTTATTTTTATTCTCCATTAGTCACTTACAACATATCAGCCGTTACTTCAATTAAAAAAGTGACATATTTTCCGTTTATCATTGCGAAGTTGTGGCCTTCATAGTTGGGTGGAGCATGTTTTTTGGAAAATTAGGATTTATTTTGTTTATATCGGAAAAAAGTAGTGGACTTTAATGCACACGGTTGTCGAGCCTTTTATTTTTTATCGATACCTTCTTATCGGTAGGGAAATGTTCCAAATTGTAGAATTATTCTTCATTTGACTCAAATTGGCTAAACTGTGTTATTTCCGCACCATTACAACCCTAATGAAGGTCTCCCGACAATGGCAGAATATCATATTACTACATACATGAAAACGAACTTAACACCTTTAGGATTAATATCTCTGCATTACATTTCACTCCAATTCCAATAGTATCCGCATTCAGCTTCTCATTTTCGTATATTAGGATTCGTCTTCATCATCGTTAACTTTGTGACATGTTCTTGGACAATATGGTTGATTACATTAGCGATCGTAGATGAGCGTTTCTATTTCTCTCTGTGACTGCGACATGGTTTCACAAGTAGGTAATGTTTATTTCTTTTCCGTTAATCTTTATTCCGTACTCCGCTTCTTATTCTTCTGCTTCTCGTATCGCCTCCTCCGAGCATATTTTGAGCTGTCTTTATGACAGGTAATATTCCTTTTTATCTCCAATGTGTTATTTCGGCTTTTAAAACTTCTTCCGTCTCTCATTCGCATTGTGTCACCTTGCTACTTGAAAATTTCTTTGATTATTTTTCTGCCCTTTTACTCTAATCAGAATTATTTCTAAAGCCCAAAGATATTGTTCCATCTTCCGTTGTTTAATAATTCTTTATAAGTCTATTTATTCTTAGGTAGTGTACATTTTCTATAGTCTGCTGTTCTTTAAAATTCAAAAGTGTATCCATGGTTTTCCAAAAGATTGTCTTTGGTATCTCTTACATCCATAAGTTTTTCAAGTAATAATTTCTCACGCAGTCATTATGAAACACTAGGTTATTTGTTGCTAAAATTTCTCAGTCTGTCTTTTCGGATTGAAAATAATTTGAAAGTCCTCCGATTGTCTGTCTCTTTCTATTTATCTGTCATTATTTTGTACTGGCTTTTCCAGGAATTTCTTCCGATCGCTTTCAAAATTTCTCCGCTTTGATGTCTTTGCCAGTTACGTAGCCATTCTTAAGATATTTTTGTGCTCTGTCGAATTTGCTTTTCAGTCAATCTGACCCCAGGTCGGCCTCGACGACTTCGCTCCTGTCTTTCATCAGGTTTGATTCCAGTGGCATTGGCCCTTTGTTACACTTCGATGTTTTTCTTCCATCTTTTTATTGTCTTAGCTCAATATCTTTAGATTTCCATTAACATTGCAGATGCTTGTCTCTCATCAAAGTGTCTCTTCATTATCTTGTATATTGAACAGGTTTTCCTCTTCCTTATATTCTTGCCTTCTTGAATAAGTTGGTTTCTAAGCTTCTTTGAAATGGTTGCATCTCTTGTATTTCTGATTGTTTGTATTTTATACTTTATTATTCTAGTCCTTGTCGCAATCCATGGCTTCTTTGTTTCGGCACTCTTGCCCACTAGGCCCTCTTCTGCTACTTCTACATTTGTCCACTGTTATTCATCCCATTTTCTTTTGGGGCCTGTTTCTCTTACTTTCTCAAGTTATTTGTTGACTATATTGGAGAATTAAGTGAATAAAATATATCTATGAAAAATGTTTTTATAAATCGGGCATTTAAACACAAGCTTTAACCATGTGATACATTTAAGTTTCTTTCTATTAGACACGTAATTTTTTTCTCTTTTTAGGCATGAATATTGCTGCGAATACTTCAGCTTCGTGTGTGAGGGATTATCTCACCTGCTGTAAAGATCATTGTGGCCTGCTTATTCGTCTGATGTCACTCTTCTTTGCCTGATTGTATTCATCTTCTTTCTTTTGTTCTGAGACTCACTGTAATGAAAAATATGTATATGATTTAATCTTTTTATGGTAATTTGTTATTGTGGCAGTCTATTGCGTACTTTTGGTTATGTTGAGTTAGGTTCTGAATTTTTCAAACCATATGCTCATGTTTTATTTGTTTTTTTTTAATTCTTTTTATATGTTTTTAAATTTTGGTTATCAATAAAGATCTGCCTGAATATACATGATGTCCTTTAAATATTTAATTGTAATTACAATTCAGTAGGAAACATTTATAGCTTCATTTATTGTCTAATTATTTAGGTACTTTTGTTTAATAAAAAGGTCACTTTTGTGTTTGTAAATTTTCGTTTTATATTTAATGCCATAGTATTCCGAAGTATATATATATTTGTCCATGTATTCATTTTTTTTCAATTACTTCGGCAAGGTGGCTGATAAAAAAAATCCTCCCTACATTTTGTGTTTGAGTACGCAAGTGATAAAAAATATTGATTACAGGATTTTGTTAATAAAGTTCTTCATTGACGTAAATATATATTCGTAAAGTATTACTGTGTATCACTATTAATTTCGCAACAACTTGAGCCAGGCGTTTCTCATAATGTAGGTTGTGAAATATTGGTTCTCAAGTTATATGCTTGCAAATGTTTTCAATTCTCATTGTCAGGAATATTTATCAGCAAGTGTTTAAGTTCTACAGGGGAACTTGGGTTCCTACGAAAGATTTTGCTGTTTTATGTTTATACTGTTAAACGTCTTGGGAGGAAAGTTAAAGATAAGTCATTTATTTACTTCACTCCTTTGATTGTAAGGCTTATTCCGATATTTCCATTTTCTCAATTTTCATGAAATGAATTTGTTATTACCTTATACTTGATATGTGGTTTTAATGGTTAAATTAAGAAGTATTACTGATGTGAATTTATAATAATTATTGAAGGAATTTCAGTGAATAAATATTTTATACAATTATATACAACAGTTTTGCACATTCATCCATGTAATTTATTTTCTTTAATTGTGAGCTTTTTTCGTGTCTTTGCTTACTTAAAATCTACGTATAAGTTGCCTTCACCATTTTATGCATATCAATGATTTTCAGTAAATTTATTTCATAATTTCAAATTCAATCGTGCATTTTTCATTGTGTTGTCTTTTGTAATTCAAGTATAAGGTTTGTATTAACGATATATTTACCATCTATTCAAAGCCTATGGCCTCGTATTCAAATGTTAATATTTGGTCACATCTTTTAAATGATGCACGTTCGGAATTGATTCACAATTTAGATGATAGTTTTCAGCCTTCAATTTCGCGAGGTCAACTGGCAGGAAAAGTGGTTTTTTTAAGTGTAATAAACTCATTATGCTAAAGATATTTACTTAAATTAGTAACAGTGTCACGAACTATATGTATTTTTATTGGTTTATTCTCTCCTAGTCGACAAGAATTTCTCAATTTAGCATGCAGATTGTAATTGATGGTTTGCCAAATGTCTATATCTTGATATATGGAGGCAATATTGGAGTTATCGTATCACCGCTACATGCGAATTAGTCTTTCTTGCAAATAGGCTCTCCTAAATTGGATAACCCGATTCAATTGCATAAAAGTAACAGTGAAGAAAATTATTAAATCAGATAAGGCTAGCCCCCTAAACGGAAGAGTTTTGGGCCTTCATGGCTGCAATTCTGTGGCTGAAGTCATCCTTCTCCATTCTGCCTTCTGGTTGCTGCAGAGCAGGGGTCCTGTAACACAGGGGATTACTCCCCCTCATCCAAGGGAAATATATAAGGGAATAGGAACCGCAGTCCAGCAAATTGTGATTTATGGTCAATTACAAGAAATATGTAAAGTACGGGTTTGTTTGATTTATTTTGTTTCTCACGATTGAGTTTATAAAAGCCACGAATTAAGATTATTGATTAACTGTTACATTAATAATATTAGAGGGCTGTCATTTGTTACTATATGCTTGGAAGTTGGAAATATTATCTGCACATTGAGACTGGAGGTATTTCGAAAAAAATGTTTGAAGGTAACAAGTGTTAGGTAACGTTTCCCCCCTGTCGGCTCATGTCACCTTTCATCAAAGCATTTAAACTGTCTAAGTGTTTCTGCACCTTAATGCGAATTACGGTGTCTGCGTAAAGTAATATTTCGTTACTGTCAAGATCAAAACCCGTGTCGTCAAAAAGTGAAGACAGTGAACTAGCAAATGTTGCTAACCAATTTAAAAGATTATGTCTAGACGGTTGCTACAGCACCGGAAGAGTCAATGAAATTGAATATTGGGTTAAAATGTCTGGAAAAGTCAAGGAAAATGGTAACATACCTGGAAATTTGCATTCAACAAGTGACCAGGGCTATTTTATGCACTTTCTGTGTGTGTTCGCTTAGTAATTTTATTAGCCCACCGAGATGAGGACCTGGATCACTTATATTGTTTTTACCGATTAATTATATGTAATTAAAATTAAATTCCAAGTCCTGAATTCTGAAATCTTGCTGAGGATTATAAAATATAATTGAATATTATTATCCTTTTATGGTATGAATGCGTTAATGTGTTTTTTTTTTGATAAATTGGAAAATTATTAAATAAGTCAAGGTTAGACCCCTAAACTTTGGAGTTTTGGGCCTTCTTGGCTTCAATCATGTGGCTGAAGTCATCCTTCTCCAATCCGCCTTCTGGTTGCTGCTGAGCAGGGGTTCTGTACCACAGGGATCACTCCCCCTCATCCAAGGGAAATAAATGAGAGAATTGGGACCGCAGTCCAGCAAACCGGTATTTAAGGTCGATCACAAAAAATCTGTAAATACGGGTGTTGGATTTATTTTGTTTCTCAAGATTAAGTTTATAAAAGCCACGTATTAAAATTATTGATTAACTGTTACACAAGTAATATTAGAGGAATTGGACTGTCATTTGATAATATATGATAGGAAGTAGGAAAAATTATCTGCACATCACGACTGTAGGAATTTCGAAAAAACAGGTTTGAAGTTCACTAGTGTTTGGTAATGTTTCTCCGCTGTAGGCACATGTCACCATTGATCAAAGCATTTAAACTGCCCAAGTGCTTCTGCGCCTTAATTCAAATCGCGGTATATGATAATAATATTCCGCCACTGTAAAGATCAAAACCCGTGTCATCAAAAAATGAAACCAGTGGAATAGCATTAGTTACAAACCGATTGAAATAATTATGAAATATAGACGGTTGCTACATCACTGGAAGATTCAACGACATTGAAATTAGGGTTAAAAAGTCTGAAAAAGTGAAGGAAAATGGTACAATACCTGGAAGTTTGCATTCAACAATTGAACAGTATCATTTTAGGCACTTTCTGAGAGTGTTGGCTTAGTCCATTCATTAGCTTGCCGAAATGAGGCACTGGATCCATTGTTTGGTTTATATCACTTAAAAATATGCAACTAAAATTAAATTCCAGGTTCTCTTTTCTGCACTCATGCTGAGGATTATAGCATTTTCTTCTCCTCAGATTGTGAATCTACTGGTAATTATTTACTAGCCAGTGGCGTAGCTAGGATGGGGGAGACCGGCACTGGGTGCCAGCCGATGGGGGGTGACACCCGACCGTGAAAAAAATATTTATAGTAGAATAATGCCAGTAGTTTGAATGGTACAACAACATATTTTACACGTGAACACTGTCAGTTGTTTATACTTTCGTAGGCCTATGACTCGGGGATACCCCCAAATTTCTGTTGTTTTATTTTCGTTCTTTTAGACAGGAAAAAGTTTAGGGGAGCGGCCGTATTTAACATTATAGCCGCACGACCAAACGGTAGGTTGGCTGCTCTACGATGCGGGGGGCTAGCTGCACTGGAGGGACGAGAGTCCCCTAAACGGAAGAGTTTTGGGCCTTCATGGCTGCAATCCTGTGGCTGAAGTCACCCTTCTATACCCTCCCATAATATATGCTAGGAAGTAGGAAAGATTATCTGCACATCAGGACTGGAGGAATTTCGAAAAAAACAGGTTGGAAGTTAACTAGTGTTAGGTAATGTTTCTCCTCTGTAGGCACATGTCACCTTTGATCGAACAATGCATTTTAACTGTCCAAGTGCTTCTACGCCTTAATGCGAATCGCGGTTTCTGCGTAAAGTAATATTCCGCTACTGTCAATATCAAAACCCGTGTCGTCAAAAGTGAAGACAGTGAACTAGCAAATGTTGCCAACCAATTTGAAGGATTATGTATAGACGGTTGCTACAGCACAGGAAGAGTCAATGACATTGAATATAGGGTTAACATGTCTGAAAAATTCAAGAAAAATGGTAACATACTTGGAAGTTTGCATTCAACAACTGAACAGTACCATTTTGGGCACTTTCTGTGATTTTTGACTTAGTAGTTTTATTAGCTTGCGGAATTGAGGCACTGGATCTCTTTTATTGCTTTACCTAATTAATTATATGTAATTAAAATTAAGTTCCAAGTCCTGTTTTCTGAAATCTTGCTGATGAATATAAAACATATTTTATTAATTCAATATATTGAATATTATTATCCCTATATGGTATGAATGCGTTAATGTGTTTTTTTTCTTTATACTTGCACTTTCTTTGAAAAAATACCCGCTAGTGATGGAATGGATATTTTTTCTCAAGAATATGTTGAACCTGTATTTTGATGGTATTTTCATTGTAGCAATAGTTTTGTAACAGTTTCTGTATTTATTTGTATGGCATACAATTTTGTAATTTCCTGGTGGCTCAGTTCTGGCCTTATGACCTTGCTGTTACCAGTTTTTGCAACTCTGCAACGCTCCTAAAAATAACTTTAAAAACTTTACTTTAAGTTTGGTCTTACAAATAGTTGAACTATAATCTTTATTTTATATGAATGAATAAAGCAATAATTTAATTTCAACAATTGTCCTCGTGAATACGACCCGAATAAGCAAAGAACAGGAAATGCTAGTTTTTTCAGCTGCTAATAAGATTCAGGGATACTGTTCCAGGTATTAAAAGTCAACATATCTTCCTTCTCCTGGTCTTTAACAGCAGACCACCTGTGCTGGGAACTAATGTAAAGTCACATTTTTTCTCCAATATTTCTCTATCAGCACTAAGACTTTCAAATATCGAAGTCCCCAATTCGTTGTTTTTTAACTCCAGCAATCGCATTTCAAAGTAGCTAATGTCATTATTAGAGGGAAAATTTTCATTCTGTTACAGTAGCATTTAGAGGTTTATTAACAAAGGCTAAACACACTTTCCTGTTTATGAATTCCTGAAACCTGTTGAGAAAGGCTTTCCTTATATTTAAAGTATTGTTTAAAATACAAAATGTCGGTATCATAAATATTTTTTGGCGATGATTCAACAGGCTTGGAAAGTGATTTAAAGTTACTCTTTCAAAATCTTGAGGAAAAAGAGATATTTTTTGATGAAAAAACTTCTTCGATCATCGAAAAAATTGTATTTCCTTTCCCGTTTAGTTTATGATTATGCTGATTTAGATGAGACGTGACGTCTGCCATGAAATGAACTTTTTGGATTCACTGATCGTGCGTTGGTTCTGGATAGTGAAAGCCCTACTCAAGGCGGAATGTTTTAATCTATGTAAATAAGGAGCGAAACTTTTCAAATTATTTCCTCATGATATCCAATGTACCTTGTTATGGAACAAAACATCTGCGTAGTCACTCTCTAATCCAATTAAAAATTCTTTAAATTGGCGATAATTAAGAGCTTTAGCTATATTGGAGTTGATAATGTTAATTACAAATTTCACAACTTTGCAAATTTCTTCTGAAAATGTCTGCGCAGAATTCGCTTCTTGATTAATGATACAATGCGTCGCAAGTATCTCGTGATTAGTTTTTTTCTTTCAACATAGCATCAAACCCGTTTCTTACGCCGGTCATACTTATTGACCTGTCAGTTGTAATTGAGACAATTTTATCGAGTGGAATATGTTTTTCAATGCACTCAGTTACAGCATTTGTTATATCTTCTCGGCGCGTTTGGACTTTGGAGTGCCAAGAATCCTAAAAGTTCAACTTTAGGACCTGTACATGAAATAAATTGTACACAAATTAACACTGGCACTATATCATGTATGTCACAGCGCTTCGCACAGAGGCAGCTGGAATTGCAAACCGCAGAGGAACAGATTTCATCTTCAATTATAGTATTTCCTGCAGCGACACGCGCTCGGAAAGAATAAATTGTAGAACACGATGAAAAAACACGACCTGACGATACGCGTAGACATTTTATCTTTCTGAAAATGTTTTCTCAATGCTTTAGAGCAATCGCCTAAAGATAGAAATACATGAACAACAATTAAGTAGGTATGTAAATACAGAAGTAAGAAAACCAATCATCTCGAAATTCAATCGCACTGTAACGTTCGCACCCGCACGTAGTATTTTGAGGAAGAGCCACACTCAAGGGACCAAAGAGCCTAATGTGGCTCGCGAGCCGCGGTTTGCCGACCACTGGACTAACCCATCTGTTAACGCGTCACTTTTTATCATTAATCTTTTATAATTATAATATTGTGCTATAATTTTTATGCGCATAAGGAGAGACCTTTGAACTTGTTCGTCAATAACGCAACACACAAGTACCTTGCTAGAATTAAACCTGAAAAAATGAGTTGTTGTGAATTTTTGGAAACGGAAAAACGCTTCTTGTAACAGCTATTGCATAAACAACATAAAATTAGAGACCGTAGAATCCGTTTGTGTACCTCGGAGTTGAACTGACTAATGATCTATCGTGGAGTAAACATATTCGAGAAATTACCGGTCAAGCTAATCGTAAATTGGGATTTGTTAAAAGAGTACTTGGCAAGTGCGACGATAAAGTTAGGGAAATCAGCTACTTCTCCCTCGTTAGACCCCACTTAGATTATGCCGCCAGTATTTGGGATCCTTATGAGATAGGCTTGGAAACTGAGTTAGAACGCGTGCAGCGAAGATCGGCAAGATATGTCGTTATTATAATCTCGTTAGTGTTACTGACCTTTTGCATCAACTGGGATGGGAATAGCTTTCAGACCGTCGATTAAAATTTAGACTAAATCTATTATGTAAGTTCCAAACCGGTCTATTCTCTGACGACGTTGATAATATTTTACGAAATCCGACATACTACGGTAGATCAGATCATGAGAGTAAAATTAGGGAACTAGACTGCAGAACGGATAGATTTAAGATGTTATTTTTCCCACGAACGATAAGGGACCATAATAGCTGCCATGATACTTTTATCTAGGTTTGTCGTTAGGTAGTGTAGCTCTTAGTAATGGTAGTACTCCTAATACTTGAATCCTTATCTGTTACCTAGTACATACTAACAGCACGCCTAGCATGTTTTCTACGTGGGTCTTGAGTCCCTGTCCATCTGTGTAGTTGTAGAATGGATGTATATTGAGGTCACTCTCCATTTTGATGACCTCTGTAGTGTAGTGTTGCATGCTTGTGAGGCTTCGCCTCATGACAAGCATTAGCGATTTATGCTGAAGCATAATTAGTCATAGTTACTCTAACTCTAGGATATAGTGTAATTTATGTTGGTGATTACTCACCCCCTGCCACACACCCCTGAGGTGGCTTGCAGGGTATTTTGCAGATGTAGATGTACCTGCGTCGTATCTACTGAGCTCTGAGACGTGAAAAATATATAAAGTTTAATGCGTTATTGTTTCACCTTCTTTAACAGTATGAATATTCATATTCACGTTGTGTCTTTCAGAGTCGATACTGATTAAAATTGATAAGTATATTATCTTATTTCAAAACTTGTCCTATAGTATGGATAACTAAATTACGTTTTCAAATTCTACTTCTGCCGGGTTTGTCCATGCACCAGGCGAAATTGAAGTACCTACTCTGTCAACGTTACCTTAAATTCGTTGTCATTGGAAGCTATTATAGCGTCCCTTGACTATATTATGAATGACAGGTTTCAAGTCCTGCCAAGTTCCGTTTTTCCCGAATGCTGACATTTAAATTCGTTCATTCTGCCTCATTTTGCAACACAATTTCGTTTCCTGTTTTTCATTCCTTTTTTATATAGCTAATGGTATCCAAGTCTCATAATAAATGAGGCAATAATTTGTATATACCGGAGGTAGGAGTGATTCAAGCCTAATTTGTTGAGCGTATGTTGAACAAGAGACAAATTTGTCATTACTTGCATCTGCTCGTCGGAAAAACAAAGATTCCAGCTTTGACATTTACACCATTCTACTACGCAATCATAATGTTTAGGAGATAGGTTTATGAAAGTGCAATCACGCCTTCGACACCAACGTATTTTACATACGCCATTAATCGTGGTTTAAAGAGGTAACGTACGGCGTAACTCTAAATAAAAGTCGAGGATATATCGAAGCGCGTACGCATGCCAACTTTGAAAGTCATACCTCCACTATGAGAAACGAATTGAAGATAACGTAAGAGAATTTTAGTAAACCCTGACTTAAAAGAAATATAACCTAGACACATAAAATGAATAGAAAAAAACTTGAAATCCTGTGCAATCAAAAATCTATTGTAAAATTGAAGACTAAACTCAAAGTTCTGACGCCACAGCTCGAAAACTGAAATTTTTGATAAAATTCTTAATTCCGAAACTTGTCGTAAGAATACTAAGGGAGATAATAACAAAGTAAAAGTATCACAGGATAGAAACTTTTGTAACCTACCTAATAAAGTGTTAAAATCAAGAATTCCAATTACTGTTTGAAAGAAATGTTCGATAAACCAGAGGTGAGCACCTCAAAAAGTGGGACATCCGTAATTTTGGGGCAGGGGGAAGGGAGGGGGGGGGAAGTAGGCGACGGAAGTTTTGCAGTTTTCGGTATTTTATTTTTAATATTGAAAACATAAATTACTCTACCACTACGTTATATTATTATTCTACATGAGAAGGATTAGTACGTAATCAGAAAATTTCTGCGATTTTAGCTCAATTGGTGGCATGACAAATTTCAGAATATATATCAGCCTTCTAGTGAGATCTTCAGAAGATTCAATTTGTTTGTAAAGCACAGTACATAAGCATTTAACTCTCAAAAACGTTTGATGAACTTGTCCAATTTAATTCAGTCACAATTTATGTTTAGGCTTTATAATACCAGTCTGTAGTCACTGGCTTACACTGTTGTGAATGTAAATCACTGAAATGTAGTGAGGAGTTCATTATATTTCCACATACTGTTTGAGGCTTTTAAATAACTGAAGCATTTGTCTTAGCAGAATGAGGAGTTTTTGGAAATATGAAATGAAAAATAGGGTTCAGAACGAAGCTTTCAGTCCATTATTTCGGGTTCACATAATCAAACTATGTAATAATACCTATTTCAAAAGACCCATATGGGCTTAGCCCAATCACAAAATCACAAAATAAGGTTTGATTTCATATATTAATCAGCAAAACATGAATGGATATAAAAAGTATTGTCTACCACTGCAAACTTTTCAACAGAAATTATTTAGCCTTGCACCAGTCTTTCTTAAAATCACCCATGCATTCATACATTGCATCCACATTTTTTGTAGGTTCCATAGTTAATGACTAGAAGCATTTAATGGTATAAATGTGACCAAGTGATATTATTTGAGCCGAATTGTATGCATGCTCACCCAAAAGGGACGCACACTATCTCGGGCCCAGGGGCCTCTGGAAGGCTCTGTTTGCACTCACTTGGATTGGAACCGATAAACTGCAAACTTCCAGTTATTCACTGTCAAGGGATGCAATTCACACCCGCATTCGAGAGGAATACTTTTGGCCTCGGTGGCAGCGGGGTAAAGTCCATGCCTGAAAAGCCGAAGGTCGCGGGTTCGAATCCCGCCTGGGGAGGAAATGTAAACCTTCCAGGTTGTATGTGTTCGTCGATTGAATAAATATGGTGTAATTGGCTTCGGCTGTAAGATATATAGAATTATTTATATTTATAATAGGTGAAGATTTGATACGCCCTGTATAGATTGGAGGACCTACAGGTACACATCAGGGGGAAGAGACAAGGATATATGCGAGTCCCTGCTGTAAACGTTCTAATCAAATGCCCAACATCAGATAAGTACGACGCCTAACAGAGGGGACAACATTTTTTATGTATTGGCAACAAATATATTGCAACAAGTAACTAAGGTAAACACTGTTGAGGGCATTAGTGACCATAGAGTAGTAGAATTCAAGGGGCGTTTTGAAAACCCAAGAAACCACTGCGACAACAACATAACACTGGAGCATTCTTCTGGGGGTGTTTCTTTTTCCTTCCTTCAAAGACGGTTGGCACTAAGGGGGAAACAGAAATTGAACGGAAACTGCCACCGACGAGCGACGTTGAGTCGGTCATCCTCACTAGGAAACCCTCGGATGAAACTTCGTTGAGGGGTGTATGCTCAAGCAGCATCCTCACCGACCATCTATCCGATGAATTTTCTCTTACAAGGATGGTTCAATGACGCATAAAAAGCAGCACAAATAGTCCATAGTGAAGAGAATTGAGACAAAAATGCAGTATACACAAAGCATAGCAATGCTTTGTACAACCAACTTCTTCAAACATTTTTACTGCAATATTTGTTACACTATGAAAGACTGAATTCACGATTCAATGACTTTCGAACTGTTTCGAATTCATATGCACAACTGTAGAAAACCGCTGACGACGACGGTCTTCAGTTGTTTTTATGTCACATAACCTCGAATAGAGGAAAACGGCCAGGCGGGCCAGGCGCGAGGGTGTATTAGTTTGCTATCGGCTTTGCAGAGATGGTAGCGCAATACAAGCCTTTCTCCCCCGTATATGTAATGGCTGGCTGGCTTTCTCAACTCCCTCCACTCCTTATAACCCAAACCCACCCCTCCCACTCTGACGACATTGTCACGGGCGCGAAATGTTCTCGACCACGTTGGCTCCAACCCGACAGCCCCTAGGCCACTCACGGCATTCGGTCACCTACCAACATGTTCCAGTGTTGCCAAATATACGTGAAGTTAAAGATAGCTCTGGATGCGTTTCCACTCGCCCTCTCTTGTGTCACGCGTTTTACACACGCAATAAGAGATTAACTCAAACTGGAGGCTCTTTCAGATGCCTTCTGTAAACGCAAAGAATTGTTTATGCAGATAGATCAACCTTTTCTCGGCTCTCAGATCAACATTCAAAGGGACATAGAGCCCGGTGTCGCGTAAATAAAACAAGTGCTCCATTCAAGGAACTAGTGAGATATTATTTTCTTAACATCCGAGGGCGTATTGATCTGTGAAGACTCTGAACGTCAATCACAGATAAAACTATTTGATTGCTGTAATATATTACGAGATTGAGTAATAATACGTGATTGCACTTTCATAAACCTCTCTCCTAAGCATTATGATTGCGTAGTAGAATGGTGTAAATGTCAAAGCTGGAATCTTTGTTTTTCCGACGAGCAGATGCAAGTAATGACAAAATTGTCTCTTGTTCAACATACGCTCAACAAATTAGGCTTGAATCACTCCTACCTCCGGTATATACAAATGATTGCCTCATTTATTATGAGACTTGGATACCATTAGCTATATAAAAAAGGAATGAAAAACAGGAAACGAAATTGTGTTGCAAAATGAGGCAGAATGAACGAATTTAAATGTCAGCATTCGGGAAAAACGGAACTTGGCAGGACCTGCAGGGCTATTCCACTAATCGTATGGCCAGGCCATAAGTCGAAATCGACCATAACTACGGCCTCGGGACACACTACGGCCTCGGTATGGCTTCGAGCGATTCCCATCCGAGCAAAGGCCATACGTCTGGCGGTAGGTAAGGCCTCGGGACATACGTATGGCTTCGAGCGATTCCCATCCGAGCAAAAGGCCATAAGTCGGGCGGTAGCTAAGGCTTCAAGGCCGTAATATTATGACCTGCCTCGGAGCCCGACATAAGACGGACCATACGAAAAGAGAGTTGCCCACCTCGGAGTTATAAATTGATTTTGCGCATCAATTATTGATCTTGTTCTGTTAGAAATATACCAGATCATTGACCGAAGTTAGCAAAATGACGAAAAATAAGGTTTCTCTAATTTATAGCCCTGCATAGCGAAGTTATCAATTGCAATGTAAGTAACCTTCTTCTGCACATTTACCAGGATGCATCATTTGTGCAACTATTCCTGAATTTTGCCCCTTTCCCTAATAAATCTCTTTCGGAACTTTGTTCCGTCTTCTAATACTTTCAACAAAGGCAGTTTTTCGGGGAAGTAATGTGCTGCCAGGGACAAGATTTTTCTTTCACAACGCTAAATTGACATTCACATACACCCATGACAATGGAGAACACGACCGTCGGGTGGCCAATCGAGCTCATAATATTAGGTTCGGTAGTTAAAGATTATTAATTACATATGCCGAAGTGAGACGACACCGTAATTGTGTAAGAAAAAAGCATATAAAAATCTTTAAAAAAAGCATGTTGCGATATGTAACTCGTGTGAAGCGCCGTTCAAATTTGGCATTGTGATAGCCCAGTGGATAAGGTGCTCGCCTACGGAAGGGGTGATCATGCGATCGATCAAAATATTTTTGCAGGTTATTATTGCTTTAATTTTTATATACTTAGTTCTTATCATGGTAACTTCACTGAAAAATATTCTTAGGCAATTTAAAAAATAATTAAGGAGTTTTTAACAGGGTAGGGATTGGATCAAGGGCGGTTATATATTTCTTTTTTATATTAAGAGATATATTGTTAATTATTGCGATTGTAAATTATCATACATAGGGATGCGGAAAAAATAATGGCATTGGAATAAATGATTGGGGGTGAAATCCACCCTAAACACTGCTTATGCTGCCATTGGGAATGGATCACCTAGGGATTGGGAACATATAGGTGGATAGAAACCCGGCATCAGCATTAACCTAGCCTTTACGAATGGTGCCAAGGCCAGTACACTACCTAACCACTTAGTTTACATCTTTATTTGTCATTTGCATGTTTCAGGATGATAATCATCGTAGGACAAAAATAACATACATAGAATCTCGCAAAGCACGTCGTAGAAGCACGCAAAGCACAATGATTGTCAGCACCACGAACATGCATGCATATACATGTTCATGGTCAGCACCTCGAGCAAATGGAGAACGCGTTCTTCGAACACCTTACTAATGGATTTAAATAGCACTGAATGTAATTAAGAAAAAATTAACAACGGGTAACTTACTCCGCTCCTTCCATTTTCAGATATTTTCTAGCCTACAAAAATTCGACAACGTTTGTCTACCAATATTTTCGCCATTGTGCTTTGCGATCGTCCGTTTTTTTAGATATACTTCCAGTAAGTGCCGCAAAAATGACATTTTCAGTGGCGCTGGTAGTGATTTCAAAGCATTTAAACGTACTGTACCGCAAAAGATTCTCATACTCACCAGTGAAACCGGCGTTAAGACTTATGGCCTAGCCATACGATATGGCCCCTCGAGATTGGAATCGACGTAGGCCATAATTTCGGGTCAGGCCATACGAAACTTACGGCCGGCCATACGTATGGCCCCGTTTATCAGAATAGCCCTGCTGAAACCTGTCATTCATAATATAGACAAGGGACGCTATAATAGCTTCCAATGACAACGAATTTAAGGTAACGTTGAAAGAGTAGGTACTTCAATTTCGCCTGGTGCATGGACAAACCCGGCAGAAGTAGAATTTGAAAACGTAATTTAGTTATCCATACTATAGGACAAGTTTTGAAATAAGATAATATAATTATCAATTTTAATCACTATCGACTCTGAAAGACACAACGTGAATATGAATATTCATACTGTTAAAGAAGGTGAAACAATAACGCATTAAACTTTATATATTTTTCACGTCTCAGAGCTCAGTAGATACGACGCAGGTACATCTACATCTACAAAATACCCTGCAAGCCACCTCAGGGGTGTGTGGCAGGGGGTGAGTAATCACCAACATAAATTACACTATATCCTAGAGTTAGTGTAACTATGACTAATTATGCTTCAGCATAAATCGCTAATGCTTGTCATGAGGCGAAGCCTCACAAGCATGCAACACTACACTACAGATGTCATCAAAATGGAGAGTGACCTCAATATACATGCATTCTACAACTACACAGATGGACAGGGACTCAAGACCCACGTAGAAAACATGCTAGGCGTCCTGTTAGTATGTACTAGGTAACAGATAAGGATTCAAGTATTAGGAGTACTACCATTACTAAGAGCTACACTACCTAACGACAAACCAAGATAAAAGTCTCATGGCAGCTATTATGGTCCCTTATCGTTCGTGGGAAAAATAACATCTTAAATCTATCCGTTCTGCAGTCTAGTTCCCTAATTTTACTCTCATGATCTGATCTACCGTAGTATGTCGGATTTCGTAAAATATTATCAACGTCGTCAGAGAATAGACCGGTTTGGAACTTACATAATAGATTTAGTCTAAATTTTAATCGACGGTCTGAAAGCTATTCCCATCCCAGTTGCTGCAAAAGGTCAGTAACACTAACGATATTATCATAACGGCCTTTAACATATCTTGCCGATCTTCGCTGCACGCGTTCTAACTCAGTTTCCAAGCTTATCTCATAAGGATCCCAAATACTGGCGGCATATTCTAAGTGGGGTCTAACGAGGGAGAAGTAGCTGATTTCCCTAACTTTATCGTCGCACTTGCCAAGTACTCTTTTAACAAATCCCAATTTACGATTAGCTTGACCGGTAATTTCTCGAATATGTTTACTCCACGATAGATCATTAGTCAGTTCAACTCCGAGGTACACAAACGGATTCTACGGTCTCTAATTTTATGTTGTTTATGCAATAGCTGTTACAAGAAGCGTTTTTCCGTTTCCAAAAATTCACAACAACGCATTTTTTCAGGTTTAATTCTAGCAAGGTACTTGTGTGTTGCGTTATTGACAAACAAGTTCAAAGGTCTCTCCTTATGCGCATAAAAATTATAGCACAATATTATAATTATAAAAGATTAATGTTTAAAGTGACGCGTTAACAGATGGGTTAGTCCAGTGGTCGGCAAACCACGGCTCGCGAGCCACATTAGGCTCTTTGGTCCCTTGAGTGTGGCTCTTCCTCAAAATACTACGTGCGGGTGCGAACGTTACAGTGCGATTGAATTTCGAGATGATTGGTTTTCTTACTTCTGTATTTACATACCTACTTAATTGTTGTTCATGTATTTCTATCTTTAGGCGATTGCTCTAAAGCATTGAGAAAACATTATCAGAAAGATAAAATGTCTACGCGTATCGTCAGGTCGTGTTTTTTCATCGTGTTCTGCAATGTATTCTTTTCGAGCGCGTGTCGCTGCAGTCTAGCATTAGAATTGAAGATGAAATTCCGTTCCCCTGCGGTTGACAATTCCAGCTGCCTCTGTACGAAGCGCTGTGACATACATAATACAGTGCCAGTGTTAATTTTTGTACAATTTATTTTATGTACAGGCCCTTTAGTGGAACTTTTAGGATTCTTGGCACTCCAAAGTCCAAACGCGAGGAGAAGATATAACAATTGCTGTAACTGAGTTCATTGAAAAACATATTCCACTCGATAAAATGTTCTCAATTACAACAGACAGGTCAAAAAGTATGACCGGCGTAAGAAACAGGTTTGTTGCTATTTTGAAAGAAAAAAATAATCACGAGATACTTACTTATCATTGTATCATTCATCAAAAAGCGATTTGTGCGCAGACATTTCCAGAAGAAATTTGCAAATTTGTGAAATTTGTAATTAACATTATCAACTCCAATATAGCTAAAGCTCTTAATTATCGCCAATTTAAAGAATTTTTAATTGGAATAGAGATTGACTACGCAGATCTTTTGTTGCATAACAAGGTACATTGGATATCAAGAGGAAATGTTTTGAAAAGTTTCGCTCCTTATTTACATAAATTAAACCATTCCGCCTTGAGTAGGGCCTTCACTATCCAGAACTAACGCACGATCAGTGAATCCAAAAAGTTCATTTCATGGCAGACGTCACGTCTCATCTAAATCAGCATAATCATAAACTAAACGGGAATGGAAATACAATTTTTTCGATGATCGAAGAAGATTTTTCATCAATAAATATCTCTTTTTCCTCAAGATTTTGAAAGAGTAACTTTAAATCACTTTCCAAGCCTGTTGAATCATCGCCAAAAAATATTTATGATACTGACATTTTGTATTTTAAAGAATACTTTAAATATAAGGAAAGCCTTTCTCAACAGGTTTCAGGAATTCATTAACAGCAAAGTGTGTTTAGTCTTTGTTAAAAAACCTCTAAATGCTACTGTAACAGAATGAAAACTTTCCCTCTAATAATGACATTAGCCACTTTGAAATGCGATTGCTGGAGTTAAAAAACAACGAATTGGGGAGTTCTATATTTGAAAGTCTTAGTGCTGATAGAGAAATATTGGAGAAAAAATGTTACCTTACATTAGTTCCCAGCACAGGTGGTCTGCTGTTAAAGACCAGGAGAAGGAAGATATGTTGACTTTTAATACCTGGAACAGTATCCTTGAATCATATAAGCAGCTGAAAAAATAGCATTTGCTGTTCTTTGCTTATTCGGGTGTACATATTCATGGAAACAAATGTTAAAAATGAATTTTTTTGATTCGTATATATATATAAAATAAAGATTATAGTTTAACTTACTCTAAGACAAAACTTAAATTAAAGTTTATAAAGTTATTTTTAGGAGCGTTGCAGAGTTGCACAAACTGGTAACAGCAAGGTCATAAGACCAGAACTGAGCCACCAGGAAATTACAAAATTGTATGCCATACAAATAAATGCAGTAACTGTAACAAAACTATTGCTACAATGAAAATAGCATCAAAATAACGTTTCAACATTTTCTTGAGAAAAAATATCCATTCTATCACTAGCGGGTATTTTAAAAGAAAGTGCAAGTATAAGACAAAAAACACATTAACGCATTCATACCATATAGGGATAATAATATTCAATATATTGGATTAATAAAATATATTTGATCATCCTCAGCATGATTTCAGAAAATAGGACTTGGAATTTAATTTCAATAACATATAATTAATTAGTAAAAGCAATACAAGAGATCCAGTGCCTCATTTCCGCAAGCTAATAAAACTACTAAGCCAACAATCACAGAAAGTGCCCAAAATGGTACTGGTCACTTGTTGAATGCAAACTTCCAGGTATGTTAACATTTTCCTTGAATTTTTCAGACATTTTAACCCTATATTCAATGTCATTGACTCTTTCTGTGCTGTAGCAACCGTCTATACCTAATCCTTCAAATTGGTTGGCAACATTTGCTAGTTCACTGTCTTCACTTTTTGACGACACGGGTTTTGATATTGACAGTAGCGGAATATTACTTTACGCAGAAACCGCGATTCGCATTAAGGCGTAGAAGCACTTGGACAGTTTAAATGCTTTGTTCAATCAAAGGTGACATGTGCCTACAGCAGAGAAACATTACCTAACACTAATAAACTTCAAACCTGTTTTTTTCGAAATTCCTCCAGCCTTAATGTGCAGATAATCTTTCCTACTTCCTAGCATATATTATGGGAAGGTATAGAAGGGTGACTTCAGCCACAGGATTGCAGCCATGAAGGCCCAAAACTCTTCCGTTTAGGGGACTCTCGTCCCTCCAGTGCAGCTAGCCCGCCGCATCATGAGCAGCCAACCTACCGTTTGGTCGTGCGGCTATACTGTTAAATACGGCCGCTCCCCTAAACTTTTTCCTGTCTAAAAGAACGAAAATAAAACAACAGAAATTTGGGGGTATCCCCGAGTCATAGGCCTACGAAAGTATAAACACCTGACAGTGTTCATGTGTAAAATATGTTGTTGTACCATTCAAACTACAGGAATTATTCTACTATAAATATTTTTTTCACGGTCGGGTGTCACCCCCCATCGGCTGGCACCCAGTGCCGGTCTCCCCCATCCTAGCTACGCCACTGGCTAGTAAATAATTACCAGTATATTCACAATCTGAGGAGAAGAAAATGCTATAATCCTCAGCATGAGTGCAGAAAAGACAACCTGGAATTTAATTTTAGTTGCATATTTTTAAGTGATATAAACCAAACAATGGATCCAGTGCCTCATTTCGGCAAGCTAATGAATGGACTAAGCCAACACTCTCAGAAAGTGCCTAAAATGATACTGTTCAATTGTTGAATGCCAACTTCCAGGTATTGTACCATTTTCCTTCACTTTTTCAGACTTGTTAACCCTAATTTCAATGTCGTTGAATCTTCCAGTGATGTAGCAACCGTCTATATTTCATAATTATTTCAATCGGTTTGTAACTAGTGCTATTTCACTGGTTTCATTTTTTGATGACACGGGTTTTGATCTTTACAGTGGCGGAATATTATTATCATATACCGCGATTTGAATTAAGGCGCAGAAGCACTTGGGCAGTTTAAATGCATTGATCAAAGGTGACATGTTCCTACAGCGGAGAAACATTACCAAACACTAGTGAACTTCAAACCTGTTTTTCGAAATTCCTACAGTCGTGATGTGCAGATAATTTTTCCTACATCCTAGCATATATTATCAAATGACAGTCAATTCCTCTAATATTACTTGTGTATCAGTTAATCAATAATTTTAATACGTGGCTTTTATGAACTTAATCTTGAGAAACAAAATAAAACCAACACCCGTATTTACAGATTTTTTGTGATCGACCTTAAATACCGGTTTGCTGGACTGCGGTCCCAATTCCCTCATTCATTTCCCTTGGATGAGGGGGAGTGATCCCCTGTGGTACAGAACCCCTGCTCAGCAGCAACCAGAAGGCGGATTGGAGAAGGATGACTTCAGCCACATGATTGAAGCCAAGAAGGCCCAAAATTCCAAAGCTTAGGGGTCTATCCTTACCTGATTTAATAATTTTCCAATTTATCCAATCCAGGTTATCCAATTTAGGAGAGCCTATTTGTAAGAAAGACTAATTCGCATGTAGCGGTGATACGATAACTCCAATATTGCCTCCATATATCAAGATATAGACATTTGGCAAACCATCAATTACAATCTGCATGCTAAATTGATAAATGCTTTTCGACTAGGAGAGAATGAATCTAAAAAAATACATATAGTTCGTGACACTGTTACTAATTTAACCCTTAGGCTGCGGGAAACGTACATGTACGACTGTACCGGGAACTGCGGAGAGAACGTTCTTGTACGTTTGACCCTTTCTGTCTACCTGCTCCCTCAGTCCTTTCATATTTTTATGACCCGAACTCTTTCTTTCCAGCGATGGACATCTGGGAATCCACCATTTTTACCCAAACCAGTCCCTTCCCACGCTCTTTAGGAATCGCATACCACCGCAATGAGGTGCGACCCTTTCTTCCGATTGTTCGCTCAAGAGGCTACGGTTGTCTCAAGAGTTAGTTGTCTTATGCTCGCGCCCGGCTCAATTATCAACGGATTTTTTTGGTGTTTGGTATCAAATTAAACAGAAAGTTGCTAGAAAATATATTGTCATATTTGTTTTCAACAATTACGCCTATAAACACATTTTCAAAATTAGTTCCAAGTTCCACTAATCCCTCGACAAGTTCCGGTGCCCACTCCCTGGGATCCCGAGAAAAGGGTTGGGAGGGGATTACATGGGTCATATAACTGCCCGGCCTCGGCCCGTGGGAAGGAATGACAGGCTCTGTCCGAATAGATATTTGCCGCACAGGGTGGACGAACTGCGCTCTAGCTGCCGCAGCTTAAGGGTTAAGAGTCTCCACCTTGCATCCTGCGGAACGGTGACTCATTCCGCATCGTGCGCAGCAGAGATCTTTCCTGCATTCGTGTGTCCGGTGATCGAAACCGTGACACCTGTGGCATTGAGCGGGCTGGGCACGTGGTGGACGGGAGGCCTCCACGCGGTATCTTTTCCCGTAGGAAATGACACCCTCGTGGAGCAGGCGGTGGATTGATTCCTGGTCCTTGGTAATGACTCTCATCAGGGTCGAGGGTCTGCCCGTCCGCCGCGCGGTGATCCTGTAGACCTTCATCTCCTCGGAGTCGTATCCGGCGAACGACAGGCTCTCCCGCATGTCCTCCTCCGACGTTCCCGTGTCCACTCCTCGGATGACCACTGAAAAGGAGAAAGATCTGTAATTAGTGGTTTCTTTCATCTTCAATTCTAGTATTTCCTGCAGCGACACGCGCTCGGAAAGAATACATTTTAGAACACGAATAATAAACACGACTTGACGATACGCGTAGACATTTTATCTTTCTGGAAATGTTTTCTCAATGCTTTAGAGCAATCGCCTGAAGATGAACAACAATTAAGTAGGTATGTAAATATAGAAGTAAGTAAACTAATCATCACGCAGTTTCAATGACACTGTAACGTGTTCACCCGCACGTGGTATTTTGTGGAAGAGCCACACTCAAGGGACCAAAGAGCCGAATGTGGCTCGCGAGCCGCGATTTGCCGACCACTGGATTAACTCATCTGTAAACGCGTCACTTCTTGTCATTAATTTGTTAGTATTATAATATTGTGATATAATATTTAATTTTTATGCGCATCAGGACCTTTGAACTTGTTCGTCAATTACGTAACACACAATTACTTGCGTCGTATCTGCCTAGATCAGAGATTTGAAAAATTTATAAAAATTTTAATGCGTTATTGTTTCACCTTCTCCAAAAGTATGAATACAAATATTCACGTTGTGTCTATCAGAGTCGATGGTGAGGAAAATTGAAAAGTATTTTATCTTATTTCAAAGCTTGTCCTATAATATGGATAACTAAATTACGTTTTCAAATTATACTTCTGCCGGGTTTGTCCTTGCACCAGGCGAAATTGAAGTACTCTGTTAACGTTAATTTAAATTCGTTGTCATTGGTAGCTTTTATAGTGTCTTTTGACTATTTTTTTAATTACAGGTTTCAGCTCCTGCCAAATTCCGTTTTTCGCGAATGCTGACATTTGAATTCGTTCATTCTGTCTTGTTGTGCAACACAATTTCGTTACCTGTTTTTCATTCCTTTTTGTAAATAGCTATTGGTATCCAAGTCTAATAATAAATGAGGCAATCATTAGTATATACCGGAGGTAGGAGTGATTCAAGCCTAATTTGCTGAGCGTATGTTGAACAAGAGACGATTTTGTCATTACTTGCATCTGCTCGTCGGAAAAACAAAGAATCCAGCTTTGACATTTACACCATTCTACTACGCAATGTTTAGGAGAGAGCTTTATGAAAGTGTAATCACGTATTACTACTCAATCTCGTAATATATTACAACGATCTAATGGTTTTCTCTGTGTTTGACGTTCAGAGTCTCTTCACAGATCAATACGCCCTCGAATGTCAAGCAAACAATATCTCACGAGTTCCACCAACGGAGCAATTGTTTTATTTACGCAACGCCGGGCTCTAAATCCCTTTTAATGTTGATCTGAGAGCCGAGAAAAGGTTGATCTATCTGCATAAACAATGCTTTACGTTTACAGAATGTATCTGGAAGAGTCTCCAGTTTGAGTGACTCTCTTATGTGTAAAATAAGGTTATCGCGTGACACAAGAGTGGGCGAGTGGAAACGCATCCAGAGCTATCTTTAACTTCACGTATATTTGGCAACACTGGAACGTGATGGTAGGGGACAGCATGCCGTGAGTGGCCTTGGGGCTGTCGGGTTGGAGCCAACGTGGTCGAGAACCTTTCGCGCCAATGACAATGACGTCAGAGGGGAAGGGGTGGGTTTGGGTTATAAGGAGTGGAGGGAGTTGAGAAAGTCAGCCAGCCATTACATAAATGGGGGAGAAAGGCTTGTATTGAGCTACCATCTCTGCAATGCCGATAGCAAACTAATACACCCTCGCGCTCGGCCCACCTGGCCGTTTTCCCCTGTACGAGGTTATTTGACATAAAAACAAATGAAGACCGTCGTCGTCAGCGGTTTTGTACAGTTGTGCGTATGAATTCTAAACAGTGGGAAAGTAACAAAATCTGAGGTTTCAGGCGTGATGGAGTGGAACCGGAACATCACTGCAGTTAATGAAACAAGAGCAATTTTCACAAGTATGACATTTAATGCACGACCGGTTTCGCTTTTTACAGCATCTCAGGTACATATATCAAGTATCACACTTGATATATGTACCTGAAGATGCTGTAAAAAGCGAAACCGGTCGTGCATTAAATGTCATACTTGTGGAAATTGCTCGTTTCATTAACTGCAGTGAGTGGGAAAGTAGTTGAATCGTGAATGCAGTCTTTCATAGTGTAACAAGTATTGCAGTAAAAATGTTTGAAGAAGTTGGTTGTACAAAGCATTGCTATGCTTTGTGTATGCTGCATTTGTGTCTCAATTCTCTTCACTATAGACTATTTGTGCCGGTGAGTGTGCTGCCTGAGCAATACACCCCTCAACGAAGTGTCATCCGAGGGTTTCCCATTGAGGATGACCCACACAACATCGTTTAGGCTTGTGCGATGACCGATTTTGGTCATCGATTTTCGATGAAAAAATTTCATCGAAATGTTTCGATGACGATGGCTGTCATTGATCATCGTATAGAGTGTACACGATGATCGATGAATATCGATGATCGATGAATGTCGATGATCGATGAATGTCGATGATCGATGAATGCCGATGATCGATGACTCTCGATGAACTGTGCAGTAGTGATGAGCGATATATCGCTGTGATTGAATCAACGATACTGAAAAGTAGCAATCACAGCCTGTGACTAAATAATCGAAATCAATGTGACTGTGAATTCGGTGAATTTAGCCGATTTAGCTCAGCCTGCTACCGCTGCTACCAACTGCACCAGTGCAACCAACGAATACAATGCTACCACTGCTACCGCGTATTAACTGTGATTGAACGTGATCGCTACTTCTGTATCGTCTACCACAAACTTGAGGAAAAACATGCATTCCAAACATCCCACTGTGGCCCTGCCATCGTCCTCAAGGCGCAATAGCTGGGGTGCTTATACTTTATACATACATTTTAGATCTAAGGCGTTCAAATGAATGGAAAAAAAGAAGAAAAATTAGTGATATAAGGATATCGATCATCCTCATCGATGGTTCTCATCGACATCAATGATTCGCATCAACTCATCGACTCATCGGGATCGATGGTTCTCATCAACTCATCGACATCGATGGTCGAGTACATTCATCGTCATCGATATTAGTCATCGCACCGCGATGACTAATATCATCGTCGATGACTTCGATTAATCGACTCATCGCACAAGCCTATCATCGTTCGTCGGTGGCAGTCTCCGTTCGATTTCTGTTTCCCCCTTATCGCTAACCGTCTTTCAAGGAAGGAAACAGAAACACCCCCACTAGAGAAAGCTCCAGTGGTATGTTGTTGTCGCAGTGGTTTCTTGGGTTTTCAAAACGCCCCGCGAATGCTACTACTCTATGGCCACTAATGCCCTCAACAGTGTTTACCTTAGTTACTTATTGCGGTATATTTTTTGCCAATAAATCAAGAATGTTGTCCCCTCTGTTGGGCGTCGTAGCTATCTGATGCTGGGCATTTGATGAGAACCTGTACAGCAGGGATTCGCATATATCTTTGTCTCTTCCCCCTTATATGTACCTTTAGGTCCTCCAATCTATACAGGGCGTATTACTCCACCTATTAATAAATAAAAATGATTCTATATTCTTACAGCCGAATTGAATTACAATATATTTATTCAATCGACGAACACAAACAACCTGGGAGGTTTACATTTCCTCCCCAGGCGGAATTCGAACCCGCGACCTTCGGTTTTTCAGGCGAGGACTTTACCACGCCGCCACCGAGGCCAAAAGTATTCCTCTCGAATGCTGGTATGAATTGCAATCCTTGACAGTGAATAACAGTAAGTTTGCAGTTTTTGGGTTCCAATCCAAATGAGTGCAAACGGAGCCTCAGATGGAGAGGCCCCTGGGCCCGAGATAGTGATCATCCCATTTGAGGTGAGCATGCATATAATTCAGCTTAAATAGTATCACTTGGTTACTTTTTTTACCATGAAATGCTTCTGGTCATAACCTAAGGAACCTACGAAAAATGTGGATGCAATGTATGAATGCATGGGTGATTTTAAGAGAGGCTGGTGCAAGGCTAAATAATTTCTGTCGAAAAGTTGGCAGTGGTAGACAATACTTTTTATATCCATTCATGTTTTGCTGATTAATATATGAAATCAAACCTTATTTTGTGATTTTGTGACTGAACTAAGCCCATATGGGTCTTTTGAAACAGGTATTATTACATAGTTTGATTATGTGAACCCGAAATAATGGACTGAAAGCTTCGTTCTGAACCCTATTTTTCATTTCATATTTCCAAAAACTCCTCATTCTGCTAAGACAAATGCTTCAGTTATTTAAAAGCCTAAAAAAATATCCGGAAATATAATGAACTCCTCACTACATTTCAGTGATTTACATTCACAACAGTGTAAGCCAGTGACTACAGACTGGTATTATTAAGCCTAAACATAAATTGTGACTGAATTAAATTGGACAAGTTTATCAAACGTTTTTGAGAGTTAAATGCATATGTTCTGTGCTTTACAAACAAATTTTATCTTCTGAATATCTCACTAGAAGGCTGATATATTTTCTGAAACTTGTGATGCCACCAATTGAGCTAAAATTACAGAAATTGGATCATCAAGTACTCATCCTTCTTATGTATAGTATAATATTATGTAGTGGCATAGTAACTTCTGTATTCATATTAAAAATAAAAAAACGAAAATTGCAAACTTTCCCTCACCTCTCCCCCCCCCCACCCAAAATTACGGCTGTCGCACTTTTTGTGGTGCTCGCCTCTGGTTCATCGAACATTTCTTACACACAGTTAGTGGAGTTATCGATTTTACCACTTTATTTGGAAGGTTATAAAATTTTATATCCTGTGATACTTTTACTTTGTTATTATCTCTCTTAGTATTCTCACGACAAGTTTCGGAATTAAGAATTTTATCTGAAAACTTCAGTTTTCGAGCTGTGGCGTCAGAACCTCGAGTTTAATCTTCAATTTTACAATAGATTTTTTTTGAATAATGATTAAGGTATGACTATCAAAGTTGGCACGCGTATGCGCTTCGATATGTTCTCGACGTTTAACCCTCGAGCGGGCGCGCTGGTGTATAAAGTACGCCAATTTTATGTGACCGATTGTTACAACTCTGTGTCTAAATTCTAATCATTAAAGATATCGTGTATTCCTCGAGTGTCATTTTGACTTTCCATTGAGTGTGTTTCCATAACTCACAGAAGTGTAGCAGAATTTCTATCACAATGTCAGTCTGGAGAGTCACCCGTGGCGTACAAAGTACGCCACGCGACCGACCGTGTACCTCTAGTGCCTTATCATTTGCTTTGCGTCCGTCCTTCGATCAGGTGCAAGGAACTGAATTGAAGGGCGATGGGAAGTGTGAAATTAGTCTTTTCTTTGAGCATAGGACCATATTCATGTAAGTTACATTTCTTTTTCAAATTTAGTCGGTAAATAGTCATATATTCAACTTCCATCGCACTGCGAAATTCTTGGAATTGTATATTTATTCATTGATGACAAAGTTGAAAAAAAATCCTTATAAATGATTTAAAAAATTTGAATTTATTTGTAGTATTTTTGCGGGATTACTTTGGCTTCTGATTATCCACTACCTCTTTTACAAAGTGATTGAAGTTGGCGAATATTTGGTACTGGACAATGGCACGTTCTGTTTTGTAAGTTCTTTTTTTCTCTAAAATTCACAAACATACGACACAATATGACGTTATTTTGACGACACGGTAAATTAAATACGATAGTTTAGTGAAATGTTGATGGAAAGGCTATTACTTTTATTAAACTTCAATAAACTTATATGACTCAATATAGCATACTTATTGAGTAATGTACACTCTCATAATGGGTTAGGAACAAATTTCCGTTTCTATTTTTGAAGTAGATTCTTTTATATTTCATTGTTTACTATAAACTTTGCATTATCAAAATTGCTTTATTTACATTGTTTTAGAGCCCGTAACATAAGAAGTGAGGAAATTGAAAGTTTATTACTTGACGAAGAGGAAGAAGAGGAAATATTAGACAGCCCTGAATGCGATGAAGACGAGGAAGTAGTAACCACGTGTGATCACGGGGACGATTCTGAGAGTTTCCTGACATCTTCTGAGGATGAGGCAGACATTTCAGACGGACATCCAGCGAATAGTGACTATTTTATTGGGAGATATCGTATGTGTAAGTGGAGATAAGCTGACTTTTCCAAACAATCCAAGACCAGAAGACAAAATATTGTCAAAATATTACCTGGCCCAAAGCAGTGTGCAAAAGGAATACACGATGTTCTTCCTGCATTTCATAAAATAATTGAAATTAGCATGGTAGACGATATTGTGCTATGCACAAATCTTTACATTCAAAGGAAAAAATTGAGCGTGCAATATTCGTGGGACAGAGAGGCAAAAGAAACAACACGAGAGAAAATGTTAGCCTTATTAGGGTTACTTTATCTTGTCGGGACCAGAAAGGGAAAACAAACAAAAGTTGAAGAGATTTGGTCCTCAGATGGAACAGGAATGCCCATTCTTAGAGCATGCATGAGCTACAAAAGATTTTTGTTCTTATTGCGGTCTGTTAGATTTGATGATAAAGAAACACGATTTGTCCGAAGACAAACAGATAAATTGGCAACAATGCGTTCTTTTTTAGATAAATTCGTGATGAACTGTAGAAAAACATATAATGTAGGTGAATATGTAATAATCGATGAAAAATTAGAGGCTTTTCGTGGTCGATGTAGTTTCACACAATAAATTCCCAACAAACCAGCAAAGTACGGGATAAAGTTTTTCGCTCTTTACGATTCAAAGACTTTTTTCACAAGCAACATAGAGATATAGGTACCGTGACAAACAGGAATTAGGGCCATATTTTGTGCCCAATAAGCAGGAGGGCATAGTAAAGAGATTGATTTGTGATATTACCGGGACAAATAGGAATATTACCTTTAATAATTGGTATACCAGCTATCCTCTGGCCATTTCTCTATTAGAAAAAAATATCACATGTATTGGCACGTTACAGAAAACCAAAAAAGAGATACCTGTGGAATTCCAAACTAATAAAAACCATATTGTAGGTTCTTTTTGGATTTCAAAAGAATTCTACAAGGGTATCTCACGTACCAAAAAGAAATGAGGCTGTTATAGTACTGTCAAAAATGCATTATACACCCGATGTTGATGAGGAGACAAACAAGCCGTCAATTATAATGGACTACAATATGAATAAGGGTGGAGTATACACGGTTGATCATATGTGCAATTCCTACTCCGTAGCTCGTATTACCCAACGATGGTCATTGTCCGTATTCTTCTCACTTATGAATGTAGCGGGTAGAAATGCTCAGGTACTTTATTATTCTAACCCTGAATATTCCTGACAATGAGAATGAAAAACATTTGCAAGCATATAACCTGACAATTAATATTTCAAAACCAACATTATGAGAAACGCCTGGCTCAAGTTATTGAGAAAATGATAGTGATACACAGTAATATTTTACGAACATATATTTACTTCAATGAAGAACTTTATTAACAAAATCCTGTAATCAATATTTTATATCACTTGCGTACTCAAACACAAAATGTAGGGAGGATTTTTTTTATCAGCCACCTTGCCGAAGTAATTGAAAAAAAATGAATACATGGACAAATATAGATACTTCGGAATACTATGGCATTAAATCAAAAACGAAAATTTACAAATACAAAAGTGACCTTTTTATTAAACAAAAGTACCTAAATAATAAGACAATAAATGAAGCTATAAATGTTTCCTACCGAATTGTAATTACAATTAAATATTTAAAGGACATCATGTATATACAGGCAGATCTTTATTGATAATCAAAATTTAAAAACATATAAAAAGAATAAAAAAAAAACAAATAAAACATGAGCATATGGTTTGAAAAATTCAGAACCTAACTCAACATAACCAAAAGTACGCAATAGACTGCTACAATAACAAATTACCATAAAAAGATTAAATCATATACATATTTTTCAATACAGTGAGTCTCAGAACATAAGAAAGAAGATGAATACCATCAGGCGAAGAAGAGTGACATCAGACGAATTAGCAAGCCACAAAGATCATTACAGCAGATGAGATAATCCGTTACACGCGAAGCTGAAGTATTCGCAGCAGTATTCATGCCTAAAATGAGAAAAAAATTACGTGTCTAATAGAAAGAAACTTCAATGTATCACATGGTTAAAGCTTGTGTTTAAATGCCCGATTTATAAAAACATTTTGCATTGATATATTTAATTCACTTATTTCTCCACTGTAGTCAACAGATAACTGGAGAAAGTAAGAGAAACAGGCCCCGAAAGAAAATGGGATGAATAACAGTGGACAAATGTAAAAGTAGCAGAAGAGGGCTTAGTGGGCAAGAGTGCCGAAACAAAGAAGCCATGGATTGCGACAAGGACTAGAATAATAAAGTATAAAATACAAATAATCAGAAATACAAGAGATGCAACCATTTCAAAGAAGCTTAGAAACAAACTTATTCAAGAAGGCAAGAATATAAGGAAGAGGAAAACCTGTTCAATATACAAGCTAACGAAGAGACACTTTGATGAGAGACAAGCATCTGCGATGTTAATGGAAATCTAAATATATTGAGCTAAGACAATAAAAAGATGGAAGAAAAACATCGAAGTACAACAATGGGCCAGTGCCACTGGAATCAAACCTGATGAAAGACAGGAGCGAAGTCGTCGAGGCCGACCTGGGGTCAGATTGACTGAAAAGCAAATTCGACAGAGCACAAAAATATCTTAAGAATGGCTACGTAACTGGCAAATACATCAAAGCGGAGAAATTTTGAAAGCGATCGGAAGAAATTCCTGGAAAAGCCAGTACAAAATAATGACAGATAAATAGAAAGAGACGGACAATCGGAGGTCTTTCAAATTATTTTCAATCCGAAAAGACAGACTGAGAAATTTGAGCAACAAATAACCTAGTGTTTCATAATGCCTGCGTGAGAAATTATTACTTGAACAACTTATGGATGGAAGAGATAGCCAAAGACAACCTTTTGGAAAACCATGGATACACTTTTGAATTTTAAAGAACAGAAGACTATAGAAAATGTACACTACCTAAGAATAAATAGACTAATAAAGAATTATTAAACAACGGAAGATGGAACAATATCTTTGGGCTGTTGAAATAATTCTGATTAGAGTAAAAGGGCAGAACAATAATCAAAGAAATTTTCAAGTAGCAAGGTGAATCTGCGAATGAGAGACGGAAGAAGTTTTAAAAGCCGAAATAACACATTGGAGATAAAAAGGAATATTACCTGTCATAAAGACAGCTCAAAATATGCTCGGAGGAGGCGATACGAGAAGCAGAAGAATAAGAAGCGGAGTACGGAATAAAGATTAACGGAAAAGAAATAAACATTACCTACTTCTTAGAACATGTCGCAGTCACAGAGAGAAAAAGAATTGCTCATCTACGATCGCTAATGTAATTAACCATATTGTCCAAGAACATGTCACAAAGTTAACGATGATGAAGAGGAATCCTAATATACGGAAATGAGAAGCTGAATGCGGATACTATTGGAATTGGAGTGAAATGCAATGCAGAGATATTAATCCTAAAGGTGTTAAGTTCATTTTCATGTATGTAGTAATATGATATTCTGCCATTGTCGGGAGACCATCATTAGGGTTGTAATGATGCGGAAATAACACAGTTTAGCCAATTTGAGTCAAATGAAGAAATATTCTACAATTTGGAACATTTCCCTACCGATAAGAAAGTTTTAATAAAAAAGAAAAAGTCTCGACAACCGTGGGCATTATAGTCCACCACTTTTTTTTCTGATATAAAGAAAATAAATCCAAATTTTCCAAAATACATGCTCCATCCAACTATGAAGGCCACAACTTCGCAATGATAAACGGGAAATATGTCACTTTTATAATTGAAGTAACGCCTGACTTAGGGGATATGTTTTAAGGGACCAATGGAGAATAAAAATAACTATTACAACCAAATTACTAAAACATGAGATTATATCAATCTACAGGCATTAAAAATTCGATACACACATTTGATATTCGTCATAGGGTTCCGACGCCGTATCCCTAAAACTGACATTTTTAGACCAAAAACTTAACTCTGGGATTTCCCGTGAGAAAATTATGAGCAGGATAAATAACTTAGAAATAACAACGGTATTAATTTATATAAAATGCAGAAGATCACCTATCTGAAGCATTTATCTGGGAATAAGTATTCGTTAAGAAAGACACGGAAACGTGAAAAGTGCCAAATCCGCCATTTTATATATTATTGGGAGCTGTGAAAATGCAAATTTTGCAATATTCTGTAATTATCTGTTTTACAAAATTTAATGGACGAAGGTTTGTGCCAAATTTCATCTTCCTAGGCCACACTTAAGTGGGCAAGAATGTTTGTATGCAACTGATTGAGTTACGTATGTGGGAGTATATGATTATAAGGGCTGTGCCGAAAATGCCAATTCCACTCTACTAAAAAAAATAAAAATATTAAGATGGGTCATCGATTCGAAACAAAAGACAAAATTAAAAAAATTGGAAATTAAATCGATTGACTTGTTTTGAGTGAGAAAAGGAATTATTGAGTGAAATATTGGGAATAGATTTCCGTTTTGGGGTCGAGACTCACCCTCGCCTTGAGGAGTGTCGTCATCACGTGCTCCTCGTAGAATTTCAAGAGGGATGGAACTTGATCTCGCAGCAAAGACGTCCCCTTCCTCGATCCATAATAAGCGATAATACGAGGGACGACAGATGCGAGTTCTATTTCTTTCCCTGATTGAGTCTTCCTATCCAATGCACATCTGATGTAACAATGTAATCCCCATCCCTTATTCCTCTCCCTCTCTTCCGCCTCCTCGAGTGCTCTTCTCATCTCTCGCTCGTGGAGTCCGTCGCCTCGTTCGTAAGGTTTTCCTCCATTACGAAATGCTAAGAGATTGGACATCTGAGCCAAGGCCATTGAAAACCCACCAAGGGCATATTCCTCCGTCCGAATCCAATACACCTTCCCTCCGAGATACACTCTCATCTCGGAGAAGTCGGCGAATGATGTACAACCACTCCCACTCCTCTCAACTCCATCGTAATCCGTGACCTTCGCCTTCATATTTCCGATGCCATAAGAGTCACAGTCAACCATTACACTTACGGAAGACTGACTACTCAAGAACATTAGCACGCATGACGTCATCGCACTCTCATTAAATAATTTATCATACAGACCCCGGACGTGTAGTTCCTTCCCCTCGTCACAATTCCGAATGATTGTCCTTCCCATCATGCCCTCCAAGCACACCCTCCTATTGTCCACTATGGGAAGATTAGAACCCAGAACACCATTCCCCGCATCAGATATCTCCCCCATGCTCTCCTTTAGCGCCCTTAATTCCTCCGCCGATGACGTCACGGCCCTTTCTATGCACTCTAAGAGAACGTCCCGCTCGGATAAATCCCTCCGCAACTGATTCACTTGCACAGCCATCTGACGACCAAACGACGACATCTCCGCCTTGAGGGAATTAATGGACTCCTTTAAGGCCGATAACTCTGCCATCTCCTGAGAGAAGTCGATCAATGTAGTTTCCACATCGTCTACCCCGTGTAATGCACGGCGACGCTTAATGGCGCTTTCCCTCTTGTGCACCAGCCGGATCAATCGCAGGATATCCTTGCGGTCCCTGTCCTCGTGGTACCTTCGCCCCAACTCCTCCGCCATCTCGACAGCCGTCTTGTGACCCCCTCCCCTTAAACCAGGGTCAGCACCCTCCCCAAGCAGTCCCTCCACCCAATCTATTTTACCCATCTTGACACCTAGATGAAGCAGGGTACTCTGATGCACTGCCCTCACGTCTACGTCCTCCAGTGTCTCCAGCAAACCCTCATATTGCGGAAAGTGACCACTGCTTAATCCGACAGTCAACCGCTCTACAACATCAAGATCTGACTCCAAACCAACAAAGGTGTTGCTTGCCATGACGAAAGGAAAGAGCACTCACCTAAAAAAAAACGGGAAAAATATTATCAAATGCTACGTACATGCTTTCGTAATAACACGTATTAAATTACTTTCACTTGAAAATTACTTATCAACTATAAAATATGACGCAATGATTATTGTCACAGGATATACGGAATATCTAAGTATTTGGTATCTTCGTATGTCCCTACTAACAAATATCTAATACGAGCTGTGCCCGGCATGCGTTGCAATACCTTTTTTATTCTGAGTAGCCATTCATATACAAAACAGACATGTGCAAAATAAACGAAAGACAATAATTTTTTAGTATTAAATTAAGGTTGAAAATTTATTATTAGAGTGCTTTGAAATCAGCATTAGTAACATAAAATGATCAGCAATCATCAGACAGCTATTAGATAAATGTATACTTGAAAAATGTAACGCGGAAGAAAAATGAGAAAATGCATCTACTGCACTACGGTTAATTATCGGATTTATGTTATGAATTTCTCTCATTTCTCGGTAATCGATTAGGTTCACATGAGTGGATGAGCACGCACTTAACATCAACTTAATGACGGATGTGTTGATCACTTATTTCGCTGCTGAGAAAATAAGTGTCGTCCCACAGATTCCCAGCTAGAAGGAGATGCTACCTGCGAAATACATTGAAGAACATTTAAATCTTGACACAGAATTGTGAAAATCTTCTCCGTTAAGCACGACTAAATGAGCCACAATACTTTCCATAAACAAAAAGTAAAATATTAGCATTTGCAGAGAACAACAATTAAATTAAAAAAATAATATGCCATGTCCACAGTCCCAGAAAACCACCTCAATGGTGTGTGGCAGGGGGTTAACTGTAATTTATACTGTTTAATTGTAAGAAGTAGACGCTTTTCAATTTTTGTCTACTTTAACTTCAAAAGTCATTAGAATTTCCATTCATGATAGTATTCGGATTTATTATTAAGTTTTTATACCATAATTACAGACGCTTTTTCACGCCACGCACGTACTATAGAGCAAATGCGTAATAGAGGAAATAGAAAATATCAGATAGTGAACAACAGAAATTAAAATTGAATGAAATATAAATGAAGATCTACTGAAAATGTCGATCGCTTCCCTGAATCGGATATGGGATAAGAGTATATGAAATATTCAAGGCAAATTATTATCCCTGAAAAAGACCATAAACGCAACATAACCACCGCTACCTGCTTCCGATATTTTAAGAACGTAATAACAGGAAAAAGAACCACTATTTTGTTTGGGAAAAACTTACATGTTGAAGATATCTGAACTAAAACTTACATCATCACCTGAGAAACAGGAAAGTGGTCGCTGGAAGATCGCCTCATAGGCACAGAGTAGAGAACTGGGTAGCGTGTCACAACCTTGACAATGAAGCGACACAGACACACCGTCAGACACAGTAGAAATGTCGAGAGCTGTTATTCCCAAGATGGTCGTCAGACGAGTGAGCTACGCGAATTCACGAGCCACTGACCTTTAAACGACGTCCACTACATGGCAATCCAATCGTCACCACATTGCGCAATTACCTCTTCTTTTTTCCAACTAACATCCACCCCTCCAATTCTGACGTCACTATTTTGGCCATCGACCGTCGTTGTCGTAAATAAAGAAAAGCAGGAGGCATATTTTAGCAACTACAATCCTTCTTTGCTGTTCGCCAAGCATTTGTTGGAATCACCACGGCAGTTTTGAACCTGAAATTCTCCACGTGGAAAAGAAGACCCGCAAGTTGTACACACTTGAGCAAGCGGAAATTCAGAGATGTTGTAAAACAAGAAAAATGTCTCGTCATTAATGACTCTATTTTTCACCCCCAATCCCCTCTGCTGAACCTCCCATTGCCTGAGGTCACCGTTTAACCTCCGTATACCCTCACCCTTACCACCTCCTTCTATCGACATCGTCGTGACTCATGATCGCACAACAAACCCCTCCCACGACCTTCTTCGGAACACAGTAGCTCTGCGCCTCCCCACCTCCCCGCAGCGCCATTCCTCCTTCCCCTCCTCCATCCCCCTCTCCTAACTCTCGCTCAACTTCCCCCTCCTCTCCCCTTCACCCAAAGCTCAACCCTCTCCTCTTTCCACCTACTCCACCCCATGTCTCTTCCTGTATATGTATTTTTCTACGTCTACAAAATACACTGCCAGCCACCTCAAGGGTGTGTAGCAGGGGTAATAATAGCAAACATGCATTACACTACACACTTTAGTTAGTGTAACTACGGCTAACTATGAATAAACAATAAACACTAATGCGTGTCACGAGGCGAAGCCCCTCACGCATGCACTACAATACAGGTATGCTCCCAATGGAGAAATACCATTATTATATATGTATTTTACAACTTCACAAATGGACAGATACTCAAGGTTTATGCTAAAAGCATGCTCGGCGGGCTGCTAGCACATCTAGTAAATACCTTACAAGCCACATCAAGGATTCTTGGCCTTTAGCCCGTGGCAGTGGCGTATTGTGTGATAGTCCATCTGTACAAAAGCTGATGACATCGCTCAGGAACGAAATTCTTCATCGTATTTAACGTACGACATGGAGATTGTTTTTTGTATGTGGAATTCACAATGTTTTTCTTTTAATGCCGGAAACTTTTCCATTAAGTTACGCCTGGGAACATTACATGTGACCATACTACGTCACGGGTAACGCTTAAATAGCTTATTAAAATACACACACGCACTACGAGGTAATAAAATCAAAGATTCAAACAGTAGGATAAATATTTTCACATTCGAGATTTTAATGGACATCGTCATTTGTATGTTAAACAATTCTTCCATCCCTTTCTTTCAGTCTTTCTTAATTCACCACTTTGTTGTTTTTCCACTCCAAAGTAATGTTTGACCTGACTTCTCAAGCAAAAGTCGCGAAATATATTGTAACTGTAAATAATTAACGATAACAAGAAAGTTTGCGAACCAAAATGTTTTTGTTGAGTAATCCCGCCTTTTCGTTATCATGCATTTTGTTCTTTCGTTTTACTTTTATCCTTAACAATTTAAATGCTTATTATAGTTTGTTATGGTCCTCTTTGGGTAGTTCTTATCTTATAATACTAATCGTAATGTCACGACAGACGCGTAGTTACATAATTGGAAGGGACTGACATGCCGAATAAAATTTCAAAAGTTAATTGGAGGAAATAAACTCTTAAAATTCTTTTTACTCCGAATTTTGACGATTTCTCATGTCCAAAACAGTTTTTTACGTAAATCCAGGAATACACTAAACTATGAATGGGTGTTTTGAAAATAAACCTTTATTTTACACCTAAAACCCGTAAAGAAACAAGAGTGAAGGTCTCAAACTTAGCATGATAAATATTTGAAACATAAAAGTATTAAACACTTAGGCAAAGGAGCGTTCATAAATTATAAGACGCAGTACTAATTTTTTACTGGCCTGGCCTATTATTCCTCGTCGTAATCGCAACTACATATTTACAGCTATCAGAACAATACATACGAAAGATATACGTTGTTCATTTGAACCTGAAGTTCACATGACGATGGCGAATTATAAATTGATTGATTTTCCCAATCTGCCACCAATGGATCACAATTCTTAATTCAGGGGCCAAAGGGAAACTTGTGGTTCTAAATTTGGATATATTTCAGACATTTTGGACAATTGAGTTGTTGATACATTATTTCAATTAACTTTCGAATGTATGGTGTGATTACAAATTGAATCTAACTAAACGTTGAAAATGAGACAATTTGCCGGTGACGCGCACTAGTTAGCTGCATTATATTGATTGCGTTAAGTAATAAATATCCCACTCTAAAAGTATAACGCAATTACAATTATTTCAAAGCAGCGGAAAATCATCTTGAATTTAATTCAAGTGTCCAAAATGATAATTAACATAAATATAAATAAGGTGTATCAACTTTTTTCTCTGGATTTCCTCGCTCGAGGAAGTGTCACGGCCGGACGATACCTTTCACTTTCCACCGTACGGCAAGGGATACCTACCCGAAGCGAAAGGATTTAACCATCGATATCCACATATTGCAATTACTATGCCCTTATCGACGTAGTCGCCTTTTTTGAAAGTAACTATGGGGAATTAAGTGCTTACTGGCCTGTGATCACTAATTCCGTTCAATGTTATTAAGTGAAGGAAGATATCAGGTATGTTAGTCGCCTAAACATGTATAACATTGCTCGTGTTCATTGTTGAGACTATGTTATGCAAAGCTGTAGATGTTAATATATATAAAAGAGTGTAGTCCAAATTTGTATCTTTGTCACCATTTTTGGAACTTTTTGTCACTCAATATATCGAGGATTAGTTAAAATCACCACCGATAATCATTTTTACATGCGACCGTTTGCGACCGTTTTTATAATAACCCACTACAATTACCTGTCGTACTGTCTCAACTAAAAAAGAATGCTGAATCCACAGATACTACTCAGACAGAAAAAGAGCCTCGGGAGGCTACTGGCAACTTTCACCAATATAAAGCACTAAAAAAAGGTGTGCCGAAAAAAAACGCCTCTAGCCCTTCTAGTTAACTAACAGCACCAACTCCAGGATAACTCCAGTATTTCATGGTTTTCCAAGTTATTCTCGTTATCCCACCTAGGAGCGCTTGAGACTTTAGATATACTACAGACCGATATCTCTCACATCTATATCATGCCAAGTCCTTGAACATTTAATTGTAAGTTCAGTTATAAGACAACTCGATATGGAGAATTTGTTATAAAAAACGCAACACGGATTCAGAAAGGGAAGATCTTGCGAAACTCAATTAGCACTTTCGGCCCATTATATTTTAGTCTCCGGTGAACATAATGTTACAGTTGATGCGAATTATCTGAACTTTAAAAAGGCATTTGATAAAGTTTCCCAGTGTAAGTTACTCATGAAATTAAAATCCCACGGTATAGACGACGACGTTATTTCCTGGATAAAAAAATTCCTAAGTAATCGCGTGCAAAGGGTTGTATTACACGGGTCTTTAATGAAGTAATAGTCACATCAGGTGTCACACAGGGAAATGTCATAGGCCCGCTTCTGTTCCTTTTGTACATACACGACATCGGTGACAAAGTTGACAGTAATCTTAGATTATTTGCTGACGACGCAGTGGTGTACAGAGAAGTTCGTACTTTTACTGATAAGGAAGCGCCAACTAAGGACCTCAAGGCAATTCATGAGTGGTGCAATGCGTGGTAGCAACATTTAATCCTTAAAAAAATGCGTTGTTGTACATTTTTGGAAACGGAAAAAGGCTCCATGTAACAGCTATTGCATAAAGAACATACAATTAGAGACCGTAGAATCGGTTAAGTACCTCGGAGTTAAACTGACTAATGATCGATCGTGGAGTAAACATATTCGAGCAATTACCGGCAAGGCTAATCGTAAATTGGGATTTGTTAAAAGAATACTTGGCAAGCGCGACGATAAAGTTAGGGAAATCAGCTACTTCTCCCTCGTTAGACCCCACTTAGAATATGCCGCCATTATTTTGGATCCTTATGAGATAGGCTTGGACACTGAGTAAGAACGCGTGCAGCGATGAACGGCAAGATAGGTTAAAGGCCGTTATCTCGTTAGTGTTACGAACCTTTTGCAGCAACTGGGATGGGAAAAGCTTTTAGACCGTCGATTAAAATTTAAACTCAACCTACTATGTAAGTACCAAACCGGTCTATTCTCTGACGACGTTAATAATATTTTATTAAATCCGACATACTATGGCAGATCAGATCATGAGAAAAAAATGAGGGAACTAGACTGCATAACGGTCAGATTTAAAATGTCAATTTCCCCAGGAAAGATAAGGGACCATAACAGCTGCCAATGAGCCTATTATCAAGGCTTGTTAGGTAGTGTAGCTGTTAGTAGTAGTAGTACTCCTAATACTTAAATCCTTATCTGTTACCTAGTACATACTAACAGCCCGCCTTGCATGTTTTCTTCTAGGGTCTTGAGTCTGTCCATCTGTTAGCCTGGAGATAATTAAGAAAGAAAGAGTCGAGAGAATAATGTTTCTCGTTTGACTTCCTGTGGACTGTCGATTTACGTGAGCGTGGGACGCCTCGAGACAGCCGCGTCTTCAAGTTCGACTCTCGTTAACTCTCCCGCTCCGTGATCAGAGTCACGCGCAGGGGGAAAGGAAAGCCCTTATCTCTTCTCCTCCGGGGAACACGGGCCGCGTCGGACGGCCAAATGGCTACGTGTCTGCGACCACATACTCAAACGAGGATAGAGTCAATTATGTCGATCGAATGTATCATTATAGTCATTTTATTAAGGACATGGGTGCACGCGTACTTGTCCCCAATTACTCTTTGCAATGCAAAAGGATTTGCTTACCTTTACGGCTGGCGTCACATACAAACAGAGAAATTACGGCCATGAAAAAGCCCACCTTCAAAAAGCTAATAAACAAAATTTGCTTAAATACAAAAAAAATTTAACGCCATTCTGATATGAGCCGTGAACATAGTTAGTGTGCCATCATATTAAAATTCTTATAGAATAAATAATTCTCATTACAAAAATTCTTCTGAAACCCGAAAGTATGCACATCATATGTTTTCGCCCGTCAGCTATTTTCGTCAAAGACACCTACTCGATACGAGAAAACTACTCCTTTCATTCAAGCAAGAGAAATCATGGCACACACGAGTATATGCTTTGGAAAATGCATATCAAAGAAATAATTCTGTTTACGTGAAGTAATAAATTGAGCGAATTGAATTGAATGCAAATAATTTTAGTAATGAACCACGCCACTAGGGAGCATTAAAAAAATATTCCGATATTCTTGACTTTCAGCACAAAATTGCTATTCGTAATCCGAATTAAGAATGTTCCGCCCATAAACTTAGGTAAATAAGCACTATTATTGATGAATCTCATGACCCTTACCTAAAAACTGTAAATTGACGTTGCGAAACCAGAAAATAAAATATAAGTGCCCATACCTACGATTGAGAAGCAGGGAGACGATTTGCTTCAGCTAGGCAAAGTAATATTTGTTCACAAAATAATTTACACACAGGCACACCTTCGAACACAAGACAATTTTGATAGAATTTCATTCTCCAAAGATTGTTCACTACAGGCGAGCGAACAACGTGTATGAGCGAACGCCTCACCTTCCTATGGATTCCGCGAAATGGAATGGCAACCGACTATGAATTACTTAACACTAGAGCTACCGATGGAGTCATTTTGACTCCTTGCGATTTTTATTTCTCTCCCCTGACTAAAACTTTCTGAATTCCGGCTTGAGATTCCGTGACTTTTACTTATTTTTGACTCAAAAAAGGCTTGGCGATAAAAATAGTTTAAAAATGAAAATAATACCCATGTTTCAAAATTTACCTTTGACTACCTAAGGGAGCCATTTTGACACCCTACTTTATTTTGCTGCTATTTTCGCCAAATCCACAATTAATTCAAGTTTTGTTCTTATGCTCATAATTAATTTTAAGTAATTCATGGCTTAAATTTATAATTATTACGCGTTTTGGCATATATTTTCGAGATTTTGAAGGCATTTCTAATTTTGCGGGTCAGTCTTTGGAACTATAAACCATGTGAATGCCCTGATATTATTTTACCTTGCCATAAAGTGGTGAATATGCCATCCAAATAAAACGGTTTCAAATTCGTGTTTTTGAAAGCCGTCGTGTCTGCCTCGCTTCCCTTCCTCCTCCCTTCTCGCCGCCCGTCAGTCTCGCTGCAGCGCAATACTTTTTTGCATGTTCCATTGCTACAGCCTCGACTAAGTGGAAGTTGATTTTCAAACGTGAAAAAGTAATTTTGAACCCTTCCATTGATATACTAATGTACCACGAAAATAAATCATGGAAAGAAACAAAGTTACTGTCCTAGTATATTCGGCCCTGCCGGCGCTGGCTGCCGCGCGTCGAACAGCCGTGCGCTGCCATTGATTTGCATTATTGAACCCTGTGAATTCTCGAGTGGACTGCACAATTCCTGTGAAGCACGGCCTTTTTCTGACTGGTAATATGGCTTGAAGAAGTAGGCTTAAACCTGAAGAAATCCTTTCTATTTCACATTCTATACCGGAAGGTAAATCAAACGACGCAAAATTGCATTATAAACAGATGACTGCGGCGGTGAAGACGATAAAGAAAATACAGGGTGTTTCAAAAAGGACTTTACAACTTTGAAGGTAGGTTATTTTATGTTTAACTCAAATTTGCATTGTTTAGTAGTAGAGATAATATTTATGAACAATTTCTTTTTTCAACTTTAACGCAAACTTTGGGATATACTGATTTTTCATCAATTGTGCAATATTCTTCTGGTTTTTGGAATAATTTTATATGAATTTTCAAAGTTGTAAAGTCCTTTTTGAAACAACCTGTACGACCACAGGCGATGATAACTCTCCAGGAACGCTTGTGTCAGCTGATGGAGTTCGATCGAAACCGCTAAGATTGGAGAACACTTGCCTGGTAGGCGTGGAAACTAAATCATACTTAGAGAAGCGCCTGGACCTACAGGACACGCGAGAAGAAATATAACTAGTGATCTTTGAGTGCATGGCGATTATTTATCAACTCGTTTATCCTGACTCACATAAAGCGAAGCAGGCAAAATGATGAAGATTTTACTCTTTCCTATGAGGAGCTAGATGCATGTATTGCCATATTTTACGCCCGCGGAATTTTTAGGCACGAATGATCACTCTATTACAAATATTTGATCAAACTAATGGGAAATACAATTTTGTAAAACGACGATGTCTAGGAACCATTTTTGCATTATCTAATATTTGATAAGAAGTGTAATCAATCCCAGTGACTCAAAGCTGACAAGTTTTCTCTCTTTTCAATAGTGTGGGATAGATTCATTGATATTTGCATTGCTTGTTACAAACCTTGTTCGTTATTAACGGTTGATGAACAATTTTTACCCAGCAAAACTAGGTGTCCTTTCACTCAGTATATTCCTTCGAAACGGGAAAAATACGGCCATAAATATTTGTTAGCTGTTGACAAGGATAGAAAATATATTGCAAATGGCTTCCCTTATGTTGGAAATGATAATTCACGTGATGCTGGTTGTCATTCAGCTCACCACGTAGTGCTGAAATTAATGCAGCCATTTCTGAATAAAGGGCGAAATGTTACCGTAGATAATAATTTTACTTCAGTCAAAGACGCTGAACAACTAAAAAGCCAGGGTACTAGCATTGTGGGACCGGTAAATAGAGAAAGACGAGAAGTACTAATAGAGATCAAATCAATGAAAGAAGACAACTATAAAGTTTTTCGGTATTATTCCCGTTAATGGCGGCACGGAATCTACAGGTAATAGAAACTTACTGTTTGTACTAAAAGATACACAGGACCTGGTTGAAAGATGTTATCAATGGAATAATGCTCAGAAATGTCCCACTTCCTTACAAATTGATATGTTTTAATGGACTATTTCGCGGCGTAATTTAGTTAAGCGGGCAGCCGTACAGGTGTCGCCAAAAGCCAGAGATCTTCATATCTCAAATGAAACTACCTAGAAACGCATCTTTCGGGCAACAAGCACCGGGTTTCCCTCCTTAGGTATCCAGTATTAGTGCTATTACCACCGGTTTCCATCGGAGTAAATTTTTGCCCTTCACTGCGAGAGCGCGCGCGCGCGAACGCAGTGAAGGGCAAAAATTTCGCTCGCTGCGCTCGCGATTCTTTGATCATCTGAAATACGTGGTAAATTAATTACAAAATGTGAGAGGAGGGAAACCCGGTGTTCATAATTGCCGTTTTCTTCGTAAAATTTTTTCAGGATCAGTATCATCCTGAAAGATTAACTACCACAGGGTTTAGAAAATTACCTCCTACACATTACTTACACACGAAAATATCGCTTTCTATTCACCTCCAACAGCAGTGTACCAACTTTTTCGATCACCGATTCTACTTAAAGGCGGCACGGGATTTTCAGGTATTTTTTCATAGAAATATCTTCGGTACATTCTGCCATTCACGAATATGTAACCCTCATCCTGCGGAAACCACCCCTTGCCACTCAAAATGACCTCTCTATGTCACGAGGGTACAGATTCTACTTATAGGCGGCACGGGATTTTCAGGTATTTTTTCATGGAAATATCTTCCTTACATTCTGCCATTCACGAATATGTAACCCTCATTCTGCGGAAACCACCCCTTGTCACTCAAAATGACCTCTCTATGTCACGAGGGCACAGATTCTACTTATAGGCGGCACGGGATTTTCAGGTATTTTTTCATGGAAATATCTTCCTTACATTCTGCCATTCACGAATATGTAACCCTCATCTTGCGGAAACCACCCCTTGCCACTCAAAATGACCCCTCTATGTCACGAGGGCACAGATTCTACTTTTAGGCGGCTCGGGATTTTCAGGTATTTTTTCATGGAAATATCTTCCTTACATTCTGCCATTCACGAATATGTAACCCTCATCCTGCGGAAACCACCCCTTGTCACTCAAAATGACCTCTCTATGTCACGAGGGCACAGATTCTACTTATAGGCGGCACGGGATTTTCAGGTACTTTTTCATGGAAATATCTTCCTTACATTATGCCATTCACGAATATGTAACCCTCATCCTGCGGAAACCACCCCTTGCCACTCAAAATGACCTCTCTATGTCACGAGGGCACAGATTCTACTTATAGGCGGCACGGGATTTTCAGGTATTTTTTCATGGAAATATCTTCCTTACATTCTGCCATTCACGAATATGTAACCCTCATTCTGCGGAAACCACCCCTTGTCACTCAAAATGACCTCTCTATGTCACGAGGGCACAGATTCTACTTATAGGCGGCACGGGATTTTCAGGTACTTTTTCATGGAAATATCTTCCTTACATTCTGCCATTCACGAATATGTAACCCTCATCCTGCGGAAACCACCCCTTGCCACTCAAAATGACCTCTCTATGTCACGAGGGCACAGATTCTACTTATAGGCGGCACGGGATTTTCAGGTATTTTTTCATGGAAATATCTTCCTTACATTCTGCCATTCACGAATATGTAACCCTCATTCTGCGGAAACCACCCCTTGTCACTCAAAATGACCTCTCTATGTCACGAGGGCACAGATTCTACTTATAGGCGGCACGGGATTTTCAGGTATTTTTTCATGGAAATATCTTCCTTACATTCTGCCATTCACGAATATGTAACCCTCATTCTGCGGAAACCACCCCTTGTCACTCAAAATGACCTCTCTATGTCACGAGGGCACAGATTCTACTTTTAGGCGGCACGGGATTTTCAGGTATTTTTTCATGGAAATATCTTCCTTACATTCTGCCATTCACGAATATGTAACCCTCATCCTGCGGAAACCAACCCTTGCCACTCAAAATGACCTCTCTATGTCACGAGGGCACAGATTCTACTTATAGGCGGCACGGGATTTTCAGGTACTTTTTCATGGAAATATCTTCCTTACATTCTGCCATTCACGAATATGTAACCCTCATCCTGCGGAAACCACCCCTTGCCACTCAAAATGACCTCTCTATGTCACGAGGGCACAGATTCTATTTATAGGCGTCACGGGATTTTCAGGTATTTTACCATGGAAATATCTTCCCTTGGATGTACCATTCACGAATATATCGTATTCATGCTATGGAACCTTTCCTTTCTACTTATATTCCTTGAAATGTTCTGTTTTATTTTAAATTCACCGCTATTCTCCACATCAACTCTTTTCCCATTCCCTTATCTCAGGTGGGCGTATCTCAGAGCTACCAATGCGCTTTTAACCCATTTTACGCTATCCCTTCACTATTCTATGCTATTTAACTGGCCCTGTCTATATCACCATACAACCCCCTCCTTTTTACTACCCCTACTTTCCCATCCCTTACCTATCTCACTGACCCGTATGTGCTTCGTTCAGAGAAATCACTTCATTCGACGTTTCTAGTGAGTACGTACCTACATCTGTGCCTAGTGGTTTCATCAAATATATATTCGTGTTTAGTTATCTATTTATCCGTGTTCATACATCTATTCATCCGTGTGCATCAGTAGTTCTGTGTGTGTAAGTGTTCGTATGCCGCTTTCAAGTGTCTGCCTTTTCCTTTCAATTCTTTTATTTATTTCATTTTTCCTTGGTTCGTTATGTGATGTAATTCCTGTTCATTTTCGTGTACATCTGCGGTGAGTACTATTCTTCCGGAGGAGGACGGATGAAATGTTTTGCAACATCATTCTACCCAAGTTCAAATCGCGTGCTCCAACATCGACGCACAAAGAATCTCTAGAACATGGCGAAGTTTCATTGCCACCGAGCTTGTGCTGCCACCTGGCGAAGAGCCGCCGTACTTTACCATGAATATATTCCTACGCATTTCCACCTCAGATGTTTATATCACGTTTTTTCGGTAAGTTCACTTTCAATATATTTTTTTTTAATTTCATCGAGTTCCCCTCAAGTGAGCACCGGGTTTCCCTCCGAAAAAACCGCAAATTCAGCCATTTTGGGGAGGGGGGGGAGGAAAGTAGGTGCCGCCAGGATACAGAATTTTACCAGTTTTTCAAAACAGCGATGATTTCACACTTACTGTATATCAAGGTAAACCAAAACAGAATGTCATAATTCTTAGTTCACGGCTTCCAAATGTCCCAGCTGGCATCTTAACGACAAGGTCAAGACAACTATGGAAAAGCTGCGGTCAGGAATCAACCAGTACATTCTCCACGAAAAACACACGATTACGCCACCTAGCTATAAACCACTACAACCTTCGCACATAAAATGATCTCGGTACTCGAATATCGCTAGCTAACTTTCAAAAAACTAAAATTTAATAACTTGGAACACTTGTCCAAGCATTATTTTCAGAAATTGATAATGCAATTTTATTACACAGTTATCACCATATTCACAACCACCAGAACACATTTTGTGAAGAACATAAATTTTTATAAATTTAACCTGATAATGCAATTTTTCATTTAGCATATCACTTGCACACGCCGTTGTGAAATCCAACAATGAGAAAACCACCGTAAAAAACAATAGATAAGTCGATACTTACGAGAGAGAAGCAGGAAGACAAGGTTGGAAACACTTCCAACACAACTGCGAGCTGGACGTCAAAAACTCAAGAATGGATTAACTTGGAGCGCAAGATAACTTCTGCCACTTCCTCCTCCCGGGATGGACGCCAAGCAAGTGAACAATGAGAGTTGACGAGTGCCTTATCTTCCTAATAACGGAGTAAGTAATTATTCATTTACGATATCACTTGCAGACGCCGTTGTTAACTCTGACAATGAGAAAACCACCGTAAAAAACAATAGATAAGTCGATACTTACGAGAGAGAAGCAGGAAGACAAGGATGGAAACACTTCCAACACAGAACTGATAGCTGGACGTCAGAAACTCAAGAATGGATTCACGACGAACTTGGAACGCAAGAGAACTTCTGCCACTTCCTCCTCTCGCGATGGACGCCAGTCAAGTGAACAACGAGAGATGACGAGCGCCTAACCTTCCTATGAATTCCGCTTGGTGGCAGACACCCGGTGCGATGTCTTACGGGACTTCCGGGTAGCTTGGGCGATACCACGCCAACTAGGAAAGGTTGAGAAAACTAAGTAGGGGCGGAAGCGGCGGAAGAGAGGGTGGGGTGGGGATTCTTAGAATTCGAAACTTGTCAACGTTCCTGGAATTCGACCCACGCCAGTGGAAAGAAAAAGCTCGTTGTGACACTGTGTTTTGTGGATTCGTGCTAGCGTGCAACTTTCTGGAGTAGAAATGAAGGTGTACTGCAGCGTCGCAGGCTGTGGGGCCCATATTTCAGAAGGGAGATTGTTTCAGTAACCGAAAACTATGGAAAGGTAAGTACAGTTATATGTTTTAATTTGAATATTACAATATTTTCATGCTCGGTTTTTATAGTAGGCATCGTTCTGTTCATCTACGAAGTTGACACTGTTGACTTTCTTTGAAGTCTTTAGCTCCTCATGTGCATATTTTCTTGATACACTTTAATTTCCTTGAATGCTAGTGTCTGATACTCCTCTATTTTCTTGTTTTCTCACAATCATTAAGCAATTTTACCTTGTAATTCGGTGACGAGGAAGTTTTAAATCTGTTAAAAGATGTGAAACGCTCTAAGCTGCTTGTGACATAGCTCATATAGATGCACAGTGTTGTAGTTTTCTTACGGTTTTCAAAAAAGTTTCAGTGTATCAGTTTCAGTATTCGTAGCTGATTGTGATGTAGCTCCCTTGATATGCACTGTAGTGTAATTATACTTTAGTGTACTGTTTTCGCATACATATTTATAAATACAGTTATTCATTATAAGTTTTAAATCTGTTAAAAGATGTGAAACGCTCTAAGCTGCTTGTGATATAGCTCTCATATATGCACAGTGCATTAATTATATTTTAGTTGTCTTACGGTTTTCACAAAATTTTGTGTATTTAAGTGAAATATTCGTAGCTGATTGTGATAGCTCTCTTGATATGCACAATAGTGTAATTATATTTTAGTTTTATTACGGTTTTCACAAAAGTTTTTGTATTTAAATGAAACATTCGTAGCTGATTGTGATATTGCTTTCTTGATATGCACAGTAGTGTAATTATATTTTTGTGTACTGTTTTCGCATACATATCTATAATTACAGTTATTATTAATAAGTTTTAAATCTGTTAAAAGATGTGAAACGCTGTAAGCTGCTTGTGATATAGCTCTCATGATATGCTCAGTATTATAATTATGTTTTAGTTTACTGTTTTACTCAAGTTTCAGAGTGCATGAAAGTGAAACACTCTTAGCTGTTTGTGATATTGCTCTCTTGATATGCACAGCAATATAATTCACTTTTTGTTAACTTTTCAAAACGGGTTTAAGTACTTTACGTCATATCTAGAAAATGTTATATTGTCTGAATACTTTCACTGTTAAAGATAATTTTGCTCGAATTGAAGATTAATGTATTTTAACTTTAAACTTTTCAGGGCAGAGCTGTGGAGGTCCGAGGTTATGCTGCTTGTGTGATTGCCACGGAGTGTCCCTTGTTAATTATGTTATTAGTGTTTGCCAAGCACTTGAAATTGTGTAATGTATTTAACTTCTCACTATGGAAGCCCTGCTGCTTGCTTTAGAGTCACTGTATGGCACTTGTACTTTAAATAGTTTTTGTGTAGCAGTAGCCATAGTCTAATGCCTTTTGATTCTCACCTTGGAGGTCCCACCACTAGTGTGATAGCCACAACATGGCCCTTGAATGACCACAGTGGTACTTGAAATGATAATAATATTTGTCTAACGCTTGGAATGCTCTAGCGCCTTTTGCTTATTTTGTCCGAGGTTATGCTGCTTGTGTGATTACCACTGAGTGTCCCTTGTTAATTATGTTATTAGTGTTTGCCAAACACTTGAAATGTTTTATGTGTATTACTTCTCATGTTGAAAGCCATGCTGCATGATTTAGAGTCACTATATGGCACTTGTAATGTATATAGTTTATTTGTAGCAGTAGCAATAGTGTAACACCTTTTGATTCTCACCTCTGAGGTCCTGCTACTGGTTTGATAGACACTAAATGGCCCTTTTCTGTAAAGAGTGTATTCCTAATACTACCATCGCCTTTTTGGGTATTACTACTAAAATATTGTGTTGTAATAAGTTTTTATCCTTAACTTCTGAAAGTAAGTGCACTTAATCCCATGTGGAGTTCTTCCTTATTACTCAATTGCTCCACTTATGCATAAATGTACCTACATTTGGAGTAGATAAAAGATAGATACCCACTATTAAATGTGGAGTAGCTTCTTTGGTTGTTATTTTCTGTACTTTTACATCATGAAAATTAAATAAACAAAGTAAAAACTTAATTCTCTGTTATTATTTAAATCAAATACCTTTGAATTTCAGGAGTTGGTTGGAAAGCAGAAGAACAGGGAATTTTGGTACGCGTATTAAACAGTGAACTTTCTCTTTTTAAAAATTACCTTTGATTTTCAAAATTCAGTAAATAATACGAACCGGGAAATATGGTACGCGATTTAAACGGTGCACTATATCCCGCGAAACCGCTTGTCCTACCATCTAGTGGCGGTTATTCGTACTGTTGGGGCAGCGGTGCTGCTATCTGACGACGGTCGAGATACTACGTCGCCGAAGCAAAAGGGGGGGGGGGAAGGTACCTCCGTTTAACATGGGAGATCCCAATCCCTGGTGGCAGAAGAACCGTTGCTGGCTGAAATGCTCCGGATAGGATGCAGGCTTGTCCGGCTCCCTCCCCTCCTTTTAATCTCGACCCCTCATTTCCCCTTCTGACGTCATTCCTCGGGCTGTTACAAGTCATCCCCTTTGGACGAACTAATGCACGCACATGCGATAATACTTCCACGGTTATTGAACACGTAAATAGACATTTCAAAAAGGGAAGTAACATCGGTTTCCACCTCAATTACTCTCAATCAATTACATACTATGATAGTTTCTTACCATTTTCCACTTCATCTTAATATTCACGCATACCATGAGACTTTACACTAGCGCAATTAATGAGATCCTGTAAAAAGGAGGAACTTCACGCAAGATGTGGCCTGTGTTTCAAGGAGTGCATTTCGTGGCGATCCTCATCGAGGTATTTTCGAAACAGAGAGCCTTGAATTTCTCACTAAATGAATGCCATAGTGGAGTGGAGCAACCCACAGTATTTCCTAGCAGGCGGACAGCACCAATGTTCGACGCCGTTCTTCGTGAGGAACATTATTGTAAAGTATTATGTACGCGTGAATTAGCATTGGAAGATGCGTCTTGTAAATCGGAGATTAACTGGAATTCTAACGCAAATGCATGCACGAGAGATGGAAAAAGAGCCCCAGCTCTTGTTCCATGACTGCATTCTAGCATTCATATACAAAATACCCTCAATCTACGTCTCGGGTGTGTGGCAGGGGTTCTCGCATTGCGATTCCAGTTCAAACTTCGTGCAAAAGATGTGTAAAACTGTCTTCGGGGAGAAAGAAGTCCCCGACCGCGTTGGCTTCACTCCCCCCTTAGATCTTGCTATTCAAGATCTATGACTCCCCCCAACTGCCACCGCCAAGGCCACTCATGGCATGAGGTCCCCGGCCAACGCGTGCCAGTGTTGCCAAATGTACGTCAACAACTTTTTCGCGTCTAACCTTGGGCCATCAGCCGACATTCCAATCTGGCGACCAATACGCCGCATATAAAGAGGATGATATGACTGCATGGTTTACCGCTCGCCCAATGTAATGTAATGCGACAACTTTATTTTACACACCCAGTAAGAGATTAAGTAAAACTGGACTCTCTTTCAGTTGCCTTATACAACGTTAAGCATTGTTTCTGCTGTAACATTAGCATTTTCTTGGCTCTAAAATAAAAATTCACAGTGATATCGAATCCGCTTTGAGAATACTAGTTAAAATCTTCCGTAATCGAATATACAATCGATAGGTCTACCACTGCGCATTCAGTCTGTGCAGAAAATTCACTTAATTAATTCACCGTGTAAATGGGGAAATTTCCAGGTCATCATGGAAATTATTTCACGAATTAATGCTCGAATGATCATGCGGAAGATCATATACTGCGTACAACGGCCTGTAGAACAGAAGAGAAAAGGGAATAATTTCTCCTTGCGCGCGGATCGTGCAAATAAGAGGGGGAGATAAGGATGGTCGGACATGAAAACACAGTGGTCTCGGGAAGTGATGGGACATTTAGGAACGATTCGTTTCTTTGGAACGAACCCACTGATGAAACGAGAAGGAACGAAATCTGGTTGTGGACATATCCTCTTTCCAAAGGCACGAAATGAACGATTGGACCGAAAGGATTCGAAGTACTGAAAAGAATGAAATAAAGGATAGGATTCATAGGAACGAAGGGAATGCAATATGAACCATAGGCAATACAGGCCATACAGGCCACCTAACACCGACGTCACCTCAATTTTAGAACTCGAAACACAAATAAAGAACATCACATCCAGGAACACCGAAAGAAATTTAATCATAGGTGGAGATTTCAATACGCCCTCTATAGATTGGAGGACCTACAGTTACATATCAGGAGTAAGAGACAAAGATACATGCGAGTCCCTGCTGCACACGTTCTCATCAAATGCCCTACATCAGATAGCTACGACGCCTAACAGAGGGGACAACATTCTTGATTTATTGGCCACAAATATACCGCAACAAGTAATTAAGGTAAACACTGTTGAGGGCATTAGTGACCATAGAGTAGTTACCGCAAAGTTCTCTTTGAGAATCATTAAAAGTTTTAAACAAAGAAGAAAATTCTACATTTTTAGAAAAGCCGATTTCAATGCCTTTAAGAGTCATCTAAAAAATTCTCTTCCCGAATTCCAGGAATCAAGCTTAAAGTTAGACACGGAGGGTAGTTGGAAAGCTTTTCTTTCGATCGTACATTCAGGGATCAGAAAATACATTCCAAGTAAAGTAAAAAAAGAGGGCAGCGAACCAAGATGGTACAATGCAGAAGTGAGAAAATCGTTAAGACGTCAGAGAGTATGCCACGCCAAGATGAAAAAACTCCGTAGAGATTTGTCCCCTAGTGATCAAAATTTAATATTTGAAAAATACAAATTGTCTAGAGCCACTACAAAGGAAGCCTCTCGGAATGCATTCATGGATTTTAAAAGAAAAACATTAGGAGAACAATTACAGGACAACCCAAAGGCATTTTGGTCATACGTAAGGGAAGTTCAAGGCAATAGGTCAACAGTTATTCCACTACGAAACGAAAATGGCAAATTATTGACAAGCAGCTCGGACAGGGCCAACTTATTAAATTCCTACTTTCAAAGTGTGTTCACCAAGTCATCGCAGATTACATCCGTAAAGTTAAATGATCGCTTCCAGCAAAATATGCCGCCTATCGATATTTGCACTCAAGGAATAGAAAACTTGCTAAAATCTTTAGTCCAATTAAATCCCCAGGTCCTGAAGAAATTCCTGCCCGCGTGTATAGAGAATTAGCTTGTGAAATAGCACTCTACTTGCACAATATATTTAGAATATCCATCAACGAACACAAAGTATCCATGGACTGGAAAATTGCAAATGTCACTCCCATATTCAAAAGCGGTGGGAACAGCCATCTAACTACAGACCGATATCTCTCACATCTATCTCTTGCAAAGTCCTTGAACATATAATTGTTAGGTCAGTTATGAGACACCTCGATATAGAAAACTTGTTAACAAAAACACAACACGGATTCAGAAAGGGAAGATCTTGCGAAACTCAATTAGCACTTTTTGCCCACGATATTTTAGTCTCGGGTGAACATAACGCTCCAGTTGATGCAATTTTTCTTGACTTTAAAAAGGCATTTGATAAAGTTTCCCACAGTAAGCTACTCATGAAATTAAAATCCTACGGTTTAGACGACGACGTAATTTCCTGGATTAGAGAATTCTTAAGTAATCGCGTGCAAAGAGTTGTACTAGATGGCGCTATCTCCAATGAAGTAACAGTCACATCGGGTGTCCCACAGGGAAGTGTCATAGGCCCACTTCTGTTCCTTTTGTACATAAACGACATCGGTGACAAAGTTGACAGTAACCTTAGATTATTTGCTGACGACGCAGTGATGTATAGAGAAATTCGTATCTTTAATGACAAGGAAGCGCTAACTAAGGACCTCGAGGCAATACAAGAGTGGTGCGATGCGTGGCAGCTAGAGTTAAACCTAAAAAAAAGGGGTTGTTAAGAATTTTTGGAAACGGAAAAACGCTCCTTGTAACAGCTATTGCATTAACAACATAAAACTAGACACCGTAGAATCGGTTAAGTACCTCGGAGTTAAACTGACTAATGATCTATTGTGGAGTAAACATATTCGAGAAATTACCGGTCAAGCTAATCGTAAATTGGGATTTGTTAAAAGAGTACTTGGCAAGTGCGACGATAAAGTTAGGGAAATCAGCTACTTCTCCCTCATTAGACCCCACTTAGAAAATGCCGCCAGTATTTGGGATCCTTATGAGATAGGCTTGGAAACTGAGTTAGAACACGTGCAGCGAAGATCGGCAAGATATGTTAAAGGCCGTTATGATAATCTCGTTAGTGTTACTGACCTTTTGCAGCAACTGGAATGGGAAAAGCTTTCAGACAGTCGATTAAAATTCAGACTAAATCTATTATGTAAGTTCCAAACCGGTCTATTCTCTGACGACGTTGATAATATTTTACGAAATCCGACATACTACGGTAGATCAGATCATGAGAGTAAAATTAGGGAACTAGACTGCAGAACGGATAGATTTAAGATGTCATTTTTCCCACGAACGATAAGGGACCATAATATCTGCCATGAGACTTTTATCTAGGTTTGTCGTTAGGTAGTGTAGCTCTTAGTAGTAGTAGTACTCCTAATACTTGAATCCTTATCTGTTACCTAGTACATACTAACAGCACGCCTAGCATGTTTTCTACATGGGTCATGAGTCCCTGTCCATCTGTGTAGTTGTAGAATGCATGTATATTGAGGTCACTCTCCATTTTGATGACATATGTAGTGTAGTGTTGCATGCTTGTGAGGCTTCACCTCATGACAAGCATTAGCGATTTATGGTAATGCATAATTAGTCGTAGTTACACTAACTTTAGGGTATAGTCTAATGCATGTTGGTGATTACTCACCCCCTGCCACACACCCCTGAGGTGGCTTGCAGGGTATTTTGTAGATGTAGATGAATAAAAATAATCAAATGAAAGAGAGGGTTCAACCAATTCGCAGAAATGACAGGCCAGGTACTATGAAGACGAGGTTGGAATGACGTATGGTAATATATTATACATCGAACGGCAAAATAATATAAAATAAACGCTCTCTTTCAGAATAAATATAATGGTTTGGGCTAAATGCTAAAACAATCCATACGCATTGGTAAATAAAGTAGCGAACAAATGAAACATTTGAAGAGAAGTAACATGAAATACCTAAACTGTTATCATTGATCTGTGATATCCAGGGAATGCTTTCGGTATTTTAGTCAGTTTAGTATTATTTGAAATAGCTACTATTGACATTCTGCTAATTTAAGGTTCTATTTAAAACATATTCAAAGGTATTACGATAATTTTACTTATCATATAGATTGAAGGCGTCTTTTCACAAGAGGTACATAATTGAATTTGAAATATAGTTGAAGTAGGTGAAATTCTGGGCGAATACCAGGGGGTCTATTCTTTAACTCGAAGCTACGGACCTTTCTGGAGAAAAGATGCTTCAATAAGCTACTTGCTCCCATCGGTATTCTCTATCATAAAAGAAAGAGCTCTCAGAAAGCACTGGTAGTGTACATAGGCTCTCACACGTATTCTGACTGTCACGAAGTTACTTCCGTGGCCCCGTTGCCCCAATGAGCTACCACGGTAGCCTCACGAAGCGCAGTCTCCGAATACAAAGCTGAAATATTGGTCATTTTCCTAACGCTTATCTCTTTATAACTATCCAACACACGGGTATTTTTATTACATTTAATAATTGCGCATTTCTTGCACTTCACTGAGTTTAACCCTTTAAGGTCCAAGGGACATATATGTCCCATATTTTTTCAAATTCAATTGAGAAGGTCTATGATTGTAAGGAATGGGTGTATTGAAGAATAGGCTTTTGGCTTCTAGTTTAAATTTTTTTTTGCGATATCCTTTAGATATTGTAGTTCCCACATTGTTAAGAACTTTCACTTGAAATGCTGTTTACGAATCGTAAATTTGATATTTTATAACAAATCAATAAGGAGGTCAATTAAAACAGGACTTTCGGTTTATCCTTCATGTTTACCTAGCCTGTAGAGTTAGAGCCAAAAACTCCACAATTGTGCTTTAGTTTTGACAAAATTAGTGTTTTCATGCCATGGGACACATATGTCCCTATGGACCATAAGGGAGCGCGACTTGGTATTATTTCACGTAAACTGATTCGAAGTAACTGAATGGCTAACGATATTAGCACCACCTGAACGGTTACTGTGGTTGAACGCAAAGCTCCACATGGAGATGGGTTTTATTTTTGCCTTATGACTGTCCTGGAAATGAAAGGTTGGAAATTGCTTGCTGTGTCCCAACTCAGAGGTATTGTTTTCAAGTACTCCAACTGTTGCTTGTATATAGTATTATAACCTGCTCTCCGCATCATGTTCGCTGGCTGAAGGGAAAATGCCTATCATGTTGTATTTCCGTTTGTTATCTCGTGGTGTAGATAGAATATCCATGAATAAGAGCCTAGACGCTGCCCCTATGGAAAATGTATATATGCTATACTGACTTGGCGGCGCTGACCCCAACTACTACTCCGTGGTGCAGACCTACTCCACCACTCCAACGGGGGGAGGGAGACCCTCGAGGTTGTGGCTGTGGTCGTCATTTAGAAGGCACACAATACATCACATACTTCTTCCTCACTTTTGAAGTGCTATGACGTAGTTCGGTACGGATACATACGACCAAACGACGCAATAGGCCTGGTATACGGAGGGGGAAAGAGGGAGGGCAAAAAAGGTACAAAGTAAAGAAGGGGCTCGGGGTTCCTCTGAAGAAAAGGCACACCATACCGCTTTGGCGGTGCCAACCATCCCTTCCTTATGTGGTAAGATCTCTCCTCCCACTCCGGTGGGGTGGTCAGGGTCCTCCACTTTTAGTCATGCCCCTGTTGTGTTTTGATGCAGTTCTGTGCAGAGAACACCTCCATACGACGCAACTGCCTCTGCTGGTTGAGTGATTCTCTTCGTTTTGCTGTGGCCTGATACTGAGAGCAGCACGGTGAGTAAATCCCCTTTATTGCGAATGTAGTTTATACATTTTAGTATGGGTGTGGGTGCTAATACGCTTGTCAACTGCTTCATTGCAGTGGTTAGCTAACTGAAAAGAATGCCGATAAAAGAACGCTTATTCGCTGTATCTGACAATGCTATTGAGCAGATTCTACTAGCTGATGAGAGCGATGATGAAGACAATCTTCCGCTTGATGAAGAAGATTTAGGCTTCCTTGGTGAAGATACTGATAACGTGGGTGTTGAAATCATCATCGAACGCCCAGTTCCAGAATTATCATTTGCCGGCCCTTCTTCTTCGCCGCAACCATCGTCATCGGTGAAATCATCAAAATCCATGCCGACAAAATTTGGCAAACCAACTACTGTCCCTTCATCTTTAGAATCATCCAATGACCCACCTGAAGGAAAACGAAGCAAACGTCATCCAAAAATAACCCAGAGCAAAGATATTACATTCACTTGGAAGCCCCGGAAATCACATTTCCAAATAGAAACGATTGATTATGAGTACGGAGCGGTGAACCTAGATGTAGACTTGAGTTTAGAACTCAGTGCTTATGATGTATTTAGAATAGCCTGCGGTTTTGATGAACTGGTCGCTCTTATCGCTCAACAAAGTGAACTCTATATGAAACAAATGGGGACATCATTCCAAACTACTACCGAAGAGATTAGCGCGTTTTTGGGGATGAATTTAGTGATGGGTTATCATGTGGTTCCGAGTTTTAGGGACTATTGGTCCTCTGATCCTGACATGCAAGTGCCGTACATTGCCAATATAATGCCTCGAAGGCGTTTTGAAATCATTAGGAATGCTTTGCATTTTGCAAATAATGAAGAAATGCTTCCCAGAACAAACTATTCCAATAGAAAGAGAGGTGTTCCAGCTGCTCCTGTCCGTAGTTGTAGGAACAGCATGCCAGCACCACAGCCTGAGCACAAGTTGCTGAAAATGCCTAGACGGAAGAGGTGCGCAGAATGTGCAAAAAATAAAATTGAAAACCGAACAGCCAATATGTGTGGAATATGCCAGGTTTATTTGTGTTACACAACAGTACGAAATTGCTTTATGAGCTATCACTGTGTGTAGGACAGCCACAAGAAAATAATTGCATTTTGCAAGTTGCATTTTTGACATGGTTATTTATTAATAACTTTATTTTTGCATAAAATATTTGTCTTCATCATAGTAACAATATACAGTAAAATGTTATTATATGTTGGTGGATGCTCAGAAAAACTTGATTTTTTTCAATTTTATCTGTTAATTTATTATTTTTCCTAATTTATGCAAATGTAAACGTTGCCATAAGCATGGAATTTTAAGAATTTGCATAAGAAACGTTTTTAATACCAGAAGACGATATTTATTGGCCTAATTTATAGAAATAAATCATTCCATAATCAATATGTTTGATTCTTTTAATTTTGAACAAATTTTACCCTTACCGTCCATAGGGACATATTTGTCCCAGGCTGTATCTCATTAACTATTAGAGTTATCACTTTAAAGTAAATATTTTTGGAATCTACGCATCAATATTAGCCTAAAAATGTGTTTTTGTATTTCAATTTTATGGCTGCAATCCTTATGGACCTTAAAGGGTTAAGATTCAGGGATACTGTTTCAGGTATTAAAAATCAAAATATCTTCCTTCTCCTGGTCTTTCACAGCAGACCACTTGTGCTGTGATCTAATATCAGTTCACATTTTTTCTCCAATATTTCTGTATCGGCACAAAGACGTTCAAATATCGAACTCCCAAAATCCTTTTTTTTAACTCCAGCAATCACATTTCAAAGTGGCTAATGTGATTATAAAAGGGAAAATTTTAATTCTGTTACAGTAGCATTTAGACATATTTTAACAAAGGCTAAACACACTTAGCTGTTTATGAATTCCTGAAACATCCGTCACTCTCCCTCCAGCTCCCTCCAGCTCTCGGACGGAACGGACGTGACCTTCGGGCGCTCCCTAATCCCGGGTCTACCTGCCCTCTCTGCTTCTCTGACTACCTGCGCTTGCAGCTACTGCTTGCTTGGAGCTTTTCTGCTTGCAGTGTAGTGTCATATACTTGTAGCTTATTTTATTTATTATTAGAGTAGGATATTTAAATTAGACCTTGTCTTAATATAGTCGCGTTAGTTAAGTTTCCTGTTAGTTAAGTGTGGGTTTTTGTGAGTGTGTGTGTGCGAGTGAGTGAATCTCCAGATTTTCTTCGATCCCGGTTCGTGCGCCGAGTGTTTCTGCAAGAGTGCCTGCTTGTAGCGATAAGTAGAAACCCTATATGTATTTCTGTTAATTTTTTTACTGTGTAGCTAGTTGCACGTTATCTTTTTGCGTGTTTTTGTGCCGTACACTAATCTGGTGATCGGATTGTTGAATAGATTCTTTACGTAGCTGCTTTGGAATTATTGTTGTCTAAGAATTATATTAAATAGTATTTTTTATATTACTTTAATAACTTTGTGATAGTAATCCTCTTTTTTCACCTGCCGTTACACTTTAACTTATTATATTACACGTTAAAGTCCCTGTTGCCTATTGATAGTTATTAAATCCTAACTCACCTAGCTTTTACTTACGGACTAACTATATATTTTTTCTTAAAGAGCTTATAATATCCTTATTGTTATCATCGTTGTTGTGAAGTTATTTTTTTGACTGTTAGGTTCTGAGATCTTTAGTAACTCTTATTTTTAGCATCAAATTCTACTCCCAGTTCGCTGTTAGAGAATATTTTTGTACATTTTTCTTCTAGTATAGTTTATCTCCTTCGCTAGTTGTTGGATAGTTAACCGTTTTTCTCGTGAAACACAGGTCCTTTCGTCCCTCTTTATCAGTGAATCACCCCCTCCTAGCTCTCACAAAAAAACAACACCTGTCCTACCCTACCACTAGCGTCCTTGAAGTGTAAGCCACTTCCCCCCCGCTGACAATCCCTTCGAGTTAATCCGTTACGTCTATCCGCGTTCTACTCGGGTGAGGATTTAGAGTCTAGGAAGTAGACCTTTTTCTTCTTCAGTTATTTTTCTGTTGTACTTTTGAGCTTGTTTTTATCTCGTTGTCTTGTTAGCGTTTTTCAGGAGTGAGCTTTTTTTAGGAGTCAACTCTTTCTAGCAACTACATTCTATCTGATTACTCTCTTACCGTATACTCTTGCCGAGTCTAAGAACGTTTATTTTTTTGTTGCAAAGTTTAGCCCTCGTTCTATAGGTTACATTTTTTTGTTGGGGATTTTATTGCGAGTAAGGCTAGGATGGCTTCGAATAGGTCACCCGTTGCGGTGCTCGAAAACGCCGGCGAGGGTGTGGTTCTCAGAGCCCGCATCGCCGAGTTGGAGAGAATCGTGCGGGAACTCCAGTCACTGGTAGAAAGGGTAGTACGCGTCCCTGAGATGGATGGAAATTTGGGTGACTCCTTGAAAGTCCACCGTTCCTTAGGAGCTGCACGGGTTCGCTCGATTGCAAACAGAGGTTGGACGATCAAGAGTTTCCCCGAAGATCCCTCCACCGATGAAGGGGCAGTACCACCTCCTATACCGGAGGTTTGGAGGGTCGTGTCTCGGAGGAGTGGCGGTAAGGTCACTCTGAAACGTGGCGCGGGGGATGCTCCGGCAGATCCCGTTCCCGTTTCGAACAGATACCAGTTGCTGTCGGAGGGGAACTCCGAGGTATCTGACGTGCCTACTCCTACTCCGAGACCGTCACTTAGGAAGAGTCGTCAGAGTGGGAAGGGGGGGATTGTAGTGATAGGGAGTAGTAATGTCCGCCGTGTGATGGTCCCATTACGAGAAAGGGCAGACCGCGAGGGTGTAAGCAACCGTGTGACATCATGGTGTATCCCTAGTGGCGGTGTTCCGCAGGTGACGCAGGCGGTTGGTGCGGCGGTACGGGGCACGAAGTGCTCTAGATTGCAGGTCGTGGCACATGTTGGCGTCAACGACGCCATGGACCGCGGATCCGAGGAGATCCTACGTTCCTTCAGGGAATTGGACTCCGAAGTGAAACGGATAAATGGTGCCGAGGGGGTTAGCTTGTCGCTTGCGATTTGTAGTCTTGTCCCGAGGATCGATCGTGGTTCTCTGGTTTGGAGCCGAGTGGAAGGCATAAACCAGAGGCTGCGTCGTTTCTGCACGGACATCGGAGCCTCCTTCGTGGACCTTAGGCCGGCAATCCGATCGTGTCGGACCCCTCTGAACCGTTCGGGAGTCCACTACACGGCCGAGTCAGCTAGATGTGTAGCGAGTAGTATATTTGAGCACTGTAGGTCTTTTTTAGAGTAGAGAGAAGGCCAGAGTGTAGTGCTTATAATGGGTCGATAAATAAAGGGGTAAATTCTAAAGTTTTTAGTAACAAAAGTTCCTCCAGAAATCAGAATAGATTAATAGAAAGGAAAAGCAGCGTGTCAGGCTCAGCATCACTAATTTCCAATAAAACATTGCGAAGCGAATCGAAAATACTCCCAAATTGCAATAATATGAGTGATGAAGTAATAGTCGTGGCAGTAATTAATTGCCGTAGTTTAAGAAATAAGATTCCTGAATTCCACCATTTAATTCATAGTACGAAGTGTAACGTCATTATAGGAACAGAAAGTTGGCTTACAGATGATGATTCAGAAAGTGAAGTCTTCCCAAAATCTTTCACCGTTTATAGGAAAGATAGAGTTAACCGAGCTGGAGGCGGAGTATTCGTAGCTGTAAAGAATTCAATTGTCAGCCAAGCGGAAACCTTACCGGAGACCAGCGTTGAATCTGTGTGGTGTTCAATTAAATGTCCTAAATCGAAAACTATATTTGTATGCTCGTACTATAGACCACCAAACACGGATAAAACATCAATTTTAGATTTTGAAACCCAAATAAACAGCATAGTATCCAAATATCCTGATAGAAATCTGATATTAGGCGGAGATTTCAACTTACCCTCTATAGATTGGAAGACCTATAGCTTCATACCCGGTGGGAGAGATAGAGTCATTTGCGAGGCGTTACTGCACGCTTTTTCATCACACGCATTGCTTCAAATAGCTTCCGCTCCTAACAGAGGAGAAAATATTCTTGATTTGTTAGCGACAAATATACCACATCAGGTAATAAATGTGAGCACCATCGAGGGAATCAGTGATCATAGGGCAGTAACAGCTAAGTTTTCTTTAAATATCGCAAAAAGTTTTAAACGAGAACGAAAAGTTTTCATATTTAAAAGGGCTGATTTTGATGGGTTCAAGAGTAATCTGAAAAATGCTTTTCCCGTGTTTCAAAAATCAGTAATGGAGTTAAATGTAGAAGGGACTTGGAAAGTTTTTCTTTCGCTCATAAATTCAGGAATCAAAAGATATATCCCTAGTAAAATAAAAATAGAAGGTAGCGAACCGAGATGGTATGACGCGGAAGTCAGAAAATCGTTAAGGCGACAGAGAGCGTGCCATGCTAAGATGAAAAAAATCATTCATGATGTGTCTCCTAGTGATCGAGAGTTAATAATTAATAAATATAAGTTGTCTAAAGCCGCTACAAAGGAAGCGTTCAGAAATGCATTCACGAATTTTAAAAGGAAAACACTTGTAGAGCAGTTACGGGATGACCCAAAAGCATTTTGGTCCTATGTTAGGGAAGTTCAAGGTAAAAGATCTACCGTTTGTTCGCTAAGAAACGATAATGGAGATGTGTTAACAAACAGTTCCGATAAAGCCAATTTATTAAATTCCTACTTCAAGAGCGTGTTCACCGAGTCATCTGAGAATTCATCCGTGGCGGTTGATAATCACTGCATACGAAAGATGCCTCCCCTTGATATTAGTGCTCACGGAATAGAAATTTTATTGAAATTGCTCAGTCCAAATAAGTCACCTGGTCCAGACGAAATCCCTTCTCGCGTGTATAAAGAACTAGCGTCAGAAATTGCCCCCTACTTGCGGCTAATATTCACAAAATCCATAAAGCAACACGGAGTACCAAATGACTGGAAAATTGCCAATGTAACGCCCATATTCAAAAGTGGAGACAAGGAACAGCCATGTAATTACAGACCGATATCTTTAACGTCCATTTCATGCAAAATTCTTGAACACATTGTTGTCAGCTCAGTAATGAAACACCTAGACACGCATAACTTGTTAATGAGAACTCAACACGGATTCAGGAAAGGTAGATCATGCGAAATTCAGTTAGCGCTGTTTGCCCACGATATTTTAGTCTCCGGAGAGGACAACATTCCAGTGGACGCGATTTTTCTTGATTTCAAAAAAGCATTTGATAAAGTGCCCCACGATAAGTTATTAGTAAAACTAAAATCATACGGACTAGACGATGATGTAATTTCCTGGATCAGAGAACTTTTGAGCGATCGCGTGCAAAGAGTAGTATTAGACGGCGTAGCCTCCAACGAAGTTAGAGTCACATCTGGCGTCCCTCAGGGTAGTGTCATAGGCCCACTCCTCTTCCTACTCTATATCAACGATATTGGTGACATAATAGACAGTAAACTTCGATTATTTGCAGACGACGCTGTAGTATACAAGGAAATCCGTAGCAGTGAAGATAAGGATAAACTAACGAACGACCTTACTGCAATCCAAGCATGGTGCGATGCGTGGCAGCTAGAGTTAAATTTGAAAAAATGCGTAGTAATGAAATTCTGGGGGAAAAATAACTCCCCACAACAGAGCTATTTCATTCAGGAAACCCAATTAGAGACGGTAGAATCCGTAAAATATCTCGGAGTTAGGCTCAATAATGATCTATCGTGGAATAAACATATTCGGGAAATAACAGGTCAAGCTAATCGTAAATTGGGATTTGTTAAAAGAATTCTAGGCAAGTGCGACGACAAAGTGAGAGAAATAAGCTACTTCTCCCTCGTTAGACCCCATTTAGAATATGCTTCCAGTGTTTGGGATCCTCATGAAACAGGCTTAAAAACAGAGTTAGAACGTGTACAGAGAAGAGCAGCCAGGTACGTGAAAAGCCGTTACGATAATCTTGTTACTGTTACTGACCTCTTAGAACAGCTCGGATGGGAATCACTGTCAGACCGTAGATTGAAAACAAGACTAAATCTATTATGTAAATTCAAGAGTAGTTTATTTTCCGACGAAGTTGATCATATTTTACGACCGCCAACATACTATGGTAGATTAGATCATAAAAAATAAAATAAGAGAGATAGACTGTAGAACAGATAGATTCAAAATGTCGTTTTTTCCGCGAGCGATAAGAGACTATAACGGCTGTGTAAGGACTTAGAAATAGATTAGTTGACTGGTAGTGTAGCTTACTAACTTATGTATTTATTAAAGCATGTTTGCGGAGTTTTATGGTGATTCTAACAGCATGTTTTGCATGTTCTAGCTTCATAGGCAGATTGCCCTCTTAAGTAGCATGTAGAATATTATGTGTCATCGTACATGAGTGGCGTGCATGTGGGGATTCTCTTGCATGCTGTATGATGGTTTTTAGTTAATGATGGAATTGGTTAGTATACTTAATATTCATGACCGTGCGGTGTGCATGTGGCGGTCCGCTTGCACGCTGCATTTCGGTGACTTGTCACCCCCTGCCAAACACCCTAGAGGTGGCTCGCAGGGTAATATGTAGATGTAGATGAACATGTTGAGAAAGGCTTTCCTTATATTTAAAGTATTGTTTTAAAATACAAAATGTCAGTATCGTAAATAATTTTTGGCGATGATTCAACAGGCTTGGAAAGCAATTAAAAGTTACTCTTTCAAAATCTTGAGGAAAAAGAGATATTTATTTATGAAAAAACTTCTTCGAACATCGAAAAAGTTGTATTTCCTTTCCCGTTTAGTTTATAATGAAGCTGATTTAGATGAAACGTGACGTCTGCCATGAAATGAACTTTTTGGATTCACTGATCGTGCGTTAGTTCTGGATAGTGAAAGCCCTACTCAAGGCGGAATGGTTTAATTTATGTTAATAAGGAGCGAAACTTTTCAAAATATTTCCTCTTGATATCCAATGTACCTTGCTATGCAACAAAAGATCTGCCTAGTGACTCTCTACTCCAACTAAAAATTCTTTAAATTGGCGATAATTAAGAGCTTTAGCTATATTGGAGTTGATAATGTTTATTACAAATTTCATAACTGCCAAATTCTTCTGGAAATGTCTGCGCACAATTCGCTTCTTGATGAATGATACAATGCGTCGCAAGTATCTCCTGATTATTTTTTTCTTTCAAAATAGCATCAAACCCGTTTCTTAAGCCGGTCATACTTTTTGACCTGTCTGTTGTAATTGAGAACATTTTTCGAGTGGAATATGTTTTTCAATGCACTCAGTTACAGCATTTGTCATATCTTCTCCTCGCGTTTGGACTAAGGAGTGCCAATAATCCTAAAGGTTCTACTTTAAGATCTGTACATAAAAACAATTGTACAAAAATTAACACTAGCGCTGTATCATGTATGTCACAGCGCTTCGTACAGAGGCAGCTGGAATTGCCAACCGCACGGGAACGGATTTCATCTTCAATTCTAGTATTTCCTGCAGGGACACGCGCTCGGAAAGAATACATTTTAGAACACGATGAATAAACACGACATGACGATACGCGTAGACATTTTTTCTTTCTGGAAATGTTTTCTCAATGCTTTAGAGCAATCGCCTGAAGATGAACAACAATTAAGTAGGTATGTAAATATAGAAGTAAGTAAACTAATCATCACGAAGTTTTAATCGCACTGTAACGTGTTCACCCGCACGTGGTATTTGGATGTAGAGCCACATTCAAGGGACCAAAGAGCCGAATGTGGCTCGCGAGCCGCGATTTGCCGACCACAGGATTAACTCATCTGTAAACGCGTCACTTCTTGTCATTAATTTGTTAGAATTATAATATTGTGATATAATATTCAATTTTTATGCGCATCAGGACCTTTGAACTTGTTCGTCAATTACGGAACACACAATTACTTGCGTCGCATCTGCCGAGATCAGAGATTTGAAAAATATATAAAAATTTTAATGCGTTATTGTTTCACCTTTTCCAAAAGTGTGAATACAAATATTCACGTTGTGTCTATCAGAGTCGATGGTGAGGAAAATTGAAAAGTATTTTATATTATTTCAAAGCTTGTCCTATAATATGGATAACTTAATTACGTTTTCAAATTATACTTCTGCCGGGTTTGTCCTCGCACCAGGCGAAATTGAAGTACTCTGTTAACGTAAACTTAAATTCGTTGTCATTGGAAGCTTTTATAGTGTCTTTTGACTATTTTTTTAATTACAGGTTTCAGTTCCTGCCAAATTCCGTTTTTCGCGAATGCTGACATTTGAATTCGTTCATTCTGTCTTGTCGAGCAACACAATTTCGTTTCCTGTTTTTCATTCCTTTTTTTAAATAGCTAATGGTATCCAAGTCTAATAATAAATGAGGCAATCATTAGTATATGCCGGAGGTAGGAGTGATTCAAGCCTAATTTGTTGAGCGTATGTTGAACAAAAGACGATTTTGTCATTACTTGCATCTGCTCGTCGGAAAAACAAAGAATCCAGCTTTGACATTTACACCATTCTACTACGCAATGTTTAGGAGAGAGCTTTATGATAGTGTAATCACGTATTACTACTCAATCTCGTAATATATTACAACGATCTAATAGTTTTCTCTGTGTTTGACGTTCAGAGTCTCTTCACAGATCAATACGCCCTCGAATATCAAGCAAACAATATCTCACGAGTTCCATCAACGGAGCAATTGTTTTATTTACGCAACGCCGGGCTCTAAATCCCTTTTAATGTTGATCTGAGAGCCGAGAAAAGGTTGATCTATCTGCATAAACAATGCTTTACGTTTACAGAATGTATCTGGAAGAGTCTCCAGTTTGAGTGACTCTCTTATGTGTAAAATAAGTTGGTTGTACAAAGCATTGCTATGCTTTGTGTATGCTGCATTTGTGTCTCAATTCTCTTCACTATAGACTATTTGTGCCGGTGAGAGCCTGAGCAATACACCCCTCAACGAAGTGTCATCCGAGGGTTTCCCATTGAGGATGACCCACACAACATCGTTCGTCGGTGGCAGTCTCCGTTCGATTTCTGTTTCCCCCTTATCGCTAACCGTCTTTCAAGGAAGGAAAGAGAAACACCCCCACTAGAGAAAGCTCCAGTGGTATGTTGTTGTCGCAGTGGTTTCTTGGGTTTTCAAAACGCCCCGCGAATGCTACCACTCTATGGTCACTAATGCCCTCAACAGTGTTTACCTTAGTTACTTATTGCGGTATATTTTTTTCCAATAAATCAAGAATGTTGTCCCCTCTGTTGGGCGTCGTAGCTATCTGATGTTGGGCATTTGATGAGAACGTGTACAGCAGGGATTCGCATATATCTTTGTCTCTTCCCCCTTATATGTACCTTTAGGTCCTCCAATCTATACAGGGCGTATTACTCCACCTATTATTAAATAAAAATGATTCTATCTTCTTACAACCGAATCCAATTACAATATATTTATTATATATACCAGGTGTCCCAATGGAAAATTGAAGCTGAAAATCGAAAGCACAATTTGAGAAAGTATTGTCTGCTACATAATAGTCATTGATTATAACCATGATTCATGATTATAACGTTTGAATATTCCGCTTAGTATACATAAAAACAACAGCAATTGCAAATGCGTACCCTGAAAATTGTACGAATGCGTGAACGGTTTCATGTACCGTGTAACCACTGATTCATCCATTCGTTCACGCAAATGTACATGAATCCGTTCACGCAAATGTACATTAAACCATTCACGCGAATGTACATTAACTTGTACATGTTAATGTATCGTGTAACCAGGCCTAAAGATTCTGAGTAATAATGGCCTTTTAAGGTGGTTTAATATTATTAAGGTGTGTTAGTTCGCTGATGGCGATCCCTTACAACTCTCCCTACCACACTCGTCTTGCATACTTGTTTCGTCTCTATCTTTTCGTTCATCCTCTCTATACGTCCTACCCGTCTCAACATAACCTAAGACATCCATACTACATCTTCTTTTACTCCGCAACGCTCCTAAAAAGAACTTGACAAACTTTACTTAAAGTTTTGTCTTACAAATAGTTGAACTATAATCTTTATTTTATATAAACGAATAAAGCAATAATTCAATTTCAACAATTGTCCTCGTGAATACGACCCGAATAAGCAAAGAACAGCAAATGCTAGTTTTTTCAGCTGCTATTAAGATTCAGGGATACTGTTCCAGTTATTAAAAATCAAAATATCTTCCTTCTCCTGGTCTTTCACAGCAGACCACTTGTGCTGTGATCTAATATCAGTTCACATTTTTTCTCCAATATTTCTGTATCGGCACAAAGACGTTCAAATATCGAACTCCCAAAATCCTTTTTTTTAACTCCAGCAATCGCATTTCAAAGTGGCTAATGTCATTATAAAAGGGAAAATTTTAATTCTGTTACAATAGCATTTAGACATATTTTAACAAAGGCTAAACACACTTAGCTGTTTATGAATTCCTGAAACATTTTGAGAGAGGCTTTCCTTATATTTAAAGTATTGTTTTAAAATACAAAATGTCAGTATCGTAAATAATTTTTGGCGATGATTCAACAGGCTTGGAAAGCAATTAAAAGTTACTCTTTCAAAATCTTGAGGAAAAAGAGATATTTATTTATGAAAAAACTTCTTCGAACATCGAAAAAGTTGTATTTCCTTTCCCGTTTAGTTTATAATGAAGCTGATTTAGATGAAACGTGACGTCTGCCATGAAATGAACTTTTTGGATTCACTGATCGTGCGTTAGTTCTGGATAGTGAAAGCCCTACTCAAGGCGGAATGGTTTAATTTATGTTAATAAGGAGCGAAACTTTTCTAAATATTACCTCTTGATATCCAATGTACCTTGCTATGCAACAAAAGATCTGCCTAGTGACTCTCTACTCCAACTAAAAATTCTTTAAATTGGTGATAATTAAGAGCTTTAGCTATATTAGAGTTGATAATGTTTATTACAAATTTCATAACTGCCAATTTCTTCTGGAAATGTTTGCGCACAATTCGCTTCTTGATGAATAATACAATGCGTCGCAAGTATCTCGTGATTATTTTTTTCTTTCGAAATAGCATCAAACCCGTTTCTTACGCCGGTCATACTTTTTGACCTGTCTGTTGTAATTGAGAACATTTTTCGAGTGGAATATATTTTTCAATGCACTCAGTTACAGCATTTGTTATATCTTCTCCTCGCGTTTGGACTTTGGAGTGCCAATAATCCTAAAGGTTCTACTTTAAGATCTGTACATAAAATAAATTGTACAAAAATTAAAACTGGCGCTGTATCATGCATGTCACAGCGCTTCGTACAGAGGCAGCTGGAATTGCCAACCGCATGGGAACAATTCAAATTCAAAAGGTGTTAATTGCCATTGTTATACATTTTTACAGATATTTACAGATATGCACGTATTTATATTTATATATATTTACAACAATAGCCCCTGCTTTAGGATTTCTCCTCTTCAGGGTTAGACAATAACATTATGGTTGTCTTTAATTTGTACACTGAAGCGTTAGCAGATTAGGTTGCGTTTTTAGTATTATTTACGCAGGAACTCTTTCCATCCGGGATGGCTTAGTGGTCTGGCATTTGCCCGAGTCACGAGGGAAACCGGCAAAACCTCGTGCAGACCGCCGTGTTATGCTGATGTAGTATGAAGGTAGTAGGTAATCCAGGAGTTGCTTTGAGTGTTGTCGTGGTGTCGATCCTGGTGATTTGGCTTCCGGTGTGCATTGCGTTCATCGTAGATTTCTGCGTTGGTACTGTTGTCTGGTTCCGGACATGATGCTCGTGTAGTGCTGTGGATTAGGCTGATATTAATATTCATATTTACAATTTGTACAAGACATACATTACCAAGCCAAACAGAGATTGTTGTTATATAAAGGTTTTATAGGTTATCATCTTAAAACTTTGAAACATTGTGACTATTTGCCCATTGTCCATAGAATATATAAGTTTAAATGCATAAAAAAGTAGAGCAGATATTTATAAATTAAATTTAAAATATGATTATTTACAAATGCATTAAGTTAATTAAACTTTCTCTTCTTCAGGGCAAAAAATAAAATAGATTTTTACTATGGTTAAATATATACAAGTATGCGTATTTCAGCGTTTTAGTTATTAAAGCCTTAAAGGCGTAGTCAAGGTATATTTTATCTCAGCCTGTTATTTAAGCCGTTGTCCTCTCCACGGCTGTGAACTGTGAATTCCAAGAGTACACCGCCTGAACGGAGTACCCAAGGATCTCACGTGCCGCTGCGTCCAGGAACTCTGCCGCTGATGACCGCTCTGCCGGGTGGAGATTTGCCAGCAGAAGACTCAGCAGACGGAGAAGGTCCTTCTTGGAGACCGTCTCTTCTGGTGCTTCCGCCATCTCTGTAGGAGGAGAAAGTGGACAAGGGATCACCGGTGTTGCCTTGCCCAGCACTGCCGGCTCCTTTGGGCGCTGAGGGCACCGAAAGTCACCGGAGTGATGCTCGCCGCCACAGTTAGCGCATTTAACCCTTAGGCTGCGGGAAACGTACATGTACGTGGGTATCGGGAACTGCGGAGAGAACGTTCTTGTACGTTTGACCCTCTCTGTCTACCTGCTCCCTCAGTCCTTTCATATCTTTATGACCCAAACTCATTCTTTCCAGCGGTGGACATCTGGGAATCCACCCTTTTTACCCAAACCACTCCCTTCCCACGCTCTTTAGGAATGGCATACCACCGAAATGAGGCACGACCCTTTCTTCCGACTGTTCGCTCAAGAGGCTACGGTTGTCTCAAAAGTTAGTTGTCTTATGCTCGCGCCCGGCTCAATTATCAACGGATTTTTTTGGTGTTTGGTATCAAATTAAACAGAAAGTTGCTAGAAAATATATTTTCATATTTGTTTTCAACAATTACGCCTATAAACAAATTTTCAAAATTAGTTCCAAGCCCCACTGATCCATCGACAAGTTCGGGAGCCCACCCCCTGGGATCCCGAGAAAAGGGTTGGGAGGGGATTACATGGGTCATATAACTGCCCGGCCTCGGCCCGTGGGAAGGAATGACAGGCTCTGTCCGAATAGATATTTGCCGCACAGGGTGGACGAACTGCGCTCTAGCTGCCGCAGCTTAAGGGTTAAGAGTCTCCACCTTGCATCCTGCGGAACGGTGACTCATTCCGCATCGTGCGCAGCAGAGATCTTTCCTGCATTCGTGTGTCCGGTGATCGAAACCGTGACACCTGTGGCATTGAGTGGGCTGGGCACGTGGTGGACGGGAGGCCTCCACGCGGTATCTTTTCCCGTAGGAAATGACACCCTCGTGGAGCAGGCGGTGGATTGATTCCTGGTCCTTGGTAATGACTCTCATCAGGGTCGAGGGTCTGCCCGTCCGCCGCGCGGTGATCCTGAAGACCTTCATCTCCTCGGAGTCGTATCCGGCGAACGACAGGCTCTCCCGCATGTCCTCCTCCGACGTTCCCGTGTCCACTCCTCGGATGACCACTGAAAAGGAGAAAGATCTATAATTAGTGGTTTCTTTCATCTTCAATTCTAGTATTTCCTGCAGCGACACGCGCTCGGAAAGAATACATTTTAGAACACGAATAATAAACACGACTTGACGATACGCGTAGACATTTTATCTTTCTGGAAATGTTTTCTCAATGCTTTAGAGCAATCGCCTGAAGATGAACAACAATTAAGTAGGTATGTAAATATAGAAGTAAGTAAACTAATCATCACGCAGTTTCAATGACACTGTAACGTGTTCACCCGCACGTGGTATTTTGTGGAAGAGCCACACTCAAGGGACCAAAGAGCCGAATGTGGCTCGCGAGCCGCGATTTGCCGACCACTGGATTAACTCATCTGTAAACGCGTCACTTCTTGTCATTAATTTGTTAGTATTATAATATTGTGATATAATATTTAATTTTTATGCGCATCAGGACCTTTGAACTTGTTCGTCAATTACGTAACACACAATTACTTGCGTCGTATCTGCCTAGATCAGAGATTTGAAAAATTTATAAAAATTTTAATGCGTTATTGTTTCACCTTCTCCAAAAGTATGAATACAAATATTCACGTTGTGTCTATCAGAGTCGATGGTGAGGAAAATTGAAAAGTATTTTATCTTATTTCAAAGCTTGTCCTATAATATGGATAACTAAATTACGTTTTCAAATTATACTTCTGCCGGGTTTGTCCTTGCACCAGGCGAAATTGAAGTACTCTGTTAACGTTAATTTAAATTCGTTGTCATTGGTAGCTTTTATAGTGTCTTTTGACTATTTTTTTAATTACAGGTTTCAGCTCCTGCCAAATTCCGTTTTTCGCGAATGCTGACATTTGAATTCGTTCATTCTGTCTTGTTGTGCAACACAATTTCGTTACCTGTTTTTCATTCCTTTTTGTAAATAGCTATTGGTATCCAAGTCTAATAATAAATGAGGCAATCATTAGTATATACCGGAGGTAGGAGTGATTCAAGCCTAATTTGCTGAGCGTATGTTGAACAAGAGACGATTTTGTCATTACTTGCATCTGCTCGTCGGAAAAACAAAGAATCCAGCTTTGACATTTACACCTTTCTACTACGCAATGTTTAGGAGAGAGCTTTATGAAAGTGTAATCACGTATTACTACTCAATCTCGTAATATATTACAACGATCTAATAGTTTTCTCTGTGTTTGACGTTCAGAGTCTCTTCACAGATCAATACGCCCTCGAATGTCAAGCAAACAATATCTCACGAGTTCCACCAACGGAGCAATTGTTTTATTTACGCGACGCCGGGCTCTAAATCCCTTTTAATGCTGATCTGAGAGCCGAGAAAAGGTTGATCTATCTGCATAAACAATGCTTTACGTTTACAGAATGTATCTGGAAGAGTCTCCAGTTTGAGTGACTCTCTTATGTGTAAAATAAGGTTATCGCGTGACACAAGAGTGGGCGAGTGGAAACGCATCCAGAGCTATCTTTAACTTCACGTATATTTGGCAACACTGGAACGTGATGGTAGGGGACAGCATGCCGTGAGTGGCCTTGGGGCTGTCGGGTTGGAGCCAACGTGGTCGAGAACCTTTCGCGCCAATGACAATGACGTCAGAGGGGAAGGGGTGGGTTTGGGTTATAAGGAGTGGAGGGAGTTGAGAAAGTCAGCCAGCCATTACATAAATGGGGGAGAAAGGCTTGTATTGAGCTACCATCTCTGCAATGCCGATAGCAAACTAATACACCCTCGCGCTCGGCCCACCTGGCCGTTTTCCCCTGTACGAGGTTATTTGACATAAAAACAAATGAAGACCGTCGTCGTCAGCGGTTTTGTACAGTTGTGCGTATGAATTCTAAACAGTGGGAAAGTAACAAAATCTGAGGTTTCAGGCGTGATGGAGTGGAACCGGAACATCACTGCAGTTAATGAAACAAGAGCAATTTCCACAAGTATGACATTTAATGCACGACCGGTTTCGCTTTTTACAGCATCTTCAGGTACATATATCAAGTATCACACTTGATATATGTACCTGAAGATGCTGTAAAAAGCGAAACCGGTCGTGCATTAAATGTCATACTTGTGGAAATTGCTCGTTTCATTAACTGCAGTGAGTGGGAAAGTAGTTGAATCGTGAATGCAGTCTTTCATAGTGTAACAAGTATTGAGTAAAAATGTTTGAAGAAGTTGGTTGTACAAAGCATTGCTATGCTTTGTGTATGCTGCATTTGTGTCTCAATTCTCTTCACTATAGACTATTTGTGGCGGTGAGTGTGCTGCCTGAGCAATACACCCCTCAACGAAGTGTCATCCGAGGGTTTCCCATTGAGGATGACCCACACAACATCGTTTAGGCTTGTGCGATGACCGATTTTGGTCATCGATTTTCGATGAAAAAATTTCATCGAAATGTTTCGATGACGATGGCTGTCATTGATCATCGTATAGAGTGTACACGATGATCGATGAATATCGATGATCGATGAATGTCGATGATCGATGAATGTCGATGATCGATGAATGCCGATGATCGATGACTCTCGATGAACTGTGCAGTAGTGATGAGCGATATATCGCTGTGATTGAATCAACGATACTGAAAAGTAGCAATCACAGCCTGTGACTAAATAATCGAAATCAATGTGACTGTGAATTCGGTGAATTTAGCCGATTTAGCTCAGCCTGCTACCGCTGCTACCAACTGCACCAGTGCAACCAACGAATACAATGCTACCACTGCTACCGCGTATTAACTGTGATTGAACGTGATCGCTACTTCTGTATCGTCTACCACAAACTTGAGGAAAAACATGCATTCCAAACATCCCACTGTGGCCCTGCCATCGTCCTCAAGGCGCAATAGCTGGGGTGCTTATACTTTATACATACATTTTAGATCCAAGGCGTTCAAATGAATGGAAAAAAAGAAGAAAAATTAGTGATATAAGGATATCGATCATCCTCATCGATGGTTCTCATCGACATCAATGATTCGCATCAACTCATCGACTCATCGGGATCGATGGTTCTCATCGACTCATCGACATCGATGGTCGAGTACATTCATCGTCATCGATATTAGTCATCGCACCGCGATGACTAATATCATCGTCGATGACTTCGATTAATCGACTCATCGCACAAGCCTATCATCGTTCGTCGGTGGCAGTCTCCGTTCGATTTCTGTTTCCCCCTTATCGCTAACCGTCTTTCAAGGAAGGAAACAGAAACACCCCCACTAGAGAAAGCTCCAGTGGTATGTTGTTGTCGCAGTGGTTTCTTGGGTTTTCAAAACGCCCCGCGAATGCTACTACTCTATGGCCACTAATGCCCTCAACAGTGTTTACCTTAGTTACTTATTGCGGTATATTTTTTGCCAATAAATCAAGAATGTTGTCCCCTCTGTTGGGCGTCGTAGCTATCTGATGCTGGGCATTTGATGAGAACGTGTACAGCAGGGATTCGCATATATCTTTGTCTCTTCCCCCTTATATGTACCTTTAGGTCCTCCAATCTATACAGGGCGTATTACTCCACCTATTAATAAATAAAAATGATTCTATATTCTTACAGCCGAATCCAATTACAATATATTTATTCAATCGACGAACACAAACAACCTGGGAGGTTTACATTTCCTCCCCAGGCGGAATTCGAACCCGCGACCTTCGGTTTTTCAGGCGAGGACTTTACCACGCCGCCACCGAGGCCAAAAGTATTCCTCTCGAATGCTGGTATGAATTGCAATCCTTGACAGTGAATAACAGTAAGTTTGCAGTTTTTGGGTTCCAATCCAAATGAGTGCAAACGGAGCCTCAGATGGAGAGGCCCCTGGGCCCGAGATAGTGATCATCCCATTTGAGGTGAGCATGCATATAATTCAGCTTAAATAGTATCACTTGGTTACTTTTTTTACCATGAAATAATTCTGGTCATAACCTAAGGAACCTACGAAAAATGTGGATGCAATGTATGAATGCATGGGTGATTTTAAGAGAGGCTGGTGCAAGGCTAAATAATTTCTGTCGAAAAGTTGGCAGTGGTAGACAATACTTTTTATATCCATTCATGTTTTGCTGATTAATATATGAAATCAAACCTTATTTTGTGATTTTGTGACTGAACTAAGCCCATATGGGTCTTTTGAAATAGGTATTATTATATAGTTTGATTATGTGAACCCGAAATAATGGACTGAAAGCTTCGTTCTGAACCCTATTTTTCATTTCATATTTCCAAAAACTCCTCATTCTGCTAAGACAAATGCTTCAGTTATTTAAAAGCCTAAAAAAATATCCGGAAATATAATGAACTCCTCACTACATTTCAGTGATTTACATTCACAACAGTGTAAGCCAGTGACTACAGACTGGTATTATTAAGCCTAAACATAAATTGTGACTGAATTAAATTGGACAAGTTTATCAAACGTTGTTGAGAGTTAAATGCATATGTTCTGTGCTTTACAAACAAATTTTATCTTCTGAATATCTCACTAGAAGGCTGATATATTTTTTGAAACTTGTGATGCCACCAATTGAGCTAAAATTACAGAAATTGGATCATCAAGTACTCATCCTTCTTATGTATAGTATAATATTATATAGTGGCATAGTAACTTCTGTATTCATATTAAAAATAAAAAAACGAAAATTGCAAACTTTCCCTCACCTCTCCCCCCCCCACCCAAAATTACGGCTGTCGCACTTTTTGTGGTGCTCGCCTCTGGTTCATCGAACATTTCTTACACACAGTTAGTGGAGTTATCGATTTTACCACTTTATTTGGAAGGTTATAAAATTTTATATCCTGTGATACTTTTACTTTGTTATTATCTCTCTTAGTATTCTCACGACAAGTTTCGGAATTAAGAATTTTATCTGAAAACTTCAGTTTTCGAGCTGTGGCGTCAGAACCTCGAGTTTAATCTTCAATTTTACAATAGATTTTTTTTTAATAATGATTAAGGTATGACTATCAAAGTTGGCACGCGTATGCGCTTCGATATGTTCTCGACGTTTAACCCTCGAGCGGGCGCGCTGGTGTATAAAGTACGCCAATTTTATGTGACCGATTGTTACAACTCTGTGTCTAAATTCTAATCATTAAAGATATCGTGTATTCCTCGAGTGTCATTTTGAATTTCCATTGAGTGTGTTTCCATAACTCTCAGAAGTGTAGCAGAATTTCTATCACAATGTCAGTCTGGAGAGTCACCCGTGGCGTACAAAGTACGCCACGCGACCGACCGTGTACCTCTAGTGCCTTATCATTTGCTTTGCGTCCGTCCTTCGATCAGGTGCAAGGAACTGAATTGAAGGGCGATGGGAAGTGTGAAATTAGTCTTTTCTTTGAGCATAGGACCATATTCATGTAAGTTACATTTCTTTTTCAAATTTAGTCGGTAAATAGTCATATATTCAACTTCCATCGCACTGCGAAATTCTTGGAATTGTATATTTATTCATTGATGACAAAGTTGAAAAAAAATCCTTATAAATTATTTTAAAAATTTGAATTTATTTGTAGTATTTTTGCGGGATTACTTTGGCTTCTGATTATCCACTACCTCTTTTACAAAGTGATTGAAGTTGGCGAATATTTGGTACTGGACAATGGCACGTTCTGTTTTGTAAGTTCTTTTTTTCTCTAAAATTCACAAACATACGACACAATATGACGTTATTTTGACGACACGGTAAATGAAATACGATAGTTTAGTTAAATGTTGATGGAAAGGCTATTACTTTTATTAAACTTCAATAAACTTATATGACTCAATATAGCATACTTATTGAGTAATCTACACTCTCATAATGGGTTAGGAACAAATTTCCGTTTCTATTTTTGAAGTAGATTCTTTTATATTTCATTGTTTACTATAAACTTTGCATTATCAAAATTGCTTTATTTACATTGTTTTAGAGCCCGTAACATAAGAAGTGAGGAAATTGAAAGTTTATTACTTGACGAAGAGGAAGAAGAGGAAATATTAGACAGCCCTGAATGCGATGAAGACGAGGAAGTACTAACCACGTGTGATCACGGGGACGATTCTGAGAGTTTCCTGACATCTTCTGAGGATGAGGCAGACATTTCAGACGGACATCCAGCGAATAGTGACTATTTTATTGGGAGATATCGTATGTGTAAGTGGAGATAAGCTGACTTTTCCAAACAATCCAAGACCAGAAGACAAAATATTGTCAAAATATTACCTGGCCCAAAGCAGTGTGCAAAAGGAATACACGATGTTCTTCCTGCATTTCATAAAATAATTGAAATTAGCATGGTAGACGATATTGTGCTATGCACAAATCTTTACATTCAAAGGAAAAAATTGAGCGTGCAATATTCGTGGGACAGAGAGGCAAAAGAAACAACACGAGAGAAAATGTTAGCCTTATTAGGGTTACTTTATCTTGTCGGGACCAGAAAGGGAAAACATACAAAAGTTGAAGAGATTTGGTCCTCAGATGGAACAGGAATGCCCATTCTTAGAGCATGCATGAGCTACAAAAGATTTTTGTTCTTATTGCGGTCTGTTAGATTTGATGATAAAGAAACACGATTTGTCCGAAGACAAACAGATAAATTGGCAACAATGCGTTCTTTTTTAGATAAATTCGTGATGAACTGTAGAAAAGCATATAATGTAGGTGAATATGTAATAATCGATGAAAAATTAGAGGCTTTTCGTGGTCGATGTAGTTTCACACAATAAATTCCCAACAAACCAGCAAAGTACGGGATAAAGTTTTTCGCTCTTTACGATTCAAAGACTTTTTTCACAAGCAACATAGAGATATAGGTACCGTGACAAACAGGAATTAGGGCCATATTTTGTGCCCAATAAGCAGGAGGGCATAGTAAAGAGATTGATTTGTGATATTACCGGGACAAATAGGAATATTACCTTTAATAATTGGTATACCAGCTATCCTCTGGCCATTTCTCTATTAGAAAAAAATATCACATGTATTGGCACGTTACAGAAAACCAAAAAAGAGATACCTGTGGAATTCCAAACTAATAAAAACCATATTGTAGGTTCTTTTTGGATTTCAAAAGAATTCTACAAGGGTATCTCACGTACCAAAAAGAAATGAGGCTGTTATAGTACTGTCAAAAATGCATTATACACCCGATGTTGATGAGGAGACAAACAAGCCGTCAATTATAATGGACTACAATATGAATAAGGGTGGAGTATACACGGTTGATCATATGTGCAATTCCTACTCCGTAGCTCGTATTACCCAACGATGGTCATTGTCCGTATTCTTCTCACTTATGAATGTAGCGGGTAGAAATGCTCAGGTACTTTATTATTCTAACCCTGACAATTCGAGGCAACCTAGGAGAAAGTTTTTAAAGGATTTATCATTCGCTTTGATGAAGCCCTATCTCACAATGAGATCAAAAATAAATTCACTACCCTTGGATGTAAAGCAATTCCTTTCAAAGTATCGAGTAAGTAGTGGAGTGTCAATTTACAAGTCAACACCACGAGAGAAAAAAGCGCGTGGACGATGTGTGCTCTGCGGAAGAAAAAAAAATGTGGACACAACAATCAAATGTGATTTTTGCAATAAGTTTTCTTGTAAGCATGTGAAAGCCACATATATTTGTCAAATATGTAGTGCTGAAGACAATAAGTCAGACGAATAAGGAAACTGTATTGAAATGTCATTGAGTATCGTGTGTCATTCTATCAAATTTTTGAAGTAAATTATTATATAATATGATTGCAATATAATTTGTTTAATAGACTCTCAAAATGTTCATATTAATTTAAAAAACATTATTCATGAAAATAAAACAAATAATACAACCAAAAGCGAGTGATATTTGGCTTTAAATATGCATTGGACAAAGTACGCCGCGCGCGCGGTCTTGTGAAAAAAAGGGCGCGCCCGCTCGAGGGTTAAACAACGTAAGGCGGACAATATGTCCGGGCTATTAGAGCAATTCGGATTAGAGTGAAAAGGCAGAACAATATTCTACGAATTGTTGAAGAAGCAAGGTGACACAATGCGAATGAGAAACGAAAGAGATGTAAAAAGCCAAAATAACCCAGTGGGGAGAGACCGTGCAGAAGACATTCATGAACTAATTCAAAAGTAGTCCACCACTGAACTATCCTGAGCATACATCCATAGAATGTTCATTGAATGTTCAAGTGTGAACTATTCATTTGAGACTGTTCATAGATCGTTCATTGAATCTTCAAGTTTGAACTATTCATTTGAGACTGTTCATAGATCGTTTATTGAATGTTCATGTGTGAACTAATCATTTGAGACTGTTCATAGATCGTTCATTTCCAGTCCACGAAGTATTATTCAAAAATGCACCCAGGTTGGACCTAGCTTCAAGGCCTGCGGTTGAACAGTTAAAGAACATCTTTAAACCATGTGCATTTGAATTGTCATAAACGACATGTCATTTTGAGAAATCATTAATGACAATATAAATTCATGAATTTGAGTATGTCATTAATGAATTCCACCTTCTAGGGAATATTATAACATACCAAATGTACGATATTATTCCTAAAATTAATGTCTGCATGCGATATCACATTATGTAGGTTCGTTATGAGGCATAATTATACCATATTTATTGTATATGTTTTATTTAAAAACAAATGGTTTAAACCATTGATTTTTACGGATGAACGCTTAACTGTACGCATATTGCGTTCAGTTCAATACAGTAAAGTATAAATATGTATATGAAAAATGTGCATCCCTTATGAAAGAGATATACCTCTGTGATCAGTGTAAGGCAATAACATTGACCTTTGTTGTGATAATTAAATGAATATAATTATTAGAGAAAATTTAAATGAACAGCCCTGGTATGTTACTCAGCCGAAATATGGCAGTGAGCCGTCGCTGACAGAAAAAAGCTATTGCGTGAAGGGTACGATCTCAGTTACGTTACATATTTGAAGTAAAAAAATACTCCCGCATAGCCAGCGTCGAACTCGCGCACCTTAGTGTATAAAGCTGATACGCTACCCACTACGCCACCAGTGCACTTTGCCTATGGAGATACAATCAGCATGTGCCCTTTGCGGTGGTAACAAGCTGTGAAGATTTGTTAACCCTGAGCAACGGAATACCGTGGAGCCTAGTGGAACCACTTCGCCATGAAAAGGTTGGTATCAACTACACAAGTCAGAAAGGGTTTCGACCGTTTCGACTTACAAGGCATATAAAATTATTTTTGATTGCAATTCAGTCTTAGGCAGTTGGTAACCCACAGTAATAAAATATAATAATATACGTTATTTTTAGTTAAAACATAACTCAAATGGTAATGTCTATATATGTTCATAGATTTCATTTTGACTTGTATTGCCGGCTCCCGACTTCCGGATATCCGAAGACTTTCTTTGTGATCCTGAAGCGTGCATGGTGAGAACTGGTGAGTACGGTGTGGTGAATTTTGTCCTTTGGTATTATTTCCATATTTACTTGTTGCTTGGTTTCTAGTGGTTTGGATAATCGGTAAATACTGTATGCTACTGGAGGACGTGTGAAAGCACAGGAAGAGACGCATTTACATTTTAAAATTTTGTTTCACGTGGTGAGGTTAATGTTCGGCCATGCTCATGAAAACTGTTGCTTATAAATCTTTTGGAAGTTCTTTATAAGGCCTGAATACGTAAATTTACCATGAGATTACATCGAATTATTTCTTGCTATAAATATTTAAGGCCTGAATACGTAATTTTCTGTTTCCGAGATAGCGTGCTTGGAATGTCTTGGATTATATTGTAGTAGATTTCCATGTGACGTACAGGAATTGAAACAATTAATAGGTAGTTGGGAAAAATTAGAAGTTGAAACTTAACTACATAAACCAGAATTTTTGCTGATAACTGCTCTATTTAAAATAAAAATTTCAGATATACTGTGAAATCATCTTCGGAGGATAATGGCTGCATCGTTTGTTTGCCTCTCTTTAACTTGTGTGAAACGGGAGTGAAAGCTATATTTCCTATTATTTGCTCACGAGTTCAGTAGAAGCACCTTTTTGTGATTTTGTATTAAGGTGACTTTAAATGAAAATTAAAGTTAACTTTCTTTGACCTTTAATTGGTATTTGATTTTTTTAGTTCTTATTCATAAAAACAAGAACTTTTATTATTTATTTATTAACTAATAATGAATGAAAGAGCATTTTATGCCCACAGGATGGTAATTTTTGCTGTATAAGTGATTTTATGGGCTGGAGATGACAAAGTACAAATTACTCAGAAAGTTTAAAGTTTTTTTTAAACAGATCCAGAGGTAGAGAAAGATATATTCAGTGAATATCATCTGCACTCTTGTTTTGGGATTGGGAATTTGCCTTCAATAACGTTCTGGTTTGAAAGTTCCCACGTTCAAATTATTGTGCTTCCCAGGTTTCAGAGCAGCATCTAGGAGATACTCATTTTCATGCTGAGACATTTTTTAAATCCCATATGTTCAATTGCTTCAACCAACAATATATGACAGGATTTGTGCTAGCTGTTACCTGGATACCTTTTAATTTCTTTCTTTCGTTTTTTTCTAGGAGCAGTATTACGCTTCCACTTATCATTCCCGAGAATCAACTTTAATCGTGAGATCTCTTAAGAAAGTCTGCAAATTAAGGGTGACGCCTCCACTTGCAATCTAGGATAACAGTCTGCCTAATTATTTTGTTCTTCTAAAATTCTTTGGTTAATTTGTTTAATTTTGTAGAAAGCTCCTTGTCTAATTTCAATTTTCTAACAATGTATACAATGTAGAACAATGTATAGTTTTCTGAATAGGGAGCTGGAGCGAAGTAGTTCAGCAGTTCCAGCAGCTCATGTGATGAAACTTGTGATAGTTTAAAGGCAAGTACTTTTTATGCAAGAATGGTGAAAATGCCAGTACTGGTCAAAATGGAAGGTTCCAAAATTCAAATTATTGTGCTTCCAAATTTCAGAGCAGCATCTAGGAGATCATGGTATTACTAATACAAGGTAAGCCGTTGCGCATCTGTCGACGCGCTCCGATGCGATTTTGTCGAGTGTGCGACGTCACTAGGATAGCAAGCCGCAGTTGTTTACATCCATGAGCTTTGCTTTGAGCGTACTCGAAGTGATTAGATTTGAGAGTTTACACTCGTCCATCTATATCTCGTGCCCGGAATCCCTGGCAATGTCTTATTGCGCAGTATTTGGGTGCAATAATTCTGTAAGGAATCGGAAGGGGAAGCTGAGTTTTTTCGATTTCCTGCCGAAGATTCATTGCGGGCGAAGTGGATAAACTCATGCCGGAGGCGAGACCATTTCAATGCTGATAACGGTAATATCATTTATTTTAATTTTTACTTATTTTAGTTGTTACATATTAAAGTAATATGAAATAATTTTTAGCCATAACTTACGAGAAAATGAAGTTCCATCGGTGTGTATTGCTGTTGTATTAGAACTTAAGTTTACTACCCATAAAATAAGGCAATTGGTTTATTTTGCTAATGCAAGCTGTTATTTTTTTAGCATGGATTTGATCGGTGCATTTTGACGAGGATGCTTTTTAGCAGCAACTTCTAAGGTATTCTCCTAAGAGTCGCAGGAAATCGAAAACAGACGCCGTGCCCTCGCTCCATTTACCGTTGTCAACGGGGGAAAAAGAGGATTCTCGGAAGAGTAAGGAAATATGTGTAGTTAAGGTGAAGAGAAAGCTAGTTGATTCTTTATTAGAGGATAATAATGCCTTAGAAGAGAATCCGTGAGTACTCGTATTAATGGAAGGGTGAAATATAGTCGGTCAGATTTTGAACATTGTTCTGCAACCAACAGTTATGGATCTTGAACGGTATGCCATTTTTGGAATTTGCCGGATTTCGTTCATTGCATTGCACCCATTAACTTTCACCTTTCCAAGAATGCGTTATTTCAATTTTCCGTCTTATTTTCTTAATTGAGTAAAAGTCTTTTCTAAGGAAATGGTCATTTTGAGAGTAAACAATGTTTTTTTAGGAGTATTACATTGGGAAGTAATCCTATTACTGCTAAGATGTAACTTCAGTATTGCACTTACATTTCCCTCTCGTCTCTTAAGTGTTTAATTGAATAAATATACCAGAGTGTAACTAATGCAACATCACCTTTTGACTCAATTCGGAATATATCCAGCCAACCCAAACGTAATTTTCGTTTTGTTTCGTGGCTTCTGACCTACTCCTTAAAAATGCTTTCCTCGAAGCATTTAATAAAAATTGTGTTGCCTGCAATGTCTTAACTCAGTGTTTGTTGTGTCTCAAGGATAATGTTTTGTTACCTTGCTCAAGTGTCATGATTTTGAGAGCTTGTTCAGCGTTAGTTTTTATTTACCACAACATAATTGAACCCTGAGTGGTCAAAGATAAGGGAAATAAAATTTTGATTATCCACCTAGCTCAGTAAGTTATAATGAACAAGTTAATTTTAATGAGTAATGGGATTAGTGTTGGAGGCTGTTGATTCTGAGAGAAATGTGTTTCTATGCATCTTTGAATAATGTCCGCTTGAGGAAGATGAGTTTCCTCTACTACCATTACGAGCTGACAGATCAAGTGAGGAGCTCCTTAAAAGTAAAATTATTATCCCTCATTTTTGCTGGTTTGTTCCCCATCAGTGCTTATTAAATGAAGTTGCAAATTAATTTTCTTTTAAGGTATGGTGCTTTTTTACCACCCTACAGTGCAAATGAAGCTGGAGGATGTTCACAGGAGAGTGTGACATATGATGTAGAGTTTGAGGATAATCCTTGGAATATCCTGTGAGTATTGTGGGATAACACATTGGTTAATATGGTTAGGAGAAGAGGTAGCAATTGTCAATGTATAAATCCTCTCAAATAATCTTTTTCAGGGTGACAGCAGACAAGAGTTATGAGTGAAACTATTTTCTATTACCAGACTCGACTGGTTATGTGCACACCATCTTTGGACATAAGTATCGAGTATTGATGAAAAAGGTGAAAACCATGTTAAGAATTGATTCCTTACATATTAATCCTTGGTTGTTATAGAGTATTATTGTGTTATAAATGTATATGTCTACCTTTTTTCGGTGTCTTTCTTTTAGTGTCCTGGTTAGTCTATAGCAAATGTGTGTAGTTGAGGAATTACAACAGGAGACCCTGACCTCATGAGAACCTAAGACACCACTGTGGAATGTTTGGATAAATGACTCAAATGACCTTTGTTGATGTTGTATGCTCAAGCTATGGGAAGTTCATTCTTGTCTGATCCTGAACCATTGTATTTAATTTGTTTTGCTGCTGATAATGTAATAACTCTAAATTAACCATACTGTTTCACGTACCTATGTGAAATAAATGTTTTATCCTGCATCAATAGCAAGCATAAAATTTGGTTGTCATTATGCCTCCTCCAAGTCCCCCTTTAGAAGCTGTTAGCAGTATATGCTTGAGGCCAGCTTGATCTTGATCAACATCGCAACGTTTCACGTGCCTCGGGCTCAACCCACAAGGAATAAATTAGATGAGAATGCGACTATGTACCAATGATGATGACAAAGACAAAAATTTTCCCATTAAATAATCATTGTTCACTACAAATTATTTCAGTATTTTTTGTAATGTTACATCTCGCTAGGAAAAATCCCCTTTTAAAGTCTTCTTTTTCAGAATTGCATAAAGTTCAATTATAAAACGTACCAAAATCCAATTGTAAAATTTACAGTAGCAAACTTATTGTAGAATTGTCTTTTGTTTCGGGTGTTAATATGTGACTTAGATAACCTAATACGTTAGCGTAACTTTATATATAATAATGAAATGACTATAGGGACTAAACAGCCACCGCCTATCCGAGCAGAAATTTGTGGTTTGAAGATTCCATATAAACTGAATCAAAGAGTAATAATTTATGGTGAAACAATTTTCTTAAAACTGCAAGTTGATCATTGCTAATCCCTGCTGATAACTACGTAAAGATAAGATAAACTGGCTCTATATTGTCAAAAGTAGTTAATTATGACGATACGGTAGAATAAACATTTTCTAGACGTTTGACGCTTTGACTTTACAAAGCTTAGTTAAGATCGGGGATAAGTTTTAAGTTTGAATCAATTACTTATGTAATTGTCAAATATTAATGCAATGACGAAGAAAAGTGAAATGATGAACACTACCATGCCGAGGTACATTTTTGAACTGGAGAAGTTTGGCGATTGAACTGCAACACTCCCGGTATTTCGCTAACTTGCGTTGGGATAAAAACATTTCTATTCGGTAAGGAGGTTGCTACTACTCCCGACTTCTACGCATTATTAAATACCGATAATCCTCGTTCACAATCAGTCGCATTTATATTTACTGCCTCAATAACTTGGCTTCAATGTTTATCCGGTAGCGTTTACTCATCAGTAGTTCACGAACGATGCTTTAATATTAAAGCCATGGACTTTCGTCCAAATATAACTAATGTGAGATTAAAGTAGTGTTTAATGTTTTATCCTAACCAACAAATTTACGGTAATGATATTCTTTACTGTCCCTGTTACCTAAGACTAAAGATATAAATCATAGTTTTCATAGCTCCATACATGTAGCGAGTCGTCTGCTGCTATCCGCGTGACGTAGATGCGCAGAACGGTCTCATTTTGGTCACGGGAACGGCTTACCTCGTATTAGTAGTACCATGTAGGAGATAATCATTATCATGCTGAGACATTTTTTAAATTCAATATGAATAATTGCTTTAACCAACAATATATCCCCCCTGCCAAACACCCTAGAGGTGGCTCGCAGGGTAATATGTAGATGTAGATGTATATGACAGGATTTGTGCTAGCTGTTACCTGGATACCTTTTAATTTCTTTCTTTCGTTTTTTTTTCTAGGAGCAGTATTACACTTCCACTTATCATTCCTGAGAATCAACTTTAACCCTTTCGCGCCGAAGCCTTGTGGAGGGAAATTCTTCCACGTTACGAGCCTCTTGAAACATTTCTGCACTCCCCTGTACGAAGCTCTCTCGCGTCGATGGAAGGCAGGGGTCCGATCCCTTACCGTTTTGTGACCCAACTCAGCGGGACGCCCATCCCTTTTCTCGGCCGCTGTCCCAGACCCAAGGAGGATTAAAGACACCTTCACTGTGCAATTCCACCGTCATCTGACTGAAAATGCAGTGTTTTATATAAACATATATTTGTTGCTTGCATCGATTTTTTTAGATTAAAAATAAATTCCTTGTTTTTTTCTAAGCGTGCAGAAATTTTAAACGGAGTTCTAATGTTCATATTGACGGATTGCCGACGGTCGATTGCCGTTCTGTAACTCCGTTGATATTAACGCTAGAATTTCGTTTAAAATTTCTATGTGGTAAGCAAAAAAAGAAGAATTCATTTCTAACTTTAGATTTCGAAAGTAAGCAACAAATACTTTTTTAGAAAAAACACTGCAAAAAGCTCTAGTTGACCGCGTGAGAGGATAGGAAAGGGTCGATCCGAGCGGCCGAGGAAGGCCCTGGGCTCGAGCTAAGTTGGGACCCGAGGGGCGACCACTTACCTGGGTCTATTGTTTCCGCGGCGGTCACTTTCCTCCACCCCGCGCCGCATATACGCGGCATTCGTTCATTTGCGTCGGAAAATTGACGCCGCATATATGAGGCTTTCGTTCGTTTGCGAAGAAAATCCTCGCCGCATATGCGCGGCATTCGGCGCGAAAGGGTTAATCGTGAGATCTCTTGAGAAAGCCTGCAAAATGGATAAGGGTGATTTCTCCGCTAGCAATCTAGGGTAACAGTCTGCCTAATTATTCTGTTCTTCTAAAATTCTTTGTTTGGTTAATTTGTTTCATTTTTTAGAAAGCTCCTTGTCTAATTTCAATTTTTTAACAATGAAGCGTAGAACCATGTATCGTTTTCTGAATAGGGAGCTGGAGCGACAGTGCAGCAAAGTATTGAAAAACTCAAAAGTCTCACGTACTATTATGATTGCAAGGGTTTTGACAAATAGCAGTTCTAGCAACTCATGTGATGAAACTTATGACAGTTTAAAGCCAAGTACTTTTTTATGCAAGAATGGTGAAAATGCCAGTACTAGTCAAAATGAAATGAAGTCTCTGCACAGCTCAGAAGAAGATCTTGTTTTACCCATGGGAATGTGTGTTTCCGATATAGAATCTAGTGGGTCTAAAAGTGCTTTTGAGAATACGTTCACTTCCCTGTCTGAACATTCTGTTTGCGAGTCTGATTCTTCGTGTTGTAGTCTGGATAATTGTTTAAGTGACTGTGGCAACACAAATGAATACGAGGCAGCTGTAGCTGATGAAAATTCTCTGAGCTGGAGGGAAAAACTACATAAATGGGCTGTTCATCATCAAGTTACACATGCAGCTTTAGGTGATTTGTTAAAAATGCTTAAACCTGCTTTTCCTTAAATACCGCTTGATCCAAAAACCATTTTACAAACAGGGAAAAGAGTTGAAGTAGAAGAAATGGGAGATGGGGTGTATTACAATTTTGGACTGAAGAAAATGCTAACATCACGATTACGGTTGAGGAAATCACCTCAAAACTAAGTCAAACTTAATTTCAATATAGATTCCCTCCCTCTTTATAAAAGCACAGAAACTAGCTTGATAATTTTATTAGGATTGATTCTCGAGTCTAAATTACCACATTTTGTGTGTGCTGCTTACTACGGTCCTGGTAAGCCAACTATTGACATGCTATTAAAGGATTTTGTACCTGACCTTCAAGATGTTCTCAATAATGGTTTTGAGGTTGATGGAAAGACTTTTGAGATATGTGTCAATGCTTTTGTATGTGATGCACCAGCTCGCCAGTATGTTAAATGCACTCGAGGCCACCGAGGCTTCTGGTCGTGTGAGCGATGTGTTCAGAAAGGGGTGGATAGAGACCACAGAATATTGTATTTAAAAATGAATGCTCGGCTTAGAAGTGATGAAGATTTTACTAGCTATGAGTGCCCTGAACACCATACAGGTGCCAGTCCCTTGGCTGACATTGGGATTTCCTTGGTGTCCCAGTTTGTTTTAGAGTATATGCATTTGGTCTGTCTTGGGGTTATGCGGAAATTAATATCCAGTTGGTTGCAAAAGAAAAGAAAATTTAAACTTTCTACCCACTTTTTTAGAATCATGGATGCCATGTTAGAGTCTGCGGTGAAAATGTGGCCTTCTGACTTTAACCGGAAGCCTCGTTCATTTCAAGTGGTAAAGCGATGGAAAGCTACTGAGCTCAGACAATTTCTTTTGTATCTGGGTCCTGTAATCTTAAGAAGGTATTTGCCCAAAGTAGTGTATGAGCATTACCTTCAGCTGCACTGTGCCATATCGATATTCATCCGAAAGGATCTCTGCTTTGACATGTGTGAAATAGGAATAGAGTTTTTAGAGCAATTTGTGAAAAAAGGAAAGAGTTCTGAGCTGTATGGTATGAATTTTCTTATTTACAATGTTCATAATATTTTGCACATTGGAGACGACTGTAAAAAGTTTGGACCTCTGGATAACATTTCTGCTTTTGTGTTTGAAAATGAACTGCATAGATTAAATCACATGATTGCTGGGAAGACAAAGCCACTACAACAGATTGTTAACCGATTGAGCAGTTTAGAGGTAACCTTGACTGAGCCAGATTGCAGTGAAGATGGTCTTATTCGCTCATCTCAGTGGAAGGGTGGGCCAACTGCTGGGTTACTTAATGGAATGCATTTTGCCAAATTCATTCTTAACTCTAGAAAACTTTCATCGAGGCAAGGAGATAATTATGTGATGTTACATGATTCATCGGTTATGTGTGTTTTAAACTTTATAGAAACTTCAAATGAGACATGGGTGATAGGAAAAAATTCATGCAGTACACAGATCTTTACTCAGAGCCCTTGCAATCATCAAAACTTGGAATATTTGCGGTTGAAAAGTTGAGCGAACTACCCCGAAAATATCTTGTTTCAAAATTAAAAACTAAATTCGTGGCTATACCATTGGAGAAAAAAGGGTCGTCTGCCATTTACCCTCTAATAAATTAATTTGGATACACCACTCACAATAAAACCACATGTTAATACTTAATTTTTGGTGGAGAGGTTGCTTTTTTAATTACTTACATTTTGTATTTTGTATTCTTACAATGGCAAAATAACGTAGTATATAACTTTGTGCTTAGTGCTTGAGCCATAGGCCTCAAAAGACCCCTCGGCTCTCTTAAGATATTAATTCTCATCCTTTCCCACTAAGTAAATGGAGAAGGCATCACACAGTCCATTTTGTAGGCTTTCCACTGCAGCAGTTAAAAATATTTTGTTATATAAGTAGGTAAACCAAGAACAAAATGAATGTGCTTTGAAGCAGGTAAGGTTTTTAAATAATTAATATTTTTTCTCATGGTTACAGGTTTTGCATAGTCGAGTTTCCTCGAGAAGGCAATGCAACTCATATTGTTCCTTGGGTTTGGATCAAGGAAATTGAGGGACAACTGTTCTGCTTGTGGCCAAAGACTTACAAGCCATATGAAGTTCGGAGAGCAATTGATATAAAAATGCTACCGGACATCAGTTGGAAGAAAAAAATGGCCAATAAAATTTATCCTTTGAAGCGAGACTCTGGTAAGAATATAATCAACAATATGAGTCAATAGATAGCTATGTACATTCAATTAACCATTTGTCTCTTTTTTGTAATGAACAGCCTCTCGAGATAAATGCGAGGAAAAGCATGACAAAGTTATCCGCAGTGGTTCATCTGGATTGGACAGCGATGCTGCTTCATGGCAGCGGGGTACTTCCGGTATGTTCAGAACTGTTATGTATGGTTTATTTCATCTGTCTGATTTCTATAACCTTATTTTTTAAATCTCAATTAACAGTGCATACAGAAAAAAGTTCACCAGTGAGTACCTGGAAACTACCGAAAGGGTTTGGACGTAATACGGAAAAACCCCATCTACCTGAAGGTAAAAAAAGGAATGCAGCAGGGATAAGTCCAACAGTATGCACTAGGCCATCCGGATTTGAGGAGAGTAGTACCTCTGACACCGGATGTTCAACCAAAGAAAACGAAGGGATAATGGAGAACAGGCAAACTCCTGTCAAGGTGCGGAAGAGTTCAGCTAAAGGGTATGAAGTGTTAACGACTTCCAGCAAAGCTGTTGCTCCAAGCACAAGTAGGGCTAAACTTTCAGAAGCAAGGATGTCTGAAAGTGTAAGTATTGGCACTAAGGACTTCTCGGTATCATACTCAGAGGATTCTGATGATGATTACTTTAGTGGCACAGCTCTCCCAATATTGAATGAAACTAGGGCCATAAGTTCGGATTCTGAGGAGGAACTTAAGGAACTTTCACCTCAATCTAAAGGAATGCGTGACGAGGTATCCAACCGCATTAAGCATTATGTTGGAGATGATAACAATATCGCAGGTAAGCAAATAAAGTTCCTATGTAAACTGTCTGACACATAATGAATAACAACATGATTATAAATATATTGTTTCACTCTCATTTCCAGAATACACCATGAGGAAACTTTTCAGGTGGATGCTGAAAACAGATTTAAAAATGAAAGCCATGCACGAGGCTATAAATGCGCTGAAGGGCTCTGTGGCACCCCAATGTAAGAAAACAAAGGCCACAGTTATTCCAGATGTACGTTTACCTGCTATGGATCCAAATGCACTTAAGAAAATTGATCATCATTTAGCAAACAAAGATGGCTATAATGAAGTTGTAAGTAGAATTCTATGCAAATAAAAGTATTTTGAGTCCTAAAAATGGTATTTTAAAAATGAATTTGTTCTCAGGTACAGTTTCTCCAGGAACGAGTTCATGGAGATAAAGCTGTTGACAGGGCCAACAGCATTATGTCAACCATCTTCACTAACTATTGTGCAGCTCATTTGGTGTGGGATGGGCTGCACAGAAGTAAAAATGATGGTGGCAGTAAATTGTCCATGACTGCATCATTTCCTCATTTGGAAAAATGCCTCATTGGTAAGAGAAATCGAAATACTGGTGGGGGTGGGGGAGTTAAACAAAGCATAGGGATAAACTTGACTGATGAGGAAAGCATATGGAACTAAAAAATCATATATGTCAAGATGGGAAATTTAAAAGTGAGAATAGTTTTGTCTATAAATATAAACAGGTTCTAATCTGTTCCTTTGCTATATATTACACAAGTTTTTAATACTGCAGAGGTGAAAGTAAAGGAGGCAGGTGCATCCGTCACCACTGTAATTATATCGGCCAAGGATATAAAATCCAAGGCAGGCAGATTTCTTACACTGGCTGATTGCCCGACTGATGGCAACTGACCCAGCTGTAAAAATTCCCTGGGTGTTAGAAGTTTGAATATATTCTGTATAATGTCTTCTTTAATTTGATTATCTTAGTTCTTGTTTATTTTCATGGTCTAAGTTTTTTGTGTGGTCTCATAATATACTTTGTCATTGTTAATAACCTGCGTTTTTTGCAAATTTGTATATAATTTTGTAAAAACATGATATAAATAGCCTCAAGTGTAGTTGAAAATATTCATATGTTAAAAATAAAATTAATTTACTTGTATAAAAACTTTTGTCTTAGTTTAATATTTGTCTTCCTAAGCATGAATCGAATGTATTGGCATGAAGGTATCTAAGAATTTCAATCAAAGCTTGGAAATTTTGTTTTGTTCGAGAAATCTGGTAAAAATTTCGACCAAGTCTAATTAATGCATTTAAAGGGATCCTACGTGAAAATCGTTCCACAAGAACTATTTTTAAACATTCCTTCATGGTTCATATGTTATTCATTCGAAAACAGTTCAGCCGCAATTCATCCAAGTTGAACATTCTATGAATGTTCTTTGAACTATCATTTTAAAGTTCAGCTGCAATTCATTCAAGTTGAACATTCTATGAATGTTCTTTGAACTATCATTTTAAAGTTCAGGTGTAATTCATCCAAGTTTTACATTCTATGAATGTTCTTTGAACTATCAGACTGAAGTTCAGGCGCAATTCATCCAAGTTGAACATTCTTTGAACATTCTATGAAGTAATCCAATGAATGTTCTTTGCACTATCTGTGAGTGCCAGTTGAACGTTCATTGAATGTCCTTTTTGAATCTTCTTTGAACGTTCGAATAGTCTTCACTGAACGTTCTTTGAACATCTTTTGGACGATTAATTCCCCACTGGGAACACAGAGGAGAAAATAGGGATATCACCTGTCACAAGGACAGTTCAAGATGTGCTTGGAGAAGGCGACACGAGAAGAACAAGAATTATGAGTGTACGGCATAAAGATTAACGGAAGTAAATAAACATGTTCTACTTCGCAGACCATATCTCTGTCACAGAGAGAAATAGTGATGATCATCTACGATCGCTAATGTAATCAACCATATTGTCCAAGGGCATAACACAAACTGAACGATAATGAAGACGAATCCTTATGTACGGAAATGAGAAGCTGTATGCAATTACGAATCGAAGTGGAGAGAAATGTAATGCAGGGATGGTAAATATCGTTTTCAATTATGTAGTAATCTGATATTCAGCCATTGTTGGGAGACTATCATAAGGGTTGTAATAAAGCGGAAATAACACATTTTAGCCTATTCAAGTATCAACAAGACATGTTCTACAAAATGGAACATTGCCCTACCGATAAAAAGATAATGGCTGAAGATCAGAAGTCTCCACAACTGTTGGAATTAAAGTCCGCATTTTGTATTTTTTTGCTGATATAAAGACAATAATTCCCGAATTTTTCCTAACTCACCGTCAATAACATATTTAAATGCATACTCGTTCCAACTTTGAAGGCTATAGCTTCGCTATATAAAACGCGAATACGCCATTTTTTAATACTTAAGTAACTGTTCTGTAAGTTCTGTAGTGTAGTGTTGCATGCTTGTGAGGCTTCGCCTCGTGACAAGCATTAGCGATTTATGCTAATGCATAATTAGTCGTAGTTACACTAACTTTAGGGTATAGTGTAATGCATGTTGGTGATTACTCACCCCCTGCCACACACCCCTGAGGTGGCTTGCAGGGTATTTTGTAGATGTAGATGTAACGCTAGACTTTGGGGATGTTTTCAGGGACCAAGAAAGAATAAAGTAACAAACTTTTCAGTACATTGGTACTGAGTGTTCGCTGATGGATTAAATAAATATTTTCTGCAAGTGGGGTGCTATTTCACAAGCTAATTCTCTATACATCTACATCTACAAAATACACAGAAAGCCACCTCAGGGGTGTGTGGCAGGTGGTGAGTATTCACCAACGTGCATTACACTATACCCTATCGTTAGTGTAACTACGATTAATTATGCATTAGCATAAATCGCTAATGCTTGTCAAGTTGCGAAGCTTCACAAGCATGCACTACTACACTACAGATATTATCACAATGGTGAGGGATCATTAATATATATACATTTTGCAAGTACACAACTGGACAGGCGGGCAGGAATTTCTTCGGGACCTGGGGATTTATTTTGTCTAAAAGATTAAAGCAAGTTTTCTATTTTGTGAGTGTAAATATCCATAGGCGGCATCTTTTGCTGAAAGTGATCATTTACCTTTACGGATGTCATCTGCGATGACTTAGTGAACACACTTTAAAAGTAGGAAATTAGCAAGTTGGCTTTGTCCGAACTGCTTTTTAATAATTCGCCAATCTCGTTTCGTAGTGGAATAACTGTTGACCTAGCACAATGACCTGTGCATGTTATCGGATGCACTTGTGACAGAGACTATTCCTTAAGTGTGAGATGGGTGTTCCGCTGTAAAATTGTTCCTCTCCTCTTCGCGGAAAGTCTTGCAATTGTTGGCATACATTGTTTATCACATAAAGGAAATGCCTAATTCACAAAAAATATAATGATGCGCATGTGTTGTGATTAAAAATGCTGATTGTATGATGTGATAAATCTTTGTAAAACGGTGTGGCATTGATAGCGCTAATTTAAAAACAACTACATTCGTTCTTTCTCTAGATGATATTGCTGCTAGCACCACAGTCTCATGTACATTACATTGTCTAGCACCAATGCAATGTAATAAAATGTGACAGCTTCATTGAGTTTCTCTGAATCGTTCATTGCTAACGGCAAAGGCAATTATTTATCGCTGTTTACCGATAGTTTATGTATACCGATAGTTTATCGATACCGATAGTATCGATAGTTTGTCACTGGGATAATTTTCTAGTGAGATAATTGCTATTGTTTATAAGAAATAACGTTGTAATTTATTGTATGCCCGTCTGGGGGACGATTTGTAGCGTAGATTAGCTTTGCGTTGAGCAAAGCATACAAATTAATTATATTAATAATTAGTAATTAATTATGGCTTTTAATTACCTCCATAAATAAACTCTGCTGAAAGGAACAAATAGACACTTCCGTTGCCTACGCCTGAAAGTGGACCTTCCGTGTGTTTCGCACGTAAACTGTGCGCGAGCGATGCGTGAAACGCTTGAATGTGAATCTAACTCAAGCGTAAAAAGAGTCGTTTCAGGAGTGATATGGTAGAATATCTTTATTAGAGAATATGGCAGTTATAAACAATATGAATTTAAATGCGACAGGTTTCAATGCACTGCATCATCATCAGGTAACAAGTTTAACACGAAGGACATCATTTAAATAGAATTTCAAGTAAGGTTGAAAGGGAAGAGGAAGGAGAGGTTTCTGGATGAGTGGATGGAAGATAATCGTGGGTGACCATGTATGTGGGGGATGAGAAGGAGGTGAAGATATTTGGGTGCAAATGTGTTAAACCACACACGATCGCAATCTGGGAAGGACCAGGACGTTGTCCCGAGGTGCGTCATCAACCTTCAGGTCCAAAGGGACGTCCACTATGCAAGAGGGCGGAGGGGGGGGGGAGATGGCCGCCGTCCAATGGGCGTTGTGTATCACACGGCGTCATCCTTCCTGGTCCGTGGAAAGCGCAGTGGCAAGGGTTAGGAAGGGGGAGGATAATCACAAAGGGCAACAAGCACAAAATGTAGCAGTACGGGTGTGGGATATTAGAGTTTGGGAGCACTTGTAACTGGTGTGCTGATTAGGAAATTGAGGGAGATGAGAAAACGAGAAACTCTATCGTTGTGAGATAGTAGGGTGGAGGGGGGTGTTTTTTCGCTTCCTAAAAGTCATGAGGAGTATCCCAATGCGCAGCTCATCCCTTCTAGGTCCGTGGGAAGGGCCGTGATGTATAAGGGTGGGGTGGGTAGTTTTTTTCGCATTGGACAGGATAGGGGCACTTAGTCTTCATTCAAAAAGAAAGGGTTTCATGCCTGGTATGGAAAAACACCGAGCCACGCACTCTCGTTGTGTTTTGCATGGAAATTCATAAATGTGCTGAAAATTACATACTCCGCTACAATAGGCATGCAGTCAGGCTAGACGCATATTGGATTTATTATAATCGTCGTCCTTACGTCTAAACTTCATCGTCGCACTTGTCATGTACTATTTCAACAAATCCCAAATTACGATTAGCTTGACCGGTAATTTATCGAATATGTTTACTCCACGAGAGATCATTAGTCAGTTTAAATCTGAGTTATTTAACCGTTTTGCTACGAACGACGTTTTTAAACTGGATCAAGGATGAAGGAAGTAATCATTTATCTTTATTGATGTAATCTGCAATGACTTGGTGAATACCCTTTGAAAGTAGGAACTTGATAGGTTGTTTTTGTCCGAAATGCTTGTTAATAATTCGCCATTTTCGTTTCGTAGTGGAACAACTGTTGATACATTGCCTTCAAATTCCCTGACGTATTACCAAAATGCCTTTGGGTTTTCCTGTAGCTGTTCAACTAATATAACTGGTTGATTTATGCGTTACTTGGTGGAACTTACATTTTATAAATGAAAAACTTCGACGTTGTGGTTCCACAATGATAATTTTATTTTCACGACCCGGCTTTTGACGTAGTATAACGTCATCTTCAGGTGAAGACTCTTCAAAAACTTGTTGATATATACCGCCCTCGGGAAGGTATCGAGGTAAAGAGGTAAAGAGGTATCGAGGGAAATAATATAAGGGGGGGAGTAGTTTATGTTTACGGAGTTTTATGGTGTTTCTTACAGCATGTTTTGCATGTTCTAGCTCCATAGGCAGATTGCCCTCTTAAGTAGCATGTAGAATATTATGTGTCATCGTACATATGTGGCGTGCATGTGGGGATTCTTTTGCATGCTGCATGATGGTTTTTAGTTAATGATGGAATTGGTTAGTATCCTTAATATTCATGACCGTGCGGTGTGCATGTGGCGGTCCGCTTGCATGCCGCATTTTGGTGACTTGTCAACCCCTGCCAAACACCCTAGAGGTGGCTCGCAGGGTAATATGTAGATGTAGTTTGGGATTGGGTCAGGGAGGTATCGCGTGCTTGAGGAAAAATGGAGGGGGGAAAGAGAATCCCCGCAGGGAGGACTCATCTGAGGTGAAGGAGTGTGGAGTGAGGTGTACTTAGTCATACAAGACAAACCACAAAACCCTATACATGTTTGGTTGTGAAGGTTGAGGGTGGATAGAAGGGGAGTGGTTTTTTTCTATCTGGGTCGTTTGGATGAATAGGAGGTTTGGAAGAGGGGAAATGGGAAATTTAGAGATTCCTAACTTTTCTTGAGCTGGACATATGAAAGCGTTGAAGAGAGATACGTACATACCTACAACATTGAAGCTACCCGAAGAAATCAGAGCTTTTAGGAGGAAGAAGTATAAGTAGAAATGCTGTCCTTGGATATAAGATAAATTAACAAACCCAAAATATTTGGAACTGCATTGATCCGTTGATACGTCTTTTCAGAAGTAAAATGTTGATTTTTTCCAAGTTGTTCCACTAAGAATTATTTAGCAACCGGGTTTTTCACTTTATGAATACCCATGGATACATTTACAGTCCTGCACTCCGCCGTCACTGATTCAAGTAATGACAAAATCGTCTCTTGTTCAACATACGCTCAACAAATTAGGCTTGAATCACTCCTACCTCCGGCATATACTAATGATTGCCTCATTTATTATTAGACTTGGATACCATTAGCAATTTAAAAAAAGGAATGAAAAACAGGAAACGAAATTGTGTTGCACAAGAAGACAGAATGAACGAATTCAAATGTCAGCATTCGCGAAAAACGGAATTTGGCAGGAACTGAAACCTGTAATTCAAAAAATAGTCAAAATACACTATAAAAGCTTCCAATGACAACGAATTTAAGTTAACGTTAACAGAGTACTTCAATTTCGCCTGGTGCAAGGACAAACCCGGCAGAAGTATAATTTGAAAACGTAATTAAGTTATCCATATTATAGGACAAGTTTTGAAATAAGATAAAATACTTTTCAATTTTCCTCACCATCGACTCTGATAGACACAACGTGAATATTTGTATTCATACTTTTGGAGAAGGTGAAACAATAACGCATTAAAATTTTTATATATTTTTCAAATCTCTGATCTCGGCAGATACGACGCAAGTAATTGTGTGTTACGTAATTGACGAACAAGTTCAAAGGTCCTGATGCGCATAAAAATTGAATATTATATCACAATATTATAATTCTAACAAATTATTGACAAGAAGTGACGCGTTTACAGATGAGTTAATCCTGTGGTCGGCAAATCGCGGCTCGCGAGCCACATTCGGCTCTTTGGTCCCTTGAGTGTGGCTCTTCCACAAAATACCACGTGCGGGTGAACACGTTACAGTGCGATTAAAACTTCGTGATGATTAGTTTACTTACTTCTATATTTACATACCTACTTAATTGTTGTTCATCTTCAGGCGATTGCTCTAAAGCATTGAGAAAACATTTCCAGAAAGATAAAATGTCTACGCGTATCGTCAAGTCGTGTTTATTCATCGTGTTCTAAATTGTATTCTTTCCGAGCGCGTGTCGCTGCAGGAAATACTAGAATTGAAGATGAAATCCGTTCCCCTGCGGTTGGCAATTCCAGCTGCCTCTGTACGAAGCGCTGTGACATACATGATACAGCGCCAGTTTTAATTTTTGTACAATTTATTTTATGTACAGATCTTAAAGTAGAACCTTTAGGATTATTGGCACTCCTTAGTCCAAACGCGAGGAGAAGATATAACAAATGCTGTAACTGAGTGCATTGAAAAACATATTCCACTCGAAAAATGTTCTCAATTACAACAGACAGGTCAAAAAGTATGACCGGCGAAAGAAACTGGTTTGATGCTATTTTGAAAGAAAAAAATAATCAGGAGATACTTGCGACGCATTGTATTATTCATCAAGAAGCGAATTGTGCGCAGACATTTCCAGAAGAAATTGGCAGTTATGAAATTTGTAATAAACATTATCAACTCCAATATAGCTAAAGCTCTTAATTATCGCCAATTTAAAGAATTTTTAGTTGGAGTAGAGAGTCACTAGGCAGATCTTTTGTTGCATAGCAAGGTACATTGGATATCAAGAGGAAATATTTTGAAAAGTTTCGCTCCTTATTAGCATAAATTAAACCATTCCGCCTTGAGTAGGGCTTTCACTATCCAGAACTAACGCACGATCAGTGAATCCAAAAAGTTCATTTCATGGCAGACGTCACGTTTCGTCTAAATCAGCATAATCATAAACTAAACGGGAAAGGAAATACAACTTTTTCGATGTTCGAAGAAGTTTTTTCATAAATAAATGTCTCTTTTTCCTCAAGATTTTGAAAGAGTAACTTTTAATTGCTTTCCAAGCCTGTTGAATCATCGCCAAAAATTATTTACGATACTGACATTTTGTATTTTAAAACAATACTTTAAATATAAGGAAAGCCTTTCTCAACATATTTAAGGAATTCATAAACAGCTAAGTGTGTTTAGCCTTTGTTAAAATAAGTTCAAATGCTACTGTAACAGAATTAAAATTTTCCCTTTAATAATGACATTAGCCACTTTGAAATGTTGTTGCTGGAGTTAAAAAAACGAATTCGGGAGTTCGATATTTGAACGTCTTTGTGCAGATACAGAAATATTGGAGACAAAATGTGAACTGATATTAGATCACAGCACAAGTGGTCTGCTGTGAAAGACCAGGAGAAGGAAGATATTTTGATTTTTAATACCTGGAACAGTATCCCTGAATCTTAATAGCAGCTGAAAAAACTAGCATTTGCTGTTCTTTGCTTATTCGGGTCGTATTCACGAGGACAATTGTTGAAATTGAATTATTGCTTTATTCGTTTATATAAAATAAAGATTATAGTTCAACTATTTGTAAGACAAAACTTTAAGTAAAGTTTGTCAAGTTCTTTTTAGGAGCGTTGCGGAGTGAAAGAAGATGTAGTGTGGATGTCTTAGGTTATGTTGAGACGGGTAGGACGCATAGAGAGGATGAACGAAAAGATAGAGACGAAACAAGTATGCAAGACGAGTGTGGTAGGGAGAGTTGTAAGGGATCGCCATCAGCGAACTAACACACATTAATAAGATGAAACCACCTTAAAAGGCTATTATTACTCAGAATCTTTAAATCGGTTTGTAACTGGTCAGGGTTTCTACAGACAAGATATTCTGAAGTTCCAGCACTTTTGCCCAGGTTTTCCGGGCCAAAAGTTGAATTTTAAATATCCATTCTATCACTAGCGGGTATTTTTAAAGAAAGTGCAACATTAAGAAAAACACATTAATGCATGTACACCATATAGAGAAAATAATATTCAATATATGGAAAAACTAACATATATTTTATAATCCTCAACATGATATCAGAAAATAGAACTTGTAATTAAATTTTAATAACATATAATTAATTGGTGAAAACAATACATGAGATCCAGTGCCTCATTTCCGCAAGCTAATAAAACTACTAAGCCAACAATCACAGAAAGTGCCCAAAATGGTGCTGTTCACTTGTTGAATGCAAACTTCCAGGTACGTTACCATTTTCCTTGAATTTTTCAAACATGTTAACCCTATATTCAATGTCATTGACTCTTCCTGTGCTGTAGCAACCGTCTAAGCATAATCTTTCAAATTGGTAAGCAACATTTGCTAGTTCACTGTCTTCACTTTTTGACGACACGGGTTTTGATCTTGACAGTAGTGGAATATTATTATCATAAACCGTGATTCGCATTAAGGTGGCTGGAGCGGTAATCGTGAATCGTTGAAGGTACATTCTAATAATTTTTCAAGTAAGTCAAAAAAAAATATTCTTGGACCACATTTCACACAAGTACAAGTTTATACGTTGGAAATAACCATAAATGCAGTAGTGATAATGATGCAAGTGTTACATTTAAAAAATTTGCTTCAATTAAATTATTGTTTTGACTTGGATTTTCGGCGCGAAATTCGAAATTTACGAGAAAATCATATCTAAATACGCTATTTTTACTCGGAATGATACCTTGATATTTCTTAGTAGCAATTATAATAATATGAAACTTCTTATTTCGCATTTAAGAGATAATCTGTATATACGTAATCGAATTGATTTAAAATATATGCCGTGTGCCAAAAGAGTACTTGTTAAAATATCATTGAATTGCCAGGATACCAAATCGGTAGCATACAGTTTTTTTCACTTTTATCGATAGATATTACAAATAAGGACACGTATGCAAAGTTTCACTCAAATCTGTATTTTAACAAAAATCGCTCCAGCCACCTTAAGGCGCAGAAGCACTAGGACAGTTTAAATGCTTTGATCAATCTAAGGTGACATGTGCCTGCAGCAGAGAAACATTACCTAACACTAGTTAACTTCAAACCTGTTTTTTTCGAAATTCCTCCAGTCTCAATGGGCAGATAATATTTCTCCCTTCCTAGCATATATTATTAAATGACAGTCCAATTCCTCTAATATAATTTATGAAACAGTTAATCAATAATTTTAATACGTGGCTTTTATGAACTTAATCTTGAGAAACAAAATAAATCCAACAAACTCGTACTTTACATATATTTTGTAATTGACCATAAATCACAATTTGCTGGACTGCGGTCCCAATTCCCTCATTTATTTCCCTTGGATGAGGGGGAGTAATCCCCTGTGGTACAGAACCCCTGCTCTGCAGCAACCAGAAGGGGGAATGGAGAAGTTTGAATTCAGCCTAAGGATTTCAGCCAAGATGGCCCAATACTCCTCTATTTAGTGGTCTAATCTTATCTAATTTAACTATTTTCTTCACTGTTATTTTTATGCAATGGATTTTGGGTATCCAAATTAAGAGAGCCTCTTTGCAAGAGAACCTCTTTCACCTGTGCCGGTGCTGCGAAAACCCCATTATTGCCTCCATATATGAAGATATAGACATTTGGCAAACCATCAATTACAAACCGCATGCTTAATTGAGAAATACTGTGGACTGGGAGAGAATAAATGTGTAAATATATATGTATAGTCCCTGACACTGTTACTAATAATTAAAGTCAATATCTTTAGCACAATCCGTTTAATAGACTTACATACAACCTTTTCCTACCAGTTGCTTTCGCAGAACTGTAGGCTGAAAACTATAATCGAAATAATGAAGCAAATCCGAAAGTGTATCATTTAAAAGATGTAAGCAAATATTAGCATGTGAATAAAAGGTCATATGATTTGAATAGAAATGGGAAAAGAAATATCGTTCAGGCAAACCTTTAAAGTGAATAAAAACACAAAACAATGGGAAACGCACGATTGAAATTGAAAATATTAAATAAATTTACTGCAAATCATTGATATGCAATAGAGCTATAGCTCACGGAAAATAATTCGGGCGTACTACCAATAGTGCAGCAGCACTCCGTCAACCACGAGCTAGCAGCTCACCAAAATTAGAATAGCCATGGTCCCAAAAAGCGGCGAGTTTCTAGCTTCCGCTGGTAGACTCGCGCTCGTCCGTCCAGTTCAGCTAGCCCACCGCATCTTAGAGCAGCCAACTTACTGTTTGGTCGAGCGGCTATACTAAAAAGTACGGCCGTTCCCTTAACATTTTTCCTGTCTAAAGGAACGAGAATAAAACAACAGAATATTGGGGGAATCCCTGGCGGACCGAGCCAAAAGGGTACGAAAGTATAAACAACTGACAGTGTTTATGCGTAAAATATTTTGTTGTTATATTCTACCTACTGGAATTTTTCTACTATAAAGATTTTTCATGGTCGGGTGTAACCCCCCATCGGCTGGCACCCAGTGTGGGCCTCCCCCGTCGCCCCAATCCTAGCTACGCCACTGGCTAGTAAAGAATTACCAGTATATTCCCAATCTGAGAAGAACAAATTCCATTATCCTCAGCATGAGTTCAGAGAATAGGACCTGGAATTTAATTTTAGTAGCATAAAATTAAGTGATATAAACCAAACAATGGATCCAGTACCTATATTTGGCAAGCTTCTAGAAGTGCTAAGCAAACACACAGAAATTGCCTAAAATGGTACGGTTCACTAGTAGAATGCAAACTTCCAGGTATGTTACCATTTTCCTTAACATAAACCCTGAATCATATAATAAGCTGAAAAAATTAGCGTTTGCTGTTCTTAGCTTATTCGGGTCCACATATTCATGGAAACATTTGTTGAAATTGTAATTTTGTGTTATTCATATATATATATATATATATATATATATATATATATATATATATATATATATATATATAATACAGATTATTGTTTTATTTATTGTAAGACAAAACATAAAGTAAAGTTTATTAAGTTATTTTTAGGAGCGTTGCAGAGTTGCACAAACTGCTAATAATAATAATATAATTTATTGTTCACAGATAGTTACATCCGTTTTGAACATAATATAAAGGAACAGTTTATAGCTCAGCAATCATTTTTATGTAAGCATGGTATTTAAATTAAATTGAAATCCTAAACAAAAGTATAACAAAGAGTTTACAAGTGCACAGAACAAGAAATGAAGCTTTCAACAAATGAAAATTAACAATAAATCATAATATATAACACAATGTAAAACATATATTAATGAATGTACAATATTGAAAATATGAATTAGTTTGGGCTAATTAGAAATAGGTATAATTGTTTTTTGAAAACCTTCAGGGATGAAGAGTCTTTCATTAATTTAGGAAGATTGTTCCATGTTTGTGATGCGGCTACGGTAAATGATCCTTGACAAGCTGTGGACCGATAATGGGATACATGAAGATAGTCGGGTTCCGCTCTCGTAACAACATTAGGCGTTATTGTTCTCTTAGGGAAGAAATCAATGATGTACTGAGGTTCATTTTTTTAGGTAAAGAAAACAAGAAACATGCCAATTTAAATTTTCTTCTCGTTTTGATGTCCATCCAGGATAGTTTGTTGATGTATGGCGTTATATGTTCATCTCTCTGCAAGTTATATATGAATCTTATTGAGGAGTTCATCAGGCGTTGGAGTTTAATATTAAGTTCTGCCGTAAGATCATAGAATACCAGGCAGCAGTAATCAAAGTGTGGAAAAATTAATGAGGAGACAAGTTGACTACGTACATGGGTAGGAAATAGATTTTTGTGTAGTTTCAATTGATGGAGAGTGGCATTAACTTCATTTGAAACGAATGAAATGTGATCTTTCCAAGAGAGAGTGTGGCTAAAGATGACCCCTAAGTTTTTAGCTGTATTAGAGTAGGGTATTGAGATTCCTTGGACTTCAATCTTTGGTAAATTATTAGTATTTAGTCTGGAGATAACTCTAGAGTGGCCAATTATCATAGCTTATGTTTTATTACTATTTATTTTTAAAAAATTGTCTTGTGCCCATGTCACAATAGCTGATACATCATCATTTATTAATCTGATAGTTTCTGGGAAGTCGTGCGAGTGACAGTGTATATAAATTTGGAGATCATCAGCGTACATCATATATTTACATTTTTTTGTACATGCAGAGAGGCCTCGAACATACAGGGAAAACAGCAAAGGCCCGAGGACTGACCCTTGGGGTAATCCACAAGAGATAGACGCCCATTCAGACAAGTTACCATTGGAGTCTTTTACTGACTGGCGTCGTCCGTTTTGGTATGAATAATACCAATTTAATGAGGTGAAGGAAAAATTTAAGTTTCTCAGTGTTTGTAGGAGCAAAGAATGGTTTACGCAGTCAAAGGCTTCGCTGAAGTCAAACAACACCAATATGGTCACCATTTTTTTTGTCAATGCCAGATCTTATATCATCAGAAACTTTAATTAAGGCCGATTGTGTAGAGAAGTTTTTACGAAAACCTTACTGAAAAGGATCAAATATCTTCTTTGCTGTGAGAAACTCAACAGTTTGTTGAAATACAATTTTTCCTAGACATTTAGATATGGCGCAGAGTATTGATATAGGCCGGTAATCACTAGGGGAAGAGGGACTTTTAACTTTTTTAATAGGGCGAATTAGGGACGATTTCCAAAGTGTGGGAAAAATTCCAGATATAAGGGAGGCGTTGAATATTTCCAGTATAGCAGGAGTTACAGCTTCAGACACAAATTTCAAATATTTAGCGGAGATGTCATCAATTCCAACTGAATTAGATTTCGATGCAACGAGTACCTTACGCAGAACATCTGGCGTGACATAATAAAAATAAAAATTTTCATCGTTATAAGGCACAAAAGCATCAACAGAGGGAAAGTTTGTGAGGTGAACAACAGTTGCATTGGAATAAAGAATCCCACTCGCTGAAAAATAATTGTTTAGTTTATTAAGAGAGAGCCCGTTTGTGATTGAATTGTCCGACTGTCTAATGAGTCCCAAATTCTTTAGATTTTTCCAAAGCTCGTTGGAAGAAGTTTGTTTGGAAAAAGTATTTGCATAATACAATCGTTTAGCTTGAATCAGTAACCGTTTCACAAGGTTACGCTGTCTCACAAATAGTTGGTGAAAGGCTGGATTCCTCGTCCGAACAAAGGCACGTCTATCTCTTTCCCTTATTTGTGCCTTTATTGCTGGGGTGAACCATGGAGTTGGAGGACGTCTAGGCCAAATAAGTCGTTTTGGAGCATGACGATCAAGGCAATCATGGAATACAGAGTTGAAGCTCTGTAGCATTGAATCAACATTCAGAGAATTGAACACATTTTTCCAATCAGAGCTCAATAAATCATCTTGGAAAGGTTTAACATTAAAACACTCATTGCTTCTAACAAGCAGAGGAGCCTGGCATTTTTTGGCTACGTTAAATTTATAATTTAACACAATCTTATCATGGGCTGATAGAAATGGAACAGGAGATTGTCGAAAAGAAGAAACTTTATCTTGTGAGTCAACAATTCAGAGATCTAAAGCGTATGGTAACAGCAAGGTCATAAGACCAGAACTGAGCCACCAGCAAATTACAAAAATGTATGCCATACAAATAAATGTATTAACTGCAACAAAACTATTGTTACAATGAAAATGCTATCAAAATAAAGGTTCATCATTTTCTTGAGAAAAAATATCCATTCTGTCACTAGCGGGTATTTAAAAAGAAATTGCAAGTATAAGGAAAAAAACACATTAACGCATTCATACCATAAAAGGATAATAATAATATTCAATTATATTTTATAATCCTCAGCAAGATTTCAGAAAACAGGACTTGGAATTTAATTTTAATTACATATAATTGATCGGTAAAAACAATATAAGTGATCCAGGTCCTCATCTCGGTGGGCTAATAAAATTACTAAGCGAACACACACAGAAAGTGCATAAAATAGCCCTGGTCACTTGTTGAATGCAAACTTCCAGGTACGTTACCATTTTCCTTGACTTTTCCAGACATTTTAACCCAATATTCAATTTCATTGACTCTTCCAGTGCTGTAGCAACCATCTAGACATAATCTTTCAAATTGGTTAGCAACATTTGCTAGTTCACTGTCTTCACTTTTTGACGACACGGGTTTTGATCTTGACAGTAACGAAATATTACTTTACGCAGACACCGTAATTCGCATTAAGGTGCAGAAACACTTAGACAGTTTAAATGCTTTGATGAAAGGTGACATGAGCCGACAGGGGGGAAACATTAACTAACACTTGTTACCTTCAAACATTTTTTTCGAAATACCTCCAGTCTCAATGTGCAGATAATATTTCCAACTTCCAAGCATATAGTAACAAATGACAGCCCTCTAATATTATTAATGTAGCGGTGATACGATAACTTCAATATTGCCTCCATATATCAAGATATAGACATTTGGCAAACCATCAATTACAATCTGCATGCTAAATTGACAGAAGGCTTTTCGACTAGGAGAGAATGAAACTATAAAAATACATATAGTTCGTGACACTGTTACTATTTTAAGTAAATATCTTTAGCATAATGAGTTTATTAGACTTAAAAAAAACCACTTTTTCTGCCAGTTGACCTTGCGAAAATGAAGGCTGAAAACTATCATCGAAATTGTTAAGCAAATCCGAAAGTACATCATTTAAAAGACGTGACCAATAATTAACATTTGAATACGAGGCCATAGGCTTTGAATAGATGGTAAATATATCGTCAATACAAACTTATACTTGAACTAAAAAAGACAACACAATGAAAAATGCACGATTGAATTTGAAATAAATTACTGAAAATCATTTATGTGCATAAAATGGTGAAGGCAACTGATATATATATGAGTGAGTGTTCTTGACACAAAACACTCACTTTAAATCCATTTCTCAGTCGTAGTAAGTGCAAGCCCCGGCGTGAAAACTCCCTCTTCATTTTTATAACGACGGAGCGTGAACACAGTGTTTTTAAAACTTTTCCTAGTGAGCCTCCATTGCGACCCATTTCACGCCACAAAATACAACACAATTCGTAATAACACTTCACCATACATCAAAACACAAATATAATGGCAAGGACTATGACCAAAGAGAGGTCAGCAAAACTCAAGACTAAAAGGTAGAGGAATAGTTGTGGGAAGCAATCGCCCGTACAGCCGGTGCCCCACGCCACACAGTGCTTACAATTTTTGTTTTTAATTTGTATTCACATATTTTAAACCCGTTTCATACAATGTGTATATTAAGTATGTAATAACGTTGAACCAATGAACGCCCGCTTAAGAAGTTCCAGGAAATAATAACTGAGAAGTCCGTATGTCCTGAAGTCATCGGTTACGAGATCGTTTTTCACTGGACAACATTGTTCCATTTTTTGTTAAATACATACCTTAAGAAATTTTTTGTGTCAAATTTTAGCCATATATTTTTTTAAATCTAAGTTTATCTGCCATTGTTCTGTCTAGGGGAAGTATAAATTTGATAGATAAGTGATAAAAACTAGGCATATGTGGAGTTATCTTCGTAAGTTTACATCAAATGGTCGTTGCAGGGGAAAATTAAAAAATGTTTTTCTCTCTTAAATGGAAAAACACCCTCTCAAAATTTTTATATAACATTCATAATGTTACAAGGTACCATAGTTGAAAAAATGAGAAAAATTAAACTTGAAGAACTTCAAAAGTTTAAACTTTTAATTGTTTAACATTGAATTATTTAAACAAATTATCATTTTATCGCTATTTTTACGCCAGTTTGAGATTGTTCAAAGAATTTTAATTGGAAATGAGCCATCAAGTGCTTTTTAACCTAGTTTCTTCCCCGTGATATATGATAACGAATATTTCGTGACATCGAAAACAGCCATTTTGTAAAATGTCCGTTATTCATCTGTTTTTTCGATTTTCGCAAAACGCTTTAAATTATATTTTTTATTTGGTGAGGCAAACAATTTCACCAATTTTCATCAAAATCTGAGAGGTCAAGGGTCAACTCCTGTCTGAAGTGGCGTGGAATGACCCATATACATTTTAAGTAAGAAAAGACACGAAAAAAGGTCATAATTAAAGAAAATAAATTACATGGATGAATGTGCAACGCTGTTTTACATAATTGTAAAAAATATTTATTCACTGAAATTCCTTCAATAATTATTATAAATTCACATCAGTAATACTTCTTAATTTAACCATAAAAACCACATATCAAGTATCAGGTACTACCAAATTATTTCATGAAAATTGAGAAAATGGAAATATCGGAAGCCTTACAATCAAAGCAGTGAAGTAAATAAATGACTTATCTTCAACTTTCCTCCCAAGACGTTTGACAGTATAAACATAGAGCAGCAAAATCTTTCGTAGGAACCCAAGTTCCCCTGTAGAACTTAAACACTTGCTGATAAATATTCCTGACAATTAGAATTGAAAACATTTGCAAGCATATAACTTGAGAACCAATATTTCACAACCTACATTATGAGAAACGCCTGGCTCAAGTTGTTGCGAAATTAATAGTGATACACAGTAATACTTTACGAATATATATTTACGTCAATGAAGAACTTTATTAACAAAATCCTGTAATCAATAGTTTATATCACTTGCGTACTCAAACACAAAATGTAGTGAGGATTTTTTTTATCAGCCACCTTGCCGAAGTAATTGAAAAAAATAAACACATGGACAAATATAGATACTTTGGAATACTATGATGGCCTAAAATATAAAACGAAAATTTACAAATACAAAAGTGACCTTTTTATTAAACAAAAGTACCTAAATAATAAGACAATAAATGAAGCTATAAATGTTTCCTGCTGAATTGTAATTACAATTAAATATTTAAAGGACATCATGTATATACAGGCAGATCTTTATTGATAATCAAAATTTAAAAACATATAAAAAGAATAAAAAAACAAATAAAACATGAGCATATGGTTTCAAAAAATCAGAACCTAACTCAACATAACCAAAAGTACGCAATAGACTGCTACAATAACAAATTACCATAAAAAGATTAAATAATATACACAGTTTTCATTACAGTGAGTCTCAGAACAAAAGAAAGAAGATGAATACAATCAGGCGAAGAAGAGTGACATCAGACGAATAAGCAGGCCACAATGATCTTTACAGCAGGTGAGATAATCCCTCACACACGAAGCTGGAGTATTCGCAGCAATATTCATGCCTAAAAAGAGAAAAAGGACGTGTCTAATAGAAAGAAACTTCAATATATCACATGGTTAAAGCTTGTGTTTAAATGCCCGATTTATAAAAACATTTTTCATAGATATATTTTATTCACTTAATTCTCCACTATAGTCAACAGATAACTGGAGAAAGTAAGAGAAACAGGCCCCGAAAGAAAATGGGATGAATAACAGTGGACAAATGTAGAAGTAGCAGAAGAGGGCCTACTGGGCATGAGTGCCGAAACAAAGAAGCCATGGATTGCGACAAGGACTAGAATAATAAAGTATAAAATACAAATAATCAGAAGTACAAGAGCAACCATTTCAAAGAAGCTTAGAAACCAACTTATTCAAGAAGGCAAGAATATAAGGAAGAGGAGAACCTGTTCAATATACAAGCTAATGAAGAGACACTTTGATGAGAGACAAGCATCTGCGATGTTAATGGAAATCTAAAGATATTGAATTGAAATGGAAATCTAAGACAATAAAAAGATGGAAGAAAAACATCGAAGTATAACAAAGGGCCAATGCCACTGGAATCAAACCTGATGAAAGACAGGGGCGAAGTCGTCGAGGCCGACCTGGGGTCAGATTGACTGAAAAGCAAATTCGACAGAGCACAAAAATATCTTAAGAATGGCTACGTAACTGGCAAAGACATCAAAGCGGAGAAATTTTGAAAACGATCGGAAGAAATTCCTGGAAAAGCCAGTACAAAATAATGACAGATCAATAGAAAGAGACAGACAATCGGAGGACTTTCAAATTATTTTCAATCCGAAAAGACAGACTGATAAATTTGAGCAACAAATAACCTAGTGTTTCATAATGCCTGAGTGAGAAATTATTACTTGAACAACTTATGGATGGAAGAGATAGCCAAAGACAATCTTTTGGAAAACCATGGATACACTTTTGAATTTTAAAGAACAGAAGACTATAGAAAATGTACACTACCTAAGAATAAATAGACTTATAAAGAATTATTAAACAACGGAAGATGGAACAATATCTTTGGGCTGTTGAAATAATTCTGATTAGAGTAAAAGGGCAAAACAATAATCAAAGAAATTTTCAAGTAGCAAGGTGACACAATGCGAATGAGAGACGGAAGAAGTTTTAAAAGCCGAAATAACACATTGGAGATAAAAAGGAATATTACCTGTCATAAAGACAGCTCAAAATATGCTCGGAGGAGGCGATACGAGAAGCAGAAGAATAAAAAGCGGAGTACGGAATAAAGATTAACGGAAAAGAAATAAACATTACCTACTTCTTAAACCATGTCGCAGTCACAGAGAGAAATAGTAATGCTCATCTACGATCGCTAATTTAATCGTCCATATTGTCCAAGAACATGTAACAAAGTTAACGATGATGAAGACGAATCCTAATATACGGAAATGAGAAGCTGAATGCGGATACTATTGGAATTGGAGTGAAATGCAATGCAGAGATATTAATCCTAAAGGTGTAAAGTTCGTTTTCATGTATGTAGTAATATGATATTCTGCCATTGTCGGGAGACCATCATTAGGGTTGTAATGATGCGGAAATAACACAGTTTAGCCAATTTGAGTCAAATGAAGAATTATTCTACAATTTAGTACATTTCCCTACTGAAAAGAAGGTGTTGATAAAAAAGAAAAGGCTCGACAACCGTGTGCATTATAGTCCACTACTTTTTTCCGATATAAAGAAAATAAATCCAAATTTTCCAAAATACATGCTCTATCTAACTATGAAGGCCACAACTTCGCAATGATAAACGGAAAATATGTCACTTTTTTAATTGAAGTAACGCCTGACTTAGGGGATATGTTTTAAGGGACCAATGGAGAATAAAAATAACTATTACAACCAAATTACTAAAACATAAGATTTTATCAATCAACAGGCATTAAAAATTCGATACACACATTTGATATTCGTCATAGGGTTCCGACGCCGTATCCCTAAAGTTGACATTTTTTGACCAAAAACTTAATTCCGGGATTTCCCATGAGAAAATTATGAGCAGGAGAAAAAACTTAAAAATAACAACGGTATTGATTTATATAAAATGCAGAAGATCACCTATCTGAAGCATTTATCTGGGAATAAGTATTCGTTAAGAAAGACACGGAAACGTGAAAAGTGCCAAATCCGCCATTTTATATATTATTGGGAGCTGTGAAAATGCAAATTTTGCAATATTCTGTAATAATCTGTTTTACAAAATTTAATGGACGAAGGTTTGTGCCAAATTTCATCTTCCTATGCCACACTTAAGTGGGCAAGAATGTTTGTATGCAACTGAGTGAGTTACGTATGTGGGAGTATATGATTATAAGGGATGTGCCAAAACCGCCAATTCCACTCTACTAAAAAAAATAAAAATATTAAGATGGGTCATCGATTCGAAACAAAAGACAAAATTAAAAAAATTGGAAAATCAATCGATTGACTTGTTTTGAGTGAGAAAAGGAATTATTGAGTGAAATATTGGGAATAGATTTCCGGTCGGGGTCGAGACTCACCCTCGCCTTGTTGAGGAGTGTCGTCATCACGTGCTCCTCGTAGAACTTCAAGAGGGATGGAACTTGATCTCGCAGCAAAGACGTCCCCTCCGTCGATCCATATGCAGCGATAATCCAAGGGACGGCAGATGCGAGAAGTATTTCTTTCCCTGATTGAGTCTTCTTATCCAATGCCCATCTGATGTAAAAATCTAATCTCCCTCCCCTCTTCTCCTCTTTCGCCTCCTCGAGTGCTCTTCTCATCTCTCGCCCGTGGAGTCCATCGCCTCGTTCGTAAGGTTTTCCTCCATTGCGGAATGCTAAGAGATTGGACATCTGTGCCAAGGCCCTTGCAAACACACCAAGGACTTCTTCCTCCGTCCAACCCCCACCCACCTTCCCTCCGAGATACACTCTCATCTCGGAGAAGGCGGCGAACGATCTCCAATCACTCCCACTCCTCTCAACTCCATCGTAATCCGTGAACTTCGCCTTCATATTTCCGATGTTATCAGAGTCACAGTCAACCATTACACTTACGGAAGACTGACTCCTCATGATCAATAGCACGCATGACGTCATTGCACTCTCATTAAATAATTTATCATACAGACCCCGGACGTATAGTTCCTTCCCCTCGTCACAATTCCGAATGATTGTCCTTCCCATCATGCCCTCCACGCACACCCTTCTAATGTCCACTATGGGAAGATTAGAACCCAGAACACCATTCCCCGCATCAGATATCTCCCCCAGGCACTCCTTTAGCGCCCTTAATTCCTCCGCCGATGACGTCACGGCCCTTTCTATGCACTCCAAGAGAACGTCCCGCTCGGATAAATCCCTCCTCAACTGATTCACTTCCTCAGCCATGTGACGACCAAATGACGACATTTCCGCCTTGAGGGAATTAATGGACTCCTTTAAGGCAGATAACTCTGCCATCTCCTGAGAGAAGTCGATCAATGTAGTTTCGACATCGTCTACCCCGTGTAATGCACGGCGACGCTTAATGGCGCTTTCCCTCTTGTGCACCAGCCGGATCAATCTCAGGATATCCTTCCGGTCCCTGTCCTCAGGGTACTTCCGCCACAACTCCTCCGCCATCTCGACAGCCGTCTTGTGACCACCTCCCCTTAACCCAGGGTCCGCACCCTCCCCAAGCAGTCCCTCCACCCAATCTAATTTACCCATCTTGACACCTAGATGAAGCAGGGTACTCTGATGCACTGCCCTCACGTCCAAGTCCTCCAGTGTCTCCAGCAAACCCTCATATTGCGGAAAGGGACCACTGCTTAATCCGACAGTCAACCGCTCTACAGCATCAAGATCTGACTCCAAACCAACAAAGGTGTTGCTTGCCATGACGAAAGGAAAGAGCACTCACCTAAAAAAAACGGGAAAAATATTATCAAATGCTACATACATGCTTTCGTAATAACACGTATTACATTACTTTCACTTGAAAATCACTTATCAACTGTAAAATATGACGCAATGATTATTGTTACAGGCGATACGGAATATTTAAGTACAAGGTGTCTTCGTACGTCCCTACTAACAAATATCTAATACGATCTCTGCCCGGCATGCGTTGCAATACCTTTTTTTTATTCCAAGTAGCCATTCATATACAAAACAGATATGTGCAAAATAAACGAAAGACAATAATTTTTTAGTATTAAATTAAGGTTGAAAATTTATTATTAGAGTGCTTTGAAATCAGCATTAGTAACATCAAATGATCAGCAATCTTAAGACAGCTATAAGATAAACGAATACTTGAAAAAAGCAACGCGAAAGAAAAATGAGAAAATGCATCTACTGCACTACGGTTAATTATCGGATTTATTTTATGAATTTCTCTCATTTCCCGGTAATCGATTAGGTTCACATGAGTGGATGAGCACGCACTTAACATCAACTTAATGACGGATGTGTTGATCACTTATTTCGCTGGAGAAAATAAGTGTCGTCCCACAGATTCCCAGCTAGAAGGAGATGCTACCTGCGAAATACATTGAAGAACATTTAAATCTTGACACAGAATTGTGAAAATCTTCTCCGTTAAGTACGACTAAATGAGCCACAATACTTCCCATAAACAAAAAGTAAAATATTAGCATTTGCAGAGAACAACAATTAAATTAAAAAAATAATATGCCATGTCCACAGTCCCAGAAAACCACCTCAATGGTGTGTGGCAGGGGGTTAACTGTAATTTATACTGTTTAATTTTAAGAAGTAGACGCTTTTCAATTTTTGTCTACTTTAACTTCAAAAATCATTAGAATTTCCATTCATGATAGTATTCGGATTTATTATAAAGTTTTTATACCATAATTACAGACGCTTCTTCATGCCACGCACGTACTATAGAGAAAATGCGTAAAAAATAGAGGAAATAGAAAATATCAGATTGTGAACAAAAGAAATTAAAATTGAATGAAATATAACTCAAGATCTACTGAAAATGTCGATCGCTTCCCTGAATCGGATATGGGATAAGAGTATATGAAATATTCAAGGCAAATTATTATCCCTGAAAAAGACCATAAACGCAACATAACCACCGCTACCTGCTTCCGATATTTTAAGAACGTAATAACAGGAAAAAGAAGCACTATTTTGTTTGGGAAAAACTTACATGGAAGGAAGAATATTTTGAGAAGATAGAAGGAACCTCTTAGGAAATATTTTTCGTAAAATAAGCATGTCCTATCGCATAACTACCAGAATGAGTCCAGTTGAGGAACGATTAGATTCTACTCAGTTGGTTTATGATGAACGCGCACTACGATTCGGAATTTTCTATTTCGGAACTGTGACAATACAAAGTGATACCAGTGAGTATACGAGAGTGAATACCTACGCGTGAGAAACAGGAAAGTGGTCGCTGGAAGATGACTGCCACATAGGCTCAGAGTAGAGAACAGGGTAGCGTGTCACAACCTTGACAATGAAGGGACACAGACACACCGTCAGACACAGTAGAAATGTCGAGAGCTGTTATTCCCAAGATGGTCGTCAGACGAGTGAGCTACGAGAAGTCACGAGCCACTGACCTTTAAACGATGTCCACTACATGGCAATCCAATCGTCACCACATTGCGCAATTACCTCTTCTTCTTTCCAACTAACATCCTCCCCTCCAATTCTGACGTCACCAATTTGGCCATCGACCGTCGTTCCCTTACCAACAAACAAAACAGCGTCTATGACTAAGAACACCTCACGTGGTATTCAACTTCACCACTCTATTATTTCTTTTCTTCCATGTATTCCATCCAACTTTATAATTCAAAATCAGAAAGTTGATACACAATAAAAAGTAAAAACAGGTCTTTTTGAACAAGAAAAAGTTTTAAAAACTTGATCGGCCTCGCTAATGACAGATAGGACTAATCAAATTAGAGTGGAGTGTATAAAGTTGCGTGTGATTTTTGCAAAAAGCTAAGCGTTGGACAGACTGGAAGAAAATTCTAAATAAAGAAAAGCATGAGGCATATTTTAGCAACTACCATCCTTCTTTGCTGTTCGCCAAGCATTTGTTGGAATCACCAGAGCAGTTTTGAACCTGAAATTCTCCACGTGGAAAAGAAGACCCGCAAGTTGTACACACTTGAGCAAGCGGAAATTCGGAGATGTTGTAAAACAAGAAAAATGTCTCGTCATTAATGACTCTATTTTTCACCCCCAATCCCCTCTGCTGAACCTCCCATTGCCTGAGGTCACCGTTTACCCTCCGTATACCCTCACCCTTACCACCTCCTCCTATCGACATCGTCGCGACACATGATCGCACAACAAACCCTTCCCCCGACCTTCTTCGGAACACAGTAGCTCTGAGCCTCCCCACCTCCCCGCAGCGCCATTCCTCCTTCCCCTCCTCCATCCCCCTCTCCTAACACTCGCTCAACTCCCCCTCCTCTCCCCTCCACCCAAAGCTCAACCCTCTCCTCTTTCCACCCACTCTACCCCACGTCTCTTCCTGTATATGTATTTTTCTACGTCTACAAAATACACTGCAAGCCACCTCAAGGGTGTGTGGCAGGGGTAATAAAAGCCAACATGCATTACACTACACACTTCAGTTAGTGTAACTACGGATAATTATGAATAAACAATAAACGCTAATGCGTGTCACGAGGCGAAGTCCCTCAAGCATGCACTACAATACAGGTATGCTCCCAATGGAGAGATAACATTATTATATATGTATTTTACAACTGCACAAATGGACAGATACTCAAGGTTTATGCTAAAATCATGCTCGGCGGGCTGCTAGCACATCTAGTAAATACCTTTTAAGCCGCATCAAGGATTCTTGGCCTTTAGCCCGTGGCAGTGGCGTATTGTGTGCTAGCCAATCTGTATATTAGCTGATGATATCGCTCAGCAACGAAATTCTACGTCGTATTTAACGTACGACATAGACATTGTTTTTTGTATGTGGAATTCACAATGCTTTTCTTTTAATGCCGGAAGCTTTGCTTATTAAAATACACACACGCACTACGAGGTAATAAAATCAAAGATTCAAACAGTAGGATAAATATTTTCACATTCGAGATTTTAATGGACATCGTCATTTGTATGTTAAACAATTCTTCCATCTCCTTCCCTTACTTTCAGTGTTTCTGAATTCACCACTTTGTTGTTTTTCCACTCCAAAGTAATGTTTGACCTGACTTCTCAAGCAGAAGTCGCGAAATATATTGTAACTGTAAATAATTAACGATAACAAGAAAGTGCTACTCACATTATTGTTAAAAGCTACGTTAAAAATCAGATTTTCCAAATTGAATTTTTTTCGCGAACCAAAATGTTTTTGTTGAGTAATCCCGCCTTTTCGTTATCATGCATTTTCTTATTTCGTTTTACTTTTATCCTTAACAACTTAAATGCTTATTATAGTTTGTTATGGTCCTCTTTGGGTAGTTCTTATCTTATAATACTAATCATAATGTCACGACAGACGCGTAGTTACATAATTGGAAGGGACTGACATGCCGAATAAAATTTCAAAATTTAATTGGAGGAAATAAACTTTTAAAATTCTTTTTACTCCGAATTTTGACGATTTCTCATGTCCAAAACAGTTTTTTACGTAAATCCAGGCATACACTAAACTAAGAATGGGTGTTTTGAAAATAAACCTTTATTTTACACCTAAAACCCGTAAAGAAACAAGAGTGAACGTCTCAAACTTAGCATGATAAATATTTGAAAGATAAAAGTATTAATCACTTAGGCAAAGGAGCGTTCACAAATTATAAGACGCAATACTAATTTTTGTCTGCAATGAAACTGGCCCAATTATTCCTCGTCGTAATCGCAACAACATATTTACAGCTATCAGATCAATACATACGAATGATATACGTTGTTCATTTGAACGTGAAGTTCACATGACGATGGCGAATTATAAATTGATTGATTTTCCCAATCTGCCACCAATGGATCACAATTCTTAATTCAGGGGCCAAAGGGAAACTTGTGGTTCTAAATTTGGTTATATTTCAGACATTTTGGACAATTTAGTTGTTGATACATTATTTCAATTAACTTTCGAATGTATGGTGTGATTACAAATTGAATCTATCTAAACGATGAAAATGAGACAATTTGCCGGTGACGCGCACTAGTAGCTGCATTATATTGATTGCGTTAAGTAATAAATATCCCACTCTAAAAGTATAACGCAATTACAATTATTTCAAAGCAGCGGAAAATCATCTTGAATTTAATTCAAGTGTCCAAAATGATAATTAACATAAATATAAATAAGGTGTATCAACTCTATTTTCTCTGGATTTCCTCGCTCGAGGAAGTGTCACGGCCGGACGATACCTTTCACTTTCCACCGTACGGCAAGGGATACCTACCCGAAGCGAAAGGATTTAACCATCGATATCCACCTATTGCAATTACTATGCCCTTATCGTCGTAGTCAACTTTTTTGAAAGTAATTATGGGGAATAAAGTGCTTACTGGCCTGTGATCACTAATTCCGTTCAATGTTATTGAGTGAAGGAAGGTATCAGGTATGTTAGTCGCCTAAAGATGTATAACATTGCTCCTGTTCATTGTTGAGACTAATATATGCAAAGCTGAAGATTAATAAGGTTAATAATAATTTATTAAATCCGACATACTATGGCTGATCAGATCATGAGAAAAAAATTAGGGAACTAGACTGCATAACGGAGATTTAAAATGTCAATTTCCCCAGGAAAGATAAGGGACCATAACAGCTGCCAATGAAACTTTTATCAAGGCTTGTTAGGTAGTGAAGCTCTTAGTAGTAGTAGTATTCTAAATACTTAAATCCTTATCTGTTACCTAGTACATTCAAACAGCCCGCCTTGCATGTTTTCTTCTAGGGTCTTGAGTCTGTCCATCTGTTAGCCTGGAGATAATTAAGAAAGAAAGAGTCGAGAGAATAATATTTCTCGTTTGACTCGCTGTGGACTGTGTCGATTTACGTGAGCGCGGGACGCCTCGAGACAGCTGCGTCTTCAAGTTCGACTCTCGTTAACTCTCCCGCTCCGTGGTCAGAGTCACGCGCAGGGGGAAAGGAAAGCCCTTATCTCATCTCCTCTGGGGAACACGGGCCGCGTCGGACGATCAAATGGCTACGTGACTGCGACCACATGCTCAAACGAGAAGAAAGAGTCAATTATTTCGACCGAAAGTATCATTCCACTCAATGTATTAAGGACATGGGTTGTCCCTATCACTCTCCCATTTACCGGTTGGTGTGGAATCACCCCGTGCCGCACAACCTAGTGGTGGCTTGCACGGTACATCGTAGATGTAGATTAAGCTGAAAGCATGCACTGTGGGCTACTAGTACCTATACAAAATACCCTGCAACCCACCTCAAGGGTTTTTAGCCTTCATGCCGAGGCAGTGGGGAATTGAAGGATAGTCCATCTGTATATTAGCTGATGATATCGCTCAACGACGAAATCTATGTCGTATTTTACCTACTACTTAGGGTTTGTTTTTTGTACGTGGAATACACAATGTTTTTCATTTAATGTCGGAAACTTTTTCATGAAGGTACGCCTTGGACCATTAACTTCGACCATACCACGTCACTGGAAACGCTTTAATAGCTTAATTAAATACACGCACTACGAGGTAATACAATCAGCTGCTTGACCAAGTCTAATGTTACTTCAATGATGTGAACGAAATTACATGAACAAAAGAATTATTATTTGAAAAAAAAACAAGAATTGAACATCCAAATATTGAGTATAACAATAAAGCTAGACGGTAGAAACTTTTGTATGCCAAACTTTTTCGTGAACATGCATGAGCCACCTTATAGCAGCAGCAGAATGATTATGTTACCATGTATATGGTGACCTCACACTTCAAAATGGAAAGGCAGACTCCCAAACTTTGACAAAACGAAGTGAGTAAAGGAAGGTCTATACCGACGCGTATGAAGACGTGAAATAAATCGCCGGAATAACCTCGGAAGGCTCAATGCAGAGAGCTGAGTAATGTGTACACAAGAATGACGTGAGTCAGACACACAGTCAGACTCAAGGTGCACTCTGCAAAGCTAAACTTTTGTACCCCTCCCGTTCCCCTCTCTTACACGTCCTTACTCATCCCACAACCACCACCCTCGCTCAACCTACAACCAATCCCCCGCTGCCGAGACCATTGCCTCCCCCCACGACGCCCTATCCAGCGTCCGCTTCCCGGATTATGTCCAATACCCTAACTCCTCACTCCTCCCCATAGAGCTTTCCACCCCCACCCATCCAAACAAATACCTTCCCAACGCCTTACCTGTGACTTCCCCTCCCTCCCCTTCACCCGCTCCCTCTCCTTCATCCATAGACCTTTTTTGAAGTTATACTTCTTTGCGCCCGTTGGAGACTTTTGGGATGGGATGTTGGTCGAGAAACCGCGTCACGCTCTTTTGGGTGAGAAAAATCCACAATTGTACTCATTGATACGAATTCCTGGGTATTTCTAATCGAGCTAAAGGGATGAAATTTTCAGCAAAGGGTTCAAATTTGGTGTCGAGTCAGGAAAAAATCGAAAATCTCAATATTTTTCATTGGTTTCGAGTCCAGATAGGATTTTGTTTTTTAATGAGTACAACTGGGAAAAACGAATAATTTACGTGTAGAGTAATTTTCATTCATTCATTAAAATATGAAATAATTTAGATACAAGTTTCATTCTTTGACTGAAATGAGGCCAAAAGATCAATGCATTTACTTCTTGCAACCGATGTTTCTCTATCGATCTATAAATTGAAATATTTGAAGTTTAAACACAAAATTAATGCAAATTTCGATCTTTTTTCATTTTCGTTGCTAAGCAATTTTTCATTGTTCCCGAGACTTCCAGTACTATATACGCGTGCTATAAAGATTAAACTTAAAGGAATATAACATTCTCCGTGCGTATTTCAATCGCTTTTAACGATATTATGCCTTAGAAATATACTTTTTACAATGTTTTATAATTATATACATAAACTGTTTTGTACCTTTGACACTCCTCCATTTGCTCATGCCTACGAAATCCGTTGGGATCGCTCCAGATTCCTCCATTTTGCTTCTGAAACACTCTTTACACCTTATTCCGGGTTTCCCTTGATTTTCCAGGAAACATTAATCCTTGCACCTACTTTCTGAAATGTACTTCGAAACTCCATTCTACAAGTCAAAACCATGTAAAATGATAATGTTCTATGATGCATTATCTCTTGGATTTTGAAATTATGAATTCAAGTACTACGCCATGTGTTTAATATGTAAATTATAATAATTGAGATCAGCAAAAATAAAATGAAATGTGAAAATCCATAGCATTTACTTAGCTCATATTGATTGAATTTCATACTGCCAAATAACTGTAATCATGTTTAATTACAAATATTTACTTCAAAATTGCTCAATGGCATGAAAATAAAAGGAATAATATAGCAATTACTAAGAAGAACAAAGTACATATGTCATGGGACCATTCGTTCTTTGCTATTATCTCATTATTATATTCATAGGTCAAAAATTGACCCAGCTAAAATAATTTCCAAAAGAAGTAAGACCTTATTGCATTCGTTTTTAATGATTTACAATGTACTATCATACACTTTTCCCCTTTTGCTTGCAAACTGCAAGCACCCATTTACTCGTTTTGACGTTCGAACTTTGAAAAGAAGTTTTGTTTAAAATAACAATATATCGAAGAGAACTATATTGAATAATAGAGAAAAAAATATCTTTTATTTCATTTATATATCCTGTCTGCCTGTGTGTGTGAGCGGGTGTGTGCGACCGGCCAAAGAGGTATAACTTCCACCGTCTGGTCCGACGCAGACCACGTTTTTTTTTATATATAGAGTGGAAAACATGTCTGTGTACCTGATGATGCTGCACTGCGGCGAAACTAGTGATGGGTCGGTCGTGAGTGATCGAATCCCAAGAGCAAGTTCTCTTAAAAGAAAGATCAATGAACGGCTTCTCTCCAATGACCAAGGCGTTCATATTCACCGATCACGACATGAATGATTGCATGATATAAAATATCGATCGCGAGACTTGGGACCGGCCAAAAAAATCTTGAATGAGTTTTCTACCGTGACATTCGAGAGTTACTTGCTCTTTCATGAGACGTAGGCAGAGTCTCCGTTCGGTTGCGCAAACAAAGACGCAGCGTAATAGCAGTCAACCATTTACATCACGACACAAGTATTTTGCATTGAGAGAGTTTTACCTGTTTTGCTGGCTCGCTTTTCAGTAGAATAATAACATCGTTAAAAATGAAGACCCAATCCGTTACACTGTCGGCAAAGAGACTGCTGGGTTAAGATACAAGAGGAATGCAATGGAAACTAAACATGATCACGATTGAAATTGTAATTATATGTAATTATAAAATAAATTTACTTCAAATCATTGATATGCATTAAATAATGAAAGCTACTTATACATAGACTTAATTTGTGCAAATACACAAAAAAGAGAATAACTAAAGAACATAGATTACATGGATAAATGAGCAACATTGTTGCAAATAATTGTACAATAATTTTTATACACTGAAATTCCTACAACTTTTTTTATAAATTCACACCAGTAATACTACTTAATTTAACCATGAAAACCATATTTCCTGTATAAGGTTGTTCCAATGTCATAGCATGAAAATTGATCGAATGGAAATATGTATCGGAATAAGTCTTACAACCAAAGCAGTGAAGTAAATAAATGTATTATCTTCAACTTCTTCCCAATACATATACAACAGTTTAAATATAAAAAAACGGCTATAAGATCCCAAATTCACCACTTTAACTTAAGCACTTTCTGATAAATAAAACTGAGAATTAAAAACATTTGCGAGCATACAGCATGGCAATCAATAATTCACGTCCTAGATTATAAGAAACACCTGGATCAAGGAATTCAGTAAATGATAGTGATACATAAAAATACTTTCCGAACATAGTTGACTTCAATGAAAAACTTAATTATCAAAATCTTCTAATCAATATATTATATCACTTGCGTCCTCAACTACAAAATGTAGGAAGATTTTCTTTCAACGGCCACCTTGCCGAAATAATCACAAAAAATTGAATACGTGGACAAATATAGAGACTTCGGAATAACAGTAAATATAGCATTAAATAAAAAAAGAAAATTTACAAATACAACACTGACGTGTTTTGTAAACAAAGGTACCTTAATAATAGGACAAAAATTAAGCTATAAATGTTTCCTACTGAATTTTGTTTTGGGTGAAATATTTAAATGACACCACGTACATACAGGCTGGTCATTAACTCGTTTATTCCCAGTGTTCCAAATTTGGAACAAAAATCCTGATCTCAGGAATTGACTTAAACTTTTCTTCTGATTTAACATTTTTAAGCGGTATGGCTTATCTTAATTATAAGAAGTGGACGCTTTTCAATTTCCCTGTCAAACTTAATTTCATATATCATTATACTTCCCTTCCATGATAGTTATTGTATATATCTAGCATAATTACAGACGCTTCTTCATGTCACGTACATACTATAGAGCAAATGTATAACAAATAAAGGAATTAGGAAATATCAGGTAGTGAACTCCAGAAATTAGAATATAATGAAATAATAATTCACGATCGATTCACTGAAATATATGTCAACCGCTTCGTTGAAACGGATATGGGAGGAGAGTATGTGAAATATTCACGGCAAATAATTATTCCTGAAAAAAACCATAATTGCAGTTTAACCACCTATACATTCTCCCCCAATTAAACGAACGTACTAAGCAGGAAAAAGATGCATTCTTTTGTTTGGGAAAAACATACATGGGAGGAAGAATATTAAGAAGATCGAAGAAACTATTTTTGGAAATGTTTTCATAGAATATATAACCTCTTCGGCTTCACCGTTTTAATTGCTATTAACTTCCGAACGGGTCCTGTCATGCCTTGAAAACCATTTATAATTAAAGAAAAACAAATTATGTACATATTTAATGTCTTGCCTTGATGCTCATGACATACTTTTTTACGTAAAATAACTACTGTCAACACAACTATGCTGAAACCTCTTCTGCTTTGCCGTTATGATAAGTATTAACTTTGGTATGGACCGTGGGTTGCCTTGTAAACCATTTATGTTTTTATATAAGTGCCCAAAGAAAGTTGAAATCACCGCTTTGTGTCTGTGAAGTTTACAGTTTGCGTAAAATACTCAAAACAAGAAAGCCGTCTTCCAGCCAGCTCTATCCATACTCAGTTACTGCTAGTAAAAGTAATGAGAGTTCCAAGCCATGGAAAACCACGTACAATTACGTGTAAGCGTACCTAAAATGTGTAATTTTGTTACTGAAATGATGAGTAAAAGTTTATGGGAATGTCTCAGAGATAGATGGAAATGGCATAGTGCTTCTACGTCCGTTGACAATATCTCGTTATATTCATCTCATAATGAATGTCACGTACATCTTTGGGCGTTATAATTCAATGCATATTTGAATATCCCACTACACAAATGCGATCGACAGTTGTACGTGTATATTTGCCACCCACCATGACGAGTGATGTTGGTGAGGCGAAGGATTATTCAGCAATAGCTACCTTCAAAAGAAATGAGAGCGCAAACTTTTCATAATTAACGTCTAGATTTAACAACATTTTATTTAAAATTTCACCAATAGAGTTGGTGCCGACACTTCGTGAGCAAAACTTGATGGGGTATTGCTTTCCCACCCAACTTGGCGCCTGGTACACCGGCCGGCTTGCCCCGTCGCGCCGGCAACTACCCGGCCCCGGCACTACCGCCGGGGCGGTAGTGCCGGGGCGGCCGGGGCCAGACGGCAATCATCGGCGATCGGCAGTATACTATAGTCGAGACGCATGGTACCTAAGTACTTGTCTAAGAGTTTCCCGAGCGCGCATATCGTCATCATGTATCATCAGGTACTCGATGATAATTTTGCCAATTTTTTTGAGGCATTTAGTACATAATGAAGGCCATCAGATTCCGAGAAGAAACTTGAGGGACCGCGAGAATCCCATGGAAATACTAACGCATCCGTTTTCTTGGACTCCAATACAGCTTTCCTCGCGACAACTAAATTTACTATTAAATTCTTCTCCTCCGTGGAAATCCTGCTCCCTTCCCGTCTCTTTTTTGTTTACTAACAAAGTCACGTTGAGAATTCGTTATTCAATTATCGCCCAATTATCCTCCCGATTCCCGCATCTAGGGGAACATAAATGTCACTACATTCGTCTACGTCATCAATGTAGCCCAAAATAAATGTGGCAACACTGCCCCCACCAATTTGGAGCGATTTGGAGTAGCCGGGTTTCTGGATATAGCGTGCAGCAGCAGGCTCCGCCGCAGGTTCAGCACTGTTTCTGGATGCGGCCCTCATGATCGCACAACAAACCCCTCCCCCCACCCTATCCTGAACACAGTAGCTCTGCGCCTCCCCACCTCCCCGCAGCGCCATTCCTCCTTCCCCTCCTCCAACCCCCTCTCCTAACTCGCTCAACATCCCCCTCCTCTCCCCTCCACCCAAAGCTCAACCCTCTCCTCTTTCCACCTACTCCACCCCATGTCTCTTAGAGTATATGTAATTTTATACATCTACAATATATACTGCAAGTCACCTCAAGAGTGTGTGGCAGGGGTAAGTAGTAACCAACATGCATTACACTACGCTCTAAATTTAATGTAACTACGGCAAATTATGCATTAGCACAAATCGCTAATGGGTTCCACGAGGCGAAGCCTCTCAATCATGCACTACACTACAGGTATACTCCCAATGGAGAGATACCGTTATTATATATGTATTTTACAACATCACAGATGTACAGGTATTCAAGTATTAAGGTGAAAGCATGCAAAAGCACCTCTACAAAATACGTTCCAAGCTTCCTCAAGAGTTTTTGGCCTTTAGCCCGTAGCAGTGGCGAATTGTGTGCTAGTATATCTGTGTATTACCTGATGATATCGCTCATCGACCAAATCTATGTCGATTTAACCTACTCTTTAGAATTTGTGTTTTTGTTCGTGGAATTCACAATTTTTTTATTTTAATACCCGAAACGTTTCCATAAATGAACACCTGGGACCTTTAACTTTAAGTATGCATATGGTGACCTCACACTTCGAAATGGAATGGCAGACTTTTGACAATACGAAGTGAATAAAGGAGTGTTTATACCGACGCGTATGAAGAAGTAAAATAAATCGCCGGAAACACCTCGGGAGGCTCAATGTAGAGACCTGAGTAATGTGTCGCGACAACAAGAATGAAGTGACGCAGACACACAGTCAGACTCAAGGGAACTGCAACTTATTGATCCAAATATGGATGCTAGACGAGTGAGGTGAGAATGCAAAGACACGAGTGTCATCTTACAATGAATTCCGCTAGGTGTCAGGCAAATACGTGGGCAAATAGGCCTCTCTATTCGGAGAGGATCCAGCGAAAACTTCTTAACTTCTTCATAACTCTTCTACTTATGTGAATTTATAAACGATTGATTGACTACATTCAAAATTCTTCTACCTCAATTACTCTTTTATCAAAACCTTCAATCATTGCGGTTGCGTAAATGATGTGCCCGGGATCCCGGTCAATTCAAATGATTTTTCAAGCTTTTGAATAATGAAAACAAATAGTTTTGCCGGTACTATTGAAACCAGGGAGACTTACTCTCGGTAATGTCATCTACGTAACGCAACACAATCTACAAGTCTCAATTTTGAGAAGATTTTATTTGAATACTTCTGTTACGGCAAACTATATTCACTGTCATGGCTCAAAAATTCCGCAAGTTTAGCATGGCGCTAATTTCTCCGTCCCCGTAGAGGTAGATGATTACCATGTAGCTTTTATTTTTCAAACATTAAACACTGCATAGTCCAACGTAACAACGTGTCATAAACTTCAATTTATCAAGTACTTTCAACCACTCATACGCTTGTTATATTTCCTTAAGGTTCTTATTGTTGAGATCTACATCTGTGACCTTCTAAACAGGGACCAATAAATATGAAGAAATCCAGCGGTCACTGAATCTCAGAAGGATCTAGAAGAAATATTTTCCATTCCTAGCACTACGGTATGTGAGATGACAGGTATGTATTGATACACCGAGAAGATATCTGAAAGGAATAATAATCGAAGGCCACATAAGACGGCGTTCGTTATATAACGCATGAAGTTCATCAACCGCAATTTGGTGAATATTTTCCTCATTCAATATGCCTGCTCTGAAGGTAACAGACCCATGCACGAAAAAACATATAATTTAAATTAAAATAATAGATTACATTATGTCATGTCATACAGAAATGTTATGCCTGAAGCTATATACGCCATTAATGTGAATGAGCGTAGTGAATACGAAAACAAATATCACTGTATTTCAGCAGAAAGTATAGCACACCTTGTATCTTTTAAAAACTGGATAACTTAATAACTTCAAGACCATTATTATGTCGAAAATGATTGCAGGACAGAAATATGGTTTAAAAAACTGAAGTATCAAAATAATGAAACTACGTCCAGAGACAATGATCCAAACTTGTTCTTTGTGATTACACCAACGAGAAAGGTTAATGTTATATACTGTGTTATATATTTTTACCCTGAAGATAAAAAGGAAAGGAAGAGACGATAGGAAAAGATTCCTCGTTTGACTCGCTGTGGACTGTGTCGATTTACGTGGGCACGGGACGCCTCGAGACCGCTGCGTCTTCACTCCTTATCTCTCCCGCTCCGTGGTCGGAGTCACGCGCTGGAGGGAAAGGAAAGCCCTTATCTATTCTCCCCTGGGGTACACGGGCAGCGTCGAACGGCCAAATGGCTACGTGACTGTGACCACATACTCAATACTAATACACTAAACGGGAATACAGTAAAATATTTCCACCCAATATATCATTATACTCAATGTATTAAGGGCATGAGCTGTCCTCTCTGCAATGTAAAAGGTGTTGCTTACCTTTTCGGCTGGCGTTAAATGCAAACAGGGAAATTACGGGCATTTAAAAGCCCACCTTGAGAAAACTACTGAACAAAATGTGCGCTATTACAAGAAAAAATAAACGCCATTCTGATATAAGCCGTGAACATAGTGTGGCATCATATAAAAATTCTTATAGAATAAATAACTTAAATTACAATAATTCTTCTCAAACCCGAAAATACCTCATTCAAGCAAGAATTTTGTTAACCTGAAGTGATAAATTGAGCGAATTGAATTGAATACAAGCTATTTTAGAAATCAACCACGCCACTAGGAAGCATTAAAAAAATATAACGATATTCTTGAATTTCAGCACAAAATTGCTATTCGAATATCGAATTTAAAATATTCCGCCAATAAACATAGGTAAAAAACAGTATTATTGATGAGTCTCAGATCATTACCTAAAAACCGTTAAGTGATATTGCGAAAACAGAAGATAACGAATATGTACCCATACCTACGATTGAGAAGCAGGGAGACGATTTACATAGGATAGGCAAGGTAATAATTGTTGACAAATGAATTTACACACAGCCACACCTCCGAACACAAGATAACTGATAGCATTTCGTTCTCCAAAGATGGTTCACCACAGGGGACCGAACAACGCGTGTGAGCGAACGCCTCACCTTCCAAAGGATTCCGCTAATTGGAATGACAACCGACTATAAATTACTTAAATAGTTTATTCTTCAATATAATGACTAACTCTGAACTTCAAAAAAAACACTCTTTTTCAAACTTTTCAGTAACTTGAAGACAAGTTCTTCGCATTTCAACCAAGAGTGAATTAGGAGGCGACGAAAATTTAAACGGAAGAGTAACATACCTACGGAGAATATTCTTAATTACAATCCGTATACTTCAATAATTCCTGAATAAAACTGAGGGGAACAGTGTAATTGCCGTTTTACACGGTATATTTGTTTGTACCAACTCTTACGTGAACCCTTGCATGAGGCAAAATACATCGTGCTAAGCGGTAAATTGTATGAACACTTGTGCGAATATCTCAGTGCCTGAACGGAAAATATAAACTACTGATTTTATAGCGACAATTGTACAAAATCCTTCGCCGTACATAAGTACAAAATACGTACGCCGTACGTAATAGTACAAAATCCTTCGCCGTGTAAAACGACGTTACATTTCTTCAAATGACCTTTGAAACAAATATGTGTAGGCTGCTCTTTTGTGGTTTTCAACGGGAATGACGCTGATTGAAAGGAAGTATCTACAAATGCTGCAGCTGGCGTCTTAACGACAAAGTGAAGACAACCATAGAAAAGCTGCGGTCTGAAAATTAATACCACACTCTCCATAAAAATCAAACGATTACGCCACCTAGCTACAAACCACTATAACCTTCGCAAATAAAATGATTTCGGTACTCGAATCTCGATAGCTAACTTTCAAATCAATAAAATTTAATAACCTTGAAAACTTGTCAAAGGATGAATCTATCAGAAATGTATAACGCAATTCTATTACACAGCAAACAACATATTCACTTCCACCCAGAACACAAATAATATTATGAGGAACTAAGATGTTAATAAATCCAACCGGAATAAGTCATTTCATCTACCATATCACTTGCAGACACTGCATATGCCGTATTGAAATCCGAAAATTAGAATACCACCGTAAAAAAAGAATAAATGTGTCGATACTTACGAGAGAGAGAAGCAGGAAGACAAGGATGATTACGCTACCAACACAGAACTGCAAGCTGGACGTCAAAAACTCAAGAATGGATACACGACGAACTTGGAACACAAGAGATCTTCTGCCACTTCCTCCTCCCGGGATGGACGCCAAGCAAGTGAACAACGAGAGATCACGAGCGACTAACCTTCCCATGAATTCCGCTTGGTGGCAGTAGAACCGGTGCTGGCTTAAAGCGCTTGATAGGAAAGTACGGTCAACTTTGCGCATCTAGCCATCGTAGGCCTTTCTTTACATGGGAGAGATAGGGACTAAACATGTTTTCACGAGATAAAAATTAATTAACTATGTTTCATCGAATTTGAGCCATGATAACTTGTGAATGATTAAATTGCCTATAATACCACATCATTTTCATATCAAGTTTATCCTCCAAAATGCGGGAGTCCAGTATAATACGAGCCCAGCAGACGCCTCAAACGGCAGCAGACGACGTCGTCTGCAATATAAGTGGAACGTCGCGATATTTTCCTCGCTCGTAAATTGAATTCTCGTTGATAACTGGCGGAATGGCATTTTAAAATATTATAATACTACCTAAATATTAGCTTACTTGTCAATTAGGTATCAAAATCGACTAGGTATAGAATATTTCTCTGCAATAGGAGTAAAACGTCAAGTCAATTCCTCGACCATGAAGTGAATCCCCATAGAGAGCAGACGGTGACCAACCTTGTATTGTCACTGGAATCTTAATCATTGTGCATAATGGTCAGTGCCTCAGTTAAACATGGAGTGCTGATCGTGGAAATCCTGTCAAAATGCTCACTTGACTTGACAATGACACTGCAGAACATAAATTAGATAGTAGATCGTATTAATACGATCGTATTAAAATACCATTCCGCCAGTTATCAACGAGAAGTCACTTTACGAGCGGGGAAAATATCGCGACGTTCCACTTATATTGCAGACGACGTCGTCTGCTGCCGTTTGAGGCGTCTGCTGGGCTCGTATTATACTGGACTCCCGCATTTTGGAGGATTAACTTGATATGAAAATGATGTGGTATTATAGGCAATTTAATCATTCACAAGTTATCATGGCTCAAATTCGATGAAACATAGTTAATTAATTTTTATCTCGTGAAAACATGTTTAGTCCCTATCTCTCCCATGTAAAGAAAGGCCTACGATGGCTAGATGCGCAAGGAACATGTAGGGAACCAATCAGAAGCCTCGATTGTCGGCATTTGCCGAGATCAAACGTTGACCGTACTTTCCTATCAAGAGCTTTATGCTGGCTTAAAAGCTACGGATTGGGTGCAGGCTTGTCCGGCTCCCTCCCCTACTTAATACCTCAACCCCTCCTATCCTCATCTGACGTCATTCCTAAGGCAAGCCATCCTCATTGGACGAAGTAATGCACGCACATGCGATGTTACTTCCACGGTTATTGAACACGTAAATGGACGTTTGAAAAAGGGAAATAACATCGGTTTCTACCTCAATAACTCTCAAATTAATTACATTGAAGGTTGTTTCCTTACCATTTGCCACTTCATCTTCATTCGCCATCAACAAGGTTACTCATCACGCGGCTCACCCGAAAAACATATTTGATCACCATGAGCCGCGAAAGCTTCAATGAACAATCCATCTTAATATTCACGCATACCATGAGACTTGGCACTAGCAAATTCAATGAGATCATGTGAAAAGGAGGAACATCACGCAAGATGTAGCCTGTGTATCAATGAGTGCAGTTCGTGGCGAACCGCACTTCCGAGACGATTCTCGTCTCAAGGTATTATTGAAACAGAGAGCCTTGAAGTTCTCACAAGGTGACTGCCGTGGAGGAGTCGATCAACTCACGGTATTTCCTGCCAGGCGGACAGCACCGATGTTCGACGCCGTTCCTCGTGCGGAACATTATTGTAAAATATTTTGTACGCATAACTTAGCATTGAAAGTTGCGTCTTGTAAATCGGACATTTATGGAAATGCTAAGCAATTGCATACACGAGAGATAAAAAAGAGCCCCAGCGCTAGTTCCAAAGCTGCATTCATGCACTAAATACACTGTCTGCTACCTCAAGGGTGTATGGCAGGTGTTCTTGCATTTCAATTCTACTTCAAAATTGGCAAAACATGAGTAAAACAGTCTTCGGGGTGCGAGAGATCCCAGACCGCGTTGGCTTCACTTCACCCCAACTGCCACCGCCAAGGCCACTCACGGCAGGTCCCAGACCAACGCGTGCCAGTGTTGCCAAATGTGCGTCTAGAACTTTCTGGCTTCAATCCTTGGGCCATTAGCCGTCATTCCAAACTGTCGAAGAATACACCGCACATAAAGAGGATGAGTCAGCTTGGTTTTCCACTCCCCCAATCTAATGTACCGCGACAACGTTATTTTTCACACGCATTAAGACATTATATAAAACTGTGCACTCTCATTCAGCTGCCCCATACCACGCAAAGCATTGTTTCTGCTGAAAGATCGGCATTTTCTCGGCTCTAAAATAAAAATTTACCGTGACATTTAATCCGTTTTGCTTTAATAAAACATGTGCTCAGCCGAAGAAACTCGCCAACTCGCAAGATATGTTTTGCTTGACAATCTAAGGTGTATTAATCGGTGAAGGGACTTTAAACCTCAAATACAGATGAAACTAATAGAATATTATAAAATCTGACGAGAATGATCGATAATTTCCGAATGCACTTCCATAAAGCTATCTCCGAAGCATTCTGATTGGGTAGCAGAATGCTTTAGAAAGTGAATACTGTCTTATTAGCTCTCTTCCACGCAGATGCAATTATTGAAGGCACAGTCTGTTGTTAACATACACTCAACAAATTAGGTTTGAATCACTCCTACCTCCGGTAGATGCCTATGATTAAGTGATTTATTATTTTACTTGGATTGCAATATCTATCTTGGGATCAACAATAGAAATGACAACGGGAATGATAACTCAGGGACAGAAAAACGGACCGCAAATAGTGTCGCGAAACAAGGCCAAATTAAAGGAGCGACTTCAAATGACGGCATTCGAGAGAAAATTGTCTACTTTGAACATGAGCAAAAGATTTAACCTGTATTTCTTCCTTCGATCAGTTAGAGATTCCTACCCTAATTCCTTCAACAATTCGGAACTGCTTAGTTTATCGTAACAATATTTTACAAACCTAGCTGCTCTCCGTTCTATTCGATCTATTTCAGAGATTATTCCTACTTCGTAAGGGTCCCATATGGTAGCGGCATACTCCAAGTGAGGTCTCACGAGTGACAAATAGCATCGCTCTTCCACCTATCCGTCGCATTTTCCTAATATCCTTGTAATACATCTAAATTTGCCACTCATCTGTCCTCAGATTTCCCTAATGTATTTCCCCCAAGGCAGGTCCTGAGTAAGGGTCAAACAAAAGTATTTAACTGACTCTACATTTGATAAGTTGGCTTGATTAATTGTGTACGTTTCATTGAGCGAGTAATTCATTTTCCAAAAATTCATAACAACGCAATTTTTAAAATTAAATTCCAACTGATTATTTGAAGAAACCTACTCATTAAAATTGAAGAAACTTGTTGAAGAAAATAATTCTTTGATGTGTTTACCTCTTTAGGGACTTAAGTACTGATTAAATATCTTTCCTTTTATTTTTCGTTACAAATCGGTCCTTTATCTTAATAATTTATTTATGTATCATTAGTGTCTAAATAGATGTTTTTTTGCATGTTTTTACTATTGAATCTTTACTCAATAGTCTCAATCTTTACTCAATAGTTACTTCCCTACGACCGTGGCCTAAACATACATATTGCCGCACACAATCTCCCGCATTGGATGCAAAACCTCCATAATTGGAATTAATTCGATCACTTTATGTTCATATTTCACTTACGCTTATATGTTCCTCTGGTGCGATTTCAAGTAAATGAATTATTTGCAATAATTATTTTGAGGAAATGAGGAAATTCAATGGGTTTGCTCAAAAAGAGTATAGTTTGCGGGGTTTGCTACAAACCCTTGTGACATATTTAAGCCATCCACGTTTTTGTTAATGTTTAATTTGGCAATTGAACATCCACCATGTATCATATTGTGTGATAGATTCGGTAATTTGCTTATGCACGTAACAATACCTATTTCCCAAGTTGTTGGTTACTTGCTGCACACGGCACTTCGTTGGCAAATCCATTTAATTTGAACGACGAAATTGGATGCGGATTGACACAAGTACACAAGTCGTCATCACACGAGCATCGCCATTTCCTTTCGCATTAACTCGATTTCCCACGTACCAATTGTCGTACGATATTCCTATACAAGTATGATGCAACAGATGTGCTCCGTGGTGGAGTTGGACTGAAATTGCTGGTAGTCCGAAGTTTAGCATGAATTTAGTTCATTTTGAATGAAAGCAACAGAAAAGGGTTTAATTTTTCATCTCAAAGTGTGAAGCTACCCAATCAGAGTCCACTAAAAAGGATGCATCGCTGCCCGCTCTATTTATATTTTCCGTATTTGCCAGGAGCCTTGAGGAGTACCACCTGCCATCTGTTATTTTGCCTACCTGTAAGAAAACGTGATGTGTCGGTCGGAAGATTTGTCTATTCGACAGGAGCATATTGACCCGTCGACAATGCTTGACTTTACACAGTAATAACAGGACTTCTTATGTTTCGGGTCGACTGTATTTTCCTCCTTTCCAGGAGCGTGATTGCCTGTCTACCCGGCGTGTGTTTGCCTACCTGCAAGAAGACGATTGCCTAGCATATCACTTGTCTTTGCCTTAATGCTAGGAGCTTATTTTCCTATCCTGTCTTTGGGTAGCACAAAGGAAACTAGTGTCCTTCGGGGCATGCCTCTTTGCGTGCTTGTGCGTTCTTGGCTTCAAAGGTAAGCAGCAATTGGTCAGGAGTAACTAGACACGTAAAGTGTGCTTGAATGAATGCTTCCATTCGAGGAAATAAAACTTCATCCAAATATGAGTTGGTGGACGCAGTCACGAATTCTTGTTAGGCATTGAAAGGTAATTTCAAAGCCGAATTGGCTGTCTCCCGCAATATCTTACCAATGGTTATTTATGGGAAGTCTCATTTTAAGAAAGATGCGTTCTTAACCGTTAAAAATTCAGACGATTTATTTTTTCGTCACCTGTGTACCAAGCAATAGTTATTTGGACAAATTATCTGATTAGATCCTCGCTTCCGTATGTTGCATGCCAACGGATATAAATTCAATATTTAAATCCAGAAGGGGCTTTTATTGGCTACACATAAACTTGAGATAATTATTTTTTTATTTTATATTTTTTTCATTCAATCCACTCGAAAATGCGATTGTTTATTATGCCTAAAAAAATCAGGTCTAGCTACAGCAATGAATAGATATTAAGTGACAAGTACACGTGCACCCATTCCCCGAAATTATTATCACAGCATGATGCAATCCGTTTAAATAGTGACTTTTTCTCCCCGGTTGAATGTGTGGACGCAGTGATGTGTCCATTCGGCCCTCCCACGCGGCTCGCATTCCTTTAGAAGAGATAAGGGATTATTTCCTCCTTGCGCGAGGATCGGGCGAGAAAGCGGGAGAGATAAGGAGGGTCGGACATGAAGACGCAGCGGTCTCGAGGCGTCCCGTGCTCACTTTATCAGTCATCTGTGTCGGCAGCAAAGTGAAACGGGTGATCCATCTCCCTCTCTTCATTCTTCCTCTTCGTCCAGTCTCAGAGAAGAACAGCGTTTAATACAGTTAACCTTTCTCTAATCAAACGGACGCATTGTGGGACGTACTTCATTCTGATATGTCAAGCAGAGTGTCCATGCTTCAAAGCAGCATTATTTCAGGGGACACCAACCTAGTGGCTTTTTCCCTGTGTCATATCTTTGGCTTTCCCAGTCGATAATTTTGTTACTTTTAAAGCTCCGTTTAAAATGTAAGCCGCGTCCGAATTCGTTAGGATTCAAGGAGTCAAGGATAGGCGGTATGGCGAGGTGTCAAGGTGTCTCCTCGAGGATGTACGAGACGTCCTTGTGCATAGTGCTGCCATCAATGAGACAAAAATTTAAGTTTAAAAAAAATAAATACTTCAAAGCAAGTGAATTACGATTTTATGCAGCATCCCGCTAAACCCAAATTAATCGTTTTATTTAACTATTTAGCCGTACTAATTGTAAGTTTTGTTGCATTCAAAAGTTTATTTATTTCTCATAACAGAGTGTAGTATGCATTTCGGTGTATAATTCCATGTGTTATTATTTTTTAAAAGTTACATTTGCTTTATATTTTTCTTAAGGTTGTTTGTTTATGATAATTAGCCTTGAATTTGTCGTATAAGTATCATTCCAACCTTGAAATGTCTCCCATAACAGTTATTTGGATTTACTTTTCATTCAATCCTATGTATTTTCTTACCGTTTCTTTTGCAGTAGGAGTTTGTATGAAGTTTAATAAATTTGAAATACTGGGAGTAAAGGATTGAACACTGCAGCTTCCACTTTGATATTTATTAAACACGACCATGGTTTCGTAGCGGTGCTACATCATCAGGATGAATTAATTAATTTGAAGTAAGCACTTTTAGTTATATACCAATTTAGAAAATTATAACTCGCCAATAGAAACTACACCGGGGAAACCAAAGCTTAAATGCGTACAATAAAAGTAAACGATAGGTGTTACGTTGGCGAAGGTTTATCAAAAGAACCGAACTATAACTAAACAAACCTGCAGTAGATAACTACCACATAATTTAGTTATGTTGACACTCTCGTTTGGTAGATATTTCTTAATTAACCTTCACATGTGTCATGGTTGTCTTTAATTTTATCTAATTTCAAGTTTTTCCAGTGAAACTTTATTTAGAAATTTTAGTTTATCAATTTAGTTGTCTCTTTATTTAGGTCATCGCTTTTCGTCTTCAAGACATGGTACACTACTACGTGAAATTGCATAGAGGTAAACTAGATATTCATTCGTATTATAAAAATATTCGAAAGAATTATGCCGGAGATAAATTTAAAAAATCACTGTGCGTACATTATGCATTCAAGGTTATTTTCTTTATAGAGGGCTTCCTTCTCTTTCCTAGAGATTACTTTAACCAACAAAACCGTTGCCACTTTAATATAGAGCACGATTAGAGGCAGAGGTCAACAATATTATCACCGACATTTCCTAACTTCTTGAGTAAATAACACGTTACGCAAATTCTGTGATCTGTTCTAAATTCTCCTAAAAGTGGCATAGGAAACAAATGCAAAGCGTTCTGCGCGTCCCCCGGATTTATTCCCAAGGTTCAACATTCAAAAATGGCGGCCCGAGGACGGGTCGAAGTGGAGTCGTTCCGAATGGAGAGAGGGGTAACCTCAAAGGCAACCTGTCATGGCGAAATGCGCAACACTAGGCGCGAATAGAAAAGGATTTGAAATATAACTGAACAATTTGCATAACTTTACATTCAGAAATGTAGAAAAATGTTAAAACAATTGTAAAATGAGTTAAGTTGCAATTAATTATTCCACAGGGTTGAAATGCATAAGTAACGTAAGGTAATAATGATGATGTGCGTCGAATATAGTATTCATTATTCTTATAAATGTTAAATGCGTTCAAAAAGAGACCTCGAAGGCTACTTTGTTATCCATCCATATAAAAAAACATCAATAAATATAAACATAATAACTATATAAACGTAATAACCTAAGGTTATTATATGTTTAGTTGGAATTTTTTCTAAAATTATTCCTATTCAATATAGGTAACCTTAATGACAAACTCAGTTTCGAAATGTTTATCATTCGGGATGTAAACAAAACATTGTGTTATTTCATACTGCATGCTTAATAGAGTAACCTAAGGTTATTATGTTTATATAATTCACAATACTAGCATAAAATTTGGAACATTTCCTATAATTATTCTAATTCAACATAGGGTAACCTTGAGGACAACCTCAGTTTCGAAATTTTTATCATTCGGGATGTAAACAAAACATTGTGTTATTTCATACTGCATGCTTAATAGAGTAACCTAAGGTTATTATGTTTATATAATTCACAATACTAGCATAAAATTTGGAACATTTCCTATAATTATTCTAATTCAACATAGGGTAACCTTGAGGACAACCTCTGTTTCGAAATTTTTATCATTCGGGATGTAAACAAAACATTGTGTTATTTCATACTGCATGCTTAATAGAGTAACCTAAGGTGATAATGTTTATATAATTCACAATACTAGCATAAAATTTGGAACATTTCCTATAATTATTCTAATTCAACATAGGGTAACCTTGAGGACAACCTCAGTTTCGAAATTTTTATCATTCGGGATGTAAACAAAACATTGTGTTATTTCATACTGCATGCTTAATAGAGTAACCTAAGGTTATTATGTTTATATAATTCACAATACTAGCATAAAATTTGGAACATTTCCTATAATTATTCTAATTCAACATAGGGTAACCTTGAGGACAACCTCTGTTTCGAAATTTTTATCATTCGGGATGTAAACAAAACATTGTGTTATTTCATACTGCATGCTTAATAGAATAACCTAAGGTGATAATGTTTATATAATTCACAATACTAGCATAAAATTTGGAACATTTCCTATAATTATTCTAATTCAACATAGGGTAACCTTGAGGACAACCTCAGTTTCGAAATTTTTATCATTCGGGATGTAAACAAAACATTGTGTTATTTCATACTGCATGCTTAATAGAGTAACCTAAGGTTATTATGTTTATATAATTCACAATACTAGCATAAAATTTGGAACATTTCCTATAATTATTCTAATTCAACATAAGGTAACCTTGAGGACAACCTCAGTTTCGAAATTTTTATCATTCGGAATGTTAACAAAACATTGTGTTATTTCATACTGCATGCTTAATAGAGTAACCTAGGGTTATTATGTTTATATAATTCACAATACTAGCATAAAATTTGGAACATTTACTATAATTATTCTAATTCAACATAGGGTAACCTTGAGGACAACCTCAGTTTCGAAATTTTTATCATTCGGGATGTAAACAAAACATTGTGTTATTTCATACTGCATGCTTAATAGAGTAACCTAAGGTTATAATGTTTATATAATTCACAATACTAGCATAAAATTTGGAACATTTCCTATAATTATTCCTATTCAATATAGGTAACCTTAATGACAAACTCAGTTTCGAAATTTTTATCATTCGGGATGTAAACAAAACATTGTGTTATTTCATACTGCATGCTTAATAGAGTAACCTAAGGTTATTATGTTTATATAATTCACAATACTAGCATAAAATTTGGAACATTTCCTATAATTATTCTAATTCAACATAGGGTAACCTTGAGGACAACCTCAGTTTCGAAATTTTTATCATTCGGGATGTAAACAAAACATTGTGTTATTTCATACTGCATGCTTAATAGAGTAACCTATGGTGATAATGTTTATATAATTCACAATACTAGTATAAAATTTGGAACATTTCCTATAATTATTCTAATTCAACATAGGGTAACCTTGAGGACAACCTCAGTTTCGAAATTTTTATCATTCGGGATGTAAACAAAACATTGTGTTATTTCATACTGCATGCTTAATAGAGTAACCTAAGGTTATTATGTTTATATAATTCACAATACTTGCATAAAATTTGGCGCATTTCCTATAATTATTCTAATTCAACATAGGGTAACCTTGAGGACAACCTCAGTTTCGAAATTTTTATCATTCGGGATGTAAACAAAACATTGTGTTATTTCATACTGCATGCTTAATAGAGTAACCTAAGGTTATTATGTTTATTTTATTCACAATAAAAACATTGAATTGATATGTCTTTGGATTTTCCCTTTATTCCCCTTATCAAATCCTGTGATCATGTACAACTTATACTTCCTATATCTGTCTGGATCAAAGGCCTCAGCAGTAGACTGCCCTTGCATTACTTATTCAGCATACCATGAAACAAACACTCCACAATTATGACCATTAAATCGGTGAAGATACGGAAAAAGTAAAATTTTACTGAGCAGCATGAAAGAAAAATTTGAAGTTACTGTAGTTACATGAAAATCCATAATACCATCTTAATACATATGGAGATCACACACATATATGGGTGCACATTCACGTAATTGCTGATGGGCATATGCTTCTCTGCTAGCCATTACCATTGATTAAGGTGTGAAGATGCATGCTCAAATATTGCTTTCATCATATTGATACATTTTTTTTCTCCCTTCTATATCATTTAGTTTCATTTGCATATCGTGTCCCTTGAAAAATATGCCATTTTTTCCCTTGAGTAAGAATTATTTTCAGTAATAGCTCAGATTTTTTCTCATATTGAAGTACATTGGTCACATAATAAAAGAAAACAGTAAAAACATTCTTACTACCCACTGTACAAAATATGTAATACACTTTAATATATATAACAAATACACATTTACATTAAAACACAATCAAAAAGAAAAACATTAATCATAGTAGATAGTTTCATAAATATTTTTAACCTTAGGAAACCCTCTAAGCCACAACAGGCTCACCAGAAGGTACTCTCTAATGTCAATATAATAAAATAAAACAGTAAAATGCTCACATTGCCATATTCGCACCAAGCAATAGTATAAATACGTAGCCATACAATCAGTCTCTCAATCTCCCTATAGATAATTGATCCCTTAGGGTACACCATATTCAAAACTACCTTGGTTTTCAATACATTTTTAAAATTTCTCTTGGATGCCCCTTTGCAGTAGATAGATTCTAAACCATTTCAGTACACACCCTCTAATGCCAATATCCTGCAATATATGCAGCAATGTAGGCAAATTGACAGAGTCAAAAGCTTTTTTATAATCCGCATAATAAAACTACTACTTACTTAATTATTCTTATCGAGGTTGGTATTATAATGTCAGAAACTTATCAAGTGCTTCTTTAGCACCTCTTCCTTCTACAAATCCATATTGGTAGTCTGAGATTGTTTTGTTTTTTTTAAGAAATTCATCAGATACTGTGCCACATATTTCTCCATAATTTTATTGATAGTTGGTAGCAAAGAGATAGGTCTGTAGTTTGCAAAATCTTTGTAGGAACCTCCTTTATAAATAAGTCTAACTAATGCAATTTTGAGCCCCTCGCGAGGGGGCCCCCGCGGGCACTACTTCTTCAGTTATGCTTTTTTTTACAACAGTAGTTATAACAGGAAGAAGTATAGGATTTGCCTTGATATTTCTAATTCTCTCTTGACCAGGTCCCTTATTTTTAAGCTCTTTTACAATTTTTTTAATACTATCCTCTGTGGGTTCTGGTATAAAAATACTGCATAAGTAATTGAAATTAATGTCGTCATAAAATTTCTGTTCACAATTACATTTAGTCTCTTTGCCTCTTATTAAAAATTGATTCCAAAAGTTATTACATATTTCATTCTCATTCTGGTCTGTAGGAGTAAAAAAAACATGCATTATCTAAATAGCTGAATATTATGTAATCATCACATATGTATTTACTCCTACCTGTCACTCTATTAATTTCAATCAAAAGTGTCCTATTATCTTGTATTTTTGATATCTTGGAACTAAAATAGTCAATTTTTGCTTTCCTAATATGTTTAACTGTTTTATTTCTCATGGTTTTATAATTTTGTTTGAAAGAATAATTTCTACTTTTCCAATTTTTAAAGACCATATCTCTTTCTGAAATTAATTTATAGATAGATACATTCATCCACTTATTTTCTTTCTTTCGACCTATAGGCCTGAAGATTAATTTTGATTTGTCATAAATATCATTGAGTATTAAACAAAGATTTACATACTTAGTGTTAGGATCATTTTCCTCTACTACAGTGCTCCATTTATAAGCAGATCCACCTTACTATGGTCCAGATATTCCAATCGATAGGGTATATAGATTTTTGAATCAGCTGTTTGACCTGAACTTGTTTTTCTCTTTCGGTCTCTAAAGGACACACCAATTAAGTAGTGATCTGATAATTGATGATTTATAATTAAACCGTTAACTAAGTTACAATGACCATTAAAAAGTATATGATGTATACATGATTGAATCAGATATCCTTCTTTGATTTCTTCTCTTGTATATGTATTAATTAATGACATGTACCCATGTGACAACTGAAGTTCTTTATATTTTAAGGTATTTGCACAGTGCTTATTTTTTAGATTTATGTTTATGTCACCTATGATCATGGTCTTCTCACTTATGGACATCTCAATAATGTGTTCTAGCTCCTCTATAAAATACTGAACTTTTTGGTCAGGAGGCCTATATATAGCAATAATTTCTATAGTTTTACCTTTTATATTTAAGTTCCATACAATTGAATCAGGTTTCAACATCTTCAACAGAGAACTTAAACTCTTGTTTTATGTATAGTAATATACCTCCACCTCTTCTGCCTTCTGTTAATGAAGAGTAGACATTAATACCCTTTATTTTGTGTAAGGAAATTTCATCAGCTGTGATGTTAACTTCTGTTAATATTACACCAGCAACTTCCTTTTTTTTGCTAGAGAACTTGTTAATATAGTGAACTTTAAAAGGCAACTCTTGAATTTTGAGCTCTTTGCTTATAGAAAAACTTCATTAATTTGCATGGATAACAAGTCAAGCTATGGCTAAAAACAGAAATCTAAGGATGTTTCACATTGCAGCAGTGTAGGGGCATCGACCAATTTTTTTTTAACAATAACTGATGGAATGAGGTTAAAATATTAATTGGCTTCTGTTGTCTCCCAAGGTGTGTCCTCAGCAAATATCATATTATTCCTAGTTTGTGGGTGTCAAGGCCTGGTTGATTTGACCAGGATTGACCCAATAGAAAAAGTTTTGAAAAATTCCTTAGCCCCATAATGTAGGTACCACACTAATACTCATTTCAAATACAAATTTACTGTTAAGTTTATGCCATCAGGTGTATTTGAGCTGAAGGAGTTTTCAGTCCTAAAAGATAATTACATTAAATATAGTACATTATTATGCAGAAAACTAGGGCCATAGTCACATTTTGTTGCAATCAGATATCAGATCTTTGGATTACAGTATCTTTTTTGATACCTTAGGCAATTGGAGTGTCTTTAGGCTTCATATATCTCCAATGTTGAATTAAGAAATAACCTGAATAACCTAGTTCTTTACCTTTCTTGATCTCCATATGTATTACGATGGTATTATGGATTTTCATGTAACTACAGTAACTTCAAATTTTTCTTTCATGCTGCTCAGTAAAATTTTTCTTTTCCATATCTTCACCGATTTAATGGTCATAATTGTGGAGTGTTTGTTTCATGGTATGCTGAAAGAGTAATGCAAGGGCAGTCTACTGCTGAGGCCTTTGATCCAGACAGATATAGGAAGTATAAGTTGTACATGATCACAGGATTTGATAAGGGGAATAAAGGGAAAATCCAAAGACATATCAATTCAATGTTTTTATTGTGAATAAAATAAACATAATAACCTTAGGTTACTCTATTAAGCATGCAGTATGAAATAACACAATGTTTTGTTTATATACCGAATTATAAAAATTTCGAAACAGAGGTTGTCCTCAAGGTTACCCTATGTTGAATTGGAATAATTATAGGAAATGCTCCAAATTTTATGCTCGTATTTTGAATTATATAAACATTATCACCTTAGGTTACTCTATAAAGCATGCAGTATGAAATAACACAATGTTTTGTTTACATCCCGAATGATAAAAATTTCGAAACAGAGGTTGTCCTCAAGGTTACCCTATGTTGAATTAGAATAATTGTAGGAAATGCTCCAAATTTTATGCTCGTATTGTGAATTATATAAACATTATAACCTTAGGTTACTCTATTAAGCATGCAGTATGAAATAACACAATGTTTTGTTTACATCCCGAATGATAAAAATTTCGAAACTGAGGTTGTCCTCAAGGTTACCCTATGTTGAATTAGAATAATTATAGGAAATGTTCCAAATTTTATGCTCGTATTGTGAATTATATAAACATTATAATCTTAGGTTACTCTATTAAGCATGCAGTATGAAATAACACAATGTTTTGTTTACATCCCGAATGATAAAAATTTCGAAACTGAGGTTGTTCTCAAGGTTACCCTATGTTGAATTAGAATAATTATAGGAAATGTTCCAAATTTTATGCTAGTATTGTGGATTATATAAACATAATAACCTTAGGTTACTCTATTAAGCATGCAGTATGAAATAACACAATGTTTTGTTTACATCCCGAATGATAAAAATTTCGAAACTGAGGTTGTCCTCAAGGTTACCCTATGTTGAATTAGAATAATTATAGGAAATGTTCCAAATTTTATGCTAGTATTGTGAATTATATAAACATAATAACCTTGGTTACTCTATTAAGCATGCAGTATGAAATAACACAATGTTTTGTTTACATCCCGAATGATAAAAATTTCGAAACTGAGGTTGTCCTCAAGGTTACCCTATGTTGAATTAGAATAATTATAGGAAATGTTCCAAATTTTATGCAAGTATTGTGAATTATATAAACATAATAACCTTAGGTTACTCTATTAAGCATGCAGTATGAAATAACACAATGTTTTGTTTACATCCCGAATGATAAATATTTCGAAACTGAGGTTGTCCTCAAGGTTACCCTATGTTGAATTAGAATAATTATAGGAAATGTTCCAAATTTTATGCTCGTATTGTGAATTATATAAACATAATAACGTTAGGTTACTCTATTTAGCATGCAATATGAAATAACATGTTTTGTTTACATCCCGAATGATAATAATGTAGAAACTGAGGTGCTGAGGTTGCCTTCATAGGTTACCCGTAGTTGAAAATTCTACCGATAGGAGGCGCTGGAATTAAGGTTATCCTCTGAAGTTACCCGTAGTTTAAAATTCTACCGAGAGGAGGCGCTGGAATTCAGGTTACCCTCTGAGGTTACCCCTCTCTCCATTCTCTAAAACTCGGTCGAAGTGTGCACCCAATGCATCCTCGATGGAAGCGTCCTCGCACGGATCCTTGCGAGGAGGCTCAACCAATTCGGACATCCTTCAAGATGGCCGCCGTCCTCGGAAGGACGTATATGAGCACTTGGAAGGATCCTTACGGCGAATTCGGATGCGGCTGTAATCTTTTAATTCCGGAAGCCATCAGTCTTACAATTAAATAATGTTGTATGATGGTCTACGACATATTTCCTTGTTTCCTTTCCCATCTATAATTAGCTCAGACAAGATTTTGTTCTCCGACTTTTTTAGATTTTCGGTATAATTCTTTTTAAGTTTTACCATAATATCTTATAATGGGGTTATGCCGGATTTTTGTAGACATCCTCGCTTGTAGTTCTCGCTTGTAGCTCTCATGCCCATTGCTTTCCCTGAAACACTTTCTATGTGTTTCAGGGAAACAATTTCTATGTCTTGGTTTCTAGGGAAATCTGACATATATTAAACAGGGTTGGTCCTAAGACTGAACGCCGGCTCAACCCCTGTGGAACGCCGGCTTGAATCGATCTCTTCGACATATTCTCGTTTTTCTATTTAACTTCAAAAGTCCTGTTATTTAGATAGGATGCTGCCCATTTAACTAGCCATCTTGGCGACTTTGTCGTGATCATTTTGTAAAGTAAGCCATCGTACCAGACTTTTTCAAAAGCCTTCGATACATCCAAAAACATCCCGACCGTTGTTATCTTCTTATTCGAGTTTTCAGTGATAAAGTCAAGTATACAATGCACTTCATGTAATTACACTATAGAATACGATGACATACATATATGTATTTTCCTCTTCGTCTAACCTTCTGTTGCATGAAATACGAGTAGTATCAATGAAATGTACACCAACTTGCATGCCAAAGCTCAGCCGTATGCTGCACTTTCAGAAATGCTCCCCGTCTCAGCAATTAAATAGCTTTGAAACTCGGAAATATTTTTAAATCAGTTCGCAACTCACTTAATTGTATACTCGCAATTCTTGTTATATTATTCCTCCCATAGCTTTAGATTATATATTTAATATACACCGCGAGTCCTCGGAAGTGAACAGTCATCAGAAATACTCGTCTCGACAATGCATTTGATTTGAAACTCGGAAATGTTTTAAAAACATTTCGAAACTTTCCTGAGTGCGAACGCTTGTTACTTTTTATGCCGGTCTTCACATAGGCTTTAATAATTATTATTTATCTCGCGAGTTCGCAGAGTTAACCTCTGCGCAAATACGCCATCTTGTGTCTTTATCTTCATAAGGACCCTTCTTGAGCTGGCTTCATTTTGGGTCGTTATGATAAAGACACTCCATAAAGACGGCCTTATGAGTTCCGTAATCGCTCAAGTCGGTATGCTCACTGGGGGTTCTTATGATAAAGACTTTCCCCTCATAACGCCGTCCTTATGAGTTACGTAATTACCCCCTGGGGGCCGATTGTGTAACTTTCCGTTCTTGTTTTCCGAAGTGGAATTTCCGCCATTTTGGATTAATTCCGCGCGGAATTACGAAATGCGATTGTTAAAGGCTCAGTTCCGATCCACACGGAATTTTCGGATCGGAATAATTCCACTCGACAATGAGGTGCCGGAATTATGGAATGAAATCTGAAATATCTCCTAAAGAACAACAAAATCGCATAACGCTACGCTGACGATATTCAGTGCTAAATTCGCATTTTCCAAGAGTGAAATTACCGTGATGATATTCTTTTCACAAAAAGGTTTAATCATAAACGTTATGAAAAAGTTGCGCGCGAATCTCGGTTTTAGTGAAAGCTAAAAGCACATTGTGACAGTTTATTCATGGTGATATCACAATGAAATCCAATTCTAAAATACTCCAAGGATCCCGATTCCATTCCGAACGGTATCACCAAAGTTACACAATCGACCCCCTGCACTAACAATTCCTCATACCTACCGTGAAGAACGTTGGTCGGCTCGAGTCGCCCCAAAAAGTCAGCGACATTCAGCGCATCGTAATTTAACAGAACCGAAAAAAAGACGCCTTGTGAAAGGAGAAATAACGACCGTCTGTATTTAATGCCGCGGAATTACAGAATAGCCCTCAATTTGTATCAATATGCAGATGCTCGGGTGGAAAAATCGGATTAAAGTAGAGTAGTCGAATCAAGCTACATTTCTGAATAAATTATTGAAAAATTTACATATTAAATGTAGTTGTAGGTATTCCCGGTGAAAGGATGCCCAATTGGTGAAATAACTCGGAGTGACTAATAAAATAGTTCTAGCCACTAAACAACTATGTGAGTAAATGAGATGCCATGGCATATTCTAACTGAAGCAATGAGTAGAATGGTGGCTGCTACAAGTTGTGAGGCATTCAGTATCACACGATGAGCTTTGTTTTGTCTATTTTTCAAAAAACAAGTTAAAATACGCTATCTACTCATTGTGAGGCTGCATACTCACCATGAATTTATAGCTGATATTATGCTTTTGTTTGCAAAGTTACGGAAACAATGGCATGAGTGAGTAGCAACATTTTCCACCATAAACTGAAATGACAGATTAACATTGGCAGCTGTCATATAAAACCTGGTTGGAGGAAACCACGCATTGGGCTTACATTTCATTCATAGGAATAAAATCCCTTCAGAAGGACTCGTGGCAGGTGGTAGTAACACCAGGATATTTTTTCAATTGGGGAGGATCACACTTAATTGGCACCGCCATCACTTTGCCAACATTCTTACAGACAAGTTGATGAAAAAAATGATTCCTTCTAACATTCAATTTGGCAATTCGTAAAGGAATATTAAAATTCCAGTTTTCGTTAATGAAAAAACCTATTGACTTTATCTTGATTATAGTTGATTTTATCTTCGAACCTATGAGAAATATTTTGAAGGAGGTTAATAAAAGAATACAGAGGACACAAGATTAAACAAAATTTTCATTTAAAAATGAAGGTACAAAAATATATCTGATTTTTTACCAAATTGTGGAACTTGCTGATGGACACAGTTAAGAAATTTATGTATAAGTACTACTCAAGTTTCACAAAGTATACATATTTTTGTGTGACTGAAATATCTATGTTAAATCTGGAAGACAAGAGATGAAATAAAATTCTCATTTGAATATGTAGGTACAAAAATACATATTATTTTTTACAAAGTTGTGGACATTGGTTATGAACACAGAAAAGAAACTTTTACATACTACTCAAGCTTCACAAAGTGTAGATATTTTTGTGTGACAGAAGTATCTATGTTAGCACCTTAATTGCGGATGACATATATGCATGTCATGAGAGCTATTCGACTGAGGGGGGTGACATGCATGTATGCCATAGATCTCTTGTGAGACAGTCCGGCACAAGGAAACTCTTGGGTGGGTAAGTTGGATGTATGCCATCAATTGAAATCATCGTGGAAATGTCATCCGCATTCAAAGTGTTTATCTGTATGCAAAATTAATTCATTAAACGACATACATAAAAATATAAAATTTATACACCGTTTACAGCAGATAGAATTAATTTTGTACAAGATGCATGCAATTCACACTGCACATATTCTATAGAATTCATATATGTAGGTATGAACTGAAACAATTTTGTCCTGAGGGAGTGTCATTTAAAGAAATGGGATGATATTTCATGCATAACATGCCTATCACTGGAATTCAATTAAAATATCATGGACAAGAACAATTTTTTTCCACCAGGTCTTTCGCATTAAGCCCAAGAGATGCACTTTGAGTTGCTTTAATGCTCACAATTCCGCGAAGGGATTTGATCTTCCTGCATTGGAGAAAATACATGGGCGTCTACCACCTTAGTCGTGGGCATTGTTAAAGATACCTTACTAGTCCATACACCTCCAGTACTTAATTCAACATGTTATAACATGCTATATTCAATAAGGATGCCAAAGACATTGATTACATTCATGGGTAGGTACCCAAATACAAATGATCAATTGAAAATTTTGATGTGGCTACATAAAATCGGTTACAATCACACGTGGGATACAATATTTGAATAGAGCGTTGACTTTAATTATACATATGAAAAAAGCATTTGGAAAACAAGTTGAAACTCTTCTCACTACACATTGATAGAAATGTAGGCATTAACACATTTTAGCCTAAATATAAGAAAATGCTCATAAAAAACCAGCCACAGAAAATCAACATGTTTTCACCACTTGAGGAAAAAATATTAATCCAGCACATATATTACACGAAGCTCATCTTACTGCCATTTACAATACTGGTAGCGGAGACAAGCTTGGGGCAATTACTGCACCATACCTAGTTATTGGTAAGGGAACTGCAAACTTTAGTTGGCTGACAGGCATGTATCAAATTCTGAATATCTTCGTCAGTCAGATTACTCAGCATTTTCCAAGTGCATACCCATGGCAGTTCTGAGAAGATGTAGAGTAAGTTCCAAACCGGTCTATTCTCTGACGGCGTTGATAATATTTTACGAGATCCGACATACTACGGTAGATCAGACCATGAGAGTAAAATTAGGGAACTAGACTGCAGAACGGATAGATTTAAGATGTCATTTTTCCCACGAACGATAAGGGACCATAATAGCTGCCATGTGACTTTTATCTAGGTTTGTCGTTAGGTAGTGTAGCTCTTAGTAGTGGTAGTACTCATAATATTTGAATCCTTATCTGTTACCTAGTACATACTAACAGCACGCCTAGCATGTTTTCTACATGGGTCTTGAGTCCCTGTCCATCTGTGTAGTTGTAGAATGCATGTATTTGGGGTCACTCTCCATTTTGATGACATCTGTAGTGTAGTGTTGCATGCTTGTGAGGCTTCGCCTCGTGACAAGCATTAGCGCTTTATGCTGATGCATAATTAGTCGTAGTTACACTAACTTTAGGATATAGTGTAATTTATGTTGGTGATTACTCACCCCCTGCCACACACCCCTGAGGTGGCTTGCAGGGTATTTTGTAGATGTAGATTTAGATGTAGAAGCAGTAATCATTGAATTCCTCCAGCAACTTCCTCCTTCTTTCTGCCATCCTAAAACGACTGCATATCAAACTGCCATACATTGGGAATAAGGACGGCGTTATGAGGTGAAAGTCTTTATCATAAGGACCCCCAGTGAGCATACCGACTTGAGCGATTACGGAACTCATAAGGCCGTCTTTATGGAGTGAAAAGTCTTTATCATAACGACCCAAAATAAAGACAGCTCAAGAGGGGTCCTTATGATGATAAAGACCCAAGATGGTGCGTCTCCGCAGGGGTTAATTCTGCAACTCGGGAGATATATAATAATTATCAAAACCTATGTGAAGACCGACATAATAAGTAACAAGCGTTCACACTCAGGAAAGTTTCGAAATGTTTTTAAAACATTTCCGAGTTTCAAATCAAATGCATTGTCGAGACGAGTATTTCTGATGACTGTTCACTTCCGAGGACTCGCGGAGTATATTAAATATGTAATCTAAAGCTATGGGAGGAATAATATAACAAGAATTGCGAGTATACAATTAAGTGAGTTGCGAACTGATTTATAAATATTTCCGAGTTTCAAAGCTATTTAAATGCTGAGACGGGGAGCATTTCTGAGGGTGCAGCATACGGCTGAGCTTTGGCATACGAGTTAGCGTACATTTCATTGATACTACTCGTATTTCATGCAATAGAAGGTTATACGAAGAGGAAAATACATATATGTATGTCATCGTATTCTATAGTGTAATTACATTAAGTCCATTGTGTACTTGACTTTATCACTGAAAACTCGAATAAGAAGATAACAACGGTCGGGATGTTTATGGATGTATCGAAGGCTTTTGAAAAAGTCTGGTATGATGGCTTACTTTACAAAATGATCACGACAAAGTCGCCAAGATGGCTAGTGAAATGGGCAGCAACCTATCTAAATAACAGGACTTTTGAAGTTAAATAGAAAAACGAGAATAGGTCGAAGATATCGATTCAAGCCGGCGTTCCACAGGGGTTGAGCCGGCGTTCAGTCTTAGGACCAACCCTGTTTAATATATGTCAGATTTCCCTAGAAACCAAGACATAGAAATTGTTTCCCTGAAACACATAGAAAGTGTTTCAGGGAATGCAATGGGCATGAGAGCTACAAGCGAGGATGTCTACAAAAATCCGGCATAACCCCATTATTAAATAGTATGGTAAAACTTAAAAAGAATTATACCGAAAATCTAAAAAAGTCGGAGAACAAAATCTTGTCTGAGCTAATTATAGATAGGAAAGGAAACAAGGATATATGTCGTAGATCATCATGCAACATTATTAATTGTAAGATTGATGGCTTCCGGAATTAAAAGATTACAGCCGCATCCGAATTCGCCGTAAGGATCCTTCCAAGTGCTCATATACGTCCTTCCGAGGACGGCGGCCATCTTGAAGGATGTCCGAATTGGTTGAGCCTCCTCGCAAGGATCCGTGCGAGGACGCTTCCATCGAGGATGCATTGGGTGCACACTTCGACCCGTCCTCGGGCCGCCACTTTTGAATGTTGAACCTTGGGAATAAATCCGGGGGACGCGCAGAACGCTTTGCATTTGTTTCCTATGTCACTTTTAGGAGAATTTAGAACAGATCACAGAATTTGCGTAACGTGTTATTTACTCAAGAAGTTAGGAAATGTCGGTGATAATATTGTTGACCTCTGCCTCTAATCGTGCTCTATATTAAAGTGGCAACGGTTTTGTTGGTTAAAGTAATCTCTAGGAAAGAGAAGGAAGCCCTCTATAAAGAAAATAACCTTGAATGCATAATGTACGTACAGTGATTTTTTAAATTTATCTCCGGCATAATTCTTTCGAATATTTTTATAATACGAATGAATATCTAGTTTACCTCTATGCAATTTCACGTAGTAGTGTACCATGTATTGAGAACGAAAAGCGATGACCTAAATAAAGAGACAACTAAATTGATAAACTAAAATTTCTAAATAAAGTTTTACCGGAAAAACTTGAAATTAGATAAAATTAAAGACAACCATGACACATGTGAAGGTTAATTAAGAAATATCTACCAAACGAGAGTGTCAACATAACTAAATTATGTGGTAGTTATCTACTGCAGGTTTGTTTAGTTATAGTTCGGTGCTTTTAATAAACCTTTGCCAACGTAACACCTATCGTTCACTTTTATTTTACGCATTTAAGCTTTGGTTTCCCCGGTGTAGTTTCTATTGGCGAGTTATAATTTTCTTAATTGGTATGTAACTCAAAGTGCTTACTTCAAATTTATTAAACTTCATACAAACTCCTACTGCAAAAGAAACGGTAAGAAAATACATAGGATTGAATGAAAAGTAAATCCAAATAACTGTTATGAGAGACAAATTCAAGGCTAACTATCATAAACAAACAACCTTAAAAAAATATAAAGCGAAAATAACTTTAACAATATAATAACACAAGAAATTATACACCGAAATGCATACGACACTCTGTTATGAGAAATAAATAAACTTTTGAATAAGAAATAAAAATAAAAAATAAATATAAATAGAGCGGGTAGCGATGCATCCTTTTTAGTGGACTCTGATTGGGTAGCTTCACACTTTGAGATGAAAAATTAAACCCTTTTCTGTTGCTTTCATTCAAAGTGAACTATATTCATGCTAAACTTTGGACTACCAGCAATTTCAATCCAACTCCACCACGGTGCACATCTGTTGCATCATACTTGTACAGGAATATTGTACGCAAATTTGTACGTGGGAAATCGAGTGCGTATGGAAATGGCGATGCACGTGTGATGACGACTTGTGTACTTGTGTCAATCCGCATCCAATTTCGTCGTTCAAATTAAATGGATTTGCCAACGAAGTGCCGTGTGCAACAAGTAACCAACAACTTGGGAAATAGGTATTGTTACGTGCATAAGCAAATTACCGAATCTATCACACAATATGATACATGGTGGATGTTCAATTGCCAAATTAAACATTAACAAAAACGTGGATGGCTTAAATATGTCACAAGGGTTTGTAGCAAACCCCGCAAACTATACTCTTTTTGAGCAAACCCATTGAATTTCCTCATTTCCTCAAAATAATTATTGCAAATAATTGATTTACTTGAAATCGCACCAGGGGAACATATAAGCGTAAGTGAAATATGAACATAAAGTGATCGAATTAATTCCAATTATGGAGGTTTTGCATCCAATGCGGGAGATTGTGTGCGGCAATATGTATGTTGAGACCACGGTCGTAGGGAAGTAACTATTGAGTAAAGATTGAGACTATTGAGTAAAGATTCAATAGTAAAAACATGCAAAAAAACATCTATTTAGACACTAATGATACATAAATAAATTATTAAGATAAAGGACCGATTTGTAACGAAAAATAAAAGGAAAGATATTTAATCAGTACTTAAGGCCCATAGAGGTAAACACATCAAAGAATTATTTTCTTCAACAAGTTTCTTCAATTTTAATGAGTAGGTTTCTTCAAAGAATCAGTTGGAATATAATTTTAAAAATTGCGTTGTTATGAATTTTTGGAAAATGAATTACTCGCTCAATGAAACGTACACAATTAATCAAGCCAACTTATCAAATGTAGAGTCAGTTAAATACTTATGTTTGACCCTTACTCAGGACCTGTCTTGGAGGAAATACATTAGGTAAATCTGAGGACAGATGAGTGGCAACTTTAGATGTATTACAAGGATATTAGGAAAATGCGACGGAAAGGTGGAAGAGCAATGTTATTTGTCACTCGTGAGACCTCACTTGGAGTACGCCGCAACCATATGGGAACCTTACGAAGTAGGAATAATCTCTGAAATAGATCGAATAGAACGGAGAGCAGCTAGGTTTGTAAAATATTGTTACGATAAACTAAGAAGTTCCGAATTGTTGAAGCAATTATGGTTAGAACCTCTAACTGATCGAAGGAAGAAATACAGGTTAAATCTTTTGCTCATGTTCAAAGTAGACAATTTTCTCTCGAATGCCGTCATTTGAAGTCGCTCCTTTAATTTGGCCTTGTTTCGCGACACTATTTGCGGTCCGTTTTCTGTCCCTGAGTTATCATTCCCGTAGTCATTTCTATTGTTGATCCCAAGATAGATATTGCAATCCAAGTAAAATAATAAATCACTTAATCATAGGCATTTACCGGAGGTAGGAGTGATTCAAACCTAATTTGTTGAGTGTATGTTAACAACAGACTGTGCCTTCAATAATTGCATCTGAGTGGAAGCGAGCTAAGAAGACAGTATTCACATTCTAATGCATTCTGCTACCCAATCAGAATGCTTCGGAGATAGCTTTTAGGGAAGTGAATTCGGAAATTATCGATCATTCTCGTCAGATTTAATTAGTGTACTAGTTTCATCTGTATTTGAGGTTTTATGTCCCTTCACCGATCATTAAACCTTAGATTGTTAAGCTAACAATATCTCGCGAGTCGGCGAGTTCCTTCGGCTGAGCACATGTTTTATTAAAGCAAAACGGATTAAATGTCACTGTAAATTTTTATTTTAGAGCCGAGAAAATGCCGATCTGTCAGCAGAAACAATGCTTTGCGTGGTATGGGGCAGCTGAAAGAGAGTGCACAGTTTTATAAAATGTCTTAATGCGTGTGAAAAATAACGTAATCGCGGTACATTAGATTGGGGGAGTGGAAAACCAAGCTGACTCATCCTCTTTATGTGCGGTGTATTCTTCGCCAGTTTGGAATGACGGCTGATGGCCCAAGGATTGAAGCCAGAAAATTCTAGACGCACATTTGGCAACACTGGCACGCGTTGGTCTGGGACCTGCCGTGAGTGGCCTTGGCGGTGGCAGTTGGGGAGGAGTGAAGCCAACGCGGTCGGGGACCTTTCGCGCCCCGAAGAATTTTTTTACTCATCTTTTGCCAATTTTGAAGTAGAATTGAAATGCAAGAACACCTGCCACACACCCTTGAGGTAGCAGACAGGGTATTTTGTGCATGAATGCAGGTATAGAACTAGCGCTGGGGCTCTTTTATATCTCTCGTGTAGGCAATTGCTTAGCATTTCCATAAATGTCCGATTTACAAGACGCAACTTTCAATGCTAAGTTATGCGTACAAAATATTTTACAATAATGTTCCGCACGAGGAACGGCGTCGAACATCGGTGCTCTCCGCCTGGCAGGAAATACCGTGAGTTGATCGACTCCTCCACGGCAGTCACCTTGTGAGAACTTCAAGGCTCTCTGTTTCAATAATACCTTGAGACGAGAATCGTCTCGGAAGTGCGGTTCGCCGCGAACTGCACTCATTGATACACAGGCTGCATCTTGCGTGATGTTCCTCCTTTTCACATGATCTCATTGAATTTGCTAGTGCCAAGTCTCATGGTATGCGTGAATATTAAGATGAATTGTTCATTGAAGCTTTCGCGGCTCATGGTGATCAAAAATGTTTTTCGGGTGTGCCGCGTGATGAGTGACCTTGTTGATGGTGAATGAAGATGAAGTGGCAAATGGTAAGGAAACAACCTTCAATGTAATTAATTGAGAGGTATTGAGGTAGAAACCGATGTTATTTCCCTTTTTCAAACGTCCATTTACGTGTTCAATAACCGTGGAAGTAACATCGCATGTGCGTGCATTAGTTCGTCCAATGAGGATGGCTTGTGATAGCCTTAGGAATGACGTCAGATGAGGATAGGAGGGGTTGAGGTTTTAAGGAGGGGAGGGAGCCGGACAAGCCTGCACCCAATCCGGAGCTTTTAAGCCAGCACCGGTTCTACCAGCCTGAGGGGACTGAGGGCGAGGGGGGTCGGACAGAGGGACGCGGGGGGAACCGTAGTTCGCCACCTGCGACGCATTTCCGCCACAATTGTGGCGCTAGCGCATGGCATATGAATAACGTTAAACGGGCCAATCAACGCGCCCAGTCATGTTTTGAAATTGGTTTCATTTCAAACTACTACTATGTCTACAGTGAGAAAATGTTACGCCCCTCAATGCGGACAGAGACGTACGCCTCAAAACCCTGTAGAAATACATTCATTCCCACGTGATCCATTCCTGTGAGTATATTGATGTGATATCCTTCATTTGTCGGTTGATTGATTGATAACGGGTGTAGTGGGTAATCAGTTTCTACCATCTTCTACACTATCCTGCTTCATCGTAGACTCTGTAATTTTTAAAACTTATGAATTTAACTTTTCGCATAGGTAATGGACACCAGAGAAGGGACATCGATTGCAGATGAAGCAAAGCTGATTCACGTTTTATGGAGCTCCAAAAGTGGTGTTAATGTGCTGCTCAGCTCATTCAGTGTATGTATAGCTCTAGCTTGCTGCTTAGGATGGCCATTCCTTAACTCAAGGTGTTGAGCATGAAGTGACTCATATGTTTATGGTATTTCCTTTATTTCCCAGAAATGTTGGTTGTGTATGTACCATTAGGAGGTTATTGGGTATTTTGGTGGGACTATGTTCATTATATGCATGTATAGTTCTTGCTTGTGCTTGGAGCAGGTGGTTAAGTCTTCATTTGGATTGCATCTGGTTCCATTGCTATGTTTACAGCACAGTAGAATATGTGGTACCACCAGAATGAAAGTTTGGCAAATGGTTTATGTAGTAACACAGAAAACATTGTAACACTCAATTTAATAACTTAATTTTAGGCTTTGGGTCATGATACAAAGATTACGCTTTGTCATGTCAGGCATGTCTTACTGGACAAACAAGAAGTCCTCGGATGTTACCGTTATACAAAATACTATGAAAAATGCACTAACAAAAGAGCATTAATATATCACAGCTTGCAATGGAAAAAGTTTACACTTTTGTTTTTGGTGCATGTTTTTTGCATTGGGAATTGTTCTTGGAGTCAATGTCAAACTTGACTGTGCCTTAAATTTGTTTGGAATGCTTTTATTTCAATATGGGTGGATTCTGCATGAGCTGCTTGGTTTATGTGTAACTATGTCACAAGGGTGTTCCCATCTCAAATCAGGCAGGAGTCAAATCTGGTGTCAGGTAACCTCCACGTATAAGTCACAAAAGTGATAGCAGTAATTCCATGGAATATTTCAATAGTACCTTTATAGGGGCACAATACCAAAGCTAAATAAGGTTATAATATTCGCGAAATCACTTAGCTATTGCTGCATAGTGAATAACATTTACGTGATTTGTCAATTCCTGTGTAGACAATTAGACCGCCAATCTTCTAACGTTGATAACTTGAATTTGGTTAAGTTCTGCCCTCCATAAAGGTGCTGATAGTCTTTGTAGGAATACTGCATTCTCATGTAAATATTTTCAGGAAAAGTAGCATACGTCTTTCGACGTGATTTTAGCAGTATACGTACCCGATTTGATATGACGATGCCTATATATTGCCTGCGTCATGTATGTGTCAATACGCAATGAATGTCTATTCCTTTGTTTACATAAAAATATAAACAATTGTAATTCGGTGTTTGCTCTTTTGTTGCTATTATTGTAACTGAAAATTGATTTAAATAAACATGTCTAATGATAATGTTGTTTTTAATTTCGCTGCAATACCTAACCCTTCCCAGGTAATAGTACATTAACAATATGTTGCCTTCAATTATTATAATATATATCATAATCTGCGTGGAATTTTATGAACAATAAGGGAAAATAAAGGGAGAAAATTAAAAAATTAAATTAATTACATACGTAGTGCGTTCTGCTACGTGAGATATGAAAGTTTCATTTGATTGGCCCGTGCTATGCGCTTCAGCGCCACAACTGTGGCGGAAATGCGTCGCAGGTGGCGAACTACGGTTCCCCCCGCGTCCCTCTGTCCGACCCCCCTCGCCCTCAGTCCCCTCAGGCTGGTTCTACTGCTACCAAGCGGAATTCATAGGAAGGTTAGGTGCTCGTCATCTCTCGTTGTTCACTTGCTTGGCGTCCATCCCGGGAGGAGGAAGTGGCAGAAGATCTCTTGCGTTCCAAGTTCGTCGTGTATCCATTCTTGAGTTTTTGACGTCCAGCTTGCAGTTCTGTGTTGGTAGCGTAATCATCCTTGTCTTCCTGCTTCTCTCTCTCGTAAGTATCGACACATTTATTCTTTTTGTATGGTGGTATTCTAATTTTCGGATTTCAATACGGCATATGCAGTGTCTGCAAGTGATATGGTAGATGAAACGACTTATTCCGGTTGGATTTATTAACATCTTAGTTCCTCATAATATTATTTGTGTTCTGGGTGGAAGTGAATATGTTGTTTGCTGTGTAATAGAATAGCGTTATAAATTTTCGATAGATTCATCCTTTGACAAGTTTTCCAGGTTATTAAATTTTATTGCTTTGAAAGTTAGCTTTCGAGATTCGAGTACCGAAATCATTTTATTTGCGAAGGTTATAGTGGTTTGTAGCTAGGTGGCGTAATCGTTTTTATGGAGTGTGTGGTAGTTATTTTCAGACCGCAGCTTTTCTATGGTTGTCTTCACTTTGTCGTTAAGACGCCAGCTGCAGCATTTTTAGATACTTCCTTTCAATCAGCGTCATTCCCGTTGAAAACCACAAAAGAGCAGCCTACACATATTTATTTCAACGGTCATTTAAAGAAATTTAACGTCGTTTTACACGGCGAAGGATTTTGTACTAAGGAATATACGTGAGATTATACAATTGTCGCTATAAAATCAGTAGTTTCTATTTTCCGTTCAGGCACTGAGACATTCGCACAAGTGTTCATACAATTTACCGCTTAGCACGATGTATTTTGCCTCATGCAAGGGTTCACGTAATAGTTGGTACAAACAAATATAACGTGTAAAACGGCAATTACACTGTTCCCCGCAGTTTTATTCAGGAATTATTGAAGTATACGGATTGTAATTAAGAATATTCTCCGTAGGTATGTTACTCTTCCGTTTAAATTTTCGTCGCCTCCTAATTCACTCTTGGTTGAAATGCGAAGAACTTGTCTTCAAGTTACTGAAAAGTTTGAAAAAGAGTGTTTTTTTTGAAGTTCAGAGTTAGTCATTATATTGAAGAATAAACTATTTAAGTAATTTATAGTCGGTTGTCATTCCAATTAGCGGAATCCTTTGGAAGGTGAGGCGTTCGCTCACACGCGTTGTTCGGTCGCCTGTGGTGAACCATCTTTGGAGAACGAAATGCTATCAGTTATCTTGTGTTCGGAGGTGTGGCTGTGTGTTAATTCATTTGTCAACAAGTATTACCTTGCCTATCCTATGTAAATCGTCTCCCTGCTTCTCAATCGTAGGTATGGGCACATATTCGTTATCTTCTGTTTTCGCAATATCACTTAACGGTTTTTAGGTAATGATCTGAGACTCATCAATAATACTTTTTTTTTTACCTATGTTTATTGGCGGAATATTTTTAATTCGATATACGTATAGGAATTTTGTGCTGAAAGTCAAGAATATCGTCATATTTTTTTAATGCTGCCATAGTATGTCGGATTTAATAAAATATTATTAACCTTATTAATCTTCAGCTTTGCATAATTTAGTCTCAACAATGAACAGGAGCAATGTTATACATCTTTAGGCGGCTAACATACCTGATATCTTCCTTCACTTAAAAACATTGAACGGAATTAGTGATCACAGGCCAGTAAGCACTTAATTCCCCATAATTACTTTCAAAAAAGGCGACTACGACGATAAGGGCATAGTAATTGCAATAGGTGGATATCGATGGTTAAATCCTTTCGCTTCGGGTAGGTATCCCTTTCCGTACGGTGGAAAGTGAAAGGTAACGTCAAGAATATCGTCATATTTTTTTAATGCTTCCTAGTGGCGTGGTTGATTTCTAAAATAGCTTGTATTCAATTCAATTCGCTCAATTCATTACTTCAGGTTAACAGAATTCTTTTTTTCATAGGTTTTTTCCAAAGCGTGAACTCGTGTGTGCCATTACTTCTCTTGCTTGAATGAAAATAGTAGTTTTCTTGTTCGTGTACATATCTTTACCGAAAATGGCTGACGGGCGAAAATACATGAGGTATTTTCGGGTTTGAGAAGAATTTTTGCAATTTAAGTTATTTATTCTATAAGAATTTTTATACGATGGCCCACTATGTTCACGGCTTATATCAAAATGGCGTTTATTTTTTTTGTAATTGCGCACATTTTGTTCAGTAGTTTTCTCAAGGTGGGCTTTTAAATGCCCGTAATTTCCCTGTTTGCATTTAACGCCAGCCGAAAAGGTAAGCAACACCTTTTACATTGCAAAGAGTTTGAGGACAGCTCATGCCCTTAATACATTGAGTATAATGATATATTGGGTCGAAATATTTCACTGTATTCCCGTTTGAGTATGTGGTCACAGTCACCTAGCCATTGGGCCGTCCGACGCTGCCCGTGTACCCCAGGGGAGAAGAGATAAGGGCTTTCCTTTCCCTCCTGCGCGTGACTCCGACCACGGAGCGGGAGAGATAAGGAGTGAAGACGCAGCGGTCTCGAGGCGTCCCGCGCCCACGTAAATCGACACAGCCCCCAGCGATTCAAACGAGGAATCTTTTCCTCTCGACTCTTCCTTTCCTTTTTATCTCTAGGGTAAAAGTATATCACACAGTATATAACATTAACCTTTCTCGTTGGTTAATCACAAAGAACAAGTTTGGATCATTGTCTCTGGACGTAGTTTCAGTATTTTGATACTTCAGTTTTTTAAACCATATTTCTTTCCTGCAATCATTTTCGACATAATAATGGTGTTGAAGTTATTAAGTTATCCAGTTTTTAAAAGAGACAAGGTGTGCTATACTTTCTGCTGAAATACAGTGATATTTGTTTTCGTATTCACTATGCTCATTCATATTAATGACGTATATAGCTTCAGGCATAACATTTCTGTATGACATGACATAATGTAATCTATTATTTTAATTTAAATTATATTTTTTTTTTCGTGCATGTGTCTGTTACCTTCAGAGCAGGCATATAGAATGAGGAAAATATTCACCAAATTGCGGTTGAGGCACTTCATGCGTTATATAACGTACGCCGTCTTATGTGGCCTTCGATTATTATTCCTTTCAGATATCTTCTCGGTGTATCAATACATACCTGTCATCTGACATACCATAGTGCAAGGAATGGAAAATATTTCTTCTAGATCCTGAGATTCAGTGAGCGTTGGATTTCTTCATATTTATTGGTCCCTGTTTAGAAGGTCGCAGATGTAGATCTCAACAATAAGAACCTTAAGGAAATATAACAAGCGTATGAGTGGTTGAAGGTACTTGATAAGTTGAAGTTTATGACACGTTGTTACGTTGGACTATGCAGCGTTTAATGTTTGAAAAATAAAAGCTACATGGTAATTATCAACCTCTACGGAGACGGAGAAATTAGCGCCATGCTAAACTTGCGGAATTTTTGAGCCATGACAGTGAATATAGTTTGCCGTAACAGAAGTATTCAAATAAAATCTTCTCAAAATTGAGACTTGTAGAATGTGTTGCGTTACGTAGATGACATTACCGAGAGTAAGTCTCCCTGTTTTCAATAGTACCGGCAAAACTATTTGTTTTCATTATTCAAAAGCTTGAAGAATCATTTGACTTGACCGGGATCCCGGGCACATCATTTACGCAACCGCAATGATTGAAGGTTTTGATAAAAGAGTAATTGAGGTAGAAGAATTTTGAATGTAGTCACTCAATCGTTTATAAATTCACATAGGTAGAAGAGTTATGAAGAAGTTAAGAAGTTTTCGCTGGATCCTCTCCGAATAGAGAGGCCTATTTGCCCACGTATTTGCCTGACACCTAGCGGAATTCATTGTAAGGTGACACTCGTGTCTTTGCATTCTCACCTCACTCGTCTAGCATCCATATTTGGATCAATAAGTTGCAGTTCCCTTGAGTCTGACTGTGTGTCTGCGTCACTTCATTCTTGTTGTCGCGACACATTACTCAGGTCTCTACATTGAGCCTTCCGAGGTGTTTCCGGCGATTTATTTTACTTCTTCACGCGTCGGTATAGACACTCCTTTATTCACTTCGTATTGTCGAAATTTGGAAGTCTGCCATTCCATTTCGAAGTGTGAGGTCACCATATGCATACTGCTTTTCATGGTAACATAATATAATGCAACATGACGTGGTATGGTCGAAGTTAAAGGTCCCAGGTGTTCATTTATGGAAACGTTTCGGGTATTAAAATAAAAAAATTGTGAATTCCACGAACAAAAACACAAATTCTAAAGAGTAGGTTAAATCGACATAGATTTGGTCGATGAGCGATATCATCAGGTAATACACAGATATACTAGCACACAATTCGCCACTGCTACGGGCTAAAGGCCAAAAACTCTTGAGGAGGCTTGGAAGGTATTTTGTAGAGGTGCTATTGCACGCTTTCACCTTAATACTTGTATACCTCTACATCTGTGATGTTGTAAAATACATATATAATAACGGTATCTCTCCATTGGGAGTATACCTGTAGTGTAGTGCATGATTGAGAGGCTTCGCCTCGTGGCACCCATTAGCGATTTGTGCTAATGCATAATTTGCCGTAGTTACATTAAATTTAGAGCGTAGTGTAATGCATGTTGGTTACTACTTACCCCTGCCACACACTCTTGAGGTGACTTGCAGTATGTATTGTAGATGTATAAAATTACATGTACTCTAAGAGACATGGGGTGGAGTAGGTGGAAAGAGGAGAGGGTTGAGCTTTGGGTGGAGGGGAGAGGAGGGGGATGTTGAGCGAGTTAGGAGAGGGGGTTGGAGGAGGGGAAGGAGGAATGGCGCTGCGGGGAGGTGGGGAGTCGCAGAGCTACTGTGTTCAGGATAGGGTGGGGGAGGGGTTTGTTGTGCGATCATGAGTCACTTCGATGTCGCTAAGAGGAGGTTGTAAGGGTGTACGGAGGGTAAACGGTGACCTCAGGCGATTTGAAGTTCAGCTGAGGGGATTGCGGGTGAAAAATAAAGCCATTAAGGACGTGACATTTGTCACGTTTTACAATATTTCCGAATATCCACTTGCTCAAGTGCATCCAACTTGCGGCTCACCTTTTCCACGTGGAAAATTTCAGGTTCAAAACGGCTGTGGTGATTCCAACAAATGCTTGGTGAACAACGGAGAAGGATTTTTTTCCTAAACTATGCCTAATGCCATTCAGTCCGTATTTTGAATTTTCTACCAGTCGACCCAACGCTTAGTTTCTTTCAAAAATCACACGTACATTTATAAACATCGCTCTAATTTGATTAGCCCGATCTGTCTTTAGTGAAGCAGATTAATTTTTTCTTGTTAAAAAAATGTAGCTTTTATTTTTTTGGTATGAACTTACTGATTTTTAAGGATATATGCGAAGGATATATCCTTAAAAGGCTGGGGCCTTTAAGGATATAAGTGGAGTGGTCTGGGTCGCTTCATTGTCAAGGTTGTGACACGCTACCCAGGTCTCTACTCTGTGCCTATAAGGCGATCTTCCAGCTATCAATTTCCTGTTTCTCACATGTAGGTATTCACTCTCGTATAATCACTGGTATCACTTCGTATTGCCACAGTTCCGAAATCCTAAATTCCAGCTCGTAGTGCACATTAACCATAAACCAACTGAGTAGAATCGAATCGTTCCTCAATATAACTCATTCAGGTAGTTAAGCAGTGGGACATATATATTCTATGAAAACATTTCCAAAAATAGTTTCTTCGATCTTCTTAATATTCTTCCTCCCATGTATGTTTTTGCCAAACAAAAGAATGCATCTTTTTCCTGCTTAGTACGTTCGTTTAATTGGGGGAGAATGTATAAGGTGTTAAACTGCAATTATGGTTTTTTTCAGGAATAATTATTTGCCGTGAATATTTCACATACTCTCCTCCCATATCCGTTTCAACGAAGCGGTTGACATATATTTCAGTGAATCGATCGTGAATTATTATTTCATTATATTCTAATTTCTGGAGTTCACTACCTGATATTTCCTAATTCCTTTATTTGTTATACATTTGCTCTATAGTATGTACGTGACATGAAGAAGCGTCTGTAATTATGCTAGATATATACAATAACTATCATGGAAGGGAAGTCTAATGATATATGAAATTAAGTTTGACAGGGAAATTGAAAAGCGTCGACTTCTTAAGATAAGCCATACCGCTTAAAAATGTTAAATCAGAAGAAAAGTTTAAGTGAATTCCTGAGATCAGGATTTTTGTTCCAAATTTGGAACACTGGGAATTAACGAGTTAATGACCAGCCTGTATGTACGTGGTGTCATTTAAATATTTCACCCAAAACAAAATTCAGTAGGAAACATTTATAGCTTAATTTTTGTCCTATTATTAAGGTACCTTTGTTTACAAAACACGTCGGTGTTGTATTTGTAAATTTTATTTTTTTATTTAATGCTATATTTACTGTTATTCCGAAGTCTCTATATTTGTCCACGTATTCAATTTTTTGTGATTATTTCGGCAAGGTGGCCGTTGAAAGAAAATCTTCCTACATTTCGTAGTTGAGGACGCAAGTGATATAATATATTGATTAGAAGATTTTGATAATTAAGTTTTTCATTGAAGTCAACTATGTTCGGAAAGTATTTTTATGTATCACTATCATTTACTGAATTACTTGATCCAGGTGTTTCTTATAATGTAGGACGTGAATTATTGATTGCCATGCTGTATGCTCGCAAATGTTTTTAATTCTCAGTTTTATTTATCAGAAAGTGCTTAAGTTGAAGTGGTGAATTTGGGATCTTATAGCCGTTTTTTTATATTTATACTGTTGTATATGTATTGGGAAGAAGTTGAAGATAATACATTTATTTACTTCACTGCTTTGGTTGTAAGACTTATTCCGATACATATTTCCATTCGATCAATTTTCATGCTATGACATTGGAACAACCTCATGTCAAATCATTCATGTCGTGATCGGTGAATATGAACGCCTTGGTCATTGGAGAGAAGCCGTTCATTGATCTTTCTTTTAAGAGAACTTGCTCTTGGGATTCGATCACTCACGACCGACCCATCACTAGTTTCGCCGCAGTGCAGCATCATCAGGTACACAGACATGTTTTCCACTCTATATATAAAAAAAAACGTGGTCTGCGTCGGACCAGACGGTGGAAGTTATACCTCTTTGGCCGGTCGCACACACCCGCTCACACACACAGGCAGACAGGATATATAAATGAAATAAAAGATATTTTTTTCTCTATTATTCAATATATTTCTCTTCGATATATTGTTATTTTAAACAAAACTTCTTTTCAAAGTTCGAACGTCAAAACGAGTAAATGGGTGCTTGCAGTTTGCAAGCAAAAGGGGAAAAGTGTATGATAGTACATTGTAAATCATTAAAAACGAATGCAATAAGGTCTTACTTTTTTTGGAAATTATTTTAGCTGGGTCAATTTTTGACCTATGAATATAATAATGAGATAATAGCAAAGAACGAATGGTCCCATGACATATGTACTTTGTTCTTCTTAGTAATTGCTATATTATTCCTTTTATTTTCATGCCATTGAGCAATTTTGAAGTAAATATTTGTAATTAAACATGATTACAGTTATTTGGCAGTATGAAATTCAATCAATATGAGCTAAGTAAATGCTATGGATTTTCACATTTCATTTTATTTTTGCTGATCTCAATTATTATAATTTACATATTAAACACATGGCGTAGTACTTGAATTCATAATTTCAAAATCCAAGAGATAATGCATCATAGAACATTATCATTTTACATGGTTTTGACTTGTAGAATGGAGTTTCGAGGTACATTTCAGAAAGTAGGTGCAAGGATTAATGTTTCCTGGAAAAACAAGGGAAACCCGGAATAAGGTGTAAAGAGTGTTTCAGAAGCAAAATGGAGGAATCTGGAGCGATCCCAACGGATTTCGTAGGCATGAGCAAATGGAGGAGTGTCAAAGCTACGAAACAGTTTATGTATATAATTATAAAACATTGTAAAAAGTATATTTCTAAGGCATAATATCGTTAAAAGCGATTGAAATACGCACGGACAATGTTATATTCCTTTAAGTTTAATCTTTATAGCACGCGTATATAGTACTGGAAGTCTCGGGAACAATGAAAAATTGCTTAGCAACGAAAATGAAAAAAGATCGAAATTTGCATTAATTTTGCGTTTAAACTTCAAATATTTCAATTTATAGATCGATAGAGAAACATAGGTTGCAAGAAGTAAATGCATTGATCTTTTGGCCTCATTTCAGTCAAAGAATGAAACTTGTATCTAAATTATTTCATATTTTAATGAATGAATGAAAATTACTCTGCACGTAAATTATTCGTTTTTCCCATTTGTACCCATTAAAAAACAAAATCCTATCTGGACTCGAAACCAATGAAAAATATTGAGATTTTCGATTTTTTCCTGACTCGACACCAAATTTGAACCCTTCGCTGAAAATTTCATCCCTTTAGCTCGATTAGAAATACCCAGGAATTCGTATCAATGAGTACAATTGTGGATTTTTCTCACCCAAAAGAGCGTGACGCGGTTTCTCGACCAACATCCCATCCCAAAAGTCTCCAACGGGCGCAAAGAAGTATAACTTCAAAAAAGGTCTATGGATGAAGGTGAGGGGGAGTGAGGGGAAATCACAGGTAAGGCGTTGGGAAGGTATTTGTTTGGATGGGTGGGGGTGGAAAGCTCTATGGGGAGGAGTGAGGAGTTAGGGTATTGGACATAATCCGGGAAGCGGACGCTGGATAGGGCGTCGTGGGGGGAGGCAATGGCCTCGGCAGCGGGGGATTGGTTGTAGGTTGAGCGAGGGTGGTGGTTGTGGGATGAGTAAGGACGTGTAAGAGAGGGGAACGGGAGGGGTACAAAAGTTTAGCTTTGCAGTGTTTCCTAATTGTTGAAGGAATTAGGGTGAGAATCTCTAACTGACCGAAGGGAGAAATACAGGTTAAATCTTTTGCTCATGTTCGAAGTAGACAATTTTCTCTCGAATGCAGTCATTTGAAGTCGCTCCTTTAATTTGGCCTTGTTTCGCGTCATTATTTGCGGTCCGTTTTCTGTCCCTGAGTTTTCATTCCCGTAGTCATTTCTATTGTTGATCCCAAGATAGATATTGCCATTCAAGTCAATTAATAAATCACTTAACCATGAGTATTTACCGGAAGTATGAGTTATTTAAATCAAATTTGTTGAGCGTATGTCAACCACAGACAATATTTGCATCTGCGTGAAAAAAGCTAAGAAGCCAGTATTCACATTCTAAAGCAATTTTCTACCCAATCAATATTTTTTAAGACTGTATCATGGAAGTGCAATCGGAAATTATCGATCATTCTCGTCAGATTTAATTTGATTAGTTTTATCAATATTTGAGGTTGAAAGTCCCTTCACCGATCATTAAACCTTAGATTGTCAGGCTTACAATATCTCGCGAGTTCCTTCGGCTGAGCACATGTTTTATAAAAGCAAGGCGGATTCTATGTCACTGTAAATTTTCATTTTAGAGCCGAGAAAATGCCGACCATTCAACAGAAACAATGCTTTGCGTTGTCTGAGGCAGTTGAATGAGAGTCCACAGATTTATTTAATCTCTTATTGCGTGTCTGAAATAAGAAATCTCTTTACACGCGGTGTATTCTTCGCCAGTTTGGAATGACGGTTAATGGCCCAACGACTGACGCGAGAAAGTTGTAGACGCATATTTGGCAAAACTGGCACGCGTTGGTCTGGGACCTCATGCCGTGTGTGGCCTTGGTGGTGTCAGTTGGGGTGGAGTGAAGCCAACGCGGTCGGGGACCTCTTGCGTCCCGAAGACAGTTTTACACATTTTTTGCCAAGTGTGAAGTAGAATTGCAATGCAAGAACCCCTGTCATACAACCTTGAGGTAGCATGCATGGTATTTTGTGCATAAATGCAGGTTTTAAAAGAGCGCTTGGGCTCTTTTTTATCTCTTGTGTATGAATTCTTAGCATTTCAGTTAATCTCCGATGTCCAAGACTCGACATTCAATGCTAATTCATGCTTATAATATTTTACAATAATATTCCTCACAAGGAACGGCGACGAACATTGATGCTGACCGCCTGCCAGGAAATACCGTGAGTTGATCGACTCCTCCACGGCAGTCACCTTTTGATACCTTCAAGGCTCTCTGTTTCGATAGTACCTCGAGACTAGAACCGTCTCGAAGATGACGGTCGCAACAAAATGCACTCCTTTATACCCAGGCTACATCTTTCGTGAAGTTCCTTCTTTCAACAGGATCACAATGAATAAGCTCTCAGTGTCAAGTCTCATGGAATGCGTGAATACTAAGATGAAATGGTAAATGGTAAGAAAACATCCTAGAATGTAATTGATTGAGAGTAATTGATGTGGAAACCGACGTAATTTCCGTTTTTCAATCGTATATTACCATGTTCTATAACCGTGGAAGTATTATCGCATGTGCGTGCATGTTTTGATGACATCTGTAGTGTAGTGGTGCATGCTTGTGAGGCTTCGCCTCGTAACAAGCATTAGCGATTTAGGTTAGTGTCGATTGAGCGGGGCCACATCTCAGGTACTCGGACTCTGGGTCGCAGGTAGCCGGTGTGTGGGTCGACCCTTGCTCGCGAATGGATAATCCTCGCTCGTGGTGAGACCTCGCTCGGCCTAGGGTCCCCTCACTGCCCCAGCCCCCGCAGCGGGAGGGGAGCCACACAAAACTGACCGTGTGCAGTACATTTAAATGTTTATAAACTTTAACAGTTTCCTTAAATTTATCTTTTTCATCGTGTCAATCGTCCGAAGACGTTTGCGAGCGTCTTTTGATCGACTTTCTACGGTGAAAATTAAGGTTTTCCATGCTGCCTTAGGAAATATGACGATGAGACGTGGCAACGCTGCTTGCATGTGGCAGAATTTTGCGGGATTACCAACAGGGAAACGCAAGGAAATGATGCAGAAGAGTCTTATGCATGTAATAAAATATGGTGTACAATATTTTACATTTTATACTGAGCATTAGAGAAGCAAATTAGCTTGAGTATCTTTTTAAACGTGTAAGCTTTTCTTTCGATCGTACATTCAGGGATCAGAAAATACATTCCAAGTAAAGTAAAAAAAGAGGGCAGCGAACCAAGATGGTACAATGCAGAAGTGAGAAAATCGTTAAGACGTCAGAGAGTATGCCACGCCAAGATGAAAAAACTCCGTAGAGATTTGTCCACTAGTGATCAAAATTTAATATTTGAAAAATACAAATTGTCTAGAGCCACTACAAAGGAAGCCTTTCGGAATACATTCATGGATTTTAAAAGAAAAACATTAGGAGAACAATTACAGGACAATCCAAAGGCATTTTGGTCATACGTAAGGCAAGTTCAAGGCAATAGATCAACAGTTATTCCACTACGAAACGAAAATGGCGAATTACTAACAAGCAGCTCGGACAAGGCCAACTTATTAAATTCCTACTTTCAAAGTGTGTTCACCAAGTCATCGCAGATTACATCCGTAAAGTTAAATGATCACTTCCAGCAAAAGATGCCGCCTATCGATATTTGCACTCAAGGAATAGAAAACTTGCTAAAATCTTTAAGTCCAAATAAATCCCCAGGTCCTGAAGAAATTCCTGCCCGCGTGTAGAGAGAATTAGCTTGTGAAATAGCACCCTACTTGCAGAATATATTTAGTAAATCCATCAACGAACACAAAGTACCCATGGACTGGAAAATTGCAAATGTCACTCCCATATTCAAAAGCGGTGATAAGGAACAGCCATCGAACTACAGACCGATATCTCTCACATCTATCTCTTTCAAAGTCCTTGAACATATAATTGTTAGTTCAGTTATGAGACACCTCGATATAGAAAACTTGTTAACAAAAACACAACACGTATTCAGAAAGGGAAGATCTTGCGAAACTCAATTAGCACTTTAGGCTCACGATATTTTAGTCTCGGGTGAACATAACGCTCCAGTTGATGCAATTTTTCTTGACTTTAAAAAGGCATTTGATAAAGTTTCCCACAGTAAGCTTCTCATGAAATTAAAATCCTACGGTTTAGACGACGACATAATTTCCTGGATTAGAGAATTCTTAAGTAATCGCGTGCAAAGGGTTGTATTAGATGGCGCTATCTCTAATGAAGTAAAAGTCACATCGGGTGTCCCACAGGGAAGTGTCATAGGCCCGCTTCTGTTCCTTTTGTACATAAACGACATCGGTGACAAAGTTGACAGTAAGCTTAGATTCTTTGCTGACGACGCAGTGATGTATAGAGAAATTCGTAGCTTTAATGACAAGGAAGCGCTAACTAAGGACCTCGAGGCAATACAAGAGTGGTGCGATGCGTGGCAGCTAGAATTAAACCTGAAAAAATGCGTTGTTGTGAATTTTTGGAAACGGAAAAACGCTCCTTGTAACAGCTATTGCATAAAAACATAAAATTAGAGACCGTAGAATCCGTTAAGTACCTCGGAGTTAAACTGACTAATGATCTATCGTGGAGTAAACATATTCGAGAAATTACCGGTCAAGCTAATCGTAAATTGGGATTTGTTAAAAGAGTACGTGGCAAGTGCGACGATAAAGTTAGGGAAATCAGCTACTTCTCCCTCGTTAGACCCCACTTAGAATATGCCGCCAGTATTTGGGATCCTTATGAGATAGGCTTGGAAACTGAGTTAGAACGCGTGCAGCGATGATCGGCAAGATATGTTAAAGGCCGTTATGATAATCTCGTTAGTGTTACTGACCTTTTGCAGCAACTGGGATGGGAAAAGCTTTCAGACCGTCGATTAAAATTTAGACTAAATCTATTATGTAAGTTCCAAACCGGTCTATTCTCTGACGACGCTGATAATATTTTACGAAATCCGACATACTACGGTAGATCAGAGCATGAGAGTAAAATTAGGGAACTAGACTGCAGAACGGATAGATTTAAGATGTCATTTTTCCCACGAACGATAAGGAACCATAATAGCTGCCATGAGACTTTTATATAGGCTTGTCGTTAGGTAGTGTAGCTCTTAGTAGTGCATGAGAGTAAAATTAGGGAACTAGACTGCAGAACGGATAGATTTAAGATGTCATTTTTCCCACGAACAATAAGGAACCATAATAGCTGCCATGAGACTTTTATCTAGGCTTGTCGTTAGGTAGTGTAGCTCTTAGTAGTGCATGAGAGTAAAATTAGGGAACTAGACTGCAGAACGGATAGATTTAAGATGTCATTTTTCCCACGAACGATAAGGAACCATAATGGCTGCCATGAGACTTTTATCTAGGCTTGTCGTTAGGTAGTGTAGCTCTTAGTAGTGCATGAGAGTAAAATTAGGGAACTAGACTGCAGAACGGATAGATTTAAGATGTCATTTTTCCCACGAACGATAAGGAACCATAATAGCTGCCATGAGACTTTTATCTAGGCTTGTCGTTAGGTAGTGTAGCTCTTAGTAGTGGTAGTACTCCTAATACTTGAATTATTATCTGTTACCTAGTACATACTAACAGCACGCCTAGCATGTTTTCTACATGGGTCTTGAGTCCCTGTCCATCTGTGTAGTTGTAGAATGCATGTATATTGAGGTCACTCTCCACTTTGATGACATCTGTAGTGTAGTGTTGCATGCTTGTGAGGCTTCGCCTCATGACAAGCATTAGCGATTTATGCTGATGCATAATTAGTCGTAGTTACACTAACTTTAGGATATAGTGTAATTTATGTTGGTGATTACTCACCCCCTGCCACACACCCCTGAGGTGGCTTGCAGGGTATTTTGTAGATGTAGATGTAAGAAAAGGTCTTCTATGCAGGAAGGGTGGTTTTCAGGTTCATTTATGAAAGTATTACATCTAATACTTCATTTTTGGACTAATTTGAGTGGTACTAATACTATCACACGCCTAGGATACTTCCTTCTAGAACTGTCTTCAAAATCCCATCGCCCGTTTTTACTTCTAACATCCTGTTAGATTGACTGTAGAACAGATAGATTTAAAATGTCGTTTTTTCCGCGAGCGATAAGAGACCATAACGGCTATGTAAGGACTTAGAAATAGATTAGTTGACTGGTAGTGTAGCTTACTAACTTATGTATTTCTTAAAGCATATTTACGGAGTTTTGTGGTGTTTCTAACAGCATGTTTTAGATTCATAGGCAGAATGCCCTCTTAAGTAGCATGTAGAATATTATGTGTCATCGTACATGTGTGGCGTGCATGTGGGGATTCTCTTGAATGCTGCATGATGGTTTTTAGTTAATGAGGGAATTAGTTAGTATCCTTAATATTCATGACCGTGCGGTGTGCATGTGGCGGTCCGCTTGCATGCTGCATTTTGGTGACTTGTCACCCCCTGCCAAACACCCTAGCGGTGGCTCGCAGGGTAATATGTAGATGTAGATATGCCTTGGGTGGTGAAATACCCACCCAGGCGGGACTCGAACCCGTAATCCCAAGATTAGCAGGCGAAGACTTTACCCCGCCGCCACCGTGGTAAGCTAGAAACTTAATGCGACTTATTGCCACAAAGAAGCATCTGAAATTTAAAGCTTGGGCTGAAATACACGATTACTTTTTGATGAAACTGATGGAGAGGATAGAGGATAAAACTACAAATAAAATTAGCTTATAAACTGAAGAAACATAAAATACAAAAGGTTTACTTATTTCAAGTTACATTACACCATCTGATAAACGTAGGATCTGCGTCAACATCGAGATTCAACTCTGCAGCTTTGGATTCGAGAATGCAGTTTCTTTCATCTTCATCCATATATTCTGTTGCCTATAGAAAACCTACTCATGCGCCATGATGGCTTACATTTCTTATAGACAGAATTATTACGTAGCATAAAAGATGAGCGAAATCGGTTACAATAGCGTACCTTTAAGCTATAAATACTCCGCCTCCGGTTCGGTTGGACCTATCTTTTCTGAAAACTTTGAATGATTTAGGAAATATTTCACTATCAGAAATATAAAAAGAACTCCCCTTCGTGGGTTTGAACTTGTGCACTTAGTTTATGTATAAACTCGTATATGCCCTTGCGCTTAAACGAGTACGGCCACGAAGAGTTAGATTAAGTCTTAAGATTAAGACGAATAGTTAGATTAAGAAGAGTTAGATTAAGTTAGAGAAGAAGATAAATTAAGTCTGAATTTTAACCGTCGGTATGAAAGTGACTCCCATCCCAGTTGTTGAAAAATGTCAGTAACACTAACAGATTATCATCAAAAGTATTAGTAAATTTATTATTAGTAAAAACTCCGAGGTATTTAACCGATTCTACAGTCTATAATTTGCTATGACCTACAAGAATCTGTTTCAACGTCCTTGAGCGGGTCACCGACGCTTAAACTTAACCCGAGTGATGGGCAAATGAGGTGCGGAAGGGACGCCCAGAGACAGCGGAGTGTTGGAAGAAGATCAGTGGGGGAGAAAGAAGAGGTCGAGGAAAAACCTATCTATTGTCACCCTCCGTTAGATAAGGAGTGTAGTGCTCGTTATCTAAAAGGAAGTTCGCCGTCTTATGTCGTTTTTGGGTGCGCAAGTTACCCCTTAACAAGCGTGCATGCATGTAAGTGGCAAAACTGTCAAAGTAATCACGCGATTCCCATATCCTTTCCCTGAGTGCTAAAAAAAACCTGTCCACCATTCTAATTCTTTTGGTGTAGGCATATAAACGAGGATGCCCCTGAGGTAACTTCATATGTGGTCAGTGAAGCGATCATGGAGTACTGCCTGAGTCTCGCTGCTTTCAAGGCGCACATTGCTACGGTTGGCGTGGTACATTTTTTCTGTTCCACAGAAATCATTCCCGAAAATAAGGTTTGTGTGTGTGGCAGGACCTGTAGTATTAATAAGAAGGGTAGAGGTAGAACTCCAGTGTACCGCTGCTCAGCCAGGAATTGCCGAAGAGTTACTCCTTTACTAGCTAATGCCATTTTCTCCGGTTTTCGCACAAACGTGAAGATAGTACTAGCTGTGTTAATTGGCTGGTTAAACCGATATCCTGCAAATATCATCACCAAAGAAGTTGGATTGCATCGCCATACCGTGGCAAAATCATTCAAGTATTTCGAGATTTGAGAGATTTTCGAGAGATCATTCGTCAGTTTCACTGGAACTGACGAACTGGAAGTGACATATGATTGATCTATCGCAACAGTTATGATCCATGACTGTGCGCGGAAAAAATTACATTATAAACCTATCTTAGGTGTGGCACAACGTGGCGTGGCTGCACAAATTACAACGTGGCTGTTTCCTCATGAGGTTTTATTGTTACCGACCATGGTTTCGTTACAGAGAGGCATTATCAAGGTAAAGTATTTTCAAAAAATTTCTTCAGACGCTCCTACTCAAAAAACAAGGCAGCGTACGAAGATGGTACAATGCAGAAGTCTGAAAATCGTTAAGACGACAGAGAGTATGCCACGCCGAGATGTAAAAACTCCATATAGATGTGCCCTGATGATCACAATTCAGTAAAGAAAAGATACAAATTGTCTACAGCCAAATCGAAGGAAGCTTTTCGGAATGCATTCAGGGATTTTAGAAGAAAAACATTAGTAGAAAAGTTGCAGAATAACAGAACAGTTGTAGAAAGAAAGTATCCTAGGCGTGTGATAGTATTATTACCACTCAAATTAGTCCAAAAATGAAGTATTAGATGTAATACTTTCATAAATGAACCTGAAAACCACCCTTCCCGCATAGAAGACCTTTTCTTACACGTGGAAAAAGATACTCAAGCTAATTTGCTTCTCTAATGCTCAGTATAAAATGTAAAATATTGTACATCGTATTTTATTACATGCATAAGACTCTTCTGCATCATTTCCTTGCGTTTCCCTGCCATATCCGCTAGCAATAACTCTCAAAAACTGTTGGAAATCCCGCAAAATTCTGCCACATGCAAGCAGCTTTGCCACGTCTCATCGTCATATTTCCCAAGGCAGCATGGAAAACCTTAATTTTCACCGTAGAAAGTCGATCAAAAGACGCTCGCAAACGTCTTCGGACGATTGACACGATGAAAAAGATAAATTTAAGGAAACTGTTAAAGTTTATAAACATTTAAATGTACTGCACACGGTCAGTTTTGTGTGGCTCCCCTCCCGCTGCGGGGGCCGGGGCAGTGAGGGGACCCTAGGCCGAGCGAGGTCTCACCACGAGCGAGGATTATTCCTTCGCGAGCAAGGGTCGACCCACACACCGGCTACCTGCGACCCAGAGTCCGAGTACCTGAGATGTGGCCCCGCTCAATCGACACTAACCGAGAATTATATCACAGAGTGACTCTAGTGAATAACGGTACTCGATAATCTACGATATTTACGATACGATAATAATTAACGATAGTTTCAACATAATACACAAAGGAATTTTGTGTCATTGGCATTTTGTAATAGAAAAAGACATTACAATGACGTTTCAATGCAATAATAGCGGGGTTTTCCGTTTTCCCTTTGTCCATAGTAAATATGTATGGTATAGAAACAGATCGTGAGCCAGTTCTCACACATAGATAATGACCCAAGTAATACATTTTCTAATGTAAAGGCACTACGAGGCGAATGATGCTATGACTGACACAATGCCTTGGAAATTGTTTCTAAGATCAGGGCTGAAGTATCTTTTAATATTTATCAGAATTGAGAGTGCATATGAGTAAAGGCCTTAACTTATCCAACCACAAGGATGAATCTTATTCCATCACATAAAAATGAAAACCTTCACTTTTCGAGACATCCCTACACGCGTGGTGTGGCATAATCTGATTAAAGGTAATGAATGAATAAAATGGTTTAAAGCCGATTATTCAAACTTAAGTAACATATCCTGTTGGTGGAAGAAGTTGAGCAAAAGGTGAATTTTTAGATTTCTGGTCGTTCATGAAAATACCGCCCTAATTTTATAATTATTTAAATTTTATAAGTATTTAACTTAAGATGGTTTGATAATCATTCATTACGCAGGCATGCAATTCAATAGCAAATAGAAATGGTATTAAATAGAAAAATATTTATTCATGAGAGAAAAGAGAGGAAAAAAATTGAAATTAGTTGTCTTCAATGTGAAATACAAGCACGCAATTGGCATATTTCAGAGTGCGAAACGGGAAAAAAAATACATTCCAATTGCAACATCACCAAATAATATAATAAATTCTATGAAAACTGATTAAAATATTTGAAGTCGGAAGGTGTTTAACTGTTGGGGAGTTTTCAGATAAAGCAATGATTTTAAAATGCCGAAATAAGTCTTCCTGGCATTCACCAGAAGCAGGCTAGTGATGAAGGTTGAAGCTAATCAGTATGCGCCGTACATGTGGCAACGCTGTCATTATCTGGAAAGAGCCCGCCGTGGGTGACCTTGGCGGAGACTGTCGAGGTGGAATGAAAACAAAGCGGTCGGTGATACCTCGGACCCCGTGTGTTGGCGCCGTTCACCGTTCGGGCACCGAGTTGGTTCATTCCTCCACAACAGTCACATTTCGAGACTTTCAAGGTTGTCTGGTGTTGTCCTTGCGACGAGAACACGGCGCGGACGGTACGTCTAGCTTTGAAATTCGCTCGATTTACACGAGAATTTGCTTCATTGCGTATGCATTTTCTTAAAATGAACGTGCGAAAAGGCTTGAGCGGAATATAATTTGAAGAAAGAGAAGGCGATATCAATTAACCAAATAATTTTAGACTCAAGGAGTTCGAAGGTGCCATGATGTCCCAATTGATCTTCACGTCTTGTGCCCCATCGGCCGAATAAATAATGAATTTTATTTGCGAACTGAACTTTTCCATTGCCTCGAAAAGGAAATCCTGACATGCTTGTCTAAGCCATCTTCGTGTGCCTAATCTTAACAGAATAAAAGCGACCATTTTGTCAAGTACATCTACCCGTGCTTATTTGTTTGTACATTGTAAAATTTCAGGTAAGTGGTTTGCTCTGACGAACACATGAATATATGACAAACTTTCTTGGAATATTTCAAACGAAATGCCTCTCATTAACGAGAACACCGCCGCTTATATTCATAAAATAGTTTTCATGCTGCGGGAGGTTTTGCGTTGTGAACTCATTTTGAGCTTCATTCGTTTTCCATTTAACGTTCAGTCAATGTTTTTTAACTCAGTACCCAATACGATGGAGTTAACATTTTTGCGTAAAACTATGCAATAAATAATTTTCGTTTGACACACACTGTCATTTTTGTCCTTGTAGTTTCGGCTATAACATCACTACGTGCCCTGTCCCAAAGGAAGCTACTCACGCACATTTATCTCTATACAAATAAAGACACGGTGGTGGACACTCTCATTGATAAGAATTGTCCACACACTGAGTGTACATCATGTGTATGAGAATACTTCATGGATCGGTATCATCATTGATTGCATTATTTCTCTTCTATTTCTGCCGAATATTAGCCGATCATCTAGAATGTAATCATGATATAATTCTAGATTATCATAGATGTATCATGGGCTGCCTTTCCCAAATATTCTGGGTCCTGTTGTTAATTTATCATAGATCCAGGGTTATTATTCCTCGAGCACTGGTTTCAATTTCAACGACTGCTTTTCATGGAAGACAGAAGAAAACCTTATTGACTAAATATATCTAGCATGGACATAACTGGAATAAATAAATCATAAGTCGAAAATCCTAAAAAAGTTGATTTCCTCCCGGAACTGAAAACATTTCAACTAGTTAATGTGATCGTGACGTCACCGATCGACTTCGAGAGTATGAATAATCTTCGTTTGCAGTTCATTAAACTTGTGATCTAAAGCCGGAGAACCAAATAACTGCGAGATGGAAAGTGGATTTGTCATAGCACACGCGGGAAAATTCATATTGCCGTAGAGTTTTTTTGTAACCGAAGACTATGTGAGCGCTTAGAAGAAGACGAGGGAAGGGTAATGATAAGTTTCATAAAGGCCAAGGTAATATTTTGCGTATATAAGGGAACTCTTCGTATCACATTTGAGAGAGAGAGAGAAAGAGGCATAAACAAATACAATTTATTTTTCAACATTTCCTGAAATACCTAAACATATTTGGAATTTATTCATATGCACTTTTGAAAGCTTTAATAGTTTTGCGCTGAAAAAAGAATCAACATGTATATCAATGCCTTCGATATTTTTATAACCCTTTATATTTCTGAGATCTCCCAATGTTTTGCAATACATTATCAGGTTTCTGAGATTATTCCTTCTTAACTTCTTTGTAAATAAAAGTATAACTGTATAAATGCAAGTCTAATGCGATAAAATGACCGAAGAAATTTCTTGGAATTTGAGTAAAATATGTTCTCAGACTTTATGCTGTCCCTTATTCTACCAATTCCTACATTCTTGCCATTTCTAAATATTATGCCTGAAATGTACACCGCATACTACGGTAATTGTAATATATTTATTTATCCCTTAGAATCAACATTATAAGCATATTTAAATTTCAATTAAATAAGGATAAATAATAAGGAATCCCTTTAGGCATTGCCTGTATTGGGATACCTCAAGAGAAATTACAATATGAATAATTGAAAAAAATAAGTAAACTGAGACCAGATACGAGACATAAATAAATGCATGAAAAGATAACAATTTGTTTTTTAATCTCAACCTGTCGTGCACACAGTACAAAGTGAGTATTGACCTTACTATTAAGAATAAAATATCTCTGGATTTTCTACGATAAGTAACCATTTTTTAACTCTTTTCAAGAAATATGTTAAACTTTTTGAACCTCTTATATTATCTGACAATTTAGTAAATAATGTTGGCCCTACATAGATAAATGAGCGTTCGAACAGGGCCAAATTTGGCTGGGGCAAAATGTACATATTTGTAGATCTTAGGTTTTATACATTGGCTTTTGGTTCTACCATAGTTTTATTACCACGTCTGAGGTAGAACAGTTTTAACACTTTGTAAACATAAAGATGAAGTAAAGGAAGTACCTGCAAATCCACAAATATGGGGATGGACGGTTCAAATTGACATTTTCTAGCATTCAGTCTCATTGTTGCTTTTTGGAGGATCAGCATCGGATTGAGCGAATTTTTATATGCACCTCCCCAGCAGATTATCCCGTAGTTTAATTTTGATTTCACTAACGCATTATAAATAGTTTTAAAGGATAGGGCACTCATTTTGTGTTCAGGTGGAATGCCAAAGTTATTCAATTCCGAACACAGTCGTGAAAATTCATACAGTGCATGATTCATACAGTGTTTATAAGAAACGACATCATCAAACATTGCACATAGCTGAATGAGGAACATTCCACAATGCGTCCGTTTTATTCCACAGTAGAGAAAGGTTAACTTTACAAAACACTGATCTTCTCTGAGACTGGACGAAGAGGAAGAATGAAGAGATAGATCACCCGTTTCACTCGCCGTCACCTGTGGCGATTGTTGATAATGATGTGAGCACGGGACGCCTCGATACTATTGTGATGGGCAGTTTCGTTCCTTTCTCGCACTCGTTCCTTTCGTTCTCGTTCAGTAAAAGGTACGAGTTCAAAGATTAGTTCCTTTCGTTCCTTCTCAAGTTGCGCCTAGGAATTCGGGCATTATGGTTCATAATTATTTTATCGCAATTAATAAACTTATTGTTTGCAAATGCGCCCACATTTGACTTTGTGGGTTACAGTAGCGCCACGTACCGCCTGAGACCCCCTTACAGAGCGTAGCCTTCATTTATTTTTCTGAGAGAATCTCATACGCAATTCGGCCTTTATGAAGCCCCCTTGGGTATATGTCAAGTGCAAAGAAATGCGCAATTAAGAAATGTAAGGAAAATACCCGTGTGTTGAATAGTTATAGAGAGATAAGCGTTAGGATAATGACCAATTTTTAAGCTTTGTATTCGGAGACCGCGCTTCGTGAGGCTACCGTGGTAGCTCATTGGGGCAACGGGGCCACGGAAGTAACTTCGTGACAGTCAGAATACGTGTGAGAGCCTATGTACACTACCTGTGCTTTCTGATAGCTCTTTCTTTTATGATAGAGAATACCGATGGGAGCAAGTAGCTTATTGTAGCATCTTTTCTCCAGAAAGGTCCGTAGCTTCGAGTTAAATAATAGACGCCCTGGTACTCGCCCAGAATTTCACCTACTTCAACTATATTTCAGAGTTAATTATGTACCTCTTGTTAAAAGACGCCTTCAATCTATATGATAAGTTAAATTATCGTATTACCTTTGAATATGTTTTAAATTGAACCTTAAATTAGCAGAATGTCAATAGTAGATATTTCAAATTTTACTAAACTTACTAAAATACCGAAAGCATTCCCTGGAAATCCCAGGCCAATGATAACTGTTTAGGTAGTTCCCGTTACTTCTCTTCAAATGTTTCATTTCTTCGCTACTTTATTGACCAATGCGTATGGATTGTTTTAGCATTTAGCCCAAACCAATATATTTATTCTGTAAGCCAACGTTTATTTTAAAATATTTTGCCTTTCGATGTACAATATATTAACATTCGTCATTCCATCTTCGTCTTCAAAGTACCTGGCTTGTCATTTCTGCGAATTGGTTGAACCCTCTCTTTCATTTGATTATTTTTATTCATATTGCATTCCCTTCGTTCCATTGAATCCTTTCCTTTATTTGATTCCTTTCAGTCCTTCGAATCCTTTCGATCCATTCGCTCCTTTCGGTCCTTTGGAAAGAGAATATTTCCACAACCAGATTCGTTCCTTCTCGTCTCATCAGTAGATTCGTTCCAAAGGAATGACTCGTTCCCAAATGACCCATCACTTCCCGAGGCCACTGCGTCTTCATGTCAGAGCCTCCTTATCTCTCCCGCTTTATCACCCGATCCGCGCGTAACGAGAAAATATTCCCTTTTCTCTTCTGTTCTACAGTCCGTTGTACGCAGTATATATGATCTTGCGCACGGTAAATCGAGCATTAATTCGTGAATTAATTTCCATGATGACCAGCAAATTTTCCCGTTTCACACAGTGAATTGAGTGAATTTTCTGCGCGGTCTGAATGCTTAGAGGTCGATCTATAGATTGCACATATCGATAATGGGAGATTTTACCTTGCATTCTCAAAGCGGATTCGATGTCACTGTACATTTTTATTTTACAGCCAAGAAAATGCCGATCTTTCAGCAGAAACAATGCATAATGTTGTATGAGACAACTGAAAGAGAGTCCACAAATTTATTTTATCGCTTAATGAGTGTGAAAAAAACGTTATCGCCGTACAGTACACTGGACGAGAGGAAAACCATGCAGACATATCATCCTCTTAATATGCGGTGTATTGGTCGCCAGCTTAGAATGACGGCTGATGGCCCAAGGATTGACGCGAGAAAGTTCATGACGCACATTTGGCAACACTGTCACGCGTTGGTCGGGGACCTCATGCCGTGAGTGGCCTTGGCGGTAACAGTTGGGGTGGAGTGAAGCCAATGCGGTCGGGAACCTCTCACGCCCCGAAGAGAGTTTTACAGATATTTTTCAATGTTTGAAGTCATATTTACAACTCACAATAAGTTTGACCAAGAATCGCAACGCGAAAATCCCTGCCACACACCCTTGATTAAGCTTTCAGGGTATTTTGTTCATGAATGCAGTCTTGGAACTAGAGCTGGAGCTCTTTTTCCATCTCTCGTGTATGCATTTGCGTTAGCATTCCAGTAAACCCCGATTTACACGACGCAACTTTCAAAGCTAATTCATGCGTACATAATATTTTACAATAACTTTCCTCACGAGAAACGACGTCGAACATTGGTACTGTCCGCCTGCCAGGAAATACCGTGAGTTGATCGACTCTTTCGCGGCAATCACCTTGTGAGACCTTCAAAGCTCTCTGTGTCGATAATACCTCGAGACAAAAACCGTCTCGGAGGTGCGGGTCCCCACGAAATACACTCCTTGATACTCAGGCTAAATTTTACGTGAAGTTCCTTCTTTCATAGGGTCCCATTGAATGCGATAGTGTCATGGTGTGCGTGTATATTAAGATAAAGTGACAAATGGTAAGAAAATATCCTAGAATGTAATTAATGGAGAGTTATTGAGGTGGAAACCGATGTTATTTCCCTTTCTTAAACGTCTATTAACTTTTTCAATAACCGTACATGTATTAATGCATGTGCGTGCATTAGTTCGTTCAATGCGGTGACTTCTACATCTACATCTACAAAATACCCTGCAAGCCACCTCAGGGGTGTGTGGCAGGGGGTGAGTAATCACCAACATGCATTAGACTATACCCTAAAATTAGTTTAACTACGACTAATTATGAATTACCATAAATTGCTAATGCTTGTCATGAGGTGAAGCCTCACAAGCATGCAACACTACACTACATATGTCATCAAAATGGAAAGTGATCGTCAATATACATGCATTCTACAACTACACAGATGGACAGGGACTCAATACCCATGTAGAAAACATGCTAGGCGTGCTGTTAGTATGTACTAGGTAACAGATAAGGATTCAAGTATTAGGAGTACTACTACTACTAAGAGCTACACTACCTAACGACAAACCTAGATAAAAGTCTCATGGCAGCTATTATGGTCCCTTATCGTTCGTGGGAAAAATGACATCTTAAATCTATCCGTTCTGCAGTCCAGTTCCCTAATTTTACTCTCATGATCTGATCTACCGTAGTACGTCGGATTTCGCAAAACATTATCAACGCCGTCAGAGAACAGACCGGTTTGGAACTTACATAATAGATTTAGTCTGAATTTTAATCGACGGTCTGTAAGCTTTTCCCATCCCAGTTGCTGCAAAAGGTCAGTTACACTAACGAGATTATCATAACGGCCTCTAAAATGTGGATGGCTTAAATATGTCACAAGGGTGTATAGCAAACCCCGTAAACTCTATTCTTTTGGAGCAAACCCGTTGAATTTCCTCATTTTAAAATTAATTGGATATAATTCATTCACTTTAAATCGCACCAGAAGAACATATGAGCGTAAATTAAATATAAAAATAAAGTGATCGAATTAATTCCAATTTTGGAGGTTTTGCGTCCAATGCGGGAGATCGCGTGCGGCAATGTGGATGTTGGGAGTATTGCGTAAAGATTCAATAGTAGAAACATGCCAAAAACATCTATTTAGACACTAATGATACATAAGTAAATTATTAGGATAAAGGAACGATTTGAAACGAAAAATAAAAGGAAAGATATTTAATCTGTACTTAAGTTCCTAACGAGGTAAACACTTCAAAGTAATAGTTTCTTCGATAAGTAGCTTCAATTTTAATGAGTAGGTTTCTTCAAAGAATCAGTTACAATCGAATTTTAACAATCGCGTTGTTATGAATTTTTGGAAAATAAATTACTCGCCCAATATAACGTACACAATTAATCAAACCAACTTATCAAATGTAGAGTCAATTAAATACTAATGTTTGACCCTTTATCAGGACCTGCCTTGGGGGAAACACGTTAGGGAAATCTGAGGACAGGCGAATCGCAATCTGGGATGTATTACAAGAATATTAGGAAAATGCAACGGAAAGGTGAAAGAGCGATGGTATTTTTCGCTCGTGAGACCTCACTTAGAGTATTCCGCTAGCATATGAGCCCCTTACGAAGTAGGACTAAGCTTTGAAATAGATCGAATACAACGGAGGGCAGATAGGTTTGTGAAAAATTGTAATTATAAACTTATCAGTGTTTCCGAATTGTTGAAGGAATTAGGGTGTGAATCTCTAACTGATCGAAGGGAGAAATACCTGTAAAATCTTTTGCTCATGTTGAAAGTAGACATATTTCTCTCGAATGCAGTAATTTGAAATCGCTTCCTTAATTTGGCCTTGTTTCGCGACACTATTTGCGGTCCGTTTTCTGTCCCTGAGTTTTCATTCCCGTAGTCATTTCTGTTGTTGATCCCAAGATAGATATTGCAATCCAAGTCAAATAATAAATCACTTTATCATATGCATTTACCGGAGGTAGGAGTAATTCAAACCTAATTTGTCGAGCGTATGTTAACAACAGACGGTGCCTTCAATATTTGCATCTACATCTACAAAATACCCTGCAAGCCACCTCAGGGGTGTGTGGCAGGGGGATGTGCATCTGCGTGAAAGAGAGCTAAGAAGCCAGTATTTACATTCTAAAGCATTCTTCTAGCCAATCAGAATGTTTCGGAGACTGCTTTATGGATGTGCATTCGGAAATTATCGATAATTCTCGTCAGATTTAATTAGTATATTAGTTTCATCTGTATTTGAGGTTTAAAGTCCCTTCACCAAATAATACACCTTAGATTGTCAAGCAAAACATATCTCGCGAGTTGGCGAGTTCCTTCGGCTGAGCACAAGTTTTATAAAAGCAAATGGGATTCGATGTCACTGTGAATTTTTATTTTAAAGCCAAGAAAATGCCAATCTTTCAGCAGAAACAATGTTTGATGTTGTGTGAGGCAGCTCAAAGAGAATCCACGGTTTTATTTAATCTATTAATGCGTGTGAAAAAATAACGTTATCGCGAGACATTAGATTGGGGGAGTGGAAAACCAAGCTGACTCATCATCCTCCTTATGTGCGGTGTATTCTTCGCCAGTTTGGAATGACAGCTGGTGGCCCAAGGATTGGTGCGAAAAAGTTGTTGACGCACATTTGGCAACACTGGCACGCGTTGGTCTGGGACCTCATGCTATGAGTGGCCTTGGCGGTGACATTTGGGGTTGAGTGAAGCCAACGCGGTCGGGGACCTCCCGCGCTCCGAAGACATTTTTACTCATCTTTTGCCAATTTTGAAGTAGAATCGCAATGCGAGAACCCCTGCCACATACCCTTGAGGTGGCATGCAGGGTATTTTGTGCATGAATGCAGGTTTGGAAGTAGCGCTGGGACTCTTTTTTATTTCTCGTGTATGAATTTGATTAGCATTTCAATTATTCTTCGATATACAAGACGCAACTTTAAATGCTAATTTATGCGTACTTAATATTTTACAATAATGTTCCGCACGAGAAACGGCGTCCAACATAGGTGGTGTCCACCTGCCAGGAAATACCGTGAGTTGCTCCACTCCTTCACGGCAGTCATCTTGTGATACCTTCAAGGCTCTCTGTTTCGATAATACCTCGAGACGAGAACCGTCTCGGAGGTGGGGGTCGCCACGAAATACACTCCTTGATACACAGGCTACATCTTGCGTGGAGTTCCTCCTTTTCACATGATCTCATTGAATTTGCTCATTGAATTGAAGTGCCAAGTCTCATGGTATGCGTGAATATTAAGATGAAGTGGCAAATGGTAAGAAAACAACCTAAAATGTAATTAATTGAGAGTTATTGAGGTATAAACCGATGTTATTTCCCTTTCTTAAACGTCCATTTACGTGTTCAATAACCGAGGAAGTAATATAACATGTGCGTGAATTAGTTCGTCCAATAAGCCTGAGGAATGACGTCAGAAGGGGAAAGGAGGGGTCGAGGATTTAAGGAGGGGAGGGAGCCGGACAAGCCTGCATCCAATCCGGAGCCTTTGAGCCAGCACCGATTCTCCTGCCACCAAGTGGAATTCATAGGAAGGTAATGCGCTCGTCATCTCTTTAATATTCCGTGCTCTTGCTTGGCGTCCATCCCGGGAGGTGGAAGTGGAAGAAGTTCTCTTGCGTTCCAAGTTCGTCGTGTATCCATTCTTGAGTTTTTAACGTCCAGATTGCAGTTCTGTGGTGGAAGTGTTTCCATCCTTACCTTCCTGCATCTCTCTCGTAAGTATCGAATTATCTATTCTTTTTTTAAGGTGGTTTTCTCAGTGTCAGATTTCACATCGGCGTGTGTAGTTTCCGCAAGTTATATGGTAAATGAAAAATTACTTATTCCGGTTGGATTTATAAACATCTCAATTAATCATAATAATATTTGTGTTCTGGTGGTTATGAATATGGTGATAGCTGTGTTACAGAATTGCGTTATCTTTTTCTGATAGATTTATCCTTGGACATGTGTTCCAGGTTATCAAATTTTAGTTTTTAAAAAGTTAGCTAGCGAAATTGGATTACCGAAATCATAAAATTTGCGATGGTTTTAGTGTTTATAGCTAGGTGGCGTTATCGTTTGATTTTTATGGAGATTGTGGTAGTTATTTTCAGACCGCAGCTTTTCTGTGGTTGTCTTCACTTTGTCGTTTAGACGCCAGCTGGAGCATTTGTAGATACTTTCTTTTATCAGCGTCATTCCCGTTTGAAACCACAAAAGAACAGCCTACACATAGGTTAATATTTATTTCAAAGGTCATTTAAAGAAATATAACGTCGTTTTACACGACGAAGGATTTTGTTCTAACGAATATACGTAAGATTGTACAATATTCGTTACAAAATTAGTACAGTTTCTATTTTCCGGTCAGGCATTGAATCATGTATTTTGCCTCGTGCAAGGGTTCACGGAATAGTTAGTACAAACAAATGTACCGTGTAAAACGGCCTTTAGACAGCTCCTCGCAATTTCAATCGGGAATTATTGAACTATACGATTTGTTATTAGGAATATTTCCGTAGATATGTTACTCTTCTGTTTCAATTATTGTCGCCTTCTAATTCACTCTTGGTTGAAATTCGAAGAACATGTCTTTGAAAAGTTACTTCAGGATAATACCGAATGGTAACCTCAACGTGACGGTGTTTTTTTATAAGTTCAGAGATAGTCATTATATTGAAGAATTAACTTTTTAAGTTATTCATAGCCTGCTGTCATTCCACATAGAGGAATCCTTTGGAAGGTGAGGCGTTCGTTCACACGCGTTGTAAGGTAAGCAACACCTTTTGCATTGCAAGGAGTATTTGAGGACAACTCATGTCCTTAATATAATGAGTTGAATGATACATTCGATCGAAATATTTTTCTGTGTCCTCGTTTGTGTATGTGGTCGCAGACACGTAGCCATTGGGCCGTCCGACGCGACCCATGTTCCTCAGAGGGGAAGAGATAAGGGCTTTCTTTTCCACCTGCGCGTTACTCCGACCTTAGAGTATATAGTTCAATATATAGTACCTTAATAACTCTCTGACTCCGACCACGGAGCGGGAGAGATAAGTAGAGTCGAACTTGAAGACGCAGCGGTCTCGAGACGTCCCGCGCTCACGTAAATCGACACAGTCCACAGCGATTCAAACGAGAAATCTTTTCCTCTCGACTCTTTCTTTTTTATCTCCAGGGTAAAAGTATATAACACAGTATATAACATTAATCTTTCTCGTTGGTGTAATCACAAAGAACAAGTTTGGATCATTCTCTCTGGACGTAGTTTCATTATTTCGATACTTCAGTTTTTAAAAACATATTTCTTTCCTGCAATCATTTTGGACATCATAATGGCATTTAATTAATAAAATTGTCCTGTTTTTAAAAGAGACAAGGTGTGCTATACATTTTGCTGAAAAACAGTGAAATTTGTTTGCGTATTCACTACACTCATTCACATTAATGACGTATACAGATTTAGGCATAACATTTTTGTATTACAAGGCATGACGTAATATAATTTATTATTTTAATGTTAATTATATGTTTTTCTTCGTGCATTGGTCTTTTTCCTTCAGAGCAGGCATATTGAATGAGGAAATATTCACCAAATTGCGGTTGAGGCACTTCATGCGTTATGGCCTTTGATTCTTATTCCTTGCAGATATCTCATCAGTGTATCAATACATACCTGATATACATATCTGATATACATAGTTCAAGGAATAGAAACTATTTCTTCTAGATCCTTCTGAGATTCAGTGAGTGCTGTATTCCTTCATATTTAATGGTCCCTGTTTAGAAGGTCGCAGATGTGTATCTCAGCAACAAGAACCTTTATGACACGTTGTTACATTGGACTAAGCAGTGTTAAAAGTTAGAAAAATAAAAGCTACATGGCAATCATCTAATTCTACGGAGAAATTAGCGCCATGCTATACTTGCGGAATTTTCGAGCCATGACAGTGAACATAGTTTGCCGTAACGTAAATGTTCAAATAAAATCTTCTCAAATTTGAGACTTGTCGAATGTGTTGCGTTACGTGGATGACATTACCGAGAGTATGTCTCCCTGGTTTCAATCGTACCAGCTAAACTATTTGTATTCAATGTTAAAAGGTTTTGAAAAATCATATGAGTTGACCGGGATCCCGGGCACATCATTTACGCAACCGCAATGATTGAAAGTTTTGATAAAAGAGTAATTGAGGTTGAGAAATTTTGAAGGTATTCACAGCGGTAACAGCTCATAATCGTTTATAAATTCACATAGGTAGAAGAGTTAAGAAGAAGTTAAGAAGAGGTATTCTCTGGATCCTCACGGAATAGAGAGGCCTATTTGCCCATCCATATTTGGATGAACAAGTTTTTGCAGTTCCCTTGAGTCTGGCTGTGTGTCTGCGTCACTTCATTCTTGTGGTCGCGACACATTACTCAGCTCTCTGCATTGTGCCTTCCCAAGTGTTTCCGGCGATTTATTTTACTTCTTCATACGCGTCGGTATAGACACTCCTTTATTCACTTCGTATTGTCAAAATATGGAAGTCTGCAATTCCATTTCGAAGTGTGAGGTCACAATATACATACTGTTTTTCATGGTAACATAATATGGTGTGACTAAGTGAGATGGTATCAAGGTGGCTCATGCATTTTCACGAAGGTATTTGTCATAAAAAAGTTTCTACTGCCCAGCTATATTGTTGAACTTTATATTCTGATTTCCAATCCTTGTTTTTTTTTCGATTAATAATTCTTTTGTACGTGTAATTGCGTTCACACCATTGAAGTAGCATTATATTTGGCTAAGCTGCTGATTTTATTACCACGTAGTGCGTGTATTTTAATAAGCTAATATAGCGTTACCCGTGACGTGGTATGGTCGAAGTTAATGGTGTACCTTTTTGGGAAAGTATCGGGTATTAAAATAAAAACATTGTGAATTCCACGCACAAAAAACAAAGTCTAAGTAGTAGGTTATATCGACATAGATTTCGTCGATGAGCGATATCATCAGCTACTACACACATGGACTAGCACACAATTCGCCACTGCTACGGGCTTAAGGCCAAAAACTCTTGAGGAGGCTTGCAAGGTATTTTGTAAAGGTGCTAGCAGCCCACCGTGCTTTCTTTCAGCATAATACTAGTATATCTGTCCATTTGTGTTGTAATGTATAATAACGGATCCTCTTCATTGGGAGCATGCCTGTAGTGTAGTGCATGCTTCAGGGGCTTTGCCTCGTGACACGCATTAGCGTTTTATGTTAATGCATAGTTAGCCTTAGTTACACTAACTTTAGTGTGTAGTGTAATGCATGTTGGTAACTACTTAACCCTGCCACACACCCTTGGGGTGACTTGCAGTGTATTTTGTAAATGTATGCAAATACAAATGCAGGAAGAGACATGGGGTGGAGTAGGTGGAAAGAGGAGAGGGTTGATCTTTGGGGGGAGGGTTGAGGAGGGGGAAGTTGAGCGAGTTAGGAGAGGGGGTTGGAGGAGGGGAAGGAGGAATGGCGCTGCGGGGAGGTGGGGAGGCGCAGAGCTACTGTGTTCGGGAGAAGGTGGGGGGAGAGGTTTGTTGTGCGACCAGAAGTCACCACGATGTCAGCAGGAGGAAGTTGTAAGGGTGAGGGTACGGAGGGTAAACGGTGACCTCAGGCGATGGGAGGTTCAGCAGAGGGGATTGAGGGTGAAAAATAAAGTAATTAAGGGCGAGACATTTGTAACGTTTTACAACATCTCCGAATTTCTACTTGCTCAAGTGCATACAACTTTCGGGTCTTCTTTTCCACGTGGTGAATTTCAGGTTCAAAACTGCTTTGGTGATTCCAACAAATGCTTGGTGAACAGCGAAGAAGGATTTTTTTTCCTAAAATATGCCTCATGCTATTCAGTCCTTATTTTGAAATTTCTACCAGTCGACCCAACGCTTAGTTAGTTATTAGTAATTGAAATTAGTATTAAGGATTATAGTATTCGTTAGTTTGTCGTTAACTTTCAGTGACATTCTTTCTCTCTCTTTGGTCGGTCATACTTCTTGGAAACACAATAAATAATGTATGTTTTATTAAATTTTTTAATTGTTTTAAACTATTAAAGAAGACATTTGTTAATTATGTAGGATTTAAGGCTTTCCCGGTGAATACTTGTGATGTAGATAGGTTCAACATTCCCAATATCAACCAGATGGAAACCCGAGAAATGTACGTCATTAGTAAATCATAATTTTATATTTTTATTTTGCTTCGATGGACGCCTTAAAAACGTTAACACCAATATGACGGCATTAAACTAGAAACCCGCGCAACGTAGGTGAATGAGTTTAAAATGAAATGAAGAAGAATGTATCCTTCACTTCATAAATAAAAGTCTCTCTTTATCTCTCGTACTCAATCATGCGAAAACGGCTGATCCGCATACTTTGAGAACTTACATTTGGGTAACTAAGTGCACTGGGTCGAACATAAGCTTTGTTTAAATTTCCTCAGATCCTCCAGCGCCGCCAAACGGTGCTCTTAAGTTTTACTACCATAAAAAAAGCAATTCAAGGAGTGCAGAGGTTGATTATTTTGCTCTTTTCAATTACGGAGTATTTAATTCTTGACCATAAGTTTTATTTAAATGTATTCAATTCCCCAAGCGGCGCTAAAAAGGGCCCTTTTTTTGTTTGAGGTATAAAACTTGAATTTATTTTGAATTATTACACACTTTACATCGTAAAATACTTGATCTTATCCCATTTTTTACAACTAATGACACAAAAAAATAAATCAAAATTACATCATCACATGGAAAAAAAATAAATATGGAGAAATAAAAATAATAATATTGCAGTTGAGGTCCTGCTAAGCCAAAGCGGCTTGTCAGCAGGTGCCTTTTGTTCAAAAAAAAATATTTTTTTTTTGCTGTGCAGCGCTCTGGACAATTTCGGAGCTCAACAATGCTAGCCTATGAGCCACTCTTTCAGTGACTTTTTTAAAACAGATATGCTATTAATATCCTTCATTGACATAGGAAATTCGTTCAACAACCCAGGGACTACATGTGCAAGAGATCTCTTGCCATGGTGGTTAAAATACTTAGGTACAGACAACCTATTTATTCGACGCAGTTGCATGTCAGTATTAATCACACGTTGCTTTATTAATTTGCTGTCAAAAAAGTTGTCACAAATTAACACATAATTATACAATTCTTTTAATGGTAACAAACACTGATTCTTATATACCTATCTCACATCGTTTTCCTTGACCATCAATTGGGCAACCATTTTATTTTGTTAAGTAATAACCTTATTCAGCAAGGTGGAGTTTGTGCTACCCCAAATCGTCAAACCATAACGTATTACGGCCTCAGCTAATCCTTGATACATTAATTTTTTCAACTCTTGAGGCAAATAGTGCTTTAGGTACGACATTTGAAACAAAATACACCTTAGTTTGTCACATATATAGGTTATATGATTACTAAAACTAAATTTTTCATCTAAAACTATTCCCAAGTATTTTAGGTGTTTAACTTGGGTAATTTTTGCACACGAAAAGTACTTATTGCACGAATTTTTCGGTTGGCCACCCTGGTTGGAGTGTAAACAAAGGTGTGTGTGTAGTGTGAGGTCTAAGGTTTGCCTTTATTCCTTCACATTTAAAAACTGCAAGGAGTATGTCTTATTATTGTTAATAATTATTTTATTATCGTGACACCATAACTGCAAGAAATACAAATCGTTTTTTAATTTTCGCTGGGCCACCTCAAAACATCTGCTTGTGGATAGTAATGCAATGTCGTCTGCATACATAAAAATCTTGCAGTTTCTAATATGTTGAACGATGTCATTTATGTATATTAGAAACAGAATTGGTCCTAATATTGAACCCTGGGGAACTCCAGATTGGATAGTTTTCATTCCACTGGAGTGATCGACAATTTTTAAAGTTAGTTTTCTATTTGTAAGGTAGGATTTTATCCAGTTCATCGGCGGTCCACGTATACCAGCCCGTTCCAACTTGTTCAACAGTATGTGAATATCGATAGTATCGAAGGCTTTTCGGAAGTCGATAAAGACTGCGAGTACGGAGTAGTTTTTCTTTAGTTTAGAGCGAACGTTCTCGCTAAAGTCCTCAAGTAACATTTTAGTGCTTTTGTGGTGTTGATATCCGTATTGGTTTGGTGTTATTATGTTGTATTTCTTGAAAAAGTGAATTAGTTGATCTGCGACGTAGCGTTCTATGATCTTATCTAAAGATGGAAGAATGGAGATAGGACGATAGCAGCTAGTGTCACTCTTTTTCCCTTCCTTATATATGGGTCTGACATTAGCTACTTTAAGATTTGATTGCATTGTGCCATGTTCAATATTTAAATTAATCCAGTGTGCAATTACGGTAGATATAGCTTGAGAGGATAGATCTTTGATTCGAATGTTATCATGACCTGGGCTTTTATTTTTCATATTTCTTACAATGTTAAACACATCACTAGGAGTTGCTGGACTCAAGGAAAAGGTATTGAAATTCATTTGTGGCTCATTATTGAGAAGAAAATGAGAACAGTTTGGTAATATTTTTTCAATATTTTCAGTGAATTGATTAGCGAATGCTTCACAGATATCATCGACATTCAAGGTTTTCCTGAAGTTTTTAATTATATGTGAATCAAGTGATTGCTTTTCACGTACTCCTCGTATATTGTCCAGTAATTGCCAAGTTTTCCTAATGCTATTTTTTGTTTGCACAAATTGCTTTTGGTAGTAATATCTTTTTTGTCTCCTGAGTAATGAGTTCACTTTGTTTCTTTGTGCTTTGTAATATTGTTTATATATCTCATTAGATGTGTTTGATTTCCACCTTCTGTACAAAATATCTCTTTTCTTAATTGCTGAATAAATGACCTCCGTTACCCAAGGCTTTTGGAATGAATTATTTCCAGTGTATTGTGATTTTTTAACTGTTGATTTAGTGTATATGACGTTGAAATTTTTTAGCAATTCATGGTATATGTTATCCGGGTCATCATGGTTCACCAGTGCCAACCAATCCACTCTTTCCAACATCTGGCTCACCTTTTTGCAGCATATGTAGGAAGTATTGGTACTCCTATCAGAAGTGAGACCGAGTGGTTGTGAGATGTAACAGTTAATGCCAACAGGATAGTGGTCGGAGATATATGTTTTAAGAATGAAACTATTGACATTATCATGGAAACCCTTAACATTGATATGATCTAAGCAAGATTTTGAAACCTTATTGTTTTTAATTTCAACTCTAGAAAATTTGTTGATACATGCCATAAAACCATTGTTAGCTAACAAATCCTTGTATGTAATCACAGCGTTGTCCCTTGTAGCTTTCAAATTTAAATTGAAGTCTCCTATCAGGATGATATGTTTCTCATGTCTTCCTTTTATGAATTCCTCGAAGCTAATTAGGAAATCGTTTTTGTTTTTGTGGGGTGGCCTATAAATGTTTATAATTAAGACATCATATTTGTAAAAGTTAGTTAGAATTATGAGTGATTCACATTCTTTTATTACAGCATCAATTTCTAAACCAGGTATGCCCTCTTTAAGATAGAAAATGATTCCTCCTCCCCTGTGACTAGATCTTAGTTTATGGAGGAGAGTATACCCACTGAAGTTAAAAGGACTGAGTTCAGTCTCTTTAATATTTACCTCAGAGAGAGATAAACCTAAAACTTGACCATTTATCTTATGGTGTAGAGCAACCAGTTCATCCCAATTTGTTTTTAATGATCTAATATTTAGGTGATAGAGTGAAAACCCTTCATTTGGAACAGGGAGATACTTTATAAGGCTCGACACTTTCTTATAAGATTTGCACTTGCTATTATGGCATATTGTATTAAAACGATCCATAGTTTCAAATCCAGTAGCACCTAAGTAATATAAATGAAGAAGCTAATCACCTGTTAAAGATTTAAGATTGAAATTAGAGTATATTATTACACCAATTTGATTAGATCTTTCTCACTCAGCAACTTAATTATGTGTGCGTTTTCACTTTTCCTAACAAGAACTTTACCACTTTTGTACCATACAAATTTATAACTTAGTTCTTGTGCCTTAGTCTTAGCCTGCCACAATAGATTCCGATTGAAATATGTCAGGCTTTCATTTATATACACTTTAGAGTCTGGATATTTTTTTCTCGTTTCAGCATTTTTTAAATTCTTTTTTTGTGCTAATAAAGAATGTTTTACAGCCTTATTAGAAAACTCAACAATAAGTTTTCCTTGTTTATTAGGAAGAACATATATGTCAGAAATGGAATTTTTATCAACTGTAACATTAATATTATTTGCTAGCTCAATAACTTTTTTAGTCAGCTCTTCCTTACCATCACTATCATTAGTATGGATACCTATTACTTCAATTTGTTTATCTAATTGCTTTTGTTCTAGGACAATTATCTTTTTTTGGAGTTCTTCTATTAATGTGTCCTTCACCTGAAGCTGATTCCTAAGATCACTGACCGTACTTGTTAGATCACTGACAGTGTTCCTCAGATCCTTAATACTACAAACAAAATCATCTTACTTATCAGATATGAAGTTGAGGCTTAGATTTTACTTCCTTAAGAATAGCAATTTAAGTAATGTAGAGATTGATTTTTTTGCTATTTTTTTGCAATCGTTATAAAAGGGTTGTAATATTCACAGACGGACGGCTGAAAAAGTGGAGTATTTAATTTATGCCTCGATTATGTTTTACGTTTTGTGCTTGCTTAAGGATTATTTATTCAATTTCAAATTTGTAAATTTTTCTCCCATGTCAACGATGGCATATTTCCTTGTCAACCTGAGAAATGACTATCAACGGTAAATTTCGCTTATGGCCTTTTATTGCTAACATTATTTTTGCTTACATTTTTAATGAAACTTTCAATTAGATTTCAGTTTGGTTTTTTTCTCCAACCTATGTGTGCATTTAAGGGCTTTTACATAGTATCTGCATTTAGCAATTCACATTGATTCTCACAACTAGGGCCAATCGGTATGCATACAATATCGCTTACCACGTAGAATTACTTGTAGAGATGTGCGTACTACACCCATTAAACTTTAATACAGTCCTAGAGCTGAAGAGGAATAGTTAGGGTTCCATTCGGCTCAAGTTCCCATATCGCTGCTTTCAATTTAACCTCGGAATGAATGAATTATTGAGGTGTTTATCTTGAAATTTTGAGCGTAGGTACATAATACTAATCTCAAACTATAGTTCTACAGTTGGGGTCTGTTATTCTTGGAAAATACTCTCTCAAATTCACTTAAGGGAATATATGCTCGAAGTTTACGGCGATCTTCCCCAAGGACCAATGCGATACTGGAATACTTAAGTAGTCTAACTGTTTTATCATTACACCATTGAGAGAAATAACGGGAAATTGACGCTTAAAAATACAAATATAGAAAATGTGAAGTCAGTTTATCTTCTGTTTGAATAGAACTGGTATCTAATATTTTACTTTTATATCTTTCGTTGTGACATAACAGGCGTTTTGGCAGATTCAAATACAAATATAGAAGAATAATGTGATTTTGATAAACCTTCATCCTGCAGTTCCGTGTCCCGTGAGAGAAAGTACAACAAATCCAGAGACTATTTTCCAAGTTTCAACATCCTTTGATAAAACATAGTTCTATTCCCCTTTTCGTTTATTTAGAAAATATAATAAAATGTGAATTCTTTTACAAAACACACTCTTTGCTCTTCTAACACGAGAGCGATTTCACTTCCATTGTCTTATATTTTAATATCTGTTCAAGATTATGTCTACCCTTTACTGTAAAATATTACTTTACGTTCATCCGATATTCAACTCAATTGATCATTTGCTAAGCCATTGTATAACGATTTCAAATTTTTAACTTTTCTTAGCTGTGTTAAGACCAGGATTGCTCAATATTTATAGTATTTAACCGTGATTTTCTGTTCATTTTACAGGTCAGCGTTGTTAACATTCGAGTGATTGCGGTCTCTGAATACGGTCTTCTGTGAACACGCCGTTTACTAAAGGTCTTCCTTAGTGTTAATATAAACTAACCGCACGCTGAAAACGTTCAATCCACATTGAACCACACTGAAGGAAGCATTTAATTAAGTAAGTCATGGCAAGCAACACCTCTGTTGATTCCGAAACTGGACCTAATGAAACATCTGATGCGGGAATAGGTGTTATGGGTTCTCATCTTCCCATAGTGGACATTAGAAAGGTGTGCGTGGATGGCATGATGGGAAGGACAATCATTCGGAACAGTGACGAGGGGAAGAAACTACACGTCCGGAGACTGTATGACAAATTATATAATGTGAGTGAAATGACGTCATGCGTGCTATTGTTCTTGAATAGTCAGTCTTCCATAAGTGTAATGGTTGACTGTGACTCTTATAACATCGGTAGTATGAAGGTGAACTTCACGAATCACGATGGAGTTCAGTGGAGTGGCAGATATTGGAGAACATTCGCCGACTTCTCTGAGATGAGGGTGTATCATGGAGGGAAGGTGGTTGGGACTTGGACGGAGGAACATGTCCTCGGTGAGTTTGCAAGGGCCTTGGCTCAGATGTCCAATCTCTTAGCATTTTGTAATGAAGGAAAACCTTACGAACGAGGCGACGGACTCCACGAGCGAGAGTTGAGAAGAGCACTCGAGGAGGCGGAAGAGGAGAAGAGCAAGAGGGGTGACTGTGGATTAGATTCGTGCATCATATGGGCATTGAATAGGCAGACTCAATTGGGGAAAGAAATAGAAATCGCATCTGCCGTCCCTCAGATTATTGCTCGGCATGGATGGAGGAAAGGGACGGATATCCTGCGAGATCAAGTTCCATCTCTCTTGAAATTCTACGAGGAGCACGTGATGACGACACTCCTCAACAAGGCGAGGGTGAGTCTCGACCCCAACCGGAAATCTATTCCCAATATTTCACTCAATAATTCCTTTTCTCACTCAAAACAAGTCAATCGATTAAATTTCCAATTTTTATAATTTTGTATTTTCTTTCGAATGGATGACCTATCTTAATATTTTTATTTGTTTCAGTAGAGTATAATTGTCGGTTTTTGCACACCTCTACTATCATATACACCCACGTACCTAACTCAATCAGTTGCGTACACACATTCCTGCCCACTTTATGTGGCCTCGGAAGTTGAATTTTGGCACGTATCTTCGTATCTTAAATTATTTGGAAGATAATTACCGAATGCTTTGATGCTTTGAATTACCGAATGAATATGCTTTTCCACAGCCCCCAATGAAAAACACCGCGGATTTGGCACTTTTCAGGTTTTCCTTTCCTGTTAAATAGCTTTTTATTCCTAAGGGAAGGTGATGTTTCATGAAAGTTCTGTAGTTCATAAAATGTCAAAAAAATAAAATTGATGGTCATTGCTATTTTTCTCTGTGACTGCGATATGGTCTAAGAGTATGTTTATTTCTTTTCCGTTTATCATTATCCCGTACACTCCGAATTCTTCTGCTTCTCGAATTATTCCAACAGCCAAAACATATTGTTCCACCTTACGTTGTTTAATGATTCTTTATAAGTCTATTGTTTCTTAGGAAGTGTACATTTTCTATGGTCTTCTGTTCTTTAAAATTAAAAAGTGTATCCATGGTTTTCCAAAAGATTGTCTTTGGCTATCTCTTCCATCCATAAGTTGTTCAAGTTATAATTTCTCACGCAGGCATCATGAAAATCTAGGTTCTGTGTTGCTCAAATTTCTCAGGCTTTGTCTTTTTCGGATCGGCAATAATTTGACAGTCCTCTATTAGTCAATCGCTTTCTATTTATCTTTCATTATTTTGTATTGGTTTTCCCAGGAATTTCTTCCAATCGCTTTCAAAATTTCTCCGCTTTGATGTATTTGCCAGTTACGTAGCCATTCTTAAGATATTTTAGTGCTCTGTCGAATTTGCTTTTCAGTAAATCTGAATCCAGGTTGGCCTCGATGACTTTGTTCCTGTCTTTCATCAGGATTGATTCCAGTGGCCTTGGCCCTTTGTAATACTTCGATGTTTTGCATCTATCTTTTCACTGTGTCTTGGCTCTCTATCATTAGATATACATCGATGATAGTCCTTCATAGCAGTGTCTCTTCATCAACTTTTATATTTAACAGGATTTGCTCCTTCTTATATTTTATCCTTCTCGAAAAACTTGGTTCCTTGGCTTCATAAAGTGGATTGCACCTGTGATTATTCTTTATTATTCCAGTACTTGTCGTAATCCACGGCTCCTTTGATTCGGCACTGGTGCCCACTAGGTCCTCTTCTGCTAATCTACATTTTTCCTCTGTTACCCATCCTAATTTTTTTCGGGCCCTATTTCTCTAACTTTCTCCAGTTATCTGTCGACTATAGTGGAGAATATGTGTGGATGAAATATTTCTATGGAAAATATTTTTCTTAATTGGGAATTGAAACATGCTTTAACCAATTGATAATTTTAACGTTCATTTCTATTAGGCACGTCATATTTTCTCTTTTTAGGAATGAATATTACTGGGAATACATCACCTTCGCGTGTGAGGGATTATCTCGCCTACGGTAACGGAGATCATTGTGGCCCGCTTCTTCGTCTGATGGCATTCATCTTCTTTCTTTCAGTCTGAGACCCAGTGTTGTGAAATATTAATATTAAATTTACACATTTTATAGTAATATCTTATTGTGGTAAAGTAGTCTACTACGTACTTTTGATAATGTCGAGTTAGGTTTTGAATTTTCCAAACTGTATTCTGTCGGTTTATTTTTTTGTATTTTTTAATATTGTTATTATTAATGACCAGCCTGTATATACATCGTGTCATTTAAATATTTCATCCTAAAAACAATTCAGTAGGACACATTTATAGCTTCATTTCTTGTCTTATTATTAAGCTACCTTTGATTACAAAAAACGTAAGTTTTGTATTTGTAACTTTTCATTTTTATTTAATGCCATATTTATTGTAATTCCGATGTCTCCATATTTGTCCGTGCATTCAATTTTTTGTGATTATTTCGGCAACGTGACCGTTGAAAAAAAAACTTCCTCCATTTTGTGGTTGAGAACGCAAGTGATATTATGTATTGATTTGAAGTTTTTGTTTACTAAGATTTTAATTGAAGTATATTTTGTTCGGAAGGTATTTATATGTATCAATATAATTTTTTCAATTACTTGAGCCAGCTGTTTCATTTAATTTTGGATTTGAATTATTGATTGCCAACTATGTGCTACAATTGTTTTTAATTGTCAGGGATTTTTTTAGGGAATTGCTTTTGTTGTAGTGGTGAATTTTGGGTCCTACGAACGTTTTTGCTGTTTTATGATTACACTGGAAAAAGTATTGGGAAGAAAGTTGGAGATAATACATTTATTTATTTCACTGCTTTGGTTGTAGACTTATTCCGGTACATAATTCCATTCGATCAATATTTATGATATTATTTTGGAACTATCTTATACTGGAAATGTGGTTTTTATGGTTAAATTAAGATGTATTACTGGTGGAATTAAAAAAAAGTATTGTAGGAATTTCAGTTGTTTAAATATTTTTGTACAATTATTTACTACAATGTTGCACATTCATCCATGTAATCTATTTTCTTTAATTATGAGCTTTTTCGTGTTTTTTCACAAATTAAGTCTATGTATATGTTGCCCTCATTGTTTTATGAATATCAATGATTTGAAGTAAATTAATTTTAAATTGCAATTTCATTCGTGCATTTTCCATTGTTGTCTTTTTTATTCACGTTAAATGGTTGTCTTTATGATATTTTCCCATTGTTATTCAGAGCGTTTGACCTCTTATTCAAATGTTAACATACATTTACATCTTTCAAATGATACACTTTTGGATTTGCTTCAACATTTCAATGACAGTTTTCAGCCCACAGTTCCGGGAGGGCAACTGGCGGGAAAAATTATTTTTCTAAGTCTAATAAAAGCATTATGCTGAAGATATTGACTTAAATTAGTAACACCGTCAAAGGCTATGTGTATTTTCTTAGTTTTTTATTTTCCTAGTCCAGTAGTATTTCTCAATTTATCATTCATATTTTAATTGATGTTTTGCCAAATGTCTAATTCTTGATATATGGAGGCAATATTGGGGTTTTCGTATCACCGACACATGCGAATGAGGTTTTATTGGAAAGAGGCTCTCCCAATATTGATACTCGAGATCCATTGCATAAAAGTAACAGCGAAGAAATTAATGAAAGCAGATAAGATGAGACCTCTAAACGGAGGAGTTTTGGGCCATTTTGCCTGCAATCCTGTGGCTGAACTCACCCTTCTCCATTTCGCCTTCTAGTTGCTGCAGAGTAAAGGTTCTGTACCACAGGGGATTACTCCCACTCACCCAAGGGAAATAATGAGGGATTTGGGACCTTAGTCCAGCTAACTGTGGTTTAAAGTCGATGACAAAAAATCTGTAAATTATAGGTTTTTGGATTTATTTTGATACTCATGATTAATTTCATAAAAGCCACGTTAAATTATTGATAAACTATTATATAAATAATATAAGAGGAATTGGGCTGTCATTTGATAATATATTCAAGGAAGTGGGAAATGATATCTGATCATTGAGGTAGGTGGAATTTGATATAAGTAGGTTAAAAGTCAAATGGAGTAAGGTTAAGTCTCTTCGCCTTTGGCGAATTCAACGTTTGATTGATCAAAGCATTTCAACTGTTGACGTTCTTTGGAATTCTAATGTGCTTTGTTGTTTTGAAATAAAATATTCCTGGAACGCACAGGCAGGATTCAAACCCTGGTCGTCAAGATATGATGCTGGTGAACTAACTTCAGTTACAAACGGTTTTGTAAGATTCTGAATTACAATGGCATTGTAAGGTGAGAACTACGATTACTGACAATTGCGTGCGATATCAGAGGAGAGAGGACTCATATTTCATCCACGACAGTGTGATGGAGAAAAGCGCTTCAAAGAAACAAGCCACCATATAACGCAAGGAATCCTATTCCATCACCTTAGGCTAACCCTAGTGTCACCCGTACTCGCCAGTAGTTAGTCTTATTATCCTACGCATGTATAATTTCAAAATAAATTATTATAAATTAAAAAGGCCGACTTAAAGAAAATGTTAAGTAATGAATTTTGAAAATGGCTAAAGTACTCTTAGTTTCGTTAATGTTACTGACCATTTGCGAAAACTGGGATGAAAATCGCTTTCAGGACGTCGCGTCGGGGAAAATTAAGACGATCTTTTCAATAAGCTTCAGTCCCATTTATTTTCTGACGACGGGAAATACATTTTACGACCTCCGACATGGTACGGTAAGTCAGATCATGAGAATTAAATTAGGAAAGTGGACTACTGAACAGACAGAATTAAAACTGTCATTTTTCCCAAAAGCGATAAAAAACAATTACAGTTGCTCATGAGACTTTTAACTAGGATTGTCAATATGTAGTGTAGTTAGTGAAGCTCATTTACTGCCTAATACTTGCATGTTCATCTGCTACCTAGTGTCAACAGCATGCCGGGAATGATTTCAGCATAACACTTGAATCGATGTCCATTTATGTACATGCAAAATACAATAATACTAATGGTCCCTCCAACATTGTTAGCATACCTACAGAGTAGTGCATGATTATTAGGCTTCGCCTCCTGACGAGCATTAGCTTTTTATCCAAATGCATTAATAGTAGTAGTTGCATTAACTTTTATAGGGTAGAGTGTAATGCACGTGGGTGTCTACTCTCTCCCTGCGACACACTCTTGAGTGGCTTTCAGGGTATTTTGTAGATGTAGATCTCTGCCCGTACCACCGTTGAACTTAAATGTATGAACAAAAAATCTCATTGGTCGCCACGTGGCCTTCAGCAACGCGTTGAGATGAAAAGACACTACATTCCTTGCGATATACTGCTGCGACCAACGACTAGCCCTTGTGGCACACATAGCATTCTGCATTGAGGGTTATGTATACATTTCTCGTAGCGATAAATTTTCGTAAATACATAATATTCCTGGGTAGATAATTCAATAGCTTATATTGTTACTGGCATTAACAAATGATGATCTTGTATTTATTTATTTTAATCGTCTAAATCAGTATTTGATATAATAGACCCTAGCTAACAGTTCCCCTTATTCTTCCTTGATCAGTATGTAGTACTTTAAAGTTCATTCATAGTTCCTATGTCTGCATACTTGTAAACTAATGACAACGGCCCGAACCTTCTTCATGCTTTCCCAAAATGAAGTCCGAGTAAAAAACCTGGACACTCAAATGAGAGGTGTTAACGCTGATAACCAGTTGAACATTTGCAATGACGCGAACTACAATTCAAAGTTTATTAGTATTTATTCTCCACCACCGGAGTAGGAATTATTTAAATTATAGTTAAATCTTTATTGGGACTCTTTATCGAAGAAAATTTAGGTCCTGAGAGTAAAAGTAATACAAGTAACATCGGAGCATCGAAAGTGTTCAATTGAAGCTATTCGCACTGAAGAGTAGACTACTTCTCAACAGGCCATTTGTTGCCAATGCTTCCTGACGCTGCGTAAAACTGCCACTTTTCGCGAGACCAAGCGCACTCAACCCCACTCCATATGCACTGTGGCACCGTTGAGAAAATTAAAACAATTGTTTTCTCCTTCACTACCTCGCATTGCATACGCGCTGTGCACTACCAAAGCGTGACAGGCCAAGGCAGTATTGGCTCGTACGTATGGTTTTATCCCTTCACCTCTTGAGTCACTCCCATTTCTATAATACAGGGACAAAATTCAGAACAGTTACGAACTTCCTAAAGCCTAACTTAAAGTTAAAAATATTACGACAAAAGAAAAAATTTAAACTTAATATTTTTAAAGAACTAAATTTATGTTGGTAATGGTAATTTTAGCGAAACAACTTGTCAGCAAAAACAAAACCCAAGCAAATGCCGCAAAAGGCTTTGTGGGTCAAAATGACCCACGCGGGGCTTCCAGAGTAAAAGTATAAAATTTCAAAAACTAGAGATGATACACAAATGAGAAATAGGATTTATGTTGATATTCCACAAAAATAAAAGTCACGGAAGCGTTTCTTTTTCCGATAGTAACATAACTAACAAGAGCAATGGAAACTTTGAAATGGGTCAAGGTGACCCACCCGGGGTTTCTACTGTTATAAAGACCAATAAAAAAATTTTATCCTTCTCAATTTTCCAGATTTTGATTTCCTTCTTCAGAATATGAACACGCAGAATAGTTGTGCGTCACTTTTTCAAGAACGTATTTGAATTCAGGATATGTTCTACCAGTATATTTACAGCTTATATATTAAAATTCTACATTTTTATGTGAATTACAGATATAATTATGCTGCCATGATAGTCCCTTTTCCCAACTTTGGACAGATTAGCTGATGTTTATTCTAATCCCATTCATATGAAATAATATTTTTCACGTGTAGCATTTCCTAGCTATGGTGCCATTTCCCATCAAGTTACACGAATTAAGGTCATTAACTAGAAGTAAGTAGTAGTGTATAAAAATAAAATTGGCTTTATTTTGAGGAATGTTAGATCTATTTTAGGTTAGGTTTATATAAAGTGCTGAAAGGGCAATACGATGGACATGAAACACAAGTAATAGGGCTTGAAGGTGGGTGTTCTCGCTCTTGTGTGGTGAATCATACCTCTCTTTCTCATGCTGTGCAGGAGTCAATTTCCAGGTTCCTGGATGATCACCCCGAAAGCAGAAGACATACAGTGTACTCAAAGATTTTAGTAAAAAACTTGGGCCACATCACTTCAAGATTGCATAAAAAAGAAAAGAGGAGAGATAGCTCGTACATATTCTATACCCATAACGGTCTGGAGAAGAATGGGCAGGTTGAATGCTTTATATTCTATGAAAATTTTGGAATGTGTTGTGTTGTTTGTGAGCTGGAGGTAGAAGGTGGCATTTTTGTTGATGAACAGACTAATTACAGTCTGAAGCACATTGAGCAATATAAGAAGGGGAACACTCTTGTGCATATTACATCTAAATGCATTGAACAGACTCTGATTTCTTTAAATAGTAGATATATTTCTAAGCAGCCCAATACATGTGAAAAAAACTTATAGTTGTTGGAGTCCATTTACCAATTTTATGTTTCATCCGTTTATATTTCATGCTTGTTACAGCGTCACTGTTAATTGGCAGAAATGCTTTATGTGAGCATTTAATTAAATAAATGTTTACATCTATCTATTGGAATGTATTTCATTTTTGACATTTCTACATTTGAGGTACAGTGTTGGAGTACCGATACCAATTCAATGTAAGTAAAGGGTTGTTAGTGTGGTTTTAACCACAGTAAATAAAGACTTAGATACTGCTAAGAAGTATCTTGTATATTGTTTTGACACTTAAGGAACACTTATCCGACTATTAATTTTCTTAACCTCTGTGAGCATCAACAGTTGCTCATTTTGATGTATAAAAAATTGTTTTTAATTTTTCATTATGTAAACCTAATTTTATCACTAAAACTATAATTTCATGGTTCATTTTTTAATTTTAATTTTCCTATTTAATAAATGTAATGAGCACTATTTCAACTTGTTGTGACTTGATATTCTTACATGCCATTATAAATGTTGTACTATACTAAAATATCTTGATTGTAAATTATATGATCATATAATTTTCAATCAAGAGATTTTGGTATAGCATTAACGGAATTTTAGTCATGCATGATCAACTTATACTCTGTTCCATGGATTCCATTGAACTTTAAATTATAGATATTTACATATATATGTATTAATACATTATAATTATAATTTAGTTCTGTGGAATTCATGGGACTCAGCTGTTATTCTCTGGGATTCCAAAGATATCTTTAGAAATAATATTCTCCTTGGGAGAATCATATTGACTCCCTGCAAATCCTCTGGATCGATCCAGGGGATTTGCAGGGAGTCACTTTGATTCATAAGGAATCACTAAGAGTCGCATGGACTCCCTGAAGCTCGCAAGGACTACCTGAATGAATCTCTGTGAGTCCTTGCGAGCTTCAGGGATTCCATGCGACTCTTAGTGATTCCTTATGAATCATTAGGACTCCCATGATTTCGTAAGGGAAGTTAGCTTATATAAAACACTTTCTTATCAATACATATTCTAAAGCAATGCTGCTCACTGCACCACTATGCACTAAGTAACCCTTATAGTTCATCACAGGTTATGTGAACCAAACAAGGAAAATGTTATTTTCAGGTACCAACTGCAAGGAACACCTCTTTAAAACTTTTGATAAGTTGTTAACCTCAGAAAAAAATGATATTAGGTACATGGCATTGGACTAATAACTTATTATTCCAGTTAACTGAGATATGTTTACCTAGTAAAAATGGCTTTTAGAATATTACTCAATATGCATTCAAGAAGCTAAAGCTGAAAGAATTCATGAGTGCACCCCACTTAAAAAGGCAGAAGAGAAGGTTACATTTGGAAATAACAAATACATTCTCAAGTTATAACAGCCGATAACAACGGAAAAGAGAGATAATTTAAGAGGCATCGATGTAGACGAACCCCAATCGTAAATAGTTCGCTAAGTTATTGCTTTTTATTGAAAATACACCGGTTGGTACAATAAAAAGTAACTTTTGGTACAGAGAAAGAATAACACACAACAACTCGCATGGTGAACTTAATCTAAATAGGGGCACGATTTATTAAACAGCGATGGATAGACGGGCTATCGTGTTCATCGTAATAAAAATAAGTAAATAAGAAAAACTACTTACCTCGCTTCAATAGTTTGGCGAAGTGATATCAATCTGTCCTCGTTGAAATCCCAACTCCCGTAAATGCCAAAATGGACGAGTAAAACTTTCATGCATAGTGTCTAAAAACGTTGTTGACGTTTATCTAGTATCCATGGTTATATGAGCTACAGGTGATAGCCAGAAACTAAGTTAACCAGGTTCTATTCTCTGTACGGCATCCCTGCCAGACCCGCCAAAACGCAGGCATTATAATGTTCTTCATTTGTTCGGCTCTGCGATTCGGGCACGCATCTTTCAAAACCGTCATGATTTTCTAATTTCCGTTGTACACTAAATTATTGTTTTGCTTTTATTGGTACATTCATCAGTTTTCTCATTTCCACATTCGTAACATTGAGTTTGGGTCAATCCATATTAAGTGGTCCAGAAAAAGTTAAATTTGTTGCTTGGTGATTTTTAATATTTTTACCATACAATTGTATGGTATTCATTATAAAGTAAACATTTGGTATATAGTTATGGAATGACCAATTTTAATATATGGGTAAGTTTCTTTGAATTCCCAAATATTCTTTGTATTCTAAGGCCTGCATTTACATTTTAGCTTAAGTTTACTTTGCCAAATGTCTACTTTATAATAAATAACTTGTAAAGTGAGGTGAAAAACTGATTAATGAGTTATGATAATAATTTTAAAGGCATCAAGCATTACTTGAGAGCAGGGGCGGATTAAGGTCGTTGTATTGGGGGGGCGGATCACTACTTCCCGCGGCGCCTGGGGGGTATGCAATACATCTCAACAAAATAGAGGTCCGGGTGGACTTCCCTCGGAAAATTAAAGTAAATGTAGCGCTTGGAACGTAGTTTTGGTGTCGTTATATTATATACAAGAGATGTGATAAATTATTGAGTAAATCTATCTGATCAAATTTGAAAAACGTAAAAAAACGATGTAAATAATGCCATTCTTGTGAAGAAGTGAAGTTTCTTCCGGGTTTTACACCGTGTTTCCTCGGACGACAGTTTCGGCGGCGTTTCAGTCAGCTTCTTCAGGTCAGTGGAGTGAAGGTGCAGCCATTTGTCGTATTATATATCTCACCCGTTGGAGACAGGTCTAACGCTTGAGATATATAAGACGACAAATAGCTGCACCTTCATTTCACCGACCAGAAGAAGCTGACTACAACGCCGACGAAACTGTTATCCAAGGAAACATAGACCAACGCGGTGCAAAAGGCGGAAGACCTGCATCTACCCATCCATCAACCCGCGGCAGCCTACACAAGGATTTCGAACTCCTTGAAATAAATCTTCTTAAATGCCGTACATAATGAAAATTAGTTGGAATGAAATAAAAATATAAGTACATATTCAGAAAATACTATTTTCTTTCATATTTTTATAATTTTTTATAATACCTAGCAACGAAAACGCAGTAATGCTCGGAAGTTACCGTCATTCGTCAAGGGCTCTTCCAATGATAATGCGCCCCTGTCGATTTCTGTAACAATAATGCTTGTTCGTTGTCTGTTCGGTAGGCTGTTGGTTCCCTGTTCCTTGTCCGAGAGACAAAAGGCAGACGACTGTTGGTAGAATGTAAAATGGAACACCTTGTCTGTTTCATGTCTGTGAGAAGAGGGTTGCTTGTCTGTTATCTCCCTGTTGTAAGTAGTGGCATTCTCTGTTCCTTACTTGTTGGATTACAGCCAGTGAACAGGCAGGGGACAGTGCGCTGCCTGTTTATTAGGCTGTTAGTTCCCTGTTCCTTGTCCGAGTGACAACAGTCAGGCGATGGTTGGTAGAATGTAAATTGGAACACCTTGTGTGTGAGAAGATGGTTACTTGTCTGTTCTCTCCCTGTTGTGGGTAGCGGCATATTCTGTTCCTTACCTGTTGGACCACAGCCAGTGAACTGTGCACTGCCCGTTCGCTGTTGCTAATTTGTTACCAGACGGCTCTTCACTGGTTATATTGTTGCCTCTTTGCTAGCTGTTGGCGTATATCCTGTTTACAGCCTGTTCTCAAGGCGTTACATAACGGTGCTCTGGCTGTGAGTTGTCTGTTTAATTAGTTCGTTGGTCTACTCTAGCTGGCCGTTCTTTACCTGTTAGCCAAAATATGCAAAAATGAAACTACTGACCACTATCTATTAGATTATTATAACTTGGACTAGTTAGCACTTATCAATCCACTTGTCAAATTTTTTCAACCTTCACAAAAATATAAATTGTTGCATCACTAAAATATGCAATACTTCAAGACAGATTGACACAAAAACTGGTACAAATCATCTACTTCAATGCCTCTTCAATATATTCAAGCCACCAGAGATAATGCTTATACTCACAGGATTCCAGGATGTAATGTTTTCTTCTCCTAAAATACAACGTAATTTGCAGTGTTGAAGCTTACTAAATGAGCAGAGCTAATAGCCATGTAGTACTGCTTCCAAAACTGAATCCTGATGACCACTCCGTATTTTTACCTCACAGACATTAATATTAGACTATGGTAATTGTCGAAGACAAATAAATGATAAAATAGAAGTAGGTTTATTAACAACAATTTTTTATTTAGAAGACAATCTTGGATTCTGAGGTATTCAATACATAAATGCAATAAATATTTAATAAGATTATGAGGAAGTAATGCCACATGTCGGTGATGGTGGGACAGGGGACCTTATCGGAGAATAGTTCCTGGAACTCTCCCATATTTGGAGGCAGCTATCCGGCTCGCCCTCGTCCAATGGACTGCTGGGCAGGGCACTCAGACAGGAGCCAGCAACAACTGATGTCAAGGGGTCTCCAACAACTTTAGTTCTCATAACAGGCCAGTTTAAACGTTTTGGGATTTTAAGTTCTTCTTTAGAGACTGAAAGCAATTATGAGAAAAATGAAATACACGAATCCAACTCTCATTCACTGTAAGATATTATTTCACAACTCACTATCTTGTGAATTCTTTGCGAAATCAAATCATGTTCAGGTTTACTCTGAATAACTTTCACTAACCCACAAGCCATTTTTTCATTAACTGCACAATCTGATGTACGTGCGAACGTGCATTTCAAATTGCAATGCGTAAAGCCGTGAATTGCAAGAACGCATACGCGAATGCATGAACGCGAGATGGCAAAATAGCTCATGCTCTAATTCGAAAATGATTGAACGCCTGATTGAGAATAACATGCAGTTTGAAGTTGAGCAATTTCGTGCCCCGTGTAAAGAATCGGCTTCCACATTAAGAAAACAACTCACTGCACACAGGATAGGAGCGGGGGGACGAAGTAGCCAATGGATAAGGTTATTTATGTACGTACCTGCTATCCTCCCAACTCTTGCGAAGTGCAAATGCTTTCGGCCGTCCGCACTGCCCGTAGCCGTTCTTCCGCTGTACCACTGTCCGACTTCGAAATCGGTACAACATTTTGGCTGAAATGGGGTTCTTGCACACCCTCGGTTAGCATCCATGATACTTTGTCCAAAACTGACACATCTTCCACTTTCCCGTCCTTGTACTTCAAAGTTGCGTACCATTATTTATGCGAAAGTTCTGCCATCTTCGACGAAATGCTAAATATTGTATACAAACGACCCGGCCGGCACAAATGGATTGCTGCGACTAAAGCGTAATAGCGGTACTATTCCCTGGCGGTAATGGCGTCACAGACAGTCATGGAGCACGAGGGCAAGAGTCTGCGCGCGGTGCATACTGGGGAGATCCTGGGATTTTTCCCAGTGCATTTTGGGAAGAAAGATGGCTGTTTACAATAATAAAAAATATAATGATAACTTTTGAGAGAGAAAATTACCGTGATACTTTTCGTAAATTACCATGGTATTTTTCGTAATTTACCGCGCCCCCTGAAAATTAATTTTTGGTAATTTTCTAGATAATTCACCTAAGTTAGAGATAATTTTTCAAACAGATAAATTCCCAACATGTTCTTTTAAGCCAAGTCCACAATTCCTACGTGTTTAATTATAAATTGAGGCATGTACAACTCATTTTTGGAATATTTTATTTACATTATAACATATATATAGAGTAATGTTTTAGAATGTCATTCTTGAAAATTTCTCATATTCTAACAAAAGAAAGCCAGATTGCGTGTCGCCGCCATGCGCACAACCAAACTGCCCCTGCCTGTTGAGAGAGAGAGAGGTTGTAGCGATCGTGACACGCTTGTGCAGCGCTCATGCAGCGCTCCTGACGCGCTTGTGCAGCGCTCCTGACATCCGTTAGCAGCGCATTCGATATTCAAAAAAGGGAAGTTTAGGAGTGCTAGGCGCGCTGCAGAAGCGCCTTCGTGATAGCTGCAGCGCTACCGCGCAGCGCAACAGATGCGCATCTGCAGCATTTTATGTTTACTGGGACAAGTTTGTCGCAAGTTTGCATGCTATCTGGGCGATAATTCTCTCATCGTAAATATATCGGTCTCCATTCAAATGATGCAGAAACAATTTTACTGCCTTTATAATTGATGAAGATTAGCTATTACGTAAGCAAATAAGGTTTTATTGAGTAATGGCAACTTAATGTATTATTACGAAGAACTCATTTAAGTGAATTTTTACCATTTTCATGGAGTGAAATTGTACTTGTTCATTGGCCATGGCATTCTCGACGAGGACGTGGTTGTGAAAGCGAGGTAAGAAAGTAATGCTTAAATGTAAATAAATGATCTTAAGGCATGATTGGAAGGATGAAGGATTTTAATCGCCCTAAAATAACCTCGCGGAAATTCTCCTCTCTGAATTGGAGTGAACATACCCTCATACGCTGGGATATTTTTCTATTTGCTCTGTCGTCACGCCGTATCTTCACCTCCCAAAGTTTTCTCCAATGGTTGTCCTTTGGAAACAAATGAAAAAATATCTTAGGCGTAAATGCACTACTCTTGCACCCGAGTACCACACAATACTGCAATATCGCAAATTAATGCGCTTTATCGACCAAGGAAGAACGAGAGCTTCAGTCACAAACGGACGATAAACACACGAGTCAAGCCGGGCACGGTAAACTTGGTGGCATGTTTCCCACAGAGCTTCTGGATCGGTCACGTGACCTTGGCTGTGACGTTTCTGGGCGGAGCTACGTCCAGTCGTCCATTGCTTTTTCCTTTCATAATATTTTGCTAATTACGTATCCATTCTACAAAAAATTATTTTTTTTTATTTTTTAGGAAAATATATTTCCATTTTAAGAAAAATAATGATTGAAAATTTTCATCTAAGTATTGATTATGTTGAAAATAAAAATATTCGACGGTAAACAATATTTTAAGGCTTGATAGTTAAAAATAACTTAAAAATCTTCTCGGAAGTGAGTTCAAATTATTTAATTTTAAAAATAATGCATGTGTTTTGAAAAAAGATTCACTTGAGAACGTTCATGGAAGCTCACTTGAAATCTATTGGTGCACATCAGAACGGCACCATAATATATTCAATGGCACCTAGCAACTGGATCATTTGGGAGATATTAGCGACAACTTATCATTGTAAAAATATTGTTTGTTATTGCTGTTGTTCCCACCTTAAGAAGGAAGCATTGTAATTGGCCTTTCTAAAATGATAAAACTTCATTGTCTTTTATCAGCGCAACTGCATTAAATCACACGTACGTACGCGTGGCTTTTTTTAAATTTTGATGTTGGAAAAAATAAATGATACCTTTTTAAAAAAATGGTTTTAATAAAAAATGTTATAAATATTAGAAAATGATTTTTTAAACCTTCTCAGCTGGCCCACAACAGGCAGAACGCGATTATTTGTGACTAAAAATGAAACCATGTAGTCCATTTTTAATAAAAAACTTTGTACTTTTCCACACTTTATTTCACAACTGCGACCGGTTTCACCATAATATGGCATCACCATGTAGCCTACATTTGTGAAACAAAAGATTTTACCATTACTATATACGTAACGAGGTATAAAGTCTTTGGTATTCCAAGTATGGTTCAAGATTAGGATTTATCAACCATTACTGTAGTTTTTAATTAGTTTTTATTTGATATGCGCCGGTAGTATTCACAGAAGTATGCCCCGGGACTGAGGATCTCGTGAATTTTGTGAGAAGTGTTGACTATTTTATCGGTTTTCATTACCTATAGATTAGTTTATGCGATCATGAACTCTTCTAAAAATGCCATGCATCAAGCCGGGTGGTTCGTTGTACTTGTTGAATAGTTTAAAAGTCTTCCAAGTTTTGATCAAGACCAGGAATATTCTGTAGAGCGATCCTTGCCTCGACCTATGCAGCAATTTGTGGACTATTGTCTTTGAATTCACAGGTTGCGAATAGTTATCGTTAAAATGGAGCGGTGTGTCATTGAATTTCTTTATCAAGTGATGCCGATTTGAAAAAAAGGCATTTCAGATTTCTAATTCATAATGAAATTTCTTAGTTGATATGATTTTCTTAAACGATGTTTCAATGAATGATTTCCTTGGATATTTTGAAATCTCAACGTGTGGCTGTAAAATTATTCGTGCGTTTAATATTACTTCCATCCGGTTTTAAATTTTTTTCTCCGAAATCATTTTTTTCTCTCTTCACATCTCCATGAAATGCAATCTGTGCAGTGATGTTAGTCCCTCGCTATACGTTTCAAATTTCCTTCTCGCTCTCTTGGACTCACCCGTTGATTCCAAAGTACATACCTATGGGTCGGCGACGTGCGATTCCCGGACTTCGCTCCGGCTGCACTAAACACGTGGTCGTCCGATGAAGTGTTCTCGTTCATATATGGCGGTGGGTTGTGATCCTCCTGCCTCAATCCTACTGACGCTGACTTTCTACTCCAGATCATGCGAATATCACTCACCGGTAAATAAACGGCGTCTGTGAGATATTGGTGAATATCATTCAGTTAGAGTGGCAGTATTCTCCGTTGAACTTTCCATACTTGTGTTTATATCGTTGCGGGAGGATAATTCAGGAACACTTTTAGTCTTTAGGAAGAAATAGAATGCTGTATAGCATGAAAAACATAATATAACGCAGTGAAACTTTCGCGATATAGTTAAGCAATGTTCAGTAAGTAAGATTTGACAGTGCTGAGTGAATAAGAGTTTAGATCACCAAATGATGCTATCCTTTCACCCACGGTTTCTTTTCTATTGTATTTTATGCCTATGAATAGACTAATGTCCAGAAAAGTAACTCAAAGCAAATTTATTGTTCCACTTTCAATTATATTCAGAGGAATTCTGTCCCAGGGTACGGTATTTTGTGTTCACTATCACTCCTTATTTTGGGAATTTAGACATCTTTAGTAAAATCACCACGTTAAAATCGAAATCATTTTGTCTTTTATCAAATATAATTCTTATAATGCTTTTATTCCTTATAACTTAATAATAAAAAGCTTTATATTCCCCTATGAGGAATACATGGGTTAATTTCGTTTTGGCTAATCGTATGTTTCATTACAAAAGATTACAAATTTTGTTGTTGGCACTTAACAAGAATGAATTTTATTAGAAATACGTTCATCTCGCCATGTAGACCTGAAAACTCTCGTACATCATTTAAACGTCATAAATGTTATGACGCTCTAATTTTCTCACATCCATCTTTTGGCTAGGTGATTTTCTAGCTGAACTAAGCCTATTTCCAACCTCATAATTTGCAGAAACACCTATTTGGAAATATAGGTGGCTTGGCGGTGTTACTGGATACCTGATCGGCAATTCAGAGATCTGGAATCAAAACCCGTTCAATAAAAATTATTTTTTCAGGGAGAACTTCACCCTCTTTGGCGTATTCCCTTGCCCCAGTGCGCGTCACTGCGCATTATTTATGCAATCGTAATGATTGGAAAATGTCTCAATTCTTTTGATTGTTTATGACTATGATAAGTGTGGTTTTCTTTATAATTAGTGTAATACCATATCTATTGTATGAGCCAGAAGTGATATTAGATGTGAAAGCAATATCAATCCCTCGAGAATTTCAAAGGATTGGAATGGAACTGAGGCATATATGTGATAGATCCATAGCGTTTTACAGGATTGTTTTATGTCTAAATACGGTGGCCGTGCGTTTATTTTCAATTCTCGACAATGGTAGTCATGCATGTGAGTCAACAGGAGCCGAACGGGTGCGATTGTTCCATTATTATTTATTAGGAAAACGTGGAACAAATAATGAATCATCTCTCACTTCACTCGTTGTGGATGTATTGTTTCAGGCCAAAACAATGTATTTTGCTCTGGAATACTTTGGTTTTCAGAACTCATGTCTTGTACTTAAAGCATTTTAAAGTTTGCTTGTGTGTGCTTTTATTGGTATTTTCATGCTTAATGAGTTGACGAGAGGAACATTCAAAAAGAAAAACGGGAGAACCTCCAAATTTCAAAATTTTTGATTTTTTTAAATTACACATAAAGTTTAATTTAACAAGCAACAGATTTTTTATTGCTTTACTTAAATCTACAATCCACGGTTTTATTCTCGAATGTTCATATGACAAACGGAGACCTGCTCCATGCTGATTTCGGATTGGTAGATACAATATCAATACGATTTCCACCAATGAAGAAGTATTGCAGTGTCTGAATCCATAATAAAAGGAAGGGCTTTTTCGGCGTTTCATCCGAGTTCCAGGAAGGACAGCGTCAGGTTAGTACAATGCACGGACGAAGGCAATCGACATCTTTGAGACATCGGCCATTAACACAACCACTCATTTCATCTAGGGAGTAACTTGAAATTAGTGAGCTGAATCATAAGACCTTTGGCAATGGCGAACGGGTGTCCATGTTAAAAATTGTTCATATTTATGTGAATTACAGAAGTCATTGTTGCCACCTCTGTCCTTTTGCATAACTTAGGACAGATAATCTGATGTAAATTCTCATCCCTGTCAAGTCAAAAAGGTTTCTCACGTGGAGAATTCGCTACCTGTGGTGCTATATATTATTTCACATCAAGTTATATGCAGAAAGACCATAAAATTGAAGAAATTAGCAGCATCCATATATTTTCAAATAATAAGACTTTATTTTGAGAAATATTATAAGTTAGTAGCCTATCATACATTTACATTACAAATACAATATTTCCTTGCAGTGATTGGAGAAGCATCCTTTATTGAAAGAATTTCTCATGGACATTAGCATATCATTTCATTCAGCTCTCAAATTCAATCGCAATTCAACATTGTGCACACATATTTTTGAAACAATTTTTACTCATTTCATAATCCATTAAAATGGAAACCATTTGATTATAATGTGTTTGCAACATTTTCCCACAACCTTCACAATAAACAAATTAATATGTATTAACATTACAGTATTCCAGATTTAAACAGCTTGTTTCACTGAGAAATTATGCATATTCTTACAAGTGAAGGCACATCATTAACGCTTTTTAAACACTCAACGAACACTTCATTATTGGAAATGTAATGCGAAGGAATGTAAAATGATGGAGAAAATGAAACTTCTGAATGAGATGTTTCCAAAAAAATATATAATAATCCGGAAGAATTAATTTGACAACAATGGATTAATTTTTTAAACATAGTATTTGAACAATTTCATACGGACTGAGTACACTACTTAGAAATGGATCTGAGGTTGAGAACTTCATAAAATTTCAAAAACATCGATCAATTCGTAAGCATAAAAGAATCGATATCTATAATATATAAAACATGGTAAGCATTGTTTGACGTGATAAAAATTATTACTAGTGTAATGCAAATTACTTTTATAAAGGCTTCTAAGTAAATTTCTAAAAACTCGAATATTCCTCATGATGTGGTAGGCCGTACCTGGACCATATATCTTCAACAGTTATTATGTCTTGGCCCAAAGCAACACTATTATTCGCCTATATAAGCAAAATATATACTCTTAGTACGTTTCAACAGTGGAGAATATCTGAAGAAAGACTATGATAAAGTTCCAAACAAATACTTCATTGCATTTCGACCACCAGTTGGATTACGAAAGAAATTAAATAGTTGAGGTTAGAAGACGTGATTACTACGCTAACGTTTATCTGAAAACATTTATGGCCAAGTTTACTTTTACCAAACTTTGAAAGTCTGATCCAAGTTAATGACATACGATCATATCCATTGAAATATCCAGTAATAACTTTTTCGACATTTATCATGTAGAACTACATCTGACATTCAGATATGTGAAATTCAAGGAAACAGGAACATGCAAGTAAACAAATAATACAAATCTCAACTTTTATGCTTCGAGCATGATTCAAATAATCCTAACAACCACTGTGAATGAATTTTCATCGTATTAAGACACTATTATCATTGAACTCCTATCCATTTCACAAATACATGATTTTGAAACTGCGAGTGAAAAGTTCTCAAAAATGTGTCTCACTGACTGTTGTACTGGAGCACTCACCTCATAAAACGTCTCACAAAATGTCTCAATTTAAATTCCTTTTAATCAACTGTGAATGATTGAGTGCCTTTGTAACAATGTTCTCCACTTAAATTCCTTCCCACATATCTCACACTTGAAAGGTCTTAAACTACTATGCACGACTGCGTGCGCGTCTAAGTTACTTTTATAAATAAATCCCCTCCCACATGTGTCACACCTGAAAGGTCTCAAACCACTGTGTGTGACTAAATGATTACATAAATCCTTCTTCCGTTTAAAATCTTTCCCACATGGTTCACACTTGAAAGGTCTCAAACCACTGTGTATGACCGAATGGTTGGCTAAGTTCGACTTTCGAGCGAATCCCTTCCCGCATGTCTCACACTTGAAAGGTCTCAAACTACTATGCATGACCGAATGAACGACTAAGTTAGACTTCTGTGCAAATCCCTTCCCGCATGTGTCACACTTGAAAGGTCTCACACTACTATGTATGACTAAATGTCTCGCTAAAGCACTCATCGATGTGAACCTCTTTCCACAACAGTCGCATTGAAATATTTTAGAATCAAGATGAATGTTTGAATGTCTACGTAAATTTTTTTTCCTTTTAAAATCATTTCCACAAGTTTCACATTTAAATGGCCTCAAATTGCTGTGTACGACATAGTGTCTTTTTAAACATTTCTTTAATTTAAACTCCTTCCCACACATTTCACACTTGAATTGTTTTGATTTTGGACTTCCAGTAACTCTTGATTGAATGCACTTCGGAGATGAATCCTCCGGCATTACACTCATTGATGGCCTATTCCTTGAAATGTGACCTCCAACGTGTATGAATAACTTTTTTTTATCCGTATAACTTTCCCCACATTGATCGCAAATGAATGCTGTACACCCCTCCAGCTGTTTTTTGTGATAATCCAAATGCCTTCGCTCAGATGGTATCATGTCGTTTAATTTGACGGTACTAGTGATGCAATCACGCGATTTTAAACTTTCTCCTTTCTTAGCACTAAATATTTTCGCAGTCGACAGTGAATGCTCTCCAGTTAAAGCGCCAAGACTGGTGTTTCTTTCAAACTTCTTTGTGATGTTTTTATTTCTATCGTCTCTTAGCTCACTCACTATCTCCTCGCACATTTTTGTACTCCCTCCTGGCACGCTGCAACCATCTGCCTGAAATTATGAAAATTTTAAACAGTAAATGGTTTATAGCAAAATCCAATGCAGGCTTAGTAATTGGCAAATATTTACATAGGGTTGTATTGTAAATTAACGACGCCTGTTGCTTCAGAGTAATTTACATGAAAATTAATATTCTTAATTCATTTATGTTGAAATTCACATTTTCATAACGTAAAAAGATCTTATATTTAGAATCAGAAATTTGAAAAAAGTTTGATGAATTTCACTCTGGCCTTTACTCTGAATTAAGAAAATACGCATTCAACATAAGGATTAAAAAATCAGAAGATATATGAGGCTATGTTCATTCTTTCTGTTGAACTAATTATTTTTGTTCTTGGCATAGTTTTGACCGAATGCTCAACAAAGTTTGAAGTTTTGAGAGAACAAATTACCTCAACACCGAATCAGTCACTTTCAACAAATGCTGCACATACATTACTCGCTTGAAAAAATTTGCCATTATTAATTGCTAAGCAAGAATAGACTCGTATCTACCGCTCTGTATAAAACAAAAGGAAATAATCCAGTCACTCTACAAATTATTCAATGAGAAAACACAATTCCATATAGACTTGGACAATGATGCAATGATTTATATCACAAAAAATAAAATAGCACATACCATTAACATAAAATGAAACTCTAAAAATTTGCGTGTGTTATTAGTGCTAAAAATGCTGACATATCAACAAGGTGGTTATTGCATTAAGACATGGTGATAAATAATGAACAAAAATATTTTAGATGCCAAGAATATACATAACTTTAATTGATTTTGGATGTACAGGCACTTCCAATGAACGTTATCACTGCAGAGCCGAAATTTTCTAAGTCTGGAGTTTTTGGAATTTTGACAACGCTGCGTCACGGAGCCTCAGGAAGCTCTTACCGTAAACAAACCCCCTTCCCTCCTCCGCCCTCCTTTCCTTTCTTAGCGGAAGGGACCAAGGGATTACTGACGGTCGGTCTTCTTCCCATGCTTCTGCTCATGACGGTGGCAAAATACCCCCGACTATCGCTCTACCCTTGTGCCCGACCGTGCCATTGAGCCGCGTGTCCTCCTACCCCATCCGAAGGATGGCCACACACTATTCTCCTCCTCCCATATGGGAGGGGCGGCGAGGAAGCATTGTCTAGCTGGAAATTCCCCGTCAGGATGGGTTCGCACACGGGACGCGCGGGCACCCGGCCGCCTCCCGGCGATCTCCTCTCAAGGGGCCAATTGCTCCGAATGAGGAAAGTGTGGACAGCAGTTAGTAGATTTCCTCCTCCTCCTAGGAGCTAAAGGCCACACCAAAAACTTGCATTCCAGAAGTGCTTTGAAGATTGGAAAATATAATAATAAAGAAATTACATCTGATGGGGACTACTATGAAGGGGCAATATGGTTATGGACGTATAAATAAAGATTTTTTTAAAGAAGAAAATTCCACGTATTTTTTTTTAAACTCATACATTGATAACATGAGTCACGACTAAGTCCAAGAATTCAGAATAAAGATTGTCGCCATGAGAGACTCAAGGCCCTGGACCCGTTATTTCAATGCAACTTCATAACATATGAATAGATATTTTTCATGATTTGCATGATTGTACAAATTTGCACGGAAGAAGTCATATGCTTTACCCACGAGGCCCCATCAGGTGTTTCAAGAACGTTGCTCAAATAAGATATCACACCCTGCAGGAGATATATCCTTAAATCCGTAAACTTATTAATTAGGGCTCCAGCTCAAATATAAGGGTGCGACCCTGATCATCGACCCTCAGACCCCAAACTGGTACTGTCTTTTTTCCCCTCATAAAAAATTAACTCCTGAGCTGTTCTTGAAATTTTTCACGCCTGTGTACATGATAGCACATGAAAGGACTTTGGCTACACACAAAAGTTCCAAAGAGAGCCCTCGGGCCATTTTAGAATGTTGCACAACTTGGATTTTGATTACTACCAGAGGATCATCTGCAATGGTATCTTTGTGGAGCTTAAATTTAACGTAGCCCTCTATTTAAACTTTGGGATCAAAACTCGATGCTAGTTTCTGTGTTATGTCGTGATGGATATGCCGATTAAATAATAATCTTTAAACCTTATACAATGGGCCTAGTAGGGCTACAAATTGGACCCTCATGAGGTCAAAAATAATATAGAGCTAGGAGCTGCCAAACTGGTGCCAATTGCTGCATTCAACTTTTGCAGGAACTGAAGAGATCTCAGTCATAAAAGTGAGGCCCTAAAACATATTCCACAAAGCTGTATGCTCAATTGTAAATTACATTAATACCTGTAAACTACTGAGTCGGCTATCATAAAAATTTGCATGGAAGCTATTACTATTAGGCAGTAGAGAGAATAAATACACTTGGCCTTTTGGTGTCATTGGACATGAAACGGTTTAACATAAATGCCCGAATTTTGCTTGCGATGGATTTTGAACAGAGTTAGAAATTTGTTTTGTAAAACTTTGAAAGGATAGAAATATCCAGGAGTAATAATATAATGGCATGGCCATCATTGAACTTCGTGCACAGAATACGATGCTCTTTCTAGCATTTGGGTCCGAGATATTGACTTTTTAGTCATTGCATCGAAATATTTATTTGGGGTAACCAATCAAAACTTATTTTCCAATCGAGCAAGGTGATATGTTTTTAGGCCCCTATCTACTCCCAGGACCACAACTTGCATGGTTAAGTGGTATGCCAATATTTCTGACCACTGAATGACTCTAAGGGAGATATTAACATAAAACGGTTGCAAAGGATAGATGATCCAAGCCCTTATGTGTAAGAAGTGTCCAGGGCATGGGGGATGAGCCCATGACTGCCCATGACACCCTTATTAAAGTGTTTCCTTAGCGTGGTTGAATTTCCCCTCATAACGTAATAAAAGATAACATAGAATTGCAGGGTGAAGAAGACTCAAGTCATGAACAATTACTACAGCGCCACTAAGGGGACTGTCTCTGCGGCTGAAAGAACATACGAGTATATTGAGATTGTGATTACCATATATGTAACAAGGTAAGAGCCTGGTATTTTTCTCTACGTCTAACCCATATTAAGAAAAACACTTTTACTATAAAATCGTCAACAACTTCATCTTCTCTTACTTCAAACTTTTTCATTCATGAACTAACACAATACCATTGTGCATCTGAAAACTGCAAAATATATTAAAAATATTCACTCACCTTCTCCCCGTTACCCCTGTTTCTCTCTTGTTTGGAGACAGTGACCTCCCAGGGAGGATTCTTATCAGCGGAGACACATGGAGTTTTCTCCTTCACAATCTCAACAACTTCCACTTCATTATAATCCTTTCTACTGGTATGACTGCTTGCTCCCTTCGAGGTGGTCATTGTTAGTTCCAAGGAGGACTGAGATGGAGTCCTGGGTGCCAAGCATGACTGAAAAGGAAAAGTTTTCATCACAGCAGGAGTGGCTATTTGTGGAGGTGATCAGACACTGAGGTTACAGAGAAAGTTAATAATTTTCTGAAAAAATATAAATTGAAAGTAGCATATACTTACTAAGTTGATCATAACTTTACACAAGTGAAGTATTTCATATGCTAGAGAAAAATAGGATACATAGGATATGATAGGGGAACAGAGGCAGAGGGGAAGTGGGAGGATGGGGATCGGAGGAGAGGGGAGGTTGGTTCGCGTGCCATTACGATGGTGCCGTGTTCGTCTTGTATGCTCGCGGAGAATACAAGGGAGGGGCGAAAGGGCTAAAAAATATGCGACTTGCATTTTCTGGTCCGTAGGATGCGTAGGAAGAGTCGGGGAATTAAATCAGGTATTGAGAGTCTCGAGACCTGATTTAATAAAGTTTCGAGACTGGATTCAATTATTGTATATTACAGCTAGCATAATAATTATGCATACGACATAATTTGGTTTTTATTATACTTGCCAGCAAAGATATATCAGCATTTAAACATGAGCAGTTCCACTTCTTGAACACCTAGTAAGCCTAGTAGGCATTAGCAATGACATGAAAATTTCCACACCATGGAAAGATTTTCTTAAGATATTTGGATGAACTTAACATGGAAATATCATCAGCCTTCGAAACTACCAGATTACCACTTGTTAGTATGATGGAAATTATTCTTTATTTTTTTTCATAACCAAGCTCCATTGTCAATTGCCAACAAATTTTAAGAAGTGTCTACCCGGTATGTTTAGCTCGTGGTTCATTCCTCACCCGAAATTTTGAAAAAATTAAATACTAGCATTTTAATCGGAGATCTACTTTAGTTCAGCAAGTAAACACTTCACTGAGAGCTTTGGGTAATTAATTACCTACCTAAAACTACATTCATCCCATGAATAGCCATATGAATGTTATTTAATTAGTTCTTATTGTTACCATCATTTTTTGTTATGCCTCTTTGAATATAATTTATTTATATTAATATGCCCAAGGTAAAAAGCCTAGTGGCTGTTTTTGTGGTGAACCTTAACAAATACATAATTTCTGTTATACATTATGTTACATCTATGAGGATATTGGTATAAAATTCAACAAATTTCTCCTTTCATTATTTCAGCAAGTTAGTTAGGTATGTCATGATTGAAACGTGATCAATCGTGAGGGAACTGGAAAAAACCTTGTTTATTCTCAGTAATATTACATTAATATTCATACAATTGGACAATATAGATTTCATTTATTTAATGCTTAAAAAAGGTTGCAATGTTCTCGAAAACAATAAACTACCTATATACGATCCTCGATAATCATGACACCATGGGACAATTGGATGTCTGTACCACAGGAAATCTAGATTTTGATGCTTGCTAGATAATTGATAGTGCGACTTTGGATATTACACATACAACTAGCCGATTATATCAGACAATGGAGTAGCAAATATCTGCTGCTAATTTCGGTGAATATTACTGTGATAAAGTCTATCTTTTCAAATTTATGAGTGTGTTACTCCACTACAAGAGGGCACATGAACATATGAGGTGAAAGAAACATCATAATCCATAAAGTAGTAAACGCTGGAGTAGGTTTGGACAAACACCACTGCTATGTAAGAAGGTAAAAATTTAACCTCTTTCTGGTAAAAGCAAACACTGTTATAGAATCGTGTAAGTGGAAGGGAATTGTGTAATCATCAAAGGTGTAACGTTTTGTGTACCCAAATATATTTTGGAGTGAAGATAATTATATTAACCCAGAAATGAAAAAAAATCAGAGGTTAAAATAATATCAGCTGTTTTTTTGCAGCTTGAGAGGTATATAGTAGAACCAGTGCAAAATACAAAGAAAGAATTTGTAATGAAAGATTAAAAATATTTAGGAAACATATTTCATGTAAAGTCAGAGATAGATAAATTCATTCAAAACATTTGCGAGAAAATGACTTATGAAAAATGTAGACATTTCTCAGAGAATGTAACTAAAATACCCACTAGAAACTTAAAGGTCTTACATGATGGGGCAAGCTGAAAGATTCATATCAGAGACCAATACCCTTACCAGTTTTTCCTGTATCAGTGGCAAGCAAAAAACATTTGAAACTTGTGTGTCTAACGATGCATATTCTTGATGGTTCTCCTGATTTTCTGCTTCTGAACACGTTCCAGATACGTCAGCATCGTCTTTTATATCAATCTGGAAGAAGGAAAACATCAGCAATGATGGCAATGAAAACCAGCAGCCAATCTTATCAATCACAGGCAATATACATAGATATTTAGAAACATATTCGAGTCAAAGTATATTTTGAAAATAAAAATAAACTCAAGAGGTCTCAACAGACAAAGACGGCTAGAGAATATATACCAAGGACTAAAATTGCCTCACCAGTTCTAAGGGATCAGCTAAGGATTCGTCATTGGAAACTCCCATGCATGCGGATTCAACCTTGCGAAAAAAATGCTGATCGTGAGTCTCTGCTTCTGACAATGATTCAGCTGCATGGACCTCTTCTTTTACGTACAACTGGAAGATGGGGTACATATTTAATATAGACCTAAAGAAAACCACCATATTCTTCATGTAATTAATCAGGATAAATGAATCATGAAAAAACAAAACAGGGTACATAGCACTGAAAAATGCCAAGGATTCCTACAAATTTACCCTTGGCATTTTCCATGAATTTCCAGACCAAAATTTACTCATTTCCATGACTTTTGGCAAATGAATTAATATGATTGTTACCGCATATTGAGATACAAAAACATTTATAATTTAAAATTAAATTTTTAACGCTTTAATTCAAATAAAAAATAAGTCATTAAAAAAAAGATTCTACCATGTTAAAATCAGCTTAGACTTCAAAAGGTTACCAAATCGAATCAAATCAACCAATTTTTATTCTGTAAAATATAAAACCCTTCTTGTGGTATAAAAGAAATTTAACTGCTTTTATTTGAGGAATATAATGAATTTCAATAGCAATAGCCACTAATTTTCAATGCGAAAAGAGCACAAAATTAGAAGACAATTTATTGAAAAATCATAAATTTTCTGGCGCGTTATTTCATACACTGTTAAAGAAAAAAGCTATCTGTGTGTGGAGATAAATAAACTAGCTCCATGTAACTGCCATTTTATTTTTTACGAAGGGTTTAAGCCTTGTGGGTGAATGACAACCAGCACTACACGCCACTAATTGTAAGGCAGATCTCGGGGTAGCACATGAATGTATAAATAATGATACTCAATTATATTTTATTATTTGCATTTTAATGCATGTGTAAAAGCGTCATTCCGTTTACTCACATTATTTCGTAAATGTAACAAAAAATTTGTTTCAAAAGAGCATAATACTAAGGGGTTCACTGTCCCTATCGTGAAAGACATTTTCATTTTACTTTGACCAGACTTACACTCTGAAGAGCTTGTGGCTAATCAAAAAGTTTCAGATCAATTCAAACAAAATTAATGTCCTTTCATACTTCCGGGGTGAAAGAAATTTATTACTATAAGAAGACTGCTGAGCACTTTACGTCAAAGGTAACAAGCTTGACAAACAGAAAGCTTTTTCTTTCCATGTTTCATTCAAAGCTGAATTTTAATAAAACATTCACTTGGGACTCTGTATTATGATAGCATTGGTTAATCTACTGAATTAGAAGAAGAAAAAAGAAGTGGTTGACAAGATCAATACAATCAAATGAAAAATCAGCACGACCATTGAATCATGTAATGTATCCTGCATACCTTATAGTTTTAATAGCTACAGCTAGACGCTATCCTAATTAACCTTCTGGTTACCGACCCTCATTTTACCACGTTGGTTACCGTTGGGGTCCTTTAAGGACCCCATTGTATTTTTTTATGTACCAAGGTACTGAAAACCATTTTTAACTGTAGTGCATTGATTTTATTGAGAAAACATCATAACAGATCATATTAATACCTAAAATTTAAAAAATTGTGCATGAAAATATTTATAAATGAACAAAAAATATTGTTTACAAAAAAAAGGACAATTCAGTTACACATTTTAATTATTGATTTTTTATAAAGGATCATAACACAACTTAATAATACAGAAAATTAAACAATGTTTTCATAACAATATTTATAAGTTAAAAAAAACTGTTTGCAAAAGAAGAGGAAAATTCAATTTTACCCTTCATTTTTACATGAAAATGTGACATTCTTGTTGCGATGTTCAGTACAAACAAATACATTACACATGGAGCATCTTACATTTACCTTTAAGTCAAGATTTCGTGGGAAAATATTACATCTGCAACTTTTGGATTTGCCACAACTACGTTTAGGTTCAGCCATTTCTGAGTTTGCTTCTTTTACTCCACATGCCAGAAAAGCAGAAGTAACAAGTAGTCTATTCGTTGTTTCTGTGCGTTTTGTCATGCTTGGTAGAGCATGTCCATGCCCTAAAGACTTGAGAAAGACTCTGCTTCTAAACGAAGTCTTTCCATTCCAGTCTGGATTTTTGCACATAAATATGGCAAATGCATTATTAGCTGCCATGTCAATCATATTCATGAACACCCTGAATGGCCATCTATAAGTGTTCTCGCACATGAATACTCTCTTATAAATTAGTCTGCATTGTCTAAAGCCCATTTTGTTCTATTAGATTCTAATATCATCAGTGGTTTCTTACATTAACTCTCAGATATTTTGTTATCCAAGAATTGTTAAGTTAGCAAGTGTACCATTTTATTTTTCTTTGGCATACACGAGATCATAACCAATCCTTCTTTATGTAAGACAGCAAACTTAGAAGAAAAAGTTTCACGATCGTTAATGCAATTCAAGTCATAAGGAGTGTCCGGCTTGTTCTCTCTCACTGTTCCTAGAAGAGTTAAGTTTTTCGATGCTAAAAAGAGTGTCCAATGTGACACTGTGGCCAGTGTTATATACAGGCGCAATGAGATCTTTGACCACTCAAGTCCTTTGGTTGTTTTCAGCTCACTGCCCAGGTAATTTCCCAGTATAAACTTGCAAATAGAAGAGATACGAAGTTTTGACATCAGCTGCATCCCATATTTTAATCCCATATCTCCCGGGTTTGGATTTTATATATTGCCTAAATGGACACTTGCCCGTGAACGATACCCGTTGGTCATCAGCAGTAACTCAATCAAATGGTTCTAAGTTTTGTTGGCAATTTCCGACAAAAATATCCCAAACATTAAGGATTGCGGCTAATTTGTCATTTTCTTATCTTTGCCATCAAAGCATATGAATCTCATGATTTTTTGAAATCTTGTGCGGGACATAAACGCTGTGAAAAAAGTTCTACGAATGCTAGTATCAGTTGACCACAATTCTTGGACGTTTTCTTTTCCACAACTAAGAGCACCTGCAGTCAATAATATACCAATAAATGCATCCAGATTATCAATGTTCATATTATGTAGTCCAATTATTTTCCAATTTAGGGTTCTTCACAAACATCTCATTGTAGAATTGTTGGGCGTAAATATTAGTGCATTCAACAATAATAATTTAGACATCGTTGTTTATAAATAAATTAAAAGTTTCTCGAATGGAACTCGTACAACTTGAATGTTTGGTAGGACCTGGTTTACAGTTAAGTGTGTTTCGTTTCCAAGTTTTTTGTGAATTTTGGAGGATTTTTGCCCGTATATCCCGAGCCCTGATTTTGAGTTCAAAACATCAAAGTTTGCTATTCTTTTATTTACGTCCACATCACTGTCTATGTCTTCTTTCTTCACGTCAAGATTCAGATGTACACTCTGCTGGGAGGAATTCATTATCACTGTCACTGTCACAAAAATCATCGCAGTCACTGTCCTCTGCGATTCTCTCAATTCCTTCCTCCGTTAGGAATTTTTTTGAAGTAATATCTAAGTAAAAAATAATTTTATCACAGTAGGTATAAATATAATTGTAAGTCCCATCACAGTAAGCATTAGGAAACATTAGAAAGGCCAGGGCTAGCCAGGGTTTTCCTACGTTGAGGGCCTTCGGGCAGTGGCGCAGCAGTTGAGAAAAGGAAAGGGAAGGACTAGCAAGGAACACACCAATTCGGTGTATTTTCTGAGAATTTATATGCACATAGTCGATGGTTATGAGCAAGTCTAGACTATTGATGAGAAAGCAGGTGATTTGGATGGAACGCTGAGCAAGGGAGTAGAATGACACTGGGGATCGGGATTACTAATTCATGGAATCTGTTAATGGCTCACTTCTGGTTCAGTCACCGGAAATTTAGGTAAAAAGGGAGGGGTTAGAAAAAGGAGGCACTGGAGATGTTATCACTAGTGTACTGGTTCGTTGAGTGAGATGGAGAATAAGGGGAAAGGAGACCCATGCAAAGGCAAGTGAGGAAACAACGTGCACCTGGCGTACCCTCTCACTTGCTTGGTGGTGGTACTCAATTAAGAGAGAGCTTACTCATCAATAGCCTGGACTTGCTGATCACCATCGACTATTGTGCATAGAAATTCTCAGAATATACATTGTGTTGATGTGGCCCTTGCTAATCCTTCCCTTTCCTCTTCTCCACTGCTACACCCCCCGCTGCCTATAGGCCTTCAACACAGGAAAATCCAGGCCAGCCAAACGAATCCCATTATCTCCCCCAACCCTTTCTCCCCCCCACACCCCCTCTGCCTCCTACCCTCAACATCAACCTTCGACGCCCAAGGTCCAATCCGTCTCTTACTGCTATGCAACTCAATTTGTATATATGCTGACATGAAATGATGCGAAACCCGGGTTGTGAATAAATAACTCGGCTAGCGGTACATCACAATGTATGATCTCTATTTTTGCTACAGAGAGGAATGCCAAACCTAAAGTTATGATCGATGAACAAAGATGATATTTCGATGCGTAAATGATATTAGGATGCAAAGTTGAGTTGAAAATCTCAGATATTTACCAGTAAGCAAATTAGCTGAAACGTAAAATGAAGACGAAAAATTTCGAATGCGAATTACTTCTGTATTAGTGGATGTAACTGAAATGAGCAAAGAAATACCAAAAGAAGAACACGCACTCTCAATCACAGATATATTTGAGATCTTTCACCAATGTTTTATAGTCAGATACGACGAAACAATATTTCACGGAAAATATGCATAGATTATACGTATGGACAACATGTGCTAAAGATGTCAACTGAAGGAACGTAAAGCAGAACAGAGGACCAGAATAAAGATAGAAAAGGGGGGATAAGCTATGAAGAAGCTATTTTGATGCGTTAATTGTAATTTTATACTAAGAACATTCTTAGAGTTAGAGTCGCCTAACAGAAGGCCAAGTAATCACAATCCTATGATAAACATTTTATCGATCAGGTATTACACATGAAAATCGCCAAAATCAAAGCTTGGTGACAATTAATAAATAATAATAACACTTAATAATAACAATTTATTTATAATTATATTCGTTATCAAATCAAAAGTAATAGATATTAGCAATTGTTAATAGCAGAATCAGTTATACACGCACGCATTTGAAAAACAGTCAGACATTCAGTCTGGGATGCTAGTTACCAAGTGGGGTCCTTCTGGGACCCCATCCGTATTTTAATTCATACAGAACCCAAATGAATGTAATTTTGATCATAATTTGGCCACAAAAAAGGAATGAAAAAGTTGTTCACATACCAGGAAACCCATGAACGTGAAAATAAAATTATGAAATTTATTCTAAATTTTTCAAGTGTGGGGTACCTGAAGGACCCCGCTCGACAACCAGAGGGTTAAACGAGCATTAAAATTACAGGTGAGATTTTCGAAGTTCTACTGCAATCATTGTTGAGTAATACGACTTACAGAATCATCCTATAAAAAGAAGAAATTGTTGCTACTTTGCTGGCAGAAGAGCTTGAAAATGTGACCTTAATTTGCAAATGGGACTGTGACGTTAGCTCTGGTCATAGTGAGCACAAGCAGAAAAAAGTAATCGTAAAAACTGATGCAAATACTTTTTTACTTCATTAGTTCTGTTGCTATGGACAGCTGTTAATCCAGCAACTAACATTAAAAAATTGTACGGAAGAATCCTCGACCCTCATCTTCTTGTGTTTGTTAACTAACAAAAATACTGATAAACGGCTGGCAGACAAATAGAAGAACACTTTCCATTTTTCCAGGACCGGCCAAATATTTCCAGGGCTTTCCATTTCCAATTTTTCCCCTCTGACTTTCCAGGCTTGTTAGAACGTTGAATGCCAATATGTGGGTTTTATGGTTTCATCTCCGACACCATTGTGGCATCGACGAAACACCTGAGCTGCCCTGTGCCTCTGGAGATATTGAGATGGTCGTGGAGAACCGTAAATGTACAATCAGGGGGAATGACTCCATCCTCACCACCAGGCAGTTAGATGCGACCAAGCCTGGTATCGTTCTCCTCGACCACCGCACACTTTTCATGATCGTGATTGAGTTTTTGGCTCCGAATGAGAATGACATAGATTCAAAAGAGATGGAAATTGGAAAAAAATATCAAGATTGGGTTTTTGAACTGTGGCAAATATTCCCCAGACACTGTGAAAATGTTTCTAAGTTGTTTTTCATCCCCACGTACATCTCACATGTCGCTTCAATTCCCATCACCTGTAAACCTGCCCAGAACTCACTAAGGCTCTCTGCCCCAAGGCACCAACACTGAAGAATTTGAATCCGGCCCTTGAGAAAAAATTAGAAATCGGCAGGGGCGTTGAATTCTTTCAAGCCTCTCTATGGCACTACTTAGTCTGAAGTACAATTTGCATAATATAATGGTTAAGCGTCCGGAATAAGACTTGAATCGAATATGTCCAAAATGATGATAAAAAACGTTTCGTCTTTCGGTGAGACCTGCTGAAATTGAAAATAAATTGTAAGGGAAGGAAAATAATTGGAACCATGACAAAATAAGTCCACCACAGGGATTTGATCCTTCGACCTTCGGTATACGAACAATAAAACCACTGTGCCATTTTACATTGGTGCATGATGCACGTTCTTCTGAGTTTATATTGGGCATGCTATAAATGAATGAAAAATAATTCACTACTTCAAAACTAGAGCTTATTACACCAGAACAAGACGTAATCCCAGAAGAATTTGGCCTTGCAAAGAACAAAAAATATGGCATGCAAAAAGGCGTAGCAACGTATGTAGTCTCTCCCTGTTAGTCAGCTTCCGTGATAGCAGATTAGATGCTCCTTAGTTCGCACTTCACCTGAGGAATCCCTCGATGGAGACCATGCTGGATAGAACACAATATTATGTTCCCCTCTCTCCCCTCCCACTTCACTTCTACCGCTAGGTATGTATAGTGATGTTTTTAAAAATAGATCACGCCTTGGTATCTTTATTTATCGCCGTTATTTTTTACGTTATAAAGTGGTTCCTAATATAGTTGGCCCATCTTCTATGTCGCACTTTGTTTGCTCAAAGCAGTTGTTTATGCTCAACACTGCTTTATATTTTCTTCAAGTCACAGCTATCGAAATATTTTATAATAGCCTCTCACAATGTGTGTCGTTCTCTCTATTTTAATCAAAGAATTACATATTTCTGTGAATCATCAACAAGACTTGCAGGTGTTAACAGATACGTTCTCCACCATAAGAAACTGGGGAATTTGGACTCGCAACATTAAAACTTGAGCGATCTGTGTGATACAGGACATTGTACTTGTCAAGCAAAAATACGTGTTAACTACAAAAAAATCACTATCTGACATGTAGCCAATTCATTAATTTAAAAGTAAAAATAAATCTTTGATCACAAAATTCACATTCCTGTTAAGTGATTGATGAATACTTAACTATTAATTTCAGTTTACTAGCACATTAAAAATGATGGTTAATATTGAAAATTAATAAACATTAATTTTTTTCAAAACATTCGCGTTCATTGTATTTACAAAAAATCATATTCCACTCTAAAACGAAGAAAGAAATTGAAATAGTTTTAGGAAACTGGTCCTTACCATATCATCTACTGCTTGTGGCACAGATACGACGTTGGTGACTGATGTTAATCGTGAGTATTCCTCAACAAGGTTGTCCCCTTCATGAGTCTCTTTCCCGGCCAGAGATTCCCTTGGTTCATTCTCTTCTTCCTCCTGAAAATTGAAAATGGTATGCAACATTGGCAAAGGCTATAAGAGAGGTCATTAAGTCAGGTTGTATGAAAAAATAAATCACTTATACCGTAGGACACTCTCCCATTTCAAGTGGCAAGCACACAACATTTAAATAGCCTACATCTAAAGAATGAATATGTTGAACATTCTCCTGATTGCGAGTCACTGCTTTTAACAATAATCCATCATCATCAGCATCTTCTTTTACGCCAGTCTGGAAGAATAGACACATCACTTATTAAGGCTTCGATAACTCCCAGACATACTTGTGAAAAAGGGCAATGTATTAATTTATAAAAAAATGCAGACAATTTTGACGACCATTTCATCTTTTTTAAAGGAAAATAACCCCAGTGATATAAAACTATGGAGAGAGCTAGAATATTCACAGCAAATACTTAAATTGCCTCACCAGATCTAAGGGGTCAGATAAGGCTGCATCACTGGAAACTCCTGTGCACGTTAATTCATTCCTGAAAAGGTTCTCCTTGCCGCATGTCTCTGTATCCGACAATGATTTATCTGTCTCCATCTCATCTTTAACATTCATCTGGAAAACAGAATGCATCACGAATGAAGGCCACAAGAACACCATTACATTCTGCATAAAATTAAACAGGAAATATACAGCTGTATATAAAGCGTTTTTCTTGACAAAATCTTCATATCTAAAAACATGCACATGCAGATTAAATGGCTGAAGCGAAATATTAAATGTGATATCACAGCTAATAAATTGCTGCCCCAGCAAAATACTAGGCTAGTACGGCTTAGTAAGTAAGTGCTGCACATTAGCTGCAGAAATCTTCAAATCTGTTTACAATGAATATTACAGTGAAATCTGTTTGAAGTGAAATTAATGAGAGCAAAATTTTTCCAATTCAATGTAAAGAATAATTTGCACTGACATTGTACTATATTAAAAATAACTTGTAAATGAATCAGGCTGTAAAAATAATGGCATACTTTAAATGATGTACTGGATATCCTCAATTTTATTTCCCCACCGACGAAGATTGCTTATTTCCAAAACTTTTTTTCATGTCAGTTATAAATTATATTTGTCATTCTCCTGCATAATGAAACCAAAAACTTTGATATAATAGAATGACAATATAATAATACACTTATTATGTATCTCATATAACATATATTTAGTTTTTACCATCTTAAGCTATCAAATGACATTTTCCATCCTTTATAATGTATGTTGATATATAATGCATGGATAAAAATTCATGAAGAACTTAATTTAATTGCCAGTAGCAGAATGATCTTTTCACTCCATTAATTCACTAATATTACATCATTAAAATAAAAAGTTAATCAGATCATAAGAAAGTGAAGAAACTCATGGAAATATTGCTAAAATGTTAACAAATTTTTGGAATTTTTTAGAATACTTAAGAAAAGTGTTAATATTATTTCATCAGGTAACTCAATATTATCTAATGAGTTGGAAAATACACCTGATGCCTTTTTATTGTGGTTTAAATAAGGTATTTACAGAGGTTCTGTTACAATATCACATCAGAGACAGACTGATAAATAAACAGAATGCATTCAAATTGCGACAGTTAACATATTAGCTTTTTCTGCCTATATTTTGTTTATGGGAATATTTGCATAAACTGATCCAGTTAAATGTATAAAAGTGAATGATTTTACAAAGAAAAGTCACACTTTTAAGGATTGCATTTCCAACAAAACATTAATTAAGCATCTAGGTACGCCATTGAGTACAATTTTAAATATAATGGCATAGAAATTTATTTCACCCACAGTCCCTTTTTAATTATGTGACAGTTTTAGTAAATATTCATATAGTGTTAAATATAAACAAGTTATTATAAGACTATCATCAATAAAGAATAGCAGAATGTGAGGAAACTTGGAAATACATTAAAGCACATGCAATGAAGAGATAGTGAGCCAAGGAATAATAGAGCATAACATTATAAACTCAATATATTATTATAAGCATAAAATCCACAGATTCAGGCTGTACTTTGTATAAAATTTCAATATTCTTTTCAATAAAGGTTTGTACTTTTCTACACTTTTAAAACCGTTGTAGAAAATTACAAATCTTTATTGAAATTATAATTATTATAATTAAGCACTTCAGAGTAGAGATAAAAGGAAATTGGAACAAGACAATATCACGTACTTTAAACAAAACATCATTGAGGGACAATGTGAAGACAGAAAAAATGTCAATATCAACGAAAAACATGAAACATTATTTGCTTCTTGCACAACCAAATTCATAGTAATGTGATAAGTGAACATAAAGGCTTGAAATCATGAAAAAAACGATTCATTCCTCATATTAAGTGTCTGAAATTACATGAATAATGCAAATTTAAAAATATATACATATATGAAAACGTATAGGTTGCTTTTAAGTTATTAGAGAAATGCTTCATTTTAATGTTTCTTACATTTATGCAAGGAGAAGTGAGTGAAAGGTGTTATATGTAAGAAAAAGTATGACAATATCACAAACATATTGTTTCTTAAGGTCACAATGGTCATGCTCGGCAATTATTAAACACAGTATTACATCTATTTCTTTGTTCATCTTATTGCACTGACAAATGCTGGGACTCAAAACGCAGAATGGCAAATGGTATATTATTTCAAAAGACCTTCAGCCAATGGCTTTCAGAGAAGAGAACTGTGGTTCGAAAATACGCCTATTGTTTTAAAACTCCGACACACGCCATGGCTTCCGAATTTCAAGAAGAAGTTGATTGGTTCCAGGAAGAGAGAAAAGCAAAAAAAGAGGAAACAAATACACATAATAAAGTTATTCTTATGTTGAACCTTAAATTTACAGTGCCTCATTGATCGTGTGTCATTTTTGTAAAGGAATGAAAAAAGGAATCTGAAGGCCTTGCCATCGACCTCAACACCTTTATAAACCTATGATTAAATATGATTTTAGCCTTAATTAAATATTTGTCACCCCCGTGACCCCTGAGCAACATTTGAAGGCCAAGGGATGACAATAGGGATATGAAGACCTTACCTCGATCTCGGCACCTTTTTAAACCTATGATTTGACAGGTTTGTATGATCGCCCATACAAACCTATGGTTTGTATGTGCGATTCACTTTTTGCCACCCCTGTGCCCTTGGCTGTGGCTTTTCAGTGGTCACGGTTGCATTTTCGAAATTGAAAGTTCTTCCTTCGTGTTTCTTTTTCCCAAAAACATAAAAATTGAAAATTTCGCAAAGAAATTCTATCTTTTCTGTATTTTGAATAACTTAACATTGAAAGCCAATAAGACAACATTTTGATTGTTGGTTGGACCCTATTTCTGGGGTCAAAAGATGGTATTTGTAAAATTTTGCTTGCAGTCAACAAACTTATAACCATTTTCTACCAAGATATCAAATTTCATTCATATGGCACGAAAGAAAGTGTCTGAAATTATAGGTCAAAAATGGCACACGATCATTGGGACACTATAATAAGACACCAAAATAATAGAAAAATAAAAAATGATGAAAAAGCAGAATTAATTGCAAAAACTTTGGCCTGCACGCTGTTGACATGCCTTAATATTCCAAAAAGCCAAGTAAAATTATTAAAAATAAAACTATTAACCATTGAGCTTATAGAATACATAGTGTTTTTACTCTTTTTCACTTTCTGCATGTCCATGCAAGACCAACAGGGATAATAAAGCTATCATTATCAAAAGAGGGTCATAACCCTATAACATAGTCCACAGTGTCTCCCTAAAAAATGCATTGTCCGACTCTCTCAAATAATCACAGCCGAGCACTTTGAATCTCAGTGTCTTGAAGCTCACAACCTAAATCAATCTAACAGCCCTGTTACACACTGATTCATTGCTGAGTTTTTAATGGAGCAGATAGCTATACTTTGTACTTTGTGGATAAAATCAATGTCCAAGGTCCCAGATCCTTAAGAGTGTACATAAGATATGGTCAAACAATAACAACATACTTAATAACTCTCTCTATCTTCCTTACAAACCAAGAGCCTTTCAACAATTCATTCAAGAAAATGCTATAGCATCATGTTGCCAATATTTAACCGCAAAAGAAATCTAAATTTACAGTAATCTCCCAGGTATTTATGTATTTCTGCTCAGGCCTTTGATCAGTAAATGACTATCATTACATACTATGCCATCTTGTCGTGAGTGTAATTGATGTTGCAATGTATGCTGTTGGCTATTGTATAGATGTGTCATTTTCTGAAAGGACACTGTTTATCTTACTCTGTCTTTTAATTTATCTTCCCAAAATAATGAGATCATAAAATGCAAAAGTTGATAAAAAATTAAAGTATAAGTGTATTGATATTTAAAGATCATAAGATGTACAGTTGTATGAAACCCTGCACTCCTCTACTTTCTGAGGGTAACCTGAAAAAGATCTAACCAAGATGGAAGAGAAAATTTCAATTGTATATGAAAGTAACAAACCTAGACTAAGACTCAGATGAAGAAGGAAAAGTTTCTGTGATGTTGCATGTTACAGGGGAGAACTATTAGAAAAATTTTATAAATTCACCATCCAAGAAGATTGAAAAATAAATGTAAAAAAGTTGTTGAATGCCTTAGAGAAATTATGCTCACATAAAACAAATGAGACAATAGAGCATCACATACGTTTATATGAGAGATCAAGAAAGGGGAGACTTATTCAGTAATTATTTATCAAAACTAAAGAAACTAAGTGCTACATGTGGATTTGGAGAGTTGAAGAACAGTTATGTAAGAGATAATGCTGTCTGTAGCATAGTAAATAATGACATTAAAAAATGGCTAGCAAACCTTTCGCTTACACTCAACCTGCGGAGACTTCCCAGCCACTGTGTGGCAAAAAAGTGAACGGTGGGTAGGAATGACCTTGTCAATGGAAAGTAAGATCTACATTCACTGCAGTCCACCAGGCAAATGTAGATCCTAGGTTCAAAGCAGCGACAGGTTTGTAATAAAACAACTATCCTAAGGCCCGAAAAGAGATAATATTTAATAAAATTACAAATTATAAAAGAAAACTACAATGAAACAATTAAACCAAGGGCTTGCAGGTTAATAAATATTGAGAGAAACGAGAAACATGGAGATGAGAAATATAAATAAAGAAGGGGATTATTGTAAAAAAGGGGGAAGGAGAGTGTGCACAAAAAGAGATATCCTGGAGTAAAAACCGGAGAAAATGGGATCAAGGCAGAGAGAGAATGTTATAGGAGCATTTGGAGAGGGACCAGAAAGATAATTACGTGGAATAGGAGAGCTTACACCAGCGGACACTTCCAAGTTCATGGCAAGTAAAATCATTACTAATTACATCGAGCTGCACTAAATATTATTGAACAGATAAGTTATATAAACAGTATAATCAAAATTTAACTAGTGAAATTTGAAAACACGTGATTCTATTAGTAAATTGGATATAATATTGAGGAAACATTTGTTATTTCTCTTGATGTGTGTTTTGCCCCAATAAAAATGATTTTATTATTGTTAAGTGTAGTTTAACATGTTTGATTGACTTATATAGATATGTTTTATGATAACCATTCCCTTTTAAACAAGGGGGGAAACATTACAGGGTTAAGAGATGAGCATCTGACACTTGAAAAATGTTTAAAAATCTGCGGAGCTGGAGGATGAAGCAATGATGACCATCGGCGCAAATGAAAAGGTACATAGAGTATGAGAAAGGAAGAGAAGTGCACCGGCCGAGATGTGACTAAGAGTGAGCAGGAAGAGCCATCAAAACAAAAGCAACTAGTCCAACGCCACAGCAAATTCAGCATGTCAACAGAGGTGGCTAGCGTGAGGTGACGTAGCAAACATTTCTTCAAGAGGTGTCCTGTATCATGGAAAAGAATCTTTCACTTGTCCTGGGGTATGGCACTTTAGCCATTTGTGTTGAGGTAAGAATAAAAAAATGCAAAGATAGTGCAAAGGCAATGAAATTTGCTTACATTTAACTGGTATCAATAAGAATGATGTTAACAAGATCGATTGACACGAAATGATAAAGATAAATGAAAAATATAAAGTATAAGCAAATATAGACAAGGGGCATCACTGCAATGTTCTTTCAGAAAGTATATTAAGAGATCTAAAAATAAATGTTGCAAAAATCAAAAAGTGGGCATGTGGAGGCTCTTGGTTAGTAGTAAGAGGTAAGACTGAACTCAGTTGTAAATTGAATTACAAAAAACATACAAAGCCTTACTATGCTTCAATTTATTTCTATTTTTACCACTCTTCACAATTTGCAGTATCACTGTTATAACATAACGCCCAGTAAATAAATAAATAATGTAACAATGCAAGGTTAGGGTGCAAGTGAACAAACAAGGCAACAAGGGATTGTAACGAGGGACACGGAGAGTGGGATAGATGGTGAAATCAGAAAGGAGTTCGGAGGAGTAAAAGGCCAAAAGGAGAAGGAAAAAAGGAATAAAAGTGTGTGAAAAGGGGTCGGATCATCAAAAAGTGACTGGAATAGTTACAGAGGCGATTCTAAGTAAGGAAAGCTGAAAGAAGCCGAGAGTAAGCCAAAACGGAGGAAATTGCGGCGGCTGCACGAGACGCACAGTAGCCAGAGAAACAAGATCTCCAAGAGGACCATGATAGTGGGGCAATAAGGAATGGGAGAACGATAAGTGCCACTTAAAATTAAATTGTATTCATTGGTAAATAGCAAAAGGGTCGAACATCCTGTAAATTGGGCCCAATCGACCTCTATAAAAATTAAAAGATAATTTTTTAAAGCATAAGTGTTGTCTGTATTTACATTATTATATGATAATTAAAATAATTTGTAAGGTAACACCAACGAGAAGAAGGTGAGGGTTACACCGTGGACATAATAACAGGAACATAGATCCCACGTGATAGCTCACCTTACCGCCATGACTTTCTTCACTTATCACAACACTGACCTCCCGCAGAGGATCCTCATCTTCAGACACTACTGGAGTTTCCTCTTTCACAACCACTTCCACTTCATTGCTGTCCTTCCTACTGGTTCGACTGCTCGGTTCTTCTTGGAAGGTCTTCGTTGGTCCCTGAAAACATTAAATTGTGAACAAGTCATATGATTTGCAGTCGTGGGCATAACTCTATGGTATGTAATTATATTTTGAATGAAAAACAGTGAAATACACCCATGGATTAACACATCACTTTAGTTATAGCTCATCTTAAATGCCACTTAACCGATTGGCCTCAGAAATGACTGCAAATACAACACACTCCCTCCTTAGTCTCCAGCTATTATGATGGCAATGAAACCTAATTCTTTCCTTAAACTCAGAGGGAAATGTTACAACAGGGACAATGTAATAATGTTAATTGTCCAGGGTCCATAACAGAGGTGGTTGGTATTGTGACTGTCAGTTAAGTATATGACAATTAAAAATATAAAATTACAACAATAAAATCATTCAATCAAATAAAAAAATCAATTTTACAAACATATATAAAACTAATTTAAAAACAAATGAAAAAAACAAGTTCAGTAAACCCCCATACAACGAACACCCATACAGCGAAATTTTAAGGAAAACTCCCTATTTCGAAGTCATTGGCCCGGTCCCGGACCCTTCCAATGGACAATACACGCAAAAAAACCTCCCGTAACGAACCTCTAACTACGAAAACTCCGTACATCGAAGTCTGCGCTTGGGCCCAAAACATGAAAAGTGCCCCTCTAGAACGAATTATTGAGAAAAAAAACGTAGCATTCTTCATTTACAGGTAATTTTTCCATAGACATTTACGTAATGAGCAGGAAGTTGAACCGCAGCGGAGAGTACCGCGTCTTAACCCTTCCGCTCCGGGCTTCGAAAATGTTTACATCCGAGACCTACAGAGCAGAGGGCATGGAGGAAACTTGACGCTCTCGCTCCGTGAAGGCTCGTTTACACGTTTATTATGGTGGGAACCAGCAACTTGATGGTTCCCACAATAAAAAACGTGTAAGGTAAGCCAAAGCTCCGCTCCGCGTTAGCTGAGCCGGGTGATAGTTGGGTGGATGAGTTATGCACCAAGAGGGGAGGGGGAATACCAGTCAGTTCCAGCCGGCCAGACGTAACCCAATACAGAAAAATACTCTGAAAAGATCAGATCAGGGGGGCTATTCTCCACTCTCACTCATCCGCCCCACCTCTTTTGCGAAGGTGCAGGTGGTGAGGATGGAGCTCAATTTTCCCTTTTTAAATCGTATCAGATTACTTTCCCATATTGGGTTACATTCCCGGGACCCCTGAATGGGAGGAGCTCCATGGTTTCAAATTACCTTTCGGTATCCGATTTTATTTTGGGAGAGGCAGTCGGCGATAAATTTTTTCATGCTTATTTTCTTTGTTTTTCCTTCGTGGAATTATATGTTAAAATTTAATCTTTACTTTTCTATTCAAAGTTTTTTTTAATGAGTGGAAATATTTTTTTCGCGAATACCAATGGGCTTATTTTTTTCTTTCCCGCGAAGTCAACGTAATTTCTTTGTTTCCCCATTCTTTCAGCACGCAAACTTCATTTGTTCCTTCATTTGCAAGACCTCCTGTTGATATTATAATTATAAAATAGTCTAAATAATTGTTACATCATTATTTATAAGACCCACGATCAAAGATCCCCGTTTTCTTGTATTGTTGTGCTTTGAAAAAAGGAGGGGAAAATGTGATCGGCTTATCTACTAATTTCTGTAATCGAATCACCATTTCGCGATCTAAAGACGTACAAATAAATACATTGTAATAAGGCTCGTCGAGAAAGGCTCGTGTTTTAAATGGCGAGTGACCACTTGCAGATTATTTTCATTATTGTATAATTATGATATCAACAGGAGGTCTTACAAATGAAGGAACAAATCAAGTTTGCGTGGTGAAAGAATTGGGAAACAAAGAAATTTTGCGAGAAAGAAAAAAAAATAAGTCCTATGTTATTCGCAAAAGAAAAATATTTCCACTCGTTAAAAAAAAATTTGAATAGAAAAGTAAAAATTAGATTTTAACAGAATTCCAGAAAGGAAAAACAAAGAAAGTAAGCATGAAAAATTTGTCGCCGACGGGAATCGAACATGGTCCCTCTGCACCGCAGCCCCGCACGCTAATCAATGGACCACACCCTTGATGCCGTAGGCTGATAAATAGGGATTTTATAACATCTATATATGTTTAAACGCCTTTTTTGTTAACTATTGGATTTATACGCCCATATGTGGAGTGATTCGTGAAAAGCATTCTGAGTTCTATATGCATACGAATTTTCATCGAGATCTGCGACCCGTTTATCGGACACTCCCCTCGTTAGGATGGCGAAGTATTCAAAACTTCATTGGTTGGTGTTCAACCAATGAGAGCCAATTTTATCTACTCTGTCCCCATCCCAAAGGAAAATCTGGAGTAACCTCTCTTCTCTATCCAAATATTGCTATTGCCGTCTTAACCTTGATGGATGTGGTCTGTTAACCGGCAAGTTTGCTCGAGATCGCCCTAATATTTGCTCGATTGCTTGAGGATACCTTTTTTCCCAGAAATCGCAGCCGAAAATGAGGGTGCGCCTCTGACACGAATTTTTTATCTGCCAGCCTTCGATCCTCGGTCACGATGTGAGCGGTGGGCTGCAGAGAAATAACGCGGCAGGGTGGTAGTGGCCACGAAACGAGCAGTGATTCGTCCTAAGATAAGTTCAGAATCTGAAATGACAGTACATACTGTCAGAAGACAGAACGTTCTCGGCCGACATTTTACCACAGAATGAGAAGAACGGCACAAGAAATATTTAATATCTGGGATTGGTGGCGAGCGGCACCTATGCCACTCACGTCTATCATGGCTGGGTTCGAGTGTGGTCCATGTCAAACATTAGGAACATAAAACTCATCGTTGCCACTCTATCGCTTGCCTACCACCGCTCGTATCGTGGCCGCGGCTCGCGCCGCTCGTATCGTGCCCGAGGCAAGTCCCTCGAGAGCTGAGTGACCTTGGTGCTTAGCGTGAGTCATCAAGGGGAGGGTATCATTCGCTCGCTTGTTTACGGGGGATGCAGTTGCCTAATAACTTTAAAAACTTGTTGTTTGACAAGGCAAGCGTGTGGGGTGCAATTGGGGGACAGCGATTGGCCGCGCGACAAGTGCAAGCACTGGAATTTTCCACCCCCCTAACTTTCTCATTTTCTGTCACCAGACAACTTTGAGTGACTGTATGCACCTGCCTTAAGCTCAACTGAGAGAATTCTGTGAATATTAACATTTGTGCATGCGTCAATATAGGTCAGTGTTGTTCCAAAATGAACAAGGGCAAAAAGTTGTGGTCTTTCACGGTAGTTGAAAAAATAAAAGCGCTTTAAGTCATCAAAGACGCTGAGGATGTAGGAAACCGCGCTGCCGGACTAAGGCATGATGTGCCGGAATCGTGCATTAGAAGATGGAGGAAGGATAAGGTTGCACTATTCATACCAATAGGGACAGAAGGTCTTTTCGGGAAAAATCTACGAGCTGTGACAGGACATGCGCGCGCGTGCCACCGTACTGCGACGCCCGTCTCACTAGTAAGTCAGCCGTTTGTATGTACCTAAATCATAATTTTTTTTATTTTGTCATTCATTGAAGATTTTTGTTGGACCATATTGAAATATTAACTGATTTAAATTCCATAGACAGTTATGATTTCTTTCAAAGTTTGACTTTTTTCAAGTTTTGATGTCGTATCTACGCCTTATCGTTCGTTTTTTACGCGGCTGACGCTGGGGTATTTTGAATTTAACGTGTTTGCATTCCCACTCGTCATCGTTTACAGCAAAATATAATTTGTAAAAGTTAACCACGTTTTAAAAGGCGACAAAGCGACTATGACTTGTGCATTAGGAAAACGGTGGGAGGATTCGAATTTAATAATCAGAGCTCGGTGCGACTGTCCGCACTTACCAACTAAACACGAATTGTAGCGAGGTCAGATTTGTTTTGTTTTAATGAATATCAATTACTCCACACATTCCAAAGGACAATAAACAATGCAAGCATTGTAGGGCCTAGGCTACAAGTGAAAACTTGCCTCCGAGGTCCATACATGCCTATGGAAAATGCCGCGTAAATTATAAGAGAATATCGCTAGCGGCTTTGATAATGGCCGAAAATTCGAAGTTAGTCCCGCAACACCTCGCAATAGGAAAAAAAGCCCCAAAGTTTTTTCTTCAACTTCGACGCATAAAAAGAGGGGTGCGACTCTTACACGCGTTAACGGCATCGTCAATGCATTATCATCTGAGATTGCCATTGTGACCTCAATGCATTGCCGACTGCCACGTTTTTACTCGTGGTAACTAACTCACCCCACCTATATTCCATCGTCGTTTATCGATATCTAGTATATTCTGGTCACGAACATAGATATTTACCGGTATTTCAATGGGATTCCAACAGTGCGTTTCATTTTGGAAGTATAAATGGGAATATGTGCTCTTTCAAGCAAAATTGCTGCATAAAACTGCCATTTGATATTGACTTAAATTATTGCACTCTAAGAATAATATAGACTAGATACTCAGAAAAATTATGGAGCACTTTAAATATACCTAATCCTTAGGCATTAATTTTGGCGCTCCTTTACTTTCAGACCGTAACTAAAGAAAGCGATGAGGCGTAGAGCAGAATCGACGAAAAAAACAATAATTTCAATTAGAAATACGCAGATTGAAAATAACACGGTGATAGCCACGGTATTTGATGGTAAATAATAAAAATTGTTTATCATCACTCTAGGAAAGGTTTTAATGGTGAATAAAGCAAGATTGAGATATTTACTCGACTTGCATCGTAAAGCACGCGGAACACTTGGATGCCCCTTTGGAGACGCAACCCTCACACCACCTCCATACATCGAAAACCCCCTACATTGAAGTAATTTTTCTGGTCCCAACAAATTCGTTGTATGGGGGTTTTACTGTAATTGAGTGACAATAGAGCAGGTTGATATATCCTCAAGATATTCATCATGTGAGTATTACAAGTTAGCATAGAGAAGCTTCTTCAATCTATAACATGCTATTGCTATGGTGTAAGACATTATGGTTCCTAATGAAGTAATTGTTGATGTCGGAGTTATTAAGAACTCTCCTAACTTTGACTTGGCCAATAATGCAACAACATGGATGCTGATGCATGTGAGAGAAAGTATGCTCAGACTTCTGACTACAACACGAGATGGTGTGTTATGGATAGCAAATTACATGAGATGGATTGCTTTTTCTGCTGCTTAAAAACTTTGACTGCTGATGAAGATGAACCACAGAAGATGATATAACTAATTACATGGGTGTTATACTGGCAATAATATAAAGTGCATAAAACCACACTACAAACAGTGAATCTAGCGAAATATACTAGTAGAGTTATATTGCATGTGAAATTGTACGTTATTGTTACCTTTATGACACATTATTATTTGGGGAGATTTTTAATCTCTTGCTTAAACATTCAGATTGATTGTTTGAAAAACTGAACAATTGTTAGGTTTTGATGACATTATATCATTGGGTCTGGGGGCAAGTTATGCAATTTTTATTAGTTTAGCATATGTCTGTACTTCAAGCATGCAAATCAAAGCATTTATTTTTCTAGTCATGGCCCTATTAGAGCACTTAGAAAAATATGTGACTTGTGCGCGAAAGGTACAAGAAGTGTGCATTAAGTGTGTGCACAGTACTACACGTTTCCTGCGCGGGATATTTACACCAGGGACGACTTGAAAGCACAAATGGCAAACAATGGCCCAAGGCCTTTGGATTTAGGTCTTTGACTACGTCATCTGCGGTTAGGAAGAGTATCATTATTCATTTAATATTCCAACTTGACAAAAGTTTGAGAGGGAGTTTTGAAGCAATACATAAATGCAATAGAAGCAAATGAGGTTAAGCAATGATAGAGCATCATAGCAAAATAAGCAAAAAAATTCATAGGGCTTCATGATATTCTTTTTAAAAAAATTGGGTGGTGCTGGAGAAAAATATGTTTCACCAATTGTACCATTCAAAAAATTAGTTTATTTATATGTGAAGCTGAGACTTTTCATTAATGATATTAAGTGTTTCCAATGTTTATTCCTGGATAGTTAGTGAAAGTTTAAACAGATAAAATATTTCTCCAATGGCCGTAAAATATATGCACCACTCGTCAAAAAATTAAATACTTACTGTGTTGGTTTGCGGGAATGAGGTTCCACAACAGGGACCAACCACAGCCTCTCCACCAGAATACCCTCCTGTGGTAGTTTACGGGAAAAAAATTTCCTCGCCAGGGACTACCACAGACACACACACACAACCCAATTGGAATCCTTTGTAGGCTAATGAGACCTAGCTCAGGATTCCTGGGTTATAACCTGGGATCCTTCGGAGAGCTGTGGTGACTCTACTAAGGCTGCCAAGTTATTTACACAACCACACACGCAATCACACAAAACACTCACTCACACACACAGCAGGGCCCCAGATTTCTGGGAGAACAGCTCAAAAAGAGCGTTGTCAAATAGAAAAACAACAAACAGGGAACGAGGGTGAAATTCGTATACGCGTATTTCGACCACAAAGTGGTCCTCTTCAGCGAGCTGAAGGGAAAAACACTAGCAACACGAGGTTGAAAGTGAATGAAGAGGAGGACAAACCTAGAATAAATAGGGAAGGGACAAAAGGGTTTAGTTAGTGAAAGTTAGTGAAAGATTTTAAAAGCCAGATAAAATATAACAACACAACCAAAATCCAGTTTCTAAAGAAAGGATTGTCATGTTTCATAACTTCCTATTGCAGTGTCATAAATACATAGACATATGTCTATGTCTTTATGATGTAATCAAAATATATGCTTTTGAAATTAGGATAAAATATGAAAAATGTATTCAAGAGCAAGGTGAATATTTCCAGGAAGAGAGAGAAGCACAGAAATTGAACACGAATACATAAATTTCCAGAGGTTCAACCAGATGAAGGTGAAAAGTGTTTTCTCATCTCACAATAATAACAGCTTATGTGTGAAGAACTACTCATGGTATTTTTTGCTTAAATGTCGTATTTACCCATCTGAGAGGCACCTTTCTTCAGTGGAACCTTCCAAGAAGTGCCAAGGGAAACATGCAAATAAAACTTAACCATACATTTAAGGATATAACAAACCAAATACATGTATAATAAGCTACCAAACCTTGGGCAAACAAAGTAATTGAGCAAGAACAGAAGGATTTGGAAAAAAATCATATTACAAACTGAAAATACATCAAGAATATAACAAGCAATGTTAAAGCATCAAAAAATGTTGTATATTCCTAAAATAATGTATTTATACTAACAATAAGATGCCATCATTTCACTAACAGCATTTCTAATACATCTGTGGATAAATAAATAAAACTGGGTATGTAACATATTATGATGTACCTAATACTTTTCGCTTGCTGCATATCTGTGAAAGACTGACAGAACTAATAAAACCACCAAATATGGCTACAAAAATCACAAAATTTGTCATTTTCAAACTCTATTTACTATATAACTACATCATCACTCAAGTATATGTATGAAGCATATATGCTTCATACAATTTACAAATGCACATTCTTAACACAACCCCTTACTGCCACAGTATTTTTCGCCATATACGCCGGTTTTCTGCAAGAATAGTATTCACTGGTCTAACGATAACTCGAACCTCCCCCAAATTTGGCCAGCAATTCTGAAATAATAATAGCCAAGCATATTGCCTCCCAGTCTATTTTGGCACACAGTCAACTGCCTCCACAATTTATTAACTATGTTATACCATGATTGATTATTGAGTTTGTAATGGAACATGAGACTTTCTTTCGTCCTTTGCGGTAATAATCTTTGTCCTGGGTCTCAAGCGCTCCCACTGTACACAAAAATGGCAAAAAATTTTGAAGCACACGATATAATATCTTTTTCGCAATTCAATACAATTTCCTATACATTTTTCAAAACAATGTTTTCCCAGGTATTTATTTTCAACCACCTCTGCCCATCGCCCTCTACATGAAAACTATTGCTACTCACCACCAAACCCCTGTTGGCTATCATGGTGAGGTAAGCCATATTCGCTTTGATGCATGTCGTCTTAAAATAATTGAACTCCTTCACTTTGCCGATGCAGCCAACACAAATAACCCATGGCAGCCCGTCTTCCTTGGAAACCTTTGAAGAAGACAAAAGTGGATGAGGAACAGACTTACGAGCAGCTAAATACTGCGGTTAAAATTCAAAAAAGCTTGTGACCTGCCTATTGATGGTCAGGTTTAACAGCAACAACAAAAAAATAATGTTTCCCATCGTAGCCAATCTCATGCCTTTTTAAAGATAATCGCAAAAAAATTATATCACATTGTAGAATCGGAAAACATTTCAATCCAAGTATATAAAAAAACTAATCAAAATAAAATTTTGCACAGTAACCACGATAGTTCTTGCGCTAGATACGACTACAAGCGCGAAAAGATATCACATTGTAGACTCATGTGGATGTGTATAATATGAGATAAAAAGGGCGCATTCTCAATTCTTGCATTGAAGCATCAATAACGAAATAACAACATTAAAAAGTTTTATATTGGGAGCTCAAAACATATTATGACAGTGTAGGTACTCACTGTATATAATCAAAGTTTATTAGCAACTAAACCACTCAAGAGGGAAATTTATACCATAACTAACATCATTATTGAGCAAGATACGACTGAAATCCCACACGTAGGAAGGGATACCATGAAAAACATCTCATACTATTTTTACAAGTGGGATCACGAAATTTCTTAATTCTTAGTACACCGAACCCAGTCTGAGCAGGGAGAAAGATAGTACAGTAGAAAAAAAGGTTCATAGAATTCCGGTAAATGTCCTTAGCTATGCAAAAATCGCTGCCACAAGTATTAATTGTATGGTTCGCCAATATTTAAGTTGCATTCTTGTCAATCGTACAAACTTACCTCAATCTGAAGGAGCTCCTCGATGGTTTCCCATAAGCGGAAACCTTGATAACCTTTAGGATTGAAAATATAGATCAAATCTTCTTCTTCCGCAAGACACAGTCGACACAATTGCTCGCTCTCAATGTCCAAAATATTTCTAACGTTTTTAAACATATTGGTCCAGGATACAAGTTAATAAAAAAGTGAATAGTTCATCGCTTATAAACACAGTGTATCTGCGTGAATAGCCATGTACGGAAGTATAAAATCAATTCAGTCCGTAATGCACGATGTATTCTCCATCGTTTTACTTGATCTCTTTAAAAAAACATTGCCGTTACCTTAACCCGCGAAATGAAATTGACAGCATAACCAACAAACTGAAATAGAAATTACTCCGTAGGTCATAGAAATTACTCCGAACCATTAATTCTTAGGCCGTTTACTGGAGAAAATCCTGAAGTACAATATTACATATACTTTATAATAAAAATAAGAAAGCCTGTGAACTTTAATTACAATAGGTTTTGAATTCGACGAAATAATTTGTGATGCTGGTCATAAAAGTAGTCTTTGAATTGTGGGTAGTCAGAGCAACAGTATTTAGGAAATTAAACATTAGTTTTAACGCGGCTTTACCATTGTTTTAATAAATGCTCCAATAAGCTTTATATTTTTAGATCTTTAGGTCCTACGCATAGATATTTATTGAAACTGCATTTCTAAAAAAATAAATTACATCTAGATCTGACTACCCACAATGCAAAGTTAAATGATTTGACCAACATCACAAATTGGTATAACTGGTGTTGCGAGTAAAGTCCACAGGCATTCTTATTTTAGATGTACCCCATTATTTTTCTAGGCAAGCCCATCATTAAAACCACAATGAGCTAGGGGTTCAAAGCAGGGCCGGATTTAGACTTGTTAAGGCCTTGAAGTATTTGAAATATGGGGCTATTTAAAAGTTCTTATACTCTATTCCTGTGCTACTGGGCCCAAATCAATCCACCAAACGGAATAACCGACGTTTTCAAGTTTGAAATGGTGGTTGGTAATTCATGATAAGTTAATGTAAAGTTTTAAGGAAATTCATTTTATTTTCTTCACTCCTTACCACCAAAAATCATTTGCGTAATAAACTTATTAAATAAAATATGACAAACTGAATGTAGTTTGCCCGTTAGGTCCGATCCCTTTAACAACATTTGATTATTTATGAAAGCAAAAGATTTCAGTAAGTATTGGAGTCCGGAGGGATTCCGTTCATTATATAGCCGTATCATATAGCTGGGTTCTTCATAATAATTAATAAATAATTATTTCGAAGAACCCTGCGTTATTCGAAAATGGCAATGGAAGAGTAATTATAACCTTTAGGATTGAAAATATAGATAAAATCTTCTTCCGCAAGACACAATCGACAAACTTGCACGCTCTTAATGTCCAAAATATTTCTATTGTTTTTTAACATAATGGTCTAAGGTACACGTCTATTAAAAAGTGAAAAATTAATCACATCCAAAAGCAGCGTACTAGCATGAATAGCTAGGTCGCTACTCAATTCGTTTTACATCCCATTTACGAAAAAAAACATTTGCGTTATCTTAGCCCTCAAGAATCTACTGCCACCACAACTACCAACACTGTATCATTCATATTTTATGTAGACGTACTGAAGGTCATCTTTATTACTCTTAAGCAGCGCAGGATTTTCGTATAAGCAGCAAAACCTGTAGCTTAGAGCCCCCAATTTCTTTGAGGCCCAAAAAATCATATTTGGCGCTAAAATAGAGTATTTGGACTTCTAAAATGCCCCATATCTCCAATAGGCTTTTTAAGTCTAAATCCGGCCCTGCTCCGTAACCTTAGTTCATGATGCTTTTAATGAGAAGCATGATTAAATATGTAATTAATGGTATACTTCTAAAATAAGAATGCCTGTGAACTCTACTTACAACACATACTTCATTCTAAAAACAAACTATTGATGTTGGTCACGCAATGTAACTTTGCATTGTGGGTAGTCAGAAAAACAAGTCATATATTTTATAGAAATGTAGTTTCAATAAATAACTATGCGTAGGACCCAAAGATGTAAAAATAGAAATGTTATTGGAGAATTTATACAACAATGGTAAAGCCGCTTTTAGACCAATGGTAATTTTACAAAATATGTCTAACGATAATGAGGAAATAATCGATCGAGACATTGCATGACTAAGCCAACACTAAAGTTACACACTCTGAATTAGAAATTTGTCTCACATTTTAAGTACTCTTTTCGTGCGATTTTGGACAAACACTCATGGTGTAAAAGTTATATAATAATCGGAGTTCATTTAGACTCAGATTTGTTATGGTGATCCGATAAAAGTCTGTTGATGGAAGTTAATGAAAGGACACCTTAGAAAAATGAAAAACCGCAATAGTTGGTGAACCTGTGAATGTGCTACGTGGGAATACGGCAACCATTTTGGTTTTGTTTATGGTTGTATTAGGACGTTTGGAATGTTATTTCATTTTCAAATATTAATGTACGTGACTAGTAAGTATGTTTAAAAGTGCTGCAAATGTTTTGAACGATGACAGCGTACAAGTTTGTCGACTGTGTTTTGTGGAGGAGGAAGATTTGGTTTATCTTTTCAATCCTAAAGGATATCAAGGTTTCCGGCTGTGGGAGACAATTCAGGAGCTCCTTCAGGAGAAGGTAAGTTTTTACTATTGTTAGGTATGCTACGTAAGTTTGGGTCAACCACACAATTGCGATTATGCGTTGGTATCTGTTCTCGTGGTAGTAATCAGTGCACATTGAACTTACACAGTTACTCTTTTCTCTCTATACTCGGACTGGGTTCAGTGTACAAAGTATGAAAGTCTTTCTTGGCCTCACATGCAATATCAATATGATATATGTTTTTTAAATCCGTACGTAAGTGTATACTTTCAGGCGTTTAGAAAACAAACGCTTTCGTGATCACAGTGTAAACTTACCCTGTGGTTTCTTTATTTGTTGACATATTTTGTACGAGGAATATGACATTTTATTGTTAGTGCATTCTCTCTGAAGGGGACTATAAATGTGGAATTCCAGATGTGTAGGTGCAAACATTTATTTCTAACAGGGGTAAATATGAATTTACGTCTCCTCTTGGAATTTCGCAATCTCACTTACTTTTCCTTCAAGGATACTCACCAAATTACCTCCTTTCTCATGCACCTATTGTGCATTTATGTTTGTTTCCACTTTATTTTCCCAACTTCTCACCACATGGATATTACTAAAACCCAAGATTTGACGACTCCGAAAAAAATTACCCGTGACCTGCATTGATATTTAACATTTATATCTTATTATGGATATTGGGGAAAGGAAATTGATACATTTATACAATATGACATTAGACGTCGAAATTATATTAATGAACGAGAAAGAAATGAAGAAAGAAACATTTCTTGTTAATTTAAGGTTGTATCTTAAACTGTGTAGCCTTCATAGCAAAAAAAAATCAATTTATGGAGGAAGTTTATTTCGTTCACTCAAAATTCTAAATATAGTACATATAGTTAAATCTATAAAATACTCTATGGAATAATGACTTGCTTCTGGTAACATGAGATGGTGTTTGTAAAGAAACTAATTCCATAAGTTCATAACTAGACACACTATTGTTCAATAATTTGTATTAGAACATCATACCTGCCATGATGCACATCTGGAAATTGCTTCTCATGTTAAAAGTATTCTTGGTGCTTGGTGGATGTTTGAGGAGGCGTACTTTTCATCTCATAATATACAAATCCAATTGAGTCCACAATGTGATATAGTATTTTATTTGTTTATCTTAGAAATGTGTGATTGGCTAAAATGGGCAATATTTAATATACCATTATTGAATTTGACCAGGTTTAATTAGTTTAATTTTTGCAAAAGGTTGGTCTCTAAAAGAAGCCCATGCAATGGCCTCATATTTTGGAGAGGAGAGTTCAATTTTATCTCCAACCTTGAGGATATTTTATCCGATTTTTTTACGTTTCTAGTAAATGCCTTTTAGGTGCTGAAAACTATTGATCTACCTAACAAACATGTACAATGGCTGTTGTATGAGAAAATTTCCATGCTGGCACTGCATATTTTTTCATACTCACATGGTGGTGCTTGTTTAATGCAAGGAGCCTACATAATGTAATATTCGTGGTTTGATGATGACTCCCGATGATTCTATTGCTTTTGTTTTCCAAACCACATTTCCTATAACATTGAAACATATATATTACTCTGTTGTGAAAGAGATGTAATTAATCTCTCTGTTAGAATTCCATCTACAGTAAATAATGAATCAAAAAGAGACATCTTTATGTTGGAGCCACAACAGACTAAGATCAATTCATGTATCATCATTGGCCACATTCTAAGAGAGGAAAAGTTAATAGTGTCGCATTTGGTAAACCTTGATGATATTATGGCAGATTTTTTAAGAGTCAAATTAAGGGCGATTTGGTTTTTTTATGAGTGTAGACGAATGCTATCATTCACACATTGAAATACCAATTCCTACAGTCATGTCACACAGTCATTCCACGTACCTTGTGTAGGAGAGAAACGAGTTAGGAAACACCAGTAAAAATAAAAAAAATAATTCGTCTCGCCGTTAATGAGAAAATTATTAATTTTAATGTTTAAAAATCATTGTTTTTCATGGCGTCGTTTCTATGTTCATTTTGGACCTTTAACATCCACTTTTTATGCATTATATACGATAGTGTTAGATTTATGTTGTTGTTACACATCTCTGTGCTTTTTTTCGTAATAGGGTAGTGGTCACCGTTTAAGGGCATGCGTGTATTTCCCTTTCGTCATTGCCCCTGAAATTTCGAAGGTTGTTTAAAATGTCGGGCAGATGTGCACAGGTTCAAGCCTTATAAGACCCGGGGGTGATTTTTAAACCATTATTATGGAAAAAGGTGCATCTTACATGCCGCCAATTAAGGTATTTTTTTCTCATGATGAATTAGATCACGCCGGTGTTTGAATAATAGCGGTAATATTAGGGCTTCTCGTAATTCTGGTACTCATCCACTCTCGTCTTCTCCAAAGGTGTCTAAGGAAGATGGGCTGCCATGGACTATTTGCAAGCAATGTATAACCAAAGTGAAGGAGTTCAAACATTTCAAGGATACATGCATCCAGGCAAAGATCTCATTCCTAACGATGATGATCAACAAGGGCTCAGAGGTGAGTGTTTCTATTTTCTAATTTTATTAATAAAATTCAACACCTGGGAAAAATGAATAACTTCACTCCTACTTTAGGGAAAAAACATTTGGAGAAGAGATGGTTGTTCATCGAAAAAATCATTGGCAGGAATGTTTTTAAAAATATAAATAGATATTATCTTAAAAAAATCACTCTTATAAAGCCATTTCTTGTGTACACTGCAAGGGTTTGGATCCTGGACAGAGATTAAATCCTCCTAATGTAAAGGGAAAAGACATGTTCTATTAAAAACTCAGCAATCAATTGAAGAATAGCATACCTATAACTTATTAGTTTTTGAGCCACGACATACTGGGAGCTAGGCTGTGAATATTTGAGAAATTCAAGGATACTTGTTTTGGGGTGATGCTGAGGATATGGTTTTGACCCTGCATTGATAACTGATCTGTATAAGCCCTGTTGGTCATCCACAGGTATACGGCAAAAAAAGAGTATATGCCCAGGGATGAAATTTTATACTCATATGTATTTGATATTTTATACACCTAATGTTTGAAATTTGGTTTCAAATGGAAGGAAGTACTTTGTGTTTTGGAAGTTATTCAATAAATGTGCAAATTATTTTACATAGGGCGGTAAAAATTACATTGCACTGTAAAGGTTTACTTATGTTATTCAAGTTTACGGCTTATATCTTAAAAAGTACGACTTTATGTTTTAGTTATTTTCTGTTAATATACGCACTTAAGTTTGCTCTGGAAAAATTGTGAGTTTCTTTTGTTGTTTTTTAATCATTATATAAAATTCTTAACAATAAACACTAGGCTCTATTCATATGGCTTTCAAAATTTTTAAAAAAATCATGATGAAATCGACTCTTCAGAAAGTTGTCAAAGCTGAAAAGATGAAAGTGATAAATTTGTATGTGGTTATTACATGTATTGGGTTGTCGCCATGAATGTGAAGTTAAGGTATGACGCTTTCCTAAGAAAAATATCAGGGGCGAATGGGAGCTAAAAAATTTTTAAATTGTCTGTTTTTGCATATGAAATTTCATGAGGCAAGAGGAGGTTGTTCTTATGTTATTTAATCACTGGCTCATTAGTATTTATATATATATGTTCCTTAAAAATCTAATTAGAACTAATGTGTGATAACTTGGTATGCAATCCGCAACTCACTCAACATCTTCCTTGCTGTCACTAGGTAGTGCTATTCTGCTATTCCTATCAACAACTCATTTTTTATTGAATTGTTGGAATTTGGTACCAATATTTGATGAAACTTATCAGCTTTGTTGGCTACTTGATTCTCTAACCATTGGTTTCTTCCTGAGGTTCAGCATAAGAAGGGATTGGCGCACCTTAAATGATACTTTAAAAATGAATTCAATCAGATTCTCATGTGCCTTATCAAGAGAATGTTGGTACTGCTGGCCTTATTTAAATGAATGTCTTTTTGCCTTTCACTCTGTAATTGTTTACAGACCAAATTCCTTTGTTAACTAAATAATTTTTATGCTTTTCTTGTTAGTTTAAAGGCTGATTATGATAAATTCTGAAGGAATATATTGACAGCAATGTTTAAGTGTTTTTTTAATCATGTTCCTAAATGGGAACATTAGACACTCAACTGACTGACATGCTGGAAATTTAATTGTCTAGTCAAGAGTGTGTGGGTACCCCTGGCATGCAGAAGTTGAATTTCAGCTTGACATGTACTCTTCATACTTGCCAGTGCTTCCCTTACCCACTCTCTTCATTTCGGGAAGATCAATTGTAAGGGGGAGTAAGATGATCAGTCTCCTTTTAGAGCACATCACTTCTGTTACAATAGCCAATAACATGCATGACATAGTCAATAAAACTCGTGACACAATGGCATAGTAACTTGAGTGCATAGAAACAATCGATCTCAACATCCTCTTTCTTTAAAATTAAATATTTTCATAACCTTTGGTATATAGTGTAATTTAATTAATTTCAGTCACTCTGTACCCTCGCTTACAATAGGAAACAGGTATAGTCATGAAGATGAATTGTATATCTTATTGTTTTTTATACTGTGTTTGCACATTAATTCTGTTTGGGCTGGGAATTGATCCATCATCAGCAATGTCATACTAAGGCTCTGTATTTCTATTAATTGTATCTCTACCTATGTCACCTTATTCATTTTCAGAATTATCTGCATTTGAGGGTCTGTCATTGGTACCAACTCCTCTCTCTTTTGTGCTATGGTTCGCTAGACCAAACAGATTTTTTTCTATTTCTTTTTCTCTTTTTTTCGATTTCGTATGACATTGGTCAGTTGCATACTTTTGTTACCCTACCAGTAACCAGGGGTTTATTTAGTTGTTTTCTTACGTACACGTTGTAATTTACATTCATAGGTTTGAGAGCATGCAAACTTCTATCACAATATTCTCTTTGCTATAGCTGTTGTACCAGTAGTCTGGATTTTTCCTCCTGATATTCCCTTTCCATTTCAATGATTCTTTTGGAAGACAGAAGACATCAGGAGTGCCAAAGCTGGGTCTTTACAAGGGCTCCATCTTACTTTTTAAACAAAGTAACATAGTTTTTATTGTGCTAATATTGCTCTTTCAACTATCCATCAGGATGTGAAATTTTTAGGCTCTAGGTGCACTGTGTTCCAGAAAAGAAAATTTGCACTAGACAGGCCAGTCTAGTGCAAATTTTCTTATGTTTATTCCATTTAGTTGTGATCCTGGATCAGAATGTAGTACACATGGCAACCCATTTTTGGCAAATTGTTATTTTAGTACATTCTTAACTAACTCACTCAGTATATCTTTAAGTCTAGGAATTTCTACATATGTATTTGCTAAAGTAATGAATTTTCAATAACCAGTTTGATATACTAAAAGGGAAAAGGCCAATATGTGTCAAGTTTTTTCCATGGACCATTGGGAACTTCTCTGTTAATAAGTGTTTCTTGTATGTTGCACCTTCTAAATTTCATACTTGCAGTACGGTTTTGTGTTCCTTTGTACTGAATGTCATTATCCATCCATGGCCAAGACATTAATTCTCATTCTCCACTTTTATGCTTCTCTACGCTTAAATGACTACACATTATGTATCAGCATTTCTTTTCTCAAAGTCTTTGGGTCCTCCAGTTGATTATTTTTTTATAATATCACATCAATAACCTTAAATTAACTTGCATATGCATGGAATTGCTTTACAAGATACGTCACTACTTCTATCATTTGGCCAGTCATGATTTATGTAGGTTGATAGCATTTTGATTTCCTGGTAATTCTCAGTCGCTCTTTTAAATTGATCCTTAATATCGAATGACATTGGAAGTGTGTTTTCTTCTGTTAGACACCATTGAGATTCAATTTCCTTTCCAAATTTAGCTTTTCATAATTTGTATATGTCTCAGTCAAGACATCTGCTAACAGAGCCCTCCATTTAATATATATTTTTAACCTCAGTATATAACCTCAACGTCAATCCTTTGTATAATTAGCTTTTTTCTTTGGAGTTGGGCAGGGAAATCATTTATTGACTTTTTGAAAATGATATTTGGTGATTTTTCCTCTCTTTCCACAACAACCATCTCCTCATAAATATAAAGATGAGATTTTATACAGTCAAATTCTATTGTCAATGCTTCCTTTTCAATTTGTGCATACCTTTTTTCTATCTCACCAAGATATTGGCTTGCATATGCCACCAGAGCGTTATTTTCCATTAATACAGCACCAAGAGCATGTTTTGAAGCTTCTACACTGAGTGGTCCAGGTTTGTATACATAATGTATAACATTAAAAAAGGAGCCCTAGTTAACATCACTTTTATCTCTGAGAAGACTTAAAAAAGGAGCCCTAGTTAACATCACTTTTTTCTCTAAGAAGACTTTATTAGAATTTTGGTCCCAATTTTAAGCAACGTTCGTTTTTGTTAGGTAACATAGTGCAGCATTTTAAATTAGGTAGGAATCTAGATACATATGCTGTCATTCCTAAGAGTTTATCCAATTCTTGTTTATTCTTTGGTACATTTATATCTGTAATGGCTCTTACTTATTCTATATCTACACCTTAACCTTCTGAGAAATGATGACCCATGTTCTTGATCTCATTGCAACTAAAATTACATTTATAAATGTAAAATTTGATATTTCTCTCTTTGGCTTTTTACAATGCCTCTTTTAAGAGCATATAATTTTTTCGTTGGTTTTTTCCATGCACCTTTATATCATTCACATAAACATTGCCTCTTTTATACCACCCAATGTAATAAATAAATACCTGGGAGATAACTGAAACTTAAGACCTTTTTTGATAAGAATATTTGGAACATGAAGTAATTGCATTTCCTCGAATGAATTGTTGAACGGCCTAAGGTTGAAAAAATGAAAGAACTATTTAACGTTGAGCATCTCGTTCTTTTAAGACCATATCTTGTGTACACTGCAAGGATTTGGGACCTCAAACTGATTAAAACCGCAAAATTATAAAGGATAGCCACATGATCCATTAAAAACTTAGCAATCACTTAGTGTGTAATGCACGAGGTTGTGAGCCACAAGAGACTGGGAGGCTAAGTGCTAGTCTGTGATTATTTGATAAAATCAGAGAATGCTTCTTTTGGGGTGGCACTGAGAACATAGTGTTAATAATGTTCACGGTGACACTGAGAACATGGCGTTGATGATGATCACATTTTTAGCTATTTTGATCTTGCACAGACTTTCTGCAAGTGAAAAAGAGTAAAGCACGCCATTTTAAGTATATACCCAATGATGACTCATTATTATATTCAGGATTTCGGAAGCTAATAAATTTTGTAATTCTTCTACTTAAAGCTATTTGCATTAATAATGTATTTTGACAACGGTTAATAAGGAGTTTTTGCAATCATTTCCATTCGTGCTTTATCACATTTTTCATATGATTTTGAAATTTCTTGTAAATTAAGGGTACATTATATTATTCCGGAAATGCAATGCATTATTTACTTGTTGTGATTGGCACTACTGAAAGGTTTCACAGAAGAAAAATATGCCGCTCAGGCGGAATAATACAATATTTGACTGAAAATACCCATAGTCGACCTTTATTCTTGAGAAATTTTTACAGTAAGTTTGGAAATATTTATTATTTAAGTTTTAAGTGATTTTCTACAAAATTATTTTATTGATAGAAATTGTTAACAAATACTGCTGGTGCAATATACCCAGCTCATTATCTTCATTTCTCAGAACACCTGAAACTATGAATACACATGTTTCCACATTCTTCTATATTTATCTCTTCCTGGAACCATTCACCTCGCTTTTTAAATTTGGTATGTCGGAATATTTAAGTAATAGACCTTTTTCCCAACCACAGTTTTCTTATCAGCAAACCATCAGCTGATGGTCTTATGAAGTTATAACTTACCTTTTGTCAGTGTGTGTTATAAGTCCCAGCAGCTGTTGCAGTAATGATATGATCAAATAAATAGATATGATACTGTATTGTGAAATTTCCGTGCATGGCTAATCTTTCCTTAATAAACAGGATCTTTGTGATATGGTTATGTTTTTTCTGACATATGAATTCTGTGACCCATTTTTCCTTCCCCAATGAAAATTTTGTATACAATAGGTACACAATGTACACAGGATTTCTTGTGTACAATTGTGTACAAATTGTATAAAAAATGTGTACATTGTACACAAATTTGGCTTCACACAATTTGTGTACAATGTACACATTGTGTACAATGTACACAATTTGTGTACAATTTATACAATTTGTGAACAATTCGTGTACATTGTGTAAAATTTATACATTGTACACAAATTTGGCTTCACACAATTTGTGTACATTGTGTAAAATGTATACATTGTACACAAATTTGCCTTGACACAATTTGTATACAATGTACACAATTTTATACAATGTACACATTGTGTAACATTGCAAAAATTGTTCACAAACTGCCATGTGGTAATTGACAATATACAACTAATATGAATGAATCTGAATTGAATTTATTAGCATGAAAAGACTAGTTAAGCAATTACACTCAGAACGTAGCTTCCCGACAACACCACCACATATCTGCTGAATGCCATATGGTGACAGATATAACATATCATAAAACCACACACTTGTCTGAATCACTGAATCAAGCCACACTTCGCTATTAACTCTTTGGTGAAGAATTACAAGTGAACTCCTGGAAACTACATAATTTTATAAGGTTCCCATTTATGTTCTAATTTTTCTCTATGCTTCCAAGGTACAATCACTGATGCATTCAGTACTCCCTGATAAAACAGAAGGCCAAAGATCACCCATCATTGCGTGGGTGCAATGAAAATCAGGTTTTAGAAATCATCACTATGGATGCTGATTACCATTTCCTTGCGAAGTGCCTGAAAATACATGTTGACAAAGATCTTAAGTTATTAAACAGCTTGGTTTCTTAAGTTCCAACGAGTATGTTAAATACTTACGTTTTTCTTACAATGGCAGAAGAGGAATAGTTCGGAAATATGACAACCGAAGGGATTAGCTAATCTTTCCTCCTAATATCACGTTTTATAAACTCGCTGACCTTAATCAAAACACGTAAATAAACTTCACTTGTACTCTATGAACCTCTTAAGACGACATTTTAAAAACCGATTGATCGCTTGCGGATATATGGAAATATCGATCGTATCGATCTCTCTGGTTGAAGGCAAGACCGCGAATTATGAAAGTAAAACTCTTTCAGTAACACCTGGCGTTACTGAAAGTCATAGAAAATAATAACAAGAGAGGTTTTATACTTATATAGAACTATTTATCAAACGCCAGTTTGAATTATGATTTACATAATATAAAACGCAAGTTCAACGCTTTCGTCATTTGAAGTTTATCAGTTATCATTAGTGATTAGTTTCATATCATTAGTTTAAAGTCGTTTGAGATAGGAAGACGAAAATAGGCTGAAGGCCTTTGAGATGTGGGTGTGGAGGAGGATGGAGAAGGTGCGTTGGACGGAAAGGAAGACAAATGAGGAAGTGCTTGACATGGTGGGCGAGGAGAGGAAACTTAATAGATATATCTAATATTATATAGATATTACTTAAATGCAGATTAAGTACATATTATTAACATCTTAATACCAAGCTTCCATTTTATTGTTTTCAGGGAAGTAATTTTTTTAGTACAGTTTTAAACTGCCCCTTTTGCATAAATTTGTGTACATTGTATGCACGTTTGTATATTGTATGCAGTGTACACAATGTATACATTTCTATACAGGCTATAAAAATGTGTACATCGTTCACAATGTACAAATTTTATACGGGCTATGCAAATGTACACAAAATGTGTACATTGTACACATCCTGTATGGAAATTGTGTACGTTGTATACAATGTACACATTTTATACAGGCTATACAAATTAGTATAAAATGTGTACATGGTACACATCCTGTATAGAAATTGTGTACATTGTATACAATGTACACATTTTATACGGGCTATACAACTGTATACAAATGCGTACAAAATGTGTACATTGTACACATCCTGTATAGAAATTGTGTACATTGTATACAATGTGCACATTTTATACGGGCTATACAACTGTATACAAATGCGTACAAAATATGTACATTGTACACATCCTGTATAGAAGTTGTGTACAAATTTTTCATTGGGGTTGCTTAAACATAATGAACATTTAAATCAAACTTTTTCCTAAAACTATTGAGGAACTTACAAATTCTCAAGATATATTATTTGCATTTTTTTTGCAGATTTTATTAATTTATTTATGATCTCATCAATATTTCCTCTCAATATGGTGGAAGGAGCGTATTAATGGCGTGGAAAAGTTAATTCTGCTACCCAATATTAAATTAATTAGTGGATACTTATCCACACATTAGATATCAACATATATACATTAGAAAGGACTGCAGAGTTGATGTTATATGTATTAAGATGGTAAATATGAAGAAAATTAGTTACACAAGTGGTATAATGAGTGTATAATGATATTTTCAAAGTATTTAGTCAAAGTTTTTGGTATAATTAGGGCATGATCAGTGTATGTGCTTCATAGGGACAAAAATGATTAATAACTGGCATCAAAAGTAAATTGTAAGACGAATGTATCTGGCTGTAGATAAATAGAAATAATGTATTTATATTTCTTCAATATAAATTAAAACATGCAATTTCGGCTGCAGCATGATTCATTCAGGAGTCATTTACTTTTGTGAAGAATGCGATGGTGTTCATTTGGCATTAATTGGTGATACATTCGGTCTTCCAGATAATTCTAAAGGATGAGGAGGAAGCAGGTGAATTGTTGGAAGATGCAGAGATCTGTGGTCAGGAGATACACCGGAAGGATGAATCTTTGTGCGCGGGAGGTTCAAATGATGCAGCCTTATCTGATAGCTTAGTTCTGGTGAGGCAACTTCAGGCTGTGCTATTTATCTTCCAGCTTCTTTTATGTTTTGAGACCTCTAAGTTCATTAGTAAAATATCATATAACCCCTAAATGCATGTAAATAAAACATATTACTTAACACAAAGAATAATGGCTGAGTGTTCTCATAGCATTAATTGGTAGTGCATTCCTTATTTCAGGTTAAAATAAAAGTAGAACCTGATGATGGTGAATCGTGGTCAGAAGTAGAGACTGATAATCAGGACGACTTTCAAGAAAATGATACATTGGACATGGATGATTTCAATGTATTGAGTCTGCCACTTAAAATGGAAGAACTGGTAAGGGTAGATCGACTTCCAATATGAGTTATTCAGCATGCATCATCATATAAGACCTTAATGTTTCTGATTGCCATTGTAATTACTTTCTCTGATTAAAACCTGCCCTTTCAAGAAGATATTGTCTTACAGAATGTGTGGAATCAGTTTGTCTTTCCTTCTTTTTGAAACTTTGATGAAATTGCTTATATGTCTCCAACTCGATACTATTCCTACGATGATTCCCTTCTTACACTTTGTATTCGTAATTCTTAGATGATAACATATTTACTTTCCTTCTATTCTATTTTGAGTGTTTGCTGTCATCATTCAAGTTACCTTAGGCATGTGCGATTTTTTTTATTGCATCCTTTTTGATCACTGGTAATATTGATTCCCAGCCATCAAAATACAGCAGACAGGTTGTTCATCTCATTGCTTTTCTTTATCTTCAGTGAGGAGTTCATTTTATTCAATCCAAATGACATTACCCTTGTGCGGATAATTTCTGAAGCAACTTCATTTAATTATGTAAGCAGCTTTAATGTTTTTGCCTGCTGTTGTGCCTAGTACTACCTGTATACTTAATTCGTCTATTATTAGATTTAACAAGTATAATTTTCATCCTCCTTAACCTTGTCCATGGTGCATAAATGAGCTAATCTGTGGTGTCTTTGCATAAATACTTCCATTAGCCAGTGATATTCCATTGATATTTTTCATTTTTTTTAATATTTACTTTAAGTTCACTCTTACATTTGATGTGATAATGATATGTGCTTGGATAACTCTTGCAATATCATACCATATTTCTTACTTACTAAAGAAATGTATTACTTCAGAGGTAAATGGTGGAGGTAGAGATAACCAGTTAAAAGATAATTTCTTTTTTATGGCGTGTCCAAATCGATTTCATCGTATTTAGTAATATCAATGAAGTCACAAGCTGGTGAGAATTTGTAGTGGGATACTTCAATCCTCAAAAGTATAAAAATTGGTGACATGACTCTATTGTATGCCTTGGATTCACTTTTATATTTTCTTTTGAGTCAATTTTATCAGTATGCACCCCAAAACATTAGTTATGATAAATATATGCATTGAATATAATTTATAAATTTGCTCAAAAGGATTTCATAATTTGCTCTAAAGGATATCAGTTATGAAAACTTAAAGATCAATTGGAGGTAGGTATGTATTCATTTAGTCATAGCCATAAAAAATTATCAACAGTTCTAGCAGCAAAATCTATTGAAGTGTAATCAATTGTGAGGACTGGATAATCTACATTTCTGTAATTGCAAATAACCTATTGTCCTCTGGTGTCTCGTACAATGAGGCTCATTAGCCGTTTATGTGCTTTGGGGAATATGTAATACCATTCATAGAGTCTTTACCAATAAAACATTCAATTTTCCAGTGTGAAGATGAGGAAGAGGATGACCCAAGTGAATCACTGGCTGGGGAAGAGACTCCAAGAGTGGAGGACCTTGATGAGTCACGACTTATATCAGTAAATAGCAACATATCAGTGCAATCATCGGTGGGAAATGTGGTAAGAGCCAGTTTCATATGGGTAGTCCGTTGTCTTTCTCCATTTTATTACAGCTTATGACTTCTATAAAACTATGCAATGCAATTTTCTTTGGCAATTTTTTTAATATTGAAATTTTATTTGAACTTACCAATCACTAAGTAGCAAAAGAGTTATTAATAAAAAATAATGTCTATTACCAAAGGGTCGCAGCATTCATAGATCAATGATGTTCAAGTGTATACATTAAAAAAGCATTTCCATTGATCTGCCGAAACTAATTTTTCTTAACATAAAAGAAACACTTGCTTAACAAGACACTTATTACACTTTGTATTCTCATTTAAACAAAATGCCAACTATGAATGTTTTCACATATCAAGACCAAATTTCGGATTTTAACATGATTGTGGACACACTTTGCATTACATGCAAGCTCATTGAACTCTGCGCAAAAAGATTTGTTTTGTTAATTTAACAAAAATGTAAAGGAAACGTGTAGTCATTTGGAAAAACTAGTGTGGGTGAACGGAGAGTGACAGAGCTGATGAACAGACTTATGTTTGGAACCAAAAAAGACTCGGAGCCTGTGCACTTTTTTGTCACCAATTCATTTGATCAGTTCTTCAAGTTGATACTCATGTCATGTGTTACTCTGTGGGACTAAGCATGATTTATTATTGGAAGTGGCCGTAATAGAAATATCTGTTGCATTTTAGGAAATAATGATATGGGTGACAGAATAACACTTTTGGGGATAAATATGGAAGTTAAGTAGGAAGTAAGTAGTTAACGATAAAACGAAATTGTATGGTTTGTTCCCTTGCATCTTTTCCACCAAAGAGTAAAACATCATTTTTTTAAACAAGTAGTTATACTGCAGTTCTGCCGTACAATGATATACATAGTGTATAGAAAATGTATTTATAATTTGGTAGCAGAAAGTCTGTTCTAAGTAGGTTAAAAATGCTTTTTAAACGGCGAGACAAAAGTGCACATTAACGTTTGTCTTCATCGCTGATGAAATAGTTCTTCAGTTTCTTATTATAGGCCTGTCTCTCCAAGCTGAATGCACTCATTTTGCAGTCATGTCAGCAAATTTTACTGCATAAGGAATTTCACTAAAAATTTATACACTACAATGTTGAATGTGTGCTTAGAATTTGAAAAGCCCTGTTGCCTTCTTGTGTTGTTGATGTGTCAACCATGCTTCTTGAGAATATTCTTCCCTGTAACCTTGAAATTTAATGTTGCGGAGACTTGCTGCTTTTTAATATCAACACATTGAAGTGAATTTGTTCAGAGTATAGTTTTTATAGTTAGTTATAGAGTTCAGTTTATACGTTTATTAATATAATTTGTCGGTCACATTCCGTGAGCATTCGTGAATCCAATGTTATGCTACCAAATTCTTTCACCCATGGATGTGACACTTGGGCTGTTTTCCAATTCACATAAAGGCATCCAAGCAAAACTTAATTTCCCCCAAATTCAGGAAGTTATGTCACAGTTCCAAGCTTGGGACCAGCATCACATTTGCTTAAGAGCTGGTATAGACGAGTATGAGAAAGGGCTCACTAGCTGTTCATACCATTCATATTATTTTATCATGCCATCCGATATGGCTAGGGTTGTGAACTTAATGAGGACTAATTTGATTGTTTAATTTTTAATCTCCCATTGTTAAATTTAAGAACTTATAATGTTCCTGCATTACCTGATGAACATTTATTTGCCAGTAGAATATCATTCTCTTGTTGTTTTCGCTTTCACGAAAGATACCAATGTAATAGCTGCAGCTACTTATTTATTTGACTTATTTTTTACCACATGTACGTAGAAGCAATAGTTGTCTGTTCCACGTGGAAAGCATAGCCCAGGCTCGTCATGAATGAGGTATATGGTAAAGTATATTAAGCAGGTACACCTAAATTGCTTAATTCCTCAAACCCTGGTCAGCAAAGTAATTAACTTTCAGTGCATTCCCAAAGTCCTTTGCATTTTCCAATTGGTTTTTGCTGTTCAGTATCTTCTGAAGGACAGTTATAAATTTGAATTATTATTATCATAAAATATTTATTTTTTTCATTTAGGCTCTGGATCGTCAAATTGATACTGATGATATAGAATCTACAAGGTCACTGGAGTTGCAGGATGATGAGGAAGATTTTGACTATAGATTAATCCTCGATAGTTCATCGGAAGCTGAAAATTCAGATTATGTCCAATTGGTGAGTACAAATGGGCTTTTTTCCATATATTTTCCTTCTAAGGTTGTTTGAATGAATTTTGCCTGACCTTAAATCTTTTTGGTCTAATATATACTAAAATATTAGCCTCTTTCTTCATTTATAATTTTTGAGTCATTTTTTAATTTATGTACCAACCATTTTACATGGACGATGGCATGACTATGCACTCAGGGGAGACTTTATTTAAAAAAATAAAGTCTAGTGTTTAAATGACATAAGCAATATAAAATTGTGTACTTTGTATGTATTGAGATTAATTAGTAAAATAAAAAACCAATGAGGAATTTTGATGGGTTACTTTAATCCTAAAAACTATGAAAAGGGGTGACATGACTCTATTGCTTGCCTTGGTTTCACTTTCATATTTCCTCCTGAGCAAATGCTATCAGTATGCACCCAAAACAATTAGTAATTTAAAAAAATTGGACAAACACTGATAAATTTGCTATTATGGATTTGATCATATGGGATTATGATTTGGGAAAGACATATGCATTACTTTTTTGAAACAACGGGGCTTGAAATATTTGTCCGACAACCAACCGTCACATCTTCTCGCACCCGTCACATTTGGAGCAAAAGAGGACCGTGAAACGCTCCTTGATCATCTTCCCCCCATGGCAGGACTCTTCCCTCTGGTAGCAGGTAATTAAAAAGAAGCGTCTTCATCAGGATTCAAATTGTCTCTTAGGAGCTAAACTTCTCGCCGCTTAAAAATGGCAGCTCTATTTTTCGGCTCTCCACCACATCAGAGCTAACCACAGCCTCCCCTTTTGAGATAGTTAACGTTGTGAGGTTCCAACTTTCCTTGAAGTTTTGGAGCCATCCATTGGATATCACGATGTGCTCCATGTCTAATTTCATGGCTTCCATTCTCCACTGATCATGTAGGATCCGACCTGAATTAATTGGTATCAGCTTGGCCCGTGACCGAGAGAGCCAGTTGAAGATAGCCTGATCAAGGTCCTCATGTGCGTTGGTCCGTAGTCGTTTTCAATCGGGACTAGGTGAACCTGATTTCATTATTTCCGACCGCTGCGCAAGAATGGTGGAAAGGATTGTCGGACGTTGGTCGAATTCTTGGCCAAACTCTCCCTTCTTCATCCCTTGGTTTACCTTCTTGATAATGGCAATTTTCTCCTCGAATGAAAATCTTGGCCCATAAAATTAACCAGATATGAACATAAGGAAGGCATTAAAAACTTAAATTTGAGATTAAATAATGAGTGTTTCGTGCATTTTTTAGTCAACATGAAGATAAAGTTCTGCAAATGTGTCGTGAATAAATGTGAAACATACCTTGTAAAGAAGCAGGAACAAAATTTGCGTCACAAGCAGGTTTGCCTTGAAATGCCGTAAATGAAAGGCTTTTGCAAATATGAACCGTATTTAAGCTTCACGGCACAGACTAGAACCACGATCACCACCAATCTAACTATGCTGCCAAAATACAAAGGCAAAATTGATGCCTTTTAAACGGGTAATGTGATGTGCTGAATAACTCCAAGAAGGATATTTCTTATTGTCTTGTAACAGTCCTAACTCTGATTGGCCCTCTCCACTTTCAAAAACTCTAACACCGCGGAAAATTTAAAAAAATAATAATATTTCTTCTGCTAAATTTCCTGATAAGAAGGGAATAATTATTGGGCAGAACCTTTTTTCCATGCTAATCAGGAGATTTTGTTAAGCATGAATTCGTTCATGAGAGAAATTTAATAATTTGTTAAAAGATGAAGTTGGCGGGACCAATGTCATTTGTTCTTTATTGGAGTTCTTCATTTAATGGGAATTGGTAAAGAGGATTTACTGTATTTAAATTTTAGATCCTTATGATATGATTCCAGTTTAAACTTAAACTTTCATATCATTTTGTCAATTTTTTAACATATAACCATGATGTATGTACGATAATTACATGCATGTTTTTGTCACAAGAATTATGAAAGTTAGACATTTACAAACATTGTCGAAATTAATTTTTTTGTATCACTCAGTATTTCAACCCGAAGGTTTTATATTTGTTGAGTGTAAGCAGCCAATTTTACAAGTGAAGCAACTTTTTTTCATCAAAAGTGACTGGAGTTATTCATTGGTGATAGGAGGTTTACAGAGAAGACTGCGAAACTCTACTTAGGAAACAATCGCAATTCAATCCGTTTTTTCTTATATCCGGAGCTGGCCCAAGGCATAGGTGACGTGTGTATGGGCCTCAGATGGCTGGCCCCGTAGGCGGCCAGGTTGCGATTTGTAATTGAGTTTTAAAAATGTGAAGTTTAGATACATCTTAACGAATTGAGGTTATTGAGTTGCTTAAAAATAGATTTTTTAGTAAAAATATATTTTTTTAATAAAAATCATTGTCCAAGTCTATATGGCATTTTTTTCATTGGTTATTATGTAGAGTGACTGAAATATTTTCTGTTGTTTTATGCAGAGCGGTGGATACGATTCTATTCTTGCTTAGCAATTAATAATGGCATGGGATTGCAAGCAAATTATGTATTTGCGGCATTTATTGAAAGTGACTGATTCATTTTTGAGGTAATTTGCTATTCCCAAATTTCAAATCTTGTCGAGAATTTGATCACACCTATGCCGAGAAAAACAATAATTAGTTTAACAAAAAGAAATGGAATTAACCTTGAAATCTTCTGATTTTTTTGAAACTTATGTTAAATACGTATTTGCTTGAATCAGAGCAAAGGCCATGTTGAAATTCATCTACATTTTTTTTCAATTTATAGTTCTAAAAATAACATCTTTTTACGCAGTGAAAACGTGAATTGTGGTCTCCCTTTCAGCATAAAAGAATTTAGAATATTAACTTTCATGTAACTTACTCTGAAGCAATAGGAGTCAGGAATACATTATACAAACCTCTGTAAATATATTCAAATTACTAATCCTGCATTGAATGTTGCTATAAACCGTTTAATGTTTTAAATTTTCATAATTTTAGGTAGATGACCGCAGCATGGAAGCAGGGAGTACAAAAATGTGCAAGGAGATAGTGAGTGAGCCAAGAAATGGCAGAAATGAAAACATCACAATGGAGTTTGAAAGAAACACCAGTATTAGCGATTTACCTGGAGAACACTCACTAAGGACTGTGAAAAAATTTAATACTAATTGTAAGAAAGGAGAAAGCTTTAAATCGGGTGATTGCATCACGGGAGCTCTCAAATGTAATGACATGATGCCATCTGAGCGAAGACATTTGGATTCTCACAAAAAACAGCTCGAGGGGTGTAAATCATTCATTTGCGATCAATGTGGGGTAAAATATACGGATAAAAAAAAGTTACACATACACATTGAAGGTCATGTTTCAAGGAATAGGCCATCGACGAGAGTAATGGCGGAGGATTCACCTCTGAAGTGCATTCAATCAAGGGTTACTGGAATTCGAAGTCCAAAACAGTTCAAGTGTGAAATGTGTGGGAAGAAGTTTAAATTGAAGAGGTGTTTATCAAGACACTATGTCGTACACAGCAATTTGAAGCCATTTAAGTGTGAAACTTGTGGAAATGTTTTTAAAAGGAAAGACGCTTTACTAGGACATGCAAAAATTCACCTTGATTCTAAACTATTAAAATGCGACTGTTGTGGAAAGGGGTTCACTTGGAGGAGTGAATTAGCGAGACACTTAGTAACTCACAGTGGTTTGAGACCTTTCAAGTGTGAGATATGCGGGAAGGGATTTACTCGCAAGTCTGACTTAGATACGCACTCGCTCATACACAGTGGTTTGAGACCTTACAAGTGTGACACATGCGGGAAGGGATTTGCTCGGAAGTCTTACTTAGATACGCACTCGCTCATACACAGTGGTTTGAGACCTTACAAGTGTGACACATGCGGGAAGGGATTTGCTCGGAAGTCTTACTTAGACATGCACTCGGTCATGCATAGTAGTTTGAGACCTTACAAGTGTGACATATGCGGAAAGGGATTTTCTCGGAAGTCTCACTTAAACACGCACTCGGTCATGCATAGTAGTTTGAGACCTTTCAACTGTGAGATATGCGGGAAAGGGTTTGCTTGGAAGTGTAGATTAGTCGAACACTCGGTCACACATAGTGGTTTGAGGCCTTACAAATGTGACACATGTGGGAGAGAGTTTAAGCGGAAGACTGATTTATGTAATCACTTATTCACACACAGTGGTTTGAGACCTTACAAGTGTGAGACATGCGGGATGGGATTTGCTTGGAAGTCTAGCTTAGTCGCCCATTCGGCTATACACAGTGGGTTGAGACGATACAAGTGTGACATATGTGGAAGAGGGTTTATGCGGAAGGTGGATTTATGTAGTCACTTATTCATACTCAGTGGTTTGAGACCTTACAAGTGTGACACATGCGGGAAGGGATTTGCACGGAAGGGTGACTTAGCCACGCACTCGGTCATGCATAGTAGTTTGATACCTTTCAAGTGTGAGTCATGTGGGAAGGAGTTTAAGTGGAGGTCAGGGTTACGGAGGCACTCCATCATACACATTTGATTAAAAGGAATTTATATTGAGAAATTTTGTATGAAGTTTTATGAGTTAGGTGCTCCTGTAATAACAGTCAGTCAGACACAGTTTTGAGAACATTTCCCCCGCAGTTTCAGCATCATGTGTTTGTGACATGAAAAGTAGTTTGTTAAGAAGAGTGCCCTAATATGATGAAAATCCATTCACAGCGATTGTTAGGATTATTTGAATCATGTTCGAAGCTTAGAAGTTGAGGTTTGTGTTATTTATTTATTTGAAATTCACATTTCCATACACACAATTTGTTTCCTTGAATTTCACACATGTGAGTGTCAGATGTAATTCTGCATCATAATTGTCGAAAAAATGAATACTGGACATTTAAATGGATATAGAGCTGTGTTCATATGTCAATAACTTGTATCAGATTTTTAAAGTATGGTTTAAGTAAACTTGGCCGTGACTCTGCAGATAAATTTTAACGTAGCAATCGTGTCTGTTTACCTCAACTATTTAATTTTTTCAACATAGACACGAATTTTCCATCTACAGGAAACCTTCATACACAGACTACATCATTCATAGCGATTCGTTTCATCATTTTTTACTATAATGCTGCTCTAAATTCTATGATTCATCGTCTCTTATATATTCCCCTTACACCGATAGGATATAAAGTTGAACTGGATAGTAAAATTTCTATATCCATCAACAATGGCTTTACCTCGGATATAGTCGACAAATTACTTAGTAAAAGACTAAATATATTGGCTCTAAAACAGACTTCCTCCGCAGAGCCAACTAAACCTACAAATTTTAAGTGGTGATCTCTTCCTTTCTTGGGAGACATTTCACATAAAATTTCGAACCACCTACCAAGCTCTCTGAAAGCCGCTTTTTACACAACCCTTACTCTTTCCACAATTCTAGTGAACGTTATAGAAATACAGAATAAACTGATCTGGTAAAAGTCTGGTATATATAAAATGACATACAATAGCTGCTATATAACTTATATTGGTCAAACCAGTCGAAATTTTAAAGCTCGCATAAAAGAACATGTCCGTAGCTTAAATATAAGAGATTCTTTTTGCTAAACACCTTATGAAGTGCAATCATGTCAGTGACTTTACCCATGAAATTTTATACATCCTTCCCAAAGGTTTAAAAATGGATGCCTTAGAACAAATTTCAATTATCAGGCATTCTCCAAATCGATGTAATGAGCTGTTTTTTACACATACCTCCCCACTACTTTCTTGAAAATTTTCGTTAAAAATCGTTGACCTTTCTCTTTAACACTAATCCCCTTGATTACATTGTTTTTGCCAAGTATTGTATGTAAATTTTTGTTGTTATTATTTTCATGTTAATATTTTTTACCTTCCTTTTCATTTTTGTTTCATTTCCTTTTTGTAGTTTTTAATTCTAACTTTTTATAAATCAAATTTAATATTCTGTCTAACAACAACAATATAATATACCTAAACAAAGTACTACACCTGACGATGCCATTAAGTTGGTGAAACGCGTAGTGTGTTTTTTAATAAAAAGTGTAGAAAAGTACCACACATTATATTGAAAGTTTTTACAAAGCAGAACCTGAAGCTGTGAATTTTAACTGATTTTTGTGGCAATAAATTAGTAGCTTTAGAAAACATATCAAAATGGATCACATACATTTTTTTCAAAATACCTTTATGACAAGGGATGACATGGAAGAGAAGGAATAATCTCCACTCATGAGCTCTTTAATTTGCTGCTCTAATTCTTTCACACTCCTTAGTGTTCTTGTTATTGATGAAGGGGGTGTTAATGTTTTCAACCTCTCCTCAATTTGACTTAAAACATTCTCCATTGCAAACTGTTCATTATTCAAACTATACCAGAATTTCATCCAAAAGCTGTCAGTTGCTAAAGTAAAATATGTTTTGACAACACCAAGTAGAATATTGTGCATGTAGTCAACAACTAATCCTTCAAAAAGATTGAAAAAATTGAGATCATGAACACAGGATGGACCTTTTGCGCCCTTCACTACCCTGTCTCCTTCCTTAGATGCAAAGCGATGTTCATAACCATTTACTAAATCTTGCGCATGGGATTCGAAATATATTCATTCACAGAAGTTGTTGGTATTGTGAATTTAAGTTTATTCAGTGTTCGAGTTTGCTTTTGATAGCAAAACGTGCAACCGTAATGCGCTTAGAAGGTTTGTAGATTTAAAAGCTTACAACGGGCAACAGTGTCAGCTGTCGCTATAAGAGAAAAAACTTTTCATTTCCTTCTCTTTATGTGTCCAAGTGAACCCTTGGTTTGATAGTCGATTAGCCTCCTCTACAAAAGGCATCAAAAAAACATTGATCTGGATCCTCATGACCAACATACACTCCGCAAAGCAACATAGAATTATTTCTTTCTTAGGGAGGCAGCTCATTTATTGAAATACAAATTTGTCATAAGGTCTTTTTCCGAGATTGCTTTCCCAGAGCTACACCATCAGTAAAAAAACTATAAAAAATATTTTCTGGTTGTGACAAAACATTACCATGAGAGGAGAGCCTATTATAAACTGAGCCGTCATAGATATCTCCTAGGTTGTTGCTGTTTTCTTTTGAACGTGAAAATCGGTAACTTAATATCATTTCCGCAATGCTTGTATCTTGCAGCAACTGCTTCAGCTGATATTCAAGTGAAACGTTCATAAGGTAATTGGTTTTTTGCTGCCGCACTTCGTGCCACAGTGGAAGAAATTTTCACGGCGATTGAAAAGTTTTGGTATAAAAATAACAAAACTGCCACGTATTCCTTCATCGTGCTTCTTTTAGTGAAAATGTGGTAATTGTTCCGCCATTTACATGGTTGTGGGTAGTATATTTATCTGGCGGTAGTCCACCCTTAACGCCCGCTAGCGTCACTATTTATTTTTCATGGATGGGCTTTAAAAGTTCAAGTTCGGCTTATGTTCAAGGTGCGAAATAAATTCGTGGACTTTCATAAAAAAATCGTGGAAATGGCCGATTTGAGCAAACCAGCCATTCAGGCGGACTCCAACTAAACTCGCTTAAGCCACGGGGAAAGTAGAAAATAACGCTGAAAAAGGTCAAATTGTGGCTCAATTTATTCTTATATTCACACATATGTTAAAGGATAATATAGGTAACATAGTGTCGCAGTTATATAGGTAATGTAAAAACATATAAAATTCCAATGCCTAAAACTGTAAGTAGTAAGGGATGCAGAATATAGGCTGCGGCTTAAATTCGCGTATTAAATAAATATGTTCTTGGCTTATTTTGAACCAATTCAATAATCGTTTAAGGGTCATTTCATATTTTAATTAGCAAATTTAAAATGTCACACATATTTAGTTTATCCCGATTCATCCTAAGAGAAGAACAATTAAATTTAAATATTTGATAAAAGTGTAACTACATACATTGTACGTCATAGAGTTTGAATATATAAATAAAAAAATGAAAATGCGCGTTACAATACTTTTATTATCTTTAAAGTTTCCTTTCTTATTTAAGCATTCCGCTATGCAAGCCTCGGTGACAGAAAAATAATACTATGTAACGTATTTGAAAAAGCGCTATATATTCGCATGAACTATTTACGTTTATTTGATTTTTTCTTAACCCTTTCGCTACGAACGACGTGATAGAACGGCGTAAAGTTTTGATTAATGGAAATGAATGATACACATGGAAATTAATGTTTATTTCTGTTGTCATTGAAATGGTACAAAACGACAATAGAAAATGTAATGAAAATTGAAAAAGGGAAAAAATATCGATTTCCACCAAAATTACTCTCAATCAATTACATTTTATGATGTTTTCTTATCATTTGCCAGTTCATCTTCATATTCACGCATACCATGAGACTTGACACTAGCGCATTCATGAAGGAAAAGAAGTTCAAAGAGGGAAATTCACGTAAGATTTAGCCTGAGTATCAAAGTGTGCATTTCGTGGCGACCCGCATCTTCGAGGCGGTTCTAGTCTCGAGGAATTATCGGAACAGAGAGCCTTGACGTTTTCACAAGGTGACTGCCGTGAAGGATTTGAGTAAATTACGTCACTTCCTGGCGGGCAGACAGCACCAATGTTGTACGGCGTTTCTCAAGAGGAAAATTATTGTAAAATATTATGTACGCATGAATTAGCATTGAAAGTTGCGTCTTCTTAATCGGAGATTTACTGAAATGCTAACGCGAATGCATACACGAGAGATGGAAAAAGAGCCCCTGCCCTAGTACCAGAACTGCATTCTTGCAGTCATCTACGAAATACCCCGCAAGCTGCCCCAAGGGCGTGCGGCGGGGGTTCTTGCAATGCAATTCTAATTCAAACTTGGCAAAAGATGTGTAAAATTGTCTTCGGGACGCGAGAGGTTCCCGACCGCGTTGGCTTCACTCCACCCCAACTGTCACCGCCAAAGCCACTCACGGCGTGAGGTCCCCGACCAACGCGTGCCAGTGTTGCCAAATGTGCGTCAGTAATTTTCTCGCGTCAATCCTTGGGCCATCAGTCGTCATTCCAAACTGGCGACCAATACACCGCATATATAAAGAGGATGATAAGTCTGCATGGTTTTCCACTCGACCAATCTAATGTACCTCGATAATGCTATTTTAAACCAGCATTAAAAGATTAAATAAAACTGTGGACTCTCTTTCAGTTGCCTCATACTACGTTAAGAAACGTTTCTTTTGAAATATCGGCATTTTTGTGGCTCAAAAATAAAAATTCACAGTCACAACGTATTCGCTTTGCTATTATAAAACAAGTGATCAGCCGAAGGAACTCATCAACTTGCGAGATATTGAATGGTTGACAAATTAAAAAGTATCTAAATATATGGGTCATTCCACCTCAATTCAACAAACGTTTGTCCCTTAGGGTCTCAGATTTTGATAAAAATTGGTGTATGGGTACAATATAAACTCAAACTGAACAACTTCAAACCGTTTTGTGAAAAAAAAATTTTGAGTGAATTATGCATATTTTAATTTTTTCGCATTTTTAGCAAAAATCCGTGCCATAAATCATATTATCACTTATATATCTGCTTGTAATTGTCATAAAACAATGATTAATAGCTTTTATTAAAGCTAAATCTTTATTAAATGCAAATATATCAATACAAAATGATTTTCTTCTATACCCTATTGTTGTAAATTACTAATGTTTAAATAATTGTTAATAAACTTTTCTCAAATACTCCATCTCAGAATCAGCCGAAACTTTTTTTCCGTTATCTAAACATATTCAGCTAACTATTCCAAAAAGAAAATTTAGTGGCAACTCATAAATGCGTTTTTTATAAATATTTAAACATTTACAATTTTCTCTCGCGCGGCCCGTGTTTCAAAAATTGTTAATACACTTTTCTCAAATACTACATCTCAGAATCGGTCGACACTTTTTTTCCGTAATCTAAACATATCTAGCTAACAATTCCAAAAATAAAATTTAGTGGAAATTCATAAATGCGTTTTTTATAAATATTTAAACATTTACAATTTTCTCTCGCGCGTCCAGTGTTTCAAAAATTGTTAATGCACTTTTCTCAAATACTCCATCTCAGAATCGGCCGAAAATGTTTTACCGTAATCTAAACATATTCAGCTAACTAGTAAAATAATAAAATTTAGTTGAAATTCATAAATGTGTTTTTTATAAATATTTAAACATTTACAATTTTCTCTTGCGCGGCCCGTCAGCTTCCCATTTGGAATACATGCAACAGACACGTGATGCAAGCCTAAACATTTCCCTAATTGCTCAAGGTCGTGACAATATGAGATAAAAATATATATAAAACTATGAATGTTAATAACAATTGTTATTGGTTCTGTTAAATGGATGTTTACTGAGAAATTTACCATTGAGCCCCACTTTCTCTGCGCGAAGTTTTTTCTAACTACTACGACACAATCGATTGAAAACTAACGAGCAAAAACAAAATCCTTGTATTTATAACAAATGTAAAATGGTTAAGTTAGCATGCTTTCCGTAAACATATGATGTCCTACCATGTAGGAAGGGGTCCTCTCCGAAATATTTTATTTGAGGATCCTGATACTCCTGCATGCAACTACAGCTAAATCTTCGTCCCTTGCTGGACGAAGAGTCTCTTTATTATAACTACTCCATTTCATTCCGGTACTGCTGCATGAAACTCCCTAATGCCTGGTATACTAACTGCCTGACGAAATCTTTACCAAGTACATCGGAATGTTTTCCAATTTTTTCTTTCTTTGCGTAGCCAAAATCCACTCCTAAAATATGATCTTTTGCCCGTTTAAAGAGTTCTATAGGTGTACGTATTTGTTTTTTGTATGGAATCTGAAGGCTTGTTCTTGCTGCTAGTCTTTTCAAAGTTGTGATCAAAGTTCCTCCCAGTCTATCACTTGGCCATTACCATGCGATGTAGTAAAGAAATGCCATTCTGCAGAGACTGTGAAATCCTTCCTTTGATGATATAAGTTCTGAATTTATACTTGTTTTATAATGAGCAGCAACCATCTGAATAATATTTTTCTTTTTGAAGCTTCGGAACTTTCAATTTCAAGAATTTAAGAAGAAGTTTTTAAAAAACATGTACAGTTGATGGTATATGCTTCAGGCTGTCTGATATGATTACGAAGTTCAATGGGATTACATTATCCTGGACTTTAAGTCGATAATTGCAAGCAAAGAGGTGAACTGTTGCTTGGCCGTTATTCCAAAGCATACCTTGCATGCTGTCCTGTAAAACGAAAGCGTAATTTTCTGGAAAATCTTCAATGACGAGAACTAGTCCCACTTGGATGTTATGCTTTACATTTCTACGAAAATCAGATTGATTTTTAGCAATGTTAGTCATGTGGCTGAAGTTTCTGTAACTTTTCAATAAAAGATTCAAAAATCTTTCGGTAGATTTTGTAAAACTTTCTAGGGAGCAATGGTTAGCTTGTACCCATTGGTGGTAAGTAATGCTATCAATTAAATTTCCATCAAAGTGTTCTTCTACTTAATTCCAAATTTTGCTCGGCCCAGGGCAGTTTTTACATTCGTTCAACTGGCATGACTCGGTCGGTCGCAGGGAAACACATCATTGCTGACAAATAGTCTTTATATGACAACAGCGGCTCGGTGTTATCCCCTGGATTAAGTGGTGACAAACTTGCACCTAAAATCATGAATTTAATAATTTAATGCACCAGACACACGCATACGGTATGAGTTCCTGATGCTCCCGCAAGAACGCACTTCTTAGGTCTGAGCTCTGCAAAATTTGAAAAAGAAACAGTATCTTCGGCATATTTTTCCTTAAATTACAAAATATCACTTTCAAATTTCCTAAAATTAGTTTTCTGTTTATGTGTCCATTTTCAATTATCATTAACGCCGAGCAAGAGTTTTCAATCGATTGTGTCGGAGTAGTTAGAAAAAACTTCACGCAGAGAAAGTGGGGATCAATGGTAAATTTCTCAGTAAACATCCATTTAACAGAACCAATAACAATTGTTGTTAACATTCATAGTTTTATATATATTTTTATCTCATATAGCCACGACCATGAGCAATTAGGGAAATGTTTAGGCTTGCGTCACGTGTCTGCTGCATGTATTCCAAATGGGAAGCTGACGGGCCGCGCGAGAGAAAATTGTAAATGTTTAAATATTTATAAAAAACGCATTTATGAATTTCCACTAAATTTTATTATTTAACTAGTTAGCTGGAGATGTTTAGATTTCGGAAAAACATTTTCGGCCGATTCTGAGATGGCGTATTTGAGAAAAGTGCATTAACAATTTTTGAAACACGGGCCGCGCGAGAGAAAATTGTAAATGTTTAAATATTTATAAAAAACGCATTTATGAATTTCCACTAAATTTTATTATTATACTAGTTAGCTGGATATGTTTAGATTACGGAAAAACATTTTCGACCGATTCTGAGATGTGGTATTTGAGAAAAGTGCATTAACAATTTTTGAAACACGGACCGTGCGAGAGAAAATTGAAAATGTTTAAATATTTATCAAAATCGCATTTATGAATTTCCACTAAATTTTATTTTTGGAATTGTTAGCTAGATATGTTTAGATTACGGAAAAAAAAGTGTCGGCCGATTCTGAGATGGATTATTTGAGAAAGTGTATTAACAATTTTTGAAACTCGGGCCGCGCGAGAGAAAATTGTAAATGTATAAATATTTATAAAAAACGCATTTCTGAGTTGCCACTAAATTTTCTTTTTGAAATAGTTAGCTGAATATGTTTAGATAACGGAAAAAAAGTTTCGGCCGATTATGAGATGGAGTTTTTGAGAAAAGTTTATTAACAATTATTTAAACATTAGTAATTTATAACAATAGGGTATAGAAGAAAATCATTTTATATTGATATATTTGCATTTAATAAAGATTTAGCTTTAATAAAAGCTATAAACCATTGTTTTATGACAATTACAAGCGGAGATATAAGTAATAATATGATTTAAGGCACGGATTTTTGCTAAAAATGCGAAAAAATTAAAATATGCATAATTCACTCAAAAATCTTTTTTTCACAAAACGGTTTGAGGGTATTCAGTTTGATTTAATATTGTACCCATACACCAATTTTTATCAAAATCTGAGACCCTAAGGGACAAACGTTTGTTGAATTGAGGTGGAATGACCAATATACAATACCCTGAAAGCCTACTCAAGGGTGTGTTGCAGGGGGTGAGTATTCACCTACATGCATTACACTATACCATAAAGTTAGTGTAACTACGACTAATTATGCATTTCCATAAATCGCTAATGCTTGTCACGAGGAGAAGGCTCACAAGCATGCAATACTACACTACAGATATTATCACAATGGAGAGGGACCATTAATATATATTTATATTGTATCTACACAGATGGACAGAGACTGAAGACTTATGTAGAAAATATGCAAGGCGTGCTGTTAGTATGTACTAGGTAACATATAAGGATTCAAGTATTAGGAGAACTACTAATACTAAGAGCAACACTACTTAAATACAAACTTAGATAAAAGTCCCATTGGTAGCTGTTATGGTCCCTTATCGTTCGTGGGAAAAATGACATCTTAAATCTCTCCGTTCTGCATTCTAGTTCCCTAATTTTACTCTCATGATCTGATCTACCGTAGTGTGTCGGATTTCGTAAAATATTATCAACGTCTTCAGAGAGTAGACCGGTTTGGAACTTACATAATAGACTAAGTCTAAGTTTTAATCGACGGTCTGAAAGCTTTTTCCATCCCAGTTGCTGCAAAAGGTCAGTAACACTAACGAGATTATCATAACGGCCTTAATCGTATCTTGCCGATCTTCGCTGCACGCGTTCTAACTAAGTTTTCAAGCCTATCTCATAAATATCCCAGTTACTTGCAGCATATTCCAAATGGGTCTAACGAGGGAGAAGTAGTTGATTTCCCTAACTTTATCGTCACACTTGCCAAGTGTTCTTTTAACAAATCCCAATTTACGATTAGCTTGACCGGTAATTTTTCGAATATGTTTACTCCACGAGAGATCATTAGTCAGTTTAACTCCGAGGTATTTAACCAATTCTACAGTATCTAATTTTCTCTTGTTTATGCAATAGCTGTTACAAGCAGCGTTCTTTCTTTTCCAAAAATTTATAACAACGCATTTTTTCAGGCTGCTTTTCTAGTTGCCACGCATCGCACCACTCTTGTATTGCCTCAATGTCCTTAGTTAGCGCTTCCTTATCATTAAAGCTATGTATTTATTTATACACCACTGCGTCGTCTGTAAATAATCCAAGCGTAGTCTTAACTGTTTCACCGATGTTGTTTATTTACAAAAGAAACAGAAGTGGGCCTCTAACTCTTCCCTGTGGGACACCCGATGTGTGTTTTACTTCATTAGAGATAGCGCCATCTAATAAACCCCTTTGCACGCGATTGCTTATGAATTCTCTAATCAAGGAAATAACGTCGTTGTCTAAACCGTAAGAATTTAATTTCATGAGTAGCTTACTGTGGCAAACTTTATCAAATGCCTTTTTTTAAGTCAAAAATAATTGCATCAACTGGAACGTTAAGTTCATCCGAGACTAAAATATCGTGGTCAAAACGTGCTAATTGATTTTCGCAAGATCTTTCCTTTTTGAATCCGTGTTGTGTTTTTGTTAACAAGTTTTCTATATCGAGGTGTCTCATAACTGAACTAACAATTATATGTTCAAGGACTTTGCATGAGATAGATGTGAGAGATATCGGTCTCAAGTTCGATGGCTGTTCCTTATCACCGCTTTTGAATATGGGAGTGACATTTGCAGTTTTCTAGTCCATGGGTACTTTGTGTTCGTTTATGGATATAATAAATATATTCTGCAAGTAATGTGCTATTTCTCAAGCTTATTCTCTATACACGCTGGCAGGAATTTCTTCAGGAACTGGGGATTTATTTGGACCTAAATTATTTTTCTAAGTTTTCTATTCCGTGAGTGCAAATATCTATGTGCAGTATCTTTTGCTGGAAGTGATAAGATAACTTTACGGATGTTTTCTGTGATGACTTGAGTGAATGTGTTATGATCAGGGATGAGACTTAAAACTTCAAATACAGAGAAAACTAATAGATTGATATTAAATGTGACGAGAATGATCGATAATTTCCGATTGCACTTCCATAAAGTAGTGTCCTCAACATATTATTATTTGGTAGCAGAATGCCTTAGAATGTGAATACTGGCTTCTAAGCTCTCTTTTACGCAAATGCAAATATTGATGGCGTCGTCTGTTGTTAACATACGCTCAACAAATTAGGTTTGAATCACTCCTACTTCCAGTAAATACTTATGAATAAGTGATTTTTTATTTGTCTTGGATTGCAATATCTATCTTTGGATCAAAAATAGAAATAACAACGGGAATGAAAACTCAGGGATCGATAACGGGCCGCAAATAATGTCGCGAAGCCAGGTAAAACGAATGTAGCGACCTCAAATGCCTGCATTTGAGAGAAAAAGAATTTTGGATAAAAATTGAAAATGTAATTCAAACTACAGTAAAAAGAGACTCACACAGCTGCCAATTCAAGCGAATTTTATATAAAATTAACTTGCTTTTGCAATTTCGCTTGGTGCAAGAATAAACCCAGCATAAGTTGAATATGAAATCGTACTTTACAACACGAATAAGACGAATTTACATGAGATCAAGCGATAGCTTGGACATGCAGTTTTGCAACTGACATTTTTAGACAGGAGTAGGGACATCAACATCTATGAAATACTCTGTGAGCCACCTCAGGGGTGAATGGCAGAGGGTGAGTTGCCCCATATCCCATTCCCTCTGAGAACGTAGGGAAAGTTTTCTTGCGATGATGGAATAATGCGCAAAAATTATCTTGTTTATTGTTAAAATAAAAATAAATTACATTTTCTCGCGAAAGGTGTATCATATCCCGTTCTTGTTCCTTCGCCGCGTTTCGACTAACGTTGCGTCACCCCCAATAAATGGATCGTCTCACCAAATAATTATTTTATTTTTTTCTCTGCATGTAGTAGTCTAACGTAGCATTCATAAATTAATAGTATTTGTAATTTTAATCTCAAGTTGTCCTTTTGCTAAAGGAACAACAAGTGGTTAACTCGAAAACTGGGTTTGTTGCTAAAATCGAAGACGGCATTCATTTTTCTCCATTTAAAAATATTTTCAATTAGTATATACGGTGAAGTACTGTTCAAAATAAAAATATATTTAGCGTAGTGTAGTATTTTTTCCCGCAAACGATAAGAGACCATATTAGCTGCCAATGAGACTTTTAACTAGCTTTGTGGATAGGTAGTGTAGGTCTTAGTAGTTGTAGTACTCCCTTATACATGAATCGCTATCTGTAACCTAATATTAACAGCTCGCCTAGCATGTTTTCAACATAAGTCTTGAGTCTCTGTCCACTTGTGTAGTTACACAATATGCATATATAAAATTGGTCGGGCAACGGTCTGCCACGATGGAATCACCGGTTCCCGATCAGTCAACGAAGTTAAGCATCGTTGGGCTCGGCTCGAGTTTGGAGGGGTGATCCTCCGATTCGTCGGAGTGCTGTTGCCCCTGTCTGCGCGTGGCAGACAGCAAGTGCGAAATGACCTTAGCCGTCGAAGCACGTTAAACAAAAATACTACTACTATAAAAACGGTCCCTCCCCATTGTGATAATATATGTAGCGTAGTGCATGCTTGTGATGCTTCGCGTCGTAACAAGCATTAGCGATTTATTATTATGCATTATAAGCCGTAGTTACACTAACTTTAGGGAATAGAATAATGAAGGTTGATGACTACTCGGATCCATGACATTAGATCACGCGACAACTGATGACGAAGACATTAGATCACTAAGACATTAGATCACGACGACAACAGATCACTCGACACTAAATCACGATTAAAATGGGAAAATTACTTTGTAATATATTTTCCTTCAATATTTTGCGGATATTTTGCCGCAGATGTGTAATTTGGAGGGGGGCGCTGCGGAGTCGTTCCGAATGTAGAGAGAGGTAACGTTACTGGCATACCTGATGACAGCGCTACCAAGCGGGGAAACGCACGAATTCCTTGAGAATGGAGACACAGGTAACTTTCAAGGCTACCTGTTGGGGAGGTTATTTCGCGGATAGTTACCTTTCTTTTTTCGCGAATACCCTTATGAACAAACGGGGCGGCCCCTTGCGGTGGCAATAACCCTAAATGAAAATAAAGTGTGTAAACGTGATTTGTAGCATGCTATTAGGAATTATAACCGTGAAATATATCTGATGAAGTGAAACCCGTGTTATTAGGTTCATTCTATCTTTCACTTATTTAAATACAGCGTTTTTTGTATATCGTGATCTGTTGTCGTCGTGATGTATTGTCTTCGTGATCTGTTCATCGTGATCTGTTGTCTTCGTGATCTGATGTCGTCGTGATCTTCTGTCGGGGTACCGACCACTCACCCCCTACCACACACCCCTGATGTGGATTGAAGGGTATTTTGTAGATGTATTAAGTGGGTTCCGATATTTTTTCAGGGTGGACGGTAAACAGTCTCTTTTCGATACATTTATGACAACGATAGGCTGAATGATACATACTTCCCTTAACCATCTAAATTAAAATATATTCCTTTAAATTTAACACACTATAGGAGAAGTCTAAAAATAATATAAACTTTATTTTATTTTTCCTCGCTTATAAGTCTGATAGACAGAAGAATAATATGTTCATATCATTGGTCGAGGTTTAATACTAATATATATTTATATTTTCTACGCCTGAGAGTGTGACAGATAAGATGAGAAGTACTTCTGTGTTGAATTACAGACGATCGTATTCAATGGTTTCGCCTGATGCGTATGAAAAAAATAATAAATCTATATCCCCTTAAGGTCAATTCTATTGCATTGTTACCTACATCTACGAAGTACCATGCAAGCCACCACTGGTGTGTGTGGCACGGGGTGATTCCACACCAGGCTTGCAGCACTTGTCCCAGCACAAATCAGAACCTCGAACCCCCCTGGCGCTAGGCGCAGGCCAAAAGCAGTCAAGAGAACAGTGCGCAGTCCAACCAGAAACTGGGAGAGTGCTACGTTAATGAACATGCAAAACTATGCTATAGACACATCTAGTGGTTTATATTACTATTAGTGTTAATTTATTAATGCTACGAGATGCTACTTCATACAGAGAACGAAATAAAATAATGCCGGACATAACAAGTGGTGTGAAGTGTTAGTAATGATATTTTTTTATCAGTTTATCAATCTTATACAAAAATTCTAAAAATGAATAATTATATGTAACAATGCTGACCTTGGATTTACGATAAATTAGCAATAGGAACCAGAATATTTGGGACGAAACTATAAGTATAAAAAAGACATATTTTGTCAAACGAATACTATTTACTATATGGTTTTCCGCAAAATTGTTTACTCCCTCGTACTTGGTTCTGAGTTAAAAAACATCGACTGAACTTTAAAGGGAAGAGGAATGAAGCTATAAATGTTTTCATAACGCAGAACATCCCACAACATGAAAACTATTTAATGAATATAAGCGACGGCGTTCTCGTTAATGAGAGGCATATCGCACGAAATATCCCAAGGAGATGCACCGTTCATCATATATTCATGTGTAGTAGGTCAGAGAAAATCATTTTCCTGACATTGTGCAATTTACAACCAAAATAAGCAAGAGTTGATGTGATTGACCAGATTACGGATTTTATTCTGTTAAGATTAGGTACACGAAGATGGCTGAAACAAGCATGTAATGACTTCCTTGTCCGGATAACAATTCTCAGATTTTATTTTGCGAGGCAATAGAAAAGTTCAGTTCGCAATGAGAATTCATAATTTATTCGGCAGATGGGGCACCAGACATGAGGATCAATTTGAAAATCACGGCGCTTTCCTGCTTCTTGTGTCAAAATGTTTTCGTTAATACATATCGCCTTCTTTCTCTCTAAAAATATATTCTGCTCAAGCCTTTTCTCACGTACATTTGAAGAAATGTCAAATGCAATGAAGCAAATTCTCGCGTAAATCGAGGGATTTTCAAGACGAGGCGTCCCTTCGTGTTCTCGTCGCCAGGACACCCCCAGACAAGCTTGAAAGTCTCGAAATGTGACTGTTGTGGAGGAGTGAAGCAACTCACGGCGGTGCCCGAACGGTGGAGAGCGCCAACACACGGGTTCTGAGATGTCACCGACCGCTATGGCTTCATTCCACCTCGACTATCTCCGCCAATACCACCCACGGCGGGCTTATACCAGATAATGACAGCGTTGCCAAATGTGCGGCTCATACTGATTAGAATAAAAACTCGACACTAGCCTGCATGTGGTGGATGCCAGGAAGACTGATTTCGCCATTTTAAAATCATTGCTTTATCTGAAAACTCCCCAACAGTGAAACACCTTCCGACTTAATTAAAATATTTTCTTCAGTTATTATTATATTTATAAAATTATTTGGAGATTTTAAAATTAGAATGTAGTTGTTTCCCCGTTTTGAACTCTGAAATATGCCAATTACGCATTTCAAATTCAAGAAAAATATAAGTAATTGTCTCAGGCTTAACTTTGTGGAAGTTGGTAACATCCATGATAAAAAACTTAGTATCAAACCACACAATATATTAGACACGATCTGGGTTTCAGCATATTCGTACCCTTTAGTACAATTGTGCGAGGGATTGCTTCGTCGCCGGCTCTGTTAATGTAACTCATCGTACCTGTCGCTAAGTTATTAGCTTTCTCTTGCAAGGTAGCCACCTTGAGTAACTTATCATGGGAAAATTGTCTGCTTGTATAACTTCCGCCAACTTCAGGGAATCCCTTAATTTTTTTCAGCATTCGATTTGGTCAATTTGATAAATAGAAATAACGGTTGTAGCCTCTTTGCACCATGGTATTCATAAAATTGTCGTCCAGTCGTGTATGACTATTAAGCCGTGTCTCACCATAATATCTACAATTTCATTACCTCTGAAGAGAAAAATTCCATCCTTCACTCCGCGGCTTTTGTATTTAAGTCTCCCACGACTATGACACTCCGGTTCACGCTTCAGAGATGACTTTACAGGGTGGGTTATTATGGATGTCATACAGACGGCGTTATGAGGTAAAGGTCTTTTTTTATAACTACCCACAATAAAACCATCTCAAGAGGGGTCCTTATGAAGATAGCGAACAAAATGGCACTTTTGCGCAGGGGTTAATTCTAAGGACTCGCGAGGTAAATAATATTTATCGGAGGCTATTTAAGGAAAAACACTAAATGAAACTAGCTTTCACACTGAAGAAAGTTGCGAAATGTTTTGAAAATATTTTCAAGTTTTCTAATAAAATGGATTGCGGAGAATCGGGAGTATTTCTGTTGACGGTTCAATTTTGAGGACTCAGGAAGTATATTAAGTTAATAATGAAAGGTCATGCGAAGAATTATAAGACAAGAAGTACGAATTTAAAATGAGGTGAGTTGCGAAATGTTTTAAAAATATTTCCGAGTTTCAAAGATTTTTAATTGCTTAGACCGGGAGCATTACTAACGAGGCAGAATACAACTGAGCTTTGGCATACAAGTTATTGTAGATTTGATTGATACTACTCGTATTTCATGCAAAAGAAGGTTAAACGAAGTGGCAAAAACAGATATTACATCGTCTTCAATAATATAATTATCCTTGCCGCTCATGTCACCCCTGAATGATGTGTGTTCATAGTATCTCAATTTCTTTACGCATCACTGTCACTTTCAGACCCATATTCCTCAAATGTAAAATCTTCGGGAGATGATTACACGTTCAAGAAATATAAAAACTGCTGGTTCATACTTCCTAAACGCTTGATATGCTATTTTCGTTATTTTCTCTACAGTGAAAATCACAAGACACTTTTGCAAGCAGCACCTAATAAACTTTTAGACACTCCTCGATCGTTTTCGCGCACGATTCTCACAGAAATTCACATAACTTTACCAGTATCATACGCAATTTGCAATTTGTTTAACTTTTTGTGCACATTAGTCGAAATATTTCTCTTCATTTTTCGACAGCACGAAGCATACACCCGGGAAGGTTTTCTCACTCTTCATTTCCACCAGCGCAACTTACGAAAGTAGTAATTACGTAATAATAAAAATGTCTTCCAGGAAATAATGACTGGAAAACGTACTCAACCAGCATCATTAAAATCAAGAATATTTATTTATATTCCTGGCGACGACGCAGTAGCGTAGCCAGAGGGGGCGAATGCTCCCCCGCCCGTGTTCTGGCGCCCTATATTCTGTGAATTTAAACACTCTTAAGTCCCAAATATGTGTTGATAAATGTGTATAATACGTTGTCAATTGTCTCATTTTGTACAAACCCATCTGCCTATTGCATCATCAAAATTGGTATAGTTTAGTAAACTGGTTAATTTACGACTTGGCACCCCTTAAAACTTTTATGCTCCCCTTAGACCCATAGCCTTGCTTACGCCACTGCGACGACCGTCGCTAAAAGATACTCATTTATTTCAGATTTGTTTTTCGTTGATATGACGTCCCATGCATTTGGTTAACTGTTCCACACAGGAACGTGAAGCATTTCATTAGTAGATACAAGCTCGAAAGAGTTGGACGGACGTGAATGAAGAATTTGTCATATGCTACACTGTTTTTATGGGGATAACGACTCTGTTCAACATTTCTATCCTGAGTTCCGTAATCAGTAGGATATATATTTTCAGGCCAGTACTATCGGTATTTAATTTCAGTCGCGGAAAAATTCTCCTCATTAGGAGAAATTCGTGATGACTTGTTCCGTCAGGTAAATTAACAAAATTGCTTATTAAATATCCTAATATAAATTAACACTGGACTCCCTTAGCTTCCACAAGCCAACATTACTTCAATAGATATATAAAGAACACTAGTTTTCCAATTGAAAATCGATAGTATCAATAACTGCTTTGGTTACCATACATGTTCTTCATATATGTGAAAACCGTTAATGATAATCCTGGCGGTAAAATGGTATGTAAAGAATAACTTCACAAGAGGGTATAAATATTTAAAAATGAATAACATGGAGAAAATGTTTATCAAACCCAGTGAAACTAGCCAGTCGAAACAAACATCTGGCTTAATATTTTATTGTAACTTCAAAGTCGAAATCCTGACGAAGCTAATAATATTTTAAGAAACCCAACTTACGTGTATACAACCATATATGGAAGAGAGAGTAAAAAATATAATTATAAAAGTTGGTCGTAGAAAATGGAGGTTTAAAATGTCATTTTTACCGCGAAAAATATGAGGCTAGTGAATTGCAAACAGGTGTTATAACTATTTAGTTAATTTGCTCTTTATTTGCATCGTAGTGTAATAACACGTTTCGTATTCTTCTTCTGTCACTCTTGTACCTCTGTGCATTTATATACTTGCATAGAAAACTAATTGAAATAGTTTTTTATCATATTGGCAACGGCTTTCGGGTGTTTCTCCGCGTTGACTTGTCTAATGGCGACGACAGTTTCTCCAGACATCTTCAGGTCAGAAGACGCCAGCAGGATGGCTGGAGAAACTGTCTTCGCCTTTCAATAAGACAACGCGGAGGAACACCCGAAAGCAATTGCCAATTTGGAGAAACACCGCAGAAACCTCAGATCCATTTTTTTTAATGGTAGGAATATTTATAGTTAAGTACGTGCTCGTAAATTTCATTGGTTAAGTTCCTGCAGCTTTTTGCTTATTTATCGATAGCAGAAGTTAAATTAACTCTGTTAGGGTTACTGCAGTGAAAGTTAGTGATAAATAACCCCCTACCACATACCTTTGACGTGGCATGCAATATATTATGTTGATACCAAGAAAGTCGTACTGTCAACAATACCCCTTTGTGAGCCAATCAAAATGTCCTTCTCCATGTCAACCAGTTTTGAGAAACCTGACCCGGATGAAAAGATTATTAGACTCAAGAACGTTAGACTAAATGTGCTGGCGCAGAACTGTGGACACACGTTTAATTGACAAGCTACGAGTATGAGCTACGAACATGGTTGTGGAATCATTGTTTGTCATGTTATGTCTATAATTAAAGATGAATCTATGATTTCCCATTCAAACAGAAAGTTGTAAAAAATTAATTCTTAATAATAATAGTACCTGTGTATATTAGAAAATGTAGAAGAGAATTTTTGCCATATGGTTTAAAAAAATTGGCCTGCCTGAACAAAAGCGTTCTAAAGATATAGAGTAAAATCACTCCTCAAGTTGTAAGATATATTGTAATAAAATTATTTAAAATATAGATTACAACAAACTTGTGTTTTCATACCCGGTTACAGGTGATGGCATAGAATGATGGGTAGGACTAATCGGATAGATTTATTTCATCTTCCGCATGAATAAGACTCGTAATGTCCATGAAGTAATAGCATGAAGATTTAAATACGTAGTTGTATCTTAATCAGTGCACTGCACGTCAGCACATTTGCCAAATTTTCCAAAGACTACACGTATTTTGAACTCCGCCTTCAATTGTTCTCCTGCCTGACATTTGGTCCGCACCTAGCTGACGGGGGAGCGTTTCGGGAATCGCCTTGAACTGGGACGATAATTGCTCATATGCTGTGTAATATCAAACACCCTGAATGTGTCTTGGCTAAGAGGTAGCTCAGTGATACTTGAAAGATTTAGACGAATAGATGAAAATGTTTTTATTGAATTTGATCTTTTAAGCCGTGTCCAAACTCATTAGGCATTAGGGAGCTTGGATTTGGCAATCTAAATTTTAGGCAGCTAACAGAAAGGGAGCTTGAGTTTGGACTCCCTTCGCAAGTGTTGTCATCGGCTGAGCTGGAAGCAAACGAATGACAATGGAAAAACGGAATACGATAATGTTTTGAAAAAATGACCCTAATGACGAGTGCTGTTTGAAATTGGATTGCGATTTTAATAAACTTCCTCATTATTTTCGTAGTTTCGCAATATAATGTTGTTAATTCGTAACGTTGAGATGTATATAGTTAGACTCGCTTTGCTCTCTATGGGGCTCCTCCCCCTAGAATCCCCGATTTGGGGGTTGCGCCTCCAATTTTTAGCGGTGATTGACAACATTTTAGTATGGCGCCATGTTGCTACGACACTATAAATGATAGAGAATAAGGATATGTGTAAAGTGGTAGGCATCGCAGAGATCTAGAAGAAACTGTAAAGAGATTTGAGCTCCGACTTCTAGTTTAGAAGTTACAGTGGAAAAACAAAAAATGGTAATTTTGCGCCATGTTTCAGTGAACTATAAAGGCCGTTTTACACGGTACATTTGTTTGTACAAACTCTTCCGTGAATTCTTTCATGAGGCAAAATGTATCGTGTAAAGCGGCAAATTGTATGAACGCTTGTGCGAATGTCTCAATGCCTGCACGGGAAATAGAACCTGTTCTAATTTCGTTGAGACAAACGTACAGCTACTTACAAAAAAATCGTACCACTTCCCAACGCAACCCGCACGACAGGCTATTTAAATCCTCGATGTGACAACGCTGTCGCCCCACTTGACTGCCGAACGCAATAGCGTCCGGACGGGTCGGGCGGAGCCCGCCCCGCCCGGGGTCTCAGAAGCCAGAGCACCCGATGAAACATGAGCTGGAGAAGCCAAGGCTCTGTGATACAGGGGGGGTGGAAGCTCACAGGCGGCGAGGAGTGTTTTCTTTCCTCGAAACAAAAGAGAGGCATACGTTGTTGCTCTGTGCTAAAAATACGCCGTTCTGTTTCGAGTGCCTTTCCATTTATTAATCTCGTTTCCAGTTGAGCGTGTGGTGTTAGCGGTGAAAGGTGTGTTTCTGGGAGGAAAAGTAAACCGAAAATTAAACGTTACTGTGCGTGATTGTTACGCCAGAGGAATGCCGCAGTTTACACCTATACGGAGAAATCGAGTGGCAGGAATACTAACGGCAAACATGCCAGTTCGGGAGATTGCACGGCAGTTGAATGTCTCCCACGTGACAATAGTTAATTTCAAGAAAAAGTGGGAGGAATCCCATTCGATTTCCAGGAAGGCGGGTTCAGGGAGAGTGACTACTCCAGAGGACGGGCACATAGTGGACCACGTATGGGCAAATCATTTTCCGACTGCCGTAGAGACTAGGGATGCGGTTGGTGTTCTGGCATGTCCACAGACTGGACATCTTGAATATGGGTCGGAGGCTAAAATATGCAGGACTGGAGGCGAGGCGTGCAGCTGTGAAGGAAATTCTTACAGATGCTCACAAAGTTGCACGTCTGGAGTTCGCGAGGCACTATGTGTCTAATAGCACAGAAGCAGTGTGGGCAATAACATGATGTCACAAATAGGTGGGTAGGATATGACTCAACGTAGATTTGGGCGTAATTCGTCCACTTCTGTATCTCAAGCTGATAGGTTTTCATACCTGCTTTAGGAGCTCGGTTATCGTAAATTCGCGATGCAGATAAATACATGGAAACGCGAAAGCTGAAAATGTATATTTTCCGATAGAAAAAGTCTATAAATTGCACTTATAATAACCAGTTATCCAAGAAATATTTTTTCTAACAGTTTATTTTTCCTTCAAGTTCAATCTTTCGTCAACTCTTCTCTTGGATTCATGATACTATATTATTTACGCAATGAATTATTCTCTGATGAACCCGAAAGAAGAGTCGGCTAAATCTTTAATTTCGTAAACCTTACGGCGTTATTCCGAAAAATAGCTTTCGCAAAGATGAAAAACAGCTTATAACGATACGCATTTACTTTCTTTTTGGGAATAAGTGACTTGTAGCCCTGAAAAAACTCAATGGTGTTACGCCCATGTTCTACTATCGTGTCAGAACAAAGATAATTTTTTTTCCGCAAAGTCAATGAAAGCTCGTTAAGATTGTTCAATACCCCGCCTGAAAACGCCGTTAAAGTAGACACTTCCTCTATTTAAGAAAATTTAATGCCTAAAAAGGCTCAATATATTTTTCTGTCGATCTAATTTTCCTTGGAGGCCTGTAAGCGAATAAGTGCCTAATTATACTTGACGAATTTAAGACTTTTTAACGCCTAATACAGCCTAACGCCTAACTGGAAAATTCCCTCGAGTAAAACATTCACCAACCCTTCATGTATGAACGCTTACCCTGTGTTGATTTTCCGACGGTAGTCTACAGTTTGTAAAACCGCGTCGTCATGCACCTCGATCATTTAACTATACCCAAGAAGAAGTTTTTTTCCCCTCGTGTTTTCCCCGCGCATTTCACCCTTCATCCCTCATTCCACCTCTAGCTCTCGCCTCCGAGGATGAGGGGGGGGGATGGGGAACAGTCTCTTATCTGGAAAATATCAAGTTTCATCATCGCATCGCAAGCTAGGAAAAAAAACAGAAAATGACGTCACGAAACAGCAAAATAATTGAAATAACAGCCTGATACGTGAACATAGGGTTTTCGTTCAGCTTGTCATCCACCCAGTTGCAGAAGTGGACGCGTTTCCTATGGTCTCCATTTCGAATCTCCTGCACCATCTTGACTCTGTATGGCTTAAATTTCAGCATCTTCAATATTGGTTGCTACGTCGTCCTGGAAATGTTCAGTGACACGGCGCGGCGTCGGATGGAATGCGATAGAGATGCCAATACCAAAGCCACAAGTGCGTGCCTCTGATCTGGTGTGGTTGATACATTAAAGGAGCACTTGATGTATTTCCTCTTCTTGAGGTGTTCAACGCCGAAACAATATTTCTCCCAAAACTCCTCGTTCACGAGCTGAACTTGCGTCCTGTGAATGCATGCATCGTGTAGCAAAAATATTTTACGTATCGTCTCGGAGACTGACTTTCTATTCAAGACATAAATATTCATTATATTGACCCTGATATAGAGGGTAAGGTTCTCCATGGTGAATCTTACCCTCATGACTAACCCTGAACAAGGAACAAAGAGAAATGGAGATGTATGATGGAGTCAGTGTGTAAATTTATTGATGAAGAGAGGTTGCTGAAGCTGAAAATAACGAATTCCGTCCTATCTCAGACGAAAAAAAATTGAGAGGGACTTGAAGTGACGCAGAAAAGTTCACAGGCCACAGTGACATAATGACACAATGTTGGTAGGAGTTACACTTGATCAATTACACATACCCTTGTAGGTCAAGCAATGCGTGGAGGGATCTGGGGATAATACAGTTGACTTGTGCACCCATTAAAACCTATGATTCAACACCTTTGTGCTACGACTCGCTTGCCTGCACTTCGTGACCTTTGACCCTGGCGTAACCCTTGGAGATCAAGGGATGACAAGAGATCTCTGAGGACAAGATCATCATTTTTGCATATATTCAAACCTAGAATTCAACGCATTTGTTACCCCAATTTGGTTGTCGACACCTCATGATCTTAGCTCCCGCGTAACCCTTAATGGTCAACGAATGACAAGAGGGATCTGGAGGACATCACCACCTAATTTAGCGTTCTTTTAAGCCAATGATTCAACACTTTTGTGTCCAAAAATCACTCTGTGTCACCCCTGAGACTTTAACTGTGCCCTTCCAGAAGTCACGATTTCCGATTCCGATTTCCAAAGACGAAAGTGGTTTCATCGTATTCCTCTTGCCCAAAAACCCTTGTATTACAAATATCGCAAAAAATTCTAGGTATTTTGTCTTGAATATTTAAATATTGAAATCCCATACGGCAAAATTTGTATTGTGGATTGGACTCCCATTCTGGGGTCAAAAGTTCGATTTCCTAAAACTTCGCTTTTAGTCTACAAAACAATTTTTTTCTACCCTGGTGCCAGATTTCATCAATGTGGCACTAACGGAAGTGACTAAAGTTAGAGGTCAAAAATAACACACGATGAAAGGGATACTCTGGCACACCAATTGCTCAACAATTTGTATACATTAATTGCTCTGTGGCATTGCCTCTCATAGATAAGAGATATATCAGATTTTTTCTTCTTGATTTAAAATTTTTATTTAAACAAAGTCGAAAAAAATAATAGTATTACTTCAACTAAAATAGAAAATCATCATTGATATTGTGTCTGTTTTTTCAATTGTTTTGGGCATTCTTCTCCGCCATAAAACTAAGGTAATTTAAGTTAATGATAGTAGTTAATAATAACTAATAATTTTCCACTAACGGCAGGTAGCGTTACATAACTGAAACAATGTCACTTTTCACTTCAGGAAAGCAATCGAAACTTGTCTCAGGAATAAAAAAACCATCCTCTCTCTCCTCGCCCGTGAGCTTCCACTCCTCAGCATCTTTGAGGCTTGGTTTCAGCGGCACAACTGTCCGCTGGGTTTCCCGACTTCCGCGAATGACAGTCCGATGAGACCACAATAGGCAGTGGATGGTCCATGAGTGTTCCTCGAAAAGCGGTTCGGTCATATAATCTCTTAGTAATTTGGAAAACTGAGGTTCCTTTAAGTCTGTGCCTACACCTACAGGGTCAGCGAGCGACATGGAGAGGCACGACGACGGTAGTCCGCATTAAAAAGGACAGTGCCATCCCTTAAGATAGTGTGACAGGGGCCGCTGCACTGGGCCCAGCGCCTATGGGGGCCCCACCCGGGCTTGAATCTTTCAGGCGGAGCGGGGAAACCCGCCTATTACCCGAAATTAATAACTACCTAGCGCGCATGTAAACTTCTTGAAACTATTTGTCAGATTTTCAGTTAATTTACTTCTTTCCATAAAATAAAATGGCCCCTCCATCTCCAGGGACGGCCCTGACGAAGAGAATTCGTAAGTTTCTCCGGCGAAAGAAAACCCTTTTCGCCGCCGTGCCAGTGAGCTTCCAGCCCCCTTTAACATTGGCTTCTCCAGCTCGTTTCATTCGGGTGCTCCTGCTTCGGAGATCGTCTGGCCGACGCGATAGCATTAGGCAGTCAAGTGGGGCGACGGTGTTGTCACATCGACGATTTAAATACCCTGTCGTGCGGGTTGCGTCGGGAAGTGGTACGATTTTTTTGTAAGTAGCTGTACAATCTCACATACATACGATTGTACAAAATCTTTCATCGTGTAAAACCGCCTAAAGTGTCTAAGAAGTTACAATGGCAGCTTGTTAAAACCCTATATGACGGCTCGCTCACTCGCCTTTATTTTTCTAAAGAAAAAAAGAACATTATCCGCGGAGATCGCCAAGACTCTTGGGGCTTCGCCCCCTACACCGAAACATAAAAATTTCCACTTCGGGGAATCGATCTCCATTCCTTCCACTCCTCAAATTTCCCCTTAACCAGTACACGACAGCAAACAGTGTGTTTTTGCAAAAAGTTTATTTTTGCACCATGTTGCAAGTAAAAGTCACAGAGAATAAGAATAGGCGTAATGTTGTAGGCCTCCGCGAGATCTATAAAAAAACGTCAACAGATTTGAGATCCGACTCATAGTTTAGTGGCCATAGCCGAGAAACCGGGTCTCTGGAGTTGAATTTGGCACCATGTGGCCTTTCGAACTTTAATGGATATAGAGTAAGCGTTGGGCGTGATTTTTGTAAGCCTCTATGAGATCTATAAAAAGCCGTGGACAGATTTGAGATCGGACTAATAGTTTAGGAGCACCAGTGAGAATACAGTTTCACTAAATACGAATTTGGCGCTATGTTTCATGCCAACTATAATTATAGAGCAGCGTTTTACTAATTACTTGCAAAGGGCATGTCAAGGCGCATGTCCACGTCAAGTTTCAAGTTTCGTTACCCCACCAGTAGAGGCGTGAAAGTAAGAATCATTAGCCAGTTTAAAAAAATACACCCCCCCACAAGACTCCGCCGCTTCCGTCCGTAACTACAGCCATATATAATGCATACAAGAAGCCTTATGTGCCTGAGGATGCCGTTTATCGGTGTAATGCGTCGTCCGATGAAGAAAATTGTAGTCTTGTGCTTAGTGTTTTAAAAAATTACGAGAACTAGAATTTTTTGCTAAATCCTACGCTTCCATGAGCGTCACTGCATATTTCCCGGATATGTGAACTTGAAGAAATGTCCAAAGAAACGAAGACTACAAAGTAATAAACCGACTGGAGGTGCACGATTTTCTATTCGCTGTTTTTGCAAGATAGAGACGATGGTGAGTATTATATGAAAAAGGATGAATTAAATATTAATTGCAATATAGGTTCAATGTTTTATTTAATCGTAAATGTTGAAGTCAATTGTATAAGCTTAAGTCTAACTGTTGGAGGGAGGCGACACATAGTGCAGCATTGCCGTGTGTAGCAAGTGTGACAATTGTACGTGGTAATATTTCTCTTGTCAGTGGTTTGGAAATATATGGGCCATATCCGCGCATAGATCCGCAGTAAGGAAGGCTTGGGAAATTCAGTTGGGATACTTTCTTAGGGTGTCAGGTTTCTTGCACTTTGGACAAGGGGGTGACACCGTGGGCGGAGTAGCCCTTTTCCAAAGCAGCTGCATTAAACCTAACACCGTGTGAAACTGTCCGAATCAATTTCCCAAGCATTCCTTGATATTTTATGGCGTTGGTTTTGGTGGAGGAAGAGCGGTTTCGAGGTATTCTAGGATATGTGCGTGTGTTTCATTGTATTATGATTAAATTTATTTGAATTTGCACGTCTCTTTGGGAGCTGTCGTAGTGAAACGAAGTGTCATCGGCCATACCACGTTGACAACACTTTGGATGTAACATTTGTGAAAACTCAGCGTGCTATTTAAATTGTTATGGAAAAGTAATGACGATTCATCTAGTCACAACGTCCGTTTACCTACCGACGTCTTCAGTCTTTTTCTATCCCCGGATCGTGACAGTTCCTTGTGTTCGTTGCAATTATTTCAAAGAATTCATTTTTTTGCCGTCGGATACAGCTTTTTCAGCAATGCAACACGTTGTAGTTGCTGAAGACGGCTGCTTGATCTTAGTCCGGTCAGAGTGCGTTGTAGAACACCAATGAGTTGGGAGCCTTTAGTACTGAGCGAGGCTAAGCAACAGCCGCATTCCCTATGTAATATGTAACTTATCTTGATGAGCTATCTACATACCATTTCCCCTCATTCTTAGATTCTGGGGACTGAAGTTTGTGGCGTCGAACAATACCAAGCGCTCCAACGTAGGGCAGCAGTTTTGAGTACCAAAAGCCGCGACTTTCTGCAGGTAAACATTAGGATAAGGACAGCAAAGATGATATATTTAGTGTTCATCGGTAATTATAGAAATAACAAAGATTAATTGTGCATTTTTCAACCTAAAAATCCGTTAACTTCATTCACATTCATTAAGATGTGTCGTGTGAGCTCGGAAAACTCGCTTTTACATCTACATAATACGTCACCGTGGGCTTAAATCCACTTTCCACCGATGAAATCTTTTCAAATGGTTTTTTTTCAAATTTTCAAATGTGTTGCCGTATTGAGCATAATATACGTCTCTTTGAATGCGGAAATTTTATTTTTTAAGTCGGGATCCAAGTTTTTACCAAAGTAGGCATAAAAACATTTATAAAATTTTCTCATACTGGTACTTTCTTCAAACATCCCAAATTTTGACTTCTTAAACGCAGTAAATCAAATTTTACCAACAATGTTTTGCACAAATTGCCGTTGAAATGTGAACTCCTTTGACGTAAACCGCAAATCACAATGCCTGTTTCTGCCCACTGATAAGCGACTTTCTCATATTTATTCGATAGATGTTTACATAATGTGCTCACGACATCTATCATTAAATGCAATACTGACGGAGGAACGATTTCGAGAAATTGTTTAAGTTGAGGAGTAGAAAAAAGAGGACTGTGGACGCAGTTTTGTAAAAGTTTGAATCTATTTTCTTAGCTCCTGCCGAAGACCATCGAATTAAATTTACTGACGCATGAGCTATTATTCTGTACGCATCCCAAGTATTTTAATAATATTTGCTTTCGTAACACCAGGTACACGAGTAGTAACTGATATACGGCATTCTACCAACCACAATGTAGGACAATTTAAGATCGCTTGCGATTATTCCCGCAAAGTTGGTAATATTTGTTGCAGACCAGAGGGATACATTCTCATATTTTTCCTGAGAATTAAGTGCCAGATTTTCTATCATTATTTTATATAATAATAAACATAAATTTATAAACACCCGAATCCTTAAAGCGTTTAGCGTAAATAAGATATTTTTAAATCCAACTCCGTCATCAATTCCGAACTTCAAATGCTACTTCGACAAAAAACGTTTTTCTTTAATATTCCTGTACTCAACCCTCAAGATATATGCCGTAAGCGACTTTTCAGGCGCAGATGAAGCTTTGTCAGTTTTCACGTAAGTGAAATCAAATGTTTTTGTGATAAAATATTTATCGGCACAGTGACTCTTAACTGAGTTTATTTTTTTTAATTTGGTTAAATAACTTTTGCACTCTTTGTGGCTACGCGTATAACTGCAGCCATTTTTAAAGTCTTACCTTGACTCAAATGTAAAATGGTCTGTATTTAAAATAATCATCGGCAGAAAACAACTGTGTCCAATAGGAGTTTCATTAACTCTTTAATTAATTGATATTTGCAAACGTCTACCGTGTTGTTTAGATAACGATATGGTTATAGATTGCTCTTATTTGTCATTTAATTCTATTCATCATAATTATTTCGTTTCAGTGGAGATGACACAACTTTATCTGTAGTATTTGAATCGTGGCTTTTTAAGTTTCAGTCAAGTTCTCCAAACGCTTAGCCAAGGTACAAGGAGAATGAATGCACTTATCCGTATAGGGAATTATAAAGAAGGAAATATTTCAAATATTACTCATCAGATAGTTTAAAGAAAGGAGGATAATAAAAATAACGTGAAAATATATATTTGACGTGAAAAAATAAATGTTGACTTGACAAAGTTCTGTGCAATATTTTAAAAAGGTTTTAAATATTTGAAGACACACTTAAAGATGGCGTCCTCCCTAAATTTCCAGAGTTAGGTGCCTAACTGGCGAGTTTGGACACGGCTTTACTTAACACATGATAAAGCAAAAATTTTTAGCAAGCATAGCAATCTATCATCTATGTATTCTTTTTCAATCAGAGCATGTGTAACGCCACATGAATACCGGAATTCCGAAATGAGACGCAAGCCCAAATAGGGATAATCTAATGTATTGGAAAATGATTCGTCCTTGTGGCGTGATGGCTTTCATCCCTGAAGCCGTATACTCCCTTCAATTTCCATCGTCAATGGATCGTTAGAGACTTTTCTCCTGATTTTAGAGTGTAATCTTGTTGTTCACAGCAGGAAGTCAGCGAAAACTGCCTCAAGTAAAAGGTATTTCTAGATGGTTGTAGAATGGCTGCTAGCGGAGTCGGAAAAACTTGAGTCTAGTCTAGTTGTTGCCCTTGGAATACCATTCCTTTTCCATAGTTAAGAAAATCATTCACCCGTCCTAATAAAAATATTGATATATAATTTAGCTATGGATATGAATTATTTGTGCAAGATGTAGATTTTAATTTAGTCATTAGCTCCCCAGAAAATTGATAGAATGATCCCGTAATTATGAAACAGAATAAAATTTAACAAATCATGTCATATTGCTGAATAAAGGTCCATTCTTTCCATTCCAATTCCAAAATTAGCTTCAATTACCCTCACGATATGATTTCTACGATCGTTACTACCCTCACTGTACAGCCTCCGCGTGGCTATTGAGGTCAGAAACGTCGTACACAAAATGGTAAGATTTCTGTTGCAATCAATCAGCTTGAATTTTAAGCATATGTATCATGAATACATTAAAAGTTTTGATTTAGAAAATAACAAACAAACTTAAAAACTGAATAAAATAGGCAAAATTACAAATATTCGTGCAATGCACTGCAAATAATTAAAGCATATAATATAATTTAGATTTGTATCAAACAAAATCATGGAAAAAAGAGCCTTCTTTCTTTGCAAAAATGTTGATTGCCTTGTAAATATGAAACCATAATAAATGTTAGCGATGTGATAATTTAAATGCATATTTTTATTTATATATAGCTGACCGAGCGAACTTCGTACCGCCTCAGAATCAATAAATACTGTGTTAATTTATTAGATCAAATAAATTCAGTTTTTTATTAAGATAAAATGAATATTCAAAATGATTTAAGTTCAATAAATGTACGAAAATTAAAATGGAAAGTATTTTATTTACATTTTAATGAACGTGAATCACGTGGCATTAAGGTATTTACTTTATTGAAAGGAATCGAAATGATTCGCGTAGCATTGGTGCACTACTTTTTGTTAAACTATTTGCTGCATGGGTTGCACTCAAGTTGATTTCTTTCATTGATGCACCTTGTGATACACGAAATTTTTCATTTTGTTTTCAGGTACGTGAACTAAATCGGTTTATAGGTCGTTTTAAGGTTTAACGGCAACTCCAACGCTTAATGAGCCGATCGGCATCCTTCTAGCAACGTGGCCACTTTCCCAGAAGAAGCAATTGCTACAGCAATTTCGGATCTCGCAAGAACGGTGGCGAATATCAATGACATGAGGAATGTCTTCCTAGTTCCACAGGGCGCATCGAGGACAAATAAGCCACCGTTTCCAACATCAATTGCCATTATTAACGTATCGTACACTTCCTTCTTTGTGGGTTTAAAAGTGGTACATTCGTTCGTACTGATTGGATGCATCTCGATCATATTCACGTTCATGTTCCAATTCTTGTTTGAAAGCGTCGTTCATCCCACGATCTGGCGTTGGCATTCCTAACTTGACTGACAAACTGCCGCACATGAGGTAACACATGACTTCGATCAAAAGCAAAGCCTGGTTATGTATCTCCTCATTCACCTCGAGATCGGTATTCCCTGAACTGACACGAATTCGATGTGAAATGTCTTCTGACATCTCATCCTTGTACTTATTCCACAGTTCACGTGTATTAGCTAGGAAGCATGTCGGAATAATGAAAGCAAATAATGTGCGTATCTGACTTGGTGATGAAGAAACCATTGCTTCAGGGATTTCATGTCCCATTGAGTATCGTTTTCAAGCGAATTGAGCTGTCAACATGCAGCACGAAATGTTGGCTAAACTACACCATTGACAGTTCAAAGTGATTCAAATGATGTCAGCCCACGAACCAGCCACAACCGCAAGTAGAAGCATTCGTCACTCTTCGGATGAACTGTATTAATGCGACCGAAAGCATCAGTAGAACGCACATCCGGATGATCAGGACCCGCATCGCCTGGCTTCCGACGGTGAAATTTCTTCGATGAAGAGTTCCAAGTGTAATAACGAGGCATCTCAGAGTAGAACAACGTTCTTGCAAACGGATCGCTTTGGCAAATCGAAAACAAATGGTCAACGTTGTCGCTGGAGGTGTTTCAGCACGTTGAGTAACATTCCATGCGTTGAAATAAACTCGTTGACCATTCTCCAGATGCACCGCCAAATGTACAACAGTGGGATGACGTTCAAATAATGGGGAATGAGAATATACGCCTCATTGCAGCTCACATATCGATCAACTTGATATTGTGTGATTTCATCATTGGTAATGGGCGTTTTAACGCCATAAACCACCATATCGCTGCCTTTCGTGACATGTTGGCAGATGTATTTGATGGACTTCACTGAATTGCAATACTCCACGTTGCAATGCGCCTTGAATGCTTTGGAAATAAGCGTCGAATACGGAAAAATCCAAGTTTTGTAGACCACGATATCGTTTCCTTTCACTTTCGTTGTAATAGTTCTACTGTTATCATCGGGTTATCGATGCCAATATATTGGATAACTATCGTTGCCAGTGATAGTCTCCGCCGTCAAATTTCGAGGATAACGCTTGGAGCACTTGCCGTCGACTCTGCACGGTGATTGGGGGTTGATGGCGCCACACGGTCCTTGAGTCATGTTCGTAATTACAACATCATGCAGGTCTAGATCGGTTTCGGGATCTGGAATCTCGGAACATTTGATGTCATCTATTTGGTCTGGTCGAATTCTTTCGGCTAACCTAAAATGAATGTGTTCATGCGGCAAGCCTCGTTTTTGGCATTCAATGGAATACATCCAGCATCGAGTATCCGCAAAGACGCGATGCTTAACAATGTAGTTATTCAGAGACCAGATTTATTGTTTGACACGTGCGGTAATGTCGTGCCGATCACTTGATATTCATCCGGGGAGTAGCAGCTGAAGAATTTCTATCCGTTTCGGATTGCACGTAAAGGTGAGGAGTAGATCTGGACGACCGTGATGACGAACATATGTCATTGCATCTTGCGCATAACCATGCGTATGACGCGGTCTGCCAATGTACTTCTTCGGTAGAATAGTCAATTGACCAACATTGGCTCCATCTCCTACGGTGCAGATTGCATCGCGTGAATGAATATACTCCTCCGAACGCAGTTTGGCTTGGTTCAACCGAATGAAAGTGAGACGCTCCGTTTCGATTATGACGTGCATGTGGACGCAATATTGCTGAAGCAATCGACGAAATCGCAGCAAATAGTTGTCAGCATTTTGACGAATCGTCAAACGATATGCGTAATAATTCAAAGAGCTAACCTTCTTGATAGTTTCTTCCCCTGAAATAAAATCAGTGAAACAAGTGTCATGTTGAAATGAAAATTATGATATCGTTGAAAGGATGCGAGTTGTAGTCAATTGTGCATTCGCATTTAAACGCTTCTCGTTTCAAATCAACACTTGAAGCATGTCTTCTTGCGCGTTGAAGATTATCACGTTGTTGATCTGTGCGATAAGCTCGACGATTTCTCATTGCCAACTGAACCGTTTGACGTATTGCCTCTCTTTGTTGATGTGTTTGTTAAGCACGAAGTCGGGCCGTACTGACGCGGCGCTCTTCTCGTGCGATTTCTTGTTCATCTGCAGTGAATTGATTCGCAATATTCCGCAGTCTAGTCGCATTACGGCTTCGGGGTGAAAGATTAGATCTTATGGCTCGCGGAATTGTAAATAACGCTGGAAAATTAAGCACACAATTCAAAATTACATAATGAAGCAATTATCGATGAGCGCACAATCACAATTGTGATAACCTCACAAAGTGAACATCTTCGAAGCCAAATTACCGTTTGAAAATCACGATAGAAAATTGAATTCCACATCAGAATGATTGATCGGAATGAAACGAGAAGCGTTTTTAAATTAATTTACGAACGATTCCGCCTGGATAATCAAACACAGTCCAAATTTACCGATCGGATTGATTGTCGATGCGCGCACAATGACAAACGACATAACTTTCTACAATTTGTACTTCATCAAACAGAACTCACCTATTTCAAATCTCTTTTTACTGATGAATTTTTAAAAATCAGTCGAAGAGAATTAATTGAATCAAAATCAAATGCAATTACTGTCGAAAACTGAATTAAAATTGGTGAAAACTCGAAAAAAAATGCTGAAAAATCGAGGCGCACGTTTGCACAGCTAGCTCAATGATATGCAATGAAAGGACCACGCAAGTGAATCTGCAGTCAAAAGATAATGCAGACAACGCCATCTACTGGTATTACCGGAACCACCATACTACGCAATGTTCATTTTTGTCCGTGTTTTGTTTCTGTCATACATGCATGCGTTTTATACGGATTTCGATTTGTTGTGATTTTCTTACTTTTCCAATACTCGAGGAAACTTCTTGAGGCCAAGACGAACAAACAAATTCATCGAAATAAGTCAATCCCTTCTCAAAATATCAACAAAAAAGCCATTTCATAACAATTTTTTTTAAATTGAATTTTCTTCATACATTTTTTTTCGTGAATTTTTCCAATGTTTTAATTCTGCTATTCGGGGCAGAGAAGAATCCAACAAATCAAAGATCATAAAAATCGGGCCAGCCGTTCTTGAGTTATAAATGGTGTAACTAACTCGACTTTGTTTTATACATTGAGATATAATTCTTCCTCCTGACAGCACTGATTTCTTCGGGTACATTCAACGTCATAATATGTACGTATCCCTCTTCAACGCTTGCATATGTCCAGCTCAAAAAATAAAATATCATAGAGTTGATAACAATTTTGAGAGGAAAGGACGTTTATGGGCCTATGGTGGATTTTTACGTGTTGAGCACTATTTATGAGATATATCTCTTCGAAATTGATATGAATGAGAGATTTACTTCATTGTGAAACCGTTACTTTCCGAAATGTTTAAATGTGAAACACTATGGTCAAATAATCCACTGGCGTGTTTTAAGTGCATTGATGCAATACAATTTATAGAACAAAAACTCTAATTTGAAATGTATTTCTGCCTAACATTGAAATAAGTATATATTCTCCAAATAATATGCAATCTTCTCCGAGCTCAGATATCACTTTAAACAACTCTATTTAATAGAAAACAGAAAAAAAACCATATTGACCAAATATTTCTGGAGTGGACATATCAGTGTGAAAGAAATTTTAAGTCGAAAAGGTTGAATTCCTCCCGGAACTGAAAGCATTCTCTGATTGGTTGATTTGATCGTGACGTCACCGATTAGTTGCGGGAGCGAACGGAGTAACTAAAAAGCTTATGAATCGCCTTCGTTATCATTTCTTTAAACTTGCGATATTATCCCGGAGGACCAAATAACGGCGAGACGGAATGTGGATCCGTCAAAGCACACGCGTGAAAATTCATGTAACGGTAGAGTTTTATTTAAAAATCAATGATTACCTGAGTTATGTGAAGAAGACGAGGGAAATGGAAAAATAAGTGTCACTAAGGTCGAGGGAATATTTCTGCATGTATAAGTGAACTCTTCGTATCCCTTTTGAGAGAGAAAAAGATGCATAAGCAAATACAATATCGTTTGCAACATTTCCTAAAATGGCTAATAATATTTGGAATTTATTCATAAGCACACTAGATAATTTCAATAGTTTAGCGCTGAAAAAAATCTACATCATGTATTTCAATCCTGTCGATAGTTGTTTAACCCGTTATATTTCTGAGATCTCCCAATTTTTAGCAATTCCTTGTGAAGTTTCTGAGGTTATTCCTTCTTAACAACTTTAAACATACAAGTGTTACTGCATAAATGCAAGACTTCCTTTTGAATGCGAGAAAATGACCGAAGAAATTTCTAGTAATTTGTGAATATTATGTTCTCAAACATTACACCGTCCTTTATTCTGCCATTTGCTACATTATTGTCTGCCTCTAAATATTATGCCTGAAATGTACTCGGCATACCACGGTAAGATTCGGGCACTCATTTTGTACTCAGGTGGGATACCAAAGCTATTCAAATCTGATGGCAGTCGTGGAAATTGAATGATGAATGTAGTGCTAATAAAAAACGATTTCATCAAGTACTACCCTAAGCTGATTGAAGAACATTCCACAATGCGTCCGTTTGATTCCCCCGTAGAGAAAGGTTAACTGTATAAAACGCTGTTCTTCTCTGACACTGGACGAAGAGGAAGAATGAAGAGAGGGAGATGGATCACCCGTTTCACTTTGCTGCCGACACAGATGACTGATAAAGTGAGCACGGGACGCCTCGAGACCGCTGCGTCTTCATGTCCGACCCTCCTTATCTCTCCCGCTTTATCTCCCGATCCGCGCGCAAGGAGGAAATAATCCCTTATCTCTTTTAAAGGAATGCGAGCCGCGTGGGATGGCCGAATGGACACTACACTGCGTCCACATAATCATCCGGGCAAAGAAAGACACTATTTCAACGGACTGCATCATGCTGTGTAAATAATTTCGGGGAATGGGTGCACGTGTACTTGTCACTTAATATCTATTCATTACTGTAGGTAGACCTATTTTTTAGGCATAATAAGCATTCGCAATTTCAAGTGGATTAAATGGAAAAAATATAAAATCAAATAATCATTCTCTCCAGTTTATGTGTGTCCAATAAAAGCCCCTTCTTGATTTTGAATATTGAATTTCTATCCATTGGAATGCTACATAAGGATACGAGTATCAAATTTGATAGACTGTGCAAATAGTTATTGCATGGCACACTTGACGGAAGAATAAATCCACTGTATTTTTAATGATTAAAAACACATTTTTCAGAATGAGACTACCCATAAACAACAATTAGTAAGGTATTGCGGGTGAAATCCATTTCGGTTTTGACATTACCTTTCAATAATTTTATTTTTTCGGTTTTAATTTCTGGAATGGAAGCATTCATTCAAGCACACTTTTCGTGTCTGGTTACTCTTGACCAACTACTGTTTACCTTTAAAGCCAAGAACGCACAAGTACGCAAAGAGACATGCCCCGAAGGACACTAGTCTCCTTTATGGAATGCAAAGACAGGGCAGGAATATAAGCTCCTAGCAATTAGGCAAAGACAGGCGAGCCGCTAGACAATCGTCTTCTTGCAGGTAGGCAAACACGCGCCGGGAAGACCGGCAAGCAAGCTCTTGGCAAGTAGACAAACACCATTGCCCCGCAGAACACTGGCCTACTTGATGAAAGATAATGACAATCCCGGAATACAGACGATCACGCTCCTGGCAAGGAGGCAAATACAGTCGACCCGCAACAGAAGAAGTCATTTTATTGCCGAGGAAAGACAAGCCTTTTAGACGGGTCAATGTGCTCCTGGCGAATAGAGACAAAACCTTCCGACCAACACATCATAGGTAGGCAAAACGACAGGCGGCAGGTAGTACTCCTCCAGGCTTCTAGCAAGTACTCAAAGAGATATTCCCCGCAGGTCCCAAGGCCATAGCTTGTTATGGTATATGCAGTTTTTTTTTGTTCAACAAAAGTACATTTTTTTCAATGAACTCAATTCGGGGGAATAAATTTACCACTTCAGAATCTTAGACAATATTCACAAAATCTCTTAACATCAATTCCCGTGATCAGAAAATATAAATAGAGCGGGTAGCGATGCATCCTTTTTATTGGACGCTGATTGGTTAGTTTCACACTTGGAGATGAAAAATTAAAGCATTTTCTTTTGCTTTCATTCAAAATGAACTGCAAGCTAAACTTCGGACTTCCAGCAATTTCAATCCAACTCCACCACAGTGCACATATGTTGCATCATACTTGTGTAGGAATATTGTACGCAAATTTGTACGTGGGAAATCGAGTGTGTGAGGAAATGGAGATGCAAGCGTGATCACGACTTGTGTAACTGTGTCAATCCGCATCCAATTTCGTCAGTCAAATTAAACGCATTTGCCAACGAAGTGCCGTGTGCAACATGTAACCAACAACTTGGAAAATAGGTATTCTTATGTACGTAGGCAGATTACCGAATATATCACACAATTATTTAAATGATGGATGTTCAATTGCCAAATTAAACATTAACAGAAACGTGGATGGCTTAAATATGTCACAAGGGTGTATAGCAAACCCCGCAAACTATACTACCTACTTTTGAGCAAACTCATTGAATTTTTTCATTTCTAAATCCTAGCAAATAATTCATTAATCTAAAATCGCACCAGAAGAATATATAAGCGTAAGTGAAATATTAACATAAAGTGATCGAATTAATTCCAATTTTCGAGGTTTTACATCCAATGCGGGAGATCGCGTGCAGCAATATGAATCTTGAGACTACTGCGTAAAGATTCAATAGTGGAAACATGCCAAAAACATATAGTTATACACTTATGATACATAAGTACATTACTAAGATAAAGGACCGATTTGAAAAGGAAAAATAAAAGGGAAGGGTGCAATACTTGGCAGTTAGAATTGAATTTTAAAAAGTGCGTTGTAAAGAATTTAGGAAAAAGAATAGCTCGGTCAACGATAAGTACGCATGAATGATTTCAGGCTTTCCCGGCGAAGATTTATATCAGGTATCTTTCGGGGTTTGCACCGGGTAGTTAGGTTCATGGCGGCCGACGTTTCGATGCTCGAGTCGAGCATCGAAACGTCGGCCGCCATGGACCTAAGTACCCGGTGCAAACCCCGAAAGATACCTGAGATAAGTACGCAATTAATCAAACAGACTTATCAAATATGGAGTCAGTTAAATACTTAGGTGTGATCCTTACTCAGGACCTGTCTTGGGGGAAACACGTTCGGGAAATCTGCGGACAGGCTAGTCGCAAACTGGGATTAATCAAAAGAATATTAGGAAAATGCGACGAGAAAGTTAAAGAGCGATGTTATTTTTCACTCGTGAGACCACACTTGGAGTACGCCGCTAGAATATGGGACCCTTACGAAGTAGGACTAATCTCTGAATTAGATGGAATACAACGGAGAGCAGCAAGATTTGTGAAAAGTTGTTACGATAAACTAAGCAGTGTTACCGAATTGTTGAAGGATGGGAATCTCTATCAGATCGAAGAAGGAAATTAAGCTTAAATCATTTGCGCAAACTCGGAGCAGACAGTTCTTTGCCGGACATTCAACATATTATATATTACGGTAGAAGTGATCACAGGAATAAAATAAAAGAAATTGACTGCCGAACCGAGAGATTCAAAATGACATTTTTGCTACGTAAAATAAGGGATCATAATAGTTGCGATAGATCAATCATATGAAACTCCCACCCTAAATAGGGAGAGTAGAATTTTCACTTGTGCCTAATAACACCACATCATTACTAACTCTTCACACCGGTCGATTTGTCCGGCATTATTTTATTTTGTTCTTTGCATGGAGTACCATCACGTAGTATTCATAAATTAACAGTATCAGTAATATTAACCACTAGATGTGTCTATAGCATTTTTCTGCATGTTCATTTACGTATCACTCTCCCAGTTTCCGGTTTGTCTGCGCACTGTTCTCTTGACTGCTTTTGGCCTGCGCCTAGCGCCAGAGGGAGCGTGCGAGGTTCTGATTTGTTCTGGAACGAGTGCTGCATGCCTGGCGTGGAATCACCCCGTGCCACACACCCTAGTGGTGGCTTGCACGGTACATCGTACATGTAGATGTAGCTGAAAGAATCAGTTAGCATTGAATTTTAAAAATTGCGTTGTTATGAATTTTTGGAAAATGACTTACTCGCTCAATGAAACGTACACAATTAATCAAACCAACTTATTAAATGTAGAGTCAGTAAAATACTTATGTTTAACCCTTAATCAGGACCTGTCTTGGAGGAAACACATTAAGAAAATCTGATGACAGAAGAGTCGCAAATTGGGATGTATTAAAATAATATTAGTAAAATACGACGGAATGGTGAAAGGGCGATGTTATTTCTCACTCGTGAGACATCACTTGTATGTCGCTAGCATATGGGACCCTTACGAAGTAGGACTAATCTCTGAAATATATAGAAAACAACGGAGAGCAGCTAGTTTTGTAAAAATTTGTTATAAACTTAGCAGTGTTTGCGAATTGTTGAAGGAATTAGGGTGAGAATCTCTAACTGATCGAAGGGAGAAATAGAGGTTAAAATTTTTGCTCATGTTCGAAGTAGATATATTTCTCTCGAATGCAGTCATTTGAAGTCGTTTCTTTAATTTGGCCATGTTTCGCGACACTATTTGCGATCCGGTTTCTGTCCATGAGTTTTCATTCCCGTTGTCATTTCTATTGTTGATCCCAAGATAGATATTGCAATTCAATTCAAATAATAAATCACTTAATCAAGAGTATTTACCGGAGGTAGGAGAGATTCAAACCTAATTTTTTAACGATATCTTAATCACATACAGTTATACCACAGTTATATTCAATATTTGTATCTGCGTGAAAGAAAGCAAAGAAGCCAGTATCCACATTCTAAAGAATTCTTCTACCCAATCAAACTTTTTGAAGACTGCTTTATGGAAGTGGTATCGGAAATTATCGATCATTCTCGTCAGTTTTTATTAAATTTCTATTAGTTTTATCTGTATTTGAGGTTTGAAGTCCCTTCGCCGATCAATACACCTTAGGTAGTCAAGCAAACAATATCTCGCGAGTTGGCGAGTTCCTTCGCCTGAGCACGTTTTAAAAAGCAAAGCGGATTCAATGTCACTGTGAATGTTTATTTTAGAGCAAAGAAAATGCCGATCATTCAGCAGAAACAATACTTAACGTTGTATGAGGCAGCTAATGGAGACCCAACAGTTTTATTTAATCTCTTAATGTGTGTATAAAATAAAGATATCGCGGTACATTATATTGGGCTAGTGGAAAACCATGCAGACTTATCATCCTCTTTATACGCCGTGTATTTTCGCCAGTTTGGAATGACGGCTGATGGCCCAAGGCTTGACGCGAGATAGGTGTTGACGCACATTTGGCAACACTGGCACGCGTTGGTCGGGGACCTCATGCCATGAGTGGCCTTGGCGGTGACAGTTGGGGTTGAGTGAAGCCAACGCGGTCGGGAATCTCTCGCGCCCCGAAGACAATTTTACACATCTTTTGCCAATTTTGAAGTAGAATTGCAATGCAAGAACCCCTGCCACACACCCTTGGAGTAGCTTGCAGGGTAGCATATAGATGTCTGCAAGAATGCAGTCTTGGAACTAGAGCGGGGGCTCTTTATCCATCTCTCGTGTATACATTTCCGTTAGCGTTCCAGTAAATTGCCGATTTACACGACGCAACCTTTAATGCATACATAATATTTTACAATAATGTTCCGCACGAGGAACGGCGTCGAACAATGGTTCTGTCCGCCTGCCAGGAAACACCGTGAGTTGATCGACTCATCCACGGCAGTCACGTTGTGAGACCTTCAAGGCTCTCTGTTTCGATAATACCTCGAGACAAGAACCGCCTCGGAGGTGCGGGTCGCCACGAAATGCACTCCTTGATACACAGGCTACATCTTGCGTGAAGTTCCTTCTTCTTACATGATCTCATTGAATGCGCAAGTGAAGTCTCATGGTATGCGTGAATATTAAGATTAAGTGGCAAATGGTAAGTAAAAATCCAGAATGTAATTAATTGTGAGTATTTGAGGTGGAAACCGATGTTATTTCCCTTTTTCAATCGTCTATTTACGTGTTCTATAACCGTGGAAGTATTATCGCATGTGCGTGCATAAGTTCGACCCATGGGGATGAGTTGTGATAGCCTGAGGAATGACGTCAGAAGGGTAGAGGAGGGGTCGAGGTTTTAAGGAGGGGAGGGAGCCGGACAAGCCTGCATCCAATCGGTAGCTTTTAAGCCAGCACCGGTTCTCCTGCCACCTAGCGGAATTCATAGGAAGGTTAGGCGCTCTTGTAATCTCGTAGTCTCTTGCTTGGCGTCCATCCCGGGAGGAAGAAGTGGCGGAAGTTCTCTTGCGTTCCAAGTTCGTCGTGAATCCATTCTTGAGTTTTTGACGTCCCACTTGCAGTTCTGTGTTTGAAGTGTTTCCATCCTTGTCTGCCTGCTTGTCTCTCGTAAGTACCTACACATTTATTGTTTTTTTACGGTAGTTTTCTTATTAGATTTCACAACGGCGTGTGCAGTGTCTGAAATTGGTATGCTAAATAGAAATGGCTTTCTCCTGTTAGATTTATAAACTTTTTAGTTCTTGAAAATATGTTTTGTGTTCTGGTGGTTGTGAACATGGGATAACTGTGTAATAGAACTGCGTTATCAATTTCTGATAGTTAAATGCTTGGACAAGTGTTCCAGGTTATTAAATTTTAGTTTTTTGATAGTTGGCTAGCGAAATTCAAGTGCTTAAATCAATTTATGTGCGAAGATTTTAGTGGTTTGTAGCTAGGTAATCCTGTATTTTCTTTTAGAATTTAGTAGTTCATATCTGACCGCAGCTTTTTCGTAGTTGTCTCGACTTTGTTGTTAACACGCCAGCTGGAGTATTCGGAGATACTTTCTGCAATCAGCGTTATTCCCGTTGGAAACCGCGAAAGATATATAGATACATAGTTCATATTTATGTCGAAGGTCATTTGAAAAATTTTGAATGCCGTTTTACACGGCGAAAGATTTTTTACAAACGTACATACATGAGATTGTGCTTTTTTCGCAAAAAAATTAGTACAGGTTCTATTTTCCGTTCAGGGATGAGACATTTGCACGAGCGTTCATACAATTTGGCGCTTAACACGATGTATTTTCCCTCATGAAAGGGTTCACGGAAGTATTTGTAGGTACATGATAATGTCCCGTGTCAAATGACCTTCAGATTGCTCCCCGCATTTTAATTAGGAATCGTTGAATTTTATGGATTGTAAAGAAGATTACTTTCGTAGATATGTCACTCTTCTGTTTTAATGCTCGTCACCTCGTAATTCCCTCTTGGTTGAAAGTCAAAGAACTTGCCTTTGAATAGTTACTCCAGGATAATTCCGGATGGTAACCTAAACGTGACTGTGTGTGTTTTTTGAAAGTTCAGAGTTAGTCATTATATTGAAGAATAAACTATTTATATAATTCATCGTCGGTTGTCATTCCACTTAGCGGAATCCATTGGAAGGTGAGGCGTTCGCTCACACGCGTTGTTCGCTCGCCTGTAGTGAACCATCTTTGGAGAATGAAATGCTATCAGTTGTGTTGTGTTCGGTGTGCCTGTGTGTGAATTAATTTGTGAACAAATAGTACCTTGCCTATCTGAAGGAAATTGTCTCCCTGCTTCCTAATCGTAGGTATGTGCACTTATATTTTATCTTCCCTACTGGAAATTTTTCCTACTGAATTCAGTAGCCAATCTGCTTTTTGACACACACTACTGAACTTCTACTGAATACATAAGCTTACTGAACATTTTACTGAATTCATTAGCCTACTGAACTTCTACTGAATACATTAGCCTACTGAACTTCTACTGAATTCATTAACCTACTGAACTTCCCTGAAAAAAAGTTTCTAAATGGGAAGTTTTTTCCCATCTACCTCCGGGCTATATAGACTCATCTTTGAATCTCGCATCTTCCTACGGTATGTCTACGTCATCTATATATCGTATGCCTATCAAGCTAATCTCTACGTCATATTCAACTCGTAACTGATACTTGACTTGCTAGAAAGTTGTATATATACGGCCATTCCCGTGCGTAAATGTGTTTGCGAGAACTAACTTTTAAATGTCAATGCCGTGATAGTTTATGGAAACGTACCATCCAATCACGATAATAGTTTTCAGGCATTAATTAATTGAAACCTATATTGCCACATTAAATGAATATAAAGTCAACATTAATGAGAATAAACAAGATATTTTCCAATTGTCATACGTTTGTTTACATTTCAATGAAGACGTAACTTACTCGCGGGAATGGTACGAACGTGAATATGCATATATACACAATGTTACGAATGTGGAAATGAGAAAACTGATGAATGTACCAATAAAAGCGTTTCAATAACTTAGTGTTTAACGGAAATTAATTACACAAAGCTATCAATGAAGTGTTGTTACTGGCAGAACCCAAGTCTATCCGATTCGTTTCAAAGCTTCCCATTTACGCTAAATTTTCGGTCGAAGAATGAACTTCAGGCTAAACATGTTAATATATATCAAGGATATATATTTCATGAAATAAAAAAGGATACAAATAGAAAATATTTAAAGAATGAGTATTTATATCTTCCTCTTTCGATTGAGACTTACCACCATCTCCCTTTATTCAAATGACTCCCTTCAGCGCTGTGGCAGCGCGTCCGTAACTTGCGGCTTCAAACACGAGCTGCGAATGCGCATCAGATGTGTTTCTTGATAATTCGCATTTTTAGAGCGCTGCTGACGCGCTTCATTTGACATGTGCTGCACTTGCAGCTCTGACATCCTTGTGAAGCTCTGCTGCAGCCATGTGTGTTTACTGGGATTCTACTGAACCCTATTGAAAATGCCCCATTGGTTTCCTATAGTGTTTTTAGAAAATACTCTAGGAATTATGTACATTCCTATTGGAATTTAAACTTCCTACCGGAACAATATAGGTTCCTATAGGAGCAATAAATTTCCCATAGGAACGAGAAATTTTTCTATAGGAATGAGAAATTTTCCCATAGGAATGAGAAATTTTCCTATAAGAAATTTTTCTTGTTCCTGTAAGAAAATTTCTCACTCCTATACGAAACTTTCTTTTACCTATAAGAAATTTATTGTTCCTATGGGAATGTTATTGTTCCTAAAGGAAATTTATTGTTCCTATAGGAACCTTTATTGTTCCTGTTGGAAATTTTAATTCCTACACCAATGTACATAATTCCTTTAGTATTTTCTGAAAACACTATAGGAAACCAATGGGGCATTTTCAATAGGGAATTCATTAGCCTGCTGTACATTCTATTGTAATCCGTAGCCTACTGAACATTCTACTGCATTCCATAGCCTACTGAACATTCTCCTGAACTCCTACTAAATTCAGCTGCATCCCTTGCAGAACAGACTAGTGAGATTCTTGGAATATTCCAGAGGAATATCCTAGTGGAAACTCAAAATTAAACGGACTCCGTACCTACACCTATTTGAGACTAAAAAACACAGTTAGTTAGGGAGACTAGTTAGAGGATAGGAAACAGGAAAAATATAGAATTTGACAACACAATGTGATGTAAAGATGGAATGATGGCCGATTCCAAGTAAGAAAAAAATAAAAAATATATATTTATAACTAAATATGTTGTAATTCATTCAAAAAGCCTAAAAAAGCTGGACTTATAATTAAAGGTTAATTTTTCATAAGAAAATTGTATGATCGCCACTACACCGCTATAACTTCGCAAGCATCACTAAAACGCATATTAATAGGATTTGTTTAAAAATAAAATTTATATATGCTGGTCTATAATTGAATCCTGCAATCTTGGCAATATTAAGGGTTTCATGTGGTAGGGTATGTAGGGTTTTATAGGGTTGCCAATGCTGGGTTTCATGAGGGTGCCTATATGGGTCCAAAATTGGCTGCTTGATAGGCTTGTTTGCCATTCGCTGGTTCTCATCTCATTGCTAACATTCAGGCAATATGGGGGACTGCTGAAGGATATTGAGGATTAAAATAGAATATAGATATAAATTATTAGATGTTATCTTTGAATTGTCACAAGGAAAACCATTTATTTCAGTAGGAACAAGTATTTTTACTTGCAGGAACCAAAAACAAGATTTCCTTGCATTTCAGTTGAGTTCAGTTCATTTCAGGATGCAGCTGAATGTTCTTCAGTTAAAAAAATAGAATTCAGTAGAGTTCAGTTCATTTCAGTAGGCAACTGAACATTCTTCAGTTGGAGTTCAGTAGAGTTCAGTTCATTTCAGTAGGCAACTGGACCCTGTTCAGTTGAGTTCAGTAGCCTATTGCCCTAAGTTCATTAGAGTTCAGTTCATTTCAGTAGGTTTTGTCTACTGAATTCAGTAGAGATTTCCAGTAGGGTTCTGGTTTCGCAATGTCAATTAACAGTTTTTAGGTAAGGATCATAAAACTTGTCAATAAAAGTGTCTATTTTCCTAATTTTTTGGGCGGAAAGTTATTAATTCAATTTACGAAAAGAAATGTTGAGGTGAATTAAAAGAATGCTAATTAGTGGCGTGGTTGAATACTAAAAAATTTTGCATGGAAGGTTTCGGCTTATTTTAAATCCAGTTTGCGAAGGGCGCCTGCAATATTGTGCATATCGATTTATTTATCATATAATTATTAATAAATCAATTATTTATCACATAATAATTATTAACCATATGGAATTAAATATCATGGAAGCGTAGTCGTGTTACTCCAAACGCGGCGAAGGAACAACAATATGGATATGATTCCCCTTACGCTGGAAATATTCATTTTTTAAACCACGAAGACGATAGATTTTTAACATTTATCCGTCGCCGCTTAAAAACTTTCTCTGCCTTCTTAGCGGATGTTGGATGTGTTACAATTCCAGTCTGACGTTTTACTCATATTTCTTACGAGGGAATCATATTTCTCATATTTCTTCTTCACGTAAACAGAATTATTTCTGTAAGATTTGGTGCTTTCCTGGCGCACGATGCGAATGAATACTTCCCGCCAGGTGAGATGTTAAGCCGGAGCCGACGTTTCAATGGATAACTCTGCCATCGACCTCAAGGCGTTGAGTGAAAGAGTTGACTCAACGCCCTGAGGACGATGGCAGACTTAGCCATTGAAACGTCGGCTGTCGCTGAACATCTTACCTAGTGGGAATCCAGTGAAGAATTCATTCAGAATCATTTCTTTCATACGCATTCCACAAAGCGTAAACTAGTGTGTGCCATGGTTTCTCTTGCTTGAATGCAAAGAGTAGTTTTCTCATATCATTACCGAAAATTGCTGACGGACGAATAAATATAAAATGCACACTAAGTAGGTTCACGGCTTATATAGGAATGGCGTTTAATTTTTTGTATTAACACTCCTTTGGTTCAATAGTTTTTTGAATGTGGGCTTTTTCATGCCCGTGATTTCCCTGTATGCATGTCACTCCAGCAGCAAAGGTAAGAAACACCTCTTTGCATTGCTAAGTTCTATTGGGGACAAGCCATGTCTTTAATACATTGAGTAGAATGATATATTCTATCGAAATAATTGACTATGTATTCTCGTTTGAGTATGTGGTCGCATTCACGTAGCCATTGGGCCGTCCGACGCGGCCAGTGTTCCCCCAAGGTTCTTAAAACTATCTTACTTATCTTACTCTAAGAACCTTGGTGTTCCCCAGAGGAGAAGAGATAAGGGCTTTCATTTCCCCCTGCGCGTGACTCTGACCACGGAGCGGGAGAGATAAGGAGAGTCGAACTTGAAGACGCAGCGGTCTCGAGGCGTCCCGCACTTAAATCTGTCCGTTCTGCAATGTAGTCTCCTAATTTTATTCTCATTATCTGATCTTCCTTAGTATTTCGGATATCGTAAAATATTATCAATGTCGTCAGAGAATTGACCGGTTTGGTACTTACATAGTAGATGGAGTCTAAATTTTAATCGACGGTTTGAAAGAATTTCCCACCCCAGTTGCTGCAAAAGGTTCGTAACACTACCGAGATATCGGCCTTTAACGTATCTTGCCGTTCATCGCTGCACGCTTTCTTACTCAGTGTCCAAGCCTATCGCATAAGGATCCCAAATACTGGCAGCATATTCCAAGTGGGGTCTAACGAGGGAGAAGTAGCTGATTTCCCTAACTTCATCGTCGTACTTGCCATTTACTCTTTTATCAAATTTGAATTGACCATTAGAATGCGAGATTTATTTACGATTCATGCGAGTTAATACGTATGACATATTCTGCAAATGTACAAAAAGGAGTAGAGATAAAAAAGTATATTCCACACACATTGCAAAGTTTTTAAAATATAATTGTGCGGTAAGGCATGGTAAAATAATTATAATAAAAAAATGAAAAAAGGTACGATTGAATGACTGGTTTTAATCGTACCAGCAAAACTATTTGTATTCGATGTTAAAAGGTTTTGAAAAATCAATTGACTTCACCGGGATCCCGGGCACATCATTTATGCAACGGCAATGGTTAAAAAATGTATTTATTTGAGGGAGAAGAATTTTGAAGGTAGTCACAGCGGTAACATCCCATTTGTCTTTATAAATACAGACAGGTTGAAGAGTTGAAGGAGAAAGTATAGATCAAAAAAGTAATATTTTATACATATTGGAAACATTTTAAAATAATAATGTCTCAACTGCAACTAGATAACCTTCCTGGAAAAATAATAAATTGTCGGAGAAACCATTCGCCGGGATATCTGGCAGGGATTCTAGAAAGGAAACTTATTTCGTACAGGTTCGGAAATATTGATTTTGAAATTAATTTCTTCATAGTAATATTTATTACATTTCTCCGTTTTTTTTTCTGTCATGATCATTCACAGTGGTTCATTTTACGGAGGAATGAGCGCCATGATAAACTTGCGGAATTTTCGAGCCATGACAGTGACGAAAGTTTGCCGTTACAGGAATATTCAAGTAATATCTTCTAAAATTTGAGACTTTTCGAGTGTGTTGCGTAACATGGATGACATAACCGAGAATAAGTCTCTCTGGTTTCAATAGTACCGGCAAAACTATTTGTGTTCAATGTTAAAAGTTTTGAAAAATCAATTGACTTGACCGTGATTCCGGGCACATCATTTTAGCCTCCGCAATGATTGAAAGTTTAAACAATTGGGTAATTGAGGTTAAAGAATTTTGTAGGTAGTCACAGCGGTAACAGCTCATATGCGTTTATGAATACAGATAGGTAGAAGAGTTGAAGGAGAATCCTGTGATGTATTCTCGGGATCCTCTCCGTATTGAGAAAGGTGTATTTGCCTGCCACCTTGCGGAAATCATTTTACGGTGACACTCGTGTCTTTCCATTCCCACCTCACTCGTCTGGTATCCATATTGGGATCGACAAGTTTTTGGCGGTTCCCTTGAGTCTGCGTCACTTCATTCTTGTGGTCGTGACAAATTACTCATCTCTCTGCATTGAGCCTTCCGAAGTGTTTCCGGCGATTTATTTCACTTCTTCATACGCGTCCTTATAGAAACTCCTTTACTCACTTTGTATTGTCAAAATTTGGAAGTTTCATTTCAAAGTGTGAGGTAACCATATGCTTACTGTTTTTCATGGTAACATAATATGGTGTGACTCAGTGAGATGCTATCAAGGTGGCTCATGCATTTTCACGAAGGTATTTGACATAAAAAAGTTTCTACTCTCCAGCTATGTTGTTATACTCAATATTTGGATTTCCAATTCTTGTTTTTTTTTTCGATTAATAATTCTTTTGTACGTGTTATTGCGTTCACATCATTGAAGTAGCATTATATTTGGCTCAGCTGCTGATTTTTAACCACGTAGTGCGTGTATTTTAATAAGCTAATATAGCGTTACCCGTGACGTGGTATGGTCGAAGTTAATGGAGTACCTTTTTGGAAAAGTTTCGGGTAATTAAATAAAAACTATGTGAATTCCACGCACAAAAAACAAAGTCTAAGTAGTAGGTTATATCGACATAGATTTCGTCGATGAGCGATATCATCAGCTACTACACACATGGACTAGCACACAATTCGCCACTGCTACGGGCTAAAGGCCAAAAACTCTTGAGGAGGCTTGCAAGGTATTTTGTAAAGGTGCTAGCAGCCCACCGTGCTTTCTTTCGGCATAATACTAGTATATCTGTCCATCTGTGAAGTTGTAAAATGCATGTATAATAACGGATCCTCTTCATTGGGAGCATGCCTGTAGTGAAGTGCATGCGTCAGTGGCTTTGCCTCGTGACACGCATTAGCGTTTTATGTTAATGCATAGTTAGCCTTAGTTACACTAACTTTAGTGTGTAGTGTAATGCATGTTGGTAACTAGTTAACTCTGCCACACACCCTTGGTGTGACTTGCAGTATATTTTGTAGATGTAGAGATATACATATGCAGGAAGAGACATGGGGTGGAGTAGGTAGAAAGAGGAGAGGGTTGTGGCTTCGGGGAGAGGAGGGGGAAGTTGAGCGAGTTAGTTGGTGTTCTGGGTTCGACTCTCCCCGCCGAGGACAATAGGCGGGAATGTGTTGAGGGAATGATGCGAATGACTATCATTCTAAGCAGTGACGAGGAGAAAGTTCTTCATGTCCAAAACCTGTACGAGGAATTATATAATGAGAGTGAGATGACGTCATGCGTGCTATCGTTCCTGACGAGTCAGACAGGAGTTAAGTGTAATGGTTGACTGTGACTCTCATGACATCGGAAATATGAAGGCGAAGTTCATGAATCCCGATGGAAATGAGGTGAGAGGGTGTAATTGGGAATCAAATGCCGAATTCTCCGAGAAGAGGGTGTATCTAGGAGGGTAGGTGAATGAGGGTTATAAGGAGAAAGATGTCCTTAGTTGATTTAGATGATTTAATGGTAAATTTTACAAAAACCACAACGTAAATCACACACACACGACCCGGGTTTCAACAACAGACGTGTGCTTGACTCACTTGAGCAGCTCGAAATTTTAAAGACTTTATACGACCCTGATTCGAAAAATTTAAATGAGTATTTGCAACCTTCCTCATCTCCCATTCTCACAGCCGCCTCCCGAATTTCCCTCCCCCCTCCCCCGCTAAACTCCCCGCCAATCACTGTTCCTGACCAACCCGCATCCACACCACCCTAATCCTCACAAACCCCCCCCCCTCCTTCTTCCAAGCTTTGAAATATATAAGACTTTGAAAATCCTAAAAAAGCACCTGAAGATGACGCTAAAGCGTTGAAATCCGGGTCGTGTGTGTGTGTGTTTTACGTTGTGGTTTTTGTAAACGTTACCATTAAATCAACTAATATGGAATACCACAAAGTTAAACAAGAACTTGTATTATTTATTTGTCCTTAGTTGCTTTGTAAGGGCCTTAGCTCAGATGTCCTTTCTCTTAGCATTCGTAAATGGCGGAAGGGCTTACGAACGAGGCGACTTAATCCATGAGCGAGAGTTGAGAAGAGCAGTCGACGAGGTAGAAGAGGAGTTTTGCAATTTATATGATGACTTCATTTGGGTAATGGATAGGACGACCCAACTGGGGAAAGAAATAGAAGTCGCATCTGCCGTCACTGCGATTATCGCTGTACATGGGTCGACATAGCTTCGGCTTTGATGCGAAATCATGTTCCATCCCTCTTGCAATTCTACAAGGAGCATGTGATGACGACACTCCTCAACAAGGTGAGGGTGAGTCTCGACCCCAACCGGAAATCTATTCCCAACATTTCACTCAATAATTCCTTTCTCACTCAAAACAAGTCAATTGATTGAATTTCCTGTTTTTGTAATTATGACTTTCGTTTCGAATCGTTGACTTGCCTCAATACTTTGGTTTCAGTACAGGCAGTCCTCGACTTTCGTACACAATGCGTTCCTGAAAACGTGTACGAAAGTCGAATGTACGAAAGTCGAACAATAGAGTCCCATATTAATTTGGGGTTACGTTCCCTGAGAGTTAAATATACATAGTAAAAACTCATATCAATTGTAAGGAAATTTTATTTTTAATAAAAAAGTTTAAAAATACATTAATTATTATTCAAACAATACGTAATTACTTTAAAAACTACGTAGTCTTGATAAACGGTTCTAAAAGAATATCGTTGTGTACTGAGTAAACATACGCATTTCTAATTTTTCCCAATCAGAAATTAACATTTCACTGATAACGTCCACTAGGTATAACTATAAAGACACAAAACAAGAAGCATCACGACATTAAATTTTTGGAACCTTAAACTCGATGTAATTTAGTTTATTACAATTAAAGAAGCAACAAAATTTAGCAATTTCCTAAACCGGACAAAAGACAAACGAAAATAGAATGATGTTTCGTAAGCACAGGCCATAAAAAAATCGTGAATTTCGCATCCACTTCCCAGCATTTCGTACATGGTCTATAATTTAATATTTCCCCTGTACTATTGAACATCCAGTAGAACAGCTTCAGTTCAATGATAGTCCGATCGCAACAAAAGATCCACCCAGTTCAGCACGTCTAATAATTCCCAACTCTCTTTTCAGGAACATCATATTTACGTTTTCCACTCATTCTACTCATACGATATTAATTGAATTCAGTAAATAAACAAGTTATACCTTGCTCTAAGTCAACACTGCCCACAGTCGCGTAAAATAGCGAGCGGGAACGCCAGACTTAACATTTAAATGCCGTGATGCGCCATGCACCATCGCGGGAAATTCAAAAATTTGCGGGAAATTCAAAACTTCTGTTCGACAAATGTCCGAAAGTTTGAATTTAGTGTCCGAAAGTCAAATAAAAGGTATCAATTAGGAGCGTACGAAAGTGCGAATTGTACGAAAGTCGAGGACCGCCTGTACTTACATCTCTCCATTATTCGCATCAATGAAGCGGTCGACTTTCATTTCTATAGCCATAGAAAAATTATTTCCTTAAAATATTAATCACTTATCCTCTCCTCTAGGATATCCTAGTTCTTGTTTTAATAGTATTGCAATTTATTAAATACTTTATTGGTTACATCTTGAAGTGTGATCCTTATTTCTTTCCCATCCCTCCTTTAACTGGCTTATTGGGGATTTACGATACTACATCTGATGATATTTAATCAGTTTCATTTTACAATCCAAGTCTTAATAATATTTTGTTAAATGTTGGTATGCTGGTATTAAGTTTTCATCCGGGAAGATTGCTATGGTTGTTTGTTTTCCCTTTCCATATTTTTCAATTATTTTACCCTTGTTCACTTCGGAGGTGGTGTTCCTGATGGCTGTATATCTATTTCAGTTTCCCTTCAATTTAATTTGTAATCAGTAAACAAAAACTAAGTAAGGTTTACAACGTCAATGTTTTCAACTATTTTTACTATGAAAGAGACGTTTTCCCTTCGTGTTCGGCGTCAACATTTGGTGTTCACGTGATCCATTGCGTAATTGATCGCATTTGTTTTGTGAATTCAAGCAATTAAATTGCAAATTGTCAGATATTTATGGATTACATTTGATTTAAATGTCCGCTTCATATATCTTAAAGATGTAAATATGTTACTATAATTTATTACTGTATTGTTTAGTTTAAAGAGTTTGTTGGAAGGAAAAGAATTTTTGGCTCCCGTTAAATGTGAAGCTGGTGGGAGCATAAAATTTACCTCCACTGCATTCATGCATTGATCCATTCATGCCCTCATCTACTCTTAAGACTCCTATAATCATCCTCCTTTAATGTCTCTTCCACCACATCATTTTCCCATGACTTTCTCAATCTACCCATTCCTCTTACATCATCACTCCTCTATCACAATACTGTTCTACTACTCAACACTCATATATTCTATGAACATTGCAAAACTCACAGTGAATAGTCCTTTCATAAAGTCCATTACTGTGACTAGCATTAAGGATGAGAACATTTATAAATTTCAAAAGAAAATTAATTAAAATGTATTTGTATTAGTTCCCATAGGTGTTCAATAAATGAAGCAAAATGAAATATGAAACGCACTCGGAACCTTTACTCTTAATAATCCAATGGGGTCAGTTACGTTGTTCTTGCAAATTAAATGAAAGTATGGGAGATGTCACAGTATGCTCAGCTGATTTTTCTACTTTTTAATCTATACTAGGAATGAATTACAATTTATACCACTCATAAATGTAAAAGAGAACAAATAATAAGTGGATATAGGTCTGAATTTATTGAAGGCTATAGCCATTGATTAGCACTATACCATTCCGTAAATTGATAATTGATCAGAGACTCTTCCTTGCAAGGATATTATCAAATGGCTACTAGCAGCAATAAAATAGTCGTAAAACTCAATGATGCTCTCACATTGTATTACATTGCTATGGTGCTGGCAGCTATATCATCCAGAGGGAGAATATACATATATTTATTTGGTAGTGGGTATAAAATTAGCGCTATCAAAGTCAAACAGTTTAAGATGATTCATCACATCAAGCAATCGGTGTTTAAATCACAACACAAACACATCATTATAATAAATATTTTGAATGTGTTAGGCATTTCTTTTATGTTAGGAAGAATATATGATAACTATAATAATCAGCTCTTATGCAAATCTCAATATAGGGACAAAAGTATTTTGTGAGGTGGAATATACCACTAAAGATTCAATACTTAACATTTTTATTGAATATAAAATTTGTTGAATGGTACGCAAGTTTCTGTTTTCGAGCATTTAGAATCCATGTATTGCTAAAAACGTATTTACTGAATATCCACCAACGAAGTGCACGGTGAAACGCCAACGATTATTATCGACGGTAACAAACCAAGAATTCTGACTGCGTTTAAAATTAGATATAATCACTCAAGTGGCTAAAAAACTTCATATATATCTACAAATATTGAGAATGCTAAACATGAATAGAAATAGTAAAAGCAATCACCGTAGGACTGATTGTTATTATAGAGATACGGATTTAAGAAGATATATTTTCTATACTCCATTTAGAATATTCAATACCTGATATGTGAACGCAAACTTTTGTAGGTAAACTGAATGTCTTGGGCTCCTGTACTTGCGCTAATACTACCAAGTTATGTTTTACCTTTCGGAAGTAAATAATAAACGACAAATATTACGTTTACCTATTATCAATTCTTCGATTTTGGCATGTATTAATTTTGTAAGCACTCAACGATCATGACATATTATTTTAGAGGAACTGTACTCTAATTGAGTTATATACGATGTAAATAAACGTTAAACGTTCGCTTTCTACTAGCAATTCACTCTTACACAAACACACAGCAGCGAAATCTGAGGTTATTACAGAGGAACTTTAACTTTAGGGAATTCTTCGACGTTAACGCTGCCCAGTTTCACCGCGTGAACGTAGACACGATTCCTTCGCGGCGTTACCTTCGTGAAGAGCGTGGCAAGTCGCCCTTTTCCTGATTCTGACGTCATTCCGCGAGCCGGCCGCGAAACTTACGCGACGAAACGGTTAGCGAATAGCCCCGCAGATAACTATTTAATACTAATTGGCTAATCCGACAGTCTACATTAGATCAGATCATGGATAAAACCATCGATTCTTGCACTTTTTGGGTGTATTTAGGTGTTTGAACATTAGCATTTGGTCATGGCATATACTAAAATATAACGAAGAAAATATAGCTAAATCGAAATTTACGGCAGAGTTAGGGGGCATGGGGCACTGCAGTATTGCGGGGTGTAATTACCATTAAGCTGAATCTATTTACGCTACTGAAAATATCGGTTACATTTCTTAAATTTTGTTGAAAGACTATTCCCCCTATGTTAAAGAAGAGGAAGTTTCGGATCCATTTTCACAACACTAGAGCGTATGTTATTAAGTGACTGGCATTATTCCGAAGTAAAATGGACTTTATTCACATAAATGTTTGCTTCCGTGGTAAACAATGAAGTTTATAATGTGTATGTAAGCCATTAAAATGTTACAGTAATGCAGAAGCGGCAGTCAAGTGTATTTGTAGTGATTAATTTCAAGAAATGAAATTACTTTTAACGATTTAAGTGTTCCTTAGTTAGTGGTTAATTTTCAGTGACATTCTCTCTCTGGTCGGTCATACTTCTTTGAAACTCACTATAATTAATTTATTTTGTAGTGAATTTAAAATTGTTTTACACTATTAAGGTTAACAGTAAATCGTGTAGGATTTAAGCCTTGTCGGTGAATACTTGTGATATAGATAGGTCCAACACAATCATTTTCACCTATATCTAGAAATGTATATCATTTTATGTTTTCATTTTGCTTCGATGGAGGCCAAAAAAACGGCAACACCAATATCACCGCATTAAACTAGAAACCCGCGCAACGTTCGTGAATGAGTTTAAAATGAAATGAAGAAGAATATATCCTGTACTGCTTAGATAAAAGTCTCTCTGTATCTCTCGTACTCAATCACGCGAAAACGGCTTACCCGATTACTTTGATAGTGTACATGTAAGTAACTAAGTGCACTGGGACGAAGATAAGCTTTTTTTTAAATGTCCTCAGATCCCCAAGCGCTGCTCAACGGGGCCCTTTGCTTTTACTTCCATAAGAAAAGCCATGCAATCGGAGGATCGGTTGATATATTTGCTCTTTTAAATTACTTGCAATAATGATACAAGGGTTGTAATGTTCACGGACGGACGACTCAAAAAACGGAGTATTCAATTGTTGCCTCGATTATGTTTTACGTTTCGTCTGCGCTTAAAATCTTTGTATTCAATTTCATAATTGTCAATTTTTCTCCTTTGTCAACAATGGCATATTTCCTTGTCAACATGAGAAATGACTATGAACGGGTAACTTCACTTGGGCCTCTTATGGCTAACATTGTTCTTGCTTTAACTTTCAGTGAGATTTCTGTTTGGTTATATTTTTTCTCCAACCTCAGTGTGAATGTAAAGGCTTTTACATAGTATCTGCATTTAGCAATTCACATTGGTTCTCATATTTAGGTCCAATCGGTTGGGCGTAGTATATCTCTCTCGAACTCTGCATCGAGAGCGAACTGTTCTCCTGACTGCTTGTTGGGCAGCGCCTGGCGGCAGGGGGAGCGTGCGAGGTTCTGATTATTCGCGGGGACGTGCGTGCTTCAGAGGCTTAGCCTCGTGACACGCGTTAGCGATTTGTGGTACTGCATAATTAGCAGTAGTTACACTAACTTTAGGGTGAGGTGTAATGCATGTTGTTGTTTACTTACCGCTACCACTCACCCTTGAGGTGACTTGCAGTGATTTTGTAGATCTAGAAAAATACATATACAGGAAGAGACATAGGTTGGAGTAGGTGGGAAGAGGAGAGGGTTGAGCTTTGGTAGGAGGGGAGAGGAGGGGGATGTTGAGCGAGTATGGAGAGGGGGTTGGAGGAGGGGAAGGAGGAATGGCGCTGCGGGGAGGTGGGGAGGCGCAGAGCTACTGTGTTCAGGATAGGGTGGGGGGAGGGGTTTGTTGTGCGGCCACGATGAGTCACCACGATGTCGATAGGAGGAGGTTGTAAGGATGAGGGTACGGAGGGTGAACGGTGACCTCAGGCGATGGAAGGTTCATCAGAGGGGATTGTGGGTTAAAAAATCAAAGTCACTAAGGACGAGGCATTTGTCACGTTTTACAATTTCACCGAATTTCCACTTGCTCAAGTGCATCTTACTTGCGGCTCTTCTTTTCCGCGTGGATAATTTCAGGTTCAAAACTGCTGTGGTGATTCCAACAAGTGCTTGGCATGCAGCGAAGAAGGGTTATTGCTCCCAAAATATGCCTCATGCTATTCATTGCATATTTTGAATTTTCTTCCTGTCTGCCCATCGCATAGTTTCTTACAAAAATCACAAGTAAGTTTACACACTGCGATGTGATTAGTCCGATCTCGACTCCTCCGAAAGGGGAGCGGGGCGCGCGCGTCTGCATTCTGACGTGTGACGTGAGCCGAGGCGCGCGCGAGTGTGTGGCAGGGGGTGTGTCACAGTGCCATGGGAATGAACAGAGTTCAAAGGATCGGAGGGTGAAGTGGACGATTGACGGAATTCGTCCGGTGACGGTGTGTTCACGGGCATCATATTGTGTGTCTCGATCATCTTGTTTTTCAATCAAGTCCCAGAAGGTGCGTCGAGGGAAGAAGGAATTATGCTTCAGATCAGTTCGCCAGTGTGCCTTTCATTTTCTCTCTTCCTTCAATTTTAGAGGAGTCCTCATCATCGAGGTAGATTTGTCCTGAGACAGGTTACAGCTGAACTCCTCCAAACTTATCTATGTTGTGCCCACATTTTCATCTTTTGATAACTACTTTTCTCCCTCAAATCCATCGACATATCAAATATTCTTCTTTTCTTCCGTTTTCCTCTCACTTTTCCGTCCATTATGTTACGACGCCGTGCATGTTTTCTACATAGGTCTTGAGTCTCTGTCCATTTGTGTAGTTGCAAAATTCATATATATTAACGGTCCTTCTCCATTGTGATAATATCTGTAGTGTAGTAGTGCATGCTTGTGAAGCTTCGCCTCGTGACAAGCATTAGTGATTCATCCAAATGCATAATTAGCCGTAGTTACACTAACTTTGGGGTATAGTGTAATGCATGTTGGTGAATACTCACCCCCTGCACACACCCCTGAGGTGGCTTGCAGGGTATTTTATAGATGTAGATGTAGATCTGTTTTACGTGAAGTCCATCAAATTTTTTTGTTAAAAGCGGCCATTTTCAACTTTTTTGTGCATCAACTTATCGATTTTATGGGATATAGTAGGTTGGAATAAATAGAAGAAAGGAAATAATAGAGTGGTGAAGTTGAATACCTCGTGAGATGTCCTTAGTCATAGTCGCCGTTTTGTTTGTTGGTAAGGGAACGACGCGACGGTCGATGGTCCGAATAGTGACGTCAGAATGGGAGGGGAGGATGTTAGTTGGAAAGAAGAGGAGGGTATTGGACAATGTGGCGAACATTGGCCTGCCATCTAGTGGACATCATTTGAAGGTCAGCTGCTCGTGACTTCTCGTAGCTCACTCGCCCAACGACCATCTTGGGATTAACAACTCTCGACATTTCTACTGTGTCTGACGGAGTGTCTGCGTCGCTTCATTGTCAAGGTTGTGACAGGCTAACCAGGTCTCTGCTCTGTGCCTATGAGGCGATATTCCAGCGATCAATTTCCTGTTTCTCACACGTAGGTGTTCACTCTCGTATGTTCACTGGTTTCACTTCGTATTACACCAGTGCCGAAATCGTAAATTCCAACTCGTAGTGCACGTTCGCCATAAACAGAGTAGAATCTAATCGTTCCTCAACTGGACTCATTCAGGTAATTATGCGGTAGGACATGCATATTTTACGAAAAAGATTTCCAAAGAACGTTAGTAGTAAGTGAGGGCAGTATGGCAGGGTCCCCCTCCCCTCACCTCCCCTCCACCCTCCCCTCCACCCTCCCCTCCACCCTCTCCTCCCACGCCAACCTCTCCCTCCCAACCCACCCTCCCCCTCCCCTCTTTGGGGGCACTTGAGCAGGATTTGACTGTCTCCACGCGTCCGTTCCCAACCTAGGTGACGTATGCAGTGATGCCTGTTGTCTAGATCCACCCCCTCCCCTTTGGGGCACTTGAACAGGGTTTGGCTCGCCCTTCCCCCTCGCTCAGACCCTCGTGGTTAAGGATGACTCTTGCCATGCGGTAGGACTGAGCGTCTCCCCTCCCCCTCTTGGGGGCGGTATGGCAGGAGGCTTTGTACCCAAGCCATGGAAAGGGTTTGACTCACGTCCTTCTCCCACCACGCTCATAGCCATGTGTTTAAAGATGACTGTTGCCATGCGGTAGGGGCGGTAGGACTGAGAGTCTCCCCCTCCACCCCCTCCCCTTTGGGGCACTTGGACAAGAGTTTGACTCGCTTCCCTCTCCCCCTCGTTCAGACCCACGTGTTCAAGGATGACTATTTCCATGCGGTAGGACTGAGCGTCTCCCCCTCCCCCTTTTGAGGGCAGTATGGCAGGAATTTTCGTTCCCACATCATCTTAGTTCAACCCAAACTAAAGTATGGTGACGTCAGAATCTGGATGCGCTTGAAAGCGTCAGTCACCCTCTCCCTCCCACCCCACCCTCCCCTCTTTGGGGGCACATGAGCAGGATTTGCCTCTCGCAAAGTACACTAATAATAGATGGGATGCTTTAGTTTGAAAGTTTTTATTCTTATCGAATTTAATGCAAGTAATTACCACGTGCAAGTAAAAGTTATTTTCTCTAAGGATCATTAATCATTATCACGTTGAGTGTATTAGAACATTCTTTCTATCAATGACAAAGCATCATGCACAAACAGTTTAACTCTGGCGGCGGATGAAATGAGAGGTGAGTACACAAATAAAAGATGGGATAATTCCTTTTTAAAGTATTTCATTTATTTTTTCTAGTTAAATACAAGTAATTTTCATTTGTAAGTAAAAGATATTTTTTCAGAATCAGAAATCATCACTTGGAACATATTACAACATATTCCCTAACAAATAGATAACGTCATACACAAACATTTAGACATTTTAAATAGCCAGTTAATTCTTTGAAGTTTTATTAGTCTTTACGTATCATTTCCTCGGGGAGAAAATGTTCTCCTTCATGTGTTCTGAAAACTGATCGGATTTCCTCTGCGAGAGCATTGACGTTCAATGATGGTGGTGTGCTTCCGATGTCCTCCCGATTGATTTGGGATCTGTTCACTTGCTCGCGATGTATACGTTCTGGTATTTCACCGTCTTCCTCTTCCTCCTTGCATGTGTTCAGTATGGATTTTACGTGCATTTTCACAATTTTATGAACATGAGGAGACCAAGTACTTCGCTCCTCCCACCGCATACGAACACAGTCAACCAAGTTCAGAAGACCGTACCAGGATGATTTGGCAAGGTACACACCTGATTTATCGTCACTTTGACCGGCTTCCTCAATAACAATTGACTTAGTGCCGAATACCGACTTGAATTTCAGAACACACTTCCCAAACGCAATGGTATGTGGGAACACATCTTTGTAAAAGTAGGATGCTATCACACTTTCACACTTGAATAATTCACTCCAGTCATTATAATCCAGCTTGATAGACAGACCCCCGGCTTTTCCAATGGCAATGAACGGTAAGCAGTCATTTTTTAAGTCCACACCCACTGTCACTCGTTTTGTATCACTATAATTCAGTTTATATGCACTCTCGAGTAATCCAAGATGTTGAGGACGTCGAGTCTGCGTAGATGTAGATTCCGAAGAGCTTTCCTCTTCAATAGCGGTGTTCACAGGACTGATGGATGGTTTATATGTCGGTCGGTGATACTTCCCGCTGCTCGGCGGACGAGGAGAATATGGACGGGGCAGACGCGTGTCAACCCTGGGAGACGGTCTCTTGGCGGTTCTCCTGGGTGTCCTGAATGACTCTCCATCTGATGCCATGGTTGCTCGGAATCGGAACTGTGCTGCTGCTGGAGGATCGGAGACTATATATCCTCTTGGTCAGCGGAAAGAGGGAGGGGGGAGGAGAGTAAGAGGGGGAGGGGAGGTGAACAAGATGGTGGCACAGCTAGATTTTCACTGAAATATATGTGTTGGCGCAGCTTTTGCCCTACCAATTTGTACGGTCATTAAATTTCTGTTCACTACACACGTTTTACAGTATTTTCCAAACAGTTTATTATAAAGTTTAATAACAAATTCATCGTTTTTTCTGTTATATTTAGCGTTAAAGTGCTTTAAAAAATGATTCATTGTGAGTCCCTTACAACGATAAGCGAGGAAGACGGCGGAATAACTTCCACATGTCGCAGATGTCCACCCCTGGATTTTCTTTCTGTTGTACCGCCACGATTTACATTCTTTATTAAGGAAAATGATATGTTCTTTGATGAATGGAGGCATTCCGTAACTGTCAAAAAAGTCACCGCGTCTATTCTTATCGATAAAAATGCCCACCCAATGAGTTCCCCTTTTTCTAGCAGGATCTGTGTTTACAATTAGAGCAGCTGGGGGGAAACAGTTTGCCGGGAGCGTATCGGCGGCAAAAACTCCTCTGAAAAAGGAGCTAGTGTCCTTATGACTATTGAGAGCCCGAGAAAGCTGATTGCTGTCCATTTTGCCTGTCGCAACTCTGCTCGTAATGAGAATTCCACCTTATTTCAAACTGTTTTATGTATGGCTGTTGGAAGTCGATGGGAATCCTGACCAAGGGACAGCAGGGGTTCCACCGATAGTGTTCTTTGTCTGGACGATCCCAAGAATCCCAGGAACCAAGTGCAATACCACATACACAACATACCACCACATCACGACAACCAGAGTAAAAAAATCCTGCTTCTGCAAGAGACTTTGTTTCGATTGCAAATTTTTTTGAGGCTCCAACGAAAGAGTTACGGTGAAAGGTAGATGATGTTAACTTTTCCTTGCCATTTTTTAAAAACCAGGAAAGTAAATTGACACAATTCCTCGATGCACATTCGAAGCTAGTTTTCCTATGGCAATCAATACTACAATAATTTCGAGATGAATTACACTTTAACTTTCTCAGAGAGGGGCAGCCTAATATCTCCATATCTAGCACTATCCTATACTTTAAAATCTTCTGCAGCAATTCGCACTTCTCTCTACCTTTTGCAAACACAAAGTAACTCGCGGTTAAATGTGTATGGAGAATGTACTTCAGATCGTCATATTCTGTATTTCCGTCGCACCACCGAAGTCCGTGAAAATTATCGCGGAGCCACCTATCCTGTTGTAAGTCTTCATCACACCTCCCGTTCTTGGAATAGGGTGGCTTGAAAAGCCAATTTTTCACACCACTTGATTCTGTAGTGGCAATGGAGAGTTCCTTCACCACTAAGTCCCCTCCACTTTTGAAGCACTGAATATCCACAACAGCAGCCATGGCACACGAGAAAATAAAATCAACAGAACTCGGGAGCTACTGCCTTGAGAGGAGGATTCTGCAACTGAGGAAGCAGCAAAGCGGAGCTTCTTATAAATGCTTTCCCCTTCCCCTTCATCTTGTCCTCCCACCCCTTTCCCCCACTCTTGCTGACTTCTTTCCGACGGTCATGCCTCCTAGCTACTGTAATCCACCCCGACGTTTCGATGTCTATCTATTTCGAGAATGTTATTAAACTCTGCATACACGAGGCAGTTTATTGTTTCCATCAACGCATTTTTAAATCTTACTTCCAGGCGAAGACTTCCATGCCGCTGTAAACTCCAATGGCTGGAGTTAGCCTCTAAATCTGGTGTTAAATCAAAGGCTGTGAGAAAAAATCCATCCTTGTAATCTTCTCGCGGTATTCCATTCCCGTCATCTTGAAAATGTATACCTGTACCAGAGAATAATGTGTGATAAGCCTGGAGGAATAATCCTGATCCAGAAAAATCAGGCTGCAGTGGTTTTGAGGGAACTTGTTGACCATCCATGTACAGCGCTAAAAATGTCAGGTCGAAATTTTGAAAATTAAATGGATTCTTCTTCACATCTCCATTGAATGCTGCGTTAGATACGAAGCCAACAATTATTCGCTTCGGCAACTGTCCAAGAAATATGTTGTCAATTGTTTTACTTTGCACGTCGCGTGAAATTGTGACAGTTTTAATGTCCACTCTAGTGACTGGATATTTAGCAGTGGCCTTTTCAAGGGCTCGACTGTGTGCGATCAGTACTGTCGGATTTATTTTCACCTTTCTCACTAGGAGAGCAGCGTCCAATATTTTTACAGAAACGTTTTCATAATCTCTTGACGCCATTAGATTAAAACCAGTCTTTGTTCTTACGAGTTTAAGGCGCATTTCCACACCGTTCAAAAGGAATTTTTCCTGATTAAATAGATCACAGTGAAGATGGCCCATCAATTCCACTAAGCGCCCTTCATCCGTGTAGCTACGCCTTTTTAAGGCACCATTGTTATCTTTACTATCATCCATCTTTCCAGGAGTGTCACCGTACCACAGCGCTGTGGTAAGATGGGATGATTTCGCCGCAGGGCCATAATTAAGAAGGGTTTCTAAATAAGCTCTGTAAGGGTACGTGTGACTGGGTGGGGTTACCAGTTTCTGATTGAGAAATATGTCAACTTGGGAAAACAACGAGTGCAGCCATAGATTAACAGGACCTATTACGGAATCATCGTCAGCAGCCTGTGCCCTCCGTTCTATTCGAGCTGTTATGCATAGTAAAGTGTGAGATAGATCTACGTATTCATCTCCATGACCTGGAATGACAAATTCTAAAGGAGCATCATCGGCAAGGGTGGAAATAGGTTTATAATGTATCCATTGCCCATTTTCAACACTCGTCTGTGTTGGAGGTAGCGAGAATAGATCAAGCTCCGTCTTCGCACATTCACAAGACTGATGGTGTAAAAAAGACATTTAAGAGAATATATCTTTCACGAACGCTTTCCTCTTAATTTTTCTTTTACGCTTTGCGTTCACTCGCCTCTTCTTAGGAGCGCTGGTCTTTCTTCTACGCCGGACGGTCTTCAACTGAGGTTTTCGTTTACGCGTCTTTGGAGGATATCCAGCCCCAGTCATTCTCCGAATTTTATTTTCCGCTTTCTTAACAAGGTTCCCCCCAGCCTCTATTACACGCTTACGTAACACTTTCTTTATGGGTTGCGTGCTATCTGACGCAATATCACCAAGCACGTTCACACCTGTTCGTACGGCTTCTTTGCCAACAGCACGCGCTCCGCTTTTGAGAAGCGGAAGGACCGAGCGAAAAAGACCGCCAAGAAAACTCCCAATTCCATGACCTTTCTGATAACTAGCCCCTCGATACACCGTACCGACACCGCTTCCGACCTGATTAAGGTAGTAGCGTGTATAAGGTTCGGAATAATTACGTGCTTTCACCATGATTTTTCCGCCTGCGAAAGTGAAGTACTACAACCGAGGTTCCGTAAAGGAATGGTATGGGATGTCCCGTGTGGTTCCTTAAATCTATTTCCACTGTTTCAAACTCTCTTTTCAAAACTGGTAAGTAAAAGGGACGCGTGAACACATGACTTATGTCCAACCCGTACTTTGTTTTTTCGGCCCTCGTGCTAACAATTCGGAGGAGGGGGGCAATAGCATCTCCAATGATTTGTGGTTCGATTATATCACAGTATACATACATTTGCGAAGGGTAACCCACGCTAAGATCTGGAGGACGTTGTGCAATTTGCTGACCGACTATGTCCCTACCTGGCTCGAATCCCAACTGCAGAGACATGATTTCTGATAGAATAACGGATGGAAATTTTTTCGCTGCAACACTAACCCTGCCGTATTCGTTTAGTGATAGTGATATTTTGTGTGTGAGAGGTATCTTTGAAATGTCATCGTTCAATGATAATAGTACATCATCGATACTCTCGTAATGTCTAGCTGATAATTTCCTGTGAAAAACGCTCGTACGACTTGAATCAAGGACAGTATATTCACGCTGTTTACCGTGTATATTGCAGAGTGTCATTGGGAAATGGATTTCGGCGAGAGCGACTTCCCATTGTCCATTTAGCGATATTAATCGTGGTAAAAGAGTCGTAAACTTTGTTGTTTTATTGTCCCAATGACTAGACATGGAACTGTTACTGGCCAATGTTAAATAAAATCCACCATTCATTATAGTTTCCTAATGGATGATGCTGGTACCCACGAGTTAAACTTGGAAGGATATCCTTTCCACTGGACGAACACTTCTTTTCTGGCGCCTTTACCCCTCGTTTTAAGGATTTTATCGATTTTGAATTTTCGTGATTTAGACAAAGTAACTTCTTGAAGTTCGGGTTCGTAAAATGTCCCTTCGATAATATCATTCTGTTGATCTTTCAATATATAAACGGGTGGTTTCCTGCGAATAACTTTCGCAATAATGAATATTTCTTCACTCCAGTTTGACCTGTAGCCTTTCCTAAAAGGAACTTTCTCTCTGCTAATTCTAACGTGATCTCCTGTTTTTAAACTCGGACTTTTACTATTTGAAATGTCGTCTCTGTAAGCGTTTTTCCAGATTTGAAGAATATTTTGGTCATTAACATCGCAAGGTGCCATCTTTATAGTGTTATGAACCGTTGAGTTGTAAGAGTCAACTATTTTTTGAAGAACGTCAATGTACCTCTTTGTGGAGTATTTGGTAAAATAACGCCACAACTTCATCTTTAAGGTCCTGTTAAAGCGTTCCACAATTGCCGCTTTTGTGTCCGGATTGTTTGTATGGTAATAACCAATGGAGTTTTTCTTCAAAAAATCCTGAAATATTTTGTTCGTGAATTCAGTTCCCTTATCAGTCATGAGGTTAACGGGCTTTCGTTTTGACTTTTTAAATATTATCGAAAATGCATCACGAACGCAAGCACCAGTTTTAGAACGAATAGGCGAAACGAAGGAAAACTTACTAAACACGTCTATAACAGTTAATATGTATTTGAAACCATCGTTTTGTTTCTGAATGTGTTTCACCTCATTTAAGTCCGCCTGCCACAAATCATCCACATTATCAACCACATATCTATTCCTCTGAAATTTCCTACGAATAGGTTTGTGAAGAGTGTATGTATCTTGAGACTGGAGCCAATTTCTGACATCTTTTTTGGACACGAGTGTTGATACCTCGTTCCATAATTTATCAACTCCAGAAAACGAAGCCGGATGCGATGGATCGTAATAAATTTTTGAAAGTATATTGCTAACTTTCCTTTTCATTTTTTGAAACTATACGGCGTCCAGCGTCTTATAATCTTCGAATGTGTAGGTCTTAATCTATTATTTATAGTGGTGATAGTACGACGTTTTGGATTGATGGTTCCTTCGTGTCCTGTGCTATCCGTTGAGTCGTATCGGCGAATGAGGTCTAGCCGCTTTTGATTGCCAATAAATTCTTTTGGCATGTTGATTTCCGTGAGCAAAGCCATGAAAGATTCTATTCCCTTAGGATTGATATTTTTACGAGATCGCATGACGTCACCAACGAGGTCCGTAATGTTAGATCCTGGAATTACTCCACCTTTGATGCTTACAGTTCCGTCAACACTCCAGTTCACCTTCCGAGACGACACTAATCGAGCGATTAACAACTCAGCCCTTTTGCGAAATTTTTGCGGCAATGAAGTCAATATTTCGGTATGAAGCGGTATTTCCACTTCGACACCCTTATTTTCCCGGCTTCCTATATCTCCATCGTTTTCACTACTTCCACCATCTTCTGGTTTTCTCTCAGCTCCGGATGTGATGGGAAATACTAATGGACTTCTTCCTACATCTGAGAAATGTAAAAATCGATGTAAGCATTGTTTGTATAATGTCCATTTATCGTTATCAGTTTTCATGGGTGTACGTAGAATTTTTTCCATTTCTCGATCCAAATCCGAGAGAATTTGGCTAGAATTAGTCATTGACATGTTCGAACTCGTCATACGGTTGACGGTTTCTTGGGGAACAAGTACCATTTTTCTCGTGTGTTCCATTTTCACAAAACTTTGGAGAGCACACCACTAAGTAAAGGTATTAGCAGCGGTAAAATAAAACCTCCAGACTGTATGATGAGCTTTTTTTTCTTCTTCCAGCAACCTTTTCTCTCGGCGAGTTTTCGTAATGCACCTCTGTGACGTGACAAGCGTTTTCTCTGTGCCGGAGTCAGATTTATACAACCTTTCAACGTATTGTCGGCAATTTCACAGATGACCCTTACTAGACCGGGATCTGCTGCTTTTAGAAGTGCAGCACGAGTAGTAGGCTTACAACGTGCGAGAAACTGCAGGATATCGGCGTGTTGCGCTATCACCCTCGTCATTTCGACTGTAAGATGCAATATTCGTGACTGTTATTTTATTAACGTTCTTTTTTATTTATTTACTTCTTCGGCAGGTAAAAATATTGTTCCGCATCATCCGGAAATATTTCCGTTCTGAACCGGAAGATGTCGGGTGTTGACTGTTTTAAATCTATGAGTAAATACCCATGGGGTCTTTCCGTTGCGTCTTCGTAAGCTTGTTGTAAGAATCTAGAATTTTTAGGGTAAATTTGTCGTGCTAAAGTGGAGATCTGACTTCTATCCCTTGGATTTTTAAAGTAGACAAGGTAGTGGGTGTTCAAAGATATGTCACGGGAACCTTTACCTTGATGAAATAAATTCTGCGTAAGATGGATCACACTTATATTACGATGGTGACTTGCTCTGGAAAATAAGTCAACGACTACGCTACCGCTACTTTCCATCATAAGATCGTCCAGGATTAGTAATGTGGATGTGGATTTATACGGAATGGTCTTCAAGTCCGGTAATCCTTCATGAAACGTTACTCCCAAGGGTTTTAAAGTCTCATAAAAATATTGCCATTCCGAATAACACCAGATAATGTCCCCAAAGGTGGTATCAAACATTTTTTCCCTGAATTTTATGAGACGACTAGTGAATACCGTCTTACCGGACGAACTGGGTCCGGCCACTAGAGCTCCGAAGGGATGTTTCAATCTTAGATCCATATTTTCGACTGAAATAATACGATAACTGCGTTTTATTTAATAATTGAATTTATCGTTTCCATTTGAAAGCAAAAAGACTACACTTAGTATATTCCCTCTTATCTCTAAAAGAAATTCAACTGCACTTTAATGCACAAGTGACTGCGTAAAGAATGAGGGAATTGAAGCCCCTCCACCGCGACAAGGTGGTAGCCTTTCGGAGGGGAAAAATTATTTAATAAATAGGGAAATAAATAAATAGGGACATAAATACGTAGGAAAATAGATAAATAAGTAGGGAAATAAATAAATAGGTAAATAAATAAATAGGGAAATAAATAAATAAATAGGGTAATAAAATTTTTGAGTGCAATATGCTTCAAACCATCTGACATTTTTGAAGAGTTGAGCGCTCAATAATTAGAGACATGATTCATTCCATTCTTGCACGTTTATAGCCATAAGGTAAGGTGTCATAATCTTCGATTCTTCTTCTTTTCGTGTACACTACCCGGAACGTTTTTTGCTCGGGCTTTGACACAACAGTAAACGGCTTCCTCCGAGATATTCTTTTTGGATATTCAACCACAATTGGTGGACTGCCAGCCAGAACCATAGATTTCAAAGATTCAAAATTTACCTTATCAGCATTTGAGGAGTTAATGCTCACCCCCCTAACTTTGCAAATTGTTCTTTCTTTGCCATCTTTTTTGTTTTTTATAAGTAAGGCATAATTTTTAGGACCACCTGAGACAAACTCATGAATGTATGCATCACTACCATACGCAGACAATTCGTTTGTCATGTCCCCGAGGTAATCACCTATTGCAGGTGACCATTGTCCTGGCACGTGGGTGAATATAATTGAATCCGTATCAAAGTAGAGAACACGGCGTTCTAATTTTTGTAAATATCGGTACAACTCAATCCTAGCATGTGCTGTTGTGTAGCATGCTATGAGCACGCTCTTGGAATCAGAGGCCTTGACTGCTTCCTCGACATCAGACCAACTCACAACCACTGCGTTCTCGTTGATTGAGATCACTCTTGCTACTTCAATATTTGGGTTAGAGAGAAGATCATACAACTCATCACCTTTTGTCAAAATTGAACATTGCGGTAAATTTTCTCGCTGCCCGAATTTCCCCCAAAAGCTATTTAACATGAGTTTGGCAAGGGATCTCATTCCGGGATTAACACAAATGGAGCCCTCGTCCAGGGTAACTTTTTCCCGAGATTGGAAAGAGTTAATGTAGGATGTCTTTTGATCTGGAGTCAAACACCAATCGGGCCATCCACTTGCCTCTTGTTTCATTTTCAAAAAACAATTGATGTAATCGCAGAAAAGTCCTCCCTCGCCTGTCGCTGGGTCGTAGCAGGTTACATCACACTGCCATACTTCAAAAACTGTCATCACTTCATACCCCATCTCAACCGCTAATTTTAATTCATCGGATACCCACGTACCCGTGATCATCCGTTCAGTCACAGTGTGATTGCAGTCATTCTGATTTTCTGTAAGAGCGCAGGTGTGACAGAGGGGGAACATGAGTTTGCCATTAACTCTGACTGGTAGTACAGGGTGATACAAAACTGCTGGAGGTAAAACCTTACATTTCACCAGACCTTCAATTTCGTCTAGGGTTGGGCATTCTTCTCCTACGTAGACCTTTATCGGTCCCACCGGATACTTTCTGTATTTGTTCACAAATGGATATAATGAACAAACGTCAAAATACCGGATCTCCTCGTTTTTTTCGCTCTCAACTTTGTGATACAACTTTACAGCGTTCGTTCTACCACCAAAAAAAGCATCTCTAGCATTCAAGGGGGATTTATCCATGACAGGATCTTTTTTCAAGGCTTGGTAGAAGTCCATATCCTTTTCTTTTTGAAATGTGCACTCCCACATTTCCACTACATGGAACCCGTTTTCCCTCAACATGGTTGTTTTCTTTTGGGTGCTCTCATAACGGGTTTGAGCTGTCTCGTTAGGGCTGTTACAAATTGGTTTGTCTCTTTTAATGAAACATCTTGGGCATCCATGGTAATAACAACCGTGGAATTCAAACACGGTCTCTGTGCCGTTTTCATCCCTGTGGTACCCATCTACTTTTCTGCCTAAAACAGTGGCTTCAGTACCATTTCCGGCATGACGGATTTTAATGTTTCTCTTTTTTTCCTCCCCTAGCAGCCAGAGGACAGCCTTAAATGACTGAACGTCAGCCCACCTAAACCCACCGGGAGGAATGCATGCAATAGTATTTGGTTTCAGATATTTCCTCCGAAACACTTCCATGCATGAGCTGGCAATCGTGAGTGAGTCACGAAATGGGTCCACACTTGTAGTGGATAGAAAAAGAGACCGGTATTTTAGACATGAGCGCCGTAGTATTTCAACATCCTGAATACAGTACGACAGGATCTCGTCGCTCATCTTAAAAACATACTTTTGCTCTTTCAAACACTTGTGCCATTCCAAAAACTTTTCCTTTTCAGATAAGGTCATTTGATTGACACCGTAGTATTCAGGCTCAGGTAATTCACCTTCGAAGTTCATGTTTCCACTTTTGTTAAAAAAATGCGGAAAGTAGCCTTTCGCAAGGGATGCATCTAGTCCAAGGGCCTGTGGCATTTTGGATAGTGGCATTGGGATGTAATTTAGCGAGTCAATGAAACGAAGCCCCTTGTACGAAATGCAAAGAAGCTTTGCACCATTTACTAGCACCTCGGGATACCAATCTGTTTTCTCCATGATGGTCTTGATAATGAAGTTATTATCGTACCCTTTGGCATTGTGGGCAATGCATGTAATGTTCTCAATGCCACGATTTCCAAGGGACCTGATGTATTGAAGAAAATCGTGAACAGGATCGCCACTATTGAATACATTCTGACGATTCCCACATTTTCTGCAGAAATAGTTTGTGCCCTCTTCCATAATACATGAATTGCAGCAGATTTGAGAGACCAAGAGATTTGGTGTATGTAAAAACGTACTTTCATGCCCTTCAAGCGCCTTATCCTGCGTACACTCAATGTCGTAGAAGACAAATGCGAATGTTTCTGGCTGTTTTTTCGTCTTCTTTACCCGCATGAAGCAGCTGTGCTCTTTTTTTACGTATGCTTTGCATACACTACAATAAACCTCCCCGCACACATGCTTCTTTCGCCCATTAACGGTACTGTATACTCTAGAGCACGAGTCACAGTACCGATAACTCTCACACGCCGTTTTTGCACCGCTTCTCTTAATTAAGTGTCTCTGGCGACATTGCTCACCATGAAAAACCCTCTTACAATCCGGGCAAAGTACCGGTGGCGCTGGCTGACATGGAGGGGATGCAAGACATTTATCGCAGAGCGTAGGGCATTTGTGTCTCATGGCTGTGTTATACGGCAAACGACACGGTCTACAGTAATAACTGCAGCCAAACGCACCAGTGACTGACGTAATCAGGTTGTAGTGATTGTCTCCGTAAATCAAGTCTACATATTTTCTCACTTCCCCCGACTCAGATAACTTCGGTCCTTCAAAAATCACCTCTCTCCCACAACGATCCCCAAATACTGTGATTTTATGGTCTGGGAGGACGTTTTGGAAGGCTTTTATTTCCTCAAGACCCCCACCATTACCATCAATGACAACATGAGCCTCTCTACAGAGTTGTAGAGCCCTATTCTGCATCTCATTCTTTCTCAACTGCATAGCTTTGAACTCCTTTTTTGATACTTCCTCTCTGGCAATGCCTAGACAGAGAGCCATAGGGAGACACAGATTGTCATCGTTGTTAATTACTATAATTGATCTTTTTGATTGGCAAAAAGCTGAAAATGTTGACAAGTGGGAACGTCCTTTCCGCCCGCCAGTAGGTACGTCGACATATGTAAACGATACGTTAATGAGACCATCAATCAGGAATGTATCATTAGACTGTACCACTTTTTCAATGCGCTGGAAAATGACATCGTGGTGCAACTGATCTGCTCTCCTATAGGAAATGCAGATTTCCTTATTTGGATGGGCGTCATTTTTAATGACCATACCCACTCTAGCATTCCCATCAACACCTGCTTTCAGAAGATCTAGTAATGACTCGATCGCTTCAGCGTGCCATTTCATGGGATCATACCCACTCGGTGGCTTGAGAAACACAATCTCAACCTCTTTTCCCCACAACCTGAAGTTTCTCAGATATGATCTATTTTCTCCCATAATCGTAAAATAGTTTGTACCACCTCCCCCCTCTTGATTTTCAACTGTTTCATTGCCATTGTCACCCATAGTGACAACTCCGGAAATTAGAGGAGCGTCAGAGAGATGTGGTACGCCCACATCTAACAAAGACGGGATCTCCGGCCGATCACCCTCCTCCGTCACAACTCTGACTGGGAGAGGCGCGGCTCCGGAAGTCTCACAACCAATATCTTGACTGAAATTGATCAGCAAGACATCTACCCCCGGTTTCATTGGACTTGGAACCCCTCGCGGAATGTCCTCGTCCAATATAGACATTTGTCTTTCCACTCCAGCCCCTTCTAGTAAGGATGCGACCTTCGGCCGATCATTAATACCCATCATTACTCTTACCGGGAGAGTTGTTTTCTCCAACGACTCATTGCCATTTTCTTGGCTGATTTGTATCAACACCACATCACCCTGTCCTACCCCTTCATCGCACTCCATCATAAAACTACGATCAAGAGGATCTTCCCTAATCAAGTCGTCTTTTACGGGGCTCGATCGAATCAAAGATTCGCTTCCCAACCCACGTTGGAGTGGAGTAGCCACTCCTTGTGGGACTTGTTCTCGTACTAATAAGTCGTTTTCCACCCTCTGACCACCCCCCGTTTCATTTCCACCCTCATTTATATCTGATTCTTTCTCTAGTGCCTGGCTGAATTCAATCAACCAACCATCATTGTGTTCACCATTTAGTTGATTGTCCTCTGTGGCTAGGATAGGCACATCCTCCGATGGCTCTTCCTCCACCCCAGAATTAATCATTTTTATCTCAGAAACCTTTGAGACTCTGCCAGCGGCAAAGGACTGGTTAGCTACTTTTGGATTGAGCCTAACCCCATCGTCATTTATACTATTCGTATTTTTATCTAGACACCGCCCTCTTGAGTATTTATCTCCAAAAAGACAAAACCCGTCGTCAACCAATATCATTTTTGCGCACGGCACGAGTCCGACAGAGAGACAGCCGTGGATAAATTCCCACCTGATTCAGTATGAGGCAGGCTAGGACAGGGGTAATGGGAATACCCCGCGTCAGCTGTCATCTGACAAGCATCGCCTGCAGACGACATGACATTATCCTGTCCCACCCTTTCATCACACTCCATGAAATAACAACGATCATAAGGATCTTCCCCAATCAAGTCATCTTTTACGGGGATCGATCGAATCAAAGATTCGCTTCCCAACCCACGTTGGAGTGGACTAGCCACTCCTTGTGGGAACCCACGTTGGAGTGGACTAGCCACTCCTTGTGGGACTTGTTCTCCTACAAATAAGGCATTTTCCGCCCCCTGACCACCCCCCGTTTTATTTCCACCTTCATTTATATCTGATTCTTTCTCTAGTGCCTGGCTGAATTCAATCAACCAACCATCATTGTGTCCACCAATGAGCTGATTGTTCTCTGTGGCTAAGATAGGCACATCCTCCGACGGCCCTTCCTCGTCACCAGAATTAATCATTTTCAGCCCAGGTAGGTTAGGATAGGGACAATGATAACACCCCGCGTCACCTGCAGACGTAGCAACAGTCTGAGGGATGTTCTCCTGCACAGCACCCCCATTAACATTAGATTCCTTAGGTGAAAATAATTCCCCAGTCAAAACATTGATACTGCCTCCAATCCTATCCCACAAAGTTGCGCTTAACGCTGCTAGTGCTTGAGAATCAAGTGTTAAATCATTATCAACCAAATTCGAGTGCAATTCATTCTCACTCCCTCCAAATAAAAATGAATCATTTAGAAAATCATCCATCGCTCAGGTGCAATGAGTGTAGTTTACACCAAAGCCGGTTTGCAGCGACAGAGAACACAACTTTATTATAATATTCAAAAGGTTGATATCTTAATAAGTTGAATTTTTCAAGATAAATATACAGCAAGGTAATTGATAATAATAAAAACGTTGGAAACACTAATAAGCGAACGAAACAAGGTGCTTCGTGTGTCAATTCACAAAATAGTTAGATGAGATCAATTGCTCAAAAAGTCTATCACATCAATAAGTTTTAATCAAATAATCACGTTAAACGAGGAGTACTTAGTACACAGTAGAGGGATACTTGAGATTACAAGGATCAAGGATAATAAGAAATGTCAATCTCTTATGCGTCTCACTTATTACTTCTAGAATGAGTCACGTAAATTGTAAATTTGTTATTTCTTAAAACAAATGCTAAAAGACTCAGAGGTTAACACTGACCGACTGCTGATTATTTCAATTTATCTGATCCATCACCCCTCAACAAATGAAACATTGAATACCACTGATTAAGAGTTTGAATGAATCACGATAGAACAGCGAAATCGTAAACGGTAAAACGCAGTTTGAAAAAAAAAATATGGCCGCAGTATTAAAACAACCCTAAATGCCTCTCACAATCAACAGCTGTATCAAGGTGATCAAGCAGCAATAATTGAAAATATACGAGTGCAACTGGTCGTATTCACTTCAAAACATTTACACCAAAAAAGTAATGCACTCCTCGTCCGTTAAAATCTCCGTTTCGATGCACGATTAAAGCCTCACGCAATACTTTAATTTCAGTACGGCAGTTCTTACCGCTAGTTAAAAATTAAAGTACTCAAATACAAAATTTCAATTTCAATGTTGCACCACGATTTCCGATTTCACACATTAAGTACAGTTTATACCACAGAAAACTTCAATGAAAACAACACTTCGAACTGCCAAACTCCAATGTGCAACGCAAACAAGTTTCCACAGGCTCAAGGAGACGTCAACTTCGTGGGAAATTCCTCTTCACCGACAACTAGACGCCAAGCTCAACGCGTGGTCCTGGGCACAGGTAATTAGGGACCACACGGAAAAGCCCAAGCTTGGTAGCCGGGTATAATTATCCTCTAAATCGCAGTAGGAAAATCCAGGCATTCACTCAGGAGCACATTAGGGTGGCCAACAAAGGTGTACACATATGACTTCTTCGAGTCAGAAAAGATAATGAGGATTCGGACACGGAGTTGTTAACGACGGTCACAACGTCCACCCCCTTCGCTCCCCCAGCGTACCCTTCCACCGACCGGATTGGCGGATAGAGCGGGCCCTCCTCCCCCCCCTCCGCCTACATATACGAATACCTGTGCACCCTGAAGTCAGTACTCCCCAGGATCCTATCACGATGTCCGGACAATCCACCAATAGTAGCATTCTGCCCAAGGAACAACACGACGATGCATCGATGGAGATCGAGTGGGAAAGCGAATTATCCGTAAGTATGGAAAATAAGTTGTTTCAATTGATGTAACTGTGTAAGTGTTTTCATCAGAAAATAATACATATATTTTCTCTTTTTAGGATGGTACCATTGAGATATCAGATGATGATGATTCGGATTTTGAAGCAACTCCTCCACCTTGGAACAGAACAAAGGTAGTTGCACAGTACTACAATGACGTGAAAAGAAAAATATATATTTACTCAATACTCTGCTTAGGATACCATATTACGTCGTTTCAATATATTCATGACTTTTGCATACCTATTTTCCTAGGCCAAAACAAGTGACAAAAGAGAAGGTAAAACAGATGATGATGATTCAGATTTTGAGTCCATTCCTCCACCGTGGACAATGACGAAGGTAAGATATCGTGAATTTAAATGAAACATTTGCAAATTGTTTTAAACAGGCATATTTTTCTAATTACAATACTATATTACTTACTCTAGATTTCTCATGAGTTAAAATACCGTTTTTCAAAGGATAAGGTAACTAATAAGGAAGCCAATGAAAATCCACCACAGCAAACCACGGTAAGTCCTTAAGTGTAATTTAAATACTACCAATATGTTCATTTATTTGTTTTATGCGAATTAACTTTGGATACATATTATTGTAACTAACATGATCCATTCTTTCTTTCAAAGGCAAATCCACGACTAGTACCATATTCTGATTCTGAGGAGTCAGATACGGAGGAACTGCCGGTGTTGAAGAAAGCGAGGAATTCAGCGACGGCTACATTAGCCATAGATGAATTCCCAGATGACTTCTGGTCCCCCAAACAATACAGTGCTGAGGATGTAGTCCGTGAAACGCTATGGACTCCGGATAGTGAGGTGGCCTCTGACGAGGAGACAGTGTTAGTGGACTCGGACGCGGAGACAATAATTGTGAACTTTAGCGGAACACATCAAGTGATTTCAGACAATTACTCGATAATTAGTAGCTGGAGCAGCATACCAAGCCTACCGGAGGAATGGCCATCATTCGACGTATGGCCATTGGCAATGGAGGATTTTATTTGTGTATGTGATACATGTGTACTGAGGTTGTACAACGAAGTTTCTTCAGTATTTTATTCGTAGCACTTTTTATTGATGCATATTGTAGTTGTTTATAATTACAATTTACAACTGTAAATAGTTTTTTTATTTTTAAGTTTCTTAACTAATTTACATTTAAACTTAACACCATAAATAAATTACATTTGTACCTGAATTATAATATTACTTATCTATCAAAATATATAAATTAATTTTGTTTTTTCACAATTTCATTTAAAGTAGTTGTATTTCATAATAATTTACCATTGTATTTAATTTCATCATATTTTTAGGTCTATAAATGTTTCCATATTGAAATGTCGTACGATTATTAATAAAGTCTGATAAAAATAACATGTACTTGCACATGGCCATTACTTGTGTAAACCACTATAAAAATAAATGCATTATAAAGGAATTATCCCATCTTTTGTTTGTGTACTCACCTCTCAATTCATCCGCCGACAGAGTGAAAGTGTTTGTGCATGATGCTATGTCATTGATAGAAAGAATGTTCTAATACACTCAATGTGATAATGATTAATGATCCTTAGAGAAAATAACTTTTACTTGCACGTGGTGATGATGTGGATACGAACATTCCTGCCATACTGCCCCCAAAAGGGGGAGGGGAAGACGCTCAGTCCTACAGCATGGCAATAGTCATCCTTAAACACGTGGCTGTGAGCGAGGGGGGGAGAAGGGCGTGAGTCAAACCCTTTCCTTGGCTTGGGTACGAAACTTCCTGCTATACAGCCCAAGAGGGGGGAGGGGAAGACGCTCAGTCCTACCGCCCCCAACCGCATGGCAATAGTCATCCTTAACCACGTGGCTCTGAGCGAGGGGGAAGAAGGTCGTGAGTCAAACCCTGTCCATGGCGTGGGTACGAAAATTCCTGCCCCCAAGAGGGGGATGGGGAAGACGCTCAGTCCTACCGCATGGCGAAAGTCATCTTGAAACACGCTGATCTGAGCGAGGGGGGAGAAGAGTATTTGTCTACTCACCTCTCAATTCATCGACATCTACAAAATACCCTGCAAGCCACCTCAGGGGTGTGTGGCAGGGGGTGAGTTATCACCAACATGCATTACACTATACCCTAAAGTTAGTGTAACTACGACTAATTATGCATTAGCATAAATCGCTAATGCATACTTAGCCGCCAGAGTGAAAATTTTTATGCATGATGCTTTGTCATTGATAGAAAGAATGTTCTAATACACTCAACGTGATAATGATTAATGATCCTTAGAGAAAATAACTTTTACTTGCACGTGGTAATTACTTGCATTAAATTCGATAAGAATAAAAACTTTCAAACTAAAGCATCCCATCTATTATTAGTGTACTTTGCGAGAGGCAAATCCTGCTCATGTGCCCCCAAAGAGGGGAGGGTGGGGTGGGAGGGAGAGGGTGACTGACGCTTTCAAGCGCATCCAGATTCTGACGTCACCATACTTTAGCTTGGGTTGAACTAAGATGCTGTGGCGAAAATTCCTGCCATACTGCCCTCAAAAGGGGGAGGGGGAGACGCTCAGTCCTACCGCATGGAAATAGTCATCCTTGAACACGTGGGTCTGAACGAGGGGGAGAGGGAAGCGAGTCAAACTCTTGTCCAAGTGCCCCAAAGGGGAGGGGGTGGAGGGGGAGACTCTCAGTCCTACCGCCCCTACCGCATGGCAACAGTCATCTTTAAACACATGGCTATGAGCGTGGTGGGAGAAGGACGTGAGTCAAACCCTTTCCATGGCTTGGGTACAAAGCCTCCTGCCATACCGCCCCCAAGAGGGGGAGGGGAGACGCTCAGTCCTACCGCATGGCAAGAGTCATCCTTAACCACGAGGGTCTGAGCGAGGGGGAAGGGCGAGCCAAACCCTGTTCAAGTGCCCCAAAGGGGAGGGGGTGGATCTAGACAACAGGCATCACTGCATACGTCACCTAGGTTGGGAACGGACGCGTGGAGACAGTCAAATCCTGCTCAAGTGCCCCCAAAGAGGGGAGGGGGAGGGTGGGTTGGGAGGGAGAGGTTGGCGTGGGAGGAGAGGGTGGAGGGGAGGGTGGAGGGGAGGGTGGAGGGGAGGTGAGGGGAGGGGGACCCTGCCATACTGCCCTCACTTACTACTAACGTTCTTTGGAAATCTTTTTCGTAAAATATGCATGTCCTACCGCATAATTACCTGAATGAGTCGTGCCTCGGACGCCCCAAGGACAACACTTCAGTTAGCACGCACGTTCACGCGCCTTGCTCCGGCGTGGTGTGGAGGAGAGGGTGTGAGAGATGACGAGTGGTTCACCGTACTTTCAAGTTCAGTGCCACCACACGGCCGACTTTAACCGTAAACCCCGTATCGGGAGTCATCAGATGCTTATTAGAAGCTCCCGCCGGGGGAGATGATGCTCCACGACAGCGGGGACAGATTTGTAAAATTTATAGGGAGAAGGATACGCACCGATGCGATCTATTTTAAGTAGTTCAAGCGAAAAATCACTTCACCTAGAATTTGATGAATTTGGCCTCATTTTAAAGAAAAAACTCTCTTTTTTCCAATAATATCAAAATATCAACCCCTTGCCGAACTACTTTTCGAACAATTTATGTGAACATATAAGATGTTTAACATGGGATAGATTATGGCTGTGCGCTCCAGAGGGAGAGTATTAAAAACATTAGGAACTTATAGCACCTAGATTTCGTCAAAAAACTAACGGTGTGTATATTGCATGTTTTCTCAACTATTTATAAAAAATAATCTATTACTCACCACAGTATTTTTTACAGAATCGCAAAAAACTGCTGTTTTGAATCGTTTTCAGCCGTACGGCGGGAAAAAATGAGTCAAGTTAGAGACTTATGCAGCTTTATTTATTTAATTACTGAGAATTTTGGTCATATATAATTATATATATATTTGCGCCATTAATATTACAATATTTAGTTCACACTTCTTACAGACGCTGAAGTCAAAAAATAAAATTATATTATGGTCTCTATTATGACTGGGGAGCTATCTCGCTCAAACCACCTTAAAAGAAGATAATTTTTTAATGATTACTGAAAAAATATCTGACTCTGACACCTCTAAAATATTTTTTACACACAACAATGGAGCAGCAACACAGAATGAGTGATGTATTAATTTATCTATATTTAGCTAATTCGTTTTTTTCTTTAAATTTCACAACTATTTAGCGCCACTACTTGGATAATATATTTCTAAAGGGCTGGTAAAATATTTATTATTATTTATTCCTCATTTTAAATACTTAATATACATGACGATCTGTTACTCTGATAACATTGCACTTTAATTTCTTCTAATCTTCTTTGCTATTCATCCCAAACACTGTTCTCGTCCCAGAAGAGTTAAACGGCGTCTAACAGTAAGACATACGTACCTATCGTCACGTGAGGGCAAATATTATGACCCTTTATTGGGGACTGTTAAGGCAGGGATCGTCCTGAGACTTGCAATATGAAGAACAATAATTATTGAAAAGAAGTTACTTGCGTAAGATTACTCTGATCACAAGTGCTTTTCATCAGTGATCATCACGATAACGATACATGTTATCACTCACCTGTGGGCCTGTTAAGCAAGGCTCTTGGATTATGAAGATGTTTCTGCTTTATATTCACCACGATTGCGTATGTATTGCATTTTAAATTGACCTGAATGAAATCGATTGGTAAGATGCATGTATTTATGGCATCGCTCAGCGTTCAACCATAAACTACCTTGGTTTTGTGGAGCGAGTACCTCGTTCTGAGTTCAAAGGCTAGTGAGATCCATGCATCCATAGTGGAGAGGTTCATTCCTTTCCAAAAAAAACAAACAACGGTTCCCTGCGATGTTTTGGATACCAGAAAACTGCATGGCTTGGTTTGGGATTTTAAAAGATCTAACACTAAGATTAAAACCACGGAACCACTAGTTCTAAGTCGCTCTGTCATCACCTCTACTTGTCATTGTGGCTCACCCTACTGATCTCCGTGACTTCATTTCACCCTATAAACTATAACAAGGGGCAAGGAAAGGAATGTTCTCTTAAATACCAATTGAAATAAAATCAAAATGTATACTACCTGTCTAAAGATGGTATATATATATATATATATATATATATATATATATATATATATATATATATATATATATTCGAACCCGGATCTCCCTATTGGGAGATCCGGGTTCGAATCCCGGTTAAGGTGAAATTTTTTCTGTCTGGATTTGACTCATTTTCATCTTCCCCACCAAACCCTGTGTTCGTCCTTTTATGTGTTCCTATCCATTTCCATTTCCTATGAATGTATGAATTTATTCGCGCCTTTGAGCGTCATTTTTCGAAATTTTTAATATATATATATATAAATATATATATTCATTGTTACCTCGAAAGAAATAGAACCCACTTGGATGTAATTGAAATCTTTAAACTGAAATGAATTCGGTGATAGTCAAGCGATATGTATTTTTAACATATTAAAATGTAATTTCTTGCTTGAAAAAACTCAAGAGATATATCTATACATAAATAAAAAGCCTTGAAGAATATTGAACACTAAAAACGCTAATGCAGCCAATGCAGATGGCAATGACAAACATAAGTGTGAAACTTAAACATGACTGATCAGATCAGTTTGAAACCAGACGCCATTATCATCGTATGTTACATCGTTGGTCTATATATATTTTTCTATAACTATTCATTGTAAATGCTTGTTTACATTTAAAATAAAATAGATTGAAGAAACATAAGAATAAGAGTAAGATAAAGAAACGTAGTCGCTGGTGATATAAAACAGGTCTGAAGAGCTAGTTGAACGAAATGGTGTGAAAAATTAGGTGTTTCCGGTGGTATTGAATGAGTAGAAGACGGTAAAGCCCTCTTTGAGCTGAATGTCACCGATTAAAGACCCATAACGATTTAAAGTAAATTAATTTGAAAACTCCTGACCATAGATTAGAGAAGAGAATAGATATAATTATGCATGGGTAAATTGAAGCCATTGAAATGCGCAATCACCCATATTAAATGGATCAGTTGAGCAGTTTTTACCCAAAAACAGATATCAGTGGTGACGTTGTCGGGTTACCGTTGTTTCATCTAGAAAAATGCAAAATAGAATGAATAAAAATAATAAATACATTATTTATGAAATTATTGGAAAAATTTCGCGCGATAGTCATGCTAAGTGAACCATTTTCGACAAAGGAAACTTCTTTCAATTTGGTGCGTCAACTCGCCATACACTTATCTTTCTCTCTAAAACTACTCCTGACCCACTTACTGACCTCTCTCCTGCCAACCTATTACCTACTCCCTAAATTTTACATATACTTAATCGGGATAGAACAGTTTATAGATTAGGGCCAGCCTGAATATCTATAAGATCACCGGAAGATGCTGGAATATTTACTCGCGTTTAAGCTGCACTTTTTACACTAAAGATTTTGCTATGTTTAGGATGCATCCAATACTCGAGATGATGAACGATTGCAAATAATAGGATTATGATAAATTGCCTTTAAATAACACACGGCTTATACCAACCGAAATAAACGCCCTCATTTGAAACTGACAACAAATTGCTTTTACTCTCCACAAATCGTTACCACTCCCAGCGTCTCTAGAGCCTTCACTGGTCGTATCATGCAACATACACCGCGAAATCTCTGTTTCATCCATCCGTATATTTTGTTACACAGATTGGGGGGTTTGGCCTCTGCACGCGTACATCCGGTATTAATATTTTGAGGAGTTTTGCAAGTTGACCTTTTTTATTCTCCACGTAGCACGTGGGAATTCCATTACGTCAGGCCCACCAGAGCAGGGTCTATTTTGGAACCGTTCCAAGAAAGGTGCTCGTACACGCAGGCGATCTTCCTTTTTCGTCTCTCTTTTTTTTCGTTTTAATTCCTCCGCCACCGAATCTCTCTGTCGTGCTCGCCCACGCCTCCATTTAATGCGCGAATAACGCACCGGGGGCGCGCGTGCCACCCCTTAAGAGGAAGGACGGTCGGTGGGTTTAGGGAGAGTGGGTTGGGGAGGGTTTTGAAGAGATGGTGGGAGATATTCGAGAGACCCCTGGTTTTAAAAAACACCCCCACGCTCACGACAGCCCCCTAAACGCGAAAGGAAGGGGGGTGACTTTAATAAATGGCCGTGGTACTCGCATGCCTCGGTCGAACCTCTCTCCTTCCATGCGAAGGAAAAGACCACAGGTGCGTCCTCCGGCGCCTGCGACAGCTAAAATTCCACTCTACCCCGCCGCCTATCCCACCCTCTCTCACCCGAACCCCTTTCAAACCCTTGCGCGCCCCATTCAACCAACCAGACAAGGGGCCATCCTCTGCACCCGTATCTCGTTTACCTACGGCATTCATAGTCTTCTTCCCCTTAAGTAGTAAGTGAGGGCAGTATGGCAGGGTCCCCCTCCCCTCACCTCCCCTCCACCCTCCCCTCCACCCTCCCCTCCACCCTCTCCTCCCACGCCAACCTCTCCCTCCCAACCCACCCTCCCCCTCCCCTCTTTGGGGGCACTTGAGCAGGATTTGACTGTCTCCACGCGTCCGTTCCCAACCTAGGTGACGTATGCAGTGATGCCTGTTGTCTAGATCCACCCCCTCCCCTTTGGGGCACTTGAACAGGGTTTGGCTCGCCCTTCCCCCTCGCTCAGACCCTCGTGGTTAAGGATGACTCTTGCCATGCGGTAGGACTGAGCGTCTCCCCTCCCCCTCTTGGGGGCGGTATGGCAGGAGGCTTTGTACCCAAGCCATGGAAAGGGTTTGACTCACGTCCTTCTCCCACCACGTTCATAGCCATGTGTTTAAAGATGACTGTTGCCATGCGGTAGGGGCGGTAGGACTGAGAGTCTCCCCCTCCACCCCCTCCCCTTTGGGGCACTTGGACAAGAGTTTGACTCGCTTCCCTCTCCCCCTCGTTCAGACCCACGTGTTCAAGGATGACTATTTCCATGCGGTAGGACTGAGCGTCTCCCCCTCCCCCTTTTGAGGGCAGTATGGCAGGAATTTTCGTTCCCACATCATCTTAGTTCAACCCAAACTAAAGTATGGTGACGTCAGAATCTGGATGCGCTTGAAAGCGTCAGTCACCCTCTCCCTCCCACCCCACCCTCCCCTCTTTGGGGGCACATGAGCAGGATTTGCCTCTCGCAAAGTACACTAATAATAGATGGGATGCTTTAGTTTGAAAGTTTTTATTCTTATCGAATTTAATGCAAGTAATTACCACGTGCAAGTAAAAGTTATTTTCTCTAAGGATCATTAATCATTATCACGTTGAGTGTATTAGAACATTCTTTCTATCAATGACAAAGCATCATGCACAAACAGTTTAACTCTGGCGGCGGATGAAATGAGAGGTGAGTACACAAATAAAAGATGGGATAATTCCTTTTTAAAGTATTTCATTTATTTTTTCTAGTTAAATACAAGTAATTTTCATTTGTAAGTAAAAGATATTTTTTCAGAATCAGAAATCATCACTTGGAACATATTACAACATATTCCCTAACAAATAGATAACGTCATACACAAACATTTAGACATTTTAAATAGCCAGTTAATTCTTTGAAGTTTTATTAGTCTTTACGTATCATTTCCTCGAGGAGAAAATGTTCTCCTTCATGTGTTCTGAAAACTGATCGGATTTCCTCTGCGAGAGCATTGACGTTCAATGATGGTGGTGTGCTTCCGATGTCCTCCCGATTGATTTGGGATCTGTTCACTTGCTCGCGATGTATACGTTCTGGTATTTCACCGTCTTCCTCTTCCTCCTTGCATGTGTTCAGTATGGATTTTACGTGCATTTTCACAATTTTATGAACATGAGGAGACCAAGTACTTCGCTCCTCCCACCGCATACGAACACAGTCAACCAAGTTCAGAAGACCGTACCAGGATGATTTGGCAAGGTACACACCTGATTTATCGTCACTTTGACCGGCTTCCTCAATAACAATTGACTTAGTGCCGAATACCGACTTGAATTTCAGAACACACTTCCCAAACGCAATGGTATGTGGGAACACATCTTTGTAAAAGTAGGATGCTATCACACTTTCACACTTGAATAATTCACTCCAGTCATTATAATCCAGCTTGATAGACAGACCCCCGGCTTTTCCAATGGCAATGAACGGTAAGCAGTCATTTTTTAAGTCCACACCCACTGTCACTCGTTTTGTATCACTATAATTCAGTTTATATGCACTCTCGAGTAATCCAAGATGTTGAGGACGTCGAGTCTGCGTAGATGTAGATTCCGAAGAGCTTTCCTCTTCAATAGCGGTGTTCACAGGACTGATGGATGGTTTATATGTCGGTCGGTGATACTTCCCGCTGCTCGGCGGACGAGGAGAATATGGACGGGGCAGACGCGTGTCAACCCTGGGAGACGGTCTCTTGGCGGTTCTCCTGGGTGTCCTGAATGACTCTCCATCTGATGCCATGGTTGCTCGGAATCGGAACTGTGCTGCTGCTGGAGGATCGGAGACTATATATCCTCTTGGTCAGCGGAAAGAGGGAGGGGGGAGGAGAGTAAGAGGGGGAGGGGAGGTGAACAAGATGGTGGCACAGCTAGATTTTCACTGAAATATATGTGTTGGCGCAGCTTTTGCCCTACCAATTTGTACGGTCATTAAATTTCTGTTCACTACACACGTTTTACAGTATTTTCCAAACAGTTTATTATAAAGTTTAATAACAAATTCATCGTTTTTTCTGTTATATTTAGCGTTAAAGTGCTTTAAAAAATGATTCATTGTGAGTCCCTTACAACGATAAGCGAGGAAGACGGCGGAATAACTTCCACATGTCGCAGATGTCCACCCCTGGATTTTCTTTCTGTTGTACCGCCACGATTTACATTCTTTATTAAGGAAAATGATATGTTCTTTGATGAATGGAGGCATTCCGTAACTGTCAAAAAAGTCACCGCGTCTATTCTTATCGATAAAAATGCCCACCCAATGAGTTCCCCTTTTTCTAGCAGGATCTGTGTTTACAATTAGAGCAGCTGGGGGGAAACAGTTTGCCGGGAGCGTATCGGCGGCAAAAACTCCTCTGAAAAAGGAGCTAGTGTCCTTATGACTATTGAGAGCCCGAGAAAGCTGATTGCTGTCCATTTTGCCTGTCGCAACTCTGCTCGTAATGAGAATTCCACCTTATTTCAAACTGTTTTATGTATGGCTGTTGGAAGTCGATGGGAATCCTGACCAAGGGACAGCAGGGGTTCCACCGATAGTGTTCTTTGTCTGGACGATCCCAAGAATCCCAGGAACCAAGTGCAATACCACATACACAACATACCACCACATCACGACAACCAGAGTAAAAAAATCCTGCTTCTGCAAGAGACTTTGTTTCGATTGCAAATTTTTTTGAGGCTCCAACGAAAGAGTTACGGTGAAAGGTAGATGATGTTAACTTTTCCTTGCCATTTTTTAAAAACCAGGAAAGTAAATTGACACAATTCCTCGATGCACATTCGAAGCTAGTTTTCCTATGGCAATCAATACTACAATAATTTCGAGATGAATTACACTTTAACTTTCTCAGAGAGGGGCAGCCTAATATCTCCATATCTAGCACTATCCTATACTTTAAAATCTTCTGCAGCAATTCGCACTTCTCTCTACCTTTTGCAAACACAAAGTAACTCGCGGTTAAATGTGTATGGAGAATGTACTTCAGATCGTCATATTCTGTATTTCCGTCGCACCACCGAAGTCCGTGAAAATTATCGCGGAGCCACCTATCCTGTTGTAAGTCTTCATCACACCTCCCGTTCTTGGAATAGGGTGGCTTGAAAAGCCAATTTTTCACACCACTTGATTCTGTAGTGGCAATGGAGAGTTCCTTCACCACTAAGTCCCCTCCACTTTTGAAGCACTGAATATCCACAACAGCAGCCATGGCACACGAGAAAATAAAATCAACAGAACTCGGGAGCTACTGCCTTGAGAGGAGGATTCTGCAACTGAGGAAGCAGCAAAGCGGAGCTTCTTATAAATGCTTTCCCCTTCCCCTTCATCTTGTCCTCCCACCCCTTTCCCCCACTCTTGCTGACTTCTTTCCGACGGTCATGCCTCCTAGCTACTGTAATCCACCCCGACGTTTCGATGTCTATCTATTTCGAGAATGTTATTAAACTCTGCATACACGAGGCAGTTTATTGTTTCCATCAACGCATTTTTAAATCTTACTTCCAGGCGAAGACTTCCATGCCGCTGTAAACTCCAATGGCTGGAGTTAGCCTCTAAATCTGGTGTTAAATCAAAGGCTGTGAGAAAAAATCCATCCTTGTAATCTTCTCGCGGTATTCCATTCCCGTCATCTTGAAAATGTATACCTGTACCAGAGAATAATGTGTGATAAGCCTGGAGGAATAATCCTGATCCAGAAAAATCAGGCTGCAGTGGTTTTGAGGGAACTTGTTGACCATCCATGTACAGCGCTAAAAATGTCAGGTCGAAATTTTGAAAATTAAATGGATTCTTCTTCACATCTCCATTGAATGCTGCGTTAGATACGAAGCCAACAATTATTCGCTTCGGCAACTGTCCAAGAAATATGTTGTCAATTGTTTTACTTTGCACGTCGCGTGAAATTGTGACAGTTTTAATGTCCACTCTAGTGACTGGATATTTAGCAGTGGCCTTTTCAAGGGCTCGACTGTGTGCGATCAGTACTGTCGGATTTATTTTCACCTTTCTCACTAGGAGAGCAGCGTCCAATATTTTTACAGAAACGTTTTCATAATCTCTTGACGCCATTAGATTAAAACCAGTCTTTGTTCTTACGAGTTTAAGGCGCATTTCCACACCGTTCAAAAGGAATTTTTCCTGATTAAATAGATCACAGTGAAGATGGCCCATCAATTCCACTAAGCGCCCTTCATCCGTGTAGCTACGCCTTTTTAAGGCACCATTGTTATCTTTACTATCATCCATCTTTCCAGGAGTGTCACCGTACCACAGCGCTGTGGTAAGATGGGATGATTTCGCCGCAGGGCCATAATTAAGAAGGGTTTCTAAATAAGCTCTGTAAGGGTACGTGTGACTGGGTGGGGTTACCAGTTTCTGATTGAGAAATATGTCAACTTGGGAAAACAACGAGTGCAGCCATAGATTAACAGGACCTATTACGGAATCATCGTCAGCAGCCTGTGCCCTCCGTTCTATTCGAGCTGTTATGCATAGTAAAGTGTGAGATAGATCTACGTATTCATCTCCATGACCTGGAATGACAAATTCTAAAGGAGCATCATCGGCAAGGGTGGAAATAGGTTTATAATGTATCCATTGCCCATTTTCAACACTCGTCTGTGTTGGAGGTAGCGAGAATAGATCAAGCTCCGTCTTCGCACATTCACAAGACTGATGGTGTAAAAAAGACATTTAAGAGAATATATCTTTCACGAACGCTTTCCTCTTAATTTTTCTTTTACGCTTTGCGTTCACTCGCCTCTTCTTAGGAGCGCTGGTCTTTCTTCTACGCCGGACGGTCTTCAACTGAGGTTTTCGTTTACGCGTCTTTGGAGGATATCCAGCCCCAGTCATTCTCCGAATTTTATTTTCCGCTTTCTTAACAAGGTTCCCCCCAGCCTCTATTACACGCTTACGTAACACTTTCTTTATGGGTTGCGTGCTATCTGACGCAATATCACCAAGCACGTTCACACCTGTTCGTACGGCTTCTTTGCCAACAGCACGCGCTCCGCTTTTGAGAAGCGGAAGGACCGAGCGAAAAAGACCGCCAAGAAAACTCCCAATTCCATGACCTTTCTGATAACTAGCCCCTCGATACACCGTACCGACACCGCTTCCGACCTGATTAAGGTAGTAGCGTGTATAAGGTTCGGAATAATTACGTGCTTTCACCATGATTTTTCCGCCTGCGAAAGTGAAGTACTACAACCGAGGTTCCGTAAAGGAATGGTATGGGATGTCCCGTGTGGTTCCTTAAATCTATTTCCACTGTTTCAAACTCTCTTTTCAAAACTGGTAAGTAAAAGGGACGCGTGAACACATGACTTATGTCCAACCCGTACTTTGTTTTTTCGGCCCTCGTGCTAACAATTCGGAGGAGGGGGGCAATAGCATCTCCAATGATTTGTGGTTCGATTATATCACAGTATACATACATTTGCGAAGGGTAACCCACGCTAAGATCTGGAGGACGTTGTGCAATTTGCTGACCGACTATGTCCCTACCTGGCTCGAATCCCAACTGCAGAGACATGATTTCTGATAGAATAACGGATGGAAATTTTTTCGCTGCAACACTAACCCTGCCGTATTCGTTTAGTGATAGTGATATTTTGTGTGTGAGAGGTATCTTTGAAATGTCATCGTTCAATGATAATAGTACATCATCGATACTCTCGTAATGTCTAGCTGATAATTTCCTGTGAAAAACGCTCGTACGACTTGAATCAAGGACAGTATATTCACGCTGTTTACCGTGTATATTGCAGAGTGTCATTGGGAAATGGATTTCGGCGAGAGCGACTTCCCATTGTCCATTTAGCGATATTAATCGTGGTAAAAGAGTCGTAAACTTTGTTGTTTTATTGTCCCAATGACTAGACATGGAACTGTTACTGGCCAATGTTAAATAAAATCCACCATTCATTATAGTTTCCTAATGGATGATGCTGGTACCCACGAGTTAAACTTGGAAGGATATCCTTTCCACTGGACGAACACTTCTTTTCTGGCGCCTTTACCCCTCGTTTTAAGGATTTTATCGATTTTGAATTTTCGTGATTTAGACAAAGTAACTTCTTGAAGTTCGGGTTCGTAAAATGTCCCTTCGATAATATCATTCTGTTGATCTTTCAATATATAAACGGGTGGTTTCCTGCGAATAACTTTCGCAATAATGAATATTTCTTCACTCCAGTTTGACCTGTAGCCTTTCCTAAAAGGAACTTTCTCTCTGCTAATTCTAACGTGATCTCCTGTTTTTAAACTCGGACTTTTACTATTTGAAATGTCGTCTCTGTAAGCGTTTTTCCAGATTTGAAGAATATTTTGGTCAATAACATCGCAAGGTGCCATCTTTATAGTGTTATGAACCGTTGAGTTGTAAGAGTCAACTATTTTTTGAAGAACGTCAATGTACCTCTTTGTGGAGTATTTGGTAAAATAACGCCACAACTTCATCTTTAAGGTCCTGTTAAAGCGTTCCACAATTGCCGCTTTTGTGTCCGGATTGTTTGTATGGTAATAACCAATGGAGTTTTTCTTCAAAAAATCCTGAAATATTTTGTTCGTGAATTCAGTTCCCTTATCAGTCATGAGGTTAACGGGCTTTCGTTTTGACTTTTTAAATATTATCGAAAATGCATCACGAACGCAAGCACCAGTTTTAGAACGAATAGGCGAAACGAAGGAAAACTTACTAAACACGTCTATAACAGTTAATATGTATTTGAAACCATCGTTTTGTTTCTGAATGTGTTTCACCTCATTTAAGTCCGCCTGCCACAAATCATCCACATTATCAACCACATATCTATTCCTCTGAAATTTCCTACGAATAGGTTTGTGAAGAGTGTATGTATCTTGAGACTGGAGCCAATTTCTGACATCTTTTTTGGACACGAGTGTTGATACCTCGTTCCATAATTTATCAACTCCAGAAAACGAAGCCGGATGCGATGGATCGTAATAAATTTTTGAAAGTATATTGCTAACTTTCCTTTTCATTTTTTGAAACTATACGGCGTCCAGCGTCTTATAATCTTCGAATGTGTAGGTCTTAATCTATTATTTATAGTGGTGATAGTACGACGTTTTGGATTGATGGTTCCTTCGTGTCCTGTGCTATCCGTTGAGTCGTATCGGCGAATGAGGTCTAGCCGCTTTTGATTGCCAATAAATTCTTTTGGCATGTTGATTTCCGTGAGCAAAGCCATGAAAGATTCTATTCCCTTAGGATTGATATTTTTACGAGATCGCATGACGTCACCAACGAGGTCCGTAATGTTAGATCCTGGAATTACTCCACCTTTGATGCTTACAGTTCCGTCAACACTCCAGTTCACCTTCCGAGACGACACTAATCGAGCGATTAACAACTCAGCCCTTTTGCGAAATTTTTGCGGCAATGAAGTCAATATTTCGGTATGAAGCGGTATTTCCACTTCGACACCCTTATTTTCCCGGCTTCCTATATCTCCATCGTTTTCACTACTTCCACCATCTTCTGGTTTTCTCTCAGCTCCGGATGTGATGGGAAATACTAATGGACTTCTTCCTACATCTGAGAAATGTAAAAATCGATGTAAGCATTGTTTGTATAATGTCCATTTATCGTTATCAGTTTTCATGGGTGTACGTAGAATTTTTTCCATTTCTCGATCCAAATCCGAGAGAATTTGGCTAGAATTAGTCATTGACATGTTCGAACTCGTCATACGGTTGACGGTTTCTTGGGGAACAAGTACCATTTTTCTCGTGTGTTCCATTTTCACAAAACTTTGGAGAGCACACCACTAAGTAAAGGTATTAGCAGCGGTAAAATAAAACCTCCAGACTGTATGATGAGCTTTTTTTTCTTCTTCCAGCAACCTTTTCTCTCGGCGAGTTTTCGTAATGCACCTCTGTGACGTGACAAGCGTTTTCTCTGTGCCGGAGTCAGATTTATACAACCTTTCAACGTATTGTCGGCAATTTCACAGATGACCCTTACTAGACCGGGATCTGCTGCTTTTAGAAGTGCAGCACGAGTAGTAGGCTTACAACGTGCGAGAAACTGCAGGATATCGGCGTGTTGCGCTATCACCCTCGTCATTTCGACTGTAAGATGCAATATTCGTGACTGTTATTTTATTAACGTTCTTTTTTATTTATTTACTTCTTCGGCAGGTAAAAATATTGTTCCGCATCATCCGGAAATATTTCCGTTCTGAACCGGAAGATGTCGGGTGTTGACTGTTTTAAATCTATGAGTAAATACCCATGGGGTCTTTCCGTTGCGTCTTCGTAAGCTTGTTGTAAGAATCTAGAATTTTTAGGGTAAATTTGTCGTGCTAAAGTGGAGATCTGACTTCTATCCCTTGGATTTTTAAAGTAGACAAGGTAGTGGGTGTTCAAAGATATGTCACGGGAACCTTTACCTTGATGAAATAAATTCTGCGTAAGATGGATCACACTTATATTACGATGGTGACTTGCTCTGGAAAATAAGTCAACGACTACGCTACCGCTACTTTCCATCATAAGATCGTCCAGGATTAGTAATGTGGATGTGGATTTATACGGAATGGTCTTCAAGTCCGGTAATCCTTCATGAAACGTTACTCCCAAGGGTTTTAAAGTCTCATAAAAATATTGCCATTCCGAATAACACCAGATAATGTCCCCAAAGGTGGTATCAAACATTTTTTCCCTGAATTTTATGAGACGACTAGTGAATACCGTCTTACCGGACGAACTGGGTCCGGCCACTAGAGCTCCGAAGGGATGTTTCAATCTTAGATCCATATTTTCGACTGAAATAATACGATAACTGCGTTTTATTTAATAATTGAATTTATCGTTTCCATTTGAAAGCAAAAAGACTACACTTAGTATATTCCCTCTTATCTCTAAAAGAAATTCAACTGCACTTTAATGCACAAGTGACTGCGTAAAGAATGAGGGAATTGAAGCCCCTCCACCGCGACAAGGTGGTAGCCTTTCGGAGGGGAAAAATTATTTAATAAATAGGGAAATAAATAAATAGGGACATAAATACGTAGGAAAATAGATAAATAAGTAGGGAAATAAATAAATAGGTAAATAAATAAATAGGGAAATAAATAAATAAATAGGGTAATAAAATTTTTGAGTGCAATATGCTTCAAACCATCTGACATTTTTGAAGAGTTGAGCGCTCAATAATTAGAGACATGATTCATTCCATTCTTGCACGTTTATACCCATAAGGTAAGGTGTCATAATCTTCGATTCTTCTTCTTTTCGTGTACACTACCCGGAACGTTTTTTGCTCGGGCTTTGACACAACAGTAAACGGCTTCCTCCGAGATATTCTTTTTGGATATTCAACCACAATTGGTGGACTGCCAGCCAGAACCATAGATTTCAAAGATTCAAAATTTACCTTATCAGCATTTGAGGAGTTAATGCTCACCCCCCTAACTTTGCAAATTGTTCTTTCTTTGCCATCTTTTTTGTTTTTTATAAGTAAGGCATAATTTTTAGGACCACCTGAGACAAACTCATGAATGTATGCATCACTACCATACGCAGACAATTCGTTTGTCATGTCCCCGAGGTAATCACCTATTGCAGGTGACCATTGTCCTGGCACGTGGGTGAATATAATTGAATCCGTATCAAAGTAGAGAACACGGCGTTCTAATTTTTGTAAATATCGGTACAACTCAATCCTAGCATGTGCTGTTGTGTAGCATGCTATGAGCACGCTCTTGGAATCAGAGGCCTTGACTGCTTCCTCGACATCAGACCAACTCACAACCACTGCGTTCTCGTTGATTGAGATCACTCTTGCTACTTCAATATTTGGGTTAGAGAGAAGATCATACAACTCATCACCTTTTGTCAAAATTGAACATTGCGGTAAATTTTCTCGCTGCCCGAATTTCCCCCAAAAGCTATTTAACATGAGTTTGGCAAGGGATCTCATTCCGGGATTAACACAAATGGAGCCCTCGTCCAGGGTAACTTTTTCCCGAGATTGGAAAGAGTTAATGTAGGATGTCTTTTGATCTGGAGTCAAACACCAATCGGGCCATCCACTTGCCTCTTGTTTCATTTTCAAAAAACAATTGATGTAATCGCAGAAAAGTCCTCCCTCGCCTGTCGCTGGGTCGTAGCAGGTTACATCACACTGCCATACTTCAAAAACTGTCATCACTTCATACCCCATCTCAACCGCTAATTTTAATTCATCGGATACCCACGTACCCGTGATCATCCGTTCAGTCACAGTGTGATTGCAGTCATTCTGATTTTCTGTAAGAGCGCAGGTGTGACAGAGGGGGAACATGAGTTTGCCATTAACTCTGACTGGTAGTACAGGGTGATACAAAACTGCTGGAGGTAAAACCTTACATTTCACCAGACCTTCAATTTCGTCTAGGGTTGGGCATTCTTCTCCTACGTAGACCTTTATCGGTCCCACCGGATACTTTCTGTATTTGTTCACAAATGGATATAATGAACAAACGTCAAAATACCGGATCTCCTCGTTTTTTTCGCTCTCAACTTTGTGATACAACTTTACAGCGTTCGTTCTACCACCAAAAAAAGCATCTCTAGCATTCAAGGGGGATTTATCCATGACAGGATCTTTTTTCAAGGCTTGGTAGAAGTCCATATCCTTTTCTTTTTGAAATGTGCACTCCCACATTTCCACTACATGGAACCCGTTTTCCCTCAACATGGTTGTTTTCTTTTGGGTGCTCTCATAACGGGTTTGAGCTGTCTCGTTAGGGCTGTTACAAATTGGTTTGTCTCTTTTAATGAAACATCTTGGGCATCCATGGTAATAACAACCGTGGAATTCAAACACGGTCTCTGTGCCGTTTTCATCCCTGTGGTACCCATCTACTTTTCTGCCTAAAACAGTGGCTTCAGTACCATTTCCGGCATGACGGATTTTAATGTTTCTCTTTTTTTCCTCCCCTAGCAGCCAGAGGACAGCCTTAAATGACTGAACGTCAGCCCACCTAAACCCACCGGGAGGAATGCATGCAATAGTATTTGGTTTCAGATATTTCCTCCGAAACACTTCCATGCATGAGCTGGCAATCGTGAGTGAGTCACGAAATGGGTCCACACTTGTAGTGGATAGAAAAAGAGACCGGTATTTTAGACATGAGCGCCGTAGTATTTCAACATCCTGAATACAGTACGACAGGATCTCGTCGCTCATCTTAAAAACATACTTTTGCTCTTTCAAACACTTGTGCCATTCCAAAAACTTTTCCTTTTCAGATAAGGTCATTTGATTGACACCGTAGTATTCAGGCTCAGGTAATTCACCTTCGAAGTTCATGTTTCCACTTTTGTTAAAAAAATGCGGAAAGTAGCCTTTCGCAAGGGATGCATCTAGTCCAAGGGCCTGTGGCATTTTGGATAGTGGCATTGGGATGTAATTTAGCGAGTCAATGAAACGAAGCCCCTTGTACGAAATGCAAAGAAGCTTTGCACCATTTACTAGCACCTCGGGATACCAATCTGTTTTCTCCATGATGGTCTTGATAATGAAGTTATTATCGTACCCTTTGGCATTGTGGGCAATGCATGTAATGTTCTCAATGCCACGATTTCCAAGGGACCTGATGTATTGAAGAAAATCGTGAACAGGATCGCCACTATTGAATACATTCTGACGATTCCCACATTTTCTGCAGAAATAGTTTGTGCCCTCTTCCATAATACATGAATTGCAGCAGATTTGAGAGACCAAGAGATTTGGTGTATGTAAAAACGTACTTTCATGCCCTTCAAGCGCCTTATCCTGCGTACACTCAATGTCGTAGAAGACAAATGCGAATGTTTCTGGCTGTTTTTTCGTCTTCTTTACCCGCATGAAGCAGCTGTGCTCTTTTTTTACGTATGCTTTGCATACACTACAATAAACCTCCCCGCACACATGCTTCTTTCGCCCATTAACGGTACTGTATACTCTAGAGCACGAGTCACAGTACCGATAACTCTCACACGCCGTTTTTGCACCGCTTCTCTTAATTAAGTGTCTCTGGCGACATTGCTCACCATGAAAAACCCTCTTACAATCCGGGCAAAGTACCGGTGGCGCTGGCTGACATGGAGGGGATGCAAGACATTTATCGCAGAGCGTAGGGCATTTGTGTCTCATGGCTGTGTTATACGGCAAACGACACGGTCTACAGTAATAACTGCAGCCAAACGCACCAGTGACTGACGTAATCAGGTTGTAGTGATTGTCTCCGTAAATCAAGTCTACATATTTTCTCACTTCCCCCGACTCAGATAACTTCGGTCCTTCAAAAATCACCTCTCTCCCACAACGATCCCCAAATACTGTGATTTTATGGTCTGGGAGGACGTTTTGGAAGGCTTTTATTTCCTCAAGACCCCCACCATTACCATCAATGACAACATGAGCCTCTCTACAGAGTTGTAGAGCCCTATTCTGCATCTCATTCTTTCTCAACTGCATAGCTTTGAACTCCTTTTTTGATACTTCCTCTCTGGCAATGCCTAGACAGAGAGCCATAGGGAGACACAGATTGTCATCGTTGTTAATTACTATAATTGATCTTTTTGATTGGCAAAAAGCTGAAAATGTTGACAAGTGGGAACGTCCTTTCCGCCCGCCAGTAGGTACGTCGACATATGTAAACGATACGTTAATGAGACCATCAATCAGGAATGTATCATTAGACTGTACCACTTTTTCAATGCGCTGGAAAATGACATCGTGGTGCAACTGATCTGCTCTCCTATAGGAAATGCAGATTTCCTTATTTGGATGGGCGTCATTTTTAATGACCATACCCACTCTAGCATTCCCATCAACACCTGCTTTCAGAAGATCTAGTAATGACTCGATCGCTTCAGCGTGCCATTTCATGGGATCATACCCACTCGGTGGCTTGAGAAACACAATCTCAACCTCTTTTCCCCACAACCTGAAGTTTCTCAGATATGATCTATTTTCTCCCATAATCGTAAAATAGTTTGTACCACCTCCCCCCTCTTGATTTTCAACTGTTTCATTGCCATTGTCACCCATAGTGACAACTCCGGAAATTAGAGGAGCGTCAGAGAGATGTGGTACGCCCACATCTAACAAAGACGGGATCTCCGGCCGATCACCCTCCTCCGTCACAACTCTGACTGGGAGAGGCGCGGCTCCGGAAGTCTCACAACCAATATCTTGACTGAAATTGATCAGCAAGACATCTACCCCCGGTTTCATTGGACTTGGAACCCCTCGCGGAATGTCCTCGTCCAATATAGACATTTGTCTTTCCACTCCAGCCCCTTCTAGTAAGGATGCGACCTTCGGCCGATCATTAATACCCATCATTACTCTTACCGGGAGAGTTGTTTTCTCCAACGACTCATTGCCATTTTCTTGGCTGATTTGTATCAACACCACATCACCCTGTCCTACCCCTTCATCGCACTCCATCATAAAACTACGATCAAGAGGATCTTCCCTAATCAAGTCGTCTTTTACGGGGCTCGATCGAATCAAAGATTCGCTTCCCAACCCACGTTGGAGTGGAGTAGCCACTCCTTGTGGGACTTGTTCTCGTACTAATAAGTCGTTTTCCACCCTCTGACCACCCCCCGTTTCATTTCCACCCTCATTTATATCTGATTCTTTCTCTAGTGCCTGGCTGAATTCAATCAACCAACCATCATTGTGTTCACCATTTAGTTGATTGTCCTCTGTGGCTAGGATAGGCACATCCTCCGATGGCTCTTCCTCCACCCCAGAATTAATCATTTTTATCTCAGAAACCTTTGAGACTCTGCCAGCGGCAAAGGACTGGCTAGCTACTTTTGGATTGAGCCTAACCCCATCGTCATTTATACTATTCGTATTTTTATCTAGACACCGCCCTCTTGAGTATTTATCTCCAAAAAGACAAAACCCGTCGTCAACCAATATCATTTTTTGCGCACGGCACGAGTCCGACAGAGAGACAGCCGTGGATAAATTCCCACCTGATTCAGTATGAGGCAGGCTAGGACAGGGGTAATGGGAATACCCCGCGTCAGCTGTCATCTGACAAGCATCGCCTGCAGACGACATGACATTATCCTGTCCCACCCTTTCATCACACTCCATGAAATAACAACGATCATAAGGATCTTCCCCAATCAAGTCATCTTTTACGGGGATCGATCGAATCAAAGATTCGCTTCCCAACCCACGTTGGAGTGGACTAGCCACTCCTTGTGGGAACCCACGTTGGAGTGGACTAGCCACTCCTTGTGGGACTTGTTCTCCTACAAATAAGGCATTTTCCGCCCCCTGACCACCCCCCGTTTTATTTCCACCTTCATTTATATCTGATTCTTTCTCTAGTGCCTGGCTGAATTCAATCAACCAACCATCATTGTGTCCACCAATGAGCTGATTGTTCTCTGTGGCTAAGATAGGCACATCCTCCGACGGCCCTTCCTCGTCACCAGAATTAATCATTTTCAGCCCAGGTAGGTTAGGATAGGGACAATGATAACACCCCGCGTCACCTGCAGACGTAGCAACAGTCTGAGGGATGTTCTCCTGCACAGCACCCCCATTAACATTAGATTCCTTAGGTGAAAATAATTCCCCAGTCAAAACATTGATACTGCCTCCAATCCTATCCCACAAAGTTGCGCTTAACGCTGCTAGTGCTTGAGAATCAAGTGTTAAATCATTATCAACCAAATTCGAGTGCAATTCATTCTCACTCCCTCCAAATAAAAATGAATCATTTAGAAAATCATCCATCGCTCAGGTGCAATGAGTGTAGTTTACACCAAAGCCGGTTTGCAGCGACAGAGAACACAACTTTATTATAATATTCAAAAGGTTGATATCTTAATAAGTTGAATTTTTCAAGATAAATATACAGCAAGGTAATTGATAATAATAAAAACGTTGGAAACACTAATAAGCGAACGAAACAAGGTGCTTCGTGTGTCAATTCACAAAATAGTTAGATGAGATCAATTGCTCAAAAAGTCTATCACATCAATAAGTTTTAATCAAATAATCACGTTAAACGAGGAGTACTTAGTACACAGTAGAGGGATACTTGAGATTACAAGGATCAAGGATAATAAGAAATGTCAATCTCTTATGCGTCTCACTTATTACTTCTAGAATGAGTCACGTAAATTGTAAATTTGTTATTTCTTAAAACAAATGCTAAAAGACTCAGAGGTTAACACTGACCGACTGCTGATTATTTCAATTTATCTGATCCATCACCCCTCAACAAATGAAACATTGAATACCACTGATTAAGAGTTTGAATGAATCACGATAGAACAGCGAAATCGTAAACGGTAAAACGCAGTTTGAAAAAAAAAAATATGGCCGCAGTATTAAAACAACCCTAAATGCCTCTCACAATCAACAGCTGTATCAAGGTGATCAAGCAGCAATAATTGAAAATATACGAGTGCAACTGGTCGTATTCACTTCAAAACATTTACACCAAAAAAGTAATGCACTCCTCGTCCGTTAAAATCTCCGTTTCGATGCACGATTAAAGCCTCACGCAATACTTTAATTTCAGTACGGCAGTTCTTACCGCTAGTTAAAAATTAAAGTACTCAAATACAAAATTTCAATTTCAATGTTGCACCACGATTTCCGATTTCACACATTAAGTACAGTTTATACCACAGAAAACTTCAATGAAAACAACACTTCGAACTGCCAAACTCCAATGTGCAACGCAAACAAGTTTCCACAGGCTCAAGGAGACGTCAACTTCGTGGGAAATTCCTCTTCACCGACAACTAGACGCCAAGCTCAACGCGTGGTCCTGGGCACAGGTAATTAGGGACCACACGGAAAAGCCCAAGCTTGGTAGCCGGGTATAATTATCCTCTAAATCGCAGTAGGAAAATCCAGGCATTCACTCAGGAGCACATTAGGGTGGCCAACAAAGGTGTACACATATGACTTCTTCGAGTCAGAAAAGATAATGAGGATTCGGACACGGAGTTGTTAACGACGGTCACAACGTCCACCCCCTTCGCTCCCCCAGCGTACCCTTCCACCGACCGGATTGGCGGATAGAGCGGGCCCTCCTCCCCCCCCTCCGCCTACATATACGAATACCTGTGCACCCTGAAGTCAGTACTCCCCAGGATCCTATCACGATGTCCGGACAATCCACCAATAGTAGCATTCTGCCCAAGGAACAACACGACGATGCATCGATGGAGATCGAGTGGGAAAGCGAATTATCCGTAAGTATGGAAAATAAGTTGTTTCAATTGATGTAACTGTGTAAGTGTTTTCATCAGAAAATAATACATATATTTTCTCTTTTTAGGATGGTACCATTGAGATATCAGATGATGATGATTCGGATTTTGAAGCAACTCCTCCACCTTGGAACAGAACAAAGGTAGTTGCACAGTACTACAATGACGTGAAAAGAAAAATATATATTTACTCAATACTCTGCTTAGGATACCATATTACGTCGTTTCAATATATTCATGACTTTTGCATACCTATTTTCCTAGGCCAAAACAAGTGACAAAAGAGAAGGTAAAACAGATGATGATGATTCAGATTTTGAGTCCATTCCTCCACCGTGGACAATGACGAAGGTAAGATATCGTGAATTTAAATGAAACATTTGCAAATTGTTTTAAACAGGCATATTTTTCTAATTACAATACTATATTACTTACTCTAGATTTCTCATGAGTTAAAATACCGTTTTTCAAAGGATAAGGTAACTAATAAGGAAGCCAATGAAAATCCACCACAGCAAACCACGGTAAGTCCTTAAGTGTAATTTAAATACTACCAATATGTTCATTTATTTGTTTTATGCGAATTAACTTTGGATACATATTATTGTAACTAACATGATCCATTCTTTCTTTCAAAGGCAAATCCACGACTAGTACCATATTCTGATTCTGAGGAGTCAGATACGGAGGAACTGCCGGTGTTGAAGAAAGCGAGGAATTCAGCGACGGCTACATTAGCCATAGATGAATTCCCAGATGACTTCTGGTCCCCCAAACAATACAGTGCTGAGGATGTAGTCCGTGAAACGCTATGGACTCCGGATAGTGAGGTGGCCTCTGACGAGGAGACAGTGTTAGTGGACTCGGACGCGGAGACAATAATTGTGAACTTTAGCGGAACACATCAAGTGATTTCAGACAATTACTCGATAATTAGTAGCTGGAGCAGCATACCAAGCCTACCGGAGGAATGGCCATCATTCGACGTATGGCCATTGGCAATGGAGGATTTTATTTGTGTATGTGATACATGTGTACTGAGGTTGTACAACGAAGTTTCTTCAGTATTTTATTCGTAGCACTTTTTATTGATGCATATTGTAGTTGTTTATAATTACAATTTACAACTGTAAATAGTTTTTTTATTTTTAAGTTTCTTAACTAATTTACATTTAAACTTAACACCATAAATAAATTACATTTGTACCTGAATTATAATATTACTTATCTATCAAAATATATAAATTAATTTTGTTTTTTCACAATTTCATTTAAAGTAGTTGTATTTCATAATAATTTACCATTGTATTTAATTTCATCATATTTTTAGGTCTATAAATGTTTCCATATTGAAATGTCGTACGATTATTAATAAAGTCTGATAAAAATAACATGTACTTGCACATGGCCATTACTTGTGTAAACCACTATAAAAATAAATGCATTATAAAGGAATTATCCCATCTTTTGTTTGTGTACTCACCTCTCAATTCATCCGCCGACAGAGTGAAAGTGTTTGTGCATGATGCTATGTCATTGATAGAAAGAATGTTCTAATACACTCAATGTGATAATGATTAATGATCCTTAGAGAAAATAACTTTTACTTGCACGTGGTGATGATGTGGATACGAACATTCCTGCCATACTGCCCCCAAAAGGGGGAGGGGAAGACGCTCAGTCCTACAGCATGGCAATAGTCATCCTTAAACACGTGGCTGTGAGCGAGGGGGGGAGAAGGGCGTGAGTCAAACCCTTTCCTTGGCTTGGGTACGAAACTTCCTGCTATACAGCCCAAGAGGGGGGAGGGGAAGACGCTCAGTCCTACCGCCCCCAACCGCATGGCAATAGTCATCCTTAACCACGTGGCTCTGAGCGAGGGGGAAGAAGGTCGTGAGTCAAACCCTGTCCATGGCGTGGGTACGAAAATTCCTGCCCCCAAGAGGGGGATGGGGAAGACGCTCAGTCCTACCGCATGGCGAAAGTCATCTTGAAACACGCTGATCTGAGCGAGGGGGGAGAAGAGTATTTGTCTACTCACCTCTCAATTCATCGACATCTACAAAATACCCTGCAAGCCACCTCAGGGGTGTGTGGCAGGGGGTGAGTTATCACCAACATGCATTACACTATACCCTAAAGTTAGTGTAACTACGACTAATTATGCATTAGCATAAATCGCTAATGCATACTTAGCCGCCAGAGTGAAAATTTTTATGCATGATGCTTTGTCATTGATAGAAAGAATGTTCTAATACACTCAACGTGATAATGATTAATGATCCTTAGAGAAAATAACTTTTACTTGCACGTGGTAATTACTTGCATTAAATTCGATAAGAATAAAAACTTTCAAACTAAAGCATCCCATCTATTATTAGTGTACTTTGCGAGAGGCAAATCCTGCTCATGTGCCCCCAAAGAGGGGAGGGTGGGGTGGGAGGGAGAGGGTGACTGACGCTTTCAAGCGCATCCAGATTCTGACGTCACCATACTTTAGCTTGGGTTGAACTAAGATGCTGTGGCGAAAATTCCTGCCATACTGCCCTCAAAAGGGGGAGGGGGAGACGCTCAGTCCTACCGCATGGAAATAGTCATCCTTGAACACGTGGGTCTGAACGAGGGGGAGAGGGAAGCGAGTCAAACTCTTGTCCAAGTGCCCCAAAGGGGAGGGGGTGGAGGGGGAGACTCTCAGTCCTACCGCCCCTACCGCATGGCAACAGTCATCTTTAAACACATGGCTATGAACGTGGTGGGAGAAGGACGTGAGTCAAACCCTTTCCATGGCTTGGGTACAAAGCCTCCTGCCATACCGCCCCCAAGAGGGGGAGGGGAGACGCTCAGTCCTACCGCATGGCAAGAGTCATCCTTAACCACGAGGGTCTGAGCGAGGGGGAAGGGCGAGCCAAACCCTGTTCAAGTGCCCCAAAGGGGAGGGGGTGGATCTAGACAACAGGCATCACTGCATACGTCACCTAGGTTGGGAACGGACGCGTGGAGACAGTCAAATCCTGCTCAAGTGCCCCCAAAGAGGGGAGGGGGAGGGTGGGTTGGGAGGGAGAGGTTGGCGTGGGAGGAGAGGGTGGAGGGGAGGGTGGAGGGGAGGGTGGAGGGGAGGTGAGGGGAGGGGGACCCTGCCATACTGCCCTCACTTACTACTTAAGGGGAAGAAGACTATGAATGCCGTAGGTAAACGAGATACGGGTGCAGAGGATGGCCCCTTGTCTGGTTGGTTGAATGGGGCGCGCAAGGGTTTGAAAGGGGTTCGGGTGAGAGAGGGTGGGATAGGCGGCGGGGTAGAGTGGAATTTTAGCTGTCGCAGGCGCCGGAGGACGCACCTGTGGTCTTTTCCTTCGCATGGAAGGAGAGAGGTTCGACCGAGGCATGCGAGTACCAGTTTACTAACGTTTGTTCTATCTTCTTAAATATTCCTCCTCCCATGAATGTTTTTCCCAAATAAAATATTTTTTTTCCTGTTATTTCGTTCGCATAGTTGCGGTAGCATGTATCGGTGGTTATCTTGCCTTTATGGTATTTTTCAGGAATAATAATTTTCCGTGAATATTTCACATACTCTTCTCCGTATCCGTTTCAACAAAGCGGTCGACATTTATTTCAGTAGATCGTGAATTATTTTTTCCATTCAATTCTAATTTCTGGTGTTCAGTATCTGATATTTCCTAATTCCTCTATTTTTTATACATTTTCTCCATAGTATTCTCGTGAAAAAGCGTATGTAATGATGGTATTTATTACATTATAATATATTCGGTTACTATCATGGAAGGTAATTCTAATGATTTTTGAAATCAAAGTAGACAGGAAAATTGAAAAGCGTCTGCTTCTTACCATTAAACTATATAAATTGCAATTAACCCCCTGCCGCATAACCTTCAGGTGGCTTGCTGCGACTGTGGACATGGCATATTATTATTTTTTAATTCTTTTTATCTGAAAATGCTTATATTTTACTTTTTGTGCATGGGAAGTATTTTGGCTCATTTAGTCGTACATAATCGAGAAGATTATCATAATTCTTTGTCAAGTTTTAAATGTTCTTCAATGTATTTCGCAGGTAGCATCACCTTCTGGCTGTAAATCAGTTGGAGGACCCCTAATTTCTTCATCGAAATAAGTGATCAACACATCCGTCATTAAGTTGATGTTAAGTGCATGCTCATCCACTCATGTGTACCTAATCGATTACCGGGAAATTAGAGAAATTCATAACGGAAAACCCGATAGTTAATCGTGGTTCATTAGATACATTTTCTCATTTTTCTTCCGCGTTGCTTTTTTAAGTATTCCTATAGCTTTTATTTTTTCTTATGATTGCTTTCATTTGATGTGACTTAATTCATTACAATATTGAACTAATTTTCTAGATTTACGAGACAATTTTAAAGGGATATGGTTGTAAGGGATGCAAATCCCGACATCAGTTTAATAAAAGGACATAATTATTTCTAGTCTTTAAATCTCATGACGTAAATTTATTTGACGTAAGATATTAAAAATCATTTATTCTTACAACTGTATTGCGATGTGTTTGACTGTAAGCACTTATCTGTTGAGTAGTCACCCCCTAGTCATACAGACTAATTATAGACTGGAAGTGGCCGTGGTATTTTCGTCGGCGAGAACTGACTAAGTGATTTTTCCAGTGTTGTCGACATGTATAAAGGCAATGCTGTTTTTTTATTGTTACTTATTACATAGACAGTCTTCATTTGATATTCTTCTCAGATAAATAGATCCTTTATGGCACGCGAAAAATTAGGAAACCTTAAATGATTTCATTTTGATAATTTACGAGTTAATCTCAACGAAAGGGAAATATTTTCTTTGTTTGACCTCTCAACAAAATGTGTACTAGGACTAGTTTCAGTTGCTTTGCCTACCTTGGGGTGAGTATAGCATGAGAATGTTAATGTTCACTTTTCCTTCCATTTGACTGTCTATGACGTTTTTCGTGACCATTGGCAGATTTGTCATGGTGATCCGCTCCTTTGTGCAATGGAGTATTGAACCCCATTTTTTGTGTAATTGAAGTGATTTTTATCATAGAACGTATACGAAATGCAGTTATTAATACTTTCATTCAATTTTATTATACGCGTTTAACATTTTGTTTTATTATAATTATTATGTTTTTATCTCGAAATACGTAAATTTCTCTTCTTTTTCAACAACAGAAATTTCCTTGGCATCCAGGTGCGAATTTTATTTCATAAGTGATTCCATGAATGGCTATTCACTACTGCGGCATTGAAAGGCCAGGTGGAGTGACTTTTTTGTTTGGTGTAGTCAAACGAATAGAGTTCCCATTTGCCATGTCTTCTCAATGACCATCAAGAAGGCAAAAGTTCAATCGCTTTAAGTGTGTGAATTAAGTCTGGAAATCCATGCTTTTCACATGCTCACGTGTGGGACAGCCGAATTATTTATTCATTTTGGTAGAGGGCGGTAAGACCAAAAATTATTTGTATCCCAAAACACTGTAACACATTTTGTCAATCTTAATTGAATACTAAAAAAAATTGTTTCATTTATTTTGTACATGTCTGCTTTGTATATGACTGCGTACTTGGAATGAAAAAGGGACATTGCAACGCAACAGGCAGCTAGTATTAGATATTTGTTATTAGGGACGTTCTAAGACAAATTGTACTTAGATATTCAGTATAGCCTGTAGCTATAATCATTGCGTCAGATTTTACAGTTTATAAGTCATTTAAAACTGAAAGTAATTTAAAACGTTGTACGCACGAAATAATGTATCTAGCATTTAATCATCTTTTTCCCGTTTTATTTTAAGGTGAACGGCCTTTACTTTCGTCATGGCAAGCAACACCTTTGTTGTTTCGGGATCAGAACTTGATGTGATAGAGTCTTTGAATATCGGATTATGTTGTGGCCCCTTGCAGCAATTTGAGGGGCTGCTGGAGACCCTGAAAGACGTAGACGTGAAGGCCGTTGGTCGAAGTACCCTGCTGCATCTAGGGGTGAAGATGGGTAAATTAGATTGGGTGGAGGGACTGCTTGGGGAGGGTGCGGACCCTGGGTTAAGGGGAGGTGGTCACAAGACTGCTGTCGAGATGGCGGAGGAGTTTTGGCGAAGGTACCCTGAGGACAGGGATCGCAAGGATATCCTGCGATTGATCCGGCTGGTGCACAAGAGGGAAAAGACCATTAATCGTCGCCGTGCATTACACGGGGGAGACGTTGTCGAAACTACATTGATCGACTTCTCTCAGGAGATGGCAGAGTTATCTGCCTTAATGGAGTCCATTAATTCCCTCAAGGCGGAGATGTCGTCGTTTGGTCGTCAGATGGCTGTGGAAGTGAATCAGTTGAGGAGGGATTTATACGAGCGGGACGTTCTCTTGGAGTGCATAGAAAGGGCCGTGACGTCATCGGCGGAGAATTTAAGGACACTGAAGGAGAAACTGGAAGGTTTTCCTTCAGACGCGGGAATAGGTGTTCTGGGTTCTAATCTCATCCCGGAGGACGTTAGACGGGAATGCGTGGAGAGCATAATGAGAAGGACAATCATTCTGAACAGAGACGAGGGGAAAGTCCTTAAAGTCCAAAGGCTGTTTGAGAAATTATATAATGAGAGTAAGATGACGTCGTGCGTGCTGTTGTTTCTGAGTAATAAGTTATCCGTAAGTGTAGCAGTTGACTGTGACTCTAATCGCATCGGAAATATGAAGGCGAAGTTCAGGGATCACGATGGAGTTGAGATGAGTGGGAGTGGTCGGAGATCGTTCGCCGACTTCTCCGAGATGAGAGTGTATCTCGGAGAGAAGGTGGGTGGATGTTGGACGGAGGAATATGTCCTTGGTGGGTTTGCATTGGCATTGGCTCAGATGTCCAATCTCTTAGCATTTCGCAATGAAGGAAAACCTTACGAACGAGGCGACGGACTCCACGAGCGAGAGATGAGAAGAGCACTCGAGGAGGCGGAAGAGGAGAAGAGGAAGAGGGGATGGGGATTACATGGTTACATCAGATGGGCATTGGATATGAAGACTCAATCGGGGAAAGAAATATATCTTGTATCTGTTGTCCCTTGGATTATCGCTTATCATGGATCGACGGAGGGGGCGTCTTTGCTGCGAGATCAAGTTCCATCCCTCTTGAAGTTCTACGAGGAGCACGTGATGACGACCCTCCTCAACAAGGCGAGGGTGAGTCTCGACCCCAACCGGAAATCTATTCCCAATATTTCACTCAATAATTCCTTTTCTCACTCAAAACAAGTCAATCGATTGATTTTCAAATTTTTTTAATTTTCTCTTTTGTTTCGAATCGATGACCCATCTTAATATTTTTTTTTAGTAGAGTGGAATTGGCGGTTTTGGCACATCCCTTCTAATCATATACTCCCACATACGTAACTCACTCAGTTGCATACAAACATTCTTGCCCACTTAAGTGTGTCTTTAAAATTCATAAGTGTATCCATGGTTTTCCATAAGATTGTCTTTGGCTATCTCTTCCATTCATAAGTTGTTCAAGTAATAATTTCTCACGGAGGCATTATGAAACACTAGGTTATTTGTTGCTCAAATTTCTCAGTCTGTCTTTTCGGATTGAAAATAATTTGAAAGCCCTCCGATTGTCTGTCTCTTTCTATTTATCTGTCATTATTTTGTACTGGCTTTTCCAGGAATTTCTTCCGATCGCTTTCAAAATTTCTCCGCTTTGATGTCTTTGCCAGTTACGTAGCCATTCTTAAGATATTTTTGTGCTCTGTCGAATTTGCTTTTCAGTCAATCTGACCAAAGGTCGGCCTCGACGACTTCGCTCCTGTCTTTCATCAGGTTTGATTCCAGTGGCATTGGCCCTTTGTTATACTTCGATGTTTTTCTTCCATCTTTTTATTGTCTTAGCTCAATATCTTAAGATTTCCATTAACATTGCAGATGCTTGTCTCTCATCAAAGTGTCTCTTCATTAGCTTGTATATTGAACAGGTTTTCCTCTTCCTTATATTCTTGCCTTCTTGAATAAGTTGGTTGCTAAGCTTCTTTGAAATGGTTGCATCTCTTGTATTTCTGATTATTTGTATTTTATACTTTATTATTCTAGTCCTTGTCACAATCCATGGCTTCTTTGTTTCGGCACTCTTGCCCACTAGGCCCTCTTCTGCTACTTCTACATTTGTCCACTGTTATTCATCCCATTTTCTTTCGTGGCCTGTTTCTCTTACTTTCTCCAGTTATCTGTTGACTATAGTGGAGAATTAAGTGAATAAAATATATCTATGAGAAATGTTTTTATAAATCGGGCATTTAAACACAAGCTTTAACCATGTGATACATTGAAGTTTCTTTCTATTAGACACGTCCTTTTTCTCTTTTTAGGCATGAATATTGCTGCGAATACTTCAGCTTCGTGTGTGAGGGATTATCTCACCTGCTGTAAAGATTATTGTGGCCTGCTTATTCCTCTGATGTCACTCTTCTTCGCCTGATTGTATTCATCTTCTTTCTTTTGTTATGAGACTCACTGTAATGAAAAATATGTATATGATTTAATCTTTTTATGGTAATTTGTTATTGTAGCAGTCTATTGCGTAATTTTGGCTATGTTGAGTTAGGTTCTGAATTTTTCAAACCATATGCTCATGTTTTATTTGTTTTTTTTTATTCTTTTTATATTTTGGTTATCAATAAAGATCTGCCTGTATATACATGATGTCCTTTAAATATTCAATTGTAATTACAATTCAGTAGGAAGCATTTATAGCTTCATTTATTGTCTTATTATTAGGTACTTTTGTTTAATAAAAAGGTCACTTTTGTATTTGTAAATTTTCGTTTTATATTTAATGCCATAGTATTCCGAAGTATCTATATTTGTCCATGTGTTTATTTTTTTTCAATAACTTCGGCAAGGTGGCTGATTAAAAAAATTCCTCCCTACATTTTGTGTTTGAGTACGCAAGTGATATAAATTATTGATTACAGGATTTTGTTAATAAAGTTCTTCATTGACGTAAATATATATTCGTAAAGTATTACTGTGTATCACTATAAATATCGCAACAACTTGAGCCACGCGTTTCTCATAATGTAGGTTGTGAAATATTGGTTCTCAAGTTATATGCTTGCAAATGTTTTCAATTCTCATTGTCAGGAATATTTATCAGCAAGTGTTTAAGTTGGGTTCCTACGAAAGATTTTGCTGTTTTATGTTTATAGTGTTAAACGTCTTGGGAGGAAAGTTGAAGATAAGTCATTTATTTACTTCACTCCTTTGATTGTAAGGCTTATTCCGATATTTCCATTTTCTCAATTTTCATGAAATGAATTTGGTAGTACCTTATACTTGATATGTGGTTTTTATGATTATTAAATTAAGAAGTATTACTGATGTGAATTTATAATAATTATTGAAGGAATTTCAGTGAATAAATATTTTTCCCAATTATGTAAAACAGCGTTGCACATTCACCCATGTAATTTATTTTCTTTAATTTTGACCTTTTTTCGTGTCTTTTCTTACTTAAAATGTATATATCAGTTGCCTTCACCATTTTATGCATATAAATGATTTTCAGTAATTTATTTCAAATTCAATCGTGCATTTTTCATTGTGTTGTCTTTTTTTAATTCAAGTATAATGTTTGTATTAACGATATATTTACCATGTATTCAAAGCCTATGGCCTCTTATTCAAATGTTAATATTAAGTCACGTCTTTTAAATGATGTACTTTCGGATTTGCTTAACAATTTCGATGATAGTTTTCAGCCTTCAATTTCGCAAGGTCAACTGGCAGGAAAAGTTGTTTTTTTTTAAGTCTAATAAACTCATTATGCTAAAGATATTTACTTAAATTAGTAACAGTGTCACGAACTATATGTATTTTTATAGTTTCATTCTCTCCTAGTCGAAAAGCATTCTGTCAATTTAGCATGCAAATTGTAATTGATGGTTTGCCAAATGTCTATATCTTGATATATGGAGGCAATATTGGAGTTATCGTATCACCGCTACATGCGAATAAGTCTTTCTTGCAAATAGGCTCTCCTAAATTGGATAACCGAATTCAATTGCATAATAGTAACAGTGAAGAAAATTATTAAATCAGATAAGGCTACCCCCCTAAACGGAAGAGTTTTGGGCCTTCATGGCTGAAATTCTGTGGCTGAAGTCATCCTTCTCCATTCCGCCTTCTGGTTGCTGCAGAGCAGGGGTCCAGTAACACAGGGGATTACTCCCCCTCATCCAAGGGAAATATATAAGGGAATAGGACCGCAGTCCAGCAAATTGTGATTTATGGTCAATTACAAGAAATATGTAAAGTACGGGTATGTTTGATTTATTTTGTTTCTCACGATTGAGTTTATAAAAGCCACGAATTAAGATTATTGATTAACTGTTACATTAATAATATTAGAGGGCTGTCATTTGTTACTATATGCTTGGAAGTTGGAAATATTATCTGCACATTGAGACTGGAGGTATTTCGAAAAAAAATGTTTGAAGGTAACAAGTGTTAGGTAATGTTTCCCCCCTGTCGGCTCATGTCACCTTTCATCAAAGCATTTAAACTGTCTAAGTGTTTCTGCACCTTAATGCGAATTACGGTGTCTGCGTAAAGTAATATTTCGTTACTGTCAAGATCAAAACCCGTGTCGTTAAAAAGTGAAGACAGTGAACTAGCAAATGTTTCTAACCAATTTGAAAGATTATGTCTAGATGGTTGCTACAGCACTGGAAGAGTCAATGAAATTGAATATTGGGTTAAAATGTCTGGAAAAGTCAAGGAAAATGGTAACATACCTGGAAATTTGCATTCAACAAGTGACCAGGGCTATTTTATGCACTTTCTGTGAGTGTTGGCTTAGTACTTTTATTAGCTTGCGGAAACGAGGCACTGGATCTCATGTATTGTTTTTACCAATTAATTTTGTATTATTAAAATTAAATTCCAGGTCCTATTTTCTGATATGCTGAGGATTATAAAATATATGTTAGTTTTTCCATATATTTAATATTATTTTCTCTATATGGTGTACATGCATTAATGTGTTTTTCTTATTGTTGCACTTTCTTTAAAAATACCCGCTAGTGATAGAATGGATATTTAAAATTCAACTTTTGGCCCGGAAAACCTGGGCAAAAGTGCTGGAACTTCAGAATATCTTGTCTGTAGAAACCCTGACCAGTTACAAACCGATTTAAAGATTCTGAGTAATAATGGCCTTTTAAGGTGGTTTAATATTATTAAGGTGTGTTAGTTCGCTGATGGCGATCCCTTACAACTCTCCCTACCACACTCGTCTTGCATACTTGTTTCGTCTCTATCTTTTCGTTCATCCTCTCTATACGTCCTACCCGTCTCAACATAACCTAAGACATCCATACTACATCTTCTTTTACTCCGCAACGCTCCTAAGAAGAACTTGACAAACTTTACTTAAAGTTTTGTCTTACAATTAGTTGAACTATAATCTTTATTTTATATAAACGAATAAAGCAATAATTCAATTTCAACTATTGTCCTCGTGAATACGACCCGAATAAGCAAAGAACAGCAAATGCTAGTTTTTTCAGCTGCTATTAAGATTCAGGGATACTGTTTCAGGTATTAAAAATCAAAATATCTTCCTTCTCCTGGTCTTTCACAGCAGACCACTTGTGCTGTGATCGAATATCAGTTCACATTTTGTCTGCAATATTTCTGTATCGGCACAAAGACGTTCAAATATCGAACTCCCAAATTCGTTTTTTTAACTACAGCAATCGCATTTCAAAGTGGCTAATGTCATTATTAAAGGGAAAATTTTAATTCTGTTACAGTAGCATTTAGACATATTTTAACAAAGGCTAAACACACTTAGCTGTTTATGAATTCCTGAAAATTGTTGATAAAGGCTTTCCTTATATTTAAAGTATTTTTTTAAATTACAAAATGTCAGTATCGTAAATAATTTTTGGCGATGATTCAACAGGCTTGGAAAGCAATTAAAAGTTACTCTTTCAAAATCTTGAGGAAAAAGAGATATTTATTTATGAAAAAACTTCTTCGAACATCGAAAAAGTTGTATTTCCTTTCCCGTTTAGTTTATAATGAAGCTGATTTAGATGAAATGTGACGTCTGCCATGAAATGAACTTTTTGGATTCACTGATCGTGCGTTAGTTCTGGATAGTGAAAGCCCTACTCAAGGCGGAATGGTTTAATTTATGTTAATAAGTAGCGAAACTTTTCAAAATATTTCCTCTTGATATCCAATGTACCTTGCTATGCAACAAAAGATCTGCCTAGTGACTCTCTACTCCAACTAAAAATTCTTTAAATTGGCGATAATTAAGAGCTTTAGCTAAATTGGGGTTGATAATGTTTATTACAAATTTCATAATTGCCAATTTCTTCTGGAAATGTCTGCGCACCATTCGCTTCTTGATGAATAATACAATGCGTCGCAAGTATCTCGTGATTATTTTTTTCTTTCAAAATGGCATCAAACCAGTTTCTTACGCCGGTCATACTTTTTGACCTGTCTGTTGTAATTGAGAACATTTTTCGAGTGGAATATGTTTTTCAATGCACTCAATTACAGCATTTGTTATATCTTCTCCTCGCGTTTGGACTTTGGAGTGCCAATAATCCTAAAAGTTCTACTTTAAGATCTGTACATAAAATGAATTGTACAAAAATTAAAAATGGCGCTGTATCATGTATGTCACAGCGCTTCGTACAGAGGCAGCTGGAATTACCAACCGCACGGGAACGGATTTCATCTTCAATTCTAGTATTTCCTGCAGCGGCACGCGCTCGGAAAGAATACATTTTAGAACACGATGAATAAACACGACTTGACGATACGCGTAGACATTTTATCTTTCTGGAAATGTTTTCTCAATGCTTTAGAGCAATCGCCTGAAGATAGATGTACATGAACAACAATTAAGTAGGTATGTAAATATAGAAGTAAGTAAACTAATCATCACGAAGTTTTAATCGCACTGTAACGTGTTCACCCGCACGTGGTATATTGTGGAAGAGCCACACTCATCTACATCTACAAATTACCCTGCAAGCCACCTCAGGGGTGTGTGGCAGGGGGTGAGTAATCACCAACATAAATTACACTATATCCTGAAGTTAGTGTAACTACGACTAATTATGCATCAGCACAAATCGCTAATGCTTGTCACGAGGCGAAGCCTCACAAGCATGCAACACTACATCTACTTCTACATATTACCCTGCGAGCCACCTCTAGGGTGTTTCCTCTAAGCTACACTACCAGTCAACTAATCTATTTCTAAGTCCTTACACACCCGTTATAGTCTCTTATCGCTCGCGGAAAAAACGACATTTTGAATCTATCTGTTCTACAGTCTATCTCTCTTATTTTATTTTTATGATCTAATCTACCATAGTACGTTGGCGGTCGTAAAATATGATCAACTTCGTCGGAAAATAAACTACTCGTCGGAACTTGTTCGTCAATTACGTAACACACAATTACTTGCGTCGTATCTGCCGAGATCAGAAATTTGAAAAATATATAAAAATTTTAATGCGTTATTGTTTCACCTTCTCCAAAAGTATGAATACAAATATTCACGTTGTGTCTATCAGAGTCGATGGTGAGGAAAATTGAAAAGTATATTATCTTATTTCAAAGCTTGTCCTATAGTATGGATAACTAAATTATCCTTTGAACCTTGAGACCTTTGAACTTGTTCGTCAATAACGCAACACACAAGTACTTGCGTCGCATCTACCGAGCTCTAAGATGTGAAAAATATTTAAATATAACTTATGCGTTTTTGTTTTACCTTCTCTAAAATTATGAATACAAGTTTTCACGTTGTGTCCATCAGAGTCGATAGTGAGGAAAATTGAAAAGTATATTATCTTATTTCAAAGCTTGTCCTATAGTATGGATAACTAAATTAAGTTTTCAAATTCTAATTCTGCCGGGTTTCTCCATGCACCAGGCGAAATTGAAGTACTCTGTTAACGTTACCTTAAATTCGTTGTAATTGGAAGCTATTATAGTGTCTCTTGACTATTTTGTAAACGACAGGTTTCAGTTCCTGCCAAATTCCGTTTTTCCCGAATGCTGACATTTGAATTCGTTCATTCCGTCTTGTTGTGCAACACAATTTCATTTCCTGTTTTTCATTCCTTTTTTTAAATAGCTAATGGTATCCAAGTCTAATAATAAATGAGGCAATCATTAGTATATACCGGAGGTAGGAGTGATTCAAGCCCAATTTGTTGAGCGTATGTTGAACAAGAGACGATTTTGTCATTACTTGCATCTGCTCGTCGGAAAAACAAAGAATCCAACTTTGACATTTACACCATTCTACTACGCAATGTTTAGGAGAGAGCTTTATGAAAGTGTAATCACGTATTATTTCTCAATCTCTAAATATATTACAACGATCTAATAGTTTTCTCTGTGTTTGACGTTCAGAGTCTCTTCACAGATCAATACGCTCTCGAATGTAAAGCAAACAATATCTCACGAGTTCCAGCAACGGAGCAATTGTTTTATTTACGCAACGCCGAGCTCTAAATCCCTTTTAATGTTGATCTGAGAGCCGAGAAAAGGTTGATCTATCTGCATAAACAATGCTTTACGTTTACAGAATGTATCTGGAAGAGTCTCCAGTTTGAGTGACTCTCTTATGTGTAAAATAAGGTTATCGCGTGACACAAGAGTGGGCGAGTGGAAACTCATCCAGAGCTATCTTTAACTTCACGTATATTTGGCAACACGGGAACGTGTTGGTAGGGGACCGCATGCCGTGAGTGGCCTTGGGGCTGTCGGGTTGGAGCCAACGTGGTCGAGAACCTTACGCGCCCGTGACAATGACGTCAGAGGGGAAGGGGTGGGTTTGGGTTATAAGGAGTGGAGGGAGTTGAGAAAGTCAGCCAGCCATTACATAAACGTGGGAGAAAGGCTTGTATTGAGCTATCATCTCTGCAATGCCGATAGCAAACTAATACCCCCTCGCGCCCGGCCCGCCTGGCCGTTTTCCCCTGTACGAGGTTATTTGACATAAAAACAAATGAAGACCGTCGTCGTCAGCGGTTTTGTACAGTTGTTCGTATGAATTCGAAACAGTGGGAAAGTCGTTGAATCGTGAATTCAGTCTTTCATAGTGTAACAAATATTGCATTAAAAATGTTTGAAGAAGTTGGTTGTACAAAGCATTGCTATGCTTTGTGTATGCTGCATTTGTGTCTCAATTCTCTTCACTATAGACTATTTGTGCCGGTGAGTGTGCTGCCTGAGCATTACACCCCTCAACGAAGTGTCATCCAAGGGTTTCCCATTGAGGATGAACCACACAACATCGTTCGTCGGTGGCAGTCTCCGTTCGATTTCTGTTTCCCCCTTATCGCTAACCGTCTCGGTTTCGGTTTCTTGGGTTTTCAAAACGCCCCGCGAATGCTACCACTCTATGGTCACTAATGCCCTCAACAGTGTTTACCTTAGTTACTTATTGCGGTATATTTTTTGCCAATAAATCAAGAATGTTGTCCCCTCTGTTGGGCGTCGTAGCTATCTGATGCTGTGCATTTGATGAGAACGTGTACAGCTGGGATTCGCATATATCTTTGTCTCTTCCCCCTTATATGTACCTTTAGGTCCTCCAATCTATACAGGGCGTATTACTCCACCTATTATTAAATAAAAATGATTCTATATTCTTACAGCCGAATCCAATTACAATATATTTATTCAATCGACGAACACAAACAACCTGGGAGGTTTACATTTCCTCCCCAGGCGGAATTCGAACCCGCGACCTTCGGTTTTTCAGGCGAGGACTTTACCACGCCGCCACCGAGGCCAAAAGTATTCCTCTCGAATGCTGGTATGAATTGCATTTCTTGACAGTGAATAACAGTAAGTTTGCAGTTTTTGGGTTCCAATCCAAATGAGTGCAAATAGAGCCTTAGATGGAGAGGCCCCTGGGCCCGAGATAGTGATCATCCCATTTGAGGTGAGCATGCATATAATTCAGCTTAAATAGTATCACTTGGTTACTTTTTTACCATGAAATGCTTCTGGTCATAACCTAAGGAACCTACAAAAAATGTGGATGCAATGTATGAATGCATGGGTGATTTTAAGAAAGGCTAGGCTAAATAATTTCTGTCGAAAAGTTGGCAGTGGTAGACAATACTTTTTATATCCATTCATGTTTTGCTGATTAATATATGAAATCAAACCTTATTTTGTGATTTTGTGAGTGAGCTAAGCCCATATGGGTCTTTTGAAATAGGTATTATTACATAGTTTGATGATGTGAACCCGAAATAATGGACTGAAAGCTTCGTTCTGAACCCTATTTTTCATTTCATATTTCCAAAAACTCCTCATTCTGCTAAGACAAATGCTTCAGTTATTTAAAAGCCTCAAACAATATATGGAAATATAATGAACTCCTCACTACAATTCCGTGATTTACACTCACAACAGTGTAAGCCAGTGATTACAGACTGGTATTATTAAGCCTAAACATAAATTGTGACTGAATTAAATTGGACAAGTTTATCAAACGTTGTTGAGAGTTAAATGCATATGTTCTGTGCTTTACAAACAAATTTGATCTTCTGAATATCTCACTAGAAGGCTGATATATTTTCTGAAACTTGTGATGCCGCCAATTGAGCTAAAATTGCAGAAATTGGATCATTAAGTACTCATCCTTCTTATGTATAGTATAATATTATGTAGTGGCATAGTAACTTCTGTTTTCATATTAAAAATAAAATACCGAAAATTGCAAACTTTCCCTCACCTCTCTCCACCCCCCCCCCCCCTAAATTACGGCTGTCGCACTTTTTGTGGTGCTCGCCTCTGGTTCATCGAACATTTCTTACACACGGTAAGTGGAATTATCGATTTTAACACTTTATTTGGAAGGTTGTAAAATTTTATATCCTGTGATACTTTAACTTTGTTATTATCTCTCTTAGTATTCTCACGACAAGTTTCGGAATTAAGAATTTTATCTGAAAACTTCAGCTTTCAAGCTGTGGCGTCAGAACCTAGAGTTTAATCTTCAATTTTACAATAGATTTTTTTTTAATAATGATTAAAGGTATGACTATCAAAGTTGGCACGCGTATGCGCTTCGATATGTTCTCGACGTTTAACCCTCGAGCGGGCGCGCTGGTGTATAAAGTACGCTAATTTTACGTGACCGATTGTTACAACTCTGTGTCTAAATTCTAATCATTAAAGATATCGTGTATTCCTCGAGTGTCATTTTGACTTTCCATTGAGTGTGTTTCCATAACTCACAGAAGTGTAGCAGAATTTCTATCACAATGTCAGCCTGGAGAGTCACCCGTGGCGTACAAAGTACGCCACGCGACCAACCGTGTACCTCTAGTGCCTTATCATTTGCTTTGCGTCCGTCCTTCGATCAGGTGCAAGGAACTGAATTGGAGGGCGATGGGAAGTGTGAAATAAGTCTTTTCTTTGAGCATAGGACCATATTCATGTAAGTTATATTTCTTTTTCAAATTTAGTCGGTAAATAGTCATATATTCAACTTCCATCGCACTGCGAAATTCTTGGAATTGTATATTTATTCATTGATGACAAAGTTTTAAAAAAATCCTTATAAATGATTTAAAAAAATTGAATTTATTTGTAGCATTTTTGCGGGATTACTTTGGCTTCTGATTATCCACTACCTCTTTTACAAAGTGATTGAAGTTGGCGAATATTTGGTACTGGACAATGGCACGTTCTGTTTTGTAAGTTCTTTTTTTCTCTAAAATTCACAAACATACGACACAATATGACGTTATTTTGACGACTCGGTAAATGAAATACGATAGTTTAGTGAAATGTTGATGGAAAGGCTATTACTTTTATTAAACTTCAATAAACTTATATGACTCAATATAGCATACTTATTGAAGAATGAACTTACTCATAATGGGTTAGGAACAAATTTTCGTTTCTATTTTTGAAGTAGATACTTTTATCTTTCAATGTTTACTATAAACTTTGCATTATCAAAATTGCTTTATTTACATTATTTTAGAGCCCGTAATATAAGAAGTGAGGAAATTGAAAGTTTATTGCGTGACGAAGAGGAAGAAGAGGAAATATTAGACAGCCCTGAATCCGATGAAGACGAGGAAATAGTAACCACGTGTGATCACGGGGACGATTCTGAGAGTTTCCTGACATCTTCTGAGGATGAGGCAGACATTTGAGACGGACATCCAGCGAATAGTGACTATTTTATTGGGAGATATCGTATGTGTAAGTGGAGATAAGCTGACTTTTCCAAACAATCCAAGACCAGAAGACAAAATATTGTCAAAATATTACCTGGCCCAAAGCAGTGTGAAAAAGGAATACACGATGTTCTTCCTGCATTTCATAAAATAATTGAAATTAGCATGGTAGACGATATTGTGCTATGCACAAATCTTTACATTGAAAGGAAAAAATTGAGCGTGCAATATTCGTGGGACAGAGAGGCAAAATAAACAACACGAGAGAAAATGTTAGCCTTATTAGGGTTACTTTATCTTGTCGGGACCAGAAAGGGAAAACATACAAAAGTTGAAGAGCTTTGGTCCTCAGATGGAACAGGAATGCCCATTCTTAGAGCATGCATGAGCTACAAAAGATTTTTGTTCTTATTGCGGTCTGTTAGATTTGATGATAAAGAAACACGAATTGTCCGAAGACAAACAGATAAATTGGCAACAATGCGTTCTTTTTTAGATAAATTCGTGATGAACTGTAGAAAAACATATAATGTAGGTGAATATGTAATAATCGATGAAAAATTAGAGGCTTTTCGTGGTCGATGTAGTTTCATACAATACATTCCCAACAAACCAGCAAAGTACGGGATAAAGTTTTTCGCTCTTTGCGATTCAAAGACTTTTTTCACAAGCAACATAGAGATATAGGTACCGTGACAAAAAGGAATTAGGGCCATATTTTGTGCCCAATAAGCAGGAGGGCATAGTAAAGAGATTGATTTGTGATATTACCGGGACAAATAGGAATATTACCTTTGATAATTGGTATACCAGCTATCCTCTGGCCATTTCTCTATTAGGAAAAAATATCACATGTATTGGCACGTTACAGAAAACCAAAAAAGAGATACCTGTGGAATTCCAAACTAATAAAAACCATATTGTAGGATCTTTTTGGATTGTCTTTTTGGATTTCAAAATAATTCTACAAGGGTATCTCACGTACCAAAAAGAAATGAGGCTGTAATAGTACTGTCAAAAATGCATTATACACCCGATGTTGATGAGGAGACAAACAAGCCGTCAATTATAATGGACTACAATATGAATAAGGGTGGAGTATACACGGTTGATCAGATGTGCAATTCCTACTCCGTAGCTCGTATTTCCCAACGATGGTCATTGTCCGTATTCTTCTCACTTATGAATGTAGCGGGTAGAAATGCTCAGGTACTTTATTATTCTAACCCTGACAATTCGAGGCAATCTAGGAGAAAGTTTTTAAAGGAATTATCATTCGCTTTGATGAAGCCCTATCTCACAATGAGATCAAAAATAAATTCACTACCCTTGGATGTAAAGCAATTCCTTTCAAAGTATCGAGTAAGTAGTGGAGTGTCAATTTAAAAGTCAACACTACGAGAGAAAAAAGCGCGTGGACGATGTGTGCTCTGCGGAAGACAAAAAAAATGTGGACACAACAATGAAATGTGATTTTTGCAATAAGTTTTCTCGTAAGCATGTAAAAGGCACATATAATTGTCAAATATGTAGTGCTGAAGACAATAACTCAGACGAATAAGGAAACTGTATTGAAATGTCATTGAGTATCGTGTGTCATTCTATCAAATTTTTGAAGTAAATTATTATATAATATGATTGCAATATAATTTGTTTAATAGATTCTCAAAATGTTCATATTAATTGAAAAAACATTATTCATGAAAATAAAACAAATAATACAACCAAAAGCGAGTGATATTTGGCTTTAAATATACATTGGACAAAGTACGCCGCGCGTGAAAAAAAGGGCGCGCCCGCTCGAGGGTTAAACAACGTAAGGCGGAACAATATGTCCGGGCTATTAGAGCAATTCGGATTAGAGTGATAAGGCAGAACAATATTCTACGAATTGTTGAAGAAGCAAGGTGACACAATGCGAATGAGAAACGAAAGAGATGTAAAAAGCCAAAATAACCCAGTGGGGAGAGACCGTGCAGAAGACATTCATGAACTAATTCAAAAGTAGTCCACCACTGAACTATCCTGAGCATACATCCATAGAATGTTCATTGAATGTTCAAGTGTGAACTATTCATTTGAGACTGTTCATAGATCGTTCATTGAATGTTCAAGTTTGAACTATTCATTTGAGACTGTTCATAGATCGTTCATTGAATGTTCATGTGTGAACTATTCATTTGAGACTGTTCATAGATCGTTCATTTCCAGTCCACGAAGTATTATTCAAAAATGCACCCAGGTTGGACCTAGCTTCAAGGCCTGCGGTTGAACAGTTAAAGAACATCTTTAAACCATGTGCATTTGAATTGTCATAAACGACATGTCATTTTGAGAAATCATTAATGACAATATAAATTCATGAATTTGAGTATGTCATTAATGAATTCCACCTTCTAGGGAATATTATAACATACCAAATGTACGATATTATTCCTAAAATTAATGTCTGCATGCGATATCACATTATGTAGGTTCGTTATGAGGCATAATTATACCATATTTATTTTATATGTTTTATTTAAAAACAAATGGTTTAAACCATTGATTTTTACGGTTGAATACTGAACTGTACGCATATTGCGTTCAGTTCAATACAGTAAAGTATAAATATGTATATGAAAAATGTGCATCCCTTATGAAAGAGATATACCTCTGTGATCAGTGTAAGGCAATAACATTGACCTTTGTTGTGATAATTAAATGAATATAATTATTAGAGAAAATTTAAATGAACAGCCCTGGTATGTTACTCAGCCGAAATATGGCAGTGAGCCGTCGCTGACAGAAAAAAGCTATTGCGTGAAGGGTACGATCTCAGTTACGTTACATATTTGAAGTAAAAAATTACTCCCGCATAGCCAGCCAGCGTCGAACTCGCGCACTTTAGTGTATAAAGCTGATACGCTACCCACTACGCCACCAGTGCACTTTGCCTATGGAGATACAATCAGCATGTGCCCTTTGCGGTGGTCACAAGCTGTGAAGATTTGTTAACCCTGAGCAACGGAATACGGTGGAGCCTAGTGGAACCACTTCGCCATGAAAAGGTTGGTATCAACTACACAAGTCAGAAACGGTTTCGACCGTTTCGACTTACAAGGCATATAAAATTATTTTAGATTGCAATTCAGTCTTAGGCAGTTGGTAACCCTCAGTAATAAAATATAATAATATACGTTATTTTTAGTTAAAACATAACTCAAATGGTAATGTCTATATATGTTCATAGATTTCATTTTGACTTGTATTGCCGGCTCCCGACTTCCGGATATCCGAAGACGTTCTTTGTGATCCTGAAGCGTGCATGGTGAGAACTGGTGAGTACGGCGTGGTGAATTTTGTCCTTTGGTATTATTTCCATATTTACTTGTTGCTTGGTTTCTAGTGGTTTGGATAATCGGTAAATACTGTATGCTACTGGAGGACGTGTGAAAGCACAGGAAGAGACGCATTTACATTTTAAAATTTTGTTTCACGTGGTGAGGTTAATGTTCGGCCATGCTCATGAAAACTGTTGCTTATAAATCTTTTGGAAGTTCTTTATAAGGCCTGAATACGTAAATTTACCATGAGATTACATCGAATTATTTCTTGCTATAAATATTTAAGGCCTGAATACGTAATTTTCTGTTTCCGAGATAGCGTGCTTGGAATGTCTTGGATTATATTGTAGTAGATTTCCATGTGACGTACAGGAATTGAAACAATTAATAGGTAGTTGGGAAAAATTAGAAGTTGAAACTTGACTACATAAACCAGAATTTTTGCTGATAACTGCTCTATTAAAAATAAAAATTTCAGATATACTGTGAAATCATCTTCGGAGGATAATGGCTGCATCGTTTGTTTGCCTCTCTTTAACTTTTGTGAAACGGGAGTGAAAGCTATATTTCCTATTATTTGCTCACGAGTTCAGTAGAAGCACCTTTTTGTGATTTTGTATTAAGGTGACTTTAAATGAAAATTAAAGTTAACTTTCTTTGACCTTTAATTGGTATTTGATTTTTTTTGTTCTTATTCATAAAAACAAGAACTTTTATTATTTATTTATTAACTAATAATGAATGAAAGAGCATTTTATGCCCACAGGATGGTAATATTTGCTGTATAAGTGATTTTATGGGCTGGAGATGACAAAGTACAAATTACTCAGAAAGTTTAAAGTTTTTTTTAAACAGATCCAGAGGTAGAGAAAGATATATATTCAGTGAATATCATCTGCACTCTTGTTTTGGGATTGGGAATTGGCCTTCAATAACGTTCTGGTTTGAAAGTTCCCACATTAAAATTATTGTGCTTCCCAGGTTTCAGAGCAGCATCTAGGAGATACTCATTTTCATGCTGAGACATTTTTTAAATCCCATATGAATAATTGCTTCAACCAACAATATATGACAGTATTTGTGCTAGCTGTTACCTGGATACCTTTTAATTTCTTTCTTTCATTTTTTTCTAGGAGCAGTATTACACTTCCACTTATCATTCCTGAGAATCAACTTTAATCGTGAGATCTCTTAAGAAAGTCTGCAAAATAAGGGTGACGCCTCCACTTGCAATCTAGGATAACAGTCTGCCTAATTATTCTGTTCTTCTAAAATTCTTTGTTTGGTTAATTTGTTTCATTTTTTAGAAAGCTCCTTGTCTAATTTCAATTTTTTAACAATGAAGCGTAGAACAATGTATCGTTTTCTGAATAGGGAGCTGGAGCGACAGTGCAGCAAAGTATTGAAAAACTCAAAAGTCTCACGTACTATTATGATTGCAAGGGTTTTGACAAATAGCAGTTCTAGCAACTCATGTGATGAAACTTATGACAGTTTAAAGCCAAGTACTTTTTTATGCAAGAATGGTGAAAATGCCAGTACTAGTCAAAATGAAATGAAGTCTCTGCACAGCTCAGAAGAAGATCTTGTTTTACCCATGGGAATGTGTGTTTCCGATATAGAATCTAGTGGGTCTAAAAGTGCTTTTGAGAATACGTTAACTTTCCTGTCTGAACATTCTGTTTGCGAGTCTGATTCTTCGTGTTGTAGTCTGGATAATTGTTTAAATGACTGTGGCAACACAAATGAATACGAGGCAGCTGTAGCTGATGACAATTCTCTGAGCTGGAGTGAAAAACTACATAAATGGGCTGTTCATCATCAAGTTACACATGCAGCTTTAGGTGATTTGTTAAAAATGCTTAAACTTGCTTTTCCTGAAATACCGCTTGATCCAAAAACAATTTTGCAAACAGGGAAAAGAGTTGAAGTAGAAGAAATTGGAGATGGGGTGTATTACAATTTTGCACTGAAGAAAATGCTCACATCACGATTACGGTTGAGGAAATCACCTCAAAACAAAGTTAAACTTAATTTCAATATATAGATTCCCTCCCTATTTATAAAAGCACACAAACTAGCTTGATACCTATATTAGGATTGATTCTCGAGTCTAAATTACCACCTTTTGTGTGTGCTGCTTACTACGGTCCTGGTAAGCCAACTATTGACATGCTATTACAGGATTTTGTACCTGACCTTCAAGATGTTCTCAATAATGGTTTTGAGGTTGATGGAAAGACTTTTGAGATATGTGTCAATGCTTTTGTATGTGATGCACCAGCTCGCCAGTATGTTAAATGCACTCGAGGCCACCGAGGCTTCTGGTCGTGTGAGCGATGTGTTCAGAAAGGGGTGGATAGAGACCACAGAATGTTGTATTTAAAAATGAATGCTCGGCTTAGAAGTGATGAAGATTTTGCTAGCTATGAGTGCCCTGAACACCATACAGGTGCCAGTCCCTTGGCTGACATTGGGATTTCCTTGGTGTCCCAGTTTGTTTTAGATTATATGCATTTGGTCTGTCTTGAGGTTATGCGGAAATTAATATCCAGTTGGTTGCAAAAGAAAAGAAAATTTAAACTTTCTACCCACTTTTTTAGAATCATGGATGCCATGTTAGAGTCTGCGGTGAAATCATGAAATTAAAATCCTACGGTTTAGACGACGACGTAATTTCCTGGATTAGAGAATTCATAAGTATTCGCGTGCAAAGAGTTGTATTAGATGGCGCTATCTCCAATGAAGTTAAAGTCACATCGGGTGTTCCACAGGGAAGTGTCATAGGCCCACTTCTGTTCCTTTTGTACATAAACGACATCGGTGACAAAGTTGACAGTAAGCTTAGATTATTTGCTGACGACGCAGTGATGTATAGAGAAATTCGTAGCTTTAATGACAAGGAAGCGCTAACTAAGGACCTCGAGGCAATACAAGAGTGGTGCGATGCATGGCAGCTGGAGTTAAACCTGAAAAAATGCGTCGTTGTGAATTTTTGGAAACGGAAAAACGCTCCTTGTAAAAGCTATTGCATTAACAACACAAAACTAGACACCGTAGAATCGGTTAAGTACCTCGGAGTTAAACTGACTAATGATCTATCGTGGAGTAAACATATTCGAGAAATTACCGGTCAAGCTAATCGTAAATTGGGATTTGTTAAAAAAGTACTTGGCAAGTGCGACGATAAAGTTAGGGAAATCAGCTACTTCTCCCTCGTTAGACCCCACTTAGAATATGCCGCCATTATTTTGGATCATTATGAGATAGGCTTGGAAACTGAGTTAGAACGCGTGCAGCGAAGATCGGCAAGGTATGTTAAAGGCCGTTATGATAATCTCGTTAGTGTTACTGACCTTTTGCAGCAACTGGGATGGGAAAAGCTTTCAGACCGTCGATTAAAATTCAGATTACATCTATTATGTAAGTTCCAAACCGGTCTATTCTCTGACGACGTTGATAATATTTTGCGAAATCCGACATACTACGGTAGATCAGATCATGAGAGTAAAATTAGTGAACTAGACTGCAGAACGGATAGATTTAAGATGTTATTTTTCCCACGAACGATTAGGGACCATAATAGCTGCCATGAGACTATTATCTAGGTTTGTCGTTAGGTAGTGTAGCTCTTAGTAGTTGTAGTACTCCTAATACTTGAATCCTTATCTGTTACCTAGTACATACTAACAGCACGCCTAGCATGTTTTCTACATGGGTCTTGAGTCCCTGTCCATCTGTGTAGTTGTAGAATGCATGTCTATTGACGATCACTCTCCATTTTGATGACATATGTAGTGTAGTGTTGCATGCTTGTGAGGCTTCACCTCATGACAACCATTAGCAATTTATGGTAATGCATAATTAGTCGTAGTTATACTAACTTTAGGGTATAGTGTAATGCATGTTGGTGATTACTCACCCCCTGCCACACATCCCTGAGGTGGTTTGCAGGGTATTTTGTAGATGTAGATGAAAATGTGGCCTTCTGACTGTAGCCGGAAGCCTCGTTCATTTCAAGTGGTAAAGCGATGGAAAGCTACTGAGCTCCGACAATTTCTTTTGTATCTGGGTCCTGTAATCTTAAGAAGGTATTTGCCCAAGGTAGTGTATGAGCATTACCTTCAGCTGCACTGTGCCATATCGATATTCATCCGAAAGGATCTCTGCTTTGACATGTGTGAAATAGGAATAGAGTTTTTAGAGCAATTTGTGAAAAAAGGAAAGAGTTCTGAGCTGTATGGTATGAATTTTCTTATTTACAATGTTCATAATCTTTTGCACATTGGAGACGATTGTAAAAAGTTTGGACCTCTGGATAACATTTCTGCTTTTGTGTTTGAAAATGAACTGCATAGATTAAAACATATGATTGCTGGGAAGACAAAGCCACTACAACAGATTGTTAACCGATTGAGCAGTTTAGAGGTAACCTTGACTGAGCCAGATTGCAGTGAAGATGGTCTTATTCGCTCATCTCAGTGGAAGGGTGGGCCAACTGCTGGGTTACTTAATGGAATGCATTTTGCCAATTTCATTCTTAACTCTAGAAAACTTTCATTGAGGCAAGGATATAATTATGTGATGTTACATGATTCATCAGTAATGTGTGTTTTAAACTTTATAGAAACTTCATATGAGACATGGGTGATAGGAAAAAAATTCATGCAGTACACAGATCTTTACTCAGAGCCCTTGCAATCATCAAAACTTGGAATATTTGCGGTTGAAAAGTTGAGCGAACTACCCCGAAAATATCTTGTTAAAAAATTAAAAACTAAATTCGTGGCTATACCATTGGATAAAAAAGGGTCGCATGCCATTTACCCTCTAATAAATTAATTTGGATACACCACTCACAATAAAACCACATGTTAATACTTAATTTTTGGTGGAGAGGTTGCTTTTTTAATTACTTACATTTTGTATTTTGTTTCTTCTTACAATGGCAAAATAACGTAGTATATAACTTTGTGCTTAGTGCTTGAGCCATAGGCCTCAAAAGACCCCTCGGCTCTCTTAAGATATTAATTCTCATCCTTTCCCACTAAGTAAATGGAGAAGGCATCACACAGTCCATTTTGTAGGCTTTCCACTGCTGCAGTTAAAAATATATTGTTATATAAGTAGGTAAACCAAGAACAAAATGAATGTGCTTTGAAGCAGTTAAGGTGTTTAAATAATGAATATTTTTTCTCATGGTTACAGGTTTTGCATAGTCGAGTTTCCTCGAGAAGGCAATGCAACTCATATTGTTCCTTGGGTTTGGATCAAGGAAATTGAGGGACAACTGTTCTGCTTGTGGCCAAAGACTTACAAGCCATATGAAGTTCGGAGAGCAATTGATATAAAAATGCTACCGGACATCAGTTGGAAGAAAAAAATGGCCAATAAAATTTATCCTTTGAAGCGAGACTCTGGTAAGAATATAATCAACAATATGAGTCAATAGATAGCTATGTACATTCAATTAACCATTTGTCTCTTTTTTTGTAATGAACAGCCTCTCGAGATAAATGCGAGGAAAAGCATGACAAAGTTATCCGCAGTGGTTCATCTGGATTGGACAGCGATGCTGCTTCATAGCAGCGGGGTACTTCCGGTATGTTCAGAACTGTTATGTATGGTTTATTTCATCTGTCTGATTTCTATAACCTTATTTTTTAAATCTCAATTAACAGTGCATACAGAAAAAAGTTCACCAGTGAGTACCTGGAAACTACCGAAAGGGTTTGGACGTAATACGGAAAAACCCCATCTACCTGAAGGTAAAAAAAGGAATGCAGCAGGGATAAGTCCAACAGTATGCACTAGGCCATCCGGATTTGAGGAGAGTAGTACCTCTGACACCGGATGTTCAACCAAAGAAAACGAAGGGATAATGGAGAACAGGCAAACTCCTGTCAAGGTGCGGAAGAGTTCAGCTAAAGGGTATGAAGTGTTAACGACTTCCAGCAAAGCTGTTGCTCCAAGCACAAGTAGGGCTGAACTTTCAGAAGCAAGGATGTCTGAAAGTGTAAGTATTGGCACTAAGGACTTCTCGGTATCATACTCAGAGGATTCTGATGATGATTACTTTAGTGGCACAGCTCTCCCAATATTGAATGAAACTAGGGACATAAGTTCGGATTCTGAGGAGGAACTTAAGGAACTTTCACCTCAATCTAAAGGAATGCGTGACGAGGTATCCAACCGCATTAAGCATTATGTTGGAGATGATAACAATATCGCAGGTAAGCAAATAAAGTTCCTATGTAAACTGTCTGACACATAATGAATAACAACATGATTATAAATATATTGTTTCACTCTCATTTCCAGAATACACCATGAGGAAACTTTTCAGGTGGATGCTGAAAACAGATTTAAAAATGAAAGCCATGCACGAGGCTATAAATGCGCTGAAGGGCTCTGTGGAACCCCAATGTAAGAAAACAAAGGCCACAGTTATTCCAGATGTACGTTTACCTGCTATGGATCCAAATGCACTTAAGAAAATTGATCATCATTTAGCAAACAAAGATGGCTATAATAAAGTTGTAAGTAGAATTCTATGCAAATAAAAGTATTTTTAGTCCTAAAAATGGTATTTTAAAAATGAATTTGTTCTCAGGTACAGTTTCTCCAGGAACGAGTCATGGAGATAAAGCTGTTGACAGGGCCAACAGCATTATGTCAACCATCTTCACTAACTATTTTGCAGCTCATTTGGTGTGTGATGGGCTGCACAGAAGTAAAAATGATGGTGGCAGTAAATTGTCCATGACTGCATCATTTCCTCATTTGGAAAAATGCCTCATTGGTAAGAGAAATCGAAATACTGGTGGGGGTGGAGGAGTTAAACAAAGCATAGGGATAAACTTGACTGATGAGGAAAGCATATGGAACTAAAAAATCATATATGTCAAGATGGGAATTTAAAAGTGAGAATAGTTTTGTCTATAAATATAAACAGGTTCTAATCTGTTCCTTTTCCTATATATTACACAAGTTTTTAATACTGCAGAGGTGAAAGTAAAGGAGTCAGGTGCATCCGTCACCACTGTAATAATATCGGCCAAGGATATAACATCCAAGGCAGGCAGGTTTCTTACACTGGCTGATTGCCCGACTGATGGCAACTGACCCAGCTGTAAAAATTCCCTGGGTGTTAGAAGTTTGAATATATTCTGTATAATGTCTTCTTTAATTTGATTATCTTATTTCTTGTTTATTTTCATGGTCTAAGTTTTTTGTGTGGTCTCATAATATACTTTGTCATTGTTAATAACCTGCGTTTTTTGCAAATTTGTATATAATTTTGTAAAAACATGATATAAATAGCCTCAAGTGTAGTTGAAAATATTCATATGTTAAAAATAAAATTAATTCACTTGTATAAAAACTTTTGTCTTAGTTTAATATTTGTCTTCCTAAGCATGAATTGAATGTATTGGCATGAAGGTATCTAAGAATTTCAATCAAAGCTTGGAAATTTTGTTTTGTTCGAGAAATCTGGTAAAAATTTCGACCAAGTCTAATTAATGCATTTAAAGGGATCCTACGTGAAAATCGTTCCACAAGAACTATTTTTAAACATTCCTTCATGGTTCATATGTTATTCATTCGAAAACAGTTCAGCCGCAATTCATCCAAGTTGAATATTCTATGAATGTTCTTTGAACTATCATTTTAAAGTTCAGCTGCAATTCATTCAAGTTGAACATTCTATGAATGTTCTTTGAACTATCATTTTAAAGTTCAGCTGCAATTCATTCAAGTTGAACATTCTATGAATGTTCTTTGAACTATCATTTTAAAGTTCAGCTGCAATTCATTCAAGTTGAACATTCTATGAATGTTCTTTGAACTATCATTTTAAAGTTCAGCTGCAATTCATTCAAGTTGAACATTCTATGAATGTTCTTTGAACTATCAGACTGCAGTTCAGGCGCAATTCATCCAAGTTGAACATTCTTTGAACATTCTATGAAGTAATCCAATGAATGTTCTTTGCACTATCTGTGAGTGCCAGTTGAACGTTCATTGAATGTCCTTTTTGAATCTTCTTTGAACGTTCGAATAGTCTTCACTGAACGTTCTTTGAACATCTTTTGGACGATTAATTCCCCACTGTGTTAACACAGGGGAGGAAATAGGGATATCACCTCTCACAAGGACAGTTCAAGATGTGCTTGGAGAAGGCGACACGAGAAGAACAAGAATTATGAGTGTACGGCATAAAGATTAACGGAAGTAAATAAACATGTTCTACTTCGCAGACCATATCTCTGTCACAGAGAGAAATAGTGATGATCATCTACGATCGCTAATGTAATCAACCATATTGTCCAAGGGCATAACACAAACTGAACGATAATGAAGACGAATCCTTATGTACGGAAATGAGAAGCTGTATGCAGGTACGTATCAAAGTGGAGAGAAATGTAATGCAGGGATGGTAAATATCGTTTTCAATTACGTAGTAATCATATATTCAGCCATTGTTGGGAGACTATCATAAGGGTTGTAATAAAGCGGAACTAACACATTTTAGCCTATTCAAGTATCAACAAGACATGTTCTACAAAATGGAACATTTCCCTACCGATAAAAAGATAATGGCTGAAGATCAGAAGTCTCCACAACTGTTGGAATTAAAGTCCGCATTTTGTATTTTTTTGCTGATATAAAGACAATACTTCCCGAATTTTTCCTAACTCACCGTCAATAACATATTTAAATGCATACTCTTTCCAACTTTGAAGGCTATAGCTTCGCTATATAAAACGGAAATACGTCATTTTTTAATACTTAGGTAACGCTAGACTTTGGGGATGTTTTCAGGGACAATAAAGAATAAAGTCACAAACTTTTCCAGTACATGGGTACTGAGTGTTCGCTGATGGATTAAATAAATATATTCTGCAAGTGGGGTGCTATTTCACAAGCTAATTCTCTATACATCTACATCTACAAAATACACAGAAAGCCACCTCAGGGGTGTGTGACAGATGGTGAGTATTCACCAACGTGCATTACACTATACCCTATCGTTAGTGTAACTACGATTAATTATGCATTAGCATAAATCGCTAATGCTTGTCAAGTTGCGAAGCTTCACAAGCATGCACTACTACACTACAGATATTATCACAATGGTGAGGGATCATTAATATAAATGCATTTTGCAAGTACACAACTGGACAGGAGGGCAGGAATTTCTTCGGGACCTGGGTACCTATTGTGACTTATAGATTAAAGCAAGTTTTCTATTTTGTGAGTGTAAATATCCATAGGCGGCATCTTTTCCTGGAAGTGATCATTTACCTCTACGGATGTAATATGCGATGACTTAGTGAACACACATTGAAAGTAGGAAATTAACAAGTTGGCTTTGTCCGAACTGTTTGCTAATAATTCGCCAATCTCGTTTCGTAGTGGAATAACTGTTGATCTAGCACAATGATTGAATAAACAATTAAGTAAAATTTACCAAACATAGACATTTGTTGCGTCTGCTCTTCCCTTTGCAATCATAATTAAGAAGGACTAGTGGATTGATATGACACCCTGAAAAATAATATACTATATGCTTCAATGATTTACTGAAAACATAATACTTTGGGAGAAATAGTTTTTGTGGTAAATATCAAGAAAGAAAATAATAAAGGGAAGTGAAATTAAGTAATGAAAGAGAAGTAAAATAATAAGTGTCATTATTCCACCACAAGGACATTGTAATTTGTCGCTGAAAAATAATGATTTTCAAATCCTTGTATCGGAGCTGAATAGCCGATAAAACCCAAATACTCTTTCCTAATTTAACAAAGAAATAATTTACATCCACAAAATATTTATCTGCAATGTAAGAAAAGAAACCTGTGCATGTTATCGGATGCACTTGTGACAGAGACTATTTCTTAAGTGTGGGATGGGTGTTCCGCTGTAAAATTGTTCCTCTCCTCTTCGCGGAAAGTCTTGCAATTGTTGGCATACATGTTTATCACATAAAGGAAATGCCTAATTCACAAAAAATATTAAATATAATGATGCGCATGTGTTGTGATTAAAAATGCTGAATGTATGATGTGATAAATCTTTGTAAAACTGTGTGGCATTGATAGCGCTAATTTAAAAACAACTACATTCGTTCTTCCTCTAGATGATGTTGCTGCTAGCACCACATCCTCATGTACATTACATTGTCTAGCACCAATGCAATGTAATAAAATGTGACAGCTTCATTGAGTTTCTCTGAATCGTTCATTGCCAACGGCAAAGGCAATTATTTATCGCTGTTCACCGATAGTTTATGTATACCGATAGTTTATCGATACCGATAGTTTCGATAGTTTGTCACTGGGATAATTTTTTAGTGAGATAATTGCTATTGTTTATAAGAAATAACGTTGTAATTTATTGTATGCCCGTCTGGGGGACGATTTGTAGCGTAGATTAGCTTTGCGTTGAGCAAAGCATACAAATTAATGATATAAATAATTAGTAATTAATTATGGCTTTTAATTACCTCCATAAATAAACTCTGCTGAAAGGAACAAATAGACACTTCCGTTGCCTACGCCTGAAAGTGGACCTTCCGCGTGTTTCGCACGTAAACTGTGCGCGAGCGATGCGTGAAACGCATGAATGTGAATCTAACTCAAGCGTAAAAAGAGTCGTTTCAGGAGTGATATGGTAGAATATCTTTATTAGAGAATATGGCAATTATAAACAATATGAATTTAAATGCGACAGGTTTCAATGCACTGCATCATCATCAGGTAACAAGTTTAACACGAAGGACATCATTTAAACAGAATTGCAAGAAAGGTTGAAAGGGAAGATGAAGAATAGGTTTCTAGATGAATGGTTGGAAGATAATCATGGGTAACTATGTATGTGGGGGAGGAGAAGGAGGTGAAGATATTTGGGTGCAAATGGGTTAAACGACACATGATCGCAATCTGGGAAGGACCAGGACGTTGTCCCGAGGTGCGTCATCAACCTTCAGGTCCAAAGGGACGTCCACTATGCAAGAGGGCGGAGGGGGAGGAGATGGCCGCCGTCCAATGGGCGTTGTGTATCACATGGCGTCATCCTTCCTGGTCCGTGTAAAGCGCAGTGGCAAGGGTTAGGAAGGGGGAGGATAATCACAAAGGGCAACAAGCACAAAATGTAGCAGTACGGGTGTGGGATATTAGAGTTTGGGAGCACTTGTAACTGGTGTGCTAATTAGGAAATTGAGGGAGATGAGAAAACTATAAACTCTATCGTTGTGAGATAGTAGGGTGGAGGGGGGTGTTTTTCGCTTCCTAATAGCCATGAGGAGTATCCCAAGGCGCGGCTCAATCCTTCTAGGTCCGTGGAAAGGGCCGTGATGAATAAGGGTGGGGTGAGGAGTTTTTGGACATTGGACAGGAAAGGGGCACTTACGTCTAAACTTCTTCGTCGCACTTGTCATGTACTATTTTAACAAATCCCAAATTACGATTAGCTTGACCGGTAATTTATCGAATATGTTTACTCCACGAGAGATCATTAGTCAGTTTTAATCCGAGGTATTTAACCCTTTTGCTACGAACGACGTTTTAAAACTGGATCAAGGATGTGACCATTTACCGTTACGGATGTAGTCTGCAATGGCTTGGTGAATACACTTTGAAAGTAGGAACTTGATATGTTGGCTTTGTCCGAAATGCTTGTTAACAAATCGCCAATATCGTTTCGTAGTGGAACATCTGTTGATATATTGCCTTTAAATACCCTTATGTTTGATAAAAATGGCTTTGGGTTGTCCTGTAACTGTTCAACTAATATAATTGGTTTTTTTAGGTGTTACTTGGTGGAAATTACTCACTTTATAAATGAAAAACTTCGACGTTGTGGTTCCACAATGATAATATTATTTTCACGACCCGGCTTTCGACGTACTATAACGTCATCTTCAGGTGAAGACTCTTCAAAAACCTGTGTATATATACGGCCCTCAGGAAGGGGGGGAGGTTTGGAGGGAAATAAGGAAGGAGGGGGGAGGAGTTTGGGATTGGGTCAGGGAGGTATCGCTTGCATGAGGAAAAATGGAGGGGGGTAAGAGAATCCCCGCAGGGAGGACTCATCTGAGGTGAAGGAGTGTGGAGTGAGGTGTACTTAGTCATACAAGACAAACCACAATACCCTATACATGTTTGGTTGTGGAGGTTGAGGGTGGATAGAAGGGGAGGGGTTTTTTTCTATCTGGGTCGTTAGGATGAATAGGTTTGGAAGAGGGGAAATGGGAAATTTAGAGATTCCTAACTTTTCTTGAGCTGGACATATGAAAGCGTTGAAGAGAGATACGTACATACCTACAACAATGAATATACCCCAAGAAATCAGAGCTTTCAGGAGGAATAATTATATGTAGAAATGCTGTCCTTGGATATAAGATAAATTAACAAACCCAAAATATTTGGAACTGCATTGATCCGTTGATACGTCTTTTCAGAAGTAAAATGTTTATAGTTTTCCAAGTTGTTCCACTATGAACTATTTAACTACCGGGTTTTTCACTCCATGAATACCCATCAATTAATTTACAGTCCTGCACTCCGCCGTTACTGATGCACGTGACCGGGATCGCCCGAGCTCGTCATGGGACGAGGAAGACTGCTGGCGTTGCTGCCCCGCGACAGCAGTTGTGACGTCAGACAAGGGTCACGCCCCCTTTGAGGTCATTATTCTTGGCGTACAAATTTCCACTACTTCGCGAATTTTCATCTCAAAAGCTATGCTTCAATTTAACCTTGGGTTTAGAGGAGTGTACTAAGCAGACTCTACTACCTCAATGATTAAAAAAAATCGAAAAATTCCTCATTCAGGAGACGCTGTAGCGTTTCTGCTCAGCCGTTAAATCAGTATAGACGAGACAACAGTAATCCACATAACGAAAGATTAGTGATTGAACGTGCAGTTGCTAGGTTTGTAACGGCCGTAGGTTTTTAATCGCCTTAAGTTGGTAAAGCGTGCTATTGATTTTATTTTAAATATTTAAACATAATTGATCCATGACAAGTAATCATTGAGGAATATGACTAGTTTGCGCACAGTTTTCTAATAAGGGAGCTTTTTATTTCTTTTTGTTCACCGTAAGTTGTTAAAGCGTACTATTGACTTTATTTTAAATATCCAAATACAATTGATCCATGACTATGATTGAGGACTATGCCTAGGTTGCGCACAGTTTTCTAATAAGGGAGCTCAACATCCCGAACTTTGATTTTGGGAATGATTTTAAGGTCGAAATTGTTTATCATGTTTGAGCTACCGAGTAGGATAGCTTGGGTTTTGCTACAGTTCAGAAGATTGAAATTCTCATCCGCCCAATCCACAACAGCAGAGACGTCTTGATTAACCTGAGAAATCACATCACAAAGCTCATGAGGACAGCTCAGACGGGTTATTAGAAAATTATCAGCGTTGATAAAGGTACTCTGATTGGGTACAGCAATTGAGAGCAAGTTTATTACTAAATAAATAACTAGGCATAGCATAGAATGTGAGAATGTTTATGAATAAAAAGTACTTCGAACCACATGAACTAGATAATTATTATTTGAGGTACACACTTACGTAAACTTCTTTTCTTTCTTCCCAATAAATAATGAAAATTTTCGGGCATAAACAAGTTGCTGCAAATGGTCAGTAACATTAACGAAACTTATTTACCATACTTTACTTAACCATACGTTAATCATTTTCAAAATTCATCACTTAACAACTATTTTCAGTAGTCCCGTTTAGTTAATTATAATTTACTTTAAAATTATACATGCGTAGAATAATTATAGGACTAACTACTAGCAAGTACGGGTGACGCAGGGAGTGACGCGTGTACAAATGGGTTAGCCTAAGGTGATGGAATAGGATTCATTGCGTTAGATGGTGACTTGCTTCTTTGAAGCCCTTTTCTCCATCACACTGTCAACGTGGATGAAATATAAGAATCCTCTCCCATCTGATCTCGCAGACAAGTGTCAGTAATAGTAGTTTACACCTTACAATGACATTAAAATTCAGATTCTTTCAAATCAGTTAGTAACTGGAGTTAGTTCACAAGCTTCATATCTTGACTACAAGGGTTTGAATCTTGCCTATGCGTTCCATGAATACTTTTTTATAAACAACGAAGCATAATAGGATTCCAAAGAACGTCAACGGTTGAAATGCTTTGATCAATCAAAGGTTGAATTCGCCTACAGCGAAGAGGCATAACCTTAATCCATTTGACTTTAAACCTACTTTTAACTAATTCCACTTGACTCAATGTGCAGATAAACTTTCCCACTTCCAAGCATATATTATCAAATGACAGTACCATTCCTCTTATATTATTTATTTAATATTGGTACAGAACCCTTACTCCGCATCAACTAGAAGGCGGAATGGAGAAGGGTGACTTCAGCCACAGGATTGCAGCCATGAAGGCTTTAAACTCCTCCGTCTAGGGGTCTAATGTTATCTGCTTTAAATATTTTCTTCGCTGTTACTTTTATGCAATGGATTTTGGATATCCAAATTGAGAAAGCCTCTTTGCAAGAAATCCTCATTGTAGGTGATACGTAAGCCACAATATTGCCTCCATATATCAAGATATAGTCATTTGGCAAACTTCAATTACGATGTTCGTGAAAATTTTATAAATACTTTTGGACTATGCGAGAATGAAACTAAAAAAGTGCATATAATCCTTGACAGTTACTAACTTAAGTCAATATACTTAGCAAAATGCGTTTATAAGACTTACAGAACAATTGCTTCACATCTACATATTACCCTGCAAGCCACCTCTAGGGTGCTTGGCAGGGGGTAGTTCCTGCTTTCTGCCAGTTACCCACGCGGAACTGTAGGCTGATAACTATCATCGAAATGTTAAAGCAAATCCGAAAGTGTATCATTTAAAATATGCAAACAAATATTAATATTTGAATAAAAGATCAAAGGCTTTGAATAACAATGCGTAAAATATCATAAGGACAACCATTAACGTGAATAAAAAAGACAACAATGGAAAATGTACGATTTATATTGTAATTATAAAATAAATTTACTTCAAATCATTGTTATGCATAAAATAATGAAGGCAACTTATACATAGACGTAATTTGTGCAATTACACAAAAAAGATTATAATAAAAGAACATAGAGTACATGGATGAATGAGCAACATTGTTGTAAATAATTGTACAAAAATATTTAAACATTGACATTCCTACAATAATTTTTATAAATTCACACGAGATATACTTGTTAATTTAACCAAAAAACCACACTTAAAGTATAAGGTAGTACCAAAATCTGAAGAAGCCTTACAACCAAATCAGTGAAATAAAGAAATGTCTTATCTTCAGCTTTCTTCCCAATACGTTTAACAGTTTAAACATAAACAAGCAAAAACATTTGTAGGAGCCCAAATTCACCACTAGGACTTAAGCACTTGCTGATAAATATACCTTAGGATTAAAAACATTTGCGAGCGTACAGCATGGCAATCAATAATCCACGTCCTACATTATAAGAAACACCCGGATCAAGTAATTCAGCAAATGATAGTGATACATATGAATACTTTCCGAACATGATTGACTTTAATGAAAAACTTAATTAACAAAATCTTCTAATCAATATATTATATCACTTGCGTCCTCAACCACAAAATGTAAGAAGATTTTCCTTCAACGGCCACATTGCCGAAATAATCACAAAAAATTGAATACGTGGACAAATATAGAGACTTCGGAAATACAGTAAATATAGCATTAAATAAGAAATGAAAACTTACAAATACAACACTAACGTGTTTTGTAAACAAAGGTACATACCTTAATAATAAGACAAAAAATGAAGCTATAAATGTTTCCAACTGAATTTTTTTAAATGAAATATTTATATGACACTTTTATCTTTTCTTCTGGTTAAATATTTTTAAGCGGTATGGCTTATCTTAACACTTGGTAATGAAACACTGCCAATATGTCGAAGGCATTGCATCTTAAATGGAGCAGAAAACATGATTTGATTTTTCTTATGCTAAGGATTATTAACTTTTTAATGATAATTGTTGAAGCTTAGAAATAAGTTATGTTGCTATTCATATTATCAAGCTAAATATCTATTTTACGACTTTTGGAATTTAGATAAAATAATGTTAATGCTCACATTTTTACACTAACAAATACATCAATGTTCCATTTTTGGAACACTGGGAACAGGTGGGTACACCCTTTTCATTTCGCAAATTACTTTCAAAACATTGTATTACCTTTAAAAGCTGTGACCCTGTGAACTCATGTTTATGGCATCTTCGAATCTAAATGTTAATATGGCATTAAATAAAAAAATGAAAAGATACAAATACAAAACTAACGTTTTATGTTAAAAAAAGTACGTTAATAATAAGACAAAAAATGAAGCTATAAATATTTCCTATTGATTTTTTTGGATGAAATATTTAAATGACAATGACAACACGTATATACAGGCAGGTCAAAAATTATAGCAAAATGAAAAAAAAAAATAAACCGTGATCATACAGTTTGTAAAATTCAAAACTTTACTCTACATTATCAAAAGTACGTAGTAGACTACTTTACTACAATAAGATATCACTATGAAATGTGTAAATCATATATTTATATTTCATAACAGTGGGTCTCATAATGAAAGGAAGAAGATGAATGCCATCAGACGAAGAAGCGGGCCACTATGAACTTAGTTACACCAGGCGAGATAATCCTTCACACGCGAAGATGATGTATTCCCAGTAATATTCATGCCTAAAAAGAGAAAAAAATGACGTGTATACCAGGAATGAACTTAAAATTATCACTTGGTCGAAGCAAGCGTGTCATGACCCAATTTAGATAAATATATTGCATGGAAATATTTCATTCACACATACTCTGCACTATATTCGACAGATAACCAGAGAAAGTAAGAGAAACAGGCCGCGAAAGAAAATGGGATGAGTCACAGAGGACAAATGTATTTCCGAAACAAAGAAGCCGTGGATCACGACAAGGACAAGAATAATAAAGAATAAAATACAAATAATCAGAAATGTAGGAGATGCAAACATTTTAAATATGCTTAGGAACCAAGTTTTTCATGAAGGAAGAAATATAAGGAAGGGGAAAACCTGTTCAACGTACATTCTAATGAAGAGACACTTTTATGAGAGACAAGCATCTGCGATGTAAATCAAAAGATAGAGAGCTAAGACACAGTGAAAACATGGAAGCAAAACATCGAAATATTACAGAGGGCGAAGGCCACTGGAATGCAACCTTATGAAAGACAGGAGCGAAGTCGTCGAGGCAGAACTGGGTTCAGGTTTACTGAAAAGCAAATTCAACAAAGCACAAAAAGATCTTAAGGATGGCTACGTAACTGGCAAAGACAAGAAAGCGGAGAAATGTTTAAGGCGATCCGAAAAAAGACGAAAGAGAAATTTCAGCAGCACAGAGCCTAGAGTTTCATGATGCCTGCGTAAAAAATAATTACTTGAACAATAAGCCAATGGATGGAAGTGAATATCAAAGACAATCTCTTGGAAAACCATAGATACACTTTGGAATTTTAAAGAAGAGAAGTCAATGGATAAGGTACAATGCCTAAGAGAATGAATTTCGAAAGAAACATTAAACAACGTAAGGCGGAAAATGTTTTGAATAATTCGGGTTAGAGTAAAAGGGCAGAACAATAATCAACGAAATTATCAAGAGGCAAGGTGACACAATGCGAATGAGAGACGGAAGAGGATAAAAGCCAAAATTACACAATGGAAAATAAAAAGGAATACTACCTCTCATAAAAAAGCTGAAAAGATGCTCGGAGGAGGCGATACGAGAAGCAAAACGATTCGTGGTGTACGGGAAAAAGATTAACGGAAAAGTAATAAACATTGGCTACTTCTTAGACCATATCGCAGTCACAGAGAGAAACAGTGATGATCATCAATGATTGCTAATGTAATCGACCATATTGTCCCAGAACCGAAAACAAACAAAACGATGATGAAGACAAATCCTAATATATGGAAGAGAGAAACTGTATGCAGATACGGTCAAATTGGAGAGAAAGCCAATACAGAGATCTTTAAGGTGTTTAGTTCGCTTTCATGCATGTAATAATCTGATATTCTGCCATTGTCGGGAGACCATCATAAATGTTGTAATGAAGCAGAAATAACACTTTTTGCCAATTTGAGTACCATCAATAAAAATTCTATAAAATGGAACATTACTCAACAGATGAAAAGATATTGGCGGAAAAGCAGAAATCTCCGCGACCGTCGGAATATAGTTCCGCCTTTTTTTTCTGATATAAATACAAAAAATATTATTTTTTCCTAATCCACCGTCAATAGAATATCTAAATTCATACTCGTTCCAAATTTACAGGCCATAACTTCACTATTCTGAACTAAGTAACTAAAAACACAATAATCGAATCATTGGCATAAAAAATTCGATAAAAATACTCTATATTCGCCATAGGGTTCAGTCGACATATCTCGAATACTGACTACTTTAGCCCAAAACCTTATTTCCGGGACTTGTGGTGAGCAAACTATGAGCAGGAGAAATATCTTAGAAATAACACACGGTAGGAAATTTGATAAACAACAGAAAATTACCTATTTGATGCTTCACTATGCCTTGCGAATAAGTGGCTCTTAAACAAAAGGCGGAGGCGGAAAGCTGAAAAGTGACATCCGACACTTTTTTTGGGGGCTGTGGAAATGCAAATTGTTCAATTTTCGGTAGAGACCTTCCATCAAATTGATAGACGATGGTTCGTGCTACATTTCAACTTCCTAAGCCACACAGAAGTGGGCAAGAATATGTGTATGCTACTGAGAGTAACGTACGTGGGTGTTTAAGATTAAGAAATGTGCCAAAAGTGCCAATTCTACTCTACTGACACAATTAAAAATAGGTCGTCGATTTCAAACGAAAGACAAAATTATAAAAATTGGAAATTCAATCGATTGACTTGTTTTGAGTGAGAAAAGGAATTATTGAGTGAAATGTTGGGAATGAATTTCCGGTTGGGGTCGAGACTCACCCTCGCCTTGTCGAGGAGGGTCGTCATCACGTGCTCCTCGTAGAATTTCAAGAGGGATGGAACTTGATCTCGCAGCAAAGACGTCCCCTCCGTAGATCCATGTTCAACGATAATCTGAGGGACGGCAGATGCGAGAACTATTTCTTTCCCCAATTGAGTATTCCTATATAATGCATAATAGATGTAATCATGTAATCCCCATCCCTTATTCCTCTTCTCCTCTTCCGCCTCCTCGACTGATCTTCTCATCTCTCGCTCGTGGAGTCCGTCGCCTCGTTCGTAAGGTTTTCCTCCATTACGGAATGCTAAGAGAAAGGACATCCGAGCCAAGGCCATTGCAAACTCACCTAGGACATCTTCCTCCGTCCAACCTCCATCCACCTTCCCACCGAAATACACTCTTATCTCGGAGAAATCAGCGAATGATGTCCAATCACTCCCACTCTTCTCAACTCCATCGTAATCCGTGAACATCGCCTTCATATTTTCGATGTCATCAGAGTTACAGTCAACCATTACACTTACGGAAGACTGTTTACTCAAAAACATTAGCACGCATGACGTCATTTCACTGACATTATATAGTTTCTCGTACAGACCCCGGACGTGTAGTTTCTTCCCCTCGTCGCTGTTCATAATGACTGTCCTTCCCAACATGCCCTCCACGCACACACTTCTATTGTCCATTATGGGAAGATTTGAACTCAGAACACCTATTCCCGCATCAGATGTCTCCCCCAGGCACTCCTTTAGCGCCCTCAATTCATCCGCCGATGACGTCACGGCCCTTTCTATGCACTCCAAGAGAACGTCCCGCTCGGATAAATCCCTCCTCAACTGATTCACTTCCTCAGCCATCTGACGACCAAATGACGACATCTCCGCATTGAGGGAGTTAATGGACGCCTTTAAAGCGGATAACTCTGCCATCTCCTGAGAGAAGTCGATCAATGTGGTTTCTACAACGTCTCCCCCGTGTAATGCATGGCGACGCTTAATGGCGCTTTCCCTCTTGTGCACCAGCCGGATCAATCGCAGGATATCCTTGCGGTCCCTGTCCTCGGGGTACCTTCGCCCCAACTCCTCCGCCATCTCGACAGCCGTCGTGTGACCACCTCCCCTTAACCCAGGGTCCGCACCCTCCCCAAGCAGTCCCTCCACCCAATCTAACTTTCCCATCATGACCCCTAAATGAAGCAGGGTACTTTGACGCACGGCCCAACCAACAATGTTGTTGCTTGCCATGACGAAAGGAAAGAAGACACACCTGAAAAAAAAACGGGAAAAAGATGAGCAAATGCTACATACATGCTGTCGCAAGTAACACGTATTAAAATACTTTCAGTTTAAAATTTTTTATAAATTGTAAACTCCGGCGCAATGATTATAGTTACAAGCTATATGGAATATCTAAGTAAAAGGTGTCTTCGTTTGTCCCTAATAACAAATATCTAATACGAGCCGTGCCTAGCTTACGTTGTTATACCTCTTTTTTAATTTAAGTAGGCATTCATATGCAACGCAGACATGAACAAAGTAAATGAAGGAATAATCTTTATGTATAAAATTAAGGGTGAAATTTTGTTATTAGAGTGCTTTGGAATCCACATTATTGAGGAACGATTAGATTCTACTCAGTTGGTTTATGGTGAACTAATCGGTGTGGTGAACTCAGTTGGTTTATGGTGAATCGCGCGCACTACGAGTTGGAATTTACGTTTTCGGCACTGTGGCAATACGAAGTGAAACCAGTGAGTATACGAGAGTGAATATCTACGTGTGAGAAACAGGAAATTGATCGATGGAAGATCGCCCCATAGGCACAGAGTAGAGACCTGGGTAGCGTGCCACAACCTTGACAATAAAGCGACGCAAACACACCGTCAGACAGAGTTGTAATGTCGAGAGTTGTTAATCCCAAGATAGTCGTCAGGCGAGAGAGCTACGATAATTCACGAGCAGCTGACCTTCATATGATGTCCACTAGATGGCAGGCCAATCGTCGCCCAATTTCGAAGTTCCCTCCCCTTCTTTCCCACTAACATCCTCCCCTCCCATTCTGACGTCACAATTCGGGCCATCAACAGTCGTTCCCTTACCAACAAACAAAACAGGGACTATGAATAAGAACACCAAATGAGATATTGAACTTTACCACTGTATTATTTCTCTTCTTCTATTTATTCCAACCGACTATATGCTTAAAAATCAGTAAGTTGATACCCACGAAATACCGGCCCTTTTTACTAAAAAATTGAAAAAAACTCGATGGGCTTCAATGAAGACAGATTGGACTGGTCACATTAGAGTCGAGTTTATTAACTTATGTGTGATAATTGCAAGAAACTATGCGTTGGGCAGACTGGAAGGAAATTAAAAATAAGGAATGAATAGCATGAGGCATATATGCTTGTCATACTTCGTTTTGTTCCTCTTTGGGTCGCTCTTATCGTGTACTACTAATTATAATGTCAAGACAGATACGTAGATTCATAATTGGAAGGACTAGACATGCCGATTCAATTAAATTAATTAATTATGAAATGTAAAATTGAAGAAAAAAATGAAATTATTAATTAAAGTAATAATTAAATTAATGGTTTAATTTTTTTCTTCCGAAATTCATCAAAAATAATACACAGATTTTTTACGTAAATCTCCACATGCACTAAAATAAACTTTCTTCAATTACTTTTTGAAAAAGTTGTGTGAATAAAAATGGATGTTATCTTAAGGATGAAAATAAGAATTTTTCCCAGTGGCGATCACTAGCTAGCTGCATTATGATGATTGCGTCAAGTAATAAATATCCCACTCTAAAAGTAAAACGCAATTAAGATATTTTCAAAGCAGCGGAAATCCAGAAATTTCTTGAATGTTGTGAATTCAAGTTAATAAATATGTAGTTAACATATTTATAAATAAGTTGTATCAACTTTTTTCTCTGTGATTGCGTCAAGTAATAAATATCCCACTCTAAAAGCAAAACGCAATTAAGATATTTTCAAAGCAGCGGAAATCCAGAAATTTCTTGAATGTCGTCAATTCAAGTTAATAAATATACAGGGTGTTTCAGGAGGAAATGGCATTACTTCAGGAGGAGGTTGGGGACGTGATTTTAAGCATTTTTTGTCCTATGAACATGGGGTCGCAACTCCTTAGTTACCGAGCTATGGCAACGCAAACATTTTGTCACAAGCATTCTGCAGTTACCATGAAAACCCCCAAAAGCAGTGGCATCCAGCAATACTTACAAATAAAAACTGGTCTAAATTGTACTTAAAGTTTGTATCTCTCTTTTTCTGCCAACATTTACGCATATTGCTCACATATTCTGAAGTGGTAACTGAAATTGTCAATATTTTTCTTCTTCAAAAAATTATTTTTTAGAACAACTTTTTTATTTTGAGATATAGGAAAAAGTTAATACAGTCATCAAAATTGGAAAATTTAATTTATTTTCCATTACTGGTAAAATTATTTTCATATCTTAATTTTTAGCGAAGATATGGCATTTTAAACGGTACCGTTACATGAGCACAGTTTTCGACGGCTCTCTTCCATGCATGGAACTGATATTGATTTACCGATAAAGAAAATACCTTCACCAATCTAAGCTTGAGTACTTATTTTCAAACGTTGTGAAAAGAATAACCAACCAATGAAACCCAAATTTAGGTGTTTTTGTGAACCAAATGAAGTAAACAATCAAGCGGCAACAAAGATCTCAAGTGGAGATTATCTCCATGGATTAATTGTCGATCACTGGCGCCGAGATTCATTGTTTAAGAAGCTTTTTCAACTTATAAGATCTTATAAGGATACTAACTCAATTTCATCATTAATTCTTGGATATGTTGTCAATGTAATGAGAGTGAAAATGGAGGCAAGTTTGAACAGGTTGATGGTATTTCGGTACGTTTCGGCGAGACCTTCACAATGACTCATGATTTTACTAGTACTGAATATGAAGATACCCTTCACTTCTTTGCGTTTGAAAAGCTGTTGCCAAGTAGGTACCTACTATCGTTTTCGACGCGAAAAATCCCTAGTAGACAAGTGATTTTGTGGGTTTTCAACACCATGGTGATACAGGCTCATTTCCCTGCGCTCGCATGTCTTACGAGCATTTGGTCCCCTAGATCAGAACGAGAAGTGGGAAATCTCCGTAGTCATAGCGTATTCCTATAGCAAGTTCAAGAAGAATAAGCATGCTTCTAAGGATTCACGGAAGTATTAAGAATGTTGCTCAATGAAGGCATACATACATTTCATATGCGGCGATTCCAACTTCCTCCATGGAGACATATTTTGCCAGACAGCTGAATCGCTTCGTGAATGGTTGTATGGAAATGTCCATTTTTGCAGATACATCTCATTTATCGACGGAGCTCGGTTCCAAAGAGATGGTGGGAATACAGATTGTATTCTTATTCTGGTCAATAGAAAAACCCCCGTGGCAATATCGAAAGCAGCTTTTAACAGTGGTACTAAATAAACGTTTTATTTGGAATACTCAGGTTGCAGGTACTCTGTACAATTATTTTATGATGATGTCCAACAAAAGAGTTGTACCTTACATTTTTTAAAACAGTTTGACTTTACTGAAAGGGAATGTGTCGTTAGGTACGAGACAGCAGATGTACCTACTGACAAAGTGAAAGTCATCGTTCCCTCGTCGTAGTCAACTTACAAAATGAAGGGTTACCTGGACGTTTTATTGGCCTTAGTTCTGTTTATAACTAGTCTACGAGTTTTGCCGGCATAAAAACTTTAAGAGCTTTACTCCTACCGTTGAATTAAAGGCCTTGGGTACACCAGTAAAGTTTAAACATGGTATGCATAACTACTTTGCATACTGAACGCACTAATCCCATAAAAGAAAACCGCAATAACCTAGATGAGCAAGGCAAGGGGCAGACTATCAAATAAAATATTACATCGATGTTGTTGGAGTACTTATGTTGTAACTTTATTACAAATGTACAATAGGTGACTCTCTAACATTTTTCCTTTTTTTCTAAACCCTTATTCCCCAACCAAATGTAAGGCATATGATACTAAATTACATTTATTAATCCTAAAAAAAATTTAATCGATTCTGATGTGATGCCTATTGTCTTAATCTCATATCACATCGATAGTTTACCTATGAATAAGACATGCAATTAATTAAATATCCTTATAATATCTTATACGTTGAAAAAGCTATTTAAACAATGAATCTCGGCGCCAGTGATCGACAATTAATCCATGGAGATAATCTCCACTTGAGATCTTTGTTGCCGCTTGATTGTTTACTTCATTTGGTTCACAAAAACACCTAAATTTGGGTTTCATTGGTTGGTTATTCTTTTCACAACGCTTGAAAATAAGTACTCAAGCTTAGATTGGTGAAGGTATTTTCTTTATCGGTAAATCAATATCAGTTCCATGCATGGAAGAGAGCCGTCGAAAACTGTGCTCATGTAACGGTACCGTTTAAAATGCCATATCTTCGCTAAAAATTAAGATATGAAAATAATTTTACCAGTAATGGAAAATAAATTAAATTTTCCAATTTTGATGACTGTATTAACTTTTTCCTATATCTCAAAATAAAAAAGTTGTTCTAAAAAATAATTTTTTGAAGAAGAAAAATATTGACAATTTCAGTTACCACTTCAGAATATGTGAGCAATATGCGTAAATGTTGGCAGAAAAAGAGAGATACAAACTTTAAGTACAATTTAGACCAGTTTTTATTTGTAAGTATTGCTGGATGCCACTGCTTTTGGGGGTTTTCATGGTAACTGCAGAATGCTTGTGACAAAATGTTTGCGTTGCCATAGCTCGGTAACTAAGGAGTTGCGACCCCATGTTCATAGGACAAAAAATGCTTAAAATCACGTCCCCAACCTCCTTCAGAAGTATTGCCACTTCCTCCTGAAACACCCTGTATAGTTAACATATTTATAAATAAGTTGTATCAACTTTTTTCTCTGGATTTCATCGCTCGAGGAAGTGTCACGGCCGGACGATACCTTTCACTTTCCACCGTACGGGAAGGAAACCTGCCCGCAGCGAAACGGTTTAACCATCAATATCCACCTATTGGAATTACTATACTATTATCTTTGTGGTTGCCTGTTTTGTAATTAATTATGTGGAATTTGGCGTCTACTGGTCTGTGATCAGCAATTCCGTTCAATGTTACTAATCGTAAATTGGGATTTGTTAAAAGAATTCTAGGCAAGTGCGACGACAAAGTGAGAGAAATAAGCTACTTCTCCCTCGTTAGACCCCATTTAGAATATGCTTCCAGTGTTTGGGATCCTCATGAAACAGGCTTAAAAACAGAGTTAGAACGTGTACAGAGAAGAGCAGCCAGGTACGTGAAAAGCCGTTACGATAGTCTTGTTAGTGTTACTGACCTCTTAGAACAACTCGGATGGGAATCACTGTCAGACCGTAGATTGAAAACAAGACTAAATCTATTATGTAAATTCAAGAGTAGTTTATTTTCCGACGAAGTTGATCATATTTTACGACCGCCAACGTACTATGGTAGATTAGATCATAAAAATAAAATAAGAGAGATAGACTGTAGAACAGATAGATTCAAAATGTCGTTTTTTGCGCGAGCGATAAGAGACTATAACGGCTGTGTAAGGACTTAGAAATAGATTAGTTGACTGGTAGTGTAGAGTACTAACTTATGTATTTCTTAAAGCATATTTACGGAGTTTCATGGTGATTCTAACAGCATGTTTAGCATGTTCTAGCTTCATAGGCAGATTGCCCTCTTAAGTAGCATGTACAATATTATGTGTCATCGTACATGTGTGGCGTGCATGTGGGGATTCTCTTGCATGCTGTATGATGGTTTTTAATTATGATGGAATTGGTTAGTATCCTTAGTATTCATGACCGTGCGGTGTGCATGTGGCGGTCCGCTTGCATGCTGCATTTTGGTGACTTGTCACCCCCTGCCAAACACCCTAGAGGTGGCTCGCAGGGTAATATGTAGATGTAGATGTAAGCTAAAGACTATATTAGGTATGTTAGTCGCCAAAAGATGTTTAACATTGCTCCTTCTGTTCATTGTTTAGTTTAAACTGTGTAAATCTTAAGATGTTAATGTGTATAGAATTGTCCCCAACCCATTATCATTGTCACCATTTTTGGAACTTTTTTTATATATCAACGAGGGTTTTATAGTAATGAGTCAACAGAAGGAATTATTTTTCTGACTGAACACCCAGTGAGAAATAGGTGGTGGAATTAACGTGGGACCGACGTAGAAATTCCGGTGGAGAGTAGGTGGAAATAAATCATGAGTACCACGTGATCTTGGTCTAGGGATCAACGTGGAACGCACGTGGAAATTCCAGTGGATAAGTTTAGGAATATTATGATTGCCGAAGTATAATAAAATATTATTATTACGAACGCTAGACAGTATTGCCTACATAACTCGCGGCTGTATTGGATTCATATTTAACCGAAAAAAGTATGCCTCCGGTTTGCAAAACAATGAGAAAGCCGGGAAAAATGAAAATGTTCTAAAAGTCAATGTTCAAAAGCACGACACTGATTTTATAAACAACCAGCGTCACTATGATTAGCCGGCATAGAATGACACGCTATTAAGTGTAACTGGATAATAGACTGATCAAGTCACCGTCGAAAATATCAATCAGACACCTGCCTGAAGAAACTACTCGGTTCCAAACAATAACTGAAGACGATATCACAAATGCAAAACAAGTGCTACACATTACTATAGAACTGCTACATAGCTGATAATATCTACTATGACCACCACAAGGAAGAGGATTAGGTTACAATTATAATAAGGAATTTTCTATCTATTTCGAGTTAACTGCTGTTTGTGTATGATTAAAACTCAGAATACAATGGCCAGGAGAAACGCCTTTGACAGTCAAATGGAAATAAAAGTGAACATTAACATTCACATGCAATACTCACCTCAAAGTAGGTAAACAACTGAAACTAGTCCTAGTCCATATTTTGTCGAGAGGTAAAGAAAATATTTCCCTTTCGTTGAGATTAACTCGTAAGTTATCAAAATTAAATCACTCTAAGTTTTCGCATGCAATAAGGATCCATTATTCTGAGAAAAATATCAAATTAAGACTGTCTGTGGAAATTGTAACATTGAAACAACAGAAATGTCTTTATTAATTTCGAAAACACCCGAAATATCGCTTATTCAGCACTCACAGACGAAATATTCCACGGCCACTTCCGGTCAATCATTAGGATGTATGAGTAGGGAGTGACTACCCACCAGATATGTGCCTATAGTCAAACAAGCTGAAGCTTTAAGGTTTTAAGAAAAGAAAAACTTAAGTTCTTATATTGAACTCGTCGGGATTTGCGTCCATTATAATCTACATTATAATGGACGCAAATATAACGTCCACTATAAACTCCTTTTTAACAACAATTTAAAAATGTCTTATAATTATAGAAAATGTTTTAAAAATTGTAATGAATTAAGTAGCATCAAATGAAAGCAATCATAAGACAGCCATTAGCTACAGGAATACTTGGGTTACAACATGTAACGCGGAAGAACAATGAGAAAATGTATCTAATGCACCACGATTAATTATCGGGTTTTCTGATATGAATTTCTTTCATTTCCCGGTAATCGATTAGATAAACATGAGTGGACGAGCATGCATTAACCAGAACTTAATTACATTTTTAATTACAACATAATTACAATTAATAAAAATAATTACAGCCAGAAGGAGAAGCTACCTGCGAAGTACATTGAAGAACATTTAAAACTTGACATGGAGTAATGAAAAACTTCTTGGTTAAGTACGACTAAATAAGCCACAATACTTCCCATACACAAAAAGTAAAACAATACCATTTCCCGAGAACAAAAACTAAAACAATAATAATAGGTATGTCATGTACACAGTCCCCGCCAATCACCTCAAGGGTGTGTGGCAGGGGGTTAATTACAATATATATATTGTTTAATTATAAGATGTAGACGCATTTCAATGTTGCTGCCTAACTTAATTTAAAAAATCAGTATAATTCCCTTCCATGATAGTAATCGGATATATTTTAAAGTAATATATATATAGCATAATTACAGACGCTTCTTCATGCCACGTACATATTATAGAGCAAATGTATAAAAAATATAGGAAATAGGAAATATCAGAAACTGAACACCAGAAATTAGAATTTATTGAATAATAGTTAACGAACCACTGAAATAAATGTCGACCGCTTCGTTGAAACGGATACGGGAGAAAAGTATGCGAAATATTCACAGCAAATTATTATACCTGAAAAAAAAACCATTAACGCAGCATAACCACCGTATTTACGCGAACAGGAAAAAAAGCACTATTTCGTTTGGGAATAACATACATGGGAGGAAGAATATTTAAGAAGATGAAAGAAACGTTCTTTGGAAATCTTTTTCGTAAAATATGCAGGTCCTACTGCATAATTACCTGAATGAGTCCAATTAAGGAACAATTAGATTCTACTCAGTTGGTTTATGGTGAGCGTGCACTACGAGTTGGAATTTATGATTTCGGCACTGTGGCAATACGAAGTGAAACCAGTGAGTATACGAAAGTGAATACCTACGTGTGAGTAACAGGAAAGTAATCGCTGGAATATCGCCTCATAGGCACAGAGTAGAGATCTGTGTATTGTGTCACAATCTAGACAATGAAGCGACGCAGACACACCGTCAGATAGTAGAATTGTCGAGAGCTGTTATTCTCAAGATGGTCGTTAGGCGAGTGAGCTCCAAGAATTCACGACCAGTTGACCTTGAAAAGATGTCCACTAGATGGCAGACCAATCTTCGCCACATTGCGCAATTCCCTCCTCTTTTTTCCAACTAACATCCTCCCCTCCCATTCTGACGTCATTATTCGGACCATGGACCGTCGTTCCCTTACCATCAAACAAAACAGGGACTATGACTAAGAACACCTCGCGAGGTTTTCAACTTCACCACTCTATTAATTCTATACCTCTATATAATTCAACCTACTATATCCCTTACAATTGGTAAGTTGATTCCCAAAAAAAGTCAGAACCAGCCTTTTTTTATCAAGAGAAATTTTTAAAAACTTTATCAGCTTCAGTAAATACAGATCGGACTAAACACATCAGAGTGTATAAACTTACTTGTGATTTTCGCAAGAAACTACGCGTTGGGCTGACTGGAAGAAAATTTAAAATAAGGAATAAATAGAATGAGGCATATTTCAGAAACAGTAATCTTTCATCGCTGTTCACCAAGCATTTGTAAGTGTCATAGGCCCGCTTCTGTTCCTTTTGTACATAAACGACATCGGTGACAAAGTTGACAGTAAGCTTAGATTATTTGCCGACGACGCAGTGATGTATAGAGAAATTCGTAGCTTTAATGACAAGGAAGCGCTAACTAAGGACCTCGAGGCAATACAAGAGTGGTGCGATGCGTGGCAGCTAGAATTAAACCTGAAAAAATGCGTTGTTGTGAATTTTTGGAAACGGAAAAACGCTCCTTGTAACAGCTATTGCATAAACAACATAAAACTAGACACCGTAGAATCGGTTAAGTACCTCGGAGTTAAACTGACTAATGATCTATCGTGGAGTAAACATATTCGAGAAATTACCGGTCAAGCTAACCGTAAATTGGGATTTGTTAAAAGAGTACTTGGCAAGTGTGACGATAAAGTTAGGGAAATCAGCTACTTCTCCCTCGTTAGACCCCACTTAGAATATGCCGCCAGTATTTGGGATCCTTATGAGATAGGCTTGGAAACTGAGTTAGAACGCGTGCAGCGAAGATCGGCAAGATATGTTAAAGGCCGTTATGATAATCTTGTTAGTGTTACTGACCTTTTGCAGCAACTGGGATGGGAAAAGCTTTCAGACCGTCGATTAAAATTTAGACTAAATCTATTATGTAAGTTCCAAACCGGTCTATTCTCTGACGACGTTGATAATATTTTACGAAATCCGACATACTACGGTAGATCAGATCATGAGAGTAAAATTAGGGAACTAGACTGCAGAACGGACAGATTTAAGATGTCATTTTTCCCACGAACGATAAGGGACCATAATAGCTGCCATGAGACTTTTATCTAGGTTTGTCGTTAGGTAGTGTAGCTCTTAGTAGTTGTAGTACTCCTAATACTTGAATCCTTTACTGTTACCTAGTACATACTAACAGCACGCCTAGCATGTTTTCTACATGGGTCTTGAGTCCCTGTCCATCTGTGTAGTTGTAGAATGCATGTATATTGAGGTCACTCTCCATTTTGATGACATCTGTAGTGTAGTGTTGCATGCTTGTGAGGCTTCGCCTCGTGACAAGCATTAGCGATTTGTGCTGATGCATAATTAGTCGTAGTTACACTAACTTTAGGATATAGTGTGATTTATGTTGGTGATTACTCACCCCCTGCCACACACCCCTGAGGTGGCTTGCAGGGTATTTTGTAGATGTAGATGTAGATTTGTTGGCTACGCCACAGCAAAACCGGTCTATTCTTTGACGACGTTGATAATATTTTACGAAATCCGTCATACTACGGTAGATCAGATCATGAGAGTAAAATTAGGGAACTAGACTGCAGAACGGATAGATTTAAGATGTCATTTTTCCCACGAACGATAAGGGACCATAATAGCTGCCATGAGACATTTATCTAGGTTTGTCGTTAGGTAGTGTAGCTCTTAGTAGTAGTAGTACTCCTAATGCTTGAATCCTTATCTGTTACCTAGTACATACTAACAGCACGCCTAGCATGTTTTCTATATGGGTCTTGAGTCCCTGTCCATCTGTGTAGTTGTAGAATGCATGTATATTGACGGTCACTCTCCATTTTGATGACATCTGTAGTGAAGTGTTGCATGCTTGTGATGCTTCACCTCATGACAAGCATTAGCGATTTATGGTAATGCAAAATTAGTCGTAGTTACACTAACTTTAGGGTATAGTCTAATGCATGTTGGTGATTACTCACCTCCTGCCACACACCCCTGAGGTGGCTTGCAGGGTATTTTGTAGATGTAGATGAAAACCTGAAATCCTCCACGTGGAAAACGTGAGCCGCAAATTGGATGTACTGGAGCAAGTTGAAATTCGGTGAAATTTTAATACGTGACTAATGTCCCGTCCTTAATGTCTTTATTTTTCACATCCGAACCCCTCTGCTGAACCTCCCATTGCCTGAAGTCACCATTTACCCTCCGTACCCTCGCCATTACAACCTCCTCTCGAAATCGTCGTGACTCATGGTCACACCATAAACCTCTCCGTTCGCCTTTTCCCGAACACAGTGGCTCTGTGCCTCCCCACAGCGCCTTTCCACCTTGCTTTCCTCCAACCCCCTCTCCTAGCTCGCTCAACTTCCCCCTCCTCTCCCCTCCACCCAAAGCTCAACCCCACCTACTCCACTCCATGTCTCTTCCTGTATAAGTATTTCTCTACATCTACAAAATGCATTGCGAGCCACCTAAAGGGTGTGTGGCAGGGGAAAGTAGTCATCAACATGCATTACATTACACCTTAAAGTTAGTGCAACTACGGCTAACTATGCATTACCACTAATCGCTAATGCGTGTGACGAGGCGAAGCCTCTCAAGCATGCACTACCCGTCCCAGCAGAAATCAGAACCTGGCACGCTCCCTCTGTCGTTAGGCGCCGGCCAACAAGCAGTCGCAGAGTTCGAAAGAGATATACTACGCATACCATCATTTCAATTTCATTCAATTCAATTCATTAGACTCAATCTGTTATGCAAGCTCCAAACCGGTCTATTCTCTGACGACGTTGATAATATTTTACGAAATCCAACATACTACGGTAGATCAGATCAAGAGAGTAAAATTAGGGAACTAGACTGCAGAACAGACAGATTTAAAATGTCATTTTTTCCACGAACGATAAGGGACCATAACAGCTGCAAATGAGACTTTTATCTAGGTTTGTCGTTAGGTAGTGTAGCTCTTCGTAGTAGTAGTACTCCTTATACTTGAATCCTTATTTATATTTCAAATGCGCATTAAAAGCACATTTTTGTCCATGCCTTTAATGTGCATTAAATGCGCATTATCAATGCACATTCTTCCTGCATATGCAGTGCATTGCAGATGCACCTTTATAAGGCACTAAGGGTATATTTTAACTGTGGGGCACCTCACAATTATTCACTAAGTAAGACATAAACTAGAAAAGAAAGAGCATAATGGAAGTATATATTACATATGTACACTTCTGCCGTGGATTACAACTAAAGAGAACGATTAAATACTCCGAAGAAGATAAAACTCTCTTTGCTCGAGTATGGTGACATTTATTAAAATTCATTTGGTACAATCTTTTTCAACCTAAGTAGAAACACATCAAATACCTAAGTAAAAGGTGAGACTTCAATGCAATTTTGCTTTGTACTCAATATTCGTCCCTCATCGTTTTACATAGCTCGTTCACAAGAATTATTTAAACACCGACAAGAACAATGGTTAAGGTGAGCTTTCGTCTTGCCAGCTGAAACGTAGTTTTCACCCACTTATAACAGATCGGCATCACAATAAAATTCACTTCACTTATCATGCAAACCTTGCGCATTTATGGAATACTTTTAGGGTAAACTCTTACTTTCATGAGCACAACAATAGCCACAAAAGCCATCACGTTTTCGAGATTTAATGGTACTTTATCCTTCTTACATCAGCGATGAACAACTACTATGATATTATCACCACCTAAAGCCAAATTTCTCGTTTATCACTGAAATCACAATGAATCAAAGCATAATAATCACTGAACACAATTTAAGAAGAACATTTGCTTGACCCTAAATCACCGACAAGTAATGTTTACATCGGTCTTTATCACGCTTTCGACATTTAATGGTACTTTATCCTTCGTACATTAGCGTTGATAACAACAACGTAAAGCCAAATTTCTCCTAAATCACTGCAGTCACAATATACGAAAGCATAATAATCTCCAAACACAATTTAAGTAGAACATTTTCTTGACTCTCACCGACCGACAACGCATGTTTACATCGTCCATTGGTGGCAGCGGATTGGCGCTTATGAAGTTAGCACGCTAGCGAGGCATGGCAGGAAACTAATAGTATACAAAGAGCATCTCCCATCGCGTTTACGACTTGAAACCAAAGCAATACAACACTCATGAATATAGATATCTATATTCATGACAAAACTTTTTTCCTGAAGTAAATTACGGCACAGATGCCAGGATAAAATTATAACATAATCCATTAACTAGTCTACCTCTATTTCTTCTCGGTAGGGCTGGAAAATATAATTGATCTGTCGCCAATATCTGGCAATCCACAAATTATTTATGGAAATTTAACAATACCTTCGTTGTTGATAATCAGGCCTTTGCAAGGGCCTGAAAATGAGCTTGACTATACTATTGAGCTATTAAATTTACTTGAATAGCTACTAGATTTTTCCAAAAATTTATGATGCAATGAATGAGTAAGAAAGGTTTTTTGATAGAGATAATCCAAGCATGATGATTAACGCATGGTACCTGCGACAGAAATGATATGTCTTTTGATATCTTCGAGAACACTTCCAGGACGATATGGCAATCACATACGCTCACTCACTTATTCATCACAACATAACCCTCGCATTAATAATGCGCGTAATACGCGCGACACTAATGCAGATTCCGGATCGAGGTGGTTTTATGCGCATTTAATGCGCATTCAATGCACCTTGGCGCTTCTTGGGATATTACGGTAGATCAGATCATGAGAATAATATTAGGGAACTAGACTGCAGAATGAACAGATTTAGCATGTTATTTTCCCCACGCACGATAAGGGACCATAACACCTGCCAATGAGACTTTTATCTAGGTTTGACGTTAGGTACATCTACATATTACCCTGCGAGCCACCTCTAGGGTGTCTGGTAGGGGGTGACAAGTCACCAAAATGAAGCATGCAAGCGGACCGCCACATGCACACCGCACGGTCATGAATATTAAGAATACTAATCAATTCCATCATTAACTAAAAACCATCATGCAGCATGCAAGAGAATCCCCACATGCACGCCACACATGTACGATCTACATCTACGATGTACCGTGCAAGCCACCACTAGTGTGTGTGGCACGGGGTGATTCCACACCAGGCATGCAGCACTCGTCCCAGAAAAAATCAGAACCTCGTACGCTCCCCGTGGCGCTAGGCGTAGGCCAAAAAGCTGTCAGGAGAACAGTGCGCAGTAAAAAACCAGAAACTGTGAGAGTGATACGTAAATGAACATGCAAAGAAATGCTATAGACACATCTAGTGGTTAATATTACTGATACTGTCAATTCATGAATACTACGAGATGCTACTTCATGCAAAGAACATAATAAAATAATGCCGGAGTAATCGACCGGTGAAAAGAGTTAGTAACGATGTAACACATGTACGATGACACATAATATTCTACATGCTACTTTAGAGGGCAATCTGCCTATGAAGCTAGAACATGCAAAACATGCTGTAAAAAACACCATAAAACTCCGTAAACATGCTTTAAGAAATACATAAGTTAGTACCTAAGCAACACTACCTGTCAACTAATCTATTTCTTAGTCCTTACACAGTCGTTATAGTCTCTTATCGCTCGCGGAAAAAACGACATTTTAAATCTATCTGTTCTACAGTCTATCTCTCTCATTTTATTTTTATGATCTTATCTACCATAGTACGTTGTCGGTCGTAAAATATGATCGACTTAAAAATAAATAAATAAACTTGAAAATAAATAACTACACAGAGGGCTATTGAGAAAGGATTTCGACCTTTTCCTTGAAACAAATACAGGAGTACAGTGAAACTTGAAACAACAAAATACTAACCGGACAAAAACCGTTAAACACAGTTCACGACCTCCGGAACATGCTACCACAATGATGTGGAACGTAGAGACAGAAAATAAAGAAATATTTTTCAAATATAAAATGAACATATTACTAACAGCTTAGCCTAGTACACAACCTAGTACTAACAGCACGCCGTGGATGTTTTCTACATAAGTTTTGAGTCCCTGAACAATTGTGTGGTTGCAAAATACATATATAATTACAGTCCCTCTCCATTGTCATAGTATCTGTAGAGGTTCTGATTTGTGCTGGAACGTGTGCTGCAAGCCTGGTGTGGAATAACCCCGTTCCACACAACCTAGTGGTGCCCTTCAAGGTATCTACTTCCACTCGGCAAACCAATTTAGGGGTGTGTGGCAGGGAGTGAGTATTCATCAAAGTGCATTGCAATATACGCTAGAGTGAAACTACGACTAATTATGCATTAACATAAAACGATAATGCTTGACAAGAGGTGTAGCCTCACAAGCATGCACTACACTACAGATATTATCACAATGGAGAGGGACCTTTTTTATATATGTATTTTTCAATTACAGAAAAAGACCGAGACTCAAGGATTATGTAGAAAACATGCACGGCGTGCTGTTAGTGTTAAATAAAAGATAATGATTCAAGCATTAGGGAATTCTATTACTACTAAGAGCTACAAATCCTATCGACAAACCTAGATAAAATTCTTATCGTCAGCTGTTATGGTTTCTTATTTTTCATGGAAAAAATTATATTTTGAATCTGTCTGTTCTGCAGTGTAGTTCACTAATAATATTCTCAATATCTGAACTACCGAAGTATTTCGGGTACCGTAGGTACTTCGCAGATCATAGAACATGGGTGAAATAATATTTAGGAAGATTAAGATTTAAAAGGAGAAACGTTTTCGGAAATCTTTTTCAAAAATGTGCAACACTAATAGCATTTTTACCTGAATGAATCGTAATGGAGAACGATTAAATTCTACTCAGTAGGATAATGGTGAAATTACGATTACGATTTCGGAACTTTGACAATGCGAAGTGAAACCTGTGAGTACAGGAGTGTCAACACTTCTAAACTACATCTACAAAACACCCTGCAAGCCACCTCAGGGGTGTGTAGTACTTACGTGCGAGAAAAAAATAATAAGTTGATCGCTGGAAGCTTATCGCAGGCGCAAAGCAGAGTCCTGGGTAGAGTGTCACAACCTCGGAAATGAAGCGATGCAGACACATACAGTGAGACACAGTAGAACTGTCGATACTTTATCCAAACACCCTAGAGGTGGCTCGCAGGGTAATATGTAGATGTAGACTTGTTATTCCGAAGATGAACACCAGACGAGTGAGCTTCCCGAAGTCATGAGCAGCTGCCTTTAAAATATTGTCCCCTGTGTGGCAGGCCAATCAGTGCCACATTTACCAATTTCCTCCCCTCCTTTACCCCTCACATTTTGACGTCACAACTCGGGCCATCAACCGTCGTTATTCTAATAACAAAAAAACCAGGGACTATGACTAATGAGACCTCAAGAGGTATTCAACTCGACCACTCTATTATTTTTGGGTTAAGGGTAGATATCTGGGAACATGTCACATCCCAGCTAGCACAATATAGGCCGCATCCCTAAATATGAGGATAGTCCACATATATACCGTGGATAAGCCTATCTCGGCGCAGAGATAAAGTATGACGAATCCACTCCGTATTTGAGGCGAAATAAGAGATGAATTTCCGCATTTTAAGGGATACGCGTATCCTTACGTCGTTTTGACCAATATACGGGCGGCGGACGACGATCGCAGCGCCATCGGGTGAGAATCTTAAGAACTATGTGAATAACACAACTACACGCACGTAGTACCTAGCGGCTTTTCATATTATTTACTGGAAATCAAAGGCAACAAACCAAGAATTGTGGAAATCTGCCCAAATCTAGGGGCAAACTACATTCTTCCGAATTTCTTTCCGTGCTTCTGCAAGTTCTGGCGGTTTCAGGTTCGTGAGCACCGACGCTTGCATTTGTAGGTCGAGTGATAATTTAAACCATAAGCTGTGTCGCCCGACCTGGGTCGGTTTTTTTGTCCCTCCAGCTCTTTAAGGCTCTTTGGACAAATAATTTAATTAAAATACTTGATAATATAAACGCGAAAATTTTCTTTCAATCGTACCATTCGACCATCATATTTTTATGCGATTACTAACTTCTATTTACATGTTTTCTGTGGTTATTGCCGTGTCCAGCGCTATGAGATATCATTCACTGATTTTCAATTTATTATGGCCTTCTAACTGTTATGCATTATTATTTTATTGACTCGACTTATTTCATTTTTATCTTTATTTAACACTTCACGGTCACATTCATGCCGCCAATTTCAAATGGCTATTTCATGCCCCACCGTTCATCGACTTAAGTGGGTTTTTTTACTTACTTAATGCTACGCTTCGGAGTGATTACTTCTCTTGATCCAGGGCTCAAATGACTAACACTAATGTCAATTTATCCATACTATTTATTATCATAAATACAGTCGCAGATCACCATCTATTTTTAGCCACGATGTTCTCTTCCAACACAAAGTACATGGCACTTTTGAACCTCAACACACTCATTCAACTTAAAATAACTCACTTTCGCTGGTGATTAGATTTATTCAATAATTACACTGCATATATCATTAAAGTACTGATACCCCCTCCCCCAAACGCTTGCAATCGTGGGAAACAGGGATATTGAACGTGGAAGATAAGCTTATCCCCAAAATATCAGATTTCTCCAAGGATACGACCAAATCTGTGCTAGCTGGGAGGTAGTCGCCACCTAGGTGTGGTACACCCCACGAAGGGTATTAATCCGAGAACCTTTTCCGAGCTCTCTGGCCCAACGCTAGCCTCTCTCCCCGTCCCACGCGGTGGGGGGCTACCGCTACAAAAACTGACCTTACGCAGTGTTATTTAAACTTAAGCAACTACGCCATATTGTAAAAAATGCAATTTTTCATCGTACTCCTAATAATCGTGCAAGTACGTACGTCTTTTAATCGTCGTTCTACGATGAAAAGTAACCGTTTTATAGATTGTGGTATAAATTATATAAGTTTTGGTGGAGAAATGGCAATGTCCAATGGAAATTGATGTGGTTGCGCGAAGATTGATTACGTCTCGAGTATTTTCTGACGCATGCCTCATAGTGTGTACGTACGTCTATTGCGTGTAGGTTTTCCAGCCATGTAATTACAGACCGATATCTTTAACGTCCATTTCATGCAAAATCCTTGAACACATTGTTGTCAGCTCAGTATTGAAACACCTAGACACGCATAACTTGTTAATGAGAACTCAACACGGATTCAGGAAAGGTAGATCATGCGAAACTCAGTTAGCGCTGTTTGCCCACGATATTTTAGTCTCCGGAGAGGACAACATTCCAGTGGACGCGATTTTTCTCGATTTCAAAAAAGCATTTGATAAAGTGCCCCACGGAAAGTTATTAGAAAAACTAAAATCATACGGCCTAGACGATGATGTAATTTTCTGGATCAGAGAACTTTTGAGCGATCGCGTGCAAAGAGTAGTATTAGACGGCATAGCCTCCAACGAAGTTAGAGTCACTTCTGGCGTCCCTCAGGGTAGTGTCATAGGCCCACTCCTCTTCCTACTCTATATCAACGATATTGGTGAAATAATAGACAGTAAACTTCGATTATTTGCAGACGACGCTGTAGTATACAGAGAAATCCGTAGCAGTGAAGATAAGAACAAACTAACCAACGACCTTACTGCAATCCAAGCATGGTGCGATGCGTGGCAGCTAGAGTTAAATTTGAAAAAATGTGTAGTAATGAAATTCTGGGGGAAAAATAACTCCCCACAACAGAGCTATTTCATTCAGGATACCCAATTAGAGACGGTAGAATCCGTAAAATATCTCGGAGTTAGGCTCAATAATGATCTATCGTGGAATAAACACATTCGGGAAATAACAGGTCAAGTTAATCGTAAATTGGGATTTGTTAAAAGAATTCTAGGCAAGTGCGACGACAAAGTGAGAGAAATAAGCTACTTCTCCCTCGTTAGACCCCATTTAGAATATGCTTCCAGTGTTTGGGATCCTCATTAAACAGGCTTAAAAACAGAGTTAGAACGTTTACAGAGAAGATCAGCCAGGTACGTGAAAAGCCTTTACGATAATCTTGTTAGTGTTACTGACCTCTTAGAACAACTCGGATGGGAATCACTGTCAGACCGTAGATTGAAAACAAGACTAAATCTATTATGTAAATTCAAGAGTAGTTTATTTTCCGACGAAGTTGATCATATTTTACGACCGCCAACGTACTACGGTAGATTAGATCATGAAAATAAAATAAGAGAGATAGACTGTAGAACAGATAGATTTAAAATGTCGTTTTTTCCGCGAGCGATAAGAGACTATAACGGCTGTGTAAGGACTTAGAAATAGATTAGTTGACTGGTAGTGTAGCTTAGAAAATTTTGTATTTCTTAAAGCATGTTTACGGAGTTTTATGGTGTTTCTTACAGCATGTTTTGCATGCACTAGCTTCATAGGCATATTGCCCTCTTAAGTAGCATGTAGAATATTATGTGTCATCGTACATGTTTGGCGTGCATGTGGGGATTCTCTTACATGCTGCATGATGGTTTTGTAGTTAATGATGGAAAATGGTTAGTATCCTTAATATTCATGACCGTGCGGTGTGCATGTGGGGGTCCGCTTGCATGCTGCATTTTGGTGACTTGTCACCCCCTGCCAAACACCCGAGAGGTGGCTCGCAGGGTAATATGTAGATGTAGATGTACTGAAGACTTGTCTTGACTTGAGAAGTCTTGGACATAATATAAGGTAATAGCAAATGTACAAAAAATATAGGAAATCGCAGACACTGAGTCAAACATAAGAGAACCAAAAAATATGATAATACGATGGCTATTGAGAAACAATTTCGACCGTTTCCTTGAAACAAATACAGGAGTAGGGTGAAACTTGAAACAGCAAAAATGTAACCGGACAAAAACCCTTGTTCACTGCTCACGACCTCAGGAACGTATGTATAACGATGAGACAAACTGATGATGTAGAACGTAGAGACAGGAAATAAAGAATTTTTTTTCCAAAATGAAATGCACATAGTAATTCCAGCTTAGCCTAGTACAGAACCTAATACTAACAGCACCCCGTGCATGTTTTCTACATAAGTCTTGAGTCCCTGGACAATGGTGTAGTTGCAAAATACATATATATTAACGGTCCCTCTCCATTGCTATAATAACTCTAGAGGTTCTCATATGTGCTGGGACCAATTGTCCATGCCTGGCGTGGAATAACCCCGTGCCACACAACCTTGTGGCGCCCTTCAAGGTATCTACTTCCACTCCGCAAACCAATTTAGGGGTGTGTGGCAGGGGGTGAGTATTCACCAAAGTGCATTGCACTATACGCTAGAGTTAATGAAAATAAGACTAATTATTCATAAACATAAAACGCTAATGCTTGACACGAGGTGAAGCCTCACAAACATGCACTATACTACAGATATTATCACAAAAGAGAGGTACTTTATTATATATGCATTTTGCAACTACACAAATGGACAGAGACTCAAGGCTTATGCAGATAACATGCACGGCGTGCTGTTAGTACTAGATAAAAATAAGGATTCAAGTATTAGGGAATACTACTACTACTAAGTGCTAAACTACCTAACGAAAAATCTAGTTATTTTTTCTTATTGGCAGCTATGATGGTCCCTTATCGTTCGTGGGAAAAATGACATTTTAAATCTGTCCGTTCTGCAGTCTGGTTCCCTAATTTTATTCTCATGATCTGATATACCGTAGTATGTCGGTTACCATATATACCTACCGCAGATCATAGAACATCGGAGCAATAATATTTAGGAAGATAGAAGAAACGTTTTCAGAAACCATTTTCGAAAATGTGCATCACTTATAGCCTTTTTACCTGAATGAGTCGTCATGGAGAACGATTAAATTCTACTCAGTAGGATTATGGTTAGAAAAAAATTTGGAATTTAAGATTTCGGAACTGTGACAATGAGAAGTGAAACATGTGAGTACACTGGTGACAATACTTCTCATCTACAAAAAACCTTGCAAGCCACCTCAGAGGTGTATTGCAGGGGGTGTGTAGTACTTACGTGCGAGAAAACAATAATAAGTTGATCGTTGGAAGCTTTTTGCAGGCGCAAAGCAGAGTCCTGGGTAGAGCGTCACAACCTCGAAAATGAAGCGATGCAGACACACACAGTGAGACACTGTAGAACTGTCGATACTTGTTATTCCGAAGATAAACACCAGACGAGTGAGCTTCCCGAAGTCATGAGCAGCTGTCTTTAAAATATGGCCCCCTATGTGGCAGGCCAATCGGTGCCACATTTACCAACCCTCTTCCCCTCCTTTACCCCTCACTCCACCCCCTCCACTTCTGACGTCACAATTCGGGCCATCAACCGTCGTTATCCTAACGGCAAATAAACCAGGGACTATGACTAATGAGACCTCAAGAGGTTTTAAACTCGACCACTATTATTTTTGGGTTAAAGGTAGTTATCTGGGACCATGTCACATGTAGTCCCCAGCTGGGTGTGGTACATCCCGCCAAGGGTCGTAATCCGAGACCCTTTCCCGAGAACTCTGGCCCAACGCTAGTCTCTATCCCCGACCCCAGCGGTGGGGGGCTACAGCAACAAAAGCTGACCTAACGCTGTGTTATTTAAACTTAAGCAACTACGCCATATTGTAAAAAATGCTATTTTTCATCGTACTTCTGATAACCATGCAATTACATACGTCTTTTAACCGTCGTTCAACGATGAAAAATATCAGGTTTTATAGATATTGGTGTGATTGTTAGAGATTTTGGTGGAAAAAAGAAACGTCGCAGGAAATGGAGGTGGTTGCGCGAAGTTTAAATACGTCTCAGGTGTTTTCTGACATTTTCCTCATTGAGTGTACGTACGTCTATTGACTGTAGTTTTGTTTTTGTTGTTATTCACGTCAATAAATGATATTTAACACGATATTTACCGAGTTTTTACGGAGGAAATCTTTCCAACATTATCTGTCGCCCATTTTTATAGGTCAATCATCATTTTCTACGATGCATCAACATCTAGGATGTGCCGTGCAAGCCACCACTAGGGTGTGTGGCACGGGGTGATTCCACACCAGGCATGCATCACTCGTCCCAGAACTAATCAGACCCTCGCACGCTCCCACTGGCGCTAGGCGCAGACCAAAAAGCAGTCAGGAAAACAGTGCGCAGTCCAATCGGAAACTGGGAGAGTGTTACCTAAAAGAACATACAAACATGCTATAGAAAAATCTAGTGGTTAATATTACTGATACCTTTAATGGGGAACATGCACTATTTTTTATAACCACTTATATCCGAAGGACAGTATCTAAAATGGATGTAGCGAAAATTTCACAGATGGCAAGCGGTTTTTTACTGAGATATCAGTCGTTAAAAATAATTCTTTCTCGCCAGCTTGAAAACACTACGTCATCGGGGAATGGACGCGTGACGTCACGGAACGGTAACGCTAGAGATTGTCGTTTACCTTCAGACCAGAAAGTAGGCGGATGTTATTGATGGACCGAGCATTTGGCGTAAATAATTGCTTTTATTACATATTTACTTATATTCACTAATCTTACTTGATCATTTCATTTGAGCAGAATGTATCTAAACGAGAAAAAACCGGGAAAGGTATATAAATCCAGCATCGTGCCTTGTTGCTCAAATACCTCAACTTCCACTCCGGAAAAGGTTTTTATTTACGTCCCGAAAGACTCGAAGAAGAGGAGAAAATGGTTGATAGCCTGCAGAAGAGACGGAAATTCTCTCTCTAAATTGTCGACGGCTTATTGCTGCGAGGATCATTTTAACGTATGTGCCGGTACCACGTATTGCAAACCTTATTTTTGTGAGGTAAAAAATGTAATTCATCTACATCTACATACTACTCCGCAAGCCGCCTCAATAGGCGTGTGGCGGGGGGTGTTAGGACACCAGCCGTTTACATATAAAAAGGAAACGCTCTATGAAATTACGCCTTGCATTTATTAAAGTCCCTTATTGTTCGGGAGAAAAACGAATTCCCATACCTATCCGTTCGGCAAAATATCTCTCTTAATTTATCGTTTCTGTCGGACCTGGAAATATAGTGGGGTTCTAATATGATGTTCTCCGTGTCGCTCTGAAAGATATCTATTCTCAATTGCTCAAGTAATCTAAGCATAGCGCGCAGCCTCCGAGTCTCTAGCGGCTCCCAGCCTAATTCGTTTAACTTCTGCGTAACGCTGTCTGTACGCCCGTAGCAGTTTTTGACGAATCGCGCAGCTTTCCTTTGTATTTTATTAAGTTTCCGAATTAAGTCTTTCTGCACCGGATCCCATATGCTTGCTGCATATTCAAGGTGTGGCCGGACGAGTGCGAAATAGCACCTTTCTTTTACTTTTTCATCTGAGAATCTTCCCACAATACGCTTGACGAATCCTAGCTTCTTCAGAGCTCTGCCACAAATATTTATTATATGTGTTCCCCACGATAGGTTTGAGGTTATCGTAACTCCCAGATACTTAACTTCATCTGTCACCTTTATCATAACGCCATCCACGGCATATACACGGGGATAGTTGGACGACCTCCGCAAGAAATGTACCGCCGCACATTTGCTCAGATTAAGTTCGAGTCCCCACTCTTGGCTCCACACATGAACGTTGTTTAAATCCGATGATAGAATTTCAAAGTCAGAGTGATCATTAATTTCGCAATAGATGACAGCGTCGTCAGCAAATAAACGTATTTTACTGTTAATTCGAGAGCATAGATCATTTATGTATATAATGAACAAAAGGGGGCCGATTACGCTTCCTTGTGGGACACCTGATGTCACTTTAACTGCATCAGATCTAATTCCGTCAAGAACTACTTTTTGCTTACGATCACTCAGAAAGTCGCGTATCCAGTTTACTACTGTTTCGTTTAGGCTGCATGACTGTAATTTGTATAAAAGTTTGTTGTGAGGTACCGTGTCGATTGCTTTCTTAAAATCTAGGAATAATGCGTCCACTTGTGTTTTCGATTCACCAGATTTGAGAACGTCATGAAGAAAGAGCGCGAGCTGTGTTTCACATGATCTACCTTTCCGAAAGCCGTGCTGACAGCCATGAAGGAAGTTACGACTGTCCAGGAACGTCATGATATTGCTAACGACGATATGTTCGAGTATCTTGCCTATAATAGACGTTAATGAAATTGGTCGATAGTTCCCTGGGTCATGTCTGTTTCCCTTTTTGAATATCGGTGTAACGTTTGCAATTTTCCAGTCTATTGGTATCTTTCCTTCAGACAATGACTTCTTGAATATTATGTCTAAGAACGGTGCGATCTGTGGCGCTAATTCCTTGAGGACACGCGCAAGTATTCCCTCCGGACCCGGAGATTTACTATTTTTGATCGACTGTAGCTGTTTAGTTATCCCATCACATTGAATAGTGATTTCTTTCATCGGTTCCTCAGTGAATGAAATGTCGAAATAATATGGAATATCGTCTGTAGTGTATACACTTTCGAAGTGGGAATTTAACGTGTTAGCTTTGTCAATATTATCGGTGACAAGTTTGCCATCTTTATCAAATAACGAATCTACGGTTGAATAATTTTTCTGAAGCTCTCTCGCATATGACCAAAAAGATTTCGGATTTTCTTCGAGTAATTCACCGAGTACTTTTTTCTTGAAATTCGCAATGCAGTACGCATTGATTTCTTGGTTTTTGAGCGTTGTGCAGCGTAAATTTCTTTTGCTTCAAGTTCCTTCGATTTGTCACCTAACGTAATGGACTTTTTGAATAAGTTGTACAGTTTTCTCTGTCTCTTAAGGTCCCTCCTAACATCATTGTTATACCAGCGAGGTTCTTTACTATCACATTTCAATTTTCGCGGAATATATTCGTTGATTCCCTGGCGAAGAATTTCTAAGAAATATTTCCATGATGCATCAGTGCTTTTGTCCTTTGTTTTAGCTACGAAGTCAGTGTACGAATCATTAAGCATCTCGCCAAATTTTATGAAGCTGCATTTATCAAATAAATAAATATTGCGTTTCGGTTTTACAGCTGACTCTACTTCAAGTTTTAAGGCTGCAAAAATTACTCTGTGATCACTTATGCCATCAATAATATCGAGTTGTTTTATCAACCTAGGATGGCTTACTGCAAAAAGGTCTAATATTTTATTTCCTCTCGTAAGCTTGTCAACTACTTGGGCGAGTGAGTGCTTAGTAAGTGTGTTGAGTAAGATCTCGCTGATTTCCCTATTCCTTGAATTTGGCTTTACAGTGTAAGAATCCCAATTTATAGATGGCAGATTAAAATCTCCCCCAATAATGATTACACTTTTACTGTCTCTCAAAGTAAATGCGGATATTTGATTTTCTAATTGGTAAATAATATCAGCTTCGGAGTTTGGAGGTCTATAAAAAGAGCAAACATGTATACTCCTTTTGTTTCGTTGTTTAATTGTACACCATACGCTTTCTATTTCATTATCAGTTATTTCATGGGCGGTGCTGTGTAAATGTAATTTAACTGCTATAAAAACTCCGCCACCTGTCCTATCGCTTCGATCGCATCTGTAGATTTTATATCCTGGAGGAAAAACTTCGCTGTCACTTATATCCTCTGTAAGCCAGCTCTCCGTTCCTATGACCACGTCAGCGTCCTGAAATATATGCTCGATTTCAGCGCGCTTGTTTTTAACGCTACGGCAATTAACTACTACAAAGTTAATGTCATATTTTGTAGATTGAGTGTCGGTTTGTTCTTTTCCACGCTTATGGGTATTAGGTGGGCGAATTTCACTGGAAGTGCTTATTACATTTGATATAATTTCTTTCGCTGGAGTACGCGTTTTGGGAATATTGTCGCTATTTTCCGGCTTTAGCCCTTCTAAGTTTACTTGGATGTGAACATTTGCGCAATGCGGACTTCCTCGGAGGCTACGTTCGGTTAAATCTTTACAAATCCCACTAGATGACCGACCCTCTAGTCTAAAAAATATCTACAGTGCTCAAAAATCCTACGAGCCACCCGTTCAGACGCCTCGTTGGAATAATGCACCCCAGACGAGTTGAGGGGAGCCCGGCACGATCTAAGTACCGGCCGAAGATCCACGAACTCTGCCCCAATGCTCACACAGAATATCCACAGCCTCTTGTTGATCCAGGCAATCCTGTCCCAAACTCGAGGGCCGCAGTCAGTCCGTGGAACAATGCTGCAGATGGATAGTCGCAGATCGACACCAGTGCCCCTCCGAACGCGTTCCACCTCCGAGTTTACATCCCTAAAGGAATCCAATATCTCATCGGCTCTACGCTCGGAAGCATCATTGGTGCCGACATGGGCCACCACCCGCTGTCTAGAGCAGCCCGTGTCCTTCACCGCTGCTTTTACCACCGCCGTAGAATTGGGTACGATTCCTCCTGGTATACACCAGGAAGTGACCCGTTGGTCCGCTCCGTCTCTCCTTGCCCTCTTCTCTAACTAGGGGAAAATCCGCCGGACGTTTGAAATCCCTAACAATACTATCCCTGCCCTCCCAGCCCGGCTGCCGTTCGAAGTTGAGTCCCTTGCAACGGGGGGTTCGTTCCTGACCTCGATAACTGGCCCCCCAGAATTGTCCTCCGACAAAACCGCGAAGCTGTTGCGAACGGGGATGGGATTAGCCTCCGCTTCCCCCACTCCCCGACTCGGCCGAGCCACCGCCCCCGCCCTTGGGGCTCAACCACCCACTCGGGCCCCAGGCTGTGAGTCATCCCCCGACCCGAAGACCGCACCGTCTTCCCAAGGGCAATCGCACTTGCTTTCGCCCCCGAGCATGCCCGGGACACCACCTTGGTGTTGTGCAAGGTCCCGGGAGAAACACTACGACCACCGGATCCCGAGAATCCCCCACAACCCGCAACCCGGGCGTGCATCTCCGCAACCAACCTCTCAAGTTCGGCGACACGTGCCTCGAGGAGGTCGCTCTTCACCTTGCTCTTGAGGTTCGCTACAGAGGAACTAGGGCCAGCCATACTATTCTACAGGCTTTAGAACTTAAACGATGTGAATTTACACTAAGTCCTTTAAATGTATAAGGCGGGTATAAGCGAATCAAGCACGATACGCAAGGTTGCGTAAGAGGTACTTTCTAGCAAAGTAGTTAGACGGTTAAAGAACAAAAATGCGATGGATCAGTTACTAGAACACGCACGCACGTATAGGATCAAATGATTATTAAGAGTCAATATTAATACCTAGGAACTATTAATAATTTTAAGTTCTATAATACTACTTATCCACGAAAGCAAGACAAATTATAACTAAGCAATCACGACAAACTAGTAAGACACTTGAATAAAGGAAAATAAATTAAAGAAAATAAGATGGTCAGCGACTACTTATCCGTTACACCGTCAGCTGCAGGACCAGGCAACTTCACAACACTACTTCACTTCACAACACTACTTCACTTCACAATACTACTTCGCAAAATGCGATTTCAAAAATAACACACTAAAATCACTGCTGCACAAATCTAGGTGATCGGTGCCGCTGCTGGTCAGACAGGGAGTAAAATAGGTGATCGCTGCCAGTCAGAGAAGAAACCGGTTTCAGGAGCGCTCAGTAGACACAACCTCACCCTTCGAGAGCTGGTTGAAGAATCAATTGAGCCAAATTATGTTATTGCCACGTACTAAAATTAGAAAGTAAAAAAATATCACATCAAAGGCAAAATATTATTTATGAACGGAAAGTTATGACTTGATTGCAACAAAAGTATTATTATTTAAGTATTCTACCGCCTAAGGTACGTTAACATGGACCTTGCATACTTCCCTTTTTCAATTCACCCATATATATCCATTACATCCATCCATAAATAGAATGAAAGGGAATAAACCATATATGAATTGAAAAGGGAAGAATGTACATCTACATCTACATCTACATATTACCCTGCGAGCCACCTCTAGAGTGTTTGGCAGGGGGTGACAAGTCACCAAAATGCAGCATGCAAGCGGACCGCCACATGCACACCGCACGGTCATGAATATTAAGGATACTAAACAATTCCATCATTAACTATAAACCATCATGCAGCATGCAAGGGAATCCCCACATGCACGCCACACATGTACGATGACACATAATGTTCTACATGCTACTTAAAAGGGCAATCTGCCTATGAAGCTAGAACATGCAAAACATGCTGTAAGAAACACCATAAAACTCCGTAAACATGCTTTAAGAAATACATAAGTTAGTAAGCTACACTACCAGTCAACTAATCTATTTCTAAGTCCTTACACAGCCGTTATAGTCTCTTATCGCTCGCGGAAAAAACGACATTTTAAATCTATCTGTTCTACATCTACATCTACAAAATACCCTGCAAGCCACCTCAGGGGTGTGTGGCAGGGGGTGAGTAATCACCAACATGCATTACACTATACCCTAAAGTTAGCATAACTACGACTAATTATGCATTAGCATAAATCGCTAATGCTTGTCATGAGGCGAAGCCTCACAAGCATGCAACACTACACTACAGATGTTATCAAAATGGAGAGTGACCTCAATATACATGCATTCTACAACTACGCAGATGGACAGGGACAATACATAAGTTAGTACTCTACAATACCAGTCAACTAATCTATTTCTAAGTCCTTACACAGCCGTTATAGTCTCTTATCGCTCGCGCAAAAAACGACATTTTGAATCTATCTGTTCTACAGTCTATCTCTCTTATTTTATTTTCATGATCTAATCTACCATAGTACGTTGGCGGTCGTAAAATATGATCAACTTCGTCGGAAAATAAACTACTCTTGAATTTACATAATAGATTTAGTCTTGTTTTCAATCTACGGTCTGACAGTGATTCCCATCCGAGTTGTTCTAAGAGGTCAGTAACACTAACAAGATTATCGTAAAGGCTTTTCACGTACCTGGCTGATCTTCTCTGTAAACGTTCTAACTCTGTTTTTAAGCCTGTTTCATGAGGATCCCAAACACTGGAAGCATATTCTAAATGGGGTCTAACGAGGGAGAAGTAGCTTATTTCTCTCACTTTGTCGTCGCACTTGCCTAGAATTCTTTTAACAAATCCCAATTTACGATTAGCTTGACCTGTTATTTCCCGAATATGTTTATTCCACGATAGATCATTATTGAGCCTAACTCCGAGATATTTTACGGATTCTACCGTCTCTAATTGGGTATCCAGAATGAAATAGCTCTGTTGTGGGGAGTTATTTTCCCCCCAGAATTTCATTACTACGCATTTTTTCAAATTTAACTCTAGCTGCCACGCATCGCACCATGCTTGGATTGCAGTAAGGTCGTTCGTTAGTTTATCCTTATCTTCTCTGCTACGGATTTTCCTGTATACTACAGCGTCGTCTGCAAATAATCGAAGTTTACTGTCTATTATGTCACCAATATCCTTGATATAGAGTAGGAAGAGGAGTGGGCCTATGACACTACCCTGAGGGACGCCAGATGTGACTCTAACTTCGTTGGAGGCTACGCCGTCTAATACTACTCTTTGCACGCGATCGCTCAAAAGTTCTCTGATCCAGGAAATTACATCATCGTCTAGGCCGTATGATTTTAGTTTTACTAATAACTTATCGTGGGGCACTTTATCAAATGCTTTTTTGAAATCAAGAAAAATCGCGTCCACTGGAATGTTGTCCTCTCCGGAGACTGAAATATCACGGGCAAACAGGGCTAACTGAGTTTCGCATGATCTACCTTTCCTGAATCCGTGTTGAGTTCTCATTAACAAGTTATGCGTGTCTAGGTGTTTCAATACTGAGCTGACAACAATGTGTTCAAGGATTTTGCATGAAATGGACGTTAAAGATATCGGTCTGTAATTACATGGCTGTTCCTTGTCTCCACTTTTGAATATGGGCGTTACATTGGCAATTTTCCAGTCATTTGGTACTCCGTGTTGCTTTATGGATTTTGTGAATATTAGCTGCAAGTAGGGGGCAATTTCTGACGCTAGTTCTTTATACACGCGAGAAGGGATTTCGTCTGGACCAGGTGACTTATTTGGACTGAGCAATTTCAATAAAATTTCTATTCCGTGAGCACTAATATCTAGGGGAGGCATCTTTCGTATGCAGTGATTATCAACCGCCACCGATGAATTCTCAGATGACTCGGTGAACACGCTCTTAAAGTAGGAATTTAATAAATTAGCTTTATCGGAACTGTTTGTTAACACATCTCCATTATCGTTTCTTAGCGAACAAACGGTAGATCTTTTACCTTGAACTTCCCTAACATAAGACCAAAATGCTTTTGGGTCATCACGTAACTGCTCTACAAGTGTTTTCCTTTTAAAATTCGTGAATGCTTTCCTGAACGCTTCCTTTGTAGCGGCTTTAGACAACTTATATTTATTAATTATTAAATTAATAATTAATGATTTTTTTCATCTTAGCATGGCACGCTCTCTGTCGCCTTAACGATTTTCTGACTTCCGCGTCATACCATCTCGGTTCGCTACCTTCTTTTTTTATTTTACTAGGGATATATCTTTTGATTCCTGAATTTATGAGCGAACGAAAAGCTTTCCAAGTCCCTTCTACATTTGATTTCATTACTGTATTTTGAAACACGGGAAAAGCATTTTTCTGATTACTCTTGAACCCATCAAAATCAGCTCTTTTAAATATGAAAACTTTTCGTTCTCGTTTAAAACTTTTTGCGATATTTAAAGAAAACTTAGCTGTTACTGCCCTATGATCACTGATTCCCTCGACGGTGCTCACATTTATTACCTACTGTGGTATATTTGTCGCTAACAAATCAAGAATATTTTCTCCTCTGTTAGGAGCGGAAGCTATTTGAAGCAATGCGTGTGATGAAAAAGCGTGCAGTAACGCCTTGCAAATGACTCTATCTCTCCCACCGGGTATGAAGCTATAGGTCTTGCAATCTATAGAGGGTAAGTTGAAATCTCCCCCTAATATCAGATTTCTATCAGGATATTTGGATACTATGCTGTTTATTTGGGTTTCAAAATCTAAAATTGATGTTATATCTGTGTTTGGTGGTCTATAGTACGAGCATACAAATATAGTTTTCGATTTAGGACATTTAATTGAACACCACACAGATTCATTGCTGGTCTCCGGTAAGGTTTCCGCTTGGCTGACAATTGAATTCTTTACATCTACAAATACTCCGCCTCCAGCTCGGTTAACTCTATCTTTCCTATAAACGGTGAAAGATTTTGAAAATACTTCACTGTCTGAATCATCATCTGTAAGCCAACTTTCTGTTCCTATAATGACGTTACACTTCGTACTATGAATTAAATGGTGGAATTCAGGAATCTTATTTCTTAAACTACGGCAATTAATTACTGCCACGACTATTACTTCATCACTCATATTATTGCTATTAGGGAGTATTTTCGATTCGCTCTTTCCGATTAATTTATTTTTAGGCCCTGTATTCCTACTTCCGGGCACTGCAGAATTTTTTATCTCACTTTTTAAATGACTTGAATCTACTGACCTCTGATTTCCCGTTTTTGTCTCACCAACTGACCTACTACCTTTCCTTCCATTGACATTATGACGCAGCTGACGTTTCCCATGCTTAAAGGTACTAAATGTTTTATTGGAAATTAGTGATGCTGAGCCTGACACGCTGCTTTTCCTTTCTATTAATCTATTCTGATTTCTGGAGGAACTTTTGTTACTAAAAACTTTTGAATTTACCCCTTTAATTATCGACCCATTATAAGCACTACACTCTACACACACATACTACAGTATATCAGATCATGAGAATAAAATTAGGCAACTTTACTGCAGAACGGACAGATTTAAGATGTTATTTTTCCCACGAACGATAAGGGACCATAACAGCTGCCAATGAGACTTTTATCTAGGTTTGTCATTAGGTAGTGTAGCTCTTAGTAGTAGTAGTACTCCTAATACTTGAATCCTTATCTGTTACCTAGTACATACTAACAGCACGACTAGCATGTTTTCTACATGGGTCTTGAGTCTTTGACCCATTACTGACAAGTGACAAGCATTAGCGATTTATGCTAATGACTGCAGAACGGATAGATTTAAGATGTCATTTTTCCCACGAACGATAAGGGACCATAATAGCTGCCATGAGACTTTTATCTAGGTTTGTCGTTAGGTAGTGTAGCTCTTAGTAGTGGTAGTACTCCTAATACTTGAATCCTTAACTGTTACCTAGTACATACGAACAGCACGCCTAGCATGTTTTCTACTTGGGTCTTGAGTCCCTGTCCATCTGTGTAGTTGTAGAATGCATGTATATTGAGGTCACTCTCCATTTTGATGACATTTGTAGCGTAGTGTTGCATGCATGTGAGGCTTCGCCTCATGACAAGCATTAGCGATTTATGCTATTGCATAATTAGTCGTAGTTACACTAACTTTAGGGTATAGTGTAATGCATGTTGGTGATTACTCACCCCCTGCCACACACCCCTGAGGTGGCTTGCAGGGTATTTTGTAGATGTAATGCATAATTAGTCGTAGTTACACTAACTCTGGGGTATAGTTTGGTGCATGTTGGTGATTACTGACCCCCTGCCACACACCCATGAGGTGGTGTGCAGGGTATTTTATAGATGTATATGTAGTGGTTAATATTAATGATACTGTTAATTTATCAATACTACGAGATGGTACTTTATGCAAAGAACAAAATAATATAATGCCCGACTAGTCGACCGGTTTGAAGAGTTATTAATGATGTGGTGTTAATAAGCACAAGTGACAATTCTACACTATCTACTGAGGGTGAGAGTTTTATTAGATTGTTTTTATATAATACTAGATTGTTTTTATTAGATTGTTTTTATATAATACTAGATTGTTTTTATTAGATTGTTTTTATATAATAATAGCCAGAGGCTATAATTAGGCAACTATTATGATCCCTTATTGTACGTGGGAAAAATGACATTTTGAATCTATCGGTTCGGCAGTCAATTTCCTTTATTTTATTCATGTGATCACTTCTAACGTACCTTATTGTTCGTGTAACTGCGATTAATAATGCATTAGCAAAAAACGCTAATGCTTTTCATGTTGCGAAGTCTCACAAGCATTCACTACTACTCTAGATTAATTATCACAATGGAGAGGGACCATTAATATGTATGCATTTTGCACCACAGAAATGCACAGGCGGGCAGAAGTTTCTTCGGAACCTGGGGGTTTATTTGGACTTATATTTTTATCAAGTTTTCTATTTAATGAGTGTAAATATCCATAGGCGGCATCTTTTGCTGGACGTGATCATTTACCTTTACGGATGTTATATGCGATGACTTGGTGAACACACTTTGAAAGTAGGAATTTAACAAGCTGGCTTTGTCCTAAGTACTTCTTAATAATTCGCCAATTTCGTTTCGTAGTGGAACAAATTCTGAGAAAGCACAATGATTAAATAAACAATTAAGTAAAATTTACCAAGCATAGACATTTAATGCGTCGGCTCTTCTCTGTGTAATCATAATTATGTCAGTCTAGTTTGATTGATAGGATACCCTGATATATAATATACTATATACCTCAATGTTTAGTGACAACATATTACTTTGTGTGAAATCCTTTTTGTGGTAAATATCAAGAAATAAAATAATAAAGGGAAGCGGGTCACCATTCCACCATAAGGACATTGGCATTTGTGGCTGAAAAATTACAATTTTCAAATCCTGTTATCGAAGCTTAAGAGACGATTAAACCCAAATACTTTTTCCCAAGTTAATGAAGGAATAACTTGCATTCACTTAATATTTATCTGCAATGTAAGAAAAAAAACCTGTGCATGTTATCGGAGGCACTTGTGACAGAGAATATTCCTTATGCGTGGGACGGGTGTTCCGCTGTTACATCTACATCTACAAAATACCCTGCAAGCCGCCTCTAGGATGTGGGACGGGGATGAGTATTCACCTTCATGCATTACTAAATACCATAAAGTTAGTGTAACTACGACTAATTATGCATTAGCATAAATCGATAATGCTTGTCACGAGGCGAAGCCTCACAAGCATGCAACACTACACTACAGATGACATCAAAATGGTGAGTGACCGTCAATATACATGAATTCTATAACTACACAGATGGACAGAGACTCAAGTACCATGTAGAAAACCTGCTAGGCGTGCTGTTAGTATGTACTAGGAAACAGATAATGATTCAAGTATTAGAAATACTACTACTACTAAGAGCTACACTACCTAACGACAAACCTAGATAAAAGTCTCATTTGCAGCTGTTATGGTCCCTTATCGTTCGTGGGAAAAATGACATCTTAAATCTATCCGTTCTGAAGTCTAGTTCCCTAATTTTATTCTCATGATCTGATCTACCGTAGTATGCCGATTTTCGTGAAATGTTCACGTTGTCAGAGAATAGATAGGTTTGGAACTTGGACAACAGATTAAGTCTAAATTTTAATTATGGTGTGATAGCGTTTCCCTTACCAGTTGCTGCAAAAGGTTAGTAACACTAACGAGATTATCATAACGGCCTTTAACATATATTGCCGATCTTCGCTGCACGCGTTCTAACTCAGTTTCCAAGCCTATCTCATAAGGATCCCAAATACTGGCGGCATACTCTAAGTGGGTTAAATTGTTCCTCACGTCTTCGCAGAAAGACCTGCAAGTGTTGGCATACATTGTTTATCATATAAAGGAAATGCCTAATTCATAACAAATATTGATTATAATGATGCGTATGTGTTGTGATTTAAAATACTGATTGCATAATGTGATAAGTCGTTGGAAAATGGTTTTGCATTGATAGCGCTAATTTCAAAACGACTATATTTGTTCTTCCTCTAGATGATATTGCTGCTAGCACCACGGTCGTATATACTAGCTTACATTGGCTATCACCAATGCAATGTAATAAAATGTGACAGTTTCATTGAGTTTCTCTGATTCGTTAATTGCTAACGGTAATGGAATTTATTTATCGCTGTTTACCGATAGTTTCTCAATACCGATAGTATCGATATTTAATCGCTTGGATAATTATTAAGCGAGATAATTGCTATTGTTTATAAGAAATAACGTTGTAATTTATTTTATGACCGTCTGGTGGACGATTTGTAGCGTAGCCCTTGCTTTGCGTTGAGCCAAGCATACAAATAAATGATATAATTAATAAGTAATTAACTATGGCATTTAATTACCTCGCATAAATTAACTCTGCTGAAAGGAACAAATGGACACTTCCGTTGCCTACGCTAGAAGGTGTTCCTTCTGTGCGTTTCGCACGTAAACTGTGCGCGAGCGATGCGTGAAATGCTTGAATGTGAATCCAACTCAAGCGTAAAAAGAGTCGTTTCAGGAGTGATATGGTAGAATATCTTAATTTGAGAAAATGGCAATTATAAACAATATGAACTTAAATGCGACTGGTTTCAATGCACTGTTTCCTCATCAGGTAACAAGTTTAACATGAAGTCCATCATTTATACAAAATTGCAAGAAAAGTCGGGGTAAAGGGGGGAGGGGGCGGGTTGAAAGGGAAAAGGAAGAAGAGGTTTCTGGATGAATGGATGGAAGATAATCATGGGTGACTATGTATGTGGTGGAGGAGAAGGAGGTAAAGATATATGGGTGCAAATGGGTTAAACCACACACTATCGCAATCTGGGAAGGTCCCAACCGTTGTTCCGAGGTGCGTCATCAACCTTCAGGACCAAAGGGACGTTTACTGTGCAAGAGGGCGGAGAGAGAGGAGATAACCGCCGTCCAATGGGCGTTGTGTATCACATGGCGTCATCCTTCCAGGTCCGTGGAAAGCGCAGTGGCAGGGGTTAGGAAGGGGGAGGATAATCGCCGTAGTCAACAAGCACAAAAGGCATCATGACGGCGGCTGGATATTAGGGTTTGGGAACACTTGTAACTGGTGTGCTCATTATGAAATTGAGGGAGATGAGAAAACGAGAAACTTTAACGTTGAGAGATGGTAGGGAGGAGAGGGTTGTTTTTTCGCTTCCTAATAGCCATGAGGAGTATCTTACTGCGTGGCTCAATCCTTTTAGGTCCGTGGAAAGGGCCGTGACGAATGAGGGTGGGGTGGGGAGTTTTTCCGCATTGGACCGGAAAGGGGCACTTAGTCTTCATGCACAAAGAAAGGGTTTCATGCCTGGTATGGAAAAACACCGAGCCACGCACTCTCGTTGTGCCTTGCGCGGTATTTACTAGATGCGCTTATAATTACATACTCCGCTACAATAGGCATGCGGTCAGGATAGTAGAATATTTTTCCCACGCACAATAAGGGATCATAATAGTTGCATTAGATCAATCACATGAAACTCCCACCCTCAATAGGTAGAGTAGTATTTTCACTTGTGCTTAATAACACCACATAATTACTAACTCTTCACACCGGTCGATTAGTCCGGCATTATATTATTTTGTTCTTTCCATGAGATAGCATCTCGTAATATTCATAAATTAACAGTATCAGTAATATTAACCACTAGATGTGTCTATAGCATTTCTCTGCATGTTGCATGTTCATTGACGTATCACTCTCCCAGTTTCTGGTTTGACTGCGCACTGTTCTCCTGACAGCTTTTTGGCCTGCGCCTAGCGCCAAGGGAAGCGTGCGAGGTTCTGATTTGTTCTGGGACGAGTGCTGCATGCCTGGTGTGGAATCACCCCGTGTCACACGCCCTAGTGGTGGCTTGTACGGTACAACTTAGATGTAGATGTAGATATTGGATTTATTTAAAGTCGTCTTTACGTCTAAAACTTTATCGTCGCACAAGTCATTTACTCTTTTAACAAATCCCAAGTTACGATTAGCTTGACCGATAATTTATCGAATATTTTTCAAGTACACAAATGGACAGAGACTAAAGACTAATGTAGAAATTGAAAGTAGGAATTCAACAAGTTGGCTTCGTCCCAACTGTTTGTTAATATTTCGCCATTTTTTATTCGTAGAGGATAACATAAACGACATCGGTGACAAAGTTGACAGTAAGCTTAGATTATTTGCTGACGACGCAGTGATGTATAGAGAAATTCGTAGCTTTAATGACAAGGAAGCGCTAACTAAGGACCTCGAGGCAATACAAGAGTGGTGCGATGCGTGGCAGCTAGAATTAAACCTGAAAAAATGCGTTGTTGTGAATTTTTGGAAACGGAAAAACGCTCCTTGTAACAGCTATTGCATAAACAACATAAAATTAGAGACCGTAGAATCCGTTAAGTACCTCGGAGTTAAACTGACTAATGATCTATCGTGGAGTAAACATATTCGAGAAATTACCGGTCAAGCTAATCGTAAATTGGGATATGTTAAAAGAGTACTTGGCAAGTGCGACGATAAAGTTAGGGAAATCAGCTACTTCTCCCTCGTTAGACCCCACTTAGAATATGCCGCCAGTATTAGGGATCCTTATGATATAGGCTTGGAAACTGAGTTAGAACGCGTGCAGCGAAGATCGGCAAGATATGTTAAAGGCCGTTATGATAATCTCGTTAGTGTTACTGACCTTTTGCAGCAACTGGGATGGGAAAAGCTTTCAGACCGTCGATTAAAATTTAGACTAAATCTATTATGTAAGTTCCAAACCGGTCTATTCTCTGACGACGTTGATAATATTTTACGAAATCCGACATACTACGGTAGATCAGATCATGAGAGTAAAATTAGGGAACTAGACTGCAGAACGGATAGATTTAAGATGTCATTTTTCCCACGAACGATAAGGGACCATAATAGCTGCCATGAGACTTTTATCTAGGTTTGTCGTTAGGTAGTGTAGCTCTTAGTAGTTGTAGTACTCCTAATACTTGAATCCTTTACTGTTACCTAGTACATACTAACAGCACGCCTAGCATGTTTTCTACATGGGTCTTGAGTCCCTGTCCATCTGTGTAGTTGTAGAATGCATGTATATTGAGGTCACTCTCCATTTTGATGACATCTGTAGTGTAGTGTTGCATGCTTGTGAGGCTTCGCCTCATGACAAGCATTAGCGATTTATGCTGATGCGTAATTAGTCGTAGTTACACTAACTTTAGGATATAGTGTAATTTATGTTGGTGATTACTCACCCCCTGTTACACACCCCTGAGGTGGCTTGTAGGGTATTTTGTAGATGTAGATGTAGATGTAGATGATAAAATGATGGTCTTTTGCCTTAAACTTCCCTTACGTATGACCAAAATGTCTTTGGGTTGCCCTGTAACATTTAAGTAGCTACTTCTAACGCATTAGCATAGAAAATTACTATAACAAATTAATAATTTTTTGTATTTACTTCAATAGATTCAACTTGGCCAGCCAGCAAGTAAAGAAGGCTAGCAAAAGAGGGATGAGAAAGTTATGGAATGATTTATTGGCACACAATTTCCATTTTATTTCATTATTTCTCGATTAATATCATGTTCAGTTTAATTTATGTTTGGCAGCGAGCAATTCGTTATGAATAAACTTGTCTGCTCGAAAAGTAGGGATTATTAAAAAGCCAGCTACTAATATTTAAATGTGTAGCTAGTTGAATAACAGCCAAGCAAATTAATAACGGTAGCAGCCTTGAAAAGAGCTTTTTCCTGTAACAATCAGAAGCGTTGTCATGAAACTATCTTCCCTCTTCCTAAATGTGGTGATAGGGAACGGCCATCGAACCACCGACCGATATCCCTTTATCTATTGATAAATCACTTGCAAAGTCCTTGAACATATAATTGTTAATAACTGTAAAAACAATGCGACGATAAAGTTAGGGAAATTAGTTACCTCGTAACAGACTGCACAACGGACGGATTTATAAAGTCATTTTCCCACGAAAAAAAAGAGACTGTAAAAGCTGACAATGAGACTTTTAACTAGGTTCGTGGATAGGTTATGTAGCTGTAGGTAGTAGTAGTCCTCCCTGATACTTGTATCCTTATATTATACCTAGCACTTAAGGCTCGCCGTTCATGTTTTCAGCGCAATTCTTGAACATTTTTCCGTTTCGTTGTTGAAAAAAATAACAGAACTAATAACGGTCCCCCTACCATAGGTAGCGTATCTGTAGTGTAGTGCATGCTTGTAAGCCTTCGATTCGAGACAAGCATTATCGATAAATGCTAATGCATCTATATTTATAGTTACCTACACTAACTTTAGGGTTTAGTGTTATGCATGTTGGTGATTACTCGCCTGCCATATCCCCGTGAAGGGGCTTACAGGATATTTTGTAGATGTAGAAGAGTACCATTGATAAATTTTCCTACAGAAAGTAACTCAAAAAGTTATTATTTTAGAGATTAGACGTAAGCTATTGGATCAGGGAATTTTGTTGCGATCGCGGACAAAGTGTTTATTGACCTATAGAAATGGGCGACAGATAATGTTAGAAACATTTCCTTGGTAACACCTTTCATTCATTGAAATCAATAACACCAAAAACAAAACTACTCTCAACAGACGTACGTACACACAATGAGGAATGCGTCAGAAAATACTCGAGACGTAATCAAACTTCGCGCAACCACCTCAATTTCCCTGCGACATTGCCATTTGTTCACTAAAACTTATATAATTTATACCAAAATCGATAAAACGGTTATTTTTCATCGTAGAACGACGATTTAAAGACGTTCGTACTTGCACGATTATCAGGAGATGAAAAATTGCATTTATTACAATATGACGTACTTATTTAAGTATAAATAAAACTGGGTAAGGTCAGTTTTTGTAGCGGAAGCCCCCCACTGCGTGGGTCGGGTAGAAAGGCCAGCGTTGGCCAGAGTGCTCGGGAAAGGGTCTCGGATTACGACCCTTAGCGGGGTGTACCACACCCAACTGGGGACTATATGTGACATGGTCCCAGATAACTACCTTTAACCCAAACATAATAGAGTGGTCGAGTTGAAAACCTCTTGAGGTCTCATTAGTCATAGTCCCTGGTTTTTTTGTTATTAGAATAACGACGGTTGATTGCCCGAGTTGTGACGTCAAAATGTGAGGGGGGTGTGAGGGGTAAAGGAGAGGAGGAAATTGGTAAATGTGGCACCGATTGGCCTGCCACACAGGGGACAATATTTTAAAGGCAGCTGCTCATGACTTCGGGAAGCTCACTCGTCTGGTGTTTATCTTCGGAATAACAAGTATTGACAGTTCTACTGTGTCTAACTCTGTGTGTCTGCATCGCTTCATTTTCGAGGTTGTGACGCTCTACCCAGGACTGTTTTGCTCCTGCGAAGAGCTCCCAGCGATCAACTTATTAATTTTTTCTCGCACGTAAGTACCACATACCCCCTGCCACACACCCCTGAGGTGGCTTGCAGGGTGTTTTGTAGATGTAGTTGAGAAGTATTGACTCTCGTGTACTTACAGGTTTCACTTCGCATTATCACAGTTCCGAAATCGTAAATTCCAAATTGTATTTCTTTTTCACTATAATCCTACTAAGTATAATTTAATAGTTCTCCATGACGACTCATTAAGTTGAAAAGGCTATAGGTGATGCACATTTTCGAAAATGAGTCCTTTAAACGATTCTGCCATCTTCCTAAATAATATTCCACCCATGTTCTATGATCTGCTAAGTACCTACGGTACCCGACATACCACGGTATCTACATCTACATCTACAAAATACCCTGCAAGCCACCTCAGGGGTGTGTGGCAGGGGGTGAGTAATCACCAACATGCATTACACTATACCCTAAAGTTAATGTAACTACGACTAATTATGCATTAGCATAAATCGCTAATGCTTGTCATGAGGCGAAGCCTCACAAGCATGCAACACTACACTACAGATGTCATCAAAATGGAGAGTGACCTCAATATACATGCATTCTACAACTACACAGATGGACAGGGATTCAAGACCCATGTAGAAAACATGCTAGGCGTGCTGTTAGTATGTACTAGGTAACAGATAATTATTAAAGTATTAGGAGTACTACCAATACTAAGAGCTACACTACCTAACGACAAACCTAGATAAAAGTCTCATGGCAGCTATTATGGTCCCTTATCGTTCGTGGGAAAAATGACATCTTAAATCTATCCGTTCTGCAGTCTAGTTCCCTAATTTTACTCTCATGATCTGATCTACCGTAGTATGTCGGATTTCGTAAAATACTATCAACGTCGTCAGAGAATAGACCGGTTTGGAACTTACATAATAGATTTAGTCTAAATTTTAATCCACGGTCTGAAAGCTTTTCCCATCCCAGTTGCTGCAAAAGGTCAGTAACACTAACGAGATTATCATAACGACCTTTAACATATCTTGCCGATCTTCGCTGCACGCGTTCTAACTCAGTTTCCAAGCCTATCTCATAAGGATCCCAAATACTGGCGGCATATTCTAAGTGGGGTCTAACGAGGGAGAAGTAGCTGATTTCCCTAACTTTATCGTCGCACTTGCCAAGTACTCTTTTAACAAATCCCAATTTGCGATTAGCTTGACCGGTAATATCTCGAATATGTTCACTCCACGATAGATCATTAGTCAGTTTAACTCCGAGGTACTTAACGGATTCTACGGTCTCTAATTTTATGTTGTTTATGCAATAGCTGTTACAAGGAGCGTTTTTCCGTTTCCAAAAATTCACAACAACGCATTTTTTCAGGTTTAATTCTAGCTGCCACGCATCGCACCACTCTTGTATTGCCTCGAGGTCCTTAGTTAGCGCTTCCTTGTCATTAAAGCTACGAATTTCTCTATACATTACTGCGTCGTCAGCAAATAATCTAAGCTTACTGTCAACTTTGTCACCGATGTCGTTTATGTACAAAAGGAACAGAAGCGGGCCTATGACACTTACCTGTGGGACACCCGATGTGACTTTTACTTCATTGGAGATAGCGCCATCTAATACAACCCTTTGCACGCGATTACTTAAGAATTCTCTAATCCAGGAAATTACGTCGTCATCTAAACCGTAGGATTTTAATTTCATGAGTAGCTTACTGTGGGAAACTTTATCAAATGCCTTTTTAAAGTCAAGAAAAATTGCATCAACTGGAGCGTTATGTTCACCCGAGACTAAAATATCGTGGGCAAAAAGTGCTAATTGAGTTTCGCAAGATCTTCCCTTTCTGAATCCGTGTTGTGTTTTTGTTAACAAGTTTTCTATATCGAGGTGTCTCATAACTGAACTAACAATTATTAGTTCAAGGATTTTGCAAGAGATAGATGTGAGAGATATCGGTCTGTAGTTCGATGGCTGTTCCTTATCACCGCTTTTGAATATGGGAGTGACATTTGCAATTTTCCAGTCCATGGGTACTTTGTGTTCGTTGATTGATTTACTAAATATATTGTGTAAGTAGGGTGCTATTTCACAAGCTAATTCTCTATGCACGCGGGCAGGAATTTCTTCAGGACCTGGGGATTTATTTGGACTTAAATATTTTAGCAAGTTTTCTATTCCTTGAGTGCAAATATCGATAGGCGGCATCTTTTGCTGGAAGTGATCATTTAACTTTACGGATGTAATCTGCGATGACTTGGTGAACACACTTTGAAAGTAGGAATTTAATAAGTTGGCCTTGTCCGAGCTGCTTGTTAATAATTCGCCATTTTCGTTTCGTAGTGGAATAACTGTTGACCTATTGCCTTGAACTTCCCTTACGTATGACCAAAATGCCTTTGGATTGTCCTGTAATTGTTCTCCTAATGTTTTTCTTTTAAAATCCATGAATGCACTCCGAAAGGCTTCCTTTGTAGTGGCTCTAGACAATTTGTATTTTTCAAATATTAAATTTTGATCACTAGGGGACAAATCTCTAAGGAGTTTTTTCATCTTGGCGTGGCATACTCTCTGACGTCTTAACGATTTTCTCACTTCTGCATTGTACCATCTTGGTTCGCTGCCCTCTTTTTTTACTTTACTTGGAATGTATTTTCTGATCCCTGAATGTACGATCGAAAGAAAAGCTTTCCAACTACCCTCCGTGTCTAACTTTAAGCTTGATTCCTGGAATTCGGGAAGATAATTTTTTAGATGACTCTTAAACGCATTGAAATCGGCTTTTCTAAAAATGTAGAATTTTCTTCTTTGTTTAAAACTTTTAATGATACTCAAAGAGAACTTTGCGGTAACTACTCTATGGTCACTAATGCCCTCAACAGTGTTTACCTTAATTACTTGTTGCGGTATATTTGTTGCCAATAAATCAAGAATGTTGTCCCCTCTGTTAGGCGTCGTAGCTATCTGATGTAGGGCATTGGATGAGAACGTGTGCAGCAGGGACTCGCATATATCTTTGTCTCTTCCTCCTGATATGTAACTGTAGGTCCTCCAATCTATAGAGGGCGTATTGAAATCTCCACCTATGATTAAATTTCTTTCGGTGTTCCTGGATGTGATGTTCTTTATTTGTGCTTCGAGTTCTAAAATTGAGGTGACGTCGGTGTTAGGTGGCCTGTAGTATGCGCATACGAATATTGTTTTTGATTTAGGGCATCTAATAGAGCACCATACAGATTCAATGCTGGTATCTAGGACGGATTCCGCTCGGCTGACTATGGTTTTCTTTACAGCTATAAATACTCCGCCTCCGGTTCGGTTGGACCTATCTTTTCTGTAAACATTGAAAGATTTAGGAATAATTTCACTAACAGAAATATCGTCCGTCAGCCAACTTTCTGTGCCAATAATGACGTTACACTCCGTGCTATGAATAAGGTGGTGAAATTCTAGAAAGGTGGTAGATTAGATCATGAGAATAAAATTAGGGAAAAAGACGGCATAGGGGACAGATTAAGAATGTCATTCTTCCCTCGAAAAATAAGGGACCATAATAGCTGCCAACAAGAATTTATCTAGGTTTATCGTTAGGTTCTGTAGCTATTAGTAGTAGTAGTATTCCCTAATACTTGAATCCTCATCTTTTACTTAGTACTAACAGCACGCCATGCATGTTTTCTACGTACATCATCATCTAAATCTACATCTACAAAATAGGTTGCCATGCACATTTTCGAAAATGATTTCTGAAAACGTGTCTTCCTATATCTTCATAAATATTATTTCTACCATGTTCTATGATCTGCGTAGTATTTACGGCACCCGACATACTACGGTAGATCAGATCTTGGTATCCTTAATATTCATGACCGTGCGGTGTGCATGTGGCGGTCCGCTTGCATGCTGCAATTTGGTGACTTGTCACCCCCTGCCAAACACCCTAGAGGTGGCTCGCAGGGTAACATATAGATGTAGATGAGAATAAAATTAGCGAACACGACTGCAAAACGGACTTATGTAAAATGTCATTTTTCCCACGAAAAATAGGAGACCATAATAGCTGACAATAAGAATTTCATCTAGGTTTGTCATTAGGTATTGTAGCTCTTAGTAATAGTAGTATTCCCTAATACTTGAATACTTATCTCTTATCTAGTACTAACAGCACGCCGTGCATGTTTCTACTTTAGACTTGAGTCTCTGTCCATTTATGTAGTTTCAAAATACAAATATAATAACACTCCCTCCCCATTGTAATAATATTTGTAGTGTAGTGCATGCGTGTGAGGCTACACCTCGTGTAGCCATTAGCATTTTATGTCAATGCATAATTAGTCGTAGTTTCACTCTAGCGTATATTGCAATGCATGTCTACCCATTGCAATGCATGTCCCCCTGCCACACACCCCTGAGGTGGCTTGCGGGGTATTTTGTAGATGTAGATGTTGGTGAATTTGTTTCAAGGAAGCGGTCGAAATTCTTTCTAAATAGCCCTCGTGTTATCATATTTTTTTGTTCTTATTTCTTTGACTCAGTGTCTTAGATTTCCTATACTTTTTGTACATTTCCTCTTATTTTATAGTATTGACAAGACATAAATAATCTTCGGTAGTTACGGTCTGAGTTATTATATAATTTATCTGATTACTAGATATATGGATGATGAGAAGGGATGTCTAATGATTTTTGAGATTTAGATTGCCTTAGTGGACATGAAAACTATTTAGAACTTATTCTCAGCCTATTATTGCACCTGCAAACGAAAGATGTTTTGTTTTATAATATATTCGACAATAGACCTTATTACTATCCGAAATTTCTAAATGGTCTTATTTTAACTGATATGCTTTTCAGTTATTTCGATGTCAATGTTTTGTGTGGGTAATATTGATCTTTGTTAGGTATGTAGCATTCGTGTAAGGGCAGATGGATATAAGTACCCGCTCCAGAAATAATTTTTATTTATTTACTTCTCAGGTGGCAGGATAATTAGCTGGAAACCAATTTCGTATTTCATTCACTTCATCAAAACGAGAAATCGCCACTACTTAGTCAAGTTTTGGTAAGTACAATTTACCTTCCGTTAATGTGTATGCAATAGGAATAATATAAGTAATTTAGTAATATTGACATATATTGATCGGTGTTCGCTTAAAACATTCTCTCGTCTGTTTCCTCGTATCATATAGATTTCATGTGTTTTGACACATAGTTACGGATATGAACTGAATGGTTTTACTGTTACTCGCAAGAAGAAATTCAAACTTCAGTGGATGGTTATGGACAGCTACAGGAAGTTTGTAAGCAGTGATAATTAATTCTTAAATTTGTACCTCTAATTATTTCCGTATTCTATTCATATATTATGTCCTTTGAGGTCTTTCTGCATTGTTGAAGATTTTCTACTAATGTTTCTGTTAGCCGCCTATAGTAGAGCAGGAAGCAGAACATGAAGTGGGTTATTAAGTAAAGGGGTCACCGTAAATATTTTTAGGAATGAGGAATTTTTTCCAATTCAGAATGACTTAATATCCGAAAGAAATAGAAACCGCGGCTCAGGTACATCAAATATAATTGTCATAATGGTATAAAATACTCGTTAGAGAGGACTTGTAAGTTGAATCCCAGGGATTCCATTTCCATTGTGGTTGTTAATTGCCGTAGTATAAAAAACAAAGTCGCTGAATTTCACCATCTCATTGGGAGCACGGACGCGATGTATTAATTGGTACAGAAAGTTGGTAATCGAATGAAATTGCGGATACCGAGATCTTCCCAAATTCTTATGCAATAAACAGAAAAACCGAACAGCGAGAACAGGAGGAGGAGTATTTATCGCAGTCAAAGATGAGTTCGTCAGCAGAGCCGAAATATTTCCAGATAATAATTTGGAAAGTGTGGTGTTCCATTAAATGCTCAACAAAAAAAAAATTATTTGCTCATATTATAGACCACACGATGCAGACTTAAATGCAGTTCTAGACTTGGATGGACAGGTGAAACGTGTCAAACGTCAAAATAACGAAAATAATATAATTATCGGTGGTGAATCAACGTTCCCTCGATTGACTGGAAGACATATAGTTTCAAAATGGCGGCAAAGATCTACCGAAGTAGTAATATCTTATGAAAAAATTAAAAAAAAAATATATTGCCAAAAGTTTTTAAAATCATTTTAAAATTATTTTGAAAACTTATTAACTCTCTCTTTTTAGGCTTTTAAAATTTTTAAACTCTTTAAAAAGCTACCCATTGAACACAAAATGCTGCAGATGCGCATAAAATGCGCTGCGCAGTCGCGCTGCAGCTACCGCGAGGGCGCTACTGCAGCGCATGTAGCACTTCTAAACTTCCATTTTTGGAATGTCGGATGCGCGGCAAACGGGTGTCAGGAGCGCTGCACAAGCGTGTTCTCGATCGCTTCAAACTGCAAAAAAATGGGTACTCCCATAGACAACATTATATAAACCATCTCCGTATACTCTCAGCATCAATCCCACTGCTATCTACCAATGTCTCTCTCGCAACTACTCCTATCATATCCTACTCGCTAAGAATATTTTAAAATAATTTTAAAAATATTTTAAAATCATTTTAAGTATATTTTGAAGTCATTAAAAAATATTTTTAATTCATTTTAAAATTATTTTGAAATGATATTCTCATATCATTTTAACATGAAATGTTAAAAAAAGACTTCATGCAAATAAATGTCTCAGTACTTACTACATATGCATATATATGTTATCAACAAATTGAGATGACAGGATACAGAACTTTAATATCATACATTATTTTAAAATTATTTGAAAATCATGAAAAAGTCATGATTTTGGACATCTTATGATATTTTGATTTTAAAATTATTTCAAATCATTTTAAAATCATTTTTTAACATTCTTTTGCTACTTGGGTACATCCACCGTGAAAGTTACTCTCAAAAGCGTGTCATGCTATACCAGCTAATCATCGTGACGCTGGTTGTTTATGAAATCAGTGTCGTCCTATTGAACAATGGTTATTAAAACATTTTCATTTTTCCCGGCTTTATCATTTTTATGCCCGACCGGAGGAATATTTTATTCGGTTGAATATAAATCCAATTCAGCCACTAGTTTTCTAGACAATGCTGTCTAGCGGTCGTGATAATAATAACATTTTATTATACGTCGGAAATAATAGCGTTCCTAAACTTATCCACCGGAATTTCCACGTGCCTTCCACTTTGATCCCACGACCAAAATCACGTGGTACTCATGATTTATTTCCACCTACTCTCCACCGGAATTTCTACGTCGGTCCCACGTTGATTCCACCACCTATTTCTCACTGGGTGTTCATTCAGAAAAATACTTCCTTTTGTTGACTCAATACTATAAACTCTGTGATATATTTTAACCCTTTCCCTACTAACGCCGTATATATTCGGCTTTAAGTTTCTTGACCAGGGAGACGAAGGCCGAATATATTCGTCGGAGATTTTTCTGGCCAAGGGAACGAATGCCGAATATATTCGGCTTCGTGCTCCCCCCCTTTTATGACGGTCGCGGGTAAGCGAAGGCTTAGTTTCGGGACCCAACGCAGCTGGGGTTGGGTCTCACCCACGAAATCCGGGAGCAGGTATCTGTACCCCTCGTCGTATATTACCCCTCTTTGTGGAAAGGGACCGCGGTCATATGATTGTTTTTTCAGTCATTTTGCAAAATTTATGTTTTTTTTATTTCAGAAATTATAAACTAAGAATTGAATTCTATGTCTTTTGAAGAGCGTTTACAATTTTTAAACGAAATTCTACGATAAATATTAACTGAAATCTCAATTACAGTATGATACCAACACTTGATAATGCATACCCGGAATAGTTTATTTCAATATTTTGTTGTTAAATGAGTTAACATCCATTAAAATTTATTATCGGATTGGAAATGATTGTTGCATAAAATCCGTTAATATTGACCGTAGAGCTTCGTTTAAAATTTGACAATGCACAGAAAAAAACTAGGAATTCAGTCTAAAGCCTGCAATTTAAGAGCAAGCAACAATTATGCATGTAGCTAATACATATAAACAAATCATAAGTTGACCGCGAAACAATGCCGCAGGGAGGGTTTTAAACCCGGAAAGGAGGTAGCCCAACTACCCTCAGAGTTCGAGATAATGCGGAGTCCCTGCTGAGACGGGTCGAAAAAGGTTGGGGTCTGGGGGTGTGTGATTACCTGCGAGACCCTTCTTAACGGATGCCCCGCAAAAATGCTCCGTACAGAGGGTACGAAAAAGTCTCTTTGGGCTCAGTGTAGCAGTCATGCTAAAGAGAGAATTCCACCGTCTCGAAAGGGTTAAAAAAGTTCCCAAAATGGTGACCAAGGATAATGAGTTGGGGACACTCTTTTATATACATTAAAATCTTAAGCTGTATTTAATTTATTCTAAACAATGAAGAGACGGAGTAATGTTATGCATCTTTTGGCGACTAACATACCTTATATCGTCCTTAACTTAGTAACATTGAACGGAAATATTTATCACAGACCAGTAAGTACTAAATTCCACATAATTACTTATAAAAAAGTCACCCACAAAGATAAGGGTATAGGAATTCTAATAAGTGGATATCGATGGTTAAACCCTTTCGCTGCGGGAAGGTTTCCCTTGCCGTACGGTGGAAAGTGAAAGGTATCGTCCGGCCGTGATACTTCCTCGAGCGAGGAAATCCAGAGAAAAAATTTGATAGACCTTATTTACAATTATGTTAGCTGCATTTTAATAAACTTGAATTTCATACAAAATTCAAGAAACTTCTGGATCTCCACTGCTTTAAAAATACTTTAAAATCGTTATACTATTAGAGTGGCTTATTTATTGCTTAACGCTAACAATACAATACTGCTAGCTAGTGCTCGTCCCTAGTAAAATGTCTCATTTTCATCGTTCAGATATAATTAATTTTCAATCACACCACATTTTGTAAAGGTAATTGAAATAAGGTATCAAAGACTCAAGACTACCCCAATTTGGCTAAAATATCTTCAAATTTGGAACCACAAATTTTCCTTTGGCAACTAAATTAAGAATTATGATCCATTGGTGGCAGATTAAGAATATCAATCAATTAGTAACTCAACATCGTCATGTGAATTTCACGTTCATGTGATTAACGTATATATTTCGTATGTTTGTATGTGATAGCTATTAATATCCCGTTTCGTTTAGGACAGGGAATAATTGGTCCAGTTTCAGTGCAGACGGAAATTAATATTGCGAATTTATGATGGCTTGTATGACAAATAATTTAATACGTTTATATTTCTAATACTTCTCGTACTAAATTTGAGACGATAAATCTTCTTTCTTTATGCGTTTTAGGTGAGAAATAATGGTTAATTTTTAAAACCCCCGTTCGTTGTTTAGTGCATTCCGAGATTTTCGTAAAAAACTGTTTTAGTTTTGAGAAATCGTTGAATTTCGGAAAAATTGAAAATTGAAAACTTTGCTTTCCTTCAATAAAATTTAAACATTTTATTCGACATGTTCATTCCTTCCAATTGTGAAACTACGTATCTGTAATGACATTATGATTAGTATTGCACGATAAGAGATGCTCAAAGAGATTTTCATAATTTTATTTCAAGTTTTAAATGTTCTGTAATGTAATTCGCAGGTAGCATTTCATTCTGGCTGGAAATCTGTGGGATAACCCCTATTTTACAGCATAATAGGTGATCAACACATCCGTCCTTAAATTCTGGTAAGTGCATGCTCATACACTCATGTGTACCCAATCGATTACCGGGAAATAAGAGAAAAATCAAAGCAGAAATCAGTATAATTAATCGTGGTCCATAAGATACTCTCTCTGGTCTCATTTTTCTTCCACGTAACATTTTTCAAGTATTCTTATAATTAAGAACATACAAGTATATATATAAAAATAGGGTCTCATGATTGGTTTCATTTGATGTTACCTAATTCTTTACGAAATTAAACGTATTTTCTAGAATTACGAGGCAAGTTTAAGTTGATATATTTATAAAGGGTTTTTTATTTCAATGTACGCAAATCCCGACTTTAATTTAATACAAGAACTTTATTTTTTTAATACTTTATATCTGAAGACAATAATTTATTTGACGTAAGATCTTAATAATCATTAATGCTTATAACTGTATTGTGATGTGTTTTACTATAAGCACATATCTGGTGGGTAGTCATCCCCTAGTCATATAGACTAATGATTAACCGAAAGTGGCCGTGGCTTTCGTCGGTGAGTGCTAAGTGATTTTTCGAGTGTTATCTACATTAATAAAGGCAATGCCGTAGTTTCAATGTCACTAATTACACTGACAGTCTTAATTTGATATATATCTCAGAGGAAAGGATCCTGGCATGCGAAAACTTAGGATGGTTTAATTTTCATAATTTACGAGTTAATCTCAACGAAAGAGAAATAAATTCCTTGTTTTACCTCTCGAAAAAACATGAATTAGGACTAGTTTCAGTTGTTTTACGTACCTTAGGGTGAGTATGGCATGTGAATGTTAATGTTCACTTTTCCTTCCATTTGAATGCCAAAGACGTTTCTCCTAGCCATTGGCCGATTCTTCATGGAGCTCCTCCGTGCTATGAGGTATTCAACCCCATTTTTTAAATAATTGAAGTGAATTTTTTTCATAGAACGTATAAAAAATGCGGATATAAATACTTTCATTCAATTTCATTATACGCGTTTTATTTTTTTTTGTTTAAAGTATTGCGATTTTATTCCGAAAAACATAAATTTCTCTTCCGTTTCAACAATAGAAATTTCCTTGGCAACCAGAAGTGAATTTATATCAATAGCCCAAAGACCAAATATATAAGACCAAAGGCCAAATATATAAAACCAAAAATTTTATTTTTTTCAACCTTAATTGAATACTAAAAAGTTATTGTACTTCATTTATTGTGTACATGTCTGCTTTTTATATGAATTCCTACTTAGAATGAAAAAGGGACATTGCAACACAAGCAAAGCACAGCTAGTATTTGATATTTGTTATTAGGGACGAATGAAAACAACTTGCACTTAGATATTCCGTATAGCCTGTTACTATAATCATTTCGTCCGATTTAATAGTTAATAAGTAATTTTAACCTGAAATTAACTTCAAACGTCTTTCTTACGAATTCATGAATGTAGAATTTAATAATCTTTTTCCTGTTTTTTTTAGGTGAGCGCTCTTTACTTTCGTCATGGCAAGCAACACCTTTGTTAATTTCAATTCAGAACTGAATGTAGTAGAGCAGTTGTCAGATGGAATATTTAGTGGCCCCTTTCATCCATTTGAGAGTTTGCTGGAGACATTGGAGAACTTGGACGTGAGGGCAGTGCATCAGAATACCCTGCTGCATCTTGGTGTCAAGATGGGTAAAAAAGATTGGGTCGAGGGACTGCTTGGGGAGGGTGCGGACTCTGGGTTAAGGGGAGGTGGTCGCATGACGGCTGTGGAGATGGCGGAGGAGTTGGGGTGAAGGTACCCTGAGGACAGGGACCGCAAGGATATCCTGCGAGTTATTCGGCTGGTGCACAAGAGGGAAAACGCCATTAAGCGTCGCCGTGCATTACAAGGGGGAGAAGTTGTCGAAACTACATTGATGGACTTCTCTCAGGAGATGGCAGAGTTATCGGCCTTAAAGGAGTCCATTAATTCCCTCAAGGCGGAGATGTCGTCATTTGGTCGTCAGATGGCTGTGGAAGTGAATCAGTTGAGGAGGGAGTTATCCGAGCGAGATATTCTCTTGGGGTGCATAGAGAGCGCCGTGATGTCATCGGCGGAGGAATTAAAGGCACTAAAGGAGTGCCTGGGTGAGGCATCTAATGCGGGGATTGGTGTTCTGGGTTCTAATCTTCCCATAATGGACATTAGAAGGGTATGCGTGGAGGGCATGGTTGGAAGTGCAATCATTATGAACAGGAGCGAGGGGATAGTTCTTCACCTCCAAAGACTGTACGAGACATTATTTGATATCAGTGAGATGACGTCATGCGTGCTAATGTTCTTGAGTAATCAGTCTTCCGGAAGTGTAATGATTGACTGTGACTCTGATGACATCGGAAGGATAAAGCCGAAGTTCACGGATCACGATGGAGTTGAGAGGAGAGGGAGTGGTTGGCCATCATTCGCCGACTTCTCCAAGATGAGAGTGTATCTGGGGGGGAAGGTGGATGGGATTTGGACGATGGAAAATGTCCTTGATTGGTTTGCAAATGCTTTGGCACAGATTTCATTTCTCTTAGCATTCCGTAATGGAGGAAAGCCTTACGAACGAGGCGATGGACTCCACGAGCGAGAGTTTATAAGAGCACTCGAAGAGGCGGAAGAGAAGAAGAGGAAGAGAGGATTGGGATTAGATGAATACATCAGAAATGCATTGAATAGGAATACTCAAATGGGGAAAGAAATAGAACTCGCATCCGTCGTCCCTGCGATTATCGCTTATCATGGATCGAGGAAGGGGACGTCTTTGCTGCGAGATCAAGTTCCATCTCTCTTGAAATTCTACGAGGAGCACGTGATGACGACACTCCTCAACAAGGCGAGGGTGAGTCTCGACCCCAAACGTAAATCTATTCCCAACATTGTACTCAATAATTCATTTTCTAACTCATAACAAGTCAATCGATTAAATTTTCAATTTTTATAATTTAGTCTTACGTTTCAAATCAATGACATATCTTAACACTTTCATTTGTATCAGTTGTGTATAATTGGCTGTTTTGTCACATCTCTTAGTTACAGAAATCCATGTACGTAACTCACTCAGTTGCATACACACATTCTTGCCCACTTCTGTGTGGCCTAGTAAGATGAAATTTGGCAGTCTATTAAATTATTTGGAAGTTAAATACTGAAAATTGCAAAATTCGCATTTTCACAGCGCCCAATTAAAATTGTGGATTTCACACTTTACAGGTTTTTTCTCTTGCTTAACAGGTATTTATTTCCAAGGAAAAGTGAAGCTTCAAATATGTCATGTCCTGTATTTTATAAAATTTCCTTCCGTGTGATATTGTATACGTTATTTCTCCTGCTCATGGTTTGCTCACGGCAAAACCCGGAAATAAAATTTTGATCTAAAAATGTCCGTTTTCGAGATACGGCACACAGTGGGGCTTTTTCCGAAAAACCTGGCCAAAATGCGAATTACAAAGTAGTAAAAATCGCTTTGGTGACAATGTAGTCTTTAGAAGGTACAAATTACGCATTCAATACTACTATTTTCCGAGTCCCAACTCTAACCATTTCGGATTTGTTTCAGTTCAAATTGGGTGTTATGCGAGTCAGTTTTACGGGGAAATTTTCAACTATTTTTCTCTTTGACTTAAATTTTTTTGCGTGTGCAAAAATCACCTAGAAAAAATGAGTTGAAATTGATTCAATAGATGAAGTTATGTCAAATTGTTATTCATTCTTAAAATCTCTTTCTTTGCATTCTTGATTATTAATTTGACGTTAATTAACAATGCAAAAAACTATTCTTGGAAATTTACCTAATCCACGATTTCAATGGGATATTTAGTTATCTATTGGGCTTCATCGGGCAGAGTGATTATCAGTGCCTTATAGTTTCGTATGCTGAATACTCGATTACGTAATAACTTTTACCACACATTACCACATTTTTAAAGAAATTTAGTTTGTATCACCACGCGCCGCGGGCTTTGTGAAGAGGTTGGACAATTTTCCGCTGATCGCATTTCCACATCAATTTTATTACAGGGTCACGTAAAGTACACGTTTTTCTTGAAAAGGCAGAACCTATTTGATATCATGACTTTGTCATATTAAAATAAATTCTCAGCTAGAAGTGAATATTTGAAGCGCCGCGTTTAGGAAATGACCCTTACGCCATGTGACTCTTCACATGAAGTATACAATATATTGAGTCACTTCACTTCGGAATTTAACTAAATACTCTCACTTTAAGTCTCTCACTGGATAACCAAGAGCTTTTTAGAAAAAAAACAAAACTTGGTTGGAAAAGGGCGTTCATTTTCCGATGACTACAGCTGCGAATACTAGTGGACGCTCTCCAACAGACTTCGATTCCAGTAGTAACAGATCCAAACCCCGAAAAACTGAGCTACTACGGTCTAAAGTCAGCTCGACGGAACTTATTTATGCTGCGCAAATGAGTTTACGCTAAGCTGGAAATGTAGACGCGGCCAAAGTACTGAAGGAAGTAGCCTTCTCAGCACCATCACGAGCAAAAATATATAGAGAGACATATGAGGGGCGAGGATACCTAATGACAAGGCTGACAGGGAATGCAGTACTATCAATTTTAGTTGAAAGGAAGGTAACGAGGCACCAATACAATGACGTTAGTTCTCCGACCAAGAAAATTTACCTTCCGCTTATAGTGGTCCAGAAAGCCAAGGGTCGCTGCTATCCAGATATAGAATATTGCGCTATCTCCGAAAAAAGTTTGGAAATCAAGCTGCAAGCCGTATTGGACCATACCATTTACCGCATTTATGATGTTCAAAAAGATCTAGTAGAGAAATAAGATCCCGAAGACTTAAAAATATTACAATTAAAATCTAAATGAGGATGCGACTGTGTTCTGGGCAAAGGCAATGTAAACAAAAGACTTGGACCGGTTTCATTCAAGATTCCAGTATTTTTGTCGTCTTTTGTACTTCATCAATGAATTAGTTGTAATACCGCCTCATCCAACAAAATTGTCTGGTAGCAAACTCGTCGGCCTTTTTCTCCTCGGTTTTGTCGGCCCATTCACGTATCATTCCAGCGTGAGACTTTTGACGTGACTGTCGAGGAAGCAAATCGAGTCTCTACAACGTGAAATATATAGTCTGGTGCCAACTTTAGCTACAATAAATATGAGCGTTAACTCCTTGTGCAACACAGTTTATAGTTTACGATGGTTGACAGAAAGGTCTACAATGATGTGTCATAAAATCTCTCCACTCAGAAATGTTACATCGGCAAAAGAAATTAGTAAGATCAAAGACATGGAACAAAAGGAAGCAGATGTGTCCTTTAGATTCGGTCTTTCTACTCTTCATGCCTGGATTCGCTTTTTCGAATGTTTGCTGCACATTTCCTATCAGTTAAATGTTAAAAAATGGCAAGCACGAAGTATCTCTGAAAGTGAGTGAGGGAAAGTATGTTGCGAATACAAGAGCGATTTTGGATTCAAATGGGATGAGTTGACCGTCCAAAACCGGGCTACTGCAGCGCAAATGGTGAAAATATTGCCCGCAGATTTTTTTAAACGCAGGTCATTCACATAACATAACGGGTATAGATGAAAGCCTTTTCACGCGATTTAGGATGATAATTTTGACCCTGTCGAGTGAATATGAAGTTGATGTTGAACGATTTGATGCCTATGAATTGAGCTTTGCCAAACTATTTGTAAAGAAGTATCATCGCTGCAACGTGCTCACCACAGTGCATATACTATTGATTTATGTTTCTTCTGGAATTTCGTCGGCAGCATTACCGATTCGAATGCATTAAGAGAAGGCACAAGGGGCACGCAACAAAGATACCAAACCTTAACGAGAACACTTTTGAAGAAAATGTTTCAGAGAACGTAATTTAAAAGATGTTTTTAACAATCCTCTCGTGTCTTCAGATCCTGTTCTATCAAGCGTTGAGGAGATTCCGAAACTGAGCTAAAAAAATCTTTGCCCGCTGAGCCGAGGCCTCAAAAGCGTGCACTACTACACTACAGATATTATCAATATGGAGAGAGATCATTAATATATTTATGTATTTTGCAACTACACAAATGGAATGAGACTCAAGACTTATGTAGAAAACATGCACGGCATGCTGTTAGTACTAGGTAACAGATAAAGATTCAAGTATTTTGAGTACTACTCCTACTAAGAGCTACACTGCCAATCGACAAACCTAGATAAAATTCTCATTGGCAGCTGTTATGTTCCCTTATCGTTCGTTGGAGATATGTCATTCTAAACGTGTCCGTTCTGCAATCTAGTTCCCTAATTTTATTCTCATGATCTGATCTACCGTATTATGTCGGATTTCGTAAAATATTATTGACGTCTTCAGAGAATAAAACCGGTTTGGAACTTACATAATAGATTGAGTCTAAATTTTATTCAAAGGTCTAAAAGCTTTTCCCATCCCAGTTGCTGCAAAAGGTCAGTAACACTAACGAGATTATCATAACGGCATTTAACGTATCTTTCCTATCTTCGCTGCACACGTTCTAACTTTATCGTCGCACTTTCCAATAACACTTTTAACAATTCCCAATTTACGATTAGCTTTACCGGTAATTTCTCGAATCTGTTTACACCACGAGAGATCATTAGTCGGTTTAACTCCGAGGTATTTAACCGATTCTACAGTATCTAATTTGCTGTTGTTTATGCAATAGCTGTTAGAAGGAGCGTTTTTCATATTCCAAAAATTCATAGCAACATATTTTTGAGGTTTAATTCTAGCTGCCACGCATCGCACCACTCCTTAATTGCCTCGAGATCCTTAGTTAGCGCTTCCTTATCATTAAGGCTATGAATTTCTCGATACAACACTATCGTCAGCAAATAATCTAAGCATACTGGCAACTTTGTCACCGATGTCGTTTATGTACAAAAGGAACAGAAGCGGGCCAATGACACTTCCCTGCGGGACACCCGATGTGACCCTCACTTTATTAGAGATAGTGCCATCTAATTCAACCCTTTGAACGCGATTGCTTAACAATTCTCTAATCAAGGAAATAACGTCGTCTTCTTTACCGTAGGATTTTAATTTGATGAGTAGTCTACTGTGGGAAAAATTTACTTTCCGTACACTCCTAATTCTTCTGCTCCTCGTATCGCCTCCTCCGAGCATATTTTGAGCAGTCTTTCTAATAGGTAATATTCCATTTTATTCTCCTCTTCTGTGTTATTTTGGCTTTTATACATCTTCCGTCTCTCATTCGCATTGTGTCACCTTGCTTCTTGAAAATTTTGTAGATTATTCTTCTGCCCTTTTACTCTGATCCGAATTTTTCCAATAGGCCGAACATATTGTTCCACCTTACGTTGTTTAATGATTCTTTATTAGTCTATTTTCTCTTATTTAGTATATAATTTCTTTTGCCTTCTGTTCTTTCAAAATCAATTATGGTTTTCCAAGAGTTTGTGTTTAATTTTCTTTTCCAGCGATCAGATTATTATTAAAGTAATTATTTTTCACGCAGGCATCATCAAACTCTAGGTTCTGTGTTGCTCAAATTTCTCAGTCTCTTGTCTTTTTCAGTTTGGCAATAATTTGACAGTCCTCTGCTAGTCTGTCGTTTTTATTTATCTTTCCATATTTTGTACTGGTTTTCCCAGGCGTTTCTTCCGATCGCCTTAAAAATTTCTCCGCTTTGTTGTCTTTGCCAGTTACATAGCCGTTTTTAAGATATTTATTTTAATTAAGACCCACTGTTAGATATGGAGTGCATAGGTTTTCCTTTCCCTCGTTCCCTGTGATTGTAGGCCATGCGGAAGTCTACTGGTGGCATAATTTCTCAATCAGTGTCTGTATTTTCCCACTCATATCTGCGTGTACTGCTCGCTATCTAAAAAGACGTTCGCCGTTTTAAGTCGTTTTGGGCGCATATTTGGTTGAATATGTGTATAGGAGCAAGATGCATTCCCAGGAAGAATTGTTTATAGATTTGGTGAAAGCCATAAATTGTTTTTACCCGAATCATAAGAAAAATCTGTGGTGAACTGGACGAAAAGGCTCTTTCCAGAGCTTTCAGGGAGGATACGAGGAGGCTCTTTTCAGGGTTGCTACCAGTAATGTCATTCACGTCTTTAAACAAACGGTCATGAATTTTGATATTAGTAGCAGACTTGTAAATAGACTGCCCTTTCATTAGGATCATTTAAATCAACATAATAATGTGTTTAGTGCATTGATAGCGATTGCAAATTGGATTATGACGAAATAAAAAAACAATATATGCACCTCTTGTACCCTCAAATCAATGATTTCATGGCATATTTGAGTCTTCTGGATCACGTTTGCTTTGTGATTGGATAAAATAGATTCATTGCTTCGTTCCACCTTTTTCACGGCACTTCTCTTTCCCAGGTAACGCTCGTATTTTTAATTAACATTCAAAATTGTGAGGAATGGAAGGAACATTCTCCTAAGTGTTGTATTTCTACTTCTACGAAGTACCATGCAAGCCACCACTAGGGTGTGTGGCACGGGGTGATTCCACACCAGGCATGCAGCACTCTTCCCAACACAAATGAGAACCTCGCACGCTCCCCCGGCCGCTAGGCGCAGGAGAACAGTGCGTGGTCCAACCAAAAACTAGGAGAGTGATACGTAAATGAACATGCAAACATGCAGAATCATGCTCTACACACATCTAGTGGTTAATATTACTAATACTTATAATTTATGAAAGCTACTAGATGCTACCTCATGCAGAGAACAAAATAAAATATGTTACTTTCACTACATCTGAGCTAAAACCATCTAGAACTATCCTCTGCTCACGGTTGGCTAAGATCTCTCTTATCCAACATATTACGTCGTGGTGTATTCCGTAAGCTTCCAGCGTAATGAGTAATTTCGAAAGAGGAACTTTATCGAAAGCTTTTTTGAAATCTAGAAATATTGCGTCTACTTGGACAAGGTTTTCTCTCGAGGAAATGTGGGCGTTGAAAGGACGTTGAAAACGATTCCAGTTGGGTAACCACGTATCATCCCGTTCTTCATAACGCCGCACTGTATATATAGGTTTGTTTGATTTTTGGACTCAGGAACTCTCTTGGGGGAAACACGTTTGGAAAATCTTCGGACAGGCTAGTCATAATTGAGATTTATTAAAAGAAAACTAGGAAAATGCGACGAGGGAGCGATTTTATTTTTCACCCTTGATGCATCACTTGGAATTTACCGATAGCATTTGGGACCCTTAGCAAGTAGGACTAATCTCAGAAATAAATTCAATACAACGGAGAGCAGCAAGATTTGTAAAAAGTTGTTACGATAAACTTAAATTTGCAGTAAAACTGAATTGTTGAAGGAATTTCTCTAAGGAAGGAATATCTAACTTATCGAAGGGAGAAATACCGGTTAAATCTTTTGCACAAGTTCGAAGCAGACAATTTTTTGCCGGACGTTCAACATATTTTGCTAGAGCCAACATACTATGGTAGAAGCGATCAGAGGAATAAGATATTGCAAATAGACTGCAGAACCGATAGGTTTAAAATTCCATTTTTCCGCGCACAAAAAGGGATAATAACTGTTTCGATAGATCAATCATATGTCACATCAGGTGTCCCACAGTGAGGAGTCATTGGCTTACATGTGTTCCTTTTGTGCATAAACGATATCGGTGAAACAGTTGTCAGTAAGCTTTGATTATTTGCAGACGACGCTGTGGTGTATAGAGAAATCCGTAGACTTAATGTTAAGCAAGCGCTAACTAAGGACCTCGAGGTAATACAGGAGTGTTGCAACGCGTGGCAGCTAGAATTAAACGTGAAAAAAATGCGTTTCTGTGAATTATTGGAAAAATTCTTCATGTAAAAGCTATTGCATACACAGCAGAAAATTAGAGACTGTAGAATCGGTTAAGTACCTTGGAGTGAAACAACCGGTCAAGCTAATCGTAAATTGGAATTGTTAAAAGTAGTTGGCAAGTGCGAAGATAAAGTTAGGGAAATCAACTACTTCTCCTTGTTAGACCTCCAATAATTATTAGAGAAATAGAGGAGAGAAGGAAGTTGAAAAACGTCGAAACTAAACTAGCCATGAGAGGGTATAAAGAATCAAATAATTAACTCGTGAGTAACCAGTCAGACAGATTCATTCATACTTCAATCTCGAGAAGATAGCCACGAACTCTCAGTAACTTGGTTTAAGCTTTAATCTTAAAATTTACTGAATAAACTTATGAACTCCAGTTTCATCCCGTCCAAATGATCCCATTGCAGCGAATAAATAAACAAGTTATAACTAATACAATCACACAGCGTGGTGGGGATACTTGGACCCTGGGGAGGAAGGATGAGCGAAGAACATGCAATGGACAGAGTGAGCGAAGAAAATGCAATGGACAGAGAGAGAGAGAGAAATACGAGATGGTGAGTGAGGAAAGGAAGTTGCCGATTGATATTGAGAGGGAATAGAGCAGGTGGATGGAAGAAGTAAAAACCGGTGATGGGATTTTGAGGTCAGTTCTATATGGAAGTATCCTTGGCGTGTGATTGTATAAGTATCACTCAGATCAGTCTAAAAATGAAGTCTTAGATTTAAAACTTTCATAAATTAATCTGAAAACCACCCTGCCTGCATAAAAGACCTTTCCTCACTCGTGGGAAAATATACTCAAGCTAATTTGCTTCTCTAATGCTCAATATAAAACTAAAATATTGTACACCGAATTTAATTACATGCATTTTGGTATTTTTCAATTTCACGTGACTATGCGCGTTTTTATTCACCCGAATGGTCAAGACTCTTCTGCATCATTTTTTGAGTATCCCTGCCTTAACCGCTAGCAATAACTATCACTTACAGTTCGAAATCCCGCAAAATCCTGCCACATGCAAACAGTGTTGCCACGTCTCATCGCCATATTTCCTAAGGCAGCATGGAAAACCTTAATTTTCACCGTAGAAAGTCGATCAAAAGACGCTCGCAAACGTCTTCGATCGATTGGCTCGATGAAAAAGATATAGTTAAGGAAACTTTTAAGTTTATAAACATTTAAATGTACTGCACACGGTCCGTTTTGTGCGGCTCCCCTCCCGCTGCGAGGGCCGGGGCAGTGAGGACACCCTAGGCCGAGCGAAGTCTCACCACGAGCGAGGGTCGACCCACACACCGGCTACCTGGGACCCAAAGACCGACTACCTGATCGGCCTTGCTCAGCTACCACTAACCAAATTTTTTTTTTCTAAATTTGGCATTGAAACAGTTGCTTTCAGCAAGTGATATTTTAAAGTTCATTTCTATTATAAACGTCATTTTTTTCTCTTTTTAGGCATGAATATTACTGCAAGTACGTCAGCTTCGCGTGTCAGGGATTAACTCACCTGCTGTAACGGAGTGGCTCGCTTCACCGTCTGATGACTTTCATCTTCTCTCTTTCATTATGAGACCCACTGTTATGAAATATAAATATATGATATACACATTATATAGTGATATCTTATTGTAGTGAAGTAGTCTACTACGTACTTTTGATAATGTATAGTTAGCTTTTGAATTTTCCAAACTGTATTCTCACGGTTTATTTTGTTTTTGTTTCTTTTAATTTTGTTTTCATTTATGACCTGCCTGTATACACATGGTGTCACTTAAATATTTTATCCTAAAAACAGTTCAGTGGGGAACATTTATAGTTTCATTTTTTGTCTTATTATTAAGGAAACTTTGTTTACAAAAAACGTTACTGTTGTATTTGTAAATTTTAATTTTTTGTTTAATGCCATATTTACTGTAATTCCGAAGTCTCTATCTTTGTCCATGTATTCAATTTTTTTGTGATTACTTCGGCGAGGTGGCCGTTGAAATAAAATTCTTCCAACATTTTGTGGTTGCGATCGCAAGTAATATAATATATTGATTAGAGGTTAATATAAAATAGGTTTTTCATTGAAGTAAATTATTTTTGGAAAGTATTTTTATGTATCACAATCATTACCTGAAATACTTAAACCAAGTGTTTCTTATAATGTAGGATGTGAATTATTGATTGTCATACTATTTGCTCGCAAATGTTTTTCATTCAGGTATATTTTTAGGAAAGTGCTTGAGTTGTAGTGGTGAAATTTGGGACCTACGAACGTGTTTTCTGATTATACTGTTCAAAGCTTTTGGATGATAGTTGAAGGTAATACATTTATTTACTTCACTGCTTTGGTTGTAAGACTTATTCCATTCGATCAATTTTCATGATATTCCTTAGGAACAACCTTATACTGGAGATGTGGTTTTTATGGTTAACTTAAGAAGTTTTACTGGTGGAATTTATTAAAATTACTATAGGAATTTAATTGTTTAAATATTTTTGACACAATAATTTACTAAAATGTTGCACATTCTACCATGTAATCTATTTCTTTAAGTATGAGTTTTATCGTGTCTTTGCACACATTAAGTCTATATATAAATTCCTTTCATAATTTTATGCAAGTCAATGATTTGAAGTTAATTCTTTTATAATTATAATTAAAATCGTTCATTTTCTATTGTTGTCTTTTTTATTTGCATTAAATGATTGTCTTTATGATATTTTACCCATTTTTATTCAAAGCCTTTTACTTCTTATTCAAATGTTAATATTTGTTTACATCTCTTAAATGTTACACTTTCGGATTTTCATCAACATTTCGATGATACTTTTCAGCCTACAGTTCCGCGAGGGCAACTGGCAGGAAAAAGTTGTTTTGCAAGTCTAATAAACGCATTATGCTAAAGATATTGACTTAAATTAGTAAAAGTGTCAAGGACATTATGTATTTTTTTAGTTTAATTCTTTTCTATTCCAACAATATTTCTCAATTTATCATGAACGTTGTAATTGATGTTTTGCCAAATGTCTATATCTTGATATATGGAGGCTATCATGGAGTTTTCGTATCACCAACACATGCGAATGAGGTTTACATGCAAAGAGGCTCTCTCAATTTGGATACCCGAAATCCAGCGCATTAAAGTAACAGGGAAGAAAATAATTAATGCTGATAATATTAGACCCGTAAACGGATGAGTTTTGGGCCTTCTTGGCTGCAATCCTGTGGCTGAAGTCACCCTTCTCCATTCCACCTTCTGGCTGCGGAAGAGCAGGGGTTCTGTACCACAGGGGATTACTCCCCCTCACCAAAGGGAAATAAATGAGGGAATTGGGACCGTAGTCCAGACAATTGCGATTTAAGGTCGATAACAAAAATTCTGTGATTCACGGGTTTGTTGGATTTCTTAATGGATAAAAGCCACGTAATAAAATTATTGATAAACTGTTACGGAAATAGTAATAGAGGAATTGGACTTTCATTTGATAATGTATGCCAGGAAGAGTGAAAGTTTATCTGCTCATTGAGTCAGGTGGTATTTGTTAAAAGAATGTTTAAATTCTAACGGGGAATGGTTAAGTCTCTTTGCTGTAGGCGAATTCAACCTTTGATTGATCAAAGCATTTTAACTGTTGGAGTTGTTTGGTATCCTAGTATGCTTCGATGTTTTAAAGAAAATATTCCTGTAACGCACAGGCAAGATTCAAACCCTGGTCGTCAAGATATGAAGCTGGTGAATTAACTCCAGTGACTAACTGATTTGAAAGAGTTTGAATTATAACGGCATTTTAAGGTGAGAACTACGATTACTGACAGTTAAGCGGCACTGACACTGCTGGAAGGCGCCTGTAAGATTAGAGGAGAGGGGAGTCGTATATTTAGTCCACGTTGACAGTGTGATGAAAAAAAGGACTTCATCCTATTCCACAGTGGCGGATCCAGGGTGGGGCTATGGGGGCTATAGCAGCCCCCCCCCCCCACAGCCACAGTCAGAAATTTATTCCCAGAAATCCCAGAATAAATTTTTCCCTAAACAAGACAAGAATACTTTATCCCCGGAGGAAGTTATTCAGTCTTGGAAGGATATTTTTTTCTAACTTCAAAGAACTGATGTGCCTATTTAATAATAAAACAACCCATTCATTAATTATACCATAGAATTCAGTCGAATCGATTCAAATTCCCCGCCGAAAAGACGGGTCTAAAAGTATTGTGTCGATATAAACTCCGTGGTATCTTTCGCATCTGGGACTCAACAGCTGATATAAGCAACAAAGAGGTTAGCTTGTATACAACGTTGTTGACGTCTGCCATTGTTTACCCTCTAACGTATCACTTTCTTTTCGTGCTGCATTTCTTACTCGTTATCGCCTAGCGCACCATGTATGGTACGCTTTGCAAGGTTTGGTTACGGCGGCGCTATAACGCGCTTACATTGTAACGTTTGCTCTGAAATTTCGTGGCTCCAACAATGAATACTTTCTGTACGCGTGTTACATTGTCTGAATGCCACCTTCTTGGATCAGTTTCCATTATGGGTGGCTAAAGGAAAGAGTGTCATTCTCCACTGGCCAAAACAGGGAACATCAATGTTTGTGTTTATTTTATTCTTTGAAAACGCCTTTGTTACGTTTTATTTACGTCGTATTTAATAAACATATAGTTTTACCTATTTAGAAGTAATAAATACCTTGTATGCGTTTTTGTAGTGATTATGTGCAACAACTATATGGTGTACCATATATAGTGCGCTAGGCGATTATGTGATCATTTAGGTGTATCAAGATTTTTCCTTTTAGGCGTTAACCCATTCACTGCGGCTGACGCCATTTGGCGTCACGCCGGTGTTGATCACAGAGCTGCCTGACGCCAATTGGCGTCTTTCGATACAATGTGTTCCTATCCATTTCATTCCATCAGGGTTTACGTTCCCTGGCGAAAATATAGGGTGAAGGGGGCGTCAATGAAGCTCCTATCGGAGAGTGAAGGAAGAGCTGACCAAGCCGCAAGGGAGGGTGAACGGAGAGTCTGGGGAGCGTAAAGTGGAACACCAGAGAGTAAACGAAGCGTCGTCTTGGAGTGTTAACGGGGCGTAGACGGGGTACAAGTCTACTACCGCCTCTATTTACATTCTAAACATTGCCTAAAAATAGTTTTCATTGAAGTAACGATGGAATGAACACGATATATATTAATATTAAAACAATAAAAACTAAGGAAAACAGAGCAAAAAATGTACTTCAACTTAGCATCGAACTCGTAACTTTTCCAATCATAATGGCTCACCATGGCAATCATAGTGGTTAACACTGAGCTATCTCCGCTGCAAATGTTGACAACGTTTTATAGGGTCTAATTCTTATTACATACCGTGACTTGTTTTTTTTAAGGTTTTTAGATGCTTGGATTTCACGAGTTTTTGCTTTTCAATGACCAGTTAATATAATTTCCAATGAATAACAGGGGATAATGTTAAGGAACAGTTCCTCTATGTTTCTTAAAGTAGCATTTTCCTTGTTAATGTCGATGTTGTTCTACATTTTACTTTTCATGATTACTATTCCTCATGACCTTGCTCATCCTCCAAGGATTTTATTCCACAACTGGAGAGATGATAATAGTATAAATGAGTGGAAGATGAACAATATATGCCATTATGTCATCACCACTCTATAATTATGCAGGCGACACGATTTCAGTGCATAGGTATGCCATTAATTCAAATTGATTACCGCGACTATGCCTGGTGTACTACTGCCTTGATTATGTTAGATGATTAACAAGTTATGGTAGGTAATTTTTTATTTTCTATGCATAATTGCAAGTAAGCAAACGTCCATGCCAAACATACCATCAACCTTAATGAATCTTCATTTGAATACATGAAGTATACGCAGTTGATACATCATGCACATTTTTTAAATACGATGTAGACATAATAACGCATTTCCGAGGGGAAATGTACGAACTGGCTAGCTACCAATTAATTAGTTACACCGTATGTTAATATTCAATTCCTATCTAATATTACGAAGCGATCATTACCGTAGGTATAATGTTATTTAAGTTTAAGTTGTCCGTCAACGAAGGTACATCATGATATTAACTAAAAGTATTGCATATTATTGGGACGTTTGAACAACCAGCTTTTATTTACTCAAGCCTATTCTTAGAGCAAAAATTACAACTTTTTCGTAGTAGTAGCAGTGAAATCGAAGAGTGAACAAAATCATCAGCCAACTCTTCGTTTCCTTCCCCGGAAGCGTTTTAGAAGTGTTGACGGGGAGACGAAGAACGAAGCGTCAATGAAACCATGAGACACTCTCCGTTCGCTCTTGCGGAAGAGTTCGGGGAACGTGTTTGGAGTTAAAAATCTCGGAGAGTTATCGGGGAGTAAAGGAAGCTCCTCCAAAAGTATAGAACTCCCCGTTGACGCAGCCTTTACGCTAGGGCAAGCGTTCGATTGTTACCAGGGTTAGAATGGATCGAGTTTCTCCGCGCTGCGTAGCAGAGATAACACAAGATACCTTTAGTATTCGTTTCCGGAATACATTGTCATCTTCAGTGTTATATAGTCTATATTCTGGCTTACAATTTAGACTTTCCACATATTTTACTTACATTTTATTCTATATTGAATCGAATAAATTAAGTTTTGAAATGAGTACATTGTCTTTCTATGAGCTATATAAGCTCGCCAGGCCATACTTCTCTGATTCTTGTTGCCGAGTTGAGAGCGGTAACCCATTATTCAGTGTGGTGAGGACCTGCGTGAGGGAAGTTCCTATCTGTGGTGAATTCGCCTGACTTCTCCAAAGCTGCTATCAAAGTAAAATTGGTAAGTTTGTTTATGTATTATTTTTATTTTTACATTATTTCTATTTTTATCATATAAATACATACTGATAGAATAAATATCTCTAAAATTTCTTAATTTACAGAAATTGTATTCATCTTCAAGATTTTTACAAAAAATTTCGGGCTTGATTGGATCACAGTCCAGTAAAGCTGAAATACATATATTCAAATAAATTGGCAAGTTATAAAATAGTTTCATTATTACTTAAGGTATTTTCACACACTTGATAATGGGTAACTAAAAAATTAATATACTGGTAATTAAAAAATTAATATGAATTAATTTTTACAGGATTCTCTCTCTTCCACTCTGACATCTACAGAAGCTGCGAGGAAACACGCTGTGTTCTTTGAGTAAGTTCGTTTATAATCCAAAAAATTCATCTATTTGTTTGTGTGCATTACTTCTTCAAACCCTCGGATATAGAGCAGAAGATAAAACAAACCTTTGATTTCCTAAATAAGACACTGCAGTCTCAATTATAAAATCAACCTTGTGATTGATCTTATCATGCATGAGAGGGATATTTGATCTCTCATTCCTCTAGTTTATTTTATGAAGTGCACAGTAGAAATGAGATTGATTCCTTTTATAATATATATTTGTCGTATTTCAGAATCATGGAACCTGTTAATTCGACTTCAGAATGTAGTGGCAGCCGACGAAAAATCAGGAAATGACATTCAAGATAGAGAAATAATGGCCATTTTCATGGAGGAGGAGGAATTCAGTGACGATAGCACCTCGGAGATACTGGGGGATGTTGATTCTGAAGAAAGCGTCGATGAGGTGGACGATGAGGGAGGTACTGTACCTGACTCAGCAAGGGACAATATTTTCTTTAGCTGGAAAAGTGACAGACAAATTTCTGTTGAACTGCCATTCACCGGAAACCCTGGACTACAAACAGAACATCAAGCCCTGATCCTTATAAATATTTCAAGCTCTTTGCTAACGATAATTTTTTTGAGTTAGTGATTTCAGAGTCAAATGCGTATGCTGAAGGCATATGGAAAAAATCACCTAAGGCAAAATCCAGGATTTGGCATGAAATAACGAGGGCGGAATTTGAAATTTTTTTTGGTCTGTTGTATCACACGGGAAATGTAAATATTAACAATTATCAATACTTTTGGCGCAAAGATGAACTCTATGATTTCCCCGTCTTTTCCAAAATCATGTCGCGAGACCGCTACTCAATGATTATGAGATCACTTCATTTTGGACGCAATCCTACTGCAGGACAGCCTGAGCCATCAGATCCTCTTTACAAAATACGCCCTCTTTTGAAAATATTTCGGTCCACGATCAAAGAAATTTATTATCCTGGCAAAAATTTAAGCATAGATGAATCAATGGTGATGTGGATAGAGCGACTAGCGTTTCGCCAGTACATTTAAAATAAAAAACATAAATATGGAATAAAGTTGTACATGGTTTACGAGCAAAATGGATTTGTTCTTGATACATTGGTGTACACTGGGTCAAAAGATCAGGAAGTTGGTGGAGCCGGACATACGGGAATAGTAGTTCATTGTTTATTGTCAGACTATAAAAATGCAGGCCACGCAGTCTTTATGGATAATTTTTATAATAGTCCAGTGTTGTCATTGGAACTTCTTCAGTGTAAATTTTTTTCAACTGGAACATTGAGAACCAGTAGAAAAGGAAATCCTCCTGATATTTTGAAGAGAAAACGCAAAAAGGGAGAGAGTATGGCACAGTACACAAAAGAGGGCCTATGCATTGTCAAATGGAAGGACAAGCGCGATGTTTTGTTAATTTCTTCTGAGTTCGATGGAGAAATTATTACCACTCTAAACAGGAGGGTTCAAATTGTTCAAAAACCACGAATAGTAGAGGAATATAATAAAAATATGGGTGGCGTGGACAGGGGTGACCAAATGTTGGCTTATTATCCAATCGATAGGAGAACTTTGCGGTGGTATATAAGATTGGCTCTTCATATTTTTCAAATTATTTTGAACAATAGGCACAATTTATATAATAAGTATAGCGGGACCAAGATATCTCTAGAAAAATTTAGAGAAGTTATTATCAAGAAGCTGATCTACAAAAGTGGACCGATAGAGAAATCTCAGCCCTCCAAAAAAATTCATTTGCCAAAGCCTTTTAGTTTAGACATGGGAGAGGAAACCACCAAACGGGCGAAGAGAAAAAGATGTGTTTACTGTATTCGGCAAGGTGTGAGGAAGGACGTTTCTTTTCACTGTCCTGATTGTGAAGGACAGCCGGGACTATGTATACATCCTTGCTTCAGATTACAACACAATTACTGATAAATACCTGTATCTTGAAAAATTCATTTAAAATATTTATAACTTGTGAATGTTTTGTTATCTATTTCAATAAATATTTACTTGAAAACATTGGTTTTATTTTTAATTTGTCAAATTTGAAGAGGCACGTAATGCATCATCAAGAATGGTTTTCCAAAAATATTTCAGTTGTTACATTGATATCTGATAGACATAAAGAGAACTATTTTTGCCACAGTGAAATATTGAGATCTACTTTACCTTGAAATTTATTGATATGCTCACAATAATAGAATATATATATATATATATATATATATATATATATATATATATATATATATATATATATATATATATATACACAAACCGAAAATTTCACCAATAGGCCACAACAATAAAAACACTTGACAGGGGGTGGGGAAAGAAAAGTAAAAAGAGAGAGAGGACTTACTGGGCATATATATATATATATATATACATATATAACTTCTAGGAGAATCACTCGGGTGATAAATATACAATATGCCAAGAGGGTGGCCAATGAAAATACAGAAACGGAAAAAAGAACACTCACAAATTAAAACTTCCGATATTTCTGTGAAGACTTGCTCCACCTTTCTCTAGGGTAATAGTAGGAATGAGGAAAAGGATAGGAATTGAGGTATGGGAGGGGAAAGAGGGGGAGACGATGGTGTAGAGGGGAAGGAGGGATATGTATATTTTCATATGGTTATGTAGGAAATGTACATATATGTTCACTTTGGTTCACGTCTAAGAGTTAACGGTGGTATGTAAACAACGATAATTTTTGAGATAATGTACATTTCTCATTTTTCTTCAAAAAACTTAAGAATTGATAGTTATAATCATTTCAATTCATTATAGGGGGCGACTATATAGGGGTATTAATGGAAAGAAAATATCAGAAATTGGAATCGAACAGTTAGAGGAAAAATTCCTAAGAAATCTGGGGCAGAGCTGAAAGTCTGGTATTCATCTACATCTACACGGTGGCGAAGTACCGGACAGGCATCGCCTAACAGTGGTGCGTCATTTTCCATAACCTGAGTTGGAAAGACATTCTTCAATTTACGCCAAAATTTTCAGACTATTATTGCTAAGTTATTGAGATCAACCACTTGTTCATATGATGAAAGAATACGCACAAAATCACCTAAATACGGATTCATTAGACACACTAATTTCATACTGATGGAATACTTAAATATTCTATGAATTGTCACAATTATTATGGACCAATGAACCTAGGAAAACTTTATGTTCACCAGTTACAAAAGAAATACGATGTGTGGTACGGGTTGCATAAACGGTTTTCAGCCGTGGAGCGGTAGGACGCCAATTGGCGTCAATAATTATTGATTGATTTAAAATGAAACCGAAGATTAAACAAAGGTGAAAATACGGTTTTACTCAAAAGGGAGCTAATTAAAAACCAAACAAACAATAAAAGAAATTCGCTCCTCACCAAAGTACAATAAATTGGTGCCGCAGCGAGCCAAGATAAGACAAACATCAATGGATTTTCAAAAATGCTGTTTAAAACGTGATTCATGAACTTTGGAAGCGATTTTAATCTTTATTTTGGAACTTTTTTTTTAGTCCCTTATCCAGACGATTTTGGGACTTCCATCCATCCATGATCCATCAAAACTAGGCTGCAAGAACACCGGCGGCACCTCCGTCTAGGACAAATAGAGAAATCAGCCATCGCAGAACACAGCATCTCCATGGACCACACCATCAAATTCGAAGATGCAAGATTACTCGCCCGCTCCGGTGGCTACTGGGAACGAGTAGTCAAAGAAGCCATCGAAATCCGGATGGAGAACCGAAACTTCAACAGGGACCAAGGGTACTCACTCAGTAATGCCTGGAAACCTATACTAAAACACGTGAAAGAAGCCAGAAAGAAGAAGAAAATCAAAGCGACCAATCAGGAGGCTCCAACACCTTTCCCGCCACTACGGACAATCAAGCACCGTGGAACTCGTGACTCTAAGATATATAAGTCGACCAACGAGCAGAAATGACATCCTTTCATCAGTCCTGATGACGATGACTGAGTCAGACATCGAAACGTTGGCCTACATGGAGACCATCACCCGGTTGGAAACCCGAAAAAGCTTCACCAAGTTAATACGCCGGGAAGGCACTAAATCTAACATAATATATAATGCACTCCATGTTTCACATATCACATCGAAACACCCTAAACTCAACTACATGAACACTTCATTTGGTTGCAGTTGTTACATTTAATATTATTTACAGCACTATGTACACAATACATATCACATCTTTTCAACACAAAGTATTTACACAGTTCATCTCACTTTTCAAGCCACAACACTTCCATGGGCTACAATCATACCTCCAAGAACATGCTCAAGTTGACAACCTATTTGTTTGGGCAAGAACAAATATATATTGTGCCCCTTCCGTCTTAACCACTATGCAAGGCTGACCAATGCTTGTAACACTGACTAGTCGCCTGTCATTACTCTCCTTAACAATTCTGTACATATTTTTAGCATCATGCAGTATTAGTGGACATTTAATATCAGCAATTTCTGAAAATGCTTCTCCACTAACCTCATTAACATATAATGTTTTAATGGACACTAATTCACCAATACTAAGTGCTTCATAAGAGCAATCAGATCTCACATTTCTAACAACACATTATGTAAACAAGCAATTATTTATATAAATACCCCTAAAAATAGAAAAATTGGGCATATCAGTCTTCGGTGGCTTTACTTTTTTAGGCTTCCCCACAAACTTATTGCCCTTCATACCTGTAAACCTTTTTGCAGTTTGGTTAGATATAATGCTTAAATATGCACCAAATTAATGTTTTACTTTGAAAACATCTTCGGCAATTGTGATACAATGCAGGAACTGAATGTGTCTCTCTATCTGGTTAGGTATGCCCCTAGTGGCCTTCACAATTCTCTTCAAGCTACCAATTGCTGCCTCAAATGGGTAGCCACTATGAGCCCACAATGGCCCCCAATTGACCACACTTTTTCCGAGATGGCGTAGTTGATGAACATTATAATTCATGTAATGCTTGCCATATAAGTCTTTAACATTAACAACAACATTATACAGTAGTTCATCTGCAATGAAAATGTCATTTTGGGATATCTTGTCTCCATTTAGAATGTAGTATGCTTCTACTAAAGACATCCAATGAAAGAAGTACTTGTGGGGCAGCATGGACTTCAATATTGCTGGTGAATAACACAACACCCAGCAATCATTTTCACGAGCCTTCCAATATGCTCGGTCCTTAATGGAGCGTGGAGGAGTATTTAGTGTTTTTGGAATCTGAACACTACTCAATATTTGATCAATTAAATGAAGCTTGGCTGGCTCACCAATGTATGCCTTGTTCAAGCTGCCATTTTTAAGGCGTGGGGAGTCAAAAAATAAAGTGTCAAACAAACGTTTGACACCCAGGGCAACACAATGTTGGGGATCAGGAACAAATCCCCAGACAACATCAAAGTATTTCAAGTTAATTAATGGTGTTGCTGAATTAAGACCACATACAGTTTTTTTGTTCTGATCCTCACAGACATCCATCATATGCGAGATTGATGTCAGGGCTGAGCACTCACGAGGATTAATGTCAATGTTGGTGTACTTAATAGTTTTACCAACTATCTCCCCAGGATGCATACACCAGTTGCATCCCATTCTCGCATTGAACAATGACATTCCCTGCATTGGGGCTCTAGCTACTGAATCCACACAGCAACAGACACAAAAAGATCTCACGCGAATTTCTGGGTGGGATTTCAATACTATCCCAACTTTTGCAAGGTGGTACCACTGCTTAACAAAAGGGGCTAAAAACATTTCCATTTTTGGTTTCTTATAGCCAAACCACAGCCCAGCCAGTAACACTTGCTTGCCTCGATGTTTTGGATTTAGCTCATTTATGAGCATATGCAAGGGCCAGATTGAACATTTGGAGGATTTACATAAGGGTGATCCATCAGCATTGAAGGTGCTTGTAATCACCAGGTTTGTATCATCAACATCCAAGTGATTGAGTAATTCCCTATACTTATCACCATCATGAATGTCAGTTAGAAATTCCGACCGAGGGTCCAAGTTACAACTTTTAATGTCATCTAAAACATGAGGGAACTCTAAAAATTTCCCCAGGGAGTGGACTAGGTCAAAATAAATGAAAAACTCTGCTTTTGTAAGGTCATGAAGGTCATGGGATGTTTGGCACACAGAACATTTTACATTACGAAAATTACCTCTTCTAAATGTAGCCATGAGGCCAGAACAATTATTACACATGAAATGGTAATTTACATGGTGTGCAGTAATCCTGTCAACTATCTTTTTAAGCTTGTAGGCTGAATTACGAATTTGGGTTTTTGAAAATAACACACTGTACGACTGAAATAAGTTGACTGTAGCCACATGCGATAAGTTGAGCACTACACTAAATTTAAGAGCCATTAGAAGTAATTCGCCTAATGTTACGGAGGCGGTCAGTGCTCTTTCTTCATTTAACTCTCGGCACAAATCCTCAAAATTTTCAGTTGCCATTTCATCATCCAGAAACCCAGGAAGAAAACCTTGCCCCAGGTCATTTTCACTGTTTTCAGACAAGCTGCCTTCCTCATATCCATCCTGTAAATGCAGAAATGAATCATTTTCCAGAAGCTAATGACTTAAATTTCATACTTTGCCCTGTAACAACCCTTCAGCTACTTTCACAGTCCCTTGTTCAAAAGTCCCTTGTAAGGAAAAAAGGTACATACCTCATTGTCATCAACAGATGTATCAGACATAGACGTGCTTTCACCAGGTGATTCAGAGAAGATGGTCTCAGTGGAAGAATCGTCAGACTCTTGACTGGATGCCTAGTTTAGAAATAAAATAACATCATAAGAATTTAGTGGCCATATTCCAACTCGGGAGAAAAATAGAAAACATTTGCAAGGGATACGTTGCAACAACATGTAAAAATAATACTGCAAATGGATGAAAACTATTAATAGAAAATGAAAGATGTCTGAAAATAAAATGTCTTTACCTCATTTCATATTACGTGATGCTGCCGCGGACCAAACTCATCATCATACTCTTCATCGCTTTCGAGAACTATGTTTTCTCTGCCAATGGTTTTTGCAGAAGTTGATGACGACTAGAAGAAGAAAACAGAGCATTTAAATTTTTCGGAAAAAATAATACCTAAACCGATGAAGCTGAAGATGAACCATCAAGGGAATAGAAAGGAATGCTTAGCCGAAACAACAATTAAATGTAGTATTTAATAATAATAATAATCTGTTATTACGGGCACCCGCCCAGTATAACATAATATGCATTTAGCATTACTAAAAAATCAGTGCTCATCCATTCAGCAAATAGAGTATCTTATAATTGCAAAAATTTTAATCCTGAAATATACTAATAAAAGTATCCAAGACAAATAATAAGATGTTTCAAACATTAGAAGAACTTAAGAACCACTACGAACATAACGTCATGTGGAGGGTACTAAATTTACTTTTACTTACGCTGGTTGTTTGCCTACTGTGACCAGCGACATATCGCCTGGATGTTGTCCTCGGGACTTTGGTTGCAGATTCACCTCCTTCTGATACCTTCGGTTCCAAATATCCTTTGTATCCTCGCCGTTTGAGACTCATGTTGAAGTATAGCTGCACCAATCTTTTAAATTTGGTCGTGAACTACACGTGGTGACACAGAAAACTTCAATAAATGTATTGCCCTTAGGATAATTTTCCTCTGCCCAAAACATATTAAATGCAATTCCATCGAAATTATTGTTACCAATGCCGACCAAAGTAAATGAAGGTGAACCACTTCCAAGGTGTTAAAAGGAATATAGTATTCTATGAACCACTTCACTTCCATGCGCAACAAAAACGTTGCGCAGCTGTTTTTCGCAGAGACATTTGAATCGCGATAAACGCCAACTACCTTATTCTCAACCATGAACCTTACAATGAGGACGGAAATCTTGGTGCGCTTCCGATCGTCATTTGCTCAAATTACGGGTCGCCAGTTAATGCGCTGGTGTTGCGAGGGAGGCCTCGGTAAATGTGAGCTTTCGTCCCGCCAGCGTTTTCGTAATTTCACCCACTTTTAACAGAGATATCGGAACCAAATTCACCTCACTTATTATGCAAACCTTGCGCATTTGTAAAATACTTTCAACACAACAATGCATCATTTACTCTAGGAATGGGAAACTTTCAAACCTGAGAAGTGCGATTTTTCCTCTCCGCCATCATTTAAAAAAATGCCGTTTCCTCTTATCCACTGTACGTGGCGCAGCGATCGAGCAGTTTCTTCTCTAGCATATACAGACCTTTCCTACACAGTTTCTTCCCTCCTTCCACTCAACTCACCCCGCAACAGCCATTTAACACAATCATTTTAAGACTAGAAATTCTTGGCCTCCCACGCGGTTGCAGCCCCTCTAGTTGGAACTTGATTTCTTTCGCGGCCGTTGATAACACGATCGAAGTAGGAGAAAAACGTCCTCTTATAAGGTTCTTGTTCTCAACGTTCTCAACCCTAGCGACGCCATAACAAGGAAATCTTGATGGTGTTTTCACGTGGGACAGCCCGTAATCATGTATGCAGTAATAAGGTATTGCGACGATAAGCATAAGTTAATAGTAGTTCCGACAAAGAAAATAAAGAATCTGTCTGCGACCTCACCCGAAGATAGCTTTAACCCTAAAAAAAGGTATAGAGTACGTTGGTTTGATGAGAATGACGGAACGTGGACCAAAGAGTATTTTAAGGCTCGAATTCTGCTCCTGGGTGGTAAGTACGATTTAATTATTTTTTTACATTTCTCTGGCGCTCGCATCTTCATATCAAGCCCTTAGTGTCATTATATTTTTGTTTCTCTTGCACCTTAAATCAGACTCCAAGGAAGAATTAGAGGAGAGAATACAAAACTCCACAATAAGAATAAGAATTTCGGCGTGTGACAGTGATGAAGATTCTGATGTGGAATCTGAAAATGCGGAAACAGCAGTTTACGCCTCAGCTTTGAACGTGAGTACCCGTAGTATCAATGTGATAATGTGTTCTACCCTCTTTGTATGTCAACGCAGTCACATGCTTGCTGCATATATATAAATTAAACTTCGTGCTCAGCGCATTTGGATTTTAACCGATTTCCTCTCCGCTTTCGTATCTAGAAACGAAAAGCGATGCATACCAAAGAGGCGGAGAAGGAAGCTCGAAATAGAGTTATTCAGGAGAGGAAGAAGAAATTGTTGAAGGAGTTGCAGCCCATAGCGAAGGCAGCCTCACGATGTAATTCGTGCCACCAGGCCGAGAAACGGGAGTCGGAGTTACGCCGTGAACTGGAGGATTCCAGGAGGCAATTAGCGATGCTGAGGGAAATAAATTCGCAGCTGCAAGAAGAGCTGCTCCGGAGTCTACGCTGTAAGTATCCCTTAGGTGGGGCTGGGTGGGCCTTCGGGTCCAGGGCCTGAGCCCATCCGTTCAAAATTTCATTTTTTAATTGGGGACCCATCTCTTAACTCGGGTATGGGGACTGTAATAGTACACGAGGCCTAAGAGAAAGTGGCTGCAAAAGTGTATCTACCTACACGTAGCCTGTAGGCAGCCACATACGTAGGCTGGCTTGCCGTTTGGCACAACTTGTGTAGCCACTTCCTCTTGGGGGGCCGTGGTACTCTGATAACAGTAAATATTCAGCTATGAATTAACACCTTTGGCTTACCCCTAATCAAAAATGCAGGGTACATATAGTGATGAACAATTCAATTCATAATGAGGACCCAAATATTGTGAAATCTATTTTAAGTATCAAGAGAGAGGGGTGAACAGGAGGCGGATGACATCAGGGAAGTGGAGGTGCACGAAAGTCCCGAAGAGGCCCAGATGATTAATATAATGGAAGAGAGGACAAATGGAAATGGGGAAATTGTGAGGCATTATATGTTATTTGGTGAAGTATTCAGGATGTCACCATTGCTCTAGCAAAACCCAAAAATTATCAATATTGCTTTTAGGAAATTCATATTGGCGAGAATATATGGGTGAACCAGGAGCCATTCCTGGTATCTAGGGGAAAGGAGGATTCAGTATTTGTTAGGGAAGTGGCAGTGATGATTTGGGGGTCATCAACTCTTGCCCAGAGGTCCCTTTCTGGGAGAGTGTGCCCCAGCAAGCCTGGAAGTATCCCAAAGAAGCATTTAACTCCGGCTAAATTGAGGATTTTGATTTTCCTCAATTTTCATCTCTTATTTTTACATTTACAATGATCTGTGTATGTTAATAACTAATCCTTTTTGTTCCTGAATAACATTTGCTTATTATTTCAGAATGCTTTAGGAGAAAGGTGGAGGAAGAGACATCATCCACATGTGAGTGAAGCCTGAGAATGGAGAGGTTCAAGAGGCATCTCCAAAGCAAACTAAATGATGTAGGGAGATTAAACAGCAAGAAGAAGCTATAAGGTGAGCAGCACGTGATTTCACGCAAACCTACTCAATCAACATGTCAAATAATTTCACAAAATCAAATTCAAGTTTTTTTCCTGTTTTTTAAAGTGTGAACGCATTTAAATTTCAAATTACTCATAATTCATGTTTTAAGGTCAATATATTTCAGTGTTATACATGATTATATTGCACTATGTGTAATCTTAAAGTTCTTATGGGCACTTAGTTATATATTGTGGAAACATTCTATGGGAGTAAAATTAGCATTGTTGTATGTAACCTTGAACATGGCAGTTTTTGGCGAGTGAGGGCATAGACTGATAGGTAGAGATTGGAGGGGATAGACTGATCATCAGATATAAATAACGTTAAGGGTACTTGGGTGGTTTCAAATCATTCAATTATCTGTAGTGAATTATTTTGTATCCTTATGGAGTTTTATGCTTTGAATAGTGTTGTTAAGAATAATGAAGGAGTAATAACCGGAAGCTATTCAAAGTCATTGGATGCAGATACTAGTCTGGTGATTAATACTGTACATGCGTGTATGAATGAGTTCACATGGAAGGTTTTCATTGGTTGGTCATGAGGAGTGGCTAAATTATAATGATCTTAAGAGTAGAACCATTCCCTAGGGAAATGAAAAAACAAGTGTGGGATTAAGGCGAGCAATTATAGTTGAATACTTTAGTAAAATCTTGTCGGGTTAGCCACCAGGTAAGGCTTTTGAAGGCCAACGTTTCGATAATGAGGGAGTCACTAGTTGAAACATTGGCCTTTAAAAGCCTTACCTGGTGGCAAACCCAAGAAGATTTTACTAATATTATTCGCCGAGCCGGGAAAGCCTAAGCTCCTTTGTTGAATACTTTATTCCGTGGAAGTATTGTTGTCTAGGGTTTCTCACTTCACTATCAGTATGAAATTCTGTGTTTTTTTAGAATGAAAATGTGCTATACAAAGGTTTCATGTTCATGTATTGGTAGGATCGTGAGGATTACACGGTAGTAGGTGTATGGAATAAAGTGGTGCGATATGTAGGGTTTTACTTAACTACTATGTCACTTAACAGTTGCTGGATTAAAAAGTCTTCAGTTGGAATTTAGCTGGGTAGGAGGCAAAAAGTTACAATGTTGGCAATTTTAGTAATGGTTATGGGTATAAGCCTTAAATAATATTTAATAATGTATTTGTGATTGCCTTATTGCTTTATGTGTAACATCATACGTTAATGAGTGAATGTATATGAATTTCCCTCCATCATTACCTACGGTAATAATGATGACAACTTTTCTTCCAGGTTGTGGTGATGCTGTAATTGGCAGGGAAGAAGCTGTTTCAATTACTTTTGGATTGTGATTTTAGTTTATATTCATTACAGTATAATAAACCAGTTTAATATTTGAAAAACTTTCCTTAATTATTTCTGGCCTCCCATAGCATATTTCCTTGCAATCTTTGAGCCTCTACAACGATAATAGGAGGTTTACGAAACACAGACGTACAATCAGGTAATGATGAGGGGCTGGAGGGGGGACCAAAAGGCTAGTGAGAAAGGTGGAGGCAATAGCAGAGTGCCTCTGCTTTGTGTATCCAGTGAGTATGCGGACTAATATCTTCATCCAGTACATTCTACTAAACTTAAATAATTTCCTGCTGAATCCTACTAGTTCCTACTAGATCCTGCTAGTTCTATCTAGAAATTGGACACATTCTGCATGAATATCAGACGTCCTGCTGGATCTAGCAAGATCTTGCTAGATCTAGCTGGATCTTGCTAGATCAAGCTGGATCTTGATAGATCAAGCTGAATCTTGCTAGATCTACCTGGATCTTGCTAGATCTAGCTGGATCCTGCTAGATCATGTTGGATCTTGCTAGATAACAGGATCCAGCTAGATCCTACTAGAGGTGTCCAATTTATAGCTAGAATATTTACTAGGTATGCTATGTTCCTCGATGTCTATAAATGCATTAATACAAGATAAACGGAATTTCGGTTCACAGCTTACCTTAAAATATCTCATGCGAGGACGAATCGTCTGCAAAACTTGAATATCACGAGGAAAAGTCGTTTATTCCATCGCATGAAGGGAAAGATGAACTCGAAATGAAAGTAATTCACAATTATTGCATGTCAAGACATCATCTTGTGCAGTGTTTATCTTTCATAGATACGAATAAATAGCGGAATAGCGTTTTATCGTCAGACTAGCGAAGACTATGAGTTCAGTCATTTGGAATGTGATCATTAATACCCAAAATGATCATCTATTTCGCAAGAAGTCGTAGCGTGCGATTCTACGATGCTGAAGGATACGATATTGATCCCCACAGATGTTAGTTTTTTTCTTTAATTTTAATGGGCTAAGGAGATATTTTACCACCGATTTAGGTAACTTCGTACTAAGACTTCTGCACAATTTATTTTTATTTTCACTTATCCTTGAGCCTAATGTTGCACCAATGATATCGGACACATGACTACAGCGTATTAGGAAAAACAACAGCACATTAACGTAGCATATGCATATCCTGCATCACATAAAAATGAGGACTTTAAATACATACCCTAGTAAAAATTCTAGCTAGAAATTGGACACCTCTAGTAGGATCTAGCTGGATCCTGTTATCTAGCAAGATCCAGCTAGATCTAGCAAGATCCAGCTAGATCTAGCGAGATCCAGCTAGATCTAGTAATATCCAGCTAGATCTAGCAAGATCTTGCTAGATCCAGCAGGACGTCTGATATTCCTGCAGAATGTGTCCAATTTCTAGCTAGAACTAGCAGGATCTAGTAGGAACTAGTAGGATTCAGCAGGAAATTATTTAAGTTTAGTAGAATGTAGCACGATCAAGATATTAGTCTGCATACTCACTGGATACACAAAGCAGAGGCACTCTGCTATTGCCTCCACCTTCCTCACTAGCCTTTTGGTCCCCCCTCCAGCCCCTCAACATCCCCAGCAGCATGCTGATATCTGCCCGATGTCACTTTTACATCATTACAGTTCACTTATTAATTAAAACGATATCGACATTTGGTCAAAAATGATAACATTTGCCTATATAAAAGTGACATCTGCTGCCAATGTCAAAGTGATATAAATCTGACATAAAAAGGATATTTTTCCTCACTATAACAAAAGACAAAAGTGACATGTTACCGATGTCAAATTGAGGTATATCTGACATACTAAGGATATCTTTCCTGACTATACATTGATATAAAAATGACTTTTCCTGATGATGTTGGACCGATATAAAATTGACGTTAAAAAGATATCTTTCCTGACTATACAATGATATAAAAATGGCATTTGGTGATGATGTTGGACCGATATAAAATTGATGTTAAAAAGATATTAAGGACTATGGAACTAAGTGCACCCAAAAATGGGAAATAAGGTTATAGTAACGACGGCACAGTCATATAGCTGAAATTAACCATATGAATGGAGCCAGTAGTTGATGTACTTACAATAGGTATGAAAGAGTGTTTCTGAAAGAAAGTACAAAGTTTACAAAAATACAATTTATTGAAATTACTAATGGTTACAAAATCCTAGGTGTCATATAAGCTCTTTCATGCCACTTGAAGCACTGTTGCATTTCTTCTGTATTCCCGTTCTCCCGTTGATACTTCATCATTATCAGTTGCTTGTGCTGAAAGAAACAGCTTACATGAGTCATGATATCACTGGGAAACATATTTAAGAATATGATTAATACACAATCAGTGCCAGGTTATTATATATATTCCCGGATCTTATTATATTTTGCACCATGTAGACAGTTTATATGGCTGATACTAGCATGCTCGTGGTCTATAGTAATTAAGGTAGAATTAATATTTCGACACAAATTTTCAAATTCAATATCAGCAGCTATATCATCAATAATGAATGTCAAGCTCTTATTTTAGCTAAGACACTACCAGAAAAATATTTTTAAGTCCCCTTATCAGAAATATGGGTGTTCAAAGTTACAGAAAAATTTTACATGGATCCATCAAATGGTAAATAAGCAAAGACAGGCATGAATGTCTCTACTTTAAACAAATAATTATAATAATATCCACAGTTTGAAGAAAGAACTAACTGAAGATTTACTAATCCTCCCTTGATCTAGGAAATGACTTGGCTATAGATGGTTTAAATCATGTATCACCTGCTCCAACAGATTCTATTCCCATTCCTCTTCCTTCATTTTCGCACTCTGGCTTCAGCTGCACTCATCCTCCCTCTCAATGATATTTCCAGCCTCAATCCCACCTCCATGTCTTCATCTGCCTCAGTTAAAGCAGGATGTGCTCATCGGATCACAGCTAGAAATAAAAGTTTTAACAAGTCAAGTAAAAAGCGAATGATAAATTCCCACACTGAAAACAGATACAGAATTAACACCTAGATGAAAAATTTGACCCACGCCACCAATGCATGACCCCAGTGAGATCACGAGTTTTACGACGGCAACTTTCATTGAACAGTGTTGGAAGTGTAGACAGGTGAAAATAGAACAAATCGTACCACGATAGTGACATCTTGAAATATTACTCTTCCCCATAGGCAATAATAATCTTCTAAATGTAAACCAACGATTATCGTTAAGAACTTGTTTAACTACGACCTTATAACAAAATTCCGTATTATATTCTTCGTCCTCCAAAATCACCTCTCCTAGCCGTTTATATTTCTTACTAATGAATAACTTCTTTTCCAAGAAAAATAATCTTGGAGGGTGATATTTTCAAAAGCCTCATTACTAGACTAGGATCTTAAATACACAAGAGTGAAATTAAAAAATCAAGGTTATGACTAACAGATACACAAATATGTTACAAGCTTTGTCCTCAGATATCAATATGAATACACTACACACTATGCAACGTGAAAATACACCGGTAAACTTATTTAAAATAAAAGGACAGAATATGCTACGCTAATAGCAAATAAGAAGTGAACTTTTTTAAGAGAGAGGTACCGTTTCTAAAACCAATATTAATGAAATAAAGAGAGTAGATAATAATGAACAACAACAAACTTACCTTGCTTCAGCAAATATTGGGGGTGTCCAAAGGCAACATCAAGTTCCACGAGAATATCCACGTTGCCGCGTAATTTTTTTGTGTTAGAGAAGAAATTGGGCGAACTTGATGACCGTGTCCAAACATGTGGTGTCTTCCATAAAACTTGAGTTGCACGTCCAACCTCACATAAACGGCAAAAGTGACGGAAGATTGTAAAACAGTTGCACCAGGGAACATATAACCAAAATACTTAGGGAATATTGAATTCCCCCTTACGCGTTGTGTTTACACACGCTATCGAAGCACGCTACCTAAACATCGATCGTCATATTTTTGACGTAGCGAACGCAGCGCCATCGCGCCAATTGCTAGTTGAAACCCGCATTTTTCAAAACCCCAAGTTCTCGTCCAGGGTTGCTGCATAGGTTTTGAATCCCTTAAAATTCTTGATTCGTCATTGAGGTTTTGCCGGATTACGTGCTTTAAAGTATCGGTCGATGCATACATGATTACAATGCAATATGTTACGGTATTATACGCGTACTATACTCTATTAAAGGTAAATGCGCATTGCTCACAGCGGAGAAGTAGCCTGGATACTTGGAACCTTGGCTGGAAGACAAGCCATCATTATTAAAATTTATCATCACCAAAAGTGTTGTTTAAAACGCGATTCATGAACTTTGGAAGCCAATTAACTCTTGATTGTGGAACATTTTTTTGGGTTCCTTATACCCAGATGATTTTCGGACTTAGTTTTTGGCGCTCTCGTTGAAAGTCCCAAAATCGTCTGGATAACGGGACCCAAAAAAATGTTCCCAAAATGAAGAGTTTAATCGCTTCCAAAGTTCATGAATCGCGTTTTAAACAACATTTTTGAAAATGCTTTGATGTTTGTCTTATCTTTGCTCGTTTACTCCAACTACATGCTGTTTCCTGCTGAATCTTACTGAATTCTAGTAGTTTCCTTCTAAATCTTGCTAGATCTAGCTGGATCCTGCTAAATATTCTAGCTGGAATTTTTACTCGGGTATGGGTCATTCCACCTCAATTCAACAAACGTTTGTCCCTTAGGGTCTCAGATTTTGATAAAAATTGGTGTATGGGTACAATATTAACTCAAACTGAATACCCTCAAATCGTTTTGTGAAAAAAAAATTTTTGAGTGAATTATGCATATTTTAATTTTTTCGCATTTTTAGCAAATATTCGAGCCTTAAATCATATTATCACTTATATCTCCGCTTATAATTGTAATACAACAATGGTTAATAACTTTTATTAAAGCTAAATCTTTATTAAATGCAAATAAATCAATAAAATATTATTTTCATCTATACCCTATTGTTGTAAATTACTAATGTTTAAAAAATTGTTAGCAAACTTTTCTCAAATACTCCATCTCAGAATCGGCCGAAACTTGTTTTCCGTAATGTGAACATATCCAGCTAACAATTCCAAAAATAAAATTTAGTGGCAGTCATAAATGAGTTTTTTTTACAAATATTTAAACATTTACAATTTTCACTCGCGCGGCCCGTGTTTAAAAAGTTGTTAATAAACTTTTCTCAAATACTCCATCTTAGAATCGGCCGAAACTTCTTTTCCTTATCCTAAACATATCTAGCTAACTATTCCAAAAATAAAATTTAGTGGCAGTCATAAATGAGTTTTTTTTACAAATATTTAAACATTTACAATTTTCTCTCGCGCGGACCGTGTTTAAAAAGTTGTTAATAAACTTTTCTCAAATACTCCATTTCATAATTGGCCGAAACTTTCTTTCCTTATCCTAAACGTATCTAGCTAACTATTCCAAAAATAAAATTTAGTGGCAATTCATAAATGCGCTTTTTATAAATATTTAAACATTTACAATTTTCTCTCGCGCGGCCCGTGTTTAAAAAAATGTTGATAAACTTTTCTCAAATACTCCATCTCAGAATCGGTCGAAACTTTTTTTCCGTAATTTAAACATTTCCAGATAACTACTCTAAAAATAAAATTTAGTGTTTCATAAATGCGTTTTTTATAAATATTTAAACATTTACAATTTTCTCTCGCGCGGCCCGTCGGCTCCCCCATTTGCATGACATGCAGTAGACACGCGATGCAAGCCTAAAAATTTCCTAATTGCTCAAGGTCGTGGCTATATGAGGTAAAAATATATTATAAACTATGAATGTTAACAACAATTGTTATTTTTTCTGTTAAATGGATGTTTGCAGAGAAATTTACCATTGAGCTCCACTTTCTCTGCGCGAAGTTTTTTCTAACTACTCCGATACAATCGATTGAAAACTAACGAGAAAACATAATCCTTGTATTTATAACAAATGTAAAAAGGCTAAGTTAACATGCTTTCCGTAAACATATGATGTCCTACCTTGTAGGATGGGGTCCTCTCGGAAATATTTTATTTGAGGATCCTGTTACTCCTGCCTGCAATTACAGCTGAATCCTCGTCCCTTGCTGGACGAAGAGAGTCTCTTCATTATAACCACTCCATTTGATTCGGATATTGCTGCGTGAAACTCCCTAATGCCTGGTATACTAACTGCCTGACGAAATATTTTCGCAAGTACATCGGAATGTTTTCCAATTTTTTCTATCTTTGCGTAGCCAAAATCCACTCCTAAAATATGATCTTTTGCCCGTTTAAAGAGTTCTATAGGTGTACGTATTTGTTTTTCGTATGGAGGCTGAAGACTTGCTCTTGCTACTAGTCTTTTCAAAGTTCCTCCCAGTCCGTCACTTGGCCCTTTACCATGCGATTTAGCAAAGAAATGCCATTCTGCAGAGACTGTGAAATCTTTCCTGTGAAGAGATAAGTTCTGAATGTTATACTAGTTTTATAATGAGCAGCTGCTCCATCTGAATACTATTTTTCTTTTTGAAGCTTCGGAACTTTCAATTTCAAGAATTTAAGAAGAAGTTTTTGAAAAACATGTACAGTTGATGGTATATGCTTCCGGCTGTCAGATATGATTACGAAGTGCAATGGGATTACATTATCGTGGACTTTAAGTCGATAATTGCAAGCAAAGAGGTGAACTGTTGCTCGGCCGCTATTCCAGTGCATACCTTGCATGCTGTCCTGTAAAACGAAAGTGTAATTTTCTGAAAAATTTGCAATGACGAGAAATTGCCCCACTTGCTTTTCATTTCTAATAAAATCAGACTGATTTTTTTAGCAATGTAGTCATGTGGCTGAAGTTTCTGTAACTTTTCAATAAATGTTTCAAGAAAGTTATCGGTAGATTTTGTAAACATTTCTAGGGAGCAACGGTTACCTTTTTACCGAATTTTGCAAATTACCGAATTTTGCTCGGCCCAGGGCAGTTTTTACATTTGTTCAAATGGCATGACTCGGTCGGTCGCAGGGAAACACATCACTGCTGACAAATAGTCTTTATATAACAACAGCGGCTCGGTGTCATCCCCTAGATTTAGTGGTGACAACCTTGCACCTTAAACCATTAATTTAAAATTTTGATGCACCAGAGACACGTATACGGTATGAGTTCCTGATGCTCCCGCAAGAACGCACTTCTTAGGTCTGAGCTATGCAAAATTTGAAAATGAAACAGTATCTTCGGGATATTTTTCCTTAAATTTTCCAAATTTTATTAACTTTGCCAATACCAGTCCCAAGTCCCGTTGAAAAAAAAGGATGGTTAATTTTTACAAAATAAACATATTCATACAATATGAATGTGATCAGTGCATAAATTTCCAAAAATAACAGTTCCGTAGACCGCAAATTTAATGAATTAACACGGTAAACTTTTCTAAGTACCGTTTCAATGATTTACGCTCTGATGATTTCAATAGCATGAATTAGAATATTTTAAATTTTTAACAATTTTTATCGTTGAAAAATTGACACAATCGTTTTCTAAAGCAAAATGAAACGACAAATTTATTTGTTTAACCATTGATATGATTTTTTTTGCTAGAAAGATTAATATTAACGGTAGAGTTTTGCTTACAAGCTGTAATGGCACTGAAAAATTAAAATAATTCGTTTATGATAAAATTAATTTCGAGGCCGCCGCAACAATGTTTTTAGCACAACCATTGCATAAACAATTAGTTGACTGAGACCGCATTCCCTAATAGGATCCCTAAACGGAAAGGGGCGAGGATTGTCTCCTCCCGGCTGCCGAGGAAAGGGTTTAACACTCCTTTGAGCCTCTCTGACCCAAGTTAGGGAAACCGGTACCTCAGAGGATCCTAGCGTAGTGAAAGCTCTGTACTGGCAAAGCGATGAATATTTATTGGCATTTGTGAGAGAAGTAGCATTTTCTGACATTTGGCCCCATCGCAAAATGACGATACAGGTAAATCCGAACTATGCGGCAATACTATTTTATTGTAGCTGAACCTATGACTAGGTTATTGGTTATAGGAATATAAAATATGTGACATTCAAAACCTCAATCTACATTTATGGCGAAATTATATGGACGAATCCTCGTCAATCGTCGACAAGATTCTGCAGGCCAATTCACCTCCAGCGGGACAAGTTGGAGTCTCAGGAAATTGCCAAAGGGGATAACCAGATATTTTAGTTTGGCTTGCTCCGCACACTGATCAATGGAATGGTGAGGGATTGCGATTTTGCAAAACAAGATTTATTTCCGATCCCTTATTTACAAGGACTTAAATGACTAAACACAATCAAGGCAACTGTGCGAAAAAAGGTAAATTACGCTACGGTAGCTTAGGATTAGGTATAGGTTGCTTCGACGGCAATGGTCATTCGCAGACTACAATAGCAATAATAGTAAAAATGTTCATTACACCTTAGAAGTATTCACAAATTTAAAAAAAGCCTTTACATTTGAATAAATGGTTTTACGCCCCGCAGTAAAATGCCCAGTATACACTTTAATTCAAAAGGCTCTCACAGGAGTATTAACAAAAAAGCATTTGATTTCATATGTCAATAAATAAAATGGAATTCGTTTAATTTAATATAATTATTTCAGGCTAGACCTGGTGGAAGTTGTCGATACTCGTAATGAATAAAAAACACTTGGTAATCTTCCACAGATTTATTTCTTTGGCACGACGTGGGCCACCACCCTGTGGCATTATCATGTGCCACAGGGCACATGATTATGCCACAGAGCGGTGATACGCGTCGTGCCATGGAAATAAATCTGTGGAAAATCACAAATTATTTTTTATTAATAATGAATTACGGTTAAATAAAGCTAACTAACTCTTAAATAAATAATAACATACTTAAAACCAAAATGTTAAGTTTTATTTTCATGTCTAACGATGCCAGTAGAACAGTCTTCTGGCTACTTATAAGCGTAAATAAGCTGGGAGTTTCCCATAACTTCTTGGTACAATATACCATATATAAATTGGTATAAAAATCAACGTCCTCATGTGACTAAGAAAATGACTTTTGGCGAGTCATTCTTCAGTCTTTTGTTGAAAGTAATTGTACAAATCAGAGAAATTTTCTGCAAAACATTTAAATGGCATACTTTACTTAAACATACCACTAAATGATGCAAAGACACGAAAAAGAAGTCCCTCATGTGAGAAAATAGAGTACATAGATATATGTACACCAAAAGTGTAAATAATTGTACAAAATATTTAAATACAGAAACTCCTTCAATAATTTTATTTATAACATATCAGAAATACTCATTTTTCACTATTTAAACCACATGTCGACCAGAAGGAAGCATCAGAGTCACAAAAAGGAGATTGATCATATGCTTAACTTTACCTAGAAATAGCTCTTTGACCAGAGCAGTGACGTAAATGAAATTCATAGCCTTTACATCATTCCTACCACGTATGACAGGGTAAACATACAACTGCAAGAAATTCACTCAGAGTTCCAATTCAAAATTTTAACTATAGTACATGCTAATTTAAAAATCTGAAAATTAAAAAAATATCTGTGAATATATAGTCTGAAAATCAGCAACTCATTCCCTATTTTTATTAAAATAACATAGCTAAGAACATTGAAAACACGATATCGATACATAAAATTATTACAAAAAATGAATAACGAAATATACTATATAATTTACAAAACATTTTCAGTATAAATATTTTTAACTAGCATTCTCAATTGCAAAATATGTGGGAAAATTATGTTGTGAAAAACCACCTTGCCGTAACATTTACAAAACAAATTGAAGACGCCGATAAATATGGATATCAGAATAACGCTACCTATGGCGTTACATAAAAAATTAAAATGACCACACAAAAGTGATTCTTTTAGGTAATAAGTAAATAAGAAGACATTTAATAAAGCTGTACTTGCGTTTTTCGATAGCAATCCTTATTAAGAAGAAATATTGTAAAAAAACCATGAAAACAAAGGCAGGTTTGTATTGTTAACAAAATTTAAAGAAAGGAAAAATTGATAACAACACTGAGCATGTAGCTTATCAAAAACTAAACCATACACTTTATTATCAAATGACGTAATAGACTATATAACTACATTAAGTTGATACATTAAAATGTGTAAATAACGTATTGATTGTACACAACAATGGAAATGACAGAAGACATCATAAGAAGAATACATCCACAATAAACTTGGCAGTAGGCGAGAGATTCTCTTACATGGACAGCTGACGAGGCAGTATCTCACTAACATTCATGCCTTAAAAGAGAAAAAAAAGGACATGTGAGATATAAAAATGAAAACAGAATAATCACTTATTTTAGCCGGTGATTCACTGCCCAATTTCGGATCTACGTTTTGCAAAGATGTATTTCATCCACAAATATTCTCCACAGCCTTCGACAGATAAATGAAGAGAGGAGAAGAAGCAGGAACGGAAGGAAAATGGGATGAATTAAAGAAGACAAATTGAGAAGTAGCAGAAGAGAGCCTAGTACCAAAACAAAGAAGCCATGGATTACGAAAAATACTAAGTAAAGTGTAAAATAAGGAGATAAATACAAATACTCATGAATATGTTAATGATGACATTCTTTCAACCATTTCGCTGCTGGGAACGTAGGAGCTACCTTCGCCCGGCGCACTGACGTGAACGTAGATCCTACGTTCAGTTGGTAAGGTCATTCCTACCCATCACTCACTTCTTCGCCATACAGGTGATGGGGAGTATCCGCAGGTTGACCACAGCGAAACGGTAAAAGAATCTTAGGAAGTAAATTATTCGAGAAGGCAAAAAGGCAAAGGAAAATTGGATACATAGCTGCTGCGAGGAAGTATACCACAACATAATGAAAGGGATAACCAGTAAAATATACAAGCTGATGAAGAAAGACTTTGAAGAGGGACGAGCGAAACATGCTTCTGCGATGTAAATGAGAATCTAATGATAGAGGGAAGCTAGACATCGAAGTACTGCCAAGGGCCAACACCGCTGGAACCTAACCTGATGAAAGACCAGTTCGAGTTGGTCAAGGACGACTGGGGCTCAGATTCACTGAGAAACTATTTTGAAATAGCAGATAAGGGTCTAAGGAGCATCGAAAAAACTGGCTAAGGCAATATTAGCGGAGAAATCACTAAGTAGCGTGGGAGAAATGCCTGCGGCAATCAGTACGAAATGATAAAGATAAATAAAAAGCGAATGACTGCCGGAAGACTTTTCAATTATTGCCAATACAATAAACACGTAGGCAGGAATCCAAGCAGGACAGAACATAAGAAAGAAAGGTAACGCATGCGTCACAAGTAATTACTCGAATAATAAGCCGTTGGATGGAAAACAAATTGAAGATAATGTCTGTGATAACAATAATAGATTTAGGAAAAATATAACGACCATGGAGACTACACTGCCTAGGCGAAAATAGACTTGGAGAAATAATTTTACAAAGTTGAGTGGAATAACATGTTTGGCCTGTTGGAAAGATTCTGATTGGAATACATGTATAGAACGATAATCTATGAAATGTACAAGAGACAAGGCGTCACAGTGCGAATGAGAGATGAAAGAGATTTAAAAGCTAAAGTAACAAAATGGAGTGAGAAAGGGATACAACCTGTCACAGGGACTGTTCAAAATAATAATAACTCATTTCCCCAAGGTATTTCACCTGATTACGTTAAATCCACTTTTATGCACACTGAAGTTAGAATTTAAGTTTGGAAGTCATGGCAAGCAACACCTTTGTCGGTTCCGACTCAGAACTTGACGTTGTAGAGCGGTTGACAATCGGATTAAGTAGTAGTCCTTTTCAGCAATTTGAGGGTTTGCTGGATACACTGGAGGACGTGGACGTGAGGGCAGAGAATTAGAGTACCCTGCTTCAGGAATCGCTGAGGAAGTGGACGAGATGCGGAAGGCCTTAACGTTACGTGACGTCGTCATGGAAAGCCTCGTCATTTCCATGACGTCATCATCGGAGCTCTTGAGGGAACTTATTCATTGCGTGGGAGTGAAATTGGACGCAAGAAACATTTCAAGTTTCTTCCCAGAAGACGTTAGACGGGAATGCATAATGGAATTATGGGAAGGACTGTCATTTGGAACAGTGACGGGGGGAAAAATAACACGACCGGCGTCTGTACGAAAAGTTTTGTAATAAGAGTGAAATGACGTCATGCATGCTATTGTTCTTGTTTTTTCAGACAGGATTTAATGTCATGGTTGGCTGTGACTCTATTTACATCGGAAATATGAAGACAAAGGTCATTGATCTCGACGATTGCGGGAGACACTGGACGCAAGAAACATTCAAAGTCCGAAATTCACTAACTCATAATTAACTTTGTAGTATTCTTTTATGTTTTTCGATGATTATCTTTTACTAGTACCAATTTATTTAAATTAAGCGACCCCGGTTTCAGTGAATAATCACCATCATCAGTCATAAATTGAGATCTGAAGCCATCTTGTGATCACTTCCCCTCAACCCAGGGTCCGCACCCTCTCCCAGCAGTCCCTCCACCCAATCTATTTTACCCAATTTGAAACCTAGATGAAGCAGGGTACTTTGATGCACTGCCCTCACGTCTACGTCCTCCAGTGTCTCAAGCAAACCCTCAAATTTCCGAAAGGGACTACTACTTAATCCGAATGTCAACCGCTCAACAACATCAAGTTCTGACATTCGAACCGACAAAGGTGTGGCTTGCCATGACTTTCTAACTTAAGTTATAACTTAAGTGTGCTTAAAAGTGGCTTTAACGTAATGAGTTGAGATCTCTCGGGGAAATTAGTTATTAATAACACGTAGGCAATATCAAGGACTGATGCAGCGGTGTTTATAGAGAAGGCGTCCTAATGACGGGAGCACAGCACTCAAATTGGAACAGCGTTCACCTAAAAAAAATGATAAAATGCGATTAAGTACTGAACACGTTTCAGTCCAGTTGGTTTCCGTTTTGTTTATTTCTCCCCTAAATTATGAGCTAGAATAGTGAAGTTTGGAGCATTGAGTGAAGATTATCTGTCTTCATGATTTGGTTGTAGTTTTATATTTTGTTTGTCCGTCCATCCCGGCCAACAAATATAAATCCAATATGTTTACGGGGGTTGCGAACCTCCAAGGTGCGCTAGTTGTTAATAATTATTTGAGCACGGTACGCCTCGAGACAGCTGCGCCTTCAAGTCTGACTCTCCTCATCTCTCCCTCTCCATCGTCCGGTCACAGCGTAGCAGTAATGAAATACCTCATTTGAAAAAACTCTTCTGTACGTAAACAATCAATGTTTATTCATAATGCAGTTAATAGGAATTCGGGCATGGGTGTATCAGCGCTTTTTAAAGACCAGCTTTTTCCTAAAAATATACTTTGTAGAACTATTGTGGAACCTGAGCGCAACATAACTTAGGTCATCTATGTAAACACTTACATTAAACAACTTATTTGTGCTAACACTGAAAATATATGCCAATATCCTTGTAGCTTAATTCATCTTCCGACTAAATCTCACTTCAAAAGAAATAAATGTTCACTTCCTTTAAAGTGTAAATCACCCGTCAACCTGAAATTGTTTAGACAATTAAATATTGCAACAAATATTTAAAGATATTTCCATATTCATTGAGAAAAAGTAGAAATTTAAATTTTAACTTTTGAATTGTATTCCCAAAACATAATTAATTATAAACTGTTGCATTTTGTATTTACATTTGAAAAGTAACGAGATTCTGAAACATGTTGGTTGGCATGGGTCTATGCAATAGCTGCAAAGTTCCTACGCGACACATTTTCCTTTGAAAAGCCCTTAAAAAGCCGTTGTTACGAGCAACTTTTGACCTTTCGCATACGACACAGTGCTGTACGGGGATCTAGACAACGCTTCCATCAGGAATGCGCAAAAAAATGCCTAGATGCTATAAATAAATCATACATCCCTTATCAGTTACCATTGAATTTATAATGTGTTTCTCAAGAGTTTTTGGAAAAAGAATATTCGGTCAACGATTCCTACAAAAGTATTTAATTAAATCATATAACCCAATATAGAGTCAGTTAAATACTTAGGTGTGTCCCTTATTCAGGACCTCTCTTTGGGAAAACACGTTCGGGGAACCTGGTGACAGGCTAGTCACACATTGGGATATATTAAAAGAACACTAGGAAATTTTGACGAGAAGGTTAAAGTTCATCGTTATATTTCTCTCGTGAGAACTCACTTATCGTCTGCCACTACTATATGGGACTCTTATGAAGTATTACTTAATCTCAAAAATAGCTCAAATAAATCGGAGATAAGCAAGACATGCAAAAAGATTTTCCGCTAAACTTTGCAGTGTTTTCCGAACTTTTGAATGAATTTGGTTGGGAATCTTGACCTGATCGAATGGAAAAATATAGTTTAAATCATTTACGCAATTTTAAGCATCCAGTATTTAGCCGGACCTTCAACATAGTTTGCAAGATCCAACAAATTAAGAATTAGACATGATCGCAGGAATAAAACAAAGGAAATAGACTTCAGAGTTGACAGATTAAACCGAGAGATTAAAACTAAGTACCGAGGCTCAGTTATCCTCCACAATCTTCGGAATACCACACACTACGTATACCCTCTCCTCGCTGGAGTTTTAGTTATTCCAAACTCCCCACAACTCATAAGCTTACCTCCCACTTCATCTCGTCTAACCCAACGAAGTACAGTCAGCGTGAAACGTAGAGGGGCGTTAGCAGGCGACCTCATTGGAAGCCAATGGGGACAGTCGAATCAACCCAAGTGGGCGACCTCTGGAAACAACGCCTTGGAAAATTGAACTCCCAAACTGAACACCTAGGAAGGCTCAATGCAGAGAGCTGAGTAATCTTTCGAAACCACAAGAATGATGTAGAGCAGACACACAGTCAGGTGCAAGAGAACTGCAAAGACTTGTCGATCCCAAGACGGACGCCAGACGAGTGAGGTGGGAATGAAAAGACACGAAATTCATCTTCAGATAAGTTCCACTAGGTGGCAGGCAAAAAGGTCTCACTTTGCCCAACTATGTCCCCTCAACCTCACCCCATCCCATATGACGTCACACATTTGGCCATCATCCGTCGTTCCCTTACTAACAAGGGCTTTTCAACTCGCCCACCATGTGACAAGAAGAAAGCTATCCAACCTTAAAATAACCATTCAAAAAACAGAACCTTTTAAAAAAACATAAGAAACGAAGTAACGAGAGGAATACATAATAATTTTTTCAATTCACGCTTTAAAAGTTTCCACACACGACTCATTATTTATAAGTTGAATAATTCTCTCGGTTACCCTGTTTTATATTTCTTACTACAAAATAATGTTTCTCGTCGAATTCTGCGAACTATGAATAAAAGTTATTCCTAAATAAATACCCAGAACAAGACAAAATAATTTTCACTATGATTGCAAAAACCATGAAAGTGGTCACAAAATCGAATTTTACTATTAATTCTATTCATTTATAATTTACTCTACTTATTCAACTTACTGTGGGTAAAGTTTCCTTTTTACAATCCCTGTCAGACCTCCCAGCGAATGGTCTTTCCTAAAATACATTATTTTTTCGCAAACTTTATATGTAGTATACAATTCAAACTTTATATGCAGCATTTACAATGGCTGAAGTTGAGAGCTCAAGAATTATTTTGTGTTAATTTGCATAATAATTCTTACGAAATATCACTGGTAATTATTACCCCGTAACTTTTGTGTGTCAAGCATTTAGCACTACAAAATTTATCGTAGCAATGTCTTACTGTATATTCTTCAATTATATCACGTAATCAATAACCCTTCATACGTTTTTTTATAATTCTATATGGTTCTTTTTGGGTTGATCTAATCGTGCGAACTTCTAAACATGGACAGTAAAATACTAAAAAGTGCAGCACTCATCGAACCATATAAGGAAGAGGGTGAATGAAAAGAAAAACTTTGTTTAGTTCCACGTAAAATAATTTTAATACGACCTAGGTTTCGTCGCTGGGCGACATCATCAGGTGGTTTACAAAACAAAAGTTACGCCTCAAACCATTAACTTCATGAAGAAGGTGAAGGTTTGTTGGTTCTTTTATCTCTGGAAATCAGTTGTCAAAAAGTCCAAATTGAACCACTAAGAAAATACCCGCAAGGAATTCAAATAGAATACCATATAAGGCTACATTTAATTTATAATGCAAAAAGTGGCACATTCGCATTTGGTGAATATTTTTTTGCTAAACTCCTGTTCTGACGTAAGCAGAGCTAAACACGAAGAAATACATTCTATTATCAGGAACAAAATAAAATGTATTTCGTCACGCCTTGCAATACAAAACTATAATGCCTAAATCTGGAAACATAATAAATGTGACCGAGGGCAGAGAATGCGCATGGTATAATCTCTGTGTTTCAGCGGAAACTATAGTACTCACCGTTTTTTAAAAAAACATGGTAAATGAATAAATTAAAAGACAGTTATGATAAAGAAAATGACTCCATAATGCAAATATGGTCAAAACAAACTGATGTATCAAACTATTGCAACTATCTCGGGAGAGATTGGTCCACACTTTTTCTTCATGATTCCACAGACGATAAAGGCAAAATGTATATGAAACTGTCATTCTGGAGATAAAACGGAATGGAAAAATCGAGACAAAAAATTTCGCGTAACTCTCGCAGTGGACTATGATTGAATGAAAAATACGTGAGCGCGGGACGCATCGAGACCTCGCTGCGTCTTCAAGTTCGACTCTCCTTATCTCTCCCGCTCCGTGGTTGGAGTCACGCGCAGGTGGAAAACCCTTATCTCTTCATCTCTGGGGAACATGGGCCGCGTCGTACGGCCCAATGTCTACGTGACTGCGACCACATACTCAATCGAAGGTACAGAGTCAATACTCTATATTGATATCATCAATCTACTCTAAGGTTCAAGCGTACTTGTCACCAATAACTCATTGCAATGCAAACGTTTTTATACACCTCTTGCGGAAGCTGAATTCTAACGTATACAGGGAAATTACGGGTATGAAAGAGGAAACCTTCCAAAAATTATTGAATAAACTAAGTGCAAACAATGAAATGCGAAACATGATTCTGACATACGCCGTGTGCTAACTTTGTGTGTGCCATGGTATAATATTCTTACAAAAATAACTATATTTTCAATTAAAATTCTTTTTTGTCCTTCAGTCACGTTCGGTAAGGATAAAAGATACGATAACTATACTCTTTTCATTCAAGCAAGAGAAGTGATGGCACAGACGATTTTAGGTTTGCGAAAATTCGTTTGAAAGAAATGATATTGTTTATGTGAAGAATTAAATTTTAATAAATCTTATTCCACGAGAATCATTGTCGTAAAACATTTCCTTTTAACACTAGAAGGTCCGGGGTATGTTGCCTACCTAAAAGGTCCGCGAGCGGTCAATTGACCGCTAAGCGTTATTAGTAGGACTTCGATGTATTCGCGCCTTAAGATGCCCCTTTTTATTGTTTTTCTACGTCATGAGCTTTTCTATTACTACATTTTGGCACTTGAACCCGGTTATAGTTGGATTTTAGGCGGATTAGAGTGGTTTTACAGTTCATAAAATGGAATTGGTCGGAAATAATTTCATTTTCTTTCGATATTTTTTCACTTATGAAAAAAATTGTACAGATATCTTATTTTATAACACAATTACATGAAAATGTTTTAAAACACTGGTTTTTAAGAAGTGAAAATCATCATACACAGAAAAATAAGAATAAAATCTCGACAGAAGATTTTCTAGTGAAAAAGTGACTGTCACAGAGAACATGGCAAATTTGCAGGTGACCACAAAAGTTGCTTTAAACGGTATGTATGATTTGTTTAACATATTTCTACTTTGTTTTTATCTACTAGAAGACATTTTACATAAAGCTTTCCACTACATTACATTTTTTTCAGGAACAGAACAAAAATAAAAACTTTAATGTGTATGAAAGAACATGGTATTTGTTCTTGAGGTAAGTAACAAAGGTTTTTGTATAGTGTCATATTCTATACGTAAAAAAGACGTACAAGATAAAAAATTGAGAATCTTAACTTGTACATATTATATTAGCGCTATTCGGAGACACATAAAAATGAAAATTTTTAGTAACAAAAAGTCGTAACCTCTAAGAGGCAGGTCTATTGTATTTCTAGGCTTCCTGGCATTTCTTGCTAACCCTAATATCACTTTCACACTTAACACACATACGTTCCTTGCATCTGTTACATGACTTCTTTGTTTTGTTTTGTTTACAGAGCCCAATTTGGCACTGCCTGCGACTACCTGAGTCAGGAGGACCGACGTCTGCTACACGCTGCATTTTTCTACTTTCTACGTTAGTCTTTGACATTTCTTTTGCAACTCCCAAAATGAACGATTAACGTGAAACATTAGAGTTAAAGACTAACTTGTACAATGAATGAGCATTAATCATGGCTAGATCTAGGATGTTATAGAAAACATGCACGGACCATCGCCGTGTGCCAAATCGAACGCTGTATTTACGAGTCATTTGGTCAACCGTATCGACTCCGAATTTGTTCTTATTGTAAAAAAGTACCGTCTCTGGCTTTTTTTTCTCCGTATCACCGTCAATTTGTACATAGGGGTGCATACTACTAAGAACTAGGACGTTTTTGTTAGATTTAGATTGATAACCGGTCAAGGTAATTTCTTCGTGCTTATAGATAACAGTGCTAAAACGAGAATCACCACATTTCATCAAAGTAGGGGGTAATTCTCTTCTATTTCGATTTAGCGTCCCTACAAGGCTAGTTTTCTTCTTCTTGATTTCTTTCGCAAGATTCAAGGAGGCAAAGTAATTGTCCATTGTGACGTTTCTGCCCTTGCTTAGGTAAGGCTCAACAAGTTGTTTGACAATGTTTTCGCCGACACGTTCTGTACTGGGCCTTGCCTCATCTTTGCCTACATAGGGAATAATATTGAGCACTTACCTGTTTTTCGCATCAGTAGCGACCCAAAAATTAATCCCAAACTTATCGGGTTTATTTGCCATGTATTGTAAAAATAGGCACCTGCACTTTGTCGGATACAGTTGCTCATCAACAGTAATACTTTCCCTAGGTCTGTAGCATGCTAAGCAATTTTCAACAAACTTATTCCAAAGATCTGATACCAAGCAAAATTTGTCGGTTTGTTTACGGGCAGCACGGCTGGCCCTGTCATCAAAACGTAAAAATCTTATGATTTCTTTGAACCGATTTCTACACATTGTCGCCGAAAAAAATGGTTGGCCCCATTGCGTGTGCCACAGATCATTAACATGGGTTGATTGAACTACACAAGCCCCGAGTGTATACAAAATAGAGAGAAACGTGACGATCTCTTCAGACAGTGCGAAGACAGTGACCACGATTCATCGCCTAGAACTCGCCGAGCTTCTTTTTCAGTGCAATCTTTTATAAGTCTAAGCATAGGTCCCGTCAGAAAAAGCTTCAACGCGCTCCAGTAAAAATTTTCCTCTAAGTGCTGCTTGGCATAGCCAGTGCCACCCCCTGATTCCCCCAACAAGCGTCGACGCTCGGACAGTCACAAAGATTATATACACAGGATACAGGACAGTCACGAAAGCACCCGAAACTCAGTCGCAAACATATTTGAATTCAAGTATAATAAGCTTGCTGACTACCGCGACTCAAATCAAGTGACGCAACGCAGACACAAGCCTACACATGCATATGGACCTGGCGTCGCTGGGTGGAGGAGGAAAGCGCTTGAGACACGCTCAAGTGAGGCATGTCCAGACATGCATCGGTCCAAGCGTGTGAATATGCACTGCACACTGCCGTGGTAGCGAGTGGTGGGGTGGGGGGATTTTATTCGGTACTTGAAACAAAGCTTCAACAGTTATGGCTCTCAATCAGCAACAAATGAAAGAAAAACGATCTTTTGAGTATAAAACCCATGATTATAATCGTTTATTATGATAAAACTAGATATTAGGACCTACATTAGGCAGGAAACGTGCCCGATGTCAACGGAAACGCTTAAAATGTAATAGCGGTCAATTGACCGCTCGCGGACCTTGTAGGTAGACCCGCTTGTTACGCCATAAGTACTTGTTAATTTTACAAAATATTTCACACAGTGGCTTATGCCCCTAAAATATTAAAAGTAAAAAAATATGAGATCTGCACAAAAATTACTTTTTGAGTGAGGACGATAAGAAAGTTGCGAACGGTCAATTGACCGCTATCGGACCTTCTAGTGTTAAGGAATAGGAGTAACAGGAATTTTCCTTACGTCCAAAATAAACTAAATTCGTATTTTTGTAAAACCAGCATAGAGATTACAGCATTAAGATATACACCACACTGTAACCATGCACTTTGAACAATACCGCAATACGTATTACGACATCAAACATGAGATGCTATAATACTAAACCACAGTTGACTTCACTGCGAACTCACAGATTCACTCGGTAAGAACCACAGTGAAATATTTACTTAGGTATAATCACGATAGAACACTCACGTTCATTTTGTTTCAAGGAGGCAAATATGGTTGAAATATAATTATAACAATAAATATTACACCTACCTGAAAGGAGAGTTAACCACAAAGAGTGCATTTTATTCCAGGATCGAGAACAGCGAACACAATAACACCTTTGAAAGTGGATGAAGAAGCAGAATGAATAGAGCGATCTTCAGTTACTCTTTGCTGTCAACGCAGGCGAGTGATAAAGTAAACAACCGACGCCTAGAGACCGCTGCGTCTTCATGTCCCACTCTCCTTATCTCTACCACTCCTTCGTTGGATTCGTGAGTAGGAGGAAAAATATCCCTTATCTCTTCTGTTCTGGGAAAATACACTGGGAGATAGCTGAAAGGCTACATGACCACCTCCACGCACACATCCGAGGACAAAGAATCATTCTTTCAATTGATTGCATCATGCTCTTCAATTGGATTTATGGTTAAACTCGAATATGTGGGGCCGAGATCAGGTAGTTGCAAGATGGGTGGGGTCCAAGCTCGCGACGGTACTAATCCGCAACCCTTTCCCGAACTCGGAGACCCAACGCCGGGCTCTCTACTCGACCCACGCAGTGGGAGGCACCCTCACCAAAACCAACCATGCTCACTACAATTTAAACTTTAACAACTACGTCATATAACAACAAATCAATATTTTCATCGTACTCCCGATAATTGTACGAGTAAGTAAATCTTTTAATCATCGGTCTACGATGAAAATTAACAATTTTGCGAACATTGCCAAAAACGTGGTCATGAGCAGCGGGAAATATGGAAACAACGCAGCGGTCCCCTCAAAATTTCCCTTTCTTTTAAGTTGAGTAAGCTTGCAGAGGTTTTTAACGGGTGTAGCTTTTACAATTAACGTTATTCGTAGTATTAATCTAGTTTTAAGACACTGTGCTGTGAATGTGCTCAGAAAAGAAATAAACTGCCTATTTGCATCAACCTGTGTCGCTTTCTAATTCAGATAGAACGCGAGCCACAAAGCTGTGTAAAAGACTGCACTGTAACTCGATTGAATTCGCATCACAATTTGAGGCTAAACTATTGAAACATCAAGCGATAAACTATTGCAGAGTCATGGAGCTTCTTCAGGCCTTACTCGGCTGAAGATGTTCATATACTTCCGCATCAAGTACGAATAAACGATATTGGCTGGATGTCGTTAACTAGATTTGCGTATGTGGATGTATAATACACTGTATATGCACCCACAACTTTGTAAAATTAGTGATAGAAACTGCCTTATATATAAGACTGGGCTGTTTTTTTCGCATAAGACATGCACCTAGTCCTTCATCACATGTATCAAAATATTTTTAATGCTACTGGTGAACTTATGTTTTCCTTTAACTCTCCGTATGCCAGTATCAAGCCGAAATCCGAAGCCGAAACCAATAGGTGTTCGCTGGTTTTTCTTTCTGAAGTTCCCACTAGCATTACAAAGATTTATATAAAATGTATTACTTTGTCAGCTAATGAAGGGGCCTGGGATTTCATGTCCCCTAGGTCCAAGTAGAACAATACAAAAGTTAGAAAATTACTAAATACTAACTAAACTTTGCAATTGTTAATCTATTGATTTGGCCTTGATATAAAATGAATGATATCACCAAATAAAAAAACAAAAATACCAAGCTGGATTAAATGAACATAGCCTTTCTCTAAAAATTCATTACATATCAATCAACAAAATATGAAAAGATATGTAACACGTAACAATATCCGAGTTATCAATTTGAGCATGAGTAGAGATATTGAAAATATTTTGACTGGAATAAATTTATGGACGATGCTTGACGAGTATGTTCAGGGAGGGAATTCCATAGTCTTAAAGCTTTATCTACATCTACAAAATACACTACAAGCCACCTCAGGGGTGGGTGGCAGGGGGTGAGTACTCACTAACATGCATTACACTATAACCTAAAGTTAGAGTGACAACGAATAATTATGCACTAGCATAAATCACTAATGCTTGTCACGAGGCAAAGTCTCACAACACTGCACTACACTACAAATATTATCACAATGGAGAGGGACCATTATTATATATGTATTTTGCAACTACACAAATGGAAAGAGATTCAAGATGTATGTAGAAAACATGCACGGCGTGCTGTTAGTACTAGGTAACAGACAAGGATTCAAGTATTATGGAGTACGACTACTAAGCTACGTCAAGCTAATCGTAAATTGGGATTTGTTAAAAGAATTCTAGGCAAGTGCGACGACAAAGTGAGAGAAATAAGCTACTTCTCCCTCGTTAGACCCCATTTAGAATATGCTTCCAGTGTTTGGGATCCTCATGAAACAGGCTTAAAAACAGAGTTAGAACGTGTACAGAGAAGAGCAGCCAGGTACGTGAAAAGCCGTTACGATAATCTTGTTAGTGTTACTGACCTCTTAGAAAAACTCGGATGGGAATCATTGTCAGACCGTAGATTGAAAACAAGACTAAATCTAGTATGTAAATTCAAAAGTAGTTTATTTTCCGACGAAGTTGATCATATTTTACGACCGCCAACGTACTATGGTAGATTAGATCATAAAAATAAAATAAGAGAGATAGACTGTAGAACAGATAGGTTTAAAATGTCGTTTTTTCCGCGAGCGATAAGAGACTATAACGGCTGTGTAAGGACTTAGAAATAGATTAGTTGACTGGTAGTGTAGCTTACTAACTTATGTATTTCTTAAAGCATGTTTACGGAGTGGAGTTTATGGTGTTTCTTACAGCATGTTTTGCATGTTCTAGCTTGTGTGTCATCGTACATGTATGGCGTGCATGTGGGGATTCTCTTGCATGCTGCATGATGGTTTTTAGTTAATGATGGAATTGTTTAGTATCCTTAATATTCATGACCGTGCGGTGTGCATGTGGCGGTCCGCTTGCATACTGCATTTTGGTGACTTGTCACCCCCTGCCAAACACCCTAGAGGTGGCTCGTAGGGTAATATGTAGATGTAGATGTACTACTAAGAGCTACACTCGACAAACCTGGTTAAAAGTCTCATTGGCAACTGTTATGGTCCCTTATCATTCGTGGGGAAAATGACATTTTAAATCTGTCCGTTCTGCAATCTAGTTCCCTAATTTTATTCTCATGATCTGATCCACCGTTGTATTTCCGATTTCGTAAAATATTTTCAACGTCGTCAGAAAATAGACCGGTTTGGAACTTACATAATAGATTTAGTCTGAATTTTAATCGACGGTCTGAAAGCTTTTCCCATCCCAGTTGCTGCAAAAGGTCAGTAACACTAACGAGATTATCATAACGGCCTTTAACATATCTTGCCGATCTTCGCTGCATGCGTTCAAACTCAGTTTCCAAGCCTATCTCATAAGAATCCCAAATATTGGCAGGATATTCCATGTGGGGTCTAACGAGGGAGAAGTAGCTGATTTCCCTAACTTTATTGTCGCACTTACCAAGTACTCTTTTTACAAATCCCAATTTACGATTAGCTTGACCGGTAATTTCTCGAATATGTTTACTCCACGACAGATCATTAGTCAGATTCACTCCGAAGTATTTAACCGATTCTACAGTCTCTAATTTGCTGTTGTTTACGCAATAGCTGTTACAAGGAGCGTATTTTCGTTTCCAAAAATTCATAACAACGCCTTTTTTCAGGTTTAATTCCAGCTGCCACGCATCGCACTACTCCTGTATTGCCTCGATGTCCTTAGTTAGCGCTAGCTTATCATTAGGGCTACGAATTTCTTTATACAACACTGCGTCGTCTGCAGATAATCTAAGCGTACTGTCAACTGTTTCACCGAGGTCGTTTATATACAAAAGGAACAGAAGTGGGCCTATGACACTTCCCTGAGGGACACCCAATGTGACATTTACTTCATTAGAGATAGCGTCATCTAACACAACCCTTTGCACGTGACTTTGCCGTTTTAATGTCAAGAAAAGTTGCATCAACTGGAGCATAACGTTCACCCAAGACTAAAATATCGTGGGCAAAAAGTGATAATTGAGTTTCGCATGATCTTCCCTGTCTGAATCCGTGTTGCGCTTTTGTTAAAAAATTCTGCATATCGAGGTGTCTCATAACTGAACTTACAATTATATGTTCAAGGATTTTGCAAGAGATAGATGTGAGGGATATCGGTCTGTAGTTCAATGGCTGTTCCTTATCACCGCTTTTGAATATGGGAGTGAGATTTTGAATTTTACCAGTCCATGGGTACTTTGTGTTCGTTGATGGATTTGATAAATATATTCTGCAAGTAGAGTGTTATATCACAAGCTAATTCTCTAGACACGCGGGCAGGAATTTCTTCAGGACCTGGGGATTTATTTGGACTTATAGATTTTAGCAAGTTTTCTATTCCGTGAGTGCATATATCGATAGGCGGCATCTTTTGCTGGAAGTGATTATTTACCTTTACGGATGTAATCTGTGATGACTTAGTGAACACACTTTGAAAGTAGGAACTCAACAAGTTGACTTTGTCCGAACTGTTTGCTAATAATTCGCCATTTTCGTTTCGTAGTGGAATAACTGTTGATCTATTGCCTTGAACTTCCCTTACGTATGACCAAAATGCCTTTGGGTTGTCCTGTAACTGTTCTACTAATGTTTTTCTTTAAAAATCCATGAAAACATTCCGAAATGCTTCTTTTTAGTGGCGTTAGACAATTTGTATTTTTCAATTTTGATCACCGGTGGACAAATCTATACGGAGTGTTTTCATCTTGGCATGGCATTCTCCGACGTCTTAACAATTTTCTCACTTCTGTATAGTACCATCTTGGTTCGGGGTTTTTTACTTTACGTGGAATGTATTTTCTGATCCCTGAATGTATGTACGATCGAAAGAAAAGCTTCCCAAATAGTCGTCGTTACACTTACTTTAGGGTATAGCGCAATGCATGTTGGTGAATACTCACCCCCTGCCACACACCCCTGAGGTGGCTTGCAGGGTATTTTGTAGATGTAGATGCTTTTTCTGATGCTTACTTTTTATAAACTCGGGCGGGAGTTTGATAGGGACCGGGTCATTTTTTGGAATTAATGGATTTCAGATGACTTTCTATTCCACAACTAGTGATATTAATAGACTGCATTGAGTGCTTATATAGCCTAGGCATTGTAGCAATATTATTTGGAGAGCATGATGTATACACGCTTTAAAAAAAGGTGTTGAAGATATTTGCTAAATCTAATTTTTTGTTCGCTCTTTCTCCTAGATTGTTCTTTAGTGACGCTACTGTTGATTTTTAGCCTTGAACGTCACGTACGACCAAAATGCCTTTGGGTTATCCTCTAAATATTCGCCCAATATTTTATATTTGAATCCCGTTAATGCTTTTTGAAAGGCCGCCTTGGCTGCAGTTTTCGCTTTCTTGTATTTTTCGCAAAACTTAATATACTCATCTTCGGGGAGAACCTGGCGTGCGTTCTTCATTTTTGCGTGCCAGATACGTTGTCGCTTGAGATATTTCCGGACGTCCGCATTGTACCACCTAGGTTCAGTATTCACCATTTTAAATTAACTTGGTATTGGGCTAGTTATGGCTAGTCGTGTGATGCTACGAAAAGTATTCCATGTATAGTCAGTACAACGGTTTTCACTAATATCACTATCTCGGTATCCGCATTTTCATTCGATAACCAACTATCTGTTCCTATTACTACACCAGCGCCCGTGCTCTCCATGAGATGGTGAAAATCAGCAACATTTTTTTTTTATACTACAGCAACCACTTGAACCTAGGGGACATGAAATCCCAGGCCCCTTCATTAGCTCACAAAGTAATACATTTCATATAAATCTTTGTAATACTAGTGGGAACTTCGGAAAGAAAAACCACCTAACACCTAGTGGTTTAGGCTTCGGCTTCGGATTTCGGCTTGGTACTGGAATACGGAGAGTTAAAAGAAAAGATAAGTTCAGCAGTAACATGAAAAATATGTTGATGCATATGATGAAGGACTAGGTGCATGTCTTATGCGAAAAAACGGCCCAGTCGTATGTATAAGGCTGTTTCTATCACTTTTTTACGAAGTTGTGGGAGTTTATGGTTTGAGGCGTAATTTTATGGAACTCCTTCATGAATGAAAAGAAAAAACTTTGTTCGTTCCACAAGGTACTTTTAATGCCGACCTAGGTTTCGTCGATACGAAACCTAGGTTGGCATTAAAAGTACTTATGTGGAATGGACAAAGTTTTTTCTTTTCAATCACGAAGTTGTGGGCACATATACATCCACACATGATAATCTACGCTCAACATTTCAATCACTCACCCGGTGTAGAGCCCGAGAAGAGTTCATCACTGCAATTCGCCGGGAAAGCGTGAAATCTTACTTCATGTTAATCTAGTTAACGACAGCCAGTCAATATCATTTATTCGTACTTGATGCGAAAGAATAGGACCATCTTCAGCCGTGTAAGGCCTGAAGACGATCAGAAATCACGTAAAAATATTTTAACAGGTTTTGCTAAGATTTTTGCGCGATTCTCACCTGAACTTCTCCATGGCTCAGCAATAGTTAATCGCTTAGTGCTTCAATAGTTGAGCCTCGACTTGTAATGTGAATTCAATCGACTTACAGGGCAGCCTTTTATGCATCTTTGTGGCTCGCGTTCTAACTGAATTAGAAAGCGACACAGGCTGACAAAAACTGGCAAATAGTCAGTTTATTTCCTTTTTGAGCACATTCTCAGCACAGTGTCTTAAAACTAGATTAATACTACCAATCCCATCGCTCACTGATGTCAATAACTTTAATTTGAAAAGCTTAACCCGTTAAAAACTTCTGCAAGCTTACTCTACTCAAAAGAAAGGGAAAATTTAAGGGGGGACCGCTGCGTTAAAATCAAGTAATCAAGGAAGCCATCGAAATTCACCTTAATCCAAAATATTTCAATCGGGATACTGGCTTTCATCTGGGCAATACATGTGCACCTCTATAATAAATTGCATGAAAGACATAAAGGAAAGAACAGGAAAGATTTCAAAAAAAACATCAGCCACGCAGACGACACCTGAGCTTAATTGTTAGACTCGTATAACGGTCAATTAATTTCAATCCTACATTGATAAAGTAACAAGCCTTGAGAATGAAAAACAAGTCGTTTTCCGAAATCGGCCATTATGAAGCCAATAACCTGGTGCAGAGCCCGAGAACAATACCTGAATTTATATTTGATTTACTTACCAGTTCATTTTTCATCTAATTCTCTAGCAAAATTAAAAAAGTTCATTATATCATTTCCACCTTCTTCTAGATTATTTAATCAATTATTTATCGCCATCAGGTGGTGCCAGTGCACCACCGGCACCAACTGTGCGCACGCCTATGACACTGCTTCTCACTGATTCCACCGGAGATAAATGTCAACAGTACATAACCCTCTAACCCTTTGGGAGAAAACAGACGCCGAATCAAAAGAGACGACCCAATAGTTTTGCTTTGATGAGTTTGAATATTTTTGATTGATAACAATGTGAGCGCGGGACGCCTCGAGACCGCTGCGTCTTCAAGTCCGACTATCCTTATCTCTCCCGCTCCATCGTCGGACTCGCTCGCAGGAAGTAAATAAAAACACCTTATCTCTTCTCTTTTTCTCCTCGCTCGTTATTTACTCCTGATACTAATCTCCAGATAATCACAAACGTAGAATAATTTCCGTGTCGGATATGTTTCGTAGGCCGGAAGAGCAAGAAAAATAGTATTTTTCTCGATTTACGTGTCAGGCATGAATGACATGCGAGGAGGTATCCCAGTAAGATGTGCTACTTTACTTGGGCTATTATTACAGCGGTAAAACTTTCTCCCCTCCATTTTACATCCTTAGTATACTATTGGTAAACTTTCACTTGTGGTGGAGAAAACCAAAAATTAAGAATTCCGCTGCCAATCCGGTGAACTTTGCCTGCGGCGAATTCAGCAGTCTTGAACGTCGCGAATATTCTTTGATTGGTGGTGAGTCCCCACTGATGTAGTAATCTCCGCCCACTTAGCAGCTTTACTAACGGACAGTCGACGATGTGGGAGGAGTGAGTAGCGTTCACGTTATTTGGAGCGTAGAGTTACATGTTAATTTCTACGAGGATACTTCCTAGCATGCTATATGCACCTGGTGTTGAAGTCCGGATGTTCTCAATGTTTATCTTCGGCTAGACCCGACATTCGAGCATTTTTTTAGAGATGAGTACTTTTATCTTCCGAAATAAAAGCCAATTTATGATATTTAAACTTTTTTAGGGTTTTCTTAGTCATCTTCTGGGAGGATGAATCTTTTCTTATAACTTACTCCTCTTCGTCAAAAAAATATTTTTTATGGAAAAAATATGTTTAATTAGAGGAATATTAGTCAAATTTCATCTGTAAAATGTCTCATATGTCAAAGACGTACTACGAAAAATAATATATATAGTCGAAACAAACTGGGATGACGAGCGACATGTGATTTTAAAGTAATCACTTGGAAGACAAGGAATTACGGCTTAAAATAAAGAAGTTTAAATTTATAATTTTTTATTCTAATCGTCACGATTATCAGCGGCGGAAAGTTGTAAAACTTTTGTCATGTAACACAAAAAAGAATGGAAAAATAACTCTTTCAGCGTAGGTAAACTGTGCTGTGATTCAGACAAAATAATTACAAATGTTCAACCGGTGTATGATTCTATTATATTTAAAACAGGGTGACTTTTGGCCACTCATTCGGAGAAACTGCATTTGCCAACTCGAATTTTTAGTCGCAATAATGTAGTGATTGACATAACATGACTCATCGGAAAAATTACCTATGTAGGTCAAACTTAAACTTCCTGTGATTCTCCAACTCGCCAAATAATTCCCGGTGAAGGGTTATTTTCCATTCTTTGGGTTCTTCGCTTTCCACAGCGGACCCTTTTTTGGCCTTTTTTCACAGTACTACTTACTTAAATCAGCAAACGCTAACAAAAAATTACGATCTCTTGCAACCAGAGATGGATTTCAAGAAATGAATATTCACGCAAAAGTATATTTTCCAGAAGAATGGACTTTTTTCGTGTTTCGGTCAGATAATGATCGTCATTGAAAAAGTTTACATGAGGCTACATGCTATAACCTGCATGAGTTTGAAGACTTCTAAATGGATAATACTTGTACTATTATAAGAAAGGTATATTTAGAAATAATTCAAATTAAGATTGATGACATTTGTATAACATGGAATCAGTGTTATTGAGAGCTTAGGAAAAATGTAAAGTATAACCACATGTAGTTGAATGAAAAATGATTTCTTTAATTCAGGTATCCTGGTGTTGATAACCACATTTGTTACCAATTATAATAGATGGACGGTAACCGGGATAAGGAGTCATTATAATGTGGTACGATAAAATTGATCGGGTTCTCATCCACTTGCTCTGCAACCACGGAGAGAGCGGGAAGTTAAGAAACCATCCTTCACGCCCAAATTTAGTGCTATTACAAAATAAAGTATAGCATTCACATCTCAAAATATATTATTGAAAACTAGATTGAATAGAAATAAGGAGAGGAAAATAGATATATAGTTAAAATTATTTGAAGGCGTAACCACTAATGTTCCATATGGATTTCAGAAACAAAAGCTACACCACTGTCATGATGATAAAGTACGATGCCATACAATTTTATTTGGGCTATAGAAATGTATAGAAATATTACTAAGATGACGTTTTAACTCATTCACCCAAGGATGGCAATCATAATTGGAAGAGATGAAGTTCACTAGCATTTTAATTAAAAAAAAACCTCTTTTGGAAAGTACAATTGCATTGGTAGCATAATTAATGAGGTACTTTTTATTGAAAGAGACATGAACTTTGTGAAATAAGTTTTCCTATACATGATGTTTTACATTCTTGTTCATACAAGAATGCGCTGTTTACTTTCATGTTTATACAAACATGCGCTTTTTACTTTCATATTCATACATACATATGAATAAACTTTAAACGCATATCAATTGATTGGAACAAAAGAGAGAACATATTCAGCGAAATCGAAATATCATGTGAATATCCAAATTCCGAGAGAAAAGATGCACGCCGGAGAACAAACACTGTAAAAGATCTAAGATTTATACGAGGCGCACATAACATTACAGAAGGTATTCTCGTTGAAGGTGTCACTTGACTACGTGATACCGTGTCGGCAAGCCCCACTCAATTCTCTTTTCTGTAGGAAATCATTCCATTGGCTTGAGCGCTTACACGGCCGAGCTTGTAGTCTTTTGAGAGATACCCGTCCAATCACTATTTTATGCCGCATTCATACCTCCTAAACGAAAGGTTCACCTCCTTGGTTAACTTTCTTTCTTTTTCTCCAAGGCTCTTCCCACCAGGCAGCCACAGCCAATTATATGACGAGATAGGGCTGGGAACTGAACGAGCTGCAACAGCAAGTCGAACTCCAAATTATGTGTGAGTCAGGTGGAACATTTCATAAGTATACCTCCTCGTTTGTTATTTTCTACTGATACTTACTTGCTGATAATCACTTAATACCTTGAATATTTTCCGTTTCGGAAAATGTTCCACTTCGCCCAGTTAGCAGCTTAACCAACGGGCAGTAGTCGATGTGGTAGGTGTGAGTAGTATTCACGGTATCTGGAGCGTAGAATCGAATGTTAATTTCTACGGGAATATCCTCTAGTATGTTATAGGCAGCTGGAGTTGTACTCCGGATATTCTCAATTTTTATCTTCGGCTAGCGCTGATATTTGAGTGTTTGCCTAAAGAGGCATGATTTTCACTAAATTGGACATTGTAAAACTTTTAATGTATACTTTATGTGCATAAAAACACATACAATTAGCTGCACAATAAAATTTTATATTTAGTCAACATTTTCCTTATAAGTTATATATTGGTGTTAAATGCTTATCAATTAAAAGTATTATGCGTTTAAACTTTTATGCGATATAATATTTAATTATCCATACAAGTAAATATGAAATCGAACTTAATGGGAATTAAAAAAGTAAAAGATGTTTTAACCCTTTCGCTGCTGTGAACGTAGGAGATACGTTCGCCCGGTGGACTGCTGTGAACGTAGCTCCTACGTTCCGTTGGCAAGTGGTCGCTTCTACCCGCGCCTCCGAACTTTCTCTTTTTCCGCGAAGGTTTCGCGCTTGGAGTTCATTGTTATACTAATCCCTTCCTAGGAACATTAGTGACCTGTGAGTTGCAGGTGTTCGGTATTGATTTTTCAGAGGGGAAAAGGTGAGCATATTTTTAGAATTTACTTTTCCGCATCAGTGAGTGAAGGGTCATGATGGCAAGTGGAAGTGTTTCTCGCGACCGAAAGAGGAGAATACCTTTTCAAGGAGAGGACGAAGATATTCTTGTTGAATTATTTGCATCGGATAGTGAAAATGAAAATTTTAGCGACATGTGTGTAAGTTCTTCGGAAGAAAGTGACGATTCAGAAAATGAATCAGATAGTGATTTCCTACCGCCTCAGGTTGACATAGGCTCAGCATCTTCCAGTGTTTGGTGCAGTGCCCGTGATTTTACTCCTCATATTTTTGAGTTTGACGACTCTGCAGCTGGAATTCAGGACAATAGTGGGATTGACGAGAACACAAGTGAGTGTGGCTTTTTTGAAGTCTTTTTTGATAATTGTTTGATGACTCACATTGTTGACGAGACAAACAAGTACAGCAGTGCAATCGTGGACGGTGCAGTGCTTTCGCCAAAATCTAGGCTTCGTGCATGGGAGAATGTAAATATTGCCGAAATGTATGTTTTTTTGGCACTTTGTTTACTTATGCCTCTCGTAAGAAAACATGCAATCCAAGATTACTGGGCTAAAGATCCTCTCCTTAGAACTTCCATCTTTGGGAAGTATATGTCGCGCGATCGCTTTATTTTGATTTTGCGCTGTCTGCATTTGGCAGATAACAATGTTCCTGACAAGAATGATCCCCTCTGGAAAATAAACCATGTATTTTCCTACCTCAAAACTAGATTCAATCATGTATTTAGGCCATTTCGTAAGGTGGTTATTGATGAATCCCTGGTGCTCTTCAAAGGAAGATTAGGATTCAAACAGTATATTCCATCTAAAAGGCATCGGTTTGGAATAAAAATTTTTGTACTTTGTGATTGCGCGACCGGTATTGTGTTGGACATGATTGTTTACACTGGAATGAAAACAATGATAAGGAGGGACAGTGACTTGGGTTTGTCTGGTGAGGTCGTGAAAACGTTGATGGAAAAACATTTCAATAAAGGACATGTTCTATACACTAACAATTATTATACAAGCCCAAAGCTTAGTCAATTTCTTGCTGAACGTGGAACCGGTTCTTGTGGCACAGTGAGGGTAAACAGAAAAAATATGCCAAAATTTACGCAAAAGATGTCTAAGGGTGAATTTGAGAAGAAACACAATGGGAATATTATTGCTATGAAGTGGCGTGATAAACGTGATGTTTGTGTCTTGTCCACAATTCACGAGGGTAAAATGGTGGATAGTGGAAAAAGATGTTTTCAAACAAACGAAAAAATACTCAAACCCGATGCTATTGTTGACTACATTACAAACATGAGGCTAGTCGATAAGTCTGATATGATGGTGGGCTGTGTGGAGTGTGTAAGAAAGACATTGAAATGGTATAAAAAATTGTTTTTTCACCTTGTTGATGTCAGTATGTTGAACGCATATTATTTGTGTAAGATAAGCACCGGGAAAAAAATTCCCATGAAGAAATTTATTCAAATTGTTGTTCGTCAGTTACTGGGAAAATACGGTGTTGTGGTAAATTCTAGGCCAACAGGCCGGGCATGTTTGAATTGTAATGAAAACATTGGTGAGAGACTAACAGCAAGGCATTTTTGTGAAAAAATTCCGGAGACTGAAAAAAAGAAACATGCCCAAAGACCATGTTTTGTATGCAAGCATACCAAGCTTAGAAAGGGTGTCAGAAAAGACACGCGATATTGGTGCCGTGATTGTGACAAGGCGTTATGTTTTGAAGGTTGTTTTCGCCAATATCACACTTTGAAAATATTTTAATCGTTATCTCAAGTAGATAGGACAGTAAAAAGAGTATTCTCAAAATTTGTGGTTTTTTTATTGTACCTAACACTTCATCATCACCCTCTCTACTACCTACGCAGAAAATATTAGTTGGCGCAGAATGTATGCATCCCTGAATTTGAGACCCATTATCCAGAGACCTTGGTTAATTTTTATAATGCAGCCATCAAAATATAGCTTGTTTCAGTCCAGGTGAAATAATTACGAATTTAACGTTTTTCAATTCTGATAAAAATTGGTTCTCCGGGCGAAAAGAGCTTTTTTATTGACCACTAAGAAATGTTGCCTAAATTTCGGAGAATACTTAGCAAAAACATTAGGCTTGATGGAAGTTTAACTTTACCACAATAGTGCTTCAACATTTTTAAGTATTATTCTCAAACGTCGGATTTGGAAAATCTCCGAAAGTTGAGCATTGCTTCTGGGGGTCAAAAAATTGGCTCTATTTTCTTCCTCGCCCAGAAAGCACATATTTAATACTAATGGAAAAAGTTTTGTTGATACAACTTTGACATGGATAAAAACAAGCTATGCTTTGGTGTCTGTTTCATAAAAATTGGTCGAGACGTTCTCTGGATAAAAGGTCCCAAACTGAATGAATATACTTTTTGTGACGACGCAGGTGACCGTTCACTTTTTCGCCGCACAGGGGCTGGGATGTCTCCGCAGTTTGACCGCAGCGAAAGGGTTAATAGAATAATATAATCGTATTTCTTGCGTCTGACGCTTTTTCTATCACATACACTATTTCTATTCCATTACGAATACTTGAGTTATAACATAAACTATGCTATTCATTGAAAAACTCATTGTACGCATATGCAGAGTGAGACAGCGCATTCAATATGTACCTGGCACACTTGAAATTATATGTAAATTACAGATTCTGTCGCGTCACAGTAATCGTCATACGAAACACAATTGATCAAGTAAGACATGAGGGCGATTCGAAACATAAGATATGGAACACTTGAGACATAAGTTCCGCGATGACAATCCAGACACAAGATATGCTCCAACTTTAACTAGAAAACCGTTTGCAAATGCAACACTCAGTACGACAGTGATACAAGATACTCAATATGTACTATCATTGGATGATCAGTGGTTTATATGATCGTGAACTCCAACAGTCAATGACGTTAATGTTTAATTGATAGTCACTCACTAACGATAATATATTCCGGTTTGGAATACATTTACCTACACTTTTAACAATTACGTGGGGAAAGTTGAAGAAAACCTCAATTTGGCGAAGGAAAACACATTTTGTATTACGGACACAGACCTCAATTTTCACTTAATTCCAAATAGTGTTGCATCAAAAGAAATCACACCCTCGAGCAGGCGCACTGAGTGCGCCAGGGTACACATTTTTATTTTTTTAACTTTTTTACCTATTCTTGTAATCATCCTGTGCTCCTCAAGTCTTTCATCAATACTTTTTTTTAAGTACGACCTGAGTTTCTCATACATGGGATACAATTTACGGCACAAAATACACTTTTTTGATACTTCAGTCGCGTCGGCGCACTCCGTGAGGAAACGTGAGGCTCGTGTGAGACATTTCGTTGTTTATAGCTTATTAATTAGACATTGTTTACTTTTAGGCTGATTAGCTATTAATTTTTTGATGAGCTATTAGAGGAGTTTTCTGTTATCAACTTTTATATCAGATTTAGTTAACATAGTTATATCAGACGGACTAGTTATTTTTCCTCAGTTCGAAATTGGAAAAAAGGGAAAATACCGCCTTTGATTACACATGGTTGAAAGGGATCTTATGATTCCATACGTGATTTAAGCTATTTGGCTGCTTCAAAAAAGGTATCATGCCGAAAATGGGAGTCTGTTACCTTCCATTATCCATGGTTTTGATTATCAAATCTAGCGGTTAAAATTGGTAATTATTAAATTTGGAACGTTTCTTAACATAAATATTCAATTCTGAACGACAATATTAGGGAAATAATAAACATTTGTTAACATACGTAATTTTTTAATTTGTTAATATCTACATCTACATACTTCCCCGCAAGACGCCTCAATAGGCGTGTGGCGGGGGTTGTTAGAATACCAGCAGTTTGTATTTAAAAAGGAAACGCTCTAATGAAATTACGCCTAGCATTTATTATAGTCCCTTATTGTTCGGGGGAAAAACGAATTTCCATACCTATCCGTTCGGAAAAATATCTCTCTTAATTTATCGTTTCTGTCGGACCTGGAAATATAGTGGGGTTCAAATATGATGTTCTCCGTGTCGCTATGAAAGATATCTATTCTCAATTGTTCAAGCAATCTAAGCCTAGCGCGCAGCCTCCGAGTCTCCAGCGGCTCCCAGCCTAATTCGTTTAACATATGTGTAACGCTGTCTGTACGCCCGTAGCAGTTTTTGACGAATCGCGCAGCTTTCCTTTGTATTTTATCAAGTTCCCGGACTAAATCCTTCTGCGCCGGATCCCATATGCTCGCTGCATATTCAAGGTGTGGCCGGACGAGTGCGAAATACCACCTCTCTTTTACTTTTTCATCCGAAAATCTTCCCACTATACGCTTGACGAATCCTAGCTTCTTCAGAACTCTGCCACAAATATTTCTTATATGTGCTCCCCACGATAGGTCCGAAGTTATCGTATCTCCTAGATACTTCACTTCATCTGTCGCCTTTAAGTTAACACCATCCACAGCATAAATATGGGAAAAGTTGGACGACCTCCGCAAGAAATGTACCGCCGTGCATTTGCTCAGTTTAAGTTCGAGTCCCCACTCTTGGCTCCACACATGAACGTTGTTTAAATCCGATGACAGAGTTTCAAAGTCAGAGTGATCACTAATTTCACGATAGATGACAGCGTCGTCGGCAAATAAACGTATTTTACTGCTAATTCGAGAGCATAGATCGTTTATGTATATAATGAACAAAAGGGGGCCGATCACGCTTCCTTGCGGGACACCTGATGTCACTTTAACTACATCAGAGCTAATTCCGTCAGGAACTACTTTTTGCATACGATCACTCAGAAAGTCGCGTATCCAGTTTACTACTGTTTCGTTTAGGCCGCATGACTGTAATTTGTATAAAAGTTTGTTATGAGGTACCGTGTCGAAAGCTTTCTTAAAATCTAGAAATAATGCGTCAACTTGTATATTCGATTCACCAGATTTGAGAACGTCATGAAGAAAGAGCGCGAGTTGTGTTTCGCATGATCTTCCTTTCCGGAAGCCGTGCTGAGAGCCATGGAGGCCGTTACGACTGTCCAGGAACGTCATGATATTGCTAACGACGATATGTTCAAGTATCTTGCCTATAATCGACGTTAATGAAATTGGTCGATAGTTCCCTGGGTCGTGTCTGTTTCCCTTTTTGAATATCGGTGTAACGTTTGCAATTTTCCAGTCTATTGGTATCTTTCCTTCAGCAATGACTTCTTGAATATTATGTCTAAGAACGGTGCAATCTGTGGCGCTAACTCCTTGAGGACACGCGCGGGTATTCCCTCCGGACCCGGAGATTTACTATTTTTTATTGACTGTAGCTGTTTAGTTATCCCATCACGCTGAATAGTGATTTCTTTCATCGGTTCCTCAGGAATGAAATATCAAAATTACATGCAGTATCGTCTGTGGTGAATACACTTTTGAAGTGGGAATTTAACGTGTTAGCTTTGTCAATATTTTGGTGACAAGTTTGCCATCTTTATCAAATAACGAATCTACGGTTGAAGATTTTCCCTGAAGCTCTCTCGCATATGACCAAAAAGATTTCGGATTTTCTTCGAGTAATTCACCAAGTACTTTTTTCTTGAAATTTCGCAATGCAGTACGCATTGATTTCTTAGTTTTTGAGCGTTGCGCAGCGTAACTTTCTTTTGCTTTAAGTTCCTTCGATTTGTCACCTACCGTAGTGGACTTTCTGTGCAAGTTGTACAGTTTTCTCTGTCTCTTAAGGTCCCTCCTAACATCGTTGTTATACCAGCGAGGTTCTTTACTGTCGCATTTCAATTTTTGCGGAATATATTCGTTGATTCCCTGTCGCAGAATTTCTAAGACATTTTTCCATGATTCATCTGTGCTTTTATCCTCTGTTTTAGCTACGAAGTCCGTGTACGAATCATTAAGCATCTCGCCAAATTTTATGAAGTTGCATTTATCAAATAAATAAATATTGCGTTTCGGTTTTACAGCTGACTCTATTTCAATTTTTAAGGTTGCAAAAATTACTCTGTGATCACTTATGCCGTCAATAGTATCGAGTTGTTTTATCAACTGAGGATGGCTTACTGCAAAAAGGTCTAATATTTTATTTTCTTTCGTAGGCTTGTCAACTACTTGGGAAAGTGAGTTATTAGCAAGTGTGTTGAGTAAGATCTCGCTGATTTTCCTGTTCCTAGAATTCGGTTTTACAGTGTAAGAATCCCAATATATAGATGGAAGATTAAAATCTCCCCCAATAATTATTACACTTTTATTGTCTCTCACAGTAAATGCGGATATTTGATTTTCTAATTGGTAAATAACATCAATTTTGGAATTTGGAGGTCTATAAAAAAGAGCAAACATGTATACTCCTTTTGTTTCGTTGTTTGATTGTACACCACACGCTTTCTTTTTCATTGTCAGTTATTTCGTGGGCGGTGCTGTGTAAATGTGACTTGACTGCTAGAAAAACTCCGCCACCTGTCCTATCGCTTCGATCGCATCTGTAGATTTTATATCCTGGAGGAAAAACTTCGCTGTCGCTTACATCCTTAGTAAGCCAGCTCTCCGTTCTTAGGACTACGTCTGCGTCCTGAAATATATGCTCGATTTCAGCGCGCTTTTTTTTAACGCTACGGCAATTAAGTACTATAAATTTCATGTCATATTTTGTAGATTGAGTGTCGGTTGGTTCTTTTCCACGCTTTTGGGTATTAGGTGGGCAAATTTCACTGGAAGTGCTTATTACATTTGATATAATTTCTTTCACTGGAGTACGCGTTTTGGGAAGATTGTGACTATTTACCGGCTTTAGAGCTCCTAAGTTTACTTGGATTTGAACATTTTCGCAATGCGGATTTCCTCGGAGGCTACGTTTGGTTAAATCTTTACAAATCCCACTAGATGACCTACCCTCTAATCTAAAAAATATCTACAGTGCTCAAAAATCATACGAGCCACCCGTTCAGACGCCTCTTTCGAATAATGCACCCCAGACGAGTTGAGGGGAGCCGGGCATGATCTAAGCACTGGCCGAAGATCCACGAACTCTGCCCCAATGCTCGCACAGAATGTCCACAGCCTCTTGTTGATCCATGCAATCCTGTCCCAAACTCGAGGTCCGCAGTCAGTCCGTGGAACAATGCTGCAGATGGATAGTCGCAGATCGACACCAGTGCCCCTCCGAATGCGTTCCACCTCCGAGTTTAGATACCTAAAGGAATCCAAGATCCCATCGGCTCTACTCTCGGAAGCATCATTGGTGCCAACATGGGCCACCACCCGCAGTCTAGAGCAGCCCGTGTCCTTCACCGCCGCTTTTACCACCGCCGTAGTATTGGGTACGATTCCCCCTGGTATACACCAGGACGTGACCCGTTTGTCCGCTCCGTCTCTCCTTGCCCTCTTCTCCAACTTGGGGAAAATCCGCCGGACGTTCGAACTCCCTAACAATACTATTCCTGCCCTCCCAGCCCGGCTGCCGTTCGAAGTTGAGCCCCTTGCAACACGACGACGTTCGTTCACGACCTCGCTAACTGGCCCCCCAGAATTGTCCTCCGACAAAACCGCGAAGCTGTTGCGAACGGAGATGGGATTAGCCTCCGCTTCCCCCACTCACCGTCTCGGCCGAGCCACCGCCCCCCGCCCTTGGAGCACAACCACCCACTCGGGCTTCAGGCCGTGAGTCATCCCCAGACCCGAAGATTGCACCGTCTTCCCCAAGGCCACCGCACTTGCTTTCGCACCCGAGCATGTCCGGGACACCACCTTGGTGCTGTGAAAGGTCTTGGAAGAAACGCTACAAACACCGGGGCCCGAAACCCTCCCACGACCCGTAACCCGGGCGAGTATCTCCGCAGCTAACCTCTCCAGCTCGGCGACACGTGCCTCGAGAAGGTCGCTCTTCACCTTGCTCTTGAGGCTCGCTACAGAGGAACTAGGGCCAGCCATACTATTCTACAGGCTTAAGCACTTAAAATTATTTTAATTTACACTTAGTCCTATAAATGTATAAGCGAATCAAGTAGGATACGCAAGGTTGCGTAAGAAGTAATTTCTAGCAAAGTAGTTAGACGGATAAAGAGCAAAAATGCAATGGATCAGTTACTAGAACACGCACGCACGTATAGGATTAAATAATTATTAAGAGTCAATAGTAGTACTTAATAACTACCAATAATATTAGGTTCTATAATACAACTTAACCACTGAAACGAGACAAATTATAACTAAGCAAGCACAAAAAACTAGTAAGACACTTGAATAAAGGAAAAAAAGAATTTAAGAAAATAAGATAGTCAGCGACTACTTATCCGTTACACCGTCAGCTACAGGACCAGGCTGCTTCACAACACTACTTCACTTCACAACACTACCTCGCAAAATTTGAAGTAGTGTTTTGAAGTGAATAATATAGGTACGCCTTTACTTTTTAACATCTATGCTGAGGAAATGGTAAGAGTGTCATGGGATGAGCTAGATGTGGGAATGAAAGTAGGAGGACAGTGGATAAAGTCGGTTAGATTTGCAGACGACCAGGCGTTGGTCAGTCGGTCATCGAAAGGATTGCAAACTTTAGTAGATGCACTGGAAAATCAGTGTGAGAAATACGGGATGAAGATAAATAATAGGAAAACAAAAGTAATGAGATTCTTTAGGACAAAGAAAGCGAGGCTGGTGATAAGAGTAGGAAGTCACAAACTAGAGCAAATAGAACAATTTAATTACTAGGGTAGTACGCTAGAAAAAACAGGACATAGTAGCAAAGACATGAGGTGGAGAGTAGTGCTGGCGAAGAAAGCGTTCAATAATAGAATGGAGCTAATGATGGCTTCGACATACTACGGTAGATCAGATCATGAGAATAAAATTAGGGAATTGGACTGCAGAAGGGACTGATTAAAAATGTAATTTTTCCCACAAATGATAATGGACCATAACTGCTTGCAATGTGACTTTTAGCTAGGTTTGCCGATAGGTAGTGTAGCTCTTAGTAGTAGTAGTAGTACTCCCTAATACTTGCAACCTTATCTGCTACCTAGTATTAACAGCACGCCTTGTATGTCCTCTGCATAAATCTTGAGACTCTGTCCATTTGTGTAGTTGGAAAGTCGAATTTTGGTATATACTTTCGGTCCCTCGAACATTGGGAGAATATCTTTAGTGTAGTGCATACTTGTGAGGCTTCTTCTCATAAAAAGCGTTAGCGATTTATGCAAATATATAATAAGTCGTGGTTACACTAAATTTAGGGTAAATTGTAATGCATGTTGGTGACAACTCACCCCCTGCCACAAACCCTTGATGTGGCTTGCAGGGTATTTTGTAGATGTAGATGAGAGCGTCAAGGGGGAGTGAAATAGTGGCCAAACTATTTTCAACGGGAACGGCATGGTGGGGTCCGAGACACAATAAATAGTGCTGGTCGAAGGCCTTGCATTTATTCCCTTGAGGAAGGCCATTGCCATACGCCTCCTCAACCACTTTACCGAAAATAGATTACTCTAGGAAAATAAACTTGACTCAAAGTTGATAAAAGTTGAAGAAAAACAATGTTGTATATATTGTTTTTACGGGGCGTGGACGGACTGCGTGATCGCGGGACCGTGGTTATTTGACAAACTTTTGCGACGTTCACACAAAGGGCACATTGAAATGAACATTGTCATCTCGTAAAACAATTTCTGATTCGTCTTTCTCCCAAGTATTAATGTAATATTTTAACCATTTTTGTGATAAAAATTGTTTTCCATTACTCCCTAAATCGTGAAGCACCTCTTGGCGATGTATAAAATTGCGCTCATATTCAACAATGCAAATTTATATATCGTCGTTCAGAGAAGGTGGGCACATTGGTTCGACTGTTATAACCTTAGAGATAAACGTTGTAACGTATGATATGAAATGTGTTGTGGATGCTGGGTTGCTGGGGAGTTGTTGATAAAAGAAAAAGGGGGATTGCTGAGGAGAATTGAATTTGGAGAGGATGCTGGATGCATCAAGAAACATTGTATTGGAAAGAATAAAGAGTTTTAAAACGAAAATAAACGTCTGACGTTACAACGTGTTTGCGAAGTTTGAAGTTTCATAAAGCGAAGTTTGAAGATCTTCGCTATATGAAAGTCCACATTTCATTTAGCGAAGGTTAGTATTGCGTTTTTCCTTTCCTTCCGGTTTTCTCGAAACTTCCGGTTTCGAGAAAACCGGAAGGTAAAATGTAGGAAATAAAGTGATTACTTTTAAAGTTTTTCTTTCAATTTTCAGTGGAAATGGCATTGCTTCCGTCATCTGGGCAGGGCGACTTTGTTGCAACAATCTTCGCTCTGAAATAAGTAATATACCCATCGGTGGGCGTGGCGTCGCTTGCTGCGTATTATAATATGTGCCATACATCTGTTTACAAGGAAGGGACTTTCAATCTACTATTTTTTTATTGTTCTAAAAGGTTCATTTCCTCTATGTAAGAATATTTAACATTATCCATCTCCCGGTTTTTTGAGTTATTTGCCGTTAAACTTTTGAAAATTTTTATTTATTTTTTTATTTCCTATCTTTTTGTGTTTTTTATTTGCAAAAATATTTGTATATTAACCGTTGTGTCTTTTTGCATGTTTTTATTGTAAAACCAGTATTGTTCATACACGAGGAGTTCTATTTTTTAACTAAATTGTGCGCTGCTGCTGCAGGCATTAACTTGACGATTTTTCCACGTGACAATAAAAAAGGCACAATCATTCCACGTACCTTGTGATAGAGAGAAAAGAATTAAAAAATAACAGTGAATGTTTAAATATATTTTTTGTCACCGTTATTGAGAAAATTTATAATTTAAATGTTTAAAAATCATTGATTTTCATGACGTCGTTTCTCCGTTAGTTCTGGACCTTTTCCATCCATTTTTTATGCATTACATAAGTTATGGGAGATTTATATTGTTGTTAAATATCTCTGCGCTATTGTTGTTAATATATAAGTTATAACCGCTCTAGCGCATGCCTGTAGTCTCCTTTCGTCATTTCCCTTGAAATTTCTGACGTCATGCAAAACTTAGGACAGGTTGGCACAGGTGTTTAAAGTTATTTAGATATTGGGATGCGAGAGCCCTTTCATCGATTGAATTATTTTATCGTCCCATTCTGCTATATTTTGTAGGCTTCTATAAGTAGGCTGTTTGAGTGAAAAGACTCGACCAGCCTACTAATTGTGACAGCCAAACTGCGTTGATAAACAGCAAATCGAACAGCCTATGACATGCTCCGAAGACTGAATGAAGAATACGTCGTTGAAACTTTAATTAATGACGCTTCCGACCGTAGTTCATGAATTGATGAGTGTTCAGCCAAATAATCACTTATTATTTTACTAAGAATACTTACAGAAAAATTTATAATTTTTTAATGACTATTTATACTAAAAATCAAAGATTTATGAAACAGAGATTAGCAACTAGGGATTTTCGGACGACTATGAATTGCAAACTGTATCTAATCAGAGATATATGAACGATATTTGAATTTAATCTGAGATTACTTGTGACTAAGAATACTACCCTAAGGTTTTCTTTCGGAAAACATACATTGGCATTCACCTTAAGGATATAGAGGCGTTTTCTACTAATACCTAATACATCATACCTGCTTCTCTTTTGACGACCAAATTGGCATTTTATTCATCATTGAAATAAAATCGTCACGTCACAACGTATTATGTAAAAAAATGTTAATTTTTACAAACCTTTAAAATATTATTAAAGAATTATAAATTATATTGTAATCATATGATCTTCGTGGATAATTATGCATCAATAGCGTCTCACCGTAGCAATAGGAATGCCGATTGAAGAAACTGATCTTTGATGTCTGATTTGTCTCTACTTCAGTCTTACAAATGGAATAATTATTATGTGATGCATCAATTTGACAATTTAATAAAATAGATCGCAAACTATTTGGTATTTGAATATGGCGTCAGATGCAAACACATTAAATGTGATATTTCTGGAACTTATTTCTGGAATAGTTACAGCAGCGTGATAGTTTTAACTTATGAGATTCATGTTTTCCATATTATGGAAAATAACATCTGTTGTTAAAAGCTTTATTTCATCAAAACCAAATCTATTTTCCGGACTGGAAGAAGCGGGTTTGAGAATTATGTACCGGCCTTTACATTACCGCAGTACTGTTTGGCATTTGGCAATTCCACCACTGACTTCACGTTAGTACCGGCCCTTACATTACCGCAGTACTGTTTGGCATTTGACAATGCCACCCCAGACGGTTGTTAGTACCGGCTCATAAAACTTATCGCAGTATTGTTTGGCATTTGGCAATGCCACCACTGACGTCACGTTAGAACAAGCCCGTACGTTACCGCATTACTGTTTGACATTTTGCAATGCCACCCCTGACCTCACGTTTGCATTGGCCCGTACTTTACTACAGTACTGTTAGTTATTTGGTTATGCCACCCCTTACTTGACTTAAGCACCAACCCCAACTTAACCACAGTAGTGTTTGTCTTTTGGTAGAGCCACCCCTGACTTCACCTTAGTAATAGACCATACTTACTCAAAACGAATTTATTTCATTCCGTAATCCTTAAAGAATGCCTAGGCAATGCCGTATTTAATACTCCGATAAATCCTGACCATGTGACAGTGTAATTGGCAATAATTGATACCACTCATGGCTTCTAATATTTATTTTGAGTTACTTGTTGATATTAATATTGCATTGTATTTTTGTTTTGCGAATTGCCGAATCCATCTGAACGATAAAACGGAAATAAAATAATGACGAAATGAGGACATTTATTTACATACGTTGTTCTTGTATATTTTCTCGACTTTCCTCGAATAAAAATTTCCGATCGCAAGAGATAGATAACTCGAGCTCCCTTCGCTCTCGTCGGCTAAGCTGATATCGCAGTACGAGGAAGTCTTTCCTTCACTTGAGAAGTGTGCCGCTAATAATATATCGCTCGTAACATATGACAATCGCTTGGCCGGTCGCCGTGAAGGGAGTGGTATGTGTATACTTCGCGGAATAGAAGCTTCTGGAATTGATTTCGTCTTCTTCCGAAACTAAGCCATTTAATTTATAATCCAATTCCAGAGGAGTCTTTTGCGCAGTTGACCTGTCCAACTCACTCAACTGTGACCCTCCTGGCGATTTTAATGACCGCGCGCTGTTCCAGTGAAAAATAATTCCTCATCCTCCTGCTTCGTTACCTGCCCGTCGGCTGACATAAAAAGGCGGCGTTTGAGAATCGAGGCATTCACATCATCGACTCGGCTCAAACACGCAGAAGGATCAGTAAGAGAGGCACTGACTAGTCAGCCATTTCCGCACAGAACATCAGACGACTCTTTGTTGTGTAGTTTATTCTCATCAGATCTACGTTCTTACGGAGACTATCCTCACTCACAAGGCATGTTCATTTTCACTGACGTTTATTACCTTTTACTTTGCGAAGAACCAAGATCCATGCTCAGCCATGGTTTAATTGAAAGAAAAATTAGTATATCACCTTTAACACAAACGAGAAGTCGAGTTTTGAGAATTTTTATCCAATTTTAACCCCTAGACAAATAACTTACAAAAACTTATTTATTATTAATTTTATTTTACCAAGCACTCTGGTATGGTCAGTGCATTTTTGGATTGATTATACTCAGGATTTTAAATGCACCAGCTGTGCAATTAACTTGAATATTGAAATTTACTCTCATAAATGATTCTAATACTTCTTTTAGAACATTGACTCTGATCAATATTTAATTATCCTTTTGACAGTCAACCACATTTAGTTTTACTGCTATGAATATTACCTTGAATAGTGTTGAATGCCTTATAATACATTTGAAAAAATAAACAGTATCGCATTCTAAACCTTAAATTTGTCTGATCCATCCACAGCGGTAATCCATTGGCAGTAGACCACAGTGATCTCGACAGCCGACTCAGCAAGAGATATAGCTCCAGGCCTATTGAAGGCAAAATCTCCATACCTCCCTATTCTTAAGCAAGATCGCAAAAGTCTTTCATTCGGCTCAGAAAAGAACGCGGTTCAAATCTCCCTTGAGGTCTAAATGGAGGAGTTTTTATTCGATTTGATGCCTAAATATCCCGTGGAGTGGTTCGTTCAGAATTTGAAACATTTGCCTCATGTTAATACAAAGAACGTGGGCGAGAGGACGCTGCTTCATCAAGCAGTGATGTTAGGGAAGCCGGACTGGGTTCGGGAGATCCTGGAAGCGGGGGCTGACCCTTTGATAGTGGACAGGTATGATCACAGCGCACTGAAAATTGCGAAGACCATGGTCTTCAATCACCCAGGGGACAAGGAGCGAGAGGATATATTCAAACTGCTTCAATCTAGACACAATATTAGTCGGCCAACAAATGAAGAATTGATAAATGACGTGAAAAATTTCTTTTTCACTGAAATTTCTGCTTCCAAGATATCCATAGAAACGCTTATATCGGGGATTAGGAGTGATTTAACTACGGAGTTATATTCAGTTAAAAAGTCTATTGGGGAAGTAAAGAAAGAACTTGAGGAAGTAAAGAAAGAACTTGGCAACACAGTATCAAAGTCTTTTGGGGAAATAAAGAAAGAATTTGAGGAAGTTAAGAAAGAACTTGCCAACACCGCATCAATGTCTTTTGAGGAAGTAAAGAAAGAACTTGGCAACACAGTAACCACGCAAAAAGAGGCATTTGAGAAAATAAGCAGAGAGCAAGAATCTTCTATCAAGGAATCCATAGAAAAACAGTTGAAAGAGTTATTTGCTGAAATAATGAATTCTAAAAAAAAAGAATCGCCCATTCCGGATGATGTACCCGATGTGGCACCAACGACGAAGTCATTATTCAAACCCAACAGAGAGGCCTGCGTTGAGGTGATGATGTGGATGACGGAATTGAAGCCCTCGAACGAAGACAACATTACGAAAATGAAGAGATGGTACGAAATGATGTACGACGAGGATCGCATCACGTCTTGCATTCTGGAATTCCTTCGATTCCAGTCGAGCGTCGAAGTTTTAGTCGATTTCGATTCTTATTACATCGGAAGAATTAAACCGACATTGAGAGACCACGACGGGACAGAAAAGAGTGGTAGTAACTTTGGTTCATTCGCCGACTTTGAAGAGCGAAAGGCATACATGGGTGGAAATTGGAGTCATGAGAGAGTTGCTATTGGTTATCTTGCCGATGCATTGTCGCAGCTGTCCGTGTACATGGTGTTTAATAACAGAGGGCTTCCATTTTCGGGAGAGGGCGACGGAGAACAGCGACTCAAGAGAATCATCGAGGAGGCGGAGAGGAAGAATAGAGACGGAGTGGAACTGAATGATTGGATCACATATGCACTGGATAAACAGAATCAACATGGCAAAGAGATATATTTGACATCGGCCGTTCCTGCGATGATCGCCTATTATGGATCTTCGGATGGAAGGTCTAAGCTGATTGCACAACTCCCGTCGCTCCTCGAATACTACGATCAACACGTGGTGGCGACACTGAGGAAGGAGACCAAGGTACGTGAAGAATAAATTCTTAATTTGAATTCCTTTACACTCCATTTCAATTTCTGGTGAACAATTAGAACACTTTGTTGACGAACGACGGCGAATGGAACATTTTCAAAAACACATTCAAATGAGACGCCATTATTCAATCGGGTCCATTCGTCAAAGTGCACGGTTGTGTGTTTCTGCAGTTCGTATAACAATCGAATCTCTCGCTTTAAGAGGTTCGCTTGCCTTTTTTATGACAAACATTTTTACACTCAGTTTGTGAAATAAGTTTCATATTAAAATTTCTAATGACATAACGGGGGAAAAATTCACAAGTATAGATAAAATTTTAGTTCTGGCATGACCCTTAAGATGGCTGTATTCTAGATCTAAGAAGATTGTTTCAGACGTTTCCCTCTAACACAGTAATGGCTTTGCCGTGAAAATTGAAGACTTGCAATATTTGTACTCCGTAGATGACGAGTTATTTGTTGATTTTAGTGGAGTAACTTTATCACGAAGTGGTTATGTTTTTTTTATAAAAAAGCAAATCTTTGATTTTTTTAGAAATTATTAGTAATATTCCGAGGAACGTTGCGTACGCTAGATTCCTAAATGAGGATTTTAAGCATACGTAAATCAAAGAAATATCTTTCATGTACGCAAAAAAACAACAATCACTGATGCTCTTTTCGTATTATGGCTATAGAAATGTTAAAGGTACAAGCCTGCATTGACTACGGAGTAGAATTTTATTCAATTCAAATATAGATGCCTATAGATTTGCCCACCATGCAAAGTGGAGAATTGATGTTTCCACTGACAGGTTCTTTTTAAATTACCAAAAATACACTATAATACTTTAAACTCTAATACGACTCTTTTCTACATTGATTGCAGAATATCTTTGAAAGTGCAAGGGCATAGCAGCATATGTGTGCGCCATATGTTTGAAAACACCGGCATTGTTGCTGAAGGTGAAGCAACTGACTGGAAGTCGACGAAAATGACAGATCGCAAAAGAAAACAGCTCCTTACCATACAGTCATCATGTTAAAATGAGAGAATAACATGGTCACACATGTTCTTATTTTGAAATCTGGAATATTTAATGTATTTGTCTTAAAGTTGTTGATATAATATTTACCTAATAAGTGATGGTTTCGTTATTGGGAACAGAAGTATTGTCCTTATAAAATTGCTTATATGGCAAATTTATAAGTGTCCTTATAAAATTGCCATATAATTTGTTAAATTAAGAATTATTAATTAGTAAGATAACTGATAGGTAAATAATGGAATATCTCAATTAAAGTTAGATATACGAAACATTTAAGATTTTTTTCAAAGAAATATTTGTTGCAACATTGAATGTTTGATATATTGTTGATATACCAATGTAAATATGTCCTTATCTAATAATGTTTAATGTGATTTCAATTTTTATTTGGATACTTTAAGTCATGTAATACAAATGTCATAATTATGAATAAGTAATTTTGTGGTGTATGCATTTTCCATTTTTAATAAACCCTAAATTGTCTATTTGTTTATTTTAATCAATAGTAGGTGTTAAAAGCATTACTGAAAAAACAATTAATGTCCAAATACAATACAATTGACTTTGAATTTGATGAGTATGACTTGACATTGTTCTTTTGGATTTAACTTTCAATTATATTTCACAGTTAATATATTCCTTTCATAATATTTTGCTAATAAAGTATTTGTTCTACAAAAAATGGCATTTTTTTATTTTATACGAATAAATATTTCCATTTTAAGGAAATTAATGAATGAAATTATTCATCTAAGTATTAATAAAGTTGAAAATAAATATATATTAGACGATAAACTACAATTCAAGGCTTGATAATTCTAAAAAATATAACTTAAAAATTTCCTCGGCAGTTAGTTCAAATTATTTAAAGTTAATTAATTGTAAAAATGCTGCGTGTGTTTTGAATAAAGAGTCACTTGAGAACGTTCGTGGAAGCTCACTTGAAATATATTGGCACCACATCAGAATGGCACCTTAATATTCATTGCCACCTAGCAACTGGATCATTTTGGAGATATAAGAGACAACTGTTACTTGTAAAAATTTTGTTTGCTATTGTTGTAGTTGCCACCTAAAGATGAAAGCATTATAGCTGAGCTGTCTGAAAGAATTAAAATTCATTGTCTTTTAAATGCGCAACTGCATTAAATCATGTACGCGTGGCATTTTGTAAAGTTGATGATGGATGAAATAAATTATGATCTTAAAAAGAACATGATTTTATTAAAAAATGTAGCAAATATAAAAAATCATTTTGAAAGCCTTCGCAACTGGCAGAACGCGTATATTTGTGACTAAAAATAAAACCAAGCAGCCTAAATTTGTGAAACAAAAGACTTTATCATTACCATATAAGTATCGTGGTATAAAGTCTTAAGTATTCCAAGTTTGTTTCAAGCTCAGGAGTTTTCAACCATTGCTGAAATTTTTTCGTTAGTTTTTAGTTGATATGCGTCGGTATAAATGCACAGAATTCTGCCCCTGACTGCGGATCTCGTGGCTTTTGTGGGAACTGTTAACTATTTAATAGCTTTTCAATGCCTAAAAATTAGTTTATGCGATTATGAATTTTTCGAAAAATGCCATGCTTCGAGTCGGGTTGTTGTGATTGTTGAATAGTTTAAAACTGTTCCAAGTTTTGATCAAGACCAGGAATTTTCTGCAAAGCGAACCACGCCTCGACCTTTACAGCAATTTATTGTCTATTGTCTTTGAAATCACAGGTTTCGATTAGGCATTTTTGATTAAAAGTCTTTTGCCTCACAGATTTTGATTGCATTGCTTAGTTTTAGCATAGAGTAAATATATTATAGAGGGATCATCGCACGCAAAAAATTAGTATATATTTTTGATTTAGTTCAGGAGGGATATCGTAGATGGCGTCGGAAGAAATTCTGTCAAATTATGAATTTGCTTGTTCCACTAGCCAGAATATATATTCTGAAGCAGAAAGACTCGCAACGTTTAGTGGTGACAATAGTTAGTCGATTTTGTTCATAACAAGAGTTATAAAAAATGTTTCTTTGAATTTCGGGTAGTAACTATGCTTTTCCGAGTTTATGTTCCTAATCCTCTTGCTGGCAGACTGTTCTAAGTATTCAGTTGAAACTTGCAGGAAATGTTTATTGTATATTTTTTCCATATTAGTGAAATTTTATTTGTGCTCTACTCAGTTTTAACGTTGCTATATTTGTTTATATATCTTTTGGACGAATAATCTCGAATTTTGCAAGGTAAAAGACGATCGCCTGCTAACTTTCGTATCTTAATATGTAGGTCGATATATGCTGTGTATGAAATTTGGTGAAAACTATAAATGTATTTTTGGGGAAAAAATTGTGACTTTATCTCAAATACGAAAGGAGTTACGAATTTTTGATTTTCTCAAATTTTTTTACCGCGCCATTGTTTCAGCCGATTGCTATTTCGTGGCAGTTTTCCGTGGCTATCTTCTTAATTCAACTGTCGGCTAACAGTTCACAAATACAGCCTAAAACTTGCAAGGAAAGGTTTTAATGCCTTACCTCCCATATCGGTAAACCTTTTTATGTTTTTAGCTGACTTTCGACGTTGTTATATTTAGTTAAGTATCTTTGGGCCTAAACTTCCAATTTTTGTAAGGTGGTAAGCATACTGTAGTGTCATAAGATATAGGAATTTGGATAAAGCTATACATTTATTTTTGGTGAAAGAATTGTAACTTTATCTTGATTGCAAAGAGAGTTATGAGTTTTTTATGGCCGCACCTCGTTAGGCTTTCCTTACTGGCCTGAGATCTGCGCTGAAAACTCCCACCTTCCAAGAAAGTCGTTTTGCCATTAGATAAGTAGGCGAGGTGAGGCTATTGTTTTGACGAGGAAAAGATTTTCCTTGACGGAAGAATTTTTCGCTTCAAGAGACTATATAAATCGTACTTGACGTCCATCGCTTCGACGAACGATCAACATATGGAATGAAATAGATTTCGCGTAGCCTGCTTCGGACAATTAAACTTTAGTTAAGAAAATTTTATTGGGAAGTACCTCACGTTGGTGAAGTGTAAATGTTATTTACAACGTTAAGTTTTAATACAAAGTTGTTGACGTAGTGATTAGCTAATCCTGTACTGAAAAAATACATTAAAATAGGAATGCGCGATTGGACCTCTAAACTGAAAAACAATGCATTGTTTGCCTTTTACTAACGGTCATAGTCACTTTACTTCAGGTGGTAACAGAAGCTGTAAAAGTATTTTGTTATCAGTTCTTAAGCACGCCGCTACAAACGAACACAAGAGGTGAGCAGCATCACATTTTTGGGATTAGGGGTGGTCGGTGACCTTGATTTGTTTTCTTCAGAGCGAGATGAGTAATGTCCCATTCGGTCATTACGTCGAAAGTGAATAGCAGGATGGAGTTCGGTTCTTCCGGCTCGTCATAAATTGTCTTACCTACGGGAGCCGAGATTACCTAATTTATGACTTTGTCCTTTCCTTACCTTGTATCACAATTGTGATAATCGTTGTCTCATTAATGACAACACGCATCGTCGTTTGAGGACAGTTTTTCGTAAGTGTGAGTCGGTGTGCATTTAGTTGAGGTTCCATAACACATTCTGTGATCCTATAACATAATTCCATATAATATGTTCCATAACATAATTATGTGATCGACAGAGGCATGAGTTGATCTGCGCTCTCGTTCGGCTTGCCGGGCGAATCATACTCCGACGAGCTGTCATGCAAGTGTGCGCCAGTTACAATCTGAATCTCAGGAATTTAAAAAAACGCGCGGCAAATATTTCCGATGTACACTGCCTCAGCTTCCTCAGGATGAGCGTAATGCGCCGCGATCATGAATGTTACTCTTCACTTACTGCTAGGCTAAAACACAAGTAGGTTTATACATAAACGATGCAATGCGCGTCTGGGAATAAGATAACACTCATTAGCATTACATGCGATATAATGCTAAGGAATGGAAAAGACCAGTTGTCAGTTTCAAAATCAGAAAACCAGGTGCCTTCAATTAAATAACTGTTGTCTCAAAATTGCTGTAAGAAATTAGCTTTTAAGAGATATTAATCCTAAATGCATTTCTCCATTAATGGTGAGCAGACTTTCAGATCTTTCAAACCCAAACCAATAGTGAATGACTTTCAGATCTTTCAAACCCAAACCAATAATTAATGAATGTACGAGGAAACATTACATTAAGATCATGTTCATTGCTATTAATTCTTTGGACTTTAAGGAAAATGTCACCATAACGGCAAACAATCGCGTATAGAATTAGCAATGTAGGCCATGAACAGCAGAAATAAGACACACCTAAGATTAACATAATTACCCAATATTATTTATATTTGTATCTCAACAATATTTGTTCCAAAACTCATTCAGTGGAAATGATAGTCCGCGCATTTATGGTTTACCAGGTGTCATCGGCGTGTTATGCGGCCCTGAGGTCAAATTCAGTGTTAATTTTGCCCCACCCTAAATATTGGCAGCAATTGTCTTGTTCCTTTAAAATCTCAACGACCAGTGTATAAGAAAACATCCGGTATTTAAAATGCCCTACATCCAAACTGATAGGAAAAGACATGTTCGTTGTGCTTCAGATTGACGAAATTTATGTCAAACTTTGTTTGACTTTTAATGGTGGGAAAGTCAGTGGATACGCTGTGTATAATGTCACCTCCGAAGCCAGAACAGTGGTGGTATTCATGTTCTCTTCAGCATTTGGTCGTTTTAAAGAGGTAGTTTCTCTTTTTCCAATCAAAAATCTTTCTAGGAAAGAATTATGCTCTTTAACACTAAGTGTCTTGCCGCATATCAAATAATGCGGATTGAAAATTGTGGCTATCATAACTGACAATAACAGGATTAATAGGACCAAGTTCGCTCAGCTATGCGAAGATTCTCCCGATAGGTTCTCTTTCTCACTATTCATTGTTGCTTTCTCACTATTGTCAATAGTTTATTGTTGCCACCGAGTCTGTATATGGTTATTACATTTTCATGCAGCGTATTTATTTGTGTCTCTAGTGGTCTCCAACCACTCACTTCTGTCGTTATTTTTACTCTCCTTGTGTTCCGTTAGCCGTTTAACTGTGCGTTTCGCTTTTCTTGGTATTATGTTAATTTTCAAGTATTGGAAGGCAGGGCAATCCTTACTCTTCTGATATAGTATCTTTCTAATGGTATGTGATTAGGTAAATTAGTATTTTTTTGGATTTTTCAAGCACTTGACAAAAATCGTGAGCATGGACTAATGTGATTTGTCTTCTTTGAACATATTATTTTGATGGACGAATCTGATAATTTGTTATATTTCGTAATCACATTTTTTTATTTTTACCTCTCTATTCATTTTTTCACTTCTTGTTTATTTTAATCGTACTATTCAAATTTCCCTGCAGTTTTCGATACAAATTTGCACTATTCACCTTTTGCTGCCGGGGTATTTTCTCATTTTTCTTTAACCAAGAGTTTGTACTGCAATTTTGTTTCGTGTTGAGACGAGGGAAAATCATGAGTACTCTTCGCTTACGTAATTTTTTTCTGTGTAGCTGAAAGTATGATAAGGCCTGGTGCTTCATATTAAGTATTTATATCTGCATATACGAAGTACCTTGAAAGCCATTACGAGCGATTCACACCATTTTATCTTCTTTTAAATGCTATTGGGCTATTTTTTTATAGTATCCTGAGATAAGGCATTCAAAGCCTGTGAGGTTTGAAGTCTTCGTATTTTTTTTCAAATGTTTATACCTCATTTCGGACTACGGGTACATCAGCCTTTCAGCCTGGGTCTCCACTCATGAATCTCTGGTCTTGACTAGCCCAAGGCAACTACCCTATACCGGTCGTGACAGAAATGGGAACCAAACTTGAGCATGCCAACTTAAACTACCGCTCGTTGACTTAAAACTGCTTGAACTCATATCGTCTGCTTCATCTAAGATCGTCGTTCCACGGAAACACATAACGGGAGAAAAAACTTATTATTGCCCGCAAAATTCAATCTTTAGGCCGTGACTAAGGTAAAATTGATAAAAAAATGACTCAGCCACCACGGTGCTTACCACGGAAGTGGACATTTTCCAAAAGATTCATGTCCTCATGACTACTAAAAATGAAATTGGTACCGAACTGATACGAAACAACATAGATACGATTAAGAACGTATCACAGTAAAACTAATAAGAAATATACCTAACACTTTCTTCAGCAAAGCGAAGACTAGCAACGATATGAGAGTAACTTAGACTTCAGAAATTCGGTTACTTGACGTGAATAATATCAATAGGAGATCGTATTGGCGTCGATTTTCATCCAGAGATTTAGCACAATTTTACAAAATCCAAGCCAAGATTATAAAATACGATCTATATGAGCTAACTCACATTCAATAAGCTCAATGCTCAGAAAGGTAAACTTCAGATACTACGGTGTTCGGCGATGTTATTTGCATAACTTAAGACATGCCAAGCCTTTATTTTTCGCCGTAAATTCAAGAGGGGCTAATTTGCAATTCCTTGATGGGTTAATAAAGAGAGACATCCTTTTCCAGAAGGAGATAAGTAAATCTTATATAATTCATGTGTTACAGTCTGTTGTACTAATACTAAATCGCAAACGTGATATTTAAGTAATCATAGTACTAACTACATAGGTTAATGTCATGCAAATGTTAATTCATAGTTTGCTATGAATGCCAATGAAACAGGAAATCTTAAGAAATAGATAATAAGAAATATGCATCAAAAAGATTTATTATGTCTTTGTTAATCACTTTCTTTTCTCCATTGTGGTCCCACTCAGCCTCACTATTTTGTAATGCAGAATTATTATTTTGACATAAAAACTCATAACAGGTGCAACTATTTCACTTCTATGGTCAATGGTTGAGGAAGTGATATTCGCAATCTCCAGGAATTCAGTTATGACATTCTCAGAACAAACTGTGCACTTAAATTATTTGTTTAAAAAATATTCAAATTCCATGATAAGTATACGTACATGTTCGTATGAGTTAATCCTCCATGTTTCTTCATACTCGTTAATATAGGCATAGGTTGGCAGAATGTACTCACAGTATTTTTAAATACAATTATATTGACACTTAATTTATTTTATACCCTCCAGGGTAACGTTTTTAGGCTTCTCGCGTTTTATGCGTACCAACCTCCAATATTACCACCATTCATATTATAATGGTGATTCTTCCAAATAAGTTCCGATGAAAAAACAAATTTCTCAAAACTCTTTGCCCTAGTTACTTGTTGAATTGATTGCGGGGTAAAGCGTTAGCCCATTTTCAACGGCCACAAGATCTGTGGTTACAAATAAATAGTGCGTCTTCTCCTTGTTTCTGTCGTGGCCTAAGACGCAACCCCGAGCGATAAAACGATGTCCTGTAGTACCTAGTTCAATTCGTGACTTCTTTAGCGTTTTTGTGGCACACCGTAGTACAGTCCGGTTAAAAGAAAGTTTACCACCTTCTTGATAATTGGCTGGAATAGATTTGTTCAGTTAAAATATGAGGCTAAAGTTGTCTGTCTCCATTCCCGTTTTCTTTCTAGTAATGTGAAGTCAAATGAAAGGAATATAACTTATTCCTAAAGCTGATCTCATTATAATCTTACTTTGGTTACCATCTAATCTTCACGTATACTTAAAGTACTGTGTTTTAATTTAATCATGGTGGGTACAGAATAATGAAGTTCTTTCGGTGACGTGGCATTAGTATGCTAGGTATAGTAAATCCAAATGAAAAACGTATTAGAAGTTAACCCTATTTTAATTACATCTTTATAATATGACCTATTCAATAATATGTATTATTTACATTTCCCTCTAGATACACCTTGTTATAATTGCTACATTTCCCGATTTTACATACGCCAGGTTTATTTCTTGACCATGCTAAATTTTTACAGACATTTGAAAACAAGGAATTTCTAAAGTAGGCTTGGTGGATTTTTTTCATTATTCGCTAATAAAGAGTAAATATTAGAAGAAAAACAACTAATCACATTAATGATGGCTCCACTGTGCTGACTCAGTGTGCTTTAATACGCGTTTGTTTCATTGCGTTTAATCTGTATGATCTAAATATAAGTGTCTTCGTGATTTATGGAACATAAATGCTCAAATGGTAACGATAGAAAAGGTGTGATACGAACTCGAGTAGCTAATGTCCCGTTTTTCCAATTGACAACACAAAGTCAGACTGTGGCAAGTGTAGCAATTAATACTTGAAGGCTACCCAAAGATAATCATGTTGATATTAGCCTCTGTCTCTCGACAAAAGTTTATCAGCAATAGTCGTGCAATTGGTCATCAGGTTGCAGAGTATTTTACGCCGGTAAGAAGTATTGGGACCAAGTCTCGACATAGAATTTCAAGAGTGTATCTTCACGGCGATCAGTAAATTAATCCCCAGTACTCTCTACCACGATACAAAAATTGAGTGAATGTGGAATTCTGTGATTGAACGTGTTTTCCGAATCATTTCAACATTCGGGATATTTCACTCCATATTTGAAGTGAAAACAACTCGTATGAGGAAGTATGAGACGGTTCTGATAGTGAAATTTTTCGAAAACAGTTCACGTTTACAGAAAAGATAGGTTCAACCGAATAGGAGTATTTATAGCTGTTAAGAAAACCATTGTTTGCCAAGCGGAAATCGTCCCAGATACCAGCGTAGAATCTGTGTGGTGCTCTATATGATGCCCTAAATCAAAAACAATATTCGTGTGCGCATACTACAGGCCACCTTACACCAACGTAGCCTCTATTTTAGAACTCGAAACACAAATAAAGAACATCACATCCAGGAACGACGAAAGAAAGTTAATCATATGTGAAGATATCAATACGCTCTCTATAGATTGGAGAACCTAGAGTTAAATACGTGGGGGGAGAGACAAAGACATCTGCGATTCCCTACTCTTCGCGTTTTCATCAAATTCCCTACATCAGGGGGCCTATTCTCTAACTTGAAGCATCGGAACTTTCTGGCGAAAAGATGCTTCAATAAGCTACTTGCTCCCATCGGTATTCTCTATCATGGAAGCTACTGGAGAAAGAGCAAGCAGAAGCTACCGGTTGCTTATTAGGCTACCACCCGTATTCTGTAAATGTCACGGAGCTACTTCCGTAGCCCCAACAAGCTCCCATTGTACACTCACGAAGTGCGGCCTCCGAATACCCTGCTTAAATATTCGTCATTTTATTACGCTTATCTACCTATAATTATCCAACGCACGGGTATTTTTCTTACATTTATTAAATGCGCATTCCTTGCATTCTCCCTGCTGCTGCAAATTAGTAAAAATATCTCAAGCGAGGACGAATCGTCTGCAAACCTTGAACATGATGAGGAAAAATTTTTTTATTCCATCGCATGAAGGGATAGATGAACTCGATGTGAAGGTCATTCACAATTCTTGCATGTCAAGACATCAACTTGCGCAGTGTCCATCTTTCATAGATACGAATAAATAGCGGAATAGCGTTTTATCGTCAGACAAGCAAAGACGAGTTCAGCCATTTTTAATGTTGATTATTAATTCCCAAAGGGAACATAAAGTTTCCTAGAAGTCAGTCGGTGTAGTGGTAGCGGGCGATTTTACTATGCCGTAGGATACGCGATCGATCTCTTCAGTAGTTCATTTTTTTCCTCTATCATTTTGATGGGCTAAGATGATATTGTACCACCGATTTATGTAACTTCGTAGGTACAAGGACTTCTGCACAAATTATTTTTAATTTCACTTGTCCTTGAGCCCCAAGTGCACCAAGGATATCGGACACATGACCACGGCGTATAAGGAAAAACCACAGGACATAAACATAGCATTTACATCTCCTGCATCACATAAAAATGACGACTTTAAATCCGTATGAAGTTTCCTATTGAAATTTCGCAACTTATTATTTCATAGCGATTAATCAGTTTAGTACGGGAACTTATGCTCTGCATTTTTACCTATCAATGTATAAACATATTGACATAACATGAAAATCGGGTATATATCAATATTTATCAATCAATATATATCAAAGCAGGTATATATCAATATTTATCAATCAATATATATCAAAGCAGGTATATATCAATATTTATCAATCAATATATATCAAAGCAGGTATATATCAATATTTATCAATCAATATATATCAAAGCAGGTATATATCAATATTTATCAATCAATATATATCAAAGCAGGTATATATCAATATTTATCAATCAATATATATCAAAGCAGGTATATATCAATATTTATCAATCAATATATATCAAAGCAGGTATATATCAATATTTATCAATCAATATATATCAAAGCAGGTATATATCAATATTTATCAATCAATATATATCAAAGCAGGTATATATCAATATTCATCAATCAATATATATCAAAGCAGGTATATATCAATATTCATCAATCAATATATATCAAAGCAGGTATATATCAATATTTATCAATCAATATATATCAAAGCAGGTATATATCAATATTTATCAATCAATATATATCAAAGCAGGTATATATCAATATTTATCAATCAATATATATCAAAGCAGGTATATATCAATATTTATCAATCAATATATATCAATATATATCAATCAATATATATCAAAGCAGGTATATATCAATATTTATCAATCAATATATATCAAAGCAGGTATATATCAATATATATCAAAGCAGGTATATATCAATATTTATCAATCAATGTATATCAAAGCAGGTATATATCAATATTTATCAATCAATGTATATCAAAGCAGGTATATATCAATTGATAAACAGTATAAATAATACGAGCTAACTAGTTTGTAAATCTCGTATTTTCAACCATTTCCATCTCCATATAAATCTTTCTTCTTCGTTTTTTATTCACAAAGTCTCCATGGGGGTGTTCTTGTCTCATTACGTTTTAGTCTAAAAGGCTTTTCTTTTAACTTTAAATAAAAAACAAACAATATGCTCTAACGTAAACTGATCATGTTATTTCAAAAGTCGGTAAAACATCCTTTCTACTGATACCTTGTTCGTAATTAACACCTCCGTCACAGTTGAGAAAAAGAGATCGTTAGTCGCTTTTCATTTGATTTCCCAGTTATTCTTTCCGATTTACTGCTATTTACTCACCTCGGAGGACTAGTAGAAATTTTCTTACAAGTTACAAGGACTTGTAATTTACAAGTTTGTTTGAGAAACAGAATCTGTCGTAACCATGAAAACACTTGTAACTTGTGAACATGTAATTAGTGGATTTGTACGTTTGAGAAACAGAATTTCACAAGTTACAATTGAATAGACTTGTAACATGTAGACTTGTAGTTCTATGAAACAGACCCCCAGCACGGAATAGCTGCTAACATCCCATGATTATATTTATGAAGTGCGCACATTCCGGCCGGCGTGAATAAATACGGATGTGCCACGAAAACGTCTTGCAGCAGACGACTTGAATAGCACTCTTCAATTTGGCTCAGTTCTTACAAAAATGTTTTGGAATGTTAAACGGCAATCTGCCAAAACATATCCAGCGAAAAATAAATACCATCATATATTTATTAAAGATTCAATGTGGTCTTCGCCCTAATATCCGCAAATTTAATGAAGCTGACACTTGAATGAAAAATAATATATTATACAATGATGTAGTCATGTACTCAAAAGAGAAGCAATCGAATACACATTCTGATGATATTTTTAAAACAACAAAAAAGGTACACGCTCAAATTCAGTAATTTTTCCATGCAAGAGTAGTGGAACAACTAACGGCGTTGAAGCTGTCTTATGTTACTGCACTGTGACGTCTCGGAAAATATTAAACATGGACCATGGTGGCCTTAAAATTTTTAAAAATTCTGATGGGTATCTCGAATCAACTATACACTTTTAGGATTTAAACTGTGGTTTTACGGCATTTTTATATTCTGAACTTCAATTAAAAAATGCTTTTTGGGGCCTTTTAAACACTAGTGCCCTTTCCTAAAAACATTTGTCACAGTGTAAAGTATGGATTTGGAAGGAAAAATCTTTTCTGACACATTCGCGTCCTAATACACCCATAAAAAAGGAAGGAAGGGTCCTCATTGGACCACATATTGTGATGCTAATTCTTTTGTATTTTAATGACTCAAGCAGGAGGTTATTAAGACTGAGGAATTGGCTGGTAAAGAATTACCAGTAGATTCACAATCTGAGAAGAAACAAATATTCTATAATGCTCAGCATGAAGGCACAAAATAGGACCTCGAATTTAATTTTAGTTGCATAAAATTAATCGATAAAAACCAAGTATGATACCTAGTGCCTCATTTCGGCATGCTACTATATGTACTAATCCAACACACAGAAAGTGCCTAAAATAATGCTGGTCACTTGTTGAATGCAAACTTTCCGGGTATGATATCATTTTCCATGACTTATCCAGACATTGAAACCCTATATTCAATTTCATTGAATCTTCCACTTCTGTTGCAAACGTGTATTCAAAATCTTTCAACTTGGTTTGCAACTTGTGCTAGTTCATTATCTTCACTTTTGAGGACAATGGTTATCTTTACAGAAGCGTATTATTATTGTCATAACCGCGATTCCCATTAAGGCGCAGAAGCACATGGAAAGTTCAAATGCCTTGATCAATGGAAGATTAAATGCGCCTAAAGCGGAGACTTTACCTAACACTAGTTAACTTCAAACCTGTTTTTTACGAAATTCCTCCAGACTCAATGTGCAGAAAATATTTCCCACTTCCTAGCATATGTTATCAAATGACAGTCCAATTCCTCTAATATTATTTATCGAACAGTTTATCAATAATTATCATACTTTTTTCATATATTTTTTATGAACTTAATCGTGAGAAACAAAAAAAACCAACAAACACGTACTTCACAGATTTTATGCTATCGACGAAATCAGTTTGCTTTACTGCGGTCCCAATTCCCTCATTTATTTCCCTTGGGTGATGGGGAGTAATCCACTGTGGTACAGAACCCTTGCTCTGCAGCAACCAGAAGGTGGAATGGAGAAGGGTGACTTCAGCCACAGGATTCCAGCCAAGAAGGCCCAAAACGCTTCCGTTTAGGGGACTTTTCTTATCTGATTTAATAATATCTTAATTGAATAATTTTCCTCTCTGTTACTTCCATGCAATGGATTTTGGGTATCCAAACTGAGAAAGCCTATTTGCAAGAAATCCCCATTCGCATGTGTCGGTGATACTAATGTCGGTATGTCGGTAAATATATGTCGGTGGTCCTTATATCCTAGATCTGACCTGGACCTAGATGATGGCAGAGAAATGCTATAGCCCTAGATGCTATAAATGAATGGTGCAATACTTGGCAGTTAGAATTGAATTTTAAAAAGTGCGTTGTTATAATCTTTTGGAAAAAGAATAACTCGGTCAACGATGCGTTCACAATATCACAAACCGACTTATTAAATGTAGTCAGTTAAATACTTAGGCGTGACCCTTACTCAGGACCTGTCTTGGTGGAAACACGTTCGGGAAATCTGCGGATAGGCTAGTCGCAAATTGAGATTTATGAAAAGAATACAAGGAAAATGCGACGAGAAAGATAAAGAGCGACGTTATTTTTCACTCGTGAGACCTCACTTGGAGTACGCCGCAAGCATATGGGACCCTTACGAAGTAGGACTTATCTCTAAAATAGATAGAATACAACGGAGAGCAGCAAGATTTGTGAAAAGTTGTCACAATAAACTTAGCAGTGTTACCGAATTGTTGAAGGAATTAGGGTGGGAATCTCTAACTGATCGAAGGGAGAAATACAGGTTAAATCTTTTGCGCAAACTCGGAGCAGACAGTTTTTTGCCTGACGTTCAACATATACTGCTAGAACCAACATACTGCGGTAGAAAAGATCACAGGAATAAAATAAAAGGTATTGACTGCCGAACCGATAGATTCAAAATGCCATTTTCCCACGCACAATAAGGGACCATAATGGTTGCGATAGATCAATCACATGAAAGTCCCACCATCAATAGGTAGAGTAGAATTTTCACTTGTGCTAAATAACGCCACTTTATTACTAACTCTTTCCACCGGTCGATTAGTTCGGCATTGTTTTATTTTGTTCTTTGGATGAGGTAGCATCTCGTAGTATTCATAAATTAACAGTATCAGTAATATTAACCACTAGATGTGTCTATAGCATTTCTCTGCATGATTGTATGTTGTTTTACGTATCACTCTTCCAGTTTCCGGTTGGACTGCGCACTGTTCCCCTGACTGCTTTTGGCCTGCGCCTAGCGCCAGGGGGAGCGTGCGAGGTTCTGATTTGTGCTGGGACGAGAGCTGCATGCGTGGTGTGGAATCACCCCGTGCCACACACCCTATTGGTGGCTTGTGCGGTACATCGTAGATGTAGATGTAGATGAAACGGAATCCCTGGGATACAACTTACAAGTCCTCTCTATCGAGTATTTTATACCATAAGGATAATTGTATTTGATGTACCTGAGCCGAGGTTTCGATTTCTTTTGGATATTAAGACATTCTGAATTGGCAAACCATCAATTACAATGTGCATGCTAAATTGAACGATTGACTTTTTAATTGTTTAATAAATTTACTGCAATTCATAGACATGCATAGAATGTTGAAGGATACTTGAATGTTGACTTAAATTGTGCAAAGACATGAAAAAGAAGCTCAAATCGTGGGAACATGGATTACATGGATGATGGTGCAACATTGTTGTAAATAATTGTACAGGTATTTAAATACTGAAATAATATAAATATACCAATAAAGGTATTTAAATACTTAGATTCTAACAGTAATTTTTACAAATTCACACCAGTGTAACATCTTGATTTAACCATAAATACCACATTTAAAGTACAAGGTAGCTTCAAAATCATGTCATGAAAATTGATGGAATGGAAATATGCATCGGAATAAGCCTTACAACCAAAGCAGTGAAGTAAATAAATATCTAATCTTCAACTTCTTCCCAATACGTTTATCCGTATAAACATAAAACAGAAAAAACGGTTGTAGGATCCCAAATTCACCACTAGAACTTAAGCACTTGCATACATTTTTACATTTACATTTTTAAGCATAAAGTTTTGCAATCAATTATTCACATCCCATATTATTAGAAACACCTGGCACAGGTAATTAAGGAAATGAATATAATACATATAAATACTTTCCGAACAGAATATACTTCAATGAAAAACTTCATTAGGAAAACCTCAACATTAAATTAAAAAACATTTAATCAATATATTATATCACTTGCGTTCACAACCACAAAATGTAGGAATATTTTTTTTGAAACAGGCTCCTTGCCGAAGTAATCACAAAAAATTGAATAAATGGACAATTGTAGACTTCAGAATTACAGTAAATATGGCAATAAATAAATAATGAAAATTTACAAAAACAAAATTGACGTTTTTAGTAAAAAAAGGTACATTAATAATAAGACAATAAATGAAGCTATAAATGTTTCCAACTGAATTGTCATTTGGATGAAACATTTAAATGACGCCATGTGTACACAGGCAGGTATTTAATGATAACCATAATTAAAAGAAATTTAAATAAAAAACAAAAACCTTGATCATATAGTTTGCAAATTTCAAAACCTAACATTAAAGAATCAAATGTACGTAATAGACTACTTTACTGCAGTAAGATACTAATATAAAATCCGTAAATCATATATATTTCATAACAGTGGGTTTCAAAATGAAAGAAAGAAGATAAATGCCATCGGAGGTAGAAGCGGGCCACAATGATCTCCTTCACAGCAGGCGAGATAATCCCTCTCACACGAAGTTAATGTATTCGTAGTATGATTCATGCCTAAACAGGGAAAAAATAACGAGTCTAATTCAAATGAAGTTTATATTATCACTTGGTTAAAGCCAGTGTTTCAATGCCCAATTAATAACAATATTTTTCATAGAAATATTTCATTCACACACATTCTCCACTATAGTCGACAGATAACTGGAGAAAGTAAGAGAAACAGGCCCCGAAAGAAAATGGGATGAGTCACAGAGAACAAATGTATAAGTAGCAGATGAGACCTAGTGGGAAAGAGTGCCGAAACGAAGAAGCCGTGGAGTACGACAGGGACTTAAATATTGATAAAGTATATAATACAAATAATCAGAAATGCAGGAGATGCAATCTTTTTATAGAAACTTTGGAACCAAGTTATTCGAGAAGGCAAGAATATAAGGAAGGGGGAAACCTGTTCAATATACAAGCTAATGAAGAGAAACTTCGATGAGAGACAAGCATCAGCGATGTAAATGGGAATCATAAGATAAAGAGCTAAGACACAGGGAAAAGATGGAAGCAAAACATCGAAGTACTACAAAGGGCCAAGGCCACTGGAATCAAACCTGATGAAAAACGGGAACCAAGTCGTCGAGGCCGAACTGGGTTCAAATTTACTGAAAAACAATTTCAACAGAGTACAATAACACCTTAAGAATGGCTATGTAACTGGAAAAGACAACAAATAGGACAAATGTTTCAGGCGATCGGAAGAAATTCCTAGGAAAATCATTACGAAATGATGAAAGATAAATAGAAAGTGCACCGGAGGACTTTCAAATTATTGCCAATCCGAAAAGGACAGGGACTAAAAAATGTGAGCAGCACAGAACCTAGAGTTTCATGATGTCTGCGTGAAAAAACATATTCGTATAATAAGCCAATTGATGTTAGAGAAAATTAAAGACAATATCTAGGAAAATCATAAAGGATTTTAAAAGAACAGAAGACCATACAAATTGGACACTACCTATGAGAAAATAAGCATTGAAAGAAGAATTTAACTACGTAAGGTGGTACAATATGTTCGGGCAGTTGGAATAATTCGGATTAGAGTAAAAGAGCATAACAATAATCTACGAAATGTCCAAGAAGCAAGGTGACACAATTCAAATGAAAGACAAAAGAGATTTAAAAGCCAAATAAAACAATTGACAAAAAAGGGATATTACCTCTCACAAGGGCAGTTCAAATTATACTTGGAGGAGACGATACTAGAAGCATAAGAATTCGGAGTGCACGGCATTAAGATTATCGGAAAGTAAATGAACATGCTCCACTTCGCAGACTATATCGCAATCACAGGGAGAAATAGTGTTGATCACCAAAAATCGTTTATGTAATCGACCATATTGTCCAAGAACATTACACAAACTTAACAATGATGAAGGTGAATCGTAATAGATAGAATGGAGAAGTTGAATGCGGATACGACTCCAAGGACAAAAATGCAATTCAGACATATTTATCTTAAAGGTGTTAGGTTCGTTTTCATGTATGTAATAATCTGATACTCTGCAATCGTCGGTAGAACATTATTAGGGATAATATATCTAAATGCATACTCGTTCCAACTTTGAGGGCCATTACTTATCTATGATATACGGATAATACGTCATGTGGGCGCAATTAATGAAGAGATGTGCAAAACCGCCACTTATACCCTTTGAAATAAAAAGAAATATAAAGGTAGGTCATCGATTCGCAACGAAAGACAAAATTATAAAAATTGGTAAATGAATCGATTGACATGTTTGGAGCTAGAAAAGGAATTATGGAGTGAAATGTTTGGAATTAATTACCGTTTGGGGTCGAGACTCACCTTCGCCTTGTTGAGGAGTGTCGTCATCACGTGCTCCTCGTAGAATTTAAAGAGGGATGGGACCTGATCTCGCAGGATATCCGTCCCCTCCCTCGATCCATATCGAGCGATAATCCAAGGGACGGCAGATGTGAGAACTATTTCTTTCCCCAATTGAGTCTCCATATGCAATGCCCATTTTATGAAAAGATCTAATTCCTCTCCCCTCTCCTTCCTCTTCTTTACCGCCTCCCCGAGTGCTCTTCTCAACTCTTGCTCGTGGATTCCGTCGCCTCGTTCGTAAGCCCTTCCCCCATTACTGAAAGCTAAGTAAAAGGACATCTGTGCCAAAGCCCTTACAAAGCAACCAACTACATGTTTTTCCGTCCAACCCTCACCCACCTTCCCTCCGAGATACACCCTTTTCTCGGAGAAGGCGGCAAATGATTCCCAATCACTCCCACTCATCTCAATTCCATCGTGATCCGTGAACTTCGCCTTCATATTTCCGATGTAATGAGAGTCACAGTCAACCATTACACTTACGGAAGACTGACTCCTCAAGAATAATAGCACGCATAACGTCATCTCACTCTCATTATATAATTTCTCAAACAGTCCTTGGACGTGTTGAACTTTTCCCTCGTTCCTGTTCAGAATGATTGTACTACCCGTCATGTCCTCCGCGCATACCCTTCTAATGTCCATTATGGGAAGAATAGAACCCAAGACGCCTGTATTCCCCAGGCACTCCGTTAGCGCCCTTAATTCTTTCACCGATGACGTCACGGCCCTTTCTATGCACTCCAAGGGAACGTCTCGCTTGGATAAATCCCTTCTCAACTGATTCACTTCCTTAGACAACTGACTTCCAAATGACGTAATCTCCGCCTTGAGGGAATTAATGGACTCCTTTAAGGCCGATAACTCTGCCATCTCCTTAGAGAAGTCGATCAATGTAGTTTCCAAAACGTCTCCCCCGTGTAATGCACGGCGACGCTTTATGGCATTCTCCCTCTTGTGAACCAGCCGGATCAATCGCAGGATATCCTTGCGGTCACTGTCCTCAGGGTACCTTTGCCCCAACTCCTCCGCCATCTCGACAGCCGTCTTGTGACCACCTCCCCTTAACCCAGGGTCCGCACCCTCCCCAAGCAGTCCCTCCACCCAATCTATTTTACCCATCTTGACACCTAGATGAAGCAGGGTACTCTGACGCACTACCCTCTCGTCCACGTCCTCCAGTGTCTCCAGCAAACCCTCAAATGGCTGAAAGGGACTACTAAATCCGACAGTCAAACACTCAAGTACATTAAGCTCTGAGTTGGAAACAAAGGTGTTGCTTGCCATGACGAATGGAATGAGCGCTCACCTAAAAAAAAGGGGAAAAAGATGATCAAATGCTAAATACATTATTTCGTAAGTAACACGTATTAAATTACTCTCAGTTTAAAATTACTTATCAACTGCAAATCTGATGCGATGATCATAGTTACAGGCTATATGGAATATCTAAGTACAAGGTGTCTTTTTATGTCCCTAATAACAAATGCATAATACTAGCTGTTCCCGGCATGCGTTTCAACGCCTCTTTTCTTTTAAGTAGGCCATCATATACAAAGCATGACGTGTACAAAACAAATGAAAGAAAATTTTTTTGAATTAAATTAAGGCTGAAAAAATTTATTAGAGTGCTTTGGGATACACATTATTTTTGGTATTACTGCCCTATGCAAAAACAAATAAATATTTCGGCTGTCCCACACATGAGCATGCGAAAAGCATGGATTTTCCAGATTTAGATCACACACTTGATGCGATTGACCTTTTGGCTTCTTGATGGTCATTCAGAAGGCAAGGCGAATGGGGAATTCTTGTCGCTTGACTATAACTAACAAAAGAGTCACTTCACCTAGCCTTTCAATGCTGCAGGAATGAATTCAAGGAATCGCCATTAAAATAAAATTCACGCCTGGTTGCCATGGAAATTTCTATTGCTGAGAAAGATGAAACATTTATGTATTTCGAGATAAAAACGCAATACTTGTAACAAAACAAAATATAAAACTCGTATAATAAAATTGGATGAAGGTTTTATAACAACATTGTTATTTACATTCTATGATAAAAATTTACTTCAACAGGGTGTCCGGTGAATCTCAATTTCTATTTTCCATGAGTTCTTCAGGTTTTCCAGGTTTAAAAATTTTGCATTTTCCAGGGTCTTGTTGCACTTCGTTTCTAACATTTTTTAACGAGCTTATTTTAACCGCTCTACTTTTGAGTTAAAAAATAGAATATACAAGGAATGTGGAATATTACAGGTTTTTTTTCATCCAACAAATAAACAGAAATGGTTAACTGAAAACAAAGTTTTGATTCAGGTGCAATTTGAAAACAATTTATTTGAATCAGACTAAATACATGACAAATATGATGCCTATGAACTGGTGGGATACCCGTTAAAATTGTATCAATCAGATTCACCGGGAAAATCTTAAGATCATTTAGAACCAGACTAGTTTCATGAAGAACATAAAATTAAAAGAAGACACTGGTATGGTATATTTCAAAGAATGCATTTCCGAATCAACTTCAGCAACAAATTTCTTGGTTTTAAAGAAATTAAGCTTTGGTTTGCAGGTCCGTAAAACTTTTGCAGTACCTCTTTCTTATTCATTTTTCTCTTAAGCCCTTGGTACCTTTCCTCTTCCACGCTAAGACTTCACTGTACATTTCACGAGCATTCCTGAAACTGTGAATTAATTGCTTTGTGATAGGTACAGATGTAACACCCCCCGCCACCCTGATCGCATCGTGAATGGTACGAAGGGCAACCAGATTGAATTAAGTTAAATTTTCAACAAGAAGAAAGGAGTTATTAGAGAAACCTCGCTCAAGGCTGGCGTTGCCATGGAATAGAATACAGACAAGCCTGATAAATCTCTTTAAATTGTGATATCCACTTTTATCTCCATTAGAAATCATCCAGAATTGGTCAATACAATCATGATCTCCATCCAACTCTTTGAGCATGTCCTTCACTGACTTAATCTCCAAAAGATTCTTGAATTCTTTACCAATAGCATCAGCCTCACAGCCGCCAATGTAGTTAAATTCTGTAAGATGAAGCAATGCTGAGCCTAAACGTCTCTTGGCAACTTCGGTGTCGATTGCCAATTTCATGTCCAAACGTGTAATAGACTTTATGAAGGAATTGTTCACCAGACGGTCATAAAATAAATTACAACGTTATTTCTTATAAACAATAGCAATTATCTCGCTTAATAATTATCCAAGCGATTAAATATCGATACTATCGGTATTGAGAAACTATCGGTAAACAGCGATAAATAAATTCCATTACCGTTAGCAATTAACGAATCAGAGAAACTCAATGAAACTGTCACATTTTATTACATTGCATTGGTGATAGCCAATGTAAGCTAGTATATACGACCGTGGTGCTAGCAGCAATATCATCTAGAGGAAGAACAAATATAGTCGTTTTGAAATTAGCGCTATCAATGCAAAACCATTTTCCAACGACTTATCACATTATGCAATCAGTATTTTAAATCACAACACATACGCATCATTATAATCAATATTTGTTATGAATTAGGCATTTCCTTTATATGATAAACAATGTATGCCAACACTTGCAGGTCTTTCTGCGAAGACGTGAGGAACAATTTAACCCACTTAGAGTATGCCGCCAGTATTTGGGATCCTTATGAGATAGGCTTGGAAACTGAGTTAGAACGCGTGCAGCGAAGATCGGCAATATATGTTAAAGGCCGTTATGATAATCTCGTTAGTGTTACTAACCTTTTGCAGCAACTGGTAAGGGAAACGCTATCACACCATAATTAAAATTTAGACTTAATCTGTTGTCCAAGTTCCAAACCTATCTATTCTCTGACAACGTGGATAACATTTCACGAAAATCGGCATACTACGGTAGATCAGATCATGAGAATAAAATTAGGGAACTAGACTGCAGAACGGATAGATTTAAGATGTCATTTTTCCCACGAACGATAAGGGACCATAACAGCTGCAAATGAGACTTTTATCTAGGTTTGTCGTTAGGTAGTGTAGCTCTTAGTAGTAGTAGTATTTCTAATACTTGAATCCTTATCTGTTTCCTAGTACATACTAACAGCACGCCTAGCAGGTTTTCTACATGGTACTTGAGTCTCTGTCCATCTGTGTAGTTATAGAATTCATGTATATTGACGGTCACTCACCATTTTGATGACATCTGTAGTGTAGTGTTGCATGCTTGTGAGGCTTCGCCTCGTGACAAGCATTATCGATTTATGCTAATGCATAATTAGTCGTAGTTACACTAACTTTATGGTATTTAGTAATGCATGAAGGTGAATACTCATCCCCGCCCCACATCCTAGAGGCGGCTTGCAGGGTATTTTGTAGATGTAGATGTAACAGCGGAACACCCGTCCCACGCATAAGGAATATTCTCTGTCACAAGTGCCTCCGATAACATGCACAGGTTTTTTTTCTTACATTGCAGATAAATATTAAGTGGATGCAAGTTATTCCTTCGTTAACTTGGGAAAAAGTATTTGGGTTTAATCGTCTCTTAAGCTTCGATAACAGGATTTGAAAATTGTAATTTTTCAGCCACAAATGCCAATGTCCTTATGGTGGAATGGTGACCCGCTTCCCTTTATTATTTTATTTCTTGATATTTACCACAAAAAGGATTTCACACAAAGTAATATGTTGTCACTAAACATTGAGGTATATAGTATATTATATATCAGGGCATCCTATCAATCAAACTAGACTGACATAATTATGATTACACAGAGAAGAGCCGACGCATTAAATGTCTATGCTTGGTAAATTTTACTTAATTGTTTATTTAATCATTGTGCTTTCTCAGAATTTGTTCCACTACGAAACGAAATTGGCGAATTATTAAGAAGTACTTAGGACAAAGCCAGCTTGTTAAATTCCTACTTTCAAAGTGTGTTCACCAAGTCATCGCAGATAACATCCGTAAAGGTAAATGATCACGTCCAGCAAAAGATGCCGCCTATGGATATTTACACTCATTAAATAGAAAACTTGATAAAAATATAAGTCCAAATAAACCCCCAGGTTCCGAAGAAACTTCTGCCCGCCTGTGCATTTCTGTGGTGCAAAATGCATACATATTAATGGTCCCTCTCCATTGTGATAATTAATCTAGAGTAGTAGTGAATGCTTGTGAGACTTCGCAACATGAAAAGCATTAGCGTTTTTTGCTAATGCATTATTAATCGCAGTTACACGAACAATAAGGTACGTTAGAAGTGATCACATGAATAAAATAAAGGAAATTGACTGCCGAACCGATAGATTCAAAATGTCATTTTTCCCACGTACAATAAGGGATCATAATATTTGCCTAATTATAGCCTCTGGCTATTATTATATAAAAACAATCTAATAAAAACAATCTAGTATTATATAAAAACAATCTAATAAAAACAATCTAGTATTATATAAAAACAATCTAATAAAAACAATCTAGTATTATATAAAAACAATCTAATAAAAACAATCTAGTATTATATAAAAACAATCTAATAAAAACAATCTAGTATTATATAAAAACTATCTAATAAAACTCTCACCCTCAGTAGATAGTGTAGAATTGTCACTTGTGCTTATTAACACCACATCATTAATAACTCTTCAAACCGGTCGACTAGTCGGGCATTATATTATTTTGTTCTTTGCATAAAGTACCATCTCGTAGTATTGATAAATTAACAGTATCATTAATATTAACCACTACATATACATCTATAAAATACCCTGCACACCACCTCAGGGTGTGTGGCAGGGGGTCAGTAATCACCAACATGCACCAAACTATACCCCAGAGTTAGTGTAACTACGACTAATTATGCATTACATCTACAAAATACCCTGCAAGCCACCTCAGGGGTGTGTGGCAGGGGGTGAGTAATCACCAACATGCATTACACCATACCCTAAAGTTAGTGTAACTACGACTAATTATGCAATAGCATAAATCGCTAATGCTTGTCATGAGGCGAAGCCTCACATGCATGCAACACTACGCTACAAATGTCATCAAAATGGAGAGTGACCTCAATATACATGCATTCTACAACTACACAGATGGACAGGGACTCAAGACCCAAGTAGAAAACATGCTAGGCGTGCTGTTCGTATGTACTAGGTAACAGTTAAGGATTCAAGTATTAGGAGTACTACCACTACTAAGAGCTACACTACCTAACGACAAACCTAGATAAAAGTCTCATGGCAGCTATTATGGTCCCTTATCGTTCGTGGGAAAAATGACATCTTAAATCTATCCGTTCTGCAGTCATTAGCATAAATCGCTAATGCTTGTCACTTGTCAGTAATGGGTCAAAGACTCAAGACCCATGTAGAAAACATGCTAGTCGTGCTGTTAGTATGTACTAGGTAACAGATAAGGATTCAAGTATTAGGAGTACTACTACTACTAAGAGCTACACTACCTAACGACAAACCTAGATAAAAGTCTCATTGGCAGCTGTTATGGTCCCTTATCGTTCGTGGGAAAAATAACATCTTAAATCTGTCCGTTCTGCAGTAAAGTTGCCTAATTTTATTCTCATGATCTGATATACTGTAGTATGTCTGATTTCGCAAAATATTTTCAATGTGGTCAGAAAATAGACCGATTTGGAACTTACATAATAGATTGAGTCAAAATTGCAATCGACGGTTTGAAAGCTTTTCCCATCCCAGTTGCTGCAAAAGGTCAGTAACACTAAGAGATTATCATAACGGCCTTTAACATATCTTGCCGATCTTCGCTGCACGCGTTCTAACTGAGTTTCCAAGCCCTGCTCATAAGGATCCCAAGTACTGGCGGCATATTCTAAGTGGGATCTAACGAGGGAGAAGTAGCTGATTTCCCTAACTTTATCGTCGCACTTGCCAAGTACTCTTTTAACAAATCCCAATTTACATTTAGTTTGATCGGTAATTTCTCGAATATGATTACTCCACGATAGATCATTAGTCAGTTTAACTCCGAGGTACTTAACCGATTCTACGGTGTCTAGTTTTATGTTGTTAATGCAATATTTGTTACAAGGAGCGTTTTTCCGTTTCCAAAAATTCACAACAACGCATTTTTTCAGGTTTAATTCTAGCTGCCACGTATCGCACCACTCTTGTATTGCCTCGAGGACCTTAGTTAGCGCTTCCTTGTCATTAAAGCTACGAATTTCTCTATACATCACTGCATCGTCAGCAAATAATCTAAGGTTACTCTCAACTTTGTCACCGATGTCGTTTATGTACAAAAGGAACAGAAGCGGGCCTATGACACTTCCCTGTGGTACACCCGATGTGACTTTTACTTCATTAGAGATAGCGCCATCTAATACAACCCATTGCACGCGATTACTTAAGGATTCTCTAATCCATGAAATTACGTCATCGTCTAAACCGTAGGATTTTAATTTCATGAGTAGCTTTTTGTGGGAAAATTTATCAAATGCCTTTTTAAAGTCAAGAAAAATTGCATCAACTGGAGCACCCGAGACTAAAATATCGTGAGCAAAAATTGCTAATTGATTTTCGCAAGATCTTCCCTTTCTGAATCCGTGTTGTGTTTTTGTTAACAAGTTTTCTATATCGAGGTGTCTCATAACTGAACTAACAATTATATGTTCAAGGACTTTGCAAGGGATAGATGTGAGAGATATCGGTCTGAGTTCGATGGCTGTTCCTTATCACCGCTTTTGAATATGGGAGTACATAACTTTCATTGCAAAAATTGTTCTTGAAACCGAAATAATGTACCTCATATGTTTTCGTCCGACAGCCATTTTCGGTAATGATACCTACATGACACGAGAAAACTATTCCTTACATTCAAGCAAGAGAAATCATGGCACACACGAGTTTACGCTTTGGAAAATGCGTATGAAAGAAATATTTCTGTCAACGCGAAGTAATAAATTGAGCGAAGTGAATTAAATGCAAAAAAATCAGTAATGAACCACGTTACTAAGAAGCATTAAAAAATTATAACGATTGACTTTACTTTCAGCACAAAATTGCTATTCGTAAATCGAAATAAGAGTATTCCGGTAATATTTGTTCACAAATGAATTGACACACATACACACCTCCGAACACAAGACAACTGATTGCATTTCATTCTCCAAAGATGGTTGACTACAGGCGAGCGAGCAACGAGTGTGAGCGAACGCCTCAACGTCCAATAGATTCCGCTAAGTGGAATGACAACCGACGATGAATTACTTACATAGTTTATTCTACAATATAATGACTAACTCTGCAATTTCAAAAAAACAACAAAGACAAGTTCTTCGAATTTCAACCAAGAGTGAATTAGGAGGCGACGAGAAATTAAACAGAAGAGTAACATATCTACGGAAATATTCTTAATTACAATCCGTATAAATCAATAATTCCTGATTAAACTGCGGGCAGCTGCCTAAAGGCCGTTTTACACGGTACATTTGTTTGTACCAACTCTTCCGTGAACCCTTGCATGAGGCAAAATACATCGTGTTAAGCGGTAAATTGTATGAACACTTGTGCGAATGTCTCAATGCTTGAACGGAAAATAGAAACTGTACTAATTTTATAGCAATAATTGTACAATCTCACATTTATTCGTTTTTACAAAATGTTTCGCCGTGTACGACGGCCTTAAAAATTCTTCAAAGACCTTCGAAATATGTATTAACATTGTGTAGGCTGCTCTTTCGGGGTTTCCTACGGGAATGACGCTGATTGAAGAACGTATCTACAAATGCTCCACCTGGCGTCTTAACGACAAAGTGAAGACAACTATATATTTGCTGCGGCCAGAAGTCAACTACCACACTCTCCACAAAAAAAGACACGATTACGCCACCTAGCTACAAACCACGATAACCTTCGCACGTAAAATGATTTCGGCACTCGAATTTCGCTAGCTTACTTACAAAAATCTAAAATTTAATAACCTAGAACACTTGCCCAAGGATGAATCTATCAGATATTAATAACGCAATTCTATTTCACAGTTGTCACCACATTCACAACCACTGGAACACGGATCTCATTATGAAGAACTTAGATGTTTAAAAATCCAACCCTTATAAATCATTTTTCATTTACCATATCACTTACAGACTCTGCACACGCCGTTGTGAAATCTGACAATGAGAAAACCACTGTAAAAAGAATAGATAAGTCGATACTTACGAGAGAGAAGCAGGAATAGACGATTAAACGACGACGATAGGCACGTAAATAGACGATTGAATAAGGGAAATATAATTAATTGGTTTGCACCTCAATTACTCTCAATCAATTACATTCTAGGATGTTTTCTTACCATTTGCCACTTCATCTTAATATTCACGCATACCATGAGACTTGACACTAGCGCATTCAATGTGATCCTGTTAAAAGAAGGACCTTCACGTTAGATGTAGCCTGTGTATCATGTAGTGCATTTCGTGGCGACCAGCACCTCCGAGAAGGTTCTCGTCTCGAGGAATTATCGAAACATAGGTATCAGGAAAATAAAGCACTATTTTGTTTGAGAAGAACATGCATGGGTGGAATAAAATTTAAGAAGATAGAAGAAACGATCTTCGGAAATCTTTCCGTAAAATATATGTGTCGTTCTGCGTAATTACCTGAATGAGTCCAATTGAGGAACGATTAGATTAGCATCGAGAATTCACTAGCAGCTGACCTTCAAAAGATATCCACTAGTTGGCAGGCACCTTCACCACATTGCGCAATTCCCTCCCATTCTTTCCAACTAACATCCTCCCCTCCCATGCTGACGTCACTATTCGGCCCATCGACCGTCGTTCCCTTATAAACATAGAAAACAGGGACTACAACTAAGAACACCTCATGAGGTATTCAACTTCATCACTCTATTATTTCCTTTATTCTAGTTATTCCAACGGATTTTATCCTTAAAAATCAGTAAGTTGATGCCCAAGAAAAGTAAAAAGCGTATCTTTTCACAAGAAAAATAAAAAAAAACTTGATCGGCTTCACGAAAGACAGATCGGACCTATCACATTAGAGTGTATAAACTTGTGTGATTTTTGCAAGAAACTAAGTACTACCTGGAATCACCACAGCCGTTTTGAACCAGAAATTCTCCACATGGAAAAGAAGAGCCGCAAGTTGTATGCACTTGAGCAAGTGGAAATTCAGAGATTTTGTAAGACGTGACAAATGCCCCGTCCTTATTGACTTTTTTTTCACCCCCAACTCCTTCTGATAAACCTCCCATCGCCTGAGGTCACCGTTTACCCTTCACACCCTCATCCTTGAAACTTCCTCTTAGCGACATCGTGGTGACTCATGGTCGCACAACAAACCTCTCCCCCCACCTTCTCCCGAACACAGTAGCTCTGCGGCTCCCCACCCCCCGCAGCGCCATTCCTCCTTCCTCCCCTCCAACCCCCTCTCCTAACTCGCACTCAACTTTCCCCTCCTCTCCCCAACCAAAGCTATGCATTTTTCTACATAAACAAAATACACTGCATGCCACCTCAAGGGTGTGTGGTAGGGGTTACAAGTCACCAACATGCATTACACTATAACCTAAAGATAGTGTAACTACAGCTAATTATGCATTAGTATAAATCGCTGATGCCTGTCACGCGGCGAATCCCCTCACGCATGCACTACACTACAGGTATACACCCAATGGAGAGGGCCCGTTCTTATATATGTATTTAACAACTTCACAAAGTGACAGATACTCAAGTATTATGCTGAAAGCATGTAGGCCGGGCTGTTAGCACATCTACAAAATACCTTGCAAGGCACCTTAAGGGTTTTTGGCTATTTTCCCGTGGCAGTGACGTATTGTGTGCTAGCCAATCTGTATAATAGCTGATGTTATCGCTAAGCGACGAAATCTTCGTCGTATTTAACGTAAGACTTTGAATTCATCGTTTGTATGTTAAACATTTCTTCCGACTCCTCGCGTTTCTTTCAGTCTTACTTTATTCTCCACTTCCGTTTTTGCGCTCCGAATAAATATTAGACCTGACGGTTCAAGCAGAAGTCGCGAAATATATTGTAATTGCAAATAATAAAGGAGACGGAAGTGCTACTTAATTTTATTGTTAAAAAATACGCTAAAAATCAATTTTTCCAAATCGAATCTTTATCATGAAACCAAATAAAGTTTCTTTTGAGTAATCCCACCTTTTTCGTCATAATACTCGTCATTCTTTGGCTAAATATTTTATCCTTAACCCTTTATATGCTTATTATAGTTCGCTATGTTCCTCTTTGGGTAGCTCTTATCGTGTAATACTGATTATAATGCCACGACAGATACGTAGTTTCATAATTGTAAGAAATGGACATGCAGAATAAAATGTCTAAATTTTATTGAAGGAAATCAATGTTTTAAATTATTTTTCTCCCGTAATTCAACGATTTCTCAAATCCAAAACAGTGATTACGTGAATCTCGGCATGCACTAAACTGCGAACGGGTTTGTTAAAAATTGACCAATATTTCACACCTAAGACATGTGAAGGAACAAGAGTGCTCTCTCACACTTAGCACGAAAATTATTTGAAACATTAAAGTATTCAACTCTTCGTCATACAAGCCGTCATAAATTATAAGACTCAATATTAGTTTTTGTCTGCACTGAATTTGGACCAATTATTCCCCGTCCTGAACGCAACAGCAAATTTACAGCTATCACCTAAATACAAACCAAAGATACACGTTGTTCACAGGAACGTGAAATTCACATGACGATGTCGAATCACTAATTGAGTGATTTTCCCAATCTGCCACCAATGGGTCATAATTATTAATGCGGGTGCCAAAGGAAAACTTGTTGTTCTAAATTTGGAGATATTTAAGACATTTTGGGTAATCCAGAGATTTTGATACCTTATTTCAATAACCTATTGAAAGTGTTGTGTGATTAAAAACTGATTCTATCTGAACGATGAAAATGAGACATATACCCAGTGACGAGCACTAGCTAGCTGCATCATATTGATAGTGTTAAGTAAAAAATATCTCTCACTAAAAAAAACGCAATTCAAGTAGTTTCAAAGCAGTGGAGATCCAGAAATTTCTTGAATGCTGTATGAAATTTAAGTCTATAAAAAAATAGTTAGCATAACTATAAAAAAGGTGTATCAACTTTTTTATCTTGTTTTCCTCGCTCGAGGAAGTGTCACGGCCGGACGATACCTTTCACTTTCCACCGTACGTCAAGGGAAACCTTCCCTCAACGAAAAGGTTTAACCACCGATATCCACCTATTGGAATTACTATACCCTTACCTTTGTGGTTGCTTTTTTTGTGAGTTATTATGAGGAATTTAGCGTTTAATGGTCTTTGATCACTAATTCTGTTCAATGTTACGAAGTTAAAGACGATATTCGGTATGTTAGTTGCCAAAAGATGTATAACATTGCTCTTTCTCCTCATTGTTTAGACTACCCAATGGAAGGGATACCCAATTAGAGACGGTAGAATCCGTAAAATATCTCGGAGTTAGGCTCAATAATGATCTATCGTGGAATAAACATATTCGGGAAATAACAGGTCAAGCTAATCGTAAATTGGGATTTGTTAAAAGAATTCTAGGCAAGTGCGACGACAAAGTGAGAGAAATAAGCTACTTCTCCCTCGTTAGACCCCATTTAGAATATGCTTCCAGTGTTTGGGATCCTCATGAAACAGGCTTAAAAACAGAGTTAGAACGTGTACAGAGAAGAGCAGCCAGGTACGTGAAAAGCCGTTACGATAGTCTTGTAAGTGTTACTGACCTCTTAGAACAACTCGGATGGGAATCACTGTCAGACCGTAGATTGAAAACAAGACTAAATCTATTATGTAAATTCAAGAGTAGTTTATTTTCCGACGAATTTGATCATATTTTACGACCGCCAACGTACTATGGTAGATTAGATCATAAAAATAAAATAAGAGAGATAGACTGTAGAACAGATAGATTCAAAATGTCGTTTTTTCCGCGAGCGATAAGAGACTATAACGGCTGTGTAAGGACTTAGAAATAGATTAGTTGACTGGTAGTGTAGCTTACTAACTTATGTATTTCTTATAGCATGTTTGCGGAGTTTTATGGTGATTCTAACAGCATGTTTTGCATGTTCTAGCTTCATAGGCAGATTGCCCTCTTAAGTAGCATGTAGAATAATATGTGTCATCGTACATGTGTGGCGTGCATGTGGGGATTCTCTTGCATGCTGTATGATGGTTTTTAGTTAATGATGGAATTGGTTAGTATCCGTAATATTCATGACCGTGCGGTGTGCATGTGGCGGTCCGCTTGCATGCTGCATTTTGGTGACTTGTTACCCCCTGCCAAACACCCTAAAGGGGGCTCGCAGGGTAATATGTAGATGCAGATGTCGATAGGCGGCATCTTTTGCTTGAAGTGATCGTTTAACTTTACGGATGTACTCTGCGTTGACTTGGTGAACACACTTTGAAAATAAGAATTTAATAAGTTGGCCTTGTCCGTGCTGCTTGTTAATAATTCGCCATTTTCGTTTCGTAGTGGAATAACTGTTGATCTATTGCCTTGAACTTCCCTTACGTATGACCAAAATGCCTTTGGGTTGTCCTGTAATTGTTCTCCTAATGTTTTTCTTTTATAATCCATGAATGCATTCCGAAAGGCTTCCTTTGTAGTGGCTTTAGACAATTTGTATTTTTCAAATATTAAATTTTGATCACTAGAGGACAAATCTCTACGGAGTTTTTTCATCTTGGCGTGGCATACTCTCTGACGTCTTAAGGATTTTCTCACTTCTGCATTGTACCATCTTGGTTCGCTGCCCTCTTTTTTTACTTTACTTGGAATGTATTTTCTGATCCCTGAATGTACAATCGAAAGAAAAGCTTTCCAACTACCCTCCGTGTCTAACTTTAAGCTTGATTCCTGGAATTCGGGAGGAGAATTTTTTAGATGACTCTTAAACGCATTGAAATCGGATTTTTTTTAAATGTAGAATTTTCTTCTTTCTTTTAAACTTTTAATGAAACTCAAGGAGAACTTTGCGGTAACTACTCTATGGTCACTAATGCCCTCAACAGTGTTTACCTTAATTGCTTGTTGCGGTATATTTGTTGCCAATAAATCAAGAATGTTGTCCCCTCTGTTAGGTGTCGTAGCTATCTGATGTAGGGCATTGGATGAGAACGTGTGCAGCAGGGACTCGCATATATCTTTGTCTCTTCCTCCTGATATGTAACTGTAGGTCCTCCAATCTATAGAGGGCGTATTGAAATCTCCACCTATGATCAAATTTCTTTCGGTGTTCCTGGATGTGATGTTCTTTATTTGTGCTTCGAGTTTTAAAATTGAGGTGACGTCGGTGTTAGGTGGCCTGTAGTATGCGCACACGAATATTGTTTTTGATTTAGGGCATCTAATAGAGCACCATACAGATTCTATGCTGGTATCTGGGACGGTTTCCGCTCGGCTGACTATGGTTTTCTTTACAGCTATAAATACTCCGCCTCCGGTTCGGTTGGACCTATCTTTTCTGTAAACTTTGAATGATTTAGGAAAAATTTCACTATCAGAAATATCGTCCGTCAGCCAACTTTCTGTGCCAATAATGACGTTACACTCCGTGCTATGAATAAGGTGGTGAAATTCTGGAATCTTATTTTTTAAACTACGGCAGTTAATTACTGCAACGACTAATGCTTCATGATTATTGTTTATGCGATTCGGGGTAATTTCAAGATTGCCGTCTTCAATTAAGCTATTCTTGGACGCTATATTCAGAGTATTCTTAGCTAAATTTCTAACTGGCAACACATAATTATTGACCCCACTAATTGACCTGCCCTGTAGCCTACCGTCTATGTTAAACTCGACGAGTGTGCTGAAGTATCCTGCGCGCTACCTCCTGCGATGTCTCGTATGTATTGACGAGTCTCAGATCATTACCTAAAATCCGTAAAGTGATATTGCGAAAACAGAAGATAACGAATATGTGCCCATACCTACGATTGAGAAGCAGGGAGACGATTTACATAGGATAGGCAAGGTAATACTTGTTGACAAATGAATTCACACACAGGCACACTTCCGAACACAAGACAACTGATAGCATTTCATTCTCCAAAGATGGTTGACTACAGGCGAGCGAACAACGCGTGTGAGCGAACGCCTCACCTTCCAAAGGATTCCGCTAATTGGAATGACAACCGACTATAAATTACTTAAATAGTTTATTCTTCAATTTTTTTACTAACTCTGCACACTCCATAAAAATCAAACGATTACGCCACCTAGCTACAAACCACTATAACCTTCGCAAATAAAATGATTTCGGTACTCGAATCTCGATAGCTAACTTTCAAAGCAATAAAATTTAATAACCTGGAAAACTTGTCAAAGAATGAATCTATCAGAAATTTATAACGCAATTCTATTACACAGCAAACAACATATTCACTTCCACCCAGAACACAAATAATATTATGAGGAACTAAGATGTTAATAAATCCAACCGGAATAAGTCGTTTCATCTACCATATCACTTGCAGACACTGCATATGTCGTATTGAAATCCGAAAATTAGAATAACACCGTAAAAAAAGAATAAATGTGTCGATACTTACGAGAGAGAGAAGCAGGAAGACAAGGATGATTACGCTACCAACACAGAACTGCAAGCTGGACGTCAAAAACTCAAGAATGGATACACGACGAACTTGGAACGCAAGAGATCTTCTGCCACTTCCTCCTCCCGGGATGGACGCCAAGCAAGTGAACAACGAGAGATCACGAGCGACTAACCTTCCCATGAATTCCGCTTGGTGGCAGTAGAACCGGGGCTGGCTTAAAAGCTCCGGATTGGATGCAGGCTTGTCCGGCTCACTCCCCTCATTAAAACCTCGACCCCTCCTTTCCCCTTCTGACGTCATTCCTCCTGCTATCACAAGTCATCCTCATTGGACGAACTAATGCACGCCCTTGCGATGTTACTTCCACGGTTATTGAACACGTAAATAGACGAATGAAAAAGGAAAATAACATCGGTTTCCAGCTTACTCTCAATACTTACATTCCAGGGTGTTTAGTTACCATTTTCCTCTTCATCTTAATATTCACGCATACCATGAGACTTGACACTAGCACATTCAATGAGATCATGTGAAAAGGAGGAACTTCACGCAAGATGTAGCCTGTGTATCGTCGAGTGCATTTCGTGGCGACCGGCACTTACGAGACGGTTCCTTTCTCGAGGTATTATCGAAACAGAGAGCTTTGAATTTCTCACAAGGTGACTGCCGTGGAAGAGTCGATCAACTCACGGTGTTTCCCGGCAGGCGGACAGCACCAATGTTGGACGCCGTTCCTCGTGCGGAACATTATTGTAAATAATTAAGTACGCATAAATTAGCATTGAAAGTTGCGTCTTGTAAATCGGACATTAATTGAAATGCTAAGCAAATTCATACACGAGAGATAAAAAAGAGTCCCAGCGCTACTTCCAAACCTGCATTCATGCACAAAATACCCTGCATGCTACCTCAAGGGTATGTGGCAGGGGTTACAAGTCACCAACATGCATTACACTATAACCTAAAGATAGTGTAACTACAGCTAATTATGCATTAGTATAAATCGCTGATGCCTGTCACGCGGCGAATCCCCTCACGCATGCACTACACTACAGGTATACACCCAATGGAGAGGGCCCGTTCTTATATATGTATTTAACAACTTCACAAAGTGACAGATACTCAAGTATTATGCTGAAAGCATGTAGGCCGGGCTGTTAGCACATCTACAAAATACCTTGCAAGGCACCTTAAGGGTTTTTGGCTATTTTCCCGTGGCAGTGACGTATTGTGTGCTAGCCAATCTGTATAATAGCTGATGTTATCGCTAAGCGACGAAATCTTCGTCGTATTTAACGTAAGACTTTGAATTCATCGTTTGTATGTTAAACATTTCTTCCGACTCCTCGCGTTTCTTTCAGTCTTACTTTATTCTCCACTTCCGTTTTTGCGCTCCGAATAAATATTAGACCTGACGGTTCAAGCAGAAGTCGCGAAATATATTGTAATTGCAAATAATAAAGGAGACGGAAGTGCTACTTAATTTTATTGTTAAAAAATACGCTAAAAATCAATTTTTCCAAATCGAATCTTTATCATGAAACCAAATAAAGTTTCTTTTGAGTAATCCCACCTTTTTCGTCATAATACTCGTCATTCTTTGGCTAAATATTTTATCCTTAACCCTTTATATGCTTATTATAGTTCGCTATGTTCCTCTTTGGGTAGCTCTTATCGTGTAATACTGATTATAATGCCACGACAGATACGTAGTTTCATAATTGTAAGAAATGGACATGCAGAATAAAATGTCTAAATTTTATTGAAGGAAATCAATGTTTTAAATTATTTTTCTCCCGTAATTCAACGATTTCTCAAATCCAAAACAGTGATTACGTGAATCTCGGCATGCACTAAACTGCGAACGGGTTTGTTAAAAATTGACCAATATTTCACACCTAAGACATGTGAAGGAACAAGAGTGCTCTCTCACACTTAGCACGAAAATTATTTGAAACATTAAAGTATTCAACTCTTCGTCATACAAGCCGTCATAAATTATAAGACTCAATATTAGTTTTTGTCTGCACTGAATTTGGACCAATTATTCCCCGTCCTGAACGCAACAGCAAATTTACAGCTATCACCTAAATACAAACCAAAGATACACGTTGTTCACAGGAACGTGAAATTCACATGACGATGTCGAATCACTAATTGAGTGATTTTCCCAATCTGCCACCAATGGGTCATAATTATTAATGCGGGTGCCAAAGGAAAACTTGTTGTTCTAAATTTGGAGATATTTAAGACATTTTGGGTAATCCAGAGATTTTGATACCTTATTTCAATAACCTATTGAAAGTGTTGTGTGATTAAAAACTGATTCTATCTGAACGATGAAAATGAGACATATACCCAGTGACGAGCACTAGCTAGCTGCATCATATTGATAGTGTTAAGTAAAAAATATCTCTCACTAAAAAAAACGCAATTCAAGTAGTTTCAAAGCAGTGGAGATCCAGAAATTTCTTGAATGCTGTATGAAATTTAAGTCTATAAAAAAATAGTTAGCATAACTATAAAAAAGGTGTATCAACTTTTTTATCTTGTTTTCCTCGCTCGAGGAAGTGTCACGGCCGGACGATACCTTTCACTTTCCACCGTACGTCAAGGGAAACCTTCCCTCAACGAAAAGGTTTAACCACCGATATCCACCTATTGGAATTACTATACCCTTACCTTTGTGGTTGCTTTTTTTGTGAGTTATTATGAGGAATTTAGCGTTTAATGGTCTTTGATCACTAATTCTGTTCAATGTTACGAAGTTAAAGACGATATTCGGTATGTTAGTTGCCAAAAGATGTATAACATTGCTCTTTCTCCTCATTGTTTAGACTACCCAATGGAAGGGATACCCAATTAGAGACGGTAGAATCCGTAAAATATCTCGGAGTTAGGCTCAATAATGATCTATCGTGGAATAAACATATTCGGGAAATAACAGGTCAAGCTAATCGTAAATTGGGATTTGTTAAAAGAATTCTAGGCAAGTGCGACGACAAAGTGAGAGAAATAAGCTACTTCTCCCTCGTTAGACCCCATTTAGAATATGCTTCCAGTGTTTGGGATCCTCATGAAACAGGCTTAAAAACAGAGTTAGAACGTGTACAGAGAAGAGCAGCCAGGTACGTGAAAAGCCGTTACGATAGTCTTGTAAGTGTTACTGACCTCTTAGAACAACTCGGATGGGAATCACTGTCAGACCGTAGATTGAAAACAAGACTAAATCTATTATGTAAATTCAAGAGTAGTTTATTTTCCGACGAATTTGATCATATTTTACGACCGCCAACGTACTATGGTAGATTAGATCATAAAAATAAAATAAGAGAGATAGACTGTAGAACAGATAGATTCAAAATGTCGTTTTTTCCGCGAGCGATAAGAGACTATAACGGCTGTGTAAGGACTTAGAAATAGATTAGTTGACTGGTAGTGTAGCTTACTAACTTATGTATTTCTTATAGCATGTTTGCGGAGTTTTATGGTGATTCTAACAGCATGTTTTGCATGTTCTAGCTTCATAGGCAGATTGCCCTCTTAAGTAGCATGTAGAATAATATGTGTCATCGTACATGTGTGGCGTGCATGTGGGGATTCTCTTGCATGCTGTATGATGGTTTTTAGTTAATGATGGAATTGGTTAGTATCCGTAATATTCATGACCGTGCGGTGTGCATGTGGCGGTCCGCTTGCATGCTGCATTTTGGTGACTTGTTACCCCCTGCCAAACACCCTAAAGGGGGCTCGCAGGGTAATATGTAGATGCAGATGTCGATAGGCGGCATCTTTTGCTTGAAGTGATCGTTTAACTTTACGGATGTACTCTGCGTTGACTTGGTGAACACACTTTGAAAATAAGAATTTAATAAGTTGGCCTTGTCCGTGCTGCTTGTTAATAATTCGCCATTTTCGTTTCGTAGTGGAATAACTGTTGATCTATTGCCTTGAACTTCCCTTACGTATGACCAAAATGCCTTTGGGTTGTCCTGTAATTGTTCTCCTAATGTTTTTCTTTTATAATCCATGAATGCATTCCGAAAGGCTTCCTTTGTAGTGGCTTTAGACAATTTGTATTTTTCAAATATTAAATTTTGATCACTAGAGGACAAATCTCTACGGAGTTTTTTCATCTTGGCGTGGCATACTCTCTGACGTCTTAAGGATTTTCTCACTTCTGCATTGTACCATCTTGGTTCGCTGCCCTCTTTTTTTACTTTACTTGGAATGTATTTTCTGATCCCTGAATGTACAATCGAAAGAAAAGCTTTCCAACTACCCTCCGTGTCTAACTTTAAGCTTGATTCCTGGAATTCGGGAGGAGAATTTTTTAGATGACTCTTAAACGCATTGAAATCGGATTTTTTTTAAATGTAGAATTTTCTTCTTTCTTTTAAACTTTTAATGAAACTCAAGGAGAACTTTGCGGTAACTACTCTATGGTCACTAATGCCCTCAACAGTGTTTACCTTAATTGCTTGTTGCGGTATATTTGTTGCCAATAAATCAAGAATGTTGTCCCCTCTGTTAGGTGTCGTAGCTATCTGATGTAGGGCATTGGATGAGAACGTGTGCAGCAGGGACTCGCATATATCTTTGTCTCTTCCTCCTGATATGTAACTGTAGGTCCTCCAATCTATAGAGGGCGTATTGAAATCTCCACCTATGATCAAATTTCTTTCGGTGTTCCTGGATGTGATGTTCTTTATTTGTGCTTCGAGTTTTAAAATTGAGGTGACGTCGGTGTTAGGTGGCCTGTAGTATGCGCACACGAATATTGTTTTTGATTTAGGGCATCTAATAGAGCACCATACAGATTCTATGCTGGTATCTGGGACGGTTTCCGCTCGGCTGACTATGGTTTTCTTTACAGCTATAAATACTCCGCCTCCGGTTCGGTTGGACCTATCTTTTCTGTAAACTTTGAATGATTTAGGAAAAATTTCACTATCAGAAATATCGTCCGTCAGCCAACTTTCTGTGCCAATAATGACGTTACACTCCGTGCTATGAATAAGGTGGTGAAATTCTGGAATCTTATTTTTTAAACTACGGCAGTTAATTACTGCAACGACTAATGCTTCATGATTATTGTTTATGCGATTCGGGGTAATTTCAAGATTGCCGTCTTCAATTAAGCTATTCTTGGACGCTATATTCAGAGTATTCTTAGCTAAATTTCTAACTGGCAACACATAATTATTGACCCCACTAATTGACCTGCCCTGTAGCCTACCGTCTATGTTAAACTCGACGAGTGTGCTGAAGTATCCTGCGCGCTACCTCCTGCGATGTCTCGTATGTATTGACGAGTCTCAGATCATTACCTAAAATCCGTAAAGTGATATTGCGAAAACAGAAGATAACGAATATGTGCCCATACCTACGATTGAGAAGCAGGGAGACGATTTACATAGGATAGGCAAGGTAATACTTGTTGACAAATGAATTCACACACAGGCACACTTCCGAACACAAGACAACTGATAGCATTTCATTCTCCAAAGATGGTTGACTACAGGCGAGCGAACAACGCGTGTGAGCGAACGCCTCACCTTCCAAAGGATTCCGCTAATTGGAATGACAACCGACTATAAATTACTTAAATAGTTTATTCTTCAATTTTTTTACTAACTCTGCACACTCCATAAAAATCAAACGATTACGCCACCTAGCTACAAACCACTATAACCTTCGCAAATAAAATGATTTCGGTACTCGAATCTCGATAGCTAACTTTCAAAGCAATAAAATTTAATAACCTGGAAAACTTGTCAAAGAATGAATCTATCAGAAATTTATAACGCAATTCTATTACACAGCAAACAACATATTCACTTCCACCCAGAACACAAATAATATTATGAGGAACTAAGATGTTAATAAATCCAACCGGAATAAGTCGTTTCATCTACCATATCACTTGCAGACACTGCATATGTCGTATTGAAATCCGAAAATTAGAATAACACCGTAAAAAAAGAATAAATGTGTCGATACTTACGAGAGAGAGAAGCAGGAAGACAAGGATGATTACGCTACCAACACAGAACTGCAAGCTGGACGTCAAAAACTCAAGAATGGATACACGACGAACTTGGAACGCAAGAGATCTTCTGCCACTTCCTCCTCCCGGGATGGACGCCAAGCAAGTGAACAACGAGAGATCACGAGCGACTAACCTTCCCATGAATTCCGCTTGGTGGCAGTAGAACCGGGGCTGGCTTAAAAGCTCCGGATTGGATGCAGGCTTGTCCGGCTCACTCCCCTCATTAAAACCTCGACCCCTCCTTTCCCCTTCTGACGTCATTCCTCCTGCTATCACAAGTCATCCTCATTGGACGAACTAATGCACGCCCTTGCGATGTTACTTCCACGGTTATTGAACACGTAAATAGACGAATGAAAAAGGAAAATAACATCGGTTTCCAGCTTACTCTCAATACTTACATTCCAGGGTGTTTAGTTACCATTTTCCTCTTCATCTTAATATTCACGCATACCATGAGACTTGACACTAGCACATTCAATGAGATCATGTGAAAAGGAGGAACTTCACGCAAGATGTAGCCTGTGTATCGTCGAGTGCATTTCGTGGCGACCGGCACTTACGAGACGGTTCCTTTCTCGAGGTATTATCGAAACAGAGAGCTTTGAATTTCTCACAAGGTGACTGCCGTGGAAGAGTCGATCAACTCACGGTGTTTCCCGGCAGGCGGACAGCACCAATGTTGGACGCCGTTCCTCGTGCGGAACATTATTGTAAATAATTAAGTACGCATAAATTAGCATTGAAAGTTGCGTCTTGTAAATCGGACATTAATTGAAATGCTAAGCAAATTCATACACGAGAGATAAAAAAGAGTCCCAGCGCTACTTCCAAACCTGCATTCATGCACAAAATACCCTGCATGCTACCTCAAGGGTATGTGGCAGGGGTTCTCGCATTGCGATTCTACTTCAAAATTGGCAAAAGATGAGTAAAAATGTCTTCGGGGCGCGAAAGGTCCCCGACCGCGTTGGCTTCACTCCTCCCCAAATGCCACCGCCAAGGCCACTCACGGCATGAGGTCCCAGACCAACGCGTGCCAGTGTTGCCAAATGTGCATCAACAACTTTCTCGCATCAATCCTTGGGCCACCAGCCGTCATTCCAAACTGTCGAAGAATACACCGCACATAAAGAGGATGATGAGTCAGCTTGGTTTTCCACTCCCCCAATATAATGTACCGCGAAAGCGTTATTTTTCACACGCATTAATAGATTAAATAAAACCGTGGATTCTCTTTGAGCTGCATCACACAACATCAAACATTGTTTCTGCTGAAAGATCGGCATTTTCTTGGCTTTAAAATAAAAATTCTCAGAGACATCGAATCCCCTTTGCTTTTATAAAACATGTGCTCAGCCGAAGGCCGGCAATCCGATCGTGTCGGACCCCTCTGAACCGTTCGGGAGTCCACTACACGGCCGAGTCAGCTAGATGTGTAGCGAGTAGTATATTTGAGCAGTGTAGGTCTTTTTTAGAGTAGAGAGAAGGCCAGAGTGTAGTGCTTATAATGGGTCGATAATTAAAGGGGTAAATTCAAAAGTTTTTAGTAACAAAAGTTCCTCCAGAAATCAGAATAGATTAATAGAAAGGAAAAGCAGCGTGTCAGGCTCAGCATCACTAATTTCCAATAAAACATTTAGTACCTTTAAGCATGGGAAACGTCAGCTGCGTCATAATGTCAATGGAAGGAAAGGTAGTAGGTCAGTTGGTGAGACAAAAACGGGAAATCAGAGGTCAGTAGATTCAAGTCATTTAAAAAGTGAGATAAAAAATTCTGCAGTGCCCGGAAGTAGGAATACAGGGCCTAAAAATAAATTAATCGGAAAGAGCGAATCGAAAATACTCCCAAATTGCAATAATATTAGTGATGAAGTAATAGTCGTGGCAGTAATTAATTGCCGTAGTTTAAGAAATAAGATTCCTGAATTCCACCATTTAATTCATAGTACGAAGTGTAACGTCATTATAGGAACAGAAAGTTGGCTCACAGATGATGATTCAGACAGTGAAGTCTTCCCAAAATCTTTCACCGTTTATAGGAAAGATAGAGTTAACCGAGCTGGAGGCGGAGTATTTGTAGCTGTAAAGAATTCAATTGTCAGCCAAGCGGAAACCTTACCGGAGACCAGCGTTGAATCTGTGTGGTGTTCAATTAAATGTCCTAAATCGAAAACTATATTTGTATGCTCGTACTATAGACCACCAAACACAGATATAACATCAATTTTAGATTTTGAAACCCAAATAAACAGCATAGTATCCAAATATCCTGATAGAAATCTGATATTAGGCGGAGATTTCAACTTACCCTCTATAGATTGGAAGACCTATAGCTTCATACCCGGTGGGAGAGATAGAGTCATCTGCGAGGCGTTACTGCACGCTTTTTCATCAAACGCATTGCTTCAAATAGCTTCCGCTCCTAACAGAGGAGAAAATATTCTTGATTTGTAAGCGACAAATATACCACATCAGGTAATAAATGTGAGCACCGTCGAGGGAATCAGTGATCATAGGGCAGTAACAGCTAAGTTTTCTTTAAATATCGCAAAAAGTTTTAAACGAGAACGAAAAGTTTTCATATTTAAAAGGGCTGATTTTGATGGGTTCAAGAGTAATCTGAAAAATGCTTTTCCCGTGTTTCAAAAATCAGTAATGGAGTTAAATGTAGAAGGGACTTGGAAAGTTTTTCTTTCGCTCATAAATTCAGGAATCAAAAGATATATCCCTAGTAAAATAAAAAAAGAAGGTAGCGAACCGAGATGGTATGACGCGGAAGTCAGAAAATCGTTAAGGCGACAGAGAGCGTGCCATGCTAAGATGAAAAAAATCATTCATGATATGTCTCCTAGTTATCGAGAGTTAATAATTAATAAATATAAGTTGTCTAAAGCCGCTAAAAAGGAAGCGTTCAGAAATGCATTCACGAATTTTAAAAGGAAAACACTTGTAGAGCAGTTACGGGATGACCCAAAAGCATTTTGGTCCTATGTTAGGGAAGTTCAAGGTAAAAGATCTACCGTTTGTTCGCTAAGAAACGATAATGGAGATGTGTTAACAAACAGTTCCGATAAAGCCAATTTATTAAATTCCTACTTCAAGAGCGTGTTCACCGAGTCATCTGAGAATTCATCCGTGGCGGTTGATAATCACTGCATACGAAAGATGCCTCCCCTTGATATTAGTGCTCACGGAATAGAAATTTTATTGAAATTGCTCAGTCCAAATAAGTCACCTGGTCCAGACGAAATCCCTTCTCGCGTGTATAAAGAACTAGCGTCAGAAATTGCCCCCTACTTGCAGCTAATATTCACAAAATCCATAAAGCAACACGGAGTACCAAATGACTGGAAAATTGCCAATGTAACGCCCATATTCAAAAGTGGAGACAAGGAACAGCCATGTAATTACAGACCGATATCTTTAACGTCCATTTCATGCAAAATCCTTGAACACATTGTTGTCAGCTCAGTAATGAAACACCTAGACACGCATAACTTGTTAATGAGAACTCAACACGGATTCAGGAAAGGTAGATCATGCGAAACTCAGTTAGCGCTGTTTGCCCACGATATTTTAGTCTCCGGAGAGGACAACATTCCAGTGGACGCGATTTTTCTTGATTTCAAAAAAGCATTTGATAAAGTGCCCCACGGAAAGTTATTAGTAAAACTAAAATCATACGGCCTAGAAAATGATGTAATTTCCTGGATCAGAGAACTTTTGAGCGATCGCGTGCAAAGAGTAGTATTAGACGGCGTAGCCTCCAACGAAGTTAGAGTCACATCTGGCGTCCCTCAAGGTAGTGTCATAGGCCCACTCCTCTTCCTACTCTATATCAACGATATTGGTGACATAATAGACAGTAAACTTCGATTATTTGCAGACGACGCTGTAGTATACAGGGAAATCCGTAGCAGTGAAGATAAGGATAAACTAACAAACGACCTTACTGCAATCCAAGCATGGTGCGATGCGTGGCAGCTAGAGTTAAATTTGAAAAAATGCGTAGTAATGAAATTCTGGGGGAAAAATAACTCCCCACAACAGAGCTATTTCATTCAGGATACCCAATTAGAGACGGTAGAATCCGTAAAATATCTCGGAGTTAGGCTCAATAATGATCTATCGTGGAATAAACATATTCGGGAAATAACAGGTCAAGCTAATCGTAAATTGGGATTTGTTAAAAGAATTCTAGGCAAGTGCGACGACAAAGTGAGAGAAATAAGCTACTTCTCCCTCGTTAGACCCCATTTAGAATATGCTTCCAGTGTTTGGGATCCTCATGAAACAGGCTTAAAAACAGAGTTAGAACGTGTACAGAGAAGAGCAGCCAGGTACGTGAAAAGCCGTTACGATAGTCTTGTTAGTGTTACTGACCTCTTAGAACAACTCGGATGGGAATCACTGTCAGACCGTAGATTGAAAACAAGACTAAATCTATTATGTAAATTCAAGAGTAGTTTATTTTCCGACGAAGTTGATCATATTTTACGACCGCCAACGTACTATGGTAGATTAGATCATAAAAATAAAATAAGAGAGATAGACTGTAGAACAGATAGATTCAAAATGTCGTTTTTTCCGCGAGCGATAAGAGACTATAACGGCTGTGTAAGGACTTAGAAATAGATAAGTTGACTGGTAGTGTAGCTTACTAACTTATGTATTTCTTAAAGCATGTTTGCGGAGTTTTATGGTGATTCTAACAGCATGTTTTGCATGTTCTAGCTTCATAGGCAGATTGCCCTCTTAAGTAGCATGTAGAAAATTATGTGTCATCGTACATGTGTGGCGTGCATGTGGGGATTCTCTTGCATGCTGTATGATGGTTTTTAGTTAATGATGGAATTGGTTAGTATCCTTAATATTCATGACCGTGCGGTGTGCATGTGGCGGTCCGCTTGCATGCTGCATTTTGGTGACTTGTCACCCCCTGCCAAACACCCTAGAGGTGGCTCGCAGGGTAATATGTAGATGTAGATGTAGAAGGAACTCGCCAACTCGCGAGATATGTTTCGCTTGACAATCTAAGGTGTATTAATCGGTGAAGGGACTTTAAACCACAAATACAGATTAAACTTATGCACTAATTAAATCTAACGAGAATGATCGATAATTTCCGATTGCTCTTCCATAATGAAGTCTCCGAAACATTCTGATTTGGTAGCAGAATGCTTAAGAATGTGAATAGTGGCTTCTTAGCTCTCTTTCACGCAGATGAAAATATTGAAGACACCGTCTATTGTTAACATACGCACAACAAATTAGGTTTGAATCACTCCTACCTCCGGTATATGCCTATGATTAAGTGATTCATTATTTTACTTGGATTGCAATATCTATCTTGGGATCAACAATAGAAATGACAACAGGAATGAAATATCAGAGTTAGATAACGGACCGAAAATAGTATCGCGAAACAAGGCCAAACTAAGGAAGCGACTTCCAATGACTGCATTCGAGAGAAATATGTCTACTTCAAACATGAGCAAAAGATTTAACCTGTATTTCCCCCTTCGATCAGTTAGAGGTTCTAACCATAATTCCTTCAGCAATTCGGAAACACTGCTAAGTTTATCGTAACAATTTTTGCAAAAATAGCTGCTCTCCGTTGTATTCGATCTATTTCAGAGATTAATCCTACTTCGTAAGGGTCCCATATGCTAGCGGCGTACTCCAAGTGAGGTCTCACGAGTGAATAATAACATCGCTCTTTCACCTTTCCGTCGCATTTCCTTAATATTCTTTTAATAAATCCCAATTAGCGACTCACCTGTCAGATTCCCCTAATGTGTTTCCCCCAAGACAGGTCCTGAGTAAGGGTGAAATATGAGAATTTAACTGACTCTACATTTGTAAGTTGTTTGATTGGTTGCGTACTTTTCATTGAGCGAGTAATTCATTTTCCAAAAATTCATAGCAACCCATTTTTTTAAAATTCAATTCCATCTGATTCTCTGAAGAAACCTACTCATTAAAATTGAAGAAACTTATTGAAGAAAATAATTGCTTGATGTGTTTACCTCTTTAGGGACTTAAGTACTGATTAACCCTGCTGTTTCCCTTATAACTACCACACACTCGTGTTCCTTCGGGTCATAATGAACCAGAATGCTGACATGTTGAAAATAGTGACAATAAAATACGAAATATTTTTTTAATGACTTAATGGCACATCATATAGTTTGTAAGTACAGTAACATCATTTATAATCAATTATTTTGGTTAAAACTATTATAAATTATAAAAATACAGGCATTTTATTGCGCCAATTTCTAGATAGAGCACAAAATACTAATAAAATATTACTTATGTTATTCATGACAGTAATATGTTGAATATAACATATGGAAAATACATTATTCTTGATATTCTGGACAATGGTATGCTCAATACAAATCACTAATAATGCATTACAACGAACGCTCAAGACAATAATATGTTGAAAATAAATATTGATAATGCTTTACTTATGACATTCATGAAAATAAAATGCTGAATACAAAATATGGAAAATGCATTACTTTTGACATTCTGTACAATGATCTGTTGAATAAAAGTTTTGATGATGCATAACAGTTAACACTCAGGACAAAAATATATCGAATACGAAATATTGATTTGCATTCATTTAGAAATTCTGGTAAATAATATGGTGAATACAAAATACTAATATAGCATTAGAACTAACACTCTGGATAATCACATGTTGAATAAAAATTATTGCTAACGAATACTTCAGATAATCTGGACAATAATATGTCATGTGAACCTTGCAAACATGCTTGCCACTGGTAGGTGCTATGTTGTCACATTTGGCGGGACAAAATTTGCATCTAGCCCTCATGCTAGCTTTTTAGAACCACTAGGACTTTGTGCAGGATCTGCAGCTTGTATCTTTCTAACAATGTCCATTGCTGATTCATTTCGCTGCAGCCGCTTTCTGGTTTCAATGTATGGTGTAACAAGTAGTTTTCCCAGCTCCTCGAGAAATATTCTCCTCTTGTGGAGAAGATTTTTCTTCCAGCTGGGATTGATTTCTATCCACAGCACAAAAGCCTTGCATTTTGTTGTATCATCAACGTTGTATAATACTCTGACTGGCCAACGATTACTTCTCCTCCTGCATGTATACGTGGAAATAAGCTGATTCAGTGCGTCAACAGCCCCCAATGTAATATTGTAGTCGAGTATCATTTTTGGATTATCTATTCTGTTGCTTACTTCCTTGCTGTTATGCTTTGTGCTCATTAGAACAACAAATCTGTTATTCTTTGGGCTATAGGATACAACTGCAGTGTCTTTTGTGAAATAGAATTTTGAATTGTGACCGGCTTCTTTTCTTGAATGATAAGATAGTACAGTTTTCTTTTTTCTTCAGTGTCTGTGTGTGTGTGTAATATTGCGTTTGAGAAGAGCTTGACCTAACATGTTCGATGTAAAAAAAATAGTCACAAGTAACGTTCCGGCTCCTTAGCTCGTGTGTTAGTTCCATAACAACACGGCATGCCCTAATTTTTCTCGCATGCTCCACCTAGTGGTTTTCCTGTGTAGACCTGTCCCAGTAAGAACTGTCACTATTGCACAGAGTCCATATTTTGATCCCGTATTTTGCCAGTTTGCTAGGGATGCATTGATTGAATTGACAAGGCCCTCTATTACCGACAAGCTGCTCATCAACTATAATGTTAGCAACCGGATTGTACATCTTTGGAAGTATTTCCTCCCACTGCTCCCAGAAATCTCTTATGGGCGCTAACTTGTAATCTCCTCTTCTCGATCGTTGATCGGACTTATCGTCAAGTCATAATACACAAGAGATACAGTGTTTAGTGGTATTGTAGCAGAAAAAATGGACCTACCTTTGTCTGGTTTCCACAAGCTCTTAGTTGATTCCCCATGTTATCTATAAACATCAGCCAGCAATAGAATACCGATGCATGCATCGAATGTAATTGAATCTAAATCTTCCCGCAATCCCAAGTGATTTTTTTTGTCTTTTGACTGAATATTGTACCTTCCTATATCACTGTCGGAAGTATTACTGTCTGACTCCGAGGTAGGCTGAATGCTATCATCACTTGTGTGACTTTTTCTTCTGAAACTTCCTCCTCACTGCGAGATGCGTTTAGTAACACCGCTAGTTCATCTTCAAGAATAAATTGAGTTCCCATTGCGACCACAATCAAAATATTCACGACACCTGAATTGTTATCTTCAGAGTGGAACGCTACGTCTCCAAGAGTCAACGAAACGTAACTGAGGCCTGTTGGTATAGGTTCCCGTATTTATATCCTCTGTACATCGGCACGCATGGACACTCAAAGACACTTTTCTACAAAATAGTTATGAGGACGTTGACGTTGTCTGGCCACCCCTCCATTAAGTCCGTCCCACCCTCTTCCTAACCTAACCCAGCTCACCACGAGTGGTCCCTCCACCCATAGCCTGCCTTCAAATGGGATGGGCGACGAGCACTAGGCATCTTAAGTCGTGCATGTTGCCTTCAAACAATACACGACTGGCAGAAAACGCATTCCCCCAAAGATATTTCTAAAAAAAATGAAACATTGGTTAACCAAATCATCGGGTCATATTGACCGGTGGAGCATGAGTGTAACTTTTCGGTTTTCAGAAATAAAAAATGAAAATACCTCCGATTTTCATACTTTAGGAAATATGGAATATCAATAGCAACAAAGTCACGAAATACAGAGTCGTAGAGTTTAGTCATAAAAGAGTTATGTTGAGCTTAATTTCGTTTCCGGTCATAATGACCCAAAGAGAACAGCAGGGTTGAATATCTTTCCTTTTATTTTTCGTTACAAATCGGTCCTTTATCTTAATAATTCGTTTATGTATCATTAGTGTCTAAATAGATGTTTTTGGCATGTTTCTACTATTGAATCTTTACGCAATAGTCTCAACATTCATATTGCCGCACGCGATCTCCCGCATTGGATGCAAAACCTCCATAATGGTAATTAATTCGATCATTTATGTTGATATTTTACTTACGCTTATATGTTTTTCTGGTGCGACTTCAAGTGAATGAATTATTTGCAATTATTTTTGTGAGGAAATGAGGAAATTCAACGGGTTTGCTCAAAAAGAGTATAGTTTGCGGGGTGTGCTATACACCTTTGTGACATATTTAAGCCGTCCACGTTTTAGTTTATGTTTATTTTGGCAATTGAACATCCACGATGTATCATATTGTGTGACTGATTTGGTAATTTGCCTATGTACATAACAATACGTATTTTCCAAGTTGTTGGTTACATGTTGCACGTTTTCGTACATTTCTTTTCGAATAACGCAGAAGCTTATTTGCAAGTTTTCCAAGGGTCGATATTCCTACCCCCATGGAGACATGTCCATTGGTCAGTAGGAATTGCTTATTTCCAGGAGCTTGTTTGTCCAGCAGCCAGGCGTCTTTTTTAAATAATAAAGCACTTAGTTGTTATTCCACACTTTATTTTAAGGAGACGACCGGGGTTTCAGCATATCATGAAGATGGCATGATTTGCTGAAACCCGGGCCGTTTCCTTAAAATAAAGTGTGGAATAACAACCAAGTGCTTTATTATTGAAATGAAGGAGTTCCAGAGAGTAACGCCGGAGACAGTGTCTTATATCAAAAGGCGTGTTTTTGTCCAGCAAGGAGCCTTGTTTTTTGCATGACATGAGTTTGTCTGCACATTGTAATGTCTCATGTCTCTTTGCGTACTTGTGCGTTCTTGGATTTAAAGGTAAGCAGTAATTGGTCAGGAGTAACTAGACACGAAAAGTGTGATTGAATGAATGCTTCCATTCCATTCCATGTAATATGTAAATTATCTTGATGAGCTATCTACATACCATTTCCCCTCATTGTTTGATTCTGGGGACTTAACACTGAAGTTTGTGGTGTCGAACAATACCAAGCGCTCCAACGTAGAGCAGCAGTTTTGAGTACCAAAAGCCGCGAATTTCTGCAGGTAAACATTAGGATAAGGACAGCAAAGATGAAATATTTTATGTTTACCGGTAATCATAGAAAGAATCAAGATTAATTGTGCATTTTAGTGCATAATATGCAACATAAAAATCCGTTTACTTCATTCGCATTCATTTGGATGTGTCGTGTGAGCTCGGAAAACACGCTTCTACATCTACATAATACCTCACATTAGGCTTCAATACACTTTCAATTGAAAGTGCTTGCACCTATGAAATCTTTTCAAATGTATTTTTTTTCAATTTTTCAAATGTGTTGCCGTATTGAGCATAATATGAGGTCTCTTTGAATGCGGAAATTTTACTTTTTAGGTTGGGATCCTAGTTTATACCAAAGTAGGCATGAAAAACAATTATAAAATTTTCTAATAGAGTTACGTTCTTCAAGCATTACAAATTAAAACTTCTTGAACGCAGTATATAAGGTTTTACCAACAATGATTTTCACAAATTGCCGTCGAAATGTGAACTCCCTTGACGTAAACCGCGAATCACTATGCCTGTTTCTGCACACTGAAGAGCATCTTTCTCAAATTCATTCAATAAATGTTTACATAATGTGCTCACGACATCTATTATTAAATGCTATACTGGCGGAGGAAAGATTTCGAGAAATTGTTTATCTTGAGGAGTAGAAAAAAAGAGGACTGTGGACGCAGTTTTTGTAAAATTTTGAATCAGTTTTCTTAGCTCCTGCCAAAGACCATCGAAATTAATTTACTAACGCATGAGCTATTATTCTGTACGCATCGCAAGTATTTAAACAATCTTTGGTTTCGTAACACTGGGTATACGAGTAGTAACTGATATGCGACAATCTACCAACCACAATGTAGGACAATTTAAGATCGGTTGCGATTATTCCCGCAAAGTAGGTAATATTGGTTGCAGACCAGAGGGATACATTCTCATACTTTTCCTGAGAATTAGGTACCAGATTTACTATCATTATTTTATATAATAATAAACATAAATTTATAAACACCCGAATCCTTAAAGCGTTTAGCGTAAATACCATATTTTTTTACCAAACTTCATCATCAATTCCGAACTTCAAATGCTACTCAGACAAAAAACGTTTTTCTTTAATGTTCCTGTACTCAACTTTCAAGATATATGCCGTAAGCGACTGTTTCAGGCGCAGATGAAGCTTTGTCAGCTTTCACTTATGTGAAATCAAACGTTTTTGTGCTAAAATATTTATCGGCACAGTGACTCTTAACTGAGTTTTTTTTTTAATTTGGTTTAATAAATTTTGCACTCTTTGTGGCTACGCGTATAACTGCAGCCATTTCTAAAGTCTTACTTTGACTCAAATGTAAAATGGTCTGTATTTAAAATAATCATCGGCAGAAAACAACTGTGTCCAATAGGAGTTTCATTAACTCTTTAATTAATTGATATTTGCAAACGTCTATCGTGTGGTTGATATAAAGATTAGGTTGGAGATTGCTGTTATTTTTCATTTAATTGTATTAATCATAATCATTTGGTTTCAGTGGAGATGACACAAATTTATCTGTAGTATTTGAATCGTGGCTTTTTAAGTTTAAGTCAAGTTCTCCAAACGCTTAGTCAAGGTACAGGGAGACTGAATGCACGTATCAGTAGAGGGAATTATAAAGAAGGAAATATTTCAAATTTTACTCATCAGATAATTTAAAGAAAGGAGGATAATAAAAATAACGTGAGAATATTGATTTGCCGTGAAAAAATAAATATTTATTGACCTGTTAAAGTTCTGTGCAATATTTTAAAAAGGTTTCAAATATTTGAAGACACTTTAAGATGGCGTCCTCCCTAAATTTCCGGATTTAGGTACCTAACTAGCGAGTTTGGACACGGCTTTACTTATCACATGATAAAGCAAAGATTGTTAGCATGCATAGCAATTTATCATCAATGTATTATTTATTCTTTTTCAATCAGAGCATGTGTGACGCCACATGAATACCGGAATTCCGAAATGAGACGCAAGCCCAAATGGGTATAATTTAATGCATTGGAAAATGATTCGTCCTTGTGGCGTGATGGCTTTCATCCCTGAAGCCGTATACTCCCTTCAATTTCCATCGTCAATGGATCGTTAGAGACTTCTCTCCTGATCTTAGAGTGTAATCTTGTTGTTCACAGCAGGAAGTCAGCGAAAACTGCCTCAAGTTAAAGGTATTTTTAAATGGTTTTAGAATGGCTGCTAGCGGAGTCGGAAAAACTTGACTCTAGAGTAGTTTTTGCCCTAGGAATACCATTCCTTTTCCATGGTTAAGAAAATCATTCACCCGTCTTAATAAAAATATTGATCTATACTTTAACTATGAATATGAATTATTTGTGCAAAATGTAGATTTTAATTTAGTCATTAGCTCTTCAGAAACTTGATACAATGATCCCGTAATTAAGAAACAGAATACAATTTAACATATCATATCATATTGCTGAATAAAGGTCCGTTCTTCCCATTCCAATTCCAAAATTAGCTTCAATTACCCTCACGATATGATTTCTACGATCGTTACTACCCACACTGTACAGCCTCCACGTGGCTATTGAGGTCAGAAACGTCGTACACAAAATGCTAAGATTTCTGTTGCAATCAATCAGCTTGAATTTTTAACATATGTATAATGAATACATTAAAAGTTTTGATTTAGAAAATAACAAACAAACTTAGAAACTGAATAAAAAAGGCAAAATTACAAATATTCGTGCAATGCACTGCAAATAATTAAAGCATATAATATAATTTAGATTAGTATCAAACAAAATCATGGAAAAAAGAGCATCCTTTCTTTGAGAAAATGTTGATTGCCTTGTTTAATACAAAACCTTAATAAATGTTATCGATGTGATAAATAAAATGCACATTTTTTATTTATATATAGCTGACCCAGCGAACTTCGTACCCCCTCAGAATCATTAAATGCCATGTTAATTTATTAGCTGAATAAAATTCAGTTTTTTATTAAGATAAAATGAATATTCAAAATGATTTAAGTTCAATAAATGTACGAAAATTAAAATGGAAAGTATTTTATTTACATTTTAATGAACGTGAATCACGTGGCATCAAGGTATTTATTTTATTGAAAGGAATCGAAATGATTAGCGTAGCATTGGAGCACTACTTTTTGTTAAACTATTTGCTGCATGGGTTACACTCAAGTCGATTTCTTTCATTGATGCACCTTGTGATACACGACATTTTACGTTTCGTTGTCAGGTACGTGAACGAACAAAGCTGATGGTTTGCCCACACGTGAACATGCGTTTTTTTTATAATTGACCGTGAGAGAAACATTCATTTTCTAGATTTAGGCGACAAACACTCGAGGATTGACCTTGTGATTTGCTGATCGTCATGGTGAATGCAAGATGAATTGGAAATTGAATTCATTTAAATTCGAGTAGCATATTGGATGGAAACATGGGAATTCTCGGAATGAGAACTTCCTTACCTTTGAACCTTCTTTGATTATAATTTCATGGTCAATGTGATTCACGCGACGATAATTATCGTCGCGTGAATCACATTGCCCATGAGTTTTCTGAACACAAAACGCGTTCCGTTACATAGTTTTTGTTGGTTCAGATTTCGAAGCATGATGTCTACCGAGCCAACCTTTAGTTGTAAATTGTGCGGTGGAAAGCCAGGCAGATCATATGATTTTAAAAGGTCAGTTGGATAGTTGGTTGCTTCGTCTTCGTTTGTTACACAGTCGATAGATTTGAAGGAATGCAGTGGACCAGCGATTTGATTTTGAATTGTGAAGTTTAAGTGATCCTCGATCTTTGTTCTTTGCCACAAGAATTGCTCGTTCACTCAACCAATTTTGATTTTTAGTGGTTAGCAATGATGTTCGGGAACACTTTGTTAATGAGCTCGTCCTTCGTTGAGACGAAATTGCAAACAATTGCCGGAAATGAAATCAATCCGTTCAATTCGTCGACAGGAACTGATAGTCAGCAATTTCTAGGGGAAATAATTGACAGAAGGATCGTTTAGCAATGCAACTCGCTTGTTTGTCGTCACATGAAGTTTCTTCACATAGCGCCATAGAGTCGATGACTTGAGGCAAGCGTCTATTTTATCTGCAGAGGTCGATCTTGGAATGAATGGTAGTGTTTGGTGAAAATCGCCAAACAGAGGAATCATTGCGACTCCCAAAAATCTTAAATCATTGCGCAGATGTTTCATAGTTCGACTGAGTGCTTCCAATGCGCGCTTGTGCGCCATCGTGCATTCATCCCAGATGGTGATTTTATTTGCTACCCAAACTTAGGCCATTTCTGAGTGTTTCGCTCTTTTGCATATCAGTTTATAGGTCGTTTTAAGGTTTAACGGCAACTCCAACGCTTAATGAGCCGATCGGCATCCTTCTAGCAACGTGGCCACTATCCCAGAAGAAGCAATTGCTACAGCAATTTCGGATCTCGCAAGAGCGGTGGCGAAAATCAATGACATGAGGAATGCCTTCCTAGTTCCACAGGGCGCATTGAGGACAAATAATCCACCGTTTCCAACATCAATTGCCATTATTAACGTATCGTACACTTCCTTCTTTGTGGGTTCAAAAGTGGTACATTCGTTCGTACTGATTGGATGCATCTCGATCATATTCACGTTCATGTTCCAATTCTTGATTGAAAGCGTCGTTCATCCCACGATCTGGCGTTGGCATTCCTAATTTGACTAACAAACTGCCGCACATGCGGTAACACATGACTTCGATCAAAAGCAAAGCCTGGTTATGTATCTTCTCATTCACCTCGAGATCGGTATTCCCTGAACTGTCTCGAATTCGATGTGAAATGTCTTCTGACATGTCATCCTTGTACTTGTTCCACAATTCACGTGGATTCGTTGGGAAGCACGTCGAAATAATGAAAGCAAATAATGTCCGTATCTGACTTTGAGATGAAGAAACCATTTCTTAAAGGATGTCCCAATGAGTATCGTTTTCAAGCGAAATGAGCTGTTAACATGCTGCACGAAATGTTAGGGCACACTATACCATTGACAGCTCTAAGTTATTGAAATGATGTCGGCCCCACGAAACAGCCAAAACCGCAAGTAGAAGCATTCGTCACTTTTCGGATGAACTGTGTAAGTTCGACCAAAAGCATCAGTAGAACGCACATCCGGATGATCAGGACCCGCATCGCCTGGCTTCCGACGGTGAAATTTCTTCGATGAAGAGTTCCAAGTGTAATAACGAGGCATCTCAGAGTAGAACAACGTTCTTGCAAACGGATCGCTTTGGCAAATCGAAAAAAAACTGGTCAACGTTGTCGCTGGAAGTGTTTCAGCACGTTGAGTAACATTCCATGCGTTGAAGTAAACTCGTTGACCATTCTCCAGATGCACCGACAAATATACAACAGTGGGATGACGTTCAAGATTGGGGAATAAGAATATACGCCTCATTGCAGCTCACATATCGATCAACTTGATATTGTGTGATTTCATCATTGGTAATGGGCGTTTTAACGCCATAAACCACCATATCGCTGCCTTTCGTGACATATTTGCAGATGTATTTGATGGACTTCACTGAATTGCAATACTCCACGTTGCAATGCGCCTTGAATGCTTTGGAAAGAAGTGTTGAATACGGAAAAATCCAAGTTTTGTCGACCACGATATCGTTTCCTTCCACTTTCGTTGTGATAGGTCTACCGTTATCATTGGGTTATCGATGCCAATATATTGGATAACCATCGTTGCCAGTGATAGTCTCCGCCGTCAAATTTAGTGGATAACGCTTGGAGCACTTGCCGTCGACTATGCACGGTGATTGGGGGTTGATGGCGCCACACGGTCCGTGAATCATGTTCGTAATTACAATATCATGCAGGTCTAGATCGGTTTCGGGATCAGGAATCTCGGAACATTTGATGTCATCTATTTGGTCTGGTCGAATTCTTTCGGCTAACCTAATAAGAATGTGTGCATGCGGCAAGCCTAGCTTTTGCCATTCAATGGAATACATCCAGCGTCGAGTATCCGCAAAGACGCGATGCTTAACAATGTAGTTATTCAGAGACCAGATTTATTGTTTGACACGTGCGGTTATGTCGTGCATATCACTTGATATTCATCCGGGGAGTAGCAGCTGAAGAATTTCTATCCGTTTCGGATTGCACGTAAAGGTGACGAGTAGATCTGGACGACCGTGATGACGGACATATGTCATTGCATCTTGCGCATACTCATGCATATGACGCGGTCTGCCAATGTACTTATTCGGTAGAATAGTCAATTGACCAACATTGGCTTCATCTCCTACGGTGCAGATTGCATCGCGTGAATGAATATACTCCTCCGAACGCAGTTTGGCTTGGTTCATCCGAATGAAAGTGAGACGCTCCGTTTCGATTATGACTTCCATGTGGACGCAATATTGCTGAAGCAATAGACGAAATCGCAGCAAATAGTTGTCAGCATTTTGACGAATCGTCAAACGATATGCGTAATAATTCAAAGAGCTAACCTTCTGGATAGTTTCTTCCCCTGGAATAAAATCAGTGAAACAAGTGTCATGTTGAAATAAAAATTATGATATCGTTGAAAGGATGCGAGTTGTAGTCAATTGTGCAATCTCATTTAAACGCTTATCGTTTCAAATCAACACTTGAAGCATTTCTTCTTGCGAGTTGAAGATTATCACGTTGTTGATTTGTGCGATAAGCTGGACGATTTCTCATTGCCAACTGAACCGTTTGACGTATTACCTCTCTTTGTTCTTGTGTTTGTTAAGCACGAAGTCGGGCCATACTGACGCGGCGCTCTTCTCGTGCGATTTCTTGTTCATCTGCAGTGAATTGATTCGCAATATTCCGCAGTCTAGTCGCATTACAGCTTCGGGGTGAAAGATTAGATCTTATGGCTCGCGGAATTGTAAATAACCCTGGAAAATTAAGCACACAATTCAAGATGACATATTGAAGCAATTATCGATGAGCGCACAATCACAATTGTGATAACCTCACAAAGTGAACACCTTCGAAGCCAAATTACCGTTTGAAAATCACGATAGAAAATTGAATTCCACATCAGAATGATTGATCAGAATGAAACGAGAAGCGTTTTTAAATTAATTTACGAACGAATCCGCCTGGATAATCAAAAACACAGTCCAAAATAACCGTTTGGATTGATTGTCGATGCGCGCACAATGACAAACGACATAACTTTCTACAATTTGTACTTCATCAAACAGAACTCACCTTTTTCAAATCTCTTTTTACTGATGAATTTTTAAAAATTAGTCGAAGAGAATCAATTGAATCAAAATCAAATGCAATTACTGTCGAAAATTGAATGAAAATTGGTGAAAACTCGAAAAAAATGCTGAAAAATCGAGGCGCACGTTTGAACAGCTAGCTCAATGATATGCAATGAAGGGACCGCGCAAGTGAATCTGCAATCAAAAGATAATGCAGACAACGCCATCTACTGGTATTACCGGAACCACCATACTACGCAATGTTCATTTTTGTCCGTGTTTTGTTTCTGTCATACATGCATGCGATTTATACGGATTATAATTTTTTGTAATTTTCTTACTTTTCCAATGCTCGAGGAAACTTCTTGAGGCCAAGACGAACAAACAAATTCATCGAAATAAGTCAATCCCTTCTCAAAATATCAGCAAAAAAGCCATTTCATACAAAAATTTAAAAAATTGAATTTTCTTCATACATTTTTTTTTCGTGAATTTTTCCAATGTTTTAATTCTGCTATTCGGGGCGGAAAAGAATCCAACAAATCAAAGATCATAAAAATCGGGCCACCCGTTCTTGAATTACAAATGGTGTAACTAACTCGACTTTGTTTTATACATTGAGATTTAATTCCTTTTCCTGACAGCACTGATTTCTTCGGGTACATTAAACGTCATAGATATGTACGTATCCCTCTTCAACGCTTGCATATGTCCAGCTCATGAAAAATAAAATATCATAGAGTTGATAACAATTTTGAGACGAAAGGGCGTTTATAGGCCTGTGGTGGATGTTTACATGTTTACCACTATTTATGAGATATATTTCTTCGAAATTAATATAAATGAAATATTTCTTTCGTTGTGAAACCGTTATTTTCCGAAATGTATACAGGTGAAACCCTATAGTCAAATAAGCCACTGGCGTGTTTTAAATGCACAAAAACTCTAATTTGAAATGTATTTCTGCCTAACATTGAAATAAGTATATATTCTCCAAATAATATGCATTCTTCCCCGAGCTCAAATATCACTTTAAACAACTCTATTAAATAGAAAAGAGAAGAAAACCTTATTGACCAAATATTTCTGGAGTGGACATAACAGGGTGAAAGAAATGTTAAGTCAAAAAGGTTGAATTTCTCTCGGAACTAAAAGCATTTTCTGATTGGTTGACATGATCGTGACGTCACCGATTATTAGCGGGAGCGACCGGTGTAACTAAAAAGCTTATGAATCACCTTCGTTATCATTTATTTAAACTTGCGATCTAATCCCGGAGGGCCAAATAACGGCGAGACGGAATGTGGATCCGTCAAAGCACACGCGGGAAAATTCATTTAGCGGTAGAGATTTATTTAAAAAACAAAGATTACCTGAGAGCTGTGAAGAAGACGAGGCAAATGGAAAGATAAGTTCAATAAAGGCCGAGCGAATATTTCTGCATGTAAAAGTGAACTCTTCGTATCCATTTTGAGAGAGAGGAAGAGGGAAAAACAAATAAAATTTCTTTTGCAACATTGCCTGAAATGGCTAATAATATTTGGAATTTATTCATAAGCACACAAGACAACATAAATAGGTTTGCGCTGAAAAAAAAGAATCTACATCATGTATATGAATCATGTAGATAGTTGTATAACCCGTTATATTTTAGAGATCTTCCAATTTTTAGCAATTCCTTTTCAAGTTTCTGAGGTTATTCCTTCTTATCTACTTTATACATACAAGTGTAACTGAATAAATGCAAGACTTCCTTTTGAATGCGGGAAATTGACCGAAGATATTTCTAAGAATTTGAGTAAAATATGTTCTCAAACATTACACTGTCCCTTACTCAGCCTTTTGCTACAGTATTGTCTGCTTCTAAATATTATGCCTGAAATGTACACCGCATACCACGTCAAGAATAGGGCACTCATTTTGTACTCAGGTGGGATACCAAAGTTATTCAAATCTGATGGCAGTCGTGGAAATTGAATGATGAATGTAGTGCTAATAAAAAACGATTTCATCAAGTACTACCCTAAGCTGATTGAAGAACATTCCACAATGCGTCCGTTTGATTCCCCCGTAGAGAAAGGTTAACTGTATAAAACGCTGTTCTTCTCTGACACTGGACGAAGAGGAAGAATGAAGAGAGGGAGATGGATCACCCGTTTCACTTTGCTGCCGACACAGATGACTGATAAAGTGAGCACGGGACGCCTCGAGACCGCTGCGTCTTCATGTCCGACCCTCCTTATCTCTCCCGCTTTATCGCCCGATCCGCGCACAAGGAGGAAATAATCACTTATCTCTTCTAAAGGAATGCGAGCCACGTGGGATGGCCGAATGGACACATCACTGCGTCCACATAATCATCCGGGAAAAAAGTCACTATTTCAACTGATTGCATCATGCTGTGTAAATAGTTTCTGGGAATGGGTGCACGTGTACTTTTCACTGAATAGCTATTCATTGCTATGGCTAGACCTGATATTTTTTTAGGCATTATAAGCATTGACGTTTTAGATTGGATTAAATGACAAAAATATTAAATAAAAAAATCAAAATCCCATACTTATGTGTGGCCAATAAAAGCCCCTTATTGATTTTATATATTGAAATTGTAGCCGTTGGCATGCGACATAAGGAAGCGAGGATCTAATCAGATAGATTGAGCAAATAATTATTGCATGGTACACTGGTGACGGAAGAATAGCTCCTCTGTATTTTCAATGATTAAGAACACATTTTTCTCAGAATGAGACTACCCATAAACATTAGTAAGGTATTGCGGGTGAAAGCCATTTCGGTTTTGACATTACCTTTCAATGCTTAACAAAAGTTTGTCAATGTCACCAACTCATTCATGGATGAAGTTTTAATTCCTGGATTGGAAGCATTCATTCAAGCACACTTTTCGTGTCTAGTTACTCCTGATCAATTACTGCTTACACTTAAAGCCAATAACGCACAAGTACGCAAAGAGACATGAGACTTTACAATGTACAGACATACTCATGTCATGCCCAACATTAGGCTCCTTGTTGGACAAAAACACGCCTTTTAATATAAGACACTGTCTCCGGCGTTACTCTGTGGAACTCCTTCATTTTAATAATAAAGCACTTGGTTGTTATTCCACACTTTATTTTAAGGAAACGACCCGGGTTTCAGCATTTCATGAAGATGGCATGAAATGCTGAAACCCGGGTCGTTTCCTTAAAATAAAGTGTGGAATAACAACCAAGTGCTTTATTATTTAAAAGAAACACGCCTGTTAGATGGACTAATAAGCTCCTGTAAATAGGCAATTCCTACCGACCAATGGACATGTCTCCATGGGGGTAGGAATATCGACCTCTGGAAGACTGGAAAATAAGCTTGTGGGTTATTCGCAAAGAAAAGTAACCTCAGTACACTAGACTTTCTTTTGGTATGTAAACAAATGTCCCATGGACAAGTAAATAAGCCTTATGTAAGTACACAAAGAATAGCGATTCGCAGGAGACTTGTCTACTTGCATGTAGGATATAAAACCCTTGAAAGGCAGGCTAATAGGCACATGGCGAATATGCATAACCTACCGATTCGCAGAAAACGTCTTCTTGCAGGTAGGCAGAACGACCTCTGGTAGGAAGGAAAATAAGATACTGACGAGTACTCAAATGGACATTCCCCGAAGGACACTAGTCTCCTTTGTGTTATGCTGAAACAGGACAGGAAAATAAGCTCCTAGCATTTAGGCAAAGGTCAATCGATCTGCTAGACACTCGTTTTCTTGCAGGTAGGCAAACGCACGCCGGGTAGACAGGCAATCACGCTCCTCGCGAGGAGGAAAAAAAAGTCGACCCGCAACAGAAGAAGTCCTGTTATTACTGGTTAAAGAGAAGCCTTGCAGACGGGTCAATATGCTCCTGGCGAATACGCAAAACCTTCCGCAGTCAGATCACGTAAACTTACAGGTAGGCAAAATGACAGGTGACAGTTAGTACTCCTCCAGGCTCCTAGCAAGTACTCAAATAGACATTCCCCGCAGGACCCTAGGCCTTAGCTTTTTTGGGAAATGCAGTTTTTTGTGCTCAACAAAAGTACATTTTTTTACAGGAACTCAATTCGGGGGAATAAATTTACCACTTCAGAGTCTTGGACAATATTCACAAAATCTCATAACATAAATTCCCGTGAACGCAAAATATAAATAGAGCGGGCAGCGATGCATCCTTTTTAGTGGACTCTGATTGGTTACATTCACACTTTGAGATGAAAATTAAAGCATTTTCTGTTCTTTTCATTCGAAATGAACTAAATTCATGCTAAACTTCGGACTACCAGCAATTTCAATCCAACTCCACCACGGAGCACACCTGTTGCATCATACTGGTATAGGAATATGGTACGCAAATTTGTACGTGGGAAATCGAATGCGTAAGGAAATGGAGATGCAAGCGTGATGACGACTTGTGTAACTGTGTCAATCCGCATCCAATTTCGTCGTTCAATTAAACGCATTTGCCAACGAAGTGCCGTGTGCAACATGTAACCAACAACTTGGAAAATAGGTATTGTTATGTACATAGGCAAATACCGAATCAATCACACAATATGATATATGTTGGATGTTCAATTGCCAAATTGAACATAAACAAAAACGTGGATGGCTTAAATATGTCACAAGGGTGTATAGCAAACCCCGCAAACTATACTCTTTTTGAGCAAACCCGTTGAATTTCCTCATTTCCTCACAAAAATAATTGCAAATAATTCATTCACTTGAAGTCGCACCAGAATAACATATAAGCGTAAGTAAAATATCAACATAAAATGATCGAATTAATTTCCATTATGGAGATTTTGCACATAATGCGGGAGATAGCGTGCGGCTATATGAATGTTGAGACTATTGCGTAAAGATTCAATAGTAGAAACATGCCAAAAACATCTATTTAGACACTAATGATACATAAACAAAATATTAAGATAAAGGACCGATATGTAACGAAAAATAAAAGGAACGATATTTAATCAGTACTTAAGTCCCAAAAGAGGTAAACACTTCAAAGACTTAGTTTCTTCAATTTTAATGAGTAGGTTTCTTCAAAGAATCAGTTGGAATTTAATTTTAAAAATTGCGTTGCTATGAATTTTTGGAAAATGAATTACTCGCTCAATGAAACGTACACAATAAATCAAACCAACGTATCAAATGTAGAGTCAGTAAAATACTTATGTTTAACCCTTACTTTAGACCTGTCTTGGGGGAAATACATTACGGAAATCTGAGGACAGACGAGTTGCAAATTGGGATGTATTACAAGAATATTAGGAAAATCCAACGGAAAGGTGAAAGAGCGATGTTATTTTTCACTCGTGAAACCTAACTTGCCGCAGTGTGCCGCTAGCACCCTTACAAAGTAGGACTAATCTCTGAATTAGATCGGATACAACGGAGAGCAGCTAGGTTTGTAAACAAAATGTTACGATAAACTTAGCAGTGTTTCCGAATTGTTGAAGGAATTAGGGTGAGAATCTCTAACTGATCGAAGGAAGAAATGCAGATTAAATCTTTTGTCCATGTTGGAAGTAGACATATTTCTCTCGAATGCAGTAATTTGAAATCGCTTCCTTAATTTGCCTTGTTTCGCGACACTATTTGCGGTCCGTTTTCTGTCCCTGAGTTTTCATTCCCGTCGTCATTTCTATTGTTAATCCCAAGATAGATATTGCAATCCAAGTCAAATAATAAATCACTTAATCATAGGCATTTGCCGGAGGTAGGAGAGATTCAAACCTAACTTGTTGAGCGTATGTTAACCACAGACGGTGCCTTCAATATTTGCATCTGCGTGAAAGAAAGCTAAGAAGCCAGTATTCACAGTCTAAAGCATTCTACGAACCAATCAGAATGTTTTGGAGACTGCTTTATGGAAGTGCATTCGGAAATTATCGATCATTTTCGTCTGATTAAATTAGTGTACTAGTTTCATATGTATTTGAGGTTTAAAGTCCCTACACCGATTAATACACCTTAGATTGTCAAGCAAAACATATCTCGCGAGTTGGTGAGTTCCTTCGGCTGAGCACATGTTTTATAAAAGGAAATGGGATTCAATGTCACTGTGAATTTTTATTTTAGATCCAAGAAAATGCCGATCTTTGAGCAGAAACGATGTTTGATGTCGTGTGATGCAGCTCAAAGAGAATCCACGGTTTTATTTAATCTATTAATGCGTGTGAAAAAATAACGTTATCGCGATACATTAGATTGGGGGAGTGGAAAACCAAGCTGACTCATCATCCTCTTTATGTGCGGTGTATTCTTCGCCAGTTTGGAATGACGGCTGATGACCCAAGGATTGACGCGAGTAAGTAGGTGACGCACATTTGGCAACACTGGCACGCGCTGGTCGAGAATCTCATGCCGTGAGTGACCTTTGCGGTGACAGTTGGGGTTGAGTGAAGCCAATGCGGTCGGGGACCTCTCGAGCCCCGAAGAAAGTTTTACACATCTTTTGCCAATTTTAAAGTAGAATTGCAATTCAAGAACCCTGCCACACACCCTTGAGGTAGCATGCAGGGTATTTTGTGCATAAATGCAGGTTTGGAACTAGCGCTGGGGCACTTGTTTATCTATAGTGTATGAATTTGCTTAGCATTTCAATTAATCTCCGATATACAAGACGCAACTTTCAATGCTAATTTATGCGTACTTAATATCTTACAATAATATTCCTCACGATGAACGGCGTCCAACATTTGTGCTGTCCGCCTGCCAGGAAATACCGTGAGTGGCTCCACTTCTTCACGGCAGTCACCTTGTGAAAATTTCAAGGCTCTCTGTTCCGAAAATGCCTCGAGACGAGAACCGTCTCGAAGGTGCGGGTTGCCACGAATTGCACTCCTTGATACACATGCTACATCTTACGTGAATTTCCTTCTTTTCACATGATCTCATTGAATGCGCTAGTTTCAAGTCTTATGGTATACGTGAATATTAAGATAAAGTGGCAAATGGTAAGATAACATCGTAGAATGTAATTGATTGAGAGTAATTGAGGTGGAAACCATTGTTATTTACCTTTCTCAAACGTCCATTTACGTGTTCAATAACTGTGGAAGTATTATCCCATGTGCGTGAATTAGTTCGTCCAATGGGGATGACTTGTGATAGCCTGAGGAATGATGTAAGATGAGGATAGGAGGGGTCGAGGTTTTAAGGAGGGGAGGGAGGCGGACAAGCCTACATCCTATCCGGAGCTTTTAAGCCAGCACCGGTTCTCCTGCCACCTAGCGGAATTCATTGGAAGGATAGGCGCTCGTGATTAGAGGTGGGAAATCCGATTCATTTTGATGATTCGGTTCATGTGATTTGGTTCATGGTAATGAATCAAATCTTCAAATCGTTCATAATGAACGAAAATGTGACAATGAACGATTTAGTGGATTGAACCAAATGAAAGAATCCATTACGTAAGCGCATCATATGATTTCCAGGCGAACAATGGTTATGTCCCGCCGAAGAAGTGAATTTTTATTCTCCATTTCATAATTTACCTTCAGAATGTAAACCTTCGTCAATTGCCCCATTTTTTTGTTTATTTAGGAGTGCAGTTCACAATCCATGGCTTGTGAACTTGGGAAAAGCGATTAATATCCTTTCTTTACAGCCATAATTTCACGGAAATTTTATATTTATGGTTGTTTCTAATTCTTCATTACGGTACCTTTTTCACAATATAAACTATTTCACGTTATTATGTTTCCCATCCACAAAAATATTTTCGTTTTAATTTTTCTCTTCACAGCTATTGATACAGAAAACGCGGTGCGTTCGAAATCGCTTGACTTTTTCGCATTATCTATTAGCAGGAACACATGAAATATACGATATGGTGTACTTTGAACCATGATAGTAGGTCATGCCTATAGCTTGGAATATTCTTTTCGGGGAAATTACCTTAGCTCAAGCTACAAAGAAAGTCATATAGTAGACTGGTTTTATTTAGCGGTATTACATTGCTTACCGGTCGCAATGATTGCATAACAAAATAGCACATCATATAAAATGAATTCAAAGGGAGTAAGCACCTGAGGGAAAAAATACAAAAGTTGAAGAGCTTTGGCCCTCAGATGGAACAGGAATGCCCATTCTTAGAGCATGCATGAGCTACAAAAGATTTTTGTTCTTATTGCGGTCTGTTAGATTTGATGATAAAGAAACACGAATTGTCCGAAGACAAACAGATAAATTGGCAACAATGCGTTCTTTTTTAGATAAATTCGTAATGAACTGTAGAAAAACATATAATGTAGGTGAATATGTAATAATCGATGAAAAATTAGAGGCCTTTCGTGGTCGATGTAGTTTCATACAATACATTCCCAACAAACCAGCAAAGTACGGGATAAAGTATTTCGCTCTTTGCGATTCAAAGACTTTTTTCACAAGCAACATAGAGATATAGGTACCGTGACAAACAGGAATTAGGGCCATATTTTGTGCCCAATAAGCAGGAGGGCATAGTAAAGAGATTGATTTGTGATATTACCGGGACAAATAGGAATATTACCTTTGATAATTGGTATACCAGCTATCCTCTGGCCATTTCTCTATTAGAAAAAAATATCACATGTATTGGCACGTTACAGAAAACCAAAAAAGAGATACCTGTGGAATTCCAAACTAATAAAAACCATATTGTAGGTTCTTTTTGGATTGTCTTTTTGGATTTCAAAAAAATTCTACAAGGGTATCTCACGTACCAAAAAGAAATGAGGCTGTAATAGTACTGTCAAAAATGCATTATACACCCGATGTTGATGAGGAGACAAACAAGCCGTCAATTATAATGGACTACAATATGAATAAGGGTGGAGTATACACGGTTGATCAGATGTGCAATTCCTACTCCGTAGCTCGTATTACCCAACGATGGTCATTGTCCGTATTCTTCTCACTTATGAATGTAGCGGGTAGAAATGCTCAGGTACTTTATTATTCTAACCCTGACAATTCGAGGCAATCTAGGAGAAAGTTTTTAAAGGAATTATCATTCGCTTTGATGAAGCCCTATCTCACAATGAGATCAAAAATAAATTCACTACCCTTAGATGTAAAGCAATTCCTTTCAAAGTATCGAGTAAGTAGTGGAGTGTCAATTTACAAGTCAACACCACGAGAGAAAAAAGCGCGTGGACGATGTGTGCTCTGCGGAAGAAAAAAAAATGTGGACACAACAATCAAATGTGATTTTTGCAATAAGTTTTCTTGTAAGCATGTAAAAGCCACATATATTTGTCAAATATGTAGTGCTGAAGACAATAACTCAGACGAATAAGGAAACTGTATTGAAATGTCATTGAGTATCGTGTGTCATTCTATCAAGTTTTTGAAGTAAATTATTATATAATATGATTGCAATATAATTTGTTTAATAGATTCTCAAAATGTTCATATTAATTGAAAAAACATTATTCATGAAAATAAAACAAATAATACAACCAAAAGCGAGTGATATTTGGCTTTAAATATGCATTGGACAAAGTACGCCGCGCGCGCGGTCTTGTGAAAAAAAGGGCGCGCCCGCTCGAGGGTTAAACAACGTAAGGCGGAACAATATGTCCGGGCTATTAGAGCAATTCGGATTAGAGTGAAAAGGCAGAACAATATTCTACGAATTGTTGAAGGAGCAAGGTGACACAATGCGAATGAGAAACGAAAGAGATGTAAAAAGCCAAAATAACCCAGTGGGGAGAGACCGTGCAGAAGACTGTATTCTGTATTCTGTATCAAGCTAAATCATGCCATTGCACAATAGCATTATAGTGGTTAGTGCCCATTTCATTTTTCTAGAGTTAAATTTGAAAAAATGCGTAGTAATGAAATTCTGGGGGAAAAATAACTCCCCACAACAGAGCTATTTCATTCAGGATACCCAATTAGAGACGGTAGAATCCGTAAAATATCTCGGAGTTAGGCTCAATAATGATCTATCGTGGAATAAACATATTCGGGAAATAACAGGTCAAGCTAATCGTAAATTGGGATTTGTTAAAAGAATTCTAGGCAAGTGCGACGACAAAGTGAGAGAAATAAGCTACTTCTCCCTCGTTAGACCCCATTTAGAATATGCTTCCAGTGTTTGGGATCCTTATGAAACAGGCTTAAAAACAGAGTTAGAACGTGTACAGAGAAGAGCAGCCAGGTACGTGAAAAGCCGTTACGATAGTCTTGTTAGTGTTACTGACCTCTTAGAACAACTCGGATGGGAATCACTGTCAGACCGTAGATTGAAAACAAGACTAAATCTATTATGTAAATTCAAGAGTAGTTTATTTTCCGACGAAGTTGATCATATTTTACGACCGCCAACGTACTATGGTAGATTAGATCATAAAAATAAAATAAGAGAGATAGACTGTAGAACAGATAGATTCAAAATGTCGTTTTTTCCGCGAGCGATAAGAGACTATAACGGCTGTGTAAGGACTTAGAAATAGATTAGTTGACTGGTAGTGTAGCTTACTAACTTATGTATTTCTTAAAGCATGTTTGCGGAGTTTTATGGTGATTCTAACAGCATGTTTTGCATGTTCTAGCTTCATAGGCAGATTGCCCTCTTAAGTAGCATGTAGAATATTATGTGTCATCGTACATGTGTGGCGTGCATGTGGGGATTCTCTTGCATGCTGTATGATGGTTTTTAGTTATCCTTAATATTCATGACCGTGCGGTGTGCATGTGGTGGTCCGCTTGCATGCTGCATTTTGGTGACTTGTCACCCCCTGCCAAACACCCTAGAGGTGGCTCGCAGGGTAATATGTAGATGTAGATGAAGACATTCATGAACTAATTCAAAAGTAGTCATCCACTGAACTATCCTGAGCATACATCCATAGAATGTTCATTGAATTTTCAAGTGTGAACTATTCATTTGAGACTGTTCATAGATCGTTCATTGAATGTTCAAGTTTGAACTATTCATTTGAGACTGTTCATAGATCGTTCATTGAATGTTCATGTGTGAACTTTTCATTTGAGACGTTTCATAGATCGTTCATTTCCAGTCCACGAAGTATTATTCAAAAATGCACCCAGGTTGGACCTAGCTTCAAGGCCTGCGGTTGAACAGTTAAAGAACATCTTGAAACCATGTGCATTTGAATTGTCATAAACGACATGTCATTTTGAGAAATCATTAATGACAATATAAATTCATGAATTTGAGTATGTCATTAATGAATTCCACCTTCTAGGGAATATTATAACATACCAAATGTACGATATTATTCCTAAAATTAATGTCTGCATGCGATATCACATTATGTAGGTTCGTTATGAGGCATAATTATACCATATTTATTGTATATGTTTTATTTAAAAACAAATGGTTTAAACCATTGATTTTTACGGATGAACACTTAACTGTACGCATATTGCGTTCAGTTCAATACAGTAAAGTATAAATATGTATATAAAAAATGTGCATCCCTTATGAAAGAGATAGAGATATAATTATTAGAGAAAATTTAAATGAACAGCCCTGGTATGTTACTCAGCCGAAATATGGCAGTGAGCCGTCGCTGACAGAAAAAAGCTATTGCGTGAAGGGTACGATCTCAGTTACGTTACATATTTGAAGTAAAAAATTACTCCCGCATAGCCAGCGTCGAACTCTGGCACTTTAGTGTATAAAGCTGAAACGCTACCCACTACGCCACCAGTGCACTTTGCCTATGGAGATACAATCAGCATGTGCCCTTTGCGGTGGTCACAAGCTGTGAAGATTTGTTAACCCTGAGCAACGGAATACGGTGGAGCCTAGTGGAACCACTTCGCCATGAAAAGGTTGGTATCAACTACACAAGTCAGAAAGGGTTTCGACTTACAAGGCAAATAAAATTATTTTTGATTGCAATTCAGTCTTAGGCAGTTGGTAACCCTCAGTAATAAAATATAATAATATACGTTATTTTTAGTTAAAACATAACTCAAATGGTAATGTCTATATATGTTCATAGATTTCATTTTGACTTGTATTGCCGGCTCCCGACTTCCGGATATCCGAAGACGTTCTTTGTGATCCTGAAGCGTGCATGGTGAGAACTGGTGAGTACGGCGTGGTGAATTTTGTCCTTTGGTATTATTTCCATATTTACTTGTTGCTTGGTTTCTAGTGTTTTGTATAATCGGTAAATACTGTATGCTACTGGAGGACGTGTGAAAGCACAGGAAGAGACGCATTTACATATTAAAATTTTGTTTCACGTGGTGAGGTTAATGTTCGGCCATGCTCATGAAAACTGTTGCTTATAAATCTTTTGGAAGTTCTTTATAAGGCCTGAATACGTAAATTTACCATGAGATTACATCGAATTATTTCTTGCTATAAATATTTAAGGCCTGAATACGTAATTTTCTGTTTCCGAGATAGCGTGCTTGGAATGTCTTGGATTATATTGTAGTAGATTTCCATGTGACGTACAGGAATTGAAACAATTAATAGGTAGTTGGGAAAAATTAGAAGTTGAAACTTGACTACATAAACCAGAATTTTTGCTGATAACTGCTCTATTAAAAATAAAAATTTCAGATATACTGTGAAATCATCTTCGGAGGATAATGGATGCATCGTTTGTTTGCCTCTCTTTAACTTGTGTGAAACGGGAGTGAAAGCTATATTTCCTATTATTTGCTCACGAGTTCAGTAGAAGCACCTTTTTGTGATTTTGTATTAAGGTGACTTTAAATGAAAATTAAAGTTAACTTTCTTTGACCTTTAATTGGTATTTGATTTTTTTAGTTCTTATTCATAAAAACAAGAACTTTTATTATTTATTTATTAACTAATAATGAATGAAAGAGCATTTTATGCCCACAGGATGGTAATTTTTGCTGTATAAGTGATTTTATGGGCTGGAGATGACAAAGTACAAATTACTCAGAAATTTTAAAGTTTTTTTTAAACAGATCCAGAGGTAGAGAAAGATATATTCAGTGAATATCATCTGCACTCTTGTTTTGGGATTGGGAATTTGCCTTCAATAACGTTCTGGTTTGAAAGTTCCCACATTCAATTTATTGTGCTTCCCAGGTTTCAGAGCAGCATCTAGGAGATACTCATTTTCATGCTGAGACATTTTTTAAATTCCATATGAATAATTGCTTCAACCAACAATATATGACAGGATTTGTGCTAGCTGTTACCTGGATATCTTTTAATTTCTTTCTTTCATTTTTTTCTACGAGCAGTATTACACTTCCACTTATCATTCCTGAGAATCAACTTTAATCGTGAGATCTCTTGAGAAAGCCTGCAAAATGGATAAGGGTGATTTCTCCGCTAGCAATCTAGGGTAACAGTCTGCCTAATTATTCTGTTCTTCTAAAATTCTTTGTTTGGTTAATTTGTTTCATTTTTTAGAAAGCTCCTTGTCTAATTTCAATTTTTTAACAATGAAGCGTAGAACAATGTATCGTTTTCTGAATAGGGAGCTGGAGCGACAGTGCAGCAAAGTATTGAAAAACTCAAAAGTCTCACGTACTATTATGATTGCAAGGGTTTTGACAAATAGCAGTTCTAGCAACTCATGTGATGAAACTTATGACAGTTTAAAGCCAAGTACTTTTTTATGCAAGAATGGTGAAAATGCCAGTACTAGTCAAAATGAAATGAAGTCTCTGCACAGCTCAGAAGAAGATCTTGTTTTACCCATGGGAATGTGTGTTTCCGATATAGAATCTAGTGGGTCTAAAAGTGCTTTTGAGAATACGTTCACTTCCCTGTCTGAACTTTCTGTTTGCGAGTCTGATTCTTCGTGTTGTAGTCTGGATAATTTTTTAAATGACTGTGGCAACACAAATGAATACGAGGCAGCTGTAGCTGATGACAATTCTCTGAGCTGGAGGGAAAAACTACATAAATGGGCTGTTCATCATCAAGTTACACATGCAGCTTTAGGTGATTTGTTAAAAATGCTTAAACCTGCTTTTCCTGAAATACCGCTTGATCCAAAAACAATTTTGCAAACAGGGAAAAGAGTTGAAGTAGAAGAAATGGCAGATGGGGTGTATTACAATTTTGGACTGAAGAAAATGCTCACATCACGATTACGGTTGAGGAAATCACCTCAAACAAAGTCAAACTTAATTTCAATATAGATTCCCTCCCTATTTATAAAAGCACAGAAACTAGCTTGATACCTATATTAGGATTGATTCTCGAGTCTAAATTACCACCTTTTGTGTGTGCTGCTTACTACGGTCCTGGTAAGCCAACTATTGACATACTATTAAAGTATTTTGTACCTGACCTTCAAGATGTTCTCAATAATGGTTTTGAGGTTGATGGAATGACTTTTGAGATATGTGTCAATGCTTTTGTATGTGATGCACCAGCTCGCCAGTATGTTAAATGCACTCGAGGCCACCGAGGCTTCTGGTCGTGTGAGCGATGTGTTCAGAAAGGGGTGGATAGAGACCACAGAATGTTGTTTTTAAAAATGAATGCTCGGCTTAGAAGTGATGAAGATTTTGCTAGCTATGAGTGCCCTGAACACCATACAGGTGCCAGTCCCTTGGCTGACATTGGGATTTCCTTGGTGTCCCAGTTTCTTTTAGATTATATGCATTTGGTCTGTCTTGGGGTTATGCGGAAATTAATATCCAGTTGGTTGCAAAAGAAAAGAAAATTTAAACTTTCTACCCACTTTTTTAGAATCATGGATGCCATGTTAGAGTCTGCGGTGCAATCATGAAATTAAAATCCTATGGTTTAGACGACGACGTAATTTCCTGGATTGGAGAATTCTTAAGTAATCGCGTGCAAAGGGTTGTATTAGATGGCGCTATCTCCAATGAAGTAAAAGTCACATCGGGTGTTCCACAGGGAAGTGTCATAGGCCCACTTCTGTTCCTTTTGTACATAAACGACATCGGTGACAAAATTGACAGTAAGCTTAGATTATTTGCTGACGACGCAGTGATGTATAGAGAAATTCGTAGCTTTAATGACAAAGAAGCGCTAACTAAGGACCTCGAGGCAATACAAGAGTGGTGCGATGCATGGCAGCTAGAGTTAAACCTGAAAAAATGCGTCTTTGTGAATTTTTGGAAACGGAAAAACGCTCCTTGTAGAAGCTATTGCATTAACAACATAAAACTAGACACCGTAGAATCGGTTAAGTACCTCGGAGTTAAACTGACATGATCTATCGTGGAGTAAACATATTCGAGAAATTACCGGTCAAGCTAATCGTAAATTGGGATTTGTTAAAAGAGTACTTGGCAAGTGCGACGATAAAGTTAGGGAAATCAGCTACTTCTCCCTCGTTAGATCCCACTTAGAATATGCCGCCAGTATTTGGGATCCTTATGAGATAGGCTTGGAAACTGAGTTAGAACGCGTGCAGCGAAGATCGGCAAGATATGTTAAAGGCCGTTATGATAATCTCGTTAGTGTTACTGACCTTTTGCAGCAACTGGGATGGGAAAAGCTTTCAGACCGACGATTAAAATTCAGACTAAATCTATTATGTAAGTTCCAAACCGGTCTATTCTCTGACGACTTTGATAATATTTTACGAAATCCGACATACTACGGTAGATCAGATCATGAGAGTAAAATTAGGGAACTAGACTGCAGAACGGATAGATTTAAGATGTCATTTTTCCCACGAACGATTAGGGACCATAATAGCTGCCATGAGACTATTATCTAGGTTTGTCGTTAGGTAGTGTAGCTCTTAGTATAAGTAGTACTCCTAATACTTGAATCCTTATCTGTTACCTAGTACATACTAACAGCACGCCTAGCATGTTTTCTACATGGGTCTTGAGTCCCTGTCCATCTGTGTAGTTGTAGAATGCATTTCTATTGACGATCACTCTCCATTTTGATGACATATGTAGGGTAGTGTTGCATGCTTGTGAGGCTTCACCTCATGACAACCATTAGCGATTTATGGTAATGCATAATTAGTCGTAGTTATACTAACTTTAGGGTATAGTCTAATGCATGTTGGTGATTACTCACCCCCTGCCACACACCCCTGAGGTGGCTTGCAGGGTATTTTGTAGATGTAGATGTAGATGAAAATGTGGCCTTCTGACTTTAACCGGAAGCCTCGTTCATTTCAAGTGGTAAAGCGATGGAAAGCTACTGAGCTCCGACAATTTCTTTTGTATCTGGGTTCTGTAATCTTAAGAAGGTATTTGCCGAAAGTAGTGTATGAGCATTACCTTCAGCTGCACTGTGCCATATCGATATTCATCCGAAAGGATCTCTGCTTTGACATGTGTGAAATAGGAATAGAGTTTTTAGAGCAATTTGTGAAAAAAGGAAAGAGTTCTGAGCTGTATGGTATGAATTTTCTTATTTACAATGTTCATAATCTTTTGCACATTGGAGACGATTGTAAAAAGTTTGGACCTCTGGATAACATTTCTGCTTTTGTGTTTGAAAATGAACTGCATAGATTAAAACATATGATTGCTGGGAAGACAAAGCCACTACAACAGATTGTTAACCGATTGAGCAGTTTAGAGGTAACCTTGACTGAGCCAGATTGAAGTGAAGATGGTCTTATTCGCTCATCTCAGTGGAAGGGTGGGCCAACTGCTGGGTTACTTAATGGAATCCATTTTGCCAAATTCATTCTTAACTCTAGAAAACTTTCATTGGGGCAAGGAGATAATTATGTGATGTTACATGATTCATCGGTTATGTGTGTTTTAAACTTTATAGAAACTTCAAATGAGACATGGGTGATAGGAAAACAATTCATGCAGTACACAGATCTTTACTCAGAGCCCTTGCAATCATCAAAACTTGGAATATTTGCGGTTGAAAAGTTGAGCGAACTACCCCGAAAATATCTTGTTTCAAAATTAAAAACTAAATGCGTGGCTATGCCATTGGAGAAAAAAGGGTCGTCTGCCATTTACCCTCTAATAAATTAATTTGGATACACCACTCACAATAAAACCACATGTTATTACTTAATTTTTGGTGGAGAGGTTGCTTTTTTAATTACTTACATTTTGTATTTTGTTTCTTCTTACAATGGCAAAATAAAGTAGTATATAACTTTGTGCTTAGTGCTTGAGCCATAGGCCTCAAAAGACCCCTCGGCTCTCTTAAGATATTAATTCTCATCCTTTCCCACTAAGTAAATGGAGAAGGCATCACACAGTCCATTTTGTAGGCTTTCCACTGCAGCAGTTAAAAATATTTTGTTATATAAGTAGGTAAACCAAGAACAAAATGAATGTGCTTTGAAGCAGGTAAGATGTTTAAATAATTAATATTTTTGTCTCATGGTTACAGGTTTTGCATAGTCGAGTTTCCTCGAGAAGGCAATGCAACTCATATTGTTCCTTGGGTTTGGATCAAGGAAATTGAGGGACAACTGTTCTGCTTGTGGCCAAAGACTTACAAGCCATATGAAGTTCGGAGAGCAATTGATATAAAAATGCTACCGGACATCAGTTGGAAGAAAAAAATGGTCAATAAAATTTATCCTTTGAAGCGAGAATCTGGTAAGCATATAATCAACAATATGAGTCAATAGATAGCTATGTACATTCAATTAAACCTTTGTCTCTTTTTTTGTAATGAACAGCCTCTCGAGATAAATGCGAGGAAAAGCATGACAAAGTTATCCGCAGTGGTTCATCTGGATTGGACAGCGATGCTGCTTCATGGCAGCGGGGTACTTCCGGTATGTTAAGAACTGTTATGTATGCTTTATTTCATCTGTCTGATTTCTATAACCTTATTTTTTTAATCTCAATTAACAGTGCATACAGAAAAAAGTTCACCAGTGAGTACCTGGAAACTACCGAAAGGGTTTGGACGTAATACGGAAAAATCCCATCTACCTGAAGGTAAAAAAAGGAAGGCAGCAGGGATAAGTCCAACAGTATGCACTAGGCCATCCGGATTTGAGGAGAGTAGTACCTCTGACACCGGATGTTCAACCAAAGAAAACGAAGGGATAATGGAGAACAGGCAAACTCCTGTCAAGGTGCGGAAGAGTTCAGCTAAAGGGTATGAAGTGTTAACGACTTCCAGCAAAGCTGTTGCTCCAAGCACAAGTAGGGCTGAACTTTCAGAAGCAAGGATGTCTGAAAGTGTAAGTATTGGCACTAAGGATATCTCGGTATCATACTCAGAGGATTCTGATGATGATTACTTTAGTGGCACAGCTCTCCCAATATTGAATGAAACTAGGGACATAAGTTCGGATTCTGAGGAGGAACTTAAGGAACTTTCACCTCAATCTAAAGGAATGCGTGACGAGGTATCCAACCGCATTAAGCATTATGTTGGAGATGATAACAATATCACAGGTAAGCAAATAAAGTTCCTATGTAAACCGTCTGACACATAATGAATAAAAACATGATTATAAATATATTGTTTCACTCTCATTTCCAGAATACACCATGAGGAAACTTTTCAGGTGGATGCTGAAAACAGATTTAAAAATGAAAGCCATGCACGAGGCTATAAATGCGCTGAAGGGCTCTGTGGCACCCCAATGTAAGAAAACAAAGGCCACAGTTTTTCCAGATGTACGTTTACCTGCTATGGATCCAAATGCACTTAAGAAAATTGATCATCATTTAGCAAACAAAGATGGCTATAATGAAGTTGTAAGTAGAATTCTATGCAAATAAAAGTATTTTGAGTCCTAAAAATGGTATTTAAAAAATGAATTTGTTCTCAGGTACAGTTTCTCCAGGAACGAGTTCATGGAGATAAAGCTATTGACAGGGCCAACAGCATTATGTCAACCATCTTCACTAACTATTGTGCAGCTTATTTGGTGTGTGATGGGCTTCACAGAAGTAAAAATGATGATGGCAGTAAATTGTCCATGACTGCATCATTTCCTCATTTGGAAAAATGCCTCATTGGTAAGAGAAATCGAAATACTGGTGGGGGTGGGGGAGTTAAACAAAGCATAGGGATAAACTTGACTGATGAGGAAAGCATATGGAACTAAAAAATCATATATGTCAAGATGGGAATTTAAAAGTGAGAATAGTTTTGTCTATAAATATAAACAGGTTCTAATCTGTTCCTTTTCCTATATATTACAGAAGTTTTTAATACTGCAGGGGTGAAAGTAAAGGAGGCAGGTGCATCCATTACCACTGTAATTATATCGGCCAAGGATATAAAATCCAAGGCAGGCAGATTTCTTACACTGACCCCCTCCCGACTGATGGCAACTGACCCAGCTGTAAAAATTCCCTGGGTGTTAGAAGTTTGAATATATTCTGTATAATGTCTTCTTTAATTTGATTATCTTATTTCTTGTTTATTTTCATGGTCTAAGTTTTTTGTGTGGTCTCATAATATACTTTGTCATTGTTAATAACCTGCGTTTTTTGCAAATTTGTACATAGTTTTGTAAAAACATGATATTCACTACGTTTACCAATCGATCTCAGGTCGGTCTGAGTTCAGACCGATCTGAAAGTTCAACAGGGAGCTAACTCAGATCGCCTGGTTTACCAACACGGTCTGAAAATATCGATATTGAACTATCGATTTCAGTAGTTTACATTATTTTGAGATTTGTTGCATATTTCCGCCGCACACTTCTCTCCTTTCCCTTCTTGCAAAAAGTCACGGCGTAAATGATATTGCTTATATTTTGTTTACCATCGGCAACCAAAAGAAGAACGATGAGCGCCACGTTCCGGCCTCTTCGGATCGACCTGAGATCTCAGACCGGTTGGGGAAAGCGGGCTGACTCGGCTCGCTTCTCAGATCGATCTGGCCAGCGCGCTCCGTTTACCATACCGAGCTGAGCCAGTCAGATCGATCTGAGATCGATTGGTAAACGTAGTGATAAATAGCCTCAAGTGTAGTTGAAAATATTCATATATTAAAAATAAAATTAATTTACTTGTATAAAAACTTTTGTCTTAGTTTAATATTTGTCTTCCTAAGCATGAATTGAATGTATTGGCATGAAGGTATCTAAGAATTTCAATCAAAGCTTGGAAATTTTGTTTTGTTCGAGAAATCTGGTAAAAATTTCGACCAAGTCTAATTAATGCATTTAAAGGGATCCTACGTGAAAATCGTTCCACAAGAACTATTTTTAAACATTCCTTCATGGTTCATATGTTATTCATTCGAAAACAGTTCAGCCGCAATTCATCCAAGTTGAATATTCTATGAATGTTCTTTGAACTATCATTTTAAAGTTCAGCTGCAATTCATTCAAGTTGAACATTCTATGAATGTTCTTTGATTTATCATTTTAAAGTTCAGCTGCAATTCATTCAAGTTGAACATTCTATGAATGTTCTTTGAACTATCATTTTAAAGTTCAGCTGCAATTCATTCAAGTTGAACATTCTATGAATGTTCTTTGAACTATCATTTTAAAGTTCAGCTGCAATTCATTCAAGTTGAACATTCTATGAATGTTCTTTGAACTATCAGACTGCAGTTCAGGCGCAATTCATCCAAGTTGAACATTCTTTGAACATTCTATGAAGTAATCCAATGAATGTTCTTTGCACTATCTGTGAGTGCCAGTTGAACGTTCATTGAATGTCCTTTCTGAATCTTCTTTGAACGTTCGAATAGTCTTCACTGAACGTTCTTTGAACATCTTTTGGACGATTAATTCCCCACTGTGTTAACACAGAGGAGAAAATAGGGATATCACCTCTCACAAGGACAGTTCAAAATGTGCTTGGAGAAGGCGACACGAGAAGAACAAGAATTATGAGTGTACGGCATAAAGATTAACGGAAGTAAATAAACATGTTCTACTTCGCAGACCATATCTCTGTCACAGAGAGAAATAGTGATGATCATCTACGATCGCTAATGTAATCAACCATATTGTCCAAGGGCATAACACAAACTGAACGATAATGAAGTCGAATCCTTATGTACGGAAATGAGAAGCTGTATGCAGATACGAATCGAAGTGGAGAGAAATGTAATGCAGGGATGGTAAATATCGTTTTCAATTATGTAGTAATCTGATATTCAGCCATTGTTGGGAGAATATCGTAAGGGTTGTAATAAAGCGGAAATAACACATTTTAGCCTACTCAAGTATCAACAAGACATGTTCTACAAAATGGAACATTTCCCTACCGATAAAAAGATAATGGCTGAAGATCAGAAGTCTCCACAACTGTTGGAATTAAAGTCCGCATTTTGTATTTTTTTGCTGATATAAAGACAATACTTCCCGAATTTTTCCTAACTCACCGTCAATAACATATTTAAATGCATACTCGTTCCAACTTTGAAGGCTATAGCTTCGCTATATAAAAGGGAAATACGACATTTTTTAATACTTAAGTAACGCTAGACTTTGGGGATGTTTTCAGGGACAATAAAGAATAAAGTAACAAACCTTTCCAGTACATGGGTACTGAGTGTTCGCTGATGGATTAGATAAATATATTCTGCAAGTGGGGTGCTATTTCACAAGCTAATTCTCTATACATCTACATCTACAAAATACACAGAAAGCCACCTCAGGGGTGTGTGGCAGGTGGTGAGTATTCACCAACGTGCAATACACTATACATCTACAAAACATCTACATCTACAAAATACCCTGCAAGCCACCTCAGGGGTGTGTGGCAGGGGGTGAGTAATCACCAACATGCATTACACTATACCCTAAAGTTAGTGTAACTACGACTTATTATGCATTAGCCTAAATCGCTAATGCTTGTCATGAGGCGAAGCCTCACAAGCATGCAACACTACACTACCGATGTCATAAAATGGAGAGTGACCACAATATACATGCATTCTACAACTACACAGATGGACAGGGACTCAAGACCCATGTAGAAAACATGCTAGGCGTGCTGTTAGTATGTACTAGGTAACAGATAAGGATTCAAGTATTAGGAGTACTACCACTACTAAGACCTACACTACCTAACGACAAACCTGGATAAAAGTCTCATGGCAGCTATTATGGTCCCTTATCGTTCGTGGGAAAAATGACGTCTTAAATCTATCCGTTCTGCAGTCTAGTTCCCTAATTTTACTCTCATGATCTGATCTAACGTAGTATGTCGGATTTCGTAAAATATTATCAACGTCGTCAGAGAATATACCGGTTTGGAACTTACATAATAGATTTAGTCTGAATTTTAATCGACGGTCTGAAAGGTTTTCCCATCCCAGTTGCTGCAAAAGGTCAGTAACACTAACGAGATTATCATAACGGCCTTTAACATATCTTGCCGATCTTCGCTGCACGCGTTCTAACTCAGTTTCCAAGCCTTCCTCATAAGGATCCCAAATACTGGCGGCATATTCTAAGTGGGGTCTGACGAGGGAGAAGTAGCTGATTTCCCTAACTTTATCGTCGCACTTGCCAAGTACTCTTTTAACAAATCCCAATTTACAATTAGCTTGACCGGTAATTTCTCGAATATGTTTACTCCACGATAGATCATTAGTCAGTTTAACTCCGAGGTACTTAACGGATTCTACGGTCTTTAATGTTATGTTGTTTATGCAATAGCTGTCACAAGGAGCGTTTTTCCGTTTCCAAAAATTCACAACAACGCATTTTTTCAGGTTTAATTCTAGCTGCCACGCTACGCACCACTCACACACCACACACTTTGTTGTATTGCCTCGAGGTCCTTAGTTAGCGCTTCCTTGTCATTAAAGCTACGAATTTCTCTATACATCACTGCGTCGTCAGCAAAAAATCTAAGCTTACTGTCAACTTTGTCACCGATGTCGTTTATGTACAAAAGGAACAGAAGCGGGCCTATGACACTTCCCTGTGGGACACCTGATGTGACTTTTACTTCATTAGAGATAGCGCCATCTAATACAACCCTTTGCATGCGATTACTTAAGAATTCTCTAATCCAGGAAATTACGTCGTCGTCTAAACCGTAGGATTTAAATTTCATGAGTAGCTTACTGTGGGAAACTTTATCAAATGCCTTTTTAAAGTCAAGAAAAATTGCATCAACTTGAGCGTTATGTTCACCCGAGACTAAAATATCGTGAGCAAAAATTGCTAATTGAGTTTCGCAAGATCTTCCCTTTCTGAATCCGTGTTGTGTTTTTGTTAATAAGTTTTCTATATCGAGGTGTCTCATAACTGAACTTACAATTATATGTTCAAGGACTTTGCAAGAGATAGATGTGAGAGATATCGGTCTGTAGTTCGATGGCTGTTCCTTATCACCGCTTTTGAATATGGGAGTGACATTTGCAATTTTCCAGTCCATGGGTACTTTGCGTTCGTTGATGGATTTACTAAATATATTCTGCAAGTAGGGTGCTATTTCACAAGCTAATTCTCTATACACGCGGGCAGGAATTTCTTCAGGACCTGGGGATTTATTTGGACTTAAAGATTTTAGCAAGTTTTCTATTCCTTGAGTGCAAATATCGATAGGCGGCATATTTTGCTGGAAGTGATCATTTAACTTTACGGATGTAATCTGCGATGACTTGATGAACACACTTTTATTGTAGGAATTTAATAAGTTGGCCTTGTCCGTGCTGCTTGTTAATAATTCGCCATTTTCGTTTCGTAGCGGAATAACTCTTGATCTATTGCCTTGAACTTCCCTTACGTATGACCAAAATGCCTTTGGATTGTCCTGTAATTGTTCTCTTAATGTTTTTCTTTTAAAAGCAATGAATGCATTCCGAAAGGCTTCCTTTGTAGTGGATCTAGACAATTTGTATTTTTCAAATATTAAATTTTGATCACTAGTGGACAAATCTCTACGGAGTTTTTTCATCTTGGCGTGGCATACTCTCTGACGTCCTAACGATTTTCTCACTTCTGCACTTTACCATCTTGGTTCGCTGCCCTCTTTTTTTACTTTACTTGGAATGTATTTTCTGATCCCTGAATGAACGATCGAAAGAAAAGCTTTCCAACTACCCTCCGTGTCTAACTTTAAGCTTGATTCCTGGAATTCGGGAAGAGAATTTTTTAGATGACTCTTAAACGCATTGAAATCGGCTTTTTTAAAAATGTAGAATTTTCTTCTTTCTTTAAAACTTTTAATGATACTCAAGGAGAACTTTGCGGTAACTACTCTATGGTCACTAATGCCCTCAACAGTGTTTACCTTAATTACTTGTTGCGGTATATTTGTTGCCAATAAATCAAGAATGTTGTCCCCTCTGTTAGGCGTCGTAGCTATCTGATGTAGGGCATTTGATGAGAACGTGTGCAGCAGGGACTCGCATATATCTTTGTCTCTTCCTCCTGATATGTAACTGTAGGTCCTCCAATCTATAGAGGGCGTATTGAAATCTCCACCTATGATTAAATTTCTTTCGGTGTTCCTGGATGTGATGTTCTTTATTTGTGCTTCGAGTTCTAAAATTGAGGTGACGTCGGTGTTAGGTGGCCTGTAGTATGCGCACACGAATATTGTTTTTGATTTAAGGCATCTAATAGAGCACCATACAGATTCTATACTGGTATCTGGGACGGTTTCTGCGCGGCTGACTATGGTTTTCTTTACAGCTATAAATACTCCGTCTCCGGTTCGGTTGGACCTATCTTTTCTGTAAACATTGAATGATTTAGGAAAAATTTCACTATCAGAAATATCGTCCGTCAGCCAACTTTCTGTGCCAATAATGACGTTACACTCCGTGCTATGAATAAGGTGGTGAATAGTGAAATAACGTAGCAATGCCTTCAATTTGACCCCAAATTGAACAACATTGGTTTATAAATAAGAAACATTTATACATAATAACAATCACTGGCAAATATTGAGGAACTCATTTTGTGAGCAAATTAATATTCCTAATCTCACCCCTTCTGCCTCCTGCCTTCTGCTTGTGGACATTGAAAACTAATATTTTGCACAAGGTGCTCTCTAGTCGTTTGGAGTCAGATTGGGGAAAAGTAAGAATTTATAAGACTCCCGGCAATTTTTTGGACAACCCTACCTTGCCTTATACTTACTACTAACATTCCTCTAGTATTCCATTCCCTGTAAAACACCTTACACTTGGATTCCTATTTTGTTTCTCTTTACACTCATGAAATGCTTCTTACATTTATTTTAAAGATTCCTGATGTTTCGCATCTTAAGACTTTCTTCTTTTAATTCAGTCATGAATTTATCAGTCTACCCCATCCTCTAACTCCACTCTTTACATTACAAACCCTTTTTCGCATTCCATTCCCATCCATTATCATTAAAAATGGCCAAAGCATGCTTATGTCACTCATGTCCACCACCCAAACTGCATTCTTTTAATTCATTCCTAACCTCCCCCCTTCTGCTTTCACTGCTGACATTTCTACTGTGCCCCGTTTCCCGCTGCAGTAAGCCTAAACTTATGCTCTTCCAGAAAAACCCAAGATATACTTTAAATGCATTCAGCCAAGAAAGCGCTGGTAATTGGTAAGTGGCGATTAATAAGCAATTGATGAGCGCAATAGCTAAGCAGGGCTTTGTAGGATGAATGTGCTCATGCGTAGTGGCATCCTATGACTACTCTTTGGCGTTAGTTGTGTAATTCAACTTTTTATAGAAGGCAAGGCATCCTTGAATAGTTGTCTCGCTCTGCTACGATTGTCTTGTTTCTGTCTGCAATGCCTATTTTTGCATTCAAAGTTTTCAATCACTTTAACTATCGTCTCTAACGAATTAGGTTTGTATAGGTCACTGTAAATAATTGTACTCATCACACTCAGACCACATCAGCGACGGATGCTGAGAATTTAGAAATTCCCATCGCCCTATCGATATGTTGCAAGTGATGACCTTGCTAGCCGTACACTTTTAGGAATTTCTTGCCTCTTTTCCATTATCACAAGGTTTCAAGGACATGGCAGTGCTAATATTTCATATTGATGAATGCAAATGTATTAGATCGGAGTGATTCTTCCCTTAAGAAATAAAACTTTGTAGTTCACGTTACACGTGTATTGATAGCCTTTACTGTAACTGATTGACTTTACCAGTCACTGAAGAGTGTTCACCAGTAACTGGTGAAATTTGACCAGTAACAGATGGATTTCACCAGTATTTTTTCTTATGGGACCCCATTCCCCCATGAAAAAATTGTATAAAATACCGTATAAAACCCGTATAAAAATTTTGTATACATTCCGTATAAAATTTTATACAGGTTGTATACAAGTTATATACAAAAATGAGTGTATATAAGTATACATTTTATACAAATTATATACAGGATGTATACAATTTGTATACAGTTTTATACAGGCTGTATAAGACTTGTATAGAAACTGTATAAGACTTGTATAAAAACTGTAAGACTTGTATAGAAACTGTATAAGACTTGTATAGAAACTGTATAACACTTGTATAGAAACTGTATAGAAGTTTTATACAGGCTGTATACAAGTTTTATACAGGCTGTATACAAGATTGTATACAGCCTGTACAGAGATTTTGTGCTGGTTTAACATAGATTCCATTCATTGGCATACAGGGGTAATATGTGGAATGCATACACAAAGAAAAAACTTGCATAAAAGTCCACAAAGTCTTACTGGCATCTTAGGCTTCCTGCACCATACTCCCTGGTTTTTATGTTAGAGACCACCTTTCTTCCTGAAACCACTCATTTGGTCCCCCAGTTCTCAAGGACACCACACTTCCTCCTTTGTTCGTTAAAATTTAACTTGAGCTGACCCTCTTTCAGTTGCACCATTATACTGAGATTATCTAAGACATAGTGGCAACTACTAGTAGAAGCCTTCCGCACACTAGGTAAAATTACAAAATGGTAATGACCTCTGCATCACTAATCTTACTATCGCATGATCTCCCCTCCCACATAGGTGACAGGTATACCTCATTTAAACAAAAGGTTAAGAAATATTCCCAATTCTTTTCCCTATTTCATCTCAGAACCTGAAGAAATTTTCATTACCAAATATTATTCCAACTTTGCCATTTGCCAAATTCCATTTTCCTTACGAGAGTTCGTATCGGAACCCACACACATATTAGGGCATACATATACATGGATGGAATGCAGTATAAATATAACATTATAATCCTTTAAACCAAAGCCAATCACAATGTTTGACTGAAAACTAATAAATGATTCAATACCAGATGAGTTTAACCCTTATCCGGGCACCTCAAATCTCTAATGTAACCGGGCAAGCTGGGCCCATTGGACCCTCCTTGTTCATTTTTTTCTTTTGCTCAAGTGGGGTAACTTGCCAGCAGAAATATCATTGGGTTTTAAAAATTAATGCCAATTTATACAAATCAATGTTTTTATATTAATTTTTAATGGTCATAAATGAAAAATTTGTACATAATTTAATTACAAAAAATTGTAATCTGATATAATAATGATTCATTTTTCATAAAAATGATCTCTGATGGAAATAATTTAAATTCGGAATCAATTAACGTAAGAGATACAATGTATTAATATATACTTGCCATACGAGTCACTGTAACAACATCAAAACTTATTATTAGGGAAATAAACAAAATTTCATCAACAAGCCCAGAGTAGGCTGCCCTAGCCCTAAACATAGCCCTGGTGAAAATGGAAGCGTCAACAAAGCGGATTACGGCGCGGACGGAACGGCCAGTGAAGCGGAAGGAAAGCGGTAGCGAAGCGAAAAGGGAGCGGAGAGGAAACGGAAAAACCGTAAATTGAGACAAAGAAGCGGAAGAAAGGAGCCGTAAGGAAGATGAGAACGAACCGTATTGAAACGAAGAATGAACCGTGAGGAAGCGGAGAATGGTGTGTATGGAAGCGTAGAATGAACCGTAAGGAAGCGGAGAATGAACCGTATGGTAGCGGATAATTTACCCAATGGGAGCTCTCACTAAGCGGAAAAAGGACCGTGTGGAGAAATGCATGAAGCGGAAAGCGAAGCGTAAGGGGTTTTTGCTACGACCATGATAAAAATGAAAAATCATTCTGCATCTGACAGAGTACACTCATGGACGATTACCTACTTCCTACCAACTACCTACCCGACCAAACAGCACAACTTATTTCTCATAACTTCCTATATAATGCATACCTACGTATTTTATATTTGCAACTAACAGTCCATTTCTTGATGCGTGACTGTTAGTTGCAAATATAAAATACGTAGGTATGCATTATATAGGAAGTTATGAGAAATAAGTTGTGCTGTTTGGTCGGGTAGGTAGTTGGTAGGAAGTAGGTAATCGTCCATGAGTGTACTCTGTCAGATGCAGAATGATTTTTCATTTTTATCATGGTCGTAGCAAAAACCCCTTACGCTTCGCTTTCCGCTTCATGCATTTCTCCACACGGTCATTTTTCCGCTTAGTGAGAGCTCCCATTGGGTAAATTATCCGCTACCATACGGTTCATTCTCCGCTTCCTTACGGTTCATTCTACGCTTCCATACGCACCATTCTCCGCTTCCTCACGGTTCATTCTTCGTTTCAATACGGTTCGTTCTCATCTTCCTTACGGCTCCTTTCTTCCGCTTCTTTGTCTCAATTTACGGTTTTTCCGTTTCCTCTCCGCTCCCTTTTCGCTTCGCTATGGCTTTCCTTCCGCTTCACTGGCCGTTCCGTCCGCGCCGTAATCCGCTTTGTTGACGCTTCCATTTTCACCAGGGCTATGTTTAGGGCTAGGGCTCGCAGAGCGAGGTTTAAAGTTTTCGCAAGCTACCCGTAGCACGGAAAACATTTTCCTTTCGTAGTCGCCGGCAGGAAAGGGTTAACTACCATAACCATTTTTCCCGGCAGTTGACTGAACAGTAAAATTTGACCACCTCTCCTGAGTCGTCCAGCCCCGCTCGCATACCTCTTATACCTCCTGGGTCTTTGTGCGCGCTTATCGACTCATGCGCTTTCTCGCTTTATGTTCTCGAGGGCAGATCCTTCGAGGTTTGGCAGGGCAGAGTGAAGGCAGAATTTCGAGCCGCTTAAAAAACTGGACGATGCTGTTTCTTACAGCCGTCGATTTTTTGTACGCAATTGTGTAAACGAATCAGTTCATCGTAGCATAAAATACACCTCTAGTAAACCGGCTTTTAATTCGGTGAATAGCGTTTGCATTTCCTCACGAAAAATGTATGCCCTAATAATGTTTCTAGCATTCTCATATTCTCAATGAATATATTATCATAGCATCTTTTGTTTCAAAATAAGGTAAATATTTTTCGCACACCTTTTATTAGAATGTAACTACGCCATGGTCTCTTCAAGATGGAAAATAATTAACCATGAGTCTTTTTACTAACGGGAATTTTCCATTCGCAAAGCAACTCTTACGTAATATATTAGATAAACGTGTGAATATCTATTTCTCTGAAGCAGCTTTGGTATCTCCGTTAAGTTAGACCGAGTACTAACCTGGTTAAGTGTCAATAAATATGCGTTACTTATTATCTGTCGGCTAAATTAGCTGAATATTTAAGCTAAGGTGTAATAATTTCTCCCCGTCTCATATTACGCCACAACCCTATTTTTATTATTTCCCTATATTTTACGCAAGAAGGATGAACAGATATCTACTTCCTCTTGCAGAAACTGTCGTGATCTAATGTAACGTTGAGTCTTCAAAATTTATCTTAATTAGATGTTGATTTATTATAAAGAGAAAAAAAATAATTAAAATCGCTTAAGAAATGAATTCAGTCTGTAAGTGGTTACTGGACAAAATCATACTGTTTTTGTCTTCTAAGCTATTAACAACCTTCTAAATAGTTGCTTTCTTAATATGTACTTTCAAAGCACAGTGTTTTAGCTCATACAGATTATAGTGTATTTTTCCAAGATTTTTAAACAAATATTTATTCTAAAAAACAACCAAAGAATCCATCAGTTTTTCTCCAGAGTAAGCTTATAATAATGATGCATTTAAAAATTATTAGCATATAAAACGTTGTACTTATTAATATGTTAGCAGTTTACCTGAACAGCATAAAAGTAAAATATTGTAAAGAATTGTCTTTTTTACAGCTTTGTGTACAATAATTTTGGAATTCATTGAGAAATGTTTTTAAAAAAGCATAGCCTTCCATATGACACCAAATATAACAATATTGCTTTATAAGAAAGAAAAATATGATCCATTTTAGTAATTAATGTCAGAATTACAGGTAAACATTATGCAAACAAAGGTGTTTTTCATAAATGTTTACAGAAGTCATTGTTATTGGTCAAAAAATCTGAACAATCTCATTTGAGCATAACTCAAAACTTTGAAGAGCATCAGTGGGTTGTGGCCACTTAGTGATCGATAATCTGACTGGGAATGACCCAGGTTTTAATAAATGATTCGACAAAGCAAGAACAGAAGTACATGCAGTAAACACCTAAGTATTAATAAACTCTAAGCCGAAGATAAAAATTTTTGTTTATCTCTGAAATAATGAGTGTTGAGTAATAACTATAGAGTCACCTTTGGGAGAAAAATATATCAAATATCTTTACTTAAAATGACATCCCTGTGCATATACATAACATAGTTTTCAACTTTTTTTCACCTTCCATGTACCTGTGGAAGACCAACAGGGCTTTTAAGATCTAATTATCAATGCAGGTTCAAACCTTAACCTTAGTATCACCCTGTAACAAGTATCCTTAAATTTCTCGAATTTTCACATACTAGTAATGTTCCTCCCAGTCTCTCATGGCTCAAAACCTGAAAAACTACAGCTGTGTCATTCGATGATTGATTTCTGAGTTTTAAATGGAATGTGTCCTTCCTTTACACTACAGGGATCGAATCTAAGTCCAAGTTCCCGAACCATTCAGTGTGCACAAGAAATGGTTTTAACGAGTGAATATTCAATATAATACCTCTTTACATTTTTCATACAAGTTACTTCCACCTATAACTTTGATGAACACCAATCTCTTCTGCTCCAAATATTTTTGCCCCAAAGTAGGTGCGAATCTATGTTAATTTCCAAGGTGTTGAATCTAATACCTCTTCCCATTGCTAACTACACAGAGAATATACACCCTCACCTCCGAGCCACTGTTCGCTATCTTCGTAAGGCGGAAGAGCTTGGATTGGATGCATGCACTCTTGAAATGTTTGAACTCCTTCACTTTGTTCACACATCTCTTGCAAATAGTCCATGGCAGTCCGTCTTCCTTCGACACCTTTGAAAAAGGTAGGAGTGGATGAGTACCAGAATTATAATGAGCTCAAATATTATAATAATTATTCCAACACCGGCAAGATTTATCTAATTCATTTTGCGAAAATATTACTTGGTGTTTCAATGTGCACATAACAGCTTACCTCTACACTCTTTTTTATAAAAAAAATCTTACTTAATTTGACCCTTAAAAACCTGCCATAATATCATTAAACCGTGATGGTGTCACGTTAAAAATACCGTTGAGTCGCGTGGGATACCTCTCAACTATCACTTCCCAGAACATGAAAGTCATACAAAGAGATCTGATTCCTGGCAACTACGGGACGCCGCCCACTAGGGCGGGTGTCGTGCCCGGCAGCGGGAGAGGCAAGGCCTCCGCGGTCGTCATCACACGAAATCCTTGCACAGAATCATCATCAGAAGATACAAGGGAAAGGAGGGAGAAGAAGAAGAAAAAGAGGAAGAGGAGGAGGAAAACAGTGGTAAAAATAGGAACGTGGAACGTAAGGACCATGATGAGGGCCGGGAAGCTTGAAAATATTAAGCAGGAAATGGAAAAAGGAAAAATAGATGCTTTGGGATTGTGCGAGGTTAGATGGAAGGATAGCGGGGACTATTGGAGTGATAACTACAGGGTGATCTATAGTGGGGGAGATGAGAGTCAACGGGGGGTAGGCATGGTACTGAACACAAAGTTGGGACTGAGGGTGGTAAACATTGAACAGGTGAACGACAGGATACTAGTGGTAGAAATAAAAGCACGCCCAACGAATTTCGTACTGGTCCAGGTATACATGCCTACGAGCAACCATAGGGAGGAAGAGGTGGAAGAGGTGTACGAGCAAGTAGAAGAAATAATTAGAGAAGTGCCGGGGAAGAAAAACCTGATAGTGATGGGTGACTGGAATGCAGTGGTGGGAGAAGGGAGGGACGGATTAGAAGTAGGAGGGTTTGGGCTAGGAAGAAGAAATGATCGCGGGGAAAAGGCAGTTGAATTTTGTAGAAGAAATAAATTAGTAGTGACAAACACTTGGTTTAAACATCACCCCAGGCGTAGGTACACATGGAAAATGCCGGGTGACACTGGGAGATACCAAATTGATTATATAATGGTGAGGCAGAGATTTAGGAACAGTGTAAAAAACTGTCGTAGCTATCCAGGGGCGGATGCGGACTCGGATCATAACTTGGTGATGATGAAGTGTGAAGTTAGATTCAAAAGGCTTTGTAAAGGTAGGAAGATAAAGAGGTGGAACCTTGAAGCATTGAAAGGGTTGAAAAGGAGGGAATACCAAGAGCTAGTAGAAAAGAACATAGGTGAAGAGAAGCGGATGGGAAGCATAGAGAAGAGATGGGAGGTTATAAAAACAGGCATCGCAAGAGCGGCAGAGAAAACAATAGGAACGGTGGAAAAGAAGAGGGTTAAGAAGCAGTGGGTTACAGAAGAAATGATAAAGAAAATGGAGGAGAGAAGGATATGGAAAAACGTGAACACCGACGTAGGCAAGAGGAAGTACAAGGAATTGAATAATAAACTCAGGCGAGTGACCAATCGGGCAAAAGAAAACTGGTGGAAGGGACAATGTGAGCAAATGGAAAAGATGCAGGAGGAGGGGGAAGTGGGCGCTTTGTACGCCAAGGTGAAAATGTTATCGGGTGGTAAGAGAGGTCAAGCGATACCAAAGGTTAAGGACAAAACAGGAAAGATATTAGTCGAACAGGAAGATATCCAAGAAAGGTGGAGAGAATACGTAGAGGAGCTATATGACAGCGAGAATAGACCCCTTAGCCTAGATCTCGAGGACGAAGGAACAATAGATAAAGATAACCTCGGACCAGAGTTACTTGAGAGTGAAATAGAGAGGGCACTAAGATAGATGAAGGGTAGAAAAGCTGTGGGAACCGATAACCTACCTTCGGAGCTACTGAAGAATCTAGGTAGTAGGGGGAGAAAATCGTTTTTCGAACTTATTCGCAGGATCTACGAGGAAGGAGTATGGCCAGAGGATTTCGTGAAAACAGTATTAATACCTATCCCGAAGAAGAAGAAAGCGTCAGAATGCGAGGAGTATAGAACAATCAGTTTAATTTCGCACGCAGCAAAAGTGTTGCTTAGAATACTAAATAGAAGGTTGGAGAGCAGAGCAAAGTGCTATTTAGGCGATGACCAATTTGGGTTTAGGAAGGGGAGGGGAACCAGAGATGCGATTGCGGTAATGAGGACACTTATAGATAGAAACATAGAGCATAATCAGGATGTTTTCGCTTGTTTTGTAGATTTCGAAAAGGCGTTTGACAGAGTAAACTGGGAGAAACTAATGCAGATACTGGGGAAAATAGGAATAGACTGGCGCGATAGGAGACTCATCCGAAACTTATATATGGGGCAGAGGGCTCAGGTAAGGGTAGCGGACGGTGAATCAGGGTGGGCAGTTATAGGTCGCGGGGTGCGGCAAGGGTGCCCGTTGTCGCCTTTACTTTTTAACATCTATGCTGAGGAAATGGTGAGAGAGGCATGGGATGAGCTAGACGTGGGAATGAAAGTAGGAGGCCAGTGGATAAAGTCGGTTAGATTCGCAGACGACCAGGCGTTGGTGAGTCGGTCATCGAAAGGACTGCAAACTTTAGTAGATGCACTGGAAAAGCAGTGTGAGAAATACGGAATGAAGATAAATAATAGGAAAACAAAAGTAATGAGATTCTGTAGGACAAAGAAAGCGAAGCTGGTGATAAGAGTAGGAAGTCACAAACTGGAGCAAGTAGAACAATTTAATTACTTGGGTAGTACTCTAGAAGAAAGAGGACATAGTAGCAAAGACATTAGGAGGAGAATAGCGCTAGCGAAGGAAGCGTTCAATAATAGAAGGGAGCTGATGACGGGGACCTTAAGTAGGGATGTAAAAAAGAGGCTAGTAAAGAGCTTGATATGGAGTGTGGCGTTGTATGGGGCGGAAACGTGGACCTTGAGAAAGGAAGACGAAAATAGGCTTAAGGCTTTTGAGATGTGGGTGTGGAGGAGGATGGAGAAGGTGCGTTGGACGGAAAGGAAGACAAATGAGGAAGTGCTTGACATGGTGGGCGAGGAGAGGAAACTTATAGATGAGATTAGGGGAAGGCAGGGTAGGTGGCTGGAAGGGGTAATGAGGGACGATGGTTTGCTGAAGGTCGTGATAGAGGGAAGGATGTTGGGTAAGCGGGGAAGGGGACGGAAGAGAATCGGTTTTATGGACGGGATGAAGAAAGGTAGGACTTATGCTGAGATGAAGAAAGAAATACAAGAGGCAGAAAGGGCACAGCACGTGTAAGAGTTCGTTGGATATTCTCTGACTTTCATCACAACCTACCTCTAACCGGTAGATTGCTGTAATGAATGAATGAATATCATTAAGGTTTGCCAAATGAGATGCTATTGACCGTTCTTCACAAAAATATGTGGTAATAGATAAGAGATGAATTGATCTTAGTCTGTTATGGCTCCTATGTAGAGAGCCTCCCTTTGATTCATTATTAATTTTAGATAAAATTAAAATGACAGATATATTACATCTCTCACAAAACAGAGGGATACATGTTTTAACAATATAGAAAATGTTCTTTGAAAATAAAACAGCAGAATCATCAGGGGCCATCGACATCAAACAATCACTACCACGGGTGTATGAAAATTCATACAGTGCCATCATGGGAAATTTTCATCCAACAGCCATTGTACGGGTTTGTTTAGGAGTACATTAGTTTTATACTTGTGAAAGGCATAGCATGATTACTAGGTACACCACAAAATCTGCAAAAATATCCCAAAGTTTGCAGATTAAAGCGACCTTTTCTCTCCAAAATATAAAGGCCATTGCACGAGAATCTTTGAGAGACCATCATTTGGTAAAATATAATTAATTACATTTGGTGAAATAAAATAATGTCATATTACATATTGCCCATTTTAGCTAATCACATATTTTTTAAGTGGATTTCTATTCCAGTGGATTTGCGAGTTAAGAGATGAAAAGAATGCCTTCTCCAACCCACACATCTCAATTTTTAAGTGTGAAGCTTATAACATAGGGGCACTTCATAAATGATGTCACACAATTTTAGACCTAACCAGACCCCCCTCCCCCCGTCACCGATAGTAACAAATAGTGTTATCCCCCCTTTAATGATGTCACAAAAATTAAGATAAACTTCTAACCCCCCCCCCCTCCTCAGTTTGAGTAAAAATAAGACATAATATACAGTGGAGGTCAAGATGTCACATGAAACACACATAGCACATTGTCACAAACACACACATAGCCCCCCCCTGACACACATTGTCACAACGTGGTGACAACCCCTCCCCCAAATCGTGTGAACATCATTTATGGACAGCCCCATATCATAACGAGCACAAAATGTAAACATCCGTGTTCACATACATCAAACAGAAAACAACATACTTTTCAGGGCTGTCATTTCATCATGATCAAAACTCTTGAACTGCTAACCTGGGCATGAGGTTATGAGGAATTTGAATTCTCATGACGAAAAAAATTGACATTTTTAACATATCTCATCACTCTTAAAGCACAAAACGAAAATTTCAACGTAAATAGGTAATTTAAACTATAATATTACTCCTCAGAGTGAATGCACCATCAATAAAATGTCATCTTCCTCGCACAAAATATATCAACAAATGAAAAAACCATAGGACAAATGTATGCTTTGATAACGAAAGAGCTTGTTCTCTAAACGACTGAAAGTGAACACTTACGATCGGATAACAGTAAGCACATCTCAGATTGATATTTCGGGTGAGATCAAGAAAGATTTTCTTACTTTGTACTATGAACCCAGAGAATAGAGAGAGAAGAGTAAATGTGTAAGCTCATAGAGATTAATTTGTATCCCTACTACCACCGGAATCAATTGTACGGCTGACCCAAATTTACGTAACATACCTGAAAATCATAAAAACTTACCTCCTCCTGAAGGAGATCCTCAACAATTTCCGATAACCGGAAACCTTGATAACCTTTTGGATTAAAAAGATAAACCAAATCTTCTTCTTCCACAAGGCAAAGTCGACAAACTTGTACGCTGTCATTGTCTTAAATATTTGATGCACTTTTAAACATAGTTACTACTCCATGCCTATAAAAGTTTTAAAATTTAATAATACGCGAACCGTCCTAATCCTTCTTCTCCAAACATAAACAATCTCGTTACCTTAGCTCGTCGAAGGTACACTATAGCACTACTAACATTTGAAATCATTTTTGAGTATCTCGAGTCTTTTTATTTACTCCAATAAACAGAATTATATCCGATATCTGGAAGAAATCGGAGTATGAAAGGAAACCAATCGTTTGGCTGTCAATACCTTTTAGCGTTCGTCCAAAATGGCACGATGAGAAATGAGTACTTAGACTGTGAACAAAAATTCGAATACAGAGTGTTGGTTAACACGAATACGTGTTGGCAACATCATTCGATGTCTCGAATGAGCAATCTACTATATCAGATGGAAAACCGATTTTTAAGGAAACAAACCATTTGTGTATAGGAAGATATACCATAAAAGCAGAAATGCTCTAAATCGCTTAAAATATTTATATATTTGGGTCTAACGCATCGAAACTGGCAAGAAGTATTTCTGAAAAATATATAATCTGTTGCTCTGACTACCCACAATTCAGTGTCAACTTCTATGACCAACATCACAGTATTGCTCATCAAATCAAAAATCTGACTTTAGTAAAGTTCACAGACCTTATTTTCGTTGACACTATGCCTTAATATTGTACTTAAGGTTAGTCACTAGACTTCAGCTTCGCCTCGTCGGGTCTCTCACCGCTCAGTCCCAGGTGGAATGGGAAGGCTCCCAGTGTGGAAGGGGAACTCGATGAGCGAATGGAGTGGAGGGTTTGGAGGGGCAGGAGCAATTGTGATCAGCGCGCGTCGCTGGACAGTAGACGAGCCTAGAGTGACCTTGGACTTCGTCGCGAAGCTAGGGGAGTCGACGGACAAATAAGCGAACTTATTTACTCGCTGCTCAATCTCGCTGTGCGTTGGCCTCCAGGAATATGTTCATCCAGAAGAATTCATGGGGTAGGGGTAGTCTCAACAATAGTGCTGAATATTTTTCCCTTTCGTCAGGCAATGAAATGAATGTCAGAGTATAGACATTACATGAGCGTTGGAATTTTTATGGGTGTGGATGTGGACTATTGTATTATCATTTGGATGATGCGAAAAGACTAAATTTTACTTTGATCAATTTACACCTTAGCCTACACTCTGAAAGATCTTAACGCTAAATAAAGAAGAATGCAAGAAACTCGATAGTCCTTTTTCTGCTTCACCATCGATGTAGAAAAATAAATATAAAAAACTCAAGAGTACAGCAGTAGTATCAGATGCATCGATTGAAAAATTTTATAACTTTCAGCCGCGCAACCAATAAAAATGTTTGCTAAATACGTTGCCGCAAAACTTTTCGGCACAAATTGAAAATTATTTTCACACAAATATTAACCCCGTGCGTCGTGTGTCTGTGCCCAAGTCGTCAATTCGTGCGGCAGAAGCGTCCACATCGAGAATCATCAATCGGCGCAAATCCTTTGGCTTTCGTCAAAAACCCGACTGTCTGGAGTGTGTGCAATGAATGTGGATTGAATGCTGTGTGTCGTATTAGGCGCAAATTTATATAGGTGTTTTCGCGGCTTTATAGCAAAATGAAGAATCCCTCGCACATGATCGGCTTTATGATGTGACCGGATCGCATAACTTTGATGTCGCAATTATCTCGCATATAATATTCCATTGTGCATTTACAGCGTAATGCGATTTGCCTATGCGATACTATCGATGCGATATATACCTGGTGGAACACAATATTTCACTAATATCATAATACATAGTTGAAAATTTCGTGAATACAGCATGTCCACGGTCAAAAATTTTCAATATCGCACAGTGAAAGTAAGTGATTTTACAAGGGGAAAAGCAGTACAACCAGACTCACGATTTACCAAGATGTATCCTTGCTTTACACTGTGTCTTCTTACTTACCACCAATGTTTTCCTTATTCGTCATGGTTTGATCTCAGAACCTCAGTTTCCTTACCAGCACCAAATGAGAGAAAAGTTATCAATTGCAAAGATTTTACAGCTTGGGCCTGGACTAAGCATGCTTGTGAGGCTTCACCCCATGACTAGCAGTAGAGATTTATGCTAATGCAAAATTAATCGTAGTTACACTAACTTTGGGGTGTAGTGTAATGCTTGTTGGCGACTGCTCACCCCCTGCCACCCACCCTTGAGGCGGCTTGCAGGGTATTTTGTAGATGTAGATGTAAGATTAAAACAATTAAATAGTACGAAATTATGAAGAGCGAACTGCAAGGTAAATAGTGCGGGGTAAAACGTAAGGATGGTTACATCAAGAATAATATCAGGTTAGGGTTACGTAATGGCTTAACATTTAATTTATTCGTTTTTATGGGTATTTAGGCGAAGTATTTTAGGCAGAAGTACCTCCATATAAAACTTTTCTAATGGTTGTTCCATTTGGTGTTTCCAAAAGTGATCATTTCTATTAATACGCTCAATGTAAATGCCCAATGGGCTCCAAACGATAAAGTCGCAGTACGTTTTGTCACAAATGCGCAACTGTCCTTGTATTTGATAATGGTAGTTATGCTTTTGCTTTAGCGTGACATTCTCCCCACTCTTTTGAAAAAAAATTTAGTTTTTTCTGTCCTTCCGCCTCCGATGGAGACAAATCCCTGCAGCTAATTGGACATTTAACTTCGATTATGCCTTTGCCATCTTCTAGAACTACATCAGGGATTGCAGCCAGGAAAGACAAGGTTTCATCCACAAAAATACCTGTAGGCAATACGGTATTTCCGCTAATCTTCTCGTATTGTGCAACAGCATTTCCTTCAAACGCTTTACCATAAGAAGTAGCCTTATTCCCTCGAAAAGTTGGGAACAATATCCTTTCTGCTACTTTTTCTCTGCATGTATTAGCCCTCAATTTACATATTTGACCGAATAAGGATGCCGTTAGTCTTTTACGCCTTTCAGACACCCACGTCAGGCTAAGATATTGAGTCCTAGTTTCGGCCTCCAGCCGTAGTCTGTGGTCTCTACTCAAAGACAATGACGCAAGGAACTCATTCTTATTAGCTTCATCAACTTCCTCAGTATCCTCCAGGCGGCTACATATTCCGTAGTCTTGGTCAGGTCCAGCTGGTATTTGGAATTTATGGCGCGTTTTGTATTCCAGGCGTCGTTTGGACCGCGCAGTCGACTTTTTTACGGAACTGGTCTTGTATTTTTTTGTAAATGTTCCAGGACTCTTCTGCGTCAGGCCCTTATGAATAAGAGAATGTAAATTGGGTCCTGCATTGTACGCAGTTACAGCCAACTCGCAACGCGTCTGATATGATCTCCTCATACAAAAATTCACCCTCTTTCCACCGACGTATTTAGCCACACTTGCGTTATAGGATTCCGCCATGTTATTGGTGACGTTGAACATCAAACTGACTGAGTGGCGGGCTTAGAATAGTAATTAAAGGTTGGAGTGTAGAGTAAATCACTACTTAGGTGATGAAAACAGTTCGTATATATACGGTCCAGAGGGCACAGGTGAGGGTGGCTGAGGGAGAATCAGGGTGGACAGTTACAGGTCGTGGGGTAAGGCACTGGTACCCGTTGTCGCTTTGTTTTTTTAACATTTATGCCGAGAAAATGATGAGGGAGGCACGAGAGAAGCTAGGTGTGGGAATACAAGAAGGACTGCTCATGAAGAAGGCTATTTTCGCGGACGACCAGACGTTGGTTTGGTGAACATCGAGGGGATTGAAAGCTTTGTCTGATGCATTAGAAAATCTGTGCGGGAAATGGGGAATGATGGTTAATCATAGCAAAACAAAGGAATAAGATTTTATAGGACGACGAAAGCCAGGCAGATCATGAAAGAAGGAGGGTAAAACCTGGAGGAGCAACCATAACAATTTGATTCTTGGTTGTACGTACTTAGGAGGAAAACGGTCGTATTATCAAAGGCCTTAGAAGGAGAATTGCGCTAGCGAAAGAAGCGTTCAGCAGTGAGGAGGATCTGATGACGGGGACCTTGCCTAAGGGTGTAAGAAAGACGCTGGTCAAGAGTTAAATATGTAGTGCGGCGTTGTATTGTGCAGAAACGTGAATTGTGAAGAAAGAGGACGAAAATAGGCTGCGGGCGTTTAATGTGTAGAAGTGAAGGAGTATGTAGAAAGTCCGAAAGATGGAAACGGAGTCAAAGGAGGAAGTGCTGGGAATGGTGGGCACGGAGGGGAAACTTCTGGAAGATATTATAAGGAACCAGAAGATTGCTCATTATAAACATATTTTTCAGAACTCATGAAGTCAAATTTGGAATTGTAGAAGCGGCGAAAGCAACGGTAGGCGTAGTGAGTGCTACTAAAATTAGAAAACCGTGGATCACGAAGGAGATGATCAGGGAGATGGAGAAGAGAAGGAAATGGAAGAGCGTAAACTCAGAGCTAGGTCAGAGAAAATACCGAGAATTTAATAACAGGCTTAGAAGAGAGACAAAGAAAGCAAGAGAGGCGCGGTGGAGAGAACAGATCGACGCGTTAGAGAAATACCAAAAAGAGGGAAGAGCAGATGCATTATATAGGAAAGTAAAGGAACTGACGGGTGGTAACAAGTGAAGGGAAATTACAACGATAACAGACAAGACGGGAAAGATGATCGTAGAACCGAGAAAGATCCAGGAGAGGTGGAAGGAGTACGTTGAAGAGCTTTATGGTAAAGAAATAAGGCCCAATAGGTTATATATAGAAAGGGAAGACGATATCGACAGAATGGCATTGGACCAAGTATCCTAGACTGCGAAATCGAAAGAGCTCTCCGAGACATGAAGAGGAATAAGGCGGTTGGAATAGATGACATACCTGCAGAGTTTCTAAAGAGCATGGGGAAGAACGGAAGAGGAAAACTTTTTGCGCTTATTCGTAGGATTTATGAGGATGGAGTGTGGCGGGAAGACTTCGCGAAGACTGTACTAATTCCTATACCAAAGATGAGTAAGGCAAAAACGTCCGAATACTATAGGAAAATAAGCTTAGTATCCCACGCGGCCAAAGTAGTCCTGAGGATTCTAAACAGAAGGCTACAGAAGAAGGCAAACGACTGGGTGACGACCACTTCGGGTTTAGGAGAGGGACGGGAACACGAGACGCTATAGCGGTGATGAGGACGCTAGTAGAAAGAAACCTAGAATATGGGCAGGATGTTTTTGCATGATTCGTAGATTTCGAGAAGGCGTTTGATCGGGTGGAATGGACGAAATTAATGGGAGTGTTGAAGCAATCAGGGGTCGATTGGAGGGACAGGCGTCTGATTCGAAATTGTTATATGAATCAGACTGCACAGGTTAGGGTAGCCAATGGAGTATCGGGGTGGGCCACGATAGGACGGGGAGTGCGGCAAGGGTGCCCACTATCGCCGTTGATTTTTAATGTGTACTCAGAAGAAATGGTATGGGAGGCAAGGGGAGAGGAGGAGGTAGGAATAAAGGTAGGAGAGGAGCTGATAAAATCAGTGAGATTTGCAGATGATCAAGCATTGGTTAGTCAGTCGGCCAAGGGGTTACAGTCAATGGTGAATGCATTAGAGGTGCAGTGCGAAAAGTATGGGATGAAGATCAATCACAAGAAAACGAAAGTAATGAGATTTTCTAGAAGTAAGAAGGTGGGGCTGAATATAAGGGTGGGAGGGCAGAAGATAGAGCAGGTCGAGCAGTTTACGTATCTGGGTAGTATTTTGGAGGCGAATGGATTTACTGGTAAGGACATCAGATGCAGAATTGCGCTCGCTAAAGAAGCATTTTCGAAGAGAAGGGAATTGATGAAGGGGGGTCTGAGAAGAGACGTAAAGAAGAGGCTGGTGAAAACTTTGATATGGAGCGTGGCGCTATATGGGTCGGAAACTTGGTCATTGCGAAGGGAGGATGTGCGTAGACTTGAGGCGTTTGAGATGTGGGTTTGGAGAAAGGTGGAGAAGGTTAGCTGGATGGCGAGAAAGACGAACGAGGAGGTATTGGATATGGTCGGAGAGGAGAGGAAGCTTGTGGCAGAGGTTCGGAGAAGGCAGAAGAGATGGAGGAGGTTTTGAGAGGAGAGGGCATGTTGAAGAGAGTGATAGAGGGGAGAACACTTGGGAAGCGTGGAAGAGGAAGGAGGAGGATAGGAATTTTGGACGAAATGAGAAGATGTAGAAGATATGAAGTATTGAAGAGGGATCTAATAACGGGCCATCCTTAGGAGGGAAAGCGAGAAAATTTTCTATTAGATTGGGATACAGAATGGGGACTGTCCAAGAACCTACCAATCAGCTGGTAGAATACTTGAATGAATGAAGTCAAATTTTACATGAATTACATACTCTGATTTTGAGATGTTTTCCAAATGCCCTTGACTTCTGGTGTGAACTACCCCGGAATCTTTTTCTAGTGCCGGTGGATTAGCAATTGAGTACTCAATCTCATCTTCTTGCCAGTGGCTGCACCCTGGCCGAGGCGAACGTGCCCTGTGTAAAATAGTTAGAAAGAAGATTAAATACCAAATAAAATTATTAAAACCTTTTTACAAAATAAAGACCGTAATACAAAGTCTCACAACCTAGGTACTTATTTTTGTGACCAAAACCTACTTTGGCAATGACGTTCCGAACATATTAGAAGCTGCGGGCTCACCCTCCTCCCTCTGACTGGAGCAGTGGTAATCAGTCTCTCCATCAGCCCTAAAATATTGGATATGTACGTAAAATATTTATTTGTATCTTTTCCATAACGTTAGCTAGTAGAAAGATGAATTCTTTGAACCTCGTAAAGTGGCAAAAAGACTAATGAAAGTAAATTCTTACCTCTCGGTCTCAGCTTTTTCTGGCGTTTGTTGTTCAAAATGAAGATTGAATTCTCTTGCGCAGGAATCCAATTCCATAATTTCTCTACGATAAATATGATGTTGTTAGCATTCCAAATCGCTGTTATAGTAATGTCAACTACGATAAATTGTATAATCTAGTAATTTAATTGAGAATTGGTCAAACTATCTATTATTTATAAATCATGACAATGACTTTTCATAAAACAACATTCCTCTGCAAGAAAATATGTATTTGAGGCCAGTACTACATATATCTGTTTTAAATATTAATACCCTTCTTTATCAACTTCCACGGAGCTGACGATGGACACTGGGGAAACATTACAAATTTCTTTGGATGTTATCTCCTCAGTATTACCTAATAAATAGAGCAATTTGGGATTCACTATCTATTCAGAATTTATCACAAAGGATAGCTTAAACTTTAATGCATTTCAAGGAGAAACAATGAAATGCATGCTAACCCAATAATAGTTGGTATGGAAATACGTACTCAGTCTTAATTATTTCCTCTCTTTAAAGAAATATCGGTTAGTGGTAATCTTCTGGGACCATGTCCCAGGTATACGCTAGTTGGGTGTGGTGCACCTCGCGAAGGGTCTAAATCGGAAACCCTTTCCCGAGCACTCGGCCCAACGCTGGTCTCTCTCCCCGACCCACGCGGTGGGGTGCTACCGCAATAAAAACTGACCCTACCCAGTATAATTTAAACTTTAACAACTACGCCATATTGTAACAAATGCTATTTTTCATCGTACTTCTGATAATCGTGCAAGTACGCACGTCTTTTAATCGTTGTTCTACGATGAAAAATAACCGTTTTATAGATTTTCGTAAAAATGTTAAACATTTTGGTTGAAAAATGGCAACGTCGCAGTGAATTGGAGGCGGTTTCGCGAAGTTTGAATACGTCTTGGGTATTTTCTGACGCTTTCCTCATTGTTTATACGAGCATTACCTGTCGCCCTTTTTTATTGGTAAATCAACACTTTGTCCGCGATCGCATCACACTTGGTCCGCTCCCATTAGTGCCCGTCGGCACCTTTAGTTGCCATGCCACGTTTTGCCTTAGATAACGTTCACTTTGTAACAGATTCATCCGATTCTTCGTGTGTGCCTTTGCTAGACCTTACATTATTGACTGGTAATACTCGTCACTCGTCAGTTTGATTGTGTTTCGCGTGCTAATTGGATCACTGCAGTCCCTCCAGGTGTTGACTTGACAACCTTCTATGAAATGTAAGTTAAAGCCTTTTTATTTGTCGTATTCGTAATTTTTTTCATGTTAATGCCTAGTGAATACATTATTAAGTATTTATTCAAAATAATATGCATATACGTGGATATATTATTTTTCTGTGCCAATTTTTAAGTCGATGGCAATTAATAAATAATATTGGGAAAAGACGCCGTTTCTCAGAATTTTTCTAATTTCAAATGCTATTAGTAAACCATTAGTATTTTTTTAATCATAAGTGGGTAATTTTTGTGTTTATGCTGCATAAGGCATATTTGTATCATATATTTTTTTTAATATCGATATTTAGATATTATTCCATCAGCGGCTACCAATCAGTGCACTTTGGGATAATACTATATTGTTTCCTAATGATGATGGAAAATTAATAATTTATGTTTTATCATCATAATAAACCATTATCATGCTATTTACACATTCTTTGAGCTCTATTCTGATTTCATTAGTTTGAGAAGCATAAGAAATATGGCAAAAATCATAATTCGAGGCAATACCTCCGTGATACCGATGAGTAATTTCGTATATGAATTTAAATATTGGCTTTATTTACTTTATTACACATCTTAAAAAATTGTATACATTCGCTTTTAGGTCCCGAAAAACGAGATTCTCGATGCCTTAATGGAGGATGATATTTCTCCCGACAGCATTGCTAATAGCCCACCTATCAAAGAAAAGGGAGTGATTAGCGATCAAGATTCCGATCTTTCTGACGAGGAGGTAGATGGAGACTTAAGTCATCTTTCTGCTTGAATACTGCAATCTGATATTCTTGCCAACTTCTCCGAGGAGGCTGAGGAAAGGTTGATTCATGGTGGAAGGAGCAATTTAAGTGAAATGTGTGAGTCATCAAAAACAATGACCCTCAAGAAAACTAAGAAGCGTAAGCGTTGTTACCCCTCGCGATCTTGGAAAGAAAACTAGTGATTTTACCGCTAAAATTGAAAGTCCATCGCCTCATTACTGGCTCAATGCAGACGACTATTTGCGAGAACATGTAAAATCTCCTTTTGATGCCTTCAAAGCATTTTTGCAGACAGTTTAGTGAACCACATAGTCGTACAAACTAATCGATATGTTGCTCAACATCTTGTGTACGACTTTGAAGCAACCAATCACGAAATACACTCGTTCATAGGAGTAATGCTGTTGTCCGGCTACCACCGTCTACCTCAGAAAAGAATGTACTGGAAAGTCGACCTTGATTGCCACGTCCAGATAGTTACGGATGCCATAAGGCGAAACAGATTCGAGAATGTACATCGCTACCTTTACCTAGCGGATAATGATGCTAACGATGGGAGTGATCGCATTGACAAGGTACGTCAATTATTTGATTTCCTCAACAAGGCATACAAGCAGATAGATCCAGGGAACAGTTTGAGCATCTATGAGAGTATGATTCCCTATTACGGGCGTCTTGGCAGTGAACAGTTTATTCGAGGGAAGCCCATACGCTTTGGATTTATGTTATGGGTTACTACTAATCCAAAAGGCTATGTTCAGCATGTTGAGCCGTACTGTGGTGCATCCGCTCACCTCCCTGATACTGGGTTAGGACAAAGGGGGAAAGTTGTGTTAGGTTTAGCCAAGCATATTGGTGTAGAAAAAGGAGTTACACTCTATTTCGATAGTCTTGTTACGTCACTAGAGCTTTTAACAGAGCTGACAAAGAAGGGGCTTGGAGGAACAGGTACAATGATAGAAAATCGAGTTGGGACGGATACGAAGCTCCCTGACAAGACGGCTTGGAAGAAGACGAACAGGGGCTCTATAAGTTTTTCCACTTCTTCTGATCTGATTGCAGTACGGTGGAATGATAACGCTGCTGCCACAGTCAGTGTGTTTATTTTTCTTAGTTTTGTATAAAGTGATCTTTGTCAATGAATACCTGTTACTAATCATACCAAGTAGCCAAATTCTTAATATGTACTTATGTGACTTGTTCCACAGTATAAACATAGTAAACAATAGTATTATGTTAATAAATTTTCATTTTTCAGTTCAGTTTCATTTATGTTCGGCAGCGAGGAATTCGTTTTGAACAAATGTGTCTGCTCGAAGAGTGGAGATTAGTCACAAGCCTGCTACTAATAATGTAATACTCGTAATCCACAAAGATATCTACCGCCGTGGCCTTGCAGTGGGATGACCCATGGATGCATTAACGAGTTTCTGCCTAATAGAATACGAGTATGACGGCAACATTCTGAGTATCGTTACACACATTTTTCCTTAGAATTCTGGCTACTGCTACACGCATTTTCGCCCTAAAGGGGTAAAAATCTCCATTGGGTAATTGGGAAATGATGTAGTGAACAACGATTTCCCCAAGCAAAGACAATTTTTTAAGTGAGACATCGCTTTGGGTGGTCATCCAGAGAGTCGAAGAGGAAAATTTGTACTCCATTGCATAACATCGTCACCGAAAACCCTAGTTTGAAGGATTCCAATGCATCACTAGGTAAGGAAGTTGAACCTATAGATTATTGGCCTCAGATTTTTGATAAAGGAATGAAGCAACTGATATTGCATAAGACGAGCTTTAATCTTCAAATTTTAAGAGAATTATGAAAGGGTCAGCCTGAACTTAAAACCTTAGATTTGATAGAATTGAAAGCCTTTCTTGGCCTTTTAGTTATTCTGCGGTTTTCAAATAAAATAATGAAGACATATGCAGTATATTTTTGCCACAGATGGCACTGTCAGGGAAATTTTCCTATCAGTAATGTCAGAAGAGTGGTTTATTTCTTTTGTTGAGTGGTGACTTCTTCTTGACCTGCTGGCTGGCCAAGTTGAATCTAGTGAAGTAAATACCAACAACTATTCATTTACTATTATGATTTTCTATACATATGCGTTTATAATGCGTAAATAATTGTAAAAAACGTACGAAAGGAGACCATAACAGCTGCCAATGAGGCTTTTAACTAGGTTTGACTATCTAAGCTGTGCTATTTAAACACAAAATGCAGTCTATTAATAAGTCGTGGAATAGAAAGTAATATGAAATCCATTCATTCCAAAAAATCGATATTCAGAATAACGATACTCAGAATGTTGCTGTCACACTCGTCTGCTATTAGGCAGAAACTCGTTAATGCATCCATGGGTCATCCCACTGCAAGGCCACGGCGGTAGATATCTTTGTGGATTACGAGCGCTGCGTGGTGGGTTTTGAGCGAAGGAAGCGGTTGCCCCGTTGCGATTTGAGGGCTATGGAAACCCAAAAACTGTACAGGGGGAAACTTAGATTCAAAAATGTCTTTACAAAGACAGAGTGATGAGTGACTACACCCCACCTCGACATTACCCATTTCTCCACCCTTCACCTCCCGCTGTCTCAAAAGCGCCTCGCACCCATGGTCGTTAACTCGGATAACGAGTCCACGTTTCCTCCCCTTACCCCACCTACCACCCTTGTCATTTACTCCACCCGGCGAAAGGAGACTGCTTATCGGATCTTCTCTGGCATTTCTTTCATAGGGAACCATGAAAATAAATAAAGGAATCCGGAAAATTGGTCTAAACAAAACCGCATTGGCACTAAATTTGCATCCATTCTGTTTCTTGCCGCACTTCCATTCGTATTTGCCCCATCCCTTCCGATTTTTCTCCGTGGTGAAGAAGCAGACGTATCTAGTACGTGTTATATGATTTTTAATATTTTTCAATGACAACTAGCGGAAGGTACCCGTTGAAATTCAACGGGTGTGAAAAACATTGAACTTATTTTATAAGGAAACCACAATACCTGAAGAAAAACTGTCAGCGTGGTCATTTGAGGAGTTCGTAACCTATCTTTTTATCTTGTGTTCGTTGTAGTAGACACGCTGATCGTTTTCCAGGTGCAAATGGTCGTCGATTTTAAAAGAAATATATTAGGATAACAGTTACAGGATAAACCTAAAGTCTTTTGGTCATACGTGAGGGAAGTTAAAGGCAATAGATCAACATTTAATCCACTAAGAAACGACAAAGGTGAAATATTATCAAGCAGCTTGGACAAAGCTAACTTATTGAACTACTTACTAGATTCAAAGCGTATTCACCAGCTCATTGGGGAACACATCAGATACGGTTCATGGCAATTTCCAGCGAAAGATATTGCCAATCGTCAGCATTGTACGCTGGAGGTTATCTACATATACATCTACAAAATATCCTGCAGGCCACCTCAAGGGATTAGCGCCACAGATCGCACCGTTCTTAGACATAATATTGAAGAAGTCATTGTCTGAAGGAAAGATACCAATAGAATGGAAAATTGCAAACGTTACACCGATATTCAAAAAGGGAAACAGACTAGAGTAGAGTACAGACAGATAGATCATGTGAAACACAGCTGGCACTCTTTCTTCATGACGTTCTCAAATCTGGTGAATCGAAAACACAAGTTAATGCATTATTCCTAGATTTTAATAAAGCTTTCGACACGGTACCTAAGATATAGGCGACAGATGAAGTTAAGTATCTGGGAGTTATGATTACCTCGAACCTATCGTGGGATATTAAGCGTAATGTGGGAAGATTTTCAGATGAAAAAGTAAAAGAGAGGTGCTATTTCGCACTCGTCCGGCCACACCTTGAATATGCAGCAAGCACATGCGATCCGGTGCAGAAAGACTTAATTCGGGAACTTAATAAAATACAAAGGAAAGCTGCGCGATTTGTCAAAAACTGCTACGGGCGTACAGACAGCGTTACGCAGATGTTAAACGAATTAGGCTGGGAGCCGCTAGAGACTCGGAGGCTGCGCGCTAGGCTTATTGTTAGATTACTTGAGCAATTGAGAATAGATATCTTTCAGAGCGACACGGAGAACATCATATTAGAACCCCACTATATTTCCGGGTCCGACAGAAACGATAAATTGAGGGAGATATTTTGCCGAACGGATAGGTATGGGAATTCGTTTTTCCCCCGAACAATAAGGGACTTGAAAAAATGCAAGGCGTAATTTCATTAGAGCGTTTCCTTTTTATATGTAAACGGCTGGTGTCCTAACACCCCCCGCCACTCGCCTATTGAGGCGGCTTGCGGGGTAGTATGTAGTGCATAGTACCTAGTACATACTAACAGCACGCCTAGCATGTTTTCTACATGGGTCTTGAGTCCCTGTCCATCTGTGTAGTTGTAGAATGCATGTATATTGAAGGTCACTCTCCATTTTGATGACATCTGTAGTGTAGTGTTGCATGCTTGTGAGGCTTCGCCTCATGACAAGAATTAGCGATTTATGCTTATGCATAATTAGTCGTAGTTACACTAACTTTAGGGTATAGTGTAATGCATGTTGGTGATTACTCACCCCCTGCCACACACCCCTGAGGTGGATTGCAGGGTATTTTGTAGATGTAGATGTAGAAGGGTGTGTGACAGGGGGTGAGAAGTCACCAACATGCATTCAACTAAACACTAAAGTTAGTGTAACAACCAATATTGATGCATTAGCATAAATCGGTAATGCTTGTCACGAGGCGAAGCCTCACAAGCATGCACTACACTGCAGATATGCTACCTATGGTAGAGGGACCGTTATTTTTTATGTATTTTTCTACTACATAAACGGACAAAGATTCAAGAATGATGCTTAAAACATGCACAGCGTGCTGTAAGTGCTAGGTAGCAGATAAGGATACAAGAATTAGGGAGTGCTACTACTACTGAGAGCTGCACTACCTAGCGACAGACCTAGTTAAAACTTTAAAAGCCTCGTTGGCAGCTGGTATGGTCTCTTTCCGTTCGCGGGAAAATGACATTATAAATCCTTTTAACTTTAATCCTTAACTTTATCGTCACAATTATTTATTGTTACATTTATTTACAATTACCTATATGTTCAAGGACTTTCCAATAAATATGTGATATTATCCAAATTATTGTGACTAACAAATGACATATTTATTTGTAAAAGACCAAATATTTGATCAGTTGTGCCCCCGCCAGTCCGAAATCCGCTTTGGTATTCTCTCCTCTGCATATAGTTTAATTCTTTCACTAATCAGGCCAGATAAAATCTTATACACCACGAAATGAACCATAATTTCAAAATCCAAGCGATAATGCAGTATAATACACTATCGTTTTACACGGTTTGGAATTGTGGAACGGCGTTTCGAGGTATATTTCAGAAAGGTGGCCAAAGGATTAATATACCCCGGGAAAACTGAGAGAGGGAAACCCAGGATAAGGTGGAGGGATTGATTCAGAAGTAAAATGGAGGAATCCCGTTAAATACCTAAAAATATCATGATATTTCTAATGATAAATAGTTCACCAAATACAGTTTCTAAGCATCCTTGTAAAGGAGAGTGCTAGTTATTTGTACTAATTTAGCGTTCAAACTTGAAATAATTCATTTAATTGATAGATAGAGAAAAATCCTTTGCAAAAACTAAATATATTGATGTTTTTGCCTAATTTGACTCATTTTGTGGAGAAAGTTATGGGATGATTTATTGGCACTCAATTTCCATTTTATTTCATTATTTCTCGATTGAAATCATGTTCAATTCCATTTATGTTCGGCAGCGAGGAATTCGTTTTGAATTCGTGTCTGCTCGAAGAGTGGAGATTAGTCACAAGCCTGCTACAAATATTTAAATGAGTTCCTAGTCGAATAACAGCCAAGAAAATAAATAACGTTAGCAGACCTGGAAAGAGCTTTGTCCTGTAGCAGCCGGATTTCTTGTCATGAAACTACCTTCCTTCTTCCTAAATGTGGTGATAGGGAACAGCCATCGAACCACCGTCCGATATCGCTCACATCTATCTCTTGCAGAGTCCTTGAACATATAACTGTAAATAATTGTAAAAATGCATAATTGTGACGATAAAGTTAGGGAAATAAGGTTACCTCTTAACAGGCTGCAGAACGGATGGATTAATAATTTCATTTTCCCGCGAACGAAATGAGACCATAACAGCTGCCAATGAGATATTTAACTAGGTTCATCGATAGGTCATGTAGCTGTAGGTAGTTGTAGTACTCCCTAATACTTGTATCCTTATCTGCTACCAAGCACTTAATCCCGCCGCGCATGTTTTTAACGCAATTTCTGAATGTGTCCGTTTATGTAGTAGAAAAATACATAAATAATAACGGTCCCTCTACCATAGGTAACATATCTGTAGTGTAGTGCATGCTTGTGAGCCTTGAGCCTTCGCCTCGTGACAAGCATTACCGGTGAACAACCGATTTATGCTAATGCATCAATATTCGTAGTTACCATAACTTTAGGTTTTAGTGGAATGCATGTTGCTGACTACTCGCCTGCCATACACCCTTGAAGGGGCTTTCAGGATACTTTGTAGATGTAGATATTTTGTACATTTGATAAATTATTATTTTGGGGATTAGACAACGACGTAAGTTTTTGGATCAGGAAATTCTGATGCGATCGCGGACAAAGTGTTGATTTACCAATAAAAATGGGCGACAGGTAATGTTGGAAACATTCCCTCGATAACAACTCGATAAACACAGCGTTAAATATCATTAATCGACGTCAATAACACCACAAACAAAACTACACTCAATAGACGTACGTATAAACAATGAGGAAAGCGTCAGAAAATACCCAAGACGTATTCAAACTTCGCGAAACCGCCTCCAGTTCACTGCGACGTTGCCATTTTTCAACCAAAATGTTTAACATTTTTACGAAAATCTATAAAACGGTTATTTTTCATCGTAGAACAACGATTAAAAGACGTGCGTACTTGCACGATTATCAGAAGTACGATGAAAAATAGCATTTGTTACAATATGGCGTAGTTGTTAAAGTTTAAATTATACTGGGTAGGGTCAGTTTTTATTGCGGTAGCACCCCACCGCGAGGGTCGGGGAGAGAGACCAGCGTTGGGCCGAGTGCTCGGGAAAGGGTTTCGGATTTAGACCCTTCGCGAGGTGCACCACACCCAACTAGCGTATACCTGGGACATGGTCCCAGAAGATTACCACTAACCGAAATATCTTTTCTTCTTTCGTTTATATCCTTTGCGGAACCGGTATTTTCGATACCTTCTGAACCCTCCATAACACGATATTTTACGTAAAATACGCCACTCCCGAATAAGGAACAGCAGTACTCCTATCATACACGCAGCAGACAAATATTTCTGTTCCACTTCTGAAACAGGATCAGCAAAGCCAAGATTTACACTCGCAGCAGTCGCAATTCCGCTCCGTCTTGATGCTCCTGACTCGCGTAAGTGAGGAAGCGCAGAAGGATGCGTATGGCTGCCGCCCTGTGAGTCGACTTATGGTGAGGGGGTGTCGGGCACTGCAGGAAATCCACGCCAGTCATAGTATCTCCCGCCCATGCCACGAAAATCGCTCCACGGAATTAATGCCATTCTATCCGAAAGACGGTTTTTCGTCGCGCGACTCCATGATAAATAAATTGTTGAAAACAATAGAAGCTTCCAATCTAGCCGCCATCATGTTGTTCCTTTTTCTCTTATTGGTTGTTTGACGACGTCAGACGACAAGACGCGAGTTCAGCTGTGCGTTCACGGCATAAACCACGTTCTCCCCGCACCTACTCGTCCGTTCCCCCGTCACCTACAGAGGCGAGTCTGGAGGGTCGGCGGGTGGGGAGTACCCCTTCCACGCTGCGGCGTAGAGGACAGTAACTGGAGGTGGGGGTATAAGGCGGCGGTGGTGGGGGCAGCCCGCCGCAGGCCTTAGTGACGCTAGTGAAAAGACGCGAAACATGCGTTAGTATTTTCCACACCTTTATCTATATTTTCGTAAATAAGGTGCTGTAAATACTTCTCATGGAAAGATGAATGATAAACCTTTACCCCCAGTACGTGATATCTTTGGTTTTCGGCATCAAAAACTGAACTAAACCATGTTGAAAAACGACAAAAAGCGTCAGTGGACGCACTACTCTTTCTCAACATGGACTCAACAACGTCATTTATAATGAACAATATCGTGTACTGGGGGTACAGATACATCCTTTTATAAGAAAATAGAGAAAACTAGAAGTGTCTCAGAGCTATAGTTTAGCTACGAAAAGGTTTTTAGAAATGGCCTGCAGGAACACTTTCAGCCGATCTAGTGAACAACCTTAAAGACCTCGTGTGCTGGCTATAAAGGCTGCATTATAAGGGAATGTAACCTTCTCGATGCGTAGGTATATCTATGGGTTTTACGATGGTATGCCTTTGACCTACATGATTTACAATGTTTTATGATGATTTTATACATAACTTTTGGTCATTTTTAAACCTGTATTCTAGCAAACTATGAATGAGAGGAATAGAATTATGATTCACTTTACAAAAAGTATCAAAAAACGATACAATACGTACACTTTAACTTCTGCAAACCGAAGTCCTACTCCGATATTATATTCAAATCAAAGAAAAAATAACCAGCACTCTCTTAACAGGTATGCTTAGACAATTTTTTTGGTGGAGGTCATGAATTGATAAGCACCTCAATAGATAGAAATGAGACTATTTCTCGGTGGAAAATATTATGATATTTTTAGATAATAAGCATATTAATGTCTAAGTTATTGTTAGTATAATATTGAAATGCCTCATTTCTAATGTATACAATATGTGATATTATTATGCATAATTAATAACGAACTCTTTTCTCAAAACACAATTGAAATGTGAAAATCCTTATCCTTAAGTTGTACTGATGTTCATTCATTACCAAACTATTTGTAATTTTTTTCTCATTTTCTATATATATGCATTTAAAGTAGCTAATGGGAACATGGATTGTAATAAGAATACATCAAATACCAAATTACAACAATTAAAACATTGATATCGATCACGGACTAATTTATTCATGGTTAGAATACTTAAGTTTTATTATTTGCTGACATTCATTTAAAATCTTCTAACTATTAAAGATTATCACAGTTTTCGTTTCCAAGCATTCGCATTAAATGAAGAATATGGGATTCCCGCAGCCCGCGGGTATTTCTGCGAACAAAGAAATATTTTATGCGGCCCGTGAAATAATATTTATTGGACTCGCATATCATACAAATTTAAAGACCAAGTCATTCAAGGTAAGAAGAACTTGATCATTGTATTGGCTTGGATATAGCATGTAACCTTCAAGAGTATGATGAGGTTCATAAGCATGTTGTTCTCGCATTTCATGTTTTACAGAGAAATATCATACGTAAAACTTTCTTGCAACCCCCTCCAAATTTACAACTACAATGCCATTTTTATCTTCAAGGGTCCACTCAATCAAACATATTTATTACGGTTTTTTATTTTTATCATTGCAATTATGTAAACATATTCACCGACTTAGGTCCGAGTTCAAAACCAGAAATAAATTAGTTTTTTTATGATATGAAAAAAGTCTTAATGTATGACAACTTTATTTTTTTTAATTTTACGTTAATGAATCCCACAACCTTGAAATTTAGACAGTATGCCCAATTGACCAAGGTTTATGATTATTTCCACCGGCTTTATAGTATTGGTACATATATTTCACAATTTTTGTTTAAATGCTTGGTTATCATGAGCGGTAAGACCATATTCGTTTATATTGATTTACATTACAATATCTTACACTTTGATCCATCCGTTTTCAAGCTGCAAGCACAAATTTACTAGTTTTCTGTAAAGTTCCATACACACTACTTTTGAAGCTGCGTTGCAGTTTTAATCTGCGATCTGTTGTTTTTAAGCTGCTGCAGGAGGCTGCTGCATTATTCAGCCAATGCATGTCCGTACACTGTTTGCAAGCAGAATTAGAACTGTGAAGTATCTATCTTTTATTAATCCAAATGAATTGTTTCTTAACTCAAGTGAAATATTTGATTTTCTTACCAACTTATAAAAATAACGATAGAAGTGAGTAGTTGGAGACCACTAGAGACTCAAAAAAATACGCTGCAAAAAATGTTATAATCATACACAGACTCGGTACCAACAATGAACTAATTATAACAAATACGGTCAACGTTCCATGTAACATCAAATTATCACGATTAGTACAGAAAAAAATCACATCTGCCATATGGCTATCACAATCATTGCTACTATAAATAAGTAAGAGAAATTATAATACTGAAATAAGTAAACCCTGGAGCAAATGATAATGAAGGGCCGGAGGGCCAATTAACAGGACCAATTAACAGGGCGAAGACATTTCACCGCACACATGTAACGTAATCTTGAGAAATATCGAGTGAGGAAGATGTTTCCGAGATAAGGGACTTTGTTCATATGGGCGTGATGAACACATCATAATAAACGCTAAAGTGATTCACACAACTTGTTTACGAGACACGATATGACTAATATCCGACTAATTAAAATAACGACAAGGAGCGAAATATAATGCAGAGAATTTGAAACAGTACGAGTTCATATTTTTAATCAAAGAACGGAAATGGCGACAATTAATAAACTAACACCTGGAGATAAGAGTCTGAAGTCAATAGTTTTAACGTATATCAACTCGGAAATTCTCCATTGCATACATTAATAGTGTGTTTTGAACGATTGCTCAATTTTGCCTATTAGATAAAACATAAAAAAACCGTGGAGTGCTTAAGAGGTAATAGTGAAAGAGTGTGAATGAGAGAAAACCTAAAATTGAAACATCTTTGACAAAAAAATTTGTTTTGTGGTTGACCTTCCTAAACTGGGTTGTGGAATATCCATTGACGGCCATACGGTTCTCAAATAATTTAGCTCTTTCGGAGTCCATATCTGGCCCTTATTCATTGCATATATATTATACTGCGCGCAATAACTGATCCGTTGGAAATAAATACTTATTCCTAAATTTCAAGAATACAAATGAAGGACGGAAATAGAGTATCCATGTTATTTTATGCTACCAACCTCGTGCACTGTACGACTACATTTAAACGCGTAAATTAGTGCTGTCCTTCATCCAATTGGAATTTTTCTACGTTACCGTAGGAATCAAGAAATCAATACTACAGCACAGTTTATAATATTTGCTGCCTGAGAAACATCCAGGTCTGTTTCTAAATAAATACTTGATCTGCTGCTCAAAAGTCTCAATCATCTGATGATATCAATTATAAGCACACCTCAATATAGGACGGCCGGATTATCTATTTTGGCTTAATTTGTTTTTTAATGAATGCTATTTAGGAACCAATGACTGCGGACAAATTTTATTTCATATCTCTTCATCCTTTTTTATACTCTTTAGCACCTTTTATACTCTTTAGTGTTAGATTAAAATTTCAGAATGGAATATTTTCCTTGATTTTAAATTTTTTGCTAGAACGGCCTAATCTAGTTTGAAATTGTGATGGTCTGCGGCCATCGCAGTTTTTTTGTATATTTCCCTTTGTTGGCCTCCACATCAGGCATGAGTTCGACGACGGCTCAATGTGTGCGTGTATGTGTGAGTGCATGGGAGTAGTGTTTTTCGAAAGTCACAGAGTCGAGTGGGACCTAAGGAGGTATCGGCGACCCCAGTTAAGTGCCGCTGCTACATCCCTGTCGACCGCCAAAGTGTGTGACCCCCCCCCTCCCCTCTTCACCCGGTTATAAAAAGGCCCGAGGTGAAGAACGGGAGGGCTATCTTGATACTGGCGCGTGACGGAGTAGGAGCTAAGACTACTCGCCGTCACTGTACTGCGCAAGGGGAGACGAAGCCAAACGGGAGCCGAAACACTATTGGACTAGGAGAGATTGAAACTAAAAAAATAGATATAGTCCTTGAGACTGAAACTAAGTTAATCAATATCTTTAGCATAATTGGTTTATTAGACTTACAAAACAACTTTTTCCTGCCAGTTGCGCTCGTGGAACTGTATGCTGAAAACTGTCATCGAAATGTTGAAGCAAATCCGAAAGTGTATCATTTAAATATGTAAACAAATATTAACATTTCAATAAAAGGTCAAAGGCTTTAAATAACAATGGGGAATATATGATAAATAAAATCATTTAACGTGAATAAGAAGACAACAGAATGGAAAATGCACGATTGAAATTGTAATTATAAAATAAATTTACGTCATATCATTGATATTTATAAAACAATGAAGTCAACTTATACATAGACCTAATTTGTGCAAATAAACGAAAAAAGGTCATAATTAAAGAAAAAAGATTGCATGGATGAATGAGCATCGTTGATGTAAATAATTGTACAAAAATATATTTAAACATTGACATTTCTACAGAATTTTTATTTATACAACCAGTAATACTTCTTAATTTAACCACAAAAACCACATTTCCAGAATTAGGTAGTACCAAAGTCACATCATTTAAATTGATCGAATGGAAATACGTATCGGAAAGTCTTACAACCAAAGCAGTGAAGTAAATAAATGTATAATCTTCAACTTTCTTCCCAATACATATACAACAGTCAAAATATAAAAAAACGGCTGTAAGATCCCAAATTCACCACTTCAACTTAAGCACTTTTTGATAAATAAAACTGAGAATTAAAAACATTTGCGAGCATATAGTTTTGCAATCAATAATTTACATCCTACATTATAAGAAACCCCTGGCTCAAGTAAATCAGGAAATGATAGTGATACATATTAATACTTTCCAAACATAATTTACTTCAATGAAAAACTTAATTAACATAAACCTTTGATCAATATATTATATCACTTAAGTTCACAACCACAAAATGTGGGAAGATTGTTTTTCAATGGCCACCTTGCCGAAATAATCACAAAGAATTGAGCACATGGAAAAATATAGAGACTTCGGAATTAGAGTAAATATTGTATTAAATAAAAAAAAAATTTACAAATGCATCACAAACGTTTTTTGTAAACAAAGGTACCTCAATAATAAGAAAAAAAATGAAGCTATAAATCTTTCCTGCTGAATTGTTTTTAGGATGAAATATTAAAATGACACCACGTTTATACAGGCAGGTCATAAATGATAACAAAATAAAAAGAAACAAAAACTAATTAAACCGTGAGCGTACAGGTTGGAAAATTCAAAACCTTACTCTACGTTATCAAAAGTACGTAGTAGACTACTTAACTATAATAAGATATCACTATAAAATGTGTAAATCATATATTTATATTTCATAACAGTGGGTCTCATAATGAAAGAAAGAAGATGAATGCCATCATACGAAGAAGAATGACGTCAGTCAAAGAAGCGGGCCACAAAGATCTCCATTACAGCAGGCGAGATAATCCCTCACACGGGAAGGTGATGTATTCGCAGTAATATTCATGCCTAAAAAGAGAAACAAATGACGTGTGTAATAGAAATTAACTTTAAATTATCATTTTGTTAAAGCGAGTGTTTCCATGCCCAATTAATAAAAATATTTTGCATAGAAATATTTCATTCACACATACTCTGCACTATAGTCGACAGATAACTGGAGAAAGTAAGAGAAACAGGCCCCGAAAGAAAATGAGAGAGTAATGGAGGATAAATTAAGAAGTAGCAGACGAGGACCTAGTAGGCGAGAGTGCCAAAACAAAGAAACCGTGGATTACGACATGGACTTAGATAATAATGTATAAATGTAAATAATCAGAAATGTAAGAGAGGCAATCATTTCAAAGATGCTTAGAAACCAAGTTTTTCGAGAAGGTAAAAATATAAGGAAGGGGAAAACCTGTTTAATATACATGCTAATGAAGAGACACTTCGATGAGAGACAAGCATCTGCGATGTGAATGGGAATCTAAAGATGGAGAGCTAAGACACAGGGAAAAGATGGAAGCAAAACACCGAAGTACTAAAAGGGGTCAAGGCCACTGGAATCAAACCAGATGAAAGACTGGAGCGAAGTCGTCGAGGCAGACCTGGGTTGAGATTTACTGAAAAGCAAATTCGACAGAGCACAGAAATATCTTTAGAATGGCTATGTAACAGGCAAAGACAACAAAGCGGGGAAATGTTTAAGGCGATCCGAAAAAAGAGAGAGCCTGAGAAATGTCAGCAGCACAGAACCTAGAGTTTCATGATGCTTTCGTAAAAAAAAATTACTCGTATAATACGCAGATTGATTAAAAAAATAAAGACAAAATCTAGGAAAACCATACAGGATTTTAAAAGAACAGAATACCATACGAATTGTACACTACCTATGAGAAAATAAACTTCGAAAGAAGCATTTAACAACGTAAGGTGCTATAATCTTTTCGGGCAGTTGGAATAATTCGGATTAGAGTAAAAGGGCAAAACAATAATCTACGAAATGTTCAAGAAGTAAGGTGACACAATGCGAATGAGAGAGGAAGAGATGTAAAAGCCAAAATAACACAATGAAGAAAAAAGGGATATTACCTAACACACAAGGAACGTTCCAAATATGTTTGGAGAGGCGATACGAGAAGCACAAGGATTCGGAGTGTACGGGATAAAGATTAACGGAAAAGAAATATACATGCTCTACTTCGAAGACCATATCGCAGTCACAGATAGAAATAGTGATGATCATCAAAGATCGCTAATGTAATCGACCATTTTGTCCAAGAACATAACATAAACTTAACGATAATGAAGATGAATCCTAATATATGGAAGAGAGAAGCAGAATGCGGATACTACTCCAAGTGGAGAGAAATGTAACGCAGAGATATTAATCTTAAAGATGTTAAGTTTGTTTTCTTGTATGTAATAATCTGATATTCTGCCATTATCGGGAGACCATCATAAGGGTATTACTGAAGCGGAAATAACACACTTTTGCCAAATTGAGTGCCATCAAGAAGTAATCTACAAAATGTAACATTTCCCTACGGATAAGAAGATTATCACGGAAAAGCAGAGGTCTCCACAACCGTCGGAATAAAAGTCCGCCATTTTTATTTATTTTCTTATAGAAAAAAAATAATTTCTAATTTTTTCTAAGTCACCGTCAATAAAATATCTAATTGCATACTCCTTAAAACTTTGAAGACCATAACCACGGTTATCTAAACTTAACAATTAAAAACATAGGACTTTTATTGAATCATTTGGCATAAAAAATTCGATAAAATATTTTATATTCGTCATAGGGTTCAGTCGCCATATCTCGAAAAGTGACTACTTTAGACCAAAATCTTATTTCAGGGACTTGCCGCGAGCAATCTATGAGCAGGAGATATATCGTAAAAATATCACACGGTAGGAAATTTTATAAACTGCAGAACATGACCTATTTGAAGCTTGAAGTGACGAAAACCTGGAAAGTGCCAAATCCGTCATTTTTTTAGGGGCTGTGGAAATGCATAGTTTGCAATGCAAGTTTTGTAATTTGCGGTAATTATTTTCCAATTAGTTTAGTAGACTAAGGTTCGTGCCAAACTTCGACTTCCTAGGCCACACAGAGGTGGGCCAGAATGTGTGTATGCAACTGATTGAGTTACGAATGTGTGTGTATCAGATTAAGAGATGTGCAAAAACCGACAATTATATTCATCTGAAACAAATAAAAATATTATGATAGGTCATCGATTCGAAACGAAAGACAAAATTATAAAAATTGGAAATTTAATCGATTGATTTGTTTTGAGTGAGAAAAGGAATTATTGATTGAAATGTTGGGAATGGATTACCGGTTGGGGTCAAGACTCACCCTCACCTTGTTGAGGAGTGTCGTCATCACGTGCTCCTCGTAGAACTTCAAGAGGGATGGAACTTGATCTCGCAGGATATCCGTCCCCTCCTTCGATCCATATCGAGCGATAATCCGAGGGACGGCAGATGCGAGTTCTATTTCTTTCCCCAATTGAGTCCTCCAAGTCAACGCACCTTTGATGTAAATATTTAATCCCCATTCACCCCTCTTCCTCTTCTCCTCTTTCGCCTCCTCAAGTGCTCTTCTCATCTCTCGCTCGTGGAGTCCGTCGCCTCGTTCGTAAGGTTTTCCTTCATTACGGAATCCTAACAGAAAGGACATCTGAGCCAATGCCTCTGCAAACGAACCAAGGACCCAATCCTGCTCCCCATCCACCTTCCCTCCGAGGAACACCCTCATCTCGGAGAAGTCGGCGAATGATCTCCAACCACTCCCACTCCTCTCAACTCCATCGTGATTCGTGAACTTCGCCTTCATATTTCCAATGTTATCAGAGTCACAGTCTACCATTACACTTACGGAAGACTGACTCTTCAAAAACTGTAGCACGCAAGACGTCATTGCACTCTCATCAAATAATGCCTCGTACAGTCTTTTGACCTGAAGAACATTCACCTCGTTACTGTTCCAAATGATTGTCCTCCCCATCATGCCATCCACGCACACCCTTCTAATGTCCATTATGGGAAGATTAGAACCGAGAACATCTATTCCCGAGTCAGATGCCTCCCCCAGGAACTCCTTTAAAGCCCTTAATTCCTCCACCGATGACGTCACGGCGCTCTCTAGACATTCCATTAGAACGTCTCGCTCTGATAAATCCCTCCTTAACTGATTCACTTCCTCAGAGATCTGTCGAGCAAATGACGACATCTCCGCCTTGAGGGAATTAATGGACTCCTTCAAGGCTGATAACTCTGCCATCTCCTGAGAGAAGTCGATCAATGTAGTTTCTACGTCTTCCCCGTGTAATGCACGGCGACGCTTAATGGCATTTTCCCTCTTGTGCACCAGCCGGATCAATCTAAGGATATCCTTGCGGTCCCTGTCCTCAGGGTACCTTCGCCCCAACTCCTCCGCCATCTCCACAGCCGTCTTGTGATCACTTCCCCTTAACCCAGGGTCCGCACCCTCCCCAAGCAGTCCCTCCACCCAATCTATTTTACCCATCTTGACACCTAGATGCAGCAGGGTATTCTGATGCACTGCCCTCACGTCTAAGTTCTCCAGTGTCTCCAGCAAACCCTCAAATTGATGAAAGGGGCCACTAAATATTCCGTCAGACAACCGCTCTACTGCATTCAGTTCTGAATTGAAATTAACAAAGGTGTTGCTTGCCATGACGAAAGAAAAGAGCGCTCACCTAAGAAAAAACAGGAAAAAGATTATTGAATTCTACATACATGAATTCGTAAGAAAGACGTTTTAAATTAATTTCAGGTTAAAATTACTTATCAACTACAAAATCCGGATCAAATGGTTATAGTCACAAGCTATACGGAATATGTTAGTACAAGGTGTCTTCGATGCTCCTAATAACAAATATATGTTACTAGCGGCATGCGTTGCAATACCTCTTTTTTAATCTAAGTGGGCATTCATTTACAAAGGAGACATGAAAAATAAATGAAACACAATGATTTTTTAGTATTATATTAAGATTGACAATTTTGTAAAAGAGTGCTTTGGAATCAACATTAGTATCATCGAATGAAAGCAATCATTAAACAGCCAAAATCTATAGGAATACTTGAAAAATGTAACGCGGAAGAAAAATGAGAATATGTACCTAATGCCCCACGATTATTTATCAGGAACGTGGTGGCCTAGTGGGTAGAGGGCTTGGCTTCTGATCTGAAGGGTCCCGGATTCAAATCCGGATGAACGCCCACGAACAAAAATCCTCCGAGTGCGAGGTGGCCCAGGGAAAGGAACTGGCCCCCTTACACTGAATGTGTGAAATTCACACGCCTGTGGCTCAGTCCGGGTTGAGCTCTACCCTAAACTATCCAAACCAACCTTCGGAATCACTGAGTGGATTTTCACATTCCATAAAGGAAATTTTCCACAGAAAAATATCAAAATAAGACTCAATGTAATTAGTATCAATAAAACAACAGCGTCGCTTTTATAAATGTAGAAAAAATTCGAAAAATCGCTTATCAGCAATCACCGGCGAAAATTCCACGGCCCCTTTGGGACTATCATTAGTCTGTAAGACTAGTGGGTGACTACCCCACAGATAATTGCTTATAGTCAAACACATCACAATACAGGTATAAGTATTGATGATTTTTAATATTTACGTCAATTAAATTTACGTCATGAGATTTAAAGAATAGAAATAATGATGTTCTTTTATTAAACTTAAATCGGGATTTGCATCCCTTACAATTAAAACCCCTTTATAAATATCAATTTAAAATTGTCTCGTAGTTCCATAAAATTAGTTCAATTTAGTAATGAATTAAGTCACATCAAATGAAAATAGTCATAAGAAAGCTGTAAGCTTTAGCAATACTTGACAAATGAACCGCGAGAGAAAAATGGAAAATGTATCTAATGCACCACGATTAATTATCGGGTTTTCCGCAATGAATTTCTCTCATTTCCCGGTAGTCGATTAGGTACACATGAGTGGATGAGCATGCACTTACTAGAACTTAAGGACGGATGTGTTGATAAGTTATTTCTCTGAAGAGAATAGGGGTCCTACCACTGATTACCAGCCAGAAGGAGATGCTACCTGCAAATAGGGTGGTTTCCTATTTTTTTTATTGCCTAGATCTGAAGTTTATAACCCCTGGAGTACGTATTTGCACCCGTTCGATTTAAAAATGGCGTAAAGTATTTTCCCTTATTAATTAAAAAGTGAAAAAATTCAACGGCGCGAAAACGCGACGGCAAACTATTGCATGCTAGTTAATCCTACGTGTGACGTCAGAGGTACGTACGCAACTACGTTATCTGCCGCTAGGTGGTTCGCCGTAAGCTACTTATCTGCAGACGACGTCCGCCGAGAAAGCTTTAGTAATAATAATAAATTTACTGACGGGAAAAAACCATTTACAAAAGTAAACTTGGTGTAAAATGGAAATGAGCTTTATTTATCAATTAAGCTGTTGCTTTTGTCTAATAGAGAAACCTCATCAAAATAATGAAACACATTTATGGTTACGGTATGGGGAATGAAAATCGTATAATAATATATTCTCAAATTAATGGTGCTAGCTCCTATTTTTTAGGTAAAGTTAGTATGAAAAGCATGAAATAAACCATTTTCTTCGTATTCATTTCGAAATATTTCCCGCAAGCAAGCACGAAATCGTCACTTAATAACTATACGGAGAGCAGGTGCTGCGCCGCAGCTATGACACGAATATACATTAATTCAATACATCCACTTTGTCGAGGTGTCATTGCCAGAACATGAAATTAGCAAAAAAAGGCTTACCGTCAATACCATAATGGATGGCATATTCTCGAAGCAAACTATGTATGAGCAAATACTAAAACAACTAAAATGCGTTGATCACCCCTCACCGTGATCACAGACCATTGATGGGTAGTCGTGATTCACTGCATCAGCATCATATTCCACAAGGAGTACCAGTAACATGCCTCCGAGAACATTGCTTTATAAAAATTGTTTTGTGCCGCAGTGTCACACAACGACAATTAGCGATAGCAAGAAAGCTTACGTCGCGGTTCCACTAAGCGAGAAGAGGAGAATTTTGTGGTTCAAAGCTGTCAGAAGAGAGTACCTTACTTTACTCCTCTGATTTCACCTGCACTAAACTGAACATCTTCTCTAAAGAACTCCACCACCATGGCCACATCCACTTTCGGTAGATTGTCAGTACAAAACCAGTATTGAACTTGTTCTAATGAAACCTTGTGGCTTTGTATATCAGCAAAAGGAACTGATGATGAAAGTTAACTAATGGAATATGCAAGGTATGAATGATAGGAATGGTAAATGAAAGGAATAGAAGATGAGATAAAGGAAATTTTAGTCAAAACGAAAGTGATCAAAACGTAAACATCTAAGCCGGAACACCACAGAACGCGAAGTCACAGGTACGCAGTTTCGTTATTCATTTCACTGCGCATGCGACGCTTGCCGCGAAGAACGCCTTCGCGGTAGTTCTGTACTAGCAGGGAGCGTAGGAACTTAGAAAACGTCTTTTAATGGAATGCTCAATGGAGGAGACTTTCCGAACTTTGAGCATTTTAATCGAGGAATATTAATACATGTTCACCAGATTTTAGGGACTCTGAAATACAATAGTAAGTACAGTCGATGATAATTCCATACACCTCGCAATGTTGACTATCTATCTGTTACGTCATCATTAAATCTGCCGCTGTCCCGCCATTTCCGAGCCTTTTCAAATGAACTCCAAATTAACATTCAATTTTCTTGGAAACTAAGACTTTTTAATCCAAATAATTTGCGTGTAATGAATACGTTTATGCTGGGGCACCTGTGGCAATAAATGAATTCTGTTTTCTTTGATGAAGGAAACTACCCTATTACAATGAAGAACATTTAAAAAATTAACAGAATTTTAAAAATCATCTCGGTTAAGTACGACTAAATGAGCCACAATACTTCCCACACACAAAAAGTAAAACATTAGCATTTGCAGAGAATAATATTAAAACAATAATAATATGCCATATCCACAGTCCCAGCAAGCCACCTCAAGGGTGCGTGGCAGGGGGTTAATTGCAATAATATTGTTTCATTGTAAGAATTAGACGCTTTTCAATTTTCCTGTCCATCTAAATTTTAAAAATCATCAGACTTCCAATCCAAGATAATAATCGGATACATAGTAAAGTAATATATACCATAATTACAGACGCTTCTTCATGTCATTTACATTCTTTAGAGCGCATGTATAAAAAATAGAGGAAATAGGAATTATCAGATACCGAACACCAGAAATTAGAATTGAATGAAAAAATAATAAACGATCAACTGAAATAAATGACCACTTCGTTGAAACGGATGCGGGAGAAGATTACGTGAAACGGGTAATTATTATTCCTAAAAAAAACCATAAACGCAGCAAAAACACCGCTACATGCCGCCGCAATTACGCGAAAGTAATAACAGGAAAAAGAAGAACTATTTTGTTTAGGAAAAACATACATGAGAGGAGGAATATTTAATGAGATAGAAAAAAACGTTCCTCGGAAATATTTTTCGTAAAATATGCAGGTCCTACTGCATAATTACCTGAATGAGTCCTATTGAGAACCGATTAGATTCTACTCAGTTGGTTTATGGTGAACCCGCACTACGAGTTTGAATTTACGATTTCGGCGTTGTGGCAATACGTAGTGAAATCAGTGAGTACACGAGAGTGAATATCTACGTGTGAGAAACAGGAAAGTGGTCGCTGGAAGATCGCCTCATAGGCACAGAGTAGAGAACTGGGTAGCGTGTCACAACCTTGACAATAAAGCGACGCAGACACACCGTCAAACACAATAGAAATGTCGAGAGTTGTTAATCCCAAGATGGTCGTTAGTCGAGTGAGCTACGAGAAGTCACGAGCCACTGACATTCAAAAGATGTCCAATAGATGGCACTCACGTTAGTGTAACTACGGCTAATTATTAATTAGCATAAATCGCTTATGTGTGTCACGAGGCGATGCCTCTCAATCATGAATTACACTACAGGTAAGCTCCCAATGGAGAGGGACCGTTATTATACATGTATTTTACAACTTCACTGATGTACAGAAGTATTAAGCTGAAAGCGTGCACTGTGGGCGTATTTTGTGGTACCCCAATTACTTGAAAATGACCTTACGGTCGAAAAGCGTTGCACATCAATCAATTAATTTATCTCTTTTTCATTAAATCAGGATGTCATTCTACTACAGTGCCTCAGTTACTTTTATTGTGCTCTCCAGTACGCATGCTAAAAATCAATGTTTCCATATAAAATCTTTTTTCCGAACCAAAATGAAGTTTTCTTTTGAGTATTCCCGCATTTTCGGTTTTTTTTCAAAGCTTTCTGTTCTTTGGTTTAATATTTCATTCATAACCCTTTTTAAGCTTATTATAGTTCGTATTGGTCATCTTAGGGTTGCTCTTATCGTGTAATACTAATCATAATATCATGGCAGATACGTAGTTTCATAATGGGAAGGAACTGAAATGCCAAATATAATGTATAAATTTAATTGGACGAAATCAAATGTTATAATTCTTTTTCTTCCTAATGTCACCGTGTCTCAATTCCAAAACAGTGTTTTAAGTAAATTTTGGCATACTGTTAGCTGCAAACGGGTGTTTTGAAAATTAACCATTATTTCACACCTAAAGCACGTGAAGAAATAATAGTGAACGTCTCAAACTTAGCATGGTAATAATTTAAATTAAAATTATTAAACACTTAGACGCAACAGTGTATTAACAGCTGTCACATAAATGCATTCCAAATAAATACGCTGTTCACATGGACGTGAAATTCACATGACGATTTCGAATTACTGATTGAGAGATTTTCCCAATCTGCCACCAATGGATCATAATTCTTATTTCAGGGTCAAAGGAAAACATGTGGTTCTAAATTTGGAGATATTTTAGACATTTTGGGTGATCCTGAGTGTTTGATACCTTATTTCAATTATCTTTTGAATGTACGGTGTTATTAAAATGGATTCTATCCGAACGATGAAAATGAGACAATATACCAGTTACGATCACTAGCTAGCTGCATTATATTGATTGCGTTAAGTAATAAATATCCCACTCAACTCAATAGTACAATGCAATTAATGTATTTTCAAAGCAGCGGAGATCCAGAAATATCTTGAATGTTGAATGAAATTCAAGTTTATAAAAAATATAGTTAACATAACTATAAATAAGGTGTATCAACTATTTTCTCTGGATTTCCTCGCTCGAGGAAGTGTCACGGCCGGACGATACCTTTCACTTTTCACCTTACGGTAAGGGATACCTACCCGCAGCGAAAGGTCGATTAACCATCGATATCCACCTATCGCAATTACTATACCCTTATCTTTGTGATTGCATTTTTGTAAGTAATTATGTGGAATTTGGCGTTTAATGGTCTGTGATCACTAATTCCGTTTAATGTTACTAAGTTAAGAACGATATTAGGTATGTTAGCCTGCTTTCCTGCTGGCGTCAAATGCATAAAGGGAAATTACGGGCAGGAAAAACCCACATTAAAAAACTATTGAACAAAAAGAGTGCTAGTACAAAAAAATTAAACACCATTCTGACATAAGCCAGGAACCTAGTTAGTGTGCCATTGTATTAATATTCTTATAGCTTAAATTACTATCAGAATGTCTCAATGCCTGAACGGAAAATAGAACCTGTACTAATTTTGGCGCAACAAACGTACCAACCTCACGTATATGTTCGTATGTACAAAATCTTTCGCAGTGTACAACGACCGTAAAATTCATCAAAAGACCTACGAAATAAATATTAACTATGTGTAGGCTGTTCTTTCGGGGTTTCCAACAGGAATGACGCTGATTGCAGAAAGTATCTCCAAATGCTCCAGCAGGCGTCTTAATGACTAACAAGAGTCAAGACAACTATAGAAAGATGCGGTCAGAAATCGTCTGCTACATTCTCCACAAAAAAACACACGATTACGCCACCCATCTACAAACCACTAAAACCTTCGCACATAAAATGATTTCGGTACTCGAATTTAGCTCGCTTACTTTAAAAAAACTATAATAAAATAACCTTGAACACTTGTCTAAGGATGAAATTATCACAAGTTGATAATGCAATACTATTACACAGTTATCACCATATTCTCAACCACCACAACACCAATCTCATTATGAAGAACTTAGATGTTCATAAATCCTACCTTAGAGAGCCATTTTTCATTTAGCATATCAATTTCAGACACTGCACACGCCGTTGTAAAATCTGACAATAAGAAAACCACCGTAAAAAAATAATACATGTGTCGATACTTACGAGAGAGAAGCAGGAAGACAAGGATGGAAACACTTGCAACACAGAACTGCGAGCTGGACTTCAAATACTCAAGAATGGATTCACGACGAACTAGGAACGCAAGAGAACTTCTTCCACTTCCTCCTCCCGGGATGGACGCCAAGCTAGAGAAGAAAAAGAGCTCCCGACTTTCCAATGAATTCCGCTTGGTGGCCGGAGAACCGGTGCTGGCTTAAAAGCTCCGGATTGGATGCAGGCTTGGAGGCAGCTCCCTCCCCTCCTTAAAACCTCGACCCATTCTTTCCGCTTATGACGTCATTCCTCAGGCTATCACAAGTCATCCCCATTGGACGAACTAATGCACGCCCTTGCGATAATACTTCCACGGTTATTGAACACGTAAATAGACGATTGAAAAAGGGAAAAAATATCGATTTCCACCAAAATTACTCTCAATCAATTACTTTCTAGGATGTTTTCTTACCATTTGCCCCTGCATCTTAATATTCATGCGTACCATGAGACTTTACACTAGCGCATTCAAGAAGGAAAAAAAGTTCAAAGAAGGAAATTCACGTAAGATGTAGCCTGAGTATCAAGGTGTGCATTTCGTGGCGACCCGCATCTTCGAGACGGTTCTCGTATCGGGGCATTATCGGAACAGAGTGCCTTGAAGTTTTCACAGGGTGACTGCCGTGAAGGATTGTAGTAAATAACGTAATTTCCTGGCAGGCGGACAGCACCAATGTTCGACGTCGTTTCTCGTGAGGAAAATATATTGTAAAATATTATGTACGCATGAATTAGCATTGAATGTTGCGTCGTGTAAATCGGAGATTTACTGAAAAGCTAACGCAAATGCATACACGAGAGATGGAAAAAGAGTTCCTGCTCTAGTTCCAGAACTGCATTCTTGCAGTCATCTACAAAATACCATGCAAGCTGCCCCAAGGGCGTGTGGCAGGGGTTCTTGCTATGCAATTCTACTTCAAAATTGGCAAAAGATGTGTAAAACTGTCTTCGGGAAGCGAGAGGTTCCCGACCGCTTTGGATTCACTCCACCCCAATAGTCATCGCCAAAGTCACTCACGGCATGAGGTCCCAGACCAACGCGTGCCAGTGTTGCCAAATTTGTGTCAATATCTTTATCGCTTCAATCCTTGGGCCGTCAGCCGTCATTCCAAACTGGTGAAGAATACACCGCATGTAAAGAGGAGGATAAGTCTGCTTGGTTTTCCACTCCCCCTATCTAATGTTCCTCGATAATGCTATTTAACTCACGCACTAAGAGAAATATAACTGTGGACTCTCATTCTGTTGCCTCAAACTACGTTAAGCAATGTTTCTGCTGAAATATCGGCATTTTCTTGGCTCAAAAATAAAAATTCACAGTCACAACGTATCCGCTTAGCTTTTATAAAACAAGTGCTCAGCCAAAGAAACTCATCAACTTGCGAGATATTGTATGGTTGACAAACTAAAGAGTATCTAAATATGCAAAATACCCTGAAAGCCACCTCAAGGGTGTGTGGTAGGGGGTGCGTAATCACCTACATGCATTACACTATACCATAAAGTTAGTGTAACTACGACTAATTATGCATTTGCATAAATCGCTGATGCTTCTCACGAGGAGAGGCCTCACAAGCATGCACTTCTACACTACAGATATTATCACAATGGAGAGGGACCATTAGTGTATATATATATATATATATATATATATATATATATATATATACACTAATATGTGTGTGTGTGTATTTTGCATCTACACAGATGGACAGAGGTAGAAGACTTATGTAGAAAATATGCAAGGCGTGGTGTTAGTATGTAATAGGTAACAGATAAGGATTAAAGTATTAGGAGTACTACTACTACTACTAAGAGCTACACTACCTAAAGACAAACCTAGATAAAATTCGCATTGGTAGCTGTTATGGTCCCTTATCGTTCGTGGGAAAAATGGCATTTTAAATCTGTCCGTTCTGCAGTCTAGTTCCCTAATTTTATTCTCATGATCTGATCTACCGTAGTATGTCGGATTTCGTAAAATATTATCAACGTCGTCCGAGAGTAGACCGGTTTTTAACTTATATAATTGATTGAGTCCAAGTTTAAATCGACGGTCTGAAAGCTTTTCCCATCCCAGTTGCTGCAAATGGTCAGTTAAACTAACGAGATTTTCATAACGCCCTTTAACGTATCTTGCATATCTTTGCTGCTCGCGTTCTAAGTTTCCAAGGCTATCTTATAAGGATTCCAAAAACTGGCAGCTTATTCCAAATGGAGTACGTGGGAGAATTAGCTGATTTCCCTATCATTATCGTCGCACTTGCCAAGTACTATTTTAACAAATCGGACCTGAACGGTTATTTCTCGAATATGATTACTCCACGAGAGATCATTAATCATTTTAACTCTGAGGTATCAACCGATTTTGCAATATCTAATTTGCTCTTGTTTATGCATAAGCTGTTACAAGGAGCAATCTTCCTTTTCCAAAAGTTTATAACGACGCATTATTTCAGGTTTAATTCAAGCTGCCACGCATCGCTCCACTTCCGTATTGCCTCGAGATCCTTAGTTAGCGCTTCCTTGTCATTAAATCTACGAATTTCTCTATACACCACTGCGTCGTCTGTAAATATTCCAAGCGTACTCTCAACTGTTTCACCGATGTCGTTTATGTACACAAGGATCAGATGTGGGCCTCTGTCCCTTCCCTGTGGGACACCGGATATGAGTTTTAATCATTAGAGATAGCGCCATCTAATACAACCCTTTGCACGCGATTGGTTATGAATTCCCTAATCCAGGAAATTACGTCTTTGTTTAAACCGTAGGATTATAATATCATGAGTTGTTAACTGAGGAAAACTTTATCAAATGCCATTTTTAAGTCAAGAAAAATTGCATCAACTGGGAATTTATGTTCACCCGAGACTAAAATATCGTGGGCAAAAAGTGCTAATTGAGTTTCGCAAGATCTTCCCTTTCTGAATCCGTGTTGCGCTGTTGTTAACTAGTTCTGCATATTGAGGTGGCTCATAACTGAACTTACAATTATATGTTCAAGGACTTTGCAAGAGATAGACGTGAGAAATATCGGTCTGTAGTTCGATGGCTGTTCCTTATCACCGCTTTTGAATTAAGGAGTGACATTTGCAGTTTTCCAGTCCATGGGTACTTTTTGTTCGTTGATGGATTTACTAAATGTATTCTGCAAGTAGGGTGCTATTTCTCAAGCTGATTCTCTATACACGCGGGCAGGAATTTCTTCAGAATCTGGGGATTAATTTGGACGTTAAATATTTTAGTAACTTTTATATTCCGTAAGTGCAGATGTGCAGTATCTATTGCTGGAAGTGATCATTTAACTTTACGGATGTACTCTGTGATGACTTATGTGAATGTGTAATTATCAATGATGAGACTTAAAACGTCAAACACAGAGAAAACTAATAGAATGCTATTAAATATGACGAGAATGATCGATAATTTCCGATTGCACTTCCATAAAGCAGTGTCCTAAACATTATTATTGGGTAGCAAAATGCCTTATAGTGTGAATACTCGCTTCTTAACTCTTTTTTACGCAAATGCAAATATTGAAGGCGTCGTCTGTTGTTAACATACGCTCAACAAACTAGGTTTGAATCACTCCTACCTCCGAACAATACTTATGAATAAGTGATTTATTATTTCACTTGGCTTGCAATATCTATCTTTTTATCAACAAAAGAAATAACAACGGGAATGAAAACTCAAAGATTGAAAACGGACCGCAAATAGTATCGCGAAACTAGGCAAATGAATAAAGCGACTTCAAATGCCAGCATTCGAGAGAAAAGAATGTTGGATAAAAATTTAAAATGTAATTCAAACTACAGTAAACACAGACTAACTTAGCCGCCAATTCAAGCGAATTTTATGTATCAATAACAAGCTTTTGCAATCTCGCTTGGTGCAAGGATAAACCCGTCATAAGTTGAATTTGAAAACGTGCTTTACAACAGGAATAAGACGAATTTATATGAGATGAAGCAATTGCTTGGACTTGCAGTTTAGCAGCTGAATCAGTCAGCCAGGTGTCGAAACATCTACATCATCAAAATACCCTGCGAGCAACCTCAGGAGTGTGTGGCAGGGGGTGCGTTGCTCCATATCCCATTCCCTCTAAGAACGTACTGAATGTTTCTTGCGATGATGGAATAATGCGCGAACATTATCTTGTTCAGTGTTATAAAAATAAATTAAATTATCTCGCGAAAGTGTATCATATCCCGTTCTTGTTCTTTCGCCGCGTTTCGACTAACGTTGCGTCACCCCCTATAAGTGGATCGTCTCACGAAAAAATTATTTTATTTTCTTCTCTGCATGTAGTGGTCTCTCGTAGCATTCATAAATTAATAGAAATTGTAATATTAACCACTAGTTTTTCCTTTGCTAAAGCAACAACAAGTGGTTAACTAGATAACTGGAATTGTTGCTAAAATCGAAGACGGCATTTTTTTTCTCTATTTAAAAATATTTACAATTATTAAATACGGTGAAGTACTGTTCACAATAAAAATATATTTAGCGTAGCATTTTTTTTCCGCTAACGATAATAGACCATAACACCTGTCAATGAGACTTCAACCTAAGTTTTAGTACTCCCTTATACTTGAATCGTTATCTGTAACCTAGTACTAACGGCTCGCCGTGCATGTTTTCAATAAGTCTTGAGTCTCTGTCCACTTGTGTAGTTGAACAATATGCATATATAAAATTGGTCGGGCAACGGCCTGCCACGATGGAAACACCGGTTCCCGATCAGTCACCGAAGTTAAGCAACGTTGGGCTCGGCTCGAGTTTGGAGGGGTGATCCTCCGATTCGTCCGAGTGCTGTTGCCCCTGTCTGCACGTGGCAGACAACAAAGTGCGAAATGACCTTAGCCGCCGAAGCGCGTTAAACAAAAATACTACTATTATAAAAACGGTCCCACTCCATTGTGATAATATATGTAGTGCAATGCATGCTTGTGATGCTTCGCATCGTGAAAAGCATTAGCGATTAATTATTATCCATTATTAATTAGTCACACTAACTTTAGGGAATAGAATAATGTATGTTGACGACTACTCGGTTCCATGACATTAGATCACGCGACAACATATCACGATGACAACAGGTCACGCGACACTAAATCACGACTAAAATGGGAAAATTACTTTGTAATATATTTTCCTTCAATATTTTGCGGATATTTTGCCGCAGATGTGTAATTGGGAGGAGGAAGCTGCGAAGTCGTTCCGAATGTAGAGAGAGGTAACATTACTGGCATACGAAGGCCATGGATAGAAAGGTTAAGACAACTCGAAGCGACGGCCATTTTGTTGCCCCGAGCAGAAAGCTTTTACTGTGAATACGACTACACTTGAAAAAAATGTGAAAAACCATAAATTGACCTTATTTCATGAAATACCGTTTTATCAACATTTTCTACGACCTTAAACATAATACTTTTTACTAAAACATTAAACTTGATAATAAAGGACGACTTTCCCGTGAAAAATAAACGTTAATTTATCGATTGGGTGGCTAACAACTTATTTAAAACATAGAGAAACTGAAGCCTGGACACTAGAGGAAATAAATGCCTAATAAAATTGTACAATATCATTTGCGATTGAAAGTAAAAATTACCTACTAACCTTGTTGATATACTATACCTGAGTACGAAAATATCAGCAAGAAGAGCCATCTGAAAAGGACAGTCAAACAATAATCATGGAAATGAAACTCACAAGGTATAAGAAACATTTTTTATTTAAACTATTTTTCTCATATGAACAAAGCCAGAATAATAGCAAAATAACCAAAGCTCAAATAACAACCCCAGAGGGAGGTAATGTGCAGTACCCATACATAGTCTTCGAGCTCATGTAAAATTCCACCTTATGCTCAATGACCATCTCATCAAGTAGTAGCACACAGAAGCGGTCTGTATCATTCAAGAGAGCCGCCTTTAACTTGAGGAATTCAAAAACCTCTGTCTGGATTCCAGGATGAAATTTGAAATCTTCCAAACGCCTAGTAAGGGTCCTGTCACTGGGAAGGGGGTACCGTAGTTTCATAAGGTTGTTGTAACCTTTGACACCACATGAAAACCGTATTTGAAGAGCGGATTTACAAGTCGCATTAGACCATTTATGGCCCCTGGTTGACTTTTTCCCCAATGCCTGGATTTGGTCTTGATTGAGGAAAACATTCAGGGCTCTTGTTGTCTCCTCCAAGGAAAACTCCAATTTCCTCACCTTTCGCTGCAAAGATGATACCTTCAAATTCAGTCTTCGAATGACCTCGTCCTTATCAGATTCATCATCCTTATTGCTAGCATCCAACAACAGATCCTCATAAACACATTCCACTTCCTCTAAGACCATAGGAACCTCTTCAGAACAGCTGCGAACTTCAGGATCTGAAAACAAAAAGATCATAAATTATAAAGGGAGAAAATAAACATAAAATAGATTAAAATAACACGTGTTTCCCATTATTCCTCAGAAATAACATTTGCAAAGAAGCATCGTACACCCCAATTATTTCCAATGTGATAAGAACACAAAAAATACTAGCTAATTTAATGCAACTTCAATGTAAAACACAATTAATTTTCCTAATAACTGCCTTGGACATGGAGATTCATTAGGAGTATACCCAATATTATACAATGTGCATCAATGGGAAACCTGAATTTTAGGAGCATCAATCACTTCTGATGAAATATCATAAAGCCTATGAAGCAACCCAGTAAACACACAATGTTGCAGCAACGTCGCAGAAAGGTTGCACGAGGTTGCAGAGGTTGCAGGTGCATTCAGGTCTCTCTGCAACGTTGCAGCAACGTTGCAGAAAGGTTGCACGAGGTTGCAGAGGTTGCAGATGCATTCAGGTCTCTCTGCAACGTTGCAACAAGGTTGCAGAAAGGTTGCACGAGGTTGCACGAGGTTGCATAGGTTGAAGTTGCATTCAGGTCTCTCTGCAACGTTGCAGAAAGGTTGCACGAGGTTGCAGAGGTTCCAGATACATTCAGGTATCTTTGCGACGTTGCAGCAACGTAGCAGAAAGGTTGCACGAGGTTGCATAGGTTGAAGTTGCATTCAGGTCTCTCTGCAACGTTGTAGAAAGGTTGCACGAGGTTGCAGAGGTTCCAGATACATTCAGGTCTCTTTGCGACGTTGCAGCAACGTTGCAGAAAGGTTGCCGAGGTTGCAGATGCATTTAGGTCTCTTTGCAACGTCCTTGCAACGTAATAATTACGTCTCCAATACATTCACATACTTAGAAAAATTATAAGTTCAAAAAAGTTGACCCCGAAAATGTCTCTAAAAATGTTGCTTTAAACGCGTTTCTCTATCATCTGAAGTGAATAAACAATAAACTGTGGGATATATTTTGGATGCCCTTTGGCGCACGAGGTTGCAGGCGCATTCAGGTCTCTTTGCAACGTCCTTGCAATGTAATAATTACGTCTCCAATACAGTTGCATACTCAGAAAAATTACAAGTTCATAAAAGTTGAGCCTGAAAATATCTAAAAAAAATGTTGCTTTAAACGTGTTTCTCTATTATCTGAAGTGAATAAACAATTAACTGTGGGTTATATTTTGGAAGCCCTTTGGACGACTTCGGAACACCTTCGGACTTAGAAAATATTCCCGCGAATCGGAACCATCTTCATCTATGGATATCTGACAGATGGATCGATAGTGATGCATGAACGTATCGATTGTACAATCTATTGGCGTTTGTGTTGTGTTTTGAGCTTGTTTGTGTGAATTGGTGCGATTTTTATCCAACCTTTATTATTTGAGCAGTGACCGCTTGTATTACAATTTAGGACGTTTTATTGTCTCTGTCTATGGTCTCGTTTTGACCTACGCCGGTGTGGATTACGGTTTTTTGTTTTATTTGGCCAAGTGACTAGGTATCCAGTACTCTGTGCGACTCTTCTGGGAAGAGGCTCATAGTTTATCGCTCTTAGACGCGATCTTCCATCCGATAATGAAGGTAAGTTGTGTCTTAATTAATATATATCAGTACATGAATGGTGTACATGGAAATGAAAGTGATAACTTAATGTATTTCGGCTATCCTTTTCAGCTATCCAGTTGGAAGCAGATGCAATAGTTACATCAGGATGCTTGTTGTTCTATGGAAGTAGTCCTTCGGAAGAAGAGGGCTGTTACGATTGATAGCGATGACGAAAGATCTCACAATAAAGCTCCTGCTATAAACAGGTGAAATATTAGGATCCATATCAATGAAAGCATCAATTTAAAAACATTAATTCCTTGACTTGGATTAAGTAATATATGTGTATATATTACTGTATGGTGCGTGTGTATTTATATATATTTTATCTGAATTAATTTTTTCCCTGAAATCCTTCATTGTAGGAGTTTCTTCACCCAAGTAAGCCGCATGCCATGAAACTGAAGAGGAAGAAACTACCCAGAAATCTGTTGGTGAGTATAATGATCGTTATTTGTGCAATAACTCAAGTATAAGCTTAACAATACTAGTGACTTAATAACCTGATGTATTTATTTATGTATGTACATTTCACTTGTAATCTTTGAAAATAGATACCTAGTTGATATTGTACGGCAGTGGTACCCAAAGTGGGTGTGGGTGCTACTAGCCCCGGGGGGGGGTGGTGCTGTATTCTAACGGGGACGAAAATAAAAAAGGAGGGGTCATTGATACCTATGCATGTACAAACATATGATGTCCTCTTTATCTGTTGGATTAGAATTATTTTTCATCGAATTTTCATAGAATCATCCTTTTCCCTCCTTGAAACCCCTTTATAAACTCCACCAACTCGACAGATACCCCATTCCCTTTGTTAAAGTGACCAGCAACGGCCACGAAACGTCAGGTATCACACCTGTTTAAAGTACGTGGGGTACACCCGAAACACACACATACATTATTCGTTTTTGTTTTTAAATAAGTTCGTCATTTGGTCATGTTGTCTGTGATTCACATTTTTATTTAAAAAAAATTATTTTTAAAGTTCTTCGATTGGGGGTATTGGATATATATAGGTATGAGGATAATGGAACCAAGGGGGTAATGGTTCAAAAGAGTTTGGGAAACACTAATGCTATGTACTTCAATTACAGTTTTATCCTTGTGTTGATGTATTTGGACTCAAGCTTATGACTTTTTGCCCATTTTTATGCTTTAATCCAGCAAACTGACAGGTCCTACGATTTTGTCAGAGAATTGGAAAAGTTGTATACATATAAGTAATGTAAATATGGGTGATGAGTTCTTTATTCTGTCGTTCCTGGAAAATATGTTGTCTACTTGTGATCAAATACATTTTGGATTTTGAGAATTATCCTTACTTGTCATTAATCCAAAAGTTGGTTAGCTGCGTTCCTTGCTTGTATACCCTTTAGATCTGGTTCAAGTAATTTTATTACAGTCTAATTGCTTTAGATTTTGTGTTATCATTATTTGTGCTTCAAAATTTTTTAGCATATTATTATTCCTATTGTTATGTACATTTTCTGCACTCCTTAGTTTTTTTATTTTTTTCTGGTTTTTCAGGTCTTCTTCATGCCTCTGTTTTTTAGTGTTCGCAATGGATGGAGAGGACACAGCAGGACATGTTTCGGGAAATCCAGGCAATTAAAAAATTAATGTCCTCAGGGGAGGTCAATAGTGACTTGCCTCTGAAGTGGAAGTATCCACTGTAAACAATGGAGGATTTTGACACATTGGAGATAGAACTGAGTGACAAGGCATTCCAGGCAGCACTGGTAACAATTTTTCCTTCATTATGTGATTGTTGGGCTCAAAACTTGCGGAAATTCATTAAACATTTTTTTTTCATTTCATAGTAATAATACATCTTATAATGTTTCAGACTAAAGAACTATGTATACGAGGTGGCAATGGTATTACAGCAGGTGTTTTTGGAATGTTACACTATGGCCTTGGGAGGAACTTCTCTTTTTTTGGGCAATCCAAAAACAGTACATATTAGGAGATGCCGATTTAGCACCACTAGAACGTAAACTTGCATTATTGGTATGATGTGCTTCATTTATTTTAAGATGAGAACTGTAGGTTTGGACTGCTTGAAGATATAATCTGTAATCTAATTTCATTTCAGATGCTTTCCGTTCTAAGCCTACTCTTAAGTGAGCATGGATATAAGGATATAAAAGAAAAGGCAATTTATATTGGATTAGACATGCATGTAGCAGGCATCAGAGGGAAGAGGAGAGACTAAAAAACAAGAATGTGTAATAATTTAAAATAAATATTTTCATTTGAAATGGAACTGTTGAGAGTATTATTCAATAATGTCGCAGGAAGGTTGCAATAATGATACGTGTCATGTTGCAGAAACGTTGTGAAGACGTTGCCAAAACGTACTAGGGAGGACGTTTGGAGAAGACGTTGTCATAACGTAGCAGGAAGGTTGTAATTATGTTACAAGTCAGGTTGCAATTACGTTGTGAAGATGTTGCCAGAACGTAGTACGGAGGACGTTTGGAGGATTTTAAGACGTTGTCACAACGTTGCAGCAACTCCCAGTAGGTTGCAGTGAGACGTTGCTGCAACGTTGTGGCAACATACATGGTTTACAGGGAATGTACACCCAAAACAAACATGAAAATTATTTCTTATGTGATAAGAGCACCAAAAATACTAGCTAATTTAATATGACACAATTAATTTTTCTAATAACTGCTTTGGACATGGAGATTCATTAGGAGTATACCCAATATCATACAATATGCATCAATGGAAAACCTATGGGAAAGTTATTTCTTATGTGATAAGAACAATTTTAAAAGCAAAATTACTTACCCTCGTTTGTGTTCACTTCTTTCATTTTACTTAAAGCTTCTCGTTTTGTTGGTGGTTTCCTTGGTGCCTTCAAGTGACGATGAGGAAATATCTCAGGAACTGCAAATGGTTACAGTAACTTGCGGCCATATATTCTGTTACTCTCGAATTGTGACAAACCGAAATGAACCTGAAAAAATATACGGTTTTGTCTCATGATAGTATAAACCGACGAACATAGTTCACTGCATCAATTTGTGTTTAGAAGTCTCTCCACAAATGCTCGAATTTGAAGTTGTATTTACGAAGTGAGCCACAATAAATACACTTAACGTGCATATCTCGCTCTCGCATTAAAATAGTCTATGCAATAGGAATTAAAATTATACGTACACGAATACAACAGCAGTTTATGAACAATTTCTTAAATATTGGAGAATTATCCTTAGGATATTAACTGATACTCACCTCGCATAACCTGCTATACGTTGTTGGCTCCCAACGATCACGCCGAATTTTAGAAAGCAAAATTTTCCTCCTTGAAGAATCAGCAGGAAATCGCAATAGCTTGAATCCTTTTTCGGCTCGATTGTTGCAACCAACCGCAGAGCAACAAGGCATGATTGCCTCCTGTCTGCCTAGACACAGAGAAGTAGCGTGGTGGCCTGTTGGCGTAGAGCCTCAAACCAAACTCTCAAAAGAAGATTATAAATGAAAAATGGAAGATCTGAAAAGAACTGTGATGAGTGGATGATGGTAGTTATTAAAAGAACTTTTCAATGAATAGATGAAAAGGATGAAAGCAGTTTTCTCTAGGTTGCAGTAAATAGCACAAGGCATACAACCTCAAGGCGTTTCAGTACAAGACTGGCAATCTGAGGCAACAAAATGGAGGAGGCGTGACGTCAGCACAGAGTCGTCCAATGACGGCACGGGAAAGTTGGCAAGGTGCTCTACAAAGGATGACGGAACCTTTCTATCCATGGCCTTGTGGCATACCTGATGACAGCGCTACCAAGCGGGGAAACGCACGAACTCCTTGAGACAGGAGGCACGGGTAACCTTCAAGGCTACCTGGTGGGGAGGTTATTTCGCGGATAGTTACTTTTCTTTTATCGCGAATACCCTTATGAACAAACGGGGCGGCCACCGCAGGGAGCCATTACCCATAGCTGCCTCATTTTTCATTTTGGAGTGGAGTGGAGTTGGTCATTACCCAACCCACCCCAATGGTGATTGTTTTGCGTAAAACTACGGCGAGTTGCCCAACCAAATAACCCTAAATGACAATAAAGTGTGTAATTGTGATTTTGATATTGCTATTAGGAATTATAACATTGAAATACATATATCTAATGAACTGAAACCCGTGTTATTAGGTTTATTCTATATTTCACTCATTTTAAATACAGCGTTTTTTGTATATCGTGATCTATTGTCTTCGTGATCTGTTGTCACGTGATCTGATGTCGTCGTGATCTTCTGTCGGGGTACCGACCACTCACCCCCTACCACACACCCCTGAGGTGGATTGAAGGGTATTTTGTAGATGTATCTAGTGGGTTCCGATATTATTTCAGGGTGGACGCCAAACAGTCTCTTTTCGATACATTTATGACAATGTGAGCCTGAATGATACATACTTCCTTTTAACCATCTGAATTTAAATATATTCCTTTGAATTTTACACATTATAGAATAAGGCTAAAAATAATATAAACTTAATTTTATTTTTCCTCGCTTATAAGTCTGATAGACAGAAGAATAATATGTTCATATCAATGGTGGAGGATTAAATACTAATATATATTTATATTTTCTACGCCTCAGAGTGTGAGAGATAAGATGAGAAGTACTTCTGTGTTGAATTACAGACGATCGTATTCAATCGTTTCGCCTGATGCGTATGAAAAAATAACAAAGCTATATCCCCTTTATGTTAATTCTATTGCATTGTTATCTACATCTACGAAGTATGTACATTTCTTTGGATAATCTTTTTGATAAATTTGGTTCTGAGCCTAACAATTTGGCGTCTTAACATTGGTGATGTCTGCCTGTCAGGAAATACCGTGAGTTTCTCCACTCCTTCATCTACGATGTACCATGCAAGCCACCACTAGGGTGTGTGGCACGGGGTGATTCCACACCAGGCATGCAGCACTCGTCCAAGCACTATATTTGTGTTCTGGGTGGAAGTGTATATGTTGTTAGCTGTGTAATAGAATTCCGTTATCAATTTCTGAAAGATTCATCCTTTGACAAGTTTTTCAGGTTATTAAATGTTATTGTTTTGAAAGTTAGCTAGCGAAATTCAAGTACCGAAATTATTTTATATGTGAAGGTTATAGTGTTTTGTAGCTAGGTGGCGTAATCGTTTGATTTTTATGGAGAGTGTGGTAGTTATTTTCAGACCGCAGCTTTTCTGAGGTTGTCTTCACTTTGTCGTTAAGACGCCAGCTGCAGCATTTGTAGATACTTCCTTTCAAACAGCGTCAATTCCATTGGAAACCACAAACGAATAGCCTACACATAGTTAATAATTATTTCAAAGGTAATTTAAAGAAATTTAACGTCGTTTTACACGGCGAAGGATTTTATACTAAAGAATATACCTGAGATTATACAATTGCCGCTATAAAATTAGTAGTTTCTATTTTCCGTTCAGGCATTGAGACATTTGCACAAGTGTCTATACCATTTACCGCTTAACATTATGTATTTTGCTCATGTAAGGGTTCACGGTAGAGTTGGTAAAATCAAATGTACCGTGTAAAACGGCAATTACACTGTTCCCCGCAGTTTTAATCAGGAATTATTGAACTAAACGGATTGTAATTAAGAATATTTCCGTAGATATTTCAATCTTCTGATTTAGTTCTCGTCACCTCCTAATTCACTCTTGGTTAAAATACGAAGAACTTTTCTTTGAAAAGTTACTTCAAGATTATACCGAATGGTAACCTCAACGTGACTGTGTGTTTTTTTGAAAGTGCAGAGTTAGTCATTATATTGAAGAATAAACTATTTAAGTAATTCATCGTCGGTTGTCATTCCACTTAGCGGTATCCTTCGGAAGGTGAGGCGTTCGCTCACACGCGTTGTTCGCTCGCTTGTAGTGAACCATCTTTGAGAATGAAATGCTATCAGTTGTCTTGTGTCCGGAGGTGTGCTGTGTGCAAATTCATTTGTGGACAAATATTACCTTGCGTAGCCTATGTAAATTGTCTCCCTGCTTCTCAATCGTAGGTATGGGCACATATTCGTTATCTTCTGTTTTTGCAATATCAATTTACGGTTTTTAGGTAATGATCATGAGTCTCATCAATAATACTGTTTTTTACCTATGTTTATGGGAGGAATATTTTTCATTCGATATACGAATAGCAATTTTGTGCTGGAAGTCAATAATATCGTTATAATTTTTTAATGCTTACAAGTGGCGTGGATCATTACTAAAATTGCTTGCATTCAATTCAATTCGCTAAATTTATCAATTCACGTTAACAGAATTCTTTCTTTCATATACATTTTCCAAAGCGTAAACTCGTGTGTGCTATTATTTCTCTTGCTTGAATGAAAATATTAGTTGTCTCATTCGTGTAGATATCTTTTCCGAAAATGGCTGACGAGCGAAAATACATGAGGTATTTTTGGGTTTAAGAAGAATTTTTGTAATCAAAGATATTTATTCTATAAGAATTTTTATACGATGGCACACCATGTTCACGGCTTACATCAGAATGGCGTTTAATTTTTTTTGTAATAGCGCACATTTTGTTCAGTAGTTTTTTCAAGGTGGGCTTTTAAATGCCCGTAATTTCCCTGTATGCATTTAACGCCAGCCGAAAAGGTAAGCAACACCTTTTGAATGATTTCAGGCTTTCCCGGCGAAGATTTATATCAGGGTTCTTTCGGGGTTTGCACCGGGTAGTTAGGTCCATGGCGGCCGACGTTTCGATGCTCGAGTCGAGCATCGAAACGTCGGCCGCCATGGACCTAACTACCCGGTGCAAACCCCGAAAGAACCCTGATATACAACACCTTTTGCATTGCATGGAGTATTTGAGGACATCTCATGTCCTTAATACATTGAGTAGAATGATAAATTCGATCGAAATATTTTTCTGTGTCCTCGTGATGTGTCCATTCGGCCATCCCACGCGGCTCGCATTCATTTAGAAGAGATAAGGGATTATTTCCTCCTTGCGCGAGGATCGGGCGATAAAGCGGGAGAGATAAGGATGGTCGGACATGAAGACGCAGCGGTCTCGAGGCGTCCCGTGCTCACTTTATCAGTCATCAGTGTCGGCAGCAAAGGGAAACGGGTGATCCATCTCCCTCTCTTCATTCTTCCTCTTCGTCCAGTCTCAGAGAAGAACAGTGTTTTATACAGTTAACCTTTCTCGACGGTGGAATCAATCGGACGCATTGTGGGATGTCCTTCATTCAGCTATGTGAAGCAGAATTTCCATGCTGCAAAGCAGCATTATTTCAGGGGACGCCAACCTAGTGGCTCTTTCCCTATGTCATATCTTTGACTTTCCTAGTCAATCATTTTGTTACTTTTAAAGCTCCGTTTAAAATCTAATCTTTTAATTCCGAAAGCCTTCAGTCTTACAATGAAACAATGTTGTATGATGGTCTACAACATATATCCTTGTTTCCTTTCCTATCTATAATTAGCTCAGTCTAGGTTTTGTTCTCCGACTTTTTTAGATTTTCAGTTTAATCCTTTTTTAGGTTTACCATAATATCTAATATTGGGGTTATGCCGGATTTTTTGTAGACATTCTCGCTTGTAGTTCTCTTTTTGTAAAATAATATGGATCTAATACATTCTCTTTCATATATTTCAATTTCTTTATTGTACCTTTATTTAAAAACCTCCCAAGGCTTGTACTGCGTAAAGCACTACCGGTCTAAGGAATATTTCATACATTTTAACCTTGGGTTTCGAATTATTTTCTAAAATGACCGATAGGTTGGCTCTCATGCACATTGCTTTCCATGAAACACTTTCTTTGTGTTTCAGGAAAAAACTTTCTTTGTCTTGGTTTCTAGTGAAATCTGACATATATTAAACAGGGTTGGTCCTAAGACTGAACCCTGCGGAACGCCGGCTTGGATCGATCTCTCCTAACTATTCTCGTTTTTCCATTTAACTTCAAAAGTCCTGTTATTTAGATAGGATGCTGCCCATTTAACTAGCCATTTTAGCGACTTTGTCGTGATCATTTTATAAAATAAGCCATCATACCAGACTTTTTCAAAAGCCTTCGATACATCCAAAAATATCCCGACCGTTGGTATCCTCTTATTCGAGTTTTCAGTGATAAAGTCAAGTACACAATGCACTTGATTGGTGGTTGACATTCCATTTCGAAACCCAAATTGTTCTGGAGGAAGGACATTTTGTAATAGAGGCATTTGGTATATATTTTAATATAGCTAATCGCCTGTCGAGATATTTTCTTAATACCTTCGTTCGGTATCCCGTCTATCCCGGTAGCGTTTCTTATTGGGAGTTTTTTTATAATATTGTCTACCTCATCAAAGGTAACTGAGGGAGTCTCATCCTTGCCAACAGCCTCCCATTCGTTTGGGTTAATTTTTATGTCCGGTATTCGCATACTTACAATTAGATCAATGACCGTATCAGGTTCAAATCTGTCCCCCTCTTGCTTTACTGCCATTACTGAGTTTTTAATTCGTCGTTGGTCAGAATTTTCTCATGCTTTCTCGCACGAATCTTTTTTCTTTAGATCATAAGATTCGTGATAGCGCTTCTAAAAATACGTTTAGTGTTTTTTTCCGAACCTAATTCTGTAAAAAGCGCAGAAATAATCATGACCTTTGGAAAGTACCAGGAATTTTGATACCGTATGGACTTCCAGACCAAGAAAACCAAAATGCTATATACATGGAGTCAACATATCAACAATTAATAGCGCTAATTAATACGAGCAGAAAACTAATAAAAAACGAAACGAGCTGTGGGGTTGTAAACGAAAGAAATGGGCATTGCGTTTCCACACTTTCTAGCAGCTGTGAATGAGAGATCATCTTTTCCCATGTATGGGCCGCTTCCACACATCCACGTAATGTGCAGAAACAGCTCGACGGACCACAACACTGCTTTTTCACTCCCAGATGAATAAGAAGCCGCTGCCCCCTTCCATTTTCACTTTTTGGCAGAGTAGGGCCTTTCCTCGAGCGAGGGTGATGGAAGGGGCTTCCTTTGGTTCGGAATGTTTATTGCTCTCCCGGGAAAAATTGGAAGGGCCAATGTGGTGATGCCTCTATCTAATGATCCTCGCTAATTTAGTTAACTCACTAACTGACTAGATTGAAAGAGGTATTTAAGAGACTGTAAAAGTTAAACTATTGGCATCTGATTATTTCATGGCAACAAAGAAGTTTATTCTAACTTCCACCGCGAAACTACAATTGAGAAGTGGTTGAAAATTATGACGAGTGGTACGAAAGTGTTTTCCTAAGCATTACAATATTGGAATGATATAGCATCGAGCTACTTCAATCCGAAGATATTTGAAGTGAATATAAAATCAACGAAGCGCAGTCGTATATTTAAATCATGTCTACAGAACTTCATACGATATTTGATACTTTGGAAAGCTCACTATGTAAAAATGAAACCATTAATTAGTTACGGTTTGCGCATAAATACATCGCACCTGAAAAACTCTATTCTGGCGTACTTTGCGATAATTGCTGTGCGCTTAAACTCGAGCTTTAAAACATGGGTTACTGCAGAGCGAAACAGAATGGTTCAGTTTAAAATCCCATCCAAGCTATTGTTTTTTATTGTGAATCGCACATTCTTGCAGCTAATTTAGTATTACAAGTCCACCTACACCAGATTGATCTACACACATAATTAGATCGAAAAAAACTTGTAAGAGCACTTCCTAAAATGCCATCGTTTCCTGGTTCACTTTCATAAATTACTTTCGGAAAGAATAAGTTGTCATATGAATAAATTAAAAGGATGTCCGAAAAACACAAAATAGCAAATAACAATTCACGGTATTTCAAATATAATACCCTGTACGAAGGGGTCCTTATATGATCACTGTAGGGGTAGAGGCGTTTGTAATTATTATGAGCTCAGAGACAAAACTAGTCAATTATGGATATCACCTAAATTTAGTTTAAACATCCAAGATTTAAAGTGCTTTCCTTTAAAATGTATGAATATTTCTGCCTTGAGACGTAGACTTGGAGAGAATTGAAGAAAATTATAGAGTAATGATATGTCGATGTTATTGAGCAAAGTGATCTTTATTTGGGATTCGTTAACTCATTCGTTTGTATTCAGCTTCCTCACGTGAACAAAAAAATTGTCTCCCTCCCTGGAGCTCCTTCAACTTCTAATAATTATTTTATTTTGTACGCGTACTAATTGACGTAGAAATTAGTGAAAACTTTAAATTATTTTCGCAATCGCGATGTCGGAATTATATGGCTGCGCTTCTTTGATTTTCATTTTTTTCTGTTGATAAACTAGAATCTGCATTACCATTTCACTTAATACGCGTATTCATTGACGTAGAAACTTTTCAAAATGTTGACGTACTTTCACCACCGCTGTCTGGAATTATATGGCTGCGCTTCTTTGGTTTTAATTTTTTCCATTGATAAACACGAATCTGCATGAATTCAATCCGTTCTGGCGTAACTTTGTGGAAGTCCATTTTCAAATAACAACAAGGCCAATCATGTTTAAATCTACAGAGTATTTTATTGGTACAACTAGTTTCAACGCTACGGCGTCATCATCAGGTTCAAGCTTGTACCTGATGAGGACGTTGAGCGTTGAAACTAGTTGTACCAATAAAATATTCTGTGGATTTAAACATAGTTGGCCTTGTCATTATTTGAAGAATCAGAATGCTCGTAAATTTTCCTAGGATGCAAATAGACCAATCCTATTTAACTATAACGCTGGAATTCCGTGAAAACAAACTAGAAAATAAACTCAAAGCCTGCCTCAACTCAACTATTATGAACCGAATAAAAATGGCTTGGTTGATACACACAAACGAATCGTGTTAAGGATTCAGCATGAACTTGATCGATTTGCGACAGTTTTAACCCGCCTTTTCATATCAACTAACCGCTCTCTGCAGTAAAAGGGCCACGACTTAAAAATAAATAAAAATGCGAAACGTCCTTAACGTTAAAGTCACCCGAACACCTCCATAGCCAACCACCGTCAACCAGGAGAAGCTAAAAAGGAATAAGAAGATGAGAATCCTCGGAGTACAATATGCCCGCCTGCCTTCACAATTCCCCATTTCCTTTTAGCATACGCAATTGTTATAGAACAATACAATACTGCGTTTTATATTTCGCCTCCGCTTAGAATTTTTCATGCGAGATCTATAGAAAAAAGTAATTGAAAAACCTTTGTAGGGCCACTTTATTTAAAACGTATTAAGTGGATTTTACACTAACCTCATTCCGGAAGCAGCAAATATTTTAAGACAAATTAAAGAAAATAGAACCAACGTCCTGTAAAAAGTACAAAATTATTAAGGGATTTCGACACCGTAGGGACTTCCAGACAACGAAAATCTGAATTCTATATATTTGGGGTAAACATTCATTATTTTTAGCGCTAAATAATACGAGCAGTGAACAATAAAAAAACTAAATGAGCTGCGGAGATGTAAACCAAAGATGAGGGCATTTCGTATCCACGCATTCTGCCTGAGTGAACGAGAATACGGGTGTAACATGAAATAATCATATAAAACTAGTCCATATCATATCCAAGATGCCATAGTTAATTTCGGTCAGTTTTCCCTACTTTGATTCAATTTTCTTCCTTCAATCATATACTATTTACGGAATTAAGTTTGCAAAAATCCATGATACACATCGTAGGAGTTGCTTTTACGAATATTTTTACTTCTTATAATCGCGTATGGTTCGTCATAAAATCTGGATTAAGGGTAATTAAGAAATGCAGTAATGGTGGAGAAGCAAAAGGGAGACAAACCTTATACGTTAAGGGGTGTATACAGTAGCCGCATGTATGAGGTCTTTGAAGTTATTAGGAGCTCGGAGACAAGACTCAGTCAAGCATGGATATCGACTACACTTAGTTTAAATAGTCAATATATGACGTGCTTTCCTCGTAAATGTATTAAATTGTTGCCTTGAAATGTAAACTTGGACTAGAAGAGAATCGCGGAAAAGGCAAGCCTAATGAGATCTCGATGTTACTGAGCAAATTGATCTTTATTTTGGATTCGACAATTCATAAAGTATTCTTCAGCTTGACAGAAGCAATACAAAGTTTGTAAATTTAGCAATGAGTTTAATTTAATACAAACGGCTTCATCGCATAGGCGACATCATCAATGCAATGGATCAGGTCATATTAAATAAAATTAATTGTGAAATTTACAAAGTTAATATTGATTCTGTCAATATGGATTTTCACATAATTACGCTTACATATATCAAGTTCATTTTTCAGCTCCATTACGTGAACAAAATATTGCGATAGCGGAACACACATTTATCTTTTCTTCGAAAATTTTCTGTTAAGGGCCTGTCCCTGTAATGAATTGTGAACCAAGGAAAGGAGTAAAAAAAGGCCACACTCATAGGATTCCTAAATGGAAGGTGGGCATCGAGCGATCAGCCTATAAAATATATATATATATATATATATATATATATATATATATATATATATATTTCGTTCACTCACTCACACACCGCCGTGGCGGCGGCGCCACCGCCGTGGCCAAAGGCGGTGTGTGAGTGAGTGAACGAAATGTATGGCCGAACCGGCTCTTTTCCTCTTCAGTTCATGTTCCTATCTCTGTCCGACTCTCTGTGTGAATGAACTCATCTTTGCTTTCTTCTTGTGTCCATGTCTAATTCTTCTCTCTTGGTGATGGAATAGCTGCCCTTGTGTGCCATCCAGAGGCCACGGCTACGGGCTCAAGCTTGAAGGGGCATTCTCTGTTATAAGCCCCAGCCGAAATCATGTTCAACCTAAGTGTCCTGGTAGCTCAACTGGTAGAGCACTCGGCGCGACATCGGGAGGTTCCGGGTTCGAGTCCCGGCCACGGCACATTTTTACCCTTTGATTTCTCGGCTTTACCATCTTCCACATCACCAGTGTCTTCGTCCAATTTTAGTTACATGTTTCCTATCTCTTTCTTTCACCTTCTGTTCAATACAGATCGAATATAGATACATATTATATATATCTATAATATATATATATATATATATATATATTGTTATTAACATATATATACATATTATATATATATATATGTTATTATATATAGGATATATATATATGTTATTGGATATATATATATCCAATAACAATAAGGAGTATTACTATAACAATAACAGTAAGGAGTATCCCAACGACAATAAGGAGAATATAGATACAGATTGGATATATATATATATATCCTGTGTGATATTTTATATATATATATGTTAATGATATTTTATGATATGATATTTTATATATATATGTTAATAACAATATATATATATATAATATATATTGTTATTAACATATATATACATATTATATATATATATATTGTTATTAACATATATATATAAAATATCATATCATAAAATATCATTAACATATATATATATAAAATATCACACAGGATATATATATATATATCCAATCTGTATCTATATTCTCCTTATTGTCGTTGGGATACTCCTTACTGTTATTGTTATAGTAATACTCCTTATTGTTATTGGATATATATATATCCAATAACATATATATATATAGTCACAGGCGTGACAAGTAAAAACATAGTGGCACAAACAAAAGAAAATCACACGAATGGTTTAATTTTCGACAGCAGTCAACTGTCTTCTTCCGAACTGGGGGCCGATTCCATAACTTTACGTTCGATCGTTAAAGAGTCATTCCCGCTGGATTATGGGAATTCTATCGAGAACAATTGCCGATCGCGATTCTATAACTCACGTTCGAACGTTTTTTGCCTCACGCACGACTCCTCGGCTTCGACGTCAAAATACTTGTCGAAGCGGCCATGGTCGATCGAAGAACAGTTTGTTTAGGTTTTTCATTTGAATGATATTTGAAGAAGTATCGCAGTGTGATGTATTCTGTGAGCTACAAATCACTTAAAACATATTATTCTTGGACTTCAAATGTGAATTGTGGTATAGAATGCTGTGTGTCGTTATATTGGAAGATAGTTTCGAACGGACGTCTTGTGTTGTGTTTTTAGCTGTGGCGATTTAAAGAAAATTATCCCAGTGGAGCATTTAATATAAAGTTTTAAATGAAGTTTGCATCACTAAGGTTTCGATTTACAAGAAACAACCGTGTCATTTTTTGTGATAACTTTTAAACGAAGGTTTATCGAGTGTTTAGACTGTGTACATTGAGACATGCCAGTGGTGACAATTGTTATTTATGTTCTGCGCTGGATTGCGTGTGTCTAAGTGGTGATATATTTACGTTAATTAGCTAGACTTGTTCTCTTTAAATAATGTGTTATGACAGAAATGGTATTACAAATGTTACAAATACGTAGTAAGTGTTGGAGAAGACGTAACAGCAATCATTTCGTTGTTTTCACATATTGACTAAAGACGTGTAATCTATGTGAATTGAAGTTGGTGACTCGTGTATTGCTCTTGACTTGTAAATGTGGTTATTTACGTCTCAGTGAAAGGATAAACAGTGTAGTGTTTCATTATTCTTCATTCAGGGAATTGTGGCACCCTAAGTGCCACCTTTTTATTTCATTGCATTGTTGTGTTCAATGTGATTTTGTTGAAATAATTAATCCGTTTGCGTTTAAAGCAGGTAATGACTAATTAGCAATAGGCATTTCGATTTGTCCTGGGCAGGGATTACTGTGTTATTTTAGAGTATCTTAAATTGTGAGTGTGGTTGTTTACGTCCAAGTGAAAGGGTGATGATTGTTTTGTCTACTCATGCAATGTATCTCGTTTCATTATGCTTCATTTAGTAAATTTTGCCATCTCAAAATTTATATTTTCATTTACTCGACGTGATGTCATTAGCAAGTATTGTTCCTTTATTTGAGTTCTGCTGTGTGTGCCTTGAGATCTCGAAATAGTGGAAGTAATTAAAAGCTGACAATTGTATATCTCAAGGTAGGTAATCATATATGCTGCATGTAAGCTCTAGACAGACGGTGAACGGTCTTGTAAAAGTGAGTTATATACTATTTCTATTCGATTTCATGAGAAGAAAGTTGTGTTTAAATGGTATTGAAGGTTGAGTAGTAGGTACGTTAATTATGGGAACTAGCTAGATGATAGTATTTAAGTATCAATGAATATCCTTATCAATTCATGTCCGAAGTTATATACCAAGGTGTCATATATACGTCTGAGTGTTGTTTTGGAACATTATCTTTGAAGTGAACCATAGAGCATTAATTTATTTAGATGACGAGAAGTTTCAGCCGTGATGTCGTGGACTTTCAACATAGTTAAGGCAGAAATTTAAATTTTCCACCAATAAAAATGCACTGGTCTGTCAGTGGAAAATGTCCATTTCTGTCTTCATTATTTAGATAACTACTATTTATCTTTTAATCCGCGACAAGGTTCATTTACGAGAGAAAGCGTTGTATTTGTAGTGGAATACGAAATGTTTCGAACGAAAGGAGACCGATGTCATTGAAATACATTATTTTTTAGAATGTTGCTGATGATAAGCTTGTAAATTTTGATCACCCGTCTGAAATATATAGTGTTTCAGAATCCATTTAAGACGATTGGAGTGTAATTGAAATATAAGAGGCAATTCAAGCAGACGTCTATGCCAATCTAAGCAGACGACATTACATCCGTAGAAGTCATAGAATGACAAGTAATTAGGAAATAATTAATCCAATGAGAACGCATTTAGGGTGTTTACAGTACTCGTTAGGAAGTAATGTTCAATTATTCAGACATTGCAATGCTTATTTAAATTAATATTTTTCAAAATTATTCAAAACAAGTGCAGTCACTCCAATGTCAGCTCATTGCGCATGCGTAGAAGAGAAACAAGTGCGAACTATGCTGTAAATCCGACAACGCCGCAACGTTCGACGTTCTGTTGAACGATCGCCCTTATAGAATCGCTCGTTGGTCATCACTCGAATAAATTGAGCTCGACCGAAGGTGAACGGATCCCTAACGTTCGAACGTCAGCCAAGTTATAGAATCGGCCCCCTGGAGAGAGTACTGGATGCAGATGTGGGTAAGGAGAGAAGAAAGAAGAAAGAAGAGGAGGGGCAGGCAGGGGAGGGCAGGCTGGGCCAGGCGGGGAAGAGATTGGAGGAGAAAGAGGGGAATAAAGTGAGGGGCAGGCAGGAAAGGTAATGGAGGGGGAATAGGGGAAGGGAGTTTAGTGAAAGACATTGATGCCCGGAGTTTGAAAATCTTTATACAGCCAAATAAAAGATAATTCCACCGATTTCAGTTCAAGTAGGGGAGCAGTTGGGGGGAAGGAAAAAAAGAATTGAAACATTTTAGCAGTGGTTGAAGGATTTTTTGTGAAGGGAGGCGTGTATCGCAACGGGAAGAGAAGCAGATTGGGAAGGATTTTTACAATTATCATCGTGATTATTAATACGTATGTTGAGGTGAGTCAAGGATTTACCAATATAAAAAGCTGAGCATAGTTTACATTGCAAGTGGTAGATCACATTGCTGGTGATGCAAGAGGGGGGAGGAGGGTGAGGGAGAGAGGGGATGGAGGCATTCTCCTCCTAACGCCTCCTCCTACAAGTCCTGCAAGTTCGTCATTCGACCTCACGTTACATAAGCGTGTTTCTACTTCACTTTTACTAGTGCAGTATTTCAGTGTACCTCATCGTTTACCCCGGGACCTTTGCTAATCAGTAAATTAAATCGTCTAGAGGTGATTATATTTTGGAAACAAAGCGTTTTAAAGCAGCAGTTTCCAATTTTTCACCGGCCTCTCGGTGCCAGTGGAGGCTCGGTGCCAGCCACATCACTTTCATTAACTGCTACAAGTATGAGATTACAGAGCCCTCCAACAACACCTGATCATCACCTTGACGTCTCTCGTCGGCCAACCCCTACGATTAGACCACAGCGCTCCATTAGTCATCTAAATTTCTCTGAAAAAGTGTGTTATTACGACACAGAGAGGAGAGAGACGACAGTTCTGTGCAGGGAGGGCGGAATTTTTACCGCCACGCATGTTTCGACTCTTACGCTGTCCATGCCTCTAACCACCATTGCAGGATCGAATAAGTACACGGTTAGCGACAGTCGTGATAATGTTACCACAATTAGTGATCACTCTTTTCGGTTGTCACCCGAGCACAAGTCCTAAGTGCCCCAGTTGATCTCGAGCGAGAAAAACCACGTGGTGGGACACGGTGGGAGTGGGAGCTACCCTCCCCCTGCCCCCACCAAATGCTCAACTCACATGAGCGACGCGCCATGGCCATCAACCTCCCAAGGCGCGACAATCTCACCCACACTACGCGCGTCCGTGTCTTCATTTCGAGCATCGGTTTCGGAGGAGAGGACGGAGGGAACTTCTTCAAATGCAGACTCACTTACTGCGCCATCGCACTCGAGGCAAGCGCCGTCGACAAATAGGTAGCCCGCTAGCCACGCAAGGGCAGCGTGGGCGAACAGGGGAGAGGTGCGAAAACCGGAGAACCAAACGGAAACACCACTCTCCTTGTTCTAAAAATCCAAACAAAAAAGACCACGCAACTCAACACCGGGCCTACACGGATGTTGGGCATCCTTATGCTGGCCCTGCCCAACACTTCCCGGAACATCGTCGTCAACTCGGTATTAAAAAATTTTCCGGCACCGAGGCGGTACGATTTTTTAAACAGAAATATACAAAACAAATATGAAATTCCTTTGCACTATTTGGATAGTCATCCAGTCTTGAAAGAATTTCCCGTGAATATTAGTATATTTTTTTCAGCTCTCAAATTCAATTATAATTCAATATAGTGCATTTAATTTTTATATATAACGAGCGGAAGATACCCGTTGAAATTCAACGGGTTTGAAAAAAATGAAACTTATTTTTTATAATAAAACCACATAGCCCGAAGAAAAACAGTATGCGTGGTCATTTGAGGAGTTCGTAACCTATCTTGTAGGTTGCGTTAGTTGTAGTAGACACACTGACCGTTTTCCAGGTGCACGGAGAGATGAGTGACTATTGGTCCACTTTCATGCAAAGGAAACCCAAAAATCGGCCATACAGACTCATTACTACTTAAATAGCAAAGGTTTATAGATGGTCACCTCGTCCCTACGGTTCTCTTGAGCAGTCTTCTGAGTGAATAACAGCTTGATTGCTTCCCTTGTGTACAATACATATATTTGCATTCAATGACTTATTTCAGTTGCACTATTCAACGTTGATATGTGCGTTGAGTTATTCATTTATTTGAGATTTATTAATTATATTATAATTCCCGCCATCTTAAAACAGATTGAAGGTTCGAAATAGATGGGTCTGTTTTTGAACCCAGTTTTTAGCTGATTACCCGTCCGTACGTTGGGTGAGGATGAAATTTGTGCGGATCTTAGCGTAACCCGAGAAACACCATGGGGAGAATCTCATGAGATCGCTGGTGGGCATGTCTTTGACCATCCAAGTCTAACCTCTGTCGTTTTTCTTTCAAGGGCTCATTTTCTCGCAAATAAGACATTCATTTTGCTTTAGAAGATTTTTTCGAAAGGTTACTCTTTTTTCTATTAGGCATGTTGATGGATATATTTTTAAGTCCAAGGGACGGAAACACAGCGGCAAGTGAGAGTCTAGAGTAGGCAACTCGATGATTGAGTTAATGTACCTAAGTTAACTGCACTTTAACACTTTTAAACATATAAATAACTCGTGTCGTTAATGATGGGGGAATTGGTCTAAAAATCTGTTCGCAATCGCAATGCGAGGCAGATGGTTTCACTACGTGTAATACACCGGAGTATTAAACGATAATAAACAACGCCGTGTTTGTTGTAGCAACAGAGGCATTATTACCATTGATATTCGCCGCACGTAAATATTCTTGCACATTTTATTAAGTGTGTATCCTATTAATTCCTTTATGTGTAACGTTTACTACATAAGTGTTCTCTCATATACCTCCCGTATCGATTATCTCCCGAATCAATTTATTATGGGGTCCTTGGGACTCTGGGCCCTCTTTATACAGATTTTCTTTCTACATGCTATCATGGGCCTGCAGGAAACCGTGATATTTAATAGTAAAGAGGCGTGTATATCCTTTGAAAATCAAATCTATGGCTGTCAAGAAAATATGTTATTGTTGATTTCAGATAAAAATGTGAGATTGTTCAATTAAAAACATGAATTTCAGACAAATAAGGAGCGTAGAAGAAAATCGATTGATAAAATTAGAAATTATATATATTCAGCCATCCGATAAAAAAAATTCCAGCCCTATATCTTAAGTGAAAATACTTTTAAAAAGTAAAAAAAATGATACCACTGCACCGAACACAATGCATAGCATGGACCACCTTCATGGGCCTTCGAGGGCCTTTGGGGGCCCTTAGGGCTTCTTAATATAGCATATGACACAACTAGATATTTTTTCTATCTACATGCCAAATTTCAGCTCAATCTGTCCAGCAGTCTTTGCGTGGAGCAGCAGACAGACAAAGACCATTACATTTTTATATATTACTAAGGATCACACCCTTAACCCTGAAAAAATAGGGTTTTGGGTAATTGAACCCTACAGTGTTTGTTGCCTATTAGTGACAAACTCGTGTCCCAAATTTCATCAAAATCGGTCCAGTGGTTTAGGAGGAGATGTGGAATATACCCACATACTCACATAATTACATTGACTTTTACATATATAAAGATTTCCACTAATTTAGTAAGCCATTAAAATGCAAATAGATTGATTTTTATGTTTTCCAACATTTTCCCGCATTCTTCACAATAAAAATAGATAATTCAGTCACTACATTATATAATTCCAGTAATATTCAGCTTCATTCACTGAAAAATACCAATGGAAGCATATCATGAACATTTTTAAACACTCAACGAACACATTATTTTTGGCGATGTTATGTGCGGGAATGTGGAATGATGGAGAACATGGAGTTTCTTGGCGAGAAGTTTCTAAAAATGAAATAACAAGCCGGCAAAATGAATATGACAACGATAGATTAATTTTCAAAACTAAGTATTTGTAAAATTGTATACGACATGAGTACACAACTTCAAAATAGATTCAAGGTAGGGTTTATTTTAATGAAATTTTAAAAACATAGACCCATTTGTAAGCCAAAGAGAATCGAAACATTTTTGGTCTAGATAAAATAATGGACCGTAAATATTAAAAAAGGCTTAGCATTATTTGGTGTTAAAAAACTAACAATAGTGAAAAGTAAATTACTTTTACGTAGGCTTCTTAGCCAATTTCCATTCGGAATCCTAACTCAAATATTCTTAATGATGGCGCACATCGTATCGGGACAATTTATTTTTAGCATTTATTATTTTTTTGTTCAAGTCAAAACAATGTGCTGTCTTGATTATAAATGTATATGCTCTAAATGTGTCTCAACAGTGCAGCAAATCTGAAGAAGGCCCATGATGAAGTTCCAAACGAATACTTGACGCAATTTCAAACACCAGTTGCATTACGAAAATTATAAAATAGTTGAGGTTAGAAGACTTTATTGATGCCTTAACGTTTTGCTGCAATGAGTTTTGGTCAAGTTTACTTTAACCCAAAGATTAAAAAGTTATTGACATATGAACATTGCTACCAATCCATTGAAACGTAGGATAACATTTTAACAAAAATTATAATGCAGAACTACAACTGACATTCAGATATTTGAATGTCGGAGGAAAGAGAAATATGCAAATAAAACATACAAACAAACCTCAACTCGTATGATTCTAACATGATTCAAATCTTCATTACAATCACTGTGCTTGAATTTTCATCTTTTTAAAGGTACCCATCTCATTATAAACTCCTTCCTAAGTATAAAACAATTTACGATGAAACTGTTTGAAATGTTCTCGAAACTGTGACAAAATATTTCACGTGAGTACTCTACTCATAAAACTCCGCACCGGATGTCCCCATTAATTCTTTTTAATCATCTGTGTTTTATGGAGTGTCTGCTGAGATTTGCCCTCCAACTAAACTCCTTCCCACATATATCACACTTGAAAGGACTCAAACCACTGTGCATATTTGAGTGTTCAACTAAGCTAATCTTATGAGTGTATCTCTTCCCACATGTGTCACACTTGCAAGGTCTCAAACCACTGTGTATGACCGAGTGTGCGACTAATCTTTTCTTCTCAGCAAATTTCTTCCCACATGTGTCACACTTGAAAGGTCTCAAACCACTATGAATGACCATGTGAATTTTTAAATGATACTTACGAACGAATCCTTTCCCACATGTGTCACACTTGAAAGGTCTTAAACCACTGTGTATGACTAAGTGCTTACAAAAATCATTCTTCACTTTAAACGCCTTCCCACAAATTTCACAATTGAATGGCCTCAAATTACTGTGAATAGCTAGGTGTTTAGTTAAATCCAACTTCCTTCTAAACCCCTTTCCACAAGTTATACATTTGAACGGCTTCAAATTGCTGTGAATGATAATGTGTCTTTTTAAATCATTCTTGCATTTAAACCCCTTTCCACAATTTTCACATTTGAAGGGCTTCATATCAAGGTGCATTTTACAGTGATCTAGTAAATTATTTTTCCTTTCAAAATCCTGCCCACAAGTTTCACATTTGAATGGCTTTAAATCAAGGTGTATTTTCGAGTGTTTTAGTAAATAATATTTCTTTTTATACTCTTTCCCACAAATTTCACATTTTAATTGCATCAAATTACTGTGAATGGCTACGTGTCTGATTAAATGACTTTTGCATTTATACCCCTTACCACAAGTTTCACATTTGAATGGCCTCAAATCCCTGTGTACGACATAGTGTTTTCTTAAAATGCTCTTAAATTTAAACTTCTTCCCACACATTTCACACTTGAACGGTTTTGAACTTTGAATTTCAGTAATGCTTGATTCAGAGCGATTAAGAGAATAATTCTCATCCATTAAACTCGTTGATGCCCTTTTGCTCAAAATGTGACCTCTAACGTGTACGACTAACTTTTTTTTATCCGTATATTTTACCCCACAATGATCGCAAATGAATGCTGTACACCCCCTGAGCTGTTTTTTGTGTGAATTCAAATGCCTTATTTTTGGTGGTATCGTGTCACTGAATTTCAGGGCACCCGTGTTGCAATCACCCAATTTTATGCTTTCTTCTTTCTTAGCACTAAAATTTTTCATATTCCTCAGTGAATGTTCTTCAGGTAAACCACTATGGCTGGTGTTTCCTTCAAACTTCTTTGTGATATTTTTTTTTCTATCATCTCTTAGATCAGTCACTATCCTCTCGCATATTTTTGGACTCTCGTCTGTCATGCTGCAGCCATATACCTAAAATTATGAAAATTAAGAAGAGAAAATGAGTCATTTCAAAATTCAAGGGGGAATTAGTGATTGGAAAATTTTTAGTTCTGAAACATGTATTCCCGACTACTTCCTTGATAGTTACATGTAATACAATATTCTAATAATATTATATTGAAAGGCCGGCTATTAATTTTCCTTTGGATAAAAAAGGTCTTATATTTAGAACCAGAAATAGAAAAAATTAAATGTGTATTTAAACATGGCCACTCATGCAAATATGTAGTCAACGAGATATGCTTAACGAGCCATGCCATTGGCTATCATGAATAAAATTATATCTATCGCTCTGTATATAAGAACATATTTATTCCAGTCACTTTGCATAACATCCACTGAGGGAATACAATTCAATCAAGACTTGGACAATAATAAATAACACATCCAACAAAAAACGAGCATATGGATCGATAAATATAATGAAAGTCTCCAAGTTTGAATTTTGTATTAGTGGTATCGCATAAATGCTGATTTAGCCACTAGGTGGTTATAGTAATGAAATATGGCGATCACGAATGAAGACAAAGCGTTTAGCATAAAAGTATTTCCATGAGTCAATTTGGCTGTACATGAATGGTTTCGCACAAAATATCAAATAATATACCTACAATGTAGAAAATTCATGCTAGATAAAACCAATTCAAAAATATTATCTTCCTCTGCGATGCTTAAGGAAATGCTGGCCGGGTCCATCCATTCAATGTATCACTTATAATTTGTTTAGTTTAAATATTATATCTTCACGCACAGGGTCCTCAGTTATGCAGTTAATTCACGATGTGTCCTCAATGAGCTCCAAATGGAGATGTAGATCTTGATTAAAAATTGTTCTATTGTAAAAATGTAGGTTATAAAGTAAACCAGGTTCCTGTTAAGCAAGTTTTATTAAAACGTGCTTAACAAGCAAGTAAACAAATGTAGCTGATAGCTGATTCGGAAGGTTTGGTCCTTCACGGTGCTTTAAATGAGGTTTCTAAACCTTTTGGGTCGTCTACATCATACACGACCAGCATTAGTCTGTTCTTCTTCCAGAATTTCTTGCAATTTCACTCCGTTGCTTAGCTGATGTAGCTGTTTTCTTGTCGAGGGGGAGGAGAAACTCTTTTGCTGGTATTCCTTGTCGTGGAGGAGGTGGCAGGTGATAAGGTGTTGGTTGGGTGGATAAGGATAAGGTGATAAGGTGTTCCTCGTTGAGGACGGAGAATTGGTTCTCTGATAGAAAAGGTACAGTGGAGGCCTTGGTTGCCTTGACAATTGCCTCGTTTGCATAAAAGGGCGGTGCATCAGTTGCCCGTTTTCTGAAAAAATTCCCCCGACGACTTTCGCCGTCTTTTTAGGAAACTTAAACTTCTCAGTCGCTATGTCTTCGCCTTCGAGAGGGTTGGAGGCATGGTTTCCAGCAGGCTCAGGAGGGGTGCCAGGGTTCTCTTCTAGGGTCATCCCAGTGTGGGTGGCAATTTTTTCCCTGCTTCCTCAACCTTTTCAGGATGCAGAGCAGAAGCTTTTCAAAGGCGAGGACAAGGATGGTTGGTTGAACGGCTTTAAATTATAGTGTTCAAGGTCAGTATGGGGACCGGATGGAAAGGAGGATTATATTTGAAAGAGGAGATCGAGAGGTAAAATCAACATCATTACATAGATTAACCGGGCTCATAGCCGAGCAATTTCATATTGCTCGAAGAAATTCAGCTTCTGCCATTAGTCAAAACAGTGTAAAACAGAAAATTAAATATTACTAAAATGTTAAAAAAAATGTTGATTGCATAAAGAAAGCAAGATTTTTCGTTCGCATTTGTTTAACAACTTTTGTGTTATTTCATTGTATTTGAGACTTCGGCGTGTTTAACCTATACAGCACGTACTTTAATCGTCACATTTAAGTTTATTAACTTCACCATCTGTCTACATGGTCATAGCGGAACTTTACATTGAAAAAAAAATGTTCCTAAATTCATGGGTTTATAAATTGAAACTTTATAACAGTCGGATAAAGCAATTTTTGAAAAAGCATAAAAAAAGCTAGGTTTATATAGTGGAGTTTTTTTTAAGTATTAACCTTGATGTAATAACACTGTGTACCAAACTCTGCGTTGGTCAGTCTTAATTTGTGATATTAAAGTTTGGAAGTTACATTTGTGTTTTAATCGACATAGATATAACATTTTTCCACAAAATAATACCTGATAAGTTTTTACAAGTTCCAAAGTGGCTCCTAACATAGTTTGCCTATCCTCTGTGTCACACTTTGTTCACTCAAAAAATTGGTAATGATAAACACTGTTTTCCATTATATTTTCTTCAAGTCACCAATTTTGCAGATATTATTGAAGGTCACAATGTGTGCCAATCTCTCTATATTAATTAACAAATTATTTATTTCTGTTTAGGGTCATCAAGGCTTGCACCTGATTGGAGATACGTCCTCTGTCATGTGAAAATGGGAAACTTGGTGTTGCCACATGAAAGAATAAGTGATCTGTGTGAAAGGGGACATTTTGCTTAATCCATTCCTGCTAAGCAAACATACATGTATTACTACAAAATGGTCTATCATTAACATTAAGTCAATTCGTTTAATTTTCCAACTACATCTCAGATGAAAAAATTCAAATTTTTGCCTAGTAAAAGATGAATATTTTACTGTAAGTTTCAGTTTTACTGAACATTAAAAATCTAGGCTAAAATTCAAATTTCATACACATAAAAATGTTTCAAAGCACGTTACATTGAATACATCTTCCAATCATATACCCCTCTAAAAATAGGTTGAATGAAGAATATCAGTGAAACACTGGGCCTTACCATATCGACAACCGGTTGTGACACAGATACGAGGTTGGTGGCTGGTGTCACTAGTGAGTAATCCTCTACAGGGTTATCCCCTTCATGAGTCACTTCTCTGACTTGTGATTCCCTTGGTGCAACATCTTCATCATCCTGACAATGTAAAATGGAATGCATAATTAGTAAAGGCTTTAAAAGAGGTCATTAGGTCATGTTATACGAAAAATAAAATCACTACTACCGTAGGACACTCTCCCATTTCAAGTGGTAAGCACACAACATTACAAGCTCCAACAAGCTCTAAAGATTCAATATCTTGAACATTCTCCTGATTGTAAGCCATAGCTTCTGTCATCAAATTCATTGCATCATCATCTTTCTTTACACCATTCTGGAAGAAAGAACACAACACTTATTTAAGCTTCAAGAACTCCTAGTCATTTTCTTGATAAAAGGCTATACATACATATATATATAAACATTTAGAAAAATTTGAGGACCATAGTATATTTTGAAAAGAAAGACAAACTCAGAGATCTCAAAAGATGAAAGAAACTATAAAACGCAGATCACACACTAAAATTGCCTTACCAGATCTAAGGGATCAGATAAGGTTGCATCCCTGGAAACTCCCATGCTGGTGGATTCATCCCTGAAAAGTTTCTGCTTACCACAAGTCTCAGCATCCGACAACGATTTATCTGTGTCCATTTCATTTTTTACATTAATCTGGAAGATGGAATGCATCATGAAATAAGGCCACAAGATCACCATTACATTCTCCATAAAATTAAAAAGCAAACAAACACCACCATGTCAAATGTTTCTCTAAACCATTTCTTCATATCTAAAAAAACTGCACATCCAGAGTACATGACTGAAGCTACATATTATACGTGATATCTCAGCTAATAAATGGCTGTCCTGGCAAAATACTAGGCTAGTACGGCTTGACAAGTAAGTGCTGCACATCAGCTGTAGAAATCTTCAAATCTGTTCACCATGAATAATACGGTGAAGTCTCTTTGGAGTGAAATTTATTCGAGTCAAAGTTTTCCAATTCACTATAAAGAATACTTCGCACTGTTTTTTCCTAATTAGAACTATCATAAAAAAACTCGTAAATGAACCAGGCTATAGGAAAGGCATGCTTTAAGTGATATGCTTAATATCCTCGATATTTCCCCACAAATGATGATTGATTAGTTCTAAAACATCCTTCTCATGCCAGTTATTAATCATCTTTGTCATGCTCAAGCCAAAAATGAATCCAAAAACTTTAACTTAATATCATGACATTATTATAATACACATAGCATCTGTCATAAAACATATTTTTCTCATATTTACCAGCTTTAACTATCGAATAACATTTGTCGTCCTTTACAATGTATGTTGATATCTAATGCGTGGATAAATATTTCCAAAGTACCTAATTTAATTGCCAGTAGCAGAATGACCTTTCCACTCCACTAATGCCCTATTATTACACCGACAAAATGAAAAATTGTTTAGATCCTAAAAAATTAAAAAAAACTCTTAGAAACATTGCAAAAAAGTCCAAAGTTTCATGAATTTACTGTAGAATAATTGGGAAAAGTGTTCGCATTATTTCATCTGGTAACTCAATTTTTCTTATGAGTTGGAAAACACATCTGATGCCATTGTATTGTGGTTTACGTAAGGTATATACAGAGGTTCTGTTGCCATATAAACAACGAACAAAGACTGATAAATAAACAGAATTTATTACAATTATGACAGTTACAAACATTAATTCAGCATGTAGTTATTTAATTGAGTAAAATTTTACACAGAATGGAATATAAATTAATTTCACCCATAGTTGCTATTTCAATGATTCACAGTTTTAGTAAATATCCATACAGGCTTACATGGAAATAAATTGTCACAAGAGTACCATCAATAAAAGAAGAGCAGAATATGAGGAAATTTGGAAAGACAGTGAAACACATGCAATGCCAAGGAAGAAAAAAGTATACTAGTCTACACCAAAATCATCATAATAAGCATTAAAAATAAACCATTTGAGAGTACACATAAAAGGAAATTGGAGCAAAACAATATCAGGTTTTTTAAGCGAAAGATCGTTAAGAAATAATATGCAGATAGAAAAAAGGCTAATATCAACACTAAACAAAGAACAATTATTTGCATCACGTTTGACCATATTCAGAAAAAAATGATGAGTATTTTATGGCTTGAAATCTTATATAAAAAAATAATTCATTCCTCATGTATTTGTGATGGGAATTTAAAGAATAAGGCAAATAATATCCCAGGATAATCTTTTAGGGTGCTCTAAAGTTTACTTAGATAAGTTTAATTTAAACGTTTATGCATGGAAAAAATGAGTGAAACATTTCATAAGCGAGAAAAAGTATGACAATATCACAAATGTCTTGTTCCTTTCACAGAAATTTCGATGCTCGGCAATTCCAAAATATATTATGACATTTATTACTTTGTTCATATCATTACCACAACAAATGCTGGGACTCAAACTACAGAATGGCATATGGTATATTATTTCACAAGACCTTCAGCTGATGGCTTTCAGAGAAGAGAAATGTGGTTGGGAAAAAGGTCTATTATTAAAAATTTTTACATGCCATGGTCTCCAAACTTCAAGAGTGAGGTGATTGGTTCCAGGAAGAGAGAAAAGCACGCAAAATGGAAATAAATACATATATTTCCAGGAGTTATGAGACATGAAGATGAAGTGTTTCATATACAACAGTACTTTAAGACAGTTGCTATTAACACAGAGATTTTGTATAGTAACACCTAAAACTCAAATAATAAATTTATCCAAACTTACTGTGAATACTTTTCAAGAGTTAGGGCGACTCAGGGTATTTTTTTCTAAAATATATTGTATTTAACCGTCTGAGTGGAATTTTTCTTACATGGCACCACTAAGAAGTGCTGAGGACAACACGTGAATTATGCGATATCTTTAAGAAAATACATATGTGGCACCTTAAATATATAATAAGACACCACAGCATTTGAAAAATAAAAAATGATAAAAAAGCAGAATTAATTGCAAAAATTCCTTATTACACACTGTTGGCATACCTAAATCCTGCAAATAACCAAGTAAAGGTATCAAAAATTTCATTATTAATCATTGGGCATGCACAAAACCTAGTGCTTTTTTAATCTTTTTCACTTGCTGAAGGTCCGTGCAAGACCAACATGGCTAATAAAGCTATCATTATCAATGAGGGGTCATGATCATGTCTGCAGTTTTGCCCCAAAACAAATTTTGTCTGACTTTCTCAAATAATCACAGCCTAGCACTTTGCCTCTAAGTTTTTTGTGGTTCACAACCTAACTCAAACATATAGATCTGTTACATGCTGTTTCATTGCTGAGTCTATAACCTGGATCTGCCTAATGTGACGTAAATGTCACACAATGTATTCCTCCACATTAATCGCTCTTTCTTCGAAATGGGATGCTGCATTTCAACTTTTTTATATTAGTGCGGATATGGAACCCCACCGCTTCTAGGTAGTTTCGTTATTCCCAGTGAGAAGTAACAAATGTTCTTCTGAGGGCTATGGAAATTCAGTGTCTAATGTTAAATGAAATCATAGATGTTCCTTCAACATTGTTCCATTGTTTGTTAAAAAGATCCCTTAAGAAGTTTTTGGTGTCAAATTTTCACCATACATGTTCTAATCTAAGTTCATCTGCCATTGGTCTGTCTCCCAGAAGTTTTAATTTGATAAATAAGTGATATAAACTAGGCATATGTGGAGTTATATTCGTAATTTTACATAAAACGGTCGTTGCAGGGAGAAATTAAATTTTTTTTCTCTTAAATGGAAATAAACCCTCTACATTTTTTTAAATAACAATCATAATATTACAACGTGCCATAGTTGAAAAAATGAGAAAAATTAAATGTGAAGAACTTTAAAAGTTTAAACTTTTTATTGTTTAACATTTAATTGTTTAAACAAATTATCATTTCATCGCTATTTTTACGGCACTTTGAGCTTTTTCAAAGAATTTTAATAGGAAATGAGCCATTAAGTGCTTTTTTACCTAGGTTCTTACCCGTGATATATGATAACGAAAATTTCGAGACATTGTAAACAGCTATTTTGTAAAATTTCCGTTATTCATGTTTTTTTTCGATTTTCGCAAAATGCTTCAAATTGTATTTCTAATTTGGTGAGGCAAACAATTTCACCAATTTTAATCAAAATCTGAGAGGCCAAGGGTCAACTTCTGTCCAAAGTGGCATGGAATGACCCAATAGTTACTGACGCAAGGAGAAGAAATACTTTTCTGGAAATTTTATAACTCCATTTTGAAGAAAATACAAAGTCCAAAATGAGAGTTGATTGGAAATTGCATCCGAAAATTAATGAATTCAGAAAAAAGTATTCAGGACAGGACCAAGCTGAGCATAGCCTTGCATTCGATAAGTGCACGCTTATTTTGGTAGGTACTCCAATGGGCAGCGTTTTCCGGGAATCCCAATTCCCTTCTTATACTTACCAAGTTTGGTGTTGGAACTAGAGGCTTTTGAGGTGTACCAACATACAAACACTCACTTAAACCTGAAATATGAAATAGATTAGGAGATATGTTTGTTTCTCCCTTCATTTCAATGCTGAATAATTTTGCCTTTCCTGATATACCTTTATAACTTATTCACAGGCTTATGCCCTCACAGTCATCTCCATTATCATGGGTATGGTACATTCAGAACACATGGGGAGAATGGGATTAGGTAATATTGCCATTCGAAAGTAAGAAACTTGAAAAAGTAATCAGAGATTGATTCGTATCGTATCTGAAAAAAGTTCTGATAGGTTCATTCTTGCGAGATGGCTTGACATTGACACAAAAACGTTGAGTCCCATGGTGTCCACACCCTAGAGAGAATTGACAGATTTTTCATAATTGAGAGAGAAAGATACCACAATCTTTTTTACTTTATAACTAGCGTGATGCAATGAACAAAATTTTCAGGAGAATATTAAAAATTTGGGAGGCACTCGTCATATGGGGTGCAGCATTAAAAATTACACGTGCGAAAAATAGTGGTGGAAAATTTTCATGCAGCTGTTCATAATTTCTGGTAACTAATTAGTATATTCAATTCATGTATGTCAAAGTTGGACTACAGACAAGCACTCGCTCAAACTTACTTGAATTTCAACAGATCGAAATCCAAATATGAATAGCCTAGGTGTGGTGATGTACTAACTGCTGCTTCTGCTGTAAAGGAATTATTAGCTATTCCCCAGATATTGTATTTGTCTGATCATAATTTTGAAAAAAAAATATTACAGAATATTTTGTGCAATTTGATCTTCAAAAGTGTGTTTTATATCCACTAAATTAACATTTTGTAAAATAATTCTGACCTACATAAATAAAAATAGGAAAAAATCAGAATTGATTAGAATAAAATGTTTTTTCTAAAGGATAATCACTATGCTTCATGAGAAAAGTGTAAATGAAAAAATTTGGTGAAAAAAATAATGAAAAAGTTTAAAATTTCTCAGAAATTATGTTTACAAAAACTTTTTATATACAAGCATAAAAATGAATTAAATTTTTAGGTAGCTTATGGTATACAAACAGCAAATTTTACAATATCCATGCAAAATTAATATTTAATGCTTAAATGTATTAAACATTGATATACATGTCTGTAACTACTTTTAATATGCATTAAAGACAAATCCGGCAGCTCTATTCTCCCGAAAAGACAGCATATCCACCCAATGTGACATCCATGTAACACCCATTATCTGCGAATCTCCTAATTGTATTAAGATACAAGTAATACAATGGCATACTAGCTAGGTATACTCTAAAAATATTTGGAAAGAATGAACAATTTATCATTTTTAAAAAAATTGAGCTGATCACGATTAACGAATTATATCAACGTCGAAACTCATTTAAAAACATAACAGTTTGCCGATATGGGAAGGAAGGTATTAAAAATTTTCCCCGCAAGTTTTAGGCTCATGTTGAGAACTGTTTTCCGACGATTGTGTGAGGAAGATAGCCACGGAAAAATGCCAAAAAATAGCAAGCGGCTGAAATAATAGGGCAGTAAAAATATTTGAGAAAATCAAAAATTTGTAAGTCCTTTCGTATTTAAGTTAAAGTTACAAATCTTTTGCCAAAAATAAATTTATAATTTTGTCCTAAATTCATATGCAGCATATACGAACATATATCGTATTATACGACAGTTAGTAGGCGACTACTTCCAACCTTACATATTTAGCTCATATTACAGGTTAGCTCATTTAATGGAGCACCCTGATGGAACCTTAGGCTCCAAACTGGATGGTCATTGCAGAGTTATGTCATAATGGATATGCCAATTAAATAATTATCTTGAAATGTTGCATGAAGGTAGATGAACGTGTCATGAAAGAACATACGAGATGGGCCTGGAGCTGTAAGGACTACAAAGTGAACCTTACAGAGATCAAAAATATTATTGAACTAAGAACTCTCACACTGGTGGAGGTTTCTGCATTCAATATTTGCAGGAGCTGAAGAGAGCTCTGTAATTAAAGTGAGGCCCTGAAACTCTGGGCCACAAAACTGTGTGGTCCACCGTAAATTACATCACCACAAGTAAACTACTTAGCTGACTACCATGAAACTGTGTGCAGAAGCAATTAGAACCATGCATTACATGACATACATACATTTGGATTTTTGGCCACATAGGGCTTGAAATGGCTTGAAACTGAACTGAAATGGCCGAATTTTGGAAGAGATAGATTTTGAACAGTGTTGCTGATTTGTTTTGTAAACATTTAAAGGATAGAAATATCCGAGATTAATCATATTATGGTGGGGCCCTCATTGAACATGGGTCCAGAACATGATGATGCACTTTTTAGCCTATGGATCTGAGATACTGTTTGAGTAATTGCAACAAAACCTTTATTGGAGTGTAGGAAACAATAATTATTTTCCGACCAGGCAAAATTACATGTTTTTAGGCCCCTAACTACTCCCAGTACCACAATTTGCATGGTAGAGGGGTTTGACAATATTTCTGACCACTGACTGACTCTAAGGGAGATATTAACACAAAACTTCTGCAATGGATAGAAGATCCAACCGTTACTTGTAATTGCGGTCGAGGACATGGGAGATTAGCACCCAACAGCCCCTGAGGCCCTTATTAAAGCGCTCTGATAGCAAGGTTGAATTTCCCCTCATAATGTAGTCATTGGAAAAATACTTTTGCAGGGTGAAGAAGACTTAAGCCTTTAAGAAGTAATAGGGGCATCGTCATGAATGCCAACTCCCTAAAAGTGATATTTGGTCTATACGTTCTTTCCTCGATGCTGGGCTGATAGGTATGGTCAGCACTAAAGCACAGATTCTTGCACTTTTAATAGAGGAGTACAAGGTCTCAAAGTGGAAAACAACCTCTCATTGTAAATTGAAAACACTGGATGTGCAGAAATGGCACAACAAGCATCAGCATCGCATTGCAATACAATGCCATTAAAGTGACTTTTCTTCAATTGAAGAACCTCTGAATTTGCATGGTGTAAAATTCTCTGTCATTGAAGAGAAATTATGCAAGAAAATCATGGTACAATACCAGAAAACATCACTCACCTGGTAGATGTTGGACGATTATTTGTGCACAAAGGACTACCAGCACCACAACATACAAGCAAGAAACTAGAGCCTGCCTAAGTGGACCATCTCGGTGGCTGAGTGACCTGACATGTATTTTACAACCCTGATCACCACTGAGGCAAGACGATATCAGCCTGATTTTTATGCACTTAAGATCTCTAACCCATTTTTAGCAAAAAAAGGTTACTATAACAAAATCTATACATAAATCTTCACTGATTTGACTCTTTTTTCATAAACCAATGCAATATCATTGTGCATATGAAAACTACAAAAAAATTCAAAATATTTGCCCACCTTCTCCTTGTGACCCCTGTCCCTCTCCCTTCTCGAGATGGTGACCTCCCGGTGATAATCCTCATCAGCTGATAAGCCTGGAGTTTCTTCTTTCACTATCTCCACCACTTCCACTTCATTATAGTCCTTCCTGCTGGTTTGACTGCTTGTTATCTTCAGGATGGTCTTTGTTAGTTCCCTGGAGGGCTGTGAAGGGGGCCTGGGTGCCAAGCAAGACTGAAAAGGACAAGTAGTCATCAGAGTAGGAGTGGTTATTCGTAGAGGGGATCGATAACTGAGGTCACAGAACAAGTTAATGTATTTCTAGAAACAAAGTGCAAATTGAAAGTAGGTTATGGCTACTAAGTTGAGCATAACTTTCAAAAAGTGAAGCATTACAAATGCTAGTCAAATATATGATGTTTCCAAAAATCAATTTTTTAAATTATCTACTGTCATGTGCATTGATGTGTGCACTGTGCAACTATTTTATTATAATTTACCAAAATTGGCATACACCCTTCACACAAGGACTTTAAGAAATAGCTTCATTGGTGAATCATTTCATGAGCCCTCTACCTAATAGGAAAAAGCTCATTCTTGAAATATTTTAAGTATGGGTTAAGATAGGACTTGAGTGAACCCCCCACCCTATCCCTCATATTTATACCAAAAACACTTCGAAATAACTCAATTCCCACAGCTTTCCGAGTACACTCAATGCTAATCCTGGCATACCACATTGTCCCCACCATACATCAAAGTTGGATGGAGTAATCATCTCAACAATGTGATTTCCCATGGGCCAGGTGAACCGGGATATGTGTATATGAAACAGAAGAGCAATGTAAGGACCAAGGAGTCTATATTAAAGGAGGGGAATGTCCCATCTGATTGGTGTTACCGAATCCTTCCGCGGGGTAGAAGTTCTCTTTGCCGCCGGTAGATGGTGCTGAGGCCAGGCTACGGGTCACAAACTAGGCATACGCGTTGAAATGAAGGGAGAGAAGCTAATTTTAAAAATTGTGGCATTTTAGTTTTTAAGTGACTACCACTCAAAAATTGAAATGCAAGTTTCCCTAATAACCATATATTGTTTGGCTGGTAGTTTTAAAGGAATTCAAGCGCTGTCGTACGACGAATCGAGTATTCTCTGCTGGACAGTCGTCTGCTTCTTCCTACTGAACCTGCAACATTGAAGTGCTGACTTTACTACGAAAAAATTGCTATAAACAATTTTTTTTGCAAAGAAAACAATATTGCATGGAAGGCAACGAAATTTTACGTAGGTATTATTGAAGGGGACTCAATGTAAAAGACCGGAGGGACAAACAATCGGGCCTGGTTTGTACGTCTGGCACATAGGCGTCAAGTGAAACGTCAGAAAACATGCACTCGTGAGGTAAATTACTCACGTCGTGGAATGCTTTCAGTTGATAGCTTTAGGTAGACGAAATGCTTTACAGAAAAGGTAGTATACCCAATTAAATTCCTTAGATAATCCCCTTTGTAACCCAACTTAGAGGAGCACTCGACTGCTGTATCTTAAGCTATATCACTCTAATGAACTAACAAACCATACCTAATTATTATAGTGACATGTTGGCTACTTCCGCAGAAACTGGAGGGAAGGACCACTGGATTTAAAGAACTTGACTCAAGTTGATAACTAATTTATTTCACGAAAACAACATAGGGTACATATAAATGGAACAAAGTATGCTTAGAAGTCAACTGGGATCAACTGTGAACAAAGGTGGAGATATCACTCACCTCGTTGGCTCTAAATGATTGATTCTAAAAAGAAAATGAAAACACTTCTCAAAATCACTCACTAGTACTAGTCACCTAAGTATTCAACGTTTAGTAAATCATGACAAACTTTGAAAAACTCACTATTTACAACCTAGATAAAAGAAAAGACCAAGTATTTACAAAAATGTAAAATAAAAACAAAATGCAAACAGTTTCTGTTAGCAATCAGTATAAACACTGGTTGATTAGTAAAAGTGCGGTATACCAGTGAAATAATTGATAACACTGTGTACAAAATGCTTGAAAAACCAGATGAAATATTTACAAAAACATAAATTAGCAAATGAAAACACTTCTCACAGTCCCTCACTTCAAGCACTAGTCACCTACTAAGTCAATGCTTAGTAAATCATGACAAACTTTGAAAAACTCACTATTTACAACCTAGATAAAAGAAAAGATTAGGTATATACAAAAATGAACATCAAGAAAAATGAGGGATGCACCACACAATAAATGATGATCACTCGTCTTCCTCTCTCTTTATTTCGAAGCATGTCCTTGTAGCCTGGAAGGCAAAACAAGAATCATAATCATAAAAACAAAGACAGCTGTATTGTAGCGGTAAATGACTAAGAATCAGTTGTGATGATTAACAGTAAACAGTAGCATGTTACTTTACCACATTTTACAGCTTTCCCTTCTTCCTCTGAAGGTACTTGCCCCATAAATATCACATCATATAACCTATGTCATTATCAAAGAGCGCCGTGCTATTGAATCCGGAGAGTTAATCGCCAAGAGTGATAGAAATGAAAATACGACTCCAGTTCAGGGAAACAAACACTTTCACGCACTAACTTTTCGCACTCGCCCTTTCTTACTCACAAAAACATTTTTTCGCAAGTCTAGGCATACATTACCGCTATATACATCAACTAATAAATTACCCATACATAAGAATCAAGTAATTAATTGTCTTACACAGTATAGGTACTTACCGCAGCCTTGAACAAACTTGTATTTCGGATTCCCCGTTCAGAATTCCTTTTTTGGGAACTCATATACCCGGACGTGCATCCAGGAACAAAGCACGTTCGCGCACAACGCACCATTTTCGAAAAATTGCATTATTTACACAATTAAACGCTGTAAATAAAACTCTTGCACACTTTCACCCGTAAGCTCCCACGCTAAAACTTCAGCACAGCAACCCATAGCGTGGCACCAGCGCCTCCAAGCGGCGAAAAGTTGCATTCGGTGGGGGCGGTAGGCGTCGACAACAAAGACCTAACGTATTACGTTGCGGAGTCACCAATCCTTATAATTCTATTATTCATGGTAAGGACATTAAACATGCAACATATAATTGACCATGTGAAAAGCATGGGCTTTTCAGATTAAATCCACACACTTGAAGCGATTGACCAAGTGCCTTCTTGCTTGTCTTTAAGAATGCAAGGTGAAGGTGAACTGTGGTCATTTGTAATCAAATGGCACATTAGTGGGAATAATGGGAATATGTGAAATAAGCACATCTTCTAGTTTTGACTTGCAATTCAGTATTGTCGCTTCGATGAGGTTTGGCATCAGTTGTTTGACAGTGAGCCATTGCAAAATAACAATGCATTAACGTTGGGCAAGCAAATTATTGGTGTGCCACGTTTGAGTAACAATTTGTGCAGTGGTACACCAGAGAGATCCAACGAATTAAAAAAAAAAACTATCTGATAATTTAAAATCTCATCTGGATGCTGTCAAACGATTTGTAGGTGACAGACTCAACCGAAATTTGTTCGTGGATGGCGTAGTTGATTGTATTGACATTGGTTTTTTTGCTGCCAAATTAGCACGTTCGCAAAGTCATTGATAATTTTTGTAATTGGTTACAACTTTGGAAAAATTTCTGAATGAATGTGCGATCGATATAACAAATTTCGAATAAAAAAATATTGGTAAATTTCCACACAGTATATTACAAAAACACAGTTAAAGTACACCACCAACCAAGGTTTCGGCACCAAGGTCCTTGAAAATGGCATTTCCTGCCAAAACCTTGGTCTGGTGTATTTTAACTGCGTTTTTATAATATAATGTGTGGAAATTTACCAATATTGTTTTATTCGAAATGGACATAAAGTATTTCCACAAATCTAAGCCTGATATGCTATTATACGATAAAACAAAGACACAAAATTACAATTGAATTGAAATATGTTTGTGTCCGCATCAATTAGTACTTTTCCATTGCCAATGTCCAATAGCTGTTTTCAAATATGCTTTACACACTGCGCAGCAGATATATGACCATATTAGAACTTAACAAGAGTTTCTGCAGGTCTTCGAAGATGAGACGATTTGAGGCAAGCTTTATGTTCCTCAGCTGGTGTTGAATTTGGTATTACTAGTCTGTATCATTCGTGAGCATGCAACGTATAATTGACTACATGAAAGGCATGGATTTCCCATATTAAATCCACACACTTGAAGCGATTGACCTTGTGCCATATCGATGGTCATTGAGAAGGCAAGGCGAACGGGGAACTGTATTCGATTGGCTACAACTATCAAATCAGTCACTGAACATGGCCTTTAACTACAGCAGGAGTGAAAAGCCATCCATTAAATCACTATTAAATGAATATTCATGCATGGTTGCGAAGGAAATTCTTCTTGTTGAATAGGAAAAAAAACTGATAAACTTTGACATAAAAAGCAATACTTTAACAAAAACGAAGCGTATAAGAAAATTAAATGAAAGCATCAAATACTGCATTCTTTTATGCCTTTTGTGATATATTTCCATCCAACATCTTGAGTGCAACAAATTTAAAAACCAATTAAAGAAAAAACTGCACCAAATTCAATGCTCTTTTTATGGGAGTAAATGTTAACAATATTGGGGTAAAAACAACACCAAAAATTGCCTTTTTTATAATTCAGAAACGTTAATGGGCACGCACACAACAACTCACCTATGTTTCATCACAATCAGATGAATGGTATTGGAGTGCATAAAAAATTAAAAGAAAAACATTTTTTTTTTATAAGTTTGGCTATATCTATTTCAAGTATAACATTTACCAACAACAACAAAATATTTTTCAATTATATCTTAAATCATTTCCCAAAATTGTCCCTGACAACAAAATGCAATATCATTGAATCAAAACCACAAAATTAATTTGTTCTTAAAGTAGAAAAATATATTCCATGTGTATTCTCACCTTCCCACCGCGCCTCCTTTCCCACTCCCTTCTCGAGACGGTGACCTCCTTCAGAGGATCCTCATCTGGAGATGTAATCGGAGATTCCTCTTCTACTAATTCCATCACTTCCACTTGAACGCTGTCCTTCCCATCGAATTGACTGCTTGGTACATTCTGGATGTCCTTCGTTGTTTCTCGGGAGGGTGGTGACAGGGGCCCGTGTGCAAAGCTCAACTGAAAAGGAAAATATGTCAATGTGGCAGAGATGTCGGTCGTGGAAGTGACCAACAACTGATATTCATAGAGGTGTGAACAAGTTAATCATAGAAAAACAAGTTAAACAAAGACAATTATTTGCAACTTAATTGACATAATTGATAGGAAAGTGTTAAAAGTACTTTTATGCTAGTAAAATCGTATCAAAAAATGATTCCTTAGTTATGGTATGTGACTTCAATTTGAGAGATAATTCCAACAATATTTCTGTTGAATCTAATAGGTTGCTAAAAAAGTTTACACAGATTTTTTTTTTTTATGTTCCCAACATTTACTCAAAAACAAATTAGTGAAACATTTCAAAGACAAAAATGTATTTTTTAAATCACAAATGTTGTTTCTTAATTGCCATGATTAGCAATTACACAATACATTACCAAATCTATTTATTTATTCATGTCATAACCACAACAGATGCAAGGACTTAAAACACACTGTGGGAAAATATATATGACCTTCAGCTAACGGCTTTCAGAGAATAGACCTGTGGTTGAGAAAGAGGCATATTACTTTTAAATTCCAACATATTTCCTGAGCAAAGAAAGCAAATTCTTCCAGAGCACATTGTTCCTAAAAAAGAGAAAAGCAAAGAAAGTGGAAACATATGTATTTATATTTCCAGGTGCTCTTAGCCATGAAGGTTTTGGTTCAGTTTCAAGACCATCCAGCTGCAGAAATGGATGCGTTCTCTATTGTTTCTCTCACTAAGTTTCTGCACTACTCTGACTTTGTACGCTTCCATTTCAGCATCCTCACTATTCGTTGCAGGGTTGACCTAAGGATGTTCAATTAAAGCACGCGACAGTGGATGGAGCGCGATAAGATGCCAATACCAAAGCCACTACTGCCTGCCTCTACTCCAGTGAGTAGAGGCAGCACTACTATGATATATATATATATATATATATATATATATATATATATATATATATATATATATATATCATTATCAATACTATGTCCTATTTCACACAAACACAAGCCTGTCTGACTTTCTCAGATAATCAAAGTCTAGGCCACTTTGCCTCCCAAGGTCTTGTGGCTCACAATCTAGTCTATCAGCTCCATTAAATACTGATTCATTGCAGTTTTTTCATTGAGCATGCAGTAATCCCTTGTGCTTAATGGATTTAATAGTTGTCCGAGGTCCCAGATCCTTGCAGTGTACACACGATATGGACCAATGAGATACTCAACTTAAAACCTCTCTCAGCTCTTCAGCCAAAAGTCTTACAACTATTTATTCAAGTAAATGTAATATCTTCATGTTGCAAATATTTTACCCAAAAACATGTGAAAAATTACAGTCATCTCGCATATATTTATTTATTTCTGCTCTTGTCCTTGCACAGAAAATGATTGTCATTACATACTGTAGTTGCTATGCCATCTTGTTGTGAGTTTTATTGATGTTACTATGTATGTTGTTGGCATTTGTAATAGAAGTGACATGTTCTAAAAGGACACTGATCATTATGGTCTGTCATATCCACCCGAAATTAAAAGCTCCTAACATTGAGCAATCTGTAAAAAATTGAAGTAAAAGTAAATTAATTTCAAGATCCTAATTTGTACTGCTCTACTTTCTGAGGGTAACCTGAAGGAGAACTGGTCGAGGTGGAAGCAAAATTTTGAATTCTATGTTAAAGCTACAAAACCAGACAAGATTGAGATGAAGAAAGATCAGTAACTGTGTTGTTGCATGATATAGGGGTTGAAGCATTAGAAAAATTCTACACATTCATCCTCCAAGAACTAGAAAAGAAATGTAAAAATGGAGTAGAATGTCTTTGATATATTTTGCATACCTAAAACCAATGAGATAATACAGCATTACACATTTTTTACTAAAGATCAAGAAAGTGGAGAATCATTCAGTAATTATCTAACAAAACTAAATACACTAAGCGTTACATGCAGACTTGGAGCGTTGAAGAACAGTTTAATAAGAGATAATATTGCCCGTGGCATAGTGAACTATTACACTAAAACAGCTGAGGATCTGATGCTTGAAAAATACTTGAAAATCTTGCAAGTCTGTGAAGCTGGTGGATGTACATATGAGCAACATTGACGCTAGTGATAAGGTACATACATTATGAGATTGGTAGAGAAGTGCACTGGCCGAGATGGGAACAAGAGTGAGTGTAAGGTCAGCAAAACAAAAGCAACGAGTCCAACACCACAACAAATACAGCATGTCAACAGAGGTGGTAAACATCCCTTCAAGAGGTGTCCCACTAATGGAAGACAGTGCTTCACTTGTTCTGGGGTAAGGACACTTAGGCGATGAGAGTCAAGGTAAGAATATAACATACCTAGAAAGTGAAAACATTAATGGAGGTAACTGAACCCTTTGTTACTCGCATCGAGTCAATTTGACCCATACCTTTTCTTTTACACATAATATTTTCAATTTACCTGAGGCTTTTGCGATAATTTCTGAACCTAATCTCTTACTACATTGTATTGATTCCTCTGAACATATTTTACGACAGTTTACACAGCTAGCAAATTGAAAGCTAGCCTTTTGATCCGACACAAGTGTTTGCGTTCAAAATTTGAGATCACTTTGAGCCGACGCGAGCGTTAGTGTTCCTAATTTGTAATCACTTTTGACCCGACACAAGTGGTTATGTTACAATGTATTCTTACGAGGGTGGCAGAGTCAAAGACAATATCATTTCTCATTCTGCATTTGCACACTGAAGTGTGAGGTTCTTCCTTAGCAATCGCAGATACCAAGTGTCCCCCTCTCCCGGAACTTCATTATCTGGCTATGGAGTTCAATTCACATCAAAATAAGGGATTGCAATTCCTCTCATTCAAGCATGAAAGTCATACAACTGTGCATTCAGCACTTAAATTTGATGAAAATTTTGAAATATTTATTTATCTGAATTAGTAACGTTTTGTCATATCTCTTTACACTAAATCAACATGGCAAACAAATTCATCAATAACAGTGAAATAATTGCAGAGTTGGTGAGGGACGAGGAAGAAAGTGATGGCGGAAATTATGAAGATGAAGAGGATATACTCCAAGAGAGTGAACATGATTTGGATCCTCTCCTTTAAGAGTCTTCTGATGATGAGAAACAGAAATCAGGTGAAGTAGTGGACACATTTGTGGGCAGGGATAAAACAACGAATTGGAGGTCTGAGCCCGTAAACAGTATTGGAAGAACAAGAAAACAACGTTATTTCTCATCTTCCAGGAGTACGCAGAGAGGCTAGAAGTGCAAAAGCCGAAGGGGATGCATTTTTTTACTTTTTCAATAAGGAGTTGTTTGGAACTTTAGTGCAATATACCAATTTGTATATTTCAATTGTGAGGGCAAGTTTTGTGAGAGATCGTGACGCTCTGGATACTGATGAAAAAGAAATGAAGGCATTAGAGGGGCTACTGCTTTTGAGTAGAGTCTATAGGGCAGGACATTTGAATTTTAGAGAATTATGGGACAAGGATTGTCCACCAGTTTTCTCAGTTACAATGTCATGGAAGCGATTTTTATTTTTGCTTCGCTGCTTATGTATTAATGATGTCAATGATCGAGAAGTTAGAAAGAAAATGGACCGTTTAGCCCCAGTGAGTCAGCTGCTCGCTATACTTGGGGATAAATATTTAGAAGCATATACTACATCAGAGTACTAACCAATTGACGAACAAATGGTATCATTTAGGGGACAATGTGCTTTTCGTCAATATTTGCCAAACAAGTTAAAAAGGTATGGTATGAAAATATTTCCGTTGGTCGATACAAGGTCATTTTATGCCCTAAAGCTTGAAGTATATGCAGGTACTCAACCTGAAAGCCCTTAACACCTATCAAATAAGCCTCATGATGTAGTACAGCACCTTGTGACTCCAGTGAAGGGTAGTTGCAGAAATATTACCATGGATAATTGCTACACGAGTGTTCCCCTGGCCAAAACTTTGCCAGCGGAGAATAAATTGACCTTGGTAGGGAATCTACGCAAGAACAAACCAGAAAAACCTCCTGAATTTCTACCTTCTAGGAAAAGAGAAGTGAGTTCCAGCATATTCGGCTTCAAAAAATATATAACGATAGTTTCTTATGTGCCCAAACGGTCCAAGGCTGTGATATTGATCTCAACGATGCATAATGACAACAAAATTTACCAGGATACCAGTTATAGACAAAAGCCTGAAGTTGTATTTTTTATAATTTGACTAAAGGAGGAGTCGATTCCTATGATCAGCTTTGCTCTAGTTATGACGTGGGAAGGAAAACAAGAAGATGGCCTTTGGCTGTATTCTATCATCTTTTGAATGTTACTGCCGTTAATTCGTACATAATTTTCAAAACTAACACTAATGGCAAAATTAGGAGGAGGATTTTTCTTAAAAACTTAGGCCATAGTCTAGCCATGCCTATTATACTAGGTCGTGCAAGCAATCTCAAATTTCCACGTCTGTTAAGACAAAAAATTCATTTATTTTTGCATGAACATGGTGTTGAAACAACAAAGTTCAACCAAAAACATGCAGATAAAAATATATCCAAAAAAAGGAAAAGATGTCACTTGTGCCCGAGTACATATGACAACAAATATTTGCAAATGTGCAATGACTGTGGTGAGATAATTTTTAAGGCGCAAACAGCAATTATTTGCAAAGGATGTGCTCACATATTGTATAAATAAAAGATCTCTATACTTTATAACTAAATTGTTATCAATTTGTAAAATAAACATTGATACTTTTTCAATTTCACTTATAATTTGGTACCAATAAATTAAGAGGCACATTTTCTCTTGAACAATTCACATCTCATATTTTATACTATTTTTTCATAAAACTCTTCTCTGTATAGAGTGAGGAATTAAATGTATACAATATTGTTAGTGAGGATGGGCATTTTAGGATTCTAAAATTGTATATTTTTAGTTTTATAAATTAGCCTTTATGAGTTGATGAATATATACAGTGGCAATGCAATAGATCTTGTACAAGATATCAATTAAATTAGAAGAAATCCAAAATTTTCTATCTGCCGAGTAAGCGATTGTAAAAGAATGAAAAGTTTGTGAAAAGATAATTCATGAAGTAAAAGTATGAGACTATCTCTGTTTTAACTGTTAGTAAATATAAGACCCAGCTTTCCCTGGCAAAGATTATTCTGAAGTTAAGATTCACCAACAAAATACTTATAAAAAACGAATGTGCTATTCTGACGCGAGTTTTTACCGAATTTTCATCCACACGAGTAACAAAGGGTTTAAATTCACTGGCATCATTAAGAATGTGGTTAACATGATTTTACTGGCATGAAATTATTAACGCCAATGGAAAATATAAAGTAGAAGCAAAATAACAAATGAAGGCACACTGCAAGGTTATTTCAGAAAGCAAAGTAAGGTTGCTAAATATAAATTTTGCATGTATAAATAATGTGGACATGAAACTAAGTGCATGTGTAGTCTCTCGGTTAGCAGTGATTGGTAAGATTGCACTCAGTAGTAAATTTAGCAATAGGTATGAGAAATTATTAGATTTTATAGTTATTAATTAGAGGGAATGAATTTTCATTACCAAAGATAATATATAACATAAGTAATAACATCTTTTACTTTTTAATTATAATAAATTTTCGTTTTCAATAATCTTTTCTAAGCAAACCATTTACAAACAACATACAAATTCATTCTATATTTCATCACCAATTATTTTCCATTTTTACCACTCATCACACAATGCAGTATCATTGTGCACAAATGAATATCCAATTAGATCTCACATCTCGCTCACCTTCGCCACATGACCTTCTTTCCTTCTCACGACTGTGACCGACTGGAGGGGATCCTCATCTTCAGACACCACTGGAGATTCCTCTATCACGACCACTTCCACTTCATCGCTGTCCTCCCTGCTGGTTGGACTGCTCGGTCTCTTTCGGAATTCCTCCGTTGTTTCTGGTAATGGCCATGTTGGAGAGCTGGGTACCAAGCTCGACTGCAAAGGAAATGTCATGATCAGGGCAGAATGATTATTTGTGCAAGTGATCAACAAATTAACATCAGTAATACATATAATAATTAAAATTATATAAAATACAATGATACAATGAATCAATCAAAATAATAAAAAATAAAAAAAATACAATCAAATATAATACTAGTAACAAACAAATGTAAAACGACAGGTAAATTATTGACAAAAGAGCAGGTTGGCATAGCCTGAAGATAAAAATGAAGTGAGTAGTACAATTTAATATGGAGAAGCTGGTTCACTCTAACTTTGAAGGGAACACATGCTCCTGATGTATCTTACCTCAACGGGTAACTTGTAATATAAATGCAAACCCAGGGTTTTTGGTCACAAGGAACCTGATTTCCTGCAGTTTTAGCTATGGTCTTAACCCAACAACAAGGATGCAGAAGCATGACAGAGGCAGGATATTCAGACTTTTGAATATGGGATGACATGGTGTGTTACGGAGTGCTAATTAGGTGAGATGGACCACTTTCTTCTGCTGTTTAAATAATTTTATTGCTGATGAAGATGAACCCCAAAAGATGATGTTAATAATTATGTGAGTAAAAATTGGCATTATATAAAGTACATGAAACCATACTATTTGCAGTGAATCTTATGAAACTCACTACATAAGACATTGTATGGAATTGTGATATTCTTTGCATGTGAAAATTTGGGGATATTAACCAATCTCTTGCCTTAGCATTCAGATGGGTTATTATTTTAAAAAAATGTACTTGTGACAGAATTTTAACTATTGATAGGTGTTTATGACATTACATTATTGGGTCAGGGGGCATGTTATGTCATTGTAATTGGTTAAGTATATGCACTTTAGGCATGCAAATTGAAGCGTATATTTTACCAGTTAATTATCCTCTTAGAGCAAAAAAAAATGGTGACCTGTTCACGTAAGGTACAAGAAGCGTGCATTAAGTGTGTGCACAGCACTTCACATTTCCTGCAGGGGAGGGACCAGGGAGGGCTGGAAAGCACAAATGGCAAACAATGGCGCATGAATTTTGGCTAAAGGGATTTGAAGTAATTCAATTGTGGTTGGAAAGAGGGCCATCAATCATTTAATATTTCAACTTGACAAAAGTTTGAGAGGGTGCTCTGAAACAATTCACGAACGAAACAGTAGCAAAAGAGGTAGGCATTGATAGGGCATCATAGCGAAATAGACAAATGATTGCAGAATGTTTTAAGGTAACGTCTTTAAGAAAAGTGGGTGGTGCTTGAGAAAAACGTTTCACACGCTATAGTATTAAAAAAGTTCGTTTATTTATACGTAAAACTTAGACTTTTCATTAACCTCATTACATTTTTCAATAATTATGCCTAAACAATTAAGTGAAAGATGTTAAAAGCAGGTAAAAAACATAAGAACAGGACACATATCCCAAATATAAAGGAAGCAATGAATGCCATGCTTCATAACTTAACGATGAAGTATCATGTCAATGTATTCATTTATAACATTATAACAAGGGATGCTTTTGGACTTAAGACACAAATTGGCTAAATGTATTGAAGAGCAAGGTGAATGGTTCCAGGAAGACAGAAAAGCTAAGAAAGTGGACAGGAATACATAAATTTCAAGGTGTTCAATTAGATGAAGGTGAAGATTTGGGTCTGTTGACAACTATCGTCAATAGCAATATTATTTGGTTAGTTTAACTGACAACTTAAATATCATATTTTTCATATCTCACGATATAATAACAGCTCGTGTGAAGGACGACTCTGGGATTTCTTTTGTTAAAATGTCGTATTCACCCCTCTGAGAGGAATGTTTCTTGAGTGAAACCTTAAAGGAGTGCCAAGGGTGACATGTAAATAAAATTGAACCGAGCAAAAAAGTATATTACAAACCAAATGCATGTATAATAAGCTACCACACCATTTGAAAACAATTTTTTTAGCAAGAACTGAAGGGCCAATATCATAATATCTTTTTTGTTATTCCCTACAAGTTCCGTTCAGCCATTTGCTCGATGAATTCCAATCTTTTTACGTTTTAAATTTCTGTATCCCAAGATAGGTCTGAAGTAACAGTGTTTTCCCTTTTGAATCAGCTCTGCCAATAGCTCACTAGACAAACGCCATACTCACCACCAAGCCCCTGTTTGGCGGTCACGATGAGTAAAGAGATCTTCGATTTTATGCATTTCGTCTTAAAATGTTTAAATTCCGTCACTTTGCTGATGCATCCCTCGCAAATAGTCCATGGCAGTCCGTCTTTCTTGGACACCTTCGAAGAAAACAAGAGTGGACAAGAGAGAGATATTCGAGCAGCAAAATACTACGGTTACAATTCAAATGTGTGCATGATCCACCTTATTTAAATTCAGGTTTACAAAAAAACGACAAAAAAAACAAATTAAATAATGCAGATTCAGATATTTAAAAAAATATAATTCCAAAAAACATTATACCTCACTATCAACTCATATGGATCTGAATAAAATAAAGTGGACAGAGCGCCTTCTCAATTCCATACATTGAATAATAATATATGTATTCACCTTCAATGTTACAAGGTAGGTCAGTCTAGCTTTACGTTGGTACAGCAACAAAAATATGTACGAGAAAATCGGTATTACTTTCGAAGTGTCCACAGCAATAAAAGCATGACTAATTTAACAGCTAAACATCCTCAACTAAATGTAAGCGTTAAAAAGTTTCATATTTTCAGTTCAAAACAAATTATGACTATACTAACTGTTTAAAATCAAAGTATATCTGTAACGAAACTAATCAAAAGAGAAGTTTATACGGTAAATATGGTAGTTCTTGCGCTAGATACGACTGAAAGCACACGCGTAGGAAGGGATATAAAAAAACACATTTCAGATTCATTTTGCAAATGAGATCAAGAAATATCTTAAATCTTTGTACACTGTATCCAGCTTGAGCAGAGAGTATTACGGTAGAGTAGAAAAATAGGTTCATAGAGTACCGATTTATCTATTTAGACATGAAAAAGTCATGGCCACATGACTTGTATGGTTTACCCATATTTATGTAACATTCCTGACAATCGTACCAAAACTTACCTCCATCTGAATGAGCTCCTCAATAATTTCCCATAAGAGGAAACCTTGATAACCTTTAGGGTTGAAAATATGGATCAAATCTTCTTCTTCCGCAAGACACAGTCGGCAAACTTGCACGCTCTCTAAGTCCGAACTATTTTGAATGTTTTTAAACATACTGGTCCAAGATACACGTCTATTAAAAAGTGAGAAGTAAATGGCATTCCAACAGTGTATTCCCATGAATAGTAAGGTACTCACTCTGTCTGTCTATACTCAATTAAGTCCGTAACACATGGTATATTCTCAGTCGTTATACTTCACCGTAATAAGAAAAAACATTGTCGTTACCTTAGCCTGATAAGCCTTCTAAGCAAATTTTTCGCCATACCCAACACTTAAATATTTATGAAGACATACTGTAGGTAGGATAATTTAATCCGAACCCTGATTTCAGGGCCCCTTTAAGAGAAGGTACGCTAAAGTACATTTTGAAATATATTGTACTAAGAAAATAAAAAAAACTCTCAACTTTATCTACGACAAATTTTTAATTCGACGTGCAAACTTGTAGTGTTGGTACACAAGTTAACTTTGAATTGTGGGTAGTGAGTGGTAGAGGTTTTACAGAAATGACAATTTCAGTCCATATCATTGCGTAAGACCCAAATAGTTTAAAAAATTTAGTTAATTTGGTCTAAGGTTCGAAAGATCATCTTTTATCAATGATAACGCCGCGGTACAGGAATTGTTTCCATAATATATTCTTCTATCGATTATCAAAGTTATAGATCGATCGAGACATCGTTTGCCATGGCCAACGTATAAATATCATACTCTGAATTCAAAGTTTGTCGTGCCCACATTTAACTATTATTTCCTTGTTTTTTTCGGGCAATTTCAGTAAAATGAAAATATGATCAGTGTTTCTTCGTACTCCGATTGCTTCCGCATACAGAAGAAAGGTCCGTTTATTGGAGTAAATGAAAGAACCTAGTTGACAACTTAACATTAATCTAATTGTTGGTAGTGGTACTGAAGAGCATTTAAGGGCTAAATTCTTGAGAATGTTTAGGATGTTTAGGTATTGTGAAAGGAGAATAAGGACGGTTTTGATTTTATAACATTTTCAACTTTTTATAGACGTGTTCTAGAATGTTTAAAAGGGAAATCGGTCTATAGTTACTGGGCTCTTCCTTATCACCACTTTTAAATATTGGTGTAACGTTAAGGATCGTAAAGGAACACGATGTTGTGTTAGAGATTTTCCAAATATAATTTTCAGGTACCTACGGTGCTATTTCTGATGCTAATTCTAAAAAAACTCGGGCGGGAATTTGGTCGGGACCGGGTGATTTTTTGAATTAATGGATTTCAGATGACTTTCTATTCCACGACTAGTGATATTAATAGACTGCATTGGGTGCTTATAGGGCATTGTAGCGGTGTCGTTTGGAGAGCATTTGGTATAGACGCTTTGAAAAAAGGTGTTAATGATATTTGCTTTATCTAATTTGTCGTTTGCTCTTTCTCCTAGATTGTTCTTTAGTGACGTTACTTCTGATTTGCAGCCTTGAACATCCTTCACGTATGACCAAAATGCCTTTGGGTTATCCTCTAAATATTCGCCCAATATTTTATTTTTGGATTCCGTTAATGCTTTTCGAAAGGCCGCATTAGCTGCTGTTTTCCCTGTGCTTAATGTTGTGTCCCAACCAGGGGTCACGGGGTAACGTAACTCATTAAAGTGATCGCATGTGTTTTTGGCAGAAAGGAGAGTCAATGAGAACACCTAAATCTTTGATACTTCATTTATTATACTCGGTACTGGCTTTCAACACAACAGGATTGATGCGAATGGTCAAGGGTCCTTGGTCATCTGGCGGCGGCGGGGTGGTAGTCGACCATCGGGTGGGGGTCGCAGAGGCGAAAGTAGGCTGAACGTAGGTTGGTCGGGTTTCGGAACTCGAGAGAGGGACTACATGACATGACATCGGGCAATGGCAGGGCCCTCGGCCCAAAGTAGTGGAGCTCTGTAACGGTGCGACTAAAGTCCACCTCTTCAGCGTAAATGGTTGTGCAATTTACACGCAGGGAGAAATGGTGGTGCTCTATGAACGTAACAGTTTAACCTTTACAGTATTACTGAATTTACAGTGTTTGTGAATCGAGAGAGGGACTAGCCGCGGTCGCGAGTCCTTTGTAGTCCTTTTATAGTCACCAGACCAGGAGGTTCGTCTGGCACCTTCTTGTTTGCAACTTTATTAAAGATAACTCTTAATTATAACATGATATTCCGTCCGCGGCGCTGGGGATGGGGGTCTGCGGTCTGCAAGAGAAAATGAAAGAGACAAATGCGGGTTGACAATGTCCCAAAAATAAGGTTGTAGTCCTTTTTAATTAAGAATAAGCGATTGGCACGGATACGCGTCAAAAGTGCCGCCATTCCCCTCTTTCCATTGAGGAAGAGTGGGTTCATCCTGAATATCGCGTTCACGCCATATGAGTGTCTCCATGCACTGACGTCAATGGAAGGTGATGTAATGTAAAAAAAAATCCAGGTCTTTAGTCATTATTCCATTCTAGTCTGTCCTCAAGTGGCCCGGAGGCCCCTGGGGTATAACAATATATTTTACGAAAAAGATTTCCGAAGAACGTTTCTTTTATTTTCTTAAATATCCTTCCTCCCAAAAAAATAGTGATTCTGTTTCCTGTTATTACGTTCGCATAATATCGGTAGCTTACCCGGTGGTTACTATATAGCGGTGGTTATGCTGCGTTTATGGTTTTTTTTAGGAATAATAATTTGCCGTGAATATTTCACATACTTTTCTCCCGTATCCGTTTAAAACGAAGCGGTCGACATTTATTTCAGTAGATCTTGATATATTGTTTCATTCAAATCTAATTTATGGTGTTAAGTATCTGATATTTCGGAAAAGGATAAATTACTTTGCACTGTTCCACTGGAGAATATTATTTTTTGAGCTAACATGTTTCACTGCACTGCAGCATCATCAGGACTCAATACGAGACAGTTAACCCTCAATATATAGTCACATGGGGAGGGAGGAAGGAATGGTAAGGAGGGTGGGGGTGGAGGAAAACGGCGTTGCATGACACATGGGTGTGCAGGTGGGGGGGGGAAGAGTTGGAGGAGGGGGCGTGGGAAGGGGTGGGCGTGGTTTTGGGCAGAGCGTGGGTCTGAGGAGGGGGTAGGGGAGAGGATGACTGACCGAAGGTGATCGGCCGCCACCAATAACTTCATCTGATATTTCTTCTATTTTTTATACATTTGCTCTATAGAATGTGCGTGACATGAAGTAGCGTCTGTAATCATGGTATGTATTACTTTATAATATATCCGATTACGATCATGTAAGGGAAGTCTAATGATTTTTTAAATTAGGATAGATAGGAAAATTGAAGAGCGTCTACTTCTTACAATTAAACAACATAAATTACAATTTACCCCCTGCCACACATTCTTGAGGTGGACTGCTGGGACTGTGGATATGGCGTATTATTATTATTTTAATATTGTTCTCTGATAATGCTATTATTTTACATTTTGTGTGTGGGAAGTAATGTGGCTCATTTAGTTGTACTTAACCGAGAAGATTTTCATAATTCTATGTCAAGTTTTAAAAGTTCTTCATTGTAATTCGCAGTTATCATTTCCTTCTGGCTGGTAATCTGTTGGAGGACCCCTATTTTCTTCAGCGAAATAAGTGATCAACACATCCGTTCTTAAGCTCTGGTAAGTGCATGCTCATCCACTCATGTGTACCTAATCGATTACCGGGAAATGAGTGAAATTTATGGCAGAAAACCCGATAATTAATCATGGTGGATTAGATACATTTTCTCATTTGTCTTCCACGTTATATTTTTCAAGTATTCCTATAGCTTATAGATGTGATATGATTGTTTTCATTTGATTTCAGAAACACGAGACAAGTTTAAATAGATAATTATATAGGGGTTTTGATTATAATGGACGCAAACCCCGACTCCAGTTAAATACATCAACTTTATTTTTTCTATTATTTAAACCTCATGGCGTAAATTTATTTTACGTAATATCTTAAAAATCATTAATGGTTATTACTATTGTGATGTGTTTGACTATAATCACATATCTGGTGGGTAGTCACCCCCTAGTCATACAGACTAATGATAGACCGAAAGGGGCCGTGGAATATTTGTCGGTGAGTGCAGACTAAGCGATTTTTCATGTCTTGTCGACATTTATAAAGGCAATGCTGTTGTGTCATTGTTACTAATTCCACAGACAGTCTTAATTTGATATTTTTCTCGGAGGAATGAATCCTTAATGACTTGCAAAAACTTATGATGATTTAATTTTGATAATTTACGCGTTAATCTCAACGATAGGAAATATTTTCTTTGATTTAACTCGCGACAAAATACGGACTAGGAATAATTTCAGTTGTTTAACCTACCTTAGGGTGAGTATTGCATGTGAATGCTAATGTTAACTTTTCCTTTCATTTGACTGTCAAAGACGTTTCTGCTGGCCATTGGCCGATTCTCCTTGGTGCTCCGCTCCTTCGTGCTATGGGGTATCGAACCCAATTTTTATATAATTGAATTGAATCTGTATCATAGAACGTTTAAAAAATGCAGTTATTAATACTTTCATTCGATTTTTTAATACGCGTTTTCTATTTTTCTTTTTTTAAGTATTGCTATATTAATTCGAAAAACATAAATTTTCTTCCTTTTCAACAAAAGATATTTCCTTGGCAACCCAAAGTGAATTTTATTTTAATAGAGACTCCATGAGTGGCTATTTTCTCCTGCAGCATTAAAAAGCCAGGTGAAGTGACTTTTTTGTTATTTGTAGTCAAAAGACTAGAGTTCCCCATTCGCCTTGCCTTCTCTATGACCATCAAGAAGGCAAAAGGTAAATTGCTTCAAGTGTGTGATTTAAATCTGGGAAATCCATGCTTTTCACATGTTCACGTGTGGGACAGCCAAAATATTAATTTGTTTTTGTGGAGGGCGGTATGGCCAAAAATAATGTGTATCCCAAAGCACTCTAATACATTTTTTCAACCTTAATTTAATACTAAAAAAATATTTTCTTTCCTTTATTTTGTACATGTCTGCTATGTATATGAATACCTGCTTAGAATGAAGAAGGGGCACTGCAACGCAGGCCTGGCTATCCTAGTATTAGATATTTGTTATTAGGGACATACGAAGACACTTATACTTAGATATTCCGTATCGCCTGTAACTATAATCATTTCGTCAGATTTTACAGTTGATATATAATTTTAAACTAATTGTAATTTTATACGTGTTACTTAGGAAATTATGTATGAAACATTTGATCAACTTTTTTCCCGTTCTTTTTAGGTGAGCGCTCTTTCCTTTCGTCATGGCAAGCAACACCTTTGACGCGGGGATTGGTGTTCTGGGTTCAACTCTTCCCATAATGGTTATTAGAAATATGTGCGTGGAGGGCATGATGGGAAGGACAATCATTCAGAACAGGAACGGGGAGAAAGTTCTTCACGTCCGGAGTCTGTACGAGAGATTATATAATGAGAGTGAGATGTCGTCATGCGTGCTAATGTTCTTGAGTAGTCAGAGAGGAGTTAGTGTAATGGTTGACTGTGACTCTCATTACATCGGAAATATGAAGCCAAAGTTCACGGATCACGAAGGAAACGAGTGAAGTGGGAGTGACTGGGGATCATTCGCCGACTACTCCGAGATGCGGGTGTATCTCGGAGGGAGGGTGGATGGGGATGAGGATTGGACGAAGGAACGTGTCCTTGAAGTGTTTTCAAGGGCCTTGGCACAGATTTCCTATCTCTTAGCATTCCGTAATGGAGGAAAACCTTACGAACGAGGCGACGGGGTCCACGAGCGAGAGTTGAGAAGAGCAGTCAAGGAGGCGGAAGAGGAGAGGAGGAAGTGGGGTTGGATATTACATCCTTACGTCAGAAATGCATTGAATAGGAAGACTCAAATGGGGAAAGAAATAGAACTCACATCTGTCACCCCTGCAATTATCACTCTCTACGGATCGAGGAAGGGGGCATCATTGCTGCGAGATCAAGTTCCTTCCCTCTACAAATTCTACGAGGAGCACGTGATGACGACACTCCTCAACAAGGCGAGGGTGAGTGTCGACCCCAACCGGAAATCTATTTCCAACATTTCATTCAATAATTCCTTTTCTCACTCACAACAAGTCAATCAATTAAATTTCTAATTATTATTATATTGTCTTTCGAATCGATAACCAATCCTTATATTTTAATTTGTTTTCATTAAAATATAATTGGCGTTTTTGGAACATCTCTTAATCATATACACCCACATACGTAACTCACTCAGTTGCATACACACATTCTTGCCCACTTTTGTCTGCCCTAGGAAGTTGAAATATGGCACGAACCCTCGTCTATTAAATTATTTGGATGATAATTACCGAAAGCCCTTCTCTTGGACTACAACCTTGTCGTGGTTGAAGGGCTTACGTGCTCCGATGACCCCTAGAGCTGCACTGGCGGGAGCATTGCTCCTGGTAGGGTCACCCATGCCAGATTGGTCGAAGGTTAGGAGACAGACGAATGGTAGTCCGCGCAGCGTCTGTACCTCAGTGAGGCGGCTGCAAAAGGCGTCTGACCCCAGTGGGGTGGCCTCTGAAGTGATGGTGTCACGTAAAAAAACACTATTGAGTAAGGCCAAGGAATACTACCTCAATTAAAAATAAAAACCTTGAAATTATGGACAGTTCTCAATTGATAATGAATCCCGGCAACTACGGGACTCGGCCAAGAGGGCCGGGTGTCGTGCCCGGCAGCGGTGGGAGCAAGGCCCCTGCGGTCGTCATCACACGAAATCCTTGCTCAGACGAAGCAGCAGCAGAGGAAAAGAATATAAAGAAGAGGAACGAAACTATTAGAGTAGGCACGTGGAATGTTAGGACTATGCTGAGGGCGGGGAAACTAGAGAATATAAAGCAAGAAATGGAGAGGGTGGGTGTAGACATCATGGGTCTGGGCGAAGTAAGATGGAAGGATGACGGGGATTACTGGAGCGGCGACTATAGAGTAATTTATAGTGGAGGGAATGAAAGTCAGCGCGGGGTGGCAATCGTAATGAATAGGAAACTTGGTAGGAAAGTAGTGTATGTAGAACAGGTGAGTGATAGGATAATAGTCGTGGAACTAAAAGCAGAACCAACGAATTTAGTTATAATCCAGGTTTATATGCCTACCTCTAATCATAAAGAGGAGGAGGTAGATGGGGTGTACGATCAGCTAGAGGAAATAATTGGTAGGATACCAGGAAGTAAGCACCTGGTAGTAATGGGGGATTGGAACGCGGTGGTGGGTGAAGGAAGAGATGGGCGGGAGGTGGGCGATTACGGGCTAGGAAGAAGAAATGACCGGGGCGAGAAAGCTGTTGAGTTTTGCCGCAGAAATAACCTAGTAATTACAAATACATGGTTCAGACATCATCCTCGACGTAGGTACACTTGGAAGAAGCCGGGAGACACAGACAGGTTCCAGATAGATTATATAATGGTACGTCACAGATACAGGAATAGTGTTAAAAACTCGCATACTTATCCAGGAGCTGATGCAGACACAGACCACAACTTATTAGTCATGAAATGTCGGGTAAAACTGAAAAAGATAAGAATGGGAAGGAGGGTACGTAAGTGGAATACGGAGGCTTTAACCCTTTCCTGCCGGCGACTACGAAAGGAAAATGTTTTCCGTGCTACGGGTAGCTTGCGAAAATTTTAGACCTCGCTCTGCGAAGCACTTTTTTGGGGTGGAGTGGCCCAGGTACTCTCGTCCCTCCGACTTGGGACCCTACTTAACGGGGTGCCTGGCTATTACCCCGGCCACTGGACTCGACCCTCCAACCTTTTCTTAGCGGGAGTCCACGGTCAACTCATTGCATTAGCAGTGTTTTTTAAAATTAAATATTGTCTATGATTTTTAACAGTTTACACTTATATAAGAGTAACTTACATTTTTTCAAGCATTGTAGAATTTTAAACGGATTTCTAGCGTTAATAATAACAAAGTTAGGACTTTTCCATTTTTACAGCTAGTTAGGACGTCTCGAAATTTTCTTTGAATAAACCTCCAAATAATACTTCCCATCCTTCTTTTTCGTTCGGGCTTTGGACCGACGTAGGCGAAGTTAAAAGTATGTTTTTACAATAAATATTACCTAAAAATACCGGAATATGAGTAATTACTAAGGGGATCAATGAAGGAATCGGAAAATAGAGGACATATAGTGTAAATAGGCATTCAGATTGTAACAAACACGTACGATATAGACAATAAAACGACAAAATTTCTCTTTTTGCGTAGTTTTCATCGCATATGAACACACAAGGCTTTCACACAAGAAGTCCGTTAATAATAACACTAAAATTTCGTTTAAAAATTGCTTATACACAGAAAAAAACGAAGAATGCATTTCAAGGTATAAAAAATTGGAGTTTGCAATAAATTTTTCTTTGCAAAAATCATTGACAATTCAACCACTTCAACACGGATTCCTGCTATTATGAGGATCGTAAATGAGTAGGAGGGTCGGACCAAATGGCCGAGGATTAGCTCTAAGGTCTCGCTAAGCTAGGTCTCAGGCAGGGCCTGAATACCTCCGACCATTGCTACCTCAGCGGTCACTTCCCATCCCACGCGACAGCTATAGCCGACGTCCGTTCGTTTGCGCTGAAAAACCCACGCCAGCTATAGCCGACGTCCGGTCGTTTGCGTATGAAAATGCGCGTCGGCTATGGTCGACGTCCGGCGCGAAAGGGTTAACTGGGGCAATGCAGAAGAAGTATCGGGAGAAGGTGGATGAGATAATGGGTGAGGATCATGGAGTTAGATCAGTGGAAGATGAATGGGGAAGTTTGAAAAATGGAATTATAGAAGCGGCGAAAGCAACGGTAGGCGTAGTGAGTGCAACTAAAATTAGAAAACCGTGGATCACGAAGGAGATGATCAGGGAGATGGAGGAGAGAAGGAAATGGAAGAGTGTAAACTCAGAGCTAGGTAAGAGAAAATACCGAGAATTTAATAACAGGCTTAGAAGAGAAACAAAGAAAGCAAGAGAGGCGTGGTGGAGAGAACAGATCGACGCGTTAGAGAAATACCAAAAAGAGGGAAGAGCAGATGCATTATATCGGAAAGTAAAGGAACTGACGGGTGGTAATAAGGGAAGGGGAATTACAACGATAACAGACAAGACGGGAAAGGTAATCGTAGAACCGAGAGAGATCCAGGAGAGGTGGAAGGAGTATGTTGAAGAGCTGTATGGTAAAGAAATACGGCCCAATAGGTTAGATATAGAAAGGGAAGACGATATCGACAGAGATGGCATCGGACCAAGTATCCTAGATAGCAAAATCGAAAGAGCTCTACGAGACATGAAAAGGAATAAGGCGGTGGGAATAGATGACATACCTGGGAGGGCAGAAGATAGAGCAGGTCGAGCAGTTTACGTATCTGGGTAGTATTTTGGAGGAGAATGGGTTTAGTGGTAAGGACATCAGATGCAGAATTGCGCTCGCCAAAGAAGCATTTCCGAAGAGAAGGGAATTGATGAGGGGGGGTCTGAGAAGAGACGTAAAGAAGAGGCTGGTGAAAACTTTAATATGGAGCGTGGCGCTATATGGGTCGGAAACGTGGTAATTGCGAAGGGAGGATGTGCGTAGACTTGAGGCGTTTGAGATGTGGGTTTGGAGAAGGATGGAGAAGGTTAGCTGAATGGCGAGAAAGACGAACGAGGAGGTATTGGATATGGTCGGAGAGGAGAGGAAGCTTGTGGCAGAGGTTCGGAGAAGGCAGAAGAGATAGATGGAGGAGGTTTTGAGATGAGAGGGCATGCTGAAGAGAGTGATAGAGGGGAGAACACTGGGGAAGCGTGGGAGAGGAAGGAAGAGGATAGGAATTCTGGACGAAATAAGAGGAGGTAGAAGATATGAAGAATTGAAGAGGGATCTAATAACGGGCCATCCTTAGAAGGGAAAGCGAGAAAATTTCTATTAGGTTGGGATACAAAATGGGGACTGTCCAAGAACCTACCAATCATCTGGTAGAATACTTGAATGAATGAAATGAATGATGAATTACCGAAAATTGCACAATGTGCATTTCCACAGGCCCAAATAAAATAAAAATGGCGGATTTGGCACTTTCCATGTTTTCGTCTCTTATTTATCAACTATATATTCCCAAGGGAAAGTTAAGCTTCAAATAGGACATGTTCTGTAGTTTATAAAATTTCCTTTTTACTTTATTTCTCCTGGTCATAGTTGGCTCATGGCCAGGAAATCCCGGAATTAAGATTTAGAGCAAAGATGTCAGCTTTTGAGATACGGCGTCTGAACCCTATGACGAATGTCAATTATGTATATACTGCTTTGTTGTCTTTGCCAGTTACATCTAGTTCTTTAGATATTTTTCTGTTCTGTCGAATTTCCTTTTCAGCAAATCTGAACCCCGGCTGGCCTGGTCGACTTCGCTCCCGTCTTTCATCTGGTTTGATTCCAGTGGTCTTGGCCCTTTGTAGTACTTCGATGTTTTGCAACCATCTTTTCCCTGTGTCTTATCTCTCCATCTTTAGATTCCTATTCACCTCGAAGATGCTTGTCTCTCATGGAAGTGTCTTTTCATTAGCTTGTATATTGAACAGGCTTTCGCCTTCCTTATATTCTTGCCTTCTCGAATAACTTTGTTCCTAAGCTTCTTTAAAAGGATTGTATCTCCTACATTTGTCATTATTTGTATTTTATTATTTATTATTCAAGTCCTTGTCGTAATCCACGGCGTCATTGTTTCGGCACTTTTGCCCACTAGGTCCTCTTCTGCTACTTCTACATTTGTCCTCTGTGACTCATATCATTTTCTTTCGGGGCCTGTTTCTCTTACTTTCTCCAGTTATCAGTCGACTATTGTGGAGAATATGTGTGAATAAATATTTTTATGCAAATGCTGGGAATTGAAACACTAGCTTTAACCATGTGATAATTTAAAGTGCATTACTATAAGACACGTCATTTTTTTTCTCTTTTTAGGCATTCTATTTTTGCTGCGAATACATCAGCATTGCGTGTGTGGGATTATCTCACCTGCTGTAAAGAAGATCTTTGTGACCTGCTTATTCGTCTGATGTTATTTATCTTCTTTCTTTTGTTCTGAGACTCACTGTTATGAAAAATATGTACATGATTTACATTTTAATGGTAATATGTTATTGTAGTAGTCTATTACGTACTTTTGGTAATGTAAAGCTGGGTTCTGAATTTTCCAAACTATATGCTCAACGTTTATTTGTTGTTTTTTATTATTTTATTTTTTTAAATTATGCTTATCATTAAAGACCTGCCTGTATATACATGGTGTCCTTTAAATATTTCATTGTAATGACAATTCAGTAGGAAACATTTATAGCTTCATTTATTGTCTTATTATTTCGGTACTTTTGATTGATAATAAGGTCACTTTTGTATTTGTAAATTTTCGTTTTATATTTAATGCCATAGTATTCCCAAGTATCTATATTTGTCCATGTATTCATTTTTTTTCAATTACTTCGGCAAGGTGGCTGATAAAAAAAATCCTCCCTACATTTTGTGTTTGAGTACGCAAGTGATATAAAATATTGATAACAGGATTTTGTTAATAAAGTTCTTCATTGAAGTAAATATATTTTCGTTAAGTATTACTGTGTATCACAATCATATTCTCAAAAACTTGAGCCAGGCGTTTCTCATAATGTATGTTGTGAAATATTGATTGTCAAGTTGTATGCTTGCAAATGTTTTTAATTCTCATTGTCAGGAATATTAATCAGCAAGTGTTTTAAGTTCTACTGGGGAACTTGGGTTACTACGAAAGATTTTGCTGTTTTATGTTTATACTGTTAAACCTTTTGGGAAGAAAGTTGAAGATGAGTCATTTATTTACTTCACTGCTTTGGTTGTAAGACTTATTCCGATATTTCCATTTTATCAATTTTCATGTTTTGACTTTGGTAGTACCTCATACTTTATGGTTAAATTAAGACTTATTACTGAGGTGAATTTATAATAATTATTGAAGGAATTTCAGTGAATAAATATTATTTAAAATTAAATACAACAGCGTTTCGCATTCATCCATGTATTTTATTTTCTTAAATTATGAGCTTTTTTCGTGTCTTTGCTTACTTAAATTCTACGTATAAGTTGCCTTCACCATTTTATGCATAACAATGATTTTCAGTAAATTTATTTCATAATTTCAAATTCAATTTCGCATTTATTATTGTGTTGCCTTTTTTATTCAAGTATAAGGTTTGTATTAACGATATATTTACCATCTACTCAAAGCCTATGGCCTCTTATTAAAATATTAATATTTGGTCACATCTTTAGTCTAACGCATTATGCTAAAAAAATATTAACATAAAATGGTAACAGCGTCAAGGACTATATGTATTATTTTAGTTTCATTCTCTCCTTGTCCAATAGTATTTCTCAATTTATCTTGAACATTGTAATTGATGTTTTGCCAAATTTCTATATCGAGATATATGGAGGCAATATTGGGGTTATCGTATCACCGACACATACGAATGAGGTTTTCTTGCAAAGAGGCTTTCTCAATTTGGATACCTGAAATCCATAGCATAAAACTATCAGCGAAGAAAATAATTAAAGCAGATAAGATTAGACCCCTAAATAGAGGAGTATTGGGCCTTCATGGCTGCAATCCTGTGGCTGAAGTCACCTTTCTCCATTCCGCCTTCTGGTTGCTTTAGAGCAGCGGTATTGAACCACAGGGGATTACTCCCCCTCACCCAAGGGAAATAAATGAGGGAATTGGAACCGCACTCCAGACAACTGTGATTTAAGGTTGATCACAAAAAATCTGTAAAGTACGGGTTTGTTTGATTTATTTTGTTTCTCACGATTGAGTTTTTAAAAGCCACGAATTAAATTTATTGATTAAGTATTGCATGAATAATATTAGATGAATTAGACTGTAATTAGATTATATATGCTAGGAAGTGGGAAATATTATCTGCACATTGAGACTGGAGGAATTTCGAAAAAACAGGTTTGAATTTAACTGGTGGTAGGAAATGTTTCTCCGCTGTAGGCATATTTTACATTTGATTGATCAAAACATTTAAACTGTCCAAGTGCACCTTGATGCGAATCGCGGTTTATGGTAATACTATTCCGCTACTGTCAAGATCAAAACGCGTGTCGTCAAAAAGTGAAGACAGTGAATTAGCAAATGTTGCTAACCAATTTGAAAGGTTATGTATAGACGGTTGCTACAGCACTAGAAGAGTCAATGGAATTGAGTATAGGGTTAAAATGTCTGAAAAATTCAAGGAAAATGGTAACATACCTGGAAATTTGTATTCAACAAGTGACCAGTACCATTTTTGGCACTTACTGTGTGTTGGCTTAGTGATTTTATTAGCTTGCCGAAATAGGGCACTGGATCTCTTGTATTCTTTTTACCAATTAATTATATGTATTTAAAATTAAATTCCAAGTCCTGTTTTCTGAAATCATGCTGAGGATTATAAATATGTTTTAGTAATTCAATATATTGAATGTTGTAATCCCTTTATTGTATGCATGCGTTAATGTGTGTTTTCCTTATTCTTGGACTTTCTCTTAAAATACCCGCTAGTGATAGAATGGATATTGAAAGTAGAAAATTAAATATTTGGCCTGGAAAAAAGTGCTAAAGCTTCAGAATATCTAGTCTGTAGTGACGCTGACCAGTTACAAACCGGTTTATGATTCTGATTAGTAATGGCTGTTTAAGGTGGTTTAATCTTAATTAGGTACGTTCGTTCGCTGATTTCGATCCCTTCCAACTCTCTCATCCACACTCGTCTTGTATACTTGTTTCGTCTATCTCCTTTCGTTCATCCTCTCTACACTTAATTACCATCTCATCGTAACCTTCTCAGACATCCATACTGCATCTTATTTCACTCCACAACGCTCCTAAAAGGAACGTAATAAACTTCAAGCTTTGTCTTACAATTAGTTAAACTATAACCTTTATTTTAAATATACGAATAAAACAAAAATTCAATTTCAACAATTGTTTCCATGAATACGTAGACCCGATTAAGCTAGGAACAGCAAACGCTAGTTTTTTCAGCTGATAATATGTTTCAGGGATACTGTTCCAGGTATTAAAAATCAACATCTTCAACATCAAATATTCATTCTCCCGGACTTTCACAGCAGATCACTTGTGCTGAGAACTGATGTTAAGACACAATATTTCTCTATCGGCACAAAGACGTTCAAATATCGAACTCCCCAATTCGCTGTTTTTTAACTCAAGCAATCTCTTTTTAAAGCTGCTCATTTCGATATTAAAGGGAAAAATTTCATCCTGCTACAGTTGCATAAAGAGATTTTTTAACAAAGTCTAAACATACTTTGCTGTTTCTGAATTTCTAAAACCTGTTGAGAAAGCCTTTTCTTATATTTTAAGTATAATTTTAAAATACAAAATATCAGGATCATCAATATTTTTGGGCGATGATTCAACAGGCTTGGAAAGTGATTTAAAGTTACTCTTTCATAATCTTGAGGTAAAAGAGATATTTATTTATGGAATTACTTCTTATAACTTCAAAAAAATTGAATTTCCATTCCCGTTTAGTTTATAATTAAGCTGATTTAGATGAAAGGTTACGTCCGCCATCAAATAAACTTTTTGGATTCACTGATCGTGCGTTAGTTCTGGATAATGAAAGCCCTGCTCAAGATAAAATGTTTTAATTTCTGCAAATAAGGAAGTGGATTTCAAAATATTTCCTTCTGAAAACCATTGTACTTAGTTAAGTTAAATTGGAGATAATTAAGAGCTTTGGCTATATTGGAGTTGATAATGTTTTTTACAAATTTCATAACATAGCAAATTTCTTCTGGGAAAGTATGCGCACAAGTCGCTTCTTTAAGAATAATACAATGCGTCGCAAGTATTTTGTGATTATTTTTTCTTTTAAAATAATAGAAAACTCGTTTCTTACGCCGGTCGTACTTTTTGACCTGTCTGTTGTAATTGAGACAATTTTATCGAGTGAAATATATTTTTCAATGCACTCAGTTACAGCATTTGTTATATCTTCTCCTCGCGTTTGGACTAAGGAGTGCCAATAATCCTAAAAGTTCTACTTTAGGACCTGTACATAAAATAAATTGTACAAAAATTAAAACTGGCGCTCTGTATCATGTATGTCCCAGCGCTTCGTACAGAGGCAGCTGGAATTGCCAACCTCAGGGGAATGGATTTTAACTACAATTCTAGTAGTTCCTGCAGGGACACGCGCTCGGAAAGAATACATTGTAGAACACGATAAAAAAATACGACTTGAGGATACGCGTTGACATTTAATCTTTCTGGAAATGATTTCTCAATGCTTTAGAACAACATTGAAGTAGGTGTTTAAATACAGAAATTGGAGTCATCACGAAATTTCAGTCGCACTGTAACGAACGTGGTATTTTGTGGAAGAGCCACACTCAAGGGACCAAAGAGACGAATGTGGCTCGCGAGCCGCGGTTTGCCGACCACTGGAGTAACACATCTGTAAACATCTGTTCTGGGGGCGGGGGCGGTGTTAATATGGAGGGGGGGCGCTGGGAAGGAAACAAGGCCATGAAATGGAATCGTAATTGAATTTGCGGCGACGAAGGAAGCTGAAGCTTATCTACTTTGGTTCATAGAGCCAAGTTAATATCGGATAAAGTGAGCATCCCAGCCGAGTTGGACCACCTAAAAAGAACATTTTCACTGAACGGCTATGGCAGACAACAGATTCTTAAGGACCTAAGTAATTTCAATACGAAACAGGAGAGTCATCTGGGGGAGCCGCCTGAAAAACCATTGGCCAAAGCTTTTATCCCTTATGCTTCAACCATATCTGGCAAGATCCACCGCATTCTACGACGGTATAACACTCAAACTATCCACCTACCACCACCTAAGTTAAGGCACCGACTGGTGAGGGCCTATCGGCCTGAAGACACCAGGAGTTTACCGGATTCAATGCGAGTGCTGAAAAATATATGTGGGGGAGACAGGCCGAATGGTTGAGACGAGGCTGAGAGAGCACCGAAGGCATTTTAGATTAGCGCAACCAGAGAAGTCGGCAGTGGCGGAGCATAGCATCAATCAAGATTATGCCATTAGATGGGGATATGCAAAAATTCTTTGCCACTCACAACGCTAATGGGACCGTATAGTCAAGGAAGCCATCGAAATCCGCCTAAATCCAATAAATTTCAATCGGGATACTGGCTTTCATCTTAGCAATACATCTACATCTACAAAATACCCTGCAAGCCACCTCAGGGGTGTGTGGCAGGGGGTGAGTATTCACCCAATACTTGGGCCCCCATAATAAATAGCATGAAAAACATTAGGAAAGAACAGAAGAGATTTCAAAAGAACATCAGCCAATCAGACGACACCTGAGTTTAATTGTTGGACTCGTCAAACGGTCAATTTAGTTCAGTGTATAATCCTACACAGAGAGAGCAACACGCCTTGATAATGGAAAACAAATCGTTTTCCGAAACGTCGGCCAATATGAAGCCAATTACCTGGTGCAGAGCCCGAGAAGAATTCCTAAATATTATTCACCGGGAAAAACTTAAATCGTATATAAATAACTTTCGTTTGACACACACTGTCAGTATTGTCCTTCTAGTTTTGTCTGTAGCAAGACTACGTTCCCTGTCCCAGAGGAAGCTACTTACGCACATTTATCTCCATGCAAATATAGACACAGTGGTGGACACACTCATTGATAAGATTTTTCCACACACTGAATATACATCATGTGTATTAGAGTACTTCATAGATTTGTATCATCATTGATTGCATTATTTAGGCCTTTCTGCCGAATATTAGGCGATCATCTAGAATGTAATTATGATATCATTCTTGATAATCATAGATTTATCATGGGTGGCATTTCCCAAATATTCTTGGTCCTGTTGTTAATTTTTCATAGAACCAGGGTTATTAATCCTCAAGCCCTGGTTTCAATTTCAACGACTGTATTATCATGGAAGTCAGAAAAAACCTTGTTGACTAAGTATATCTAACGTGGTAATAACTGGAAGAAATAAATTTCAAGTCGAAAATCATAAAAAAATGTTGATTTCCTCCCGGAACTGGAAACATATTCTGATTGGTAAATGTGATCGTGACGTCACCGATCGACTTCGAGAGTATGAATCATCTTCGTCTATAGTTCAATAAACTTGTCATCTAGACCCGGAAGACCAAATAACGGCGAGATGGAAAGTGGATTTGTCAAAGCATACGCGGGAAAATTCATATAGCGGTAGAGTTTTATTTAAAAAACGAAGACTACCTGAGTGCTTAGAAGAACACGAGGGAAGGATAATGATAACTTTTGTGAAGGCCAAGGGAATATTTCTGCATGTATAAGGGAACTATTCGTATCACATTTGAGAGAGAGAGAAAGAGGCACTTATCAAATACAATTTTTTTTCAACATTTCCTGAAAAGGCTAATGATATTTGGAATTTATTCATGTGCACTTTAAAACTTTCAATAGTTTTGCGCTGAAAAAAGAATCAACATGTGTATCAATGCCTTTGATATTTTTATAACCCTTTATATTTCTGAGATCTCCCAATTTTTAGCAATTCATTGTCAGCTTTCTGAGATTATACCTTCTTAACTACTTTGTAAATACAAGTGTTACTGCATAAATGCAAGTCTTACTTTTGAATGCGAGAAAATTACCGAAGAAATTTCTAGGAATTTGAGTAAAATATTTTCTCAGGCATTACACTGTCCCTTACTCTCCCACTTGCTAGTTTTTTGTCTGTTTCTAAATATTATGCCTGAAATGTACACCGCATACCACGGTAAGGATAGGACACTAATTTTGTATTCAGCTGGGATGCCAAAGTTATTCAGATCTGAGAACAGTCGTGGAAATTCAATGATACATACAGTTTCATATAAAGCGACATCATCAAGTATTACACACAGCTGAAAAAAGAACATTCCACATTGCGTCCGTTTGATTAAACCATAGAGAAAGGTTAACTGTATAAAACGCTGTTCTTCTCTGAGACTGGACGAAGAGGAAGAATGAAGAGAGGGAGATGGATCACCCGTTTCACTCGCCGTCGACTGTGGCGATTGTTGATAATGATGTGAGCACGGGGCGCCTCTATACTATTGTGATGGGCAGTTTCGTTCCTTTCTCGCACTCGTTCCTTTCGTTCTAGTTCAGTAAAAGGAACGAGTTTAAAGATTCGTTCATTTCGTTCCTTATCAAATTGCGCCTGGGAATTCGGGCATTATGGTTAATGATTATGTTATCCAAATTAATAACGTTATTGTAAGCAATTGCGTCAATATTTGACTTCGTGGGTTACAGTAGCACCAAGAACCGCCCCCTATAGAGCGTAACTTTTATTTATTTTTCTGAGAGAATATCATACGCAATTCGGCCTTTATGAAGCCCCCTTGGGTTTACGTCAATGATATGATTCATTTTGATTCATGCTTATTGCTCTCGTCAATTAATCGTTTCTTCATATCATTTAAATAATATACGAATGTGATACTTTCAATAGAAATGCAGATGTGATACTTACTTATCCACGACGACCACGGCTCACGACGTATGCCATTGTGGGCTAGAATCACGCTACTTCACTAAGATAATTATGGTAAATCTGGCTTTCCGTTACCTCAGCTAATATCTTTTCCAGAAAAACTTCCGTATTTGGTAAAAATGACTATTAAACCCAGTGAAGTGCAAGAAATCCGCAATTATTAAATGTAAAAAAAATACCCGTGTGTTGGATAGTTATAGAGAGATAAGCGTTAGGAAAATGACCATTATTTAAGCTTTGTATTCGGAGACCGCGCTTCGTGAGACTACCGTGGTAGCTCATTGGGGCAACGGGGCCACGGAAGTAACTTCGTGACAGTGAGAATACGTGTGAGAGCCTATGTACTATGGTTTCCATAAGTCTGAGTGCATCCACTTTGCTCCATTCTACACACCGTAGAATGGGGCATGGCCGGAAAGGTTTTAAAAATTGGCACCACCTGCAGACTGCGTCTTTTGCTGGGCTAGCTTCACTTGTCGTGAGACGACCGTGGGGTATGGGTTACTGAACGAAAGAATCGACGGGGACGGAGTAAAACACGGGAGAGGAAAACGCCATCGGAATGCACCGAAGGTTATTCGCGCTCAAGCGCATGGTACTAATACATTGGGTAGGTCGCTCCCGTGAACGAAAATACGTCCGTTCTGCGCATCCAACGCTGTGACGTACGCTGGAGGACAAGCAGCGGCGGAGCATTTGAAAAGGAACTGGGATTTTCCACGTAACCGGTGGTGTCAACCAAACCACTTTATGGAACTTCTTAACACATGCAAAATACCTAGTAAATAACTTAACTGTCATCACATGACAACTTAAAAAAACATTGAACATCAATGATGTTCAATATGATGTGGTGTTCGTTGAACGAAACGAATTCGCCAGATACCAACGGGTGCCGATGGAGTTTTCTTAATGAAAACTTATTTGACATTAGGAGATGTTATGTCTCTTTGATAAAGCTGAGAATTATGCTGTTATATTACCTTGAGTGATAAAACGGCTTTTAGAACTCAAGAGAGCATGAAAACACAAAGCTTGTGTTCAAAAAGTAGTACGGTGAGTGAGATTGTCGCTAACTTACAGAATAAAGAAGAAACTGAGCGAGTGCTACATTCACAGTCGGCATTGAAATATCAATTTCAAAAGAAGGCAGATACGATATTTTATAATTTAAAATTCTTTAAACATCATTAAAATAGATGAAACAATTGAAATGCACATTCTTCGCTTTTATCCTGATTTCACGGGCATACGAAGCTGGAAATTCTGCGAATTCTTGGTCATGCGCATGATCATGCGATCAAAATTAGAACATGTTCTATTTTTGCTCGCATCATCCCGTGAATGATTATATGGTAGGAGTACTTTAGGTGGTGTTGATAGGAGCCAGTACGTCCATCTTGGTTGTTTTGATATTGAATTCACCTCACTTCGCTAAAGCAAACTCTTAATAACATATAATGAAGGCAAGGAAAGTCATATCAATGTATTTGTAAATAAATATCTCCGTAGGCAGGATACATTGCACACACTTTGTCAGACGTGGAATGGTCATTTGGTTAAAACTATCTTGGAGGTTTTGCAATACGAAAACATCGAAATCTCGTGGGATTAACCTAAATAGATCTAACCAGACCTTGAATTGTTTATTCAGGGCTGCAGTACAACGAGTACAACATATCTGGCCCTATTTTGACTTCAGGATGGACGGCAGAAAAATGTTTGTAACGATATCAACACTACTGCTTTCATCAAAGTTTTAGGCTAAAAACTATGGGAGATACTACCAAATGCAGAACAGAACTTAGGGTAATGATCTCTCTTTGGACCTGTTTATTGAAATAATCATACTTGTATTCACAGTTTATCGTTCATTCCTCACCACCGACTGAATATATTAGCTATATATTTGTATAAATACTAGTTTCAGAACAAGGTATGATGGACGAGTGGGTAGCGTGTCCGATTCCCGATGAGATGAGATGAGATGAGTGAGTGGAGATTCTGCGTTTCAAATCTGCTGAATGGTGAGAATTTTTTGATCGTTTTCCTAAGTTCCTTAGCAAACATTTTTTAACATATCGTTATAAATTCATAATCCAAAGAACTGTGTTTTTTCAAAACGTTTAAAAACTTAAAAAATGTCGTCCAGATCATAATCAGACTTGTTGCAAGCACCACATATCATTTTTCATAGCAATAGTATCATTTTCATGTCACCGTGATATGGATATCGGGTGACCATCTTCGTTGTTTTGATAGTGAGTTCTTCAATTCGCAGAATTAAACCCTTATTATAAAATATTGATGGAAACTATAGCAATATTTCATTGCAAATGATTAAAAGAACACTGTAGGTAGTACGCAATGCATAAAGTCGTCCTTTCGTCGGCATGCTCGAACCCACTTCATTTTCATAGTTTCAAGTTCCTTGAGGGAAACGAAAAAAATTCAATTTACCGTCGCCATTTCTGCGGCTGTTGTTGCAGCCAAATACTTGAAGACAGGAAGAAATGCAGGAAGACATCTTCACGGAAGATACTTTTCCTCAGGGAATAGGAATTACTCCGACGAGCTAATCACAAAGCAAAATCCCCAATGATCCACAACGCTCAAACCACGGAATTCTCTAGCTCTGTCCTCCACGCAACGTCACACAGTCGATACTATCGCAGCACAGAGGTATCGATAGATGACCGAGATGCGCAACGGCCTACCTATGTGTTAGTACCATACTCAAGTGGTTGCGACGCGACGATGAGGCCTCCGACTTGGGTGATTTTCGTTTTCGAAATTCACATTTGTGCTCAAGAGTGACCCACTCTGTAAAAGCGGCGCGGTAGCCGCGTGGTTATGACTGCCTCGAAAGGCGTATTTAAAACATTCCCGGGTTCGATACTCAGTGGTTGTCTTTTTTTTGCACTCAAGTAATTTCAATATGACTGTGAAAGTGAACCTCGAGTACAGTCTCATTACATCAACGCACCCATTAGGTACTGTTTATTGTATTACAGCCATTCAATAATGATGCAGGAATACCTAATACCAAATTAGAATCTTTGAATCCTTATTTCTCCTTAATCTAATCTATTCACAGTGAATAAATACTTACACGTCTCACTAGCTGAATAGTTTTGGTCTAACATTGAGTATGGCAAAATCTCCCGAAAGGTAAAACCCCTATGCTCGAAACAAATCTGTCGATTTACCACCAGGATATCAAGTCACATTCTAGGTTTGATATTTTGGTGATCCGCGAGTGATACGTATTCACGAAATGTCTTAGATAGGCCTCTTATTCAAACTCCTAGGGTTCAAAGAAATAATATGCTGTGAAAAACAGTATTGATGAAATAGAAGGAGGGTTTGTCAGTAAGTGGGTGCACGAGCGAAAGTAAATCATACGGCTCGGGCCGAAAAAAGTATCCAGTTATTTATTTACCGTAGTCTTCTGATGATTATTGTGTTCTGGACGTATATTGCGAAGCGTAGCCAGGGGGGAACAGTGGGGGCAAATGCCCCCCCCCGTTCCCTATGTTCTGCCACCCAAAGTATGTGAATGTCTCCGCTCTAAAGTCCCAAATACGTGCGTGAATCAATTTCATAACTTCATTTTCAACAATATATTCTACAAGGTCTACAAGTTTGGATTGCATATTACGAGAAAAATAATATAGTACAAGTATGTAGCAGTATGTTTCATAAACCGCTGAATATATGAGTCGGTGCCCCCTAACCCCCCCCCCCCCCTCTCCCCGGTGCACCCTAGACACGAAACCCTGCTACGCCACTGGATATATTATTTTTAAATGCCATTGGATGCGGCATAGTTTTTCGAAAACCGGAGTCACCTTTCTCTGTTAACTCCTTATCGGGTAACTTCTGGGAGATATGCATATCTGGGCGGGGAAAGGATAAGAGAATTTAGAAAGGGAATTGTTAATCCTTGCTTCTTTCCTGTCGTTGACACTATTTATACAATAGTCAGACCACCGGACTAGCTTCCAAAGTTCATATTTTCTTCATTTCTTCGGAAATGAGTGGATGTTATTAGTGAAATTATCATGATCTGCAAAATATGACGGCAAAAATATTTACGCTGTCAAAATTCTATCCATTGTTTATTAGCCGCAACGGATTTTGATTCGTCTTCTTTTCTCTATGCAGCCGCAAGGAAAGGGGTGAAAAAATAAACACATTAAATTCTTTCAATTGTTTCATATTTTGTTCCGTCACCTGTGCTTTCTGATAGCTCTTTCTTTTATGATAGAGAATACCGATGGGAGCAAGTAGCTTATTGAAGCATCTTTTCTCCAGAAAGGTCCGTAGCTTCGAGTTAAAGAATAGACCCCCTGGGGGGTTGTGTTTGAATCGCTCGTAATTATCTCGCACACGTAACCAAGGAGTCACGTGGTACAATCACGAGCGATTCGGGATTTTGGTGTGTTTGAATCACTCGTAAAAATCTCACCCGGCAAAACCCTTCGTGATCATCTCACTCGGTACCTATCGCTCGAGTTGATCCCGAAGGGCTGATTACGATGGATACCTAGTAAACAAGATGGCGGACTTTATGATGTTAATGTACGCACATGAGAATTTTGGAGACGAGAATTTAATAGCGGAGAGGGCACAGCGTAATTTCAGGAGAAGAAGAGATGCCTTGGAACTGAGTGAAAAGGAATTCAGATGCCTTTTTCGCCTCAGTAAACACCTAACTGAAAATCTGATTGATGAATTGGCGCCATACATCCCCGGAGCTTCACGGTCATCAGCCTTAAGTAATGTAAACAAAGTAAGTATTTACGTTTCAAATATGATTATTTATTAGTTTTATTCATAGACATTTCATACTGATTTTTACTCGAGATCCAATATTGCATAAGATGTAAAGCGCAAAGAATTCTTTCTTTAGTACTTACCTCTGTTCTTACTTGCGCTGTCTTTATAAATTCAGAACACTATTCTGATAACTAAGTTGGAGTGCGAAAGTTTAAGAAATCATAAAAAATATCGTGTTTCATTTAGAGTAGGAGAAAGAGAAACTTCGAAAAGCGAGGTGCTGGCATCACAACATTATTCTTAAATTGGTGTATTTGAATTTGCCCCCAAAACAGATAGTGCCGTACGCTAAGCGCGTACAATGTAAATACGGTAAATACGTTCCTCATCTTCCTCATTGTTTTCTCAAGTTCATTCCCACAGAGGGGATATGTTGTGAGTCAACCGCTTGTTGTTGTGAAGCAAATTGTGCCCTGCTTGAATGATTATTTACTCATACTCGATAAGTGCAATTGAAATGTTTTACTGTTAATCCTAAATCATTAGTTTAAAAGTGTTTCAACAGTGCTAATGTCCTACCGTTACCGTATTTCGCTGAGAACTCTTTAAAGAGAGGTTCATTTAATGCTCTTCAAGTTTGGCTTTGATCTTTCGTATTGGAACTATAGTTTTGCGAATAATATCCTCGGTCATTGGTTTCTTTATAAGGGAATTTGATTCCTAAGTTTGATTGTGTTATTAATTCCGACTATACTGGTATCTCGTATTTTGTTGTGTTATATAGGCCTCATTGCTTATTTACTTATCTCTAACTTATAATATCCTAATAGATAAGCATGAGAATACATTGAGGTTGTTACTAACACTCTCGTTAAACCCTTGTGTGTTGTTTAAATGTTCAGCTTTGCCTTAATCGCTACACGCAAAGATTAACACGCATTTCATTACAGGTATTGGCTACTCTTGGATTTTATGCTGGTGGACCAAACTTGTCAAACATTGCACAGGATGTATATACTAACATGGAGAGAAGCTGTGTGTGCCAGTGTGTGGAAGTGGTGACAAATGCTATAAATGACAATCTCTTCCAACTTTGGGTAAACATGGACCTTAGCTCAAATGCAATGTCATTGCGCAGACAGAGGTATCTACTAACTTGCTTTTAAAAATTTAGCTTCATTAGTGAATAGTGGACGTAGTAAACTGAATACTATATTTCTTAGACAAGGATGTATGCGACATTCAATAAATGGTTGGTTTTTACAGATTCTATGAGATTCATGGATTCCCAGGGACCATCGGAGTAATAAATGGAACACACATTGCCATAGTGGGACCTCCAAAAAATCATGTTGAGTCGAACGAAAGGGATTATTTCAATTAGAAGAGATATCATTCGGTTACTGTGCAAGTGGTGAGTGCATGTGATGTCATAATATTTCATTCTGAGGCAATTAGTTTCAATTACTTTTTAGAAATTTACATTGAAATTCATTACCTGCTGAATGATATTTTGGTCTTCATGAGTAGCTTAAAGAGTTTGTGAAATTGACATACCTAACTGGTCTTCCCAAATAGAAAATAATTATAATATATCCATGATTATATTAATTAAAACCATACATAGCTGTAATGTTCTGTAAAAATATGTTTGTATTGAGATCTAGGGGAGTTTTCCTTTTTAATTTTAACAATTAATGCAGAATTTTATTTAAATAGCAAATTTTCTGTGTTTGCAGAGAATATGCAGGGTATTCCATGGTTATGAAAATAAGTGTGTACATAATACCCTTACTAATCTTAATCATATGACTTTTTAATTTTAAATCTTAATTTTTAATTAAGGTAGTGAGCTTTTTGGATTGACCCATTACCACTCCCTTTAAGCTGAATGTTGAATATTATCCTAAATTCTGGAATTGCTGTCTAAAGGTTTGTGATGCGGATCTGAAAATGTTAAACATCAATGCACGGTACCCAGAATGCACAAATGATGCTTTTATATATGCACACTCGAACTTGAGACAAAGTTTAAGGATTGTTCATGAAAGATCAAATGTCTGGCTAATTGGTAATATTTAATGATGAGTGTTGGCTATATTAAGGAAAAGCTCTTTAATGCTTGTGATTATTATTGCCTTGTCATGAAAATCCTTAATCCTTAACACCATTGTTTAAACTATTTATTGGTCTAATATTTGTAGCATTTTCATGGTTATTTAATATAGTATTTGTATTTGATATTTCATATTAAACTTTAATTTTTTCAGGGGATAGAGGTTATCCACTAGAGCCATGTCTTTTAACACTTGTGGCTGATGCTGTACCAAACAATTCACCCAAGGGATGGTACAACAGAGCCTTTTTAAGGACAACGAGCACAGTTGAGAGGTGCATAGGACTGCTTAAAAGCAGATGGAGGTGCCTCTTTAAACACCGTGTCCTCCAATTTTCACCTAATAAGGCTGGAAAAATAGTGAATGCCTATGCAGCACATCGCAATATGTGTGTAGAGGATAATATAGCCTTTGAAGATCTAGTCCCAGTTGAGGATCTGGAATTAGAAGATCCCCACATACCAATAGATCCCTAAATAGCTATGAATAACCTTAGGCATGGGAGGCATGTTAGGGATATGGTTATTTTGACTCATTTTACTTAAATGTCTATTTTTATTTTTATGGTTTCTGTCAAATTTCTTAATCCAAATGTTTTGATATATTCTCTTGTTCTGTTATTGTTGCATTTTTAATTTTTCAAATTTAACTTGACCAGAGAGTCCCGGATTCAAATGTGGGTGAGGCCTTTGGATACCCCCTTTCTAAAATATAAGATTTAAAATACTAATCCAAAAAATTTTGAACATGGGTTGTTTGGTTGCTAAAGTATTCCCATTGAAAATACTATGGTTTAATCCTGGCATTCATATTTCTCAGAATACCAATCTGCATATAAATTATTACTTTTTAGTTCTACTAGGAGGTTTACCATCTTTCGGATTGCATGAAAAACTGCCTGACTCCTTGGTGACTTTTTCTAACAGCAAGCAAGGTACAATACATGTACCTTGTTTTACTTCACCCATTTTCCAATCTTTCAAAATCTAAAACTCATCCAAACAAAATTAATTTTTGGGGTTTTCCAACAAACATAGATTTGCAATACCAATAGCTTTGTCGTCCCAACCACTTCTTCACATCAAATGTGCAGGAAGATTTTTTTACCTTCCTCACACTGAGCTTCCCAAGGCATAGCCACTATACAACAAGCAGGTGTCTGGATAACAGTCTTCCATGTATGGTCTAGGTTTTTTTTTTACTTTTCCTCAGCTTATACCATTTCTTCTTCATTTTCTATTTGGTTTCCCTAGGTCTAGGTGTGTCCGCAATGGTATGCTGCTTAATTATTCAAAGATAATATGAATGCATATACCTAGGTGCCAGGCTCCTATTAATAATATCTGTCATGCTTTAGGGTCTGTGAATGGGATTATGCAAGAGTAGCAATGGATGTTATAAAAATAAATAATGTGAGCTCAGTCAGCAGCAGAACTGTTGTAGTCTGACAAGTATATTGAACAATCTGAAAAAATCATGTCATTCAGTTAACATAGTAGAAGTCTTTATTCTAATACCACCCCTAATCTAACCACTTTTCATTATTGAATTGGACTGAAGCTATCTGTAGCTTCCTACAGTTATTCATGCTAAGAGATTACTTTCTGCCAATGGTAACTTAATTACTTATGAATTTGGTGATTGCATGCATGATTTGTCTTTTATTAAAGTGCTATAGAGGATCATCGGATCGTTCCATCCATAATGGTTGTTAATACTCAATATTCAATAATAAATCCATAATGGCATTCAAAATATGTTTCTATGATATGATGTGTTTTCTCAACCTCTTAATAATGTGATGTATCCCTACTCCTGATGTTTACATCACGCTATATCTATTGTAGTACCTCAATGATACCATTTGTTGTACTTTACTCACAAAATAAAGACAATTTAATTCCAAGATACTTGTGACTGATATTATTTTTTTGATGTAACCTAGACCTTGGCTAAGATAAATTTAAATGTTCACGTATGATAATGACCAGCCTGATGCCTTAAACAACTACATTTACATGGCAGCATAAGTGAGCATTCTTCGGATTACCAGAAATGGTTCAATATAGCTTGGGATTTATAAGGTTGAACAAATAGAATATGGTAAGAGGTATATAATTTTTTTCTATCAATTCTATTTTGCTATTCTTCCCCTATTTAATTACAAGAAGTTAGAATTGGGTATGAAGTAAGCAATGCATTGAGCAATATTAATGCATAATGATCACCCTATGTATATAAATTTTCAGGTTTGGTGGAACAACATGTTGATAATTTGATAACATGTTCTATTTCTTCAGACCCAGGTTTCCTACCCACTGCAGTTGAAACCCTAGGCCGGAAGAAATAATACTTTTTTTGTGTATTACTTAGTAAAATAATGTCCAAATTATTGCGTCGCCTAATTTAACATTTTTGCCATATAGGATGTCAATACCTCATAAATAATTTCCACAGCAATTGTGAGGTTAATCTGCTCTTGAACATAATAGTTATGCAATAGTAACCACCTTTTCAACTAATGTTTTATTATTTTCTCTAAATACATTCCAATTTTCTTTAATTCTTCAACTTTTTCACATATATAACCTTCTCCCTCCATTCCTTCTCAGTTTCTAATTTGCTTTTCATTAACGCCTATTTTTTTAACTCTAACAATTCATTTTGGACTTTGAAAAATGGGCATCGCTCTCATTGCTCCTATTTTCCAGTATTAATTTCGGTCCTAGGCACAATTAAAGTGGATTATAATTTTAGGGTGATAGAAAATTAATGATGGTTTGGTTATGGAAAGTGAAATTAGCACCACAGTAGAGATTCTTATGGCTGTTTTACACGATGAAATATTTTGTACAAACGATTGTACGAGAGATTGTATGTTTGTCTCAACGAAATTGGAACAGGTTCTATTTTCCGTGCAGGCATTGAGACATTCGCGCAAGCGTTCATACAATTTGCCGCTTTACACGATACATTTTGCGTAATGCAAGAGTTCACGGAAGAGTTTGTACAAACAAATGTACCGTGTAAAACGGCCTTTATAGTGCTTAATAACTTTAAATTAAATGCAATATAATAGTGGATAATGGCGTAAGGTAGAATAAACCTGATCATTTTATTTACGTTTCATTCAATATAGTATACCTTCAATGAACTGCAGCAGCATATATTTATGTTCAGCGGTGACATTCATGTTTACACCTTTGTTTACTTTAATTTATGCCGCGCTACTGAGAAAATCGTAAACAAATGAAGGAAATTACAACGTTGCCACACCTACCACTCGTGTTCCATCTCATCACGAGTGCTCCAAGTCGCCTTCGAGATGAAAAGTTTCAAACACACCAATTGCCCTTCGAGTTGGTGACCACTCGTAATCGACCGCTCGAGTTGGTGAGTGGGTGAGATTATTACGAGCGATTCAAACACACCCCCCCTGGTACTCGCCCAGAATTTCACCTACTTCAACTATATTTCAAATTTAATTATGTACCTCTTGTTAAAAGACGCCTTCAATCTATATGATAAGTTAAATTATCGTATTACCTTTGAATATGTATTCAATTGAACCTTAAATTATCAGAATGTCAATAGTAGCTATTTCAAATTATACTAAACTGACTAAAATACCGAAAGCATTCCCTGGATATCCCAGATCAATGATAACAGTTTGGGTATTTCTTGCTATTTCTCTTCAAATGTTTCATTTCTTCGCTACTTTATTGACCAATGCGTATGGATTGTTTTAGCATTTAGCCCAAACCATTATATTTATTCTGAAAGAGAACGTTTATTTTATATTATTTTGCCGTTCGATGAATAATATATTACCATACGTCATTCCATCCTCGTCTTCAAAGTACCTGGCCTGTCATTTCTGCGAATTGGTTGAACCCTCTCTTTCATTTGATTATTTTTATTCATATTGCATTCCCTTCGTTCCTATGAATCCTATCCTTTATTTCATTCTTTTCAGTACTTCGAATCCTTTTGGTCCAATCGTTCCTTTCGTACCTTTGGAAAGAGGATATGTCCACAACCAGATTTCGTTCCTTCTCGTTTCATCAGTGGGTTCGTTCCAAAGGAACGAATCGTTCCTAAATGTCCCATCACTTCCCGAGACCACTGTGTTTTGATGTCCGACCATCCTTATCTCTCCCGCTTATTTGCACGATCCGCGCGCAAGGAGAAATTATTTATTCCCTTTTCTCTTCTGTTCTACAGGCCGTTTTACGCAGTATATGATCTTGCGCATGATCATTCGAGCATTAATTCGTGAAATAATTTCCATGATGACCTGGAAATTTCCCCATTTACACGGTTAATTAATTAAGTGAATTTTCTGCGCAGACTGAATGCGCAGTGGTAGACCTAACGATTGTATATTCGATTACGGAAGATTTTAACTAGCATTCTCAAAGCGGATTCGATATCACTGTGAATTTTTATTTTAGAGCCAAGAGAATGCCAATGTTACAGCAGAAACAATGCTTAACGTTGTATAAGGCAACTGAAAGAGAGTCCACAGTTTTACTTAATCTCTTACTGGGTGTGTAAAATAAAGTTGTCGCATTACATTACATTGGGCGAGCGGTAAACCATGCAGTCATATCATCCTCTTTACGTGCGGTGTATTGGTCTCCAGATTGGAATGACGGCTGATGGCCCAAGGTTAGACGCGAAAAAGTTGTTGACGTACATTTGGCAACACTGGCACGCGTTGGTCGGAGACCTCATGCCATGAGTGGCCTTGGCGGTGGCAGTTGGGGGGAGTCATAGATCTTGAATAGCAAGATCTATGGGGGGAGTGAAGCCAACGCGGTCGGGGACTTCTTTCTCCCCGAAGACAGTTTTACACATCTTTTGCACGAAGTTTGAACTGGAATCGCAATGCGAGAACCACTGCCACACACCCTAGACGTAGTTTCAGCGTATTTTGTATATGAATGCAAGAATGCAGTCATGGAACAAGAGCTGGGGCTCTTTTTCCATCTCTCGTGCATGCATTTGCGTTATAATTCCAGTTAATCTCCGATTTACACGACGCATCTTTCAATGCTAATTCACGCGTACATAATATTTTACAATAATGTTCCTCAACGAAGAACGGCGTCGAACATTGGTGCTGTCCGCCTGCTAGGAAATACTGTGGGTTGCTCCACTCCACTATGGCATTCATTTAGTGAGAAATTCAAGGCTCTCTGTTTCGAAAATACCTCGATGAGGATCGCCACGAAATGCACTCCTTGAAACACAGGCCACATCTTGCGTGAAATTCCTTCTTTTTACAAGATCTCATTAATTGCGCTAGTGTAAAGTCTCATGGTATGCGTAAATTTTTAGATGAAGTGGAAAATGGTAAGAAAATATCATAGTATGTAATTGAGGTGTAAACCGATGTTACTTCCCTTTTTGAAATGTCTATTTACGTGTTCAATAACCGTGGAAGTTTTATCGCATGTGCGTGCATTAGTTCGTCCAATGGGGATGACTTGTAACAGCCCGAGGAATGACGTCAGAAGGGGAAATGAGGGGTCGAGGTTTTAAGGAGGGGAGGAGCCGGACAAGCCTGCATCCTATCCGGAGCATTTCAGCCAGCAACGGTTCCTCTGCCACCTAGCGGAATTCATAGGAAGGTTAGGCGCTCGTCATCACTCTTTGTTCACTTGATTGGCGTCCATCGCGGTAGGAGGAAGTGGCAAAAGTTCTCTTGCGTTCCAAGTTTGTCGTGAATCCATTCTTGAGTTTTTGACGTCCAGCTATCAGTTCTGTGTTGGAAGTGTTTTCATCCTTGTCTTCCTGTGTTATCTCTCGTAAGTATCGACTTATCTATTGTTTTTTACGGTGGTTTTCTCATTGTCAGAGTTAACAACGGCGTCTGCAAGTGATATCGTAAATGAATAATTACTTACTCCGTTATTAGGAAGATAAGGCACTCGTCAACTCTCATTGTTCACTTGCTTGGCGTCCATCCCGGGAGGAGGAAGTGGCAGAAGTTATCTTGCGCTCCAAGTAAATCCATTCTTTAGTTTTTGACGTCCAGCTCGCAGTTCTGTGTTGGAAGTGTTTTCATCCTTGTCTTCCTGCTTCTCTCTCGTAAGTATCGACTTATCTATTGTTTTTTACATTGGTTTTCTCATTGTCAGAGTTAACAACGGCGTCTGCAAGTGATATCGTAAATGAATAATTACTTACTCCGTTTTTAGGAAGATAAGGCACTCGTGATCTGTCGTTGTTCACTTGCTTGGCCTCCATCCCGGGAGGAGGAAGTGGCAGAAGTTATCTTGCGCTCCAAGTAAATCCATTCTTGAGTATTTGAAGTCCAGCTCGCAGTTCTGTGTTGGAAGTGTTTCCAACCTTGTCTTCCTGCTTCTCTCTCGTAAGTATCGACTTATCTATTGTTTTTTACGGTGTTTTTCTCATTGTTGGATTTCACAACGGCGTGTGCAAGTGATATGCTAAATGAAAAATTGCATTATCAGGTTAAATTTATAAAAATTTATGTTCTTCATAAAATGATGTGTTCTGATGGTTGTCAATATGGTGATAACTGTGTAATAAAATTGCGTTTTCAATTTCTGATAGATTAATGCTTGGACAAGTGTTCCAAGTTATTAAATTTTAGTTTTTTGAAAGTTAGCTAGCGATATTCGAGTACCGAGATCATTTTATGTGCGAAGGTTGTAGTGGTTTGTAGCTAGGTGGCGTAATCGTGTGTTTTTCGTGGAGAATGTAGTGGTTGATTCCTGACCGCAGCTTTTCCATAGTTGTCTTGACCTTGTCGTTAAGATGCCAGCTGGGACATTTGGAAGCCGTGTTTACACGATGCATTTACCCGCGCAAGTACGTGGCTGGACAGATGCGTGAACACATTCACTAAATTAGAACGGGCTATTTTCTGTCCACGCATTCACGCAATTTTGAGTGTTCACTTTGTGAAATTCTGATGGCGATTTTGTTCACGCATCTACCCGCGCGGGTATATGCATCGTGTGAACACGGCTGGGGATACTTTCTGCAATCAGCGTCATTCCCGTTGGAAACCCCATAAGAGCAGCCTACACATAGGTAACATATTTCGAAAGTCATTTGAATAATTTTTAAGGGCGTTTTACGCGGCTAAATGATTTGTACAAACGAATATACGTCCTATCGTACGTTTGTCGAAACAAAATACTACAGGTTCAATTTTCCGTTCAGGCATTGAGACATTCGCACAATGTGTTTGTGAGTGTTTTTAGAAAGTGCAGAGTTAGTCATTATATTGAAAAATAAACTATTTAACACTCGGAATACCGGACTTGTCACACCTCCTAGCACTACCGAATTGAATCATTTTTACTCCTACCTAATTATTGTTTATTTTTGCAGTTTATCTTTCTTTAATTGTCACATTGCTTAAATTTGTCATTTTTGTTTATTATTATTATAATATTTCAAACGTATTTTTTATGCGAGTTCTGACAGTATTGTTTTGAAAATCTTTTTCTTACATGTTATATTTAAATACAGAGATTATCAAAAATGAACTTGATATAACAACAAACATAAACTTTTTACAATCTTTTAGTATTATCTTTGAATATTCAAACGGTTTACGCAGGCTACATAGAATGCGGAAAAATAATTGAACTAGTGCGAGAAATAAGAGAATAGATAAGTATATGGAATAAAATTTTTTTATTACAATTGGCAAGCCACACATTTGTCTAAGGTGCTTCACAGTTCAAGCATCGACGTTCATTTACGGCGGTACATTTTCCACACAAAGATTTTCGGCAGGTCATACAATTTTCGACCGGACTATTCTTTTTGCATTTTATTTTACCTGGCAAAATTTTGCTTGCAGAATTCCGTCAGAAGAATCTGCGTCATTGGACACGCCAAGCTTTTGCCTCTATCTAACGTAAGAATCAGCCAACTCATCAAGGAGCTTTTTCAAAAACTTAGGTACGTGCTTTTGCGCGAAATGTTTTCGGAGGTAGTTTCCTTGTACACTATCCAAGAATGTATACCTGCTAAGTTGAGGGTATTTTCAAACGAGTGGATAGGCCATCGTCGAGTACATGTTCTTGTCGTATATATGCGCGCCATTTGGTCTTCGACATCTACTCCGTATTTAGTTTGTTTGTTAATCTTCACCGTTTCAGGAGTTTTTTTTAGCGTAGTCAGAAGCCATGTCGACATCTGGATGGATATAACTAAGAATTATGACATTATTTTTGGTTTACCTTGATATACAGTAAGTGTGAAATCATCGCTGTTTTGAAAAACTTTATAGTTGTCTTCTTTCATTGATTTGATCTCTATTAGTACTTCTCGTCTTTCTCTATTTACCGGTCCCACAATGCTAGTACCTTGGCTTTTTAGTTGTTCAGCGTCTTTGACTGAAGTAAAATTATTATCTACGGTAACATTTCGCCCTTTATTCAGAAATGGCTGCATTAATTTCAACACTACGTGGTGAGCTGAATGACAACCAGCATGACGTGAATTATCATTTCCAACATAAGGGAAGCCATTTGCAATATATTTTCTATCCTTGTCAACAGCTAACAAATATTTATAGCCATATTTTTCCCGTTTAGAAGGAATATACTGAGTGAAAGGACACCTAGTTTTGCTGGGTAAAAATTGTTCATCAACCGTTATGTACGAACAAGGTTTGTAACAAGCAATGCAAATATCAATGAATCTATCCCACACTATTGAAAAGAGAGGAAACTTGTCAACTTTGAGTCACTGGGATTGATTACACTTCTTATCAAATCATAGATAATGCAAAAATGTTTACAAAATGTTTCCTAGACATCGTCGTTTTACAAAATTGTATTTCCCAGTCGTTTGATCAAATACTTGTAATACGGTGATCATTCGTGCCTAAAAATTCCGCGGGCGTAAAATATGGCAATACATGCATCTAGCTCTTCATCGGAAAGAGTAAAATCTTCATCATTTTGCCTGCTTCGCTTTATGTGAGTCAGGATAAACGAGTTGATAAATAATCGCCATGCAGACAAATGACTATCACAAGTTGTATTTCTTCTCGCGTGTCCTGTAGTTTCAAGCGCTTCTCTAAGTATGATTTAGTTTCCACGCCTACCAGGCAAGTGTTCTCCAATCTTAGCGGTTTCGATCGAACTCCATCAGCTGACACAAGCGTTCCTGCAGAGTTATCATCGCCTGTGGTTGTACAGGTTGTTTCAAAAAGGACTTTACAACTTTGAAAATTCATATAAATTTATTTCAAAAACCAGAAGAATATTGCACAATTGATGAAAAATCAGTATATCCCAAAGTTTGCGTTAAAGTTGAAAAACGAAATTGTTCATAAATATTATCTCTACTACTAAATAATGCAAATTTGAGTTAAACATAAAATAACCTACCTTCAAAGTTGTAAAGTCCTTTTCGAAACACCCTGTATTTTCTTTATCGTCTTCACCGCCGCAGTCATCTGTTTAGGATGCAATTTTGCGTCGTTTGATTTACCTTCCGGTATAGAATGCGAAATAGAAAGGATTTCTTCAGGTTTAAGCCTACTTCTTCAAGCCATATTACCAGTCAGAAAAAGGCCGTGCTTCACAGGAATTGTGCAGTCCACTCGAGAATTCACAGGATTCAATAATGCAAATCAATGGCAGCGCACGGTTGTCCTGTTCGACGCGCGGCAGCCAGCGCCGGCAGGGCCGACAGTACTAGGACAGTAACTTTGTTTCTTTCCATGATTTATTTTCGTGGTACATTAGTATATCAATGGAAGGGTTCAAAATTACTTTTTCACGTTTGAAAATCAACTTCCACGTAGTCGAGGCTGAAACAATGGAGCATGCTAAACAGTATTGCGCTGCATCGAGACTGACGGGTGACGAGAAGGGAGGAGGAAGGGAAGCGAGGCAGACACGACGGCTTTCAAAAACACGAATTTGAAACCGTTTTATTTGGATGGCATATTCACCACTTTATGGCAAGGTAAAATAATATCAGGGCATTCACATGGTTTATAGTTCCAAAGACTGACCCGCAAAATAAGAAATGCCTTCAAAATCTCGAAAATATATGCCAAAACGCGTAATAATTATAAATTTAAGCCAAGAATTACTTAAAATTAATTATGAGCATAAGAACAAAACTTGAACAAATTGTGTATTTGGCGAAAATAGCAGCTGAATAAAGTAGGGCGTCAAAATGGCTCCCTTAGGTAGTCAAAGGTAAATTTTGAAACATGGGTATTATTTTCATTTTTAAACTATTTTTATCGCCAAGCCTTTTTTGAGTCAAAAATAAGTAAAAGTCACGGAATCTCAAGCCGGAATTCAGAAAGTTTTAGTCAGGGGAGAGAAATAAAAATCGCAAGGAGTCAAAATGACTCCATCGGTAGCTCTAGTGTTAAGTAATTCATAGTCGGTTGCCATTCCATTTCGCGGAATCCATAGGAAGGTGAGGCGTTCGCTCATACGCGTTGTTCGCTCGCCTGTAGTGAACAATCTTTGGAGAATGAAATTCTATCAAAATTGTCTTGTGTTCGAAGGTGTGCCTGTGTGTAAATTATTTTGTGAACAAATATTACTTTGCCTAGCTGAAGCAAATCGTCTCCCAGCTTCTCAATCGTAGGTATGGGCACTTATATTTTATTTTCTGGTTTCGCAACGTCAATTTACAGTTTTTAGGTAAGGGTCATGAGAATCATCAATGATAGTGCTTATTTACCTAAGTTTATGGGCGGAACATTCTTAATTCGGATTACGAATAGCAATTTTGTGCGGAAAGAATATCGGAATATTTTTTTAATGCTCCCTAGTGGCGTGGTTCATTACTAAAATTATTTGCATTCAATTCAATTCGCTCAATTTATTACTTCACGTAAACAGAATTATTTCTTTGATATGCATTTTCCAAAGCATATACTCGTGTGTGCCATGATTTCTCTTGCTTGAATGAAAGGAGTAGTTTTCTCGTATCGAGTAGGTGTCTTTGACGAAAATAGCTGACGGGCGAAAACATATGATGTGCATACTTTCGGGTTTCAGAAGAATTTTTGTAATGAGAGTTATTTATTCTATAAGAATTTTAATATGATGGCACACTAACTATGTTCACGGCTCATATCAGAATGGCGTTTAATTTCTTTTGTATTTGCGCACATTTTGTTCAATAGCTTTTTGAAGGTGGGCTTTTTCATGGCCGTAATTTCTCTGTTTGCATGTGACGCCAGCCGTAAAGGTAAGCAAATCCTTTTGCATTGCAAAGAGTAATTGGGGACAAGTACGCGTGCACCCATGTCCTTAATAAAATGACTATAATGATACATTCGATCGACATAATTGACTCTATCCTCGTTTGAGTATGTGGTCGCAGTCACGTAGCCATTTGGCCGTCCGACGCGGCCCGTGTTCCCCGGAGGAGAAGAGATAAGGGCTTTCCTTTCCCCCTGCGCGTGACTCTGACCACGGAGCGGGAGAGTTAACGAGAGTCGAACTTGAAGACGCGGCTGTCTCGAGGCGTCCCGCGCTCACGTAAATCGACACAGTCCACAGGGAGTCAAACGAGAAACATTATTCTCTCGACTCTTTCTTTCTTAATTATCTCCAGGCTAACAGATGGACAGACTCAAGACCCTAGAAGAAAACATGCAAGGCGGGCTGTTAGTATGTACTAGGTAACAGATAAGGATTTAAGTATTAGGAGTACTACTAACAGCTACACTACCTAACAAGCCTTGATAAAAGTCTCATTGGCAGCTGTTATGGTCCCTTATCTTTCCTGGGGAAATTGACATTTTAAATCTGACCGTTATGCAGTCTAGTTCCCTAATTTTTTTCTCATGATCTGATCTGCCATAGTATGTCGGATTTAATAAAATATTATTAACGTCGTCAGAGAATAGACCGGTTTGGTACTTACATAGTAGGTTGAGTTTAAATTTCAATCGACGGTCTAAAAGCTTTTCCCATCCCAGTTGCTGCAAAAGGTTCGTAACACTAACGAGATAACGGCCTTTAACCTATCTTGCCGTTCATCGCTGCACGCGTTCTTACTCAGTGTCCAAGCCTATCTCATAATGATCCAAAATTTTTCCGTTTCCAAAAATGTACAACAACGCATTTTTTTTAAGGATTAAATGTTGCTACCACGCATTGCACCACTCATGAATTGCCTTGAGGTCCTTAGTTGGCGCTTCCTTATCATTAAAAGTACGAACTTCTCTGTACACCACTGCGTCGTCAGCAAATAATCTAAGATTACTGTCAACTTTGTCACCGATGTCGTGTATGTACAAAAGGAACAGAAGCGGGCCTATGACATTTCCCTGTGTGACACCTGATGTGACTATTACTTCATTAAAGACCCGTGTAATACAACCCTTTGCACGCGATTACTTAGGAAATTTTATATCCAGGAAATAACGTCGTCGTCTAAACTGTGGGATTTTAATTTCATGAATAACTTACGGTGGGAAACTTTATCAAATGCCTTTTTAAAGTTCAGAAAAATTGCATGATCTGTCACGTTATGTTCACCCGAGACTAAAGTATAATGGGCCAAAAGTGCTAATTGAGTTTCGCAAGATCTTCCCTTTCTGAATCCGTGTTGTGTTTTTGTTAACAAGTTTTCTATATCGAGGTGTCTCATAACTGACCTAACAATTATATGTTCAAGGACTTGGCATGATATAGATGTGAGAGATATCGGTTTGTAGTTAGATGGCTGTTCCTTAACACCGCTTTTGAATATGGGAGTGATATTTGCAATTTTCCAGTCCATGGATACTTTGTGTTCGTTGATGGATATTCTAAATATATTGTGCAAGTAGGGTGTTATTTCACAAGCTAATTCTCTATACACGCGGGCAGGAATTTCTTCAGGACCTGGGGATTTATTTGGACTTAAAGATTTTAGCAAGTTTTCTATTCCTTGAGTGCAAATATCGATAGGCGGCATATTTTGCTGGAAGCGATCATTTAACTTTACGGATGTAATCTGCGATGACTTGGTGAACACACTTTGAAAGTAGGAATTTAATAAGTTGGCCTTGTCCGAGCTGCTTGTCAATAATTTGCCATTTTCGTTTCGTTTAATAACGTCGTCGTCTATACCGTGGGATTTTAATTTCATGAGTAACTTACACTGGGAAACTTTATCAAATGCCTTTTTAAAGTTCAGATAATTCGCATCAACTGTAACGTTATGTTCACCGGAGACTAAAATATAATGGGCCGAAAGTGCTAATTGAGTTTCGCAAGATCTTCCCTTTCTGAATCCGTGTTGCGTTTTTTATAACAAATTCTCCATATCGAGTTGTCTTATAACTGAACACACAATTAAATGTTCAAGGACTTGGCATGATATAGATGTGAGAGATATCGGTCTGTAGTATATCTAAAGTCTCAAGCGCTCCTAGGTGGGATAACGAGAATAACTTGGAAAACCATGAAATACTGGAGTTATCCTGGAGTTGGTGCTGTTAGGTAACTAGAAGAACTAGAGGCGTTTTTTTTCGGTACACCTTTTTTTAGTGCTTTATATTGGTGAAAGTTGCCCAGTAGCCTCCCGAGGCTCTTGTTCTGTCTGAGTAGTAGGGATTCAGCATTCTTTTTTAGGTTAGACAGTACGACAGGTAATTGTAGTGGGTTATTATGAAAAACGGTCGCAAACGGTCGCATGTAAAAATGATTATCGGTGGTGATTTTAACTAATCCTCGATAGATTGAGTGACAAAAAGTTCCAAAAATGGTGACAAAGATACAAATTTGGACTACACTCTTCTATGTATATTAACATCTACAGCTTTGCATAACATAGTCTCAACAATGAACAGGAGCAATGTTATACATGTTTAGGCGACTAACATACCTGATATCTTCCTTCACTTAATAACATTGAACGGAATTAGTGATCACAGGCCAGTAAGCACTTAATTCCCCATAATTACTTTCAAAAAAGGCGACTACGACGATAAGGGCATAGTAATTGCAATATGTGGATATCGATGGTTAAATCCTTTCGCTTCGGGTAGGTATCCCTTGCCGTACGGTGGAAAGTGAAAGGTATCGTCCGGCCGTGACACTTCCTCGAGCGAGGAAATCCAGAGAAAAAAGTTGATACACCTTATTTATATTTATGTTAATTATAATTTTGGACACTTGAATTAAATTCAAGATGATTTTCCGCTGCTTTGAAATAATTGTAATTGCGTTATACTTTTAGAGTGGGATATTTATTACTTAACGCAATCAATATAATGCAGCTACTAGTGCGCGTCACCGGCAAATTGTCTCATTTTCATCGTTTAGATAGATTCAATTTGTAATCACACCATACATTCGAAAGTTAATTGAAATAATGTATCAACAACTAAATTGTCCAAAATGTCTGAAATATATCCAAATTTAGAACCACAAGTTTCCCTTTGGCCCCTGAATTAAGAATTGTGATCCATTGGTGGCAGATTGGGAAAATCAATCAATTTATAATTCGCCATCGTCATGTGAACTTCACGTTCAAATGAACAACGTTTATCATTCGTATGTATTGATCTGATAGCTGTAAATATGTTGTTGCGATTACGACGAGTAATAATTGGGCCAGTTTCAGTGGAGACGAAAATTAGTATTGCGTCTTATAATTTATGAACGCTCCTTTGCCTAAGTGATTAATACTTTTATCTTTCAAATATTTATCATGCTAAGTTTGAGACGTTCACTCTTGTTTCTTTACGGGTTTTAGGTGTAAAATAAAGGTTAATTTTCAAAACACCCATTCTTAGTTTAGTGTATTCCTGGATTTACGTAAAAAAACTGTTTTGGACATGAGAAATAGTCAAAATTCGGAGTAAAAAGAATTCTAAAAGTTTATTTCCTCCAATTAAATTTTAAAATATTATTCGGCATGTCTGTCCCTTCCAATTATGAAACTACGCGTCTGTCGTGACATTACGATTAGTATTATAAGATAAGAACTACCCAAAGAGGACCATAACAAACTATAATAAGCATTTAAATTGTTAAGGATAAAAGTAAAACGAAAGAAAAAAATGCATGATAACGAAAAGGCGGGATTACTCAACAAAAACATTTTGGTTCGCGAAAAAAATTCAATTTTGAAAATCTGATTTTTAACGTAGCTTTTAGCAATAATGTAAGTAGCACTTTCTTGTTATCGTTAATTATTTACAGTTACAATATATTTCGCGACTTCTGCTTGAGAAGTCAGGTCCAACATTACTTTGGAGTGGAAAAACAACAAAGTGGTGAATTAAGAAAGACTGAAAGAAAAGGAAGGAGATGGAAGAATTGTTTAACATACAAATGACGACGTCCATTAAAATCTCGAATGTGAAAATATTTATCCTACTGTTTGAATCTTTGATTTTATTACCTCGTAGTGCGTGTGTGTATTTTAATAAGCTATTTAAGCGTTACCCGTGACGTAGTATGGTCAAATGTAATGGTCCCAGGCGTAACTTAATGGAAAAGCTTCCGGCATTAAAATAAAAACATTGTGAATTCCACATACAAAAAACAATCTCCATGTCGTACGTTAAATACGACGTAGAATTTCGTTGCTGAGCGATGTCATCAGCTTTTGTACAGATGGACTATCACACAATACGCCACTGCCACGGGCTAAAGGCCAAGAATCCTTGATGTGGCTTGTAAGGTATTTACTAGATGTGCTAGCAGCCCGCCGAGCATGCTTTTAGCATAAACCTTGAGTATCTGTCCATTTGTGAAGTTGTAAAATACATATATAATAATGGTCTCTCTCCATTGGGAGCATACCTGTATTGTAGAGCATGCTTTTGGGGCTTCGCCTCGTGACACGCATTAGCGTTTATTGTTTATTCATAGTTAGCCGTAGTTACACTAACTAAAGTGTGTAGTGTAATGCATGTTGGCTATTATTACCCCTGCCACACACCCTTGAGGTGGCTTGCAGTGTATTTTGTAGACGTAGAAAAATACATATACAGGAAGAGACGTGGGGTAGAGTGGGTGGAAAGAGGAGAGGGTTGAGCTTTGGGTGGAGGGGCCGAGGAGGGGGAAGTTGAGCGAGTGTTAGGAGAGGGGGTTGGAGGAGGGGAATGAGGAATGGCGCTGCGGGGAGGTGGGGAGGCACAGAGCTACTGTGTTCCGAAGAAGGTCGGGGGAAGGGTTTGTTGTGCGATCATTAGTCGCGACGATGTCGATAGGAGGAGGTGGTAAGGGTGAGGGTAAACGGTGACCTCAGGCAATGGGAGGTTCAGCAGAGGGGATTGGGGTTGAAAAATAAAGTCATTAATGACGAGACATTTTTCTTGTTTTACAACATCTCCGAATTTCCGCTTGCTCAAGTGTGTACAACTTGCGGGTCTTCTTTTCCACGTGGAGAATTTCAGGTTAAACCTGCCGCGGTGATTCCAACAAATGCTTGGCGAACAGCAAAGAAGGATTGTAGTTGCTAAAATATGCCTCATGCTTTTCTTTATTTACGACAACGACGGTCGATGGCCAAAATAGTGACGTCAGAATTGGAGGGGAGGATGTTAGTTGGAAAGAAGAAGAGGTAATTGCGCAATGTGGTGACGATTGGATTGCCATGTAGTGGACATCATTTGAAGGTCAGTGGCTCGTGACTTCTCGTAGCTCACTCGTCTGACGACCATCTTGGGAATAACAGCTCTCGACATTTCTACTGTGTCTGACGGTGTGTCTGTCGCTTCATTGTCAAGGTTGTGACACGCTACCCAGTTCTCTACTCAGTGCCTATGAGGCGATCTTCCAGCGACCACTTTCCTGTTTCTCACGCGTAGGCATTCACTCTCGTATACTCACTGGTATCACTTTGTATTGTCAGTTCCGAAATAGAAAATTCCGAATCGTAGTGCGCGTTCATCATAAACCAACTGAGTAGAATCTAATCGTTCCTCAACTGGACTCATTCTGGTAATTATGCGGTAGGACATGCTTATTTTACGAAAAAGATTTCCTAAGAGGTTCCTTCTATCTTCTCAAAATTTTCTTCCTTCCATGTAAGTTTTTCCCAAACAAAATAGTGCTTCCTTTTCCTGTTATTACATTCTTAAAATATCGGAAGCAGGTAGCGGTGGTTATGTTGCGTTTATGGTCTTTTTCAGGGATAATAATTTTCCTTGAATATTTCATATACTCTTATCCCATATCCGATTCAGGGAAGCCATCGACATTTTCAGTAGATCTTGAGTTATATTTCATTCAATTTTAATTTCATTTGTTCACTATCTGATATTTTCTATTTCCTCTATTACGCATTTGCTCTATAGTTTGTACGTGACATGAAAGAGCGTCTGTAATTATGGTATAAAAACTTTATAATAAATCCGAATACTATCATGAATGGAAATTCTAATAATTTTTGAAGTTAAAGTAGACAAAAATTGAAAAGCGTCTACTTCTTACAATTAAACAGTATAAATTACAGTTAACCCCCTGCCACACACCATTGAGGTGGTTTTCTGGGACTGTGGACATGGCATATTATTTTTTAATTTAATTGTTGTTCTCTGCAAATGCTAATATTTTACTTTTTGTTTATGGAGAGTATTGTGGCTCATTTAGTCGTACTTAACGGAGAAGATTTTCACAATTCTGTGTCCAGATTTAAATGTTCTTCAATGTATTTCGCAGGTAGCATCTCCTTCTAGCTGGGAATCTGTGGGAAGACACTTATTTTCTCCAGCGAAATAAGTGATCAACACATCCATCATTAAGTTGATGTTAAGTGCGTGCTCATCCACTCATGTGAACCTAATGGATTACCGGGAAATGAGAGAAATTCATAACATTAATCCGATAATTAACCGTAGTGCAGCAGATGCATTTTCTCATTTTTCTTCCGCGTTACATTTTTCAAATACTCGTATATTTTATAGTTGTCTAATGATTGCTGATCATTTGATGTTACTAATGCTGATTTCAAAGCACTCTAATAATAAATTTTCAATATTAATTTAATACTAAAAAATTATTGTCTTTCATTTATTTTGCACATGTTTGTTTTGTATATGAATGGCTACTCAGAATAAAAAAGAGGTATTGCAACGCATGCCGGGCACAGCTCGTATTAGATATTTATTAGCATTTGCTTATCTTTTTCCCGTTTTTTTTAGGTGAGTGCTCTTTCCTTTCGTCATGGCAAGCAACACGTATGTTGGTTTGGAGACAGATCTTGATGTTGTAGAGCGGTTGACTGTCGGATTAAGCAGTGGTCCCTTTCCGCAATATGAGGGTTTGCTGGAGACACTGGAGGACTTGGACGTGAGGGTTGCAGGGCAAAGTACCCTGCTCCACCTAGGTGTCAAGATGGGTAAAATAGATTGGGTGGAGGGACTGCTTGGGGAGGGTGGTGACCCTGGGTTAAGGGGAGGGGGTCACAAGACGGCTGTAGATATGGCGGAGGAGTTGGGGCGAAGGTACCCCGAGGACAGGGACCGCAAGGATATCCTGCGATTGATCCGGCTGGTGCACAAGAGGGAAAGCGCCATTAAGCGTCGCCGTGCATTACACGGGGTAGACGATGTGGAAACCACATTGATCGACTTCTCTCAGGAGATGGCAGAATTATCTGCCTTAAAGGAGTCCATTAATTCCCTCAAGGCGGAGATGTCGTCGTATGGTCGTCAGATGGCTGTGCAAGTGAATCAGTTGAGGAGGGATTTATCCGAGAGGGACGTTCTCTTGGAGTGCATAGAAAGGGCCGTGACGTCATCGGCGGAGGAATTAAGGGCGCTAAAGGAGAGCCTGGGGGAGATATCTGATGCGGGGAATGGTGTTCTGGGTTCTAATCTTGCCATAGTGGACATTAGAAGGGTGTGCGTGGAGGGCATGATGGGAAGGACAATCATTCGGAATTGTGACGAGGGGAAGGAACTACACGTCCGGGGTCTGTATGATAAATTATTTAATGAGAGTGCGATGACGTCATGCGTGCTAATGTTCTTGAATAGTCAGTCTTCCGTAAGTGTAATGGTTGACTGTGACTCTTATGGCATCGGAAATATGAAGGCGAAGTTCAAGAATCACGATGGAGTTGAGTGGAGTGGGAGTAATAGGATATCGTTCGCAGACTTCTCCGAGAAGAGAGTGTATTTCGGAGGGAAGGTGGGTGGAGGTTGGACGGAAGAACATGTCCTTGGTAGGTTTGCATTGGCCTTGGCACAGATGTCCTTTCTCTTAGCATTCCGTAATGAAGGAAAACCTTACGAACGTGGCGACGGACTCCACGAGCGAGAGATGAGGAGAGGAAGAGGGGAGTGGGATTAGATTGGTGGATCAGTTGAGCATTCGATTGGATGACTCAATTGGGGAAAGAAATACAACTCGCATCTGCCGTCCCTTGGATTATCGCTCGATATGGATCGAGGAAGGGGACGTCTTTGCTGCGAGATCAAGTTCCATCCCTCTTGAAGTTCTACGTGGAGCACGTGATGACGACACTCCTCAACAAGGCGAGGGTGAGTCTCGACCCCAAAACGGAAATCTATTCCCAACATTTCACTCAATTATTCCTTTTCTCACTCAAAACAAGTCAACCGATTGATTTTCCAATTTTTTAAATTTTGTCTTTTGTTTCGAATCGATGACCCATCTTAATATTTTAATTTTTTTTTAGTAGAGTGGAATTGGCGGTTTTGGCACATCCCTTTTAATCATATACTCCCACATACGTAACTCACTCAGTTGCATACAAACATTCTTGCCCACTTAAGTGTGGCCTAGGAAGATGAAATTTGGCACTAACCTTCGTCCATTAAATTTTGTAAAACAGATAATTACAGAATATTGCAAAATTTGCATTTTCGCAGCTACCAATAATATATAAAATGGCGGATTTGGCACTTTTCACGTTTCCGTGTCTTTCTTAACGAATACTTGTTCCCAGATAAATGCTTCAGATAGGTGATCTTCTGCATTTTATATAAATTAATACCGTTGTTATTTTTAAGTTATTTCTCCTGCTCATAATTTTCTCACGGGAAATCCCGGAATTAAGATTTTGGTCAAAAGACGTCAACTTTAGGGATACGGCGTCGGAACCCTATGACGAATATCAAATGTGTGTGTCGAATTTTTAATGCCTGTTGATTGATAAAATCTTATGTTTTAGTAATTTAGTTGTAATAGTTATTTTTATTCTCCATTAGTCCCTTACAACATATCAGGCGTTACTTCAATTAAAAAAGTGACATATTATCCGTTTATCATTGTGAAGTTGTGGCCTTCATAGTTGGGTGGAGCATGTTTTTTGGAAAATTAGGATTTATTTTCTTTATATCGGAAAAAAGTAGTGGACTTTAATGCCCACGGTTGTCGAGACTTTTTCTTTTTTATTAAAACTTTCTTATCGGTAGGGAAATGTTCCAAGTTGTAGAATAATTCTTCATTTGACTCAAATTGGCTAAACTGTGTTATTTCCGCACCATTACAACCCTAATGATGGTCTCCCGGCAATGGCAGAATATCATATTACTACATACATGAAAACGAACTTAACACCTTTAGGATTAATATCTCTGCATTGCATTTCACTCCAATTCCAATAGTATCCGCATTCAGCTTCTCATTTTCGTATATTAGGATTCGTCTTCATCATCGTTAACTTTGTGACATGTTCTTGGACAATATGGTTGATTACATTAGCGATCGTAGATGAGCGTTTCTATTTCTCTCTGTGACTGCGACATGGTTTCACAAGTAGGTAATGTTTATTTCTTTTCCGTTAATCTTTATTCCGTACTCCGCTTCTTATTCTTCTGCTTCTCGTATCGCCTCCTGCGAGCATATTTTGAGCTGTCTTTATGACAGGTAATATTCCTTTTTATCTCCAATGTGTTATTTCGGCTTTTAAAACTTCTTCCGTCTCTCATTCGCATTGTGTCACCTTGCTACTTGAAAATTTCTTTGATTATTTTTCTGCCTTTTTACTCTAATCAGAATTATTTCTAAAGCCCAAAGATATTGTTCCATCTTCCGTTGTTTAATAATTCTTTATAAGTCTATTTATTCTTAGCTAGTGTACATTTTCTATAGTCTGCTGTTCTTTAAAATTCAAAAGTGTATCCATGGTTTTCCAAAAGATTGTCTTTGGCTATCTCTTACATCGATGAGTTTTTCAAGTAATAATTTCTCACGCAGTCATTATGAAACACTAGGTTATTTGTTGCTAAAATTTCTCAGTCTGTCTTTTCGGATTGAAAATAATTTGAAAGTCCTCCGATTGTCTGTCTCTTTCTATTTATCTGTCATTATTTTGTACTGGCTTTTCCAGGAATTTCTTCCGATCGCTTTCAAAATTTCTCCGCTTTGATGTCTTTGCCAGTTACGTAGCCATTCTTAAGATATTTTGTGCTCTGTCGAATTTGCTTTTCAGTCAATCTGACCCCAGGTCGGCCTCGACGACTTCGCTCCTGTCTTTCATCAGGTTTGATTCCAGTGGCATTGGCCCTTTGTTACACTTCGATGTTTTTCTTCCATCTTTTTATTGTCTTAGCTCAATATCTTTAGATTTCCATTAACATTGCAGATGCTTGTCTCTCATCAAAGTGTCTCTTCATTATCTTGTATATTGAACAGGTTTTCCTCTTCCTTATATTCTTGCCTTCTTGAATAAGTTGGTTTCTAAGCTTCTTTGAAATGGTTGCATCTCTTGTATTTCTGATTGTTTGTATTTTATACTTTATTATTCTAGTCCTTGTCGCAATCCATGGCTTCTTTGTTTCGGCACTCTTGCCCACTAGGCCCTCTTCTGCTACTTCTACATTTGTCCACTGTTATTCATCCCATTTACTTTCGGGGCCTGTTTCTCTTACTTTCTCCAGTTATCTGTTGACTATAGTGGAGAATTAAGTTAATTAAATATATCAATGCAAAATGTTTTTATAAATTGGGCATTTAAACACAAGCTTTAACTATGTGATACATTGAAGTTTCTTTCTATTAGACACGTCCTTTTTCTCTTTTTAGGCATGAATATTGCTGCGAATACTTCAGCTTCGCGTGTGACGGATTATCTCATCTGCTGTAATGATCTTTGTGGCCTGCTTATTCGTCTGATGTCACTCTTCTTCGCCTGATGGTATTCATCTTCTTTCTTTTGTTCTGAGACTCACTGTATTGAAAAATATGTATATGATTTACACTTTTTTGGTAATATGTTATTGTAGTAGTCTATTACGTACTTTTGGTTATGAAGAGTTAGGTTCTGAATTTTTCAAACTATATGCTCACGTTTTATTTGTATATTTTTTTTTAATTTTTAAATATTGGTTATAATTAAAGACCTGCCTGTATATACATGGTGTCATTTAAATATTTCATTGTAATCACAATTCAGTAGGATACATTTATAGCTTCATTTATTGTCTTATTATTTCGGCACTTTTGATTGATAATAAGGTCACTTTTGTTTTTGTAAATTTTCGTTTTATATTTAATGCCATAGTATTCCGAAGTATCTATATTTGTCCATGTATCCATTTTTTTCAATTACTTCGGCAAGGTGGCTGATAAAAAAAAACCTCCCTACATTTTGTGTTTGAGTACGCAAGTGATATAAAATATTGATTACAGGATTTTGTTAATAAATTTCTGCATTTAAGTAAATATATGTTCGTAAAATATTACTGTGTATCACTATAATTTTCTCAATAACTTGAGCCAGGCGTTTCTCATAATGTTGGTTGTGAAATATTAATTGTCAGGTTAATGTCAGTCAGGTCAGGTATATGCCAGCAAATGTTTTTAATTCTCATTGTCAGGTATATTTATCAGCAAGTGTTTAAGTTCTACAGGGGAACTTGGGTTGCTACGAAAGATTTGCTGTTTTATGTTTATATTGTTAAACGTCTTGGGAAGAAAGTTGAAGATAAGTCATTTATTTACTTTACTGCTTTGGGTGTAAGGCTTATTCCGATATTTCCATTTTCTCAATTTTCATGAAATGAATTTGGTAGTACCTTATACTTGACATGTGGTTTTTATGGTTAAATTAAGAAGTATTACTGGTGTGAATTTATAATAATTATTGAAGGAATTTCAGTGAATAAATATTTTTTACAATTATATACAACACCGTTGCACATTCATCCATGTAATTTATTTTCTTTAATTATGACCTTTTTTCGTGTCTTTTCTTACTTAAAATGTATATATCAGTTGCCTTCACCATTTTATGCATATAAATGATTTTCAGTAATTTATTTCAAATTCAATCGTGCATTTTTCATTGTGTTGTCTTTTTTAATTCAAGTATAAGGTTTGTATTAACGATATATTTCCCATCTATTCAAAGCCTATGGCCTCGTATTCAAATGTTAATATTTGGTCACGTCTTTTAAATGATGCACGTTCGGATTTGCTTCACTATGTCGATGATAGTTTTCAGCCTTCAATTTCGCGAGGTCAACTGGCAGGAAAAGTTGTTTTTTTAAGTGTAATAAACTCATTATGCTAAAGATATTTACTTAAATTAGTAACAGTGTCACGAACTATATGTATTTTTATTGGTTTATTCTCTCCTAGTCGAAAAGAATTTCTCAATTTAGCATGCAGATTGTAATTGATGGTTTGCCAAATGTCTATATCTTGATATATGGAGGCAATATTGGAGTTATCGTATCACCGCTACATGCGAATTAGTCTTTCTTACAAATAGGCTCTCCTAAATTGGATAACCTGGATTGGATAAATTGGAAAGTTATTAAATCAGATAAGGCTAGCCCCCTAAACGGAAGAGTTTTTGGCCTTCATGGCTGCAATTCTGTGGCTGAAGTCATCCTTCTCCATTCCGCCTTCTGGTTGCTGCAGAGCAGGGGTCCTGTAACACAGGGGATTACTCCCCCTCATCCAAGGGACATATATAAGGGAATAGGAACCGCAGTCCAGCAAATTGAGATTTATGGTCAATTACAAGAAATATGTAAAGTACGGGTTTGTTTGATTTATTTTGTTTCTCACGATTGAGTTTATAAAAGCCACGAATTAAGATTACTGATTAACTGTTACATTTATAATATTAGAGGGCTGTCATTTGTTACTATATGCTTGGAAGTTGGAAAAATTATCTGCACATTGAGACTGGAGGTATTTCGAAAAAAATGTTTGAAGGTAACAAGTGTTAGGTAATGTTTCCCCCCTGTCGGCTCATGTCACCTTACATCAAAGCATTTAAACTGTCTAGGTGTTTCTGCACCTTAATGCGAATTACGGTGTCTGCGTAAAGTAATATTTCGTTACTGTCAAGATCAAAACCCGTGTCATCAAAAAGTGAAGACAGTGAACTAGCAAATGTTGCTAACCAATTTGAAAGATTATGTCTAGACGGTTGCTACAGCACTGGAAGAGTCAATGAAATTGAATATTGGGTTAAAATGTCTGGAAAAGTCAAGGAAAATGGTAACATACCTGGAAATTTGCATTCAACAAGTGACCAGGGCTATTTTATGCACTTTCTGTGTGTGTTCGCTTAGTAATTTTACTAGCCCACCGAGATGAGGACCTGGATCACTTATATTGTTTTTACCGATTAATTATATGTAATTAAAATTAAATTCCAAGTCCTGTTTTCTGAAATCTTGCTGAGGATTATAAAATATAATTGAATATTATTATCCTTTTATGGTATGAATGCGTTAATGTGTTTTTTTTTGATATATTGGAAAATTATTAAATCAGGTAAGGTTAGACCCCTAAACTTTGGAGTTTTGGGCCTTCTTGGCTTCAATCATGTGGCTGAAGTCATCCTTCTCCAATCCGCCTTCTGGTTGCTGCTGAGCAGGGGTTCTGTACCACAGGGGATCACTCCCCCTCATCCAAGGGAAATAAATGAGAGAATTGGGACCGCAGTCCAGCAAACCGGTATTTAAGGTCGATCACAAAAAATCTGTAAATACGGGTGTTGGATTTATTTTGTTTCTCAAGATTAAGTTCATAAAAGCCACGTATTAAAATTATTGATTAACTGTTACACAAGTAATATTAGAGGAATTGACTGTCATTTGATAATATATGCTAGGATGTAGGAAAAATTATCTGCACATCACGAATGTAGGAATTTCGAAAAAACAGGTTTGAAGTTCACTAGTGTTTGGTAATGTTTCTCCGCCGTAGGCACATGTCACCATTGATCAAAGCATTTAAACTGCCCAAGTGCTTCTGCGCCTTAATGCAAATCGCGGTATATGATAATAATATTCCGCCACTGTAAAGATCAAAACCCGTGTCATCAAAAAATGAAACCAGTGAAATAGCACTAGTTACAAACCGATTGAAATGATTATGAAATATAGACGGTTGCTACATCACTGGAAGATTCAACGACATTGAAAATAGGGTTAACAAGTCTGAAAAAGTGAGGGAAAATGGTATAAAACCTGGAAGTTTGCATTCAACAATTGAACAGTACCATTTAAGGCACTTTCTGAGAGTGTTGGCTTAGTACTTTCATTAGCTTGCCGAAATGAGGCACTGGATCCATTGTTTGGTTTATATCACTTAAAAATATGCAACTAAAATTAAATTCCAGGTTCTCTTTTCTGCACTCATTCTGAGGATTATAGCATTTTCTTCTCCTCAGATTGTGAATCTACTGGTAATTCTTTACTAGCCAGTGGCGTAGCTAGGATGGGGGAGACCGGCACTGGGTGCCAGCCGATGGGGGGTGACACCCGACCGTGAAAAAAATATTTATAGTAGAATAATTCCAGTAGTTTGAATGGTACAACAACATATTTTACACATGAACACTGTCAGTTGTTTATACTTTCGTAGGCCTATGACTCGGGGATACCCCCAAAATTCTGTTATTTTAATTTCGTTCTTTTAGACAGGAAAAAGTTTAGGGGAGCGGCCGTATTTAACACTATAGCCGCACGACCAAACGGTAGGTTGGCTGCTCTACGATGCGGGGGGCTAGCTGCACTGGAGGGACGAGAGTCCCCTAAACGGAAGAGTTTAGGGCCTTCATGGCTGCAATCCTGTGGCTGAAGTCACCCTTCTATACCCTCCCATAATATATGCTAGGAAGTAGGAAATATTATCTGCACATCAGGACTGGAGGAATTTCGAAAAAACAGGTTGGAAGTTAACTAGTGTTAGGTAATGTTTCTCCGCTGTAGGCACATGTCACCTTTTGATTGAACAAAGCATTTTAACTGTCCAATTGCTTCTACGCCTTAATGCGAATCGCGGTTTCTGCGTAAAGTAATATTCCGCTACTGTCAATATCAAAACCCGTGTCATCAAAAGGTGAAGACAGTGAACTAGCAAATGTTGCCAACCAATTTGAAGGATTATGTATAGACGGTTGCTACAGCACAGGAAGAGTCAATGACATTGAATATAGGGTTAACATGTCTGAAAAATTCAAGAAAAATGGTAACATACCTGGAAGTTTGCATTCAACAACTGAACAGTACCATTTTGGGCACTTTCTGAGAGTGTTGACTTAGTAGTTTTATTAGCTTGCGGAATTGAGGCACTGGATCTCTTTTATTGCTTTTACTAATTAATTATATGTAATTAAAATTAAGTTCCAAGTCCTGTTTTCTGAAATCTTGCTGATGAATATAAAACATATTTTATTAATTCAATATATTGAATATTATTATCCCTATATGGTATGAATGCGTTAATGTGTTTTTTTTCTTTATACTTGCACTTTCTTTTAAAATACCCGCTAGTGATGGAATGGATATTTTTTCTCAAGAATATGTTGAACCTGTATTTTGATGGTATTTTCATTGTAGCAATAGTTTTGTAACAGTTTCTGTATTTATTTGTATGGCATACAATTTTGTAATTTCCTGGTGGCTCAGTTCTGGCCTTATGACGTTGCTGTTACCAGTTTTTGCAACTCTGCAACGCTCCTAAAAATAACTTTTAAAACTTTACTTTAAGTTTGGTCTTACAAATAGTTGAACTATAATCTTTATTTTATATGAATGAATAAAGCAATAATTTAATTTCAACAATTGTCCTCGTGAATACGACCCGAATATGCAAAGAACAGGAAATGCTAGTTTTTTCAGCTGCTAATAAGATTCAGGGATACTGTTCCAGGTATTAAAAGTCAACATATCTTCCTTCTCCTGGTCTTTAACAGCAGACCACCTGTGCTGGGAACTAATGTAAAGTCACATTTTTTCTCCAATATTTCTCTATCAGCACTAAGACTTTCAAATATCGAAGTCCCCAATTCGTTGTTTTTTAACTCCAGCAATCGCATTTCAAAGTAGCTAATGTCATTATTAGAGGGAAAATTTTCATTCTGTTACAGTAGCATTTAGAGGTTTTTTAACAAAGGCTAAACACACTTTCCTGTTTATGAATTCCTGAAACCTGTTGAGAAAGGCTTTCCTTATATTTAAAGTATTGTTTAAAATACAAAATGTCGGTATCATAAATATTTTTTGGCGATGATTCAACAGGCTTGGAAAGTGATTTAAAGTTACTCTTTCAAAATCTTGAGGAAAAAGAGATATTTTTTTATGAAAAAACTTCTTCGATCATCGAAAAAATTGTATTTCCTTTCCCGTTTAGTTTATGATTATGCTGATTTAGATGAGACGTGACGTCTGCCATGAAATGAACTTTTTGGATTCACTGATCGTGCGTTGGTTCTGGATAGTGAAAGCCCTACTCAAGGCGGAATGGTTTAATTTATGTAAATAAGGAGCTAAACTTTTCAAAATATTTCCTCTTGATATCCAATGTACCTTGCTATGCAACAAAATATCCGTGTAGTCACTCTCTATTCCAACTACAAATTCTTTAAATTGGCGATAATTAAGAGCTTTAGCTATATTGGAGTTGATTATGTTAATTACAGATTTCACAACTTTGCAAATTTCTTCTGGAAATGTCTGCACTGAATTCGCTTCTTGATGAATAATACAATGCGTCGCAAGTATCTCGTGATTAGTTTTTTCTTTCAACATAGCATCAAACCCGTTTCTTACGCCGGTCGTACTTTTTGACCTGTCTGTTGTAATTGAGAACATTTTTCGAGTGGAATATGTTTTTCAATGCACTCAGTTACAGCATTTGTTATATCTTCTCCTCGCGTTTGGACTTTGGAGTGCCAAGAATCCTAAAAGTTCAACTTTAGGACCTGTACATGAAATAAATTGTACACAAATTAACACTGGCACTATATCATGTATGTCACAGCGCTTCGCACAGAGGCAGCTGGAATTGCAAACCGCAGAGGAACGGATTTCATCTTCAATTCTAGTATTTCCTGCAGCGACACGCGCTCGGAATGAATACATTGTAGAACACGATGAAAAAACACGACCTGACGATGCGCGTAGACATTTTATCTTTCTGAAAATGTTTTCTCAATGCTTTAGAGCAATCGCCTAAAGATAGAAATACATGAACAACAATTAAGTAGGTATGTAAATACAGAAGTAAGAAAACCAATCATCTCGAAATTCAATCGCACTGTAACGTTCGCACCCGCACGTAGTATTTTGAGGAAGAGCCACACTCAAGGGACCAAAGAGCCTAATGTGGCTCGCGAGCCGCGGTTTGCCGACCACTGGACTAACCCATCTGTTAACGCGTCACTTTTTATCATTAATCTTTTATAATTATAATATTGTGCTATAATTTTTATGCGCATAAGGAGGGACCTTTGAACTTGTTCGTCAATAACGCAACACACAAGTACCTTGCTAGAATTAAACCTGAAAAAATGCGTTGTTGTGAATTTTTGGAAACGGAAAAACGCTTCTTGTAACAGCTATTGCATAAACAGCATAAAATTAGAGACCGTAGAATCCGTTTGTGTACCTCGGAATTGAACTGACTAATGATCTATCGTGGAGTAAACATATTCGAGAAATTACCGGTCAAGCTAATCGTAAATTGGGATTTGTTAAAAGAGTACTTGGCAAGTGCGACGATAAAGTTAGGGAAATCAGCTACTTCTCCCTCGTTAGACCCCTTTTAAAATATGCCGCCAGTATTTGGGATCCTTATGAGATAGGCTTGGAAACTGAGTTAGAACGCGTGCAGCGAAGATCGGCAAGATATGTTAAAGGCCGTTATGATAATCTCGTTAGTGTTACTGACCTTTTGCAGCAACTGGGATGGGAATAGCTTTCAGACCGTCGATTAAAATTTAGGCTAAATCTATTATGTAAGTTCCAAACCGGTATATTCTCTGACGACGTTGATAATATTTTACGAAATCCGACATACTACGGTAGATCAGATCATGAGAGTAAAATTAGGGAACTAGACTGCAGAACGGATAGATTTAAGATGTCATTTTTCCCACGAACGATAAGGGACCATAATAGCTGCCATGAGACTTTTATCTAGGTTTGTCGTTAGGTAGTGTAGCTCTCAGTAGTAGTAGTACTCCTAATACTTGAATCCTTATCTGTTACCTAGTACATACTAACAGCACGCCTAGCATGTTTTCTGCATGGGTCTTGAGTCCCTGTCCATCTGTGTAGTTGTAGAATGCATGTATATTGAGGTCACTCTCCATTTTGATGACATCTGTAGTGTAGTGTCGCATGCTTGTGAGGCTTAGCCTCATGACAAGCATTAGCGATTTATGCTGATGCGTAATTAGTCGTAGTTACACTAACTCTAGGATATAGTGTAATTTATGTTGGTGATTACTCACCCCCTGCCACACACCCCTGAGGTGGCTTGCAGGGTATTTTGTAGATGTTGATGTACCTGCGTCGTATCTACTGAGCTCTGAGACGTGAAAAATATATAAAGTTTAATGCGTAATTGTTTCACCTTCTTTAACAGTATGAATATTCATATTCACGTTGTGTCTTTCAGAGTCGATAGTGATTAAAATTGATAAGTATATTATCTTATTTCAAAACTTGTCCTATAGTATGGATAACTAAATTACGTTTTCAAATTCTACTTCTGCCGGGTTTGTCCATGCACCAGGCGAAATTGAAGTACCTACTCTGTCAACGTTACCTTAAATTCGTTGTCATTGGAAGCTATTATAGCGTCCCTTGACTATATTATGAATGACAGGTTTCAGGTCCTGCCAAGTTCCGTTTTTCTCGAATGCTGACATTCAAATTCGTTCATTCTGCCTCATTTTGCAACACAATTTCGTTTCCTGTTTTTCATTCCTTTTTTATATAGCTAATGGTATCCAAGTCTCATAATAAATGAGGCAATCATTTGTATATACCGGAGGTAGGAGTGATTCAAGCCTAATTTGTTGAGCGTATGTTGAACAAGAGACAATTTTGTCATTACTTGCATCTGCTCGTCGGAAAAACAAAGATTCCAGCTTTGACATTTACACCATTCTACTACGCAATCATAATGTTTAGGAGAGAGGTTTATGAAAGTGCAATCACGTAATATTACTCAATCTCGTAATATATTACTGCAATCAAATAGTTTTATCTATGATTGACGTTCAGAGTCTTCACAGATCAATACGCCCTCGGATGTTAAGAAAATAATATCTCACTAGTTCCTTCAATGGAGCACTTGTTTTATTAACGCGACACCGGGCTCTATGTCCCTTTGAATGTTGATCTGAGAGCCGAGAAAAGGTTGATCTATCTGCATAAACAATTCTTTGCGTTTACAGAAGGCATCTGAAAGAGCCTCCAGTTTGAGTTAACCTTTATTGCGTGTGTAAAACGCGTGACACAAGAGAGGGCGAGTGGAAACGCATCCAGAGCTATCTTTAACTTCACGTATATTTGGCAACACTGGAACGTGTTGGTAGGTGACCGAATGCCGTGAGTGGCCTTGGGGCTGTCGGGTTGGAGCCAACGTGGTCGAGAACATTTCGCGCCCGTGACAATGTCGTCAGAGTGGGAGGGGTGGGTTTGGGTTATAAGGAGTGGAGGGAGTTGAGAAAGCCAGCCAGCCATTACATATACGGGGGAGAAAGGCTTGTATTGCGCTACCATCTCTGCAATGCCGATAGCAAACTAATACACCCTCGCGCCTGGCCCGCCTGGCCGTTTTCCTCTATTCGAGGTTATGTGACATAAAAACAACTGAAGACCGTCGTCGTCAGCGGTTTTGTACAGTTGTGCATATGAATTCGAAACAGTTCGAAAGTCATTGAATCGTGAATTCAGTCTTTCATAGTGTAACAAATATTGCAGTAAAAATGTTTGAAGAAGTTGGTTGTACAAAGCATTGCTATGCTTTGTGTATACTGCATTTTTGTCTCAATTCTCTTCACTATGGACTATTTGTGCTGCTTTTTATGCGTCATTGAACCATCCTTGTAAGAGAAAATTCATCGGATAGATGGTCGGTGAGGATGCTGCTTGAGCATACACCCCTCAACGAAGTTTCATCCGAGGGTTTCCTAGTGAGGATGACCGACTCAACGTCGCTCGTCGGTGGCAGTTTCCGTTCAATTTCTGTTTCCCCCTTATTGCCAACCGTCTTTGAAGGAAGGAAAAAGAAACACCCCCAGAAGAATGCTCCAGTGTTATGTTGTTGTCGCAGTGGTTTCTTGGGTTTTCAAAACGCCCCTTGAATTCTACTACTCTATGGTCACTAATGCCCTCAACAGTGTTTACCTTAGTTACTTGTTGCAATATATTTGTTGCCAATACATAAAAAATGTTGTCCCCTCTGTTAGGCGTCGTACTTATCTGATGTTGGGCATTTGATTAGAACGTTTACAGCAGGGATTCGCATATATCCTTGTCTCTTCCCCCTGATGTGTACCTGTAGGTCCTCCAATCTATACAGGGCGTATCAAATCTTCACCTATTATAAATATAAATAATTCTATATATCTTACAGCCGAAGCCAATTACACCATATTTATTCAATCGACGAACACAAACATCCTGGAAGGTTTACATTTCCTCCCCAGGCGGGATTCGAACCCGCGACCTTCGGCTTTTCAGGCATGGACTTTACCCCGCCGCCACCGAGGCCAAAAGTATTCCTCTCGAATGCGGGTGTGAATTGCATCCCTTGACAGTGAATAACAGGAAGTTTGCAGTTTATCGGTTCCAATCCAAGTGAGTGCAAACAGAGCCTTCCAGAGGCCCCTGGGCCCGAGATATTGTGCGTCCCTTTTGGGTGAGCATGCATACAATTCGGCTCAAATAGTATCACTTGGTCACATTTATACCATTAAATGCTTCTAGTCATTAACTATGGAACCTACAAAAAATGTGGATGCAATGTATGAATGCATGGGTGATTTTAAGAAAGACTGGTGCAAGGCTAAATAATTTCTGTTGAAAAGTTTGCAGTGGTAGACAATACTTTTTATATCCATTCATGTTTTGCTAATTAATATATGAAATCAAAACTTATTTTGTGATTTTGTGACTGGGCTAAGGCCATATGGGTCTTTTGAAATAGGTGTTATTGCATAGTTTGATTAGGTGAACTCGAAATAATGGACTGAGAGCTTCGTTCTGAACCCTATTTTTCATTTCATATTTCCCAAAACTCCTCATTCTGCTGAGACAAATGCTTCAGTTATTTTAAAGCCTCAAACAATATGTGGAAATATAATGAACACCTCACTACCTTTCAGTGATTTACATTCACAACAGTGTAAGCCAGTGACTACATACTGGTATTATTAAGCCTAAACATAAATTGTGACTGAATTAAATTGGACAAGTTCATCAAACGTTTTTGAGAGTTAAATGCTTATGTACTGTGCTTTACAAACAAATTGAATCTTCTGAAGATCTCACTAGAAGGCTGATATATATTCTGAAATTTGTCATGCCACCAATTGAGCTAAAATAGCAGAAATTTGCTGATTACGTACTAATCCTTCTCATGTAGAATAATAATATAATGTAGTGGTAGAGTAATTTATGTTTTCAATATTAAAAATAAAATATCGAAAAATGCAAAACTTCCATCGCCTACCCCCCCCCCCTCCTTCCCCCTGCCCCAAAATTACGGATGTCCCACTTTTTGAGGTGCTCACCTCTGGTTTATCGAACATTTCTTTCAAACAGTAAGTGGAATTCTTGATTTTAACACTTTATTAGGTAGGTTACAAAAGTTTCTATCCTGTGATACTTTTACTTTGTTATTATCTCCCTTAGTATTCTTACGACAAGTTTCGGAATTAAGAATTTTATCAAAAATTTCAGTTTTCGAGCTGTGGCGTCAGAACTTTGAGTTTAGTCTTCAATTTTACAATAGATTTTTGATTGCACAGGATTTCAAGTTTTTTTCTATTCATTTTATGTGTCTAGGTTATATTTCTTTTAAGTCAGGGTTTACTAAAATTCTCTTACGTTATCTTCAATTCGTTTCTCATAGTGGAGGTATGACTTTCAAAGTTGGCATGCGTACGCGCTTCGATATATCCTCGACTTTTATTTAGAGTTACGCCGTACGTTACCTCTTTAAACCACGATTAATGGCGTATGTAAAATACGTTGGTGGTGAAGGCCTCCGTTTTTCCGTATACAGCTTCTAAATACACTATTTAAAAATATCACAAAGTATAAAAAGTAATTTATATAAAATTCTAACATTATAATAACTAATATAATATATACCTTTCCCTTGGACTACAACCTTGTCGTGGTGGAAGGGCTTGCGTGCTTTGATGGCCCCTTGAGCAGAACTGGCGGGAGCAATGCTCCTGGTAGGGCTACCAATGCCAGATTGTTCGAAGGTTAGGAGACGGACGAAAGGTAGTCTTCTCAGCATCTGTACTTCAGTTAGGCGGCTGCCAAATCCATCTGACCCCAGTGGGGCGGCATCTGAATCAATGGTGTCACGTAAAAAATACTATTGAGTAAGGCGACGGAAAAAATGAAATTGAAAAAAAACTTAAAATTATGGACCGTTCTCAAATGATAATGATTCCTGGAAACTACGGTACTCGGCCCAGAGAGCCGGGTTCCGTGCCCGGCAGTGGTGAGAGTAAGTCCCTTGCGTTAGTCATCACACGAAATCTTAGCTCAGAAAATACAGCAGCAGAGGAAAAGAAGATATAGGAGAAGAACGAAACATGGCAAAACTGAAAAAGATAAGATTAGGAAGGGGGTACGATAATGGAAACCAAGGTCTTAACTAGGGCAATGAAGGAGAAGTATCAAAAGAAGGTTGATGATGTAATTAGATAAGATCGAATACCGAGAATTTAATAACAGGCTTATAAGACAAACAGAGAAAGCAAGAGAGGCGTGGTGGAGAGAACAGCTCGACTCGTTAGAGAAATACCAAAAAGTGGTAAGTGCAGATGCATTACATAGGAATGTAAAGGAACTGAAGGGCGGTAATAAGGGAAGGGGATTTATAACGATAACAGACTATACGGAAAAGGTGATCGTAGAACCAAAGGAGATCCAGGAGAGGTGGAAGGAGTATGTTGAGGAGCTGTATGGTTAAGAAATAAGGCCCAATACGTTAGAAAGAGAGGTGATATCGATAGAGATGGCATCGGACCAAGTATCCTAGATAGCGAAATGTAAAGAGTTCTACGAGACATGAAAAGGAATAAGGCGGTGGGCATAGATGACATACCTGCAGAGTTTTTAAAGAGCATGGGGAAGAACGGAAGAGGAAACCTTTTTGCGCTTATTCGTAGGGTTTATGAGGATGGATTGAGTCAGGAAAACTTTAAGAAGACTGTACTAATTCCTATACCAAAGAAAAAGAGAAAAGACGTGCGAAGACTAAAGGAAAATCAGCTTAATATCCCACGCGGCCATAGTAGTTGTGAGAGTTATAAACATGCGGCTAGAAAGGATCGCTAATGAATACCTAGGTGAAGACCAGTTCGAGTTAAGGAGAGGGCTGGGAACGCGAGACGCTACAGCGGTGATGAGGACGGTAGTAGAAAGAAACCAAGAATATGGACAGGATGTTTTTGAATGATTCGTAGATTTCAAGATGGCGTTTTATAGGTTGGACTTGACAAAATTAATGGGAGTGTTGAAGAAATTAGGGGTCGATTGGAGGGACAGGCGTCTGATTCGGAATTTGTATAAGAACCAGACGGCGCAGGTTTGGGTAGCCGATGGAGAATGGGGATTGGCTAGGATAGGAGGGAGAGTATGGCAGGGGTGCCTACTATCACCTTTGATTTTTGACATGCATTCAGAAGAAACGGTAAGGGAGGCATGGGGTATTAAGTAGGCAGGAGTAAATGTAGAAGTGGAGCTGAAAACATCATTGAGATGTGCAGATGATCAAGCATTGGTTAGTCAGTCTGCCAGGGGATTACAGTCAACAGTGAATGCAGTTCGAAAGGTATGGGATGAAGATCAACCACAAGAATCGAAATGGATGAGATTTTACAAAAGTAAGAACGTGAGGCTGAATATGAGGTTGGGAGGGCAGAAGATATAGCAGGTCGAGCAGTTAACGTATCTTGGTAGTGTTTTAGAGGAGAATATGTTTTGTGGTAAGGACATCAGTTGCAGAATTGCGCTCGCTAATGAAACATTTTAGAAGAGAAGGGAATTGACAAGGGTGGTCTGAGAAGAGACGTTTTACGTAGATTTGAGGCGTTTAAGATGTGGGTTTGGTGAAGGATGGAGAAGGTTAGCTGGGTGGCGAGGAAGATGAAGGTGGAGGCATTGGATATGGTTGGAGAGGAGAGTAAGCTTGTGGTAGAGGTAAGGAGAAGGCAGAAGTGATGGATGGATGAGGTTTCGAGAGGAGAGGGCATGTTGAAGAGAGTGATAGAAGGGAGAACACTTGGTAAGCGTTAAAATGGATGGAAGAGGATAGGAATTCCGGACGAAATAAGACGACGTCGAAGATATGAAGAATTGAAGCATCTAATGGCGGGACTTCCTTAGGAGGGGAAACAAGGCAGTGTCTATGAAATTGGGAGGCAGAATGGGGACTGTCCAAGGACCTATCGATCAACTGGTAGAAAACTTGATTGAATAAATAAAAAGGATATAATATCAGAATAATTAAAATAATAATAATATTATATTTAAAAAATATATAACTGTGATATTTTACTTGTATTGATATTCAAATTGCAGGGCTCAATCTATGTAAAAATTACAGTGACCCAATTGGAGTTCAGCGATAGCCAGCATAATGACAGTCATTGAATTAAATGTTACTTTCCTGTTAAAATTAACATTTTGAACTACCCTAGTCAGCGTATACCAATGACGCATATAGTGTGTGCAGGAATCGGTGGTGAAAGAGATATTAAGTTTGCTCACCGGTATTTCAAGCGAATACTTTTTATAGCATCGTCTAATTCTACTTCCTTGTCGCTACATACATGTTGCACTGCTCAAAGTATGTAAAAAATAACGTTCAACAAATTGTGTTCAGCGTAGGTCACCATATGACATCCTTCCAACTTCCAACATAGAATTAAATCGATGGCATCAAACGGTGAAATTTATTAATTTAATCATTTATTTTAATTATTAGATCATCTAAGACATAAATACTATACTGCTTAAATACATCGATTTTTGACCGCGTAATGTTTTTCCAGACCAGTTTGTGATGTCACTTAAGACGTCATGACGTACATTAATTATTTGTCTCATTTTCTGTGTTGTGTATGAGTTACAGCATAAAACTGAGTTGAAAAAATATTTTTTTTTAATATTAGGCCATTGCTATATGTAAGTTCAATCTTAAGTTTTGTACTTTCCGATGGGACAGTGGATCGTGTTTTTTTTGCTGGGATTTATGATAATACCAATCATTAGGTCAAGGAGTGGTAAAAATAGGATTTTGATGAAAAAAATCATTATTTCAATGGTAGGCCAAAGTCATATTCGTTCAAAGTTAATTTAGACCATCTTAATAGTATGTAAAACTTGTTTATGATAAAATTTATTGAATGACTAACCCTTACTGCAAGGGGTGATAAAAAGTAGGTGAGTTCTTGTATAAACAATTCGACATTTACCTGTGTCTCTACTTCGGGCTCAAAGGGATTTCCTCTCCGCACAGCTCGGCGAAAGGCATTGGGGTGTTTTCGTGAATTTAAAAAAAATTACAGTTTTTGTATCAATTTGCCAGGTTATGAAATTAAATGACAGAGTAAGGAATAAAAAAGATTTGGTAAAGAGACGGTACTTCTCAAGATTTCATAACATTTTGCCGGCCCAAGAGCATATATTTGGTAGGAACGACATTTTCTTCATTGACATAGTTTTTTAATTAAATTGGCAATATTTGAATAAAATAGAAATGTTTTAGGTAATAATTTATGGTATTTTCTGCTTATCTTCGATATCATGGCTTTTATTCTGAGCAATTGTTGCGTAATTTGTTAATGTATCATATTTTACCGCTCTTAAGAATTTATCGATTTGTGGCACAAAGTTGAACTTGGTAACTGGCACCGAAATATTATTTTTGTTGTATCTATTAATTATTGAAAGTAATTTCATGTCAGAAGATGTTGGAATTTAATGTTCAAATACGTACTTTTGACAGATAAATTTCGTAATACTAATAAACTACTTAATACCCTCGGTTGCATTGTCTTTAATACGGAACGCAGCATTTAATTACTTTTAGAGAATAATTTCATAGAGTGACTCTAATGAATATACTCTACGATAGTTTCAACATAATACACAAAGAAATTTTGTGAAATTGGCCTTTTGTAACAGGAAAAGACATCACGAAGACGCTTCAATGCAATAATAATAGCGGGGTTTTCCATTTTCCCTTTGTCCATAGTAAAAATATATGGTATAGAAACTGATCGTGAGCCAGTTCTCACACATAGATAATGACCCAAGTAATACATTTTCTAATGTAAAGGCACTACGAGGCGAATGATGCGATGACTGACATAATGCCTTGGCACTTGTTTCTGAGATCAGGGCTTAAGTATCTTTTAAAATTTATCAGAATTGAGAGTGCATGGAAGTAAAGGCATTTACTTATCCAACCACAAGGATGAATCTTATTCCATCACATAAAAATGAAAACCCTCACTTTTGGAGACATCCCTACACGCGTGGTGTGGTACAATCTGATTAAAGGTAACGAATGAATAAAATGGTTTAAAGTCGATTATTTAAACTTAAGTAACATATCCTGTTGGTGGAATAAGTTGAGCAAAAGGTGAATTTTTAGATTTCTGGTCGTTCATGAAAACACAACCCTGTTTTTGTAATTATTTCAATTTTATATGTATTTAACTTAAGATGGTTTGATAACCATTCCTCACTCAGGCATGCAATTCATTAGCATATATTAATGGTATTAAATGGAACAATATTTATTCATGAGAGAAAAGAGAGGAAAAAAATTGAAATTAGTTGTTTCGAATGTGAAATACAAACACGCAATTGGCATATTTCAGAGCGCGAAACGGGAAAAATAAAAAAAAATACATTCCAATTGCAGCATCACCAAATAATATAATAAATTCTATGAAAACTGATTAAAATATTTGAAGTCGGAAGGTGTTTGACTGTCGGGGAGCTTTTACGAGAACACCACCGCTTATATTCATAAAATAGTTTTCATGTTGCGGGATGTTTTGCGTTGTGAACTCACTTTGAGCTTCATTCGTTTTCCATTTAACGTTCAGTCATTGTTTTTTAACCCAATACGATGGAGTTAACAATTTTGCGTAAGACTATGCAGTAAATAATTTTCGTTTCTCACTGTCATTTTTTTCCCTGTACTTACATCTGTAACATCACTACGTACCCTGTCCCAGAGGAAGCTACTCACGCACATTCATATCCTTGCAAATATAGACACGGTGGTGGACACTCATTGATAAGAATTATCCACACACTGAGTGTACATCATGTGTATTATAATACTTCATGGATCTGTATATGGAAGACATAAAAAAGCGTTGTTGACCCAATATATCTAGTGTGGACATAACTGGATAAAATAAATTTAAGTCGAAAATCGTAAAAAAATGTTGATTTCCTCCCGGAACTGAAAACATATACTGATTAGTTAAATTGATCGTGACGTCACCGATCGACTAAGAGAGTATGAATAATCTTCGTTTGCAGTTGAGTAAACTTGTGATGTAAACCCGGAGGACCAAATAACGGCGAGATGGAAAATGGATTTGTCAAAGCACACGCGGGACAATTCATATAGCCGTAGAGTTTTATTTAAAAAACAATCACTACCTGAGCCCAAAGAAGAAGACAAGGAAAGGATAATGATAAGTTTCATAAATGCCAAGGGAATATTTCTCCATGTATAAGTGAACTCTTCGTATCACTTTTGAGATAGAGAAAGAGGAATAAACAAATACAATTTATTTTCCAACATTTCCTGAAAAGGCTAAAAATATTTGGAATTTATTCATGTACACTAAAAATACTTTCAATAGTTTGGGCTGAAAAAAGAATCAACATGTATCAATCAATGCCTTTGATATTTTTATAACCCTTTATATTTCTGAGATCTCCCAATTTTTAGCAAATCATTTTCAAGTTTCTGAGGTGTATTCCTTCTTAACGACTTTATACATACAAGTGTTACTGCATAAATGCAAGACTTCCTTTTGAATGCGAGAAAATGGCCGAAGAAATTTCTAAGAACTTGAGTAAAATATTTTCTCAGGCATTCCACTGTCCCTTATTCTCCCACTTGCTAATTTGTTGTCTGCTTCTAAATATTATGCCTGATATGTACACCGCATACCACGGTAAGGATATGGCACTCATTTTGTATTCAAGTGGGGTGCCAAAGTTATTCAGATCTGAGAACAGTCGTGGAAATGCAATGATGCATACAGTGTTCATATAAAACGACATCATCAAGTAATACACATAGCTGAATGAAGAACATTCCACAATGCGTCCGCTTGATTCCACCGTAGAGAAAGGTTAACTGTATAAAACACTGTTCTCATCTGATACTGGATAAAAAGGAAGAATGAAGAGAGGGGAGATGGATCACCCGTTTCACTCGCCGTCGACTGTGGCGATTGTTTGTAATGATGTGAGCACGGGGCGCCTCGATACTATTGTGATGGGCAGTTTCGTTCCTTTCTCGCACTCGTTCCTTTCGTTCTCGTTCAATAAAAGGAACGAGTTCAAAGAGTCGTTCCTTCTCAAGTTGCGCCTGGTAATTCGGGCATAATGGTTCATAATTATTTTATCGCAATTGATAACGTTATTGTAAGCAATTGCGTCAATATTTGACTTAGTGGGTTACAGTAGCGCCACGTACCGCCGGAGACCCTCTCACAGAGCGTAGCTTTCATTTATATTTCTGAGAGAATCTCATACGCAATTCGGCCTTTATGAAGCCCCCTTGGGTTAATGTCAATGATATGATTCATTATGATTCGTTCTTATTTCTCTCGTCAATTAATTGTTTCTTCATATCATTTAAATAATATACGAATGTGATACTTTCAAAAGAAATGATGATGTGATACTTACTTATCCACGACTACCACGGCTCACGACGTATGCCATTGTGGGCTAGAATCACGCTACTTCACTAAGATAATTATGGTAAATCTGGCTTTCCGTGACTCCAGCTAATATCTTTTTGTGAAAAACTCCCGTAAGTGGTAAAAATGACTATTGAACCAAGTGAAATGCGAGAAATGCGCTTTTAATAAATGTAATAAAAATACCCGTGTGTTGAATAGTTATAGAGAGATAAGCCATAGGAAAATGACCGATATTTAAGCTCGGTATTCGGAGGCCGCGCTTCGTGAGGCTACCGTGGTAGCTCATTGGGGCAACGGGGCCACGGAAGGAACTTCGTGACAGTCAGAATACGTGTGAGAGCCTATGTACACTACCTGTGCTTTCTGATAGCTCTTTCTTTTATGATAGAGAATACCGATGGGAGCAAGTAGCTTATTGAAGCATCTTTTCTCCAGAAAGGTCCGTAGCTTCGAGTTAACCCTTATGCTGCGGCAGATAGAGCGCATTTCGTCCACCCTGTGCGGTAAATATCTATTCGGACGGAGCCTGTCACTCCTTCCCACGGGCCGAGGCCGGGCAGTTATATGACCCATCTAATCCCCTCCCAACCCTTTTCTCGGGACCCTAGGGGGTGGGCACCGGAACTTGTCGAGGGATTAGTGGAACTTAGAACTAATTTTGAAAATTTGTTTATATGCGTAATTGTTGAATACAAATATGACAATATATTTTCTAGCAACTTTCTGTTTAATTTGATACCAAACACCAAAAAAATCCGTTGATAATTGAGCCGGGCGCGAGCATAAGACAACTTACTCTTGAGACAACCGTAGCCTCTTGAGCGAACAATCGGAAGAAAGGGTCGCACCTCATTGCGGTGGTATGCGATCCCTAAAGAGCGTGGGAAGGAAGTGGTTTGGGTAAAAAGGGTGGATTCCCAGATGTCCACCGCAGGAAAGAAAGAGTTTGAGTCATAAAAATATGAAAGGACTGAGGGAGCAGGTAAACAGAAAGGGTCAAACGTACAAGAACGTTCTCTCCGCAGTTCTCTGTACACACGTACATGTACGTTTCCCGCAGCCTAAGGGTTAAAGAATAGACCCCCTGGTACTCGCCCAGAATTTCACCTACTTCAACTATATTTCAAATTTAATTATGTACCTCTTGTTAAAAGACGCCTTCAATCTATATGATAAGTTAAATTATCGTATTACCTTTGAATATGTTTTAAATAGAACCTTAAATTAGCAGAATGTAAATAGTAGCTATTTGAAATTATACTAAACTGACTAAAATACCTAAAGCATTCCCTGGAAATCCCAGATCAATGACAGTTTAGGTATTTCTTGCTACTTCTCTCCAAATGTTTCATTTCTTCGCTATTTTATTGACCTATGGGTATGGATTGTTTTAGCATTTAGCCCAAACCATGATATTTATTCTGAAAGAGAACGTTTATTTTATATCATTTTGCCGTTCGATGTATAATATATTAGCATACGTCATTCCATCCTCGTCTTCAAAGTACCTGGCCTGTCATTTCTGCGAATTGGTTGAACCCTCTCTTTCATTTGATTATTTTTATTCATATTGCATTCCCTTCGTTCCTATGAATCCTATCCTTTATTTCATTCTTTTCAGTACTTCGAATCCTTTTGGTCCAATCGTTCCTTTCGTACCTTTGGAAAGAGGATATGTCCACAACCAGATTTCGTTCCTTCTCGTTTCATCAGTGGGTTCGTTCCAAAGGAACGAATCGTTCCTAAATGTCCCATCACTTCCCGAGACCACTGTGTTTTTATGTCCGACCATCCTTATCTCTCCCGCTTATTTGCACGATCCGCGCGCAAGGGGAAATTATTCCCTTTTCTCTTCTGTTCTACAGGCCGTTTTACGCAGTGTATGATCTTGCGCATGATCATTCGAGCATTAATTCGTGAAATAATTTCCGTGATGACCTGGAAATTTCCCCATTTACACGGTGAATTAATTAAGTGAATTTTCTGCGCATACTGAATGCGCAGTGGTAGACCTAACGATTGTATATTCGATTACGGAAGATTTTAACTAGCATTCTCAAAGCGGATTCGATATCACTGTGAATTTTTATTTTTGAGCCAAGAAAATGGCAATGTTAAGGCAGAAACAATGCTAAACGTTGTATAAGGCAACTGAAAGAGAGTCCACAGTTTTACTTTATCTCTTTCTGGGTGTGTAAAATAAAGTTGTCGCATTACATTACATTGGGCGAGCGGTAAACCATGCAGTCATATCATCCTCTTTATATGCGGTGTATTGGTCGCCAGACTGGAATGACGGCTGATGGCCCAAGGTTTGACGTGAAAAAGTTGTTGACGTACATTTGACAACACTGGCACGCGTTGGTCGGGGACCTCATGCCATGAGTGGCCTTGGTGGTGGCAGTTGGGGGGAGTGAAGCTAACGCGGTCGGGGACTTCTTTCTCCCCGAAGACAGTTTTACAAATCTTTTGCACGAAGTTTGAACTGGAATCGCAATGCGAGAACCCCTGCCACACACCCTAGACGTAGTTTCAGGGTATTTTGTATATGAATGCAGTCATGGAACAAGAGCTGGGGCTATTTTTCCATCACTCGTGTATGCATTTGCGTTAGAATTCCTGTTAATCTCCGATTTACACGTCGCATCTTTCAATGCTAATTCACGCGTACATAATATTTTACAATAATGTTCCTCACGAAGAACGGCGTCGAACATTAGTGCTGTCCGCCTGCTAGGAAATACTGTGAGTTGCTCCACACCTTTATGGCATTCATTTAGTGAGAAATTCAAGGCTCACTGTTTCGAAAATACCTCGATGAGGATCGCCACGAAATGCACTCTTTGAAACACAGGCCACATCTTGCGTGAAGTTCCTTCTTTTTACAGGATCTGATTAATTGCGCTAGTGTAAAGTCTCACGGTATGCGTGAATATTAAGATGAATTGGAAAATGGTAAGAAAACATCATAGTATGTAATTGATAGAGGGTAATTGAGGTGGAAACCGATGTTACTTCCCTTTGAAATGTCTATTTACGTGTTCAATAACCGTGGAAGTATTATCGCATGTGCGTGCATTAGTTCGTCCAATGGGGATGACTGGTAACAGCCCGAGGAATGACGTCAGAAGGGGAAATGAGGGGTCGAGGTTTAAAGGAGGGGAGGGAGCCGGACAAGCCTGCATCCCCTGCATCCTATCCGGAGCATTTCAGCCAGCAACGGTTCTTCTGCCACCTAGCGGAATTCATAGGAAGGTTAGGTGCTCGTCATCTCTCGTTGTTCACTTGATTGGCGTCCATCCCGGGAGGAGGAAGTGGCAGAAGATCTCTTGCGTTCCGAGTTCGTCGTGAATCCATTCTTGAGTTTTTGACGTCCAGCTATCAGTTCTGTGTTGGAAGTGTTTTCATCCTTGTCTTCCTGCTTCTCTCTCGTAAGTATCGACTTATCTATTGTTTTTTACGGTGGTTTTCTCATTGTCAGAGTTAACAACGGCGTCTGCAAGTGATATCGTAAATGAATAATTACTTACTCCGTTATTAGGAAGATAAGGCACTCGTCAACTCTCATTGTTCACTTGCTTGGCGTCCATCCCGGGAGGAGGAAGTGACAGAAGTTATCTTGCGCTCCAAGTAAATCCATTCTTGAGTTTTTGACGTCCAGCTCGCAGTTCTGTGTTGGAAGTGTTTCCAACCTTGTCTTCCTGCTTCTCTCTCGTAAGTATGTATCGACACATTTATTCTTTTTACGGTGGTTTTCTCATTGTTGGATTTCACAACGGCGTGTGCAAGCGATATGCTAAATGAAAAATTGCATTATCAGGTTAAATTTATAAAAATTTATGTTCTTCACAAAATGTGTTCTGGTGGTTGTGAATATGGTGATAACTGTGTAATAAAATTGCATTATCAATTTCTGAAAATAATGCTTGGACAAGTGTTCCAAGTTATTAAATTTTAGTTTTTTGAAAGTTAGCTAGCGATATTCGAGTACCGAGATCATTTTATGTGCGAAGGTTGTAGTGGTTTGTAGCTAGGTGGCGTAATCGTGTGTTTTTCGTGGGGAATGTAGTGGTTGATTCCTGACCGCAGCTTTTCCATAGTTGTCTTGACTTTGTCGTTAAGATGCCAGCTGGGACATTTGGAAGCCGTGTTTACACGATGCATTTACCCGCGCAAGTACGTGGCTGGACAGATGCGTGAACACATTCACCAAATTAGAACGGGCTATTTTCTGTCCACGCATTCACGCAATTTTAAGTGTTCACTTTGTGAAATTTTGATGGCGAATTTGTTCACGCATCTACCCGCGCGGGTATATGCATCGTGTGAACAGGGCTGGGGAAACTTTCTGCAATCAGTGTCATTCCCGTTGGAAACCCCATAAGAGCAGCCTACACATAGGTAACATATTTCGAAAGTCATTTGAATAATTTTTAAGGGCGTTTTACGCGGCTAAATGATTTGTACAAACGAATATACGTCCTATTGTACGTTTGTCGAAACAAAATACTACAGGTTCAATTTTCCGTTCAGGCATTGAGACATTCGCACAATGTGTTTGTGAGTGTTTTTAGAAAGTGCAGAGTTAGTCATTATATTGAAAAATAAACTATTTAACACTACGAATACCGGACTTGTCACTCCTCCTATAGCACTACCGAATGGAGTCATTTTGACTCCTACCTAATTATTGTTTATTTTTGCAGTTTGTCTTTCCTTAATTGTCACATTGCTTAAATTTGTCATTTTTGTTTATTATTATTATAATATTTCAAACTTATTCTGGCAGTTCTGGCAGTATTGTTTTGAAAATCTTTTTTCTTACATGTTATATTTAAATACAGAGATTATCAAAAATGAACTTGATAAAACAACAAACATAAACTTTTTACAATCTTTTCGTATTATCTTTGAATATTCAAACGCATTACGCAGGCTACATAGAATGCGGAAAAATAATTGAACTAGTGCGAGAAATAAGAGAATAGATAAGTATATGGAATAAAATTTTTTTTTATTACAATTGGCAAGCCACACATTTGTCTAAGGTGCTTCACAGTTCAAGCATCGACGTTCATTTACGGCGGTACATTTTCCACACAAAGATTTTCGGCAGGTCATACACTTTTCGACCGGACGATTCTTTTTGCATTTTATTTTACCTGGCAAAATTTTGCTTGCAGAATTCCGTCAGAAGAATCTGCGTCATTGGACACGCCAAGCTTTTGCCTCTATCTAACGTAAAGATCAGCCAACTCATCAAGGAGCTTTTTCAAAAACTCAGTAACGTGCTTTTGCGCGAAATGTTTTCGGAGGTAGTTTCCTTGTACACTATCCAAGAATGTATACCTGCTAAGTTGAGGGTATTTTCAAACGAGTGGATAGGCCATCGTCGAGTACATGTTCTTGTCGTATATATGCGCGCCATTTGGTCTTCGACATCTACTCCGTATTTAGTTTCTTTGTTAATCTTCACCGTTTCAGGAGTTTTTTAGCGAAGTCAGAAGCGATGTCGACATCTGGATGGATATAACTAAGAATTATGACATTATTTTTTGGTTTACCTTGATATACAGTAAGTGTGAAATCATCGCTGTTTTGAAAAACTTTATAGTTGTCTTCTTTCATTGATTTGATCTCTATTAGTACTTCTCGTCTTTCTCTATTTACCGGTCCCACAATGCTAGTACCTTGGCTTTTTAGTTGTTCAGCGTCTTTGACTGAAGTAAAATTATTATCTACGGTAACATTTCGCCCTTTATTCAGAAATGGCTGCATTAATTTCAGCACTACGTGGTGAGCTGAATGACAACCAGCATGACGTGAATTATCATTTCCAACATAAGGGAAGCCATTTGCAATATATTTTCTATCCTTGTCAACAGCTAACAAATATTTATGGCCGTATTTTTCCCGTTTAGAAGGAATATACTGAGTGAAAGGACACCTAGTGTTGCTGGGTAAAAATTGTTCATCAACCGTTATGTACAAATGTAATGTAATGCAAATGTAATGCAAAAATGTTTACAAAATGTTTCCTAGGCTGCGTCGTTTTACAAAATTGTATTTCCCAGTCGTTTGATCAAATACTTGTAATAGGGTGATCATTCGTGCCTAAAAATTCCGCGGGCGTAAAATATGGCAATACATGCATCTAGCTCTTCATCGGAAAGAGTAAAATCTTCATCATTTTGCCTGCTTCGCTTTATGTGAGTCAGGATAAACGAGTTGATAAATAATCGCCATGCAGTCAAATGACTATCACAAGTTATATTTCTTCTCGCGTGTCCTGTAGTTTCAAGCGCTTCTCTAAGTATGATTTAGTTTCCACGCCTACCAGGCAAGTGTTCTCCAATCTTAGCGGTTTCGATCGAACTCCATCAGCTGACACAAGCGTTCCTGGAGAGTTATCATCGCCTGTGGTCGTACAGGTTGTTTCAAAAAGGACTTTACAACTTTGAAAATTCATATAAAATTATTCCAAAAACAAGAAGAATATTGCACAATTGGTGAAAAATCAGTATATCCCAAAGTTTGCGTTAAAGTTGAAAAACGAAATTGTTCATAAATATTATCTCTACTACTAAATAATGCAAATTTGAGTTAAACATAAAATAACCTACCTTCAAAGTTGTAAAGTCCTTTTTGAAACACCCTGTATTTTCTTTATCGTCTTCACCGCCGCAGTCATCTGTTTAGGATGCAATTTTGCGTCGTTTGATTCACCTTCCGGTATAGAATGCGAAATAGAAATGATTTCTTCAGGTTTAAGCCTACTTCTTCAAGCCATATTACCAGTCAGAAAAAGGCCGTGCTTCACAGGAGTTGTGCAGTCCACTCGAGAATTCACAGGATTCAATAATGCAAATCAATGGCAGCGCACGGTTGTCCTGTTCGACGCGCGGCAGCCAGCGCCGGCAGGGCCGAATATACTAGGACAGTAACTTTGTTTAGGTAGGTAGGTAAATTTTGAAACATGGGTATTATATTCATTTTTAAACTATTTTTATCGCCAAGCCTTTTTTGAGTCAAAAATAAGTAAAAGTCACGGAATCTCAAGCCGGAATTCAGAAAGTTTTAGTCAGGGGAGAGAAATAAAAATCGCAAGGAGTCAAAATGACTCCATCGGTAGCTCTAGTGTTAAGTAATTCATAGTCGGTTGCCATTTCATTTCGCGGAATCCATAGGAAGGTGAGGCGTTCGCTCATACGCGTTGTTCGCTCGCCTGTAGTGAACTATCTTTGGAGAATGAAATTCTATCAAAATTGTCTTGTGTTCGAAGGTGTGCCTGTGTGTAAATTATTTTGTGAACAAATATTACTTTGCCTAGCTGAAGCAAATCGTCTCCCTGCTTCTCAATCGTAGGTATGGGCACTTGTATTTTATTTTCTGGTTTCGCAACGTCAATTTACAGTTTTTAGGTAAGGGTCATGAGATTCATCAATAATAGTGCTTATTTACCTAAGTTTATGGGCGGAACATTCTTAATTCGGATTACGAATAGCAATTTTGTGCTGAAAGTCAAGAATATCGGAATATTTTTTTAATGCTCCCTAGTGGCGTGGTTCATTACTAAAATTATTTGCATTCAATTCAATTCGCTCAATTTATTACTTCACGTAAACAGAATTATTTCTTTGATATGCATTTTCCAAAGCATATACTCGTGTGTGCCATGATTTCTCTTGCTTGAATGAAAGGAGTAGTTTTCTCGTATCGAGTAGGTGTCTTTGACGAAAATAGCTGACGGGCGAAAACATATGATGTGCATACTTTCGGGTTTCAGAAGAATTTTTGTAATGAGAGTTATTTATTCTATAAGAATTTTAATATGATGGCACACTAACTATGTTCACGGCTCATATCAGAATGGCGTTTAATTTTTTTTGTATTTGCGCAATTTTGTTTAATAGCTTTTTGAAGGTGGGCTTTTTCATGGCCGTAATTTCTCTGATTGCATGTGACGCCAGCCGTAAAGGTAAGCAAATCCTTTTGCATTGCAAAGAGTAATTGGGGACAAGTACGCGTGCACCCATGTCCTTAATAAAATGAGTATAATGATACATTCGATCGACATAATTGACTCTATCCTCGTTTGAGTATGTGGTCGCAGTCACGTAGCCATTTGGCCGTCCGACGCGGCCCGTGTTCCCCGGAGGAGAAGAGATAAGGCCTTTCCTTTCCCCCTGCGCGTGACTCTGACCACGGAGCGGGAGAGATAAGGAGAGTCGAACTTGAAGACGCGGCTGTCTCGAGGCGTCCCGCGCTCACGTAAATCGACACAGTCCACATCGAGTCAAACGAGAAACATTATTCTCTCGACTCTTTCTTTCTTAATTATCTCCAGGCTAACAGATGGACAGACTCAAGACCATAGAAGAAAACATGCAAGGTATGTACTAGGTAACAGATAAGGATTTAAGTATTAGGAATACTACTACTACTAAGAGCTACACTACCTAACAAGCCTTGATAAATGTCTCATTGGCAGCTGTTATGGTCCCTTATCTTTCCTTGGGAAATTGACATTTTAAATCTGTCCGTTATGCAGTCTAGTTCCCTAATTTTTTTCTCATGATCTGATCTGCCATAGTATGTCGAATTTAATAAAATATTATTAACGTCGTCAGAGAATAGACCGGTTTGGTACTTACATAGTAGATTGAGTTTAAATTTCAATCGGGGTGGGGTCTAACGAGGGAGAAGTAGCTGATTTCCCTAACTTTATCGTCGCGCTTGCCAAGTACTCTTTTAACAAATCCCAATTTACGATTAGCCTTTCCGGTAATTTCTCGAATATGTTTACTCCACGATAGATCATTAGTCAGTTTAACTCCGAGGTACCTAACCGATTCTACGGTGTCTAATTTTATTTTTTAAGGATTAAATGTAGCTGCCACGCATTGCACCACTCATGAATTGCCTTGAGGTCCTTAGTTGGCGCTTCCTTATCATTAAAAGTACGAACTTCTCTGTACACCACTGCGTCGTCACCAAATAATCTAAGATTACTGTCAACTTTGTCACCGATGTCGTGTATGTACAAAAGGAACAGAAGCGGGCCTATGACATTTCCCTGTGTGACACCTGATGTGACTATTACTTCATTAAAGACCCGTGTAATACAACTTTTTGCACGCTATTACTTAAGAATTTTCTTATCCAGGAAATAACGTCGTCGTCTATACCGTGGGATTTTAATTTCATGAGTAACTTACACTGGGAAACTTTATCAAATGCCTTTTTAAAGTTCAGAAATTTTGCATCAACTGTAACGTTATGTTCACCGGAGACTAAAATATAATGGGCCAAAAGTGCTAATTGAGTTTCGCAAGATCTTCCCTTTCTGAATCCGTGTTGCGTTTTTTATAACAAATTCTCCATATCGAGTTGTCTTATAACTGAACACACAATTAAATGTTCAAGGACTTGGCATGATATAGATGTGAGAGATATCGGTCTGTAGTATATCTAAAGTCTCAAGCGCTCCTAGGTGGGATAACGAGAATATCTTGGAAAACCATGAAATACAGGAGTTATCCTGGAGTTGGTGCTGTTAGGTAACTAGAAGAACTAGAGGCGTTTTTTTTCGGCACACGGTTTAGTGCTATATATATTGGTGAAAGTTGCCCAGTAGCCTCCCGAGGCTCTTTTTCTGTCTGAGTAGTAGGGATTCAGCATTCTTTTTTAGGTTAGACAGTACGACAGGTAATTGTAGTGGGTTATTATAAAAAACGGTTGCATACGGTCGCATGTAAAAATGATTATCGGTGGTGATTTTAACTAATCCTCGATAGATTGAGTGACAAAAAGTTCCAAAAATGGTGACAAAGATACAAATTTGGACTACACTCTTCTATATATATTAACATCTACAGCTTTGCATAACATAGTCTCAACAATGAACAGGAGCAATGTTATACATGTTTAGGCGACTAACATACCTGATATCTTCCTGCACTTAATAACATTGAACGGAATTAGTGATCACAGGCCAGTAATCACTTAATTCCCCATAATTACTTTCAAAAAAGGCGACTACGACGATAAGGGCATAGTAATTGCAATATGTGGATATCGATGGTTAAATCCTTTCGCTTCGGGTAGGTATCCCTTGCCGTACGGTGGAAAGTGAAAGGTATCGTCCGGCCGTGACACTTCCTCGAGCGAGGAAATCCAGAGAAAAAAGTTGATACACCTTATTTATATTTATGTTAATTATAATTTTGGACACTTGAATTAAATTCAAGATGATTTTCCGCTGCTTTGAAATAATTGTAATTGCGTTATACTTTTAGAGTGGGATATTTATTACTTAACGCAATCAATATAATGCAGCTACTAGTGCGCGTCACCGGCAAATTGTCTCATTTTCATCGTTTAGATAGATTCAATTTGTAATCACACCATACATTCGAAAGTTAATTGAAATAATTTATCAACAACTAAATTGTCCAAAATGTCTGAAATATATCCAAATTTAGAACCACAAGTTTCCCTTTGGCCCCTGAATTAAGAATTGTGATCCATTGGTGGCAGATTGGGAAAATCAATCAATTTATAATTCGCCATCGTCATGTGAACTTCAGGTTCAAATGAACATCGTATATCTTTCGTATGTATTGATCTGATAGCTGTAAATATGTAGTTACGTAGTAGTATGTAGCGATTACGACGAGGAATAATTGGGCCAGTTTCAGTGCAGACAAAAATTAGTATTGCGTCTTATAATTTATGAACGCTCCTTTGCCTAAGTGTTTAATACTTTTATGTTTCAAATATTTATCATGCTAAGTTTGAGACGTTCACTCTTGTTTCTTTACGGGTTTTAGGTGTAAAATAAAGGTTTATTTTCAAAACACCCATTCTTAGTTTAGTGTATGCCTGGATTTACGTAAAAAGCTATTTTGGACATGAGAAATCGTCAAAATTCGGAGTAAAAAGTATTTTAAAAGTTTATTTCCTCAAATTAAATTTTGAAATTTTATTCGGCATGTCAGTCCCTTCCAATTATGTAACTACGCGTCTGTCGTGACATTATGATTAGTATTATAAGATAAGAACTACCAAAAGAGGACCATAACAAACTATAATAAGCATTTAAATTGTTAAGGATAAAAGTAAAACGAAAGAACAATTTGCATGATAACGAAAAGGCGGGATTACTCAACAATAACATTTTGGTTCGCGAAAAAAATTCAATTTGGAAAATCTGATTTTTAACGTAGCTTTTAACAATAATGTAAGTAGCACTTTCTTGTTATCGATAATTATTACAGTTACAATATATTTCGCGACTTCTGCTTGAGAAGTCAGGTCCAACATTACTTTGGAGTGGAAAAACAACAAAGTGGTGAATTAAGAAAGACTGAAAGAAAGGGAAGGAGATGGAAGAATTGTTTTACATACAAATGACGATGTCCATTAAAATCTCGAATGTGAAAATATTTATCCTACTGTTTGAATCTTTGATTTTATTACCTCGTAGTGCGTGTGTGTATTTTAATAAGCTATTTAAGCGTCACCCGTGACGTAGTATGGTCACATGTAATGGTCCCAGGCGTAACTTAATGGAAAAGCTTCCGGCATTAAAAGAAAAGCATTGTGAATTCCACATACAAAAAACAATGTCTATGTCGTACGTTAAATACGACGTAGAATTTCGTTGCTGAGCGATGTCATCAGCTTTTGTACAGATGGACTAGCACACAATATGCCACTGCCACGGGCTAAAGGCCAAGAATCCTTGATGTGGCTTGTAAGGTATTTACTAGATGTGCTAGCAGCCCGCCGAGCATGCTTTTAGCATAAACCTTGAGTATCTGTCCATTTGTGAAGTTGTAAAATACATATATAATAATGGTATCTCTCCATTGGGAGCATACCTGTATAGTAGTGCATGCTTGTGGGGCTTCGCCTCGTGACACGCATTAGCGTTTATTGTTTATTCATAATTAGCCGTAGTTACACTAACTAAAGTGTGTAGTGTAATAAATGTTGGTTACTACTTACTCCTGCCACACACCCTTGAGGTGACATGGGGTGGAGTAGGTGGAAAGAGGAGATGGTAGAGCTTTGGGTGGAGGGGAGAGGAGGGGGAAGTTGAGCGAGAGTTAGGAGAGGGAGTTGGAGGAGGGGAAGGAGGAATGGCGCTGCGGGGAGGTGGGGAGGCACATAGCTACTGTGTTCCGAAGAAGGTAAGGGGAGGGGTTTGTTGTGCGATCATGAGTCACGACGATGTCGATAGGAGGAGGTGGTAAGGGTGAGGGTATACGGAGGGTAAACGGTGACCTCAGGCAATGGGAGGTTCAGCAGAGGGGATTGGGGGTGAAAAATAGAGTCATTAATGACGAGACATTTTTCTTGTTTTACAACATCTCCGAATTTCCGCTTGCTCAAGTGTGCACAACTTGCGGGTCTTCTTTTCCACGTGGAGAATTTCAGTTTGAAAACTGCCGTGGTGATTCCAACAAATGCTTGGCGAACAGCAAAGAAGGATTGTAGTTGCTAAAATACGCCTCATGCTTTTCTTTATTTAGAATTTTCTTCCAGTCTGTCCAACGCTTAGCTTTTTGCAAAAATCACACGCAACTTTATACACTCCACTCTAATTTGATTAGTACTATCTGTCATTAGCGAGGCCGATCAAGTTTTTAAATCTTTTTCTTGTTCAAAAAGAACTGTTTTTACTTTTTATTGTGTATCAACTTTCTGATTACTTCTTACAATTAAACAGTATAATTTACAGTTAACCCCCTGCCACACACCATTGAGGTGGTTTTCTGGGACTGTGGACATGGCATATTATTTTTTTAATTTAATTGTTGTTCTCTGCAAATGCTAATATTTTACTTTATGTTTATGGAAAGTATTGTGGCTCATTTAGTCGCACTTAACGGAGAAGATTTTCACATTTCTGTGTCAAGATTTAAATGTTCTTCAATGTATTTCGCAGGTAGCATCTCCTTCTAGCTGGAAATCTGTGGGACGACACTTATTTTCTCAGCAGCGAAATAAGTGATCAACACATCCGTCATTAAGTTGATGTTAAGTGCGTGCTCATCCACTCATGTGAACCTAATCGATTACCGGGAAATGAGAGAAATTCATAACATAAATCCGATAATTAACCGTAGTGCAGTAGATGCATTTTCTCATTTTTCTTCCGCGTTACATTTTTCAAGTATTCGTTTATCTTATAGCTGTCTTAAGATTGCTGTCATTTGTTGATACTAATGCTGATTTCAAAGCACTCTAATAATAAATTTTCAACCTTAATTTCATGCTAAAAAATTATTGTCTTTCGTTTATTTTGCACATGTCTGTTTTGTATATGAATGGCTACTTAAAATAAAAAAGAGGTATTGCAACGCATGCAGGGCACAGATCGTATTAGATATTTGTTAGTAGGGACATACGAAGATACCAAATACTTAGATATTCCGTATATCCTGTGACTATAATCATTGCGTCGGATTTTACAGTTGATAAGTAATTTTAACCTGAAATTAATTTAAAACGTCTTACTTACGAAGGCATGTATTTTTGGCAGACATTTGATCATCTTTTTCCCGTTTTTTTTAGGTGAGTGCTCTTTCCTTTCGTCATGGCAAGCAACACCTTTGTTGGTTTGGAGCCAGATCTTGATGTTGTAGAGCGGTTGACTGTCGGATTAAGCAGTGGTCCCTTTCCGCAATATGAGGGTTTGCTGGAGACACTGGAGGACTTGGACGTGAGGGTTGCAGGGCAAAGTACCCTGCTCCACCTAGGTGTCAAGATGGGTAAAATAGATTGGGTGGAGGGACTGCTTGGGGAGGGTGCGGACCCTGGGTTAAGGGGAGGGGATCACAAGACGGCTGTCGAGATGGCGGAGGAGTTGGGGCGAAGGTACCCTGAGGACAGGGACCGCAAGGATATCCTGCGATTGATCCGGCTGGTGCACAAGAGGGAAAGCGCCATTAAGCGTCGCCGTGCATTACACGGGGTAGACGATGTGGAAACCACATTGATCGACTTCTCTCAGGAGATGGCAGAGTTATCTGCCTTAAAGGAGTCCATTAATTCCCTCAAGGCGGAGATGTCGTCATTTGGTCGTCAGATGGCTGTGCAAGTGAATCAGTTGAGGAGGGATTTATCCGAGCGGGACGTTCTCTTGGAGTGCATAGAAAGGGCCGTGACGTCATCGGCGGAGGAATTAATGGCGCTAAAGGAGAGCCTGGGGGAGATATCTGACGCGGGAATAGGTGTTCTGGGTTCTAATCTTCCCATAATGGACATTAGAAGGGTGTGCGTGGAGGGCATGATGGGAAGGACAATCATTCGGAATTGTGACGAGGGGAAGGAACTACACGTCCGGGGTCTGTATGATAAATTATTTAATGAGAGTGCGATGACGTCATGCGTGCTAATGTTCTTGAAAAGTCAGTCTTCCGTAAGTGTAATGGTTGACTGTGACTCTCATGACATCGGAAGGATGAGGGCGAAGGTCACGGATCACGATGGAGTTGAGAGGAGTGGGAGTGGTTGGGAATCATTCGCCGATTTCTCCGAGAAGAGAGTGTATCTCGGAGGGAAGGTGGGTGGAAGTTGGAAGGAGGAATATGTCCTTGGTGAGTTTGCAAAGGCCTTGGCACAGATGTCCTTTCTGTTAGCATTCCGTAATGAAGGAAAACCTTACGAACGAGGCGATGGACTCCACGAGCGAGAGATGAGAAGAGCACTCGAGGAGTTGGAAGAGGAGAAGAGGAAGAGGCGAGTGGGATTACATTGTTACATCAGATGGGCATTGGATATGAATACTCAATCGGGGAAAGAAATACAACTCGCATCTGCCGTCCCTCGGATTATCGCTGAATATGGATCGACGAAGGGGACGTCTTTGCTGCGAGATCAAGTTCCATCCCTCTTGAAGTTCTACGAGGAGCACGTGATGACGACACTCCTCAACAAGGCGAGGGTGAGTCTCGACCCCAAACGGAAATCTATTCCCAATATTCCACTCAATAATTCCTTTTCTCACTCAAAACAAGTCAATCGATTAATTTTCCAATTTTTTTAATTTTGTCTTTTGTTTCGAATCGATGACCCATCTTAATATTTTTATTTTTTTTAGTAGAGTGGAATTGGCGGTTTTGGCACATCCCTTATAATCATATACTCCCACATACGTAACTCACTCAGTTGCATACAAACATTCTTGCCCACTTAAGTGTGGCCTAGGAAGATGAAATTTGGCACAAACCTTCGTCATTTAAATTTTGTAAAACAGATAATTACAGAATATTGCAAAATTTGCATTTTCACAGCTCCCAATAATATATAAAATGGCGGATTTGGCACTTTTCACGTTTCCGTGTATTTCTTAACGATTACTTATTCCCAGATAAATGCTTCAGATAGGTGATCTTCTGCATTTTATATAAATTAATACCGTTGTTATTTTTAAGTTATTTCTCCTGCTCATAATTTTCTCACGGGAAATCCCGGAATTAAGTTTTTGGTCAAAAAATGTCAACTTTAGGGATACGGCGTCGGAACCATATGACGAATATCAAATGTGTGTATCGAATTTTTAATGCCTGTTGATTGATAAAATCTTATGTTTTAGTAATTTGGTTGTAATAGTTATTTTCATTCTCCATTGGTCCCTTAAAACATATCTCCTAAGTCAGGCGTTACTTCAATTAAAAAAGTGACATATTTTCCGTTTATCATTGCGAAGTTGTGGCCTTCATAGTTGGATGGAGCATGTATTTTGGAAAATTTGGATTTATTTTCTTTATATCAGAAAAAAAAGTGGTGGACTATAATGCCCACGGTTGTCGAGACTTTTTCTTTTTTATCAAAACTTTCTTATCGGTAGGGAAATGTTCCAAATTGTAGAATAATTCTTCATTTGACTAAAATTGGCTAAACTGTGTTCTTTCCGCATCATTACAACCCTAATGATGGTCTCCCGACAATGGCAGAATATCATATTACTACATACATGAAGACGAACTTAACACCTTTAGGATTAATATCTCTGCATTGCATTTCACTCCAATTCCAATAGTATCCGCATTCAGCTTCTCATTTCCGTATATTAGAATTCGTCTTCATCATCGTTAACTTTGTGACATGTTCTTGGACAATATGGTCGATTACATTAGCGATCTTAGATGAGCATTTCTATTTCTCTCTGTGACTGCGACATGGTCTCAGAAGTAGATAATGTTTATTTCTTTTCCGTTAATCTTTATTCCGTACTCCGCTTCTTATTCTTCTGCTTCTCGTATCGCCTCCTCCGAGCATATTTTGAGCTGTCTTTATGACAGGTAATATTCCTTTTTATCTCCAATGTGTTATTTCGGCTTTTAAAACTTCTTCCGTCTCTCATTCGGATTGTGTCACCTTGCTACTTGAAAATTTCTTTGATTATTTTTCTGCCCTTTTACTCTAATCAGAATTATTTCAACAGCCCAAAGATATTGTTCCATCTTCCGTTGTTTAATAATTCTTTATAAGTCTATTTATTTTTAGGTAGTGTTCATTTTCTATAGTCTTCTGTTCTTTAAAATTCAAAAGTGTATCCATGGTTTTCCAAAAGATTGTCTTTGGCTATCTCTTCCATCCATAAGTTGATCAAGTAATAATTTCTCACGCAGGCATTATGAAACACATGGTTATTTGTTGCTAAAATTTCTCAGTCTGTCTTTTCGGATTGAAAATAATTTGAAAGTCCTCCGTTTGCCTGTCTCTTTCTATTTATCTGTCATTATTTTGTACTGGCTTTTCCAGGAATTTCTTCCGATCGCTTTCAAAATTTCTCCGCTTTGATGTCTTTGCCAGTTACGTAGCCATTCTTAAGATATTTTTGTGCTCTGTCGAATTTGCTTTTCAGTCAATCTGACCCCAGGTCGGCCTCGACGACTTCGCTCCTGTCTTTTATCAGGTTTGATTCCAGTGGCCTTGGCCCTTTATTATACTTCGATGTTTTTCTTCCATCTTTTTATTGTCTTAGCTAAATATCTTTAGATTCCCATTAACGTCGCAGATGCTTGTCTCTCATCAAAGTGTCTCTTCTTGATCTTGTATATTGAACAGATTTTCCTCTTCCTTATAATCTTGCCTTCTTGAATAAGTTGGTTTCTAAGCTTCTATGAAATGGTTACATCTCTTGTATTTCTGATTATTTGTATTTTATACTTTATTATTCTAGTCCTTGTCGCAATCCACGGCTTCTTTGTTTCGGCACTCTTGCCCACTAGGCCCTCTTCTGCTACTTCTACATTTGTCCACTGTTATTCATCCCATTTTCTTTCGGGGCCTGTTTCTCTTACTTTCTCAAGTTATCTGTTGACTATAGTGGAGAATTAAGTGAATAAAATATATCTATGAAAAATGTTTTTATAAATCGGGCATTTATACACAAGCTTTAACCATGTGACACATTGAAGTTTCTTTGTATTATACACGTCCTTTTTCTCTTTTTAGGCATGAATATTGCTGCGAATACTCCAGCTTCGTGTGTGAGGGATTATCTCACCTGCTGTAAAGATCATTGTGGCCTGCTTATTCGTCTGATGTCACTCTTCTTCGCCTGATTGTATTGATCTTCTTTCTTTTGTTCTGAGACTCACTGTAATGAAAAATATGTATATGATTTAATCTTTTTATGGTAATTTGTTATTGTAGCAGTCTATTGCGTACTTTTGGTTATTTTGAGTTAGATTCTGAATTTTTCAAACCATATGCTCATGTTTTATTTGTTTTTTTTTATTCTTTTTATATTTTGGTTACCAATAAAGATCTGCTTGTATATACATGGTGTCATTTAAATACTTCATTGTAATCACAATTCAGTAGGAAACATTTATAGCTTCATTTATTGTCTGATTATTTAGGTATTTTTTTTTAGTAAAAAGGTCACTTTTGTATTTGTAAATTTTCGTTTTATATTTAATGCCATAGTATTCCGAAGTATCTATATTTGTCCATGTATTCATTTTTTTTTCAATTACTTCGGCAAGGTGGCTGATAAAAAAAATCCTCCCTACATTTTGTGTTTGAGTACGCAAGTGATATAAAATATTTATTATAGGATTTTGTTAATAAAGTTCTTCATTGATGTAAATATATATTCGTAAAGTATTACTGTGTATCACTATTAATTTCGCAACAACTTGAGCCAGGCGTTTCTCATAATGTAGGTTGTGAAATATTGGTTTTCAAGTTATATGCTTGCAAATGTTTTCAATTCTCATTGTCAGGAATATTTATCAGCAAGTGTTTAAGTTCTACAGGGTAACTTGGGTTCCTACGAAAGATTTTGCTGTTTTATGTTTATACTGTTACACGTCTTGGGAGGAAAGTTGAAGATAAGTCATTTATTTACTTCACTGCTTTGATTGTAAGGCTTATTTCGATATTTCCATTTTCTCAATTTTCATGAAATGAATTCGGTAGTACCTTATACTTGATATGTGGTTTTTATGGTTAAATTAAGAAGTATTACTGATGTGAATTTATTATAATTATTGAAAGAATTTCAGTGAATAAATATTTTTTCCAATTATGTAAAACAGCGTTGCACATTCATCCATGTAATTTATTTTCTTTAATTATGACCTTTTTTCGTGTCTTTTCTTACTTAAAATGTATATATCAGTTGCCTTCACCATTTTATGCATATAAATGATTTTCAGTAATTTATTTCAAATTCAATCGTGCATTTTTCATTGTGTTGTCTTTTTTAATTCAAGTATAAGGTTTGTATTAACGATATATTTACCATCTATTCAAAGCCTATGGCCTCGTATTCAAATGTAAATATTTGGTCACGTCTTTTAAATGATGTACTTTCGGATTTGCTTAACAATTTCGATGATAGTTTTCAGCCTTCAATTTCGCAAGGTCAACTGGCAGGAAAAGTGGTTTTTTTAAGTCTAATAAACTCATTATGCTAAAGATATTTACTTAAATTAGTAACAGTGTCACGAACTATATGTATTTTTATAGTTTCATTCTCTCCTAGTCGAAAAGCCTTCTGTCAATTTAGCATGCAGATTGTAATTGATGGTTTGCCAAATGTCTATATCTTGATATATGGAGGCATAATTGGAGTTATCGTATCACCGCTACATGCGAATAAGTCTTTCTTGCAAATAGGCTCTCCTAAATTGGATAACCGAATTCAATTGCATAAAAGTAACAGTGAAGAAAATTATTAAATCAGATAAGGCTAGCCCCCTAAACGGAAGAGTTTTGGGCCTTCATGGCTGCAATTCTGTGGCTGAAGTCATCCTTCTCCATTCCGCCTTCTGGTTGCTGCAGGGCAGGGGTCCTGTAACACAGGGGATTACTCCCCCTCATCCAAGGGAAATATATAAGGGAATGGGAACCGCAGTCCAGCAAATTGTGATTTATGGTCAATTACAAGAAATATGTAAAGTACGGGTTTGTTTGATTTATTTTGTTTCTCACGATTGAGTTTATAAAAGCCACGAATTAAGATTATTGATTAACTGTTACATTAATAATATTAGAGGGCTGTCATTTGTTACTATATGCTTGGAAGTTGGAAATATTATATGCACATTGAGATTGGAGGTATTTCGAAAAAAATGTTTGAAGGTAACAAGTGTTAGGTAATGTTTCCCCCCTGTCGGCTCATTTCACCTTTCATCAAAGCATTTAAACTGTCTAAGTGTTTCTGCACCTTAATGCGAATTACGGTGTCTGCGTAAAGTAATATTTCGTTACTGTCAAGATCAAAACCCGTGTCGTTAAAAAGTGAAGACAGTGAACTAGCAAATGTTTCTAACCAATTTGAAAGATTATGTCTAGATGGTTGCTACAGCACTGGAAGAGTCAATGAAATTGAATATTGGGTTAAAATGTCTGGAAAAGTCAAGACAAATGGTAACATACCTGGAAATTTGCATTCAACAAGTGACCAGGGCTATTTTATGCACTTTCTGTGTGTTCGCTTAGTAATTTTATTAGCCCACCGAGATGAGGACCTGGATCACTTATATTGTTTTTACCGATTAATTATATGTAATTAAAATTAAATTCCAAGTCCTGTTTTCTGAAATCTTGCTGAGGATTATAAAATATAATTGAATATTATTATCCTTTTATGGTATGAATGCGTTAATGTGTTTTTTTCTTATACTTGCAATTTCTTTTAAAATACCCGCTAGTGATAGAATGGATATTTTTTATCAAGAAAATGTTGAACCTTTATTTTGATAGGATTTTCATTGTAACAATAGTTTTGTTACAGTTAATACATTTATTTGTATGGCATACATTTTTGTTATTTGCTGGTGGCTCAGTTCTGGTCTTATGACCTTGCTGTTACCAGTTTGTGCAACTCTGCAACGCTCCTAAAAATAACTTAATAAACTTTACTTTAAGTTTTGTCTTACAATAAGTAAAACAATAATCTTTATTTTATATATATATGAATAAAACAAAATTACAATTTCAACAAATGTTTCCATGAATATGTAGACCCGAATAAGCTAAGAACAGAAAAAGCTAATTTATTCAGCTTATTATATGATTCAGGGTTTATGTTAAGGAAAATGGTAACATACCTGGAAGTTTGCACACTAGTGAACCGTACCATTTTAGGCAATTTCTGTGTGTGTTTGCTTAGCACTTCTAAAAGCTTGCCAAATATAGGTACTGGATCCATTGTTTGGTTTATATCACTTAATTTTATGCTACTAAAATTAAATTCCAGGTCCTATTATCTGCACTCATGCTGAGGATTTTGGAATTTGTTCTTCTCAGATTGAGAATATACTGGCAATTCTTTACTAGCCAGTGGCGTAGCTAGAATGGGGGCGACGGGGGAGGCCCGCACTGGGTGCCAGCCGATGGGGGGTTACACCCGACCGTGAAAAAATCTTTATAGTAGAAAAATTCCAGTAGGTAGAATATAACAACAAAATTTTTACGCATAAACACTGTCAGTTGTTTATACTTTCGTACCCTTTTGGCTCGGTCCGCCGGGGATTCCCCCAATATTCTGTGGTTTTATTCTCGTTCCTTTAGACAGGAAAAATGTTAAGGGAACGGCCGTACTTTTTAGTATAGCCGCTCGACCAAACAGTAAGTTGGCTGCTCTAAGATGCGGTGGGCTAGCTGAACTGGACGGACGAGCGCGAGTCTACCAGCGGAGGCTAGAAACTCGCCGCTTTTTGGGACCATGGCTATTCTAATTTTGGTGAGCTGCTAGCTCGTGGTTGACGGAGTGCTGCTGCACTATTGTAGTACGCCCGAATTATTTTCCGTGAGCTATAGCTCTATTGCATATCAATGATTTGCAGTAAATTTATTTAATATTTTCAATTTCAATCGTGCGTTTCCCATTGTTTTGTGTTTTTATTCACTATAAAGGTTTGCCTGAACGATATTTCTTTTCCCATTTCTATTCAAATCATGTGACCTTTTATTCACATGTTAATATTTGCTTACATCTTTTAAATGATACACTTTCGGATTTGCTTCATTATTTCGATGATAGTTTTCAGCCTACAGTTCTGCGAGGGCAACTGGTAGGAAAAGGTTGTATGTAAGTCTATTAAACGGATTGTGCTAAAGATATTGACTTTAATTATTAGTAACAGTGTCAGGGACTATAAATATTTTTACACATTTATTCTCTCCCAGTCCACAGTATTTCTCAATTAAGCATGCAGTTTGTAATTGATGGTTTGCCAAATGTCTATATCTTCATATATGGAGGCAATAATGGGGTTTTCGCAGCACCGGCACAGGTGAAAGAGGTTCTCTTGCAAAGAGGCTCTCTTAATTTGGATACCCAAAATCCATTGCATAAAGGTAACAGTAAAGAAAATAATTAAAGTAGAAAAGATTAGACCACTAAATAGAGGAGTATTGGGCCAACTTGGCTGAAATCCTTAGGCTGAATTCAAACTTCTCCATTCCCCCTTCTGGTTGCTGCAGAGCAGGGGTTCTGTACCACAGGGGATTACTCCCCCTCATCCAAGGGAAATAAATGAGGGAATTGGGACCGCAGTCCAGCAAATTGTGATTTATGGTCAATTACAAAATATATGTAAAGTACGAGTTTGTTGGATTTATTTTGTTTCTCAAGATTAAGTTCATAAAAGCCACGTATTAAAATTATTGATTAACTGTTTCATAAATTATATTAGAGGAATTGGACTGTCATTTAATAATATATGCTAGGAAGGGAGAAATATTATCTGCCCAATGAGACTGGAGGAATTTCGAAAAAAACAGGTTTGAAGTTAACTAGTGTTAGGTAATGTTTCTCTGCTGTAGGCACATGTCACCTTTGATTGATCAAAGCATTTAAACTGTCCTAGTGCTTCTGCGCCTTAAGGTGGCTGGAGCGATTTTTGTTAAAATACAGATTTGAGTGAAACTTTGCATACGTGTCCTTATTTGTAATATCTATCGATAAAAGTGAAAAAAACTGTATGCTACCGATTTGGTTTCCTGGCAATTCAATGATATTTTAACATGTACTCTTATGGCACACGGCATATATTGTGAAAAAAATCGATTACGTATATACAGATTATCTCTTAAATACGAAATAAGAAGTTTCATATTATTATAATTTCTACTAAGAAATATCAAGGTATCATTCCGAGTAAAAATAGCGTATTTAGATATTATTTTCTCGTAAATTTCGAATTTCGCGCCGAAAATCCAAGTCAAAACAATACTTTAATTGAAGCAAATTTTTTAAATGTAACACTTGCATCATATTCACTACTGCAGTTATGGTTATTTCCAACGTATAAACTTGTACTTGAGTGAAATGTGGTCCAAGAATATTTTTTTTTTACTTACTTGAAAATTTATTAGAATGTACCTTCAACGATTCACGATTACCGCTCCAGCCACCTTAATGCGAATCGCGGTTTATGATAATAATATTCCACTACTGTCAAGATCAAAACCCGTGTCGTCAAAAAGTGAAGACAGTGAACTAGCAAATGTTGCTTACCAATTTGAAAGATTATGCTTAGACGGTTGCTACAGCACAGGAAGAGTCAATGACATTAAATATAGGGTTAACATGTCTGAAAAATTCAAGGAAAATGGTAACGTACCTGGAAGCTTGCATTCAACAAGTGAACAGCACCATTTTGGGCACTTTCTGTGAGTGTTGGCTTAGTACTTTTATTAGCTTGCGGAAATGAGGCACTGGTTCTCATGTATTGTTTTTACCAATTAATTTTGTATTATTAAAATTAAATTCCAGGTCCTATTTTCTGATATGCTGAGGATTATAAAATATGTGTTAGTTTTTCCATATATTGAATATTATTTTCTCTATATGGTGTACATGCGTTAATGTGTTTTTCTTATTGTTGCACTTTCTTTAAAAATACCCGCTAGTGATAGAATGGATATTTAAAATTCAACTTTTTGCCCGGAAAACCTGGGCAAAAGTGCTGGAACTTCAGAATATCTTGTCTGTAGAAACCCTGACCAGTTACAAACCGATTTAAAGATTCTGAGTAATAATAGCCTTTTAAGGTGGTTTCATCTTATTAATGTGTGTTAGTTCGCTGATGGCGATCCCTTACAACTCTCCCTACCACACTCGTCTTGCATACTTGTTTCGTCTCTATCTTTTCGTTCATCCTCTCTATACGTCCTACCCGTCTCAACATAACCTAAGACATCCACACTACATCTTCTTTTACTCCGCAACGCTCCTAAAAAGAACTTGACAAACTTTACTTAAAGTTTTATCTTACAAATAGTTGGACTATAATCTTTATTTTATATAAACGAATAAAGCAATAATTCAATTTCAACTATCGTCCTCGTGAATACGACCCGAATAAGCAAAGAACAGCAAATGCTAGTTTTTTCAGCTGCTATTAAGATTCAGGGATACTGTTCCAGGTATTAAAAATCAGAATATCTTCCTTCTCCTGGTCTTTCACAGCAGACCACTTGTGCTGTGATCTAATATCAGTTCACATTTTTTCTCCAATACTTCTGTATCGGCAAAAAGACGTTCAAATATCGAACTCCCAAATTCGTTTTCTTTTAACTCCAGCAATCGCATTTCAAAGTGGCTAATGTCATTATTAAAGGGAAAATTTTAATTCTGTTACAGTAGCATTTAGACATATTTTAACAAAGGCTAAACACACTTAGCTGTTTATGAATTCCTGAAACATGTTGAGAAAGGCTTTCCTTATATTTAAAGTATTGTTTTAAAATACAAAATGTCAGTATCGTAAATAATTTTTGGCGATGATTCAACAGGCTTGGAAAGCAATTAAAAGTTACTCTTTCAAAATGTTGAGGAAAAAGAGATATTTATTTATGAAAAAACTTCTTCGAACATCGAAAAAGTTGTATTTCCTTTCCCGTTTAGCTTATAATGAAGCTGATTTAGATGAAACGTGACGTCTGCCATGAAATGAACTTTTTGGATTCACTGATCGTGCGTTAGTTCTGGATAGTGAAAGCCCTACTCAAGGCGGAATGGTTTAATTTATGTTAATAAGGAGCGAAACTTTTCAAAATATTTCCTCTTGATATCCAATGTACATTGCTATGCAACAAAAGATCTGCCTAGTGACTCTCTATTCCAACTAAAAATTCTTTAAATTGGCGATAATTAAGAGCTTTAGCTATATTAGAGTTGATAATGTTTATTACAAATTTCATAACTGCCAATTTCTTCTGGAAATGTCTGCGCACAATTCGCTTCTTGATGAATAATACAATGCGTCGTAAGTATCTCGTGATTATTTTTTTCTTTCAAAATAGCATCAAACCCGTTTCTTACGCCGGTCATACTTTTTGACCTGTCTGTTGTAATTGAGAACATTTTTCGAGTGGAATATGTTTTTCAATGCACTCAGTTACAGCATTTGTTATATCTTCTCCTCGCGTTTGGACTAAGGAGTGCCAATAATCCTAAAGGTTCTACTTTAAGATCTGTACATAAAATAAATTGTACAAAAATTAAAACTGGCACTGTATCATGTATGTCACAGCGCTTCGTACAGAGGCAGCTGGAATTGCCAACCGCACGGGAACGGATTTCATCTTCAATTCTAGTATTTCCTGCAGCGGCACGCGCTCGGAAAGAATACATTTTAGAAGACAATGAATAAACACGACTTGGCGATACGCGTAGACATTTTATCTTTCTGGAAATGTTTTCTCAATGCTTTAGAGCAATCGCCTGAAGATGAACAACAATTAAGTAGGTATGTAAATATAGAAGTAAGTAAACTAATCATCACGAAGTTTTAATCGCACTGTAACGTTTTCAGCCGCACGTGGTATTTTGTGGAAGAGCCACACTCAAGGGACCAAAGAGCCGAATGTGGCTCGCGAGCCGCGATTTGCCGACCACTGGATTAACTCATCTGTAAACGCGTCACTTCTTGTCATTAATTTGTTAGAATTATAATATTGTGATATAATATTTAATTTTTATGCGCATCAGGACCTTTGAACTTGTTCGTCAATTACGTAACACACAATTACTTGCGTCGTATCTGCCGAGATCAGAGATTTGAAAAATATATAAAAATTTTAATGCGTTATTGTTTCACCTTCTCCAAAAGTATGAATACAAATATTCACGTTGTGTCTATCAGAGTCGATGGTGAGGAAAATTGAAAAGTATTTTATCTTATTTCAAAGCTTGTCCTATAATATGGATAACTTAATTACGTTTTCAAATTATACTTCTGCCGGGTTTGTCCTTGCACCAGGCGAAATTGAAGTACTCTGTTAACGTTAACTTAAATTCGTTGTCATTGGAAGCTTTTATAGTGTCTTTTGACTATTTTTTTAATTACAGGTTTCAGTTCCTGCCAAATTCCGTTTTTCGCGAATGCTGACATTTGAATTCGTTCATTCTGTCTTGTTGTGCAACACAATTTCGTTTCCTGTTTTTCGTTCCTTTTTTAAAATAGCTAATGGTATCCAAGTCTAATAATAAATGAGGCAATCATTAGTATATGCCGGAGGTAGGAGTGATTCAAGCCTAATTTGTTGAGCGTATGTTGAACAAGAGACGATTTTGTCATTACTTGCATCAGTGACGGCGGAGTGCAGGACTGTAAATGTATCCATGGGTATTCATAAAGTGAAAAACCCGGTTGCTAAATAATTCTTAGTGGAACAACTTGGAAAAAATCAACATTTTACTTCTCAAAAGTCGTATCAACGGATCAATGCAGTTCCAAATATATTGGGTTTGTTAATTTATCTTATATCCAAGGACAGCATTTCTACATTTACTTCTTCCTCCTGAAAGCTCTGATTTCTTCGGGTATCTTCAATGTTGTAGGTATGTACGTATCTCTCTTCAACGCTTTCATATGTCCAGCTCAAGAAAAGTTAGGAATCTCTAAATTTCCCATTTCCCCTCTTCCAAACCTCCTATTCATCCTAACGACCCAGATAGAAAAAAAACCCTCCCCTTCTATCCACCCTCAACCTTTAAAACCAAACATGTATAGGGTATTGTGGTTTGTCTTGTATGACTAAGTACACCTCACTCCACACTCCTTCACCTCAGATGAGTCCTCCCTGCGGGGATTCTCTTTCCCCCCTCCATTTTTCCTCAAGCACGCGATACTTCCCTGACCCAATCCCAAACTACTCCCCCCCCTTACATTATTTCCCTCCATACCTCCCCCCATTTCCCGAGGGCGGTATATATCAACCAGTTTTTGAAGAGTCTTCACCTGAAGATGACGTAATGCTACGTCAAAAGCCGGGTCGTGAAAATAAAATTATCAATGTGGAACCACAACGTCGAAGTTTTTCATTTATAAAATGTAAGTTCCACCAAGTAACGCATAAATAAACCAGTTATATAGGTTGAACGGTTAAATGACAACCCAAAGGCATTTTGGTAATACGTCAGGGATATTCAAGGCAATGTATCAACAGTTGTTCCACTACGAATCGAAAATGGCGAATTATAAACAAGCATTTCGGACAAAAACAACCTATCAAGTTCCTACTTTCAAAGGGTATTCACCAAGTCATTGCAGATTACATCAGTAAAGGTAAATGATCACTTCCTTCATCCTTGATCCTGTTTTAAAACGTCGTTCGTAGAAAATCGGTTAAATAACTCAGATTTAAACTGACTAATGATCTCTCGTGGAGTAAACATATTCGATAAATTACCGGTCAAGCTAATCGTAATTTGGGATTTGTTGAAATAGTACATGACAAGTGCGACGATGAAGTTTAGACGTAAGGTTGTTTTTGTCCGAAATGCTTGTTAATAATTCGCCATTTTCGTTTCGTAGTGGAACAACTGTTGATACATTGCCTTGAAATTCCCTGACGTATTACCAAAATGCCTTTGGGTTGTCCTGTAGCTGTTCAACTAATGTAACTGGTTGATTTATGTGTTACTTGGTGGAACTTACATTTTATATTTGGTGGAACTTACATTTTATATTTGGTGGAACATACATTTACCTTATACATCACGGCCCTTCCCACGGACCTAGAAGGGATGAGCTGCGCAGTGGGATACTCCTCATGACTATTAGGAAGCGAAAAAAAACCCCCCTCAACCCTACTATCTCACAACGATAGAGTTTCTCGTTTTCTCATCTCCCTCAATTTCCTAATTAGCACACCAGTTACAAGTGCTCCCAAACTCTAATATCCCACACCCGTACTGCTACATATCTTCACCTCCTTCTCATCCCCCACATACATGGTCACCCACGATTATCTTCCATCCAACCATCCAGAAACCTCTCCTTCCTCTTCCCTTTCAACCTTACTTGCAATTCTGTTTAAATGATGTCCTTCGTGTTAAACTTGTTACCTGATGTTGATGCAGTGCATTGAAACCTGTCGCATTTAAGTTCATATTGTTTATAATTGCCATATTCTCTAATAAAGATATTCTACCATATCACTCCTGAAACGACTCTTTTTACGCTTGAGTTAGATTCACATTCATGCGTTTTACGCATCGCTCGCGCACAGTTTACGTGCGAAACACACGGAAGGTCCATTTTCAGGCGTAGGCAACGGAAGTGTCCATTTGTTCCTTTCAGCAGAGTTTATTTATGGAGGTAATTAAAAGCCATAATTAATTACTAATTATTTATATCATTAATTTGTATGCTTTGCTCAACGCAAAGCTAATCTACGCTACAAATCGTCCCCCAGACGGGCATACAATAATTTACAACGTTATTTCTTATAAACAATAGCAATTATCTCACTAAAAAATTATCCCAGTGACAAACTATCGATACTATCGGTATACATAAACTATCGGTAAACAGCGATAAATAATTGCCTTTGCCGTTAGCAAAGAACGATTCAGAGAAACTCAATGAAGCTGTCACATTTTATTACATTGCATCGGTGCTAGCCAATGTAATGTACATGAGACCGTGGTGCTAGCAGCAATATCCTCTAGAGGAAGAACGAATGTAGTTGTTTTTAAATTAGCGCTATCAATGCCAAACTGTTTTTCAAAGATTTATCACATCATAATATCAGCATTTTAAATCACAACACATGCGCATCATTAACATCAATATTTTTTGTGAATTAGGCATTTCCTTTATAATATAAACAATATATACCAACACTTGCAAGACTTTCCGTGAAGAGGAGAGGAACAATTTAACAGCGGAACACCCATCCCACACTTAAGGAATAGTCTCTGTCACAAGTGCCTCCGATGACATGCACAGGTTTCTTTTCTTGCATTGCAGATAAATATTTTGTGGATGTAAATTATTTCTTCGTTAAATTAGGAAAGAGTATTTGGGTCTTATCGGCTATTCAGCTCCGATAAACGTATTTGAACATCATCATTTTTCAGCGACAAATTACAATGACCTTATGGTGTAATGGTGACACTTATTATTTTACTTCTCTTTCACTACTTAATTTCACTTCTTTTTATTATTTTATTTCTTGATATGTTCCACAAAAAATATTTCTCGCGAAGTAATATGTTATCAGTAAATCATTGAAGTATATAGTATATAATTTTTCAGGGTGTCCTATCAATGCACTAGACCTTCATAATTATGATTGCAAAGGGAAGAGCAGACGCCACAAATGTCTTTGTTTGGTAAATTTTAATTATTTGTTTATTCATTCATTGTGCTAGATCAACAGTTACTCCAGTACGAAACGAGATTGGCGAATTATTAACAAGCAGTTCGGACAAAGCCAACTTCTTAAATTCCTACTTTGAAAGTGTGTTCACCAAGTCATTACAGATATCATCTGTAAAGGTAAATGATCACTTCCAGCAAAAGATTTCGCCTATGGATATTTACACTCACAAAATAGAAAATTTTCTTTAATCTTTAAGTCAAAATAAATCCCCAGGTCCCGAAGAAATTCCTGCCCGCCTGTACAGTTGTGTACTTGCAAAATGCATGTATATATTAATGCATGTATATATTGTGATAATATCTATAGTGTAGTGGTGCATATTTGTAAGGCTTCGCAACTTGACAAGCATTAGCTATTTATGCTGTAGATGTTTAGAGAATTAGCTTGTGAAATAGCACCTCACTTGCAGAATATATTTATTCAATCCATCAGCGAACACTCAGTACCCATGGACTGGAAAATTGCAAATGTCACTCCCATATTCAAAAGCGGTGAAAAGGAACAGCGACATCCTCGTGACAAGCATTAGTGATTTATGCTAGAGCGTAATTAGTCGTAGTTACACTAACTTTAGGGTATAGTGTAATGCACGTTGGCGAATACTCACCCCCTGCCACACTCCCCTGAGGTGGCTTGCAGGGTCTTTTGTAGATGTATATGAACAGCCATCGAACTTCAGACCGATATCTCTATCGCTCTGTAGGAGCGATATATCAAGGAGCGTTTTTCCGTTTCCAAAAATTCAAAGCAACGCATTTTTTAAGGTTTAATTCTAGCTGCCATGCATCGCACCTCTCCTGCAATTGGCTGGTGTGGCAGGGAGATTTTCTTCTGTCTAAACACTTAACCTATACAACCAGTAAAAATTGAGAACCTATGGGAACTCGACGTAGACATTTACAAAAAGCGCTATCAAAATTAAAGATAAAATTAAAATTAATTAACCACTAAATTTCTCTCAATCACTCTAGCCAATACAAATGCAAACTTAAAAAGTTTCATCAAATTATTCAACTTTCTTATCAATGATCACCTGCAGCCACAGACATAACAGACATGATCACGGTTCGGTGGTATACAATTCCAACTTGTGTCCCACGTCAGCTGTGTAGGTATACTATAACTCGGATCAGGGCCGGCGCTAGCTACATATTCGAGAAATTACCGGTCAAGCTAATCGTAAATTGGGATTTGTTAACACTAGAAGGTCCGATAGCGGTCAATTGACCGTTCGCAACTTTCTTATCGTCCTCACTCAAAAAGTAATTTTTGTGCGGATCTGATATTTTTTTACTTTTAATATTTTAGGGGCATAAGCCACTGTGTGAAATATTTTGTAAAATTAACAAGTACTTTTGGCGCAACAAGCGGGTCTAACTACAAGGTCCGCGAGCGGTCAATTGACCGTTATTGCATTTTAAGCGTTTCCGTTGACATTGGGCACGTTTCCTGCCTAATATGGGACCTAATATCTAGTTATATCATAATAAACGATCATAATCATGGGTTTTATAATAAAAAAATCGTTTTTCTTTCATTTGTTGCTGATTGAGGGCCATAACTGTTGAAGCTTTGTTTCAAGTTCCCGAATAAAATTTCCTACCCCACCGCTCGCTACCACAGCATTGTGCAGTGCATATTCACACACTTGGACCGATGCATGTCTTGTAGGCTTGTGTAGCTCAATAAACCCATGTTAATGATCTGTAGCACACACAATGGGGCCAACCATTTTTTTCGGCGACAATGTGTAGAAATCGGTTCAAGGAAATCATGAGATTTCTACGTTTTGATGACAGGGCCAGCCGTGCTGCCTGTAAACAAACCGACAAATTTTGCTTGGTATCAGATCTTTGGAATAAGTTTGTTGAAAATTGCTTAGCATGCTACAGATCGTGCGAATGTATTACGGTTGATGAGCAACTGTATCCGAAAAAGTGCAGGTGCCCATTTTCACAATACATGGCAAATAAACCCGATAAGTTTGGGATTAAATTTTGGGTCGCTACTGATGCGAAAAACAGGTACGTGCTCAATAATATTCCCTATGTAGGCAAATATGAGGCAAGGCCCAGTACAGAACGTGTCGGCGAAAACATTGTAAAACAATTTGTTGAGCCTTACCTAAACAAGGGCAGAAACGTCACAATGGACAATAACCTTACCTCCTTGAATCTTGCGAAAGAATTCAAGAAGAAAAAACTAGCCTTTTAGGGACGCTAAATCGAAATAGAAGAGAAATACCGCCTACTTTGAAGACATGTGGTGATTCTCGTTTTAGCACTGTTATCTATAAGCACGAAGAAATCACCTTGACCGGTTATCAATCTAAATCTAACAAAAACGTCCTAGTTCTTAGTATTATGCACCCCGATGTACAAATTGACGGTGAGACGGAGAAAAAACAGCCAGAGACGGTACTTTTTTACAATAAGAACAAATGCGGAGTCGATACGGTTGACCAACTGACTCGTAAATACAGCGTTCGGTCTGGCACACGGCGATGGCCCGTGCATATTTTCTATAACATCATAGTTCTAGCCATGATTAATGCTCATTCATTGTACAAGTTAGTCTTTAACTCTAATGTTTCACGTCAATCGTTCATTTTGGGAGTTGCAAAAGATCTGTCAAAGACTAACGTAGAAAGTAGAAAAATGCAGCGTGTAGCAGACGTCGGTCCTCCTGACTCAGGTAGTCGCAGGCAGTGCCAAATTGGGCTCTATGAACAAAACAAAACAAAGAATTCATGTAACAGATGCAAGAAACGTATGTGTGGTAAGTGCGAAAGTGATATTAGGGTTTGCAAGAAATGCGAGGAAGCCTAGAAATACAATAGACCTGCCTCTTAGAGATTACGACTTTTTGTTACTAAAATTTATCATTTTTATGTCTCCTAATAGCGCCAATATAATATGTACAAGTTAAGATTCTCAATTTTTTATCTTGTACGTTTTTTTACATATAGAATAATGACACTAAGCAAAAACCTTTGTTACTTACTTCAAGAACAAAAACCATGTTCTTTCGTACACATTTTTGTTCTGTTCCTGAAAAAAATGTAATGTAGTGGAAAGCTTTATGTAAAATGTCTTCTAGTAGATAAAAACAAAGTAGAAATATGTTAAACAAATCATACTTCCCGTTTAAAGCAACTTTTGTGCTCACCTGCAAATTTTCCATGTTCTCTTTGACAGTCACTTTTTCACTAGAAAATCTTCTGTCGAGAATGTATTCCTACTTTGCTGTGTATGATGATTTTCACTACTAAAAAACCAGTGTTTTAAAACATTTTCATGTAATTGTGTTATAAAATAAAATATCTGTACATTTTTTTTAATAAATGAAAAAAAATCGAAAGAAAATGAAATTATTTCCGAGCAATTCCATTTTATGAACTGTAAAACCACTCTAATCCGCCTAAAATCCAACTAATACCGGGTTCAAGTGCCAAAATGTAGTAATAGAAAAGCTCATGATGTATAAAAGCAATAAAAAGGGGCATCTTAAAGCGTGAATACAGCGAAGTCCTTCTAATAACGCATTGCGGTCAATTGACCGCTCGCGGACCTTTTAGGTTGGCAACATACCCCGGACCTTCTAGTGTTCAACTTTGACAATGAAGCTTAGTTAGCGCTAAGTTGCTTGTACTTGTACTAAGTTGTTTGGTAAGTATTGCCATGGAAATACTTAGCACACAAGCAGATGACACCCAATTGATGATGTTTCAAGGATTATTATTTCATTAAAACAGTCAATACATTGACAATAAATTGTCCTATATATCAACCGTATATATAGTTTCCTAAATTATTTCTCGCTAACACATTTGTTCAGCACCATCGAAAAATATATATACTAAGCCTTCACTTTCTCTGCAAAAAACGTAGGCAGGTGCTAGGCCATGAATGGTCATTGTGTATTTAGGTATGCATGCAATACCTTTTAAGCGGAATGTTGACTGAAAAATAAAGTAGTATCTAGGAAAAGAACAATCGTTAATAGGTAATCCACTTTTTCATTTTAATGTTCTTTTTTTATCCTTATGACATATTTTTACGTGTCCTTATAGTTGTCTGTAACGTTGAGTAACATTCAGCATTTTTTCATGAGTTTCTTCAGCAAAAATATCCTTATGAAAGCTAGGAAACACCCTAAGCCTTCAACAGCTCTGGGCAAAAGCTTTCAGAAATCAAAGGCAATATTTTTTTCAAATTTTTAGTGTTTTTAAGCAAATGAGTTAAAGCTTGTGTTTTTCCAAGATGCAACCAAGTACACTCAATGCTTTTAGGCTTTACTTTGTAGACATTTATGATATCCTTTCTAAATAATGCACTCTTTAATTTTTTCTTACAGTTCTGTAGAAACTATCGAAAAAGATACAAAGTGTAAATTTACAATGAATACTACAAGCAAGTCTTTAATTTTTGCTAGGGTGGCAAGTACGCTGACGTAGTAATGTGAGTAGGTACATGGGTGTCATTTCCAAAGAGGAAACAGTAATGTAGTTGAGAAGGGTCGGTACAAGATATCCGGGCCCGGGTTGCCTTTTCCCGAAAGGATAAAGGCAAATTACTTATCAATTATGCATTCTCTGACTTAAGATTTCAGCGCCGGAAATATTAGGCATGTGTGTAACCTGAAATCTGCAAATCCTTCCCCTTCATCCTTCTTCCAGTCTTCAAAAAAACTTTCCCCTTCCAGCCTTTTTGTAATAGAAAATATATTTAAGTGTTTGAGGCATCACTATATAGATATAAAGCAATTCATATGCCTAACTACATAACTTTCCAAATTCGATTATATTTTCTTCCAACCTAGGTGCTATTTAAAGGAGATCTACTTCTAGTATCGAGGAATACGACTCAGCAGAGAAGTCTTCGCCAGTCCAAGAGTGGAAACAAAGAGTCAAGAGCTAAGAACTTAATTTCAACTCTCTCCAGGAACTCCAGTTTTAGCGAAAAAATGACCAGTGGCAACATCTCCCTGGAAACAATTGAAGTGCCTCGCGGCGATCCAATCAAAGGAGCTGCAATTGAGTCTTACGCCGAGAATCGTCTGAGACAAGTGCCGGACATCGATACGAGCCAGCGGTCGCTGCTTCGTCAAGCGGTAATGAAAGGTAACCCAAGATGGGTGCAGAAGGCCATGGAGCTGGGGTCTGACCCTTTGATTAAGGGAAAGGACGGCTGCAACGCGATTTATCTGGCCGAAGAGATGAGCAGAATGCACCCAGATAATGTAGACCGCAAGAGCATAGTGCAACTGTTACAGTCAACGTGCGATAGAGTGAACCAAAATGACAGCAAGTACATGAAATGCGATGGTATTCCAGCAGGCTCATCTGAATCAAATCAGTGTAGCAAGGATTTCATGAAAAGTTTGTTTACCACTGAGCTAGCTTCTTTCAAAGATTCCATTATAAGATCAATAAATTCAGAGATGACAGTCTTAGTATCAGGTATATCTATGGATATAAATGCTCTTTTGAAGTGTACAATTGATGGGAGGGACAGGCTAACACGGCATTTTTGATAAATACTCTTATGCAATCAATCATGAATGTGAGGAATGAACAGGATAAGGCCGTGTCTAAGGTTAATAATCTACATCAGGCAATACAAGATTTAAGAAATGGGCAAGATAATGCAACTATATCCTTATCACAACAGATGGAAATTATTCCAAAGTCACTGAATACTATTAATTTGGATCTGAACTCTTTGCAGACAACTTTCGAAAGTAAACTTATGTCTATGACGACTGAAGTCATGCATGCAATTAAGAATTTATCCGCCCCTACGAACATCAGCTCCAGTTTCACTTCAGAGTTTTTGACTTTGGATCAGGGATCTTCTGATAATGCAGTAGAAAAACCTGACATGCCAATTATTACCCCGTCCATTGCACAGAACCTCAAAGATCAATGCGTTGATGCGATGATGCGGAAGACGGAGGTGATACCCTCAAACGAAGAAAACATTTCTAAAATGAAGAGTCGTTACGAAATAATGTATGACGACGATCGCATCACGTCGAGCATTCTGGAATTCCTTCAATTGCAGTCGAGAGTCAAAATTTTAGTCGATTTCGAAAACGATAGAATTGGAAGAATGGTACCCACTTTTAGAGATCACGATGGGAGAGAACGGAGTGGAAGTGAATTTTATTCATTTGCAGACTTCAAGGAGCAAACGGCATACGTGGATGGCTATTGGTCACACGAGAGAGATGCTATAAAATATCTCGCCCAAGCATTGTCACAATTGTCCGTGTATTTGGAGTTCAATAACAGAGGGAGGCCTTATTCGGGAGAAGGAGATGGAGAGAGGCAAATGAAAGGAATCCTTGAGGAGGCGGAGAGGAAGAAGAAGGACGGAGAGGATCTGGATTTGGACATCATACATGCACTGGACGAACCGAGTCAACTGGTCAAGGAAATCTACTTGACAGCGGCCGTTCCTTCTATGATCGCCGTACATGGATCTTCAGACGGCAGGTCAAAGCTGAGTGGACAACTCCCGTCCCTCCTTAAATACTACGAGGAACACGTGATGGCGACGCTGAGAAGGAAGACCAAGGTATGCAAAACACATTTGCATCATTTTACATCATTTTTGTTTGTACGCATTCATATTTTGCGAGAACATTCGGAGGCACTCATTTCACTGACCACGATTGCAAGAAAAAATCCCTAATGACGCATCAGTCTTTCCACATACTTATCAGGAGGTTGTGTGGTTTGTATACAATTCATAAAGCATTTTTCTCTTGTTTCTCCTGTTTGCAGCACATGTAAATTGTACGTCATTTGCAATTCTACAGTCTTCTTTGAAGTTGTGCCGAGTGTCGTTTGATTATTACTTCACGTGAGAAAATACATAAACATGGGGAAATCTTTGAACCAACACTAATTGAACTACCTTGAAATTCAAACCCCACCCACCAGCTACGCAGTCTAGGTCAACACACTTGTCACACTTCCTCGAACCTCCTCCATGGCATTCCAATGAGTTTATCGTGGGAACGCGATACTACCGGAATGGCCATTAAACATTCCAATCCGTAATATCTCCAAATTACTCATTCATTCGAATACTCATTCATTTGAAAACATGACGCTCAAACGCGCGAATAAATTCATAGAATCATAGGAAATGTAAACTACCAGTTACACCAGCAAGGCTACTCAATTAACTGCTGAATTTGACGGGGTTTTATGTCACACCCAAATATAGCATACCTGGTAGCATTCCTGGCCGGAAAGTGGCAGATCGGGGTTCGAACCCCGGGGAAAAGTGATTTTTTTTGTCTGGATTCGACACATTTTCATCTTCAATGATAATGCATTCGACAATTTATGATAATGCATTATTAGTCGTAGTTTCACTAACTTTAGGGTATAGTGTAATGCATTTTGGTGAATACTCACCCCATGCCTCACACTGTTGAGGTGGCTTTCAGGGTTTTTTGTAGATGTAGATGTTAATTTGTAGCTTTTTTGTTTCCTGTGGCTGCTTATTTTTGGATTATCAATATTAAACTTCTACGCATTCTAACCCGACTCTCTTTTTACATTCCATACAGAGGATGATTGCATGTGAACAAGGATAGGTGTTCCATGGATGCGGAAGCATTGACATTGCAGTTGGAGTGAGGAACTACTTGCTGAACTACGATTATTGCTTCCAGAAACAACTAAGATCTTCTTCGAGCCACGCAAAGGCTATTCACCCAAGTGACTAACATAATATGAAAAAAAATATATTATATTCGATTTAAATCTCTAATCTTACATTTCATGATTGCTCTAGTCTGATTTTAAAAAAATTGGAAATTTCACATTTATTTTTATTTCAGCAAACCCTGAATGATTGCTTGAATTTTCTTTCTAAAATTTATAACTTTCTGTGCGGAGAAATCAAGTGTTTTTTCCCTTAAAAATGACATTGACATATGAAAATATATAGATTCATATAAAAGTGGTCATTTTAAGGGGAAATTGTGTGCATTGTGTTTGATAGCGGTTTTCATGTTGGAAAAAGTTATAACAACCATAGTTTGGATAAACTTTTAATCGCCTAACTTCTTCTATGATTCTTCATATGCCGAAGAAAATTACTCATATGCCTGAAAGCCGTAATTTCTATGCTATTTCATTATACAATCATAATGCTACAAAATATCTAGTGGTTGACTCGACCATGATTTCAACTGTTTTATAACTTCCTAATTTTTTACATTTGTGAATTTTCTACGCATAAGATTGTCTTTCTATTAAAATAAAAATTAATTTGATAATGTTTGAATTGTTGCAGAAAAACGATTTTCTGTGTGAAAAATTGTAAGCAATGTATTTTCCAAGTAATAATAAAATCCTATTCTCCAATTATGTCTCAATGTTTTTAGATACATGATTACAGAATTTTCCTTGAGATTTTACATTCATTTAAATATTGTTAGTATTCAAAGTTACTCGTAAAAAGATACGTACCAAGAAAGAACGAATAAATTGAAAATAAATATTCACAAGATAAACAATAATATTTTTTAATACATTTCCAAAATAAAACAATAATACATTGCCAAAACTGAATATCTAAGTATTTATCGGATGCATAAGACATGGCAAAGCTTTTGAATGGAATTTTTCAGCAATAAAAAAATGTTGAGTTAGTTCACTAGCAGCAAATGAAAATTCTCATTGACTCTGGTATCAATGTCGCCGAGGATTATCAAGCTCAAGGTCACTCTTTGTAAATATATCCTCTTGGATCACACCATCGAACTGGCACCAATAACCTGTCTAAGTCAGTAATTCAAATTCCATTCAGTGAGTGATTCAAGTTTATCATAGTCAGTAATGCATAACAAGTACATAATGACAAGAAAAGGATGCATTCTTTTCATGCATTTTAGAGGAATAATGTAGACGCAACTGTCGAGGCAAGGCAATTTCATCCTAAGTTGGAGCGAAGGCTTCCGCAGTGGTTTGAATAATTGGATCCCATGTTTTCAGGTTCAACTGCGTGCGTTATTGTCACCAGGCGGAGCAGTACAAGTTAGAATCAAGGAACACGAGATAGCATTGAAAAAGGAAGACCTCTTGGTCATCGGCGAACATGCTTTGTCTAAACCTGGCCACAAAGTTGACTAGCAATAAAAAGGGTCATCGCGAAGTAAAGGTGATGCCAACTTCCCAGGGATGACTCGCTAGGAATTTGAAATGTTGAAGAATCCAGAGAATTTCAAGGGGGAAGTTAGGTATTCACTGGAAACAACTTGGAAAAGTCTACTCAACTCCCTTATAAATAGAGACGCAAAATCAAATTTAGCATGTGGTGTGGTACCACTAACTTTCCATAATAATCCGGCTACGATTCGGACCGCACAGTGGGGCCGAATTTCCAAAAGATGGTCAAAATATGAAGAAAACGTTCAATCATTGCAAAATTTGGTGTTTCTAACTTTTTGAGGTCGAACATTACGAATATGGAGTCAGAATTGAAAAAAAAAAACAAAATGGCTGACTCAATATGGCGGTTTAAAATAAAGCATAGCATTTAAAAAAAATTCTTTCTTGATATGCAACTATGAATTTAAACTTGTAATGAGGAAAATAAACGGAAGAAAAAATTAAACCTACAAAAATTATCATGTTGTGAATATTTTTACAAATATTTAACTTAAATAAAATAATAATCGACAGTTATAAATTATAGAAAATAGGGGAAAATTCCGTAGCTTTTAACTTAAATATAACTCCCATTGATTCCCGATACAAAATGTATGAATGTAGTTAAAGATTAGTACCAGATTAATAAATTTATTTTATAAATACCCACATGATTTTAGAACAAATCATTTATTATAAACAAGGTCATGCCGCAGTGTATTTATTGGTAGAGTGCCGCTAATATAACTCAATCGGTAATGTTACCTTTTCATAAATCTGAGCTCAACTGTCACTTTCACACTGAATAATGAGCGCAGTTGCATATAATGCATTTCCCGGCGGATCAGATATATGTGTAGGTAACATACGAAATGAATCCTGAAAATAAAAAAATTATTTTCGCCATTTTGAGCGCGTTTTCGGCATTTGGCCCCACTATGGACCGTAGGGAAACAGGTGAATCCCCTCCATAGCAATCTTTTTGAAAAATCGATAGTCCTTTTATGAACATAGAATTCCCCGTCCCATAAAATTTCCTCACTAACAATTAGTCCGGGGTGAGTTCTATCCTCAACTATCCAAACCAATCTTCGGGTTGAATCACCAAGTAAGTTACAGCTTTCAAACAAAATTCTACCATTAATATTAAGCTCTCTAATAAAAAATCGTATCAATGGTTAAATTTATTCATTTTTTGCACTTGGATATACTTTTCACCATTGTTCAACGATAAACATTATGATAAATTTAAAATGTCCATACTGAGGCTATCGGCATCATCTAAGTGCGAATTGAAGAAATGGTACTTGGAAATTATTACCGTGTTCATTCATTAAATGGACGGTCTATGGATACATTATTCTTGGAAATTAATGCACATATCACATTCATCAGCTGCGAATATTTTAATTCTGTATAAATTTCCGATCCTTCTTTTTTTGTTAATCTTATACTCATTTTTCTTATTCTTGAAAACTGACCGCGGACACCTGCTGTGAGTGGGGCTCGCACTGCGACGAAGGGTGAAAATTATATTCTCTCCCGTGGACGGAAAAAGAGTACCACGACCCGAGAAGAAGTATTTCATTACACAGAGAACCTATTAGGCCTGACAAAAGCTAGCTTAACGACAACACCGCCGCCTCTATCCATTTTACCTCATTCCAAAAGTAACGCATTCCCTTACACTTAATCATTAACAATTCCTGCATTTACTGTGTACCTTGGCATCTGAATGAAAAAGTTTCGTCACAGAGTAAAATATGGATTTAGAAGGTAACATATTTCGTCAAAACTTCGCATTCTAATACTCCCGCAAAATAAGGACGGGCCCTCAATGGACCACACATTATGTTGCTAACTCTTTTTGATTTTTCTGACTCATGCTGGACGTTATTAAGACATGGAAGTGGATTGTAAAGAATTACCAGTAGATTCACAATGTGAGGAGAAACAAATATTCTATAATCCTCAGCATGAGTGCACAAAATAGGACCAGGAAATTAATTTTAGTTGCATAAAATTAATTGATAAAAACCAAGCAAGAGATCCAGTGCCTCAATTCGGCAAGCTACTAAAATTACTATGCCTACACACAGAAAGTGCCTAAATGGTCCTGGTCACTTGTTGAATGCAAACTTCTAAGTATGTTATCATATTTCTTGAATTTTTAACCTTACATTCAATTTCAATAACTCTTCTAGTTCTGTAGCAACCTTGCATTCAAAATCTTTCAAATCAGTTTGCAACTTGTTCTAGTTCACTGTCTTCACTTTTTGACGACACGGCTAGTGATCTTAACAGTAGCGGAATATTATTATCAGAACCGCGATTTGCATTGAGGCCCAGAAGCACTTGGACAGTTTAAATGCTTTGATCAATCAAAGGTGAAATGCGACTACAGCGAACAGACTTTACCTCACACAAGTTTACTTCAAACCTGTTTGTTAGAAATTCCTACAGACTCAATGTGCAGATAATATTTCCAATTCCTAGCATATACTATCAAATGACAGTCCGATTTCTCTAATATTATTTATGTAACAGTTTATCAATAATTTTAATACGTTCCATGCATAAACATAATCGTGAGTAACAAAATACATCCAACAAACCCGTACTTATCACATTTTTGCTTATCGACCTTAAATTACAGTTGTCTGGACTGCGGTCCCAATTCCCTCATTTATTTCCCTTGGGTGAGGGGGAGTAATCCCCTGTGGTACAGAACCCCTTCTCTGCACAACCAGAAGGCGCAATGGATAAAGGTTAATTCAGCCAAAGAATTGATGAAACATACATGTCAAACCCACATATTCCCCCATATATTGGCAGTTCAACATATCTTGAGCAAATATATGGGTCGTATATGGCGAATATATGTCCATAAATATCCATTATATCTCCCATATATGGGGCATCAGTGTGGGGTAGTACAGAACCCCTTCTCTGCACAACCAGAAGGCGGAATGGAGAAGGGCAACCTCATGCACAGGATTGCAGCCAAGAAGGCCCAAAAATCCTTCGTTTAGGCGACTAATCTTATCTGCTTTAATTATTTTCTTCGCTGTTACTATTATGCGATGGGTTTTGCGTATCCAAATTGAGAAAGCCTCTTTGCAAGAAACATTCGCATGTGTCTATGATACGAAAACCCCAATATTACGTCCATATATCATGATACAGACATTTGGCAAACCTTCAATTACAATGTTCATGCTGTACAAAAATATTCAATGTACAAAATTTGGATAAGGAGAGAATGAAACTAAATATACATATAGTCCTTGATATTGTTACCAATTTAAGTCAATGTCAATAGCACAATGCGATTATTAGACTTACAAAGCTTTTGTCAGGCCTAATAGGTTCTCTGTAATGAAATACTTCTTCTCGGGTCGTGGTACTCTTTTTCCGTCCACGGGAGAGTATATAATTTTCACCCTTCGTCGCAGTGCGAGCCCCACCCACAGCAGGTGTCCGCGGTCAGTTTTCAAGAATAAGAAAAATGAGTGTATGATTAACAAAAAAAGAAGGATCGGAAATTAATACAGAATTAAAATATTCGCAGCTGATGAATGTGATATGTGCATTAATTTCCAAGAATGATATATCCATAGACCGCCCATTTTATGAATGAACACGGTAATAATTTCCAAGTACCATTTCTTCAATTCGCGCTGAGATGATGCCGATAGCCTCAATATGGACTTTTTAAATTTATCATAATGTTTATCGCTGAACAATAATGAAAAGTATATCCAAGTGCAAAAAATGAATAAATTTAACCATTGATACGATTTTTTACTAGAGAGCTTAATATTAATGGTAGAATTTTGTTTGAAAGCTGTAACTTACTTGGTGATTCAACCCGAAGATTGGTTTGGATAGTTGAGGATAGAACTCACCCCGGACTAATTGTTAGTGAGGAGATTTTATGGGACGGGGAATTCTATGTTCATAAAAGGACTCGATCGATTTTTCAAAAAGATTGCTATGGAGGGGATTCACCTGTTTCCCTACGGTCCATAGTGGGGCCAAATGCCGAAAACGCGCTCAAAATGGCGACAATAATTTTTTTATTTTCAGGATTCATTTCGTATGTTACCTACACATATATCTGATCCGCCGGGAAATGCATTATATGCAACTGCGCTCATTATTCAGTGTGAAAGTGACAGTTGAGCTCAGATTCATGAAAAGGTAACATTACCGATTGAGTTATATTAGCGGCACTCTACCAATAAATACACTTCGGCATGACCTTGTTTATAATAAATGATTTGTTCTAAAATCATGTGGGTATTTATAAAATAAATTTATTAATCTGGTACTAATCTTTAACTACATTCATATATTTTGTATCGGGAATCAATGGGAGTTATATTTAAGTTAAAAGCTACGGAATTTTCCCCCATTTTCTTTAATTTATAACTGTCGATTATTATTTTATTTTAAGTTAAATAATTGTAAAAATATTCACAACATGATAATTTTTGTAGGTTTAATTTTTTCTTCCGTTTATTTTCCTCATTACAAGTCTAAATTCATAGTTGCATATCAAGAAAGAATTTTTTTTAAACGCTATGCTTTATTTTCTGAAATTACAACTTCAAATTCGTAATCAGCGGCATCAAGAATGTAATAACACTAACTTTTATTCCAATCTGCCAATAATTCCTTTTTCATTATTTATTCCACCATATTGGGTCAGCCATTTTGTTTTTTGTCCATATTCTCCAGACTCCATATTCGTAATGTTCGACCTCAAAAAGTCAGAAACACCAAATTTTGCAACGATTGAACGTTTTCTTCATATTTTGACATAATTGGAGAATAGGATTTTATTCTTACTTGGAATATACATTGCTTACAATTTTTCACACAGAAAATCGTTTTTGTGCAACAATTCAAACATTATCAAATTAATTTTTATTTTAACCCTCAAAGGGATTTACGAATTTAGTTACGTCGTTGGATTTACGGCGGCGCCGCGTTATATTTTGCCATTATCCTTCAAACGTGGACTTTCTTAGCATTTTTTCTGATTGATTATGCTAGTGACTTCTATTTTCTTTATTTTTAACCATGTTTTGATAGATTTATCCCATTATTACTGAAGTTATTGCTAAAAATATTTAACACTGCTTTCTTTACCATTTGTTTCCGTAATACTCTCTTTTTATTGTACCTTAGATAGTTATTTTCAATTGAAGGTCTTAATTTAATGTTTAATAATTGTTTTAAATCTTTTTTCTGATATTTAATGCTGGATAAACTCCGCTTTATCATGTGCACATTGTTTTATTTGTTATGCATCCAAATACTAAAAATGAGATTCGAATAAAAGTCGGATGGGTCCATGTAAAATAATTTTGCTTCACTACGTCCACCTAAATGTTATATGTTTGTAGTGCTCGCAGAAGCCTGAGTTCTTAAACGTTAATAATTGAAAAAGGGTAAGTGGAGTGAGAAGAGAAGAGTGATACCGTCGTGATTTTTATGTGCTATATTCTGACGATCAAGGTATATGTAACGTACATTATTGGAGCTTATATTCTGTAATTTCTAAAAAAGAAAGTATTAAAGTCAGATGGGTTTTGAAATATGAGGAATGTGGAACAATCAGCGACGCGTCAAAGAGTATAGCACCGCATTGGAGGGGGAGCTAGAAGAGCCGGTATTTTAGGCCTACAGCGGAGCCCATTCCTTCACTAAGGATGTCTCCATAGAAATGGACAGGTAAAAGTGATGCGGGGGAGTGCGACAAATGAGGTTTTGCTTCTGGATTGGTGGGAAAGGCCAAAATAATTTTTTCTAAGAAGTCTGGGTTGTAGGTGGTAAGGAAGAAGGAGCAGGAAATGGATAAACCATGGAAAAAGATGGCGTCTATTTTCTTCGGTCCGGCGCTGCGTGAGGGACCGATGGAATAGGAGCTAGTGTTCTGGGGTGACCAAAATACCCTCATGCTGGGTGGACCCCCCTCACCTTTTCTTTCCGTAGCATTGCACTGACCCAAACATTGAGACCATCCGTACTTTCCCACTAAGCTTCCTTATTCGTTATCCTCCGCCTACTTTCTTCCCCACACGAAAACTGATTGAACTTCTCCCCACCTCCAACGACCCATCCGAGCTAGATCTTCTCGGAATGGAGGGCCACCCCGGGGCACTTTCCGATAAGGCGCGGATTCCCTGTCCCTCACGCAGCGATGGAAGGATGAAGAAAGAGCAGCCTATTGTGTCTAATTGCCTCCTTGCACTCTCAACCTTTCTTCAAGATACGGATTTTCTACGCTTACCTGGCCTAACGATCCCGGTATTCCCTGATCCTTGGCATTCGACCCACCACCATGTATCACCACCCCTTCACCTCAAAACTACCTCCATGGAATTACCCACCTTTCTGCTCATCACTCATCCCTTCACGTTAGTAAACATTGGACGACTAAAACCTCTGTGCATTTCGAGTACGCAAAGAAACGAGAAATTCATTAACAAATTTTCACTATGTGGTAATTCGTCTATGTAATTGTTCATCATGAAAAGATTTTACCATGTAAATACTGAGCGAATATCTCCTGCAAGATTAAAATATAAGCGGAAATTATGAAATATATTAGTACCATGCACAAGTATTTGGGAAGACTAAATCATGCAATTTATTTCCAAATAAAACTAGTATAACGATATCTTTCTATGCATTCATTTACATTCATTACAAAAAAAATAAGAATGGTCATTGCATTTATTTTTTTCTCAGAAGCTGAAAATTTGTAAAATCTGTATTTTCACCACGAATAATTACACTGTGAGCGTTTAAGCTTTTTAGAATTGCTTACATTTTGAGGTTTTACTGAATCTTCTTGAAAATCTGTCATGCAGCGCTTCAAAATCTTTGTCTTGGCATTCTGTAGCCGTCTCAATGTATACGGACGAACTAATTCCTCTGCTAGTTGTTCGAAATACATTCTTCTTCTTTCTAGCTTCTTTTTATTCCAGTTCGGGTATAAGGTTGTAAATAAAATGAAGCCAGCAATGCCACTTACATTTAAAATATTCATAAAGAAGGCAAATGGCCATCGATTGGTTTTTCCTTGGCATGTATATGAATGCGCCATTTGGTCCACCAAATCTGTACCTCCTTTCGTTCATTATAATGCAACACGATTTCTGGTTTGCTGTGGGTTTAATCGCTAATGCTACTATCATGATGCATAGTTGACAGCAGTATTACAGATTTTCCTCTTTTGGGGACATACGAAACCAATGTTAGGCTTTTTGTGAACCCAAACCCAAATATGGAAGAAAGTTCCGGTTGAGATCGAGTTGGTAAAAAATTAGATGGAATGTAGGGCTTCATCTACATCTACAAAATACACTGCAAGCCACCTCAGGGGTGTGTGGCAGGGGGTGAGTATTCATCAACATGCATTACAATATACCCTAAAGTTAGTGTAACTACGATTAATTATGCATTAGCATAAATCGCTAATGCTTGTCACGAGGTGAGCCTCACAATCATGCACTACACTACAGATATGCTCACAATGGAGAGGGCTTGTTTTTACTAAGTGTTCCCATGAGTATTAGACGACCGTTTTTCAAATTCAGTGCTAGCTTCAAGGTCGTGAAGAAATTATCGCAAATCACGATCCGATTGGAGCCAAAATATGGGGCACAGAGCATTACCACTACACGTTCACCTAGGTTAGGCGCTGCTATCACTACGTTCTCCTTTCCTTGGTAAGGTAAATCCCCCATTGGGTAGCCTGTTGCCGAATAGTTGATCAAAAAGATCTTCACACCATATTTATCGGGTTTTGATGGAATATATTGTCGGAAAGGACAGCGCCCACGAAAGCCAATCAGTTGCTTATCAACAGTGAGTGAGAGTCCGGAAACAAAATAATGTTGAAAGTCACTATCGCAAACTTCTGTATCGTCTCCCAAGCTTCTGCTACTCATTCACCGGGAAATTTCCACAAGAAGGTAAACAGGCATAATAGTATGAATTCTGAGAATAAATTGTGGTTAAACTTTCTTGGGATTGCTGATTGGTATAATTCTATACATAGTAACCCTGGGATGTCCCCAAAGGTGACCATCACCGCAGCAGGTATGCGTAGCGGAGAAGGTTCTCAAAAAAAGTAATGCCAAAGGCCATGGAAAAAACACCCTTAGGCTATCCATGTGTTTATAAGAATTATTTTTGCAAATAGGTAAAGTTTTGTTAATGAACATTATAAACAGGTAAAATTACGGTTATCAGATAAAAGACGAAGTAAAATTGGCATAGTAAAATTTTCCCTTTGTTAAACAATTTCTTTTTGTTTATAAACTTTAAACATTTAAATATTATGATTAGAAATAGAAGATAACATGTCATACGAAACATAATAACTTTTAACTTAGTATTGAGAGTGCAGTCCCAAACATTGCGACGAGGAAACTCTCGGCGCCGCAGCGGCGCCGTAAATCCAACGACGTAACTTTTTTGATTAGAGGCCAATAAAATGAAAACTATGCACACTATACACACAAAAATATATTTGTAGTCTAAGAAAGCAGAAAAAATAGACTACTGAAAATTTCAGAAAGATCCATGCGAATGGAAAATTTTTAAATCATTTTTAAAACCACGGGCGCCGCTAAGGCGCAGTGAATCCATATGAGGGTTAAAGTTTTTCCGGTGAAACTTTATTTAGAAATTTTAGTTTATCAATTTAGTTGTCTCTTTATTTAGGTCATCGCTTTTCGTTCTCAAGACATGGTACACTACTACGTGAAATTGCATAGAGGTAAACTAGATATTCATTCGTATTATAAAAATATTCGAAAGAATTATGCCGGAGATAAATTTAAAAAATCACTGTGCGTACATTATGCATTCAAGGTTATTTTCTTTATAGAGGGCTTCCTTCTCTTTCCTAGAGATTACTTTAACCAACAAAACCGTTGCCACTTTAATATAGAGCACGATTAGAGGCAGAGGTCAACAATATTATCACCGACATTTCCTAACTTCTTGAGTAAATAACGTTACGCAAATTCTGTGATCTGTTCTAAATTCTCCTAAAAGTGGCATAGGAAACAAATGCAAAGCGTTCTGCGCGTCCCCCGGATTTATTCCCAAGGTTCAACATTCAAAAATGGCGGCCCGAGGACGGGTCGAAGTGTGCACCCAATGCATCCTCGATGGAAGCGTCCTCGCACGGATCCTTGCGAGGAGGCTCAACCAATTCGGACATCCTTCAAGATGGCCGCCGTCCTCGGAAGGACGTATATGAGCACTTGGAAGGATCCTTACGGCGAATTCGGATGCGGCTGTAATCTTTTAATTCCGGAAGCCATCAGTCTTACAATTAATAATGTTGCATGATGATCTACGAAATATGTCCTTGTTTCCTTTCCTATCTATAATTAGCTCAGACAAGATTTTGTTCTCCGACTTTTTTAGATTTTCGGTATAATTCTTTTTAAGTTTTACCATAATATCTAATAATGGGGTTATGCCGGATTTTTGTAGACACCCTCGCTTGTAGTTCTCGCTTGTAGCTCTCATGCCCATTGCTTTCCCTGAAACACTTTCTATGTGTTTCAGGGAAACAATTTCTATGTCTTGGTTTCTAGGGAAATCTGACATATATTAAACAGGGTTGGTCCTAAGACTGAACGCCGGCTCAACCCCTGTGGAACGCCGGCTTGAATCGATATCTTCGACCTATTCTCGTTTTTCTATTTAACTTCAAAAGTCCTGTTATTTAGTTAGGATGCTGCCCATTTCACTAGCCATCTTGGCGACTTTGTCGTGATCATTTTGTAAAGTAAGCCATCATACCAGACTTTTTCAAAAGCCTTCGATACATCCAAAAACATCCCGACCGTTGTTATCTTCTTATTCGAGTTTTCAGTGATAAAGTCAAGTACACAATGCACTTAATGTAATTACACTATAGAATACGATGACATACATATATGTATTTTCCTCTTCGTATAACTTTCTATTGCATGAAATACGAGTAGTATCAATGAAATGTACGCTAACTCGTATGCCAAAGCTCAGCCGTATGCTGCACCCTCAGAAATGCTCCCCGTCTCAGCATTTAAATAGCTTTGAAACTCGGAAATATTTTTAAATCAGTTCGCAACTCACTTAATTGTATACTCGCAATTCTTGTTATATTATTCCTCCCATAGCTTTAGATTATATATTTAATATACTCCGCGAGTCCTCGGAAGTGAACAGTCATCAGAAATACTCGTCTCGACAATGCATTTGATTTGAAACTCGGAAATGTTTTATAAACATTTCGAAACTTTCCTGAGTGTGAACGCTTGTTACTTTTTATGTCGGTCTTCACATAGGCTTTGATAATTATTATATATCTCCCGAGTTCGCAGAATTACCCCTGCGGAGACGCACCATCTTGGGTCTTTATCTTCATAAGGACCCCTCTTGAGCTGTCTTTATTTTGGGTCGTTATGATAAAGACTTTTCACTCCATAACGACGGCCTTATGAGTTCCGTTATCCCTCAAGTCGGTATGCTCACTGGGGGTCCTTATGATAAAGACTTTCACCTCATAACGCCGTCCTTATTCCCAATGTATGGCAGTTTGATATGCAGTCGTTTTAGGATGGCAGAAAGAAGGAGGAAGTTGCTGGAGGAATTCAATGATTACTGCTTCTACATCTAAATCTACATCTACAAAATACCCTGCAAGCCACCTCAGGGGTGTGTTGCAGGGGGTGAGTAATCACCAACATAAATTACACTATATCCTAAAGTTAGTGTAACTACGACTAATTATGCATCAGCATAAAGCGCTAATGCTTGTCACGAGGCGAAGCCTCACAAGCATGCAACACTACACTACAGATGTCATCAAAATGGAGAGTGACCCCAAATACATGCATTCTACAACTACACAGATGGACAGGGACTCAAGACCCACGTAGAAAACATGCTAGGCGTCCTGTTAGTATGTACTAGGTAACAGATAAGGATTCAAATATTATGAGTACTACCACTACTAAGAGCTACACTACCTAACGACAAACCTAGATAAAAGTCACATGGCAGCTATTATGGTCCCTTATCGTTCGTGGGAAAAATGACATCTTAAATCTATCCGTTCTGCAGTCTAGTTCCCTAATTTTACTCTCATGATCTGATCTACCGTAGTATGTCGGATCTCGTAAAATATTATCAACGCCGTCAGAGAATAGACCGGTTTGGAACTTACTCTACATCTTCTCAGAACTGCCATGGGTATGCACTTGGAAAATGCTGAGTAATCTGACTGGCAAAGATATTCAGAATTTGATACATGCCTGTCAGCCAACTAAAGTTTGCAGTTCCCTTACCAATAACTAGGTATGGTGCAGTAGTTGCCCCAAGTTTGTCTCCGCTACCAGTATTGTAAATGGCAGTAAGATGAGCTTCGTTTAATATATGTGCTGGATTAATATTTTTTCCTCAAGTGGTGATAACATGTTGATTTTCTGTGGCTGTTTTTTTATGAGCATTTTCTTATATTTAGGCTAAAATGTGTTAATGCCTACATTTCTATCAATGTGTAGTGAGAAGAGTTTCAACTTGTTTTCCAAATGCTTTTTTCATATGTATAATTAAAGTCAACGCTCTATTCAAATATTGTATCCCACGTGTGATTGTAACCGATTTTATGTAGCCACATCAAAATTTTCAATTGATCATTTGTATTTGGGTACCTGCCCATGAATGTAATCAATGTCTTTGGCATCCATATTGAATATAGCATGTTATAACATGTTGAGTTAAGTACTGGAGGTGTATGTACTAGTAAGGTATCTGTAACAATGCCCACGACTAAGGTGGTAGACGCCCATGTATTTTCTCCAATGCAGGAAGATCAAATCCCTTCGCGGAATTGTGAGCATTAAAGCAACTCAAAGTGCAACTCTTGGGCTTAATGTGAAAGACCTGGTGGAAAAAAATTGTTCTTGTCCATGATATTTTAATTGAATTCCAGTGATAGTATTGTTATGCATGAAATATCATCCCATTTCTTTAAATGACACTCCCTTAGGACAAAGTTGTTTCAGTTCATACCTAAATATATGAATTCTATAGAATATGTGCAGTGTGAATTGCATGCATCTTTTACAAAATTAATTCTATCTGCTGTAAACGGTGTATAAATTTTATGTTTTTATGGATGTCGTTTAATGAATTAATTTTGCATACAGATAAACACTTTGAATGCGGATGACATTTCCACGATGATTTCAATTGATGGCATACATCCAACTTACCCACCCAAGAGTTTCCTTGTGCCGGACTGTATCACAAGAGATCTATGGCATACATGCATGTCACCCCCCTCGGTCGAATAGCTCTCATGACATGCACATATGCCATCCGCAATTAAGGTGCTAACATAGATACTTCTGTCACACAAAAATATCTACACTTTGTGAAGCTTGAGTAGTATGTAAAAGTTTCTTTTCTGTGTTCATAACCAATGTCCACAACTTTGTAAAAAATAATATGTAATTTTGTACCTACATATTCAAATGAGAATTTTATTTCATCTCTTGTCTTCCAGATTTTACATAGATATTTCAGCCACACAAAAATATGTATACTTTGTGAAACTTGAGTAGTACTTATACATAAATTTCTTAACTGTGTCCATAAGCAAGTTCCACAATTTGGCAAAAAATCAGATGTATTTTTGTACCTTCATTTTGAAATGAAAATTTTGTTTAATCTTGTGTCCTCTGTATTCTTTTATTAACCTCCTTCAAAATATTTCTCATAGGTTCGAAGATAAAATCAACTATAATCAAGATAAACTCAATAGGTTTTTTCATTAACGAAAACTGGAATTTTAATATTCCTTTACGAATTTCCAAATTGAATGTTGGAAGGAATCATTTTTTTCATAAACTTGTCTGTAAGAATGTTGGCAAAGTGAAGGCGGTGCCAATTAAGTGTGATCCTCCCCAATTGAAAAAAATATCCTGGTGTTACTACCACCTGCCACGAGTCCTTCTGAAGGGATTTTATTCCTATGAATGAAATGTAAGCCCAATGCGTGGTTTCCTCCAACCAGGAGTTATATGACAGCTGCCAATGTAAATCTGTCATTTCAGTTTATGGTGGAAAATGTTGCTACTCACTCATGCCATTGTTTCCGTAACTTTGCAAACAAAAGCATAATATCAGCTATAAATTCATGGTGAGTATGCAGCCTCACAATGAGTAGATAGTGTATTTTAACTTGTTTTTTGAAAAATAGACAAAACTAAGCTCATCGTGTGATACTGAATGCCTCACAACTTGTAGCAGCCACCATTCTACTCATTGCTTCAGTTAGAATATGCCATGGCATCTCATTTACTCACATAGTTGTTTAGTGGCTAGAACTATTTTATTAGTCACTCCGAGTTATTTCACCAATTGGGCATCCTTTCACCGGGAATACCTACAACTACATTTAATATGTAAATTTTTCAATAATTTATTCAGAAATGTAGCTTGATTCGACTACTCTACTTTAATCCGATTTTTCCACCCGAGCATCTGCATATTGATAAAAATTGAGGGCTATTCTGTAATTCCGCGGCATTAAATACAGACGGTCGTTATTTCTCCTTTCACAAGGCGCCTTTTGCGGTTCTGTTAAATTACGATGCGCTGGATGTCGTTGACTTTTTGGGGCGACTCGAGCCGACCAACGTTCTTCACGGTAGGTATGAGGAATTGTTAGTGCAGGGGGTCGATTGTGTAACTTTGGTGATACCGTTCGGAATGGAATCGGGATTCCGAATACGAGACGAATGGAATCGGCATCAATTCCGATTTGCGATTGTATAACTCATTCCGTTATAAGACATTTCGAGACTTATTATTACATTCCGAGACATTTATGGACCAATGGATTATTAAGTACATTTTCTCCTTCATTCGCTGCCATCTCAACGGTGTGGATATATTTCTCCTGTATCCTTTGAGTATTTTAGAATTGGATTTCATTTTGATATCACCATGAATAAACTGTCACAATTTGCTTTAAGCTTTCACTAAAACGGAGATTCGCGCGCTACTTTTTCATAACGTTTATGATTAATCCTTTTTGTGAAAAGAACATCATCACGGTAATTTAACTCTTGAAAAATGCGAAATTAGCACTGAATATCGTCAGCGTAGCGTTATGCGATTTTGTTGCTCTTTAGGAGATATTTCTGATTTCATTCCATAATTCCGGCACCTCATTGTCGAGTGGAATTATTCCGATCCGACAATTCCGTGTGGATCGGAACTGAGCCTTTCACAATCGCATTTCGTAATTCCGCGCGGAATTAATCCAAAATGGCGGAAATTCCACTTCGGAAAACAAGAACGGAAAGTTACACAATCGGCCCCCAGGGGGTAATTACGTAACTCATAAGGACGGCGTTATGAGGTGAAAGTCTTTATCATAAGGACTCCCAGTGAGCATACCGACTTGAGCGATTACGGAACTCACAAATCCGTCTTTATGGAGTGAAAAGTCTTTATCATAACGACCCAAAATAAAGCCAGGTCAAGAAGGGTCCTTATGAAGATAAAGACCCAAGATGGTGCGTCTCCGCAGGGGTTAATTCTGCGAACTCGCGAGATAAATAATAATTATCAAAGCCTATGTGAAGACCGGCATAAAAAGTAACAAGCGTTCACACTCAGGGAAGTTTCGAAATGTTTTTAAAACATTTCCGAGTTTCAAATCAAATGCATTGTCGAGACGAGTATTTCTGATGACTGTTCACTTCCGAGGACTCGCGGAGTATATTAAATATATAATCTAAAGCTATGGGAGGAATAATATAACAAGAATTGCGAGTATACAATTAAGTGAGTTGCGAACTGATTTAAAAATATTTCCGAGTTTCAAAGCTATTTAATTGCTGAGACGGGGAGCATTTCTGAGGGTGCAGCATACGGCTGAGCTTTGGCATGCAAGTTAGTGTACATTTCATTGATACTACTCGTATTTCATGCAATAGAAGGTTATACGAAGAGGAAAATACATATATGTATGTCATCGTATTCTTTAGTGTAATTAATTACATTAAGTGCATTGTGTACTTGACTTTATCACTGAAAACTCGAATAAGAAGATAACAACGGTCGGGATGTTTTTGGATGTATCGACGGCTTTTGAAAAAGTCTGGTATGATGGCTTACTTTATAAAATGATCACGACAAAGCCGCCAAGATGGCTAGTTAAATGGGCAGCAACCTATCTAAATAACAGGACTTTTGAAGTTAAATAGAAAAACGAGAATAGGTCGAAGATATCGATTCAAGCCGGCGTTCCACAGGGGTTGAGCCGGCGTTCAGTCTTAGGACCAACCCTGTTTAATATATGTCAGATTTCCCTAGAAACCAAGACATAGAAATTGTTTCCCTGAAACACATAGAAAGTGTTTCAGGGAAAGCAATGGGCATGAGAGCTACAAGCGAGAACTACAAGCGAGGATGTCTAAAAAAATCCGGCATAACCCCATTATTAGATATTATGGTAAAACTTAAAAAGAATTATACAGAAAATCTAAAAAAGTCGGAGAACAAAATCTTGTCTGAGCTAATTATAGATAGGAAAGGAAACAAGGAAATATGTCGTAGACCATCATACAACATTATTTAATTGTAAGACTGATGGCTTCCGGAATTAAAAGGTTACAGCCGCTTCCGAATTCGCCGTATGGATCCTTCAAAGTGCTCATATACGTCCTTCCGAGGACGGCGGCCATCTTGAAGGATGTCCGAATTGGTTGAGCCTCCTCGCAAGGATCCGTGCGAGGACGCTTCCATCGAGGATGCATTGGGTTCACACTTCGACCCGTCCTCGGGCCGCCACTTTTGAATGTTGAACCTTGGGAATAAATCCGGGGGACGCGCAGAACGCTTTGCATTTGTTTCCTATGCCACTTTTAGGAGAATTTAGAACAGATCACAGAATTTGCGTAACGTGTTATTTACTCAAGAAGTTAGGAAATGTCGGTGATAATATTGTTGACCTCTGCCTCTAATCGTGCTCTATATTAAAGTGGCAACGGTTTTGTTGGTTAAAGTAATCTCTAGGAAAGAGAAGGAAGCCCTCTATAAAGAAAATAACCTTGAATGCATAATGTACGCACAGTGATTTTTTAAATTTATCTCCGGCATAATTCTTTCGAATATTTTTATAATACGAATGAATATCTAGTTTACCTCTATGCAATTTCACGTAGTAGTGTACCATGTCTTGAGGACGAAAAGCGATGACCTAAATAAAGAGACAACTAAATTGATAAACTAAAATTTCTAAATAAAGTTTCACCGGAAAAACTTGAAATTAGATAAAATTAAAGACAACCATGACACATGTGAAGGTTAATTAAGAAATATCTACCAAACGAGAGTGTCAACATAACTAAATTATGTGGTAGTTATCTACTGCAGGTTTGTTTAGTTATAGTTCGGTTCTTTTGATAAACCTTCGCCAACGTAACACCTATCGTTTACTTTTATTGTACGCATTTAAGCTTTGGTTTCCCCGGTGTAGTTTCTATTGGCGAGTTATAATTTTCTAAATTGGTATATAACTCAAAGTGCTTACTTCAAATTAATTAATTCATCCTGATGATGTAGCACCGCTACGAAACCATGGTCGTGTTTAATAAATATCAAAGTGGAAGCTGCAGTGTTCAATCCTTTACTCCCAGTATTTCAAATTTATTAAACTTCATACAAACTCCTACTGCAAAAGAAAAGGGTAAGAAAATACATAGGATTGAATGAAAAGTAAATCCAAATAACTGTTATGGGAGACATTTCAAGGTTGGAAAGATACTTATACGACAAATTCAAGGCTAATTATCATAAACAAACAACCTTAAGAAAAATATAAAGCAAATGTAACTTTTAAAAAATAATAACACATGGAATTATACACCGAAATGCATACTACACTCTGTTATGAGAAATAAATAAACTTTTGAATGCAACAAAACTTACAATTAGTACGGCTAAATAGTTAAATAAAACGATTTATTTGGGTTTAGCGGGATGCTGCATAAAATCGTAATTCACTTGCTTTGAAGTATTCATTTTTTTTAAACTTAAATTTTTGTCTCATTGATGGCAGCACTATGCACAAGGGCGTCTCGTACATCCTCGAGGAGACACCTTGACACCTCGCCATACCGCCTATCCTTGACTCCTTGAATCCTAACGAATTCGGACGCGGCTTACATTTTAAACGGAGCTTTAAAAGTAACAAAATTATCGACTGGGAAAGCCAAAGATATGACACAGGGAAAAAGCCACTAGGTTGGTGTCCCCTGAAATAATGCTGCTTTGAAGCATGGACACTCTGCTTGACATATCAGAATGAAGTACGTCCCACAATGTGTCCGTTTGATTAGAGAAAGGTTAACTGTATTAAACGCTGTTCTTCTCTGAGACTGGACGAAGAGGAAGAATGAAGAGAGGGAGATGGATCACCCGTTTCACTTTGCTGCCGACACAGATGACTGATAAAGTGAGCACGGGACGCCTCGAGACCGCTGCGTCTTCATGTCCGACCCTCCTTATCTCTCCCGCTTTCTCGCCCGATCCTCGCGCAAGGAGGAAATAATCCCTTATCTCTTCTAAAGGAATGCGAGCCGCGTGGGATGGCCGAATGGACACATCACTGCGTCCACACATTCAACCGGGGAGAAAAAGTCACTATTTAAACGGATTGCATCATGCTGTGATAATAATTTCGGGGAATGGGTGAACGTGTACTTGTCACTTAATATCTATTCATTACTGTAGCTAGACCTGATTTTTTTAGGCATAATAAACAATCGCATTTTCGAGTGGATTGAATGAAAAAAATAAAAAATAAAAAAATAATTATCTCAAGTTTATGTGTAGCCAATAAAAGCCCCTTCTGGATTTAAATATTGAATTTCTATCCGTTGGCATGCAACATACGGAAGCGAGGATCTAATCAGATAGATTGTCCAAATAACTATTGCTTGGTACACTGGTGACGAAAAAGTAACTCGTCTGAATTTTTAACGGTTAAGAACACATCTTTCTTAAAATGAGACTTCCCATAAATAACCATTGGTAAGATATTGCGGGAGACAGCCAATTCGGCTTTGACATTACCTTTCAATGCCTAACAAGAATTCGTGACTGCGTCCACCAACTCATATTTGGATGAAGTTTTATTTCCTCGAATGGAATCATTCATTCAAGCACACTTTTCGTGTCTAGTTACTCCTGACCAATTGCTGCTTACCTTTGAAGCCAAGAACGCACAAGCACGCAAAGAGACATGCCCCGAAGGACACTAGTTTCCTTTGTGCTACCCAAAGACAGGATAGGAAAATAAGCTCCTAGCATTAAGGCAAAGACAAGTGATATGCTAGGCAATCGTCTTCTTGCAGGTAGGCAAACACACGCCGGGTAGACAGGCAATCACGCGCCTGGAAAGGAGGAAAATACAGTCGACCCGAAACAGAAGAAGTCCTGTTATTACTGTGTAAAGTCAAGCATTGTTGACGGGTCAATATGCTCCTGGCGAATAGACAAATCTTCCGACCGACACATCTAGTTTTCTTACAGGTAGGCAAAATAACAGATGGCAGGTGGTACTCCTCAAGGCTCCTGGCAAATACGGAAAATACAAATAGAGCGGGCAGCGATGCATCCTTTTTAGTGGACTCTGATTGGGTAGCTTCACACTTTGAGATGAAAAATTAAACCATTTTCTGTTGCTTTCATTCAAAATGAACTAAATGCATGCTAAACTTCGGACTACCAGCAATTTCAGTCCAACTCCACCACGGAGCACATCTGTTGCATCATACTTGTACAGGAATATCGTACGACAATTGGTACGTGGGAAATCGAGTTAATGCGAAAGGAAATGGAGATGCACGTGTGATGACGACTTGTGTACTTGTGTCAATCCGCATCCAATTTCGTCGTTCAAATTAAACGGATTTGCCAACGAAGTGCCGTGTGCAACAAGTAACCAACAACTTGGGAAATAGGTATTGTTACGTGCATAAGCAAATTACCGAATCTATCACACAATATGATACATGGTGGATGTTCAATTGCCAAATTAAACATTAACAAAAACGTGGATGGCTTAAATATGTCACAAGGGTTTGTAGCAAACCCCGCAAACTATACTCTTTTTGAGAAAACCCATTGAATTTCCTCATTTCCTCAAAAAAATAATTGCAAATAATTCATTTACTTGAAATCGCACCAGGGGAACATATAAGCGTAAGTGAAATATGAACATAAAGTGATCGAATTAATTCCAATTATGGAGGTTTTGCATCCAATGCGGGAGATTGTGTGCGGCAATATGTATGTTGAGACCACGGTCGTAGGGAAGTAACTATTGAGTAAAGATTGAGTCTATTGAGTAAAGATTCAATAGTAAAAACATGCAAAAAAACATCTATTTAGACACTAATGATACATAAATAAATTATTAAGATAAAGGACCGATTTGTAACGAAAAATAAAAGGAAAGATATTTAATCAGTACTTAAGGCCCATAGAGGTAAACACATCAAAGAATTATTTTCTTCAACAAGTTTCTTCAATTTTAATGAGTAGGTTTCTTCAAAGAATCAGTTGGAATTTAATTTTAAAAATTGCGTTGTTATGAATTTTTGGAAAATGAATTACTCGCTCAATGAAACGTACACAATTAATCAAGCCAACTTATCAAATGTAGAGTCAGTTAAATACTTATGTTTGACCCTTACTCAGGACCTGTCTTGGAGGAAATACATTAGGTAAATCTGAGGACAGATGAGTGGCAACTTTAGATGTATTACAAGGATATTAGGAAAATGCGACGGAAAGGTGGAAGAGCGATGTTATTTGTCACTCGTGAGACCTCACTTGGAGTACGCCGCTACCATATGGGAACCTTACGAAGTAGGAATAATCTCTGAAATAGATCGAATAGAACGGAGAGCAGCTAGGTTTGTAAAATATTGTTACGATAAACTAAGAAGTTCCGAATTGTTGAAGGAATTATGGTTAGAACCTCTAACTGATCGAAGGAAGAAATACAGGTTAAATCTTTTGCTCATGTTCAAAGTAGACAATTTTCTCTCGAATGCCGTCATTTGAAGTCGCTCCTTTAATTTGGCCTTGTTTCGCGACACTATTTGCGGTCCGTTTTCTGTCCCTGAGTTATCATTCCCGTAGTCATTTCTATTGTTGATCCCAAGATAGATATTGCAATCCAAGTAAAATAATAAATCACTTAATCATAGGCATTTACCGGAGGTAGGAGTGATTCAAACCTAATTTGTTGAGTGTATGTTAACAACAGACTGTGCCTTCAATAATTGCATCTGTGTGGAAGAGAGCTAATAAGACAGTATTCACTTTCTAAAGCATTCTGCTACCCAATCAGAATGCTTCGGAGATAGCTTTATGGAAGTGCATTCGGAAATTATCGATCATTCTCGTCAGATTTTATAATATTCTATTAGTTTCATCTGTATTTGAGGTTTAAAGTCCTTTCACCGATTAATACACCTTAGATTGTCAAGCAAAACATATCTTGCGAGTTGGCGAGTTTCTTCGGCTGAGCACATGTTTTATTAAAGCAAAACGGATTAAATGTCACTGTAAATTTTTATTTTAGAGCCGAGAAAATGCCGATCTGTCAGCAGAAACAATTTTATTGCTTTGGAAGTTAGCTTTCGAGATTCGAGTACCGAAATCATTTTATTTGCGAAGGTTATAGTGGTTTGTAGCTAGGTGGCGTAATCGTTTGATTTTTATGGAGAGTGTGGTAGTTATTTTCAGACCGCAGCTTTTCTATGGTTGTCTTCACTTTGTCGTTAAGACGCCAGCTGCAGCATTTGTAGATACTTCCTTTCAATCAGCGTCATTCCCGTTGAAAACCACAAAAGAGCAGCCTACACATATTTGTTTCAAAGGTCATTTAAAGAAATTTAACGTCGTTTTACACGGCGAAGGATTTTGTACTAACGAATATACGTGAGATTATACAATTGTCGCTATAAAATCAGTAGTTTCTATTTTCCGTTCAGGCACTGAGACATTCGCACAAGTGTTCATACAATTTACCGCTTAACACGAAGTGCAGAGTTATTTTGAAGTGCAGAGTTAGTCATTATATTGAAGAATAAACTATTTAAGTAATTTATAGTCGGTTGTCATTCCAATTAGCGGAATCCTTTGGAAGGTGAGGCGTTCGCTCACACGCGTTGTTCGCTCGCCTGTAGTTCGCTCGCCATCTTTGGAGAACGAAATGCTATCAGTTAATTTGTGTTCGGAGGTGTTGCTGTGTGTAAATTCATTTGTCAACAAGTATTACCTTGCCTATCCTATGTAAATCGTCTCCCTGCTTCTCAATCGTAGGTATGGGCACATATTCGTTATCTTCTGTTTTCGCAATATCACTTTACGGTTTTTAGGTAATGATCTGACACTCATCAATAATACTGTTTTTTACCTATGTTTATGGGCGGAATATTTTTAATTCGATATTCGAATAGCAATTTTGTGCTGAAATTCAAGAATATCGTCATATTTTTTTAATGCTGCCATAGTATGTCGGATTTAATAAAATATTATGAACCTTATTAATCTTCAGCTTTGCATAATTTAGTCTCAACAATGAACAGGAGCAATGTTATACATCTTTAGGCGGCTAACATACCTGATATCTTCCTTCACTTAAAAACATTGAACGGAATTAGTGATCACAGGCCAGTAAGCACTTAATTCCCCATAATTACTTTCAAAAAAGGCGACTACGACGATAAGGGCATAGTAATTGCAATATGTGGATATCGATGGTTAAATCCTTTCGCTTCGGGTAGGTATCACTTGCCTTACGGTGGAAAGTGAAAGGTAACGTCAAGAATATCGTCATATTTTTTTAATGCTTCCTAGTGGCGTGGTTGATTTCTAAAATAGCTTGTATTCAATTCAATTCGCTCAATTTATTTCTTCGGGTTAACAGAATTCTTTCTTTCATACGCTTTTTCCAAAGCGTGAACTCGTGTGTGCCATTACTTCTCTTGCTTGAATGAAAATAGTAGTTTTCTTGTTCTTGTACATATCTTTACCGAAAATGGCTGACGGGCGAATATACATGAGGTATTTTCGGGTTTGAGAAGAATTTTTGCAATTTAAGTTATTTATTCTATAAGAATTTTTATACGATGCCACACTATGTTCACGGCTTATATCAGAATGGCGTTTATTTTTTTTGTAATTGCGCACATTTTGTTCAGTAGTTTTCTCAAGGTGGGCTTTTAAATGCCCGTAATTTCCCTGTTTGCATTTAACGCCAGCCGAAAAGGTAAGCAACACCTTCTACATTGCAAAGAGTTCAACTTCAGTTCAGAGGACAGCTCATGCCCTTAATACATTGAGTATAATGATATATTGGGTCGAAATAATTTACTGTATTCCCGTTTGAGTATGTGGTCACAGTCACGTAGCCATTTGGCCGTTCGACGCTGCCCGTGTACCCCAGGGGAGAATAGATAAGGGCTTTCCTTTCCCTCCTGCGCGTGACTCCGACCACGGAGCGGGAGAGATAAGGAGTGAAGACGCAGCGGTCTCGAGGCGTCCCGCGCCCACGTAAATCGACACAGCCCCCAGCGAGTCAAACGAGGAATCTTTTCCTATCGACTCTTCCTTTCCTTTTTATCTCTAGGGTAAAAGTATATCACACAGTATATAACATTAACCTTTCTCGTTGGTTAATCACAAAGAACAAGTTTGGATCATTGTCTCTGGACGTAGTTTCATTATTTTGATACTTCAGTTTTTTAAACCATATTTCTTTCCTGCAATCATTTTCGACATAATAATGGTCTTGAAGTTATAAAGTTATCCAGTTTAAAAAAAAGACAACGTGTGCTATACTTTCTGCTGAAATACAGTGATATTTGTTTTCGTATTCACTACGCTCATTCACATTAATGGCGTATATAGCTTCAGGCATAACATTTCTGTATGACATGACATAATGTAATCTATTATTTTAATTTAAATTATATGTTTTTTCGTGCATGGGTCTGTTACCTTCAGAGCAGGCATATTGAATGAGGAAAATATTCACCAAATTGCGGTTGATGAACTTCATGCGTTATATAACGAACGCCGTCTTATGTGGCCTTCGATTATTATTCCTTTCAGATATCTTCTCGGTGTATCAATACATACCTGTCATCTCACATACCGTAGTGCTAGGAATGGAAAATATTTCTTCTAGATCCTTCTGAGATTCAGTGAGCGCTGGATTTCTTCATATTTATTGGTCCCTGTTTAGAAGGTCACAGATGTAGATCTCAACAATAAGAACCTTAAGGAAATATAACAAGCGTATAAGTGGTTGAAGGTACTTGATAAATTGAAGTTTATGACACGTTGTTACGTTGGACTATGCAGCGTTTAATGATTGAAAAATAAAAGCTACATGGTAATTATCCACCTCTACGGAGACGGAGAAATTAGCGCCATGCTAAACTTGCGGAATTTTTGAGCCATGACAGTGAATATAGTTTGCCGTAACAGAAGTATTCAAATAAAATCTTCTCAAAATTGAGACTTGTAGAATGTGATGGGTTACGTAGATGACATTACCGAGAGTAAGTCTCCCTGGTTTCAATAGTACCGGCAAAACTATTTGTTTTCATTGTTCAAAAGCTTGAAAAATCATTTGACTTGAACGGGATCCCGGGCACATCATTTACGCAACCGCAATGATTGAAGGTTTTGATAAAAGAGTAATTGAGGTAGAAGAATTTTGAATGTAGTCAATCAATCGTTTATAAATTCACATAAGTAGAAGAGTTATGAAGAAGTTAAGAAGTTTTCGCTGGATCCTCTCCGAATAGAGAGGCCTATTTGCCCACGTATTTGCCTGACACCTAGCGGAATTCATTGTAAGATGACACTCGTGTCTTTGCATTCTCACCTCACTCGTCTAGCATCCATATTTGGATCAATAATTTGCAGTTCCCTTGAGTCTGACTGTGTGTCTGCGTCACTTCATTCTTGTTGTCGCGACACATTACTCAGGTCTCTACATTGAGCCTTCCGATTTATTTTACTTCTTCATACGCGTCGGTATAGACACTCCTTTATTCACTTCGTATTGTCAAAATTTGGAAGTCTGCCATTCCATTTCGAAGTGTGAGGTCACCATATGCATACTGCTTTTCATGGTAACATAATATAATGCAACATGACGTGGTATGGTCGAAGTTAAAGGTCCCAGGTGTTCATTTATGGAAACGTTTCGGGTATTAAAATAAAAAAATTGTGAATTCCACGAACAAAAACACAAATTCTAAAGAGTAGGTTAAATCGACATAGATTTGGTCGATGAGCGATATCATCAGGTAATACACAGATATACTAGCACACAATTCGCCGCTGCTACGGGCTAAAGGCCAAAAACTCTTGAGGAGGCTTGGAAGGTATTTTGTAGAGGTGCTATTGCATGCTTTCACCTTAATACTTGAATACCTGTACATCTGTGATGTTGTAAAATACATATATAATAACGGTATCTCTCCATTGGGAGTATACCTGTAGTGTAGTGCATGATTGAGAGGCTTCGCCTCGTGGCACCCATTAGCGATTTGTGCTAATGCATAATTTGCCGTAGTTACATTAAATTTAGAGCGTAGTGTAATGCATGTTGGTTACTACTTACCCCTGCCACACACTCTTGAGGTGACTTGCAGTATATATTGTAGATGTATAAAATTACATATACTCTAAGAGACATGGGGTGGAGTAGGTGGAAAGAGGAGAGGGTAGAGCTTTGGGTGGAGGGGAGAGGAGGGGGATGTTGAGCGAGCTAGGAGAGGGGGTTGGAGGAGGGGAAGGAGGAATGGCGCTGCGGGGAGGTGGGGAGGCGCAGAGCTACTGTGTTCAGGATAGGGTGGGGGGAGGGGTTTGTTGTGCGATCATGAGTCACGTCGATGTCGCTAAGAGGAGGTTGTAAGGGTGTACGGAGGGTAAACGGTGACCTCAGGCGATTTGAGGTTCAGCTGAGGGGATTGCGGGTGAAAAATAAAGCCATTAAGGACGTGACATTTGTCACGTTTTACAATATTTCCGAATATCCACTTGCTCAAGTGCATCCAACTTGCGGCTCACCTTTTCCACGTGGAAAATTTCAGGTTCAAAACGGCTGTGGTGATTCCAACAAATGCTTGGTGAACAACGGAGAAGGATTTTTTTCCTAAACTATGCCTAATGCCATTCAGTCCGTATTTTGAATTTTCTACCAGTCGACCCAACGCTTAGTTTCTTTCAAAAATCACACGTACATTTATAAACATCGCTCTAATTTGATTAGCCCGATCTGTCTTTAGTGAAGCAGATTAATTTTTTCTTGTTAAAAAAATGTAGCTTTTATTTTTTTGGTATGAACTTACTGATTTTTAAGGATATATGCGAAGGATATATCCTTAAAAGGCTGGGGCCTTTAAGGATATAAGTGGAGTGGTCTGGGTCGCTTCATTGTCAAGGTTGTGACACGCTACCCAGGTCTCTACTCTGTGCCTATAAGGCGATCTTCCAGCTATCAATTTCCTGTTTCTCACATGTAGGTATTCACTCTCGTATAATCACTGGTATCACTTCGTATTGCCACAGTTCCGAAATCGGAAATTCCAACTCGTAGTGCACATTAACCATAAACCAACTAAGTAGAATCGAATCGTTCCTCAATAGAACTCATTCAGGTAGTTAAGCAGTGGGACATATATATTCTATGAAAACATTTCCAAAAATAGTTTCTTCGATCTTCTTAATATTCTTCCTCCCATGTATGTTTTTCCCAAACAAAAGAATGCATCTTTTTCCTGCTTAGTACGTTCGTTTAATTGGGGGAGAATGTATAAGGTGTTAAACTGCAATTATGGTTTTTTTTCAGGAATAATTATTTGCCGTGAATATTTCACATACTCTCCTCCCATATCCGTTTCAACGAAGCGGTTGACATATATTTCAGTGAATCGATCGTGAATTATTATTTCATTATATTCTAATTTCTGGAGTTCACTACCTGATATTTCCTAATTCCTTTATTTGTTATACATTTGCTCTATAGTATGTACGTGACATGAAGAAGCGTCTGTAATTATGCTAGATATATACAATAATTATCATGGAAGGGAAGTCTAATGATATATGAAATTAAGTTTGACAGGGAAATTGAAAAGCGTCGACTTCTTAAGATAAGCCATACCGCTTAAAAATGTTAAATCAGAAGAAAAGTTTAAGTCAATTCCTGAGATCAGGATTTTTGTTCCAAATTGGGAACACTGGGAATAAACGAGTTAATGACCAGCCTGTATGTACGTGGTGTCATTTAAATATTTCACCCAAAACAAAATTCAGTAGGAAACATTTATAGCTTAATTTTTGTCCTATTATTAAGGTACCTTTGTTTACAAAACACGTCAGTGTTGTATTTGTAAATTTTATTTTTTTATTTAATGCTATATTTACTGTTATTCCGAAGTCTCTATATTTGTCCACGTATTCAATTTTTTGTGATTATTTCGGCAAGGTGGCCGTTGAAAGAAAATCTTCTGATAATTAAGTTTTTCATTGAAGTCAACTATGTTCGGAAAGTATTTTTATGTATCACTATCATTTACTGAATTCCTTGATCCAGGTGTTTCTTATAATGTAGAACGTGAATTATTGATTGCCATGCTGTATGCTCGCAAATGTTTTTAATTCTCAGTTTTAATTATCAGAAAGCGCTTAAGTTGAAGTGGTGAATTTGGGATCTTATAGCCGTTTTTTTATATTTATACTGTTGTATATGTATTGGGAAGAAGTTGAAGATAATACATTTATTTACTTCACTGCTTTGGTTGTAAGACTTATTCCGATACATATTTCCATTCGATCAATTTTCATGCTATGACATTGGAACAACCTTATACAGGAAATATGGTTTTCATGGTTAAATTAAGTAGTATTACTGGTGTGAATTTATAAAAAAAGTTGTAGGAATTTCAGTGTATAAAAATTATTGTACAATTATTTGCAACAATGTTGCTCATTTATCCATGTATCTATGTTCTTTAGTTATTCTCTTTTTTGTGTATTTGCACAAATTAAGTCTATGTATAAGTTGCTTTCATTATTTAATGCATATCAATGATTTGAAGTAAATTTATTTTATAATTACATATAATTACAATTTCAATCGTGATCATGTTTAGTTTCCATTGCATTCCTCTTGTATCTTAACCCAGCAGTCTCTTTGCCGACAGTGTAACGGATTCGGTCTTCATTTTTAATGATGTTATTATTCTACTGAAAAGCAAGCCAGCAAAACAGGTAAATCTCTCTCAATGCAATATACTTGTGTCGTGATGTAAATTGTTGACTGCTATTACGCTGCGTCTTTGTTTGCGCAACCGAACGGAGACTCTGCCTACGTCTCATGAAAGAGCAAGTAACTCTCGAATGTCACGGTAGAAAACTCATTCAAGATTTTTTTGGCCGGTCCCAAGTCTCGCGATCGATATTTTATATCATGCAATCATTCATGTCGTGATCGGTGAATATGAACGCCTTGGTCATTGGGGAGAAGCCGTTCATTGATCTTTCTTTTAAGAGAACTTGCTCTTGGGATTCGATCACTCACGACCGACCCATCACTAGTTTCGCCGCAGTGCAGCATCATCAGGTACACAGACATGTTTTCCACTCTATATATAAAAAAAAACGTGGTCTGCGACGGACCAGACGGTGGAAGTTATACCTCTTTGGCCGGTCGCACACACCCGCTCACACACACAGGCAGACAGGATATATAAATGAAATAAAATATATTTTTTTCTCTATTATTCAATATATTTCTCTTCGATATATTGTTATTTTAAACAAAACTTCTTTTCAAAGTTCGAACGTCAAAACGAGTAAATGGGTGCTTGCAGTTTGCAAGCAAAAGGGGAAAAGTGTATGATAGTACATTGTAAATCATTAAAAACGAATGCAATAAGGTCTTACTTCTTTTGGAAATTATTTTAGCTGGGTCAATTTTTGACCTATGACTATAATAATGAGATAATAGCAAAGAACGAATGGTCCCATGACATATGTACTTTGTTCTTCTTAGTAATTGCTATATTATTCCTTTTATTTTCATGCCATTGAGCAATTTTGAAGTAAATATTTGTAATTAAACATGATTACAGTTATTTGGCAGTATGAAATTCAATCAATATGAGCTAAGTAAATGCTATGGAGTTTCACATTTCATTTTATTTTTGCTGATCTCAATTATTATAATTTACATATTAAACACATGGCGTAGTACTTGAATTCATAATTTCAAAATCCAAGAGATAATGCATCATAGAACATTATCATTTTACATGGTTTTGACTTGTAGAATGGAGTTTCGAGGTACATTTCAGAAAGTAGGTGCAAGGATTAATGTTTCCTGGAAAACAAGTGAAATAAGAAATCTCTTTACACGCGGTGTATTCTTCGCCAGTTTGGAATGACGGTTGATGGCCCAACGATTGACGCGAGAAAGTTGTAGACGCATATTTGGCAAAACTGGCACGCGTTGGTCTGGGACCTCATGCCGTGTGTGGCCTTGGTTGTGTCAGTTCGGGTGGAGTGAAGCCAACGCGGTCGGGGACCTATCGCGCCCCGAAGGCAGTTTTACACATTTTTTGCCAAGTTTGAAGTAGAATTGCAATGCAAGAACCCCTGCCACACAACATTGAGGTAGCATGCATGGTATTTTGTGCATAAATGCAGGTTTTAAAAGAGCGCTTGGGCTCTTTTTTATCTCTTGTGTATGAAATGTAATTGTAATAATGTAAGATGAAATGGTAAGAAAACATCCTAGAATGTAATTGATTGAGAGTAATTGAGGTGGAAACCGACGTAATTTCCGTTTTTCAATCGTATATTACCATGTTCTATAACCGTTGAAGTATTATCGCATGTGCGTGCATGTTTTGATGACATCTGTAGTGTAGTGGTGCATGCTTGTGAGGCTACGCCTCGTGACAAGCATTAGCGATTTATTCTAATGCATAATTAGTCTTAGTTACACTAACTCTAGGGTATGGTGTAATGCATGTTTGTGATTACTCACCCCCTGCCACACACCCCTGAGGTGGCTTGCAGGATATTTTGTAGATGTAGATGGGGATGCCAATGGGGATGACTTGTGATACCCCTAGGAAAATGTCAGAAGGGGAAAGGAGGGGAGGGAGCCGGACAAGCCTGCTTCCTATCCGGAGCTTTTAAGCCAGCGTAAAGCGCTTGATAGGAAAGGTCTATCTGTAGTGAAGTGGTGTACGCTTGTGAGGCTACGCCTCGTGACAAGCTATAGCGATTTATGCTAATGCATAATTAGTCGTAGTTACACTAACTCTAGTGTATAGTGTAATGCATGTTGGTGATTACTCACACCCTGCCACACACCCCTGAGGTGGCTTGCAGGATATTTTGTAGATGTAGATGGAGGTGCCAATGGGGATGACTTGTGATACCCCTATGAAAATGTCAGGAGGGGAGGGAGCCGGACAAGCCTGCTTCCTATCCGGAGCTTTTAACCTTTAAGCTGCGGCAGCTAGAGCGCATTTCGTCCACCCTGTGCGGCGAATATCTATTTGGACGGAGCCTGTCCCTCCTTCCCACGGGCCGAAGCCGGGCAGTTTATATGACCCATGCAATCCCCTCCCGACCCTTTTTTCGGGATTCCAGGGGGTGGGCACCGGAACTTGTTGAGGGATTAGTGGGACTTGGAACTAATTTTGAAAATTTTTTTATAGGCGTAATTGTTGAAAACTAATATGACAATATTTTTTCTAGCGACTTTCTGTTTAGTTTGATACCAAACACCAAAAAAATCCGTTGATTATTGAGCCGGGCGCGAGCATAAGACAACTAACTTTTGAGACAACCGTAGCCTCTTGAGCGAACAATCGGAAGAAAGGGTCGTACCTCATTGCAGTGGTATGCGATCCCTAAAGAGCGTGGGAAGGGAGTGGTTTGGGTAAAAAGGGTGGGTTCCCAGATGTCCACCGCTGGAAAGAACGAGTTCGGGTCATAAAAATATGAAAAGACTGAGGGAGCAGGTAGACAGAGAGGGTGAAACGTACAAGAACGTTCTCTCCGCAGTTCCCAGTACACACGTACATGTACGTTTCCCGCAGCCTAAGGGTTAAGCCAGCGTAAAGCGCTTGATATGAAAGGTCTATCTGTAGTGAAGTGGTGTACGCTTGTGAGGCTACGCCTCGTGACAAGCTATAGCGATTTATGCTAATGCATAATTAGTCGTAGTTACACTAACTCTAGTGTATAGTGTAATGCATGTTGGTGATTACTCACCCCCTGCCACACACCCCTGAGGTGGCTTGCAGGGTATTTTGTAGATGTAGGAGAAAAGGGCTCCCTTTGCAGTTCCCTTGAGTCTGACTGTGTGTCTGACTCACGTCATTCTTGTGGACACATTACTCAGCTCTCTGCATTGAGCCTTCCGAGGTTATTCCGGCGATTTATTTCACGTGTTCATACGCGTCGGTATAGACCTTCCTTTACTCACTTTGTTTTGTCAAAGTTTGGGAGTCTGCCTTTCCATTTTGAAGTGTGAGATCACCATATACATGGTAACATAATCATTCTGCTGCTGCTATAAGGTGGCTCATGCATGTTCACGAAAAAGTTTGGCATACAAATTTTCTACCGTCTAGCTTTATTGTTATACTCAATATTTGGATGTTCAATTCTTGTTTTTTTCAATTAATAATTCTTTTGTTCATGTAATTTCGTTCACATCATTGAAGTAACATTAGACTTGGTCAAGCAGCTGATTGCAGAGGCGTCCCGCGCTCACGTAAATCGACACAGTCCAAAGCGAGTCAAACGAGAAACATTATTCTCTCGACTCTTTCTTTCTTAATTATCTCCAGGCTAACAGATGGACAGACTCAAGACCCTAGAAGAAAACATGCAAGGCGGGCTGTTTAAATGTACTAGGTAACAGATAAGGATTTAAGTATTAGGAATACTACTACTACTAAGAGCTTCACTACCTAACAAGCCTTGATAAAAGTCTCATTGGCAGCTGTTATGGTCCCTTATCTTTCCTGGGGAAATTGACATTTTAAATCTCCGTTATGCAGTCTAGTTCCCTAATTTTTTTCTCATGATCTGATTTGCCATAGTATGTCGGATTTAATAAATTATTATTAACCTTATTAATCTTCAGCTTTGCATATATTAGTCTCAACAATGAACAGGAGCAATGTTATACATCTTTAGGCGACTAACATACCTGATATCTTCCTTCACTCAATAACATTGAAAGGAATTAGTGATCACAGGCCAGTAAGCACTTAATTCCCCATAATTACTTTCAAAAAAGGCGACTACGACGATAAGGGCATAGTAATTGCAATATGTGGATATCGATGGTTAAATCCTTTCGCTTCGGGTAGGTATCCCTTGCCGTACGGTGGAAAGTGAAAGGTATCGTCCGGCCGTGACACTTCCTCGAGCGAGGAAATCCAGAGAAAATAGAGTTGATAATCCTTATTTATATTTATGTTAATTATCATTTTGGACACTTGAATTAAATTCAAGATGATTTTCCGCTGCTTTGAAATAATTGTAATTGCGTTATACTTTTAGAGTGGGATATTTATTACTTAACGCAATCAATATAATGCAGCTAACTAGTGCGCGTCACCGGCAAATTGTCTCATTTTCATCGTTTTGATAGATTCAATTTGTAATCACACCATACATTCGAAAGTTAATTGAAATAATGTATCAACAACTCAATTGTCCAAAATGTCTGAAACATATCCAAATTTAGAACCACAAGTTTCCCTTTGGCCCCTGAATTAAGAATTGTGATCCATTGGTGGCAGATTGGGAAAATCAATCAATTTATAATTCGCCATCGTCATGTGAACTTCAGGTTCAAATGAACAACGTATATCTTTCGCATGTATTGATCTGATAGCTGTAAATATGTAGTTGCGATTACGACGAGGAATAATTGGGCCAGTTTCAGTGCAGTCAAAAATTAGTATTGCGTCTTATAATTTATGAACGCTCCTTTGCCTAAGTGCTAATACTTTTATCTTTAAAATATTTATCATGCTAAGTTTGAGACGTTCACTCTTGTTTCTTTACGGGTTTTAGGTGTAAAATAAAGGTTTATTTTCAAAACACCCATTCTTAGTTTAGTGTATGCCTGGATTTACGTAAAAAACTGTTTTGGACATGAGAAATCGTCAAAATTCGGAGTAAAAAGTATTTTAAAAGTTTATTTCCTCCAATTAAATTTTGAAATTTTATTCGGCATGTCAGTCCCTTCCAATTATGTAACTACGCGTCTGTCGTGACATTATGATTAGTATTATAAGATAAGAACTACCCAAAGAGGACCATAACAAACTATAATAAGCATTTAAATTGTTAAGGATAAAAGTAAAACGAAAGAACGAAATGCATGATAACGAAAAGGCGGGATTACTCAACAAAAACATTTTGGTTCGCGAAAAAAATTCAATTTGGAAAATCTGATTTTTAACGTAGCTTTTAGCAATAATGTAAGTAGCACTTTCTTGTTATCGTTAATTATTTACAGTTACAATATATTTCGCGACTTCTGCTTGAGAAGTCAGGTCAAACATTACTTTGGAGTGGAAAAACAACAAAGTGGTGAATTAAGAAAGACTGAAAGAAAGGGATGGAAGAATTGTTTAACATACAAATGACGATGTCCATTAAAATCTCGAATGTGAAAATATTTATCCTACTGTTTGAATCTTTGATTTTATTACCTCGTAGTGCGTGTGTGTATTTTAATAAGCTATTTAAGCGTTACCCGTGACGTAGTATGGTCACATGTAATGGTCCCAGGCGTAACTTAATGGAAAAGCTTCCGGCATTAAAAGAAAGGCATTGTGAATTCCACATACAAAAAACAATGTCTATGTCGTACGTTAAATACGACGTAGAATTACGTTACTGAGCGATGTCATCAGCTTTTGTACAGATGGACTAGCACACAATACGCCACTGCCACGGGCTAAAGGCCAAGAATCCTTGATGTGGCTTGTAAGGTATTTACTAGATGTGTAGCAGCCCGCCGAGCATGCTTTTAGCATAAACCTTGAGTATCTGTCCATTTGTGAAGTTGTAAAATACATATATAATAATGGTATCTCTCCATTGGGAGCATTCCTGTAGTGTAATGCATGCTTGAGGGACTTCGCCTCGTGACACGCATTAGTGTTTATTGTTTATTAATAATTAGCCTTAGTTACACTAACTAAAGTGTGTAGTGTAATGCATGTTGGCTATTATTACCCCTGCCACACACCCTTGAGGTGGCTTGCAGTGTATTTTGTACATTTATATAAAATGCATATACAGGAAGAGACATGGGGTGGAGTAGGTGGAAAGAGGAGAGGGTTGAGCTTTGGGTGGAGGGGAGAGGAGGGGGAAGTTGAGCGAGTGTTAGGAGAGGGGGATGGAGGAGGGGAAGGAGGAATGGCCCTGCGGGGAGGTGGGGAGGCGCAGAGCTACTGTGTTCCGAAGAAGGTCGGGGGAGGGGCTTGTTGTGCGATCATGAGTCACGACGATGTCGATAGGAGGAGGTGTTGAGGGTATACGGAGGGTAAACGGTGACCTCAGGCAATGGGAGGTTCAGCAGAGGGGATTGGGGTTGAAAAATAGAGTCATTAATGACGAGACATTTTTCTTGTTTTACAACATCTCTGAATTTCCGCTTGCTCAAGTGTGTACAACTTGCGGGTCTTCTTTTCCACGTGGAGAATTTCAGTTTAAAAACTGCCGTGGTGATTCCAGCAAATGCTTGGCGAACAGCAAAGAAGGATTGTAGTTGCTAAAATATGCCTCATGCATTTCTAAAAATATTCTTCCTTCCATGTAAGTTTTTCCCAAACAAAATAGTGCTTCTTTTTCCTGTTATTACGTTCTTAAAATATCGGAAGCAGGTAGCGGCGGTTATGTTGCGTTTATGGTCTTTTTCAGGGGTAATTATTTGCCTTGAATATTTCATATACTCTTATCCCATATCCGATTCAGGGAAGCGATCGATATTTTCAGTAGATCTTGAGTTATAAATTTATTCAATTTTAATTTCTGTTGTTCACTATCTGATTTTTTCTATTTCCTCTATTTTTTACGCATTTTCTCTATAGTACGTGCGTGGCATGAAGAAGCGTCTGTAATTATGGTATAAAAACTTTATAATAAATCCGAATACTATCATGAATGGAAATTCTAAGGATTTTTGAAGTTAAAGTAGACAAAAATTGAAAAGCGTCTACTTCTTACAATTAAACAGTATAAATTACAGTTAACCCCCTGCCACACACCATTGAAGTGGTTTTCTGGGACTGTGGACATGGCATATTATTTTTTAAATTTAATTGTTGTTCTCTGCAAATGCTAATATATTACTTTTTGTTTATGGGAAGTATTGTGGCTCATTTAGTCGTAGTTAACGGAGAAGATTTTCACAATTCTGTGTCAAGATTTAAATGTTCTTCAATGTATTTCGCACGTAGCATCTCCTTCTAGCTGGAAATGTGTGGGACGACACTTATTTTCTCCAGCGACATAAGTGATCAACACATCCGTCATTAAGTTGATGTTAAGTGCGTGCTCATCCACTCATGTGAACCTAATCGATTACCGGGAAATGAGAGAAATTCATAACATATATCCGATAATTAACCGTAGTGCAGTAGATGCATTTTCTCATTTTTCTTCCGCGTTACATTTTTCAAGTATTCGTTTATCTTATGATTCAATGTCTTATGATTGCTGTGATTTGATGTTACTAATGCTGATTTCAAAGCACTCTAATAATAAATTTTCAACCTTAATTTAATACTAAAAAATTATTGTCTTTTTATTCGGATTTTACAGTTGATAAGTAATTTTAACCTGAAATTAATTTAAAACGTCTTACTTACGAAGGCATGTACGTAGCATTTGATAATATTTTTCCTTTTTTAATTTTTTTTAGGTGAGCGCTCTTTCCTTTCGTCATGGCAAGCAACAATATTGTTGGCTCGGAGTCAGAACTTGATGTTGTAGAGCGGTTGACTGTCGGATTAAGCAGTGGTCCCTTCCAGCAATTTGAGGGTTTGCTGGAGACACTGGAGGACTTGGACTTGAGGGCAGTGCATCAGAGTACCCTGCTCCACCTAGGTGTCAAGATGGGTAAAATAGATTGGGTGGAGGGACTGCTTGGGGAGGGTGCGGACCCTGGGTTAAGGGGAGGGGGTCAAAGACGGCTGTCGAGATGGCGGAGGAGTTGGGGCGAAGGTACCCCGAGGACGGGGACCGCAAGGATATCCTGCGATTGATCCGGCTGGTGCACAAGAGGGAAAGCGCCATTAAACGTCGCCGTGCATTACACGGGTTAGACGATGTGGAAACCACATTGATCGACTTCTCTCAGGAGATGGCAGAGTTATCGGACTTAAAGGAGTCCATTCATTCCCTCAAGGCGGAGATGTCGTCGTTTGGTCGTCAGATGGCTGTGCAAGTGAATCAGTTGAGGAGGGATTTATCCGAGCGAGACGTTCTCTTGGAGTGCATAGAAAGGGCCGTGACGTCATCGGCGGAGGAATTAAGGGCGCTAAAGGAGAGCATGGGGGAGATATCTGACGCGGGGAATGGTGTTCTGGGTTCTAATCTTCCCATAATGGACATTAGAATGGTGTGCGTGGAGGGCATGATGGGAAGGACAATCATTCGGAATTGTGACGAGGGGAAGGAACTACACGTCCGGGGTCTGTATGATAAATTATTTGATGAGAGTGCGATGACGTCATGCGTGCTAATGTTCCTGAATAGTCAGTCTTCCGTAAGTGTAATGGTTGACTGTGACTCTCATTACATCGGAAATATGAAGGCGAAGGTCAAGGATCACGATGGAGTTGAGAGGAGTGGGAGTGGTCGGAGATCATTAGTCGACTTCTCCGAGATGAGAGTGTATGTCGGAGGGAAGGTGGGTGGAGGTTGGGCGGAGGAAGAAGTCCTTGGTCCGTTTGCAAGGGCCTTGGCTCAGATGTCCAATCTCTTAGCATTCCGTAATGAAGGAAAACCTTACGAACGAGGCGATGGACTCCACGAGCGAGAGATGAGAAGATCACTCGAGGAGGCGGAAGAGGAGGAGAGGAAGAGGGGAGGAGGATTAGATTATAACATCAGATGGGCATTGGATAGGAATACTCAATCAGGGAAAGAAATACAACTCGCATCTGCCGTCCCTCGGATTATCGCTTATCATGGATCGAGGAAGGGGACGTCTTTGCTGCGAGATCAAGTTCCGTCCCTCTTGAAGTTCTACGAGGAGCACGTGATGACGGCACTCCTCAACAAGGCGAGGGTGAGTCTCGACCCCAACAGGAAATCTATTCCCAATATTTCACTCAATAATTCCTTTTCTCACTCAAAAAAAGTCAATCGATTGATTTTCCAATTTTTTAAATTTTGTCTTTTGTTTCGAATCGATGACCCATCTTAATATTTTTATTTTTTTTAGTAGAGTGGAATTGGCGGTTTTGGCACATCCATCATAATCATATACTCTCACATACGTAACTCACTCAGTTGCATACAAACATTCTTGCCCACTTAAGTGTGGCCTAGAAAGATGAAATTTGGCACAAACCTTCGTCATTTAAATTTTGTAAAACAGATAATTACAGAATATTGCAAAATTTGCATTTTCACAGCTCCCAATAATATATAAAATGGCGGATTTGGCACTTTTCACGTTTCCGTGTATTTCTTAACGAATAATTATTCCCAGATAAATGCTTCAGATAGGTGATCTTCTGCATTTTATATAAATTAATACCGTTGTTATTTTTAAGTTATTTCTCCTGCTCATAATTTTCTCACGGGAAATCCCGGAATTAAGTTTTTGGTCAAAAAATGTAAACTTTAGGGATACGGCGTCGGAACCCTATGACGAATATCAAATGTGTGTATCGAATTTTTAATGCCAGTTGATTGATAAAATCTCATGTTTTAGTAATTTGGTTGTAATAGTTATTTTTATTCTCCATTGGTCCCTTAAAACATATCCCCTAAGTCAGGCGTTACTTCAATTATAAAAGTGACATATTTTCCGTTTATCATTGCGAAGTTGTGGCCTTCATAGTTGGGTGGAGCATGTATTTTGGAAAATTTTGTTTTATTTTCTTTATATCAGAAAAAATGTGGTGGACTATAATGCCCACGGTTGTCGGGATTTTTCTTTTTTATCAATACCTTCTTATCGGTAGGGAAATGTTCCAAATTGTAGAATAATTCTTCATTTGACACAAATTGGCTAAACTGTGTTATTTCCGCATCATTACAACCCTAATGATGGTCTCCCGACAATGGCAGAATATCATATTACTACATGCATGAAAACGAACTTAACACATTTAGGATTAATATCTCTGCATTGCATTTCACTCCAATTCCAATAGTCCGCATTCAGCTTCTCATTTCCGTATATTAGGATTCGTCTTCATCATCGTTAAGTTTGTGCTAAGTTCTTGGACAATATGGTCGATTACATTAACGATCGTAGATGAGCATTTCTATTTCTCTCTGTGACTGTGATATGGTCTCAGAAGTAGATAATGTTCAATTCTTTTCCGTTAATCTTTATTCCGTACTCCGCTTCTTATTCTTCTGCTTCTCGTATCGCCTCCTCCGAGCATATTTTGAGCTGTCTTTATCACAGGTAATATTCCTTTTTATCTCCAATGTGTTATTTCGGCTTTTAAAACTTCTTCCGTCTCTCATTCGCATTGTGTCACCTTGCTACTTGAAAATTTCTTTGATTATTGTTCTGCCCTTTTACTCTAATCAGAATTATTTCAACAGCCCAAAGATATTGTTCCATCTTCCGTTGTTTAATAATTCTTTATAAGTCTATTTATTCTTAGGTAGTGTACATTTTCTATAGTCTTCTGTTCTTTAAAATTCAATTCGCTTTTTATATATTTATTATTATTTTTTACTGGCTTTTCCAGGAATTTTTTTCCGATCGCTTTCAAAATTTCTCCGCTTTGATGTCTTTGCCAGTTACGTAGCCATTCTTAAGATATTTTTGTGCTCTGTCAAATTTGCTTTTCAGTCAATCTGAACCCAGGTCGGCCTCGACGACTTCGCTCCTGTCTTTCATCAGGTTTGATTCCAGTGGCATTGGCCCTTTGTTATACTTCGATGTTTTTCTTCCATCTTTTTTTTGTGTCTTAGCCTTCTATCTTTAGATTCCTATTAACGTCGCAGATGCTTGTCTCTCATCAAAGTGTCTTTTCATGATCTTGTATATTGAACAGATTTTCCTCTTCCTTATAATCTTGCCTTCTTGAATAAGTTGGTTTCTAAGCTTCTTTGAAATGGTTGCATCTCTTGCATTTCTGGTTATTTGTATTTGATTCTTTATTATTCTAGTCCTTGTCGCAATCCACGGCTTCTTTGTTTCGGCACTCTTGCCCACTAGGCCCTCTTCTGCTACTTCTACATTTGTCCACTGTTATTCATCCCATTTTCTTTCGGGGCCTGTTTCTCTTACTTTCTCCAATTATCTGTTGACTATAGTGGAGAATTAAGTGAATAAAATATATCTATGAAAAATGTTTTTATAAATCGGGCATTTAAACACAAGCTTAAACCAAGTGATAAATTAAAGTTTCTTTCTATTAGACACGTAATTTTTTTCTCTTTTTAGGCATGAATATTGCTGCGAATACTTCAGCTTCGCGTGTGACGGATTATCTCATCTGCTGTAATGATCTTTGTGGCCTGCTTATTCGTCTGATGTCACTCTTCTTCGCCAGATTGTATTCATCTTCTTTCTTTTGTTCTGAGACTCACTGTATTGAAAAATATGTATATAATTTCCACTTTTTTGGTAATATGTTATTGTAGTAGTCTATTACGTACTTTTGGTTATGAAGAGTTAGGTTCTGAATTTTTCAAACTATATGCTCACATTTTATTTGTTTTTTTTTCTATTTTTTTTCTATTTTTAAATTTTGGTTATAATTAAAGACCTGTCTGTATATACATGGTGTCATTTAAATATTTCATTGTAATCACAATTCAGTAGAAAACATTTATAGCTTCATTTATTGTCTTAATATTTAGGTACTTTTGTTTATTAAAAAGGTCACTTTTGTATTTGTAAATTTTCGTTTTATATTTAATGCCATAGTATTCCGAAGTATATATATTTGTCCATGTATTCATTTTTTTTCAATTACTTCGGCAAGGTGGCTGATAAATAAAATCCTCCCTACATTTTGTGTTTGAGTACGCAAGTGATATAAAATATTGATTACAGGATTTTGTTAATAAAGTTCTCCATTGACGTAAATATATATTCGTAAAGTATTACTGTGTATCACTATTAATTTCGCAACAACTTGAGCCAGGCGTTTCTCATAATGTAGGTTGTGAAATATTAATTGTCAAGTTGTATGCTTGCAAAAGTTTTTAATTCTCATTGTCAGGAATATTTATCAGCAAGTGTTTAAGTTCGACAGGGGAACTTGGGTTGCTACGAAAGATTTGCTGTTTTATGTTTATACTGTTAAACGTCTTGGGAGGAAAGTTGAAGATAAGTCATTTATTTACTTCACTGCTTTGGGTGTAAGGCTTATTCCGATGCATAGTTCCTTTCAATCAATTTTCATGTTATGACTTTGGTAGTACCTTATACTTGATATGTGGTTTTTATGGTTAAATTAAGAAGTATTACTGGTGTGAATTTATAATAATTATTGAAGGAATTTCAGTGAATAAATATTTTTTACAATTATATACAACAGCGTTGCACATTCATCCATGTAATTTATTTTCTTTAATTGTGAGCTTTTTTCGTGTCTTTGCTTTCTTAAATTCTATGTATAAGTTGCCTTCACCATTTTATGCATATCAATGATTTTCAGTAAATTTATTTCATAATTTCAAATTCAATCGTGCATTTTTCATTGTGTTGTCTTTTGTATCCATGTATAAGATTTGTATTACAGATATATTTCCCATCTATTCAAAGCCTTTGGCCTCGTATTTAAAGGTTAATATTTGGTCACATCTTTTAAATGATGCACTTTCGGATTTGCTTCACAATTTCAATGATAGCCTTCAATTTCGCGAGGTCAACTGGCAGGAAAAGTGGTTTATTTAAGTATAATAAACTCATTATGCTAAAGATATTTGCTTAAATTAGTAACAGTGTCACGAACCATATGTATTTTTATAGATTCATTCTCTCCTAGTCGAAAAGCATTTCTCAATTTAGCATGCAGATTGTAATTGATGGTTTGCCAAATGTCTATATCTTGATATATGGAGGCAATATTGGAGTTATCGTATCACCGCTACATGCGAATTAGTCTTTCTTACAAATAGGCTCTCCTAAATTGGATAACCTGGATTGGATAAATTGGAAAATTATTAAATCAGGTAAGGTTAGACCCCTAAGCTTTGGAGTTTTGAGCCTTCTTGGCTTCAATCATGTGGCTGAAGCCATCCTTCTCCAATCCGCCTTCTGGTTGCTGTTGAGCAGGGGTTCTGCACCACAGGGGATCACTCCCCCTCATCCAAGGGAAATAAATGAGAGAATTGGGACCGCAGTCCAGCAAACCGGTATTTAAGGTCTAAAAAAAAAATCTGTAAATACAGGTGTTGGATTTATTTTGTTTCTCAAGATTAAGTTCATAAAAGCCACGTATTAAAATTATTGATTAACTGTTACACAAGTAATATTAGAGGAATTGGACTGTCATTTGATAATATATGCCAGGAAGTAGGAAAAATTATCTCTACATCACGACTGGAGGAATTTAGAAAAAACAGGTTTGAAGTTCACTAGTGTTAGGTAATGTTTCTCCGCTGTAGGCACATGTCACCTTTGATCAAAGCATTTAAACTGCCCAAGTGCTTCTGCGCCTTAATGCAAATCGCGGTATATAATAATAATAACATTCCGCCACTGTAAAGATCAAAACCCGTGTCATCAAAAAATTAAACCAAAACCAGCACTAGTTACAAACCGATTGAAATGATTATGAAATATAGCCGGTTGCTACATCACTGGAAGATTCAACGACATTGAAATTAGGGTTAACAAGTCTGAAAAAGTGAAGGAAAATGGTATAATACCTGGAAGTTTGCATTCAACAATTGAACAGTACCATTTTAGGCACTTTCTGAGAGTTTTGGCTTAGTACTTTCATTAGCTTGCCGAAATGAGGCACTGGATCCATTGTTTGGTTTATATCACTTAAAAATATGCAACTAAAATTAAATTCCAGGTTCTCTTTTCTGCACTCATGCTGAGGATTATAGCATTTTCTTCTCCTCAGATTGTGAATCTACTGGTAATTCCTTACTAGCCAGTGGCGTAGCTAGGATGGGGGAGACCGGCACTGGGTGCCAGCCGATGGGGAGTGACAAAAAAATATTTATAGTAGAATAATTCCAGTAGTTTGGATGGTACAACAACATATTTTACACATGAACACTGTCAGTTGTTTATACTTTCGTAGGCCTATTACTCGGGGATACCCCCAAATTTCTGTTGTTTTATTTTCGTTCTTTTAGACAGGAAAAAGTTAGGGGAGCGGCCGTATTTAACAGTATAGCCGCACGACCAAACGGTAGGTTGGCTGCTCTACGATGCGGGGGGCTAGCTGCACTGGAGGGACGAGAGTCCCCTAAATGGAAGAGTTTTGGGCCTTCATGGCTGCAATCCTGTGGCTGAAGTCACCCTTCTATACCCTCCCATAATATATGCTAGGATGTAGGAAAGATTATCTGCACATCAGGACTGGAGGAATTTCGAAAAAACAGGTTGGAAGTAAACTAGTGTTAGGTAATGTTTCTCCGCTGTAGGCACATGTCACCTTTGATTGAACAATGCATTTTAACTGTCCAAGTGCTTCTACGCTTTAATGCGAATCGCGGTTTCTGCGTGAAGTAATATTCCGCTACTGTCAATATCAAAACCCGTGTCGTCAAAAAGTGAAGACAGTGAACTAGCAAATGTTGCTTACCAATTTGAAAGATTATGCTTAGACGGTTGCTACAGCACAGGAAGAGTCAATGACATTGAATATAGGGTTAACATGTCTGAAAAATTCAAGGAAAATGGTAACTTACCTGGAAGTTTGCATTCAACAAGTGAACAGCACCATTTTGGGCACTTTCTGTGATTGTTGGCTTAGTAGTTTTATTAGCCTGCGGAAATGAGGCACTGGATCTCATGTATTGTTTTTACCAATTAATTTTATGTTATTAAAATTAAATTCCAAGTCCTATTTTCTGAAATCATGCTGAGGATGATCCAATATATTTTAGTAATTCAATATATTGAATATTATTATCCCTATATGGTATGAATGCGTTGATGTGTTTTTTTTCTTATACTAGCACTTTCTTTTAAAATAGCCGCTAGTGATAGAATGGATATTTTTTCTCAAGAAAATGTCGAAACTTTATTTTGATGGTATTTTCATTGTAGCAATAGTTTTGTTACAGTTACTGCATTTATTTGTATGGCATACAATTTTGTAATTTCCTGGTGGCTCAGTTCTGGTCTTATGACCTTGTTGTTACCAGTTTGTGCAACTCTGCAACGCTCCTAAAAATAACTTTAAAAACTTTACTTTAAGTTTTGTCTTAGAGTAAGTTAAACTATAATCTTTATTTTATATATATACGAATCAAAAAAATTCATTTTTAACAATTGTTTCCATGAATATGTACACCCGAATAAGCAAAGAACAGCAAATGCTATTTTTTCAGCTGCTTATATGATTCAAGGATACTGTTCCAGGTATTAAAAGTCAACATATCTTCCTTCTCCTGGTCTTTAACAGCAGACCACCTGTGCTGGGAACTAATGTAAAGTAACAATTTTTCTCCAATATTTCTCTATCAGCACTAAGACTTTCAAATATCGAACTCCCCAATTCGTTGTTTTTTAACTCCAGCAATCGCATTTCAAAGTGGCTAATGTCATTATTAGAGGGAAAATTTTCATTCTGTTACAGTAGCATTTAGAGGTTTTTTAACAAAGGCTAAACACACTTTGCTGTTTATGAATTCCTGAAACCTGTTGAGAAAGGCTTTCCTTATATTTAAAGTATTGTTTAAAATACAAAATGTCAGTATCATAAATATTTTTTGGCGATGATTCAACAGGCTTGGAAAGTGATTTAAAGTTACTCTTTCAAAATCTTGAGGAAAAAGAGATATTTATTGATGAAAAATCTTCTTCTAACAGCGAAAAAATTGTATTTCCATTCCCGTTTAGTTTATGATTATGCTGATTTAGACGAGACGTGACGTCTGCCATGAAATGAACTTTTTGGATTCACTGATCGAGCGTTAGTTCTGGATAGTGAAAGTCCTACTCAAGGCGGAATGGTTTAATTTATGTAAATAAGGAGCTAAACTTTTCAAAATATTTCCTCTTCATATCCAATGTACCTTGCTATGCAACAAAATATACGTGTAGTCACTCTCTATTCCAACTAAAAATTCTTTAAATTGGCGATAATTAAGAGCTTTAGCTATATTGGAGTTGATTATGTTAATTACACATTTCACAACTTTGCAAATTTCTTCTGGAAATGTCTGCGCTGAATTCGCTTCTTGATGAATAATACAATGCGTCGCAAGTATCTCGTGATTAGTTTTTTCTTTCAACATAGCACCAAACCCATTTCTTACGCCGGTCGTACTTTTTGACCTGTCTGTTGTAATTGAGACAATTTTATCGAGTGAAATATATTTTTCAATGTACTCAGTTACAGCATTTGTTTTATCTTCTCCTCGCGTTTGGACTTTGGAGTGCCAAGAATCCTAAAAGTTCAACTTTAGGACCTGTACATGAAATAAATTGTACACAAATTAACACTGGCACTATATCATGTATGTCACAGCGCTTCGCACAGAGGCAGCTGGAATTGCAAACCGCAGAGGAACGGATTTCATCTTCAATTATAGTATTTCCTGCAGCGACACGCGCTCGGAAAGAATACATTGTAGAACACGATGAAAAAACACGACCCGACGATACGCGTAGACATTTTATCTTTCTGAAAATGTCTTCTCAATGCTTTAGAGCAATCGCCTAAAGATAGAAATACATGAACAACAATTAAGTAGGTATGTAAATACAGAAGTAAGAAAACCTATCATCTCGAAATTCAATCGCACTGTAACGTTCGCACCCGCACGTAGTATTTTGAGGAAGAGCCACACTCAAGGGACCAAAGAGCCTAATGTGGCTCGCGAGCCGCGGTTTGCCGACCACTGGACTAACCCATCTGTTAACGCGTCACTTTTTATCATTAATCTTTTATAATTATAATATTGTGCTATAATTTTTATGCGCATAAGGAGAGACCTTTGAACTTGTTCGTCAATAACGCAACACACAAGTACCTTGCTAGAATTAAACCTGAAAAAATGCGTTGTTGTGAATTTTTGGAAACGGAAAAACGCTTCTTGTAACAGCTATTGCATAAACAGCATAAAATTAGAGACCGTAGAATCCGTTTGTGTACCTCGGAATTGAACTGACTAATGATCTATCGTGGAGTAAACATATTCGAGAAATTACCGGTCAAGCTAATCGTAAATTGGGATTTGTTAAAAGAGTACTTGGCAAGTGCGACGATAAAGTTAGGGAAATCAGCTACTTCTCCCTCGTTAGACCCCTTTTAGAATATGCCGCCAGTATTTGGGATCCTTATGAGATAGGCTTGGAAACTGAGTTAGAACGCGTGCAGCGAAGATCGGCAAGATATGTTAAAGGCCGTTATGATAATCTCGTTAGTGTTACTGACCTTTTGCAGCAACTGGGATGGGAATAGCTTTCAGACCGTCGATTAAAATTTAGGCTAAATCTATTATGTAAGTTCCAAACCGGTATATTCTCTGACGACGTTGATAATATTTTACGAAATCCGACATACTACGGTAGATCAGATCATGAGAGTAAAATTAGGGAACTAGACTGCAGAACGGATAGATTTAAGATGTCATTTTTCCCACGAACGATAAGGGACCATAATAGCTGCCATGAGACTTTTATCTAGGTTGGTCGTTAGGTAGTGTAGCTCTCAGTAGTAGTAGTATTCCTAATACTTGAATCCTTATCTGTTACCTAGTACATACTAACAGCACGCCTAGCATCTTTTCTGCATGGGTCTTGAGTCCCTGTCCATCTGTGTAGTTGTAGAATGCATGTATATTGAGGTCACTCTCCATTTTGATGACATCTGTAGTGTAGTGTCGCATGCTTGTGAGGCTTCGCCTCATGACAAGCATTAGCGATTTATGCTGATGCGTAATTAGTCGTAGTTACACTAACTCTAGGATATAGTGTAATTTATGTTGGTGATTACTCACCCCCTGCCACACACCCCTGAGGTGGCTTGCAGGGTATTTTGTAGATGTTGATGTACCTGCGTCGTATCTACTGAGCTCTGAGACGTGAAAAATATATAAAGTTTAATGCGTTATTGTTTCACCTTCTTTAACAGTATGAATATTCATATTCACGTTGTGTCTTTCAGAGTCGATAGTGATTAAAATTGATAAGTATATTATCTTATTTCAAAACTTGTCCTATAGTATGGATAACTAAATTACGTTTTCAAATTCTACTTCTGCCGGGTTTGTCCTTGCACCAGGCGAAATTGAAGTACCTACTCTGTCAACGTTACCTTAAATTCGTTGTCATTGGAAGCTATTATAGCGTCCCTTGACTATATTATGAATGACAGGTTTCAGGTCCTGCCAAGTTCCGTTTTTCCCGAATGCTGACATTCAAATTCGTTCATTCTGCCTCATTTTGCAACACAATTTCGTTTCCTGTTTTTCATTCCTTTTTTATATAGCTAATGGTATCCAAGTCTCATAATAAATGAGGCAATCATTTGTATATACCGGAGGTAGGAGTGATTCAAGCCTAATTTGTTGAGCGTATGTTGAACAAGAGACAATTTTGTCATTACTTGCATCTGCTCGTCGGAAAAACAAAGATTCCAGCTTTGACATTTACACCATTCTACTACGCAATCATAATGTTTAGGAGAGAGGTTTATGAAAGTGCAATCACGTATTATTACTCAATCTCGTAATATATTACTGCAATCAAATAGTTTTATCTATGATTGACGTTCAGAGTCTTCACAGATCAATACGCCCTCGGATGTTAAGAAAATAATATCTCACTAGTTCCTTCAATGGAGCACTTGTTTTATTTACGCGACACCGGGCTCTATGTCCCTTTGAATGTTGATCTGAGAGCCGAGAAAAGGTTGATCTATCTGCATAAACAATTCTTTGCGTTTACAGAAGGCATCTGAAAGAGCCTCCAGTTTGAGTTAATCTCTTATTGCGTGTGTAAAACGCGTGACACAAGAGAGGGCGAGTGGAAACGCATCCAGAGCTATCTTTAACTTCACGTATATTTGGCAACACTGGAACATGTTGGTAGGTGACCGAATGCCGTGAGTGGCCTTGGGGCTGTCGGGTTGGAGCCAACGTGGTCGAGAACATTTCGCGCCCGTGACAATGTCGTCAGAGTGGGAGGGGTGGGTTTGGGTTATAAGGAGTGGAGGGAGTTGAGAAAGCCAGCCAGCCATTACATATACGGGGGAGAAAGGCTTGTATTGCGCTACCATCTCTGCAAAGCCGATAGCAAACTAATACACCCTCGCGCCTGGCCCGCCTGGCCGTTTTCCTCTATTCGAGGTTATGTGACATAAAAACAACTGAAGACCGTCGTCGTCAGCGGTTTTGTACAGTTGTGCATATGAATTCGAAACAGTTCGAAAGTCATTGAATCGTGAATTCAGTCTTTCATAGTGTAACAAATATTGCAGTAAAAATGTTTGAAGAAGTTGGTTGTACAAAGCATTGCTATGCTTTGTGTATACTGCATTTTTGTCTCAATTCTCTTCACTATGGACTATTTGTGCTGCTTTTTATGCGTCATTGAACCATCCTTGTAAGAGAAAATTCATCGGATAGATGGTCGGTGAGGATGCTGCTTGAGCATACACCCCTCAACGAAGTTTCATCCGAGGGTTTCCTAGTGAGGATGACCGACTCAACGTCGCTCGTCGGTGGCACTTTCCGTTCAATTTCTGTTTCCCCCTTATTGCCAACCGTCTTTGAAGGAAGGAAAAAGAAACACCCCCAGAAGAATGCTCCAGTGTTATGTTGTTGTCGCAGTGGTTTCTTGGGTTTTCAAAACGCCCCTTGAATTCTACTACTCTATGGTCACTAATGCCCTCAACAGTGTTTACCTTAGTTACTTGTTGCAATATATTTGTTGCCAATACATAAAAAATGTTGTCCCCTCTGTTAGGCGTCGTACTTATCTGATGTTGGGCATTTGATTAGAACGTTTACAGCAGGGACTCGCATATATCCTTGTCTCTTCCCCCTGATGTGTACCTGTAGGTCCTCCAATCTATACAGGGCGTATCAAATCTTCACCTATTATAAATATAAATAATTCTATATATCTTACAGCCGAAGCCAATTACACCATATTTATTCAATCGACGAACACAAACAACCTGGAAGGTTTACATTTCCTCCCCAGGCGGGATTCGAACCCGCGACCTTCGGCTTTTCAGGCATGGACTTTACCCCGCTGCCACCGAGGCCAAAAGTATTCCTCTCGAATGCGGGTGTGAATTGCATCCCTTGACAGTGAATAACAGGAAGTTTGCAGTTTATCGGTTCCAATCCAAGTGAGTGCAAACAGAGCCTTCCAGAGGCCCCTGGGCCCGAGATATTGTGCGTCCCTTTTGGGTGAGCATGCATACAATTCGGCTCAAATAGTATCACTTGGTCACATTTATACCATTAAATGCTTCTAGTCATTAACTATGGAACCTACAAAAAATGTGGATGCAATGTATGAATGCATGGGTGATTTTAAGAAAGACTGGTGCAAGGCTAAATAATTTCTGTTGAAAAGTTTGCAGTGGTAGACAATACTTTTTATATCCATTCATGTTTTGCTGATTAATATATGAAATCAAAACTTATTTTGTGATTTTGTGACTGGGCTAAGCCCATATGGGTCTTTTGAAATAGGTGTCACTGCATAGTTGGATTATGTGAACCCGAAATAATGGACTGAGAGCTTCGTTCTGAACCCTATTTTTCATTTCATATTTCCCAAAACTCCTCATTCTGCTGAGACAAATGCTTCAGTTATTTTAAAGCCTCAAACAATATGTGGAAATATAATGAACACCTCACTACCTTTCAGTGATTTACATTCACAACAGTGTAAGCCAGTGACTACATACTGGTATTATTAAGCCTAAACATAAATAGTGACTGAATTAAATTGGACAAGTTCATCAAACGTTTTTGAGAGTTAAATTCTTATGTACTGTGCTTTACAAACAAATTGAATCTTCTGAAGATCTCACTAGAAGGCTGATATATATTCTGAAATTTGTCATGCCACCAATTGAGCTAAAATCGCAGAAATTTTCTGTTTACGTACTAATCCTTCTCATGTAGAATAATAATATAACGTAGTGGTAGAGTAATTTATGTTTTCAATTTTAAAAAAAAATAACCAAAAACTGCAAAACTTCCATCGCCTACCCCCCCCCCCCCCCTCCTTCCCCCCGCCCCAAAATTACGGATGTCCCACTTTTTGAGGTGCTCACCTCTGGTTTATCGAACATTTCTTTCAAACAGTAAGTGGAATTCTTGATTTTAACACTATATTAGGAAGGTTACAAAAGTTTCTATCCTGTGATACTTTTACTTTGTTATTATCTCCCTTAGTATTCTTACGACAAGTTTCGGAATTAAGAATTTTATCTAAAATTTCAGTTTTCGAGCTGTGGCGTCAGTACTTTGAGTTTAGTCTTCAATTTTACAATAGATTTTTGATTGCACAGGATTTCAAGTTTTTTCTATTCATTTTATGTGTCTAGGTTATATTTCTTTTAAGTCAGGGTTTACTAAAATTCTCTTACGTTATCTTCAATTCGTTTCTCATAGTGGAGGTATGACTTTCAAAGTTGGCATGCGTACGCGCTTCGATATATCCTCGACTTTTATTTAGAGTTACGCCGTACGTTACCTCTTTAAACCACGATTAATGGCGTATGTAAAATACGCTGGTGGTGAAGGCCTCCGTTTTTCCGTATACAGCTTCTAAATACACTATTTAAAAAATATCACAGAGTATAAAAAGTAATTTATATAAAATTCTAACATTATAATTACTAATATAATATACCTTTCCCTTGGACTACAACCTTGTCGTGGTGGAAGGGCTTGCGTGCTTCGATGGCCCCTTGAGCTGAACTGGCGGGAGCAATGCTCCTGGTAGGGTTACCCATGCCAGATTGTTCGAAGGTTAGGAGACGGACGAAAGATAGTCATCGCAGCATCTGTACTTCAGTGAGGCGGCTGCAAATTCCATCTGACCCCAGTGGGGCGGCATCTGAATCAATGGTGTCACGTAAAAAATACTATTGAGTAAGGCGACGGAAAAGTGTCTCAATTGAAAAAAAAACTTCAAATTATGGACAGTTCTCAAATGATAATGATTCCTGGAAACTACGGTACTCGGCCCAGAGAGCCGGGTTCCGTGCCCGGCAGTGGTGAGAGTAAGTCCCTTGCGTTAGTCATCACAAGAAATCCTTGCTCAGAAAATACAGCAGCAGAGGAAAAGAAGATATAGGAGAAGAACGAAACATGGTAAAACTGAAAAAGATAAGAATAGGAAGGAGGGCACGAAAGTGGAAATTTAAGGCCTTAACTAGGGCAATGAAGAAGAAGAATCAAAAGAAGGTTGATGATGTAATTAGATAAGATCGAATACCCAGAATTTATTAACAGGCTTAGAAGAGAAACAGAGAAAGCAAGAGAGGCGTGGTGGAGAGAACAGCTCGACTCGTTAGAGAAATACCAAAAAGTGGTAAGTGCAGATGCATTATATAGGAATGTAAAGGAACTGAAAGGCGGTATATTGAAATAAGGGAATGGGAATTATAACGATAACAGACTATACGGAAAAGATGATAGTAGAACCAAAAGAGATCCAGGAGAGGTGGAAGGAGTATGTTGATGAGCTGTATGGTTAAGAAATAAGGCCCAATACGTTAGAAAGAGAGGTGATATCGATAGAGATGGCATCGGACCAAGTATCCTAGATAGCGAAATGTAAAGAGTTCTACGAGACATGAAAAGGAATAAGGCGGTGGGAATAGATGACATACCTGCAGAGTTTTTAAAGAGCATGGGGAAGAACGGAAGAGGAAACCTTTTTGCGCTTATTCGTAGGGTTTATGAGGATGGATTGAGTCAGGAAAACTTTAAGAAGACTGTACTAATTCCTATACCAAAGAAAAAGAGAAAAGACGTGCGAAGACTAAAGGAAAATCAGCTTAATATCCCACGCGGCCATAGTAGTTGTGAGAGTTATAAACATACGGCTAGAAAGGATCGCTAATGAATACCTAGGTGAATACCAGTTCGAGTTAAGGAGAGGGCTGGGAGCGCGAGACGCTACAGCGGTGATGAGGACGGTAGTAGAAAGAAACCAAGAATATGGACAGGATGTTTTTGAATGCTTCGTAGATTTCAAGATGGCGTTTTATAGGGTGGACTGGACAAAATTAATGGGAGTGTTGAAGAAGTTTGTGGTCGATTGGAGGGACAGGCGTCTGATTCGGAATTTGTATAAGAACCAGACGGCGCAGGTTTGGGTAGCCGATGGAGAATGGGGATTGGCTACGATAGGAGGGAGAGTATGGCAGGGGTGCCTACTATCGCCTTTGATTTTTGACATGCATTCAGAAGAAACGGTAAGGGAGGCATGGGGTATTAAGTAGGCAGGAGTAAATGTAGAAGTGGAGCTGAAAACATCATTGAGATGTGCAGATGATCAAGCATTGGTTAGTCAGTCTGCCAGAGGATTACAGTCAACAGTGAATGCAGTTCGAAAGGTATGGGATGTTGATCAACCACAAGAATCGAAATGGATGAGATTTTACAAAAGTAAGAACGTGAGGCTGAATATGAGGTTGGGAGGGCAGAAGATATAGCAGGTCGAGCAGTTAACGTATCTTCGTAGTGTTTTAGAGGAGAATATGTTTTGTGGTAAGGACATCAGTTGCAGAATTGCGCTCGCTAATGAAACATTTTGGAAGAGAAGGGAATTGACAAGGGGGGGTCTGAGAAGAGACGTTTTACGTAGACTTGAGGCGTTTAAGATGTGGGTTTGGTGAAGGATGGAGAAGGTTAGCTGGGTGGCGAGGAAGATGAAGGTGGAGGCATTGGATATGGTTGGAGAGGAGAGTAAGCTTGTGGTAGAGGTAAGGAGAAGGCAGAAGTGATGGATGGATGAGGTTTCGAGAGGAGAGGGCATGTTGAAGAGAGTGATAGAAGGGAGAACACTTGGTAAGCGTTAAAATGGATGGAAGAGGATAGGAATTCCGGACGAAATAAGACGACGTCGAAGATATGAAGAATTGAAGCATCTAATGGCGGGACTTCCTTAGGAGGGGAAACAAGGCAGTGTCTATGAAATTGGGATGCAGAATGGGGACTGTCCAAGGACCTTTCGATCAACTGGTAGAAAACTTGATTGAATGAATAAAATGGATATAATATCAGAATAATTAAAATAATAATAATATTATATTTAAAAAATATACAACTGTAATATTTTACTTGTATTGATATTCAAATTGCAGGGCTCAATCTATGTAAAAATTACAGTGACCCAATTGGAGTTCAGCGATAGCCAGCATAATGACAGTCATTGAATTAAATGTTACTTTCCTGTTAAAATGAACATTTTGAACTACCCTAGTCAGCGTATACCAATGACGCAATTAGTGTGTGCAGGAATCGGTCGTGAAAGAGATATTAAGTTTGCTCACCGGTATTTGAAGCGAATACTTTTTATAGCATCGTCTAATTCTACTACTTTGTCGCTACATACATGTTGCACTGCTCAAAGTATGTAAAAAATAACGTTCAACAAATTGTGTTCAGCGTAGGTCATCATATGACATCCTTCCAACTTCCAACATAGAATTAAATCGATGGCATCAAACGGTGAAATTTATTTATTTAATCATTAATTTTAATTATTAGATCATCTAAGACATAAATAGTATACTGCTTAAATACATCGATTTTTGACCGCGTAATGTTTTTCCAGACCAGTTTGTGATGTCACTTAAGACGTCATGACGTACATTAATTATTTGTCTCATTTTCTGTGTTGTGTATGAGTTACAGCATAAAACTGAGTTGAAATAATATTTTTTTTTTAATATTAGGCCATTGCTATATGTAAGTTCAATCTTAAGTTTTGTACTTTCCGATGGGACAGTGGATCGTGTTTTTTTGCTGTGATTTATGATAATACCAATCATTAGGTCAAGGAGTGGTAAAAATAGGATTTTGATGAAAAAAATCATTATTTCAATGGTAGGCCAATGTCATATTCGTTCAAAGTTAATTTAGACCATCTTAATATTATGTAAAACTTGTTTATGATAAAATTTATTGAATGACTAACCCTTACTGCAAGGGGTGATAAAATGTAGGTGAGTTCATGTATAAACAATTCGACATTTACATGTGTCTCTACTTCGGGCTCGAAGGGATTTCCTCTCCGCACAGCTCGGCGAAAGGCATTGGGATGTTTTCGTGAATTTAAAAAAAATACAGTTTTTATATCAATTTGTCAGGTTATGAAATTAAATGACAGATTAAGGAATAAAATAGATTTGGTAAAGAGACGGTACTTCTCAAGATTTCATAACATTTTGCCGGCCCAAGAGCATATATTTGGTAGGAACGACATTTTCTTCATTGACATAGTTTTTTAATTAAATTGGCAATATTTGAATAAAATAGAAATGTTTTAGGTAATAATTTATGGTATTTTCTGCTTATCTTCGATATCATGGCTTTTATTTTGAGAAATTGTTGCGTAATTTGTTAATGTATCATATTTTACCGCTGTTAAGAATTTCTCGAAGTGTGGCACAAAGTTAAACTTGGTAACTGGCACCAAAATATTATTTTTTTGTTTTATCTATTAATTATTGAAAGTAATTTCATGTCAGAAAATTTTGGAATTTAATGTTCAAATACGTCACTTTTCACATATAAATTTCGTAATACTAATAAACTACTTAATTTCCTCGGTTGCATTGTCTTTAATACGGAACGCAGCATTTAATTACTTTTAGAGAATAATTTCATAGAGTGACTCTAATGAATATTCTCTACGATATTTTCAACATAATACACAAAGAAATTTTGTGAAATTGGCATTTTGTAACAGGAAAAGACATCACGAAGACGCTTCAATGCAATAATAATAGCGGGGTTTTCCATTTTCCCTTTGTCCATAGTAAATATATATGGTATAGAAACTGATCGTGAACCAGTTCTCACACATAGATAATGACCCAAGTAATACATTTTCTAATGTAAAGGCACTACGAGGCGAATGATGCGTTGACTGACACAATGCCTTGGCACTTGTTTCTAAGATCAGGGCTGAAGTATCTTTTAATATTTATCAGAATTGAGAGTGCATGGGAGTAAAGGCCTTCACCAAGGCATCACCAAATAATATAATAAATTCTATGAAAACTGATTAAAATATTTGAAGTCGGAAGGTGTTTGACTGTCGGGGAGCTTTTACGAGAACACCACCGCTTATATTCATAAAATAGTTTTCATGTTTCGGGATGTTTTGCGTTGTGAACTCATTTTGAGCTTCATTCGTTTTCCATTTAACGTTCAGTCATTGTTTTTTAACCCAATACGATGGAGTTAACAATTTTGCGTAAGACTATGCAGTAAATAATTTTCGTTTCTCACTGTCATTTTTGTCCCTGTACTTTCATCTGTAACATCACTACGTGCCCTGTCCCAGAGGAAGCTACTTACGCACATTCATCTGCATGCAAATATAGACACGGTGGTGGACACTCATTGATAAGAATTATCCACACACTGAGTGTACATCATGTGTATTATAATACTTCATGGATCTGTATATGGAACACATAAAAAAGCGTTGTTGACTAAGTATATCTAACGTGGACATAACTGGATAAAATAAATTTAAGTCGAAAATCGTAAAAAAATGTTGATTTCCTCCCGGAACTGAAAACATATACTGATTAGTTAAATTGTTCGTGACGTCACCGATCGACTAAGAGAGTATGAATAATCTTCGTTTGCAGTTGAGTAAACTTGTGATGTAAACCCGGAGGACCAAATAACGGCGAGATGGAAAATGGATTTGTCAAAGTACACGCGGGACAATTCATATAGCCGTAGAGTTTTATTTAAAAAACGAGGACTACCTGAGCGCATAGTAGAAGACGAGGAAAGGATAAGTTTCATAAATGCCAAGGGAATATTTCTCCATGTATAAGTGAACTCTTCCTATCACTTTTGAGATAGAGAAAGAGGAATAAACAAATACAATTTATTTTCCAACATTTCCTGAAAAGGCTAAAAATATTTGGAATTTATTCATGTACACTAAAAATACTTTCAATAGTTTGGGCTGAAAAAAGAATCAACATGTATCAATCAATGCCTTTGACATTTTTATAACCCTTTATATTTCAGAGATCTCTCAATTTTTAGCAAATCATTTTCAAGTTTCTGAGGTGTATTCCTTCTTAACGACTTTATACATACAAGTGTTACTGCATAAATGCAAGACTTCCTTTTGAATGCGAGAAAATGGCCGAAGAAATTTCTAAGAACTTGAGTAAAATATTTTCTCAGGCATTCCACTGTCCCTTATTCTCCCACTTGCTAATTTGTTGTCTGCTTCTAAATATTATGCCTGATATGTACACCGCATACCACGGTAAGGATATGGCACTCATTTTGTATTCAGGTGGGGTGCCAAAGTTATTCAGATCTGAGAACAGTCGTGGAAATGCAATGATGCATACAGTGTTCATGTAAAACGACATCATCAAGTAATACACATAGCTGAATGAAGAACATTCCACAATTCGTCAGCTTGATTCCACCGTAGAGAAAGGTTAACTGTATAAAACACTGTTCTCATCTGATACTGGATAAAAAGGAAGAATGAAGAGAGGGGAGATGGATCACCCGTTTCACTCGCCGTCGACTGTGGCGATTGTTTGTAATGATGTGAGCACGGGGCGCCTCGATACTATTGTGATGGGCAGTTTCGTTCCTTTCTCGCACTCGTTTCTTTCGTTCTCGTTCAATAAAAGGAACGAGTTCAAAGAGTTGTTCCTTCTCAAGTTGCGCCTGGTAATTTGGCATTATGATTAATAATTATTTTAATTAAGAACGTTATTGTAAGCAATTGCGTCAATATTTGACTTCGTGGGTTACAGTAGCGCCACGTACCGCCGGAGACCCTCTCACAGAGCGTAGCTTTCATTTATATTTCTGAGAGAATCTCATACGCAATTCGGCCTTTATGAAGCCCCCTTGGGTTAATGTCAATGATATGATTCATTATGATTCGTTCTTATTGCTCTCGTCAATTAATCGTTTCTTCATATCATTTAAATAATATACGAATGTGATACTTTCAAAAGAAATGCAGATGTGATACTTACTTATCCACGACGACCACGGCTCACGACGAATGCCATTGTGGGCTAGAATCACGCTATTTCACTAAGATAATTAAGGTAAATCTGGCTTTCCGTGACTCAAGCTAATATCTTTTTGTGAAAAACTACCGTAAGTGGTAAACATTACTATTGAGCCCAGTAAAAGTGCAAAAAAAGCGCAATTATGTAATGTAAGAAAAATACCCGTGTGTTGGTTAGTTAAAGACAAGCGTGAGGATAATGACCAATATTTCAGCTTTGTATTCGGAGGCCGCGCTTCGTGAGGCTACCGTGGTAGCTCATTGGGGCAACGGGGCCACGGAAGGTACTTCGTGACAGTCAGAATACGTGTGAGAGTCTATGTACACTACCTGTGCTTTCTGGTAGCTCTTTCTTTCATGATAGAGAATACCGATGGGAGCAAGTAGCTTATTGAAGCATCTTTTCTCCAGAAAGGTCCGTAGCTTCGAGTTAAAGAAAAGACACCCTGGTATTCGCCCAGAATTTCACCTACTTCAACTATATTTCAAATTTAATTATGTACCTCTTGTTTAAAGACGCCTTCAATCTATATGATAAGTTAAATTATCGTATTACCTTTGAATATGTTTTAAATAGAACCGCAAATTAGCAGAATGTCAATAGTAGCTATTTCAAATTATACTAAACTGACTAAAATACCGAAAGCATTCCCTGGAAATCCCAGATCAATGATGACAGTTTAGGTATTTCTTGCTACTTCTCTCCAAATGTTTCATTTCTTCGCTATTTTATTGACCTATGGGTATGGATTGTTTTAGCATTTAGCCCAAACCATCATATTTATTCTGAAAGAGAACGTTTATTTTATATTATTTTGCCGTTCGATGTATAATATATTACCATACGTCATTCCATCCTCGTCTTCAAAGTACCTGGCCTGTAATTTCTGCGAATTGGTTGAACCCTCTCTTTAATTTGATTATTTTTATTCATATTGCATTCCCTTCGTTCCTATGAATCCTATCCTTTATTTCATTCTTTTCAGTACTTCGAATCCTTTTGGTCCAATCGTTCCTTTCGTACCTTTGGAAAGAGGATATGTCCACAACCAGATTTCGTTCCTTCTCGTTTCATCAGTGGGTTCGTTCCAAAGGAACGAATCGTTACTAAATGTCCCATCACTTCCCGAGACCACTGTGTTTTCATGTCCGACCATCCTTATCTCCCCCGCTTATTTGCACGATCCGCGCGCAAGGAGAAATTATTCCCTTTTCTCTTCTGTTCTACAGGCCGTTTTACGCAATATATGATCTTGCGCATGATCATTCGAGCATTAATTCGTGAAATAATTTCCGTGATGACCTGGAAATTTCCCTATGTACACGGTGAATTAATTAAGTGAATTTTCTGCGCAGACTGAATGCGCAGTGGTAGACCTAACGATTGTATATTCGATTACGGAAGATTTTAACTAGCATTCTCAAAGCGGATTCGATATCACTGTGAATTTTTATTTTAGAGCCAAGAAAATGCCAATGTTACAGCAGAAACAATGCTTAACGTTGTATAAGGCAACTGAAAGAGAGTCCACAGTTTTACTTAATCTCTTACTGGGTGTGTAAAATAAAGTTGTCGCATTACATTACATTGGGCGAGCGGTAAACCATGCAGTCATATCTCTTTACGTGCGGTGTATTGGTCGCCAGACTGGAATGACGGCTGATGGCCCAAGGTTAGACGCGAAAAAGTTGTCGACGTACATTTGGCAACACTGGCACGCGTTGGTCGGAGACCTCATGCCATGAGTGGCCTTGGCGGTGGCAGTTGGGGGGAGTCATAGATCTTGAATGGCAAGATCTATGGGGGGAGTGAAGCCAACGCGGTCGGGGACTCCTTTCTCCCCGAAGACAGTTTTACACATCTTTTGCACGAAGTTTGAACTGGAATCGCAATGCGAGAACCCCTGCCACACACCCTAGACGTAGTTTCAGGGTATTTTGTATATGAATGCAAGAATGCAGTCATGGAACAAGAGCTTGGGCTATTTTTCCATCACTCGTGTATGCATTTGCGTTAGAATTCCAGTTAATCTCCGATTTACACGACGCATCTTTCAATGCTAATTCACGCGTGCACAATATTTTACAATAATGTTCCTCACGAAGAACGGCGTCGAACATTGGTGCTGTCCGCCTGCTAGGAAATACCGTGAGTTGCTCCACTCCACTATGGCATTCATTTAGTGATAAATTCAAGGCTCTCTGTTTCGAAAATACCTCGATGAGGATCGCCACGAAATGCACTCCTTGAAACACAGGCCACATCTTGCGTGAAGTTCCTTCTTTTTACAGGATCTCATTTATTGCGCTAGTGTCAAGTCTCATGGTATGCGTGAAATTTAAGATGAAGTGGAAAATGGTAAGTAAACACCCTGGAATGTAATTGATTGAGAGTAATTGAGGTGGAAACCGATGTTACTTCCCTTTTTGAAATGTCTATTTACGTGTTCAATAACCGTGGAAGTATTATCGCATGTGCGTGCATTAGTTCGTCCAAAGGGGATGACTTGTAACGGCCCTAGGAATGACGTCAGAAGGGTAAAGGAGGGGTCGAGGTTTTAAGGAGGGGAAGGAGCCGGACAAGCCTGCATCATGGGGTGTCGACTGTACGTTTTAAAGCTGGTCTGCCGACCTAGTTCCATACGCAACAATAGATGGCGTTAGTTGTCACCGCGAAATTCGAATCCACTTCCTAACCAGTGATTTTCTTATTTTCCTTCGAATTAAAAATTACTTCCCTTTTTCGAATTGAAATTTATGCACAGATTCTCTCTAACTGCCACTATTTGATTTCCCTGAGCAATATTTTAAAATTTGTAAACGATTAAAAGGGTGCAGACTGAAAAATTCAAATGATTGACAACTTGATACAAAGGAAAAACTTTAATTGTAAAGATACACATTCACACCAACAGCGTATGTAAGACAAAGAAATGCAAGAATATTTTTGTAATAACTATACATAAATACTCGATTTTGTACTGAATTTCGAATGAAATCGTAGGAATCAAGGTGCTTCTTCACTGTGGAGATTCTTGCTAATACCTCCTGCAGCAGGATACCCTGGAAAAATAATTCATATGAATGAATCAGCTGAGGAATAAAAATACCCTAAAGTGTATTAGGGCCAAAACTGGGGAAAATTATGGATATTGGGAGCGAGTAATAATGATAGAAACATATTACTGGAGGATTTCCATCCTGCAAACCAAAAATTTATGCCATTCAAGCATACATATTAATTTGTGGAATTTCTTAAGTGTAAAGATTCTTGGATAGGTTATTTAATGATGGGCGAATAAACACTCTTCATCTAACTACCAAAACACATCTAATGTATACTCTAATATGAAGTCCACATACATGAAATTGATAATTCAGAATACTAACTTATTTGACAATGACCATCAAATGACTTCTACCATCAGCGTTGTGAAGACAAAGCAACAGAATCCCTCCTCCTTTATCCGGGCTTGGGACCGGCAACATTGGCCTTGGGAAACTCAATAATCCTCAAGGCCTCTGAAGGCGGAGTTAAAGTAGGGACAGGTATATGAAAAGAAGTGGTGTATGCCATTGAATTGAAATAGATGAGCAGACAGACAAGAGAGAAACCTGGCACCGGCATTAGCCTGCTCTTAACGAATAATGCCAAGGGGGCCCACAGCTTAACGTCTCTTCCGAAAGACAAAATACTCTCTATTAAGTACAAGAAGTTGTGGTGAGGTCAATGCATGGGAATAAAGGGAAAAGAAGAAGAAAAAGGTTATGAAACAAAATCAAGTAAACAAAATTGTTTAATTGCCACCTGTGCTATAAGGTAGCAAATCTTCTCCTTTACTGCGTTTCGGTGTTCTGGGCATGTTAAGAAATCAAAATTGACAGCTGCTTCCACAGTAGGAATGCACAAGGTGGACAACTGATGTCTATGTGCTAACAGCTTCAATTGCATTCTAACAGCCTTCACTCCATCATGTATGGCATCGAGGATGCCATCACTCGCAGAATAGTCAGCATCAGCATCCACTGCAAAGCTGGAGAAGAAGATGTTAGCTGAGGATTCAGGACAAGATGTCAATGTACAGAGGCAGGAAGAACATTCAAATTTTGAAAGTATGTGGGCACACAACACAGATCCCACGAAAGGAATGTTCCTTAAACGAGACTTTTTGATTTTAAGGTCATAAGCCAGAATGCTCGTCACATCTTCTGAAGTACTCCCTGATCCTTCATAAAAAAAACTCCTCAGATCAGTGAGAAGGTTACAGCCATCAGGAGCTGTGTTACCGCAGGAAAGGAGTCTTGCAGGAAAGGAGTCCATTGGTAACAGCTGTTTTTAATGCTGAAACAAACTGTTCTGCATTAGGGCAGTGGTTGCTGCCACAATTCTGCCTAAGGACATTAAACAGGTTTTCAATTGGATCCTGATTGAGGTTCCTTGTTGAGAGCATTTTAAAGTTCAAGGTTCTCAACTTTTGCCAAAGCAACTGGGTGGCTCTAATCGTGGCTACCCAACCGTTTTGAGAGGGAGGCTTGATATGCTTACCATCCTTCACAAATCGCCACTTACATAATTTGTCTGTGATAGACTCCCAATAAGAGAGGTGATGGCTTCCCTCTTTCAGTGGGTGCTTCAACACCTTTTTACTGCCTGAATTAGATATATCTCCATTCAGACTATCAAAGAGGCGGTCAACTTCCAAAATAAATTCAGAAGTTGCCAGTCCCTCAATTCCCAGTTTGTCTGCAATGTTGAACACGAGGGTAATAAGTTAATTATATATAATGGAAATGGGATAAAAACATGAACATTGAGAAGGCATACTTTTGGCAACCATTGTTTCAATGGCCGCTCCAACAGTGCGGCTGAAAACTTCAGCAGCATAACGCACTCGCATCTTCTGAAACCCATTGGGATCCAAGTGCCTTTGGGTTAGCCTTGAAACACTAAAATGCAGACACATAATCTAAGAAAGGCAATATGTGCACAGGTTGAAGAAAAGTTTTAGTGTGGAATAAGATGATTTATTCATTCATCAATATTTAGTAGTGAGAAAATACCAAGTTGATCAATAACTGTGAAATGTTAAGCAAAATGTAATACTCACACAATATGAACTATAGAAAGGCAAAGAAACATGACACATTTCCAATTGACAATTACTTACTCCACCTTAATTAGTACCTAAGTCATTACTTACGGGTCAAAAGGGTTGGTTACTGCTGAATCTCCGGCCAAAGCCCTGATATGAGACCATGAGCCATGTAAAATTACAGCCTCATTACCAATGTTGACCTCAGCAGCTAAGTCGTACTTTAGAAAAAGGTTTCGAAAGCACTTTAACAAATGAGGTGCATCGAAAATAGTGAAAATGTTATCAGCATCCAACTCAAAATAAGGTTTTATATAAGTAGCCCCTAGAGTCTTGAGGGCCTTCACATTATTTACCCCCATGTCACACACTGTTGCTACAACCATTAGACCAATGCTTTTCATGGCAAGCAGGACTTCCTTGATTAAGTCAGCCAAAACTTCTGCCTTTGTGGCTGCCTCACTAAAATAGTAAGCCACTGGTTGCTTCCATGAGCCCCCAACACTTCTCACTAAAAAGACAAGGGCTTGTCGGGCAACTATGTGCAGCCGATCATTATTTCCCCTATCGACAAATCCCATAATGAGGTCATTATGCACATTATATTGAAGTTGGGGCTTGATAGCCATTTCGTCAAACATAAGGATGCATACCTTGTCCTCATTTTTAAATGCTGAAACACTATCTGCCAGCTGTGTCAATATATCTCTATTTAACCCTGTGTGGAAGGGAACAGAGTTAAGCAGAGGAAGGAGAGTGCTGCGAGATGGTAAAGGGAATAAGGACCGGAGGTGCTTGTATGCCTTAGGTCCCTTCTTGAGAAGGGATAGAGCTACCAATTTCGATGATGTAGACCATCGCCTTCCTTTTGGCTGCTTCTGTGCCTCGGTCACTACTGAGGAAATCAGCGCAAAACCAGCAGGAGACATTGCTTTCTCCATACAACTCAGCATTCTCTGCCGGGAACTCTTCATCTCCTCTTTCCTCTTTGACTTAGCTTCCATTACAACCTTTTTCAAACGACTCACCTGTCTCCTTTTCTTCAGGAACTCTCTATAGAGCCCCCTTTTCCGAGGGGTTAGATCCACAGGGGACAACCCTAAGTCTTTTAAAATTGCTCGAGGGGCACCTATTCTCGAAACAGTGCTTGTTGAGGATATATTTATTGTAATCGGTGAAGTAGGAGAATCTTGGCTACTGTCAAGACAAGCAAAAAATGGAGAGTTTTCTCCAGGAGAAGAATCTTGAGCTTCAGCATGTGATGTAGAGGCACCAACATTCACCATGGATGTATTGCACACTGAAGAATCAGGAGATATGATACCTGAAGTAGTGGCAGAAGCAAGTGGCAAGAAAAGAGTTGGCAAGGCATTAATATTTAATCTATTGCAGATTTCATTGGTGAACTGCTCTCTTGAAAAATGTCTTTCACATATACAAAAATTATTGTTCAGCTTTGCAACATCTTGCCTGTACAAATCTGGGTTGCCACATAATTCTCGCCACTCTTTTGCTCTGATGCCAACCAGGAACCCATGGACAAAAGAAAAAGTTGAAGTGAAAAGCAGAGCCAGAAGATGCCCAGAGGACATTTGATACCAATTGTACCACAAAAGAAGGTAATGGCACCCACAAACTTGATTGGAGAGAAACTTCCTTTTGGACAACAAATCTCTTCAACAACAGAAAGTTACCTAGGTTCTTCAAGTTAAACGTATTAATTCTTCACAGTTACCTTCACAAAAAGGCACCAAGTTCATGCTATCCAAGTTACCTGTACAGTACAGTAACTGGGGTTATCGATCAAGAATAACCTGGGAAAATTTGAACAAGAGTTAAGGGCTCAGGCCACTTCAATCTTAGGTGCGAACAGCTCCATGGTCACATCAGAAAACTATCCTCAACATTATTTTGCATTGGAGTGAAATGGAAGTATATGGTGTGACACTGTACCCAGGGAACCTTACCTCATTAATGACAGACATTCAAAACTTTCTTAAGTTAGTCAGGATATTTTGTACAGAGTTTCTCATGGAACCAAGTTGGTAGGTAGCATGGAATGGTGGAACTGATATAATAATTATAATAATTGAAGGGCCAAACGTTTGAAGTTTTATTTTACAGAGTAGAATTCTGATGAACACACAGGCCATGTCTAGGAGAATTCTACTCTGTAAAATAAAACTTCAAACGTTTAGCGCTTCAGGAAAATTTTATCCTTTTGGCCTCAAATTTGAACCACCTATTCTACACACCAAAAGCTATCGATTTGGGGGTGTTAGCCAAAAAAATTTTTTTTCACTCCACCCTAATATATATATATATATATATAACTTAAATTAATTTAATAAAATTATTATGAAATTGAGGTATAAAAAGATAAATACATAAAAATACATACGTAAACAGAGGACAAAGTTTTGATATGAAGGTATCACATTCTTAATTTATCACCTCGTTACCTAATTTAACACTTATTTCTTAAAACTTGAGGAAGAAGAATGAAAAAGATCAAAATTTTCACAATATAAATTACAATCAGTCATTGCTATGTAAATAATCGTGTTTTTTTAGAAATAGGATGGTTGGTAAGCGACAGAAAAAAGGGGCTGAATTTCTCGTATGGATGTTAGGGATTCTGAAAGTAATGGAGAGACAATAAATCAGGGGATTTGATCTTATTATGTACCAAGGTAACATAAAGTAGTGAGATGCAATTTAAAATTTTAAAATATTTACAAATCTGGTTAATAAACCCCAACATTTTGTAAGCTTTAATAGAAATTTGGTCAGTGTACATTTTAAAGCTGAAGTTACTTTCAAATAAAATGCCTAGGTCAGAGATGTAATTTAATCTTTTCAGGGGGGTACCAGCTGAAAAGTAGTCACATTTTTTCGGTTATTTTTAAAATATGATTGAATATTGAATGACCTCCAGGATAAATGGCCATCACAAGATATTGACAGACTGCAAAGACTGTGCAGGAATTCATAAAAACTGGGAGTCTTTGAAGTCCACCGATAAAGTTGTGTTAGCACTTATGTTAAGAGTTAGCAAGCAGAGAATATTTTAAACTAATAGCATTCCTACAACATTTAGCACCAAGTACCAGGTAATACCCAATGAAAGGCTAGTGCTTGGAAGCCTAAAACAAGAAAATAATATATTTAATACCGGTGTTAATAAGCATCCGCAATTATAAACACTTAAGATTAGGGCACTGTTACCCCACCACCTGCTATAGTTAGAGCATTAGGTATTACAGATTTTATTTCCATACAGCTGGCTTCATGCATCACCCGTTCATTGGAATATTTAAATTTTATCTGCCAATAGAAGTACAGTCACAGTGAACACTCCATGCACCCAGTAGGTAAAAAATTAAAATCATTGGGAAAGACAGATGAAAGCATGACAACCTCAAGCATTGATTTCAGCAACCAACATTCAGCCACCTCCTTCCAAATACTCCATCGAAAGAATGATAAACATAAGGAAAATACTCACAAGATTTGAACAAAGTTCTTCACACAGTAAATACTCGGCATTAAAAATAACTAGAGGAGGGTCCAATATGGAGTGCAATAATGAAGTGTATAGGCAGTATTAATAAGTCTTACAATCGCTCCCTTTAACATGTGCCGCTGCATATTTCACTTCAGAAGTGAAGCTGCAACACCACCGATGACTTTGCAAGTCACATCAATTATCGCCATCGGCCATATTCTGAGCAATGACTTGTATCAGCCTATGTCCCCATTTAAATGTGAATCGGACGGTGATAATTACTGACGTACATTTTACACCGGATAAGTTACGCTCTTAACTTTTCCACAAATTAATGCGGAACAAATTCCTGTAGTATACACAAGGTACAATATGTGAAAATGTTACAAGCGTAGCATCTACATACTTCGAGAGTAGCATCAACAATTATCACCGATCAGTATTCACAACTAGCCCAGTAATACACAAAAGATACGCACTAAGACAGTTGCCTAATATTACTCTTCCTTGAAAAAAGAATGATAAAATAAACACAATAAACACTAACACTCAACGGATAGAAGATACAACTGATAGACCCTTACCTGTTGACTGTTCGGGGAAAACGGAAAAACTTACAATCTTTCGATTGACAGCCTGTAACTGCACACTTATTACGCATTTTGAACCTAGAAATAACACTCAAACTTGAGTAGGCTTTCGCCAAATTCACCTTTCACCTTCAATAAGAGGAAGAATTCAGCTTTCAACAACACCACAAACGTAAACATCAACCATGCGCTTGTTCGTCGTAGCTTGCTGCGACGGTTACGACAACCTGTAAATATACACATTGACTTTTAAAACAAAATTTGAGTAACAAAATAAGTGAATTTGTCTTAAAATAAATAAATAAAGCATACTGTACACATAACAGAATTTAAAATTCATAATAAACATTCAGTTATAGCTTACCGCAGCAATAGGTGGCTCTGCTATCGCCTTACCACCTTCGGCCGGGCCACTTGGACGGCTTTGACCGGTCCTCCTGCCACCAAGCGGAACAAGCGGAATTCATTGGAAAGTTAGGCGCTCGGGATTTCTTCACTTGCTTGGCGTCCATCCCGGGAAGAGGAAGTGGAAGAAGTTCTCTTGCTTTCCAAGTTCGTCGTGAATCCATTCTTGAGTATTTGAAGTCCAGCTCGCAGTTCTGTGTTGGTAGTGTTATCATCCTTGTCTTCCTGCTTCTCTCTCTCGTAAGTATCGACTCATTTATTCTTTTTTTTCGGTGGTTTTCTCATTGTCAGATTTTACAACGGCGTGAGCAGTGTAATGCTACATGGAAAATGACGTACTCCGGTGTGATTTATAAACATCTTAGTTCCTTGTCATAAGATTTGTGTTCTAGTGGTTGTGAATATGGTGCTAGCTTAGTAACAGAATTGCGTTATCAATTTTTGATAGATTCATCCTTGGACAAGTGTTCCAGCTTATTAGATTTTAGGTTTTTGAAAGTTAGTTAGTGAAATTCGAGTACCTATCATTTTATGTGCAAGGTTTTAGTGGTTTGAAGTGAGTGAGTTTTTTATAGAGAGTGTGGTAATTGATTTCTGACCGCAGCTTTTCAATAGTTATCTTGACTTACTCGTTAAGACGTCAGCTGGAGAATTTGTAGCTATTTTCTTCTATCAGCGTCATTATCGTTGTAAACACCGAAGGAGCAGCCTACACATAGTTAATATTTATTTTGAAGATCATTTGAAGAAGTTTTAAGGCCGTTTTACACGGCGAAAGATTTTGTACTAACAAATATACGTGAGATTGTTCGTTTGTTGCAACAAAATTAGTACAGGTTCTATTTTCTGTTCAGGCATTGAGACATTCCCACGTGCGTTCATGCAATATGCCGCTTAACGCGATGTATGTTGCCTCATGCAAGGCTTCGCGGAACAGTTTTTTCAAACAAATGTACCGTGTAAAACGTCCTTTAAGCCGTGTTTACACGATGCATTTACCCGCGCGAGTAGATGCGTGAACACAGTCACCATCAAAATTTCACCGTGTAAACACTCAAATTTGCGCTAATGCGTGGACAGAAAATATACCCTGTTCTAATTTGGTGAAAGTGTTCACGCATCTATCCAGCCACGTACTTGCATGCAAACAAAATGTAAAATCATCATTGTAAATGCATCGTGTAAACACGGCTTTAGACAGCCCCCGCATTTTTAATCAGGAATTGTTGTACTATAAGGATTGTAATTAAGAATATTTCCGTAGATATTTCACTCTTCCGGTTTAATTATCGTCGACTCCTAATTCAACCTTGCTTGAAATTCGCAGAACTTGTCTTTGAAAAGTAACTTAATGATATTACCGGATGGTAATCTAGAGGCCACTGTGTTTTTTTGAAAGTGCAGAGTTAGTCATTATATTGAAGAATAAACTATTGAAGTAATTCATCGTCGGTTGTCATTCCACTTGGCGGAATCCTTTGGAAGGTGAGGCGTTCGCTCACACGCGTTGTTCGCTTGCCTGTAGTCAACCATATTTGGAGAATGAAATACTATCATTTGTCTTGCGTTCCGAGGAATGCCTGTGTGTGAATTCATTTTTGAACAAATATTACCTTTCCGAGCAGAAGAAAATCGTCTCCTTGCTTCTCAATCGTAGGTATGGCCACTTATGATTTATATTCTGGTTTCGCAATGTCAATTTACAGGTAAGGATCATGAGACTCCTCAATAATATTGTTTGTTTTACTAACGTTATGGGCGGAAAATAATAAATTCGATTTACGAAAAGAAATTTTGTGCTGAAAGTAAAGAATATCGATATAAGTGTGTAATGCTCTCTAGTGGCGTGGTTGATTACTGTATTTGCTGGCATGGAAGGTTTCTAGCTTATTTTAAATCCAGTTTGCGAAGGGCGCATGTAATATTATGCATATCGATTAAATTATCATATAAATTATTGATAAATCAATTATTGATCACATAATACTTGTTAAGCATATGGAATTAATTAGCAAGGAAGCGAAGTCGAGTTACTTTATACGCGGCGAAGGAACAACAATATGGATATTATTCCCCTAACGACGGTAATATTCATTTTTTAAACCATGAAGTCCAAAGATTTTTCTTATTTATCCATCGACGCTATAAAACTTTCCTCGCCTTCTTAGCGGGCGTTGGATGTGTTACAATTCCATTCTGACGTTTTACTCGTATTTCTTATGAGGAAAGAGTTTAGGGCAATGATTCTCTTGGGATTAGATTTAGTTCTATTTATAACTTCAGGCAAACAGATTTATTTCTTTCATACGCATTTTCCAAAGCGTAAACTCGAGTGTGCCATGATTTCTCCTGCTGCAATGAAAGGAGTAGTTCTCTCTCGTATTTAACTTATCGGAAATGGCTTACGAAGAAAAATATTTTAGGTACTTTCGGTTTTTTGAAGAATTTTTTAAAGAAAGTTATTTATTCTTAAAGAAAATAATTATATGGCACGCTAACTATGTTCAAGGCTTGAATGGTATTTAATTTTTTTGTATTAGCACTCATTTTGTTCAATAGTTTTTTGAAGGTGGGCTTTTTCTTGGCCGTAATTTCCTTGTATGCATTTGACGCCAGTAGCAAAGGTAAGCAGCACATTTTGCACTGCAAAGAGTAATTGGGGACAAGTACGCGTTTACACATGTCCTTAATACATTAGATTGATATATTCGTTCGATATAATTGCCTATGTATTCTCGTTTGCGTATGTGGTCGCAGTCACGTAGCCATTGGGCCGTCCGACGCGGCCCGTGTTCCCCAGAGGAGAAGAGATAAGTGCTTCCTTTCCACCTTCGCGTGACTCTGACCACGGAGCGGGAGAGATAGAGACAGTGGAACTTGGAGACGCAGCGGTCTCGAGGCGTCCCGCGCTCACGTAAATCGACACAGTCCACAGCGAGTCAAATGAGGAATATTTTTCTCTCGACTCTTCCATTTCTTTTTATCTCTAGGGTAAAAGTATATCACACAGTATATAACATTAACCTTTCTCGTTGGTGTAATCACAAAGAACAAGTTTGGATCATTCTCTTTGGACGTAGTTTCATTATTTTGATACTTTATTTTTTTACCATATTTATTTCCTGCAATCATTTTCGACATAATTATGGTCTTCAATTTATAAAATTATCCTGTTTTAAAAGAGACCGGCAGTGCTATTCTTTCTGCTGAAATACATAGATTTTTGTTTGCGTACTCACTACGCTCGTTCACAATAATGACGTATACAGCTTTAGGCATAGCATTATTGTATTACCAGGTGTGACGTAATGTATTTTAATGTTTTACTGTTAATTATATGTTTTACTTCGTGCGTGGGTCTGTTTCGTCCAGAGCATGCATTTTGAATGAGGAAAATACTCACCAAATTGCAGTTGAGGCACACTCAGTGAGTGCTGGATTTCCTCATATTTAATGGCCCCTGTTTTGGAAGAGCCCACATATAGATATCACCAAGAAGAACCATATGCAATTATAACAAGCGTATGAATGGTTGAAGGTACGTCATAAATTAAAGTTTATGACACGTTGTTACGATGGACTATACAGTGTTTAATGCTTGGCTACATGGTAATCATCTATCTCTACATAATACCTATTTAGCCACCTCAGAAGTGTGTGGCAGAGGGTGGGTAGTCACCAACATGCATCACACCATACCCTAAGGTTACTGTAACTACGACCAATTATGCATTAGCATTAATCACTTATGCTTTTCATGAGGCAAAGCCTCAAAATCATGCACTACAACGCTACAGATATTATCACAATGGAGAAGGACCATTAGTATATATGTATTTTACAACTACACAACTCGACAGACTCAAGACTTTTGTAGAAAAAATGCAGGGCATGCAGTCTGCAATTCCATTTCCCAGACTGAGTTCACCATATGCATACTGCTTCTAATGGTAACATAATTTAGATCCAATAGTTCATGCATGTTCACCAAGGAATTTGACTTACAAAATTTTCTACAGTCTTGCCATATGGTTATACTCAATGTTTGATTTTCCCATGCTGTTTTTTAAGAAATAATTTTTTGTTCATATAATTGCGTTCAAATCATTGAAGTAGCATTAGACTTGGTTTACCTGCGATTATGGCTCTTTTGTTAAGATGGCGTATTTGTCATAAAAGTTTTTCCAAAAATCTCTCCATTTTTCGCTTAAAATAAGCGGTCGACTTTCATTTCCATTCCCATTGAATAATTATTTCCTTGAAATAATAATCCCCAATTTTCCCATCTAGGATATCCTAATTCTTGTTGTTATAGTATTGCAATTTATTAAATTTTTAATGGCTGAGATCTTGATGTGCGATCATCATTTCTTTCCAATCTCTCCTTTTACTATCTTAATGGGGATTTAAGATATAACAGGGTGTCCGGCGACCTGGAAAACTCAGGGAAATATTTTGTCCTGGAATACTCAGGGAAAACTCAGGGAATTTTTGCATTTTTCCGAAATACCCTGGAAAATGGACAGCCGGTTTCCATCGAGGCAGAGAGGTTTAACCTGCGTCTTTGATTGCATTATGCTTACCTCATAATCAGCGTAGCCTTGCGCTCCCTGTTCATTTCATACTCTTTTTGCAGCTGTGCGGCCGCTCGCACCTACCACGATTGAGAACCAGGGAGACGATTTTCTTCAGCTACGCAAGGTAATATTTGTTCACAAATTGAATTCACACACAGACACACCTCCGAACACAAGACAACTGATAGCATTTCATTCTCCACATATGGTTCACTACAGGCGAGCGAACAACGCGTGTGAGCGAACGCCTCACCTTCCAATGGATTCCGCCAAGTGGAATGACAACCGACGATGAATTACTAAAATGGTTTTTTCTTAATTATAATGATTAACTCGGCACATTCCTACCACCAATATGATGGTAACATACGCAAAGACACCAACACATATGAACACAATAGTCGAATGACAATTGAATGCTTTATTTGTAAGTAAAAACAAAACCAATTGGATACCTACCACAATATTGGTACGAAGAAATGAGAAGTAAACACAAGACCATTAGGTCGACAATCAAAAAGTCTGTCAAACTTACTTGCACACAATAAAAGTACTTATAAAACAATAATAATCACAACAGATTAATCATATATGAATACAAAAGATATATAACTCGGTAGGTAAAGTCGTCTGCTGGAGTCCATGCGGCGAGAACTACGTTTTCGCGGCCCAGTCTCACCGCATGAACTTGAGCACGAAAGTGACGCGGCGTAACCTTCGTGAATACCCTAACGAATCGATCTTTTCGTGATTATGACGTCATTTCGCGAGCCGGACGCGAAACTTACGCAACGACACGGTTAGCTAGTAGCCCCGAAGATAACTATTTAATACTTATTGGCCAATCCGACTGATAAGAGTAGATCAGATCATGGATATGACCATCGAAGTTGTGGACTTTTTTGGTGTATTTAAGTCCTTTAAACATCTGCATCTTGTCATGGCACATACTAAAATATACTGAAGGAAATACAGCTGAATCTAAATTCAAGGCAGCATTAGGGAGCATGGGGCACTGCAGTTTTGCGGGGTGAAATCACTATAGAGCTAAAGTCTGTCGAATGAGAGGCGGTTAATTTTCTTCCATTTTGGTGGAAGAATATTCGCCCTATGTTGAAGATGAGGAAGATTTGGAACAATTTTCACAGGACTGTAGCGCATGTTATTAAGTGACTCTGGCATTTTACTGAGTTTAATGGACTTTATTCACATAAGTGATTGCTTCCGTGGTAAACAATGAATTTATAATGCTTATGTAAGCCATAAAAATGTTACATTAATGCAGAAGCGGCAGATAAGTGTGTTTGTAGTGATTACTTTCAAGGCATGAACTTCGTGTTGAAGTTTCAAGAGTTCGTTAGTTAGTGGTTAACTTTCAGTGACATTCGCTCTTTCTCTCTCTGGTCTGTCATACTTCTTAGAAATTCACAGTATATAATGTATTTATTATTAAATTTAAAATTGTCTTACGCTTTTAAGGTAAAAATTAGGAATTCATGTAAGATTTAAGCCTTTTCGGTTAATACTTGTGATGTAGATAGGTGCAACTCAACCAATGTCACCCAGATGGAAACCCGATAAATCTACATCATTAGTAAGTCAAAATTTTATATTTTTATTTCGCTTCGATGGACACCTAAAAGACGGCAACACCAATATGACCGCATTAAACTAGAAACCCGCGGAACGTACGTGAATGAGTTTTTAACGAAATGGATAAGAATATATCCTATACTTCATAAATAACAGTCTCTCTGTACCTCTCGTACTCTAACACGCCTTAGACTTCACTTCCATAATAGAAGCAATGCAATTAGAGCCGAGGTTGATTATTTTACTCTTTTCCATTACGGAGTATTTACTAGCCTCAATTATGTTTAAAGTTTCGTCTTTGCTTAAAAACTATGAATACAATTTCAAAATTGTCGACTTTTCTGTTATGTCAACAAAGGTATATTTTCTCTTCAACCCGAGAATTGACTATGAATTTAGTAATTTCGCTTGGGCCTTTTATGGCTTACATTATTTTCGCTTAAATTATTCAGGCAACATTCAGTGAGATTTCAGTTTGGGTATTTTTACTCCAACCTCTGTATGCATTTAACGGCTTTTGCATAGTATCTGCATTTAGAAATTCACATTGAATCTCATAATTAGGGACAACCGGTATGCATAGTATATCACTTTCTTCGTAGAATTTTCCACATTTCTAGAGATCTACGTACTACACCCTTTAACCTTTAATGCAGTCTTAAGGCTCGTGAAGAATGATCGCAGTTCCAATTGGCTCAAGTTCCAAAACCACTGTTTTCTCTTTAGCCTCGGTATGAATAAAGTAATGAGGTGTTTATCTTGACATTTTGAGCGTAGGTCCATGACAATAATCTGACATTTAAGGTCTTACTTAGGGTCTATTATTTCTGGAAAAGAAATCTCGCTCAACCTCACTTACGGGAAAATATTCTCGAAGTTTACGTCGATCTTTCCCACGCCCCCTAATGCGGCACTGGAATACGTAAGTAGTTTAACTGTTTTATCATTGCATCATTAAGCGAAAAAACTGGATATTGACACTTAAAAAACTAAGATATTATATGAGAATTCACTTTATCTTGTGTTTGAATAGAACTGTTATCTAATTTCTTACTTTTATTTCTGCCGTTATCTCTGCAGGTGTTTTGGCAGATACAATATTTGCTCTTCTATCAAGAGAGAGGTTACATTCTAGTGTCTTATATTTTAATATCTATTTAAGATTATGTAAAATATTACTTTTCATTCATCCGAAATTTAGCTCAATTGAAAGTTTGTTAAGCCATCGTATATATATTACAATTTTTTAACTTTTTATAGCTGTGTAAAGACCGGGATTGCTCAATTTGAATAAAATTTAACCGTGATGTCTTGTGTTCATTTTTCATGTTAGCTTAGCATTCGAGTGAATTTGGTCTCTGAATTAAGATGCCTTCTGCGAACACGCCGTTTCTTTAAGGTATTCTAGTTCCCTTAAGTTCTAGTGTTAATAATAACTTATGACTGCACGCTGATAACTTTTAATCCACTTTGAACCATAAAGAACGAAGAATTTAATTTAGTAAGCTATGGGAGGCCACTCTGTTTGTTCCGAATCTGGACCTAATGTTTTGGAGAAGTTGTTAGCTGGAATATTTTACGACCTATTGGATCAAGGGGAGTTGAAGGGGGGTTAGGGAGAGGCGGTCACAAGACGGCTGTCGACATGGCGGAGGAGTTGGGGCGAAAGTACCCTGAGGGCAGGGACCGCAAGGATATCCAGGGATTTATCCAGCTGGTGCACCATCAGACACAATATTTCTGGATTTTAAAAAAGCTTTCGGTAAGGTCCTTCATTCAAAGTTACTCGTTAAGTTGTAAGCATACGGAATACACCACGACGTAATATGTTGGACAAAAGAGTTCTTCGCCAACCGCGAACAGAGAGTAGTTCTAGATGGCGTTCGCTCAGATGTAGTGAAAGTTACATCAGGTGTACCTCAGGGAAGTGTCATCGGTCCCTTATTGTTCCTTTTGTATATTAATGACATCACTACCGTTGTTACTAGCAAAATTCGCTTCTTCGCAGGTGACGCAGTGCTGTACAGGGATCTATACAATGAGTCCGACAAGATTGCGTTACAAAAAGACCTAGATGCTATAAATGAATGGTATAATAGGAACAGATGCTATAAATGAATGGTGCAATACTTGGCAGTTAGAATTGAATTTTAAAAAGTGCGTTGTTATGACTTTTTGGAAAAATAATAACTCGGTCAATGATACATACACAATTAATCAAACAGACTTATCAAATGTAGAGTCAGTTAAATACTTAGGTGTGACCCTTACTCAGGACCTGTCTTGGGGGAAAGACGTTCAGGAAATCTGCGGACAGGCTAGTCTAAAATTCGGATTTATTAAAAGAATATTAGGAAAATGCGACGAGAAAGTTAACGTAGTAATGGGCAAAGTCAGTCTTTTGAGAGATTTTTCTCACGTCGATCAATCCCACTTGTGATTCGATCGTCGATCAGAGGGACCGATTTTCCAGCTAGTGAGCAGTTCAAGTTGCCTTCGATCAATGATCTCTCAGGAAAGTGGTGATAGATAAAAAATCTGGACGTTTGTGAGTTTCATACTGTAAGGATGACCGAGGTGTACAGCTTTGCTCTTCATAGCACAGAGTTTCAGTACAGCTACCTCGTTCAGTGCCGGTTTCTGTGTAGTTGTGGGTAATTCTTTGAAAACAATTGAAGGCACAATTGTGCAATCGTTCGAAGGTTTGTTTTGTTTTTACACAATGGTCTTGGTTGTTGATTTTAAGTATAGTTATACGGAGAATGTTAGAAATATCCCAGTTAATTACAAAACTATTGAAGAGTGACATTTTATGGACCGCAAATTATTAACAACTTGTTATAAAAACCAATGATAAATAGTACCAAAGGACGCTGCGGAATTTCATTTTGGTATGTAGTTCGAAACGATCAACGTTTTCTTTTGGCTGTAGGAATTTAAAGCAAATTATCCGACTGTAACACTTAAATTCAATTTTCAATTACAGTCGGTATCACTGTTTCACTTGTGCAAGAGACGTAATATTTGTTGAGAATATTAAAGCGATGGTTTATCGTGTACTTAAGTGACAATGCAATTATGGAAATTCAGTGATTACAAATGTTATATGTGCTGTGATGTATTGCATGTGTTCTTGTGGTGATATTTTTATATTTAACGGTTATTTGTGTTAGGTAGACTTACGCTCCTAATGGATCTGTTATGGCAGGAAATACACCGTGGAGGTTATAAAAGTTTCTGTGCTTCTGAAATGGCATAATATTGCGTTGTGTTTCCGGACGAGAGTTACACGAAGAAAGTGTATGTTCAACTTACGCAAAAGTTATAGTTTATGTCGTAAATTTACCAAGAGTTTGTGCTTCAAAAATGGCCTTTATAGTGAAGTAAATTGTGGGTTTTTGTTTGTTTACGTCGTAGAGTTTTGAGTTACAGTGCCCCCTGAAATAATCTCATAGTTTGCTGCTGTGTTTGTGTAAGAGTGAATTGCATGTAAAAAAGCGAACGTACAAATTTCGTAAAAGTTTGTTTACATCGTACTATATAACTATAATTTATTTACTGTGCTTCTGAAATACTGTGTCGTGATCGTCGAGTGCTTACAATATTAATAAATGTCAAAATCGAAGATTTGTTCACAGGTTAACGTTATTTTCGTCGTTTATTGTTTACAGCGTAGATACAGGAGCCCAAGAAATTCTGTGTAGATGTGTATCTACATCGGTTTGGGTTTTTGTCTCACGTATTGAATATTCTATAGAAGTATATAATCATGGTGTATAGATAATATCTTCTAATATCTGTGATTCTAATAATAACAATCAGTCCTACTATGATTGCTTTTTGTGAAGTTGCTTCTGTCGTGGTGTTGTTTTCTTCTCGTGAAGCACTTCTTGTGCCAAAGTGAACTGAATAGGACTTCACGTTTACCATTCTATATATTTGTTGAAATATATGAATTTTTTCTGTGTGATTTATATCTAATTTGAAACGATCCTAACAAAACATGCTTCGTTTGTTGCCATCGTTTAAAATCCTTGGGGTTTCACCGTGCACTTCGTCACTAGTTAACTAATCAACCTAGTCAATTGATATTCCGTAAATATGTTTTTCGCAATGCCACATAGATTCTAAATGTTTAAAAAGCATATTATTAAATGATGGTTTGTATATGTACCTGCGTACCTTTCAATAAAATGTATATTCAGTAAAAATGCACTTTGTTATAGTATTGAATCTTTAGTGCTATATTAATTCCCCCTCACAAAATGCTTTTGCCCGTACATTGGAGATGTTAATTGGTTACGAGAGCGATTTGATTATTATAGTTGCCTTACAGGGTATTCAACATTTATACATATCAAATTCTTATCAGTAAGTGTTAACATATATTGCTTCTAAGCTATAAGAAATGCCCAATAGACGCAAAACATTTGTTATAATGATGTGTATAAGTAGGGATTTAAAAACTGATTGCAGGATGTGATGAATCTTCTTAAATTGTTTGGCACTGACAGTGCTAATTTTAAACCCACTACATGCGTTCTTCCTCTAGATGATATTGCTGCTATCATTAAGAAGCACCAATGCAATGCAATAAAATATGTAAGCGTCAGTGAGTTTCTCTGCTATCTGATTGCTACTAGTTGCCATTTACTAGACTATATCATGTAACAGGCAGGGAATACTATATCTAGGCAAAATTATAACGAGTTTACTCTGTAGATTTTATGGAAATGCATGGAACAATCAGGTCATAAGAATGTTTCCTAAATATCTGACCTCAATACATATGTTTATTATCTTTGCAAGGAATAGTGTCTGATCAATTATTAATTTACAGAATGATTTAGTGCTTTTCAATGGTTATAGCCATCAATAACCTTAGAACAATATCCACTGTGCCCAGTGCTCCCTCTATTATAGAACTTTAATCAGAAAACAGTTGTTTACATATCATATAAGTGACAACAGTAGTTTTGATTCGAAGAAGAAACAACAGCTGTGCATACTGTGCCAAATGCTTATTCTGAACATTATTTATTTATAATGCATCGGAAGACTGAATTCGGAAAATAAATAGAACTCGCATCTGTCGTTCCTTAATACATTATCACTCCGATCACCTTCTCATTCCGATTATCACTCTCTACGGATGGAGGAAGGCGACAGGGACTTAAGGTTGTAGTGTAATGCATGTTGGTAACTACTTGCCCCTGCCACACACTCTTGAGGTTACTTGCAGTGTATTTTGTATATGTATAAAAATACGTATGCAGGAAGAGACATGGGGTGGAGTAGGTGGAAAGAGGAGAGGGTTGAGCTTTGGGTGGAAGGTAGAGGTGGGGGAAGTTGAGCGAGAGTTAGGAGAAAGGGTTGGAGGAGAGGAAGGAGGAATGGCGCTGCGGGGAGGTGGGGAGGCGCAGAGCTACTGTGTTCGGGAGAAGGTGGGGGGAGAGGTTTGTTGTGCGACCGTGAGTCACGAAGATGTCGCTATGAGGAGGATGTTAGGATATGGAGGGTAAACGGTGACCTCAGGCGATGGAATGCTCAGCAGAGGGGATTGGGGGTGAAAAATAAAGTCACTAAGGACAAGACATTTGTCACGTATTACAATATCTCCGAATTTACACTTGATCAAATTCTTACAACTTGTGGAGAATTTCAGGTTCAAACGGCCTTGGTGTTTCCAACAAATGCTTGGCCAATAGAGATGAAGGATTATAGTTCCTTAAATATGCCTCATGCTATTCATTCCTTATTTTGAATTTTATTTTTAGTCCGATCTGTCTTTAGTGAAGCGGGACAAGTTTTTTTTCAACTTTCTCTTGTTAATAAAGGCCGGTTTTACCTTTTGTATGTAGCAACTTATTGATTTTTAAGGATATAGTCGTTTGAAATAAATAGAGGAAATAAATAATAGAGTGGTGAAGTTGAATGCCTCATGAAATGTTCTTAGTCATAGTCCCTGTTTTGTTTGTTGGTAAGGGAACGACGGTCGATGGTCCGAATTGTGACGTCAGAACATCATCATCACCTATGTGGACATCATTTGAAGGTCAGCTGCTCGTGACTTCTCGTAGCTCACTCGCCTAACGAACATCTTGGTATTAACAACTCTCGACATTTCTAATATGTCTGTCTGACGGTGTGTCTGCGTTGCTTCATTGTCAAGGTTGTGACACGCTACCCAGTTCTCTACTCTATGCCTATGAGGCGATCTTCCAGCGATCAATGTCCTGTTTCTCACACTTAGGTATTCACTCTCGTATACTCACTGGTTTCACTTCGTATTGCCACTGTGCCGATATCGTAAATTCTATCCCTTAGTGCATGTGCAACATAAACCAACTGATTGGAATCTAATCTTTCCTCCATAGGGCTCATTAAAGTAATGTCGTTTTTATATTCACATTCTCTTCTCCCGTATCCGCTTCAACGAAGCGGTCGACATTTATTTCAGTAGATCATGTATTATTATTTCATTCAACTCTAATTTCTGGTGTTCAGTATCTGATATTTTCTCTATTTTTTATACAAATGCTCTATAGTATGAACGTGACATGAACACACAGTACTGTAAGGTTATTTGTCCGATCGGTCATTAGTGAAGCCGATCAACTTTTACTTTGTTAAAAAAGGCCAGTTTATTTTTTTTGGGGCATTAAGTTACTCTTTTTACGAATATAGTCGATTGGAATATATAGAATTAAAAAAATTATTGAGTGGTGAAGATGAATACTTCATGAGGTGTTCTTAGTCATAGCCCCTCTTTTGTTTGTTGGTTAGGGAACGACGGTCGATGGTCCAAATTGTGACGTCAAAATGGGAGGGGAGGATGTTAGTTGGAAAGAAGGGGAGAGAGTTGCGCAATGTGGCATCAATCAGCTTAGGCGGTAGTGATGGGTTGGACGTGATTGATTGAATCCCGAAATAAAGTTCTCTGAAAAGTTTGGTCGGTGAACTGAATCTCTCCAATGACCGAAGAGTTCATCTTTAACGATCACGATAGGAATGATTGTATAGCATCAAGTATCGACCACGAGATGTGAGACTGGCCAAACAATAATTAACGAGATAAAATAAAGAGATGCCTCTGAAGTGGCAAAATTTATCGAAAGAAGTGTAATAAAAACTACACTAATATCTATCCATTATACGAACATTGCTCAAGAACACAAATGAATCATTATCCTTTCACTGAGTGTATAAATTTCCCAACTTAATATTCAAGAGTGTTCATGTAGTCAAGAACTTAATTGCGATTCGCATTGATTGCATTGGGGAGGATGTTAGTTGGAAAGAGTGTGGAGGAAATTGCGCAATGTGGCGACGATTGGCCTGCCCTCTAGTGGTCATCATATGAAAGTCAGGTGATTGTGACTTCTCGTAGCTCACTCGCCTAACGACCATCTTGGGATTAACAACTTTCGACTTTTCTACTGTGTCTGACGGTGTGGCTGCGTCGCTTCATTGTCTGAGTTGTGACTCGCCACCCAGTTCTATACTCTGTGCCTATGAGGCGATCTTCCAGCGATCAATTTCCTGTTTTTCACACGTAGGTATCCGCTATCGTATACTCACTGGTTTCACTTCGTATTACCACTGTGCCCAAATCGCAAATTACAACGCGTAGTGCTCGTTCAGCATAAAACAACTGAGTAGAATGTAATCGTTCGTCAATAGGGCTCATGCAGGTAGTTATGCAGTGGGACGTATATATTTTACTAAAAGATTTCCGAAGAACGTGACTTCTATCTTCTTCAATATTCTCCCATGTATCTTATTCCCAAACCAAATAGTGCTTCTTTTTCCTGTTATTACGTTCGTGAAAGTGTGGTAGCATGTAGCGGTGGTTATGCTGCGATTGTTTTTTTTTCTGGGATGATAAATTGCCGTGAATATTTCTCATACACTTCTCCCGTATTCGTTTCAGATACATCTATCCATCGACATTTATTTCAGTAGATCTTGAATTGTTATTTCGTTCAATTCTTATTTCTGGTTTCACTGTCTGATACTTTCTATTTCTCCAATTTTTATTCATTTCCTCTAGGGGAGAGTTGTACAAAACGGGGACCCTTATTATCTTTTGCTATAAATAATTTAAAAAATAAATATTTCAAGATTCTTTGTGATTCACAATGTTTTTACACTTCTGAAGTCATTGTTCCAAGAATACTTTTTAAATTTTGCGTTTTAGTTTTAATCCTATAGCGCAATTTAAAAAAACCATGAAAAATATACGTATTTTCAAAACTTTTCTTTAATTACAAACCAAAGAACAAACATTTGAAAAAATTGAGTAAAGCAATTGAGAATAAACTAGAATGAACGAAAAAATATAAATTGCTTCTTATAGCACATTTAGCCTACAAATCCACTATAGTCACAAATAAATGTGTCGTCTTCTTCTTCAACATTGGAGCTAGCTTCATGAGCCCAGCCTCTGCATCCAGAACACTGGATCCTTTCCTTTTGAATTTACATAGTTCATTGCAAAAAATGCAGGCTGCATCAGCGTCTTCGTCTGATGATGATGATAATACATCCTTGTAGTCAGTTGTAGTGGCGATACGCAGAGAATCGCCACACGTTAAAATCGATAATGGTAATATGTGAAACACCTCTAACTCTCTACAAAAAAAATGTCAAGCAACGTGTAGTGGCAGTATGCATAGCCATTTTGGCACTGGATAAGCTCAAAATGTCTTGAGACTTGTGAAAAAAATTCTAGCTTTAAAACCCTTATGCGGTGTACAAAATGGGGACGTCCCCGTTTTAGACTACCTTCATTGTCCCAATTTTATACGCCAGTGCAGCTTACGAATAAAAATGGCGTATCTTAAACTATGTGTGAGATATCTCAACAACTAAAATATTAAAATGTTGCCTAAATGCTAGTAAATACAACTGCAAACTTATAAAATTTTATTATATATCAGTTACGGACTTATATATGTTGTTATTACATGACAAACTTGTAAAAAAATGTCAAAAAGACTTACTTGACTCATAACAACGCAAGAAACAGCCTAACGCAGGCATAACTAGACTCAAACTGCCGTTATACTTGCAGTGGACATTAGTACTGTGGTTTGCCTTGAGTAGAAGCACAAGTCAGGGAAATCACAACTGTCCCCATTTAAGCCGCCGTCCCCGTTTTGTACAACTCTCCCCTATAGTTTGTACGTGACATGAAGAAGCATATGTCATGATGGTATTTATTACATTATAATAAAGCCTATTACTGTCATGGATGGTAATTCTAATGATTTTTGAAATTAAGATAGAGAGAAAAATTGAAAATCGTCTACTTATTACAATTAAATAATATAAATTGCAATTAACCCCCTGCCGCACACCCTTGAGGGTCTTGTTGGTACTGTGGACATAGCATATTATTATTTTTTAATTGTTGTTCTCTGCATATACTAATATACTACTTTTCGTACGTGGGAAGTATTGTTGTTCATTAAGTCGTACTTGACCGAGTAGATATATTGTCATAAAGCTATGTCAAATTTTAAATGCTCTTCAATGTATTTCGCAGGTAGCATCTCCTTCTGGCTGGAAATCTGTGGAAGGGCCACTATTTTCTTCAGCGAAATAACTGAGCAACACATCCGTCTTTAAGTTCTGGTAAGTGTATGCTCATCCAATAATGTGTACCTTATCGATTACCGGGAAATGAGGGAAATTCATAGCAGAAAACCCGATAATTAATCGTGGTACATTACAAACATATTCTGATTTTTCTTCCGCGTTATATTTTTCATTTATTCCTATAGCTTATCGCTGTCTTATGACTGCTTTCGTTTGATGTAACTTGACAAAATTGAACGCATTTTCTAGAATTACTACACAAGTTTAAATTGATGTTTATAAAGGGGTTTTGATTATAATGGACGCAAATCCCGACTTCAAATTAACTTAATTTTAACGAACTTAATTTTCTGTATTCTTTAAGTCACATGATGTACATTTATTTGGCGTAAGATCTTAAAAATCATTGATTCTTGTAACAGTATTGTGATGTGTTTCACTATAAGCACATATCTGGTGAGTGTTCAACCCCTAGTTATGCATAATTAGTCGTAGTTTCACTATCTTTAGGGTATAGTGTAATGCATGTTGGTGATTACTCACCCCCTGCCACACACCCCTGAGGTGGCTTGCAGGGTATTTTGTAGATGTAGATGTATGCAGACTAATGATAGACCGAAAGGGGCCGTGGAATTTCGTCGGTGAGTGATTCCTTAGCGATGTTTCGAGTGTTGTCAACATTTATAAAAGCAATGCTGTTGTTTCATTGATACTAATTCCTCATTTCATATTACGTATATTTTTTTATTATAAGTATTTCGTTTTTATCTCGAAATACATACATTCTCTTACTTTTCAATAATAGAAATTTCCTCGGCAGCCAGACGTGAATTTTATATAAATAGCATCTACATGAATTCCTCGAGTTCCCAGTTCGCCTTGCCTTCTCAATGACCATCAAGAAAGCAAAAGTTCAATCGCTTCAATTGTGTAGATTAAATCTGACGAATCCTTACTTTTCACTTTCTCACGTGTAAGAGAGCCAAAATATTTATCTGTTTTTGCAGAGGGCGGTAAGACCAAATATAATGTGTATCCCAAAACACTCTAATATATTTTTTCAACTATAATTTAATGCTAAAAAATTATTTTCTTTTCTTTATTTTGTACATGTCTGTTTTTTATATGAGTGCCTAATTATAAAAAAGCATTGCAACGCATGCCGGGCACAGCTAGGATTAGATATTTTTCATTAGGCACTTACGAAGACCCTTTGTTGTAGATTTTCCGCATAGCCTTTAACTGTAATCATTGTGTCGACTTTTACAGTTCATAAGTAATTTTAAACTGAAAGTAATTTTTTACGTGTTACTTCAGAAATCATGTAAGTAGCATTTGATCATCTTTTTCCCGTTTTTATAGGTAAGCGACTTTTCCTTTTGTCATGGCAAGCAACAGCATTGTTGGTTCGGAGTCAGCACTTGATGTTGTAGAGCTGTTGACAAACGGATTAAGTAGTCCCTTTCAGAAATTTGAGGGTTTGTTGGAGACCCTGGAGGACGTGGACGAGAGGGCCGTGCGTCAGAGTACCCTGCTTCATTTAGGGGTAAAAATGGGAAAGTTAGATTGGGTGGAGGGACTGCTTGGGGAGGGTGCGGACCCTGGGTTAAGGGGAGGTGGTCGCAAGACGGCTGTCGAGATGGCGGAGGAGTTGTGGCGAAGGTACCCTGAGGACAGGGACCGCAAGGATGTCCTGCAATTGATCCGGCTGGTGCACAAGAGGGAAAATGCTATTAAGCGTCGCCGTGCATTGCACGGGGGAGACGTTGTGGAAACTACATTGGTCGACTTCTCTCAGGAGATGGCAGAGTTATCGGCCTTAAAGGAGTCCATTAATTCCCTCAAGGCAGAGATGTCGTCATTTGGTCGTCAGATGGCTGAGGAATTGAATCAGTTGAGGAGGGATTTATCCGAGCGTGACGTTCTCTTGGAGTGCATGAAAAGGGCCGTGACGTCATCGGCGGAGCAATTAAGGGCGCTAAAGGAGTGCCTAAGGGAGACATCTGACGCGGGAATATGTGTTCTGGGTTCAAATCTTCCCATAGTGGACATTAGAAGTGTGGGCGTGGAGGGCATGATGGGAAGGACAGTCATAGTGAACAGGAACGAGGGGAAAGTTATTCACGTACGGAGTCTGTACGAGAAAGTATTTGATGAGAGTAAGATGACGTCATGTCTGTTATTATTCCTGAGTAATCAGTCTTCCGGAAGTGTAACGGTTGACTGTGACTCTGATCGCATCAGAAATATGAAGGCGTGTGTCACGGATCACGATGGAGTTGCGTGGAGTGGTAGTGATTGGGATTCATTCGCCGACTTCTCCGAAATGAGAGTGTTCCTTGGAGGGAAGGTGGATGGAGATTCTGTCCTTAGTTCGTTTGCAAGAGCCTTGGCTCAGATGTCCTTTCTCTTAGCATTCCGTAACGAAGGAAAAACTTACGAACGTGGCGACGGACTCCACGAGCGAGAGATGAGAAGAGCACTCGAGGAGGCGAAAGAGGAGAGGAGGAGGAAGGGAGGGGGATTAGATTATAACATCAGTTGGGCATTGGATAGGAAGACTCAATTGGGAAAAGAAATATATCTCGCATCTGTCGTCCCTCAGATTATCGCTTATTATGGATCGAGGAAGGGGACGTCTTTGCTGCGAGATCAAGTTCCATCCCTCTTGAAGTTCTACGAGGAGCACGTGATGACGACACTCCTCAACAAGGCGAGGGTGAGTCTCGACCCCGACCGGAAATCTATTCCCAACATTTCACTCTATAATTCAATTTCTCACTCCAAACAAGTCAATCGATTAAATTTCCAATTTTAATAATTTTGTCTTTCGTTTCGAATCGATGAACTTTGTAAATAGTTTTTTATTTGTGTCAGTAGAGTGGAATTGGCGGTTTTGGCACATCTCTTAATTTCAGGCATCCACATACGTAACTCACACTGTTGTATACACACATTCTTGCACAATTGTGTGTGGCCTCGGAAGTTGAAATAAGGCACGAACCATCGCCTATTTAATTCGTTGGAAGGTAACTACCGAAAATTGAAAAATTTGCATTTCCACAGCCCCCAAAAAAAGAGTCGGATGGCACTTTTCAGCTTTCCGTATCTTGTTTAAGAGCTGCTTATTCGCAAGGGATAGTGAAGCATCAAATAGGTAATTTTCTGTAGTTAATATTATTTCCTACCGTGTGTTATTTCTATGATATTTCTCCTGCTCATAGTTTGCTCACCACAAGTCCCAGAAATAAGATTTTGGGCTAAAGTAGTCATTTTTTGAGGTATGGCGACTGAACCCTATGGCGAATATAAAATATTTTTATCGAATTTTTTATGCTAATGATTCGATTAAATTGTGTTTTTAGTTACTTAGTTCAGAATAGTGAAGTTATGGCCTTACAATTTGGAACGAGTATGAATTTAGATATTCTATTCACGGTGAATTAGTAAAAAATAAGATTTATTGTCTTTATATCAGAAAAAAATGGCGGACCTATATTCCGACGGTTGCGGAGATTTCTGTTTTTCCGTCAATATCTTTTTCCCGGTTGAGAAATGTTCCATTTTGTAGAATTTTTCTTGATGATGCTCAAATTGGCAAAATGTGTTATTTCTGCTTCATTACAACCTTTATGATGGTCTCCCGACAATGGCAGAGTATCAGATTATTACATGCATGAAAGCGAAATAAACACCTTTAAGATCTCTGCATTGCCTTTCTTTCCAATTTGACCGTATCTGCCAACAGCTTCTCACTTGCGTATATTAGGATTCGTCTTTATCATCGTTCAGTTTGTGCTGTCCTTGGACAACATGGTCGATTGCATTTGCGATCTTAGATGATCATTACTATTTCTCTCTCTGGCTGCGATATGGTCTAAAAAGTAGATTATGTTTATTTCTTTTCCGCTAATCTTTATCCCGTACACTCCGAATTCTTTTCCTTCTCATATCGCCTCCTCCGAGCATACTTTGAGCTGTCTTTATGAGAGGTAATATTCCTTTTTATATTCCATTGTGTAATTTTGGCTTTCAAAATGTCACCTCGCCTCTTAATAATTTCGTATAATAATGTTCTGCCCTTTTACTCTAACCCGAATTATTCGAAATATTTTCCGCCTTACGTTGTTTAATGTTTCTTTCGAAATTGATTCTCTCTTAGTCATTATACATTTTCCATTACCTTCTCTTCTTTAAAATTCCAAAGTGTATATATGGTTTTCCAAGAGATTGTCTTTGATATTCTCTTCCATCAATTGGCTTATTGTTCAAGTAATTATTTTTCACGCAGGCATCATGAAACTCTAGGTTCTGTTCTGCTTAAAAGTTCTCAGGCTCTCTTGTTTTGGATCGTCTTAAACATTTCTCCGCTTTGTTCTCTAAACCAGTTACACAGCCATTCTTAAGATCTTTGTGTGCTCTGTCGAATATGCCTTTCAGTAAATCTGAACCCAGTTCGGCCTCGAATTCGCTCCTGTCTTTCATAAGTTTGCATTCCAGTGGCCTTCGCCCATTGTAATACTTCGATATTTTGCTTCCATGTCTTTACTGTCTTAGCTCTCTATCTTTAGATTTACATAGCAGATGCTTGTCTCTTCATTAGCATGTACATTGAGCAGGTTTTCCCCTTCCTTATATTTTTTCCTTCATGAAAAATTTAGTTCCTAAGCATCTTTAAAACGGTTGCATTTTCTACATTTCTGATTATTTGTATTTTATTCTTTATTATTATAGTCCTTGTCGTAATCCACGGCATCTTCGTTTCGGAAATACATTTGTCCTCTGTGACTCATCCCATTTTCTTTCGGGGCCTCTTTCTCTTACTTTCTGTTATCTGTCGAATATAGTGCAGAGTATGTGCGAATAAAATATTTTCATGCAATATATTTATCTAAATTGGGCATTGACACCCTTGCTTTGACCAAGTTCATTTCTATAATACACGTAATTTATTTCTCTTTTCAGGCATGAATATTACTGGAAATACATCACCTTCGCGTGTTAAGGATTATCTTTCCTGGTATAACTAAGTTCATAGTGGCCCGCTTCTTCGTCTGATGGCATTCATCTGCTTTCTTTCATTATGAGACCCACTGTTATGAAATGTAAATATATGATTTACACATTTTTAGTGATACCTTATTGTAGTAAAGTAGTCTACTACGTACCTTTGATAATGTAGAGCAAGGTTTTGAATTTTCCAAACTGTTTGCTCATGGTTTCTTTTGTTTTTGTTTCTTTTAATTTTGCTATAATTTATGACCTGCCTGTATATACGTGGTGTCATTTAAATATTTCATCCAAAAAAAATCAGGAAATATTTATAGCTTCATTTTTTGTCTTATTATTAAGGTACGATTGTTAACATAAAACGTTAGTTGTGTATTTGTAAATTTTCATTTTTTATTTAATGCCATATTAACATTTAGTTTCGAAGAAGCCATAAACATGAGTTCAGAGGGTCACAGCTTTTGAAAGTAATACAATGTTTTGAAAGTAATTTGCTAGATGAAAATAGTGTACCCACCTGTTCCCAGTGTTCCAAATAAGGAACATTAATGTTTTAGTTAGTGTAAAAATGTGAGCGTTAAATATATTTTATCTAATTTCCAAAAGTCGTAAAATAGAAATTCAACTTCATAATATGAATAGCAAGATTACTTATTTCTAAGCTTCAAAAATAATTATTATAAAAAAGTTAATAATCCTAGCATAAGAAAATTCAAATCATGTTTTCTGCTCCATTTATGATGACAGGATGCAATGCCTTCGACATGTAGGCAGTATTAACATTACCCAATGTTAAAATAAGCCATACCGCTTATAAATGTTTAATCAGAAGAAAAGATTAAGTCAATTCTTGAGATCAGGATTTTTGTTCCAAATTGGGAACACTGGGAAGAAACGCGGCCTGTATATACGTGGTATCATTTAAATATTTCATTAAAAAAAATTCAGTAGGACACATTTATAGCTTCATTTTTTGTCCTATTATTAAGGTACCTTTGTTTACAAAACACGTTAGTGTTGTATTTGTAAATTTTCATTTTTTATTTAATGCTTTATTTCCTGTATTTCCGAAGTCTCTATATTTGTCCACGTATTCAATTTTTTGTGATTATTTCGGGAATGTGGCCGTTGAAATAAAATCTTCCTACATTTTGTGGTTGAGGACGCAAGTAATATAATATATCGATTAGAAGATTTTTTTAATTTAGTTTTTCATCAAAATCAATTATGTTCGGAAAGTATTTATATGTATCGCTATCATTTACTGAATTACTTGATCCAGGTGTTTCCTATGATTTAGGACGTGAATATATGTTTGCCATGCTATTTGCTCGAAAATGTTTATAATTCTCAGGTTTATTTATCAGAAAGTGCTTAAGTTCAAGTTGTGAATTTGGGATCTTACAGCCGTTTTTTTATATTTATACTGTTGTATATGTATTGGAAAGAAGTTGAAGATTATACATTTATTTACTTCGCTGCTTTGGTTGTAAGACTTATTCCGATACATATTTCCATTCGATTAATTTTCATGCTATGACAGTGGAAAAACTTTATACAGAAAAATGGTGTTTATGGTTAAATTATGAAGTATACTGGTGTGAATTTATAAAAACAATTGTAGACATTTCCGTGTTTAAATATTTTTGTACAATTATTTACAACAATGTTGCTCATTCATCCATGTAATCTATGTTCTCTGATTATGAGATTTGTGTATTTGAACAAATTAAGTCTATGTATAAGTTGCTTTCATTATTTAATGCATATCAATGATTTGATGTAAATTATTTTTTAATTAAAATTTCAATCGTGCATTTTCCATTGTTGTGTTTTTTGTACACGTAACATGATTCACCTTATGATATTTTTCGCATTGTTATTCAATGCCTTTGACCTTTTATTCAAATATTAATATTTGTTTGCATATTTAAATGATACACTTTCGGATTTGCTTCAACATTTCGATGATAGTTATCAGCCTAAAGTTCCGAGAGGGTAACTGGCAGGAAAAAGTTGTTCTCTAAGTCTTATAAACGCATTATGCTAAGTATATTGACTTATGTTAGTAACTGTCAAGGGTTATATGCATGTTTTTAGTTTCATTCTCGCATAGTCCAATAGTATTTCTAAAATTTTCATGCACATTGTAATTGAAGTTTTGCCAAATGTCTATATCTTGATATATTGAGGCAATATTGTGGTTTTGGTAACACCAACACATGCGAATGAGGATTTCTTGCAAAGAGGTTTTGTCAATTTGGATACCCGAAACCCATCGCATAAAAGTAACAGCGAATAAAGTAATTACAGCAGATAAGAGCCTTTTTTTGGCCCTTCTTTCCTGCATTCCTGTAGCTGAAGTCACCCTTTTCCATCCCGACTTCTAGTTGCTGCAGAGCAGGGGTTTTGTACCACAGGGGATTACTCCCCATCATCCAAGGGAAATAAATGAGGGAATTGGGACCGCAGTCCAGACAACTGTGGTTTCGGGTCGATAACAAAAAATCTGTGGTGCACGGGATTTATTTTGTTGCGACTAAGTTCATAGAAGCCACGTGTTAAAATTATTGATAGAATATTAAATAAATAATATTAGAGAAATTGAACTGTTTTGATAATATATGCTTGGAAGTGGGAATGTTTATCTGATCATTGAGTCAGATGGAGTTTGTTAACAGTATGTTTAAAGTCAAATGGAGTAAGGTTAAGTTTCTTCCCTGTTGGCGAATTCAACCTTTGATTGATCAAAGCATTTCAACTGTTGGCGTTCTTTGGCAACCCAGCATGCTTCCTTGTTTTGAAAAAAATATTCCAGGAACGCACAGGTAAGATTCAAACCCTGGTCATCAAGATATGAAGCTTGTGAACTAACTCCAAGTACAAACTGATTTAAAAGATTCTGAATTACAATGGCATTGTAAGGTGTGAACTACGATTACTGACACTTGCCTGAGAGATCAAAGGAGAAAGGATTCTTATATTTCATCCACGTTGAAAGTGTAATGGTGGAGAGTCCTTCATAGAAGCAAGCCATCATCTAACGCAATGAATCCTATTCCATCACCTTAGACTAACCCTTGTGTTACCCGTACTCGCAAGTAGTTATTCGTGTAACTATTGTACACATGTATAATTTTAAAGCAAATTATAATAAACTAAACGGGACTACTTAAAACAATTGTTAAGTGATGAATTTTGAAAATGGTTGAAGTTATCGTTAAGAAAAGTATGGTAAATAAGTTTCGTTGATGTTACTGATCATTTGCAGCAACTTAGATGGGAAATTTAGTCTTAATCTTTTCAATAAGTTTCAGTCCAATTTATTTCCTAACGACGTGAAATACATTTACATCCTCGGACATAGTACGGCACGTCAGATAATGAGAGTAAAATTAGGAAAGTGGGCTGCTGAACAGAGAGAATAAAACTGTCATTTTTCTCACAACCGATAAAAGACAGTAACAGCTGCTTAAGAGACTTTTAACTAGCATTGTCAATATGTAGTGTAGTTAGTCAAGCTCATTTACCCCCTAATACTTGCCTGTTTATCTGGTACTTAGTACTTACAGATCGCTGTGAATGTTTTCAGCATAACACTTTAACCTTTGTCCATTTATGTAGATGAAAAATACAATAATACTAATGATCCTTCCAACAATGTTAGCACAACTACAGAGTAGTGCATGTTTCTGAGGCTTCGCCTCCTGATATGCATTAGCTTTTTATCCAAATGAATTAATAGTAGTAGTTACTTTAACACTAATAGTGTAGAGTAATTAATGTGGGCGTCCAGTCTCTCCCTGCCACACACTCTTGAGTGGCTCGCAGAGTATTTTGTAGATGTAGATCTCTGCCCATACAAATGTCAAACTTAAATGTAAGGACAAAATATCCGAGTAAAAGACCTGGACACTCGAATGAGAGGTGTTAACACTGATAACCAGTTGAACATTTACAATGAAACGAACTACAACTCTAAGTTTATTACTATTTTCTTCACCACCGGAGTAGGAATTATTTAAATTTTAGTAAAACCTTTAGTGGGACTCTTTATCGAAGAAAATTCAGGTCCTGAGAGTCAAAGTAAAACAAGTAACAAACAGTCTACGTACCTGTATTACATTACTCCGGTAAGAAGTGACAAAAAGCATAGTAGTTAAAATCTTCGGTGGATAGATCGCAGCACAATACGTTCGAACCCTTGTATTCCTTTTCCTGAAGCTACCCGACAACACCAACTTATAACATATGTCTTTATATCGTCTTTCGTGCTTATGTTACTTGTATTACTTTGACACTCAGGCCCCAATTTATTACTTTCATCAAATGAAAGAATGAAGAAAGGTGACGCCGACTTCAACGATATTGTTATTATCGATATTTGTAATAACACATGTTAATTTCATTACTAGGATAGATTCATAGTTATTATGCATTCGAACTAACAGAAAATTTTCATTATTTATTGAGAAGAAAGAAAAGCAGTTTTCGTAAGTGTGTACCTCAAATAATAATTCTCTAGTTCATGTGGTTCGAAGTAATTTTTATTCATAAACATTCTCACTATTCTATGCTATGCCTAGTTATTTATTTAGTAATATACTTGCACTCAATTGCAGTTAATTAATCAGTGTACCTTTTTCTACGCTGCTGATTTTCTAATAAACTGTCAGGGCTATCCTCATGAGCTTTGTGATGTGATTTATAAGGTTCATCAAGACGACTCTGCTGTTGTGGATTGGGCGGATGAGAATTTTTATCTTCTGAACAGTAGCAAAAACCAAGATATCCTACTCGGGAGCTCAAACATGATAAACAATTTCGACCCTAACATCATTCCCAAAATCAAAGTTCGGGATGTTGAGCTCCCTTATTAGGAAACTGTGCGCAACCTAGGCATAGCCCTCAATCATAGTCATGGATCAATTGTATTTGGAGATTTAACATAAAGTCAATAGTACGCTTTAGCAACTTAAGGTGAACAAAAAGCAATAAAAAGCTCCCTTATTAGAAAACTGGACGCAAACTAGTCATATTCCTCAATGATTACTTGTCATGGATCAATTATTTTTAAATATTTAAAATAAAATCAATAGTTCGCTTTACCAACTTAAGGTGAATAAAAACCTACGGCCGTTACAAACCCAGCAACTGCACATTGAATCACTAATCTTTCGTTATGTGGATTACTGTTGTCTCGACTATACTGATTTAACGGCTGAGCAGAAACGCTACAGCGCCTCCTGAACGAGGAATTTTTCGATTTTTTGAAAATCATTGAGGTAATAGAGGCTGCTTACTACACTGCTCTAAACCCAAGGTTAAAGTGAAGCATAGTTTTTGAGATCAAAATTCGCGAAGTAGTGGAAATTTGAGCGCCAGTAAAAATGACCTCAAAGGGGACGTGCCCCTTGTCTGGCGTCACAACTGCTGTCGAGAAGCAGCGACGCCAGCAGTCTTCCTCGTCCCATGACGAGCTCGGGCGATCCCGGTGGCGTGCATCAATAACGGCGGAGTGCAGGACTGTAAATTAATTAATGGGTTACCCGGTTGTTAAATAATTATTCGTGGAACAACTTGAAAAAATTAACATTTTGCTTATGAAAAGACGTATCAACGGATCAATGCAGTCCCAAATATTTTTGTCCCATTTGTTAACTTATCTTAGATCGAAGGACAGCATGTATTTATTTTTTTCTTCCTCTTGAAAGTTCTGATTACCACGGGGACATTCAATGTAGTAGGTATGTATGTATCTCTCTTCAACGCTTTCATATGTCCAGCCCGAGGAAAGTTAGGAATCTCTAAATTTCCCATTTCCCCTCTTCCAAACCTCCTATTCATCCTAACAACCCAGATAGATAAAAACCCTTCTATCCACCCTCCACCTTCACAACCAAACATGTATATAGGGTAATGTGGTTTGTTTTTTATGAGTAAATACCCCTCCCTCCATACTTCTTCACCTCAGAAGAGTCCATTTTTCCTCAAGAACACGATACCTCCCTGACCCAATCCCAAACTCCTTCCCCCCCTACCTTATTACCCTCCAAACCTCACCCCACCCTTCCTGAGGGCGGTATATATCCACATGTTTTTGGAGAGTCCTCACCAGAGGATGACGTTATAGTACGTCGAAAACCGGGTCGTGAAAATAAAATTATCATTGTGGAACCACAAAGTCGAAGTTTGTCATTTATAAAATGGATAAGTTCCACCAAGAAACGCCTAAAAAAACCAGTTATATTAGTTGAACAGGTACAGCACAACCCAAAGGCATTTTGGTCATACGTAAGGGAATTTCAAGGCAAAATATCAACAGTTGTTCCACTACGAAACGAAAATGGCGAATTATTAACAAGCATTTCGGACAAAGCAAACGTATCAAGTTCCTACTTTAAAAGTGTATTCACCAATTCATTGCAGATTACATCCGTAAAGGTAAATGATCACTTCCTTCATCCTTGATCCAATTTTAAAACGTCGTCCGTAGGAAAAGAGTTTAATACCTCGGATTTAAACTGACTAATGATCTCTCGTGGAGTAAACATATTCGATAAATTACCTACATGACAAGTTCGACGATGAAGTTAAGACGTAAAGACGACTTTAAATAAATCCAATATGCGACTAGCCTGACCACATGCCTATTGTAGCGGAGTATGTAACTTAAAGCACATCTAAACTTGCTAAAATCTTAAAGTCCAAATACATCCCCAGGTCCTGAAGGAATTCCTGCCCGCGTGTATAGAGAATTAGCTTGTGAAATAGCACCCTACTGGCAGAATATATTTAGTAAATCCATCAACGAACACAAAGTACCCATGGAGTGGAAAATTGCAAATGTCACTCCCATATTCAAAAGCGGTGATAAGGAACAGCCATCGAACTACAGACCGATATATCTCACATCTATCTCTTGCAAAGTCCTTGAACAAAAAATTGTCAGCTCAGTTATGAGACACCTCGATATAGAAAACTTGTTAACAAAAACACAACACGGATTCAGAAAGGGAAGATCTTGCGAAACTCAATTAGCACTTTTTACTCACGATATTTTAGTCTCCGTTGAACATAACGCTCCAGTTGATACAATTTTTCTTGACTTTAAAAAGGCATTTGATAAAGTTTCCCACAGTAAGCTATTCATGAAATTAAAATCCTACGGTTTAGACGACGACGTAGTTTCCTGGATTAGAGAATTCTTAAGTAATCGCGTGCAAAGGGTTGTATTAGATGGCGCTATTTCTAATGAAGTTATAGTCACATCGGGTGTCCCACAGGGAAGTGTCATAGGCCCGCTTCTGTTCCTTTTAAACATAAACGACATCGGTGACAAAGTTGACAGTAAGCTTAGATTATTTGCTGACGACGCAGTGGTGTATAGAGAAATTCGTAACTTCAATGATAAGGAAGCGCTAACTAAGGACCTCGAGGCAATACAAGAGTGGTGCGATGCGTGGCTGCTAGAATTAAACCTGAAAAAATTCGTTGTTGTGAATTTTTGGAAACGGAAAAACGCTCCTTGTAAAAGCTTTTGCATAAACAACATAAAACTAGACACCGTAGAATCGGTTAAGTACCTCGGAGTTAAACTGACTAATGATCTATCGTGGAGTAAATATATTCGAGAAATTACGGGTCAAGCTAATCGTAATTTGGGATTTGTTAAAAGAGTACTTGGCAAGTGCGACGACAAAGGTAGGGAATCAGCTACTTCTCCCTTGTTAGACCCCACTTAGAATATACCGCCAGTATTTGGGATCCTTATGAGATAGGCTTGGAAACTGAGTTAGAACGCGTGCAGCGAAGATCGGCAAGATATGTTAAAGGCCGTTATGATAATCTCGTTAGTGTTACTGACCTTTTGCAGCAACTGGGATGGGAAAAGCTTTCAGACCGTCGATTAAAATTTAGACTAAATCTATTATGTAAGTTCCAAACCGGTATATTCTCTGACGACGTTGATAACATTTTACGAAATCCGACATACTACGGTAGATCAGATCATGAGAGTAAAATTAGGGAACTAGACTGCAGAACGGATAGATTTAAGATGTCATTTTTCCCACGAACGATAAGGGACCTTAATAGCTGCCATGAGACTTTTATCTAGGTTTGTCGTTAGGTAGTGTAGCTCTTAGTAGTAGTACTCCTAATACTTGAATCCTTATCTTTTACCTAGTATATACTAACAGCACGCCTAGCATGTTTTCTATATGGGTCTTGAGTCCCTGTCCATCTGTGTAGTTGTAGAATGCATGTATATTGACGTCACTCTCCATTTTGATGACATCTGTAGTGTAGTGTTGCATGCTTGTGAGGCTTTGCCTCGTGACAGGCATTAGCAATTTATGCTAATGCATAAATAGTCGTATTTACAATAACTTTAGGGTATAGTGTAATGCATGTTGGTGATTACTCACCCCCTGCCACACACCCCTGAGGTGGCATGCAGGTTATTTTGTAGATGTAGTAAATACCGTGACAGACAAAACGAGAGTGCGAGGTACCGTGATTTTCCACACAAGGCATGAAACTTTCTTTGCGCATGAAGACGATGAAGACTAAGTGTCCCTTTCCTGTACAATGCGGAAGAAACTCCCCACCCCACCCTCATTCATCACGGCCATTTCCACGGACCTAGAAGGATTGAGCCGCGCCGTGGGATAATCTAATCCTTATGGCTATTAGGAGGCGAAAAAACAACCCCTTCCTCCCTACCATCTCACAACGTTAGACTCTCGTTTTTTCATCTCCCTCAATTTCCTAATGAGCACACCAGTTACAAGTGCTCCCAAACCCTAATATCCCCCCGCCGTCGTGCTGCCTTTTGTGCTTGTTGACCATGGCGATTATCCTCCCCTTTCCTAACCTTTGCCACTGCGCTTTCCACGGACCTGGAAGGATGACGCCGTGTGATACACAACGCCCATTGGACGGCGGCCATCTCCTCCCCCTCCGCCCTCTTTCATAGTGGACGTCCCTTTGGTCCTGAAGGTTGATGACGAACCTCGGGACAACGGCTGGGGCCTTCCCAAATTGCGATCATGTGTGGCTTAACCCATATGCACCCATAAATGTTCACCTCCTTCTCCTCCACCACATACATAGTCACCCAAGATTATCTTCCATCCATTCTTCCAGAAACCTCTTCTTCCTCTTCCCTTTCAACCCACCCCCTCCCCCATTTTCCCAGCCCTTTCTTGCAATTCTGTTTAAATGATGTCCTTCGAGTTAAACTTGTAACCTGATGATGAAGCAGTGCATTGTAACCAGTCGCATTTCAGTTCATATTGATTAAAATTGCCATTTTCTCAAAATAAGTTATTCTACCATATCACTCCTGAAACGACTCCTTTTTACGCTTGAGTTGGATTCATATTCAAACGTTTTACGCATCGCTCGCTCACAGTTTACGTGTGAAACGCACAGAAGGTCCACCTTCTGGCGTAGGCAACAGTAGTGTCCATTTGTTACTTTCAGCAGAGTTAATTTATGCAAGGTAATTAAAAGCCATAATTAATTACTAATTAACTATCTCATTAATTTGTATGCTTTGCTCAACGCAAATCGAGGGCTACGCTACAACTCGTCCCCCAGACGGGCATACAATAAATTACAACGTTATTTCTGATAACCAATAGTAGTTTTTTCGCTTAATAATTATCACAGCGATAAAATATTGACGTCGATAAACTATTGGTAAATAGCGATCAATAATTATTATTGCCGTTAGCAATCAACGAATCAGAGAAACTCAATGTAGCTGACACATTTTATTACATTGCATTGGTGCTAGCCAATGTAAGCTAGCATATAAGACCGTGGTGCTAGCAGCAATATAATGTAGAGGAAGAACGAATGTAGTTGTTTTGAAATAGGGACTATGCATGTCAAACCGTTTTTCAAAGATTTATCAAACCATGCAATCAGTATTTTAAATCACTACACATGCGCATCATTATAATCAATATTTTTTGTGAAAAAGGCATTACCTTTATATGATAAACAATGTATACCAACACTTGCAAGACTTTCGGCGAAGAGGAGAGTAACAATTTAACAGCGGAACACCCATCCTACACTTAAGGAATTTTCTCTGTCACAAGTGCCTCCGATAACATGCACAGGTATTTTTTTCTTACATTGCAGATACATATTTTGTGGATGCAAATAGTTTCTTCGTTAAATTAGGAGAGTATTTGGGTTTAATCGGCTATTCAGCTCCGATAAAAGGATTTGAAAATCATCATTTTTCAGCGACAAATTACAATGTCCTTATGGTGGAATGGTGCCACACTTCCCTTTATTATTTTATTTCTTGATATTTACCACAAAAAATATTTCTCGCAAAGTAATATGTTATCAGTAAACCATTGAAGTATGTAGTGAATTATATTTCAGGGTGTCCTATCAAACCACTAGACCTTCATAATTATTATTACAAAGGAAGGAGCAGACACAACAAATGTCTATGTTTGGTAAATTTTACTTATTTCTTGGGAAGTGTCGATTTCAGGGGGACCGCATGGCGGACGGACCCAGGTAGTCTCCAGAAGAACCCTCATTAGGAAGGCCCTCGCTCGCTCTCGAGCTAATCCGGGTCCTCTTCCGAGGTTGGGGACGGACGAGGGTCACCCTTCCCGGCAGGTAGAAAGTGACCCCGTGCAGTACAATGATAAAGTTTACAAGTTTTGCAATTTTGTAACTTTTTCGCAGTGTCATCGAATCCCTTGTCTCAATACGTTTACGATCGTCTTTTGATTGACTCTCTAGGCGGAAAATTAAGGATTTTAGTGTCAGCATAGAAAATGCGGCGTTGGGTTGGGTTTTGTTTGGTTGGGTTGGGTTTGGTTTTGTTGTGTTGGGTTTGGTTTGGTTGGGTTGGTTTGGGTTTGCTTGGGTTGGGTTGGGTTGACAGCTGTCATAGGCGCATTTACTATGCTGACACTAAAATCCTTAATTTTCATCCTAGAGAGTCAATCAAAAGACGCTCGTAAACTTATTGAGACAAGGGATTCGGATAAGGGCGACCCTCGTCCGTCCCCAACCTCGAGAGAGGACCCGGATTAGCTCGAGAGCGAGCGAGGGCCTTCCTAATGAGGATCTTCTGGAGACTACCTTTGTCCGTCCGCCATGCGGTCCCCCTGAAATCGGCATCACGCAGTTGGCTTTGTCCGAACTGCTTGTTAATAATTCACAAATCTCGTTTCGCAGTGGAATAACTGCTGATCTAGCACAATGATTGAATAAAAAAATAGGGAGATTTATGAATTAATAACAAGCAGTTCGGACAAAGCCAACTTGTTAAATTTCTACTTTTAAATTGTGTTCACCAAGTCATCACAGATAACATCGGTAAAGGTAAATGATCACTCCCAGCAAAAGATGCCGCCTATGGATATTTACACTCACAAAATAGAAAACTTGCTTTAATCTAGACGTCAAAAAAAATCCCCAGGTCCCGAAGAATTTCCTGCTTGCCTTTCCTGTTGTGTACTAGCAAAATGCATATATATTAATGGTCCCTCACCATTGTGATAATATCTGTAGTGTAGTAGTGCATGCTTGTGAGGCTTCGCAATTTAAAAAGCATTAGCGATTCATGCGACCGATATCTTAATCGGTCTGTAGGAGCGATATATCAAGGAGCGTTTTTCCGTTTCCAAAAATTCAAAGCAACGCATTTTTTCAGGTTTAACTTTAGCTGCCACGCATCGCACCTCTCCTGCAATTGGCTGGTGTGGCAGTGAGATTTTCTTCTGTCTAATCACTTATGCTATATAACCAGTTAAAATTGAGAACCTATTGGATCTCAACCTAGACATTTACAAAAAACGCTATCAAAATTAAAGATTAAATTAAAATTATATACCACTAAAATTCTCTGAATCACTCTAGCCAATACAAATGCAAACCAAAAAAGTTTCGTCAAATTATTCAACGTTTTTTATCAATGATCACGAATAGCCACAGACATAACAGACATGATCACGGTTCGCTGGTATACAATTCCAACTTGTGTCCCACGTCAGCTGTTGTAGGTATACTAGGTATAACTCGGATTCCCCTGCACTCAGACAATGGTGTATTTCACGATGGGCGTAAAATAAAAAATAAACTTTTGATATTATGATGAATTTTTGGGACTACTGACCACGATATGAAAAGTTATGTAGACATTTTCCGAAAGTCGCACCATGGTAACGACCACAATATGTGGCCTTTCTTCGAAATTTGTCTAAAATCATTTCCTCTGCGTGACAGCCATAGTAATACTAGAAATCATACGATACCAAACAGACGGTGTTCTTACGCGGACGTAATGGAATCGTTGACTCGGTTCAATCCATAAATACGTGCCACATTTTTGTTCATTATGAACTATATGAAGAATCGGATCATTACCATGAAACAAATCACATGAACCTAATCACTTCCCCCTGCCACACACCCCTGTGGTGGCTTGCAGGGTATTTTGTAGATGTACATGAAAATGAATCGAATTGCCAACCTGTAGCATACATTGCTCGTCACAGGCTGCCTGAATTTCTATTTACTGTACCAGTAGAATTTCATACCGTGATTGGCGGGATTCATATAGTGACTCGGAACCAGAGACAATAATCTCTCACCCATATCCAGAATCGCGTCGAGAACTTTTAAGCAGATAGGAATTGCGTTTTCCAAAAAATAAAACAGCGCCCCAACATTCAGAATAGCAGCATTAATCTTTTCTCCTTTAGAATTAGCTCTCCGCCACTATTGAAAAGGCGCACAAGTAACAGTGCGTGGTAACCGTGGAGTCATAATTGCCATCAGATAACTCTTATGGAGCTGCTTGGGTGGCAGTGATCGTAAATATCTCAAAGGAATCGCAATCACCTCTCATTTCGTGGCCTTAATCTCATTCAAGAACAACTACCCATTTGTGCCCACGATAAAGCGGCGCGTGGCGAACGATACGCGAAGCGTTGCTCTTCTGGAGATAACCCACCGCTTAGACACATTCTCATATGGAAGGGACGCTTGGATAGAGGCGGCCAGAAAAAGAAAACAGATCACAGAGCAATCAGCACGACGCGCCAGGAGGACCACTGAAGGAATCCAGTGGCAGAGGACCCAGGCGCCACCTGCATTATCAATTGAAGATGTGCTGATTCGTTTCTTTCTCAAACTCGTTCCTCTTGACCAAAAGGAACGAGTTTTAAGATCAGTTCATTTAGTTTCTTGTTATAATTGGCATAGGTATCTCATTTAAACACCTCTCTCACAAATACAAGCAAGAAATGTTCCAAAAAATTAATGCTGCATTGGAATTACACACTTGTGTGAGAATGTGAAATATTACCTTCCCACACATATCACCCAATGTTTTGTAGAATTTAATGTAACTTATAATCCACTGTCACGGTAAAAATAAGCCTACCTCATAGAACTCGCCCTAGAATCCTTGCATGGTATATACTACTTTCTGCGAGTACCTACGTATCCACAAGTGCCACTGTTGACGGACATGCGCAGAAGCCTAAACTCGCTCCTCCGTTATTACAACTTCATCACCACCTGGCTTTCCGCGTGGGAATGGTCGCATTGAACGCTGGGCTCGCGCAGTCAATTATCTGCTTTGAAACGGGCATTAAATCAGAGCGGTATCTGGAAAATGGAAGCGAGTTTATTCCCCGTGAAAGTCCAAGGGTTGTTCTGAGGCATATGTTAATGGTCACGGTAGAAAACGACGGCCGAATTCTAATGATAGCTTAGATTATTATCTTAATTAAGATTATTTTAAAATTTATTAACAAGCAAAATATTTTAGCAGTTACCCAAGCCAAGCAGTGACTTTTCTTGCTGATATCTGAATTCGTCAATCTACAGGAAGTAAAAACTGTTATCGTTTACCCTTTTAGCTGGCATTGGTGTTAATGGCATTTGCGGCGATATACAACGATCGCATAGTGGTGGTGCTTTCCATTTATTGAAAAAGCTAGCTGGCGACGGCTACCGGGGTCTATTCGGGAATGTCGACATTCATATGAACATATCATTAAATTAGTGACCGTAGAATCCGTTAAGTACCTCGGAGTTAAACTGACTAATGATCTATCGTGGAGTAAACATATTCGAGAAATTACCGGTCAAGCTAATCGTAAATTGGGATTTGTTAAAAGAGTACTTGGCAAGTGCGACGATAAAGTTAGGGAAATCAGCTACTTCTCCCTCGTTAGACCCCACTTAGAATATGCCGCCAGTATTTGGGATCCTTATGAGATAGGCTTGGAAACTGAGTTAGAACGCGTGCAGCGAAGATCGGCAAGATATGTTAAAGGCCGTTATGATAATCTCGTTAGTGTTACTGACCTTTTGCAGCAACTGGGATGGGAAAAGCTTTCAGACCGTCGATTAAAATTTAGACTAAATCTATTATGTAGGTTCCAAACCGGTATATTCTCTGACGACGTTGATAATATTTTACGAAATCCGACATACTACGGTAGATCAGATCATGAGAGTAAAATTAGGGAACTAGACTGCAGAACGGATAGATTTAAGATGTCATTTTTCCCACGAACGATAAGGGACCATAATAGCTGCCATGAGACTTTTATCTAGGTTTGTCGTTAGGTAGTATAGGTCTTAGTAGTGGTAGTACTCCTAATACTTGAATCCTTATCTGTTACCTAGTACATACTAACAGCACGCCTAGCATGTTTTCTACATGGGTCTTGAGTCCCTGTCCATCTGTGTAGTTGTAGAATGCATGTATATTGAGGTCACTCTCCATTTTTATAACATCTGTAGTGTAGTGTTGCATGCTTGTGAGGCTTCGCCTCATGACAAGCATTAGCGATTTATGCTAATGCATAATTATTCGTAGTTACACTAACTTTAGGGTATAGTGTAATGCATGTTGGTGATTACTCACCCCCTGCCACACACCCCTGAGTTGGCTTGCAGGGTATTTTGTAGATGTAGATATGAACGACGGGATTATCGGCATTCATTCAATGAGCTGTTCAACGAACGCCATTCGGACGTTCATTGAATGGCTTAATGATCCTATTTTGAGAGCCATTGGCTCAGTTTTTGGGTATCGCTTACGAGCTCTTGACACTTGCTTGACTGAGCTATAGCTTCCAGTCGACTATCGATATGAATCCCATTAATTGAAGTGCACAATAAACATAAAAATATAGAAAATTTGACATGGAATGACTATGGGTAATTTGCGTGATTTCTTCTCGTTTTTAATCCCACACACATTTACTTTACGTTAGTATCAATAGATATGGATTGGAAAGGGCTTTGGAAAATATGGCCTAATTTCTTCGGTGAGGGCTCTCACCATGTCTTTTGACGGACGGGTATATTCCCCGAAAAACTTTATCCGGCCCTGCAAATGGATCAACACTGTCTATTAAGGGGACGTCCATTAATTATGTCAACAATTTTTATCTATTTTAACCTCCCCCCTTGTCAACAGTTTTCAAACTTTCAGTGACCCCCCTAATAAAATTATGTCAAACAATTTTTACCCCCACCGACTAATAATATTTTATACGGCTGGCTCCAGCTGTTTAATAGAAGTTCATGGGCTATAGCTATACTATTAGATCACAATTGCTTATGGCAGTCTTGGAATTAACTAACTGCTTCCTTTACAAATATGGTGACCGTCCTTTCACAGCAAGGAGGTTCTTTTCTAACCTCCTTGTTTCACAGGGAAGTCGAGCAAATGAATAACAACGTGCGCATCTGTTTGCGGCAATGGCAAGAGAACAAATCCTTGCCTCGTAGCGAGACGGACAGGAAAGGCGTGAAAGGCCGTGTCGGTGTTGCATTTCAATTTTACCCAGGGCGATCGTTGTTCGTAAATTAGCAAGCAGTAAATGTATTTTCCCTTTTACAATGCAGTCTTCACTACAAACAAGTTAAAGTTTCAAGCTTTCCGTTGTGTAACTGAGCAACATAACTTCTCGCTTTGTACATACCAACTCGGATGGGATTCACTGTCAGACCGTAGATTGAAAACAAGACTAAATCTTTAATGTAAATTCAAGAGTAGTTTATTTGCCGACGAAGTTTATCATATTTTACGACCGCCAACGTACTATGGTAGATTAGATCATAAAAATAAAATAAGAGAGATAGACTGTAGAAAAGATAGATTTAAAATGTCGTTTTGTCCACGAGCGATAAGAGACTATAACGGCTGTGTCAGGACTTAGAAATAGATTAGTTGACTGGTAGTTTAGCTTACTAACTTATGTATTTCTTAAAGCATGTTTACGGAGTTTTATGGTGTTTCTAACAGCATTTTTTGCATGATCTAGCTTCATAGGCAGATTGCACTCTTAAGTAGCATGTAGAACATTATGTGTCATCGTACATGTGTGGCGTGCATGTGGGGATTCTCTTGCATGCTGCATGATGGTTTCTAGTGAATGATGGAATTGGTTAGTATCCTTAATATTCATGACCGTGCGGTGTGCATGTGGCGTTCCGCTTGCATGCTGCATTTTGGTGACTTGTCACCCCCTGCCAAACACACTAGAGGTGGCTCGCAGGGTAATATGTAGACGTAGATGTACCATACTTTTTTATTCTTACCGACTGCGCTTTCAAAATCTCTAATTTCATTATCAAGGTACCAAGGTATGTACATATTTCTTCGTTCAGCTACCATGAATACTCCCAACACGGGGGTCTTGAAGGGTTAGGATGTGGAGTAGCGGGGGAGATGGTTTGGATGGGTGGTAAGGGAGGGGGGGGGCATTCTATGCTGTGGGTAAGTCCCCCCTTCCACTCTCCTACCCCTCTCCCTCAACCCCCTCACCCACCCCAAGTTGGGTTATAAATAGACACCTTACAACCATCATATATCATGTACCATGATAACGACATTTTAGATACCGAATACATGATTAGGAAAAATAAAAGTGTGAAATGTACTGAGTAATTATTTCATAAATAGTGAAGTTATGAGAACAATATTCCCTGAAGATTATTGTTTCACCCACTCTATAGAGCTACTGCACTAACCCACCCCTAATCATATTTTCTCCACTTCTCCTTCTTCCTTAGGCTAGCGTGAGGACCATGCTGATTCAGCGCAACCATATCGTCTCCACATTTCAGCTGTGGATATTTTGGGGTGTAATCGCGTGAGTGGTAATGGCCGCAGACTTCTTTATCTCCTTCTCCACAGCACGACCCCCCACCCTCCTAAACCTCGCCCCCTTCCTTCCTGATCCTGCGCCTCCCCACTCCAGGGATCTCGGTGTGTGATTCCACCAATGTCCTCTGTGTATGCGTCATAAGGGGGTAAGTAGCGCAATGGGAACAACCGGAGGGGGTACAGAAGGGGAGGGGGATACATCTCATCTGCCATTGGCCCTTACGGCAAAGGCTGCTACCCACTGACACCACTGTCGTCCCGTCGTCTTCCGTTAGATGCAGATCACTCGTTTTGGTCAGCGGAAGTTGCCGAAGTGTTCTTGAGTCTGGAGATAGTGGAAGCGGTGGAAGTCATCTGTGCCCTTGTAGCAATCGAATCTCTCCTGGTGCTGCCTGCGGACACCACTGTCCACCTCTTTTTGAATGTTTCGTCCGTCGCAAAACAGTAAGTGTACCTACATCCATTTATATCTTTCGACATGTGCAGTCGTTATTAATCCGCTAATAGGTTTTCCCGAAGCTGCCCTTTGCTCCCCGTGTATTTTCTCTTCGCTGACTATATGTTGGATGCATTTCATCCAGGGATCCGTTTGTTGTGGTGGATGGAGTTCTGTCTCTCCCATTTGGAGAGCCCGGGTTCGACTCCCGGGAGAGGTTGATTTTTCAGTGGATTTCCGTTCTCTAATTGAAAGTATTTTGCAGGACCCCTTTGCTTCTTCGTTTAGGCTAGGCTAACGCAGACGTCAGGTTTCTTTACACTCCTCCTCCTACTCGCCTATGACAACGGTGGAAACGATCATTGTTATCGCTCGTCGTATAGAAAACCAGCTGAGCGTTACAACCTTGGTCTTCCTCCGTTTTTCTAGCGAAGCATATCTCCTTCGAATATATTGAAGGGATTAATTGCTACATGTTGTGGCCGATATTTTTCTCTAGCTAAAGCTGAAAAGTTATATTATATCAGATTTCATGTCAAGTAAATGACACAAGGGTTTTTCTCTTTCTAGTTGGTGCCTGCACACTTCAGCAAATGAACTTTCTACATCGAAGAGAACTACGGACGTGAATTCATTCCATCTGTGCCCTTGGACCAATCTCCTGGTGCTCCCTGCGGACCTCACTGTTCACCTCATCAAGTGTTCCGTCCGTCGCTATACAGTAAGTGTGCATCCATTTATATTAGTCGACGTGCAGTCCGCGGGTCATTTTTTTAAAGCTGCGCTTTGCCCTATTCTGTCATTCTGTGATTTTTTCTGTTCGTATTATGCGAGATGACTTTAATCCGGGGATCGGATTGTTGTGGTTGATGCACTCCCACTCGGAGGGGCAGGGTTCGACTCCCGGGAGGGTGGGATTTTTCAGTGGATTCACGATAATTTGTAGTTAGAACGTTGTGAAGAGAGTCCTTGTAGCGTGTGTGGTATCCATCCCGTCGGATGTATTTTAGGGTAGGCTAACGCAGGCGTCAGTTTTCTATTCATCCTTGCTAGCACTCACCGATGACAGTTGCTCATTTGACCAGAGTTAATGCTCGTCTTCCGAAACAATCAACTTGAAGCATTCCGTAATTGGTATCCCTAGGTCTTTCTTCCGAATCGTACCTCCTTCCACCGTGTGTAGGTAATTTTTGTAACAGAATGTGCGTGATAATTACGTCTATCCAAGACTGACATACTTTCGTTAATTAACTTTTATTGCCCTGAAGATGGTTCGAGGGTTTTCGGGTTTCTTTCGCGTTGGTTCACCTTGTGGGCGACAGCTTCGCCGGAATTAAATCAGTAGCGTGGACAGGGGAGGGAGGGCGGATGCCCCCCCTTCTCCCGCCCCGTCTTCTGGAGCCCAATGTCTTATTATAATGTTTCCACCTTCGAAGTCCAAAGTACGTACAAATTAATGTGTAATACGTTGTCAATTATGTTACTTTACTACAACTTTACTTTACGCGATGAGGCCCAGAGGACCGCGCGATGATACAACTAGGGCCTTCCATTCTCTTCTGTCCTCCGCTATGTTCCGCCAGTTCGGCCAGGTTTCTAGCTGTTGCAAGTCTTCCCTTACTCCATCTATCCATCTCTTGCGAGGTCTCCCCACTGGTCTCCTTCCTTCTATTGTCATATCCATAGCCATCTTAGGAAATCTTTCGCCACTCATTCTAACCACATGTCCAGCCCATTCCAATCTCCTACTCCTTAACACTCCTATAATATTCGGTTCTTGATACAGATTGTACAATTCTTCATTATGTCGTCTTCTCCATTCGCCTGTTTCTAAATCAAGGACTGGACCAAAAACCTTCCTTAGTACTCTTCTTTCAAATATTGCTCTTCTGTCAATTATGTTATGTTGTACAAACTCATACGCTTAATTGCATAACCAAAATTTGTTAAGTAAACTGGATAATTCATGAGTTGGTGCCCGCTTAAAAATGTCCTGTCCCCCCCTCCCTAGGCCGAAAACCTGGCTACTCCACTGCATTCAAGTGTGCTAAGTTTGGTCGAAAGATGCCGGAGAACCTGAAAATCCTCTTGAAGCCGTCTTATAATCACTGCGGAATATTACGTAGCAATTTTCTTCCAATATTTTCACAGGACTTATTGATAGTGAATCATTTCATCTCTTAGAACAGGGGCGTACTGCTTCTCTCCAGGGGTCTGTGGAGTACGGATAACCTCTCGATTACGATTTATCTCAATCAACAGGAATTTTTGGTAGGTTGTTGCACTCCTCCCACCCCCATTTCCCTAAATTTTTATTTCTCACTGCATTAGATCCTCATTTTTTTTCTGAGAGTCTATTTCAGAGAGGCATTTCCACTTGCTAGTAGTTAAGTGAACGCATGAGCGCACGAATCATCGATAAATGAAAGAATCGACTTAATCAATATTCCACGCAAGTTGTGGTGACTACATACACGATGTAAAAGTTGAAAGGACATAGTGCACGAAGCACTTAATTTAAAAATCTGTTGTGTTCTGGATGTCCATTGAAAATTACGTTTTTCAATGCAGCAAATTTATGGAATGATTGTGAAAATGAGGAAATGCAAAATTCACTAATTCTGTGCCATGCTATCTCAATTGAATATGCATAGAATTGTGCAATAAGGTGCTTAAGTGTAAAACTGCCTGAAAGAACATTTTTTTCACGCTGCTTTTTGCTTCTTCTTACCACTGGTGAACAAGCCTTCTCACCAAGTTCTCAATATTTTATGTCTGGCCTCGGAAATTTTAATATGTATTTAAGCTCTTAAAGAATGATTAACATTGGCTGCGGAAATTTTTTGTTTAGAAATCAAGATCTCGTAGTTTAAAACGCCTGATGATGCCTTATAAGAACAGAAATCATTAACGCTATGATTAATGATACAATTTCAGTTAAATTTAATACTAACATGTCTCTCTATGAGCGATAAAAAATTGATAAATTGTCGAAGTCCAGATTTTCAATGCTATTAGATAGGCCGTCTGAAGTTGTTTGGAAAATAAAACAGTTGAAATAAAAGTTTAATGTCCACACACAACTTCCCACACTACTTCGCCGAAGTTCTTAATAACGGCGTCGTCAAAACAATGCTGCTTCCCCCATTTCGCCCTTATAGCCGCTCTCAGTTTTTAGTTAATTCCAATTATTTTAATAAATTATTGAGGACTCTACGCGTTGATATTTTTCTTATTAAAATTAAATATTGAAACAATTGTTGACATTAATGTTGTTCTTTTCGCTTTTATGAAAGACTGTAAATTTAGCCATTTCTAATGATGCTTAGATTATTATCTTCATTAAGATTATTTTAAAATTTATTAACAATCAAAATATTTTAACAGTTACCCAAGCCGAGCAGTGACTTTTCTCTCTGATATCTGAATTCGTCAATCTACAGGAAGTAAAAAACTGTTATCGTTTCCCCTTGTAGCTGGCATGGGTGTTAATGGCATTTGAGGCGATATACAGCGACGCATAGTGGTGGTGCCCTCCGTTTATTGAAATAGCTAGCTGGGGGGTTATCCGGGAGTGTCGATAACGGTGACATTACGTCATCACTTCCCTCATTTTGAGAAATACGTAATCAACTCCCGTCAAAGATGGCGCCCACGGCTCATTTGGCAGTTCTTCGTTCACGGACCGACTCAAAACCGAAGCTTCCGTGTCAACCGTAATTTTTCGGTGGACGGCGCTAGCGTCGCGGCGGAAATTAAAGAGCATCATGGGAAATCCTCCCCGTCCCGCTTCCGCAGCCGAGCCAATCAAGCGCTTTCCGTTAGTGTTTTGTATATTGTTTTTGCGGTATTTGAGAGGCAAATAAGTAATGCTTATTTACTTCTAACATATTTTCATAATTCGAGGTTGAATAATGACAATCCCGGCGTTTATACTTATAGAAATCTTCGTATTTAATATATTTCATGCTTTCATAGTTGTATACCTAGTGGAAAATCAGTCTTCTTCGTAGAAATAATTATTATTTCCAAAGTTAATGGTATGATCTTCGCAATCTGAATATCACTCATCCAACAGTGATTTCATTTCAAAATAGTATTCGTATGCCTTGGGTTTGAGTTACTTAAAAAGGAATTCCTTTCCCTGTTGAGTTTCAAAGATATCTCAGCATTACGTTTACACTCATGTGATTCGAAGTGACTTTCGACTTGCACACATGTTGGACGCATATATTGAAGCTTTCGTACGAATCATTTTTCATGGATAACCTTCCATCCGTTAATATTTTAGAGACATGGATGACTGGGCTTTAGAAGCGGGAATAGCGAGGCGGCGCGCCGTCTACGCCGCGGCGCAGGAATGAGGAGGAAGAAAGACAGAGAAAATGCCATGAGGAGAAATAAGTTGAGACATTAAAGAGATGGTGGAGATGGTGTCCTCTTTTTGGCGTCACACCGCCAGTCCCGCCATGACTGAAAAACCAGTTGTGTATCAATTACCTGTACTTGTCAAACAAATACATAGGAAGTCTGCCTTTACAAATGAGAAAGGTCCGTACGTATGTACATCTCATAATTGGAAAAATTGGTTTACAGAAATAGAAGTGGCAATGTTTTGATAGTTAAGGAGTTGACAATTAATGATCACGAATATTTTGACACTTCATAGCAATTGTTATTTCAACTTACTCACTCCCACTTGTTCGCCGTCTTCACTGCGCCCCCTTCGACGGCATTAAGGGACGCAGAGAGGCGCTCCCACATGTCTTTTCGTGGTAGCCCCTTCCGGACCTTTACACAGGCCGACAATAAGTGACCTATGCCTCTCCATATAGTCCAACAGGACTTCGCGCAATGTCACGTAACGGTTGCCTATGATTAATTAGAACTAAATGTATCTGCCTCAAACTAGTAAAACGGACGTGCAAAAATAAATATTACTACGGAACTTAATAATAATGATAACGTAATTAGCAACCTCAACCGCCTTTAATTAATTAAATCCATGTATTTATGGCATAAGATATTGTTTATATCTTCTAAGTAACACACAAATTTGAATGCTAAATTACACATAATTCATAATCCTAGGTTAAAAATTCACAGCCTTCTGTGGGTTCCATTTTCGTTCATTTAATATGCCGCCAAATTTCAATAAAAACAAATGCGAATCTGGTAGCGGTGCACTAAAAATGGAACTCAAAACTGAGCCAACGGCTCTGACATCAGCTCATAGATTCGTTCAAAATGTCGTTCGATTGGGTCTTTTTGCCGTTGAATGAATGCCTCAATGAATGAGTAACGACATTTTGACCGACGACATTCCCAAATTACCCCCCGGGTGACGGCTACCGGGGGCTATTTGTTTGAAAGTTTGAAATGTACTGAGTAATTATTTCATAAATAGTGAAGTTATGAGAACAATATTCCCTGAAGATTATTGTTTCACCCACTCTATAGAGCTACTGCACTAACCCACCCCTAATCATATTTTCTCCACTTCTCCTTCTTCCTTAGGCTAGCGTGAGGACCATTCTGATTCAGCGCAATCATATCGTCTCCACATTTCGGCTGTGGATATTTTGGGGTGTAATCGCGTGAGTGTTAATGACCGCAGATTTCTTTATCTCCTTCTCCACAGCTTCTCCTCACCCTCCTGATCCTCGCCCCCTTTCCTCCTGATCCTGCGGCTCCCCACTCCAGGGATCTCGGTGTGTGATTCCACCAATGTCCTCTGTGTATGCGTCATAAGGGGGTAAGTAGCGCAATGGGAACAGCTGGAGGGGGTACAGAAGGAGAGGGGGATACATCTCATCTGCCATTGGCCCTTACGGCAAAGGCTGCTACCCACTGACACCACTGTCGTCCCGTCGTCTTCCGTTAGATGCAGATCATTCGTTTTGATCAGCGGAAGTTGCCGAATTGTTCTGAGTCCAGAGATAGTGGAAGCGGTGGAAGCCATCTGTGCCCTTGTAGCAATCGAATCTCTCCTGGTGCTGCCTGCGGACACCACTGTCCACCTCTTTTCGACTGTTTCGTCCGTCGCAAAACAGTAAGTGTACCTACATCCATTTATGTTTGTCGACATGTGCAGTCGTTATTAATCCGCTAATAGATTTTCCCGAAGCTGCCCTTTGCTCCCCGTGTATTTTCTCTTCGCTGACTATATGTTGGATTCATTTCATCCGGGGATCCGTTTGTTGTGGTGGATGGAGTCTCTCACATTCGGAGAGCCCGGGTTTGACTCCCGGTAGAGGTTGATTTTTCAGTGGTTTTCCGTACTCTAGTTGATAGTATTTTGCGGGACCCCTTCGCTTATTCGTTTAGGGCAGGCTAAGGCAGGCGCCAGGTTCCTCCTACTCCCCTATGACCACGGTGGAAACGATCATTTTTATCGCTCGTCGTATGGAAAACCAGCTGAGCGTTACAACCTTGGTCTTCCTCCGTTTTTCTATTGAATCATATCTCCTTCGAGTACATTGAAGGGGTTATTTGCTACATGGTGTGGCCAATATTTTTCTCCAGCTAAAGCTGATAAGTTATATTATATCAGATTTTATGTCAAGTAAATGACACAAGGGTTTTTCTCTTTCTAGTTGGTGCCTGCACACTTCAGCAAATGAACTCTCGGCATCGAAGAGAACTACGGACGTGAATTCATTCCATCTGTGCCCTTGGACCAATCGTATATCTCCTGGTTCTGCCTGCGGACCCCATTGTTCACCTCATCAAGTGTTTTTGTTCATTGTGCTTATATTAACTTTCGCCGCTATGGCAGATAAAGATTTGTGTTTGATAAGTAGTTAATTGCGTTTGTGATTGTGTTGGTAATAGCTTCAATTCGAATTTTCTATTATCCCTGCACTGTTCTTTTTGCATTAATAATGCACCTTTTGCGTGCATTATTAATAAATCTGTTTGCGGTGATACTCAGCCACCGCATGATGTCCATTAATTATTTAGTATTAGGCATCCTTTGAATGTTCATTGGATGCAGTGACATCCATATGGAGGCCACGAAATGATGTCCAATGGAAATGATGTAAAATAAATTTTAAATAATAATATCAATTACTTCTATGTACAATTTCCCAATGGTACATGAGCTTCGTATACAGTCATAAAATTATCTTTTGCTTACTATAATTTAAGGCTTTTGTTGTAGGTAAATGGGGTTTGAAGACTAACTATTGTGGGGAAGAACTACTATAGGTTGCCGTTTTTTGAGTGTTGTAGTTACTTTTTAGTTTCGTTAATAACTTGCAACATTGTAGACTTTATTTAGACGTGTAGGGGTAGTTTTATGTTAGTTTATATGTTTAGTTTATCCACCTTCTCCTTCCTAGCTATAATAAACTGTTCGGTTGATTGATTCGTTACTCCCAAAATCGAAATTTTAATTTAAAAAATAGCTAACATGCGCAAGACTATAAAAAATCTGATTTATAAACACTCAATATACTTTCCCGCTATGACACCTGTATATTCTGTCTCACTCCTTGATATGAAGGTCTCTGTTTGTTTATTGCTTCCGAAGATGAAATTACAAACATAAATCAATCTAACATTTATCATTTATTCAATATATTCATAATAACTCTCGCCCTTCCATTCAAAACAAATTACCTCACCGCCATATTGACTGATTTTCCACTCATTCCACTACTTTTCACGCTTTTACCACTCGGAATTATGGGAAATTCAAAATGGTGGAAGAATTAGGAAGGACTTGTTGTTGCCTTAATCTGGCGACCGATTTGGCTTCCCAAATCCGCTCCCTTATGCTGCCTTACGAGTTTGTACACACTTCAAGATGGCGTCCTCCCTAAATTTCCGGATTTAGGTACCTAACTGGCGAGTTTGGACACGGCTTTTGTTCCCATTATGCTAGATGACTTTAATCCGGGGATCGAATTGTTGTGGTTGATGCACTCCCACTCGGAGGGGCCGGGTTCGACTCCCGGGATAGTGCGATTTTTCAGTGGATTCACGATAATTTATAGTTAGAACGTTGTGAAGAGAGTTCTTGTTGCGAGTGTGGTATCCATTCCGTCGGATGTTGTTTAGGGTAGGCTAGGCTAGGTTTCCATTCATCCTTGCTCGCACTCACCGATGACAATTGTTCATTTGACCAGAGTTAATGCTCGTCTTCCGAAACAATCAACTTGAAGCATTCCGTAATTGGTATCCCTAGGTCTTTCCTCCGAATCGTACCTCCTTCCACTGTGTGTAGGTAATTTTTGTAATAGGATGTGCGTGATAATTACGTCTATCCATGACTGACATGCTTTCGTTAATTAACTTTTATTGCCCTGAAGATGGTTCTAGGGTTTTCGGGTTCCTTTCGCGTTGGTTCACCTTGTGGGCGACAGCTTCGCCGGAATTAAATCAGTAGCGTGGACAGGGGGGGGAGGGCTGATGCCCCCCCTCTCCCGCCCCGTCTTCTGGAGCCCAATGTCTTATTATAATGTTTCCACCTTCGAAGTCCAAAGTACGTACAAATTAATGTGTAATACGTTGTCAATTATTTTATGTTGTACAAACTCATACGCCTAATAGTATAACCAAAATTTGTTAAGTAGACTGGATAATTCATGAGTCGGTTCCCCCTAACCGATTCTACACCACCTGCCTCACACCTCTGAGGTGGCATGCAGGGTATTTTGTAGAGGTAGATGTACAGTATCAAATTTGCTGTTGCTTATGCAATAGCTTTAACAAGGAGCGTTTTTCCGTTTCTAAATATCAGAACAACGCATTTTTTTTCAGGTTTAACTCTAGCTGCCACACATTGCACCACTCTTGTATTGCCTCTAGGTCTTTAGTAAGCCCTTCCTTATCAATATGGCAATGAATTTCTCTAAACAACACTGCGATACAACCATTTGCACGAGATTGCTTAAGAATTCTCTAATCCAGGAAATTACGTCGTCATCTAAACCGTAGAATTTTAACCGTTTGTTACCCGCGTGGATGAAAATTCCGTAAACACTCGCGTCGGGTCATTTTGACCCAGAATTTCATATTCGTTTTTATAAGTATTTTGTTGGTGAATCTTAACCTTAGAATAATTTTTGCCAGTGAAAGCTGGGTCTTATTTTAATTAGTAGTTAAAACACAGAGATAATCTCATACTTTTCCTTCATGAATTCTCTTTTCGCAAACTTTTCATTCTTTTACAATCGCCTACTCAGCGGATAGAAAAATTTTGAGTTCTTATTATTTAATTGATATCTTGTACAAGATCTATTGCAATGGCACTGAATATATTCATACAACTCTTAAAGGCTAATTTATAAAACTAAAAATGTACAATTTTAGAATCCTAAAATGCCGATCCCAACCAAAAATATTGTATACATTTATTTCCTCGCTCTATCGAGAGAAGAGTTTTATGAAAAATGTTCAATAAAAGGTGAGATATGAATTGTTCAAGAGAAAATATGCCTCTTAATTTATTGGTACCAAATTACAAGTGAAAACGAAACAGTATCAATGTTAATTTTACAAATAGATAACAATTTAGTTATAAATTACAGAGATCTACTATTTATACAACATGTCATCACATCCTCTGCAAATAATTGCAGTGTGCGCCTTACCAATTATCTCACCACAGTCATTGCACATTTGCGAATATTTGTTGTCATTCGTACTCGGGCACAAGTGACATATTTTCCTTTTTGTGGATACATTTTTATCTACAGGTTTTTGGTTGAACTTAAAAGTTTCAACACCATGTTCATGCAAAAATAAATGAATTTTTTGTCTTAGCAGACGCGGCAATTTGAGATTGTTTGCTCGACCTAATATAATAATCATGACTAGACTATGGCCTAAGTTTTTCAAAAAAATCCTCCTCCTAAGTTTTCCGTCAGTGTTAGATTTGAAAATTATGTACGAATTAACGGCAGTAACATTCAAAAGATGATAGAATACAGCCAAAGGCCATCTTCTTGTTTTCCTTCCCACGTCATAACTAGAGCAAAGCTGATCGCAGGAATCGACTCCTCCTTTAGTCAAATTATAAAAAGTTACAATATCAGGCTTTTGCCTGTCACCGGTATCCTGGTCAATTTTTTTGTCATTATGCATTGTTGAGATCAATATCACAGCCTATGACCGTTTGGGCACATAAGAAACTATCGTTATATCTTTTGTGAAGCCGAATATGCTGGAACTAACTTCTCTCTTCCTAGAAGGTAGAAATTCTGGAGGTATTTCTGGTTTGTTCTTGCGTAGATTCCCTACCAAGGTCAATTTATTCTCCGCTAGTAAAGTTTTGGCCAGGGGAACACTCGTGTACCAATTGTCCATGGTAATATTTCTGCAACTACCTTTCACTGGAGTAACAAGGCGCAGTACTACATCATGAGGCTTATGAGATAGATGATAAGGGCCTTCAGGTTGAGTACCTGCATGTACTTCAAGCTTTAGGACATAAAATGACCTCGCATCGACCAACGCAAATATTTTCATACCATACCTTTTCGGCTTGTTCGGCAAGTATTGACGAAAAGCACATCGTCCCCTAAATGACACCATTTGTTCGTCAATTGTTAAGTACTCTGATGGAGTATATGCTTCTAAATATTTAACTCCAAGTATAGTGATCAGCTGACGCACTGCGGCTAAACGGTCTGTTTTCTTTCTTACTTCCCGATCATTGACATCATCGAAACGTAAGCAGCGAAGCAAAAATAAAAATCGGTTGCATGACATTGTAACTGAGAAAACTGGTGGACCATCCGTGTCCCATAAGTCTCTAAAATTCAAATGTCCTGCCCTATAGACTCCACTCAAAAACAGTAGCCCCACTAATGCCTTCATTTATTTTTCATCAGTATCCAAAGCGTCACGATCTCTCACAAAATTTGCCCTCACATTTGAAATATACAAATTGGTATATTTAACTAAAGTTGCAAACAACTCCTTATTGAAAAAGTAAAAAAATGCATCCTCTTCTGTTTTTGCACTTCTAGCCTCTCCGCGTACTCCCGGAAGATGAGAAATAATGTTGTGTTTTCTTGTTCTTCCAATACTGTTTACGGGCTCAGACCTCCACTTCGTTGTTTTATCCCTGACCACAAATGTGTCCACTACTTCACCTGATTTCCGTTCCTCATCATCATAAGACTCTGAAAGGAGTGAATCCGAATCATGTTCACTCTCTTGGAGTATATCCTCTTCATCTTCAGAATTTCCGCCATTACTTTCTTCCTCCTCCCTCACCAACTCTGCAAGTATTTCGCTGTTATTTATGAATTTGTTTGCCATGTTGATCTAGTGTAAAGAGAAATGACAAAATATAACTAATACAGACAAATAAATATGTCAAATTTTTCATCAAATTCAAGTGCTGAGTGCATAATTCTATGACTTACATGCGTGAACGAGAGGAATTGCAATCCCTTATCTTGATGTGAATAAAACTCCAAAGCCGGATAATGAAGTTCCCGGAGAAGGGAACACTTGGTATCTGCGATTGCTAAGGAAGAACCTCTGACTGCAGTGTCCAAATGCAGAATGATATCGTCTTTGACGATGTCACCCTCGTAAGAATACATTGTAACATAACCACTCGCGTCGGGTCAAAAGTGATTACAAATTAGGAACACTAACGCTCGCGTCGGGTCAAAAGGCTAGCTATAAATTCGCTAACCTTGTAAACTGTCAACAAATATGTTTAGACGAATCAATACAATATAGTAAGAGATTACGTTCAGAAATTATTTCAAAAGACTCTGAGAAAATGAAAATATTTCGTGTAAAAGAAAAGGTATGGGTCAAATTGACCCGACGCGAGTAACATAGGGATGTAAAATAAAGATTATTGTTTTACTTATTGTAAGACAAAACTTAAAGTAAAGTTTATTAAGTTATTTTTAGGAGCGTTGCAGAGTTGCACAAACTGGTAATAATAATAATAATATAATTTATTGTTCACTGATAGTTACACCCGTTTTGAACATAATATTAAGGAACAGTTTATAGCTCAGCAATCATTTTTATGTAAGCATGGTATTTAAATTAAATTGAAATCCTAAACAAAAGTATAACAAAGAGTTTACAAGTGCACAGAACAATAAATGAAGCTTTTAACAAATGAAAATATACAATAAATTATAATATATAACACAATATAAAACATATATTAATGAATGTACAACATTGAAAATATGAATTAGTTTGGGCTAATTAGAAATAGGTAGGTATAATTGTTTTTTGAAAACCTTCAGGGATGAAGAGTCTTTGATTAATTTAGGAAGATTGTTCCATGCTTGTGATGTGGCTACGGTAAATGATCTTTGACAAGCTGTGGACCGATAATGGGATATATGAAGATAGTCGGGTTCCGCTCTCGTAACAACATTAGGCGTTATTGTTCTCTTAGGGAAGAAGTCAATGGTGTACTGAGGTTCATTTTCTTTAAGTAAAGAAAACAAGAAACATGCCAATTTAAATTTTCTTCTCGTTTTGATGTCCATCCAGGATAGTTTGTTGATGTATGGCGTTATATGTTCATCTCTCTGCATGTTATATATGAATCTTATTGAGGAGTTCATCAGGCGTTGGAGTTTAATATTAAGTTCTGCCGTAAGATCATAGAATACCAGGCAGCAGTAATCAAAGTGTGGAAAAATTAATGAGGAGACAAGTTGACTACGCACATGGGTAGGAAATAGATTTTTGTGTAGTTTCAATTGATGGAGAGTGGCATTAACTTTATTTGAAACGAATGAAATATGATCTTTCCAAGAGAGAGTGTGGCTAAAGATGACCCCTAAGTTTTTAGCTGTATTAAAGTAGGGTATTGATATTCCTTGGACTTCAATCTTTGGTAAATTATTAGTATTTAGTCTGGAGATAACTCTCGAGTGGCCAATTATCATAGCTTTTGTTTTATTACTATTTATTTTTAAAAAATTGTCTTGTGCCCATGTCACAATAGCTGATACATCATCATTTATTAATCTGATAGTTTCTGGGAAGTCGTGCGAGTGACAGTGTATATAAATTTGTAGATCATCAGCGTACATCATATAATTACATTTTTTAATACATGCAGAGAGGTCTCGAACATTCAGGGAAAACAGCAAAGGCCCGAGGACTGACCCTTGGGGTACTCCACAAGAGATAGACGCCAATTCAGACAAGTTACCATTGGAGTCTTTTACTGACTGGCGTCGTCCGTTTTGGTATGAATAATACCAATTTAATGAGGTGCAGGAAAAATTTAAGTTTCTCAGTTTTTGTAGGAGCAAAGAATGGTTTACGCAGTCAAAGGCTTTCCTGAAGTCAAACAACACCAATATGGTCACCATTTTTTTGTGAATGCCAGATCTTATATCATCAGAAACTTTAATTAAGGCCGATTGTGTAGAGAAGTTTTTACGAAAACCTGACTGAAAAGGATCAAATAACTTCTTTGCTGTGAGGTACTCAACAGTTTGTTGAAATACAATTTTTTCTAGACCTTTAGATATGGCGCAGAGTATTGATATAGGCCGGTAATCACTAGGGGAAGAGGTACTTTTAACTTTTTTAATAGGGCGAATTAGGGACGATTTCCAAAGTGTGGGAAAAATTCCAGAGATAAGTGAGGAGTTGAATATTTCCCGTATAGCAGGAGTTACAGCTTCAGACACAACTTTCAAATATTTAGCGGAGATGTCATCAATTCCAACTGAATTAGATTTCGATGCAAGGAGTACCTTACGCAGAACATCTGGCGTGACATAATTAAAATTTTCATCGTTATAAGGCACAAAAGCATCAACAGAGGGAAAGTTTGTGCGGTGAACAACAGTTGCATTGGAAGAAAGAATCCCATTCGCTGAAAAATAATTGTTTAGTTCATTAAGAGAGAGCCCGTTTGTGATTGAATTGTCCGACTGTCTAATGAGTCCCAAATTCTTTAGATTTTTCCAAAGCTCGTTGGAAGAAGTTTGTTTGGAAAGAGTATTTGTATAATACAATCGTTTAGCTTGAATCAGTAACCGTTTCACAAGGTTACGCTGTCTCACAAATAGTTGGTGAAAGGCTGGATTCCTCGTCCGAACAAAGGCACGTCTATCACTTTCCCTTATTTGTGCCTTTATTGCTGGGGTGAACCATGGAGTTGGAGGACGTCTAGGCCAAATAAGTCGTTTTGGAGCATGACGATCAAGGCAATCATGGAATACAGAGTTGAAGCTCTGTAGCATTGAATCAACATTCAGAGAATTGAACACATTTTTCCAATCAGAGCTCAATAAATCATCTTGGAAAGGTTTAACATTAAAACACTCATTGCTTCTAACAAGCAGAGGAGCCTGGCATTTTTTGGCTACGTTAAATTTATAATTTAACACAATCTTATCATGGGCTGATAGAAATGGAACAGGAGATTGTTGAAAAGAAGAAACTTTATCTTGTGAGTCAACAATGCAGAGATCTAGAAGCGTATGGTAATAGCAAGGTCATAAGACCAGAACTGAGCCACCAGCAAATTACAAAAATGTATGCCATACAAATAAATGTATTAACTGTAACAAAACTATTGTTACAATGAAAATGCTATCAAAATAAAGGTTCAACATTTTCTTGAGAAAAAATATCCATTCTGTCACTAGCGGGTATTTTAAAAGAAATTGCAAGTATAAGAAAAAAACACATTAACGCATTCATACCATAAAAGGATAATAATATTCAATTATATTTTATAATCCTCAGCAAGATTTCAGAAAACAGGACTTGGAATTTAATTTTAATTACTTATAATTAATCGGTAAAAACAATATAAGTGATCCAGGTCCTCATCTCGGTGGGCTAATAAAATTACTAAGAGAACACAGACAGAAAGTGCATAAAATAGCCCTGGTCACTTGTTGAATGCAAATTTCCAGGTATGTTACCATTTTCCTTGAATTTTTATGACATTTTAACCCAATATTCAATTTAATTGACTTTTCCAGTGCTGTAGCAACCGTCTAGACATAATCTTTCAAATTGGTTAGCAACATTTGCTAGTTCACTGTCTTCACTTTTTGACGACACGGGTTTTGATCTTGACAGTAACGAAATATTACTTTACGCAGACACCGTAATTCGCATTAAGGTGCAGAATCACTTAGACAGTTTAAATGCTTTGATAAAAGGTGACATGAGCCGACAGGGAGGAAACATTACCTAACACTTGTTACCTACAAACATTTTTTTCGAAATACCTCCAGTCTCAATGTGCAGATAATATTTCCAACTTCCAAGCATATAGTAACAAATGACAACCCTCTAATATTATTAATGTAACAGTTAATCAATAATCTTAATTCGTGGCTTTTATAAACTCAATCGTGAGAAACAAAATAAATCAAACAAACCCGTACTTTACATATTTCTTGTAATTGACCATAAATCACAATTTGCTGGACTGCGGTTCCTATTCCCTTATATATTTCCCTTGGATGAGGGGGAGTAATCCCCTGTGTTACAGGACCCCTGCTCTGCAGCAACCAGAAGGCGGAATGGAGAAGGATGACTTCAGCCACAGAATTGCAGCCATGAAGGCCCAAAACTCTTCCGTTTAGGGGGATAGCCTTATCTGATTTAATAATTTTCTCCACTGTTACTTTTATGCAATTGAATTCGGTTATCCAATTTAGGAGAGCCTATTTGCAAGAAAGACTTATTCGCATTTAGCGGTGATACGATTGCCTCCATATATCAAGATATAGACATTTGGCAAACCATCAATTACAATCTGCATGCTAAATTGAAAGAAGGCTTTTCGACTAGGAGAGAATGAAACTATAAAAATACATATAGTTCGTGACACTGTTTCTAATTTAAGTAAATATCTTTAGCATAATGAGTTTATTAGAATTAAATAAAACCACTTTTCCTGCCAGTTGACCTTGCGAAATTGAAGGCTGAAAACTATCATCGAAATTGTTAAGCAAATCCGAAAGTACATCATTTAAAAGACGTGGCCATTTGAATACGAGGCCATAGGCTTTGAATAGATGGTAAATATATCGTTAATACAAATCTTATACTTGAATTAAAAAAGACAACACAATGAAAAATGCACGATTGAATTTGAAATAAATTACTGAAAATCATTTATATGCATAAAATGGTGAAGGCAACTGATATATACATTTTAAGTGAGAAAAGACACGAAAAAAGGTCATAATTAAAGAAAATAAATTACATGGATGAATGTGCAACGCTGTTTTACATAATTGGAAAAAATATTCACTGAAATTCCTTCAATAATTATTATAAATTCACATCAGTAATACTTCTTAATTTAACCATAAAAACCACATATCAAGTATAAGGTACTACCAAATTCATTTCATGAAAATTGAGAAAATGGAAATATCGGAATAAGCCTTACAATCAAAGGAGTGAAGTAAATAAATGACTTATCTTCAACTTTCCTCCCAAGACGTTTAACACTATAAACATAAAACAGCAAAATCTTTCGTAGGAACCCAAGTTCCCCTGTAGAACTTAAACACTTGCTGATAAATATTCCTGACAATGAGAATTGAAAACATTTGCAAGAATATAACTTGAGAACCAATATTTCACAACCTACATTATGAGAAACGCCTGGCTCAAGTTGTTGCGAAATTAATAGTGATACACAGTAATACTTTACGAATATATATTTACGTCAATGAAGAACTTTATAAACAAAATCCTGTAATCAATATTTTATATCACTTGCGTACTCAAACACAAAATGTAGGGAGGATTTTTTTTATCAGCCACCTTGCAGAAGTAATTGAAAAAAAATGAATACATGGACAAATATATATACTTCGGAATACTATGGCATTAAATATAAAACGAAAATTTACAAATACAAAAGTGACCTTTTTATTAAACAAAAGTACCTAAATAATAAGACGATAAATGAAGCTATAAATGTTTCCTACTGAATTGTAATTACAATTAAATATTTCAAGGACATCATGTATATACAGGCAGATCTTTGTGGATAACCAAAATTTAAAAACATAAAAAGAATTAAAAAAAAAACAAATAAAACATGAGCATATAGTTTGAAAAATTCAGAACCTAACACAACATAACCAAAAGTACGCAATAGACTGCTACAATAACAAATTACCATAAAAAGATTAAATCTTATACATATTTTTCATTACAGTGAGTCTCAGAACAAAAGAAAGAAGATGAATACAATCAGGCGAGGAAGAGTGACATCAGACGAATAAGCAGGCCACAATGATCTTTACAGCAGGTGAGATAATCCCTCACACGTGAAGCTGAAGTATTCGCAGCAATATTCATGCCTAAAAAGAGAAAAAGGACGTGTCTAATAGAAATAAACTTCAATGCATCACATGGTTAAAGCTTTTCTTTAAATGCCCGATTTATAAAAACATTTCTCATAGATATATTCTATTCACTTAATTCTCCACTATAGTCAACAGATAACTGGAGAAAGTAAGAGAAACAAGCCCCGAAAGAAAATGGGATGAATAACAGTGGACAAATGTAGAAGTAGCAGAAGAGGGCCTAGTGGGCAAGAGTGCCGAAACAAAGAAGCCATGGATTGCGACAAGGACTAGAATATTAAAGTATAAAATACAAATAATCAGAAATACAAGAGATGCAACCATTTCAAAGAAGCTTAGAAACCAACTTATTCAAGAAGGCAAGAATATAAGGGAGAGGAAAACCTGTTCAATATACAAGCTAATGAAGAGACACTTTGATTAGGGACAAGCATCTGCGACGTTAATGGGAATCTAAAGATAGAAGGCTAAGACACAATAAAAAGATGGAAGTAAAACATCGAAGTATAACAAAGGGCCAATGCCACTGGAATCAAACCTGATGAAAGACAGGAGCGAAGTCGTCGAGGCCGACCTGGGGTCAGATTGACTGAAAAGCAAATTCGACAGAGCACAAAAATATCTTAAGAATGGCTACATAACTGGCAAAGACATCAAAGCGGAGAAATTTTGAAAGCGATCGGAAGAAATTCCTGGAAAAGCCAGTACAAAATAATGACAGATAAATAGAAAGAGACAGACAATCGAAAGGACTTTCAAATTATTTTCAATCCGAAAAGACAGACTGAGAAATTTGAGCAACAAATAACCTAGTGTTTCATAATGCCTGCGTGAGAAATTATTACTTGATCAACTTATGGATGGAAGAGATAGCCAAAGACAATCTTTTGGAAAACCATGGATACACTTTTGAATTTTAAAGAACAGAAGACTATAGAAAATGTACACTACCTAAGAATAAATAGACTTATAAAGAATTATTAAACAACGGAAGATGGAACAATATCTTTGGGCTGTTGAAATAATTCTGATTAGAGTAAAAGGGCAAAACAATAATCAAAGAAATTTTCAAGTAGCAAGGTGACACAATGCGAATGAGAGACGGAAGAAGTTTTAAAAGCCGAAATAAAACATTGGAGATAAAAAGGAATATTACCTGTCATAAAGACAGCTCAAAATATGCTCGGAGGAGGCGATACGAGAAGCAGAAGAATAAGAAGCGGAGTACGGAATAAAGATTAACGGAAAAGAAATAAACATTACCTACTTCTTATACCATGTCGCAGTCACAGAGAGAAATATTAATGCTCATCTACGATCGCTAATGTAATCGACCATATTGTCCAAGAACATGTAACAAAGTTAACGATGATGAAGACGAATCCTAATATACGGAAATGAGAAGCTGAATGCGGATACTATTGGAATTGGAGTGAAATGCAATGCAGAGATATTAATCCTAAAGGTGTAAAGTTCGTTTTCATGTATGTAGTAATATGATATTCTGCCATTGTCGGGAGACCATCATTAGGGTTGTAATGATGCGGAAATAACACAGTTTAGCCAATTTGAGTCAAATGAAGAATTATTCTACAATTTAGTACATTTCCCTACCGAAAAGAAGGTATTGATAAAAAAGAAAAGGCTCGACAACCTTGTGCATTATAGTCCACTACTTTTTTCCGATATAAAGAAAATAAATCCAAATTTTCCAAAATACATGCTCCATCCAACTATGAAGGCCACAACTTCGCAATGATAAACGGAAAATATGTCACTTTTTTAATTGAAGTAACGCCTGACTTAGGGGATATGTTTTAAGGGACCAATGGAGAATAAAAATAACTATTACAACCAAATTACTAAAACATAAGATATTATCTATCAACAGGCATTAAAAATTCGATACACACATTTGATATTCGTCATAGGGTTCCGACGCCGTATCCCTAAAGTTGACATTTTTTGACCAAAAACTTAATTCCGGGATTTCCCGTGAGAAAATTATGAGCAGGAGAAATAACTTAAAAATAACAACGGTATTAATTTATATAAAATGCAGAAGATCACCTATCTGAAGCATTTATCTGGGAATAAGTATTAGTTAAGAAAGACACGGAAACGTGAAATGTGCCAAATCCGCCATTTTATATATTATTGGGAGCTGTGAAAATACAAATTTTGCAATATTCTGTAATTATCTGTTTTACAAAATTTAATGGACGAAGGTTTGTGTCAAATTTCATCTTCCTAGGCCACACTTGAGTGGGCAAGAATGTTTGTATGCAACTGAGTGAGTTACGTATGTGGGAGTATATGATTATAAGGGATGTGCCAAAACCGCCAATTCCACTCTACTAAAAAAAATAAAAATATTAAGATGGGTCATCGATTCGAAACAAAAGACAAAATTATAAAAATGGAAAATCAATCGATTGACTTGTTTTGAGTGAGAAAAGGAATTATTGAGTGAAATATTGGGAATAGATTTCCGGTTGGGGTCGAGACTCACCCTCGCCTTGTTGAGGAGTGTCGTCATCACGTGCTCCTCGTAGAACTTCAAGAGGGATGGAACTTGATGCCGCAGAAAATACGTCCCATTCCTCGATCCATCTCGAGCGATAATCCGAGGGACGGCAGATGCGAGATATATTTCTTTCCCTGATTGAGTCTTCTTATCCAATGCCCATCTGATGTACCAATCTAATCTCCCTCCCCTCTTCCTCTTCTCCTCTTCCGCCTCCTCGAGTGCTCTTCTCATCTCTCGCTCGTGGAGTCCATCGCCTCGTTCATAAGCCTTTCCTTCATTGCGGAATGCTAAGAGATTGGACATCTGAGCCAAGGCCAATGCAAACACACCAAGGACATGTTCCTCCGTCCAACCATCACCCACCTTCCCTCCGAGATACACTCTCATCTCGGAGAAGTCGGCGAACGATCTCCAACCACTCCCACTCATCCCAACTCCATCGTGATCCGTGAACTTCACCTTCATATTTCCGATAACATAAGAGTCACAGTCAACCATTACACTTACGGAAGACTGACTATTCAGGAACATTAGCACGCATGACGTCATCGCACTCTCATTAAATAATTTATCATACAGACCCCGGACGTGTAGTTCCTTCCCCTCGTCACGATTCCGAATGATTGTCCTTCCCATCATGCCCTCCAAGCACACCCTTCGAATATCCATTATGGGAAGATTAGAAACCAGAACACCATTCCCCGCGTCAGATATCTCCCCCAGGCTCTCCTTTAGCGCCCTTAATTCCTCCGCCGATGACGTCACGGCCCTTTCTATGCACTCCAAGAGAACGTCTCGCTCGGATAAATCCCTCCTCAACTGATTCACTTGCACAGCCATCTGACGACCATACGACGACATCTCCGCATTGAGGGAGTTAATGGACTCCTTTAAGTCCGATAACTCTGCCATCTTCTGAGAGAAGTCGATCAATGTGGTTTCCACATCGTCTACCCCGTGTAATGCACGGCGACGCTTAATGGCATTCTCCCTTCTTTGCACCAGCCGGATCAATCGCAGGATATCCTTGCGGTCCCTGTCCTCGGGGTACCTTCGCCCCAGCTCCTCCGCCATATCTACAGCCGTCTTGTGACCCCCTCCCCTTAACCCAGGGTCAGCACCCTCCCCAAGCAGTCCCTCCACCCAATCTATTTTACCCATCTTGACACCTAGGTGGAGCAGGGTACTTTGCCCTGCAACACTCACGTCCAAGTCCTCCAGTGTCTCCAGCAAACCCTCATATTGCGGAAAGGGACCACTGATTAATCCGACGGTCAACCGCTCTACAACATCAAGATCTGACTCCAAACCAACAAAGGTGTTGCTTGCCATGACGAAAGGAAAGAGCACTCACCTAAAAAAAACGGGAAAAAGATGATCAAATGTCTGCCAAAAATACATGCCTTCGTAAGTAAGACGTTCTAAATTAATTTCAGGTTAAAATTACTTATCAACTGTAAAATCCGACGCAATTATTATAGTCACAGGATATACGGAATATCTAAGTATTTGGTATCTTCGTATGTCCCTACTAACAAATATCTAATACGATCTGTGCCCTGCATGCGTTGCAATACCTCTTTTTTATTCTAAGTAGCCATTCATATACAAAACAGACATGTGCAAAATAAACGAAAGACAATAATTTTTTAGCATGAAATTAAGGTTGAAAATTTATTATTAGAGTGCTTTGAAATCAGCATTAGTAACATCAAATGATCAGTTCTCATTAGACAACTATAAGATAAACGAATACTTGAAAAATGTAACGCGGAAGAAAAATGAGAAAATGCATCTCCTGCACTACGGTTAATTATCGGATATATGTTATGAATTTCTCTCATTTCCCGGTAATCGATTAGGTTCACATGAGTGGATGAGCACGCACTTAACATCAACTTAATGACGGATGTGTTGCTCACTTATTTCGCTGGAGAAAATAAGTGTCGTCCCACAGATTCCCAGCTAGAAGGAGATGCTACCTGCGAAATACATTGAAGAACATTTAAATCTTGACACAGAATTGTGAAAATCTTCTCCGTTAAGTACAACTAAATGAGCCACAATACTTTCCATAAACAAAAAGTAAAATATTAGGATTTGCAGAGAACAACAATTAAATTAAAAAAATAATATGCCATGTCCACAGTCCCAGAAAACCACCTCAATGGTGTGTGGCAGGGGGTTAACTGTAATTTATACTGTTTAATTGTAAGAAGTAGACGATTTTCAATTTTTGTCTACTTTAACTTCAAAAATCATTAGAATTTCCATTCATGATAGTATTCGGATTTATTATAAAGTTTTTATACCATAATTACAGACGCTTTTTCACGCCACGCACATACTATAGAGAAAATGCGTAAAAAATAGAGGAAATAGAAAATATCATATAGTGAACAACAGAAATTAAAATTGAATGAAATATAAATGAAGATCTACTGAAAATGTCAATCGCTTCCCTGAATCGGATATGGGATAAGAGTATATGAAATGTTCAAGGCAAATTATTATCCCTGAAAAAGACCATAAACGCAACATAACCACCGCTACCTGCTTCCGATATTTTAAGAACGTAATAACAGGAAAAAGAAGCACTATTTTGTTTGGGAAAAACTTACATGGAAGGAAGAATATTTTGAGAAGATAGAAGGAACCTCTTAGGAAATCTTTTTCGTAAAATAAGCATGTCCTACCGCATAATTACCAGAATGAGTCCAGTTGAGGAACGATTAGATTCTACTCAGTTGGTTTATGATGAACGCGCACTACGATTCGGAATTTTCTATTTCGGAACTGTGACAATACAAAGTGATACCAGTGAGTATACGAGAGTGAATACCTACGCGTGAGAAACAGGAAAGTGGTCGCTGGAAGATCGCCTCATAGGCACAGAGTAGAGAACTGGGTAGCGTGTCACAACCTTGACAATGAAGGGACACAGACACACCGTCAGACACAGTAGAAATGTCGAGAGCTGTTATTCCCAAGATGGTCGTCAGACGAGTGAGCTACGAGAAGTCACGAGCCACTGACCTTTAAACGATGTCCACTTCATGGCAATCCAATCGTCACCACATTGCGCAATTACCTCTTCTTCTTTCCAACTAACATCCTCCCCTCCAATTCTGACGTCAATATTTTGGCCATCGACCGTCGTTCCCTTACTAACAAACAAAACAGCGTCTATGACTAAGAACACCTCACGAGGTATTCAACTTCACCACTCTATTATTTCTTTTCTTCCATGTATTCCATCCAACTATATAATTCAAAATCAGAAAGTTGATACACAATAAAAAGTAAAAACAGGTCTTTTTGAACAAGAAAAAGTTTTAAAAAACTTGATCGGCCTCGCTAATGACAGATAGGACTAATCAAATTAGAGTGGAGTGTATAAAGTTGCGTGTGATTTTTGCAAAAAGCTAAGCGTTGGACAGACTGGAAGAAAATTCTAAATAAAGAAAAGCATGAGGCGTATTTTAGCAACTACAATCCTTCTTTGCTGTTCGCCAAGCATTTGTTGGAATCACCACGGCAGTTTTTAACCTGAAATCCTCCACGTGGAAAAGAAGACCCGCAAGTTGTACACACTTGAGCAAGCGGAAATTCGGAGATGTTGTAAAACAAGAAAAATGTCTCGTCATTAATGACTCTATTTTTCACCCCCAATCCCCTCTGCTGAACATCCCATTGCCTGAGGTCACCGTTTACCCTCCGTATACCCTCACCCTTACCACCTCCTCCTATCGACATCGTCGTGACTCATGATCGCACAACATACCTCTCCACCGACCTTCTTCGGAACACAGTAGCTCTGTGCCTCCCCACCTCCCCGCAGCGCCATTCCTCCTTCCCCTCCTCCAACTCCCTCTCCTAACTCTCGCTCAACTTCCCCCTCCTCTCCCCTCCACCCAAAGCTCAACCCTCTCCTCTTTCCACCTACTCCACCCCACGTCTCTTCCTGTATATGTATTTTTCTACGTCTACAAAATACACTGCAAGCCACCTCAAGGGTGTGTGGCAGGGGTAATAATAGCCAACATGCATTAAACTACACACTTTAGTTAGTGTAACTACGGCTAATTATTAATAAACAATAAACGCTAATGCGTGTCACGAGGCGAAGCCCCTCAAGCATGCACTACTATACAGGTATGCTCCCAATGGAGAGAGACCATTATTATATATGTATATTACAACTTCACAAATGGACAGATACTCAAGGTTTATGCTAAAATCATGCTCGGCGGGCTGCTAGCACATCTAGTAAATACCTTACAAGCCACATCAAGGATTCTTGGCCTTTAGCCCGTGGCAGTGGCGTATTGTGTGATAGTCCATCTGTACAAAAGCTGATGACATCGCTCAGCAACGAAATTCTACGTCGTATTTAACGTATGACATAGACATTGTTTTTTGTATGTGGAATTCACAATGCTTTTCTTTTAATGCCGGAAGCTTTTCCATTAAGTTACGCCTGGGACCATTACATTTGACCATACTACGTCACGGGTAACGCTTAAATAGCTTATTCAAATACACACACGCACTACGAGGTAATAAAATCAAAGATTCAAACAGTAGGATAAATATTTTCACATTCGAGATTTTAATGGACATCGTCATTTGTATGTTAAACAATTCTTCCATCTCCTTCCCTTTCTTTCAGTCTTTCTTAATTCACCACATTGTTGTTTTTCCACTCCAAAGTAATGTTTGACCTGACTTCTCAAGCAGAAGTCGCGAAATATATTGTAACTGTAAATAATTAACGATAACAAGAAAGTGCGCGAACCAAAATGTTTTTGTTGAGTAATCCCGCCTTTTCGTTATCATGCATTCTGTTCTTTCGTTTTACTTTTATCCTTAACAATTTAAATGCTTATTATAATTTGTTATGGTCCTCTTTGGGTAGTTCTTATCTTATAATACTAATCATAATGTCACGACAGACGCGTAGTTACATAATTGGAAGGGACTGACATGCCGAATAAAATTTCAACATTTAATTGGAGGAAATAAACTTTTAAAATTCTTTTTACTCCGAATTTTTGCGATTTCTCATGTCCAAAACAGTTTTTTACGTAAATCCAGGCATACACTAAACTAAGAATGGGTGTTTTGAAAATTAACCTTTATTTTACACCTAAAACCCGTAAAGAAACAAGAGTGAACGTCTCAAACTTAGCATGATAAACATTTAAAACATAAAAGTATTAAACACTTAGGCAAAGGAGCGTTCATAAATTATAAGACGCAATACTTATTTTTGTCCGCACTGAAACTGGCCCAATTATTCCTCGTCGTAATCGCAACTACATATTTACAGCTATCAGATCAATACATGCGAAAGATATACGTTGTTCATTTGAACCTGAAGTTCACATGACGATGGCGAATTATAAATTGATTTATTTTCCCAATCTGCCACCAATGGATCACAATTCTTAATTCAGGGGCCAAAGGGAAACTTGTGGTTCTAAATTTGGATATATTTCAGACATTTTGGACAATTATGAGTTGTTGATACATTATTTCAATTAACTTTCGAATGTATGGTGTGATTACAAATTGAATCTATCAAAACGATGAAAATGAGACAATTTGCCGGTGACGCACACTAGTTAGCTGCATTATATTGATTGCGTTAAGTAATAAATATCCCACTCTAAAAGTTAAACGCAATTACAATTATTTCAAAGCAGCGGAAAATCATCTTGAATTTAATTCAAGTGTCCAAAATGATAATTAACATAAATATAAATAAGGTGTATCAACTTTTTTCTCTGGATTTCCTCGCTCGAGGAAGTGTCACGGCCGGAGGATACCTTTCACTTTCCACCGTACGGCAAGGGATACCTACCCGAAGCGAAAGGATTTAACCATCGATATCCACCTATTGCAATTACTATTCCCTTATCGTCGTAGTCGCCTTTTTTGAAAGTAATTATGGGGAATTAAGTGCTTTCTGGCCTGTGATCACTAATTCCGTTCAATGTTATTAAGTGAAGGAAGATATCAGGTATGTTAGTCGCCTAAAGATGTATAACATTGCTCCTGTTCATTGTTGAGAATAAATTATGCAAAGCTGAAGATGTTAATATATATAGAAGAGTGCAGTCCAAATTTGTATCTTTGTCACCATTTTTGGAACTTTTTGTCACTCAATCTATCGAGGATTAGTTAAAATCACCACCGATAATCATTTTTACATGGCGACCGTTTTTTATAATAACCCACTACAATTACCTGTCGTAGTCTCTAACCTAAAAAAGAATGCTGAATCCCCAGATACTACTCAGACAGAACAAGAGCCTCGGGAGGCTACTGGGCAACTTTCACCAATATAAAGCACTAAAAAAAGGTGTGCCGAAAAAAAACGCCTCTAGTTCTTCTAGTTACCTAACAGCACCAACTCCAGGATAACTCCAGTATTTCATGGTTTTCCAAGTTATTCTCGTTATCCCACCTAGGAGCGTTTGAGACTTTAGATATACTACAGACCGATATCTCTCACATCTATATCATGCCAAGTCCTTGAACATTTAATTGTAAGTTCAGTTATAAGACAACTCGATATGGAGAATTTGTTATAAAAAACGCAACACGGATTTAGAAAGGGAAGATCTTGCGAAACTCAATTAGCACTTTTGGCCCATTATATTTTAGTCTCGGGTGAACATAACGTTACAGTTGATGCAAATTTTCTGAACTTTAAAAAGGCATTTGATAAAGTATCCCAGTGTAAGTTACTCATGAAATTAAAATCCCACGGCATAGACGACGACGTTATTTCCTGGATAAGAAAGTTCTTAAGTAATCGCGTGCAAAGGGTTGTATTACACGGGTCTTTAATTAAGTAATAGTCACATAAGGTGTCACACAGGGAAATGTCATAGGCCCGCTTCTGTTCCTTTTGTACATACACGACATCGGTGACAAAGTTGACAGTAATCTTAGATTATTTGCTGACGACGCAGTGGTGTACAAAGAAGTTCGTACTTTTAATGATAAGGAAGCGCCAACTAAGGACCTCAAGGCAATTCATGAGTGGTGCAATGCGTGGCAGCTACATTTAATCCTTAAAAAAATGCGTTGTTGTAAATTTTAGGAAACGGAAAAAGGCTCCATGTAGCAGCTATTGCATAAAGAACATAAAATTAGACACCGTAGAATCGGTTAAGTACCTCGGGAGTAAAACTGACTAATGATCTATCGTGGAGTAAACATGTTCGAGAAATTACCGGCAAGGCTAATCGTAAATTGGGATTTGTCAAAAGAGTACTTGGAAGCGCGACGATAAAGTTAGGAAAATCAGCTACTTTTCCCTCGTTAGACCCCACTTAGAATATGCCCCCATTATTTTGGATCCTTATGAGATAGGCTTGGACACTGAGTAAGAACGCGTGCAGCGATGAACGGCAAGATACGTTAAAGGCCGTTATCTCGTTAGTGTTACGAACCTTTTGCAGCAACTGGGATGGGAAAAGCTTATAGACCGTCGATTGAAATTTAAACTCAATTTACTATGTAAGTACCAAACCTGTCTATTCTCTGACGACGTTAATAATATTTTATTAAATCCGACATGCTATGGCAGATCAGATCATGAGAAAAAAATTAGGGAACTAGACTGCATAACGGAGATTTAAAATGTCAATTTCCCCAGGAAAGATAAGGGACCATAACAGCTGCCAATGAGACTTTTATCAAGGCTTGTTAGGTAGTGTAGCTCTTAGTAGTAGTAGTATTCCTAATACTTAAATCCTTATCTGTTACCTAGTACATACTAACAGCCCGCCTTGCATGTTTTCTTCTAGGGTCTTGAGTCTGTCCATCTGTTAGCCTGGAGATAATTATCAAAGAAAGAGTCGAGAGAATAATGTTTCTCGTTTGACTCCCTGTGGACTGTGTCGATTTACGTGAGCGCGGGACGCCTCGAGACCGCTGCGTCTTCAAGTTCGACTCTCGTTAACTCTCCCGCTCCGTGGTCAGAGTCACGCGCAGGGGGAAAGGAAAGCCCTTATCTCTTCTCCTCTGGGGAACACGGGCCGCGTCGGACGGCCAAATGGCTACGTGACTGCGACCACATGCTCAAACGAGAAGACAGTCAATTATTTCGACCGAAAGTAACATTCCACTCAATGTATTAAGGACATGGGTTGTCCCTATCACTCTCCCATTTACCGGTTGGTGTGGAATCACCCCGTGCCACACAACCTAGTGGTGGCTTGCACGGTACATCGTAGATGTAGATGAAGCTGAAAGCATGCACTGTGGGCTACTAGTACCTGTACAAAATACCTTGCAACCCACCTCAAGGGTTTTTAGCCTTCAGGCCGAGGCAGTGGGGAATTGAAGGATAGTCCATCTGTATATTAACTGATGATATCGCTCAACGCTGAAATCTATGTCGTATTTTACCTACTACTTAGGGTTTGTTTTTTGTACGTGGAATACAAAATGTTTTTCATTTAATGTCGGAAACTTTTTCATGAAGGTACGCCTTGGACCATTAACTTCGACCATACCACGACACTGGAAACGCTTTAATAGCTTAATTAAATACACGCACTACGAGGTATTACAATCAGCTGCTTGACCAAGTCTAATGTTACTTCAATGATGTGAACGAAATTACATGAAAAAAAGAATTATTAATTGAAAAAAAACAAGAATTGAACATCCAAATATTGAGTATAACAATAAAGCTAGACGGTAGAAACTTTTGTATGCCAAACTTTTTCGTGAACATGCATGAGCCACCTTATAGCAGCAGCAGAATGATTATGTTACCATGTATATGGTGACCTCACACTTCAAAATGGAATTGCAGACTCCCAAACTTTGACAAATCGAAGTGAGTGAAGGAAGGTCTACACCGACGCGTATGAAGACGTGAAATAAATCGCCGGAATAACCTCGGAAGGCTCAATGCAGAGAGCTGAGTAATGTGTCCACAAGAATGACGTGAGTCAGACACACAGTAAGACTCAAGGGAACTGCAAAAGGAGCCCTTTTCTCCTACATCTACAAAATACCCTGCAAGCCACTTCAGGGGTGTGTGGCAGGGGGTGAGTAATCACCAACATGCATTACACTATACACTAGAGTTAGTGTAACTACGACTAATTATGCATTAGCATAAATCGCTATAGCTTGTCACGAGGCGTAGCCTCACAAGCATACACCACTTCACTACAGATAGACCTTTCCTATCAAGCGCTTTACGCTGGCTTAAAAGCTCCGGAAGGAAGCAGGCTTGTCCGGCTCCCTCCCCTCCTTAAAACCTCGACCCCTCCTTCCCCCTTCTGACATTTTCCTAGGGGTATCACAAGTCATCCCCATTGGCCGAATATCTACATCTACAAAATATCCTGCAAGCCACCTCAGGGGTGTGTGGCAGGGGGTGAGTAATCACCAACATGCATTGCACTATACCCTAGAGTTAGTGTAACTAAGACTAATTATGCATTAGAATAAATTGCTAATGCTTGTCACGAGGCGAAGCCTCGCAAGCATGCACCACTACACTACAGATGTCATCAAAACATGCACGCACATGCGATAATACTTCCACGGTTATAGAACATGGTAATATACGATTGAAAAACGAAAATTGAAAACGTCGATTTCCACCTCAATTACTCTCAATCAATTACATTCTAGGATGTTTTCTTACCATTTACCATTTCATCTTAGTATTCACGCATACCATGAGACTTGACACTAGCTCATTCAATGTGATCCTGTTGAAAGAAGGAACTTCACGAAAGATGTATAAATCCGACATACTACGGTAGATCAGATCATGAGAGTAAAATTAGGGAACTAGACTGCAGAACGGATAGATTTAAGATGTCATTTTTCCCACGAACGATAAGGGACCATAATAGCTGCCATGAGACTTTTATCTAGGTTTGTCGTTAGGTAGTGTAGCTCTTAGTAGTAGTAGTACTCCTAATACTTGAATCCTTATCTGTTACCTAGCACATACTAACAGCACGCGTAGCATGTTTTCTACATGGGTCTTGTGTCCCTGTCCATCTGTGCAGTTGTAGAATGCATGTATATTGACGGTCACTCTCCATTTTGATGACATCTGTAGTGTAGTGTTGCATGCTTGTGAGGCTTCGCCTCGTGACAAGCATTAGCGATTTATGCTAATGCATAATTAGTCGTAGTTACACTAACTTTAGGGTATAGTGTAATGCATGTTGGTGATTACTCACCCCCTGCCACACACCCCTGAGGTGGCTTGCAGGGTATTTTGTAGATGTAGCCTGGGTATAAAAGAGTGCATTTCGTTGCGACCGTCATCTTCGAGACGGTTCTAGTCTCGAGGTACTATCGAAACAGAGAGCCTTGAATGTATCAAAAGGTGACTGCCGTGGAGGAGTCGATCAACTCACGGTATTTCCTGGCAGGCGGACAGCACCAATGTTCGTCGCCGTTCCTCGTGAGGAATATTATTGTTAAATAATGTGTAAGCATGAATTAGCATTAAATGCCGCGTCTTGTACATCGGAGATTAACTGAAATGCTAAGAATTCATACACAAGAGATAAAAAAGAGCCCAAGCGCTCTTTTAAAACCTGCATTTATGCACAAAATACCATGCATGCTACCTCAAGGTTGTGTGACAGGGGTTCTTGCACGGAAATTCTACTTCAAAATTGGCAAAAAATGTGTAAAACTGTCTTCGGGACGCAAGAGGTCCCCGACCGCGTTGGCTTCACTCCACCCGAACTGACACAACCAAGGCCACACACGGCATGAGGTCCCAGACCAACGCGTGCCAGTTTTGCCAAATATGCGTCTACAACTTTTTCGCGTCAGTCGTTGGGCCATCAACCGTCATTCCAAACTGGCGAAGAATACACCGCCTGTAAAGAGATTTCTTATTTCACACACGCACTAAGAGATTAAATAAATCTGTGGACTCTCTTTCAACTGCCTCATACAACGCAAAGCATTGTTTCTGTTGAATGATCGGCATTTTCTCGGTTCTAAAATGAAAATTTACAGTGACATAGAATCCGCCTTGCTTTTTTATAACATGTGCTCAGCCGACAATCTAAGGTTTAATGATCGGTGAAGGGACTTACAACCTCAAATATAGATAAAACTAATCTAATTAAATCTGACGAGAATGATCGATAATTTCCGATTGCACTTCCATGATACAGTCTTAAAAAATATTGATTGGGCAGAAAATTGCTTAAGAATGTGAATACTGGCTTCTTAGCTTTTTTTCACGCAGATGCAAATATTGTCTGTGGTTGACATACGCTCAACAAATTAGATTAAAATAACTCATACTTCCGGTAAATACTCATGATTAAGTGATTTATTATTTGACTTGAATGGCAATATCCTTCTTGGGATCAACAATAGAAATGATTACGGGAATGAAAACTCTGGGACAGAAAACGGACCGCAAATAATGACGCGAAACAAGGCCAAATTAAAGGAGCGACTTCAAATGCGAGAGAAAATTGTCTACTTCGAACATGAGCAAAAGATTTAACCTGTATTTCTCCCTTCGGTCAGTTAGAGATTCTCACCCTAATTCCTTCAACAATTCTTACTCTCTTACACGTCCTTACTCATCCCACAACCACCACCCTCGCTCAACCTACAACCAATCCCCCGCTGCCGAGGTCATTGCCTCCCCCCACGACGCCCTATCCAGAGTCCTCTTCCCGGATTATGTCCAATACCCTAACTCCTCACCCGTCCCCATAGAGCCTCCCACCCCCACCCATCCAAACAAATACCTTCCCAACGCCTTACCTGTGACTTACCCCTCCCTCCCCCTCACCTTCGTCCATAGACCTTTTTTTTTGTATATATAGAGTGGAAAACATGTCTGTGTACCTGATGATGCTGCACTGCAGCAAAACTAGTGATGGGTCGGTCGTGAGTGATCAAATCCCAAGAGCAAGTTCTCTTAAAAGAAAGATCGATGAACGGCTTCTCTCCAATGACCAAGGCGTTCATATTCACCGATCACGACATGAATGATTGTATGATATAAAATATCGATCGCGAGACTTGAGACCGGCCAAAAAAATCTTGAATGAGTTTTCTACCGTGACATTCGAAAGTTACTTGCTCTTTCATGAGATGTAGGCAGTCTCCGTTCGGTTGCGCTAACAAAGACGCAGCGTAATAGCAGTCAACAATTTACATCACGACACAAGTATATTGCATTGAGAGAGTTTTACCTGTTTTGCTGGCTCGCTTTTCAGTAGAATAATAACATCATTAAAAATGAAGACCGAATCCGTTACACTGTCGGCAAAGAGACTGCTGGGTTAAGATACAAGAGGAATGCAATGGAAACTAAACATGATCACGATTGAAATTGTAATTATATGTAATTATAAAATAAATTTACTTCATAACATTGATATGTATTAAATAATGAAAGCAACCTATACATAGAATTAATTTGTGCAAATAAACAAAAAAGCTAATAACTACATCTACATATTACCCTGCGAGCCACCTCTATGGTGTTTGGCAGGGGGTGACGAGTCACCAAAATGCAGCATGCAAGCGGACCGCCACATGCACACCGCACGGTCATGAATATTAAGGATACTAACCAATTCCATCATTAACTAAAAACCATCAAGCAGCATGCATGAGAATCCCCACATGCACGCCACACATGTCCGATGATACATAATATTCTACATGCTACTTAAGAGGGCAATCTGCCTATGAAGCTAGAACATCCTGTTAGAAACACCATAAAACTCCGTAAACATGCTTTAAGAAATACATAAGTTAGTAAGCTACACTACCAGTCAACTAATCTATATCTAAGTCCTTACACAGCCGTTATAGTCTCTTATCGCTCGCGGAAAAAACAACATTTTAAATCTATCTGTTCAACAGTCTATCTCTCTTATTTTATTTTTATGATCTAATCTACCATAGTACGTTGGCGGTCGTAAAATATGATCAACTTCGTCGGAAAATAAACTACTCTTGAATTTACATAATAGATTTAGTCTTGTTTTCAATCTACGGTCTGACAGTGATTCCCATCCGAGTTGTTCTAAGAGGTCAGTAACACTAACAAGATTATCGTAACGGCTTTTCACGTACCTGGCTGCTCTTCTCTGTACACGTTCTTACTCTGTTTTTAAGCCTGTTTCATGAGGATCCCAAACACTGGAAGCATATTCTAAATGGGGTCTAACGAGGGAGAAGTAGCTTATTTCTCTCACTTTGTCGTCGCACTTGCCTAGAATTCTTTTAACAAATCCCAATTTACGATTAGCTTGACCTGTTATTTCCCGAATATGTTTATTCCACGATAGATCATTATTGAGCCTAACTTCGAGATATTTTACGGATTCTACCGTCTCTAATTGGGTATCCTGAATGAAATAGCTCTGTTGTGGGAAGTTATTTTTCCCCCAGAATTTCATTACTACGCATTTTTTCAAATTTAACTCTAGCTGCCACGCATCGCACCATGCTTGGATTGCAGTAAGGTCGTTCGTTAGTTTATCCTTATCTTCACTGCTACGGAACTTAGATTAACTAAAGAACATAGATTACATGGATAAATGAGCAACATTGTTGCAAATAATTGTACAATAATTTTTATACACTGAAATTCCTACAACTTTTTTTATAAATTCACACCATTAATACTACTTAATTTAACCATGAAAACCATATTTCCTGTATAAGGTTGTTCCAATGTCATAGCATAAAAATTGATCGAATGGAAATATGTATCGGAATAAGTCTTACAACCAAAGCAGTGAAGTAAATAAATGTATTATCTTCAACTTCTTCCCAATACATATACAACAGTATAAATATAAAAAAACGGCTATAAGCTTCCAAATTCACCACTTCAACTTAAGCACTTTCTGATAAATAAAACTGAGAATTAAAAACATTTGCGAGCATACAGCATGGCAATCAATAATTCACATCCTACATTATAAGAAACACCTGGATCAAGTAATTCAGTAAATGATAGTGATACATAAAAATACTTTCCGAACATAGTTGACTTCAATGAAAAACTTAATTATCAAAAACTTCTAATTAATATATTATATCACTTGCGTCCTCAACCACAAAATGTAGGAAGATTTTCTTTCAACGGCCACCTTGCCGAAATAATCACAAAAAATTGAATACGTGGACAAATATAGAGACTTCGGAATAACAGTAAATATAGCATTAAATAAAAAAAGAAAATTTACAAATACAACACTGACGTGTTTTGTAAACAAAGGTACCTTAATAATAGGACAAAAAATGAAGCTATAAATGTTTCCAACTGAATTTTATTGAATGAAATATTTAAATGACACCACGTACATACAGGCTGGTCATTAACTCGTTTATTCCCAGTGTTCCAAATTTGGAACAAAAATCCTGATCTCAGGAATTGACTTAAACTTTTCTTCTGATTAAACATTTTTAAGCGGTACGGCTTATCTTAATTATAAGAAGTGGACGCTTTTCAATTTCCCTGTCAAACGTATTTTCATATATCATTAGACTTCCCTTCCATGATAGTTATCGTATATAATATAAAGTAATATATAGCATAATTACAGACGCTTCTTCATGTCACGTACATACTATAGAACAAATGTATAACAATTAATAGAATTAGGAAATATCAGGTAGTGAACACCAGAAATCAGAATTGAATGAAACAATAATTCACGATCTCTGAAATAAATGTCAACCGCTTCGTTGAAACGGATATGGGAGGAGAGTATGTGAAATATTCACGGAAAATAATTATCCCTGAAAAAAACCATAATTGCAGTATAACCAACTATACATTCTCCTGCAATTATGCGAACGTACTGAACAGGAAAAAGATGCATTATTTTGTTTCGGAAAAACATACATGGGAGGAAGAATATTAATGCATTAGCACAAATCGCTAATGGGTGCCACGAGGCGAAGCCTCTCAATCATGCACTACACTACAGGTATACTCCCAATGGAGAGATACCATTATTATATATGTATTTTACAACATCACAGATGTACAGGTAGTCAAGTATTAAGCTGAAAACATGCAATAGCACCTCTACAAAATACCTTCCAAGCCTCCTCAAGAGTTTTTGGCCTTTAGCCCGTAGCAGTGGCGAATTGTTTGCTAGTATATCTGTGTATTACCTGATGATATCGCTCATCGACCAAATCTATGTCGATTTAACCTACTCTTTAGAATTTGTTTTTTTGTTCGTGGAATTCACAATGTTTTTATTTTAATACCCGAAACGTTTCCATAAATGAACACCTGGGACCATTAACTTCGACCACACCACGTCACGTTAAACGCTTTAATAGCTTATGCTTTAATACACGCACTACGAGGTAATAAAATCAGCAGCTTAACCAAGTCTAATGCTAATTCAATGATGTGAACGCAATTACATGTACAAAAGAATTAGTAATCGAAAAGAAACAAGAATTGGAAAGACAAGTATTGAGTATAACAATATAGCTAGACAGTAGAAACTTTTGTGTGTCAAATTTCTTTGTGAACACCTTGATAGCAGCTCAGTGAGCTACCTTGATAGCAGCTCAATGAGTCGCATTATATTATGTTACCATGAAAAACAGTATGCATATTGTGACCTCACACTTCGAAATGGAATGGCAGAACTCCAAATTTTGACAATACGAAGTGAGTAAAGGAGTGTCTATACCGACGCGTATGAAGAAGTAAAATAAATCGCCGGAAACACCTCGGAAGGCTCAATGTAGAGACCTGAGTAATGTGTCGCGACCACAAGAATGATGTGACGCAGACACACAGTCAGACTCAAGGGAACTGCAATTTATAGATCCAAATATGGATGCTAGACGAGTGAGGTGAGAATGCAAAGACACGAGTGTCATCTTACAATGAATTCCGCTAGGTGTCAGGCAAATACGTGGGCAAATAGGCCTCTCTATTCGGAGAGGATCCAGCGAAAACTTCTTAACTTCTTCATAACTCTTCTACCTATGTGAATTTATAAACGATTGAGTGACTACATTCAAAATTCTTCTACCTCAATTACTCTTTTATTAAAACCTTCGATCATTGCGGTTGCGTAAATGATGTGCCCGGGATCCCGGTCAAGTCAAATGATTTTTCAAGCTTTTGAATAATGAAAACAAATAGCTTTGCGGTACTATTGAAACCAGGGAGACATACCCTCGGTAATGTCATCCACGTAACGCAACACATTCTACAAGTCTCAATTTTGAGAAGATTTTATTTGAATACTTCTGTTACGGCAAACTATATTCACTGTCATGGCTCAAAAATTCAGCAAGTTTAGCATGGCGCTAATTTCTCCGTCTCCGTAGAGGTAGATGATTACCATGTAGCTTTTATTTTTCAAATATTAAACGCTGCATAGATGATTACCAGGTAGCTTTTATTTTTCAAATATTAAACGCTGCATAGTCCAACGTAAAAACGTGTCAAAAACTTCAATTTATCAAGTACCTTCAACCACTCATAGGCTTGTTATATTTCCTTAAGGTTCTTATTGATGAGATCTACATCTGAGACCTTCTAAACAGGGACCAATAAATATGAAGAAATCCAGCGCTCACTGAATCTCAGAAGGATCTAGAAGAAATATTTTCCATTCCTAGCACTACGGTATGTGAGATGACAGGTATGTATTGATACACCGAGAAGATATCTGAAAGGAATAATAATCGAAGGCCACATTAGACGGCGTTCGTTATATAACGCATGAAGTTCCTCAACCGCAATTTGGTGAATATTTTCCTCATTCTATATGCCTGCTCTGAAGGTAACAGACCCATGCACGAAAAAAACATATAATTTAAATTAAAATAATAAATTACATTACGTCACGCCTTGTAATACAAAAATGTTATGCCTGAAGCTATATACGTCATTAATGTGAATGAGCGTAGTGAATACGAAAACAAATATCACTGTATTTCAGCAGAAAGTATAGCACATCTTGTCTCTTTTAAAAACTGGATAACTTAATAACTTCAAGACCATTATTATGTCGAAAATGATTGCAGGAAAGAAATATGGTTTAAAAAACTGAAGTATCAAAATAATGAAACTAAGTCCAGAGACAATGATCCAAACTTGTTCTTTGTGATTAACCAACGAGAAAGGTTAATGTTATATACTTTTACCCTAGAGATAAAAAGGAAAGGAAGAGTCGAGAGGAAAAGATTCCTCGTTTGACTCGCTGTGGGCTGTGTCGATTTACGTGGGCGCGGGACGCCTCGAGACCGCTGCGTCTTCACTCCTTATCTCTCCCGCTCCGTGGTCGGAGTCACGCGCAGGAGGGAAAGGAAAGCCCTTATCTCTTCTCCCCTGGGGTACACGGGCAGCGTCGGACGGCCCAATGGCTACGTGACTGTGACCACATACTCAAACGGGAATACAGTAAAATATTTCGACCCAATATATCATTATACTCAATGTATTAAGGGCATGAGCTGTCCTCAAACTCTTTGCAATGTAAAAGGTGTTGCTTACCTTTTCGGCTGGCACTTAATGCATACAGGGAAATTATGGGCATTTAAAATCCCACCTTGAGAAAACTACTGAACAAAATGTGCGCAATTACAAAAAAAATAAACGCCATTCTGATATAAGCCGTGAACATAGTGTGGCATCGTATAAAAATTCTTATAGAATAAATAACTTAAATTGCAAAAATTCTTCTCAAACCCGAAAATACCTCATGTATTTTCGCCCGTCAGCCATTTTCGGTAAAGATATGTACAAGAACAAGAAAACTACTATTTTCATTCAAGCAAGAGAAGTAATGGCACACACGAGTCCACGCTTTGGAAAAAGCGTATGAAAGAAAGAATTCTGTTAACCTGAAGTAATAAATTGAGCGAATTGAATTGAATACAAGCTATTTTAGAAATCAACCACGCCACTAGGAAGCATTAAAAAAATATGACGATATTCTTGACGTTACCTTTCACTTTCCACCGTACGGCAAGGGATACCTACCCGAAGCGAAAGGATTTAACCATCGATATCCACCTATTGCAATTACTATGCCCTTGTCGTCGTAGTCGCCTTTTTTGAAAGTAATTATGGGGAATTAAGTGCTTACTGGCCTGTGATCACTAATTCCGTTCAATGTTTTTAAGTGAAGGAAGATATGAGGTATGTTAGCCGCCTAAAGATGTATAACATTGCTCCTGTTCATTGTTGAGACTAAATTATGCAAAGCTGAAGATTAATAAGGTTAATAATATTTTATTAAATCCGACATACTATGGCAGCATTAAAAAAATATGACGATATTCTTGACTTTCAGCACAAAATTCCTATACGTATATCGAATTAAAAATATTCCGCCCATATACATAGGTTAAAAAAAAGTATTATTGATGAGTGTCAGATCATTACCTAAAAACCGTTAAGTGATATTGCGAAAACAGAAGATAACGAATATGTGCCCATACCTACGATTGAAAGGAGGGAGACGATTTACATAGGATAGGCAAGGTAATACTTGTTGACAAATGAATTAACACACAGCCACACCTCCGAACACAAGATAACTGATAGCATTTCGTTCTCCAAAGATGGTTCACCACAGGCGACCGAACAACGCGTGTGAGAGAACGCCTCACCTTCCAAAGGATTCCGCTAATTGGAATGACAACCGACTATAAATTACTTAAATAGTTTATTCTTCAATATAATGACTAACTCTGCACTTCAAAAAAAACACTCTTTTTCAAACTTTTCAGTAACTTGAAGACAAGTTCTTCGCATTTCAACCAAGAGTGAATTAGGAGGCGACGAAAATTTAAACGGAAGAGTAACATACCTACGGAGAATATTCTTAATTACAATCCGTATACTTCAATAATTCCTGAATAAAACTGCGGGGAACAGTGTAATTGCCGTTTTACACGGTATATTTGTTTGTACCAACTCTTACGTGAACCCTTGCATGAGGCAAAATACATCGTGCTAAGCGGTAAATTGTATGAACACTTGTGCGAATGTCTCAGTGCCTGAACGGAAAATAGAAACTACTGATTTTATAGCGACAATTGTATAATCTCACGTATATTCGTTAGTACAAAATCCTTCGCCGTGTAAAACGACGTTAAATTTCTTTAAATGACCTTTGAAACAAATATGTGTAGGCTGCTCTTTTGTGGTTTTCAACGGGAATGACGCTGATTGAAAGGAAGTATCTACAAATGCTGCAGCTGGCGTCTTAACGACAAAGTGAAGACAACCATAGAAAAGCTGCGGTCTGAAAATAACTACCACACTCTCCATAAAAATCAAACGATTACGCCACCTAGCTACAAACCACTATAACCTTCGCAAATAAAATGATTTCGGTACTCGAATCTCGATAGCTAACTTTCAAAGCAATAAAATTTAATAACCTGGAAAACTTGTCAAAGGATGAATCTATCAGAAATTTATAACGCTATTCTATTACACAGCAAACAACATATTCACTTCCACCCAGAACACAAATAATATTATGAGGAACTAAGATGTTAATAAATCCAACGGGAATAAGTCGTTTCATCTACCATATCACTTGCAGACACTGCATATGCCGTATTGAAATCCGAAAATTAGAATACCACCGTAAAAAAAGAATAAATGTGTCGATACTTAAAAGAGAGAGAGAAGCAGGAAGACAAGGATGATTACGCTACCAACACAGAACTGCAAGCTGGACGTCAAAAACTCAAGAATGGATACACGACGAACTTGGAACGCAAGAGATCTTCTGCCACTTCCTCCTCCCGGGATGGACGCCAAGCAAGTGAACAACGAGAGATCACGAAACACTAACCTTCCCATGAATTCCGCTTGGTGGCAGTAGAACCGGTGCTGGCTTAAAAGCTCCGGATTGGGTGCAGGCTTGTCCGGCTCCCTCCCCTCCTTAATACCTCAACCCCTCCTATCCTCATCTGACGTCATTCCTAAGGCAAGCCATCCTCATTGGACGAACTAATGCACGCACATGCGATGTTACTTCCACGGTTATTGAACACGTAAATGGACGTTTGAAAAAGGGAAATAACATCGGTTTCTACCTCAATACCTCTCAATTAATTACATTGAAGGTTGTTTCCTTACCATTTGCCACTTCATCTTCATTCACCATCAACAAGGTCACTCATCACGCGGCACACCCGAAAAACATTTTTGATCACCATGAGCCACGAAAGCTTCAATGAACAATTCATCTTAATATTCACTCATACCATGAGACTTGGCACTAGCAAATTCAATGAGATCATGTGAAAAGGAGGAACATCACGCAAGATGCAGCCTGTGTATCAATGACTGCAGTTCGCGGCGAACCGCACTTCCGAGACGATTCTCGTCTCAAGGTATTATTGAAACAGAGAGCCTTGAAGTTCTCACAAGGTGACTGCCGTGGAGGAGTCGATCAACTCACGGTATTTCCTGCCAGGCGGAGAGCACCGATGTTCGACGCCGTTCCTCGTGCGGAACATTATTGTAAAATATTTTGTACGCATAAATTAGCATTGAAAGTTGCGTCTTGTAAATCGGACATTTATGGAAATGCTAAGCAATTGCCTACACGAGAGGTAAAAAAGAGCCCCAGCGCTAGTTCTATACCTGCATTCATGCACAAAATACACTGTCTGCTACCTCAAGGGTGTATGGCAGGTGTTCTTGCATTCCAATTCTACTTCAAAATTGGCAAAACATGAGTAAAACAGTCTTCGGGGTGCGAGAGATCCCAGACCGCGTTGGCTTCACTTCACCCCAACTGCCACCGCCAAGGCCACTCACGGCAGGTCACAGACCAACGCGTGCCAGTGTTGCCAAATGTGCGTCTTGAACTTTCTGGCTTCAATCCTTGGGCCATCAGCCGTCATTCCAAACTGGCGAAGAATACACCGCACATAAAGAGGATGATGAGTCAGCTTGGTTTTCCACTCCCCCAATCTAATGTACCGCGATTACGTTATTTTTCACACGCATTAAGACATTATATAAAACTGTGCACTCTCTTTCAGCTGCCCCATACCACGCAAAGCATTGTTTCTGCTGACAGATCGGCATTTTCTCGGCTCTAAAAAAAAATTTACAGTGATATTTAATCCGTTTTGCTTTAATAAAACATGTGCTCAGCCGAAGGAACTCGCCGACTCGCGAGATATTGTTAGCTTAACAATCTAAGGTTTAATGATCGGTGAAGTGACTTAAAACCTCAAATAAAGATGAAACTAATACACTAATTAAATCTGACGAGAATGATCGATAATTTACGAATGCACTTCCATAAAGCTATCTCCGAAGCATTCTGATTGGGTAGCAGAATGCTTTAGATTGTGAATACTGTCTTCTTAGCTCTCTTCCACGCAGATGCAATTATTGGAGGCACAGTCTGTTATTAACATGTCCCCCCTGCCACACACCCCTGAGGTGGCTTGCAGGGTATTTTGTAGATGTAGATGTAACGTACGCTCAACAAATTAGGTTTGAATCACTCCTACCTCCGGTAAATGCCTATGATTAAGTGATTCATTATTTTACTTGGATTGCAATATCTATCTTGGGATCAACAATAGAAATGACAACGGGAATGATAACTCAGGTACAGAAAACGGACCGCAAATAGTGTTGCGAAACAAGGCCAATTTAAAGGAGCGACTTCAAATGACGGCATTCGAGAGAAAATTGTCTACTTTGAACATGAGCAAAAGATTTAACCTGTATTTCTTCCTTCGATCAGTTAGAGATTTCTACCCTTATTCCTTCAACAATTCGGAACTTCTTAGTTTATCGTAACAATATTTTACAATCCTGGCTGCTCTCCGTTCTATTCGATCTATTTCAGAGATTATTCCTACTTCGTAAGGGTCCCATATGGTAGCGGCGTACTCCAAGTGAGGTCTCACGAGTGACAAATAACATCGCTCTTCCACCTTTCCGTCGCATTTTCATAATATCCTTGTAATACATCTAAATTTGCCACTCATCTGTCCTCAGATTTACCTTATGTATTTCCTCCAAGACAGGTCCTGAGTAAGGGTCAAACATAAGTATTTAACTGACTCTACATTTGATAAGTTGGCTTGATTAATTGTGTACGTTTCATTGAGCGAGTAATTCATTTTCCAAAAATTCATAACAACGCAATTTTTAAAATTAAATTCCAACTGATTCTTTGAAGAAACCTACTCATTAAAATTGAAGAAACTTGTTGAAGAAAATAATTCTTAGATGTGTTTACCTCTATGGGCCTTAAGTACTGATTAAATATCTTTCCTATTATTTTTCGTTTCAAATCGGTCCTTTATCTTAATAATTTATTTATGTATCATTAGTGTCTAAATAGATGTTTTTTTTTGCATGTTTTTACTATTGAATCTTTACTCAATAGTCTCAATCTTTACTCAATAGTTACTTCCCTACGACCGTGGTCTCAACATACATATTGCCGCACGCAATCTCCCGCATTGGATGCAAAACCTCCATAATTGGAATTAATTCGATCACTTTATGTTCATATTTCACTTACGCTTATATGTTGAACAACCGGCAAAAAACTGTCTGCTCCGAGTTTGCGCAAAAGATTTAACCAGTATTTCTCCCTTCGATCAGTTAGAGATTCCCACCCCAATTCCTTCAACAATTCGGAAATACTGATAAGTTTATAATTACAATTTTTCACAAACCTAGCTCCTCTCCGTTGTATTTGATCTATTTCAAAGCTTAGTCCTACTTCGTGAGGGGCTCATATGCTAGCGGAATACTCCAAGGGAGGTCTCACGAGGGAAAAATAACATCGCTCTTTCACCTTTCCGTTGGATTTTCCTAATATTCTTGTAATACATCCCAGATTGCGATTCGCCTGTCCTCAGATTTCCCTAATGTATTTCCCCCAAGGCAGGTCCTGATTAAGGGTCAAACATAAATATTTAAATTATTCTACATTTAATAAGTTGGTTTGATTAATTGTGTACGTTATATTGAGCGGGTAATTTATTTTCCAAAAATTCATAACAACGCGATTTTTAAAATTCGATTGTAACTGATTCTTTGAAGAAACGTATTCATTAAAATTGAAGAAACTTATCGAATAAACTATTACTTTGAAGTGTTTACCTCTTGAGGAACTTAAGTACTGATTAAATATCTTTCCTTTTATTTTTCGTTTCAAATCGCTCCAGTATCCTAATAATTTACTTATGTATCATTTGTGTATAAATATATGTTTTTGGCATGTTTCTACTATTGAATCTTTACGCAATAGTCTCAACATCCACATTGCCGCACGCGATCTCCCGCATTAAACGCAAAACCTCCAAAATTGGAATTAATTCGATCACTTTCTGTTCATATTTTACTTACGCTTATATGTTCTTCTGGTGCGATTAAAAGTGAATGAATTATTTCCAATTAATTTTAAAAAGAGGAAATTCAACGGGTTTGCTCCAAAAGAATATAGTTTGCGGGGTTTGCTACAAACCCTTGTGACATATTTAAGCCATCCACATTTTTGCTTATCTTTAATTTGGCAATTGAGCATTCATCATGTATATTATTATGTGATATAGTCGGTAATTTGCTTATGCACGTAACAATACCTATTTCCCAAGATGTTGGTTACATGTTGCACACGGCACTTCGTTGGCAAATCCATTTAATTTGAACGACGAAATTGGATGCGGATTGACACAAGTACACAAGTCGTCATCACACGTGCATCTCCATTTCCTTTCGCATTAACTCGATTTCCCACGTACCAATTGTCGTACGATATTCCTATACAAGTATGATGCAACAGATGTGCTCCGTGGTGGAGTTGGATTGAAATTGCTGGTAGTCCGAAGTTTAGCATGAATTTAGTTCATTTTGAATGAAAGCAACAGAAAATGGTTTAATTTTTCATCTCAAAGTGTGAAGCTACCCAATCAGAGTCCACTAAAAGGATGCATCGCTGCCCGCTCTATTTATATTTTCCGTATTTGCTAGGAGCCTTGAGGAGTACCACCTGCCATCTGTTATTTTGCCTACCTGTAAGAAAACGTGATGTGTTGGTCGAAAGATTTGTCTATTCGCCAGGAGCATATTGACCCGTCAACAATGCTTGATTTTACACAGTAATAACAGGACTTCTTCTGTTTCGGGTCGACTGTATTTTCCTCCTTTCCAGGAGCGTGATTGCCTGTCTACCCGGCGTGTGTTTGCCTACCTGCAAGAAGACGATTTCCTAGCATATCACTTGTCTTTGCCTTAATGCTAGGAGCTTATTTTCCTATCCTGTCTTTGGGTAGCACAAAGGAGACTAGTGTCCTTCGGGGCATGTCTCTTTGCGTGCTTGTGCGTTCTTGGCTTCAAAGGTAAGCAGCAATTGGTCAGGAGTAACTAGACACGTAAAGTGTGCTTGAATGAATGCTTCCATTCGAGGAAATAAAACTTCATCCAAATATGAGTTGGTGGACGCAGTCACGAATTCTTGTTAGGCATTGAAAGGTAATGTCAAAGCCGAATTGGCTGTCTTCCACAATATCTTACCAATGGTTATTTATGGGAAGTCTCATTTTAAGAAAGATGCGTTCTTAACCGTTAAAAATTCAGACGATTTATTTTTTCGTTTCCAGTGTACCAAGCAATAGTTATTTGGACAATCTATCTGATTAGATCCTCGCTTCCGTATGTTGCATGCCAACGGATAGAAATTCAATATTTAAATCAAGAAGGGGCTTTTATTGGCTACACATAAACTTGAGATAATTATTTTTTTATTTTATATTTTTTTCATTCAATCCACTCGAAAATGCGATTGTTTATTATGCCTAAAAAAATCAGGTCTAGCTACAGTAATGAATAGATATTAAGTGACAAGTACACGTGCACCCATTCCCCGAAATTATTATCACAGCATGATGCAATCCGTTTAAATAGTGACTTTTTCTCCCCGGTTGAATGTGTGGACGCAGTGATGTGTCCATTCGGCCGTCCCACGCGGCTCGCATTCCTTTAGAAGAGATAAGGGATTATTTCCTCGTTGTGCGCGGATCGGGCGAGAAAGCGGGAGAGATAAGGAGGGTCGGACATGAAGACGCAGCGGTCTCGAGGCGTCCCGTGCTCACCTTATCAGTCATCTGTGTCGGCAGCAAAGTGAAACGGGTAGCTCTCCCTCTCTTCATTCTTCCTCTTCGTCCAGTCTCAGAGAAGAACAGCGTTTAATACAGTTAACCTTTCTCTAATCAAACGGACGCATTGTGGGACGTACTTCATTCTGATATGTCAAGCAGAGTGTCCATGCTTCAAAGCAGCATTATTTCAGGGGACACCAACCTAGTGGCTTTTTCCCTGTGTCATATCTTTGGCTTTCCCAGTCGATAATTTTGTTACTTTTAAAGCTCCGTTTAAAATGTAAGCCGCGTCAGAATTCGTTAGGATTCAAGGAGTCAAGGATAGGCGGTATGGCGAGGTGTCAAGGTGTCTCCTCGAGGATGTACGAGACGTCCTTGTGCATAGTGCTGCCATCAATGAGACAAAAATTTAAGTTTAAAAAAAATGAATACTTCAAAGCAAGTGAATTACGATTTTATGCAGCATCCCGCTAAACCCAAATTAATCGTTTTATTAAACTATTTAGCCGTACTAATTGTAAGTTTTGTTGCATTCAAAAGTTTATTTATTTCTCAAAACAGAGTGTAGTATGCATTTCGGTGTATAATTCCATGTGTTATTATTTTTTAAAAGTTACATTTGCTTTATATTTTTCTTAAGGTTGTTTGTTTATGATAATTAGCCTTGAATTTGTCGTATAAGTATCTTTCCAACCTTGAAATGTCTCCCATAACAGTTATTTGGATTTACTTTTCATTCAATCCTATGTATTTTCTTACCGTTTCTTTTGCAGTAGGAGTTTGTATGAAGTTTAATAAATTTGAAATACTGGGAGTAAAGGATTGAACACTGCAGCTTCCACTTTGATATTTATTAAACACGACCATGGTTTCGTAGCGGTGCTACATCATCAGGATGAATTAATTAATTTGAAGAAAGCACTTTGAGTTATATAGCAATTTAGAAAATTATAACTCGCCAATAGAAACTACACCGGGGAAACCAAAGCTTAAATGCGTACAATAAAAGTAAACGATAGGTGTTACGTTGGCGAAGGTTTATCAAAAGAACCGAACTATAACTAAACAAACCTGCAGTAGATAACTACCACATAATTTAGTTATGTTGACACTCTCGTTTGGTAGATAATTCAAAATACGGACTGAATGGCATTAGGCATAGTTGAGGAAAAAAATCCTTCTCCGTTGTTCACCAAGCATTTGTTGGAATCACCACAGCCGTTTTGAAGCTGAAATTTTCCACGTGGAAAAGGTGAGCCGCAAGTTGGATGCACTGAGCAAGTGGATATTCGGAGATATTGTAAAACGTGACAAACGTCACATCCTTAATGACTTTATTTTTCACCCGCAATCCCCTTTGCTGAACCTCAAATCGCCTGAGGTCACCGTTTACCCTCCGTACACCCTTAAACCTCCTCTTAGCGACATCCACGTGACGCAGGGTCGCACAACAAACCCCTCCCCCCTAGAGACCTGCAGCCGGGCGCGATATACGGTCGACCCTCGCCCGGCTATGTGCGAGAGATAGAGAGAGACAGAAACACGAATGCACAGAACTGTTTTTGACGACTACTTCCGAAGTGTCCCGAATGTCATGACTGTCTGTCGCCGCCGAGTGCCCGATCGAGAGCCGGGTGCCCGGTGGGTGGCCGGGCACCCGGCCACCCACCGGGCACCCGGCTCTCATAAAGGAAGCCCTGGCCTTCCTTACTGGGAGGAGATTATGAAAGAGTTTTACATCATGCAGCTGAGGGTAAATAATAAAGGATGCGGTCTGCATTGTTTGTTGAAGAACGCGATGGGAATTTCCAATCTTGTATTTCTGAACCTCGGTCGGAATAGCTCTCGCTCAGTCTAGTACATGTTCTCTATAGAGTGTTGTCGCATTCGTGTTAGATCTGTGGAGAAGATGCAAAGAACAAGTGAGTTTAGTGAATTACGCGGAAAAGAAAACTCTTGGAGAGAAAGAAAGGAGAAAGGAGATGGTTTAAAGGAGGAAGGCAGGGTGAAGTTGCAATCCGGCGAGTGGTTTTTACAGGAGAAGAAGGGTCGCGGTTTGACAAGCGAGGCATGGGTGAAATTCGGAGAAGTGCGGGATAGGCAGACGATGAAATACGTCGATCTTGTGCAATGTTTTAGTTGCCAAGTCCTGAAAATCTTCAAGCCTGGATCTGCTACTAGTCCTCTGATTTCCCACCGCTGTGCATTTAGTGTGAATCAAAGTTTTAAAAAAAATGTTTGTGTAAATACTGAAATGAAAGAGTTATTTAAAAACGCTTGTGTGGAAATGTGCACCGGTGATATCCGCCCGTTCTCCACATTCGCAGGGCCAAATTTCACGCAACTGATTCAAACGACCATTGATTTAGGAGCGAAGCACGGAAGTTTTGATGCAGCCAATCTTATTAGTGACCCGACCACAATATCTCGTGCTGTACGTCAGCGGGCTGACAACGCCCGTGAGGAAATACTCCCTGAGATTCGTAAGGCTGCGAAGCTAGGATTTTGCTCAGCGACTACGGATTTATGGACTGAAGGCTATAAGCAAAATCACTACGTCACAGTCACCGTTCACTGGGTTGACTCAAACTTCAATTTAGCAAATGTAGTGCTTTTTACAAAACAATTCCCAAGTGATGAGGCAGCAACTGCGGAAAATATCAGGACTTATCTTCTCTCTCACCTATCAAAATTGTGTGTTCCGCATGAGAAAATGGTGTTTGTTACTGATGGTGGATCCAACATTGTTAAAGCTTTGACCTTGGCTGATATTAAAAGACTTTATTGCATGGATCACTGTATTAATATCATCCTCAAAACGACATTCACTCTTAAATTAGTCGACTTGGACTTGTATGGTGTTGTTGGTGGTAACGTTTTCGAACGTACATGTCTCGCCGTGTCAAAACTTATATCAACAGGAGTGGACAAGGATCTTGCAAAAATTCTGAAAACCCCACCGCAGATCACTTCTCAAGCCAGGATATTCAAATCCCGAATTCCATTTTTGGAAAGTGTCTGCAACAACTTTGAAGAGGTAAGTTTCGTTTGACGGTAGTCCGATATCATTTAAATACCAATTTAATAATTTTACATTAAACTAAGAGGGAAAATAATTTATTTACCCAATTTTAGGTCTGCAATGCCCTCAGTCTTGCCGGCCAAGAAGATTTAGTTCACCAGGGCATGAGTAAAAATGATTTGCAGGACCTAATATCATTTATAAGTCCGATCGAATTTGCTGCCAAAAATCGAGGAAATTCACTGGAAAATGTGGATCTCGTTTGGTTGAGGGAGCATATTGCTGATAAGGACGCCGACACGACTTTCCTCCGACAATGAAAAAAACACATGAGGGAAGAATTGGCTTCCTTAAATATTCTGCAAATTATGGGGAAGTGCAAGAATATTGTTTCTCTTTTTAAGAGGTGGGGGGTCATGGACCAACTACACATATCCTTAAAACAGGAAATCGATGTCCGTTGGAATTCAAATTTAATAATGCTGCTCTCTTTTCCAAGGAATTTCACAGAGGTAAGCTACTAATCAATAGTTTCGCATACCATTGTTAAATAAAATAATTATATTCTAAAAGGTTCCTTAGTTTTCCAAAATAGAGTATCTAGAGAGAACTACTTACTTGGCGGTGAGACTGACTGTAAAATTTGGTTGAACTTCTTGAACTTGCAGGTGAACAACATTTTGCGAGCGCGCGATCGTCCTGAAATGGTACTTTCAGACCTGGAACAGACCAATATTCAAGACCTCATTCAATTTCTAAGTGCCTTCAAGGAGGAGTCTGACAAGTTGGAGGCGGAGCAAACGCCCACATTGCACCTTGCTCTTCTTTCCTATCAGCGACTGAGGGACCACTGTACCCACGACCCCAAAGACACACAGGGCATGAAGAATTTGTGCAAAAAAGCTCAACGGTAGCTAGACACCAAGTTTGCACCCGACATGCTACATAAAGTAGCTACATTCTTGTGGCCAGATTTTAAACACCTCGCAATGCTTGGGGTGGAGGAGCGAGCACAGGTAAATAGCTCATTACAGACCTATCAGAAACTTATGTGCAAATGTTTACACACATCATTTTGAATGCACCTTAATTAAAAGAGTATCGTTACTACCAGCAATTTATTACGTACACCTATTTTTTTCGATTAAGGTACACTCAGCCGTGAGAGCAATGTGCAAAAAAATGGCGGTTCCAGCACAAGAGGAACCACCTAATAAGACCCCCAGAACGTCACTCGGCGATGGCTATGATCGGTGGCGATGCGTTGATGCGGAAGAAGAGGAAGAGGACGAGGTCGAGGCCTATCTTGTAACACGAACGGGAATTTGCCACAGCGACAGTCTCCTCAAATGGTGGAAGGCCAAGGTATTATTTTCCTACACATTACTCGATAAAAAATTAGTCTTCGCGAAATCACAACTCAATGCATATTTATTTTTTTCATTTTTATTTTTCATCCCTTTCAGACTGACTGCTTCCCTAGATTATCAATGGTGGCTCGTTCTTTACTAGGAATACCAGCCACTAGCGCAGCGAGTGAAAGGGCTTTCAGCCTTGCAGGAAGTGTGGTAACAGCACGGCGGACCAACTTGGATCCTGAGAATGTGGATGATATCATATTCATAAACAAATACATGAAATTCAAAAGACGGCCCTTGCAAGAGTGCCGCCTCTAAAAAATAAATTCTTCTATAGTATATATTTCCAGTTCTGGCTATATTATTTTATTTATTAGCTGCATAGATGAGTGTCTTTCCCTTAGTCTTTCCACGAACCCGTTTTCGCCCAAAAAATCGGCCGACTTGGGGATCCCAATTGGGCATCCCCCCCCCCACTGCCCGCCGCCTTCTTTCAGAGGCGGGAGAGGGTGCGTGCCGGGCGCCCGAAAGGGACCCGGGCACCCGGGCGAACGGGCACGGTCGGGTGCCTACGTCACTCGGGCAGAGGCGAACACGGGCTCGGCCGAACGAGGGAGTCGGGCGAGGGGCGACCGTATTTCGCGCCCGGTTGCAGGTCTCTACTCCCCCCACCCTATCCTGATCACAGTAGCTCTGCGCCTCCCCACCTCCCCGCAGCGCCATTCCTCCTTCCCCTCCTCCAACCCCCTCTCCAAACTCTCGCTCAACCTCCCCCTCCTCACCTTTCCACCCAAAGCTCAACCCTCTTCTCTTTCCACCTACTCCACCCCATGTCTCTTAGAGTATATGTAATTTTATACATCTACAATATATACTGCAAGTCACCTCAAGAGTGTGTGGCAGGGGTAAGTAGTAACCAACATGCATTGCACTACGCTCTAAATTTATTGTAACTACGGCAAATTATGCATTAGCACAAATCGCTAATGGGTGCCACGAGGCGAAGCTTCTCAATCATGCACTACACTACAGGTATACTCCCAATGGAGAGATACCGTTATTATACATGTATTTTACAACATCACAGATGTACAGGTAGTCAAGTATTAAGCTGAAAGCATGCAATAGCACCTCTACAAAATACCTTTCAAGCCTCCTCAAGAGTTTTTGGCCTTTAGCCCGTAGCAGTGGCGAATTGTGTGCTAATATATCTGTGTATTACCTGATGATATCGCTCATCGACCAAATCTATGTCGATTTAACCTACTCTTTAGAATTTGTTTTTTTGTTCGTGGAATTCACAATGTTTTTATTTTAATACCCGAAACGTTTCCATAAATGAAAACCTGGGACCATTAACTTCGACCATACCACGTCACGGGAAACGCTTTAATAGCTTACGCTTTAATAGCTTACGCTTTAATACACGCACTACGAGGTAATAAAATCAGCAGCTTAACCAAGTCTAGTGCTAATTCAATGATGTGAACGCAATTACATGTACAAAAGAATTAATAATCGAAAAGAAACAAGAATTGGAAAGACAAGTATTGAGTATAACAATATAGCTAGACAGTAGAAACTTTTGTGTGTCAAATTTCTTCGTGAACATCTTGATAGCAGCTCAGTGAGCTACCTTGATAGAAGCTCAATGAGTCGCATTATATTATGTTACCATGAAAAGCAGTATGCATATGGTGACCTCACACTTCGAAATGGAATGGCAGACTTCCAAATGTTGACAATACGAAGTGAATAAAGGAGTGTCTATACCGACGCGTATGAAGAAGTAAAATAAATCGCCGGAAACACCTCGGGAGGCTCAATGTAGAGACCTGAGTAATGTGTCGCGACCACAAGAATGAAGTGACGCAGACACACAGTCAGACTCAAGGGAACAGCAATTTATTGATCCAAATATGGATGCTAGACGAGTGAGGTGAGAATGCAAAGACACGAGTGTCATCTTACAATGAATTCCGCTAGGTGTCAGGCAAATACGTGGGCAAATAGGCCTCTCTATGCGGAGAGGATCCAGCGAAAACTTCTTAACTTCTTCATAACTCTTCTACCTATGTGAATTTATAAACGATTAAGTGACTACATTCAAAATTCTTCTACCTCAATTACTCTTTTATCAAAACCTTCAATCATTGCGGTTGCGTAAATGATGTGCCCGGGATCCCGGTCAAGTCAAATGATTTTTCAAGCTTTTGAATAATGAAAACAAATAGTTTTGCCGGTACTATTGAAACCAGGGAGACTTACTCTCGGTAATGTCATCCACGTAACGCAACACAATCTACAAATCTCAATTTTGAGAAGAATTTATTTGAATACTTCTGTTACGGCAAACTATATTCACTGTCATGGCTCAAAAATTCCGCAAGTTTAGCATGGCGCTAATTTCTCCGTCTCCGTAACGCATGAAGTTCCTCAACCCCATTTTGGTCAATATTTTTCTCATTCAATATGCCTGCTCTGAAGGTAACAGACCCATGCACGAAAAAAACATATAATTTAAATTAAAATAATAAATTACATTACGTCACGCCTTGTAATACAGAAATGTTATGCCTGAAGCTATAAACGTCATTAATGTGAATGAGCGTAGTGAATACGAAAACAAATATCACTGTATTTCAGCAGAAAGTATAGCACACCTTGTCTTTTTTTAAAAACTGGATAACTTATTAACTTCAAGACCATTATTATGTCGATAATGATTGCAGGACAGAAATATGGTTTAAAAAACTGAAGTTAAAAAAAACTATCAAAATAATGAAACTACGCCCAGAGACAATGATCCAAACTTGTTCTTTGTTATTACACCAACGAGAAAGGTTAATGTTATATACTGTGTGATATACTTTTACCCTAGAGATAAAAAGGAAAGGAAGAGTCGAGAGGAAAAGATTCCTCGTTTGACTCGCTGTGGGCTGTGTCGATTTACGTGGGCGCGGGACGCCTCGAGACCGCTGCGTCTTCACTCCTTATCTCTCCCGCTCCGCGGTCGGAGTCACGCGCAGGAGGGAAAGGAAAGCCCTTATCTCTTCTCCCCTGGGGTACACGGGCAGCGTCGGACGGCCCAATGGCTACGTGACTGTGAACACATACTCAATACTAATACACTAAACGGGAATACAGTAAAATATTTCGACCCAATATATCATTATACTCAATGTATTAAGGGCATGAGCTGTCCTCAAACTCTTTGCAATGTAAAAGGTGTTGCTTACCTTTTCGGCTGGCGCTTAATGCATACAGGGAAATTATGGGCATTTAAAAGCCCACCTAGAGAGAACTACTGAACAAAATGTGCGCAATTACAAAAAAAAATAAACGCCATTCTGATATTAGCCGTGAACATAGTGTGGCATCGTATAAAAATTCTTATGGAATAAATAATTTAAATTGCAAAAATTCTTCTCAAACCCGAAAATACCTCATGTATTTTCGCCCGTCAGCCATTTTCGGCAAAGATATGTACAACAACAAGAAAACTACTATTTTCATTCAAGCAAGAAAAGTAATGGCACACACGAGTTCACGCTTTGGAAAAAGCCTATGAAAGAAAGAATTCTGTTAACCTGAAGTAATAAATTGAGCGAATTGAATTGAATACAAGCTATTTTAGAAATCAACCACGCCACTAGGAAGCATTAAAAAAATATGACGATATTCTTGACGTTACCTTTCACTTTCCACCGTACGGCAAGTGATACCTACCCGAAGCGAAAGGATTTAACCATCGATATCCACCCATTGCAATTACTATGCCCTTGTCGTCGTAGTCTCCTTTTTTGAAAGTAATTATGGGGAATTAAGTGCTTACTGGCCTGTGATCACTAATTCCGTTCAATGTTTTTAAGTGAAGGAAGATATCAGGTATGTTAGCCGCCTAAAGATGTATAACATTGCTCCTGTTCATTGTTGAGACTAAATTATGCAAAGCTGAAGATTAATAAGGTTAATAATATTTTATTAAATCCGACATACTATGGCAGCATTAAAAAAATATGACGATATTCTTGACTTTCAGCACAAAATTCCTATACGTATATCGAATTAAAAATATTCCGCCCATATACATAGGTAAAAAACAGTATTATTGATGAGTCTCAGATCATTACCTAAAAACCGTTAAGTGATATTGCGAAAACAGAAGATAACGAATATGTGCCCATACCTACGATTGAGAAGCAGGGAGACGATTTACATAGGATAGGCAAGGTTATAATTGTTGACAAATGAATTTACACACAGCCACACCTCCGAACACAAGATAACTGATGACATTTCGTTCTCCAAAGATGGTTCACCACAGGCGAGCGAACAACGCGTGTGAGCGAACGCCTCACCTTCCAAAGGATTCCGCTAATTGGAATGACTATCGACTATGAATTACTTAAATAGTTTATTCTTCAATATAATGACTAACTCTGCACTTCAAAAAAAACACTCACAGTCACGTTGAGGTTACCATTCTGTATAATCTGGAAGTAACTTTTCAAAGACAAGTTCTTCGTATTTCAACCAAGAGTGAATTAGGAGGCGACGAAAATTTAAACGGAAGAGTAACATTTCTACGGAAATATTCTTAATTACAATCCGTATACTTCAATAATTCCTGATTAAAACTTCGGGGAACAGTGTAATTGCCGTTTTACACGGTATATTTCTTTGTACCAACTGTTACGTGAACACTTGCATGAGGCAAAATACATCGTGTTAAGCGGTAAATTGTATGAACACTTGTGCGAATGTCTCAGTTCCTGAACGGAAAATAGAAACTAATAATTTTATAGCGACAATTGTATAATCTCACGTATATTCGTTAGTACAAAATCCTTCGCCGTGTAAAACGACGTTAAATTTCTTCAAATGACCTTTGAAATAAATATGTGTAGGCTGCTCTTTTGTGGTTTTCAACGGGAATGACGCTGATTGAAAGGAAGTATCTACAAATGCTGCAGCTGGCGTCTTAACGACAAAGTGAAGACAACCATAGAAAAGCTGCGGTCTGAAAATAACTACCACTCTCTCCACAAAAATCAAACGATACGCCACCTAGCTAAAAACCACTATAACCTTCGAAAATAAAATGATTTCGGTACTCGAATCTCGATAGCTAACTTTCAAAGCAATAAAATTTAATAACCCCTGAAAACTTGTCAAAGGATGAATCTATCAGAAATTTATAACGCAATTCTATTACACAGCAAACAAAATATTCACTTCCACCCAGAACACAAATAATATTACGAGGAACTACATCGTTTCATCTACCATATCACTTGCAGACACTGCATATGCCGTATTGAAATCCGAAAATTAGAAAAGCACCGAAAAAAAATATGTGTCGATACTTACGAGAGAGAGAAGCAGGAAGACAAGGATGGAAACACTTCAAACACAGAACTGCAAGCTGGACGTCGAAAACTCAAGAATGGATACACGACAAACTTGGAACGCAAGAGATCTTCTGCCACTTCCTCCTCCCGGGATGGACGCCAAGCAAGTGAACAACGAGAGATCACGAGCGACTAACCTTCCCATGAATTCCGCTTGGTGGCAGTAGAACCGGTGCTGGCTTAAAAGCTCCGGATTGGGTGCAGGCTTGTCCGGCTCCCTCCCCTCCTTAAAACCTCAACCCCTCCTATCCTCATCTGACGTCATTCCTAAGGCTATCACAAGCCACCCTCATTGGACGAACTAATGCACGCACATGCGATGTTACTTCCACGGTTGTTGAACACGTAAATGGACGTTTGAAAAAGGGAAATAACATCGGTTTCTACCTCAATAACTCTCAATTAATTACATTGAAGGTTGTTTTCTTACCATTTGCCACTTCATCTTCATTCACCATCAACAAGGTTACTCATCACGCGGCACACCCGAAAAACATTTTTGATCACCATGAGCCGCGAAAGCTTCAATGAACAATTCATCATAATATTCACGCATACCGTGAGACTTGGCACTAGCAAATTCAATGAGATCATGTGAAAAGGAGGAACATCACGCAAGATGCAGCCTGTGTATCAATGAGTACAGTTCACGGCGAACCGCACTTCCGAGACGATTCTCGTCTCAAGGTATTATTGAAACAGAGAGCCTTGAAGTTCTCACAAGGTGACTGCCGTGGAGGAGTCGATCAGCTCACGGTATTTCATGCCAGGCGGACAGCACCGATGTTCGACGCCGTTCCTCGTGCGGAACATTATTGTAAAATATTTAGTACGCATAAATTAGCATTGAAAGTTGCGTCTTGTAAATCGGACATTTATGGAAATGCTAAGCAATTGCATACACGAGAGATAAAAAAGAGCCCCAGCGCTAGTTCCAAACCTGCATTCATGCACAAAATACACTGTCTGCTACCTCAAGGGTGTATGGCAAGTGTTCTTGCATTTCAATTCTACTTCAAAATTGGCAAAACATGAGTAAAACAGTCTTCGGGGTGCGAGAGATCCCAGACCGCGTTGGCTTCACTTCACCTCAACTGTCACCGCCAAGGCCACTCACGGCAGGTCCCAGACCAACGCGTGCCAGTGTTGCCAAATGTGCGTCTAGAACTTTCTGGCTTCAATCCTTGGGTCATCAGCCGTCATTCCAAACTGGCGAAGAATACACCGCACATAAAGAGGATGATGAGTCAGCTTGGTTTTCCACTCCCCCAATCTAATGTACCGCGATTACGTTATTTTTCACACGCATTAAGACATTATATAAAACTGTGCACTCTCTTTCAGCTGCCTCACACAACATTATGCATTGTTTCTGCTGAAAGATCGGCATTTTCTCGGCTCTAAAATAAAAATTTACAGTGACATTTAATCCGTTTTGCTTTAATAAAACATGTGCTCAGCCGAAGGAACTCGCCGACTCGCGAGATATTGTTAGCTTAACAATCTAAGGTTTAATGATCGGTGAAGTGACTTAAAACCTCAAATACAGATGAAACTAATACACTAATTAAATCTGACGAGAATGATCGATAATTTCCGAATGCACTTCCATCTCCGAAGCATTCTGATTGGGTAGCAGAATGCTTTAGAATGTGAATACTGTCTTCTTAGCTCTCTTCCACGCAGATGAAATTATTGAAGGCACAGTCTGTTGTTAACATACACTCAACAAATTAGGTTTGAATCATTCCTACCTCCGGTAAATGCCTATGATTAAGTGATTTATTATTTTACTTGGATTGCAATATCTATCTTAGGATCAACAATAGAAATGACTACGGGAATGATAACTCAGGGACAGAAAACGGACCGCAAATAATGACGCGAAACAAGGCCAAATTAAAGGAGCGACTTCAAATGACGGCATTCGAGAGAAAATTGTCTACTTTGAACATGAGCAAAAGATTTAACCTGTATTTCTTCCTTCGATCAGTTAGAGATTCCTACCCTAATTCCGTCAACAATTCGGAACTTCTTAGTTTATCGTAACAATATTTTACAAACCTAACTGCTCTCCGTTCTATTCGATCTATTTCAGAGATTATTCCTACTTCGTAAGGTTCCCATATGGTAGTGGCATACTCCAAGTGAGGTCTCACGAGTGACAAATAACATCGCTCTTCCACCTTTCCGTCGCATTTTCCTAATATCCTTGTAATACATCTAAATTTGCCACTCATCTGTCCTCAGATTTCCCTAATGTATTTCCCCCAAGGCAGGTCCTGAGTAAGGGTCAAACATAAGTATTTAACTGACTCTACATTTGATAAGTTGGCTTGATTAATTGTGTACGTTTCATTGAGCGAGTAATTCATTTTCCAAAAATTCATAACAACACAATTTTTAAAATTAAATTCCAACTGATTATTTGAAGAAACCTACTCATTAAAATTGAAGAAACTTGTTGAAGAAAATAATTCTTTGATGTGTTTACCTCTATGGGCCTTAAGTACTGATTAAATATCTTTCCTTTTATTTTTCGTTACAAATCGGTCCTTCATCTTAATAATTTATTTATGTATCATTAGTGTCTAAATAGATGTTTTTTTGCATGTTTTTACTATTGAATCTTTACTCAATAATCTCAATCTTTACTCAATAGTTACTTCCCTACGACCGTGGTCTCAACATACATATTGCCGCACGCAATCTCCCGCATTGGATGCAAAACCTCCATAATTGGAATTAATTCGATCACTTTATGTTCATATTTCACTTACGCTTATATGTTCCCCTGGTGCGATTTCAAGTAAATGAACTATTTGCAATTATTTTTTTGAGGAAATGAGGAAATTCAACGGGTTTGCTCAAAAAGAGTATAGTTTGCGGGGTTTGCTACAAACCCTTGTGATATATTTAAGCCATCCACGTTTTTGTTAATGTTTAATTTGGCAATTGAACATCCACCATGTATCATATTGTGTGATAGATTCGGTAATTTGCTTATGCACGTAACAATACCTATTTCCCAAGTTGTTGGTTACTTGCTGCACACGGCACTTCGTTGGCAAATCCATTTAATTTGAACGACGAAATTGGATGCGGATTGACACAAGTACACAAGTCGTCATCACACGTGCATCGCCATTTCCTTTCGCATTAACTCGATTTCCCACGTACCAATTGTCGTACGATATTCCTATACAAGTATGATGCAACAGATGTGCTCCGTGGTGGAGTTGGATTGAAATTGCTGGTAGTCCGAAGTTTAGCATGAATTTAGTTCATTTTGAATGAAAGCAACAGAAAATGGTTTAATTTTTCATCTCAAAGTGTGAAGCTACCCAATCAGAGTCCACTAAAAAGGATGCATCGCTGCCCGCTCTATTTATATTTTCCGTATTTGCCAGGAGCCTTGAGGAGTACTACCTGCCATCTGTTATTTTGCCTACCTGTAAGGTAACGTGATGTGTCGGTCGGAAGATTTGTCTATTCGCCAGGAGCATATTGACCCGTCAACAATGCTTGACTTTACACAGTAATAACAGGACTTCTTCTGTTTCGGGTCGACTGTATTTTCCTCCTTTCCAGGAGCGTGATTGCCTGTCTACCCGGCGTGTGTTTGCCTCCCTGCAAGAAGACGATTGCCTAGCATATCACTTGTCTTTGCCTTAATGCTAGGAGCTTATTTTCCTATCCTGTCTTTGCGTAGCACAAAGGAGACTAGTGTCCTTCGGGGCATGTCTCTTTGCGTGCTTGTGCGTTCTTGGCTTCAAAGGTAAGCAGCAATTGGTCAGGAGTAACTAGACACGAAAAGTGTGCTTGAATGAATGCTTCCATTCGAGGAAATAAAACTTCATCCAAATATGAGTTGGTGGACGCAGTCACGAATTCTTGTTAGGCATTGAAAGGTAATGTCAAAGCCGAATTGGCTGTCTCCCGCAATATCTTACCAATGGTTATTTATGGGAAGTCTCATTTTAAGAAAGATGTGTTCTTAATCGTTGAAAATTCAGACGATTTATTTTTTCGTCACCAGTGTACCAAGCAATAGTTATTTGGACAATCTATCTGATTAGATCCTCGCTTCCGTATGTTGCATGCCAACGGATAGAAATTCAATATTTAAATCAAGAAGGGGCTTTTATTGGCTACACATAAACTTGAGATAATTATTTTTTTATTTTATATTTTTTCATTCAATCCACTCGAAAATGCGATTGTTTATTATGCCTAAAAAAATCAGGTCTAGCTACAGTAATGAATAGATATTCAGTGAAAAGTACACGTGCACCCATTCCCCGAAATTATTATCACAGCATGATGCAATCCGTTGAAATAGTGACTTTTTCTGCCCGGATGATTATGAGGACGCATAGTGATGTGTCCATTCGGCCGTCCCACGCGGCTCGAATTCCTTCAGAAGAGTGATATGGGATTATTTCCTCCTTGCGCGCGGATCGGGCGATAAAGCGGGAGAGATAAGGAGGGTCGGACATGAAGACGCAGCGGTCTCGAGGCGTCCCGTGCTCACTTTATCAGTCATCTGTGTCTTCAGCAAAGTGAAACGGGTGATCCATCTCCCTCTCTTCATTCTTCCTCTTCGTCCAGTCTCAGAGAAGAACAGCGTTTAATACAGTTAATTTTTCTCTAATCAAACGGACGCATTGTGGGATGTTCTTCATTCAGATATGTCAAGCAGTGTCCATGTTTCAATGCAGCATTATTTCAGGGGACACCAACCTAGTGGCTTTTTCCCTGTGTCATATCTTTGACTTTCCCAGTCGATAATTTTGTTACTTTTAAATCTCCGTTTAAAATGTAGGCCACGTCCGAATTCGTTAGGATTCAAGGACTCAAGGATAGGCGGTAAGGCGAGGTGTCAAGGTGTCTCCTCGAGGATGTACGAGACGTCCTTGTGCATAGTGCTGCCATCAATGAGACAAAAATTTAAGTTTAAAAAAAAAACGTGGTCTGCGTCGGACCAGACGGTGGAAGTTATACTTCTTTAGCCGGTTGCACACACCCGCTCACACACACAGGCAGACAGGATATATAAATGAAATAAATGACATTTTTTCTCTATTATTCAATATATTTCTCTTCGATATATTGTTATTTTAAACAAATCTTCTTTTCAAAGTTCGAACGTACAAAACGAGTAAATGGGTGCTTGCAGTTTGCAAGCAAAAGGGGAAAAGTGTATGATAGTACATTGTAAATCATTAAAAACGAATGCAATAAGGTCTTACTTCTTATGGAAATTATTTTAGCTGGGTCAATTTTTGACCTAAGAATATAATAATGAGATAATAGCATAAAACGAATGGTCCCATGACATATGTACTTTGTTCTTCTTAGTAATTGCTATAGTTTTCCTTTTATTTTCATGCCATTGAGCAATTTTGAAGTAAATATTTGTAATTAAACATGATTACAGTTATTTGGCAGTATGAAATTCAATCAATATGAGCTAAGTAAATGCTATGGATTTTCACATTTCATTTTATTTTTGCTGATCTCAATTATTATAATTTACATATTAAACACATGGCGTAGTACTTGAATTCATAATTTCAAAATCCAAGAGATAATGCATCATAGAACATTATCATTTTACATGGTTTTGACTTGTAGAATGGAGTTTCGAGGTACATTTCAGAAAGTAGGTGCAAGGATTAATGTTTCCTGGAAAAACAAGGGAAACCCGGAATAAAGTGTAAAGAGTGTTTCAGAAGCAAAATGGAGGAATCTGGAGCGATCCCAACGGATTTCGTAGGCATGAGCAAATGGAGGAGTGTCAAAGCTACGAAACAGTTTATGTATATAATTATAAAACATTGTAAAAAGTATATTTCTAAGGCATAATATCGTTAAAAGCGATTGAAATACGCACGGAGAATGTTATATTCCTTTAAGTTTAATCTTTATAGCACGCGTATAAGGTACTGGAAGAATCGGGAACAATGAAAAATTGCTTAGCAACGAAAATGAAAAAAGATCGAAATTTGCATTAATTTTGCGTTTAAACTTCAAATATTTCAATTTATCGATCGATAGAGAAACATCGGTTGCAAGAAGTAAATGCATTGATCTTTTGGCCTCATTTCAGTCAAAGAATGAAACTTGGATCTAAATTATTTCATATTTTAATGAATGAATGAAAATTACTCTACACGTAAATTATTCGTCTTTCCCATTTAAACCCATTAAAAAACAAAATCCTATCTGGACTCGAAACCAATGAAAAATATTGGGATTTTAGATTTTTTCCTGACTCGACACCAAATTTTAACTCTTCCCTGAAAATTTCATCCTTTTAGCTGGATTAGAAATACCCAGGAATTCGTATCAATGAGTACAATTGTGGATTTTTCTCACCCAAAAAAGAGCGTGACGCGGTTTCTCGACCAACATCCCATCCCAAAAGTCTCCAACGGGCGAAAAGAAGTATAACTTCAAAAATGAATACTACAAAGCAACTGAATTACGATTTTATGCAGCATCCCGCTAAACCCAAATTAATCGTTTTATTTAGCTATTTAGCCGTACTAATTGTAAGTTTTGTTGCATTCAAAAGTTTATTTATTTCTCATAACAGAGTGTCGTATGAATTTCGGTGTATAATTTCTTGTGTTATTATATTGTTAAAGTTATTTTCGCTTTATATTTTTCTTAAGGTTGTTTGTTTATGATAGTTAGCCTTGAATTTGTCGTATAATTATCTTTCCAACCTTGATATGTCTCCCATAACAGTTATTTGGATTTACTTTTCATTCAATCCTATGTATTTTCTTACCGTTTCTTTTGCAGTAGGAGTTTGTATGAAGTTTAATGAATTTGAAATACTGGGAGTAAAGGATTGAACACTGCAGCTTCCACTTTGATATTTATTAAACACGACCATGGTTTCGTAGCGGTGCTACATCATCAGGATGAATTAATTAATTTGAAGTAAGCACTTTGAGTTATATACCAATTTAGAAAATTATAACTCGCCAATAGAAACTACACCGGGGAAACCAAAGCTTAAATGCGTACAATAAAAGTAAACGATAGGTGTTACGTTGGCGAAGGTTTATCAAAAGAACCGAACTATAACTAAACAAACCTGCAGTAGATAACTACCACATAATTTAGTTATGTTGACACTCTCGTTTGGTAGATATTTCTTAATTAACCTTCACATGTGTCATGGTTGTCTTTAATTTTATCTAATTTCAAGTTTTTCCGGTGAAACTTTATTTAGAAATTTTAGTTTATCAATTTAGTTGTCTCTTTATTTAGGTCATCGTTTTTCGTTCTCAAGACATGGTACACTACTACGTGAAATTGCATAGAGGTAAACTAGATATTCATTCGTGTTATAAAAATATTCGAAAGAATTATGCCGGAGATAAATTTAAAAAATCACTGTACGTACATTATGCATTCAAGGTTATTTTCTTTGTAGAGGGCTTCCTTCTCTTTCCTAGAGATTACTTTAACCAACAAAACCGTTGCCACTTTAATATAGAGCACGATTAGAGGCAGAGGTCAACAATATTATCACCGACATTTCCTAACTTCTTGAGTAAATAACACGTTACGCAAATTCTGTGATCTGTTCTAAATTCTCCTAAAAATGGCATAGGAAACAAATGCAAAGCGTTCTGCGCGTCCCCCGGATTTATTCACAAGGTTCAACATTCAAAAATGGCGGCCCGAGGACGGGTCGAAGTAGGCTTGTGCGATGAGTCGATTAATCGAAGTCATCGACGATGATTTTAGTCATCGCGGTGCGATGACTGTAATCGATGACGATGAATGTCATCGACCATCGATGTCGATGAGTCGATGAGAATCATCGATGTCGATGAGTCGATGAGAATCATCGATGTCGATGAGTCGATGAATCATCGATGTCGATGAGTCGATGAATCATCGATGTCGATGAGAATCATCGATGTCGATGAGAATCATCGATCCCGATGAGTCGATGAGTTGATGCGAATCATTGATGTCGATGAGTCGATGAGAACCATCGATGAGGATGATCGATGGGACGATGAAAATTATAGGTTTTGTGTCGCCCGTCCGTCCCGTGCCGCCGCCAGTAACAGCTATGACGTTTCCTCCTTTGTCTCCCCCTCCCCGGCACCTTCCTTGTTCTATTGCGCAACGCCTACTTACTGAAAAAAGCCGGCGGCGTCGAGGTCCAGCCCACGTGGGTGGGCCGCACAGTGATTGGAGTACGTCGACTCTAGCAGACGATATCTCGGGGAAGGTAGGTGAGGGGACGGAGTTTCTGCCCATGAGCACCTTGGCGCTCCACCACTTGGCCTCGATGTTGTCGTCTGCTACTAGAATGTCGCCGTTTTATAACATTGAGTGTCGAAACTGTGGTCCAGTCTAGACGTGTTGTAGCTTGTTTCCCAGTGTCAGTCTCCCTACGCTGCATTCAGTTGATCCCGGCTAGGAAAATCGCGGTCATGTTTTCCGCCAAATCCAAGGCGAAGGAGCACAGGCTGAAGCGCGGAAATCTTTAGACGGGCTATTTGCGAAGAGGCGCCGCACCAGTGATGGTGTTGTTCGTGCTGCTGACACGAGAAACGCTACCTCTGCTGACGACCCCTTCCTGGCGGAGCTCCACAAGTACGAGGATGTCCCAGCTCTATCCAAATCTTTGGACGTCCTACATTGGTATAGGGACAGGAAGGATGTATATCCCCGCCTTCAGAAGTACGCGAGGAAATACCTCTGTATTCCTGCCACTTCAACAGTATCAGAGCGGTTCTTCAGCGATGCAGGAAACGTTGTGTTGGACGCCCGACATCTACTCACCGACGAAAATGCGGAAATAAGAATTGTTTTATACCACAATAAAGAGTTGTTGCTAAAATTGTAGCTTGGAGATTGTTTCTCTCTTTCATAAATAAGCCTTGTTTTACTCAATTACGGTTGACCAAATTCAATCTTCACTTAATAGCCACACCAAACTGCCAACCGAGACATATGCACAGTAGGGATGGCCTTAACTGTGACTTTATTGTCACCGCCTTAAATGTGAAAACGCGTGTGAGCGAACGCCTCACCTTCCAAAGGATTCCGCTAATTGGAATGACTATCGACTATGAATTACTTAAATAGTTTATTCTTCAATATAATGACTAACTCTGCACTTCAAAAAAAACACTCACAGTCACGTTGAGGTTACCATTCTGTATAATCTGGAAGTAACTTTTCAAAGACAAGTTCTTCGTATTTCAACCAAGAGTGAATTAGGAGGCGACGAAAATTTAAACGGAAGAGTAACATTTCTACGGAAATATTCTTAATTACAATCCGTATACTTCAATAATTCCTGATTAAAACTTCGGGGAACAGTGTAATTGCCGTTTTACACGGTATATTTCTTTGTACCAACTGTTACGTGAACACTTGCATGAGGCAAAATACATCGTGTTAAGCGGTAAATTGTATGAACACTTGTGCGAATGTCTCAGTTCCTGAACGGAAAATAGAAACTAATAATTTTATAGCGACAATTGTATAATCTCACGTATATTCGTTAGTACAAAATCCTTCGCCGTGTAAAACGACGTTAAATTTCTTCAAATGACCTTTGAAATAAATATGTGTAGGCTGCTCTTTTGTGGTTTTCAACGGGAATGACGCTGATTGAAAGGAAGTATCTACAAATGCTGCAGCTGGCGTCTTAACGACAAAGTGAAGACAACCATAGAAAAGCTGCGGTCTGAAAATAACTACCACTCTCTCCACAAAAATCAAACGATACGCCACCTAGCTAAAAACCACTATAACCTTCGAAAATAAAATGATTTCGGTACTCGAATCTCGATAGCTAACTTTCAAAGCAATAAAATTTAATAACCCCTGAAAACTTGTCAAAGGATGAATCTATCAGAAATTTATAACGCAATTCTATTACACAGCAAACAAAATATTCACTTCCACCCAGAACACAAATAATATTACGAGGAACTACATCGTTTCATCTACCATATCACTTGCAGACACTGCATATGCCGTATTGAAATCCGAAAATTAGAAAAGCACCGAAAAAAAATATGTGTCGATACTTACGAGAGAGAGAAGCAGGAAGACAAGGATGGAAACACTTCAAACACAGAACTGCAAGCTGGACGTCGAAAACTCAAGAATGGATACACGACAAACTTGGAACGCAAGAGATCTTCTGCCACTTCCTCCTCCCGGGATGGACGCCAAGCAAGTGAACAACGAGAGATCACGAGCGACTAACCTTCCCATGAATTCCGCTTGGTGGCAGTAGAACCGGTGCTGGCTTAAAAGCTCCGGATTGGGTGCAGGCTTGTCCGGCTCCCTCCCCTCCTTAAAACCTCAACCCCTCCTATCCTCATCTGACGTCATTCCTAAGGCTATCACAAGCCACCCTCATTGGACGAACTAATGCACGCACATGCGATGTTACTTCCACGGTTGTTGAACACGTAAATGGACGTTTGAAAAAGGGAAATAACATCGGTTTCTACCTCAATAACTCTCAATTAATTACATTGAAGGTTGTTTTCTTACCATTTGCCACTTCATCTTCATTCACCATCAACAAGGTTACTCATCACGCGGCACACCCGAAAAACATTTTTGATCACCATGAGCCGCGAAAGCTTCAATGAACAATTCATCATAATATTCACGCATACCGTGAGACTTGGCACTAGCAAATTCAATGAGATCATGTGAAAAGGAGGAACATCACGCAAGATGCAGCCTGTGTATCAATGAGTGCAGTTCGTGGCGAACCGCACTTCCGAGACGATTCTCGTCTCAAGGTATTATTGAAACAGAGAGCCTTGAAGTTCTCACAAGGTGACTGCCGTGGAGGAGTCGATCAACTCACGGTATTTCCTGCTAGGCGGACGGCACCGATGTTCGACGCCGTTCCTCGTGCGGAACATTATTGTAAAATATTTTGTACGCATAAATTAGCATTGAAAGTTGCGTCTTGTAAATCGGACATTTATGGAAATGCTAAGCAATTGCATACACGAGAGATAAAAAAGAGCCCCAGCGCTAGTTCCAAACCTGCATTCATGCACTAAATACACTGTCTGCTACCTCAAGGGTGTATGGCAGGTGTTCTTGCATTTCAATTCTACTTCAAAATTGGCAAAACATGAGTAAAACAGTCTTCGGGGTGCGAGAGATCCCAGACCGCGTTGGCTTCACTTCACCTCAACTGTCACCGCCAAGGCCACTCACGGCAGGTCCCAGACCAACGCGTGCCAGTGTTGCCAAATGTGCGTCTAGAACTTTCTGGCTTCAATCCTTGGGTCATCAGCCGTCATTCCAAACTGGCGAAGAATACACCGCACATAAAGAGGATGATGAGTCAGCTTGGTTTTCCACTCCCCCAATCTAATGTACCGCGATTACGTTATTTTTCACACGCATTAAGACATTATATAAAACTGTGCACTCTCTTTCAGCTGCCTCACACAACATTATGCATTGTTTCTGCTGAAAGATCGGCATTTTCTCGGCTCTAAAATAAAAATTTACAGTGACATTTAATCCGTTTTGCTTTAATAAAACATGTGCTCAGCCGAAGGAACTCGCCGACTCGCGAGATATTGTTAGCTTAACAATCTAAGGTTTAATGATCGGTGAAGTGACTTAAAACCTCAAATACAGATGAAACTAATACACTAATTAAATCTGACGAGAATGATCGATATTTTCCGAATGCACTTCCATCTCCGAAGCATTCTGATTGGGTAGCAGAATGCTTTAGAATGTGAATACTGTCTTCTTAGCTCTCTTCCACGCAGATGAAATTATTGAAGGCACAGTCTGTTGTTAACATACACTCAACAAATTAGGTTTGAATCATTCCTACCTCCGGTAAATGCCTATGATTAAGTGATTTATTATTTTACTTGGATTGCAATATCTATCTTAGGATCAACAATAGAAATGACTACGGGAATGATAACTCAGGGACAGAAAACGGACCGCAAATAATGACGCGAAACAAGGCCAAATTAAAGGAGCGACTTCAAATGACGGCATTCGAGAGAAAATTGTCTACTTTGAACATGAGCAAAAGATTTAACCTGTATTTCTTCCTTCGATCAGTTAGAGATTCCTACCCTAATTCCGTCAACAATTCGGAACTTCTTAGTTTATCGTAACAATATTTTACAAACCTAACTGCTCTCCGTTCTATTCGATCTATTTCAGAGATTATTCCTACTTCGTAAGGTTCCCATATGGTAGTGGCATACTCCAAGTGAGGTCTCACGAGTGACAAATAACATCGCTCTTCCACCTTTCCGTCGCATTTTCCTAATATCCTTGTAATACATCTAAATTTGCCACTCATCTGTCCTCAGATTTCCCTAATGTATTTCCCCCAAGGCAGGTCCTGAGTAAGGGTCAAACATAAGTATTTAACTGACTCTACATTTGATAAGTTGGCTTGATTAATTGTGTACGTTTCATTGAGCGAGTAATTCATTTTCCAAAAATTCATAACAACACAATTTTTAAAATTAAATTCCAACTGATTATTTGAAGAAACCTACTCATTAAAATTGAAGAAACTTGTTGAAGAAAATAATTCTTTGATGTGTTTACCTCTATGGGCCTTAAGTACTGATTAAATATCTTTCCTTTTATTTTTCGTTACAAATCGGTCCTTCATCTTAATAATTTATTTATGTATCATTAGTGTCTAAATAGATGTTTTTTTGCATGTTTTTACTATTGAATCTTTACTCAATAATCTCAATCTTTACTCAATAGTTACTTCCCTACGACCGTGGTCTCAACATACATATTGCCGCACGCAATCTCCCGCATTGGATGCAAAACCTCCATAATTGGAATTAATTCGATCACTTTATGTTCATATTTCACTTACGCTTATATGTTCCCCTGGTGCGATTTCAAGTAAATGAACTATTTGCAATTATTTTTTTGAGGAAATGAGGAAATTCAACGGGTTTGCTCAAAAAGAGTATAGTTTGCGGGGTTTGCTACAAACCCTTGTGATATATTTAAGCCATCCACGTTTTTGTTAATGTTTAATTTGGCAATTGAACATCCACCATGTATCATATTGTGTGATAGATTCGGTAATTTGCTTATGCACGTAACAATACCTATTTCCCAAGTTGTTGGTTACTTGCTGCACACGGCACTTCGTTGGCAAATCCATTTAATTTGAACGACGAAATTGGATGCGGATTGACACAAGTACACAAGTCGTCATCACACGTGCATCGCCATTTCCTTTCGCATTAACTCGATTTCCCACGTACCAATTGTCGTACGATATTCCTATACAAGTATGATGCAACAGATGTGCTCCGTGGTGGAGTTGGATTGAAATTGCTGGTAGTCCGAAGTTTAGCATGAATTTAGTTCATTTTGAATGAAAGCAACAGAAAATGGTTTAATTTTTCATCTCAAAGTGTGAAGCTACCCAATCAGAGTCCACTAAAAAGGATGCATCGCTGCCCGCTCTATTTATATTTTCCGTATTTGCCAGGAGCCTTGAGGAGTACTACCTGCCATCTGTTATTTTGCCTACCTGTAAGGTAACGTGATGTGTCGGTCGGAAGATTTGTCTATTCGCCAGGAGCATATTGACCCGTCAACAATGCTTGACTTTACACAGTAATAACAGGACTTCTTCTGTTTCGGGTCGACTGTATTTTCCTCCTTTCCAGGAGCGTGATTGCCTGTCTACCCGGCGTGTGTTTGCCTCCCTGCAAGAAGACGATTGCCTAGCATATCACTTGTCTTTGCCTTAATGCTAGGAGCTTATTTTCCTATCCTGTCTTTGCGTAGCACAAAGGAGACTAGTGTCCTTCGGGGCATGTCTCTTTGCGTGCTTGTGCGTTCTTGGCTTCAAAGGTAAGCAGCAATTGGTCAGGAGTAACTAGACACGAAAAGTGTGCTTGAATGAATGCTTCCATTCGTGGAAATAAAACTTCATCCAAATATGAGTTGGTGGACGCAGTCACGAATTCTTGTTAGGCATTGAAAGGTAATGTCAAAGCCGAATTGGCTGTCTCCCGCAATATCTTACCAATGGTTATTTATGGGAAGTCTCATTTTAAGAAAGATGTGTTCTTAATCGTTGAAAATTCAGACGATTTATTTTTTCGTCACCAGTGTACCAAGCAATAGTTATTTGGACAATCTATCTGATTAGATCCTCGCTTCCGTATGTTGCATGCCAACGGATAGAAATTCAATATATAAATCAAGAAGGGGCTTTTATTGGCTACACATAAACTTGAGATAATTATTTTTTTATTTTATATTTTTTCATTCAATCCACTCGAAAATGCGATTGTTTATTATGCCTAAAAAAATCAGGTCTAGCTACAGTAATGAATAGATATTCAGTGAAAAGTACACGTGCACCCATTCCCCGAAATTATTATCACAGCATGATGCAATCCGTTGAAATAGTGACTTTTTCTGCCCGGATGATTATGAGGACGCATAGTGATGTGTCCATTCGGCCGTCCCACGCGGCTCGAATTCCTTCAGAAGAGTGATATGGGATTATTTCCTCCTTGCGCGCGGATCGGGCGATAAAGCGGGAGAGATAAGGAGGGTCGGACATGAAGACGCAGCGGTCTCGAGGCGTCCCGTGCTCACTTTATCAGTCATCTGTGTCTTCAGCAAAGTGAAACGGGTGATCCATCTCCCTCTCTTCATTCTTCCTCTTCGTCCAGTCTCAGAGAAGAACAGCGTTTAATACAGTTAATTTTTCTCTAATCAAACGGACGCATTGTGGGATGTTCTTCATTCAGATATGTCAAGCAGTGTCCATGTTTCAATGCAGCATTATTTCAGGGGACACCAACCTAGTGGCTTTTTCCCTGTGTCATATCTTTGACTTTCCCAGTCGATAATTTTGTTACTTTTAAATCTCCGTTTAAAATGTAGGCCACGTCCGAATTCGTTAGGATTCAAGGACTCAAGGATAGGCGGTAAGGCGAGGTGTCAAGGTGTCTCCTCGAGGATGTACGAGACGTCCTTGTGCATAGTGCTGCCATCAATGAGACAAAAATTTAAGTTTAAAAAAAAAACGTGGTCTGCGTCGGACCAGACGGTGGAAGTTATACTTCTTTAGCCGGTTGCACACACCCGCTCACACACACAGGCAGACAGGATATATAAATGAAATAAATGACATTTTTTCTCTATTATTCAATATATTTCTCTTCGATATATTGTTATTTTAAACAAATCTTCTTTTCAAAGTTCGAACGTACAAAACGAGTAAATGGGTGCTTGCAGTTTGCAAGCAAAAGGGGAAAAGTGTATGATAGTACATTGTAAATCATTAAAAACGAATGCAATAAGGTCTTACTTCTTATGGAAATTATTTTAGCTGGGTCAATTTTTGACCTAAGAATATAATAATGAGATAATAGCATAAAACGAATGGTCCCATGACATATGTACTTTGTTCTTCTTAGTAATTGCTATAGTTTTCCTTTTATTTTCATGCCATTGAGCAATTTTGAAGTAAATATTTGTAATTAAACATGATTACAGTTATTTGGCAGTATGAAATTCAATCAATATGAGCTAAGTAAATGCTATGGATTTTCACATTTCATTTTATTTTTGCTGATCTCAATTATTATAATTTACATATTAAACACATGGCGTAGTACTTGAATTCATAATTTCAAAATCCAAGAGATAATGCATCATAGAACATTATCATTTTACATGGTTTTGACTTGTAGAATGGAGTTTCGAGGTACATTTCAGAAAGTAGGTGCAAGGATTAATGTTTCCTGGAAAAACAAGGGAAACCCGGAATAAAGTGTAAAGAGTGTTTCAGAAGCAAAATGGAGGAATCTGGAGCGATCCCAACGGATTTCGTAGGCATGAGCAAATGGAGGAGTGTCAAAGCTACGAAACAGTTTATGTATATAATTATAAAACATTGTAAAAAGTATATTTCTAAGGCATAATATCGTTAAAAGCGATTGAAATACGCACGGAGAATGTTATATTCCTTTAAGTTTAATCTTTATAGCACGCGTATAAGGTACTGGAAGAATCGGGAACAATGAAAAATTGCTTAGCAACGAAAATGAAAAAAGATCGAAATTTGCATTAATTTTGCGTTTAAACTTCAAATATTTCAATTTATCGATCGATAGAGAAACATCGGTTGCAAGAAGTAAATGCATTGATCTTTTGGCCTCATTTCAGTCAAAGAATGAAACTTGGATCTAAATTATTTCATATTTTAATGAATGAATGAAAATTACTCTACACGTAAATTATTCGTCTTTCCCATTTAAACCCATTAAAAAACAAAATCCTATCTGGACTCGAAACCAATGAAAAATATTGGGATTTTAGATTTTTTCCTGACTCGACACCAAATTTTAACTCTTCCCTGAAAATTTCATCCTTTTAGCTGGATTAGAAATACCCAGGAATTCGTATCAATGAGTACAATTGTGGATTTTTCTCACCCAAAAAAGAGCGTGACGCGGTTTCTCGACCAACATCCCATCCCAAAAGTCTCCAACGGGCGAAAAGAAGTATAACTTCAAAAATGAATACTACAAAGCAACTGAATTACGATTTTATGCAGCATCCCGCTAAACCCAAATTAATCGTTTTATTTAACTATTTAGCCGTACTAATTGTAAGTTTTGTTGCATTCAAAAGTTTATTTATTTCTCATAACAGAGTGTCGTATGAATTTCGGTGTATAATTTCTTGTGTTATTATATTGTTAAAGTTATTTTCGCTTTATATTTTTCTTAAGGTTGTTTGTTTATGATAGTTAGCCTTGAATTTGTCGTATAATTATCTTTCCAACCTTGATATGTCTCCCATAACAGTTATTTGGATTTACTTTTCATTCAATCCTATGTATTTTCTTACCGTTTCTTTTGCAGTAGGAGTTTGTATGAAGTTTAATGAATTTGAAATACTGGGAGTAAAGGATTGAACACTGCAGCTTCCACTTTGATATTTATTAAACACGACCATGGTTTCGTAGCGGTGCTACATCATCAGGATGAATTAATTAATTTGAAGTAAGCACTTTGAGTTATATACCAATTTAGAAAATTATAACTCGCCAATAGAAACTACACCGGGGAAACCAAAGCTTAAATGCGTACAATAAAAGTAAACGATAGGTGTTACGTTGGCGAAGGTTTATCAAAAGAACCGAACTATAACTAAACAAACCTGCAGTAGATAACTACCACATAATTTAGTTATGTTGACACTCTCGTTTGGTAGATATTTCTTAATTAACCTTCACATGTGTCATGGTTGTCTTTAATTTTATCTAATTTCAAGTTTTTCCGGTGAAACTTTATTTAGAAATTTTAGTTTATCAATTTAGTTGTCTCTTTATTTAGGTCATCGTTTTTCGTTCTCAAGACATGGTACACTACTACGTGAAATTGCATAGAGGTAAACTAGATATTCATTCGTGTTATAAAAATATTCGAAAGAATTATGCCGGAGATAAATTTAAAAAATCACTGTACGTACATTATGCATTCAAGGTTATTTTCTTTGTAGAGGGCTTCCTTCTCTTTCCTAGAGATTACTTTAACCAACAAAACCGTTGCCACTTTAATATAGAGCACGATTAGAGGCAGAGGTCAACAATATTATCACCGACATTTCCTAACTTCTTGAGTAAATAACACGTTACGCAAATTCTGTGATCTGTTCTAAATTCTCCTAAAAATGGCATAGGAAACAAATGCAAAGCGTTCTGCGCGTCCCCCGGATTTATTCACAAGGTTCAACATTCAAAAATGGCGGCCCGAGGACGGGTCGAAGTAGGCTTGTGCGATGAGTCGATTAATCGAAGTCATCGACGATGATTTTAGTCATCGCGGTGCGATGACTGTAATCGATGACGATGAATGTCATCGACCATCGATGTCGATGAGTCGATGAGAATCATCGATGTCGATGAGTCGATGAGAATCATCGATGTCGATGAGTCGATGAATCATCGATGTCGATGAGTCGATGAATCATCGATGTCGATGAGAATCATCGATGTCGATGAGAATCATCGATCCCGATGAGTCGATGAGTTGATGCGAATCATTGATGTCGATGAGTCGATGAGAACCATCGATGAGGATGATCGATGGGACGATGAAAATTATAGGTTTTGTGTCGCCCGTCCGTCCCGTGCCGCCGCCAGTAACAGCTATGACGTTTCCTCCTTTGTCTCCCCCTCCCCGGCACCTTCCTTGTTCTATTGCGCAACGCCTACTTACTGAAAAAAGCCGGCGGCGTCGAGGTCCAGCCCACGTGGGTGGGCCGCACAGTGATTGGAGTACGTCGACTCTAGCAGACGATATCTCGGGGAAGGTAGGTGAGGGGACGGAGTTTCTGCCCATGAGCACCTTGGCGCTCCACCACTTGGCCTCGATGTTGTCGTCTGCTACTAGAATGTCGCCGTTTTATAACATTGAGTGTCGAAACTGTGGTCCAGTCTAGACGTGTTGTAGCTTGTTTCCCAGTGTCAGTCTCCCTACGCTGCATTCAGTTGATCCCGGCTAGGAAAATCGCGGTCATGTTTTCCGCCAAATCCAAGGCGAAGGAGCACAGGCTGAAGCGCGGAAATCTTTAGACGGGCTATTTGCGAAGAGGCGCCGCACCAGTGATGGTGTTGTTCGTGCTGCTGACACGAGAAACGCTACCTCTGCTGACGACCCCTTCCTGGCGGAGCTCCACAAGTACGAGGATGTCCCAGCTCTATCCAAATCTTTGGACGTCCTACATTGGTATAGGGACAGGAAGGATGTATATCCCCGCCTTCAGAAGTACGCGAGGAAATACCTCTGTATTCCTGCCACTTCAACAGTATCAGAGCGGTTCTTCAGCGATGCAGGAAACGTTGTGTTGGACGCCCGACATCTACTCACCGACGAAAATGCGGAAATAAGAATTGTTTTATACCACAATAAAGAGTTGTTGCTAAAATTGTAGCTTGGAGATTGTTTCTCTCTTTCATAAATAAGCCTTGTTTAATCAATTACGGTTGACCAAATTCAATCTTCACTTAATAGCCACACCAAACTGCCAACCGAGACATATGCACAGTAGGGATGGCCTTAACTGTGACTTTATTGTCACCGCCTTAAATGTGACTGTTTCGTTACAATAACTGTGATTATAAAATGTAATTGCGATCACATTTTAGAATTGACACGGCATGGAAATGACAATCGCAATCACATATTAGGGGACTGGCCATGTCGGTACGTCAGCGTTCCAGTAGTTCAACTGCACAATAAAAGAGAAAGACTCTTCGATCAAGTGATAAAAAAATATTTTATTATAAACTTTTGGAGATATATACCTATACGTATATATATGGCTGAGAAATGCAACCCTTCTCCTTAAATGGTAACTTGAAATGAAATTATAAAAATGATAAACTTATTTCACATTAGTTTTCAAGGAATGCCTCAAACTGTATAAAAAATTTAACATTTACATATAGAGGCTCTACTGGCAAAAAATAAAAATGTTAAGTAGGTAATTGCACAAAACTTTGGCATATAAATAAATGTTAATTTTGGTTTGAGACTAGAAGATTTCTGTTTAATTTTTTTTTTTTTTAATTATAAAAATGATAAACTTATTTCACATTAGTTTTCAAGAAATGCCTCAAACTGTAATTTTTAATTTTTTTTTTTCAAATTATAAAAATGATAAACTTATTTCACATTAGTTTTCAAGAAATGCCTCAAACTGTAATTTTTAATTTTTTTTTTTCAAATTATAAAAATGATAAACTTATTTCACATTAGTTTTCAAGAAATGCCTCAAACTGTATAAAAAATTTAACATTTACATATAGAGGCTCTACTGGCAAAAAATAAAAATGTTAAGTAGGTAATTGCACAAAACTTTGGCATATAAATAAATGTTAATTTTGGTTTGAGACTAGAAGATTTCTGTTTAATTTTTTTTTTTTTTTAAATTATAAAAATGATAAACTTATTTCACATTAGTTTTCAAGAAATGCCTCAAACTGTAATTTTTAATTTTTTTTTTCAAATTATAAAAATGATAAACTTATTTCACATTAGTTTTCAAGAAATGCCTCAAACTGTATAAAAAATTTAACATTTACATATAGAGGCTCTACTGGCAAAAAATAAAAATGTTAAGTAGGTAATTGCACAAAACTTTGGCATATAAATAAATGTTAATTTTGGTTTGAGACTAGAAGATTTCCGTTTCTTACGTAATACAACAAAGTAATAAAGAATTAAACAAACAATTAAGGAAGAAAACATGCCCTACGCCAATGTCACTCTTTTTCCATGTATATGGAATTCGCATTTAAAAAGTGAATGGCGTTCACTTTATCATCACCCTATTTCTTCTTGAGGATGACCGACAGTCTGTGGTTACACACACTTTTGGCTGCCTTGAGTAAGGCTTACGCAAAATTCGCATTCCTCATACATGGCAGGGATCATGGTGATCGAAATGCGATGTCTTCCAGGAATTTCATAATTCGGCAACGCCACTTCCATTAATTCTTTAAACCCAACATCTTCCACAATGCTGAATGGCTGCAAATCAATTATGAATAATCCAAGTAGCTTCTGTTCAATGTACTGCTTTCTTTTGAAAGAGAGCATTTAGGAACCAAAAGAAGGAATTGTTAATTGGCGTTGAAATGTGGTCGAAGAAGACGGACGTGGGACGGCGGCTGGCATTTGAAGGGAGCTATCATTACCATCATTACTTGTTGATGGAGTAGCTCTATCCATCGAAGTTACACAATCTCCGACATCTTCTGCCGGTGGATCGTCTTCACAGGATAGTGTAACATTCTGCAATAAGCATATTGAAATTTAGCAATATCTACGTACTTCGACTCACGGAGAATAGGACAATTTAAATACAGTAGATATTAGGAAAAATAAATGGAAAGTATCTCAAATGAGATGCAAATTGTTTTAAATAGATGCATGATGGAAATCAATCAGAACATTTTAGTCAACTACCCCGTCAAATGATTTCAGAATTATTCCACATTTCAAATCAATGTTTACGGTAGATTATATGAGTCAAGTTACGTATTATTATACGAGTATGTCATGAACATGTAATTATGCTTCACGTACAGTTCCATATTTCACTAATTTTTCTTCTTTTTTCCATTCATTTTAACGCCTTATCTCAAATGTATATATAAAGTATAAACACCCCAGCTATTGCGCCTTGAGGACGATGGCAGGGCCACAGTGGGATGTTTGGAATTCATGTTTTTCGTCAAGTTTGTGGTAGACGATACAGAAGTAGCGATCACGTTCAATCACAGTTAATACGCAGTAGCAGTGGTAGCATTGTATTCGTTGGTTGCACTGGTGCAGTTGGTAGCAGCGGTAGCAGCCTGAGCTAAATCGGCTCAATTCACCGAATTTACAGTCACAGTGATTTCGATTATTTACTCAGAGGCTGTGATTGCTACTTTTCAGTATCGGTGATTTAATCACAGCGATATATCGCTCATCACTACTGCACAGTTCATCGAGAGTCATCGATCATCGTAATTCATCGATCATCGGCATTCATCGATCATCGACATTCATCGATCATCGATATTCATCGATCATCGAAATTCATCGATCATCGAAATTCATCGATCATAGAAATTCATCGATCATCGAAATTCATCGGTCATCGAAATTCATCGATCATCGATGAATCGATGATCGATGACAGCCATCGTCATCGAAACATTTCGATGAAATTTTTTCATCGAAAATCGATGACCAAAATCGGTCATCGCACAAGCCTACAGTGAAACGTCAGCTAATCGGCAACTATCGCGTAGCCTCCAGTTACAGTTGCCGTTTTAACTACACGAGTGGGCTTAAGAAAATATTTAGGGGGGTGGCTTCCACATACTTGTTGAAGTGGAGAAGAAAACTATCATATCACAAACAGGTCATCACAAGCTCCTGTCGTCTAAGGAAAGCGGTCCTGCCATGCCTCTGCTAAACATGAAGGGTTACACCTACCAAGGGGTGAAGCGTATTTTATTTTTCAGGGGTGAAGGGTATTTCACCAAGACACCATCGCATGCAAATGAGTGGGACAACTTAAACCGATCATCATAGAAGGGACTCTCGGCGAGCTCCATCTAGTCTCGGCGAGCTGGTTGCAGCTCTCGGCGAGGCTCCATCAGCATTAAAACTATAAAATCAAAATGGATAAAATTCTTTCATTTGGCTGCATCTCTGTCCTAATATTTCAGGTTACATGCATTACCTTCGGATAGAAATTGGCAGAGGTGACCACGAGAGCAATTGCTAATAATGTTTTGAATATTTTCACGTAAGATGAAAGTAGTGCTTAAAAATTATTGAGAACATTAAAGTTTCATTTTCGTCTGTAACGTGTAGTCAGGATGCAATGGATATGCAAATCGCCAAATGCAATTTTTGAAGTCAGTCTTCGATGACATCATCGGTGGAGAGAATTTTATTAAAATGACAACATTCTTCCACTTTTTGCTGAAAATATGACATAAGACGTTTTAGTTTATTCTCGTGGAAAACGAACAACACTTTCAAAGTGATAAAAGCAAAAGAATTCAAAATACCTCCGTAAAATACCATCAAAAAGGCGCTTCTGGGGAAATTTCAAAACGTTTTTTTTCTTGAATGCAAGTACACAATCTCCAAATATTTAGATTTTACACAGAATGAAAACAGTTATGATAGGTGAAAAGGATGAGCCATGAAGAAAGAGAAGCACTTGAAAAGTATAAACATTTAAACGTTTTACAATAAATTTTTAAATAATAAACAAATAAAGGGCTATTTCAGTAGAGATTTCAGATTATTGACTGAATTTAAATTATAAATGAGACGTTAAATGAATACTTACTTTGAAACTACCCTGAGATAATTGATAACGAGATTATCGTGAATGTGAAAAGCGCTATTTTTTAAATGTCCGTGTTTAAGCTGTTTTTTCGACTATCACCAAACGTACGAAACTGTATTTCTTATTTTGTGAGACTAACATTTCCTCCAACCTTCATCAAAACTTGCGAGGTTTCGGCTCCTGTATGCTAGAGCCATCGATGGTGCTGATTGAAATGTTGAGGCATTAAGACTGCTAAAAATGCAGCATTCCCCGAAACCATCCTCAGCGCAAACAAAAATATGCACCAAGGAAATTCCTAAGGAAGTTCTTTGTGTTTACGAAATTACGTACAATTCACCTGATTAATCTTTTACTGATGGTGGTGCTCTACATGAACCTTCTTTATCTTCTCATGTCTAAATGCACTAGGTACCTGTTTCTTTATAACGTAGATTGATATGCGTCTATCGCATTCTCGGTACAGAAAATGTTTTTGGCAGCAGTAGTTGATCTTGACATTAAATTTCTCTTAGTTTAAATAATGAAATGCATCCATGTTATTCAATTCCTCGTTAATTATTATGGATTATCTTTCAATTTCCCAAGATAAGATTGGAGTAGAATTTTTCACTTGATTATTTACTACTCAAATGAACAGTGAGAATCACCGACAAAGAAGACCTACCAATAGATGGATATAAAAGGCGTACAATCAAAGCTCTGGGATGAAGAGGCGACAAACTGACCGGAAACATTTCGTGGCAAAAGAGTACTGGAAGGAGAAGTGGATTGGAAGATTGACTGAAGAAGACCAAGGAAGAAAAACGAGAATTTAACAAAGGAGGCCAAGGTGAAAACGCTGAGGAATGGAATGAAACTATGTAGGAATGACTTTGGTGAATGATAAAATAGTGGAGTGGAGAGCTGCCGCGGACGACTCATCGGATTGGTGACAGCTGATGTTAATATTTTTGCGAGGGAGTGTAGCCTTTGTCCAAATGGTAGAAAAACACGTGCAGATATTTTCCGCAAATGGGATAATTGGAAAAACGAATACATAGAAACATCTCCTGAGAAGACAAGGTTGGTACACAAACTATGCCTTGAATAAGAGAAAAGCCAGTTTTTTTCTAGTTGGATTACTTGTAGTCTTTCCTGTCCATATATGCAACAACCCAGGTACCCAGATGCATAAGATATGAGCGTGCTTTAAAGACCTCATACACGTGATTAGTGAAATAATGCAAAAATATCCATGGAGTAGCCAGTTACGATCATTCCTTGTCAACGAAAAAGCAAACTATTGCTGCTTTCTATTGTTATTGCATACAAAATTTCTTAAATTTGCTGATGTGCACTAGTTTTAGGAGTTGACTTTAAAAAGGCATTTGATAAAGTTTCCCTGCGCCCCTCTCTGCCTCTCTGACTACCTGCGCTTGCAGCTACTGCTTGCTTGGAGCTTTTCTGTTTGCAGTGTAGTGTCATATACTTGTAGCTTATTTTATTTATTATTAGAGTAGGATATTTAAATTAGACCTTGTCTTAATATAGTCGCGTTAGTTAAGTTTCCTGTTAGTTAAGTGTGGGTTTTTGTGAGTGTGTGTGTGCGAGTGAGTGAATCTCCAGATTTTCTTCGATCCCGGTTCGTTCGCTGAGTGTTTCTGCAAGAGTGCCTGCTTGTAGCGATAAGTAGAAACCCTATATGTATTTCTGTTAATTTTTTTTATTGCGTAGCTAGTTGCACGTTATCTTTTTGCGTGTTTTTGTGCCGTACACTAATCTACATCTACAACTACGTACACTAATCTGGTGATCGGATTGTTGAATAGATTCTTTACGTAGCTGCTTTAGAATTATTGTTGTCTAAGAATTATATTAGAATAGTATTTTTTATATTACTTTAATAACTTTGTGATAGTAATCCTCTTTTTTTTCACCTGCCGTTACACTTTAACTTATTATATTACCCGTTAAAGTCTCTGTTGCCCATTGATAGTTATTAAATCCTAACTCACCTAGCTTTTACTTACGGACTAACTATATATTTTTCTTAAAGAGCTTATAATATCCTTATTGTTATCATCGTTGTTGCGAAGTTATTTTTTTTTGACTGTTAGGTTTTGTGATCTTTAGTAACTTCTATTTTTAGCATCAAATTCTACTCCCAGTTCGCTGTAAGAGAATATTTTTGTACATTTTTCTTCTAGTATAGTTTATCTCCTTCGCTAGTTGTTGGATAGTTAACCGTTTTTCCCGTGAAACACAGGTCCTTTCGCCCCTCTTTATCAGTGAATCACCCCCTCCTAGCTCTCACCAAAAAACAACACCTGTCCTTCCCTACCACTAGCGTCCTTGAAGTGTAAGCCACTTTCCCCCCGCTGACAATCCCTTCGAGTTAATCCGTTACGTCTATCCGCGTTCTACTCGGGTGAGGATTTAGAGTCTAGGAAGTAGACCTTTTTCTTCTTCAGTTATTTTTCCGTTGTACTTTTGAGCTTGTTTTTATCTCGTTGTCTTGTTAGCGCTTTTCAGGAGTGAGTTTTTTTTAGGAGTCAACTCTTTCTAGCAACTACATTCTATCTGATTACTCTCTTACCGTATACTCTTGCCGAGTCTAAGAACGTTTATTTTTTTTGTTGCAAAGTTTAGCCCTCGTTCTATAGGTTAGATTTTTTTGTTGGGAATTTTATTGGGAGTAAGGCTAGGATGGCTTCGAATAGGTCACCCGTTGCGGTGCTCGAAAACGCCGGCGAGGGTGTGGTTCTCAGAGCCCGCATCGCCGAGTTGGAGAGAATCGTGCGGGAACTCCAGTCACTTGTAGAAAGGGTAGTACGCGTCCCTGAGATGGATGGAAATTTGGGTGACTCCTTGAAAGTCCACCGTTCCTTAGGAGCTGCACGGGTTCGCTCGATTGCAAACAGAGGTTGGACGATCAAGAGTTTCCCCGAAGATCCTTCCACCGATGAAGGGGCAGTACCACCTCCTATACCGGAGGTTTGGAGGGTCGTGTCTCGGAGGAGTGGCGGTAAGGTCACTCTGAAACGTGGCGCGGGGGATGCTCCGGCGGATCCCGTTCCCGTTTCGAACAGATACCAGTTGCTGTCGGAGGGGAACTCCGAGGTATCTGACGTGCCTACTCCTACTCCGAGACCGTCACTTAGGAAGAGTCGTCAGAGTGGGAAGGGGGGGATTGTAGTGATAGGGAGTAGTAATGTCCGCCGTGTGATGGTCCCATTACGAGAAAGGGCAGACCGCGAGGGTGTAAGCAACCGTGTGACATCATGGTGTATCCCTAGTGGCGGTGTTCCGCAGGTGACGCAGGCGGTTGGTGCGGCGGTACGGGGCACGAAGTGCTCTAGATTGCAGGTCGTGGCACATGTTGGCGTCAACGACGCCATGGACCGCGGATCCGAGGAGATCCTACGTCCCTTCAGGGAATTGGACTCCGAAGTGAAACGGATAAATGGCGCCGAGGGGGTTAGCTTGTCGCTTGCGATTTGTAGTCTTGTCCCGAGGATCGATCGTGGTTCTCTGGTTTGGAGCCGAGTGGAAGGCATAAACCAGAGGCTGCGTCGTTTCTGCATGGACATCGGAGCCTCCTTCATCTACATCTACATCTACATCTACATATTACCCTGCGAGCCACCTCTAGGGTGTTTGGCAGGGGGTGACAAGTCACCAAAATGCAGCATGCAAGCGGACCGCCACATGCACACCGCACGGTCATGAATATTAAGGATAACAAAAAACCATCATACAGCATGCAAGAGAATCCCCACATGCACGCCACACATGTACGATGACACATAATATTCTACATGCTACTTAAGAGGGCAATCTGCCTATGAAGCTAGATCATGCAAAACATGCTGTTAGAATCACCATAAAACTCCGCAAACATGCTTTAAGAAATACATAAGTTAGTAAGCTACACTACCAGTCAACTAATCTATTTCTAAGTCCTTACACAGCCGTTATAGTCTCTTATCGCTCGCGGAAAAAACGACATTTTGAATCTATCTGTTCTACAGTCTATCTCTCTTATTTTATTTTTATGATCTAATCTACCATAGTACGTTGGCGGTCGTAAAATATGATCAACTTCGTCGGAAAATAAACTACTCTTGAATTTACATAATAGATTTAGTCTTGTTTTCAATCTACGGTCTGACAGTGATTCCCATCCGAGTTGTTCTAAGAGGTCAGTAACACTAACAAGACTATCGTAACGGCTTTTCACGTACCTGGCTGCTCTTCTCTGTACACGTTCTAACTCTGTTTTTAAGCCTGTTTCATGAGGATCCCAAACACTGGAAGCATATTCTAAATGGGGTCTAACGAGGGAGAAGTAGCTTATTTCTCTCACTTTGTCGTCGCACTTGCCTAGAATTCTTTTAACAAATCCCAATTTACGATGAGCTTGACCTGTTATTTCCCGAATATGTTTATTCCACGATAGATCATTATTGAGCCTAACTCCGAGATATTTTACGGATTCTACCGTCTCTAATTGGGTATCCTGAATGAAATAGCTCTGTTGTGGGGAGTTATTTTTCCCCCAGAATTTCATTACTACGCATTTTTTCAAATTTAACTCTAGCTGCCACGCATCGCACCATGCTTGGATTGCAGTAAGGTCGTTCGTTAGTTTATCCTTATCTTCACTGCTACGGATTTCCCGGTATACTACAGCGTCGTCTGCAAATAATCGAACTTTACTGTCTATTATGTCACCAATATCGTTGATATAGAGTAGGAAGAGGAGTGGGCCTATGACACTACCCTGAGGGACGCCAGATGTGACTCTAACTTCGTTGGAGGCTACGCCGTCTAATACTACTCTTTGCACGCGATCGCTCAAAAGTTCTCTGATCCAGGAAATTACATCATCGTCTAGGCCGTATGATTTTAGTTTTACTAATAACTTATCGTGGGGCACTTTATCAAATGCTTTTTTGAAATCAAGAAAAATCGCGTCCACTGGAATGTTGTCCTCTCCGGAGACTAAAATACCGTGGGCAAACAGCGCTAACTGAGTTTCGCATGATCTACCTTTCCTGAATCCGTGTTGAGTTCTCATTAACAAGTTATGCGTGTCTAGGTGTTTCATTACTGAGCTGACAACAATGTGTTCAAGGATTTTGCATGAAATGGACGTTAAAGATATCGGTCTGTAATTACATGGCTGTTCCTTGTCTCCACTTTTGAATATGGGCGTTACATTGGCAATTTTCCAGTCATTTGGTACTCCGTGTTGCTTTATGGATTTTGTGAATATTAGCTGCAAGTAGGGGGCAATTTCTGACGCTAGTTCTTTATACACGCGAGAAGGGATTTCGTCTGGACCAGGTGACTTATTTGAACTGAGCAATTTCAATAAAATTTCTATTCCGTGAGCACTAATATCAAGGGGAGGCATCTTTCGTATGCAGTGATTATCAACCGCCACGGATGAATTCTCAGATGACTCGGTGAACACGCTCTTGAAGTAGGAATTTAATAAATTGGCTTTATCGGAACTGTTTGTTAACACATCTCCATTATCGTTTCTTAGCGAACAAACGGTAGATCTTTTACCTTGAACTTCCCTAACATAGGACCAAAATGCTTTTGGGTCATCCCGTAACTGCTCTACAAGTGTTTTCCTTTTAAAATTCGTGAATGCATTTCTGAACGCTTCCTTTGTAGCGGCTTTAGACAACTTATATTTATTAATTATTAACTCTCGATCACTAGGAGACACATCATGAATGATTTTTTTCATCTTAGCATGGCACGCTCTCTGTCGCCTTAATGATTTTCTGACTTCCGCGTCATACCATCTCGGTTCGCTACCTTCTTTTTTTATTTTACTAGGGATATATCTTTTGATTCCTGAATTTATGAGCGAAAGAAAAACTTTCCAAGTCCCTTCTACATTTAATTCCATTACTGATTTTTGAAACACGGGAAAAGCATTTTTCAGATTACTCTTGAACCCATCAAAATCAGCCCTTTTAAATATGAAAACTTTTCGTTCTCGTTTAAAACTTTTTGCGATATTTAAAGAAAACTTAGCTGTTACTGCCCTATGATCACTGATTCCCTCGACGGTGCTCACATTTATTACCTGATGTGGTATATTTGTCGCTAACAAATCAAGAATATTTTCTCCTCTGTTAGGAGCGGAAGCTATTTGAAGCAATGCGTTTGATGAAAAAGCGTGCAGTAACGCCTCGCAGATGACTCTATCTCTCCCACCGGGTATGAAGCTATAGGTCTTCCAATCTATAGAGGGTAAGTTGAAATCTCCGCCTAATATCAGATTTCTATCAGGATATTTGGATACTATGCTGTTTATTTGGGTTTCAAAATCTAAAATTGATGTTATATCTGTGTTTGGTGGTCTATAGTACGAGCATACAAATATAGTTTTCGATTTAGGACATTTAATTGAACACCACACAGATTCAACGCTGGTCTCCGGTAAGGTTTCCGCTTGGCTGACAATTGAATTCTTTACAGCTACAAATACTCCGCCTCCAGCTCGGTTAACTCTATCTTTCCTATAAACGGTGAAAGATTTTGGGAAGACTTCACTGTCTGAATCATCATCTGTAAGCCAACTTTCTGTTCCTATAATGACGTTACACTTCGTACTATGAATTAAATGGTGGAATTCAGGAATCTTATTTCTTAAACTACGGCAATTAATTACTGCCACGACTATTACTTCATCACTAATATTATTGCAATTTGGGAGTATTTTCGATTCGCTCTTTCCGATTAATTTATTTTTAGGCCCTGTATTCCTACTTCCGGGCACTGCAGAATTTTTTATCTCACTTTTAAAATGACTTGAATCTACTGACCTCTGATTTCCCGTTTTTGTCTCACCAACTGACCTACTACCTTTCCTTCCATTGACATTATGACGCAGCTGACGTTTCCCATGCTTAAAGGTACTAAATTTTTTATTGGAAATTAGTGATGCTGAGCCTGACACGCTGCTTTTCCTTTCTATTAATCTATTCTGATTTCTGGAGGAACTTTTGTTACTAAAAACTTTAGAATTTACCCCTTTATTTATCGACCCATTATAAGCACTACACTCTGGCCTTCTCTCTACTCTAAAAAAGACCTACAGTGCTCAAATATACTACTCGCTACACATCTAGCTGACTCGGCCGTGTAGTGGACTCCCGAACGGTTCAGAGGGGTCCGACACGATCGGATTGCCGGCCTAAGGTCCACGAAGGAGGCTCCGATGTCCGTGCAGAAACGACGCAGCCTCTGGTTTATGCCTTCCACTCGGCTCCAAACCAGAGAACCACGATCGATCCTCGGGACAAGACTACAAATCGCAAGCGACAAGCTAACCCCCTCGGCACCATTTATCCGTTTCACTTCGGAGTCCAATTCCCTGAAGGAACGTAGGATCTCCTCGGATCCGCGGTCCATGGCGTCGTTGACGCCAACATGTGCCACGACCTGCAATCTAGAGCACTTCGTGCCCCGTACCGCCGCACCAACCGCCTGCGTCACCTGCGGAACACCGCCACTAGGGATACACCATGATGTCACACGGTTGCTTACACCCTCGCGGTCTGCCCTTTCTCGTAATGGGACCATCACACGGCGGACATTACTACTCCCTATCACTACAATCCCCCCCTTCCCACTCTGACGACTCTTCCTAAGTGACGGTCTCGGAGTAGGAGTAGGCACGTCAGATACATCGGAGTTCCCCTCCGACAGCAACTGGTATCTGTTCGAAACGGGAACGGGATCTGCCGGAGCATCCCCCGCGCCACGTTTCAGAGTGACCTTACCGCCACTCCTCCGAGACACGACCCTCCAAACCTCCGATATAGGAGGTGGTACTGCCCCTTCATCGGTGGAAGGATCTTCGGGGAAACTCTTGATCGTCCAACCTCTGTTTGCAATCGAGCGAACCCGTGCAGCTCCTAAGGAACGGTGGACTTTCAAGGAGTCACCCAAATTTCCATCCATCTCAGGGACGCGTACTACCCTTTCTACCAGTGACTGGAGTTCCCGCACGATTCTCTCCAACTCGGCGATGCGGGCTCTGAGAACCACACCCTCGCCGGCGTTTTCGAGCACCGCAACGGGTGACCTATTCGAAGCCATCCTAGCCTTACTCGCAATAAAATCCCCAACAAAAAAATGTAACCTATAGAACGAGGGCTAAACTTTGCAACAAAAAAAAATAAACGTTCTTAGACTCGGCAAGAGTATACGGTAAGAGAGTAATCAGATAGAATGTAGTTGCTAGAAAGAGTTGACTCCTAAAAAAAAGCTCACTACTGAAAAACGCTAACAAGACAACGAGATAAAAACAAGCTCAAAAGTACAACAGAAAAATAACTGAAGAAGAAAAAGGTCTACTTCCTAGACTCTAAATCCTCACCCGAGTAGAACGCGGATAGACGTAACGGATTAACTCGAAGGGATTGTCAGCGGGGGGGAAGTGGCTTACACTTCAAGGACGCTAGTGGTAGGGTAGGACAGGTGTTGTTTTTTGTGAGAGCTAGGAGGGGGTGATTCACTGATAAAGAGGGACGAAAGGACCTGTGTTTCACGAGAAAAACGGTTAACTATCCAACAACTAACGAAGGAGATAAACTATACTAGAAGAAAAATGTACAAAAATATTCTCTAACAGCGAACTGGGAGTAGAATTTGATGCTAAAAATAAGAGTTACTAAAGATCTCAGAACCTAACAGTCAAAAAAAATAACTTCACAACAACGATGATAACAATAAGGATATTATAAGCTCTTTAAGAAAAAATATATAGTTAGTCCGTAAGTAAAAGCTAGGTGAGTTAGGATTTAATAACTATCAATGGGCAACAGAGACTTTAACGTGTAATATAATAAGTTAAAGTGTAACGGCAGGTGAAAAAAGAGGATTACTATCACAAAGTTATTAAAGTAATATAAAAAATACTATTTAATATAATTCTTAGACAACAATAATTCCAAAGCAGCTACGTAAAGAATCTATTCAACAATCCGATCACCAGATTAGTGTACGGCACAAAAACACGCAAAAAGATAACGTGCAACTAGCTACGCAATAAAAAAATTAACAGAAATACATATAGGGTTTCTACTTATCGCTACAAGCAGGCACTCTTGCAGAAACACTCGCGCACGAACCGGGATCGAAGAAAATCTGGAGATTCACTCACTCGCACACACACACTCACAAACACCCACACTTAACTAACAGGAAACTTAACTAACGCGACTATATTAAGACAAGGTCTAATTTAAATATCCTACTCTAATAATAAATAAAATAAGATACAAGTATATGACACTACACTGCAAGCAGAAAAGCTCCAAGCAAGCAGTAGCTGCAAGCGCAGGTAGTCAGAGAGGCAGAGAGGGCAGGTAGACCCGGGATTAGGGAGCGCCCGAAGGTCACGTCCGTTCCGTCCAAGAGCTGGAGGGAGAATCCTTCGTGGACCTTAGGCCGGCAATCCGATCGTGTCGGACCCCTCTGAACCGTTCGGGAGTCCACTACACGGCCGAGTCAGCTAGATGTGTAGCGAGTAGTATATTTGAGCACTGTAGGTCTTTTTTAGAGTAGAGAGAAGGCCAGAGTGTAGTGCTTATAATGGGTCGATAAATAAAGGGGTAAATTCTAAAGTTTTTAGTAACAAAAGTTCCTCCAGAAATCAGAATAGATTAATAGAAAGGAAAAGCAGCGTGTCAGGCTCAGCATCACTAATTTCCAATAAAACATTTAATATCTTTAAGCATGGGAAACGTCAGCTGCGTCATAATGTCAATGGAAGGAAAGGTAGTACGTCAGTTGGTGAGACAAAAACGGGAAATCAGAGGTCAGTAGATTCAAGTCATTTCAAAAGTGAGATAAAAAATTCTGCAGTGCCCGGAAGTAGGAATACAGGGCCTAAAAATAAATTAATCGGAAAGAGCGAATCGAAAATACTCCCAAATAGCATTAATATGAGTGATGAAGTAATAGTCGTGGCAGTAATTAATTGCCGTAGTTTAAGAAATAAGATTCCTGAATTCCACCATTTAATTCATAGTACGAAGTGTAACGTCATTATAGGAGCAGAAAGTTGGCTTACAGATGATGATTCAGACAGTGAAGTCTTCCCAAAATCTTTCACCGTTTATAGGAAAGATAGAGTTAACCGAGCTGGAGGCGGAGTATTTGTAGCTGTAAAGAATTCAATTGTCAGCCAAGCGGAAACCTTACCGGAGACCAGCGTTGAATCTGTGTGGTGTTCAATTAAATGTCCTAAATCGAAAACTATATTTGTATGCTCGTACTATAGACCACCAAACACAGATATAACATCAATTTTAGATTTTGAAACCCAAATAAACAGCATAGTATCCAAATATCCTGATAGAAATCTGATATTAGGCGGAGATTTCAACTTACCCTCTATAGATTGGAAGACCTATAGCTTTATACCCGGTGGGAGAGATAGATTCATTTGCGAGGCGTTACTGCACGCTTTTTCATCACACGCATTGCTTCAAATAGCTTCCGCTCCTAACAGAGGAGAAAATATTCTTGATCTGTTAGCGACAAATATACCAAATCAGGTAATAAATGTGAGCACCGTCGAGGGAATCAGTGATCATAGGGCAGTAACAGCTAAGTTTTCTTTAAATATCGCAAAAAGTTTTAAACGAGAACGAAAAGTTTTCATATTTAAAAGAGCTGATTTTGATGGGTTCAAGAGTAATCTGAAAAATGCTTTTCCCGTGTTTCAAAATGCAGTAATGGAATCAAATGTAGAAGGGACTTGGAAAGCTTTTCTTTCGCTCATAAATTCAGGAATCAAAAGATATATCCCTAGTAAAATAAAAAAAGAAGGTAGCGAACCGAGATGGTATGACGCGGAAGTCAGAAAATCGTTAAGGCGACAGAGAGCGTGCCATGCTAAGATGAAAAAAACCATTCATGTCGTATCTCCTAGTGATCGAGAGTTAATAATTAATAAATATAAGTTGTCTAAAGCCGCTACAAAGGAAGCGTTCAGGAAAGCATTCACGAATTTTAAAAGGAAAACACTTGTAGAGCAGTTACGGGATGACCCAAAAGCATTTTGGTCTTATATTAGGGAAGTTCAAGGTAAAAGATCTACCGTTTGTTCGCTAAGAAACGATAATGGAGATGTGTTAACCATCAGTTCCGATAAAGCCAATTTATTAAATTCCTACTTTAAGAGCGTGTTCACCGAGTCATCTGAGAATTCATCCGTGGCGGTTGATAATCACTGCATACGAAAGATGCCTCCCCTTGAAATTAGTGCTCACGGAATAGAAATTTTATTGAAATTGCTCAGTCCAAATAAATCACCTGGTCCAGACGAAATCCCTTCTCGCGTGTATAAAGAACTAGCGTCAGAAATTGCCCCCTACTTGCAGCTAATATTCACAAAATCCATAAAGCAACACGGAGTACCAAATGACTGGAAAATTGCCAATGTAACGCCTATATTCAAAAGTGGAGACAAGGAACATCCATGTAATTACAGACCGATATCTTTAACGTCCATTTCATGCAAAATCCTTGAACACATTGTTGTCAGCTCAGTATTGAAACACCTAGACACGCATAACTTGTTAATGAGAACTCAACACGGATTCAGGAAAGGTAGATCATGCGAAACTCAGTTAGCGCTGTTTGCCCACGATATTTTAGTCTCCGGAAAGGACAACATTCCAGTGGACGCGATTTTTCTTGATTTCAAAAAAGCATTTGATAAAGTGCCCCACGGAAAGTTATTAGTAAAACTAAAATCATACGGCCTAGACGATGATGTAATTTCCTGGATCAGAGAACTTTTGAGCGATCGCGTGCAAAGAGTAGTATTAGACGGCATAGCCTCCAACGAAGTTAGAGTCACTTCTGGCGTCCCTCAGGGTAGTGTCATAGGCCCACTCCTCTTCCTACTCTATATCAACGATATTGGTGAAATAATAGACAGTAAACTTCGATTATTTGCAGACGATGCTGTAGTATACAGAGAAATCCGTAGCAGTGAAGATAAGGATAAACTAACGAACGACCTTACTACAATCCAAGCATGGTGCGATGCGTGGCAGCTAGAGCTAAATTTGAAAAAATGCGTAGTAATGAAATTCTGGGGGAAAAATAACTCCCCACAGCAGAGCTATTTCATTCAGGATACCCAATTAGAGACGGTAGAATCCGTAAAATATCTCGGAGTTAGGCTCAATAATGATCTATCGTGGAATAAACATATTCAGGAAATAACAGGTCAACCTAATCGTAAATTGGGATTTGTTAAAAGAATTCTAGGCAAGTGCGACGACAAAGTGAGAGAAATAAGCTACTTCTCCCTCGTTAGACCCCATTTAGAATATGCTTCCAGTGTTTGGGATCCTCATGAAACAGGCTTAAAAACAGAGTTAGAACGTGTACAGAGAAGAGCAGCCAGCTACGTGAAAAGCCGTTACGATAGTCTTGTTAGTGTTACTGACCTCTAAGAACAACTCGGATGGGAATCACTGTCAGACCGTAGATTGAAAACAAGACTAAATCTGTTATGTAAATTCAAGAGTAGTTTATTTTCCGACGAAGTTGATCATATTTTACGACCGCCAACCTACTATGGTAGATTAGATCATAAAAATAAAATAAGAGAGATAGACTGTAGAACAGATAGGTTTAAAATGTCGTTTTTTCCGCGAGCGATAAGAGACTATAACGGCTTATGTAAGGACTTAGAAATAGATTAGTTGACTGGTAGTGTAGCTTACTAACTTATGTATTTCTTAAAGCATGTTTACGGAGTGGAGTTTATGGTGTTTCTTACAGCATGTTTTGCATGTTCTAGCTTGTGTGTCATCGTACATGTATGGCGTGCATGTGGGGATTCTCTTGCATGCTGCATGATGGTTTTTAGTTAATGATGGAATTGTTTAGTATCCTTAATATTCATGACCGTGCGGTGTGCATGTGGCGGTCCGCTTGCATGCTGCATTTTGGTGACTTGTCACCCCCTGCCAAACACCCTAGAGGTGGCTCGCAGGGTAATATGTAGATGTAGATGTACTCCGCCTCCAGCTCGGTTAAGTCTATCTTTCCTATAAATGGTGAAATATTTTGGGAAGACTTCACTGTCTGAATCATCATCTGCAAGCCAACTTTCTGTTCCTATAATGACGTTACACTTCGTACTATGAAAAAAAATGGTGGAATTCAGGAATCTTATTTCTCGACTCGACTTGTGCTGGGACGAGTGCTGCATGCCTGGTGTATATCACCCCGTGCCACACACCCTAGTGGTGGCTTGCACGGTACTCCGTAGATGTAGATGCAAGTGTGCCGAGCAGGAGACTAGTAACCACCAGTTTGCATGTTCGCCTACGTAGCACTCTCGCAGTTTCTGGTAGGTCTGTTAATTGTTCGCCTGGCTTCTTTTTGGTCTGCGCTTATCGGCCGGGAGAATGTCCGTGGTTGTGAATTCAGCTGGCTATACGGTACTTCGAACATACAGGTTTAGATATATTGGTACACTAGTGCATTTTTTAGTTCAGTTTTTTTTAGGTTCTGTCTCATTCCGTAGAGCATTTTAATCGCTGCTAAGCCATGCGTATACATGGTACCTCTGGTAGGTTAAGGAACTACTAAATGCACAACTTCATTCGTGAACTCACTCGAAAGTGACATCCGATGCTTCAACTCGTTACCATTTGTGTTGCAACTATTCTACTGTTGGTTGTTGGGCTACGCAAAATGTAAGGACGTCGTATGAAAAAAGATGGTCTCGGATAATTATTCAAAAATTTAAATCTAAATTTTTCCTACGGTAAGTTTAGACAATCACATAAATACTTTACAAATCAAGTGAAAAAGTTAATGGTCTAAAATCAAAATCCAAGTAACCCTCTGCATCGTTACGGTTAGTGTAGGTAGAGTAAAATTTTCACTTGTGTTTAATAACACAACATCATTACTAACACTTAACAACGCTTGATATGTCCGGCATTATTATATCTACATCTACGAAATATCGTGAAAGCCAACACTAGGGTGTGTGGCACGGGGGATTCCACTCCAGGCATGCAGCACTCGTCCCAGCACAAATCTCTCGTCCCAACACCAAATCTGGCACGCAAAAATGAAGAACGCATGTCAGGGTCTCCCCGAAGAGAAGTATAAGAATTCATGCGATGAATACAAAAAAGCGAAATCAACAGCTAAGGTGGCCTTTCAAAAAGCACTAACGGATATCAAAAATTAAGTACAAGGCGAATATTTAGAGGATAACCCAAAGTCATTTTGCTCGTACGTGGGGGAGTTTCAAGGCTGCAAATCAACAGTAACGTCACTAAAGAACGATCTAGGAGAAAGAGCTAGCAACAAATTAGATAAAGCAAATATCCTCAACACCTATTTCAAATAGTATATGCAACATGCTCCATTAATTCAAAAAAAATAAGCCGGTCCCGGTCAAATTCCCGCTGGAGTTTATAGAGAATTAGCATCAGAAATAGCACCGTACCTGAAAAATATAATTGAAAAAATCTCTAACACATCATCGTGTTCCTTACGATTGGTAAATCGCGAAGGATACACCGATATTTAAAAGTGGTGATAAGGAAGAGCCCTGTAACTATATACCGATTACACTTACGTCTATATCGTTCAATATTTTGGAACATTTAAATGTCTGTTCAATAATGGGGCATTTGGATAGTCTAAACGTTTAAAAGAAAAATCAGCAACGATTTCGGAAAGGCAGGTCTTGGAAACCTAGTTGGGCCTCTTCCTTCATGACATTCTTTCCTCGGGAGAAAAGCTTGTCGATATAGATGTTCATTTTGACGTTTTGATGTATGATGTTCATTCACATATCACTCTCCTATTTTCCGGTTGGACTGCGTACTCTTCTTCTGACTGCTTTTTGTCCTGCGCCTAGCGACCGAGGGAGCGTGCGAGGTTCTGATAGGTGCTGGGACTAGTGATACATGTCTGGTGTGGAATCACCCCGTGCCACACACCCTAGTGGTAGCTTGCACGGTACTTCGTAGAAATATATTTGTTCTTTTATTAGTTAGTTATCTAGAGTATTGTTTTACTACAGGTCATGTTAATTAGTGTCTTGTACTTGCCGTTCGATTATTTGTGAATCATCTACATCTACATAATACCCTGCAAGCCACCTCAGGGGTGTGTGGCAGGGGGTGAGTAATCACCAACATGCATTACACTATACCCTAAAGTTAGTGTAACTACGACTAATTATGCATTAGCATAAATCGCTAATGCTTGTCATGAGGCGAAGCCTCACAAGCATGCAACACTACACTGCAGATGTCATCAAAATGGAGAGTGACCTCAATATACATGCATTCTACAACTACACAGATGGACAGGGACTCAAGACCCATGTAGAAAACATGCTAGGCGTGCTGTTAGTATGTACTAGGTAACAGATAAGTATTAAAGTATTAGGAGTACTACCACTACTAAGAGCTACACTACCTAACGACAAACCTAGATAAAAGTCTCATGGCAGCTATTATGGTCCCTTATCGTTCGTGGGAAAAATGACATCTTAAATCTATCCGTTCTGCAGTCTAGTTCCCTAATTTTACTCTCATGATCTGATCTACCGTAGTATGTCGGATTTCGTAAAATACTATCAACGTCGTCAGAGAATAGACCGGTACGGAACTTACATAATAGATTTAGTCTGAATTTTAATCGACGGTCTGAAAGCTTTTCCCATCCCAGTTGCTGCAAAAGGTCAGTAACACTAACGAGATTATCATAACGGCCTTTAACATATCTTGCCGATCTTCGCTGCACGCGTTCTAACTCAGTTTCCAAGCCTATCTCATAAGGATCCCAAATACTGGCGGCATATTCTAAGTGGGGTCTAACGAGGGAGAAGTAGCTGATTTCCCTAACTTTATCGTCGCACTTGCCAAGTACTCTTTTAACAAATCCCAATTTGCGATTAGCTTGACCGGTAATTTCTCGAATATGTTTACTCCACGATAGATCATTAGTCAGTTTAACTCCAAGGTACTTAACGGATTCTACGGTCTCTAATTTTATGTTGTTTATGCAATAGCTGTTACAAGGAGCGTTTTTCCGTTTCCAAAAATTCACAACAACGCATTTTTTCAGGTTTAATTCTACCTGCCACGCATCGCACCACTCTTGTATTGCCTCGAGGTCCTTAGTTAGCGCTTCCTTGTCATTAAAGCTACGAATTTCTCTATACATTACTGCGTCGTCAGCAAATAATCTAAGCTTACTGTCAACTTTATCACCGATATCGTTTATGTACAAAAGGAACAGAAGCGGTCCTACGACACTTCCCTGTGGGACACCCGATGTGACTTTTACTTCATTGGTTTTAGCGCCATCTAATACAACCCTTTGCACGCGATTACTTAAGAATTCTATAATCCAGGAAATTACGTCGTCATCTAAACCGTAGGATTTTAATTTCATGAGTAGCTTACTGTGGGAAACTTTATCAAATGCCTTTTTAAAGTCAAGAAAAATTGCATCAACTGGAAGGTTATGTTCACCCGAGACTAAAATATCGTGGGCAAAAAGTGCTAATTGAGTTTCGCAAGATCTTCCCTTTCTGAATCCGTGTTGTGTTTTTGTTAACAAGTTTTCTATATCGAGGTGTCTCATAACTGAACTAACAATTATATGTTCAAGGACTTTGCAAGAGATAGATGTGAGAGATATCGGTCTGTAGTTCGAAGGCTGTTCCTTATCACCACTTTTGAATATGGGAGTGACATTTGATTTTTTCCAGTCCATGGGTACTTTGTGTTCGTTGATTGATTTACTAAATATATTGTGTAAGTAGGGTGCTATTTCACAAGCTAATTCTCTATACACGCGGGCAGGAATTTCTTCAGGACCTGGGGATTTATTTGGACTTAAAGATTTTAGCAAGTTTTCTATTCCTTGAGTGCAAATATCGATAGGCGGCATCTTTTGCTGGAAGTGATCATTTAACTTTACGGATGTAATCTGCGATGACTTGGTGAACACACTTTGAAAGTAGGAATTTAATAAGTTGGCCTTGTCCGAGCTGCTTTTAATAATTCGCCATTTTCGTTTCGTAGTGGAATAACTGTTGACCTATTGCCTTGAACTTCCCTTACGTATGACCAAAATGCCTTTGCATTGTCCTGTAATTGTTCTCCTAATGTTTTTCTTTTAAAATCCATGAATGCATTCCGAAAGGCTTCCTTTGTAGTGGCTCTAGACAATTTGTATTTTTCAAATATTAAATTTTGATCACTAGGGGACAAATCTCTACGGAGTTTTTTCATCTTGGCATGGCATACTCTCTGACGTCTTAACGATTTTCTCACTTCTGCATTGTACCATCATTTGCTAGTGTATTCGATGTTGCGTCTTTGATGGCTTTATGTGCAGTATCATAAGTGCATTCTAAGTGTAGTAAATAATTGGCGTGCAATTGTAGTATTCTGCGATGGTTGCAGTTCTATGCCGCCAGTTTTATTTTTACCGAGTCATTCGGCTATTATTTCGGGTTACCGTTTGGCTTTGTAATATTTTTCTCCGAGCTCAATATCTTGGACTACATAGTTCATTTAAGCATTTTTCATGATATTTTCTTTGCGTGTTATGCGTATATGACTTAATTCTAACACCTAATTAGGTGAAGAGTAGGACATAAGTAGACTTATGTTCTTGGATCATTCACAACCAGCAGTTAACTCTGAATACATAGAAAAAGCCTTAATGTAATTGTATCACCATGCTCATTCTTATGGTGGTCAGCTTTGTAGCAGTTCTATAGTTATGCGGAGCAGTTAATTTGCCATTGTGTTATCGTCTTAAGTTATTGTTTGGAACCGAGTAGTTGCCTCAGGCAGGTGTCTGATTTTCATTCTCGACGGTGACTTGTTTGGAAAAAAATATCCAGTTATGTTCAAGGGCGTGTCATGCTATGACGGCTAATCATCGTGACGCTGGTCGTTTACGAAATCAGTGTTGAGCTTTTGAACATTGACTATGACTATATGACGTCACGGAAGAATATCACATCTACATCTACAAAATACCCTGCAAGCCACCTCAGGGGTGTGTGGCAGGGGGTGAGTAATCACCAACATGCATTACACTATACCCAAAGATAGTGAAACTACGACTAATTATGCATTAGCATAAATCGCTAATGCTTGTTACGAGGAGGACATCCCCAGGAGTCAGGAGATGGAGGCGTTTTGCAGAAGATAAAGAAGAATAAGGGCAGATAATTATGATGGCCAGAGCCCTACATGGGCTGTCGCTCCAATAATTACATCTACATAATACCCTGCAAAATACTTCAGGGGTGTGTGGCAGGGGGTGAGTAATCACCAACATGCATTACACTATACCCTAGAGTTAGTGTAACTACGACTAATTATGTATTAGCATAGTTCGCTAATGCTTGCCACGAGGCGAAGCCTCACAAGCATGCACCACTACACTGCAGATGTCATCAAAATGGAGAGTGACCGTCTATATACATGCATTCTACAACTACACAGATGGACAGGGACTCAAGACCCAAGTAGAAAATATGCTAGGCGTGCTGTTAGTATGTACTACGTAATAAATAAGTATTCAAGTATAAGGAGTACTACTACTACTAAGAGCTACACTACCTAACGACAAACCTAGATTAAAGTCTCATTTGCAGCTGTTATGGTCCCTTATCGTTCGTGGAAAAAATGACATTTTAAATCTATCCGTTCTGCAGTCTAGTTCCCTAATTTTACTCTCTTGATCTGATCTACCGTAGTATGTTGGATTGCGTAAAATATTATCAACGTCGTCAGAGAATAGACCGGTTTGGAGCTTGCATAACAGATTGAGTCTAATGAATTGAATTGAATGAAATTGAAATGATGGTATGCGTAGTGTATCTCTCTCGAACTCTGCGACTGCTTGTTGGCCGGCGCCTAGCGACAGAGGGAGCTTGCCAGGTTTTGATTTCTGCTGGGACGGGTAGTGCATGCTTGAGAGGCTTCGCCTCGTCACACGCATTAGCGATTTGTGGTAATGCATAGTTAGCCGTAGTTGCACTAACTTTAAGGTGTAATGTAATGCATGTTGGTGACTACTTTCCCCTGCCACACACCCTTTAGGTGGCTCGCAATGCATTTTGTAGATGTAGAGAAATACTTATACAGGAAGAGACATGGAGTGGAGTAGGTGGGGTTGAGCTTTGGGTGGAGGGGTGAGGAGGGGGAAGTTGAGCGAGCTAGGAGAGGGGGTTGGATGAAAGCAAGGTGGAATGGCGCTGTGGGGAGGCAAAGAGCCACTGTGTTCGGGAAAAGGCGAACGGAGAGGTTTATGGTGTGACCAAGGAGTCTATATACAGGAGGCTCCTGAAGATGGCGGTATTATCAGATTTCTGCTGTCATTTCCCGAGCATTTTAATAGATTCTTAGATTGCCCGAACTGTGGCGCTGGAGAGCTGAGCGACCTATCCATTTCTGATTTTGCCATTGCCGTTAATGGAAGTGTTTGTGTGCGATTCGCTTAAAATCGGCATAATCAATTAGCGGTGGTGTTAAAAGCGGTATTTAGAAGTTTTTAAGGCTTAGGAAATGAGGCCTAACCGTCGCTGCTGTGTACCTGGGTGCAACGGAGGCTATGATAAGCCTAAAAAGGAAAACAAGCTGTTGGGGTTACGGAACCGAAGCCTTTCCAAAGCAAAGGTTAGTAAGTTTGCTTAAGTGTTGTGTGAATCCTTAATTTTTCATAGTTTTTTTATATTGATGAAGTAGTGTAGATTACTCGAGTTTTTCCAGGGTCAATGTGTACTGAATATTGCAATATTGCGATGTTGTGGTTGAAACGGAAGGGAAACTTAAGGGGTTACGTAGAAACTCTCTATTTCAGATATCGATTATTATAAGTACCTATAGTAATGTTAATTAATCATGTTCCAAGTAAAATCTGTTGGTAGTACTGGTATTATCAGTTTTTATGTACTCACATCTTCGCAAGAGCCACGTGGTCATTGTTGCCCGCCATGCCTTTTGCAAGTCATTAAGTGTAGTGGTAAGAAATTGCTTATTTATTATGACATCCAAACCTCTCAATGGACGCCCGTAATGCATTTTTTAATATTTTCAGAATGAAGCACAACTTCAGAAATGGCGCAGGGTTATTCTTATTATACTTTGAATAATTTAAATTCATGGCGACAGGACAGAGCAGGGGTGAATATATCTTAAATTTCTTGCTCTTTCTAAGAATGCTGGTAGACGAGCAGCCTTGCACCCTAATGCTTTTCAATATGATTTCTTATCGTGACTCAGGTAAATATTCCTTAGTAAGTCAGTTAAAGATGGACGCATGATGTCAATGGGGTGTAAGTCTGTACCAATGTTTTTAGTTTTCTAATTCTAACATCTTCGGTTTCAGTGTGGTGGAGAATACATTTTACTTTGGATATTGCTGTGAAGAATACTTTGAATAATTTAAATTCATGGCGACATGACAGAGCAGGGGGATATATATGTTAAACTTCTTGCCCTTTCTAAGAATGCTAAAAGATGAGCAGCCTTGCACCCTAATGCTTATCAATATGATTTCTTATCGTGACTCAGGTAAATATTACTTAAGTTTGTCAGTTGAAATAGGATACGTGATGTCAATGGGGTTTAAGTCTTCACCGATGTTTTTAATTTTCTAATTCTAACATCATTGGTTTTTGTGAGGTAGAGAATGCATTTGACTTTGGATATTGCTGTGAAGAATACTTTGAATAATTTAAATTCATGGCGAAAGGTCAGAGCAATGGGAATATGTTAAATTTCTTGCTCCATCTAAGAATGCTAAAAGATAACCAGCCTGGTGCGTTAGTGCTTATCAAAATAATTTCTTCTCGTGACTCAGGTAAATATGCCTTAGTTTGTTAGTTACAAAAGCATACATGATGTCTATGCGGTTTTTGTCTGCAATGTCATTTTACTTGTATCTCTTTCCTTTTTCGTTTCAGACACTGTTTGTATTCCTTGGCAATGGTTGTTGCTGATATAGGAAAATCCATTACTATTAATTTCTTTGTCATCTAATTAGGATGCATCCCTGGACGTCCCTTCTGCTGGATTTGAATTTGAAGATGCAGTACCTACATAATTTGTTACTACCTGTGTCATTTTTCTGCGCGAACAATATATAACTTGTCCACATGAGCCAAGCTGTACCTATTCATTTTTACGTGGCAATCCCTTATTTACATTGTTGCAATATATATCCACCTGGGCACTTGTATTTAGTGCTACCATATGTTTTCAACAGTACATAGTAGCAGAACTCAGGTCAGCCTTACTTATTGGAATTATTTTAAACTTTAACAGTGCTCTTGCAATATGTATAGCTGCTATTGTAGTATTGCCTATATAATGTTTGTTTATTGCTCATTCATTGTTATTTTGAATTGTCATATCTTATATGCTTTAGAGTGGCATACTAGAAATACTTGATCAGGAAAATGTCTTCACTTCTTCTTGGTGGCCTTGCTGACTGAAATCATTAAGCCAACTTAATAATTTTAAAGGCATATTGTGTCCAAGTTTTTCAATACCGGTGGAAGAATAGTTAATTCTGTATATGTAGTAGTAGATAAAAAATGTGCTGAAACTGAAAAAAATAATTAACTGTAATATTATTAAAGGGCCTATAAACGTTTAATACTAAGTTTCTGCATAAAGATTTCATTCACAATAACTCATTGTATAGGGGTAAGTTCCCGATTTTCCTTGACCAAATTTATGAACCACAAATCAAGTTCTGTGCAATCAAGTTAATTTTACTTGGAAGTAAAGTAGTAGTTGTATACATCAACTACGCATTGTTTTTTCTGCATCTACGACGGCCAATTAAATTGAGTTCATCGATAATGGGAGGGCCATAGCTATCAGCCAAACAAGTATTGTGTATTATAAGGCATATGAAATCACTGTAGATACCGGTAGATAACAAGTCTGTGGTATGTTTTCCGTGACCCAGATTACTTGCACGATTTTTTAAAATTCCTCGAGCAAATTTGAAGGTTGGGCTTTCGAACGTGCGCCTTATTTAAAGTTCCTTTTTTCGGTTGATTCGAGACGGGAGTTTATCGGTTGGTCAGAGTAACGCTAAACGTGGGTCTGGTTGCGTATTAATCGTTGCAAATGCCCCATATGGTCCATTTTTCGAAAAATATTCCACATAACATTAACTGTTGCCGTGCATTTGCATACAATTTTTAGGTCGCTCTTACCGTCAGCGCCGCGAGTGGCGATTTAGTTGAACCTATTAAAATTCTCGGGTATTGGCAGCACTCCTTGCGGCAAACTGGGCAATCCTTTATGTAGTATCCCTGGGTGTGACCATGAGTCACGACGATTTCGAGAGGAGGTTGTAATGGCGAGGGTACGGAGGGTAAATGGTGACCTCAGGCAATGGGAGGTTCAGCAGAGGGGTTCGGATGTGAAAAATAAAGACATTAAGGACGGGACATTAGTCACGTATTACAATTTCACCGAATTTCAACTTGCTCCAGTACATCCAATTTGCGGCTCACGTTTTCCACGTGGAGGATTTCAGGTTTTCATCTACATCTACAAAATACCCTGCAAGCCACCTCAGGGGTGTGTGGTAGGGGGTGAGTAATCACCAACATGTATTACACTATACCCAAAAGTTAGTGTAACTACAACTAATTATGCATTACCATAAATCGCTTATGCTTGTCATGAGGTGAAGCCTCACAAGCATGCAACACTTCACTACAGATGTCATCAAAATGGAGAGTGACCGTCAATATACATGCATTCTACAACTACACAGATGGACAGGGACTCAAGACCCATGTAGAAAACATTCTAGGCGTGCTGTTAATATGTACTAGGTAACAGATAAGGATTCAAGTATTAGGAGTACTACTACTACTAAGAGCTACACTACCTAACGACAAACCTAGATAAAAGTCTCATGGCAGCTATTATGGTCCCTTATCGTTCGTGGGAAAAATGACATATTAAATCTATCCGTTCTGCAGTCTAGTTCCCTAATTTTACTCTCATGATCTGATCTACCGTAGTATGTCGGATTTCGTAAAATATTATCAACGTCGTCAGAGAATAGACCGGTTTTGCTGTGGCGTAGCCAACAAATGCTTGGTGAACAGCGATGAAAGATTACTGTTTCTGAAATATGCCTCATGCTATTTATTCCTTATTTTAAATTTTCTTCCAGTCAGTCCAACGCGTAGTTTCTTGCGAAAATCACAAGTAAGTTTATACACTCTGATGTGATTAGTCCGATCTGTATTTACTGAAGCTGATAAAGTTTTTTAAAATTTCTCTTGCTAAAAAAAGGCCGGTTCTGACTTTTTTGGGAATCAACTTACCAATTGTAAGGGATATAGTAGGTTGGATTATATAGAGGTATAGAATTAATAGAGTGGTGAAGTTGAAAACCTCGCGAGGTGTTCTTAGTCATAGTCCCTGTTTTGTTTGTTGGTAAGGGAACGACGGTCCATGGTCCGAATAATGACGTCAGAATGGGAGGGGAGGATGTTAGTTGGAAAAAAGAGGAGGGAATTGCGCAATGTGGCGAAGATTGGTCTGCCATCTAGTGGACATCTTTTCAAGGTCAACTGGTCGTGAATTCTTGGAGCTCACTCGCCTAACGACCATCTTGAGAATAACAGCTCTCGACAATTCTACTATCTGACGGTGTGTCTGCGTCGCTTCATTGTCTAGATTGTGACACAATACACAGGTCTCTACTCTGTGCCTATGAGGCGATATTCCAGCGATTACTTTCCTGTTACTCACACGTAGGTATTCACTTTCGTATACTCACTGGTTTCACTTCGTATTGCCACAGTGCCGAAATCATAAATTCCAACTCGTAGTGCACGCTCACCATAAACCAACTGAGTAGAATCTAATTGTTCCTTAATTGGACTCATTCAGGTAATTATGCAGTAGGACCTGCATATTTTACGAAAAAGATTTCCAAAGAACGTTTCTTCCATCTTCTTAAATATTCTTCCTCCCATGTATGTTATTCCCAAACGAAATAGTGCTTTTTTTCCTGTTCGTGTAAATACGGTGGTTATGCTGCGTTAATGGTTTTTTTCAGGTATAATAATTTGCTGTGAATATTTCGCATATTTTTCTCCCGTATCCGTTTCAACGAAGCGGTCGACATTTATTTCAATGGTTCGTGAACTATTATTCATTAAATTCTAATTTCTGGTGTTCAGTTTCTGATACTTCCTATTTCCTCTATTTTTTATACATTTGCTCCATAATATGTACGTGGCATGAAGAAGCGTCTGTAATTATGCTATATATATTACTTTATAATATATCCGATTACTATCATGGAAGGGAATTATACTGATTTTTAAAAATTAAGTTAGGCAGCAACATTGAAATGTGTCTACATCTTATAATTAAACAATATATATATTGTAATTAACCCCCTGCCACACACACTTGAGGTGATTGGCGGGGACTGTGTACATGACATACCTATTATTATTGTTTTAGTTTTTGTTCTCGGGAAATGGTATTGTTTTACTTTTTGTGTATGGGAAGTATTGTGGCTTATTTAGTCGTACTTAACCAAGAAGTTTTTCATAACTCCATGTCAAGTTTTAAATGTTCTTCAATGTACTTCGCAGGTAGCGTCTCCTCCTGGCTGTAATTCTTTTTATTAATTGTAATTATGTTGTAATTAAAAATGTAATTAAGTTCTGGTTAGTGCATGCTCGTCCACTCATGTTTATCTAATCGATTACCGGGAAATGAAAGAAGTTCATATCAGAAAACCCGATAATTAATCGTGGTGCATTAGATACATTTTCTCATTGTTCTTCTGCGTTACATTTTGTAACCCAAGTATTCCTGTAGCTAATGGCTGTCTTATGATTGCTTTCATTTGATGCTACTTAATTCATTACAATTTTGAAAACATTTTCTATAATTATAAGACATTTTTAAATTGTTGTTAAAAAGGAGTTTATAGTGGACGTTATATCTGCGTCCATTATAATGTAGATTATAATGGACGCAAATCCCGACGAGTTCAATATAAGAACTTAAGTTTTTCTATTCTTAAAACCTTAAAGCTTCAGCTTGTTTGACTATAGGCACATATCTGGTGGGTAGTCACTCCCTACTCATGCAGACTAATGATTGACCGGAAGTGGCCGTGGAATATTTCGTCTGAGAGTGCTGAATAAGCGATATTTCGGGTGTTTTCGAAATTAGTAAAGACATTTCTGTTGTTTCAATGTTACAATTTCCACAGACAGTCTTAATTTGATATTTTTCTCAGAATAATGGATCCTTATTGCATTCGAAAACTTTATAGTGATTTAATTTTGATAACTTACGAGTTAATCTCAACGAAAGGGAAATATTTTCTTTACCTCTCGATAAAATATGGACTAGGACTAGTTTCAGTTGTTTACCTACTTTGAGGTGAGTATTGCATGTGAATGTTAATGTTCACTTTTCCTTCCATTTGACTGTCAAAGGTGTTTCTCCTGGCCATTGTATTCTGAGTTTTAATCATACACTACCAGCAGTTGACTCTTAATAGATAGAAAGTTCCTAATTGTAATTGTAACCTAATGCTCTTTCTTGTGGTGATCTCAGTAGACATTATCAGCTTTGTAGCAGTTCTATAGTAATGTGTAACACTTGTTTTGCATTTGTGATATCGTCTTCAGTTATTGTTTGGAACCGAGTAGTTTCTTCAGGCAGGTGTCTGATTGTCATTTTCGACGGTGACTTGATCAGTCTATAATCAGTTACACTTAATAGCGTGTCATTCTATGCCGGCTAATCATCGTGACGCTGGTCGTTTATAAAATCAGTGTCGTGCTTTAGAACATTGACTTTTAGAACATATTCATTTTTCCCGGCTTTCTCATTGTTTTGCAAACCGGAGGCATACTTTTTTCGGTTAAATATGAATCCAATACAGCCGCGAGTTATGTAGGCAATACTGTCTAGCGTTCGTAATAATAATATTTTATTATACTTCGGCAATCATAATATTCCTAAACTTATCCACTGGAATTTCCACGTGCGTTCCACGTTGATCCCACGACCATAATCACGTGGGACACACAAGCTTTATTTCCACCTACTCTCCACCGGAGTTTCTGCATCGGTCCCACGTTGATTCCACCACCTATTTCTCACTGGGTGTTCTGTCACAAAAATAATTCCTTCTGTTGACTCAATACTATAAAACCCTCGTTGATATATAAAAAAAAGTTCCAAAAATTGTGACAATGATAATGGGTTGGGGACAATTCTATACACATTAACATCTTAAACTTTACACAGTTTAAACTAAACAATGAACAGAAGGAGCAATGTTAAACATCTTTTGGCGACCAACATACCTAATATAGTCTTTAGCTTAGTAACATTGAACGGAATTGCTGATCACAGACCAGTAGACTCCAAATGCCACATAATTACTTACAAAACAGGCAATCACAAAGATAATAGTATAGTAATTCCAATAGGTGGATATTGATGGTTAAACCGTTTCGCTGCGTGCAGGTTTCCTTCCCGTACGGTGGAAAGTGAAAGGTATCGTCCGGCCGTGACACTTCCTCGAGCGAGGCAATCCAGAGAAAAAAGTTGATACAACTTATTTATAAATATGTTAACTACATATTTATTAACTTGAATTGACGACATTCAAGAAATTTCTGGATTTCCGCTGCTTTGAAAATATCTTAATTGCGTTTTACTTTTCGAGTGGGATATTTATTACTTGACGCAATCACAGAGAAAAAAGTTCATACAACTTATTTATAAATATGTTAACTACATATTTATTAACTTGAATCGACAACATTCAAGAAATTTCTGGATTTCCGCTGCTTTGAAAATATCTTAATTGCGTTTTACTTTTAGAGTGGGATATTTATTACTTGACGCAATCATCATAATGCAGCTAGCTAGTGATCGTCACTGGGAAAAATTCTTATTTTCATCCTTAAGATAACATCAATTTTTACTCACACAACTTTTTCAAAAGGTAATTGAAGAAAGTTTATTTTAGTGCATGTGGAGATTTACGTAAAAAATCTGTGTATTATTTTTGATGAATTTCGGAAGAAAAAAATTAAACCATTAATTTAATTATTACTAAAATTAATAATTTCTTTTTTTTCTTCAATTTTACATTTCATAATTAATTAATTTAATTGAATCGGCATGTCTAGTCCTTCCAATTATGAATCTACGTATCTGTCGTGACATTATAATTAGTAGTACACGATAAGAGCGACCCAAAGAGGAACAAAACGAAGTATGACAAGCATATATGCCTCATGCTATTCATTCCTTATTTTTAATTTCCTTCCAGTCTGCCCAACGCATAGTTTCTTGCAATTATCACACATAAGTTAATAAACTCGACTCTAATGTGACTAGTCCAATCTGTCTTCATTGAAGCCCATCGAGTTTTTTTTAATTTTTTAGTAAAAAAGGCCGGTTTTTACTTTTTTGTGGGTATGAACTTACTGATTTTTAAGCATTTAGTCGGTTGGAATAAGTAGAAGAAAAGAAATAATACAGTGGTAAAGTTCAATATCTCATTTGGTGTTCTTATTCATAGTCCCTGTTTTGTTTGTTGGTAAGGGAACGACTGTTGATGGCCCGAATTGTGACGTCAGAATGGGAGGGGAGGATGCTAGTGGGAAAGAAGGGGAGGGAACTTCGAAATTGGGCGACGATTGGCCTGCCATCTAGTGGACATCATATGAAGGTCAGCTGCTCGTGAATTACCGTAGCTCACTCGCCTGACGACCATCTTGGGATTAACAAATCTCGACATTACAACTCTGTCTGACGGTGTGTTTGCGTCGCTTTATTGTCAAGGTTGTGGCACGCTACCCAGGTCTCTACTCTGTGCCTATGGGGCGATCTTCCATCGATCAATTTCCTGTTTCTCACAAGTAGATATTCACTCTCGTATACTCACTGGTTTCACTTTGTATTGCCACAGTGCCGAAAACGTAAATTCCAACTCGTAGTGCGCGCGATTCACCATAAACCAACTGAGTTCACCACACCGATTGGTTCACCATAAACCAACTAAGTAGAATCTAATCGTTCCTCAATAATGTGGATTCCAAAGCACTCTAATAACAAAATTTCACCCTTAATTTTATACTTAAAGATTATTCTTTCATTTACTTTGTTCATGTCTGCGTTGCATATGAATGCCTACTTAGATTAAAAAAGAGGTATAACAACGTAAGCTAGGCACGGCTCGTATTAGATATTTGTTATTAGGGACAAACTAAGACACCTTTTACTTAGATATTCCATATAGCTTGTAACTATAATCATTGCGCCGGAGTTTACAATTTATAAAAAATTTTAAACTGAAAGTATTTTAATACGTGTTACTTGCGACAGCATGTATGTAGCATTTGCTCATCTTTTTCTCGTTTCTTTTCAGGTGTGTCTTCTTTCCTTTCGTCATGGCAAGCAACAATATTGTTGGTTGGGCCGTGCGTCAAAGTACCCTGCTTCATTTAGGGGTCATGATGGGAAAGTTAGATTGGGTGGAGGGACTGCTTGGGGAGGGTGCGGACCCTGGGTTAAGGGGAGGTGGTCACAAGACGGCTGTCGAGATGGCGGAGGAGTTGGGGCGAAGGTACCCCGAGGACAGGGACCGCAAGGATATCCTGCGATTGATCCGGCTGGTGCACAAGAGGGAAAGCGCCATTAAGCGTCGCCATGCATTACACGGGGGAGACGTTGTAGAAACTACATTGATCGACTTCTCTCAGGAGATGGCAGAGTTATCAGTCATAAAGGAGTCAATTAACTCCCTCAACGCGGAGATGTCGTCATTTGGTCGTCAGATGGCTGAGGAAGTGAATCAGTTGAGGAGGGATTTATCCGAGCGGGACGTTCTCTTGGAGTGCATAGAAAGGGCCGTGACGTCATCGGCCGAGGAATTAAGGGCGCTAAAGGAGTGCCTGGGGGAGACATCTGATGCGGGAATAGGTGTTCTGAGTTCAAATCTTCCCATAATGGACAATAGAAGTGTGTGCGTGGAGGGCATGATGGGAAGGACAACGATTCTGAACAGCGACGAGGGGAAGAAACTACACGTCCGGGGTCTGTACGAGAAACTATATAATGTGAGTGAAATGACGTCATGCGTGCTATTGTTTTTGAGTAAACAGTCTTCCGTAAGTGTAATGGTTGACTGTAACTCTGATGACATCGAAAATATGAAGGCGATGTTCACGGATTACGATGGAGTTGAGAAGAGTGGGAGTGATTGGACATCATTCGCTGATTTCTCCGAGATAAGAGTGTATTTCGGTGGGAAGGTGGATGGAGGTTGGACGGAGGAAGATGTCCTAGGTGAGTTTGCAATGGCCTTGGCTCGGATGTCCTTTCTCTTAGCATTCCGTAATGGAGGAAAACCTTACGAACGAGGCGACGGACTCCACGAGCGAGAGATGAGAAGAGCAGTCGAGGAGGCGGAAGAGGAGAAGAGGAATAAGCGATGGGAATTACATGATTACATCTATTATGCATTATATAGGAATACTCAATGGGGGAAAGAAATAGTTCTCGCATCTGCCGTCCCTCAGATTATCGTTGAACATGGATCTACGGAGGGGACGTCATTGCTGCGAGATCAAGTTCCATCCCTCTTGAAGTTCTACGAGGAGCACGTGATGACGACACTCCTCGACAAGGCGAGGGTGAGTCTCGACCCCAACCGGAAATTCATTCCCAACATTTCACTCAATAATTCCTTTTCTCACTCAAAACAAGTCAATCGATTGAATTTCCAATTTTTATAATTTTGTCTTTCGTTTGAAATCGACGACCTATTTTAATATTTTTAATTGTGTCAGTAGAGTAGAATTGGCACTTTTGGCACATTTCTTAATCTTAAACACCCACGTACGTTACTCTCAGTAGCATACACATATTCTTGCCCACTTCTGTGTGGCTTAGGAAGTTGAAATATAGCACGAACCATCGTCTATCAATTTGATGGAAGGTCTCTACCGAAAATTGAAAAATTTGCATTTCCACAGCCCCCAAAAAAAGTGTCGGATGGCACTTTTCAGCTTTCCGCCTCTTGTTTAAGAGCCACTTATTCGCAAGGCATAGTGAAGCATCAAATAGGTAATTTTCTGTTGTTTATAAAATTTCCTACCGTGTGTTATTTCTAAGATATTTCTCCTGCTCATAGTTTGCTCACCACAAGTCCCGGAAATAAGATTTTGGGCTAAAGTAGTCAGTATTCGAGGTATGTCGACTGAACCCTATGGCGAATATAGAGTATTTTTATCGAAATTTTTATGCCAATGATTCGATCATTGTGATTTTAGTTATTTAGTTCAGAATAGTGAAGTTATGGCCTGTAAATTTGGAACGAGTATGAATTTAGATATTCTATTGACGGTGGATTAGGAAAAAATAATATTTTTTGTATTTATATCAGAAAAAAAAGGCAGACCTATATTCCGACGGTCGCGGAGATTTCTGCTTTTCCGCCAATATCTTTTCATCTGTTGAGTAATGTTCCATTTTATAGAATTTTTATTGATGGTACTCAAATTGGCAAAAAGTGTTATTTCTGCTTCATTACAACATTTATGATGGTCTCCCGACAATGGCAGAATATCAGATTATTACATGCATGAAAGCGAACTAAACACCTTTAAGATCTCTGTATTGGCTTTCTCTCCAATTTGACCGTATCTGCATACAGTTTCTCTCTTCCATATATTAGGATTTGTCTTCATCATCGTTTTGTTTGTTTTCGGTTCTGGGACAATATGGTCGATTACATTAGCAATCATTGATGATCATCACTGTTTCTCTCTGTGACTGCGATATGGTCTAAGAAGTAGCCAATGTTTATTACTTTTCCGTTAATCTTTTTCCCGTACACTCCGAATCGTTTTGCTTCTCGTATCGCCTCCTCCGAGCATATTTTCAGCTTTTTTATGAGAGGTAGTATTCCTTTTTATTTTCCATTGTGTAATTTTGGCTTTTTTTCCTCTTCCGTCTCTCATTCGCATTGTGTCACCTTGCCTCTTGATAATTTCGTTGTATATTGTTCTGCCCTTTTACTCTAACCCGAATTATTCAAAACATTTTCCGCCTTACGTTGTTTAATGTTTCTTTCGAAATTTATTCTCTTAGGCATTGTACCTTATCCATTGACTTCTCTTCTTTAAAATTCCAAAGTGTATCTATGGTTTTCCAAGAGATTGTCTTTGATATTCCATCTATTGGCTTATTGTTCAAGTAATTATTTTTTACGCTGGCATCATAAAACTCTAGGCTCTGTGCTGCTGAAATTTCTCTTTCGTCTTTTTTCGGATCGCCTTAAACATTTCTCCGCTTTCTTGTCTTTGCCAGTTACGTAGCCATCCTTAAGATCTTTTTGTGCTTTGTTGAATTTGCTTTTCAGTAAATCTGAACCCAGGTCGGCCTCGACGACTTCGCTCCTGTCTTTCATAAGGTTTCATTCCAGTGGCCTTCGCCCTTTGTAATACTTCGATGTTTTTCTTCCATCTTTTTACTGTCTTAGCTCTCTATCTTTTGATTTACATCGCAGATGCTTGTCTCTCATAGACGTATCTCTTCACTAGCATGTATATTGAACTGGTTTTCCCCTTCCTTATATTTTTTCCATCATGAAAAACTTGGTTCCTAAGAATCTTTGAAATGGTTGCATCTCCTACATTTCTGATTATTTGTATTATATTATTTATTATTCAAGTTCTTGTCGTAATCCATGGCTTCTTTGTTTCGGAAACACATTTGTCCTCTGTGACTTATCCCATTTTCTTTCGGGGCCTGTTTCTCTTACTTTATCCGGTTATCTGTTGACTATAGTGCAGAGTATGAGTGAATAAAATATTTCCATGCAATATATTTATCTAAATTGGGCATTGACCAAGTGATAATTTTAAGTTCATTTCTATTACACACGTAATTTTTTTCTCTTTTTAGGCATGAATATTACTGCGAATACATCACCTTCGCGTGTAAAGGATTATCTCGCCTGGTGTTACTGAGTTCTTTGTGACCCGCTTCTTCGTATGATGACATTCATCTTCTTTTTTTCATTGTGAGACCCCCTGTTAAGAAATATAAATATATGATTTACCCATTTTATGGTTAAATCTTATTGTAGTAAAGTAGTCTACTACGTACTTTTGATAATGTAGAGTAAGGTTTTGAATTTTACAAACTGTATGCTCACGGTTTATTATGTTTTTGTTTCTTTTAATTTTGACCTGCCTGTATATACGTGGTGTCATTTAAATATTTCATCCAAAAAAATCAGTAGGAAATATTTGTAGCTTCATTTTTTGTCTTATTATTAACGTACCTTTGTTAACATAAAACGTTAGTTTTGTATTTGTAAATTTTCATTTTTTTATTTAATGCCATATTAACATTTAGATTCGAAGAAGACATAAACATGAGTTCACAGGGTCACAGCTTTTGAAAGTAATACAATGTTTTGAAAGTAATTTGCGAAATGAAAAGGGTGTACCCACCTGTTCCCAGTGTTCCAAAAATGGAACATTGATGTATTTGTTAGTGTAAAAATGTGAGCATTAAATTTATTTTATCTAAATTCCAAAAGTTGTAAAATAGATATTTAGCTTAATAATATGAATAGCAAGGTAACTTATTTCTAAGCTTCAATCATTATTATTAAAAAGTTAATAATCCTTAGCATAAGAAAAATCAAATCATGTTTTCTGCTCCATTTAAGATGCAATGCCTTCGACATATTGGCAGTGTTTCATTACCTTGTGTTAAGATAAGCCATACCGCTTAAAAATATTTAATCAGAAGAAAAGATAAAAGTGTCATATAAATATTTCATTAAAAAAAATTCAGTTGGAAACATTTATAGCTTCATTTTTTGTCTTATTATTAAGGTATGTACCGTTGTTTACAAAACACGTTAGTGTTGTATTTGTAAGTTTTCATTTCTTATTTAATGCTATATTTACTGTATTTCCGAAGTCTCTATATTTGTCCACGTATTTAATTTTTGTGATTATTTCGGCAATGTGGCCGTTGAAGGAAAATCGTCTTACATTTTGTGGTTGAGGACGCAAGTGATATAATATATTCATTAGAAGATTTTGTTAATTAAGTTTTTCATTAAAGTCAATCATGTTCGGAAAGTATTCATATGTATCACTATCATTTGCTGAATTACTTGATCCGGGTGTTTCTTATAATGTAGGTCGTGGATTATTGATTGCCATGCTATATGCTCGCAAATGTTTTTAATCCTAAAGTATATTTATCAGCAAGTGCTTAAGTCCTAGTGGTGAATTTGGGCTCCTACAAACGTTTTTGTTGGTTTATGTTTATACTGTTAAACGTATTGGGAAGAAAGGTGAAGATAAGACATTTATATATTTCACTGATTTGGTTGTAAGGCTTCTTCAGATTTTGGTACTACCTTATACTTTAAGTGTGGTTTTTGGTTAAATTAACAAGTATATCTCGTGTGAATTTATAAAAATTATTGTAGGAATATCAATGTTTAAATATTTTTGTACATTTATTTACAACAATGTTGCTCATTCATCCATGTACTCTATGTTCTTTAATTATAATCTTTTTTGTGTAATTGCACAAATTAAGTCTAAGTATGAGTTGCCTTCATTATTTTATGCATATCAATGATTTGAAGTAAATTTATTTTATAATTACAATATAAATCGTACATTTTCCATTTTTGTCTTTTTCATTCAAGTTAAATGATTGTCCTTGTGATATTTGAAGCATTTTTATTCAAAGCCTTTTACCTTTTATTCAAATATTAATATTTGTTTGCATATTTTAAATGATACACTTTCGGATTTGCTTTAACATTTCGATGATAGTTATCAGCCTACAGTTCCGCGTGGGTAACTGGCAGAAAGCAGGAACTACCCCCTGCCAAGCACCCTAGAGTTGGCTTGCAGGGTAATATGTAGATGTAGATGTGAAGCAATTGTTCTGTAAGTCTTATAAACGCATTTTGCTAAGTATATTGACTTAAGTTAGTAACTGTCAAGGATTATATGCACTTTTTTAGTTTAATTCTCGCATAGTCCAAATGTATTTATAAAATTTTCATGCACATTGTAATTGAAGTTTTGCCAAATGTCTATATCTTAATATATGGAGGCAATATTGTGGCATACTTATTGTTACCTACAATTATGATTTCTTGCAATGAGGCTTTCTCAATTTGGATATCCAAAATCCATTGCATAAAAGTAACAGCGAAGATAAATAATTAAAGCAGATAAGATTAGACCCCTATACGGAGGAGTTTAGGGCCTTCATGGCTACAATACTGTGGCTGAAGTCACCCTTCTCCATTCCGCCTTCTTGTTGATGCAGAGTAAGGGTTCTGTACCAAAGGGGATTACACCCCTTCACGCCAGGGAAATAAATGAGGAAATTTGGACCGCAGTCCAGCTAACTGTGATTTAAGGTTGATAACAAAAATCTGTGATACACGGGTTTGTTGGGTTTATTTTGTTGCGACTAATTGTAAGGTCATAAAAGCCACGTGTTAGAGTTATTGATAAAATATTTAATAAATAATATAAGAGGAATGGTACTGTCATTTGATAATATATGCTTGGAAGTTGGAAAGTTTATCTGTACATTGAGTCAGGTGGCATTTGTTAAAAGTGGGTTTAAAATCAAATGGATTAAGGTTATGTCTCTTCGCTGTAGGCGAATTCAACCTTTGGTTGATCGAAGCATTTCAACTGTTGACGTACTTTGGAATCCTAGTATGCTCCGTTGTTTATAAAAAATTATTCATGGAACGCATAGGCAAGATTCAAACCCTTGACGTCAAGATATGAAGCTTGTGAACTAACTCCAGTTCCAAACTGATTTGAAAGAATCTGAATTATAATGGCATTGTAAGGTGTAAACTACGATTACTGACACTTGCCTGCAAGATCAGAGGAGAGAGGACTCTAATGTTTCATCCACGTTGACAGTGTGATGAAGAAAAGGGCTTCAAAGAAGCAATCCACCATCTAACGCAATGAATCCTATTCCATCACCTTAGACTAACCCATTTGTACACGCGTCACTCCTTGTGTCACCCGTCTTCGCTTTGGCAGGGGGTGACAAGTCACCAAAATGCATGCTGCATTTTGGTGACTTGTCACCCCCTGCCAAACACCCTAGAGGTGGCTCGCAGGGTAATATGTAGATGTAGATGTAGTTAGTCGTATAATTAGTCTACGCCTGTATAATTTTAAAGTAAATTATAGTTAACTAAACGGGACTACTGAAAAGGATTGTTAAGTGATGAATTTTGAAAATGATTAACGTTATGGTTAAGTAAGCTATGGTAAATAAGTTTCGTTAATTTTACTGACCATTTGCAGCAACTTGTTTATGGCCGAAAATTTTCATTATTTATTGGGAAGAAAGAAAAGAAGTTTACGTAAGTGTGTACCTCAAATAATAATTCTCTAGTTCATGTGGTTCGAAGTACTTTTTATTCATAAACATTCTCACATTATATGCTATGCCTAGTTATTTATTTAGTAATAAACTTGCACTCAATTGATGTACCCAATCAGTGTACCTTTATCAACGCTGATGATTTTCTAATAAACTGTGAGGGCTATCCTCATGAGCTTTGTGATGTGATTTCTAAGGTTAATCAAGACGTCTCTGCTGTTGTGGATTGGGCGGATGAGAATTTCAATCTTCTGAACAGTAGCAAAACCCAGGCTATCCTACTCCATAGCTCAAACATAATAAACAATTTCGACCCTAACATCATTCCCAAAATCAAAGTTCGGGATGTTGAGCTCCCTTATTTGAAAACTGTGCGAAACCTAGGCATTGTCCTCAATCATAGTCATGGATCAATTAAATTTGGATATTTAAAATAATGTCAATAGTACGCTTTACCAACTTAAGGTGAACAAAAAGCAATAAAAAATCTCCCTTATTAGAATACTGTGCGCAAACTAGTCATAATCCTCAATGATTACTTGTCATGGATCAATTATTTTTAAACATTTAAAATAAAATCAATTGTACACTTAACCAACTTAAAGTGAATAAAAACCTACGGCCGTTACAAACCCCGCAACTGCACGTTGAATCACTAATCTTTCGGATTACTGTTGTCTCGTCTATACTGATTTAACGGCTGAGCAGAAACGCTACAGCGTCTCCTGAATGAGGAATTTCCAGAATCTGAATTATAATGGCATTGTAAGGTGTAAACTACGATTACATCATCTCGATCACTCCTACCTCCGGCATATACTAATGATTGCCTCATTTATTATTAGACTTGGATACCATTAGCTATTTTAAAAAAGGAATGAAAAACAGGAAACGAAATTGTGTTGCACAACAAGACAGAATGAACGAATTCAAATGTCAGCATTCGCGAAAAACGGAATTTGGCAGGAACTGAAACCTGTAATTAAAAAAATAGTCAAAAGACAATATAAAAGCTTCCAATGACAACGAATTTAAGTTAACGTTAACAGAGTACTTCAATTTTGCCTGGTGCAAGGACAAACCCGGCAGAAGTATAATTTGAAAACGTAATTAAGTTATCCATATTATAGGACAAGCTTTGAAATAAGATAAAATACTTTTCAATTTTCCTCACCATCGACTCTGATAGACACAACGTGAATATTTGTATTCATACTTTTGGAGAAGGTGAAACAATAACGCATTAAAATTTTTATATATTTTTCAAATCTCTGATCTCGGCAGATACGACGCAAGTAATTGTGTGTTACGTAATTGACGAACAAGTTCAAAGGTCCTGATGCGCATAAAAATTAAATATTATATCACAATATTATAATTCTAACAAATTAATGACAAGAAGTGACGCGTTTACAGATGAGTTAATCCAGTGGTCGGCAAATCGCGGCTCGCTAGCCACATTCGGCTCTTTGGTCCCTTGAGTGTGGCTCTTCCACAAAATACCACGTGCGGGTGAACACGTTACAGTGCGATTAAAACTTCGTGATGATTAGTTTACTTACTTCTATATTTACATACCTACTTAATTGTTGTTCATCTTCAGGCGATTGCTCTAAAGCATTGAGAAAACATTTCCAGAAAGATAAAATGTCTACGCGTATCGTCAAGTCGTGTTTATTCATCGTGTTCTAAAATGTATTCTTTCCGAGCGCGTGTCCCTGCAAGAAATACTAGAATTGAAGATGAAATCCGTTCCCGTGCAGTTGGCAATTCCAGCTGCCTCTGTACGAAGCGCTGTGACATACATGATACAGCGCAAGTTTTAATTTTTGTACAATTTATTTTATGTACAGATCTTAAAGTAGAACCTTTAGGATTATTGGCACTCCAAAGTCCAAACGCGAGGAGAAGATATAACAAATGGTGTAACTGAGTGCATTGAAAAACATATTCCACTCGAAAAATGTTCTCAATTACAACAGACTGGTCAAAAAGTATGACCGGCGTAAGAAAAGGGTTTGATGCTATGTTGAAAGAAAAAAATAATCACGAGATACTTGCGACGCATTGTATTATTCATCAAGAAGCGAATTGTGCGCAGACATTTCCAGAAGAAATTGGCAGTTATGAAATTTGTAATAAACATTATCAACTCCAATATAGCTAAAGCTCTTAATTATCGCCTATTTTAAAGAATTTTTAGTTGGAGTAGAGAGTCACTAGGCAGATCTTTTGTTGCATAGCAATGTACATTGGATATCAAGAGGAAATATTTTGAAAAGTTTCGCTCCTTATTAACATAAATTAAACCATTCCGCCTTGAGTAGGGCTTTCACTATCCAGAACTAACGCACGATCAGTGAATCCAAAAAGTTCATTTCATAGCAGACGTCACGTTTCATCTAAATCAGCTTCATTATAAACTAAACGGGAAAGGAAATGCAACTTTTTCGATGTTCGAAGAAGTTTTTTCATAAATAAATATCTCTTTTTCCTCAAGATTTTGAAAGAGTAACTTTTAATTGCTTTCCAAGCCTGTTGAATCATCGCCAAAAATTATTTACGATACTGACATTTTGTATTTTAAAACAATACTTTAAATATAAGGAAAGCCTTTCTCAACATGTTTCAGGAATTCATAAACAGCTAAGTGTGTTTAGCATTTGTTAAAATATGTCTAAATGCTACTGTAACAGAATTAAAAATTTCCCTTTAATAATGACATTAGCCACTTTGAAATGCGATTGCTGGATTTAAAAAAAACGAATTTGGGAGTTCGATATTTGAACGTCTTTGTGCAGATACAGAAATATTGGAGAAAAAATGTGAACTGATATTAGATCACAGCACAAGTGGTCTGCTGTGAAAGACCAGGAGAAGGAAGATATTTTGATTTTTAATACCTGGAACAGTATCCCTGAATCTTGATAGCAGCTGAAAAAACTAGCATTTGCTGTTCTTTGCTTATTCGGGTCGTATTCACGAGGACAATAGTTGAAATTGAATTATTGCTTTATTCGTTTATATAAAATAAAGATTATAGTTCAACTATTTGTAAGACAAAACTTTAAGTAATGTTTGTCAAGTTCTTCTTAGGAGCGTTGCGGAGTGAAGGAAGATGTAGTATGGATTCTTAGCCTGGTCTACACGTAACGTTTTGTCGTCAGTCTTGCATGATCATGCCAGATTTGTCAAACAAAACGTTACGTGGGGACGGCAAATTGGACGTTTTGCATGAGCTAAATGAGGTTTGACAAACTTGCAAAAGACTGATGGGCTGGAGCTTTGTGTACAAGCAAGACGGCAGACAAGTCGGTGCATGTAGACGCGCGTCAGTCTAATCGGTCAAACTTCGCTCCCCTGCCAGTCCGCTATCGGCGAAGTTGGAGGTTGAAAATTGTATTGTAGTGCGTGTATTTACGAAAGAAAATTGCATCTGACCAACGGCACTGGTCTCACGACTTTTTTACGGAGTTAATAGAACTGTACCAAAGTTTTCCTTCCCTCTGACAAGTAAAATCAATAGATTAAAGCAACCGAGACAAGGAAAACCAGGCATACACCGCTTTGTGCTAAGAAGTGCTAAGAAGTGGATCGAGAAGCAACTAATGAGTCGGTTACCAAATAAATCAACCCATTTCGAACAGTTTACCGTAAAGAGTGTGCGAAAATAAAAGCGTCTAAGCGTTCTGGAGCTGGAAAAGAAGAAATCTACAAACCTCTATGTTACTTTGATTTACTTTCCTACTGAACGACGAAGGCCAACTGCTGATGGTGAGCAGATCACGGACAAACATATAAGGTTGTGAAAAGGAGTTAGGTAATAATAAACCTTTTTTATTTTCATACCCAACACTATTATTTATTGCCTCATACACGCAAAATTTAACGAATTAAGTGTTGTAAATATCTTTAACAAAACAAAAAATGCACGCATAGTTAGAAAACAGAGACAGTGGAAAACAAAATTAATCTCTCGCAGTGAATTCTTCTAATTATTGTCATGTTATTTTAAGCAAAATACATATACTTTTTTCACATACGACAAATTCATTCCCGTTTGAATTGCACTTTTTTATATACGTTTTAAATTGCGTGATGGCCTTGTCTTGCCATGGTATAGTCCCTTCATTGTTGAAGTATATTTTAAATTTGTCTCTCACTACTCTTCCGCTTTCCAGAATTAGACCACGCCTGCTAAGTTGAGGATTATGCATAACGTCGGGATTAAATCTCGCTCCTAATACCATAGAATCATCCAATATATTTTCTACGTCGAGTACATCAAGTGAAGAGTAGTTACGAGAGCATAGTCTCCTGAAAAATTGTGCAGTATACAGCAAGTTATCACTATGGTGTCAACTATATTAATGCCCAAATTAATTCAGTTTGCAAAATTCTAAAACGAGATTCCATTATTCCAAATATGTTTTCAATGACAAATTCGAGCTCTTGATAGGCAATAGTTAAAACTTCGTGTGTCTCGGTTCAAGCTGATTCCAGGATAAGATTTAAGAAAATCAGAGCGCAGTCCGAAGGCTTCATCGCCAACAAACACGTATGGAAATACTTGATTGGTAACTATTTGAAACTTTTTCTACTTTAAGAATATTGAGGCTACCTTGTGTCAATTTATCATAAAACAATGTGTTTGCAATGACTCCTCCATCCGAAACCCAGCCATTTCTTCCAACATCACAGTAGATAGATTCACAGTTAGCGTTGGCAATTGCCATGAGAAGAATTCTGTGCGTGTTTTTGTAATTGAAATAGTAAGGTCAAATATGAGCTGGTGGTATAATTCTCGCATGCTTCCCGTCAATTAATTCAAGGCAATGAGAAAACTGCCAATTCGTATTGTATTCTTCAGCTATGTCTCTGCATTCTTTTTCGGTCGTTGGAAACTGAAAAAGACAAAGAAATCAAAGTGAAACGGGAAAATTGTAGCAACGAAGTTAAATAGTTTTTTCCAATTGTTCTGGTTTTATTTATAAAAATAAAATTACTTTTTTATTGAGTTTATGGGTACGATGAATAAGAATCATTAGCTGAAGAGGAATTAAAAACAGTGGTTGTATGTACAGCACCAGGAGAGGGAAGAACGGAAACTGCCAGCAAAAATGTGTCAAGCTGTAACACACTATCGTCCAGCGGCCGATCTTCGATCACAAGGAAGAGGAAACGATTCAGCAATGATTCAATTACTGAAGTACTTCAACTAGCTGGAGAGAAATTGAAAGCATTCATTCTGATGATGAATTTGATAATTACTGGAAATATGTAGCGCATAAATTACGTGGTCTAAAAGGGAGCCAAAGTATCTTTGCAATAAAGCTTATTAACGATGTTATCTTTGAAGCTGAACTGAAAGCAATTACGAAAGACTTTAAAGTTGTGAGCTGTGCTGGTTTTTCCGGAGGGCAGTTTTGAATGCAACAGAGTTTTCCTTGTAATCATCAGACAAATACTCCCAATAGCACGATGGGTTCCACAACCTAGTTACCTATCAAGTTCAGCCTATGACAATTTCAAGTAGTACTAATACAAATGTCAAGAGTTTCTCAATATTACCAGGAATTTCGGCGTACTATACTGATTTCGGGAATAATCCCTAAAGTTATTCAATCCCTATAAAAAGTTTTGTTTTCTTTATTACGTTTACTTTTTCAAGCAGTTAATGTTTATTTAAAATTTTATAGCCAACTGAATGCATTTATTAACTGATCGTGAAATTTAAAAATATATTTCAGTTTGTTGGAGCAAATACTTGAAACTTCTTTTTTTTTAAATGAAAGTAACAAATGCTTATGTTCATCAAAGGTTTTACATCATCATTTTTTGCGAAGTTTACATTTATTTTAATAAAACTTAGTTTTTATTTCAAAAATCGAAATATGCGTACGTTTTATTCACTTACCTTTAAATATACCTTTTTCAGAACATTGTATATAGCTTCACAGGTTTCTGGTATGATGAGACTAAGAGCTTGTTTCGAAATTATTGTTGTATATTCAAGCCTTGTAGCTCATGCCAGTCGGTTATAACCTTAATGAAGTGGTAAGTCTGTCGTGGGTGCTGATAGCCGCCCTCATGGCTGTGTCTTGCTTTTATATTTCAGGTGTTACAAGCGTTAACAATTTACAGTGGGTGTATATGTCCATACGTAAGTAATTTCGCCAATCATCTGGTTCCTCCTGTGGTTCTCGGAGAAGATTAACATGGCAGAATGTCCCTTTCTTCAGTAACCACTCCCGTAACCACCGTGAAAGATGTGCAGACTTTATTTTTTTCTTCAGTTTTTGGGCACATAGTGCAATTATCGTCACTAAAATTTCATCCTCCTTCGCTCCCTCAGAGCACAGAAACTCATTTTTAAATCATCCGTCCTTATTGAAAAGAAAAAACGATGGTGCAAACTAAGTTACTACGGACAGATTACACAGTCAATTGCCAACTTTTTTCCAAAGACAGAATTTAAAATTGCATATTACAACAAGTGTAACTTGAGGGCTGTGTTAAACAACACCAAGGACAATATTGACATTAATGATAGAAGCGGTATTTATAAGCTCAAATGTGGTGACTGTGAAATATGTTACGTTGGCCAGACTGGGCGGTCGTTCAAAGTAAGAGCAGAAGAACACAGAAGACATCTACGAAACGGTGAGTTAAACAGATCCCATTTTGCCAAACATCTATGGGAAAGTGACCACAATAGTGACTTTGTCCGGGAGGTCCTCCACCTGGAGAAAAAGGGAAGAAGAATGGACTGTTTGGAGGAGCTGGAGATAAGAAAGCAATTAAAGGCAGGAAAAATTGCTAACGAGAACATTATTGTGAGCCATTCCCCCCTCTTGGATATTCCCCTGACTCTCAATACCTGACGCCCCAACCCCCGCTGTGAACAGCGTACCTGACCAAGCGTCCACTTAGCCTACATCCACCACCACCCCCCTCCCATCGAGTCATCCACGTTCCCTCACACACCAACCCCCACCCCTTACCACTGCCTCTTCCAAACCCCTCCCCCCCACCCTATCCCTCCTCTCCCCCCACCCTCTTAAAAATTGTATATATTCTGCCACTTGCCATACATCTACATCTACATCTACAAAATACCCTGCAAGCCACCTCAGGGGTGTGTGGCAGGGGGTGAGTATTCACCAACATGCATTACACTATACACTAAAGTTAGTGTAACTACGACTAATTATGCATTAGCATAAATCGCTAATGCTTGTCATGAGGCGAAGCCTCACAAGCATGCAACACTACACTACAGATGTCATCAAAATGGAGTGACCTCAATATACATGCATTCTACAACTACACAGATGGACAGGGACTCAAGACCCATGTAGAATACATGCTAGGCGTGCTGTTAGTATGTACTAGGTAACAGATAAGGATTCAAGTATTAGGAGTACTACAACTACTAAGAGCTACACTACCTAACGACAAACCTAGATAAAAGTCTCATGGCAGCTATTATGGTCCCTTATCGTTCGTGGGAAAAATGACATCTTAAATCTGTCCGTTCTGCAGTCTAGTTCCCTAATTTTACTCTCATGATCTGATCTACCGTAGTATGTCGGATTTCGTAAAATATTGTCAACGTCGTCAGAGAATAGACCGGTTTGGAACTTACATAATAGATTTAGTCTAAATTTTAATCGACGGTCTGAAAGCTATTCCCATCCCAGTTGCTGCAAAAGGTCAGTAACACTAACGAGATTATCATAACGGCCTTTAACATATCTTGCCGATCTTCGCTGCACGCGTTCTAACTCAGTTTCCAAGCCTATCTCATAAGGATCCCAAATACTGGCGGCATATTGTAAGTGGGGTCTAACGAGGGAGAAGTAGCTGATTTCCCTAACTTTATCGTCGCACTTGCCAAGTACTCTTTTAACAAATCCCAATTTACGATTAGCTTGACCGGTAATTTCTCGAATATGTTTACTCCACGATAGATCATTAGTCAGTTTAACTCCGAGGTACTTAACCGATTCTACGGTGTCTAGTTTTATGTTGTTAATACAATAGCTGTTACAAGGAGCGTTTTTCCGTTTCCAAAAATTTACAACAACGCAAAAAACATATTCATGTACCTGATGATGTCGCCTATGCGACGAAACCGGTCGACTTTAAATAAAAATCTGTGAAAAAAGTACCATATCTTTTTTGAATTCTTCATCCTCCTTGACGATTTCTGAACGACTGAGCGAAAGACTGGGTGAAAGTCTGAGCGAAAGTTTGAGTAGTGTAGCCGCACGATTTGCGACAGTCTTGTTGGTCAGTCTTTCCAGATCATGCAAGACTGACGACAAAACGTTACGTGTAGACCAGGCTGGTTATGTTGAGACGGGTAGGACGTATAGAGAGGATGAACGAAAAGATAGAGACGAAACAAGTATGCAAGACGAGTGTGGTAGGGAGAGTTGTAAGGGATCGCCATCAGCGAACTAACACACCTTAATAATATTAAACCACCTTAAAAGGCCATTATTACTCAGAATCTTTAAATCGGTTTGTAACTGGTCAGGGTTTCTACAGACAAGATATTCTGAAGTTCCAGCACTTCTGCCCAGGTTTTCCGGGCCAAAAGTTGAATTTAAAATATCCATTCTATCACTAGCGGGTATTTTTAAAGAAAGTGCAACAATAAGAAAAGCACATTAATGCATGTACACAATATAGAGAAAATAATATTCAATATATGGAAAAACTAACATATATTTTATAATCCTCAGCATGATATCAGAAAATAGAACTTGGAATTAAATTTTAATAACATATAATTAATTGGTAAAAACAATACATGAGATCCAGTGCCTCATTTCCGCAAGCTAATAAAAGTACTAAGCCAACAATCACAAAAGGTGCCCAAAATGGTGCTGTTCACTTGTTGAATGCAAACTTCCAGGTACGTTACCATTTTCCTTGAATTTTTCAGACATTTTAACCCAATATTCAATTTCATTGACTCTTCCAGTGCTGTAGCAACCGTCTAGACATAATCTTTCAAATTGGTTAGCAACATTTGCTAGTTCACTGTCTTCACTTTTTGACGACACGGGTTTTGTTCTTGACAGTAACGAAATATTACTTTACGCAGACACCGTAATTCGCATTAAGGTGCAGAAACACTTAGACAGTTTAAATGCTTTGATGAAAGGTGACATGAGCCGACAGGGGGGAAACATTACCTAACACTTGTTACCTTCAAACATTTTTTTCGAAATACCTCCAGTCTCAATGTGCAGATAATATGTCCAACTTCCAAGCATATAGTAACAAATGACAGCCCTCTAATATTATTAATGTAACAGTTAATCAATAATCTTAATTCGTGGCTTTTATAAACTCAATCGTGAGAAACAAAATAAATCAAACAAACCCGTACTTTACATATTTCTTGTAATTGACCATAAATCACAATTTGCTGGACTGCGGTTCCTATTCCCTTATATATGTCCCTTGGATGAGGGGGAGTAATTACCTGTGTTACAGGACCCCTGCTCTGCAGCAACCAGAAGGCGGAAGGGAGAAGGATGACTTCAGCCACAGAATTGCAGCCATGAAGGCCCAAAACTCTTCCGTTTAGGGGGCTAGCCTTATCTGATTTAATAATTTTCTTCACTGTTACTTTTATGCAATTGAATTCGGTTATCCAATTTAGGAGAGCCTATTTGCATGAAAGACTTATTCGCATGTAGCGGTGATACGATAACTCCAATATTGCCTCCATATATCAAGATATAGACATTTGGCAAACCATCAATTACAATCTGCATGCTAAATTGACAGAAGGCTTTTCAAATAGGAGAGAATGAAACTATAAAAATACATATAGTTCGTGACACTGTTACTAATTAAAGTAAATATCTTTAGCATAATGAGTTTATTAGACTTAAATAAAACCACTTTTCCTGCCAGTTGACCTTGCGAAATTGAAGGCTGAAAACTATCATCGAAATTGTTAAGCAAATCCGAAAGTACATCATTTAAAAGACGTGACCAAATATTAACATTTAAATACGAGGCCATAGCTTTGAATAGATGGTAAATATATCGTTAATACAAACCTTATACTTGAATTAAAAAAGACAACACAATGAAAAATGCACGATTGAATTTGAAATAAATTACTGAAAATCATTTATATGCATAAAATGGTGAAGGCAACTGATATATACATTTTAAGTAAGAAAAGACACGAAAAAAGGTCATAATTAAAGAAAATAAATTACATGGATGAATGTGCAACGCTGTTTTACATAATTGGAAAAATATTTATTCACTGAAATTCCTTCAATAATTATTATAAATTCACATCAGTAATACTTCTTAATTTAACCATAAAAACCACATATCAAGTATAAGGTACTACCAAATTCATTTCATGAAAATTGAGAAAATGGAAATATCGGAATAAGCCTTACAATCAAAGCAGTGAAGTAAATAAATGACTTATCTTCAACTTTCCTCCCAAGACGTTTAACACTATAAACATAAAACAGCAAAATCTTTCGTAGGAACCCAAGTTCCCCTGTAGAACTTAAACACTTGCTGATAAATATTCCTGACAATGAGAATTGAAAACATTTGCAAGCATATAACTTGAGAACCAATATTTCACAACCTACATTATGAGAAACGCCTGGCTCAAGTTGTTGCGAAATTAATAGTGACACACAGTAATACTTTACGAATATATATTTACGTCAATGAAGAACTTTATTAACAAAATCCTGTAATCAATATTATATATCACTTGCGTACTCAAACACAAAATGTAGGGAGGATTTTTTTTATCAGCCACCTTGCCGAAATAATTGAAAAAAAATGAATACATGGACAAATATATATATACTTCGGAATACTATGGCATTAAATATAAAACGAAAATTTACAAATACAAAAGTGACCTTTTTATTAAACAAAAGTACCTAAATAATAAGACAATAAATGAAGCTATAAATGTTTCCTACTGAATTGTAATTACAATTAAATATTTAAAGGACATCATGTATATACAGCAGATCTTTATTGATAATCAAAATTTAAAAACATATAAAAAGAATAAAAAAAACAAATAAAACATGAGCATATGGTTTGAAAAATTCAGAACCTAACTCAACATAACCAAAAGTACGCAATAGACTGCCACAATAACAAATTACCATAAAAAGATTAAATCATATACATATTTTTCATTACAGTGAGTCTCAGAACAAAAGAAAGAAGATGAATACAATCAGGCCAAGAAGAGTGACATCAGACGAATAAGCAGGCCACAAAGATCTTTACAGCAGGTGAGACAATCCCTCACACGCGAAGCTGAAGTATTCGCAGCAATATTTATGCCTAAAGAGAGAAAAAGGACGTGTCTAATAGAAAGAAACTTCAATGTATCACATGGTTAAAGCTTGTGTTTAAATGCCCGATTTATAAAAACATTTTTCATAGATATATTTTATTCACTTAATTCTCCACTATAGTCAACAGATAACTGGAGAAAGTAAGAGAAACAGGCCCCGAAAGAAAATGGGATGAATAACAGTGGACAAATGTAGAAGTAGCAGAAGAGGGCCTAGTGGGCAAGAGTGCCGAAACAAAGAAGCCATCGATTGCGACAAGGACTAGAATAATAAAGTATAAAATACAAATAATCAGAAATACAAGAGATGCAACCATTTCAAATAAGCTTAGAAACCAACTTATTCAAGAAGGCAAGAATATAAGGAAGAGGAAAACCTGTTCAATATACAAGATAATGAAGAGACACTTTGATGAGAGACAAGCATCTGCGACGTTAATGGGAATCTAAAGATAGAGAGCTAAGACACAATAAAAAGATGGAAGAAAAACATCGAAGTATAACAAAGGGCCAATGCCACTGGAATCACACCTGATGAAAGACAGGAGCGAAGTCGTCGAGGCCGACCTGGGGTCAGATTGACTGAAAAGCAAATTCGACAGAGCACAAAAATATCTTAAGAATGGCTACGTAACTGGCAAAGACATCAAAGCGGAGAAATTTTGAAAGCGATCGGAAGAAATTCCTGGAAAAGCCAGTAAAAAATAATGACAGATAAATAGAAAGAGACAGACAATCGGAGGACTTTCAAATTATTTTCAATCCGAAAAGACAGACTGAGAAATTTGAGCAACAAATAACCAAGTGTTTCATAATGCCTGCGTGAGAAATTATTACTTGATCAACTTATGGATGGAAGAGATAGCCAAAGACAATCTTTTGGAAAACCATGGATACACTTTTGAATTTTAAAGAACAGAAGACTATAGAAAATGTACACTACCTAAGAATAAATAGACTTATAAAGAATTATTAAACAACGGAAGATGGAACAATATCTTTGGGCTGTTGAAATAATTCTGATAAGAGTAAAAGGGCAAAACAATAATCAAAGAAATTTTCAAGTAGCAAGGTGACACAATGCGAATGAGAGACGGAAGAAGTTTTAAGTAACATAGGATAAAGGATAGTTGGTGGAAGAAGTTGAGGAAAAGGTGAATTTTTAGATTCCTGGTCGTTTATGAAAATACAGCCCTATTTTTATAATTATTTCAATTTTATATGTATTTAACTTAAGATGGTTTGATAACCATTCCTTACGCAGGCATGCAATTCATTAGCATATATTAATGGTATTAAATGGAACAATATTTATTCATGAGAGAAAAGAGAGGAAGAAAATTGAAATTAGTTGTTACGAATGTGAAATACAAACACGCAATTGGCATATTTCAGAGCGCGAAACGGGAAAAATAAAAAAAATACATTCCAATTGCAGCATCACCAAATAATATAATAAATTCTATGAAAACTGATTAAAATATTTGAAATCGGAAGGTGTTTGACTGTCGGGGAGCTTTTACGAGAACACCGCCGCTTATATTCATAAAATAGTTTTCATGTTTTGCGTTGTGAACTCATTTTGAGCTTCATTCGTTTTCCATTTAACGTTCAGTCATTTTTTTTAAACCCAATACGATGGAGTTAACAATTTTGCGTAAGGCTATGCAGTAAATAATTTTCGTTTCTCACTGTCATTTTTGTTCCTGTACTTTCATCTGTAAAATCACTACGTGCCCTGTCCCAGAGGAAGCTACTCACGCACATTCATCTCCATGCAAACATAGACACGGTGGTGGACACTCTCATTGATAAGAATTATCCACACACTGAGTGTACATCATGTGTATTATAATACTTCATGGATCTGTATATGGAAGACATAAAAAAGCGTTGTTGACCCAATATATCTTATATAGGTGTATTCCTTCTTAACGACTTTATACATACAAGTGTTACTGCATAAATGCAAGACTTCCTTTTGAATGCGAGAAAATGGCCGAAGAAATTTCTAAGAACCTGAGTAAAATATTTTCTCAGGCATTGCACTGTCCCTTATTCTCCCTCTTGCTAATTTGTTGTCCGCTTCTAAATATTATGCCTGAAATGTACACCGCATACCACGTTATGGCACTCATTTTGTATTCAGGTGGGGTGCCAAAGTTATTCAGATCTGAGAACAGTCGTGGAAATGCAATGATGCATACAGTGTTCATATAAAACGACATCATCAAGTAATACACATAGCTGAATGAAGAACATTCCACAATGCGTCCGTTTGATTCCACCGTAGAGAAAGGTTAACTGTATAAAACGATGTTCTCATCTGATACTGGATAAAAAGGAAGAATGAAGAGAGGGGAGATGGATCACCCGTTTCACTCGCCGTCAACTGTGGCGATTGTTGATAATGATGTGAGCATGGGACGCCTCGATACTATTGTGATGGGCAGTTTCGTTCCTTTCTCGCACTCGTTTCTTTCGTTCTCGTTCAATTAAAGGAACGAGTTCAAAGAGTCGTTCCTTCTCAAGTTGCGCCTGGTAATTCGGGCATTATGATTAATAATTATTTTAATTAAGAACGTTATTGTAAGCAATTGCGTCAATATTTGACTTCGTGGGTTACAGTAGCGCCACGTACCGCCGGAGACCCTCTCACAGAGCGTAGCTTTCATTTATATTTCTGAGAGAATCTCATACGCAATTCGGCCTTTATGAAGCCCCCTTGGGTTAATGTCAATGATATGATTCATTATGATTCGTTCTTATTGCTCTCGTTAATTAATCGTTTCTTGATATCATTTAAATAATATACGAATGTGATACTTTCAAAAGAAATGCAGATGTGATACTTACTTATCCACGACGACCACGGCTCACGACGTATGCCATTGTGGGCTAGAATCACGCTACTTCACTAAGATAATTAAGGTAAATCTGGCTTTCCGTGACTCCAGCTAATATCTTTTTGTGAAAAACTCCCGTAAGTGGTAAAAATGACTATTGAACCTAGTGAAATGCGAGAAATGTGCTTTTAATAAATGTAATAAAAATAGCCGTGTGTTGAATAGTTATGAAGAGATGAGCGTTAGGAAAATGACCAATATTTAGTCTCGGTATTCGGAGGCCGCGCTTCGTGAGGCTACCGTGGTAGCTCATTGGGGCAACGTGGCCACGGAAGGAACTTTAAGGAATTATACTAAACTGACTAAAATACCGAAAGCATTCCCTGGAAATCCCAGATCAATGATGACAGTTTAGGTATTCCTTGCTACTTCTCTCCAAATGTTTCATTTCTTCGCTATTTTATTGACCTATGGGTATGGATTGTTTTAGCATTTAGCCCAAACCATCATATTTATTCTGAAAGAGAACGTTTATTTTATATTATTTTGCCGTTCGATGTATAATATATTACCATACGTCATTCCATCCTCGTCTTCAAAGTACCTGGTCTGTCATTTCTGCGAATTGGTTGAACCCTCTCTTTCATTTGATTATTATTATTCATATTGCATTCCCTTCGTTCCTATGAATCCTATCCTTTATTTCATTCTTTTCAGTACTTCGATTCCTCTCGTACCTTTGGAAAGAGGATATGACCACAACCAGATTTCGTTCCTTCTCGTTTCATCAGTGGGTTCGTTCCAAAGGAACGAATAGTTCCTAAATGTCCCATCACTTCCCGAGACCACTGTGTTTTCATGTCCGACCATCCTTATCTCTCCCGCTTATTTGCACGATCCGCGCGCAAGGAGAAATTATTTATTCCCTTTTCTCTTCTGTTCTAAGGGCCGTTTTACGCAGTATATGATCTTGCGCATGATCATTCGAGCATTAATTCGTGAAATAATTTTCATGATGACCTGGAAATTTCCCCATTTACACGGTGAATTAATTAAGTGTATTTTCTGCGCAGACTGAATGCGCAGTGGTAGACCTTACGATTGTATATTCGATTACGGAAGATTTTAACTAGCATTCTCAAAGCGGATTCGATATCACTGTGAATTTTTATTTTAGAGCCAAGAAAATGCCAATGTTACAGCAGAAAAAATGCTAAACGTTGTATAAGGCAACTGAAAGAGAGTCCACAGTTTTACTTAATCTCTTTCTGGGTGTGTAAAATAAAGTTGTCGCATTACATTACATTGGACGAGCGGTAAACCATGCAGTCATATCATCCTCTTTATATGCGGTGTATTGGTCGCCAGATTGGAATGACGGCTGATGGCCCAAGGTTAGACGCGAAAAAGTTGTTGACGTACATTTGGCAACACTGGCACGCGTTGGTCGGAGACCTCATGCCATGAGTGGCCTTGGCGGTGGCAGTTGGGGGGAGTCATAGATCTTGAATAGCAAGATCTATGGGGGGAGTAAAGCCAACGCGGTCGGGGACTTCTTTCTCCCCGAAGACAGTTTTACACATCTTTTGCACGAAGTTTGAACTGGAATCGCAATGCGAGAACCCCTGCCACACACCCTAGACGTAGTTTCAGGGTATTTTGTATATGAATGCAAGAATGCAGTCATGGAACAAGAGCTTGGGCTATTTTTCCATCACTCGTGTATGCATTTGCGTTAGAATTCCAGTTAATCTCTGATTTACACGACGCATCTTTCAATGCTAATTCACGCGTACATAATATTTTACAAAAATGTTCCTCACGAAGAACGGCGTCAAACATTAGTGCTGTCCGCCTGCTAGGAAATACTGTGGGTTGCTCCACTCCACTATGGCATTCATTTAGTGAGAAATTCAAGGCTCTCTGTTTCGAAAATACCTCGATGAGGATCGCCACGAAATGCACTCCTTGAAACACAGGCCACATCTTAGGAAGGTGAGGCGTTCCCTCATACGCGTTGTTCGCTCGCCTGTAGTGAACAATCTTTGGAGAATGAAATTCTATCAAAATTGTCTTGTGTTCCAAGGTGTGCCTGTGTGTAAATAATTTTGTGAACAAATATTACTTTGCCTAGCTGAAGCAAATCGTTTCCCTGCTTCTCAATCGTAGGTATCATTCTCCCTCCAGCTCTCGGACGGAACGGACGTGACCTTCGGGCGCTCCCTAATCCCGGGTCTACCTGCCCTCTCTGCCTCTCTGACTACCTGCGCTTAGTGATGGGTCGGTCGTGAGAGATTGAATTCCGAGAGCAAGCTCTCTTAAAAGAAAGATCGATGAACGACTTCTCTCCAATGACCGAGGCGTTCATCTTCACCGATCGCGACAGGAATGATTGTATGACATCAAATATCGATCACGAGACTTGAGACCGACCAAAAAAATCTTGAGTGAGTTTTATAACGAGAGATTCCAGAGTAACTCGCTCTTTCGTGAGATGTAGGCAGTTATTCGATGCTCCGCTCGGTTGCGCTAACAAAGACGCAGCGTAATAACAGTCAACAATTTACATCACGACATAAATATCTTGCATTGAGAGAGTTGTACCAGTTTTGCTGGTTCGCTTTTCAGTAGAATAATAACATCATTAAAAATGAAGACCGAATCCGTTACACTGTCGGCAAAGAGACAGCTGGGTTAAGATTCAAAAGGAATGCAATGGAAATTAAACATGATCCAGGTACTTATCCGTTTGTTAATTCGCCAAGCAATGCATTATTTGTTACTGCGTTGGCTATGTAGTGCCGTTATTTATACGTGCAATAGGTTAATCGTCGCTTGTAAGTAGTATAGTACAATACTATATCCCTATGAATTGTTTTCCTTTGCCGCGACGAGTCGTAAATTGTGTGATAATTAAATATCTGAGTCTATGACGTGATCGCTTAGAAATCAAACCTGATACCCATGCCGCTGTATTATATATATACCGGCCGTTTATATAAACAACTGTGATTCATATTGCCAATGCATTTTAAAAATTCAACTCCGCTCCTCTCTCTTCAATCACTTTTTCTAGACTTTGATGGTGTTGCTGTCAATCAAGAATGTTTCCAGTGCTTCATTGGATGTCCGTTGGCTTTCCCTTCGTCTGAATTTTCTTCCCATATGTCTTCCGAAGTACCGTCGTGTTAAAATCACCGGTGAATTCATCCAGCATTGTTTGTTTTTGGAATGCAGTTTGCTTTTGGTGTTCTTTCACATATTTTTAACTGCAATCTCATCAGCGAATCCTTTTATCGGAGAATAAAATTTCGTATGTGCCAATAAGTCTCCTTTTCATTTAGAGGAATGGTATTTGAAGAACTTGATTCAGGGAATAATAGCGTGATTCCAGTTGATATAGTTGATCCAAACACCGTTCGAGACATGATAACTGCAAATTATGATTACCCACAGGTAATTTGATTCATACTTTCATCATTATACTTTTGTAGTGAATAGTAAGTTAAAAAAATGTACATAGACTTGATCAGTAAATATCAGTATCAGTTTCCGGAATTTCATTTGCATTTGCACTGAGTGCAGCTTCAATAAACGGTACAATGTAAATATCTTAATACTGTAATTGGTTGTAAGCAAAAAATGAATTACATGAGTGGGCCATTACATCAGCCTTAGGCATCCCATTGAAATGGGCAAGGAGTTATTTCAATCAAAATGTACTAACATGTTTAGTAAGGCAATGTATGACTTCATACCACCGATACTGTGTCACTTTAAATTGGCAGAAATGCTGAATGTGAGCAATGAAATAAATAAAGACTGTATTTATGCGTGCAATAGAGCATCATATACTGCAAAATAGTGCTGGAAATTTGTAATCATCGTATCATCCATCAAACTGTGTATTCGAACATGGCTTGTACACAGGAGCTTAGACCATATTAATTTAAAATTTAATTCCTTGGAAAGGACAAATTAAAATTTCTGATAGTACTAATTACTCATTGCACATCCAAAATCCCTGGTAAATATTTAGCAGGGAAATTTAGAAGGAACCTGCAGGAAATTAGCAGAACATTCATGAGGATAATCAGAAACCTATAGTGGCAAAGAAAATCTTATTTTAGTTTAAAAACTGATGCCTATCTTAAACATTGGTGGAGTAAAGCAATTATAGCATTGGACTGTTATCAACGTCTATTCATTCCACATGCAGTTATCATTCCACATTCACTTTAATTCTTATATTTGCCTGACCATGACATTTTACCACCATTATAATGGTATACAGATAGCTTAACAGACATATATATTTCAGTGGTCAGTTACCACTCCAACCTTCCTGCTTCAAAAATTTCTTTCCTTAAAATGTTTCAATTTAGTTCTGCGCATCACATCCATTCATTTAAATTGCCTATACTTTTCCTACCTCTCCCAACGAAGCAAACCTTTCCCTTCAAAAGTGCCCTTCAGTACCTCATTTCCTCTAATTACCTACTATCTGACTTAAAGTGGACTCCTAAATTTCCTTCACTGTGATATGTAACTTCAATGCCTAGTCAAGTATCTCTTAACTTCTCTTCTATCTTACTTTCATTATCCTTCTCGAGAGCCACTCCTCATATAACTTTAGTCTAATCTCACCCTCTCAACATTAGCCAATGGTTTAGATCCACCGAAGGCCACAACCCTTTATAAAACCTTCCAAACCAACCTTTTGTTTGCATCCTATACCAGGACTTGAGGCATTACATATCCCCCATAATTCTTGAATATTGCTGATACAAGACATTTAATATCTTGAGTAGGACACCTCGTTCCACTAAAATTCTGCCCCAGTTACAACTTCATTCCACTATTTGTGTTTTGCTATTTGTCTTAAGCCTCTAATGGTTTCTACTCAATGACCATTCTCAATCTATACTCTGGAGTGAGCTGGCAAGCCACTTACCATGAGGAAAAATATCCACAGATGCTGAGTGGACTATGTTCCCTTCGTTCCTGCTCTTCGTCCAATCTGGCATGTGTGAGCCTAACAGCTATAATTACCCTAGTTAATTTCTACTACAGGTAAACAATACATCATAGCATGTCCTTTGATAACAGTTGATTAATATTTATAAATTTACCAAAGATCATGACAATAGGAGTCGACTTAAGACTTAATCATATTGGGGTTTCAAGGAACATATTCAAAATAAGCCAAGTAGTAATTGTAAAAAACCTACACCAACATTTATTTCACTTATTGATTATTAAAAATAAATGGATCTATGAATGGTTGCACAACCCTTAGTTTACATCACCCCTGATGACAATGACTGAGTCAGACATCGAAACGTCGGCCTACATGGAGACCATCACCCGGTTGGAAACCCGAGAAAGTTTCTTAGGTTCCTCATATCAGTGAAATAAATAATATTAATAATATGTAACAGCATTCATTAAGCATGAAGCATTATAGACCAAATCCATTTTGCTCTAAAATTTTGTTATAGGTGAAAAATCATTGATTACCTACCATTGCTTTATTATCCATCCATGACCCTCTTCTCCATTAACTTCTTCAATTTATAAAAGGGTGTTACCAAAACTATGAGTGCATACTTGAATTAAATTATGACAGATATTTAATTTAAATGGGAGCATAAAAAATAATTTTATTCTGATCAAGTTGACTTTAAGTCACACAGGAACGACATATGTTCACTTAAGTTGACTGCTAAGTAATTGAGTACCTGGTAAACTTGAGGCACACAACTTATCACATGATATTGTTTGCTCTCTGCTGTTAGTGATGTCTGTTTGGATTTGGAAACTGGCTCACTTATAATAATTTACTCCATAATACCCTATATTGGCATATATCCTTTGCCTCTATTGCATTCATACATTACTTCATTCACACTCTCTCCTATTCTTAAGACTCCTAATCTTCCTCCTTTAATGTCTCTTCCACCACATCATGAACCCACAATTTTTTCCATCTTCCTCTTACGCTATTCACTCCTCAATCACAATCCTGTTCCAATACTCAACTCTAATCTATTATTTAAACATTGCCAAACCCACAGAGAATAATCATTTCATAAAGTCCATTACGGTAGCATGAAGGAAGAGATATTTTCAAAATGTCAAATACAAATTCATAAAAAAATATTAGCTTTAGTTCCCATAAGTATCCAGTAAGTATATCAAGCAAAAATCAACATGAAATACACTCAGAATCTTTACTCTTAATAATCCAAGATGGTATGTATATTGTTCTAGCAAATTCAATGATTTCATGGGGGAAATAAACATTTGTCACAGTATGCACCGCTGATTTTTCTTCTTTGAATCAAAACTAGGTATGACATACAACTGTTATCACTCATATGATATGTAAACACTACTGTTTTCTGAATACAGTTCTATAATATAGAGAGAACTGGCACAGTGGATATTGGTCTGAAGTTATTGATGGCTATAACCATTGATAAGCACTAAACCATTGTGTAAATTAATAATTGATCAGAGGCTATTCCTTGCAAAGATAATAAACATATATATTGAGGTCAGATATTTAGTAAACATTCTTATAACCTGATTGTTCCATGCATTTCATAAAATATACAGAGTAAACTAGTTATAATTTTGCCTACATATAGTATTCCCTACCTGTTACATGATATAGTCTAGTAAATGGCAACTAGAGTAGCAATCAGATAGCAGAGAAACTCACTGACGCTTACATATTTTATTGCATTGCATTGGTGCTTCTTAATGATAGCAGCAACATCATCTAGAGGAAGAATGAATGTAATGGGTTTAAAAATAGCACTGTCAGTGCCAAACAATTTAAGAAGATTCATCACATCCTGCAATCAGTTTTTAAATCCCTACTCATACACATCATAATATGTAACAAATATTTTGTGTGTATTAGGCATTTCTTATAGGTAGCTTAGAAGCAATATATGTTAACAGTTACTGATAGGAATTTGATATGTATAACTGTTGAATACCCTGTAAGACATAACTATAATAATCAAATCGTTTTCGTAACCAATTAACATGTCCAATGTACGGGCAAAAGCATTTTGTGAGGGGGAATTAATATAGCACTAAAGATTCAATACTATAACAAAGTGCATTTTTACTGAATATACATTTTATTGAAAGGTACGAAGGTACATATACAAACCATCGTTTAATAATATGCTTTTTAAACATTTAGAATCTATGTGTCATTGCGAAAAACATATTTACTGAACATCAATATAATTGACTAGTTTGATTAGTTGACTAAGTGACGAAGTGCATGGTGAAACCCCAACGATTTTAATCGATGGCAACAAACGAAGCATGTTTTGTAAGGAGCGTTTTACATTAGATATAAATCACTCAAGTGGCTGAAAAAATTCATATATTTCAACAAATATTATATATATATATATTGTGACGGTCTCGGCCCGTCCTGATCTTAATCGTCACCCCCTCTCCTTTCCCCTCCCCCCCTTCCTTCACTCCTCTCCTTTCCCTTCCCCCCCTTTAACCAACGCGATGTGGGAAGAATGCAAGGGTGAGTGAGCGTGCGTAAATGTGTGTGTGTTTCGCTGGTCAGCCAGGCGAGTGTATTTGACGCTCGCTGAATAAGTGTTTTCCCCCAACCCCAGTTCACGAGTGCATCGATAACCCCCTCTTCCACCTGGGGCATATAAAGCCGGGTGAAACCCAGGGAGGTTCTTCTTCTTCTTCTTCCTATGTTTCGGCTCGTGCGGCTGTTATGCTGCGATTACGAGTGCAAAGAAAGACAGTCGTGCGAAATAAGACTCGAGAGGACAACGCTAACAGTTGGCGCAGAGAGGACTACGAGACAAGCCGGACAATCATCTCCTGCATCCTGAAGTGGTCGCCAGGGAGGTTATAGAGGCAGCCAGGCCGCAGAAATTGCCGTTTCCGTGAATAAGGAACCGCACCCAAATAAGACGAGCCTGTGTCCCGCCCGAACCTCGGCGCCAAGGAGCGGAGTCATCCAGTGGTCATCCAGGTCACGTAACGTTATATCGCCCTGACCCTAGTGTGATACCACCCCTGTCCGAGTACTTTGTCCCAGTCCGCAGCAATACGCAACTGTTAGGCGGCTTGAGTACCGCAGTGACGCCTCAGTGATTTGCCTCCAATATCATTATTTATGTAATCAGCGTTAACAAGAAGCAATCAATCACCTGTGTTATAGGGACGGACTTTATTACCTCCCAAAGTTCAAAAGTGTGCCTAATTGCATAATTGAGATAAGTCCGCTTGACGGCACGAATATTGTTTTCTGTTCTGATATTTTGTTTCTAATATTTTGTCAGTTAAATTGTAAATTTCATGATCAATTCATCCTTTATTTGCTCATCACTAACCCTATCATCTCGCTCATCAGGGTAAATGATATGTAAATTGTTCGTGAGTTTTGAATATAGTTTAATTGATTGTTGAATGAATGATGTCCTTGGTATTCTTTGGTGTCCCTACAAAACCTGTTTCCCCACCCTCACCTGTCGTCGAGTCGTCACTCGCCTTATTCTAACTCATAGTCTCTTCACCACGAGATAAACTGCAAACGGGAATCCCCCACATTTTATATTATCAAGAAAAATCTTTGGTAAATCGTCCTCGGTGGCAGCTGGTCAAGAGGGTAGTTTATCGTTTATGTGTGGTTTCTGCGGTTTCATCCGGGTGACCGACAGTGAACCATTACATAATGGCGCCCGAACAGGGACCACTTGTTTGCAAAGTTTGAATCTCTCGAATGAGACCTTGTGTCTTAGTTTCATTTTTTTTCTCGTTGGATAAGGTGTTGTTTAATTTGTCGTGGGGTTTGAAAAAAGAGCATTATTTGCCGAGAGTTTTGTGGGATTCTAAGATTACAGGTGTTATTATTTACGTAATAACGGTGAAACTAAATCGTAGGAGTGATTTTTTTTATACGTGTAGTGTGATTAGTTGTGTTTCGTTCGCGGTAATAAGAAATAAAAATGGTTAGTCGGAGCGATATATTTATGCTTGGGCGTGACATGAGTGGGTTGAATGACTCGGACGAAGGAGATGAGGTACAAATCATAGAAGTAGTATCCCAACCTATTCCCGCTGACGTTCAAACGGAGCCTTTTGAGACGCCCCCCGCGCAAGAAGTGTTAAACATGGGAGACACGTGGGTCATTGATTGGCTGAAAAAGGAGAAGGAAGAACGGGAGGAAAGAGATAAAAGGGAGAAGGAAAAACGGGAAAGAAAGGAATTAGAACGGGAGGAAAAAGATAAACGGGAGAAGGAAGAACGGGAAAGAAAGGAAATAGAACGGGAAAGAAAGGAATTAGAACGAGAGGAAAGAGATAAAAAGGAGAAGGAGGAACGGGAAAGAAAGGAATTAGAACGGGAGGAAAGAAGGGACGAGCGATTTAGCGAAATTATGCGATTGGTAATGGGACGTGTGGATGTCGTGAAGAATGAGTTTAAGAAAGAAACGGGAGAGATACAGGCCAACGTAGATATTTTGGATAGGAAGGTCGAACATTTAATTGAAGCGGAGAGGGAGGAAGCTTGCCGTCGCGAGGAGAGTTTGTCTGAAAAAATTGACAAGAGTGTCGAAGAAGCTCGCCGTCGTGAGGAGAGCCTTTCAAATAAAATTGAGCAAGTTTCGAAACGCGTAATGTATGGGGAACAAATGGGAACGGGATTCCACCCGATAGTCCTTCCCAGTACATGCGTCAGCAAGCCCATTTTTAAAGGTAGCGCATATCAAAACTCGGTTGAGTTTGTAAACGAAGCCGAGGACTATTTTAAATTGTTAGGAATTGCGCCGTCTATGTGGCCACTGACATTTTTGAGTTTAATGGAAGGAACGGCCAGGTTATGGAGGAACACCATTAGACCCGTCCCCATCCAATACGAGGAGGTGCGAGAGAAATTTTTAAAGGAGTATTGGAGTGTTCATGCTCGGTACGAATACCGCGCGCGTGTGACACATGGATTTTACTCACGAGCAGCTGACGGAACATTAAAAGAATATGCCCTAAGAAAAATAGCAGCGGCCAAATCATGCGATCCGCCGATAAGTGACGAGGAGCTTAGCTATTGCTTACTTCGCCAATTTCCTCCCTGGGTTCAAAATTTACTCAAAAGCGCGGAGCCGGAAACATTAGATAAACTAGTTAGGCTGTTAGGTTATTACGATGATACCAATGAAGGTAATCGGAGACCGAACCCTAGCTTCCGAGATCAGCCGCCGCAGGTAAATACCATGAATGTGTGTAGAGGGAGGGGAATGGCAAGAGGTGGGTCGCCACGAGCGAACATGAGAGGTAGATTAGGAAGAGGGGAGCCCCCCGTTTTGCCTCTACTTCGTGAGGAAACTTCTGACAATTTTAATGCGTCGTGCGAAGGCCCACAAGGTAGGAGTCATATTGAGATCGCGCAAAACGACGTCCCCGCTGCGAACAATGCGTCTTCCTCCACCATAACTGACAATTCTTTAAACTGGTAGAGTCCGCATCGAGTGGTCCCCGCGAGGCAGACAGGGGAGGAGATTTGACGTTGGGGATGAGTTCATTTAAAAGCAAGAGTGAGAGTCAAGTGGCGGGAAGTCTCATCGACGCGGAATGCCAGGAGAAGGGGACGATTCCGATACTAGCCACTTTTACTTTAGAAGGGAATCCTCTGGACGACTTACTTATGGAGGAGGCGAAGGTCGCGAGAGGGAGGGTGAGCCCTCAAATACAGGTGAATTGTCTAGGGATCGATGTGCAGGCATTAGTAGACTCAGGAAGCGAAATATCTGCCATTGAGGAAATGTTTTTTAAAACGTTATGCAGTCGTGAACCAAAAATTCCGATCTTACCTTTAAACAAATCCTTTTTGTTATGTGCCAATAATAAGAAGTCGTGTCCGATAACTAGGCAAGCCCTAATTCCGATTACTGCAAACGGCCGGCAAAACGAAGTTGTGTGTGTAGTAGTAAAGAACCTAGTTAGGAAATTAATTCTAGGAGCTGATTGGCTATCGGAAAATGGGGCAATAATAGACTTTGCGCAGAACAAAATTAAGTTAAAAAGTGCTGATTCCGAGATAGTAGAGAATGAATTTTATATGCTCTCACAATCGAGACTGCAGCAGGAAAGCAAAGAGACCGAGGTGACGAAGGAAAAGGTGGAAGTATTGGTAAATGGTTTGGCACGGCTAGCATCAAGTCAAAAGAATAGACTCAAAACGGTGTTGCTCGGATGCGGGAAGGTTTTTTCTAAGACGCCTGGTTTGGCAAGGGGATTCACCCACCGTATTAAGCTCACGGATGAGACTCCATTTGCCCAAAAATCCTATCCCATACCCCAAGCATGTGTTGCGAAAGTAGATGAGGAAATAAAGGCCATGGTCGAAGGGGGTATGATAGAAAAATCACCCAGTCCATTTCTAAACCCGTTAGTAGTGGTAAGAAAAAGGGACGGGCGCGTGCGTTTGTGCGTGGATGCACGTAAATTAAATAGCGTAACCATCCCGGAACGGGACGAGCCTCCTAGGATAGAGGAGCTCCTCTCAAAATTCGCCGGTATGAAATATTTTTCGATCACTGATTTTACTTCCGCCTATTGGCAGATGATATTGCACCCCGAAGATCGTAAATATACGGCGTTCTTGTATAAGTCGAGGACATACGTATTTAAGCGCGTGCCTTATGGATTGCGTAACAGCGGGGCAGCAATGATAAGATGCCTCGATAAAGTACTGGGGGATGACGTAAGTTCGTTCGCGACCGCATATGTGGATGATTTGATAATTGCTTCCCCGAGTTTCGAGGAACACCTAGAGCATTTGCAGGTCGTATTTAGGAAAGTAATTAGCGCAGGTATGACGCTAAATTGGGAAAAATCAAGATTTTGTTGCATGGAAGTGCCGTTTTTGGGACACATATTAACACCTGAGGGAATCAAAGTGGACCCGGAAAGGATAAAAGTAATTCAAGAAGCCAAACCACCACGGAATATACGACAATTACGAGCTTTTTTAGGAACGTGTAACTATTTCTCGAGATTCTGTGAGGGATACGCACATTTAACCATCCCATTGTTAAGATTATTGAAAAAGGGAGAAAAATGGGTATGGAATTCTCAATATCAGAAATGCTTTGAGGAAATCAAGCAAGCTTTCCTCAATGTAGTCATGCTTAAACATCCGGATCTCAATCGACCTATGTTCTTACAAACCGATAGTTCGGATTATGGGTTAGGGGCGGTCCTTTTTCAGCAAGACGATGAGGGTAAAGAAGCCGTTGTAGCGTTCATCGGTCGTACATTGAAGGGCTCAGAGTTATTCTATACCACGACAGAAAAAGAGGCTCTGGCAATAGTATTTTCTTTACAAAAACTACGCGCGTACGTCTTGGGGAGTGATCTTACGATTATATCAGACCATAAGGCTTTGACGTTTTTAAATAAGTGTAAACTGAGTAATAGTCGCTTAACGCGTTGGATACTTGCGTTGCAGGAGTTTTCGTTTCGGGTTGAACACCGCCCCGGACGGAAAAATCTGGTACCAGATTGGCTGAGTCGAAGCGCGCTGAGACAGGAGGAAAGTACCGAGGGAAACGTTTTCCTTAATGCCATATTGGAATTGAATATTTCCGAATTCCCAAGCGAAGCGATCCGTAAAGTCGGTGAAGCTCAGGAGAGGGACCGTTTACTCAAGAAGATCCGCGATGGAATAATGGGTAGATTAGATCCCGGAGATAACGATTTTAAACGTGTGGATAACTTAATGAAGAGAAGTAAGCTGGTCAATAACGTGTTATATAAAAACGTAGCGAAGGAAGAAAAAAATGAGGAAATTAAGTTATGGGTGCCAAAGGAGATCCATGATCGCCTAGTTTGGTACGTACACACTAAATATGGACACTGTGGTGCAAGAAAAGTCGAAAACTGGCTAAAAGAAAAGTACTATTGGGTCAACATGGGTTGTTGCGTAAGAATGTTATTGCGAAGTTGTGACGTATGCCAAAAAACGAAACACCCGAATCGTAGCTACGAGGGAATAATGGAGAACATTATACCGCAAGCGCCACGAGAATTAGTCGCGATTGACCTGTACGGGCCCTTACCCAAGGCTAAGTTTAGAAATAAATATGTATTTGTTGTAATCGACGTTTTCTCAAAATACGTAATGGTCTATCCCTTGAATAAACCAACGGCGCCAAATTGCCTAAGAATAATGAAAAATGAGTACTTCCAGAAATGTGGGAAGCCGCAACGGATATTGTCAGACCATGGTACCCAATTTACAAGCAAGGCTTGGAAAACAGAAATGGAGGGCCAGGGAATTAAAGTAGTTTACTCTTCAATTAGGAGACCTCAGTCTAACCCAAGCGAAAGGGTAATGAGAGAGCTGTCTCGGGTCTTCCGTACCTATTGCTCAAATGATCATAAAAGTTGGCCTGAGGTACTTCCATTTATAAATAAGTGGTTTAATGAATTAACGCATGAAAGCACGGGGTTAACGCCCGTGGAAGTTCATTTCGGTAATAAACCCCCAAGAGAAGATTGTATGGTGAAATTACCTGATATGGTACAAAAGGATAGTAAAGAAATACAACGTTCGGCGTTGAGGAGGCTTATATTAGCGGGCCGTCAGAGAAAAAGTAAGCAGAGGGCAAAGGGGTATGATTTCAGAATAGGAGATAAAGTACTCCTGAAAACACCACGACCATCTGATTCAAAATTAAATTTATTTCATAAGTTTTTTTCATTTATACACGGGTCCATTCAAGATTTCCAAATATTCGGGACCGAATTCATGTCATTTGGAGGATTCGGAAGGAAAAGAAATCGGGGAAAGAATGAATGTAGTGGGTTTAAAAATAGCACTGTCAGTGCCAAACAATTTAAGAAGATTCATCACATCCTGCAATCAGTTTTTAAATCCCTACTCATACACATCATAATATGTAACAAATATTTTGTGTGTATTAGGCATTTCTTAGAGGTAGCTTAGAAGCAATATATGTTAACAGTTACTGATAGGAATTTGATATGTATAACTGTTGAATACCCTGTAAGACATAACTATAATAATCAAATCGTTTTCGTAACCAATTAACATGTCCAATGTACGGGCAAAAGCATTTTGTGAGGGGGAATTAATATAGCACTAAAGATTCAATACTATAACAAAGTGCATTTTTACTGAATATACATTTTATTGAAAGGTACGCAGGTACATATACAAACCATCGTTTAATAATATGCTTTTTAAACATTTAGAATCTATGTGTCATTGCGAAAAACATATTTACTGAACATCAATATAATTGACTAGTTTGATTAGTTGACTAAGTGACGAAGTGCATGGTGAAACCCCAACGATTTTAATCGATGGCAACAAACGAAGCATGTTTTGTAAGGAGCGTTTTACATTAGATATAAATCACTCAAGTGGCTGAAAAAATTCATATATTTCAACAAATATTGAGAATAGTAAACGTGAAGTCCTATTCAGTTCACTTTGGCACAAGAAGTGCTTCACGAGAAGAAAACAACATCACGACAGAAGCAACTTCACAAAAAAGTATTCATCGTAGGACAGATTGTTATTATTAGAATCACAGATATATATATATATATATATATATATATATATATATATATATATATATATATATATATATATATATATTGTGACGGTCTCGGCCCGTCCTGATCTTAATCGTCACCCCCTCTCCTTTCCCCTCCCCCCCTTCCTTCACTCCTCTCCTTTCCCTTCCCCCCCTTTAACCAACGCGATGTGGGAAGAATGCAAGGGTGAGTGAGCGTGCGTAAATGTGTGTGTGTTTCGCTGGTCAGCCAGGCGAGTGTATTTGACGCTCGCTGAATAAGTGTTTTCCCCCAACCCCAGTTCACGAGTGCATCGATAACCCCCTCTTCCACCTGGGGCATATAAAGCCGGGTGAAACCCAGGGAGGTTCTTCTTCTTCTTCTTCCTATGTTTCGGCTCGTGCGGCTGTTATGCTGCGATTACGAGTGCAAAGAAAGACAGTCGTGCGAAATAAGACTCGAGAGGACAACGCTAACAGTTGGCGCAGAGAGGACTACGAGACAAGCCGGACAATCATCTCCTGCATCCTGAAGTGGTCGCCAGGGAGGTTATAGAGGCAGCCAGGCCGCAGAAATTGCCGTTTCCGTGAATAAGGAACCGCACCCAAATAAGACGAGCCTGTGTCCCGCCCGAACCTCGGCGCCAAGGAGCGGAGTCATCCAGTGGTCATCCAGGTCACGTAACGTTATATCGCCCTGACCCTAGTGTGATACCACCCCTGTCCGAGTACTTTGTCCCAGTCCGCAGCAATACGCAACTGTTAGGCGGCTTGAGTACCGCAGTGACGCCTCAGTGATTTGCCTCCAATATCATTATTTATGTAATCAGCGTTAACAAGAAGCAATCAATCACCTGTGTTATAGGGACGGACTTTATTACCTCCCAAAGTTCAAAAGTGTGCCTAATTGCATAATTGAGATAAGTCCGCTTGACGGCACGAATATTGTTTTCTGTTCTGATATTTTGTTTCTAATATTTTGTCAGTTAAATTGTAAATTTCATGATCAATTCATCCTTTATTTGCTCATCACTAACCCTATCATCTCGCTCATCAGGGTAAATGATATGTAAATTGTTCGTGAGTTTTGAATATAGTTTAATTGATTGTTGAATGAATGATGTCCTTGGTATTCTTTGGTGTCCCTACAAAACCTGTTTCCCCACCCTCACCTGTCGTCGAGTCGTCACTCGCCTTATTCTAACTCATAGTCTCTTCACCACGAGATAAACTGCAAACGGGAATCCCCCACATTTTATATTATCAAGAAAAATCTTTGGTAAATCGTCCTCGGTGGCAGCTGGTCAAGAGGGTAGTTTATCGTTTATGTGTGGTTTCTGCGGTTTCATCCGGGTGACCGACAGTGAACCATTACAATATATATATATATATATATATATATATATATATCTTCTACCGCTGACGATGGCGACCTGACGTCGAAACGTACAAGTTTTCTTTTGTGAGTGTCCTTTTTGCGTGTTTCTGTGTTTGTTTAGTGTATCAATGTTTTATTTATGCATGTATGTATATATATATATATATATATATATATATATATATATATATATATATATATATATATATATATATATACACAGCGAATGTCTTGGACTCCTGTATTTGCACTAATACTCTGAATTAATGCTTTATATTTACGATGTAAACAATAAACGACGAATATTACGTTAACCTATGATCAAATCTTCGATTATGGCATTTATTAATATTGTAAGCACTCGACGATCACGAGACGGTATTTCAGAAGCACAGTAACTAAATTATAGATATATAGTACGATGTAAATAAACCTTTACCAAAGTTGAACGTTCGCTTTTTTTACATGCAATTAATTCACTCTTAGACAAACACAGCAGCAAACTATGAGATTATTTCAGGGGGCACTGTAATTAAAAAATCTACGACGTAAACAAACAAAAACCCACCATTAACTACACTTTATAGGCCATTTTTGAAGCACTAACTCTTGGTAAATTTACGATATAAACCATAACTTTAGCATAAGTTGAACATACACTTTCTTTGTGTAACTCACGTCCAGAAACCCAACGCAATATTCTGCCATTTCAGAAGCACAGAAACTTTTATAACCTCCACGGTGTATTTCCTGTCATAACACATCCATTAGGAGCGTAAGTCTACCTAACACAAATAACCTTTAAATATAAAAATATCACCACAAGAACACACGCAATACATCACAGCACATATAACATTTGTAATCACTGAATTTCCATAATTGCATTGTCACTTAAATTCACGATAAACCATCGTTTCAATATTCTCGACAAATATTACGTCTCGTGAACAAGTGAAACAGACCGTAATTGAAAATTGAATTTTAGTGCTACAGTCGGATAATTAGCTTTAAATTCTTACAGCCAAAAGAAAACGTTGATCGTTTCGAACTACATCTACATATTACCCTGCGAGCCACCTCTAGGGTGTTTGGCAGGGGGTGACAAGTCACCAAAATGCAGCATGCAAGCGGACCGCCACATGCACACCGCACGGTCATGAATATTAAGGATAATAACCAATTCCATCATTAACTAAAAACCATCATACAGCATGCAAGAGAATCCCCACATGCACGCCACACATGTACGATGACACATAATATTCTACATGCTACTTAAGAGGGCAATCTGCCTATGAAGCTAGAACATGCAAAACATGCTGTTAGAATCACCATCAAACTCCGCAAACATGCTTTAAGAAATACATAAGTTAGTAAGCTACATTACCAGTCAACTAATCTATTTCTAAGTCCTTACACAGCCGTTATAGTCTCTTATCGCTCGCGGAAAAAACGAAATTTTAAATCTATCTGTTCTACAGTCTATCTCTCTTATTTTATTTTTATGATCTAATCTACCATAGTACGTTGGCGGTCGTAAAATATGATCAACTTCGTCGGAAAATAAACTACTCTTGAATTTACATAATAGATTTAGTCTTGTTTTCAATCTACGGTCTGACAGTGATTCCCATCCGAGTTGTTCTAAGAGGTCAGTAACACTAACAAGACTATCGTAACGGCTTTTCACGTACCTGGCTGCTCTTCTCTGTACAAGTTCTAACTCTGTTTTTAAGCCTGTTTCATGAGGATCCCAAACACTGGAAGCATATTCTAAATGGGGTCTAACGAGGGAGAAGTAGCTTATTTCTCTCACTTTGTCGTCGCACTTGCCTAGAATTCTTTTAACAAATCCCAATTTACGATTAGCTTGACCTGTTATTTCCCGAATATGTTTATTCCACGATAGATCATTATTGAGCCTAACTCCGAGATATTTTACGGATTCTACCGTCTCTAATTGGGTATCCTGAATGAAATAGCTCTGTTGTGTGGAGTTATTTTTCCCCCAGAATTTCATTACTACGCATTTTTTCAAATTTAACTCTAGCTGCCACGCATCGCACCATGTTTGGATTTCAGTAAGGTCGTTCGTTAGTTTATCGTTATCTTCACTGCTACGGATTTCCCTGTATACTACAGCGTCGTCTGCAAATAATCGAACTTTACTGTCTATTATGTCACCAATATCGTTGATATAGAGTAGGAAGAGGAGTGGGCCTATGACACTACCTTGAGGGACGCTACGTTGGAGGCTACGCCGTCTAATACTACTCTTTGCACGCGATCGCTCAAAAGTTCTCTGATCCAGGAAATTACATCATCGTCTAGGCCGTATGATTTTAGTTTTACTAATAACTTATCGTGGGGCACTTTATCAAATGCTTTTTTGAAATCAAGAAAAATCGCGTCCACTGGAATGTTGTCCTCTCCGGAGACTAAAATATCGTGGGCAAACAGCGCTAACTGAGTTTCGCATGATCTACCTTTCCTGAATCCGTGTTGAGTTCTCATTAACAAGTTATGCGTGTCTAGGTGTTTCAATACTGAGCTGACAACAATGTGTTCAAGGATTTTGCATGAAATGGACGTTAAAGATATCGGTCTGTAATTACATGGCTGTTCCTTGTCTCCACTTTTGAATATGGGCGTTACATTGGCAATTTTCCAGTCATTTGGTAATCCGTGTTGCTTTATGGATTTTGTGAATATTAGCTGCAAGTAGGGGGCAATTTCTGACGCTAGTTCTTTATACACGCGAGAAGGGATTTCGTCTGGACCAGGTGACTTATTTGGACTGAGCAATTTCAATAAAATTTCTATTCCGTGAGCACTAATATCAAGGGGAGGCATCTTTCGTATGAAGTGATTATCAACCGCCACGGATGAATTCTCAGATGACTCGGTGAACACGCTCTTGAAGTAGGAATTTAATAAATTGGCTTTATCGGAACTGTTTGTTAACACATCTCCATTATCGTTTCTTAGCGAACAAACGGTAGATCTTTTACCTTGAACTTCCCTAACATAGGACCAAAATGCTTTTGGGTCATCCCGTAACTGCTCTACAAGTGTTTTCCTTTTAAAATTCGTGAATGCATTTCTGAACGCTTCCTTTGTAGCGGCTTTAGACAACTTATATTTATTAATTATTAACTCTCGATCACTAGGAGACACATCATGAATGATTTTTTTCATCTTAGCATGACACGCTCTCTGTCGCCTTAATGATTTTCTGACTTCCGCGTCATACCATCTCGGTTCGCTACCTTCTTTTTTTATTTTACTAGGGATATATCTTTTGATTCCTGAATTTATGAGCGAAAGAAAAACTTTCCAAGTCTCTTCTACATTAAATTCCATTACTGATTTTTGAAACACGGGAAAAGCATTTTTCAGATTACTCTTGAACGCATCAAATGGTATGGCGTATGGAATGACGTATGGTAATATATTATACATCGAACGGCAAAATAATATAAAATAAACGTTCTCTTTCAGAATAAATATGATGGTTTTGGGCTAAATGCTAAAACAATCCATACCCATAGGTCAATAAAATAGCGAAGAAATGAAACATTTGGAGAGAAGTAGCAAGAAATACCTAAACTGTCATCATTGATCTGGGATTTCCAGGGAATGCTTTCGGTATTTTAGTCAGTTTAGTATAATTTGAAATAGCTACTATTGACATTCTGCTAATTTAGGGTTCTATTTAAAACATATTCAAAGGTAATACGATAATTTAACTTATCATATAGATTGAAGGCGTCTTTTAACAAGAGGTACATAATTAAATTTGAAATATAGTTGAAGTAGGTGAAATTCTGGGCGAATACCAGGGGGTCAATTCTTTAACTAGAAGCTACGGACCTTTCTGGAAAAAAGATGCTTCAATAAGCTACTTGCTCCCATCGGTATTCTCTATCATAAAAGAAAGAGCTATCAGAAAGCACAGGTAGTGTACGTAGGCTCTCACACGTATTCTGACTGTCACGAAGTTCCTTCCGTGGCCACGTTGCCCCAATGAGCTACCACGGTAGCCACACGAAGCGCGGCCTCCGAATACCGAGACTAAATATTGGTCATTTTCCAAACGCTCATCTCTCTATAACTATTCAACACACGGGTATTTTTATTTAAAAGCGCATTTCTCGCATTTCACTGGGTTCAATAGTCATTTTTACCACTTACGGGAGTTTTTCACAAAAAGATATTAGCTGGAGTCACGGAAAGCCAGATTTACATTAATTATCTTAGTGAAGTAGCGTGATTCTAGCCCACAATGGCATACGTCGTGAGCCGTGGTCGTCGTGGATAAGTAAGTATCACATCTGCATTCCTTTTGAAAGTATCACATTCGTATATTATTTAAATGCTATGAAGAAACGATTAATTGACGAGAGCAATAAGAACGAATCATAATGAATCATATCATTGACATTAACCCAAGGGGGCTTCATAAAGGCCGAATTGCGTATGAGATTCTCTCAGAAATATAAATGAAAGCTGCTCTGTGAGAGGGTCTCCGGCGGTACGTGGCGCTACTGTAACCCACGAAGGCAATTATTGACGCAATTGCTTACAATAACGTTCTTAATTAAAATAAATATTAATCATAATGCCCGAATTACCAGGCGCAACTTGAGAAGGAACGACTCTTTGAACTCGTTCCTTTTATTGAACGAGAACGAAAGGAACGAGTGCGAGAAAGGAACGAAACTGCCCATGACAATAGTATCGAGGCGCCCCGTGCTCACATCATTACAAACAATCGCCACAGTCGACGGCGAGTGAAACGGGTGATCCATCTCCCCTCTCTTCATTCTTCCTTTTTGTCCAGTATCAGATGAGAACATCGTTTTATACAGTTAACCTTTCTCTATGGTTTAATCAAAGGGACGCATTTTCGAATGTTCTTCATTCAGCTATGTGTATTACTTGATGATGTCGTTTTACATGAACACTGTATGCATCATTGCATTTCCACGACTGTTCTCAGATCCGAATAACTTTGGCACCCCACCTGAATACAAAATGAGTGCCATATCCATAACGTGGTATGCGGTGTACATTTCAGGCATAATATTTAGAAGCAGACAACAAATTAGCAAGTGGGAGAATAAGGGACAGTGGAATGCCTGAGAAAATATTTTACTCAAGTTCTTAGAAATTTCTTCGGCCATTTTCTCGCATTCAAAAGGAAGTCTTGCATTTATGCCTTAACACTTGTATGTATAAAGTCGTTAAGAAGGAATACACCTCAGAAACTTGAAAATGATTTGCTAAAAATTGGGAGATCTCAGAAATATAAAGGGTTATAAAAATATCAAAGGCATTGATATGCATGTTGATTCTTTTTTCAGCCCAAACTATTGAAAGTATTTTTAGTGTACATGAATAAATTCCAAATATTTTTAGCCTTTTCAGGAAATGTTGGAAAATAAATTGTATTTGTTTATTCCTCTTTCTCTATCTCAAAAGTGATACGAAGAGTTCACTTATACATGGAGAAATATTCCCTTGGCATTTATGAAACTTGTCCTTTCCTCGTCTTCTTCTATGCGCTCAGGTAGTCCTCGTTTTTTAAATAAAACTCTACGGCTATATGAATTGTCCCGCGTGTACTTTGACAAATCCATTTTCCATCTCGCCGTTATTTGGTCCTCCGGGTTTACATCACAAGTTTACTCAACTGCAAACGAAGATTATTCATACTCTCTTAGTCGATCGGTGACGTCACGATCAATTTAACTAATCAGTATATGTTTTCAGTTCCGGGAGGAAATCAACATTTTTTTACGATTTTCGACTTAAATTTATTTTATCCAGTTATGTCCACGTTAGATATACTTAGTCAACAACGCTTTTTTATGTCTTCCATATACAGATCCATGAAGTATTATAATACACATGATGTACACTCAGTGTGTGGATAATTCTTATCAATGAGTGTCCACCACCGTGTCTATATTTGCATGCAGATGAATGTGCGTAAGTAGCTTCCTCTGGGACAGGGCACGTAGTGATGTTACAGATGAAAGTACAGGGACAAAAATGACAGTGAGAAACGAAAATTATTTACTGCATAGTCTTACGCAAAATTGTTAACTCCATCGTATTGGGTTAAAAAACAATGACTGAACGTTAAATGGAAAACGAATGAAGCTCAAAATGAGTTCACAACGCAAAACATCCCGAAACATGAAAACTATTTTATGAATATAAGCGGCGGTGTTCTCGTAAAAGCTCCCCGACAGTCAAACACCTTCCGACTTCAAATATTTTAATCAGTTTTCATAGATTTTATTATATTATTTGGTGATGCTGCAATTGGAATGTATTTTTTTATTTTTCCCGTTTCGCACTCTGAAATATGCCAATTGCGTGTTTGTATTTCACATTCGAAACAACTAATTTCAATTTTTTCCTCTCTTTTCTCTCATGAATAAATATTGTTCCATTTAATACCATTAATATATGCTAATGAATTGCATGCCTGCGTAAGGAATGGTTATCAAACCATCTTAAGTTAAATACATATAAAATTGAAATAAATATAAAAATAGGGCTGTATTTTCATGAACGACCAGAAATCTAAAAATTCACCTTTTGCTCAACTTCTTCCACCAACAGGATATGTTACTTAAGTTTGAATAATCGGCTTTAAACCATTTTATTCATTCATTACCTTTAATCAGATTATGCCACACCACGCGTGTAGGGATGTCTCGAGAAGTGAGTGTTTTCATTTTTATGTCATGGAATAAGATTCATCCTTGGTGTTGGATAAGTAAAGGCCTTTACTCCATGCACTCTCAATTCTGATAAATATTAAAAGATACTTCAGCCCTGATCTCAGAAACAAGTGCCAAGGCATTATGTCAGTCATAGCATCATTCGCCTCGTAGTGCCTTTACATTAGAAAATGTATTACTTGGGTCATTATCTATGTGTGAGAACTGGCTCACGATCAGTCTCTATACCATACATATTTACTATGGACAAAGGGAAAATGGAAAACCCCGTTATTATTATTGCATTGAAGCGTCTTCGTGATGTCTTTTCCTGTTACAAAATGCCAATTTCACAAAATTTCTTTGTGTATTATGTTAAAACTATCGTAGAGTATATTCATTAGAGTCACTCTATGAAATTATTCTCTAAAAGTAATTAAATGCTGCGTTCCGCATTAAAGACAATGCAACCGAGGAAATTAAGTAATTTATTAGTATTAAGAAATTTATCTGTCAAAAGTGACGTATTTGAACATTAAATTCCAACATCTTCTGACATGAAATTACGTTCAATAATTAATAGATACAACAAAAATAATATTTCGGCGCCAGTTACCAAGTTTAATTTTGTGCCACAAATCGAGAAATTCGTAAGAGCGGTAAGAGAGAGCGGTGGAAGGGAAGCTTGACTTTCCACCAATCATTGAACGATGTAGTGAACGATTCTCTGGTGGAAGGTGGAACATGTGACGTAGTGTCGGAAAGTCATGACGTTTTGGTGGAAACTAATGACGTTTTGGTGGAAAAGTTGAGCATCGGGAAAGCATCAGAATCAGGTCCCTGGTCTGGAATCACATTACGCGGTCAAAAATCGATGTATTTAAACAGTAGTATTTATGTCTTAGATGATCTAATGATAAAAATAAATAATTAAATAAATAAATTTCACCGTTTGATGCCATCGATTTGATTCTATGTTGGAAGTTTAAGGATTGTCATATGATGACCTCCGCTTAACAAAATTTGTTGAACGTTATTTATTACATACTTTGACCAGCGTAACATGTATGTAACGACAAGGAAGTAGAATTAGACGATGCTATAAAAAGTATTCGCTTGAAATACCGGTGAGCAAACTCAATATCACTTTCACGACCGATTTCTGCACACACTATATGCGTCATTGGTATACGCTGACTAGCGTAGTTTAAAATGTTCATTTAAACAGGAAAGTCACATTTAAATCAATGACTGTCATTATGCTGGCTATCGTTGAACGCCAATTGGGTCACTGTAATTTTTACATAGATTGAGCCCTGCAATTTGAATATCAATACATGGAAAATATTACAGTTATATATAAAAAAATTATTTTTATTTTAATTATTCTTATATTATATCAATTTCATTCATTCATTCAAGTTTTCTACCAGTTGATCGATAGGTCCTTGGACAGTCCCCATTCTGCATCCCAATTTCATAGACACTGCCTTGCTTCCCCTCCTAAGGAAGTCCAGCCAATAGATGCTTTTTTTCTTCATATCTTCTACATCGTCTTATTTCGTCGAGAATTCGTATCCTCTTCCATCTATTTCCACGCTTCCCCAGTGTTCTCCCCTCTATCACTCTCTTTAACATGCCCTCTCCTCTCAAAACCTCCTCCATCCATCACTTCTGCCTTCTACTTACCTCTGCCACAAGCGCACTCTCCTCTCCAACCATATCCAATACCTCCACCTTCATCTTCCTCGCCACCCAGCTCACCTTCTCCATCCTTCACCAAACCTACATCTTAAACGTCTCAAATCTACGCAAATCCTCCCTTCGCAACGATCAAGTTTCCGATCCATATTGCGCCACGCTCCATATTAAAGTTTTCACCAACCTTTTCTTTACGTCTCTTCTCAGACCCCCCTCATCAATTCCCTTCTCTTCCAAAATGTTTCATTAGCGAGCGCAATTCAGCATCTGATTTCCTTACCATTCTACTCTTAAATACTACTCAGGTACGTAAACTGTTCAACCTGCTCTATCTTCTGCCCTCCATACCTCATATTCAGCCCCACCTTCTTACTTCTTGAAAATCTCATCAATTTTGATTCTTGCGGTTGATCTTCATCCCATACGTTTCGCACTGCATCTCTAACGCATTCACCGTTGACTGTAACCCCTTGGTAGACTGACTAACCAATGCTTGATCATCTGCATATCCCAATGATTTTTTCAGCTCCCCTACTATATTTATTTCTGCCTACTTAACCTACCATGCCTCCCTTACCGTTTCTTCTGAATGCACGATAAAATCAAAGGCGATAGTAGGCACCCCTGCCATACTCTCCCTCCTATCGTAGCCCATCCCCATTCTCCATCGGATACCCAAACCTGCGCCGTCTGGTTCTTAAACCAATTCCGAAATAGACGCCTGCCCCTCCATTCGACCCCTAATTTCTTCAACACTCCCATTAATTTCGTCCAGTCCACCCTATAAAACGCCTTCTCGAAATCTACGAAGCATGCAAAAACATCTTGTCCATATTCTTGGTTTCTTTCTACTACCGTACTCATCACCGCTGTAGCGTCTCGCGTTCCCAGCCCTCTCCTTAACGCGACATGGTCATCACCCAGGTATTCATTAGCAATCTTCTCTAGCCCTATGTTTATAACTTTCACAACTACTTTGGCTACGTGGGATATTAACCTGATTGTCCTTTAGTCTTCGCACGTCTTTTTTTTCTTACGAATAGTAATTAGTACAGTCTCCGCAAAGTCTTTCTGACTCAATCTATCCTCATAAATCCTACGAATAAGCCCAAAAAGGTTTCCACTTCCGTTCTTCCGCATGCTCTTTCAAAACTCTGCAGGTGTGTCATCTATTCCCACCACCTTATTCCTTTTCATGTCTCGTAGAACTCTTAACATTTCGCTATCTAGGATACTTGGTCCGATGCTATCTCTATCGATATCACCTTCCCTTTCTAACGTATTGAGCCTTATATCTTAACCATACAGCTCCTCAACATACTCCTTCCACCTCTCCTGGATCTCTTTTGGTTATCACTTTTTCCGTATAGTCTGTTATCGTTATAAATCCCCTTCCCTTATTACCTCCCTTCAGTTCCTTTGCATTCCTACATAATGCGTCTGCACTTACCAATTCTTGGTATTTCTCTAATGAGTCAAGCTGTTCTCTCCACCACACCTCTCTTGCTTTCTTTGTTACTCTTCTAAGGCTGTTATTTAATTCTCGGTATTAATTCTCTTATCTAATAACACCATCAACCTTCTTTTGATACTTCTTCTTCATTGCCCTAGTTAACACTAATGCAAGGTGAGTCTCTCTAACTCATCGTATCACATTTTTGAGAATTTTATTATGTTATTGAAATGTCAGTGTGGCGTAATTTTTGACTTCTTCTAATTGTATGTTTCCTATAAAATTAGAGTTATTCAGACTTCTTTCAAAATTAAAGTAACTTAGAAAAACTTTTTTCCCTGAATTCCCACAAATCCGGGCAAGGTGAGTCCGTGGGACTCATGATGCTTCTTACTCTCTTCTGTGATTACATATCCTTCACCACTTCTGAGAGTACTAATTTTATTGAATCATTGTTTTTAAATAATGTAGCCAGAATTTGGCAAATATTTTACACTATTTATAATTGGTTTTTATATTTACAACTACTGCTAACTACTGAAACGACTAATGCTTCATGATTATTATTTATGCGATTCGGAGAAATTTCAAGATTGCTGTCTTCAATTAAGCTATTCTTGGACCCTATATTCGGAGTACTCTTAGCTAAATTACTAACTGGCAACACATAATTATTGACCCCACTATTTGACCTGCCCTGTAGCCTACCGTCTATGTTTAACTCGACGAGTGTGCTCAAGTATCCTGCGCGCTACATCCTGCGATGCCTCGTATGCATAGTGGACTCCTGAGCGATTTATAGGCACCCGACACGAATCCAGCACCGGCCTGAGGTCCAAGAACTCCGCTCCCTCGCTCCCACAGACTTCACTGAGTCTCTGGTTTATGCCTTCCACTCGGCTCCAAACCATCGAACCCCGATCCGTTCTAGGTACCAAGCTGCATATGGTAAGCCTCAAGTTGGTACCAGATTCTCCGCGAATACGGAGCATAGGTCTTTCACAGAGCCTAAAATCTCCTCGGATCCCATAAACACGGCATCATTGGTCCCAACATGGGCAGCCACATGCAACTTGGAGCAGTTCGCGCCCCTGACCGCCGACTCCATCGCCTTCGTCACCTGTGGCACCTTTCCTCCCGGTATACACAAGGAGGTGACCCGTGGTTCTCCTTCTTCCCGTCGGGCCTTTCCACGCATCGGGGACACTATACGCCGGACATTGGAGCTACCTATTACTAAAATTCCCTCCCTTCCCTCTCCACTCCCACTCGGCGACCCACCTCCCAGCTCTAGTGCCGATGGCTCAGCCTCTGCCAGCACATCGAAATTATAATCATAGATGTCTATACCTAGGTTGCGCACAGTTTTCTAATACAACATCCAGAACTTTGATTTTGGGAATGATTTTAAGGTTGAAGTTGTTTATCATGTTTGAGCTCCCGAGTAGGATAGCTTGCGTTTTGCTACTGTTCAGAAGGTTGAAATTCTCATCCGCCCTATCCGTAACAGCAGAAATGTCATGATTATCCTTAGAAGTCACATCACAAAGCTCATGAGGATAGCCTTGACAGTGTATTAGAAAATTAACAGCGTAGAGAAAGGTACACAGATTAAATAACAGTAATTGAGTGCAAGTTTATAACGAAATAATTAACTAGGCATAGCATAGAACAGTGACAATGTTTATGAAAAATGTACTGCGAATCGCATGAACTAGAGATTTATTATTTGAAGTACACACGTAAATCGCTATTCTTTCTTCTCAGTAAATTTTGAAAGTTTTTTGGTAGTTCTAATCCATTTTAATTTTAAATCTAACTTAATAATGAAATTAACATATAGGTGCTATTACAAGAATTCTCGTGTACTCCACACATTTATGCATCACATTCACCGATAAAACCGTAGATCATAAATTTATGCTATTTTTATCTTAAACGCTGTTTCAATGGGAAAGATTTTCATTTCCGTCTCTGTTTAATAATCGACGAAAAAGTACATTTTGTGAATCATATTTCGGGGAAAATTGGCGAGTTTTATTTTTTTGTCATGTCATTGTTCTCAATGCTCATTTTCGTAGCAATTACGATCCGAATTGTATAAATGATGAAATCTGTTCATCATCATTTCATGGCTTCGTCCACGCCGATATCGATAAAATCGGTGTCACCATTCTTTATTTGATGGAAATAATAATTGAGCGCCTGTGAGTCAAAGTAATAGAAGTAACATTAGCATGAAAGACGATATAAGGGCATGTGTTCTAAGTCGACCCAAGCATAGGGAATGTGTTGATAGTGTGTTTATACAGACCTCCTTATGGTAATAATTATGACTTCTTTGTATGATTTGAGCAGTTATTGCAGTAAAGTGGTGGTAAGAAGATGAAAGTGTTAATTTGTGGTGGTTTTAATATTGAAATGTCCTCCCACAATGTCAATTCCACCAAACTCCGAGAAGTTATTGGTCTATAGGGGTTGAATTCCCTTATAAGTTCACCAACCAGAGGAACATCTACTTCGTCGAAAAAGATCGACCTTGTTATCGCTAATCTGCACCTGACAGAAAGTGAACACACTAAGGTTATGAATCTAGAAATTTCTGACCATTATGCCCAAACTGTATGTATCCCAAAGGCTAAGAAAGTAATCTACAAGACGTACAAAAGGTTCTACCCATACGATAGCGTAAATTCATTCAGTGATAAATTATGTGAGATTTCCTGGATAAGTTATTCAACTTGAAATGTGTCCAGGAAATGTACCATTTTTAAATAGAAATGTAAAACTCATCTTTGAGGAATTCTATCCCAAAAAATTAGTGACAATGAAGCGTCATGATAATACTAAGTGCTCGGTGACAGACGAAATAAGGGCTGCCAGCAATACTTATAGGGAATTATGCAATTTAAGAAAGGGGAAGAGGGGCTCTGACCACAATAACTACTTCCAGAGTTACAAAAAAGCGTACAGGGACCTTATAGTTCAAACTAAAAAAGCATATTACAGCAGAGTTATCAATCAAGCAGAAAATTTGACCAAAACATCATGGCAAGTAGTAAAAAATGTAACCAACTCTTAGGTAAACAGGAGCGGAAACGTTAGCATAAAAAGTGGTGAGGGACTATATAGCTTATAATATAAATATAGAAAATATATCTTAACCGATCCCATGCAAGTGGCAGTGTTTGCCAATAAGTACCTTGCAAATGTGCCTCTACACTTCCATAACTCGATAGTAAGTAATTACAGATTTAATACTGAGAACTACCAACATATGAGGTTCTCTTTGGTCCTCTTTCCGGTAACAGAGAATTAGGTATTGAAGTGCATAAATAGCCTGAAAGACAAACCATCAGTTGTAGTAGACGACATTCCTTCATAAATCTTAAAAATATGTTCTAAAGCTATTATTAAGCCCTTAACCGTAATAATAAATGAGTCCTTTAAAAAGGGTGAGTTTCCTAACTATTTAAAAATTGCAAAAATAAAGCTGATCCACAAATAAAGGGTGATGTCGATAATATAGAAAATTACCGGCCGGTATCCTTATTGACTAATAATGTATCTAAAAATTTTTAGCTATTGATGAGAGACAGGATTTTGAACTATGTCATCAAATTCAAACTATTAAACATGGAACAATTTGGATTCCAAAAGGGGAGAAGCACCAATGATGCCATTGCTTGCTTTCTAAAAAAAATCATGACTTCTTGGAACAGGAATGAATTCTCGGTGGGTATATTCAATGACCTTTCAAGGGTATTTGACGCGGTAGATCACGAAATCCTTCTCAGTAAACGTGAGTGCTATGGGATCAGGGGTATTGCTCATAAATGGTAACAATCTTGGGGCCTATTCTGTAACTTCGCGGCGTTATTTGCCGCCGGTCGTCATTTCTCCTTTCGCAAGGCGCCTTTTCCGATTCTGTAAATTACGCCGCGTTAAATGTCGTCGAAATTTTGGGGCGACTCTTGGCGACCGACGTCTCTTGCAGAGGGTATGAAAAATAGTTAGGGCAGATCTATTTAATGACCAAATAAGGGAAACAGCTGACAGTCGGAAAGATAGCGGCGTCTGTACTTGGACGTTTGTGAAATTCCTGTGGTTTTTGCTCATCGAAATAACTGGACTTTGAAATGTGAATAGTATACTTAAGTTGAATTTAAATTATGGCACGTAACTATTTGTGATATTATAGGAACTTTTGGATAATTGTCGCCAGGGTAAATCCATATTTCACCGAAAAATTAGGTTTCCTGTTGTTTCAATATTGTCTGCTCGGCATGATATTGATTATTCCTAACTAGTTGCGTTAATTATAGTCTTGACTCAGAACTTAGGCGTTAACCATTCGTGAATATTAGGTATCAAAATACTGACAACTCAAATGTTCCGCTGGCGCCAACGGTAACGTGCCACTCAAAGGTAACGTGGACTTTTAGGATTAGTATCAATGCTGTCTTGGAGACCATACGGCGTATGGCCACCTTAGAAAAATCGACAAGGCCATATGGGCAGGAGAAAAGTCGAAGTCATACGCTACCTACTAACATTAGGGGCGGATAGGACCTTAAAGTTAGTAGCGTATGCCGTTAGGGCGTACGGCAATGGAAAGAAATTACCATGACAGCATACTGTCAGTGCACTGATTAGTGTTATGCATTCACCATATTTTAGAAACAAATAAAGGGTTTACAAAATGACGCGAAAGCAGTTCACTGTTCTGGTGAACTTCATGTCTGATCACAGAAATTTTGCATGCGGAAAGTTTGATAGCATTGCAACAGGTCGAGGAAAAATGGGAGGAGTTGGCCATCAGGAAAAATGGGAGGAGTTAGCCAACCTCATTTCACTTCATGGCTCACCCAAAACAGTCGACCAGTGGTAAAAGGTATTTTTTGTAGACTGAAATTTCCCATTATTAAATAGTACCATTCACGTCCTCTAATCGTTCAGCCATGGAAGGATCTGAAGTACAAGGCCAGACAAAGGAATGCCCGTGCACGATGTGAGAGGTATAAAACTGATAATAGCATTCAGGTTAGGAAAGAATCTGTAATTGAATTTCTGCGTGACTGTAGGAGTCCGTCAGGTACGATGATAATTCTTTGAAATTTGATCTCCCCTAGGTTTGCATAACGCTCGGGGCATAAGGTAACGGGGCCATAGTCACAAATGGATATATGGGTGCAATCAATTGCACCAATAACCCAGTAATATGGGTGAAATCTGACAGTGGGCCTAAATCTGGAAAATAAAGCTAATTGATCCTTTGTTATTGAGAAAATGCCATCTCTCAATGGTAAAATGAAGTGATCACAAAACTGATATATATTGATACAGTTTTTACCTCACTTCTCTTCATTTGTCTGAGGAAATTTTATCCAGTGTCCTAGGAGATCGCAAATGCAACCGATGACTTTAAAAACACATCTGCTAACTTACGGCTGGCTTAATGTCAGCAAGTAGTCTTTACCAACACCTCGTTGGTAACTTCCCTCCGTCAAGAATCGCAAGGTGGCGAGAACCTTCATAAATTATTCTCATCTTTAATACCTACCCATCAACCACAAGGCTTACAAAAATTAATATTCTCAGGCAGAAAGGCCTGGGATTTACGTACCGTATAGCTACACGTACCGTAGGTGTGCCGTACACAACGTTGGTATACAATACCATCATAAACGGAATATATTACGGAAAATTTAAAGGCCGCGTTAAATAAAACATTTTTATTTTCCTAAACATGAATATTCAACACAAAAGATCGTTCTCGTCTCAACATTGGTCCCAAGGAATCGCAGAGGTACTTCGCAATTTCTTTCGAAACTCGAAAGTATCCGACAAATTCCTCATCTCTTGAAGAAAAAGGATTTTGCGAATCTCTAATTCTTCTCCTCTCAAAACGAAGAGAACGTCTTTCCTCTAAAAGTGCCTCCTGTGCGACGTTTAGCCAAAGGAAATTCCTCAAACGTCGCGCCATTTCGCCGTATTTACGACACCATTCTTCAATTAAAACAAATGACGATGATAATCCGAGGTGTTTACATGGCGATTTGGGTCGTCTTTCGTGGAAGCGCCTGACCTGAAGCGGGCGACAATTGGCGACTTCATCATGTCGCCTTGAGACGCCTTTTTTGGGTTACAGAATCGGGGAGGCGTTAAATGTCGCCTAAATAACGACCTCCGCCATGTTAACGCAGGCGTTATGAGTTACAGAATAGGCCCCCTTATCTAAATGATAGGCAACAGATGGTAGAGGTTGAGCGTACAGGCTTCAGCAACATAGTTGGAAACTACTTATCACCCACAGAAATAATAAATGTAGGGAACACAGGGCAGTATTTTGGGGCCGCTCTTGTTCTTTTTCTACATCAATGATTTGCCGAGGTTTATCAACAACAATGATATTGTATTACATGCTGGTGATCAATCTTTAGCAATGAGCAACAGGGATCCTAAGCTGCTGCAAACCAAGCTGGAGAGTTCATTATTACTCCTAGAAAAGTGGTTTAACCTCAATAAACTCTCTGTGAATGTTAAAAAAACTAATTATATTCAATTAAAAAAAGAAGGAAGTACCACAGTTAGAGGGATTATTTAAAGGTCAGCCCATAGAGAAGGTAAATTGCACAAGGTTTCTAGGTTTAGTTATTGATGATTCCCAAAACTGGGAGACCCATACCAATGCCCTATGCTTGACCCTGGCTAAAAAAGGATATGTTCTGAGGATTCTTGTGGATATTGTTGATTCAAATGTTCTGAAAAAGGTCTATTATGGTTATGTTCAAGCCCATTTGTCCCATGGAATTATTTTCTGGGGATCATCGCCTGGACTTCGCTGAGTTTTCTCAATACAAAAAAGATGTTTCAGGTATATGGCAAAGATACCCCCTTGGAAATCTTGTAAACCCTATTTTAAGGAATTTAAACTCTTAACGTTACCTTCTACGTAAATTGTGTAGGTATGTCAAAGATAATATAAAAGACCTAACTACCAATGGTCAAGTGCATGGACGTACCACTCGCCATAGTGGGGATGTACATATGTACTGCCACTCTACTGCCATCTACAATAAGCGCCCCTTTCACATGGCTACCAAGGTGTATAATGCTCTGCCTCCAAGCGTAAAAATGCTCCTGCGAGGGCAAATTTCAAGTTTAATCTAAAACTATTTCTGGTAAACAAAGGATTTTATTGCACAAATCAGTTTCTGGAGGAATTCGCTTCCCACAGAAGTGTATGTTTTTGAATATGTATGTATTTCTTGTTTTTGACGTGTCCTATATTTTACAATGTAAAGTCCTGGGACTAATAAATATTATTATTATATTATACATATGTTGGTACCATCGGGTTGCTACAGGAAAAGGAATACAAGTGTTCGAACTATTGTGCTGCGATCTAGCCGCCAAACATTTAAGCTACATCGCTTTTTGCCACTCCTGACCGGAGTAATGTAATACAGGTGACACTGGACGATGTTTGTTACTTGTATTACTTTGACTCTCAGGACCTGAACTTTTTTCGATAAAGAGTCCCACTAAAGGTTTAACTAAAGTTAAAATAATTCCTGCTCCGGTGGTGGAGAAAAATATTAATAAACTCTGAATTGTAGTTCGTTTCATTGCAAATGGTGAACTGCTTATCTATGTTAACACTTCTCATTCGAGTGTCCAGGTTTTTTACTTGGACTCCATTTTTGGAAAGCATGAATAAGTTTCGGGCCGTTGGCGTTAATTAACAAGTATGCAGGCATAGGGACTATGAATGAACTTAAAAGTACTACATTCTGATCAAGGAAGTGGTAAGGGTACTGATTACTAAGGAATATTATATTGAAGACTGATTTAGACGATTTAAATTAATCAATACCTGTTCATTTCTTTAGATCAGCGAAAAAATATAATCTATTGAAATATCTACACAGAGATATACATACGTAAAATGTATCGCTTCGTGAAATTTATACCTCAACCCAAATGTAGAATTCAAAGTGTGCCACAAGGCTCAGTCGTTGGTCGCAACAGTATATCGCAAGGAATGTAGTGTCTTTTCATCTCAACGCCTTGCTGAAGGCCACGTGCCGACCAATGAGATTTTTTGTTCTTACATTTAAATTTAACGTTCGTACGGGCAGATATCTACATCTACAAAATACACTGCGAGCCACTCAAGAGTGTGTGGAAGAGAGAGGGTAGACACCCACATATTTTACACTCTACCCTATGAAAGTTAAAGTAACTACTACTAATAATGCATTTGGATAAAAAGCTAATGCTTATCAGGAGACGAAGCCTCAAAAACATGCATTACTCTGTAGGTGTGCTAACAATGTTGGAAAAAGCATTAATAAATTGAAATAATAATTGATAAAATATTATGTACATAATATTTTATCAATTTTTTTAACACGTGGCTTTTATGAACTTAATCGTAACAAAATAAATCCAACAAACCCATGCATCACCGATTTTTTTATATCGATTTAAATCACAGTTGTCTGGACTGCGGTCCCAATTCTCTCATTTATTTCCCTTGGGTGAGGGGGTGTAATCCCCTGTGGTACAAAACCCCTTCTCTGCATCAACTAGAAGGCGGAATGGAGAAGGGTGACTTCAGCCACAGGATAGAAGCCATGAATGCCCAAAACTCCTCCGTTTAGGGGTCTAATCTTATCTGCTTTAATTATTTTCTTCGCTGTTACTTATATGCAATGGATTTCGGGTATCCAAATTGAGAGAGTTCCTTTGCAAGAAAACTTCATTCGCATGTGTCGGTGATGCGAAAACCCTAATGTTGCCTCCATATATCAAGATATACATTTGGAAAACATCAATTACAATTTTCAATATAAATTGAGAAATACTATTGGACTAGGGGAAAATAAAACCAAAAAAATGCATTTAGTCCTTCACGCTGTTACTAATTTAGGTCAATATACTTAACAAAATGCGTTTATTACACTTACAAAACTACTTTTTCCTGCTAGTTCCCCTGCGGAACAGTAGGCTGAAAACTATCATCGAAATGTGGAAGCAAATCCGAAATTGTATCATTTAAAAGATTAAAAAAATATTAACATTTCAAAAAGAGGTCAAAGGCTTTGAATAAAAATGGAAAAAATAAGAAAAAGGCAATCACTTAACGTGAATAAAAAGACAACAATGGAAAACGACAAGATTGAAATTGTAATTACAAATAATTTTACTTCATATTATTGATATGCATAAAAAATGAAGGCAACTTATAAATAGACTTTATTTGTGCAAAGACATGAAAAAAGCTCATAATTAAAGAAAATAGATTACATGGATGAATGAGCAACATTGTAGTTAATATTTTACAAAAATATTAAAACCCTGAAATTCCTAGTTTTTTTATAAATTGCACCAATAACACTTCTTAATTTAACCATAAAAACCACATTTCCAGTAATAGGTAGTTACAAAGTAATAACATGAAAATGATCGAATGGAAATATGTATCGGATTATGTCTTACCACCAATGCAGTGAATTAAATAAATGTATTACCTTCAACATTCTTCCCAAAACTTTTAACAGAATAATCAGAGAGGGGCGAAAACGTTCGTAGGATCCAAAATTTACCACTACAACTGAAGCACTTTCTTAAAAAAATTCCAGATAATTAAAAACACTTGCAAGCATATAGTTTGGCAATCAGTACTTCACATCCTACATTGTAATTAACACCTGGCTCAAGTAATTCAGTAAATGATATCGATACATATAAATAATTTCCTAAAATGATTTACTTTAATGAAAAACTTAATTAACAAAAACCTCCAATCAATATATATAATATGCGTTCACAGCCACAAAATGTAGGAAGATTTTTTGTCAACGGCCACCTTACCGAAATAATAAAAAAAAATTGAATACATGGACAAATATAGATACTTCGGAATTACAGTAAATATGGCATTAAAACAAAAATGAAAATTTTTCAAATACAACACTAACGTTTTTTTGTAAAAAAAAGGTACCTTAACAATTAGAAAAAGTATGAAGCAATAAATGTTTCCTACTGAATTGTTTTTGGATGAAATATTTAAATGACACCACGTATATACAGGCAGGTCATTAATGATAGCAAAATGAAAAGAAACAAAAACAAATTAACCGTGAGCATACAGTTTGGAAAATTCAAAACCTTACTCTACATAGTCAAAAGTACGTAGTACACTACTCTACTACAAAAAGATATCACTATATAATGTGTAAATCATATATTTATATTTCATAACAGTGGGTCTCAGAATAAAAGAAAGAAAGTGAATGCCATCAGACGAAGATGAATGCCATCAGACGAAGATGAATGCCATCAGACGAATAAGCGGGCCACAAAGATCTCCGTCACAGCAGGCGAGATAATCCCTCACACGCGAAGCTGATTTATTCACAGTAATATTCATGCCTAAAAAGAAAAACAAATTAAGTGTCTATTAGGAATGAACTGTAAATTATCACTTTGTTTAAGCAAGTGTTTCAATGCCTAATTTAGAAAAATATTTTGCATGTAAATAATTGAATCCTACATACTCTGCACTGTAGTCGACAGATAACCGGAGAAAGTAAGAGAAACAGGCCCCGAAAGAAAATGTGATGAGTCACAGAGGACAAATGTATTGGCGAAACAAAAAAGGCGTGGATTACCACAAGGAATTGAATAATAAATAATAAAATACAAATAATCAGAAATATAGGAGATGCAACCATTTTAAAGATGCTTAGGAACCAAGTTTTTCGATAAGGTAAAAATATAAGGAAGGGGAAAACCTGTTCAATATACAATCTAATGAAAAGACATTTCGATTAGAGACAAGCATCTGCGATGTGAGTGGGAAGCTAAAAATAGTGAGCTTGGACACAAGAAAACGATGGAAGTAAAACATTGAAGTATTACAAAGGGCGAAGGCCACTGAAATCAAACCTGATGAAAGACAGGAGCGAAGTCGTCGAGGCCGACCTGGGTTCAGACTTACTGAAAAGCAAATTTACAGACAGAGCACAAAAATATCTTGGGAATGGCTATGTAACTGGAAAAGACAACGAAGCGGAGAAATGTTTCTTGCGATCGGAAGAAATTCCTGGGAAAACCAGTACTAAATAATGAAAGATAAATAGAAAGCAACAGACTACCAGAGGACTTTCATTATTTTGCCAATCCGAAAATGACAGATACCGAGAAACTTTAGCTGCACAGAACCTAGAGTTTGATGATGCCTGCGTAAAAAATAATTACTTGAACAATAAGCTGGTGGATGGAAGAGAAAATTAAATACAATCTCTTGGAAAAACATAGATACACCTTGGAATTTTTAAGAACAGAAGATCATATAAAATGTACACTACCTAAGAAGAAATAGACTTATAAATAATCATTAAACAACGTAAGATGGAACAATATGTTTGGGCTGTTGAAATAATTAGGGTAAGAGTAAAAGCTAAGAACAATAATCTACGAAATTATCAAGAGGCAAGGTGACATAATGCGAATGAGAGACGGAAGAAGAATATAAGCATAAAGAACACAATGGAGAGTAAAAAGGAATATTACCTCTCATAAAGAAAGCTCAAAATATGCTCGGAGGAGGCGATACGAGAAGCAGAAGAATTCGGAGTGTACGGGATAATGACTAACGGAAAAGAAATAAACATGCTCTTAGACCATATCGCAGTCAAAGAGAGAAATAGTAATGATAATCTAAGATCGCTAATTTCATCAACCATATTGTTCAAGAACATGTCACAAACTTAGCGATGATGAAGACTAATCCTAATATAAGGAAATGAGAAGCTGAATGCAGATACGAGTCGAAGTCAAGAGAAATGCAATGCAGAGATCTTAAAGGTGTTTGGTTCGTTTTCATTCATGTAATAATCTTTTATTCTGCTATTGTCAGAGACCATCATAAGGGGTTTTAATGAAGCGGAAAAAGCACATTTTAGCCAAGTTGAGTATTATCAAGAAGTATTCTACAAAACGGAACTTCTCCCTACCGATAAGAAGATATTGACTGAAAATCAGAAATCTCCGCAACCGTCGGAATATGTCTGCCATTTTTCTGATATAAACACATTAATTCCTATTTTTCATAATTCACCGTCAATAGAATATCAAAATGCATACGCGTTCCAAATGTTAAGGCCATAACTTCACTATTCTGAACTAAAACAGGAGTCTATCGAATCATTGGCATAAGAAATTCGATAAAAATAATTTATATCCGTCATAGGGTTCAGTCGCCATGTCTACTGACTAATTTAGACCAACATCTTACTTCTGGGACTTGTCAGAAAACTATGAGCAGGAGAAATATCGTAGAAATATCACACGGTAGGAAAAACTGCAGAACATGACGTATTTGAAGCTTCACTATTCCTTGCGAATAAATCAGCTCTTAAACAAGAGACGAAAACCTGAAAAGTGCCAAATCCGACATTTTGGGGGGGGGGGGGGGCTGTGGAAATGCAAATTTTTAAATATTCGGTAGTTAAATTCCAAAAAATAATAGAATATGGTTCGTGCCATATTTCAACTTCCTAGGCCACACAGAAAAGGGCAAGAGTGTGTGTATGCAACTGAGTAAGTTACATATGTGGGTGAATATGATTAAGAGATGTGCCAAAAACCGCCAATTATACTCTCCTGAACCAAATTATTAATAATGAGAATCGACTCGAAACGAAAGACAAAATTATACTATTTGGAAATTTAATCTAATCGAATGATTTGTTTTGAGTGAGAATAAGAATTATTGAGTGAAATGTTGGGAATATATTTCCGGTTTGGGTCGAGACTCACCCTCGCCTTGTTGAGGAATGTCGTCATCACGTGCTCCTCGTAGAATTTCAAGAGGGATGGAACTTGATGCCGCAGGATATCCTTCCCCTTCGTCGATCCATGATAAGCGATAATTCCAGGGACGGCAGGTGCGAGAGCTATTTCTTTCCCCATTCGAGCCTTCTTATGCATTGCCCATTTGATGTTCCAATCCATTCTCCCTCCCCTCTTCCCCCACTCCTCTTCCGCCTCCTCGAGTGCTCTTCTCATCTCTCGCTCGTGGAGTCCGTCGCCTCTTTGGTAAGGTTTTCCTTCATTACGGAATGCTAAGATATTAGACATCTGTGCCAAGGCCCTTGCAAAACAACCAAGGGTATATTTCACATTCCAACTCTTATCCACCTTCCCTCCGAGATACACTCTCATCTCGGCGAAATCGGCGAATGATGTCAAATTACTCCCACTCTCCTCAACTCCATCGTGATCCGTGAACTCCGCCTTCATACTTCCGATGTTATGAGAGTCACAGTCAACCATTACACTTACGGAAGACTGATTATTCAAAAACAATAGCACGCATGACGTCAAATCACTTACATCAAATAACGCCTCGTACATTCTTTGGACATGAAGAACTGTCCCCTCGTTCCTGTTCACAATGATTGTCCTTCCCATCATGCCCTCCACGCACACACTTCTAATGTCCATTATGGGAATATTGGAACCCAGAACACCTATTCCTGCGTCAGATATCTCCCCCAGGCACTCCTTTAGCGCCCTTAATTCCTCCGCCGATGACGTCACGGCCCTTTCTATGCACTCCAAGAGAACGTCTCGCTCGGATAAATCCCTCCTCAACTGAATCACTTCCACAGCCATCTGACGACCAAATGACGACATCTCCACATTGAGGGAATTGATGGACTCCTTTAAGACTGATAACTTTGCCATCTCCTGAGATAAGTCGATCATTGTAGTTTCCACAACGTCTCCCCCGTGTAATGCACGGCGTCGCTTAATGGCGTTTTCCCTCTTGTGCACCAGCCGGATCAATCGCAGGATATCCTTGCGGTCCCTGTCCTCAGGGTACCTTCGCCCCAACTCCTCCGCCATCTCGACAGCCGTCTTGTGACCACCTCCCCTTAACCCAGGGTCCGCACCCTCCCCAAGCAGTCCCTCCACCCAATCTTTTCTACCCATCTTGACACCCAGATGAAGCAGGGTACTTCGACCAACGGCCTTCATGTCCACGTCCTCCAAGGTTTCCAGCAGCCCCTCATATTGATTCAAGGAACCTCTACTTAATCCGATAGTCAAACACTCTACAACATCAAGTTCTGACTCTGAACCAACAAAGGTGTTGCTTGCCATGACGAAAGGAAAGAGCGTCCACCTAAAAAAACGGGAAAAAGATGATCAAATACTACATACATGCAGTCGTAAATAACACGTATTAAATAACCTAAAGTTTAAAATAACTTATCCACTGTAAAATCGGACGCAATGATTAGTTTCAGGCTATAAGGAATATCGGAATATCTAGGAGCAAGGTGTCTTTTTATGTCCCTGTTAACAAAAACATAATACTAGCTGTGCCCGGAATGCGTTGCAATGCCTCTTTCCTTTTAAGTACCCTGGTGAAAATATAGCGTGAAGGGGGCGTCAATGAAGCGTGAATGGAGAGTGAAGTAAGAGCTGACCAAGTCACAAGGGAGAGTGAACGGAGAGTCTGGGGAGCGTAAAGTGGAACACCGGAGAGTAAACGAAGCGTCGTCTTGGAGTGTTAACGTAGCGTAGACGGGGTACAAGTCTACTACCGCCTCTATTTACATTTTAAAAATTGCCTAAAATAGTTTTCATTGAAGTAACGATGAAAAGAACACGATATATAAAAATTAAAACAATAAAATCTTAGCAAAACAGAGTAAAAAATATGTACCATATCATGGCATCGATCTTGTAACCTTTCCACTCATAGTCGCTCACGTTAACCACTGGGCTAACACCGCTGTATATGTTTAGGTCGTTTCACAGGATCTAACTCTTATTACATACCGTGACTTGTTTTTTTTAAGGTTTTTAGGTGCTTGGAGTTCACGAGTTTTTGCTTTTCAATGAACAGTTAATATAATTTCCTATGAATAACTGGGGATAATGTTGAGGAATAGTTCCTCTATGTTTCTTATAGTTGCATTTTCCTTGTTAATGTCGATGTTGTTCTACATTTTACTTTTAATGATTGTTATTCCTCATGACCTTGCTAATCCTACAAGCATTTTATTCCACATCTGGAGAGATGTGAAGAGTATAAATGAGTGGAAAATGAACAATATATGTCATCACCACTCTATAATTACGCAAAGGTATGCCATTAATTCAAATTGATTACCGCGACTATGTCTCGTTTACGACTGCCTTGATTATGTTACATGATTAACAAGTTAGGTGCTAAATACATAGCTATGGTAGGTAATTTATTATTTTATATGTGTAATTGCAAGTAAGCAAACGTCCATGTCAAACATGCCATCAACCTTAATGAATCTTCATTTGAATATATGAAGTATACGCAGTTGGTACATATTTTAAAATACGATGTAGACATAATAACGAATTTCCAAAGGGAAATGTACGAACTGGCTAGCTACCAACTAATTAGTTACACCGTATGTTAATATTCAATTCCTATCTAATATTACGCAGCGATCATTACCGTAGGTATGTTATTTAAGTTTAAGTTGTCCGTCAACGAAGGTACATCATGATATTAACTGAAAATATTGCATATTATTGGGACGTTTGAACAACCAGCATTTATTTACACAAGCCTATTCTTAGAGCAAAAATTACAACTTTTTCGTAGTAGTAGCAGTGAAATCGAAGAGTAAACAAAATCATCAGACAACTCTTCGTTTCCTTCCCAGGAAGCGTTCTAGAAGTGTTGCCGGGGAGACGAAAAACGAAGCGTCAAAGAAACTATGAGGCACTCTCCGATCACTCTTGCGGAAGAGTTCGGGAAACGTGTTTGGAGCCAAAAATCTCGGAGAGTAAAGGAAGCTCCTCCAAGAGTATAGTGTTAGAGTGGGAGAGTATTATTATGTTTTTGTGTCATTCATTAAATTTCTGTTGTTTGAATTGAGCGGTGGCCGGTGCGATTTTTGTTTGTCTTTTGTTTTTGGGCGAAGTTTTTGGAGCACATTGTCATTCTTCGCCAGTCTTTCCCTGTCTTTGTAGAGATGTGTTAGCTCTTCATGAGCAATAAAATATTTAGCAAATGAGTCTTGCTTTTTAATATATAGAACTCCCCGTTGACGCTGCCTCTACGCTAGGGCAAGCGTCCGATTTTTACCAGGGTAGGCTATCATATACTAAGTAAACATGTACAAATTAAATGAAAGACGATAATTGTTTTAGTATTAAATTACGATTGAAACTCTGTATTAGTTCTTTGGGACACATTGTTTTTGGTCTTACCGCCTTCTGCATAAACAAATAAATATTTTGGCTGTCCTACACGGGAGAATGTGAAAAGCATGGTTTTCCCAGATTTATTTCACACACTTGAAGCGATTGACCTTTTGCTTTCTTGATGGTCATTGAGAAGGCAAAGCAAAATTATGAATTTCGAGATAAAAACGCAATAGTTATAATAAAATAAAATATAGAACGCGTTAAAAAATTGAATCGAAAGCATTTACAACTGCATTTTTTAAACGTTTAATGATACAAATTCAATTCAGTTATATAAAAATGAAGTTCAATACCCCATAGCACGAAGGAGCGGAGGACCCCATAGCACCAAGAAGACACGGCCAATGGCCAGGAGAAACGTCTTTGACAGTCAAATGGAAGAGGAAAAGAACATTTATCTATCATATACCATATTCACTCTAAGGTAGGTTAAAACAACTGAAACTAGTCCTAGTCCGTATTTTGTCGAGAGGTAAAAGAAAGTAAATACTTCCCATTCGTTGATATAAACTCGTGTATTATCAAAAATAAATCATCCTAAGTTTTCGCATGCCATAAAAGATCCATTCTCCTGAGAAAAATATCAATTAAAGGATGTCCACAGAATTAGTGAAATTGAAACAACAGCATTGCCTTTATAAATGTCGACAACACTCGAAAAATCGCTTATTCGGCACTCACCGATGAAAAATTCCAAGGCCTCATTCGGTCTATCAAGAGTCTGTATGACTAGGGGGTGACTACCCAACAGATATGTGCGCATTGACACACACATCACAATACAGTTATAAACATTAATGATTTGTAACATCTTACGTCAAATATATTCACGTCATGAGATTTAAGGAATATGAAAAATTAATTTCTTTTAATAAACTCGAGTCATGATTTGCGCCCATTATAACTAAAACCCCATTATAAATATCAATTTAAACTTGTCTTGTAGTCCTAGAAAATGCATCTAATTTTGTACTAAATTTATTAACATCAAATGAAAGCAATCATAAGATAGGCATAAGCTATAGAAATACTTGAAAAATGTAACGCGGAAGAAAAATGAGAAAATGTATCTAATGCACCACAATTAATTATTGGGTTTTTTGCCATTAATTCCTCTTGTATCCCGGTATTAAATTAGGTACACATGAGTGGATGAGAATGCACTTACCAGATCTAGAGGACGGATTTGTTGATCACTTATTTCGCTGAAGAAAATAGGGGTCCTCCCACAGGTTACCAGCCAGAAGGAAATTCTACCTGCGAATTACATTGAAGGACATTTACTTGACAGAATTATGACAATCTTCTCGGTTAAGTACACCTAAATGAACCACAATACTTCCCATACAAAAATAGTAAAAAATTAGCATTTGCAGAGAACAACAATTAAAAGAATAATAATATACCATGTCCCTAGTCCCTGCAAGCCACCTCAAGGGTGTGTGGCAAGGGGTATATTCCAATGTATACTGTTTAATTGTAAGAAGTAGATGCTTTTCAATTTACTAGTCTAACTTAATTTAAAAAATCTTTTCACTTCCCTTCCATGATAGTCATCAGATATATTATAAAGTAATATATACTATAATAACAGACGCTTCTTCATGTCACGTACATACTACAGTGCAAATGTCATCGAAGAAACGTCATAGGAAATATTTTTCGTAAAATATGCATGTCCTACCGCACAATTACCTAATTGAGTCCTATTGAGGAACAATTAGATTGTATTCAGTTGGTTAATGGTGAACGCGCACTACGAGTTGGAATTTTCGATTTCGTCACTGTGGCAATACGAAGTAAAACCAGTGAGTATACGAGAGTGAATACCTACGTGTGAGAAACAGGAAAATGATCGCTGGAAGATCGCCTCGTAGGCACAGAGTAGAGAACTGGGTGGCGAGTGACAACCTTGACAATGAAGCGACGCAGACACACCGTCAGACGAGAAAATGATGAAACAAGTATAAATGTCGAGAGTTGTTAATCCCAAGATGGTCGATAGGCAAGTGAGCCACGAGAAGTCACGAGCAGATGAGCAAAACGTGTCCACTGGATGGCAGGCCAATCTATGCCACATTTCGAAATTCTCTCCCCTTCTTTCCAACTAACATCCTCGTCTCCCATTCTGACGTCACTATTTGGGCCATCGACCGTCGTTCCCTAACCAACAAACAAAACAGCGACTATAACTAAGAACACCTCATGAGGTATTCAACTTCATCACTCTATTATTTCCTTTATTCTATTTATTCCAACGGACTATATCCTTAATTAACAGTAACTCAATACCCCAAAAAAATTAATCCTTAAAAAATCAGTAAGCTGATATCCAAAAAAAAGTTAAAACTGGCTTTTTTTACAAGATAAAGTTTAAAAAACTTGATGTGCTTCACTAATGACTGATCGGACTAATCACATTAGATGTGGAGTGTATAAACTCATGTGTAATATTTGCAAGAAACTATGCGTTGGGCAGACTGTAAGGAAATTCAAAATAAGAAATGAATACCATGATGCATATTTTAGGAAAAATAATATTTCTTCGCTGTTCGCCAAGTATTTTCTGTTATCACCAGAGCAGTTCTGAACCTGAAATTCTCCACGTGGAAACGAAAACCCGCAAGTTGTGTGCACTTGAGCAAGTGGAAATTCGGAGATATTGTAAAACGTGACAAATGTCTCGTACTTAATAACTTTATTTTTCACCCCCAGTCCCCTCTCATGAAACTCCCGTAGCCTGAGGCCACCGTTGACCCTCCGTACCCTAACCGTTACAATCTCCTCCTATCGACATCGTCGTGACTCATGGTCGCACAACAAGCCTCTCCCCCCACCTTCTCCCGAACACAGTAGCTCTGCGCCTCCCCACTTCCCCGCAGCGCCATTCCTCCTTCCCCTCCTCCAACCCCCTCTCCTAACTCGCTCAACTTCCCCCTCCTCTCCCCTCCGCCCAAAGCCACAACCCTCTCCTCTTTCCACCTACTCCACCCCATGTCTCTTACTGCGTATGTATTATTCTACATCTAACAAATACACTTCAAGTCACCTCAAGGCTAGGGTAAGTTGTCACCAACATCTATTACACTGCACCATAAAGTTGGTGTAACTTCAGATAATTACGCATTAGCATATATCGCTAATGCGTGTCACGAGGCAAACCCTCTCAAGCATGCATTGCACTACAGGCATGGTAATAATTGATAGGGACCGTTATTATATATATAATTTACAACTGCACAAATGGAAAGATGTTCAAGTATTATGCTGGATGCATGCAGGGCGGGCTGCTAGCACATCTACAAAATCCCTTGCAAGCCACCTCAAGAGTTATTGGCAGTTTTCCCGTGGCAGTAGCGTATTGTGTGCCAGCCAATTTGTATAATGGCTCATGATATCGCTCAGCGACGAAATATTCGTCGTATTTAACGTACGACTTTGACTCCGTCATTTGTATGTTAAATAATTCTTGCTACGTTTCCTTCAGTCTTACTTAATTCTCCACTTCTGTTTTTGCGTCCACGCTTCCAGCAGAAGTCGCGAAATATATTGTAATTGTAAATATTAAAGGAGAAGATAGAAGGGCTACTTAGTATTTTTGTTAAAAGCTACGCTAAAAATCAATTTTTCCAAATCAAATCCTTATTAAGTATCCAGATATAGTTTTATTTTGAGTAATCCCACCTTTTTCGTTATAATACTTCTTGTTCTTTGGCTTAATCTTTTATTGCTTACCCTTTATATGCTTATTATAGTTCGTTATGGTCCTCTTAAGGTTGCTCTTATCGTGTAATACTAATCAAAACGTCATGACAGATACGTTCTTTCACAATTGGAAGGAATGGACATGCAGAATAAAATGTCTAAATTTTGTTGAAAAAATGCAACGTTTTAACTTTTTTCCGAAATTCAACGATTTATCAAAACCAAAACAGTTGTTTTACGTAAATCTCGGCATGCACTAAACAGCGAACGAATGTTTTAAAAATTAACAATTATTTCACGACTAAAACGCATAAAGAAACAAGAGTGATCGTTTCAAACTTAGTACGAGAAGTATTTAAAACATAAAAGATTTAAATTCTTTGTCATACAAGCCGTCATAAATTCGCAATATTAATTTCCGTCTGCACTGAAACTGGACCAATTATTCCGTCCTAAACGCAACAGCATATATACAGCTATCACATAAATACAAACTAAATATATACGTTGTTCACATGAACGTGAAATTCACATGACGATGATGATTTACTAATTGATTGATTTTCACAATCTGCCACCAATGGATCGTAATTCTTAATTCAGTTGCCAAAGGAAAAGTGGTGGTTCTAAATTTTTATATATTTTAGACAATTTGGGTAAGCCTAAGTTTTTGATAACTTATTTCAATTACCTTTTGAAAATGTGGGGCGACTAAAAATTGATTCTATCTGAACGATGAAAAATAGATATTGTACTAGGGACGAGCGCTACCTAGCAGTATTATATTGATAGCGTTAATAGTATAACGATTTTTAAGTATTTCAAAGCAGTGTTGATCCAGAAACTTCTGGAACGTTGTATGATATTCAAGTTTATAAAAATATAGTTAACATATTTATAAATAAGGTGTATTTACTTTTTTCTCTGGATTTCCTCGCTCGAGGAAGTGTCACGGCCGGACGATACTTATCACTTTCCACCGTACGGCAAGGGAAACCTGCCCGCAGCGAAAGGATTTAACCATCGACATCCACCTATTGGAATTACTATACCCTTATCTTTGTGGTTGCTTGTTTTGCAAGTAATGTATGTGGAATTTAGTACTTGCTGGCCTGTGATCACTAATTCCGTTCAATGTTACTAAGTTAAGGACGATACTAGGTATGTGTTAGTCGCCAAAAGATGTTTAACATTGCTCCTTCTCTGCATTGTTTTACTCCATTATGTAAAGCTTAAGATGCTAATGTATAAAGACGTGAGTCACCAACTCATTATAATTGTCACCGTTTTTTGGAATTTTTTTTAAATATGTGAACGAGGGTTTTATAGTATTGAGTTAACAGAAAAAAATATTTTTCTGACAGAACACCCAGTGAGAAATAGGTGGTGGAATCAACGTGAGACCGACGTAGAAATTTTGGTGGAGAGTAGGTGGAAATAAATCATGAGTATCACGTGATTTTGGTCGTGGGATCAACGTGGATCACACGTGGAAATTCCAGTGGATAAGTTTAGGAATTCTATGATTGCCTACGCATAATAACGTATTATTATTATTACGAACGCTGGACAGCATTGCACACAAAACTCGCTGCTGAATTGGATTCACATTCGACCAAAAAAAGTATGCCTCCGGTCGGGAAAAAAAATCAGAAAGCCGGGAAAAATGAAAATGTTTTAATAGCTATTTATCAAAAGAACGACACTGATTTCATAAACACCCAGCGTCACGATGATTAGCCGGTATAGCATGACACGCTCTTGACAGTAACTTGCACGGTAGATGTAGATCTTTGCCGCCATTTTTGAAACTATATGTCTTTCAGTCAAGGGAACGTTGTTTCACCAACGATAATTATATTATTTTCGTTATTTTGACATGTGACACGTTTCACCTGTCTATCCAACTCTAGAACTGAATTTAAGTCTGCATCGGGTGGTCTATAATATGATCAAATAAAAATTCTTGTTTTTGAGCATTTAATGGAACACCACACACTTTCTAAATCATTATCTGGAAATATTTTGGCTCTGACGACGAACTTAAATCTTTGACTGCGATAAATACTCCTCCTGTTCTCGCTTTTCGGTCTTTTCTATATATTGCATATGATTTTGGGAAGATCTCCGTATCCGGAATTACATTCGATAACCAACTTTCTGTTCCTATCACTACATCAGCTTCCGTGCTCCCAATGAGATGGTGAAAATCAGCGACTTTGTTTTTTATACTACGGCAATTAACAACCACAATGGAAATGGAATCCCTGGGATACAACTTACAAGTCCTGTCTATCGAGTATTTTATACCATTATGACAATTGTATTTGATGTACCTGATCCGCGGTTTCTATTTCTTTCGGATATTAAGTCATTCTGAAGTGGAAAAAATCCCTCATTCCTATAAATATTTACGGTGACCCCTTTACTTAATAACCCACTTCATGATCGGCTCCCTATGCTCTACTATAGGCGGCTAACGGGAAAATAAGTAGAATATCTTCAACAATGTAGAAACGACATAAGTTATGAATAGATTACGCAAATAATTAGAGGTACAAATTTAAGAATTAATTATCAATGTTTAGAAAATTCCTGTAGTTTTCCATAACCATCCACTAATGTATGAATTTCTTCTTGCGAGTAACAGTAAAACCATTCAGTTCATATCCGTAACTATATGTCAAAACAAATGAAATCTATATGTTACGAGGAAAGAGACAAGAGAATGTTTTAAGCAAACACCGATCAATATATGTCAATATTACTAAATTACTTAAATTATTCCTATTGTATACACATTAACGGAAGGTAAATTGTACTTACCAGAACTTGACCAAGTAGTGACGATTTCTTGTATTGATGAAGCGAATGAAATAAGAAATTGGTTTCCAGCCAATTATCCTGCCACCTGAGAAGTAAATAAATAAAAATTATTTCTGGACCGGGTACTATTATCCATCTGCATTTACACATCCCTAACTAAGATCAACATTACCAACACAACACATTGACAGCGAAATAACTCAAAAGTAAATTAGTTAAAATAGGACCATTTAGAAATTGCGGAGAGTAATTAGGACTATTGTCGGATATATTATAAAATAAAACATCTTTTGTTTGCAGGAGCACTTATAGGCTTAAAATAAATTCTAAACAGTTTTCCTGTCCACTCAGGCAATTTTAATCTCAAAAATCATTAGACATCCCTTTCATGATAGTAATCAGATAAATTATACAACAATACAGACCGTAACGACAGAAGATTATTGATGTCTTGTCAATACTATAAAATAAGAGCAAATGTACAAATAGTATAGGAAATCTCAGACACTAGGTCAAAGAAATAAGAACAAAAAATATAATAATACGAGGGCTACTTAGAAAGAATTTTGACCGCATCCTTAAAACAAAGAGAGGAGTACAGTGAAACTTAAAACATTAAATATGTAACCGGACAAAAACCGTTAAACACAGCCCACAACCTCCGGAAAAAGATACCACAATGATATAGAACATAGAGACATAAAATAAAGAAATGTTTTTCGAAAATAAAATTAATATAGTAACAGTAACATGAACAGTTGCAAAATACATATATATATATATATATATATATATATATATATATATATATATATATATATATATATATATATATATATATATATATATATATATATATGCATAAATAAAACAGTGATACACTAAACAAACACAGAAACACGCAAAAAGGACACTCACAAAATAAAACTTGTACGTTTCGGCGTCAGGACGCCTTCGTCAGCGGTAGAGGAAAAATCTCCTCTACCGCTGACGAAGGCGTCCTGACGCCGAAACGTACAAGTTTTATTTTGTGAGTGTCCTTTTTGCGTGTTTCTGTGTTTGTTTAGTGTATCACTGTTTTATTTATGCATGTGCATCGTCGCCGAGAGCGATTTTCTACCAAGACATTATATATATATATATATATATTAACGGTGCCTCTCCATTGCGATAGTATCTGTAGAGGTTCTGATATGTGCTGGAACGAGTGCTGCATGCCTGGTGTGGAATAACCCCGTGCCACACACCCTAGTGGTGGCTTGCAAGGTATCTACATACAATCGGCAAACCAATTTAGGAGTGTGTGGCAGGGAGTGGGAATTCACCAACATGCATTGCAATATACGCTAGAGTGAAACTACGACTAATTATGCATTAACATAAAATGCTAATGGCTACACGAGGCGTAGCCTCACAAGCATGCACCACACTACAGATATTATCAAAATGGAGAGGGACCGTTATTATATATGTATGTTGCAACTATACAAATGGACAGAGACTAAAGACATACCTAGAGAGCATGACCGGCGTGCTGTTAATACTAGATTAAAGGTAATGATTCAAGTATTAGGGTATACTACTAATACTAAGAGCTACACTACCTAACGACAAACCTAGATAATATTCTTATTGTCAGCTATTATGGTACCTTATTTTTCTCGGGAAAAATGACATTTTAAATCTGACAGTTCTGCAGTCTTGTTCCCTAATTTTATTCTCATAATCTGACCTACCGTAGTATGTCGGGTACCGTAGGTACTTCGCAGATCATAGAAAATGGGAGAAATAATATTTAGGAAGACAGAAGAAACGTTTTCAGAAATCATTTTCGAAAATGTGCCTTTTCAGCTGAATGAGTCGTCATGGAGAACGATTAAATTCTACTCAGTAGGATTATGGTGAGATTACGATTTCGGAACTGTGACAATGTGAAGTGAAACCAGTGAGTACACGAGTGTTAATACTTCTCAACTACATCTACAAAATACCCTGCAAGCCACCTCAGGGGTGTTTGGTAGGGGGTGTGTAGTACTTACGTGCGAGAAAAAATTAATAAGTTGATCGCTGGAAGCTTTTCGCAGGCGCAAAGCAGAGTCCTGGGTAGAGCGTCAAAACTGCGAAATTGAAGCGATGTAGACAGACACAGTGAGACACACTAGAACTGTCGATACTTGTTATTCCGAAGATGAACACCAGACGAGTGAGCTTCCCGAAGTCATGAGCAGCTGGCTTTAAAATATTGTCCCCTATGTGGCAGTGGTGTATTGCTGCAAGCAGCTTTTATTTGCGTTTTATCGAATTTAAGTTCGATTTTTCGCAATATTCGTTATGCTTCTTCTATATCCCCTCGTATTTTCAGGCAAAACTATAGTTTGAGACAGTGCTCAGGCCTTTTATATTTGTCCCAAGTGCTAGCCTTGGAAATGGACAAGTCACTTATTATGGTTTCATGATTGTTTTGTAGGTTGTCGAAGTAATTTCTGACCTGCTCTCGTATTGTTTTTGCTAGTTCTTGGATTCCAGCTTTCCTATATAGTGCGTCATTCTGGTTTTCATCTTGCCACCATCTGGTATTAAGTATTGACCTTAGGCATTTACGTTCGGCTATGAACAGTTTTTCGCGATTGGTTTTGCTAGTTAGCCCAATCCACGAAGGGAGCGCGTATGTTAGTTTAGGCCTGATGTAGGTCGTGTATATATATGTTTTCATGTCGGGGGGTGTCGATAAGTTAGTTAAAATAGGTGCTAAGCCAGCCTTTGCACCAAGGGCCTTTGTTGTTATGTTTTTTATGTGGTCATGAAAGTTAAGTTTTTCGTCCAGTGTCACCCCAAGGTACGTGGCGTTGTCAGAATACTTTATCTCCTTTTGCATGATGCGGAGGGTTGGGCATTGTGGTTTGCTTGTGAAAGGTCTATGAAAAATAACCGCCTGCGTTTTTTGGGCATTCATGGCGATCCTCCATTTATTGTACCATGCGTGTACTTTTTTCAGCGTATCCTGGGCTCTTTCAGTGGCTATCTTTGCATTCATACTTCTTGAGAGTATAGCCGCATCGTCAGCTTATAAAGCAATCTTCGTGTGCCAGTCCTCCGTATCTTTCGGGAAGTCGGAAGTGAAAATATTAAAGAGTAGAGGCCCGTATATAGATCCTTGGGGGACCCCTGCCGACATGGCTTTGGTGTCACTCCTTTCGTGTCGCCATTTTACGTTAAAATGTCTGTCTCTCAAATAGGAGTGTGTCCATTTTAGAATCCACCCCGGCATTTTTGCTTGTTCCATTTTGTGTAAAAGGCCGTCGTGCCAGACTTTATCAAATGCCTTTGATATGTCCAGGAAAATACCTATTGTCATTTGTTTTCTATTAAAACCATCTGTAATGTATTCCGTCACCCTATGTATTTGTTGTGTTGTCGAGTGACTCTCTCTAAAGCCGAATTGTTCAGGTGGTAATAAATTATTCATTTCCACATACTCCTTCACATGCGGAACAATTAGTCTTTCCAACAGCTTCCCGAGGTTTGAAAGTAATGATAGTGGCCTCATCTCTTCAGGAAGCAGCGTCTTCTTCTGCTTCTTTGGAATGCATTTAACCAGTGACGTTTTCCATGTATTTGGAAAGTGTCCGGTCCTTATAGATGCATTTGCTATTTTTGCTATGTATTCTCCTGCTTCTAAGGGGATTTTTTGAGCACCTCGTTAGGAATGTTGTCCTCCCCAGTTGCTTTCCTATTCGGCAGAATTTTAATTGTTTGTCGTACGTCGTCAATAGTTATTACGGGGACGGTCCTTAGGTCAATTTCCCAATTTTTGGGGTGTATGTGAATGTCCGGTGTGGACAGAGCTGGTTTATTGAGAGAGAAAGTTTTTTGGAGGGTGTTGGCCATAACCTCTGCCTTTTCCTTGGGGTTATAAATTTCCCTGCCGTCAATTTTTACAGTTATGTCGCTCTGCGGAGTTCGTCTCAAAGATTTGACTATCTTCCATATGGATCCGTCAATTTTATTAAGTGAGAGAAGTTAGCTCTCCCATCTCTCTCTTTGATGTCTCTTCACTGCCTGTCTTATTTCCTTGTTCATCGTTTTTAATTTATTTTTCAAAAATAATGTACCCATGTCTTTGTATGTTTTCCGTATACTATTCCTTTCTTTGATGAGGATTTTGGTGTTATAGTCGAGTTTAATCTCGTCCGCCGTCTTTTTCCTCTTTTTTGGTATGGCAGTATTCATAGCGTCATTGATCGCCTTGGTTAGAATTTCTGCCATCTTATCGAGGTCCGTCTCGCTTTCGTACTTTTTAATACCATGCGCCACCGTCTTACGGAATTGCTCCCAGTCTGCTAGTCCGTAACATAATCTTTGCGGTAAGTCTGGCAGTTTAATGGGTCTTTCCCCTACTTGTATTAAGACGGGGTAGTGATCGCTGGTCAGTGCGTTCATCGTGATGGCCTTTACTGGACGCCTAAGGCCCCTTGACACTACGAGGTCAATAATGCTATTCCCGTGCACTCTCGTCGGTTCGTTAGGAGCGGTAATTCGTAGGTGATTTACCCGTGTACATTCATAAAATCGTTTACCATTACGGTTGTCCTTTGGGCTGTGCCACAGCGTATTTTTACAGTTAAAATCTCCTCCACAGATAACTGGTATGTCGTCACGAATTAAAAAATCGAAGTCCTCAACTTCGAAATTTTTATTCGGCGGCAAATAGCACGAGTAGATTGCTATTTCGCCTATGTCAGTTTTTATTTTAGCGCCGATCACTTCGAGGCTTGTCATGTCACGTTTATCTAATTCCTCGTAAATGATTTCGTCCTTGATTAAAATGGCCACTCCACCGGCACTTTGTCTTTGGCCCCTTCTTATCCGATCTTGTCTCAGTACGTGATATCCGCTCACTTCCCACACTTTCTCGGGTTGTAGGTGTGTTTCAGATACGAGACAGACGTGAGTGTTGTGTTTGGTAAGGAATTGCAGTAATTCCTGCGTCTTATTTATTACGTCCCCATTTATATTATGGAGGACAATGCCCAGTGATTTGTTTTTATTTTTATTAATCATAATTGGTTTTTCTGGTCAGCATGTCCGTGATCTTGATAAGCACTTCTTGGAACATCTGCATTTGCTGCTGCATCATTGCTCCAAACGTCCTAAGTGTTTCTAAAATGCTTTTCAATTCATTATTGTCGTCTGTTTGTCTCGTATTGTTCGGGCATGTATCCTCCTTTGTCCTTGGCCTATGTGCAGCCAAGCCGTCTTGTGTAGCCACCCCCATCGTTGGCTTCAATGCGCTGTTGTTTTCGTTATCTACATCTACATCTACAAAATACCCTGCAAGCCACCTCAGGGGTGTGTGGCAGGGGGTGAGTATTCACCAACATGCATTACACTATACCCTAAAGTAAGTGTAACTACGACTTATTATGCATTACCATAAATCGCTAATGCTTGTCATGAGGCGAAGCCTCACAAGCATGCAACACTACACTACAGATGTCATCAAAATGGAGAGTCCCCTCAATATACATGCATTCTACAACTACTCAGATGGACAGGGACTCAAGACCCATGTAGAATACATGCTAGGCGTGCTGTTAGTATGTACTAGGTAACAGAAAAGGATTCAAGTATTAGGAGTACTACCACTACTAAGAGCTACACTACCTAACGACAAACCTAGATAAAAGTCTCATGGCAGCTATTATGGTCCCTTATCGTTCGTGGGAAAAATGACATCTTAAATCTATCCGTTCTGCAGTCTAGTTCCCTAATTTTACTCTCATGATCTGATTTACCGTAGTATGTCGGATTTCGTAAAATATTGTCAACGTCGTCAGAGAATAGACCGGTTTGGAACTTACATAATAGATTGAGTCTAAATTTTAATCGACGGTCTGAAAGCTTTTCCCATCCCAGTTGCTGCAAAAGGTCAGTAACACTAACGAGATTATCATAACGGCCTTTAACATATCTTGCCGATCTTCGCTGTACGCGTTCTAACTCAGTTTCCAAGCCTATCTCATAAGGATCCCAAATACTGGCAGCATATTCTAAGTGGGGTCTAACGAGGGAGAAGTAGCTGATTTCCCTAACTTTATCGTCGCACTTGCCAAGTACTCTTTTAACAAATCCCAATTTACGATTAGCTTGACCGGTAATTTCTCGAATATGTTTACTCCACGATAGATCATTAGTCAGTTTAACTCCCAGGTACTTAACCGATTCTACGGTGTCTAGTTTTATGTTGTTAATGCAATAGCTGTTACACGGAGCGTTTTTCCGTTTTTCTAAAATTTACAACAACGTATTTTTTCAGGTTTAATTCTAGCTGCCACGCATCGCACCACTCTTGTATTGCCTCGAGGTCCTTAGTTAGCGCTTCCTTGTCATTAAAGCTACGAATTTCTCCATACATCACTGCGTCGTCAGCAAATAATCTAAGCTTACTGTCAACTTTGTCACCGATGTCGTTCATGTACAAAAGGAACAGAAGCGGGCCTATGGCACTTCCCTGTGGGACACCCGATGTGACTTTTACTTTATTAGAGATAGCGCCATCTAATACAACCCTTTGCACGCGATTACTTAAGAATTCTCTAATCCAGGAAACTACGTCGGCACGCTGCGCTGGCCTTGGATTTCCTTTGGCAGTCGCCTGTGTTGTTACGTCTTTATTGTTCTCGCTTTCTGACCTCGTCCGTTTGTTTTCGTCAGCCTTTGCCTGCGTCGAGAGATTTTCTATACTCTCGCAGTCTTCGGCCGTATTATGTTCGGTGTTATTGCGCTTTAATGATTTTTTTGCCCTATCCTCCCAGATATTATTCGCCGGGGGCGCAGCTGGCACGTATTTCTTTTGAGCCTCTTTTTTCTGGGATAGCCCCTCTCTCCGTTGTTGTTTCTTTTCTTTAATTCCATTGATCCGCTCCATTTCTTTTTGAAAAATTACGCAGTCTTTTGACCGGGCTTCATGTGGTTCCCCGCAGTTTCCAAGTACTCTTTTAACAAATCCCAATTTACGATTAGCTTGACCGGTAATTTCTCGAATATGTTTACTCCACGATAGATCATTAGTCAGTTTAACTCCGAGGTACTTAACGGATTCTACGGTCTCTAATTTTATGTTGTTTATGCAATAGCTGTTACAAGTAGCGTTTTTCCGTTTCCAAAAATTCACAACAACGTATTTTTTCAGGTTTAATTCTAGCTGCCACGCATCGCACCACTCTTGTATTGCCTCTAGGTCCTTAGTTATCGCTTCCTTGTCATTAAAGCTACGAATTTCTCGCCTAGAGGTGGCTTGCAGGGTAATTTGTAGATGTAGTTGTAGATGAAACTCCCCGTGCCACACACCCAAGTGGTGGCTTGCACGGTACATAATAGATGTAGATGTAGACCCTACATAGAGTATGCCGCCAGTATTTGAGATTCTTTTGAGATAGGCTTGGAAACTGAGTTAGAACGCGTGCAGCGAAGATAGGCAAGGTACATTAAAGGCCGTTATTATAATCCCGTTAGTGTTACTGACCTTCTGCAGCAACTTGGCTGGGAAACGCTTTTAGACCGTCAATTGAAATTTAGACTCAATCTATTATATAAGTTCAAAACCGGTATATTCTTTGACGACATTAATAGTACTTTTTGAAATCCGTCATATTACGGTAGATCAGATCATGAGAATAAAATTAGGGAACTAGACTGCAGAACGGACAGATTTAAAAAGTCATTTTCCCCACGCACGATAAGGGGCCATAACACCTGCCAATAAGACTTTTATCTAGGTTTTACGTTAGGTAGTGTCGCTCTTTGTAGTATTTTTACTCCCTTATAATTGTATCCTTATCTGTTACGTAATACTAACAGGACGCCGTGCTTATTTTCTACATTTGTCTTTAGTCTCTGTCCATTTGTGTACTTACAACATATTTGATAAATTATAGGTCAGGCTAATCGTAACTTGGGATTTGTTAAAATAGTACATGACAAGTGCGACGATAAAGTTTTAGACGCAAAGACGACTGACGAAGTCATCGCAGATTACATCCGTAAAGTTAAATAATCACTTCCAGCAAAAGATGCCGCCTATCGATATTTGCACTCAAGGAATAGAAAACTTGCTAAAATCTTTAAGTCCAAATAAATCCCCAGGTCCTGAAGAAATTCCTGCCCGCGTGTATAGAGAATTAGCTTGTGAAATAGCACCCTACTTGCAGAATATATTTAGTAAATCCATCAATGAACACGAAGTACCCATGGACTGGAAAATTGCAAATGTCACTCCCATATTCAAAAGCGGTGATAAGGAACAGCCATCGAACTACAGACCGATATCTCTCACATCTATCTCTTGCAAAGTCCTTGAACATATAATTGTTAGTTCAGTTATGAGACACCTCGATATAGAAAACTTGTTAACAAAAACACAACACGGATTCAGAAAGGGAAGATCTTGTGAAACTCAATTAGCACTTTTTGCCCACGATTTTTTAGTCTCGGGTGAACATAACGCTCCAGTTGATGCAATTTTTCTTGACTTTAAAAAGGCATTTGATAAAGTTTCCCACAGTAAGCTACTCATGAAATTGAAATCCTACGGTTTAGACGACGACGTAATTTCCTGGATTAGAGAATTCTTAAGTAATTGCGTGCAAAGGGTTGTATTAGATGGCGCTATCTCTAATGAAGTAAAAGTCACATCGGGTGTACCACAGGGAAGTGTCATAGGCCCGCTTCTGTTCCTTTTGTACATAAACGACATCGGTGATAAAGTTGACAGTAAGCTTAGATTATTTACTGACGACGCAGTGATGTATAGAGAAATTCGTAACTTTAATGACAAGGAAGCGCTAACTAAGGACCTCGAGGCAATACAAGAGTGGTGCGATGCGTGGCAGCTAGAATTAAACCTGAAAAAATGCGTTGTTGTGAATTTTTGGAAACGGAAAAACGCTTCTTTGTAACAGCTATTGCATAAACAACATAAACTTAGAGACCGTAGAATCCGTTAAGTACCTCGGAGTTAAACTGACTAATAATCTATCGTGGAGTAAACATATTCGAGAAATTACCGGTCAAGCTAATCGTAAATTGGGATTTGTTAAAAGAGTACTTGGCAAGTGCGACGATAAAGTTAGGGAAATCAGCTACTTCTCCCTCGTTAGACCCCACTTAGAATATGCCGCCAGTATTTGGGATCCTTATGAGATAGGCTTGGAAACTGAGTTAGAACGCGTGCAGCGAAGATCGGCAAGATATGTTAAAGGCCGTTATGATAATCTCGTTAGTGTTACTGACCTTTTGCAGCAACTGGGTTGGGAAAAGCTTTCAGACCGTCGATTAAAATTTAGGCTATATCTATTATGTAAGTTCCAAACCGGTCTATTCTCGGACGACGTTGATAATATTTTACGAAATCCGATATACTACGGTAGATCAGATCATGAGAGTAAAATTAGGGAACTAGACTGCAGAACGGATAGATTTAAGATGTCATTTTTCCCACGAACGATAACATCTACATCTACATCTACATATTACCCTGCGAGCCACCTCTAGGGTGTTTGGCAGGGGGTGACAAGTCACCAAAATGCAGCATGCAAGCGGACCGCCACATGCACACCGCACGGTCATGAATATTAAGGATAACTAAATACCATCATACAGCATGCAAGAGAATCCCCACATGCACGCCACACATGTACGATGACACATAATATTCTACATGCTACTTAAGAGGGCAATCTGCCTATGAAGCTAGAACATGCAAAACATGCTGTTAGAATCACCATAAAACTCCGCAAACATGCTTTAAGAAATACATAAGTTAGTAAGCTACACTACCAGTCAACTAATCTATTTCTAAGTCCTTACACAGCCGTTATAGTCTCTTATCGCTCGCGGAAAAAACGACATTTTGAATCTATCTGTTCTACAGTCTATCTCTCTTATTTTATTTTTATGATCTAATCTACTATAGTACGTTGGCGGTCGTAAAATATGATCAACTTCGTCGGAAAATAAACTACTTTTGAATTTACATAATAGATTTAGTCTTGTTTTCAATCTACGGTCTGACAGTGATTTCCATCCGAGTTGTTCTAAGAGGTCAGTAACACTAACAAGATTATCGTAACGGCTTTTCACGTACCTGGCTGCTCTTCTCTGTACACGTTCTAACTCTGTTTTTAAGCCTGTTTCATGAGGATCCCAAACACTGGAAGCATATTCTAAATGGGGTCTAACGAGGGAGAAGTAGCTTATTTCTCTCACTTTGTCGTCGCACTTGCCTAGAATTCTTTTAACAAATCCCAATTTACGATTAGCTTGACCTGTTATTTCCCGAATATGTTTATTCCACGAAAGATCATTATTGAGCCTAACTCCGAGATATTTTACGGATTCTACCGTCTCTAATTGGGTATCCTGAATGAAATAGCTCTGTTGTGGGGAGTTATTTTTCCCCCAGAATTTCATTACTACGCATTTTTTCAAATTTAACTCTAGCTGCCACGCATCGCACCATGCTTGGATTGCAGTAAGGTCGTTCGTTAGTTTATCCTTATCTTCACTGCTACGGATTTCCCTGTATACTACAGCGTCGTCTGCAAATAATCGAACTTTACTGTCTATTATGTCACCAATATCGTTGATATAGAGTAGGAAGAGGAGTGGGCCTATGACACTACCCTGAGGGACGCCAGATGTGACTCTAACTTCGTTGGAGGCTACGCCGTCTAATACTACTCTTTGAACGCGATCGCTCAAAAGTTCTCTGATCCAGGAAATTACATCATCGTCTAGGCCGTATGATTTTAGTTTTACTAATAACTTATCGTGGGGCACTTTATCAAATGCTTTTTTGAAATCAAGAAAAATCGCGTCCACTGGAATGTTGTCCTCTCCGGAGACTAAAATATCGTGGGCAAACAGCGCTAACTGAGTTTCGCATGATCTACCTTTCCTGAATCCGTGTTGAGTTCTCATTAACAAGTTATGCGTGTCTAGGTGTTTCATTACTGAGCTGACAACAATGTGTTCAAGGATTTTGCATGAAATGGACGTTAAAGATATCGGTCTGTAATTACATGGCTGTTCCTTGTCTCCACTTTTGAATATGGGCGTTACATTGGCAATTTTCCAGTCATTTGGTACTCCGTGTTGCTTTATGGATTTTGTGAATATTAGCTGCAAGTAGGGGGCAATTTCTGACGCTAGTTCTTTATACACGCGAGAAGGGATTTCGTCTGGACCAGGTGACTTATTTGGACTGAGCAATTTCAATAAAATTTCTATTCCGTGAGCACTAATATCAAGGGGAGGCATCTTTCGTATGCAGTGATTATCAACCGCCACGGATGAATTCTCAGATGACTCGGTGAACACCCTCTTGAAGTAGGAATTTAATAAATTGGCTTTATCGGAACTGTTTGTTAACACATCTCCATTATCGTTTCTTAGCGAACAAACGGTAGATCTTTTACCTTGAACTTCCCTAACATAGGACCAAAATGCTTTTGGGTCATCCCGTAACTGCTCTACAAGTGTTTTCCTTTTAAAATTCGTGAATGCATTTCTGAACGCTTCCTTTGCAGCGGCTTTAGACAACTTATATTTATTAATTATTAACTCTCGATCACTAGGAGACACATCATGAATGATTTTTTTCATCTTAGCATGGCACGCTCTCTGTCGCCTTAATGATTTTCTGACTTCCGCGTCATACCATCTCGGTTCGCTACCTTCTTTTTTTATTTTACTAGGGATATATCTTTTGATTCCTGAATTCATGAGCGAAAGAAAACTTTCCAAGTCCCTTCTACATTTAACTCCATTACTGATTTTTGAAACACGGGAAAAGCATTTTTCAGATTACTCTTGAACCCATCAAAATCAGCCCTTTTAAATATGAAAACTTTTCGTTCTCGTTTAAAACTTTTTGCGATATTTAAAGAAAACTTAGCTGTTACTGCCCTATGATCACTGATTCCCTCGACGGTGCTCACATTTATTACCTGATGTGGTATATTTGTCGCTAACAAATCAAGAATATTTCTTCTCTGTTAGGAGCGGAAGCTATTTGAAGCAATGCGTTTGATGAAAAAGCGTGCAGTAACGCCTCGCAGATGACTCTATCTCTCCCACCGGGTATGAAGCTATAGGTCTTCCAATCTATAGAGGGTAAGTTGAAATCTCCGCCTAATATCAGATTTCTATCAGGATATTTGGATACTATGCTGTTTATTTGGGTTTCAAAATCTAAAATTGATGTTATATCTGTGTTTGGTGGTCTATAGTACGAGCATACAAATATAGTTTTCGATTTAGGACATTTAATTGAACACCACACAGATTCAACGCTGGTCTCCGGTAAGGTTTCCGCTTGGCTGACAATTGAATTCTTTACAGCTACAAATACTCCGCCTCCAGCTCGGTTAACTCTATCTTTCCTATAAACGGTGAAAGATTTTGGGAAGACTTCACTGTCTGAATCATCATCTGTAAGCCAACTTTCTGTTCCTATAATGACGTTACACTTCGTACTATGAATTAAATGGTGGAATTCAGGAATCTTATTTCTTAAACTACGGCAATTAATTACTGCCACGACTATTACTTCATCACTAATATTATTGCAATTTGGGAGTATTTTCGATTCGCTCTTTCCGATTAATTTATTTTTAGGCCCTGTATTCCTACTTCCGGGCACTGCAGAATTTTTTATCTCACTTTTAAAATGACTTGAATCTACTGACCTCTGATTTCCCGTTTTTGTCTCACCAACTGACCTACTACCTTTCCTTCCATTGACATTATGACGCAGCTGACGTTTCCCATGCTTAAAGGTACTAAATTTTTTATTGGAAATTAGTGATGCTGAGCCTGACACGCTGCTTTTCCTTTCTATTAATCTATTCTGATTTCTGGAGGAACTTCTGTTACTAAAAACTTTTGAATTTACCCCTTTATTTATCGACCCATTATAAGCACTACACTCTGGCCTTCTCTTTACTCTAAAAAAGACCTACAGTGCTCAAATATACTACTCGCTACACATCTAGCTGACTCGGCCGTGTAGTGGACTCCCGAACGGTTCAGAGGGGTCCGACACGATCGGATTGCCGGCCTAAGGTCCACGAAGGAGGCTCCGATGTCCGTGCAGAAACGACGCAGCCTCTGGTTTATGCCTTCCACTCGGCTCCAAACCAGAGAACCACGATCGATCCTCGGGACAAGACTACAAATCGCAAGCGACAAGCTAACCCCCTCGGCACCATTTATCCGTTTCACTTCGGAGTCCAATTCCCTGAAGGAAAATAGGATCTCCTCGGATCCGCGGTCCATGGCGTCGTTGACGCCAACATGTGCCACGACCTGCAATCTAGAGCACTTCGTGCCCCGTACCGCCGCACCAACCGCCTGCGTCACCTGCGGAACACCGCCACTAGGGATACACCATGATGTCACACGGTTGCTTACACCCTCGCGGTCTGCCCTTTCTCGTAATGGGACCATCACACGGCGGACATTACTACTCCCTATCACTACAATCCCCCCCTTCCTACTCTGACGACTCTTCCTAAGTGACGGTCTCGGAGTAGGAGTAGGCACGTCAGATACCTCGGAGTTCCCCTCCGACAGCAACTGGTATCTGTTCGAAACGGGAACGGGATCTGCCGGAGCATCCCCCGCGCCACGTTTCAGAGTGACCTTACCGCCACTCCTCCGAGACACGACCCTCCAAACCTCCGGTATAGGAGGTGGTACTGCCCCTTCATCGGTGGAAGGATCTTCGGGGAAACTCTTGATCGTCCAACCTCTGTTTGCAATCGAGCGAACCCGTGCAGCTCCTGAGGAACGGTGGACTTTCAAGGAGTCACCCAAATTTCCATCCATCTCAGGGACGCGTACTACCTTTTCTACCAGTGACTGGAGTTCCCGCACGATTCTCTCCAACTCGGCGATGCGGGCTCTGAGAACCACACCCTCGCCGGCGTTTTCGAGCACCGCAACGGGTGACCTATTCGAAGCCATCCTAGCCTTACTCGCAATAAAATCCCCAACAAACAAATGTAACCTATAGAACGAGGGCTAAACTTTGCAACAAAAAAAATAAACGTTCTTAGACTCGGCAAGAGTATACGGTAAGAGAGTAATCAGATAGAATGTAGTTGCTAGAAAGAGTTGACTCCTAAAAAAAAACTCACCCCTGAAAAACGCTAACAAGACAACGAGATAAAAACAAGCTCAAAAGTACAACGGAAAAATAACTGAAGAAGAAAAAGGTCTACTTCCTAGACTCTAAATTCTCACCCGAGTAGAACGCGGATAGACGTAACGGATTAACTCGAAGGGATTGTCAGCGGGGGGGAAGTGGCTTACACTTCAAGGACGCTAGTGGTAGGGTAGGACAGGTGTTGTTTTTTGTGAGAGCTAGGAGGGGGTGATTCACTGATAAAGAGGGACGATAGGACCTGTGTTTCACGAGAAAAACGGTTAACTATCCAACAACTAGCGAAGGAGATAAACTATACTAGAAGAAAAATGTACAAAAATATTCTCTAACAGCGAACTAGGAGTAGAATTTGATGCTAAAAATAAGAGTTACTAAAGATCTCAGAACCTAACAGTAAAAAAAAAAATAACTTCACAACAACGATGATAACAATAAGGATATTATAAGCTCTTTAAGAAAAAATATATATTTAGTCCGTAAATAAAAGCTAGGTGAGTTAGGATTTAATAACTATCAATGGGCAACAGAGACTTTAACGTGTAATATAATAAGTTAAAGTGTAACGGCAGGTGAAAAAAGAGGATTACTATCACAAAGTTATTAAAGTAATATAAAAAATACTATTTAATATAATTCTTAGACAACAATAATTCCAAAGCAGCTACGTAAAGAATCTATTCAACAATCCGATCACCAGATTAGTGTACGGCAAAAAAACACGCAAAAAGATAACGTGCAACTAGCTACGCAATAAAAAAATTAACAGAAATACATATAGGTTTTCTACTTATCGCTACAAGCAGGCACTCTCGCAGAAACACTCGGCGCACGAACCGGGATCGAAGAAAATCTGGAGATTCACTCACTCGCACACACACACTCACAAAAACCCACACTTAACTAACAGGAAACTTAACTAACGCGACTATATTAAGACAAGGTCTAATTTAAATATCCTACTCTAATAATAAATAAAATAAGCTACAAGTATATGACACTACACTGCAAGCAGAAAAGCCCCAAGCAAGCAGTAGCTGCAAGCGCAGGTAGTCAGAGAGGCAGAGAGGGCAGGTAGACCCGGGATTAGGGAGCGCCCGAAGGTCACGTCCGTTCCGTCCGAGAGCTGGAGGGAGAATGAGATAAGGGACCATAATAGCTGCCATGAGACTTTTATCTAGGTTTGTCGTTAGGTAGTGTAGCTCTTAGTAGTGGTAGTACTCCTAATACTTGATTCCTTATCTGTTACCTAGTACATACTAACAGCACGCCTTGCATGTTTTCTACATGGGTCTTGTGTCCCTGTCCATCTGTGTAGTTGTAGAATGCATGTATATTGAGGTCACTCTCCATTTTGATGACATCTGTAGTGTAGTGTTGCATTCTTGTGAGGCTTCGCCTCATGACAAGCATTAGCGATTTATGCTGATGCATAATTAGTCGTAGTTACACTAACTTTAGGATATAGTGTAATTTATGTTGGTGATTAATCACCCCCTGGCACACACCCCTGAGGTGGCTTGCAGGGTATTTTGTAGATGTAGATGACTTTAAATAAATCCAATAGGCTACTATCCTGACCGCATGCCTATTGTAGCGGAGTATGTAATTATAAGCACATCTAGTAAATACCGTGCAAGAAACAACGAGAGTGCGTGGCTCGGTGTTTTTCCACACTAGGTATGAAACCCATTCTTTGTGCATTGAGACGATGAAGACTAACTGCCCCTTTCTTTTCCAATGGGGAAAAACTCCCCACCCCGCCCTCATTCGTCATGGCCCTTTCCACGGACCTAGAAGGGATGAGCCGCGCCGTGGGATACTCCTCATGGCTATTTGGAAGCGAAAAATCATCCCCCTCCTCCCTATCCTATATCAGAACGTTAGACTTTCTCGTTTTCTCATCTCCCTCAATTTCCAAATGAGCACACCAGTTACAAGTGCTCCCATACCCTAATTCCCCTGCCGTCATGCTGCCTTTTGTGCTTGATGACCACGGCGATTATCCTCCTCCTTCCTAACCCCTGCCACTGCGCTTTCCACGGACCTGGAAGGATGACGCCGTGTGATACACAACGACCATTGGACGGCGGCCATCTCCTCCCCTTCCGCCCTCTTGCATAGTAGACGTCCCTTTGGTACTGAAGGTTGATGACGCACCTCGGGACAACGGCTGGGGCCTTCCCAGATTGCGATCTTGTGCGGTTTAACCCACTTGCACCCAATATCTTCACCTACTTCTCCTCCCCCACATAAACAGTCACCCAAGATTATCTTCCATCCATTCATCCAGAAAGCTCTTTTTCCTCTTCCCTTTCAACCCGCACCCTCCCCCCTTTTCCCCGCCCTTTCTTGCAATTTTATATAAATGATGGACTTCATGTTAAACTTGTTACCTGATGATGAAGCAGTGCATTGAAACCAGTCGCATTTAAGTTCATATTGTTTATAATTGCCATTTTCTCAAAATAAGATATTCTACCGTATCACTTCCGAAACCACTCTTTTTTCCGCTTGAGTTGGATTCACATTCAAGCGTTTTACGCATCGCTCGCGCACAGTTTACGTGCGAAACACACGGAAGGTCCACTTTCAGGCGTAGGCAACGGTAAGCGTCCATTTGTTCCTTTCAGCAGAGTTAATTTATGCAAGGTAATTAAAAGTCATAGTTAATTACTTATTAATTATCTCATTAATTTGTATGCTTTTCTGAACGCAAAGCGAGGGCTAAGCTACAAAACGTCCCCCAGACGGGCATACAATAAATTACAACGTTATGTCTTATAAACAATAGCAATTATCTCGCTAAATAATTATCACAGCGATAAACTATCGTTACTATCGATATCGATAAACTACCGGTAAACAGCGATAAATAATTGCCATTGTCGTTTGCAATTCGTTTATGCACTACAACTGTTCTGGAATTATAGAATCAACCTACCGGTCAATGTCAGCTAAGAAGAAAGAGACTTGGAGATGTGTAACCTGCCGCTGCAGTGACAAGATCGGTACGGAATCAAGAGAACGTTCCTCCACATCTGAGATCCAACAGGAGCAAGTGACTGATGCGGTCATCACAAAAGAAGACATTCAACAGATTAAAAATAGCCTCAACTTCTTATCTGATAAGTACGATGATTTTGTTTGTAGTATTAAGGATCTGAGGAACACTGTCAGTGATCTAACAAGTACGGTCAGTGATCTTAGGAATCAGCTCCAGGTGAAGGACACATTAATAGAAGATCTCCAAAAAAAGATAATTGTCCTAGAGCAAAAGCAATTAGATAAACAAATTGAAGTAATAGGTATCCATACTAATGATAGTGATGGTAAGGAAGAGCTGACTAAAAAAGTTATAGAGCTAGCAAGCAAATAATATTAATGTTACAGTTGATAAAAATTCCATTTCTGACATATATATGTTCTTCCTAATAAACAAGGAAAACTTATTGTTGAGTTTTCTAATAAGGCTGTAAAACATTATTTATTACCACAAAAAAAAAAGAATTTAAAAAATGCTGAAACGAGAAAAAAATATCCAGACTCTAAAGTGTATATAAATTAAAGCCTGACATATTTTTACCGGAATCTATTGTGGCAGGCTAAGACTAAGGCACAAGAACTAAGTTATAAATTTGTATGGTACAAAAGTGGTAAAGTTCTTGTTAAGAAAAGTGAAAACGCACAAATAATTAAGTTGCTAAGTGAGAAAGATCTAATCAAATTGGTGTAATAATATACTCTAATTTCAATCTTAAATCTTTAACAGGTGATTAGCTTCTTCATTTATATTACTTAGGTGCTACTGGATTTGAAACTATGGATCCTTTTAATACAATATGTCATAATAGCAAGTGAAAATCATATAAGAAAGTGTCTAGCCTTATAAAGTATCTCCCTGTTCCAAATGAAGGGTTTTCACTCTATCACCTAAATATTAGATCATTAAAAACAAATTGGGATGAACTGGTTGCTCTACATCATTAGATAAATATAAATGGTCAAGTTTTAGGTTTCTCTCTCTCTGAGGTAAATATTAAACAGACTGAACTCAGTCCTTTTAACTTCAGTGGGTATACTCTCTTCCATAAACTAAGATCTAGTCACAGGGGAGGAGGAATCATTTTCTATCTTGAAGAGGGAATACCTGGTTTAGAAATTGATGCTGTAATAAAAGAATGAGAATCACTCATAATTCTAACTAACTTTACAAATATGATGTCTTAATTATAAACATTTATAGGCCACCCCACAAAAACAAAAATGATTTCCTAATTAGCTTAGAGGAATTCATAAAAGGGAGACATGAGAAACATATCATCCTGATAGGAGACTTCAATTTAAATTTGAAAGCTACAAGGGACAATGCTGTGATAACATACAAGGATTTGTTAGCTAACAATGGTTTTATGGCATGTATCAACAAATTTTCTAGAGTTGAAATTAAAAACAATAAGGTATCAAAATCTTGCTTAGATCATATCAATGTTAAGGGTTTCCATGATAATGTTAATAGTTTCATTCTTAAAACATATATCTCCGACCACTATCCTGTTGGCATTAACTGTCACATCTCACAACCACTCGGACTCACTTCTGATAGGAGTACCAATACTTCCTACATATGCTGCAAAAAGGTGAGCCAGATGTTGGAAAGAGTGGATTGGTTTACACTGGTGAACTATGATGACCCGGATTACATATACCATGAATTGCTAAAAAATTTTAACGTCATATACACTAAATCAACAGTTAAAAAATCACAATACACTGGAAATAATTCATTCCAAAAGCCTTGGGTTACGGAGGTCATTTATTCAGCAATTAAGAAAAGAGATATTTTGTACAGAAGGTGGAAATCAAACACATCTAATGAGATATATAAACAATATTACAAAGCACAAAGAAACAAAGTGAACTCATTACTCAGGAGGCAAAAAAGAGATTACTACCAAAAGCAATTTGTGCAAACAAAAAATAGCATTAGGAAAACTTGGCAATTATTGAACAATATAAGAGGAGTACGTGAAAAGCAATCACTTGATTCACATATAATTAAAAACTTCAGGAAAACCATGAATGTCGATGATATCTGTGAAGCATTCGCTAATCAATTCACTGAAAATATTGAAAAAATATTACCAAACTGTTCTCATTTTCTTCTCAATAATGAGCCACACAGGAATTTCAATACCTTTTCCTTGAGTCCAGCAACTCCTAGTGATGTGTTTAACATTGTAAGAAGAATGAAAAAGAAAAGCCCAGGTCATGATAACATTCGAATCAAAGATCTATCCTCTCAAGCTATATCTACCGTAATTGCACACTGGATTAACTTAAATATTGAACATGGCACAATGCAATCAAATCTTAAAGTAGCTTATGTAAGACCCATATATAAGGAAGGGAAAAAGAGTGACACTAACTGCTATCGTCCTATATCCATTCTTCCATCTTTAGATAAGATCATAGAACGCTACGTCGCAGATCAATTATTTACTTTTTCAAGAAATACAACATAATAACACCAAACCAATACGGATATCAACACCACAAAAGCACTAAAATGTTACTTGAGGACTTTAGCGAGAACGTTCGCTCTAAACTAAACAAAAACTACTCCGTACTCGCAGTCTTTATCGACTTCCGAAAAGCCTTCGATACTATCGATATTCACATACTGTTGAACAACTTGGAACGGGCTGGTATACGTGGACCGCCGATGAACTGGATAAAATCCTACCTTACAAATAGAAAACTAACTGTAAAAATTCTCGATCACTCCAGTGGAATGAAAACTATCCAATCTGGAGTTCCCCAGGGTTCAATATTAGGACCAATTCTGTTTCTAATATATATAAATTACATCGTTCAACATATTAGAAACTGCAAGATTTTTATGTATGCAGACGACATTGCATTACTATCCACAAGCAGATGTTTTGAGCTGGCCCAGCGAAAATTAAAAAACGATTTGTATTTCTTGCAATTATGGTGTCACGATAATAAAATAATTATTAACAATAATAAGACATACTCCTTGCAGTTTTTAAATGTGAAGGAAAAAAGGCAAACCTTAGACCTCACACTACACACACACCTTTGTTTACACTCCAACCAGGGTGGCCAACCAAAAAATTCGTGCAATAAGTACTTTTCGTGTGCAAAAATTACCCAAGTTAAACACCTAAAACACTTGGGAATAGTTTTAGATGAAAAATTTAGTTTTAGTAATCATATAACCTATATATGTGACAAACTAAGGTGTATTTTGTTTCAAATGTCTTACCTAAAGCACTATTTGCCTCATGAGTTGAAAAAATTAATGTATCAAGGCTTAGCTGAGGCCGTAATACGTTATGGTTTGACGATTTGGGGTAGCACAAACTCCACCTTGCTGAATAAGGTTATTACTTTACAAAATAAAATGGTTGCCCATTTGATGGTCAAGGAAAACGATGTGAGAGAAGTATATAAGAATCAGTGTTTGTTACCATTAAAAGAATTGTATAATTATGTGTTAATTTGTGACAACTTTTTTGACAGCAAATTAATAAAGCAACGTGTGATTAATACTGACATGCTAATAAATAGGTTGTCTGTACCTAAGTATTTTAACCACCATGGCAAGAGATCTCTTGCACATGTAGTCCCTGGGTTGTTAAACAAATTACCTATGTCAATGCATGATATTAATAGCATATCTGTTCTTAAAAAACCACTAAAAGAGTGGCCCATAGGCTAATATTGTTAAGCTCCGAAATTGTCCAAAACGCTACACAGCAAAAAAAAAAAATTTTTTAACAAAAGGCACCTGCTGACAAGCAGGACCTCAACTGCAATATTATTATTTTTATTTCTCCATATTTATTTTTTTTTCATTATTGATAGATAATAATTTTCCATGTGATTGCAACACAACATTAAATGATGTAATTTTGATTTATTTTTTTGTGTCATTAGTTGTAAAAAATGGGATAAGATCATGTATTTTACGATGTAAAGTGTGTAATTTGTAAATTTTATACATTAAAAAAATCAACGAATCAGAGAAACTCAATGAAGCTGTTACTTTTTATTACATTGCATTCGTACTAGCCAATGTAAGCTAGTATATACGACCGTGGTGCTAGCAGCAATATCATCTAGAGGAAGAACGAATGTAGATATTTTAAAATTAGCGGTTTCAATGCCACACGGTTTTTCAAAGATTTATCACATCATGCAATCACCATTTTAAATCACTACACATGCGCATCATTATAATCAATATTTTTTGTGATTTAGACATTTCCTTTATATGATAAACAATGAATGCCAACACTTGCAAGACTTTCCGCGAAGAGGAGTGGAACAATTTAACAGCGGAACACCGATCCAACACTTTAGGAATAGTCTCTATCACAAGTGCCTCCGATAACATACACATATTTTTTTCTTACATTGCGGATAGATATTTTGTGGATGTATATTATTCCTTCGTTAACTTGGGAAAGAGTATTTGGGTTTAATCGGCTATTCAGCTCCGATAACAGGATTTGAAAATCAGCATTTTTCAGCCACAGATTACAATGTCCTAATGGTGGAATAGTGACAGGTTTCCCTGGAATATATTATTTCTTGATTGTAACCCTACGGGTTAAACGCCACAGGTTGGCAGCACCCGCGCCGCGAGTAACAATGGATCATTCGTCCAACGCCGGGAATTTGGCATCACGCACGGCGTAATAATGGGTGAGAAAGCGTAGATAAGGAGGGGGCAATAATAAGAAAAACAGCGTCGGTAGTGACGGGACGGGGAGAAAACGAGCGTCAGTAGTTACGGGACCGGGAGAGAAACGGGAGTGAGAGTGAAAAAGGTACGAGAGGAGAACGGGAGAAAAGGGGTGCGTAGAGGATGGAAAGATAAGGTGTTTGCGCCAGGAGAGCAGACTACACGGCGGACGCCGGAGAAAAGAGGGAGAACGGAGGGAAGAGCAGGGACGAAGAGTCACCGGGAGGAAATCCTGCGGGAAGGCGCACGCCAGACCAAGGTCGCGGTCCAGCGGATCGCCGAGACCAGTAGCCACGATAAGTGGAAATATATAAATATTGAAATGGTTATTTAAAAAAAGAAAAACAGCCCACTTCAAAATTACATATATAAATTTAATTAAGATTATTAATTAGAATGACATTTCTATTAATTTGTAAATTGGGCCCAATCTAAACTAAAGAAATTGAATACAGAAATATTTGTGAATGAAAAATATAAATGTTTTCTTCGTTTAATTTCCTTAATTGAACGGTACAGTAAGGGTATATATATATATATATATATATATATATATATATATATATATATATATATATATATATATATATATATATATATATATATATATATATATATGCGTGTAATACATGTACCTGTGTAAGAGTGTGTGTGGAAGGAAACAAATGAGCTAGCCGGAAGACAAGTGAAAGGTAAGGTAACCGAAAGCTAAAGGGGTGAGGGTTACATGATTTTTACCACAAAAAATGATTTCTCACAAAGTAATATGTTGTCACTAAATCATTAAAGTATATACTGTTTTATTTTTCAGGGAGTCCTATCAATCAGAATAGACTGATATAATTATGATTGGAAAGAGAAAAGAAGACGCAACAAATGTCTATGTTTAAAAAATTTTACTTGATTGTTTATTCAACTATTGTACTTTCTCAGCAGTTATTCCACTACGGTACGATAATGGCGAATTATTAACAAGTAATTCGTACAAAGCCAACTTGTCAAGTTCCTACATTCAAAGTGGGTTCACCAAGTCATCACAGATAACATCCTTAAGGTAAATGACCACTTCCAGCAAAAGATGCCGCCTATAGATATATACACTCACAAAATAGAAAAATCTATAGGTCCAAATAAATCCCCAGGTCCCGAAGATACTCATGCCCGCCTGTTAATTTGTGTAGTTGCAAAATGCATATATATTAACGGTCCCCCTCCATCGTGATAATATCTGTAGGGTAGTAGTGCATGCTTGTGAGGCTTTGCAACTTGACAAGCATTAGCGATTTATGCTAATGCCATATTAATCGGAGTTACACTAACGATAGGGTATAGTGCAATGCACGTTGGTTAATACTCACCACCTGCCATACACCCCTGAGGTGGCTTGCTGGGTATTTAGTAGATGTAGATGTAAAGAGAATTAGCTTGTGAAATAGCACCCTACTTGCAGAATATATTTATTAAATCCTTCAACGAACACTCAGTAGCAATGGACTGGAAAATTGCAAATGTCACTCCCATATTCCAAAGCGGTGAAAAGGAACAGCGACATTCTCGTGACAAGCATTAGCGATTTATGCTAATGCACAATTAGTCTTAGTTACACTAACATTAGGGTATAGTGTAATGCATGTTGGTGGATATTCACCCCCTACCACACACCCCTGAAGGGGCTTGCTGGGCATTTTTTAGATGTAGATGAACAGCCATCGAACTACAGACCGATATCTCTCACATCTATCTCTTGCAAAGATCTTGAACATAATTGTTAGTTCATTTATGAGACACCTTAATATGCTGAACATATTATCAAAAACGCAACACGGATTTAGAAAGGGGTCTTAAGCAAATCAAAAAGCACTTTTTTCCCAAGATATTTTAGGCTCGGGTGATCATAACGTTCCAGTTGATGCAATTTTTCTTGACTTTAAAAAGTCGTTTTATGAAGTTTCCACCTTAAGCCACACATGAAATTAAAATTTTACGGGTTCGACAACGACGTAATTTCCTGGATTAGAGAATTCTTATGCAATCGCGTGCATATGGTTGTATTAGAAGGAATTAGGGTGGGAATCTCTTACTGATCGAAGGGAGAAATACAGGTTAATTCTTGTGCGCAAGTTCGGAGTAGAAAGGTTTTTGCCAGACGTTGAAGCTAGAGCCAACGTACTACGGTAGAAAGGATCACAGAAATAAAAAAAGAAAATCGACTGCGAAACCGATAGATTCAAATGTTTTTTTTTCCCACGCGCAACAAGGGGTGATATTAGTTGCAATAGATCAATCAAATGAAACTCCCTCCCTTAATTGGTAGAGAAGAATCGTCACTTGTGCCTAATAACACAACATATATACTAAAACTTCACACCGGTCGATTTTTCCGGCATTATTTTATTTCGTTCTCTGCTTGAAGTAGCATGTAGTATCATTCAGAATTTAACAGTATCTGTAATATTTACCACTAGATGTGTCTAAGGCATTCTTTTGCAACTATGCATTTTCATTTACGTATCACTCTTCCAGTTTCCGGTTGAACTGCGCGCTGTTCGGTCTTATTTTGGCCTGCGCCTATTTCTCCGGGGGGAGCATGCGAGGTTCCGACATGTGCTTGGACGTGTACTGGATGCCTGGTGTGGAATCCCTCCGTGCCATACACCGTATTGTGTACACGGTACTTCTGTAGATGTAGCTATGCAGTTTTGTTTTGATTTCATGAAAAATTTCGATGATTATCAGAGACCTACCTCAATGTAAATTGTATTAGTCCTCATAAACATACCGCTGATTAAGAAAATTTGGAAAGAAATTCTTATGCCGTCAAGGAATGTTTAATATTAGATAACTATATTTATTAACATCATAATGATGTTCAGTTATGCATTCTAGTTACGGCCAATTTTATTGGCCCATGACTCTGGTGTTTCGAAGCGTATGTTCTATCCAAAAGTTTCCAAAGTGATAAGAAACCAAAAGTCTTTGTAATAACAATTGACTGCGGTAAGTTTAATGGACTATAGTCCGAGCCTGGACTGCTCAGATAACAAAATACTACGAAGATTTATAAGCTCTTTGACTAACATACGCGATGGAATCTTGGCAGACTGATTTTAAACCTACATATTTCGGATCTGTAGTCGACCTATTTACTCATTTGAACTTATGCTGAATTTTATAAATAATGTAGCACTTGCCGGACGAAAAAATGGTACCAGGACGATGGAAACAGTCTCCAGGGTAATTAGGCTAACCGCCACAACTTTAATTCAAATAAATGAGCTAAAGGTCACGGCGGGGATGGATTAACTACAATAAGCTGCCTTTCATTGGGGTGAATTTAGCGTTTAGAGACGTTGTAACTTAAATTAAAAAAGATATATCATGGCAAATTACTATAATCTGATAATTGGCCACTTTCACCACCAAGTAATCATTTTTCCGATTTGAGAATTAAACATGAAAAGCAGCCATTTACAAATATATCTTGAGGAATATTAGACCCTCTGATCGCATGAGATGCAGTTATTAATTTATTTTAGGTCTAATTTAAACTAAGGAGTTATCGTTATGAGTAAGCAAGAATGTAAAGAGAGAGCAAGAGCTTTCACAGGGTACTACTACATCTACAAAATACCCTGTAAGCAACTCAGGGGTGTGTGGCAGTGGGTGAGTAGTCACAAACATGCATCCAGGTAGAGGTGTGGTGAAGGAATTTCTCGAATTTCTATTTTATTATCGAAAGAAACGAGTGCTTACCACACCGGAGAGAGCATTTATCATTTCATCTACATCTGCAAAATACCCTGCGAGCCACCTCAGATGTGTGTGGCAGGGGGTGATTATTCACCAACATGCATTACACTATACCCTAAAAATAGTGTAAATACGAATAACTTTGCATTTGCATAAATCGCTAATGCTTGTCACGAGGCGAGGCTTCACAAGCATGCACTATTACACTACAGATATTATCACAATGGAGAGGGACAGCAGGATGTATTTTGAAACTACACAAATTGACAGAGACACAATACTTATGTAGAAAACATGCACGGCGTGCTGCTAGTACTAGATAACAGATAAGGATTAAAGTAATAAGAAGTAGTTCTACTTCTAAGAGCTACACCACTTAACGACAAACTTAGATGAAAGTCTCATTGGCCGCTGTTATGTTCTTTTATCATTCGCGGGAAAAATGACATCTTAAATCTATCCGTTCTGCAGTCTAGTTCCCTAATTTTACTCTCATGATCTGATCTACCGTAGTATGCCGGATTTCGTAAAATATTATCAACGTCGTCAGAGAATAGACCGGTTTGGAACTTACATAATAGATTTAGTCTAAATTTTAATCGACGGTCTGAAAGCTTTTCCAATGCCAATCGTGGATTAAACATATTCGAGAAATTACCGGTCAAGCTAATCGTAAATTGAGATCTGTTAAAAGAGTACTTGGCAAGTGCGACGATAAAGTGAGAGATAAAAGCTACTTCTCCCTCGTTAGACCCCACTTAGAATATGCCGCCAGTATTTGGGATCCTTATGAGATAGGCTTGGAAACTGAGTTAGAACACGTGCAGCGAAGATCGGCAAGATATGTTATAGGCCGTTATGATAATCTCGTTAGTGTTACTGTCCTTTTGCAGCAACTGGGATTGGAAAATCTTTCAGACCGTGGATTAAAATTTAGACTAAATCTATTATGTAAGTTCCAAACCGGTCTATTCTCTGACGATGTTGATAATATTTTACGAAATCCGACATACTACGGTAGATCAGATCATGAGAGTAAAATTAGAGAACTAGACTGCAGAACGGATAGATTTAAGATGTCATTTTTCCCACGAACGATAAGGGACCATAATAGCTGCCATGAGACTTTTATCTAGGTTTGTCGTTAGGTAGTGTAGCTCTTAGTAGTGGTAGTACTCCTAATACTTGAATCCTTATCTGTTACCTAGTACATACTAACAGCACGACTAGCATGTTTTCTACATGGGTCTTGAGTCCCTGTCCATCTGTGTAGTTGTAGAATGCATGTATATTGAGGTCACTCTCCATTTTGATGACATTGGTAGTGTAGTGTTGCATGCTTGTGAGGCTTCGACTCATGACAAGCATTAGCGATTTATGCTAATGCATAATTAGTCGTAGTTACACTAACTTTACGGTATAGTGCAATGCATGTTGGTGAATACTCACCCCCTGCCACACACCCCTGAGGTGGCTTGCAGGGTATTTTGTAGATGTAGATGCTGCAAAAGGTCAGTAATACTAACGGGATTATCATAACGGCTTTTAACGTATCCTGCCAATCTTCGCTGCACGCGTTCTAACTGTTTCCACGCCTATCTCATAAGGATCCCAAATACTTACAGTATTCTTAGTGGGGTCTAAAGGGGGAATTAGTTGATTTTTCCTAACTGTATCGTTGCACTTGCCAAGTACTCTTTTAACAAGTCTCAGTTTGCGATTAGCTTGACCAGTAATTTCTCGAATATGTTTCCTCCTCGACAGTTCATTAGTCAGTTTAACTCCGATGTATTTAACCGATTCTTCAGTTTCTAGTATGTTATTGCTGTTACAAGGAGATTTTTTCCGTTCCGAAAATTTAGAACAACGCATTTTTTTCGCTATAATTCTATCTACAACTCATGGCACCTCTTCTGCATTTAGCTAGTGTTTTAAGGTGATTTTCTTCTCTATAATCACTTAAGCTATGTAACCAGTAAAAATTGAGAACCTTTTGGAGCTCAACAAAAGATTTACAAAAAAACGCTGTCAACATTTAAAGATATTTAACCACTAAAATTCTCTGAATCTCTCAAACTTGGCATTGTGACCCTGAGTAAATCTAAAGTTCTCTTGGGGAAAGGAAAATGACCGGTGTTGTCATCCTAACGATCTGAAAACACTACTTCTGGTGTAGCACCCACTCCCTTTGTGACGCATGAAATCTCTATTTCGAGTTGTTTATTCTCGTGTATGCGTTGCACTGGTCAGGAATATAAATTTGTGCTGTCTTAATTCAATAAAAAAATCAATATTTGGACTCTCGGACTTTATTTGTATTACTTTGACTATATTTGATTATTTTATCCATTTCTTTATTTTATTCTTTTGTATATTTCAGGACTGTTGGACGATATTTGTATTACTTTGAATATATTTCACTATTTTTTTTCTTTTGTCTATTTTAATGACTATGATTGTATCTACGTAAACCTTTCGATATAAATGCATGCTAAGTTTTGTGTTGGCACAATCATTCGATATCGTAGGATGTGTTAACTCCTCTACTTGAATGAAACCTATGTTTTAGTATCATCGCATTGTAAGACGGCAAATATGATGAAACAACTGCATGTGCATATGGCTTATACATTTATTGTTCGATAAATACGCCTCAAACAGTAAACCTTATTTGTGCTGGGACGAGTGCCGCATGCCTGGTGTGGAATCACCCCGTGCCACACACCCTGGTGGTGGCTTGCACGGGACTTCGTAGATGTAGTGTAATGCATGTTGTTGACTAACCACACCCTACCAAACACCCGACATTGTGGTCTTGCATTGTGCGCTGAACATAAGAATGTCTTCATTTTTTTCCTGTAAATAAAATGTTTTAAATGCATATTCAGTCTCTCGCAAGAAGATTCTTCATTTTACTTCTTGTAATGCGTATGGAATAAGTCCTCGTGTGGAAAAATAATGCCGTGTTTTCAGACTAATCCACTTTTGGCTATTGAAGGTGATATGCTATTTGATATTAAGCCATGGATGACCAAATGATTATCATACAAAATCTCTATGCGAAACATACTGTACAAAAAAATTGAGAAAACAACCAAACAATGATAAATTAGCACGATATTATAAATCTTATCAAGAGTGGCTAGATAACATGATCCGAGAGCGTAAATAAAATTACTACTTACAATAATTCAATAGTAATGATAATAACACGGCTAAAAGTGGCGCATTTTAGACACCATCACAGGAGGGAAACAAACAGGGGAGAGTGTTGAAAAAAAAAGATCTCATGATGGAACAGTCTTGACGGAAATGCAATCAATTGCCAATGAATTCAATTCATACTTTGGTAGGGTAACTGATCCTCCTAGGAATTCCACCAACTTTAATTATGATCCAGCTGAGCAGGAAGATTGGTTTCCTAAGATTAATACTAGAGAGTCTTTCTTTCTATCTCCTGTGGATAAGAGAGAAGTAAATAGCATAATAAAAGGTCTTCAACCTTAGAGGTCTAAAGGGATAGATGAAGTAGCCGCTATTACAGTTAAAAAAGGCGGAGAGGAAGTTTCTCTCGTATTTGCTTATATAGAAAATTTAAGTATGGAAACAGGAATTTTTCCGGAGCAGTTCAAAACTGCTATTGTAGTACCTATTCACAGGAAAGGAGACAAACTAGACTTAAATAACTACAGACCAATATCCCTACTACCTGTATTCTCAAAAATTTTGGAAAAGATTGTCAAAACCAGGTTGTGAAGTTTTTTAAATAGCCATGGGTTCTTCAGTAACCATCAATTTGGTTTTTTAAAAGGAAAATGCTCGGAAGATGCCCTACTTAATTTTTGCTCAAATCGTTATGAGGGACTTAACACAGGCAATAAAGTAGCAGGAATTTTTATTGATATAACAAAAGCTTTTGATACTGTCGATCATAAAATTTTACTGGAAAGACTACAACAAGCTGGTGTCAGGGGTATCGCACTTAATTGGTTCCGGAGTTATCTTAGCGATAGATGTCAATATGTGCATATTAAAAACTGTAGTAGTAATAAGATACATATTACACGTGGGGTCCCACAAGGCTCAATTTTGGGACCAATACTCTTTCTAGTTTTTGTAAATAATTTGTGTAAAGGAAAGTTTCATGGTAAACTTACTTCATTTGCCGATGACACTGCTCTTTGCTACTCCGACAGCTGTAAGCATGAATTACAAATGCATATGCAAAGTGATTTAGACAAACTTAAGTATTGGTTTTCCATTAACTCGATGGTACTAAGTAGTAAAACAAAATATATATTATTTATTCTAAAAAATGTAACTACACCAGTCAACAGTGTGTTATATTATAGATGTATGAATTGTTTTAAGGATAATGCCTTGTTTTTTTATCAGTGTATATTGATTGACAGAGTGAGTTATATTAAATATCTGGGAATTTGTATCGACGAACATTGCAACTGGAAACAACACATCAACAAACTAAAATCGGAGTTACTTTACGTGATAAGAAAATATTACCTGTTACAATTTATCTGCCCAGCTTCTGTTCTTAGAATGGTATATTATGCATTAGTAAATTCAAGATTGGAATATGGTATTGTGTGTTGGGGAGGAGCATATTTCACTAATTTGCAACCTCTTTTGGTAGCTCAAAAAAAGATAATACGGGCAATGGTACGAGCACCAGGAACCGCACACTCCTATCCACTGTTTATAAGGATGAACATCCTACCTCTTAGATATCTTTTTATTTTTAAGGTCTTAAGAATTTTTTATAATCGAGGAGGTGAAAGAGAAAAACCGAGAGGTTATGACTTAAGAGGAAACCCTGGAGTACATGTACCAAGACCTAAAAATGAACTGTTTAGACAGAGTTATCTATATCTAGGGCCTAAAATTTTTTCATCTCTGCCAAAAGAAATAGTTAAAATTAAAAATGAAAAGGGGTTTGCACTACGCTTAAGGAAATGGTTATTTGGATTTAAAGATGTAAAGCACTTACTTGTATAAGTTGTCTAAGAATTAATATTTTGAATGTTTATGTGCAAAATTAAAAAAGATTTCTACTTTTCTGTCGATTATAATTTATTCTATTTGTACAATTAGTTAACAAACATTAAAATTATAAGAAACTGGTGCAGAATACATCCCTAGATGTCTTTATTAATCGATTATATAATTTTTCTTGTATGCAATTCAAAATGAGTGTATGTCAATAACAACAAAAGCAAATGTCTTACACATTTTTAGTTGTACCTTTTTATAATGACTATGTAAATAACAGTTTAATTGTTGTTAGTTTTGTAAAGTACTTATTTTTGAAAAATGTTTAATAATTAAATTCAAAAAGCTATAATGATTAATACATGTTTTTACTGTTCCTTTAATATTAATTTGTATTCTGTTCGCAGTGTTAACTAACATAGAAGTGTAAAAAAATAACTACTGCAGACTACGGACAAAGGTGTTTATGTTATAAAAAGCTCCAAATTATCTGTTAGCTCAAAAAAGCCTGTAAACGATTGTATCTTAATGCTTTGTTTTTACTTCACATATCAAACCATGGGTTATTTACTAAATTATCCAGCACCAATGATAGCATCTATGTGATTGTAGTTGCAACACACTTATTCTATGTCTTTGTCTTTGTATTTCATCTGTGATGGTCGAGTCGGTGACCCCAAAACGGAGATACTGTCCAATGGGGAACCTATATTCCAGACAAATCATTGTAAAAATAATAATTGTGTTTATCTAATCTGGAATAAAAACCATTATTATATTAATTTTTATATTATATCCCTTCGATGAATCATCTCGTTGCAGGCATGTGTTTTGAAGGAGCGTGGGGAACGTATCGCGTGACACAAGTAGGCGAGTAGAAATTCCATTTACAGTCTCGTTCCTTATTTTTGCACCTGCCTTTATTGTTTGGTAGCTGATGACATTTGATGACCCATGAGTGACGTCAGTGGAGAAAAGGCATTGGAAGGAGATTAGGAAGTTGGGTTGTAAGCCACTGATTGGCCTGCCACCTGCCGGACCTCATTGGAAGGTAGATCGTGTAGTACGTGCTGTTAAAACAAAGTCGCGAGCATTACAGAGATGATCAAATTCACACCTACTCCGCCTATCGTCATACCTAATTATAAATTCTCATTCTAATTATCCCTTATTTTACTACTCTCTAATGTAGGTAACCAAAAGTTTCGTCCCTTCGACTTGACTGCTCCAGCGTGGCTCATTGGCTGCGAGCGAAAAATAAAAACTTATGACGTCATAATATAGTCATATCTTGTGTCAGTTATGGAAATTTATGTTTAGTTATTTCTAGGCAATAATAAAATAGTTATCAGGCCCTAATCTTGGAACAAATAAAATATAAGGTAAAATGAAAATCATCCAAGAGCTCGGAATAGAATGAGAATTGTAACTTTTTAGGGTGAAAGTGCTTGTAGCGGTAGCCAGAATTCTATGAAAAATGTGTGTAACGATACTCGGAATTTTGCTGTCATACACGTATGCTATTAGGCAGATACTTGTAAATGGGTCCATTCATGGGTAAATGGGTTCATCCATGGGTCAGCCCTCCCCAAGGCAACGGTGGATAGGATACGTTTGTGGATTACGAGCGCTGCGTGGTGGGTGTTGAGCGAAGGAATCCTCCCCCGTTGCGATTTTAGGGCTATGGAAACCCAACAGGTGAACAGGAGGGAAGTAATATTCGAAAAGATCTTTTTAAATAAAGAGAGATGAGTGACTCCATCATACCTCGAAATTACCCATTTCCCCACCGTTCACCTCCCGCTGTCTCTAAAACGCCTCGCTCGCATGGTCGTTAGCTCGGATAACAAGTCCGTTTTTCATCCCCTTATCCCACCTACCACACTTGTCATTCACTCCACGCGGCAAGGGCGCCGACCCGGAGAAAGGAGACTGCCTATCGGATCTTCCCTGGCATTTCCTACTTAGGGAACCATGGAAATAAGCAAAGGAATCGGGAAAAGTTGTCTGAACAAAACTGCAATAACAGTAAATTTACATCCATTCCAATGTTTCTTTCCGCACTACCATTCGTATTTGCTTCATTCCTTCCGATTTTTCTACGTCGTGAAGAAGCAGGCGTGTCTAGTCCGTAATGTATGATTTTTAGTATTTTTCAGTGATAACTACCGGAAGGTGCCCGTTGAAATTCAACGGGTGTGAAAAACATTGAACTTATTTTATGAGAAAACCACAATGCCAGAAGGAAAACTGTCAGCGTGGTCATTTGAGGAGTTCGTAACCTATCTTGCATGTTGTGTTCATTATAGTGGACAGGCTGAAATTTTTCCAGGTGCAAAAGTTCGACGATTTTAAAAGAAATAAATTAATTATAACAGTACCAGGATAACCCTAAAGTCTTTTGGTCATTCGCAAGGGAAGTTCAATACAATAGATCAACAGTTAATCAACTTAGAAACGACAAAGGTAAAATATTATCAAGCAACTTGGACAAAGCTAACTTATTGAACTACTAAATTCAATGTGTATACATTGGGAAACACATTAGAAACGGTTCATGGCAATTTACAGCGAAAGATATCGCCAATCGTCCGCATTTTCCAAAGCACAAATATTTGATCAGTACTGCCCCCGACAGTCCGAAATCCGCATTGGTATTATATGAGGATATCCTCTGCATATAGTTTAATTCTTTCACATATCAGGCCACATAAAATCTTATACACCACGCCATACACCATCATTTCAAAATCCAAGCGATAATGTATTATAAATATTATCGTTTTACACGGTTTGGAATTGTGAAACGGCTTTTCGTGGTATATATAGGAAAGGTGGCCAAAGAATTAATATTCCCCGGAAATACTGAGAGAGGGAAACCCAGGATAAGGCGGAGGGATTGCTTACGAAGTTAAGGGGAGGAGTTCCGTTAAAAAGCTAAAAATATCTTGATATTTTCTAATGAGAAATAGTCTCATTTCCATCTATTGAGGTGTTAATTAATTCATGGTCTCCGCCAAAAACATTTTCTAAGCTTTCTTGTAAAGGAGTATGCTAGTTGTTAGGTATTATTTGTGCGTTTAAACTTTAAAAAAACTTCAGTTAAACAAATGATAGAGAAAACTCTTTCGCAAAAACTGAATGTTTTGATGTTATGCTTCATTTTGGTCTAAGAATGAAACTTGTATCCGATTTCTTTCATATTTTAATGAATGGATGAAAATTACTATATACGGATATTATTCGTTTTTCCCGTTTAATCCCATTAAAAAATCACAATCGTATCTGGGCACAAAATCAACGAAACAAGTAAGAGTTATCGATTTTTTCCTTACCCGAAACCAAATTCCAAACCTCCCCTAAAATTATCAAACTTCTACGTTGATTTTAAATGCCCAGGAAATTGTATCAACGAGTGAGAAGGTCAGTTTTGTAGCTTTACATTTAAGTAACTAATAGATGGGCGCTTTCCGTTTGCTAGTGGGAAGGGTAAAGTGAATGATAATACATTTTAAATCTTTAAAAGAGAAAGCAAACAGGCCTTACAGCTCATTACAACCAAGATTTTACACAAAAATCGCGAAATATATGTATGTACCTATGCTTTATAATCGTTGGTAAAAATACTTGAAACCTTATCCAGTTGGGCATATTTTTCTCCAAGTTTCATGGTTGTAGGTTATTTGTCATGTAAATATTCGAGAAGGATCGTTTTTATACATAAAGACTTATTATTTAACTGTTTTAATGACATAAAAAATGAAATCCTTTTGGGTCTGGAACTCGGGGAAATACTCGTGGATATTTTGATATTGATGCGTAAGAAACAAATAAAAGCGTAAAGAATATGCTAACAAAGACCACGAAAATACTCAAAAATACTAGAAATACGGAAATGAAAAAATGGCGAACTATCAGCTTGAATAAATGGACCCTTTAACTCGAAAATAGCATTGTAACTGAAAATTTGAAATAATAACGGGTTGCAAGTTTTCCACATGATTTTTCTCTTTTCAACAAGAAATGCGAGACCAACCTCTACATCTACCAATACCCTGCAGGCCAACTCAGGGGTGTGTGGCAGGGGGTGAGTAATCACCAACATGCATTACACTATGCCCTAGAGTTAGTGTAACTTCGACTAATTATGCATTAGCATAAGTCGCTAATGCTTGTCACGAGGCGAAGCCTCACAAGCATGCACCACTACACAACAGATGTCATCACAGCGGAGAGTGACCGTCAATATACATGCATTCTACAACTACACAGATGGACAGAGACTCAAGACCCATGTAGAAAACATGCTAGGCGTGCTGTTAGTATGTACTAGGTAACAGATAAGGATTCAAGTATTAAGAGTACTACCACTACTAAGAGCTACACTACCTAACAACAAACCTAGATAAAAGTCTCATTGGCAGTTGTTATAGTCCCTTATCGTTCGTGGGAAAAATGCCATTTTAAATCTTAAACATGATCATGCTTTTGAACCTTATCATACTTCTCCAGGTTACGTACAATATTCAAGCCGATGCAATGATCAAGTACTTCTTTCTTTTTCTGAATTGGTCTATAAATTAAAATGATTACAAGGTGTAAACAATGAGGGCCGAATAAATAATTTTTGCACGCCGTAAAAAAATATATTCGCAGGCAGTGGGATTCCTATATTCTACACTAATACATTAATTATATAGACGATAATAAATGAATATCTGCAAATAATATAACTTAGGGATTCTAACGGGATATAAATTAGCCCATGATCGATAGAAATGCGTCGGTTGTTGTATGTTTGTATTCGATATATTTCAGTTTCAATCCATGTGACATGTAGCTACTTCTAACGCATATGGATAGAAAATCATAATTACAAATTACTAGTTTTTGGTAATTACTTCACTAGATTCAACTTGGCCAGCCAGCAAGTAAAGTAGGCCAGAAAAAGAGGGAGGAGAAAGTCATGGAAGGATTTATTGGCACACAATCTCCATTTTATTTCATCATTTCTCGATGAAATCAGGTTCAGTTCCATTAATGTTTGGCAGCGTGGTAAAAGTTGTGATACAGTGCCAGTGTTAATTTTTGTACAATTTATTTCATGTACAGGTCCTAAAGTTGAACTGTTAGGATTATTGGCACTCCTTAGTCCAAACGCGAGGAGAAGATATAACAAATGCTGTAACTGAGTGCATTGAAAAACATATTCCACTCGAAAAATGTTCTCAATTACAACAGACAGGTCAAAAAGTATGACCGGCGTAAGAAACGGGTTTGATGCTATGTTGAAAGAAAAAACTAATCACGAGATACTTGCGACGCATTGTATTATTCATCAAGAAGCGAATTCAGCGCAGACATTTCCAGAAGAAATTTTCAAAGTTGTAAAATTTGTAATAAACATTATCAACTCCAATATAGCTAAAGCTCTTAATTTTCGCCAATTTAAAGAATTTTTTAGTTGGAGTAGAGAGTCACTAGGCAGATCTTTTGTTGCATAGCAAGGTACATTGGATATCAAGAGGAAATATTTTGAAAAGTTTCGTTCCTTATTTACATAAATTAAACCATTCCGCCTTGAGTAGGGTTTTCACTATCCAGAACTAACGCACGATCAGTGTATCCAAAAAGTTTATTTCATGGCAGACGTCACGTCTCATCTAAATCAGCATAATCATAAACTAAACGGGAAAGGAAATACAATATTTTCGATGATCGAAGAAGTTTTTTCATCAATAAATATCTCTTTTTCCTTTTTTAAGATTTTGAAAGAGTAACTTTAAATCACTTTCCAAGCCTGTTGAATCATCGCCAAAAAATATTTATGATACCGACATTATGTATTTTAAACAATACTTTAAATATAAGAAAAGCCTTTCTCAACAGGTTTCAGGAATTCATAAACAGCAAAGTGTGTTCAGCCTTTGTTAAAAAACCTCTAAATGCTACTGTAACATAATGAAAATTTTCCCTCTAATAATGACATTAGCCACTTTGAAATGCGATTACTGGAGTTAAAAAACAACGAATTGGGGAGTTCGATATTTGAAAGTCTTAGTGCTGATAGAGAAATATTGGAGAAAAAATGTTACTTTACATTAGTTCCCAGCACAGGTGGTCTGCTGTTAAAGACCAGGAGAAGGAAGATATGTTGACTTTTAATACCTGGAACAGTATCCTTGAATCATATAAGCAGCTGAAAAAATAGCATTTGCTGTTCTTTGCTTATTCGGGTGTACATATTCATGGAAACAATTGTTAACAATGAATTTTTTTGATTCGTATATATATAAAATAAAGATTATAGTTTAACTTACTCTAAGACAAAACTTAAAGTAAAGTTTATCAAGTTATTTTTAGGAGCGTTGCAGAGTTGCACAAACTGGTAACAGCAAGGTCATAAGACCAGAACTGAGCCACCAGGAAATTACAAAATTGTATGCCATACAAATAAATGCAGTAACTGTAACAAAACTATTGCTACAATGAAAATACCATCAAAATAAAGTTTCGACATTTTCTTGAGAAAAAATATCCATTCTATCACTAGCGGGTATTTTAAAAGAAAGTAGAAGTATAAGAAAAAAAACACATTAACGCATTCATACCATATAGGGATAATAATATTAAATATATTGAATTAATAAAATATGTTTTATATTCATCAGCAAGATTTCAGAAAACAGGACTTGGAACTTAATTTTAATTACATATAATTAATTAGTAAAAGCAATAATAGAGATCCAGTGCCTCAATTCCGCAAGCTAATAAAACTACTAAGCCAACAATCACAGAAAGTGCCAAAAATGGTACTGGTCACTTGTTGAATGCAAACTTCCAGGTATGTTACCATTTTTCTTGAATTTTTCAGACATTTTAACCCTATATTCAATGTCATTGACTCTTCCTGTGCTGTAGCAACCGTCTATACATAATCCTTCAAATTGGTTGGCAACATTTGCTAGTTCACTGTCTTCACCTTTTGATGACATGGGTTTTGATATTGGCAGTAGCGGAATATTACTTTACGCAGAAACCGCGATTCGTATTAAGGCGTAGAAGCACTTGGACAGTTAAAATGCTTTGTTCAATCAAAGGTGACATGTGCCTACAGCGGAGAAACATTACCTAACACTAATAAACTTCAAACCTGTTTTTTCGAAATTCCTCCAGCCTTAATGTGCAGATAATCTTTCCTACTTCCTAGCATATATTATGGGAAGGTATAGAAGGGTGACTTCAGCCACAGGATTGCAGCCATGAAGGCCCAAAACTCTTCCGTTTAGGGGACTCTCGTCCCTTCAGTGCTGCTAGCCCCCCGCATCATGAGCAGCCAACCTACCGTTTGGTCGTGCGGCTATAATGTTAAATACGGCCGCTCCCTTAAACTTTTTCCTGTCTAAAAGAACGAAAATAAAACAAAAGAATTTTGGGGGTATCCCCGAGCCATAGGCCTACGAAAGTATAAACAACTGACAGTGTTCATGTGTAAAATATGTTGTTGTACCATTCAAACTACTGGAATTATTCTACTATAAATATTTTTTTGTCACTCCCCATCGGCTGGCACCCAGTGCCGGTCTCCCCCATCCTAGCTACGCCACTGGCTAGTAAGGAATTACCAGTAGATTCAAAATCTGAGGAGAAGAAAATTCTATAATCCTCAGCATGATTGCAGAAAAGAGAACCTGGAATTTAATTTTAGTTGCATATTTTTAAGTGATATAAACCAAACAATGGATCCAGTGCCTCATTTCGGCAAGCTAATGAAAGTACTAAGCCAAAACTCTCAGAAGTGCCTAAAATGGTACTGTTCAATTGTTGAATGCAAACTTCCAGGGGGGTTATTACGGAACTCGCGACGATAAATAAAGACGTCGTTAAACACCGACTGTTCTGGCCTGAATATATCTACCCCAGCGATTACGGAACTCAGGGTCGAAGTGTTGAAGAGGGTCGTTATGCCCATAAAGACAGTGTTATGACAAATTCTTCGTTCAAGTCTGTGCAACTCTCTTGGAATATGTATCGACCAATGAAATGCTTGACGTTCCTGTGTGGAACAGTGGACCAAATGCATGAGCGAGCAAAAGTAAACAAGAAAAATATGAGTATCGTTTAGCGACGGTCCTCGCCAGGAATGTAAACAAACATTCTTGATTTTAATGATGAAGGTTGATTATGTTATTAAGTCATTATTTCCTGAAAGAAGTTTTGAATTATCTTTATTATTACGTAATCGCATCTTTAGTGAGTTACACTGATGGAAATAAAGAGTGAGAAAACCGTTCCGGGTGTATGCTTCGTGCAGTCGAAAAATAAAGAGTATTCTTTCGACTAATGTGCAGAAAGAATGAGTTTACACAATGTGCATTGGGTTTGTTTTTAAAAACGGTGCAATTAGTGTGTGAGACTGGTGAATTTAAGTGCATTTGCGTGATAATCGTGCGCGAAAACGATCGAAGAGTGTCTAAAAGTTATAAGACGTAGGTACTGTTTGCAAAAGTGTCTTTGGATTGTCACTGTACAGAAAATAGTGTAAAGAGCATATTAAGCGTTTAAGGAGTAAGCACTAACAGTTTTTATATTTCTAGAACGTGTAATTATCTGTCCGGAGAGTTTACATTTGAGGAATGTGGGTTTGAAAGCAACAGTGACACGTATTTTTTAAATAAAAACTATAAACGTACATCTTTCATGGGTGACATGAGCGGCAGGGATAATTACACTATAGAATACGATGACATATCTGTATTTGCCTCTTCGTATAACCTTCTATTGCATGAAATACGAGCAGTATCAAACAAATCTATACTAACTACGCAGCAAACAGCTGAGCCAAAGCTCAGCAGCTGTTTGGTGCCCTGTCAGAAATGCTCCCGGTTGACCTTGTTCGTGGCTTTGAAACTCGGAAATAATTGGTTTGTTTTTAAAACGTTAAAAAGTGTGTATGAGACTGATTTATCAATGTGCATTTCTGTGAGAATCGTGCGCGAAAACGATCGAAGAGTGTCTTAAAGCTGCTGCCTTCAAAGGTGTCTTTTGATTGACACCGCACAGAAAATTGTGAAAAGAGCATTTCAAGCGTTTAGGAAGTATGCATAAACAGTTTTTATATTTCTTGAACGTGTAATTAACTCCCCAGAGAGTTTAAAATTGAGGAATGTGGGTTTGAAAAAGTGACAGTGACGCGTATTTGAAATGAGAAACTATAAACGCAAATCTTTCCGGGGTGACATGAGCGGCAAGGATAATTACACTCTATAATACGATGACATATCTGTATTTGCCTCTTCGTATAACCTTCTACTGCATGAAATACGAGTAGTATCAATCAAATCTACAGTAACTTGTATGCCAAAGCTCAGCCGTATGCTGCACCGTCAGAAATGCTCCCGGACTCAGCAATTCAATAGCTTTGAAACTCGGAAATATTTTAAAATCATTTAGCAAATCACCTAATTGTAAAATCATACTTTTTGACATATTATTCTTCGCGTAGCCTTTGATTATTAACATTAATATACTTCGTGAGTCCTCAGAATTGAACCGTCATCAGATGTACTCCCGAATCTCGAAAATGCATTTGATTTGAAACTCGGAAATGTTTTAAAAACATTTCGCAACTCTTCTAAGTGTGAACGCGTGTTACTTTTAATGTTGTTCTTCACATAGGCTTTAATAATTATTATATATCTCGCGAGCTCGCAGAGTTAACCTTTGCGCAAATACGCCATCTTGGGTCTTTATCTTCATAAGGACCCCTCTTGAGCTGGCTTTATTTTGGGTCGTTATGATAAAGACTTTTCACTCCATAAAGACGGCCTTATGAGTTCCGTAATCGCTCAAGTCGGTATGATCACTGGGGGTAGTTATGATAAAGACTTTCACCCCATAACGCCGTCCTTATGAGTTACGTAATAACCCCCCAGGTATTATACCATTTTCCTTCACTTTTTCAGACTTGTTAACCCTAATTTCAATGTCGTTGAATCTTCCAGTGATGAAGCAACCGTCTATATTTCATAATCATTTCAATCGGTTTGTAACTAGTGCTATTTCACTGGTTTAATTTTTTGATGACACGGGTTTTTCTCTTTACAGTGGCGGAATGTTATTATTATTATATACCGCGATTTGCATTAAGGCGCAGAAGCACTTGGGCAGTTTAAATGCTTTGATCAAAGATGACATGTGCCTACAGCGGAGAAACATTACCTAACACTAGTGAACTTCAAACCTGTTTTTTCTAAATTCCTCTAGTCGTGATGTAGAGATAATTTTTCCTACTTCCTGGCATATATTATCAAATGACAGTCCAATTCCTCTAATATAACTTGTGTAACAGTTAATCAATAATTTTAATACGTGGCTTTTATGAACTTAATCTTGAGAATCAAAATAAATCCAATACCTGTATTTACAGATTTTTTGTGATCGACCTTAAATACCGGTTTGCTGGACTGCGGTCCCAATTCTCTCATTTATTTCCCATGGATGAGGGGGAGTGATCCCCTGTGGTACAGAACCCCTGCTCAATAGCAACCAGAAGGCGGATTGGAGAAGGATGACTTCAGCCACATGATTGAAGCCAAGAAGGCTCAAAACTCCAAAGCTTAGGGGTCTAACCTTACCTGATTTAATAATTTTCCAATTTATCCAATCCAGGTTATCCAAGTTAGGAGAGCCTATTTGTAAGAAAGACTAATTCGCATGTAGCGGTGATACGATAACTCCAATATTGCCTCCATATATCAAGATTTAGACATTTGGCAAACCATCAATTACAATCTGCATGCTAAATTGAGAAATGCTTTTCGACTAGGAGAGAATGAATCTATAAAAATACATATGGTTCGTGACACTGTTACTAATTTAAGTAAATATCTTTAGCATAATGAGTTTATTATACTTAAATAAACCACTTTTCCTGCCAGTTGACCTCGCGAAATTGAAGGCTATCATTGAAATTGTGAAGCAAATCCGAAAGTGCATCATTTAAAAGATGTGACCAAATATTAACCTTTAAATACGAGGCCAAAGGATTTGAATAGATGGGAAATATATCTGTAATACAAATCTTATACATGGATACAAAAGACAACACAATGAAAAATGCACGATTGAATTTGAAATTATGAAATAAATTTACTGAAAATCATTGATATGCAAAAAATGGTGAAGGCAACTTATACATAGAATTTAAGTAAGCAAGGACACGAAAAAAGCTCACAATTAAAGAAAATAAATTACATGGATGAATGTGCAACGGTGTTGTATATAATTGTAAAAAATATTTATTCACTGAAATTCCTTCAATAATTATTATAAATTCACACCAGTAATACTTCTTAATTAAACCATAAAAACCACATATCAAGTATAAGGTATTTCCAAAGTCATAACATGAAAATTGATTGAATGGAAATATGCATCGGAATAAGCCTTACACCCAAAGCAGTAAAGTAAATAAATGACTTATCTTCAACTTTCTTCCCAAGACGTCTAACAATATAAACATAAAACAGCAAATCTTTCGTAGGAACCCAAGTTCCCCTGTAGAACTTAAACACTTGCTGATAAATATACCTGACAATGAGAATTAAAAACATTTGCAAGCATATAACCTGACAATTAATATTTCACAACCAACATTATGAGAAACGCCTGGCTCAAGTTATTGAGAAAATTATAGTGATACACAGTAATATTTTACGAACATATATTTACTTAAATGCAGAAATTTATTAACAAAATCCTGTAATCAATATTTTATATCACTTGCGTACTCAAACACAAAATGTAGGGAGGATTTTTTTTATCAGCCACCTTGCCGAAGTAATTGAAAAAAAATGAATACATGGACAAATATAGATACTTCGGAATACTATGGCATTAAATATAAAACGAAAATTTACAAAAACAAAAGTGACCTTATTATCAATCAAAAGTACCGAAATAATAGGACAATAAATGAAGCTATAAATGTTTCCTACTGAATTGTGATTACAATGAAATATTTAAATGACACCATGTATAGGTCACCAAAGGACAGGCAGGTCTTTAATTATAACCAAAATTTAAAAATTAAAAAAAAAAATATACAAATAAAACGTGAGCATATAGTTTGAAAAATTCAGAACCTAACTCTTCATAACCAAAAGTACGTAATAGACTACTACAATAACATATTACCAAAAAAGTGTAAATCATATACATATTTTTCAATACAGTGAGTCTCAGAACAAAAGAAAGAAGATGAATACCATCAGGCGAAGAAGAGTGACATCAGACGAATAAGCAGGCCACAAAGATCATTACAGCAGATGAGATAATCCGTCACACGCGAAGCTGAAGTATTCGCAGCAGTATTCATGCCTAAAAAGAAAAAAAGGACGTGTCTAATAGAAAGAAACTTCAATGCATCACATGGTTAAAGCTTTTCTTTAAATGCCCGATTTATAAAAACATTTCTCATAGATATATTTTATTCACTTAATTCTCCACTATAGTCCACAGATAACTGGAGAAAGTAAGAGAAAAAGGCCCCGAAAGAAAATGGGATGAATAACAGTGGACAAATGTAGAAGTAGCAGAAGAGGGCCTAGAGGGCAAGAGTGCCGAAACAAAGAAAGCATGGATTGCGACAAGGACTAGAATAATAAAGTATAAAATACAAACAATCAGAAATACAAGAGATGCAACCACTCCAAAGAAGCTTAGAAACCAACTTATTCAAGAAGGCAAGAATATAAGGAAGAGGAAAACCTGTTCAATATACAAGATAATGAAGAGACACTTTGATGAGAGACAAGCATCTGCAATGTTAATGGAAATCTAAAGATATTGAGCTAAGACAATAAAAAGATGGAAGAAAAACATCGAAGTGTAACAAAGGGCCAATGCCACTGGAATCAAACCTGATGAAAGACAGGAGCGAAGTCGTCGAGGCCGACCTGGGGTCAGATTGACTGAAAAGCAAATTCAACAGAGCACAAAAATATCTTAAGAATGGCTACGTAACTGGCAAAGACATCAAAGCGGAGAAATTTTGAAAGCGATCGGAAGAAATTCCTGGAAAAGCCAGTACAAAATAATGACAGATAAATAGAAAGAGACAGACAATCGGAGGACTTTCAAATTATTTTCAATCCGAAAAGACAGACTGAGAAATTTTAGCAACAAATAACCTAGTGTTTCATAATGACTGCGTGAGAAATTATTACTTGAAAAACTTATGGATGTAAGAGATAGCCAAAGACAATCTTTTGGAAAACCATGGATACACTTTTGAATTTTAAAGAACAGCAGACTATAGAAAATGTACACTACCTAAGAATAAATAGACTTATAAAGAATTATTAAACAACGGAAGATGGAACAATATCTTTGGGCTTTAGAAATAATTCTGATTAGAGTAAAAGGGCAGAAAAATAATCAAAGAAATTTTCAAGTAGCAAGGTGACACAATGCGAATGAGAGACGGAAGAAGTTTTAAAAGCCGAAATAACACATTGGAGATAAAAAGGAGTACGGAATAAAGATTAACGGAAAAGAAATAAACATTATCTACTTCTTAGAACATGTCGCAGTCACAGAGAGAAAAAGAATTGCTCATCTACGATCGCTAATGTAATCAACCATATTGTCCAAGAACATGTCACAAAGTTAACGATGATGAAGACGAATCCTAATATACGAAAATGAGAAGCTGAATGCGGATACTATTGGAATTGGAGTGAAATGCAATGCAGAGATATTAATCCTAAAGGTGTTAAGTTCGTTTTCATGTATGTAGTAATATGATATTCTGCCATTGTCGGGAGACCATCATTAGGGTTGTAATGGTGCGGCAATAACACAGTTTAGCCAATTTGAGTCAAATAAAGAATTATTCTACAATTTGGAACATTTCCCTACCGATAAGAAGGTATTGATAAAAAAGAAAAGGCTCGACAACCGTGTGCATTATAGTCCACCACTTTTTTTTCTGATATAAAGAAAATAAATCCAAATTTTCCAAAATACATGCTCCATCCAACTATGAAGGCCACAACTTCGCAATGATAAACGGAAAATATGTCACTTTTTTAATTGAAGTAACGCCTGACTTAGGGGATATGTTTTAAGGGACCAATGGAGAATAAAAATAACTATTACAACCAAATTACTAAAACATAAGATTTTATCAATCAACAGGCATTAAAAATTCGATACACACATTTGATATTCGTCATACGGTTCCGACGCCGTATCCCTAAAGTTGACATTTTTTGACCGAAAACTTAATTCCGGGATTTCCCGTGAGAAAATTATGAGCAGGAGAAATAACTTAAAAATAACAACGGTATCAATTTATATAAAATGCAGAAGATCACCTATCTGAAGCATTTATCTGGGAATAAGTATTCGTTAAGAAAGACACGGAAACGTGAAAAGTGCCAAATCCGCCATTTTATATATTATTGGGAGCTTCTGTAATTATATAATATATTCTGTAATTATCTGTTTTACAAAATTTAATGGACGAAGGTTTGTGCCAAATTTCATCTTCCTAGGCCACACTTAAGTGGGCAAGAATGTTTGTATGCAACTGAGTGAGTTACGTATGTGGGAGTATATGATTATAAGGGATGTGCCAAAACCGCCAATTCCCTTCTACTAAAAAAAATAAAAATATTAAGATGGGTCATCGATTCGAAACAAAAGACAAAATTAAAAAAAATTGGAAAATCCATCGATTGACTTGTTTTGAGTGAGAAAAGGAATTTTTGAGTGAAATATTGGGAATAGATTTCCGGTCGGGGTCGAGACTCACCCTCGCCTTGTTGAGGAGTGTCGTCATCACGTGCTCCTCGTAGAACTTGAAGAGGGATGGAACTTGATCTCGCAGCAAAGACGTCCCCTCCGTCGATCCATATTCAGCGATAATCCGAGGGACGGCAGATGCGAGTTGTATTTCTTTCCCCGATTGAGTCTTCAAATCCAATGCCCATCTGATGTAATCATGTAATCCCCATCCCCTCTTCCTCTTCTCCTCTTCCGCCTCCTCGACTGCCCTTCTCAACTCTCGCTCGTGGAGTCCGTCGCCTCGTTCGTAAGGTTTTCCTTCATTACGGAATGCTAAGAGATTGGACATCTGAGCCAAGGCCCTTGCAAACACACCAAGGACACATTCCTCCGTCCAACCTCCACCCACCTCCCCTCCTAGATACACCCTTTTCTCATTGAAGTCAGCGATTGATGTCCAACGACTCCCACTCCATTCAACTCCATCGTGATCCGTGACCTTCGCCTTCATACTTCCGATGCCATGAGAGTCACAGTCAACCATTACACTTACGGAAGACTGACTATTCAGGAACATTAGCACGCATGACGTCATCGCACTCTCATTAAATAATTTATCATACAGACCCCGGACGTCTAGTTCCTTCCCCTCGTCACAATTCCGAATGATTGTCCTTCCCATCATGCCCTCCACGCACACCCTTCTAATGTCCATTATGGGAAGATCAGAACCCAGAACACCTACTCCCGCGTCAGATATCTCCCCCAGGCTCTCCTTTAGCGCCCTTAATTCCTCCGCCGATGACGTCACGGCCCTTTCTATGCACTCCAAGAGAACGTCTCGCTCGGATAAATCCCTCCTCAACTGATTCACTTGCACAGCCATCTGACGACCAAACGACGACATTTCCGCCTTGAGGGAATTCATGGACTCCTTTAAGGCCGATAACTCTGCCATCTCCTGAGAGAAGTCGATGAATGTGGTTTCCACATCGTCTACCCCGTGTAATGCTCGGCGACGCTTAATGGCGCTTTCCCTCTTGTGCACCAGCCGGATCAATCGCAGGATATCCTTGCGGTCCCTGTCCTCGGGGTACCTTCGCCCCAACTCCTCCGCCATATCTACAGCCGTCTTGTGACTACCTCCCCTTAACCCAGGGTCAGCACCCTCCCCAAGCAGTCCCTCCACCCAATCTAATTTACCCATCTTGACACCTAGATGAAGCAGGGTACTCTGATGCACTGCCCTTACGTCCAAGTTCTCCAGTGTCTCCAGCAAACCCTCATATTGCGGAAAGGGACCACTGCTTAATCCGACAGTCAACCGCTCTACAACATCAAGATCTGACTCCAAACCAACAAAGGTGTTGCTTGCCATGACGAAAGGAAAGAGCACTCACCTAAAAAATAAAACGGGAAAAAGATGATCAAATGTCTGACAAAAATACATGCCTTCGTAAGTAAGACGTTTTAAATTAATTTCAGGTTAAAATTACTTATCAACTGTAAAATCCGACGCAATTATTATAGTCACAGGATATACGGAATATCTAAGTATTTGGTATCTTCGTATGTCCCTACTAACAAATATCTAATACGATCTGTGCCCTGCATGCGTTGCAATACCTCTTTTTTATTCTAAGTAGCCATTCATATACAAAACAGACATGTGCAAAATAAACGAAAGACAATAATTTTTTAGTATTAAATTAAGGTTGAAAATTTATTATTAGAGTGCTTTGAAATCAGCATTAGTAACATCAAATGATCAGCAATCATCAGACAGCTATAAGATAAACGAATACTTGAAAAAAGCAACGCGGAAGAAAAATGAGAAAATGCATCTACTGCACTACGGTTAATTATCGGATTTATGTTATGAATTTCTCTCATTTCCCGGTAATCGATTAGGTTCACATGAGTGGATGAGCACGCACTTAACATCAACTTAATGACGGATGTGTTGATCACTTATTTCGCTGGAGAAAATAAGTGTCGTCCCACAGATTCCCAGCTAGAAGGAGATGCTACCTGCGAAATACATTGAAGAACATTTAAATCTTGACACAGAATTGTGAAAATCTTCTCCGTTAAGTACGACTAAATGAGCCACAATACTTTCCATAAACAAAAAGTAAAATATTAGCATTTGCAGAGAACAACAATTAAATTAAAAAAATAATATGCCATGTCCACAGTCCCAGAAAACCACCTCAATGGTGTGTGGCAGGGGGTTAACTGTAATTTATACTGTTGAATTGTAAGAAGTAATCAGAAAGTTGATACACAATAAAAAGTAAAAACAGTTCTTTTTGAACAAGAAAAAGTTTTAAAAACTTGATCGGCCTCGCTAATGACAGACAGGACTAATCAAATTAGAGTGGAGTGTATAAAGTTGCGTGTGATTTTTGCAAAAAGCTAAGCGTTTGACAGACTGGAAGAAAATTCTAAATAAAGAAAAGCATGAGGCATATTTTAGCAACTACAATCCTTCTTTGCTGTTCGCCAAGCATTTGTTGGAATCACCACGGCAGTTTTTAACCTCAAATTCTCCACGAGGAAAAGAAGACCCGCAAGTTGTACACACTTGAGCAAGCGGAAATTCGGAGATGTTGTAAAACAAGAAAAATGTCTCGTCATTAATGACTCTATTTTTCAACCCCAATCCCCTCTGCTGAACCTCCCATTGCCTTAGGTCACCGTTTAACCTCCGTATACCCTCACCCTTACCACCTCCTCCTATCGACATCGTCGTGACTCATGATCGCACAACAAACCCCTCCCCTTACCTTCTTCGGAACACAGTAGCTATGTGCCCCCACCTCCCCGCAGCGCCATTCCACCTTCCCCTCCTCCATCCCCCTCTCCTAACACTCGCTCAACTTCCCCCTCCTCTCCCCTCCGCCCAAAGCTCTACCCTCTCCTCTTTCCACCTACTCCACCCCATGTCACCTCAAGGGTGTGTGGCAGGAGTAAGTAGTAACCAACATTTATTACACTACACACTTTAGTTAGTGTAACTACGGCTAATTATGAATAAAACAATAAACGCTAATGCGTGTCACGTGGCGAAGCCCCACAAGCATGCACTACTATACAGGTATGCTCCCAATGGAGAGATACCATTATTATATATGTATTTTACAACTTCACAAATGGACAGATACTCAAGGTTTATGCTAAAAGCATGCTCGGCGGGCTGCTAGCACATCTAGTAAATACCTTACAAGCCACATCAAGGATTCTTGGCCTTTAGCCCGTGGCAGTGGCGTATTGTGTGCTAGTCCATCTGTACAAAAGCTGATGACATCGCTCAGCAACGAAATTCTACGTCGTATTTAACGTACGACATAGACATTGTTTTTTGTATGTGGAATTCACAATGCTTTTCTTTTAATGCCGGAAGCTTTTCCATTAAGTTACGCCTGGGGTCATTACATGTGACCATACTACGTCACGGGTGACGCTTAAATAGCTTATTAAAATACACACACGCACTACGAGGTAATAAAATCAAAGATTCAAACAGTAGGATAAATATTTTCACATTCGAGACTTTAATGGACATCGTCATTTGTATGTAAAACAATTCTTCCATCTCCTTCCCTTTCTTTCAGTCTTTCTTAATTCACCACTTTGTTGTTTTTCCACTCCAAAGTAATGTTGGACCAGACTTCTCAAGCAGAAGTCGCGAAATATATTGTAACTGTAATAATTATCGATAACAAGAAAGTGCTACTTACATTATTGTTAAAAGCTACGTTAAAAATCAGATTTTCCAAATTGAATTTTTTTCGCGAACCAAAATGTTATTGTTGAGTAATCCCGCCTTTTCGTTATCATGCAAATTGTTCTTTCGTTTTACTTTTATCCTTAACAATTTAAATGCTTATTATAGTTTGTTATGGTCCTCTTTTGGTAGTTCTTATCTTATAATACTAATCATAATGTCACGACAGACGCGTAGTTACATAATTGGAAGGGACTGACATGCCGAATAAAATTTCAAAATTTAATTTGAGGAAATAAACTTTTAAAATACTTTTTACTCCGAATTTTGACGATTTCTCATGTCCAAAATAGCTTTTTACGTAAATCCAGGCATACACTAAACTAAGAATGGGTGTTTTGAAAATAAACCTTTATTTTACACCTAAAACCCGTAAAGAAACAAGAGTGAACGTCTCAAACTTAGCCTGATAAATATTTGAAACATAAAAGTATTAAACACTTAGGCAAAGGAGAGTTCATAAATTATAAGACGCAATACTAATTTTGTCTGCACTGAAACTGGCCCAATTATTCCTCGTCGTAATCGCAACTACATATTTACAGCTATCAGATAAATACATGCGAAAGATATACGTTGTTCATTTGAACGTGAAGTTCACATGACGATGGCGAATTATAAATTGATTGATTTTCCCAATCTGCCACCAATGGATCACAATTCTTAATTCAGGGGACAAAGGGAAACTTGTGGTTCTAAATTTGGATATATTTCAGACATTTTGGACAATTGAGTTGTTGATACACTATTTCAATTAACTTTCGAATGTATGGTGTGATTACAAATTGAATCTATCTAAACGTTGAAAATGAGACAATTTGCCGGTGACGCGCACTAGTTAGCTGTATTATATTGATTGCGTTAAGTAATAAATATCACACTCTAAAAGTATAACGCAATACAATTATTTCAAAGCAGCGGAAAATCATCTTGAATTTAATTCAAGTGTCCAAAATGATAATTAACATAAATATAAATAAGGTGTATCAACTTTTTTCTCTGGATCTCCTCGCTCGAGGAAGTGTCACGGCCGGACGATACCTTTCACTTTCCACCGTACGGCAAGGGATACCTACCCGAAGCGAAAGGATTTAACCATCGATATCCACATATTGCAACTACTATGCCCTTATCGTCGTAGTCGCCTTTTTTGAAAGTAATTATGGGGAATTAAGTGCTTACTGGCCTGTGATCACTAATTCCGTTCAATGTTATTAAGTGAAGGAAGATATCAGGTATGTTAGTCGCCTAAACATGTATAACATTGCTCGTGTTCATTGTTGAGACTATGTTATGCAAAGCTGTAGATGTTAATATATATAGAAGAGTGTAGTCCAAATTTGTATCTTTGTCACCATTTTTGGAACTTTTTGTCACTCAATATATCGAGGATTAGTTAAAATCACCACCGATAATCATTTTTACATGCGACCGTTTTTTATAATAACCTAATACAATTACCTGTCGTACTGTCTAACCTAAAAAAGAAATGCTGAATCCCCACTACTCAGACAGAACAAGAGCCTCGGGAGGCTACTGGGCAACTTTCACCAATGTAAAGCACTAAAAAAAGGTGTGCCGAAAAAAAACGCCTCTAGTTCTTCTAGTTACCTAACAGCACCAACTCCAGGATAACTCCAGTATTTCATGGTTTTCCAAGTTATTCTCGTTATCCCACCTAGGAGCGCTTGAGACTTTAGATATACTACAGGCCGATATCTCTCACATCTATATCATGCCAAGTCCTTGAACATTTAATTGTGTGTTCAGTTATAAGACAACTCGATATGGAGAATTTGTTATAAAAAACGCAACACGGATTCAGAAAGAGAAGATCTTGCGAAACTCAATTAGCACTTTTGGCCCATTATATTTTAGTCACCGGTGAACATAACGTTACAGTTGATGCGAATTATCTGAACTTTAAAAAAGCATTAGATAAAGTTTCCCAGTGTAAGTTACTCATGAAATTAAAATCCCACGGTATAGACGACGACGTTATTTCCTGGATAAAAAATTTCCTAAGTAATCGCGTGCAAAGGGTTGTATTACACGGGTCTTTAATGAAGTAATAGTCACATCAGGTGTCACACAGGGAAATGTCATAGGCCCGCTTCTGTTCCTTTTGTACATACACGACATCGGTGACAAAGTTGACAGTAATCTTAGATTATTTGCTGACGACGCAGTGGTGTACAGAGAAGTTCATACTTTTAATGATAAGGAAGCGCTAACTAAGGACCTCAAGGCAATTCATGAGTGGTGCAATGCGTGGCAGCTACATTCAATCCTAAAAAAAATGCGTTGTTGTAAATTTTTGGAAACGGAAAAAGGCTCCATGTAACAGCTATTGCATAAAGAACATACAATTAGAGACCGTAGAATCGGTTAAGTACCTCGGAGTTAAACTGACTAATGATCGATCGTGGAGTAAACATATTCGAGCAATTACCGGCAAGGCTAATCGTAAATTGGGATTTGTTAAAAGAGTACTTGGCAAGCGCGACGATAAAGTTAGGGAAATCAGCTACTTCTCCCTCGTTAGACCCCACTTAGAATATGCCGCCATTATTTTGGATCCTTATGAGATAGGCTTGGACACTGAGTAAGAACGCGTGCAGCGATGAACGGCAAGATAGGTTAAAGGCCGCTATCTCGTTAGTGTTACTGACCTTTTGCAGCAACTGGGATGGGAAAAGCTTTTAGACCATCGATTGAAATTTAAACTCAACCTACTATGTAAGTACCAAACCGGTCTATTCTCTGACGACGTTAATAATATTTAATTAAATCCGACATACTATGGCAGATCAGATCATGAGAAAAAAATTAGGGAACTAGACTGCATAACGGTCAGATTTAAAATGTCAATTTCCCCAGGAAAGATAAGGGACCATAACAGCTGCCAATGAGACTTTTATCAAGGCTTGTTAGGTAGTGTAGCTGTTAGTAGTAGTAGTACTCCTAATACTTAAATCCTTATCTGTTACCTAGTACATACTAACAGCACGCTTTGCATGTTTTCTTCTAGGGTCTTGAGTCTGTCCATCTGTTAGCCTGGAGATAATTAAGAAAGAAAGAGTCGAGAGAATAATGTTTCTCGTTTGACTCCCTGTGGACTGTGTCGATTTACGTGAGCGTGGGACGCCTCGAGACAGCCGCGTCTTCAAGTTCGACTCTCGTTAACTCTCCCGCTCCGTGATCAGAGTCACGCGCAGGGGGAAAGGAAAGCCCTTATCTCTTCTCCTCCGGGGAACACGGGCCGCGTCGGACGGCCAAATGGCTACGTGACTGCGACCACATACTCAAACGAGGATAGAGTCAATTATGTCGATCGAATGTATCATTATAGTCATTTTATTAAGGACATGGGTGCATGCGTACTTGTCCCCAATTACTCTTTGCAATGCAAAAGGATTTGTTTACCTTTACGGCTGGCGTCACATGCAAACAGAGAAATTACGGCCATGAAAAAGCCCACCTTCAAAAAGCTATTGAACAAAATGTGCGCCAATACAAAAGAAATTAAACGCCATTCTGATACGAGCCGTGAACATAGTTAGTGTGCCATCATATTAAAATTCTTATAGAATAAATAACTCTCATTACAAAAATTATTCTGAAACCCGAAAGTATGCACATCATATGTTTTCGCCCGTCAGCTATTTTCGTCAAAGACACCTACTCGATACGAGAAAACTACTCCTTTCATTCAAGCAAGAGAAATCATGGCACACACGAGTATATGCTTTGGAAAATGCATATCAAAGAAATAATTCTGTTTACGTGAAGTAATAAATTGAGCGAATTGAATTGAATGCAAATAATTTTAGTAATGAACCACGCCACTAGGGAGCATGAAAAAAATATTCCGATATTCTTGACTTTCAGCACAAAATTGCTATTCGTAATCCGAATTAAGAATGTTCCGCCCATAAACTTAGGTATATAAGCACTATTATTGATGAATCTCATGACCCTTACCTAAAAACTGTAAATTGACGTTGCGAAACCAGAAAATAAAATATAAGTGCCCATACCTACGATTGAGAAGCAGGGAGACGATTTGCTTCAGCTAGGCTAAGTAATATTTGTTCCCAAAATAATTTACACACAGGCACACCTTCGAACACAAGACAATTTTGATAGAATTTCATTCCCCAAAGATTGTTCACTACAGGCGAGCGAAAAACGCGTATGAGCGAACGCCTCACCTTCCCATGGATTCCGCTTAGTGGAATGACAACCGACTATGAATTACTTAACACTAGAGCTACCGATGGAGTCATTTTGACTCCTTGCGATTTTTATTTCTCTCCCCTGACTAAAACTTTCTGAATTCCGGCTTGAGATTCCGTGACTTAAACTCATTTTTGACACAAAAAAAGGCTTGGCGATAAAAATAGTTTAAAAATGAAAATAGTACCCATGTTTCAAAATTTACCTTTGACTACCTAAGGGAGACATTTTGACACCCTACTTTATTTTGCTGGTATTTTCGCCAAATACATAATTTGTTCAAGTTTTGATTAGTTCTTATGCTCATAATTAATTTGAAGTAAATGTTGGCTTAAATTTATAATTATTACGCGTTTTGGCATATATTTTCGAGATTTTGAAGGCATTTCTAATTTTACGGGTCAGTCTTTGGAACTATAAACCATGTGAATGCCCTGATATTATTTTACCTTGCGATAAAGTGGTGAATATGCCATCCAAATAAAACGGTTTCAAATTCGTGTTTGAAAGCCGTCGTGTCTGCCTCGCTTCCCTTCCTCCTCTCTTCTCGTCACCCGTCAGTCTCGCTGCAGCGCAATACTGTTTAACATGCTCCATTGTTTCAGCCTCGACTACGTGGAAGTTGATTTTCAAACGTGAAAAAGTAATTTTGAACCCTTCCATTGATATACTAATGTACCACGAAAATAAATCATAGAAAGAAACAAAGTTACTGTCCTAGTATATTCGGCCCTGCCGGCGCTGGCTGCCTCACGTCGAACAGGACTACCGTGCGCTGCCATTGATTTGCATTATTGAATCCTGTGAATTCTCGAGTGGACGGCACAATTCCTGTGAAGCACGGCCTTTTTCTGACTGGTAATATGGCTTGAAGAATTAGGCTTAAACCTGAAGAAATCCTTTCTTTTTTGCATTATATACCGGAAGGTGAATCAAACGACGCAAAATTGCATCCTAAACAAATGACTGTGGCGGTGAAGGCGATGGAGGAAATGCAACCACAGTAGGCGATGATAACTCTCCAGGAACGCTTGTGTCAGCTGATGGAGTTGATCGAAACCGCTAAGGTTGAAGAACACTTACCTGGTAGACGTGTAAACTAAATCATACTTAGAGAAGCGCTTGAAACTACAGGACACGCGAGAAGAAGTATAACTTGTGATAGTCATTTGACTGCATGGCGATTATTTATCAACTCGTTTATCCTGACTCACATAAAGCGAAGCAGGCAAAATGATTTTACTCTTTCCGATGAGGAGCTAGATTCATGTATTGCCATATTATACGCCCGCGGAATATCAGGCACGAATGATCACTATTTTACAAGTATTTGGTCAAACGACTGGGAAATACAATTTTGTAAAACGACGATGTCTAGGAACCGTTTTGTGAACATTTTTGCTTTACCTTAGATTTGATAAGAAGTGTAATCAATCCCAGTGACTCAAAGCTGACAAGTTTGCTCTCTTATCAATATTGTGGGATTCATTGATATTTGCATTGCTTGTTACAAACCTTGTTCGTACACAACGGTTGATGAACAATTGTTACCTAGCAACACTACTAGTAGTTGTCCTTTCACTCAGTATATTCCTTCTAAGCGGGAAAAATACGGCCATAAATATTTGTTAGCTGTTGACAAGGATAGCAAATATCTTGCAAATGGTTTCCCTTATGTTGGAAAAGATAATTCACGTCATGCTGGTTGTCATTTAGCTCACCACGTAGTACTGAAATTACTGCAGCCGTTTCTGAATAAAGGGTGAAATGTTACCGTAATAAATAGTTTTACTTCAGTCAAACACGCTGAACAACTAAAAAGCAAGGGTACTAGCATTGTGGGACCGGTAAATAGAGAAAGACGAGAAGTACTAATAGAGATCAAATCAATGAAAGAAGACAACTATAAAGTTTTTCAAAACAGCGATGATTTCACACTTACTGTATATCAAGGTATACCAAAAAAAGAATGTCATAATTCTTAGTTCTATCCATCCAGATGTCGACATTGCTTCTGACTTCGCTAAAAAAAACTCCTGAAACGGTGAAGATTAACAAAGAAACTAAATACGGAGTAGATGTCGAAGACCAAATGGCGCGCATATATACGACAAGAACATGTACTCGACGATGGCCTATCCACTCGTTTGAAAATACCCTCAACTTAGCAGGTATACATTCTTGGATAGTGTACTAGGAAACTACCTCCGAAAACATTTCGCGCAAAAGCACGTACCTGAGTTTTTGAAAAAGCTCCTTGATGAGTTGGCTGATTCTTACGTTAGATAGAGGCAAAAGCTTGGCGTGTCCAATGACGCAGATTCTTCTGACGGAATTCTGCAAGCAAAATTTTGCCAGGTAAAATAAAATGCAAAAAGAATAGTCCGGTCGAAAATTGTATGACCTGCCGAAAATCTTTGTGTGGAAAATGTACCGCCGTAAATGAACGTCGATGCTTGAACTGTTAAGCACCTTAGACAAATGTGTGGCTTGCCAATTGTAATAAAAAAAATGTTTATTCCATATACTTATCTATTCTCTTATTTCTCGCACTAGTTCAATTATTTTTCCGCATTCTATGTAGCCTGCGTAATGCGTTTGAATATTCAAAGATAATACGAAAAGATTGTAAAAAGTTTGCTGTTTTATAAAGTTCATTTTTGATAATCTCAGTATTTAAATATAACATGTAAGAAAAAAGATTTTCAAAACAATACTGTCAGAACTCGCATAAAAAATAAGTTTGAAATATTATAATAATAATAAACAAAAATGACAAATTTAAGCAATGTGACAATTAAAGAAAGATAAACTGCAAAAATAAACAATAATTAGGTAGGAGTCAAAATGACTCCATTCGGTAGTGCTAGGAGGAGTGAAAAGTCCGGTATTCGTAGTGTTAAATAGTTTATTTTTCAATATAATGACTAACTCTGCACTTTCTAAAAACACTCACAAACACATTGTGCGAATGTCTCAATGCCTGAACGGAAAATTGAACCTGTAGTATTTTGTTTCGACAAACGTACAATAGGACGTATATTCGTTTGTACAAATCATTTAGCCGCGTAAAACGCCCTTAAAAATTATTCAAATGACTTTCGAAATATGTTACCTATGTGTAGGCTGCTCTTATGGGGTATCCAACGGGAATGACGCTGATTGCAGAAAGTATCCCCAGCCGTGTTCACACGATGCATATACCCGCGCGGGTAGATGCGTGAACAAAATCGCCATCAAAGTTTCACAAAGTGAACACTCAAAATTGCGTGAATGCGTGGACAGAAAATAGCCCGTTCTAATTTGGTGAATGTGTTCACGCATCTGTCCAGCCACGTACTTGCGCGGGTAAATGCATCGTGTAAACACGGCTTCCAAATGTCCCAGCTGGCATCTTAACGACAAGGTCAAGACAACTATGGAAAAGCTGCGGTCAGGAATCAACCACTACATTCTCCACGAAAAACACACGATTACGCCACCTAGCTACAAACCACTACAACCTTCGCACATAAAATGATCTCGGTACTCGAATATCGCTAGCTAACTTTAAAAAAACTAAAATTTAATAACTTGGAACACTTGTCCAAGCATTATTTTCGGAAATTGATAATGCAATTTTATTACACAGTTATCACCATATTCACAACCACCAGAACACATTTTGTGAAGAACATAAATTTTTATAAATTTAACCTGATAATGCAATTTTTCATTTAGCATATCACTTGCACACGCCGTTGTGAAATCCAACAATGAGAAAACCACCGTAAAAAACAATAGATAAGTCGATACTTACGAGAGAGAAGCAGGAAGACAAGGTTGGAAACACTTCCAACACAACTGCGAGCTGGACGTCAAAAACTCAAGAATGGATTAACTTGGAGCGCAAGATAACTTCTGCCACTTCCTCCTCCCGGGATGGACGCCAAGCAAGTGAACAATGAGAGTTGACGAGTGCCTTATCTTCCTAATAACGGAGTAAGTAATTATTCATTTACGATATCACTTGCAGACGCCGTTGTTAAATCTGACAATGAGAAAACCACCGTAAAAAACAATAGATAAGTCGATACTTACGAGAGAGAAGCAGGAAGACAAGGATAAAAACACTTCCAACACAGTACTGATAGCTGGACGTCAAAAACTCAAGAATGGATTCACGACGAACTTGGAACGCAAGAGAACTTCTGCCGCTTCCTCCTCCCGCGATGGACGCCAATCAAGTGAACAACGAGAGATGACGAGCGCCTAACCTTCCTATGAATTCCGCTTGGTGGCAGAAGAACCGTTGCTGGCTGAAATGCTCCGGATAGGATGCAGGCTTGTCCGGCTCCCTCCCCTCCTTTAACCCTCGACCCCTCATTTCCCCTTCTGACGTAATTCCTCGGGCTGTTACAAGTCATCACCTTTGGACGAACTAATGCACGCACATGCGATAATACATCCACGGTTATTGAACACCTAAATAGACATTTCAAAAAGGGAAGTAACATCGGTTTACACCTCAATTACTCTCAATCAATTACATACTATGATGGTTTCTTACCATTTTCCACTTCATCTTAATACTCACGCATACCATGAGACTTTACACTAGCGCAATTAATGAGATCCTGTAAAAAGAAGGAACTTCACGCAAGATGTGGCCTGTGTTTCAAGGAGTGCATTTCGTGGCGATCCTCATCGAGGTATTTTCGAAACAGAGAGCCTTGAATTTCTCACTAAATGAATGCCATAGTGGAGTGGAGCAACCCACAGTATTTCCTAGCAGGCGGACAGCACCAATGTTCGACGCCGTTCTTCGTGAGGAACATTATTGTAAAGTATTATGTACGCGTGAATTAGCATTGGAAGATGCGTCTTGTAAATCGGAGATTAACTGGAATTCTAACGCAAATGCATGCACGAGAGATGGAAAAAGAGCCCCAGCTCTTGTTCCATGACTGCATTCTTGCATTCATATACAAAATACCCTCGATCTACGTCTCGGGTGTGTGGCAGGGGTTCTCGCATTGCGATTCCAGTTCAAACTTCGTGCAAAAGATGTGTAAAACTGTCTTCGGGGAGAAAGAAGTCCCCGACCGCGTTGGCTTCACTCCCCCCATAGATCTTGCTATTCAAGATCTATGACTCCCCCCAACTGCCACCGCCAAGGCCACTCATGGCATGAGGTCCCCGACCATCGCGTGCCAGTGTTGCCAAATGTACGTCAACAACTTTTTCGCGTCTAACCTTGGGCCATCAGCCGTCATTCCAATCTGGCGACCAATACGCCGCATATAAAGAGGATGATATGACTGCATGGTTTACCGCTCGCCCAATGTAATGTAATGCGACAACTTTATTTTACACACCCAGTAAGAGATTAAGTAAAACTGTGGACTCTCTTTCAGTTGCCTTATACAACGTTAAGCATTGTTTCTGCTGTAACATTGGCATTTTCTTGGCTCTAATATAAAAATTCACAGTGATATCGAATCCGCTTTGAGAATGCTAGTTAAAATCTTCCGTAATCGAATATACAATCGTTAGGTCTACCACTGCGCATTCAGTCTGCGCAGAAAATTCACTTAATTAATTCACCGTGTAAATGGGGAAATTTCCAGGTCATCATGGAAATTATTTCACGAATTAATGCTCGAATGATCATGCGGAAGATCATATACTGCGTACAATGGCCTGTAGAACAGAAGAGAAAAGGGAATAATTTCTCCTTGCGCGCGGATCGTGCAAATAAGAGGGGGAGATAAGGATGGTCGGACATGAAAACACAGTGGTCTCGGGAAGTGATGGGACATTTAGGAACGATTCGTTTCTTTGGAACGAACCCACTGATGAAACGAGAAGGAACGAAATCTGGTTGTGGACATATCCTCTTTCCAAAGGTACGAAATGAACGATTGGACCGAAAGGATTCGAAGTACTGAAAAGAATGAAATAAAGGATAGGATTCATAGGAACGATGGGAATCCAATATGAACCATAGGCAATACAGGCCATACAGGCCACCTAACACCGACGTCACCTCAATTTTAGAACTCGAAACACAAATAAAGAACATCACATCCAGGAACACCGAAAGAAATTTAATCATAGATGGAGATTTCAATACGCCCTCTATAGATTGGAGGACCTACAGTTACATATCAGGAGGAAGAGACAAAGATATATGCGAGTCCCTGCTGCACACGTTCTCATCCAATGCCCTACATCAGATAGCTACGACGCCTAACAGAGGGGATAACATTCTTGATTTATTGGCCACAAATATACCGCAACAAGTAATTAAGGTAAACACTGTTGAGGGCATTAGTGACCATAGAGTAGTTACCGCAAAGTTCTCTTTGAGAATCATTAAAAGTTTTAAACAAAGAAGAAAATTCTACATTTTTAGAAAAGCCGATTTCAATGCCTTTAAGAGTCATCTAAAAATTCTCTTCCCGAATTCCAGGAATCAAGCTTAAAGTTAGACACGGAGGGTAGTTGGAAAGCTTTTCTTTCGATCGTACATTCAGGGATCAGAAAATACATTCCAAGTAAAGTAAAAAAAGAGGGCAGCGAACCAAGATGGTACAATGCAGAAGTGAGAAAATCGTTAAGACGTCAGAGAGTATGCCACGCCAAGATGAAAAAACTCCGTAGAGATTTGTCCCCTAGTGATCAAAATTTAATATTTGAAAAATACAAATTGTCTAGAGCCACTACAAAGGAAGCCTCTCGGAATGCATTCATGGATTTTAAAAGAAAAACATTAGGAGAACAATTACAGGACAACCCAAAGGCATTTTGGTCATACGTAAGGGAAGTTCAAGGCAATAGGTCAACAGTTATTCCACTACGAAACGAAAATGGCAAATTATTGACAAGCAGCTCGGACAAGGCCAACTTATTAAATTCCTACTTTCAAAGTGTGTTCACCAAGTCATCGCAGATTACATCCGTAAAGTTAAATGATCGCTTCCAGCAAAATATGCCGCCTATCGATATTTGCACTCAAGGAATAGAAAACTTGCTAAAATCTTTAAGTCCAAATAAATCCCCAGGTCCTGAAGAAATTCCTGCCCGCGTGTATAGAGAATTAGCTTGTGAAATAGCACCCTACTTGCAGAATATATTTAGTAAATCGATCAACGAACACAAAGTATCCATGGACTGGAAAATTGCAAATGTCACTCCCATATTCAAAAGCGGTGTTAAGGAACAGCCATCTAACTACAAACCGATATCTCTCACATCTATCTCTTGCAAAGTCCTTGAACATATAATTGTTAGGTCAGTTATGAGACACCTCGATATAGAAAACTTGTTAACAAAAACACAACACGGATTCAGAAAGGGAAGATCTTGCGAAACTCAATTAGCACTTTTTGCCCACGATATTTTAGTCTCGGGTGAACATAACGCTCCAGTTGATGCAATTTTTCTTGACTTTAAAAAGGCATTTGATAAAGTTTCCCACAGTAAGCTACTCATGAAATTAAAATCCTACGGTTTAGACGACGACGTAATTTCCTGGATTAGAGAATTCTTAAGTAATCGCGTGCAAAGGGTTGTATTAGATGGCGCTATCTCCAATGAAGTAACAGTCACATCGGGTGTCCCACAGGGAAGTGTCATAGGCCCACTTCTGTTCCTTTTGTACATAAACGACATCGGTGACAAAGTTGACAGTAACTTTAGATTATTTGCTGACGACGCAGTGATGTATAGAGAAATTCGTATCTTTAATGACAAGGAAGCGCTAACTAAGGACCTCGAGGCAATACAAGAGTGGTGCGATGCGTGGCAGCTAGAGTTAAACCTGAAAAAATGCGTTGTTGTGAATTTTTGGAAAAGGAAAAACGCTCCTTGTACCACCTATTGCATTAACAACATAAAACTAGACACCGTAGAATCGGTTAAGTACCTCGGAGTTAAACTGACTAATGATCTATTGTGGAGTAAACATATTCGAGAAATTACCGGTCAAGCTAATCGTAAATTGGGATTTGTTAAAAGAGTACTTGGCAAGTGCGACGATAAAGTTAGGGAAATCAGCTACTTCTCCCTCATTAGACCCCACTTAGAAAATGCCGCCAGTATTTGGGATCCTTATGAGATAGGCGTGGAAACTGAGTTAGAACGCGTGCAGCGAAGATCGGCAATATATGTTAAAGGCCGTTATGATAATCTCGTTAGTGTTACTGACCTTTTGCAGCAACTGGAATGGGAAAAGCTTTCAGACAGTCGATTAAAATTCAGACTAAATCTATTATGTAAGTTCCAAACCGGTCTATTCTCTGGCGACGTTGATAATATTTTACGAAATCCGACATACTACGGTAGATCAGATCATGAGAGTAAAATTAGGGAACTAGACTCAGAACGGATAGATTTAAGATGTCATTTTTCCCACGAACGATAAGGGACCATAATATCTGCCATGAGACTTTTATCTAGGTTTGTCGTTAGGTAGTGTAGCTCTTAGTAGTAGTAGTACTCCTAATACTTGAATCCTTATCTGTTACCTAGTACATACTAACAGCACGCCTAGCATGTTTTCTACATGGGTCATGAGTCCCTGTCCATCTGTGTAGTTGTAGAATGCATGTATATTGAGGTCACTCTCCATTTTGATGACATATGTAGTGTAGTGTTGCATGCTTGTGAGGCTTCACCTCATGACAAGCATTAGCGATTTATGGTAATGCATAATTAGTCGTAGTTACACTAACTATAGGGTATAGTCTAATGCATGTTGGTGATTACTCACCCCCTGCCACACACCCCTGAGGTGGCTTGCAGGGTATTTTGTAGATGTAGATGAATAAAAATAATCGAATGAAAGAGAGGGTTCAACCAATTCGCAGAAATGACAGGCCAGGTACTATGAAGACGAGGTTGGAATGACGTATGGTAATATATTATACATCGAACGGCAAAATAATATAAAATAAACGTTCTCTTTCAGAATAATTATAATGGTTTGGGCTAAATGCTAAAACAATCCATACGCATTGGTTAATAAAGTAGCGAACAAATGAAACATTTGAAGAGAAGTAACAAGAAATACGTAAACTGTTATCATTGATCTGTGATATCCAGGGAATGCTTTCGGTATTTTAGTCAGTTTAGTATTATTTGAAATAGCTACTATTGACATTCTGCTAATTTAAGGTTCTATTTAAAACATATTCAAAGGTATTACGATAATTTTACTTATCATATAGATTGAAGGCGTCTTTTCACAAGAGGTACATAATTGAATTTGAAATATAGTTGAAGTAGGTGAAATTCTGGGCGAATACCAGGGGGTCTATTCTTTAACTCGAAGCTACGGACCTTTCTGGAGAAAAGATGCTTCAATAAGCTACTTGCTCCCATCGGTGTTCTCTATCATAAAAGAAAGAGCTCTCAGAAAGCACTGGTAGTGTACATAGGCTCTCACACGTATTCTGACTGTCACGAAGTTACTTCCGTGGCCCCGTTGCCCCAATGAGCTACCACGGTAGCCTCACGAAGCGCGGTCTCCGAATACAAAGCTGAGATATTGGTCATTTTCCTAACGCTTATCTCTTTATAACTATCCAACACACGGGTATTTTTATTACATTTAATAATTGCGCATTTCTTGCACTTCACTGAGTTTAACCCTTTAAGGTCCAAGGGACATATATGTCCCATATTTTTGAAATTTTCTCAAATTCAATTGAGAAGGTCTATGATTGTAAGGAATGGGTGTATTGAAGAATAGGCTTTTGGCTTCTAGTTTAAATTTTTTTTTGCGATATCCTTTAGATATTGTAGTTCCCACATTGTTAAGAACTTTCACTTGAAATGCTGTTTACGAATCGGAAATTTGATATTTTATAACAAATCAATAAGGAGGTCAATTAAAACAGGACTTTCGGTTTATCCTTCATGTTTACCTAGCCTGTAGAGTTAGAGCCAAAAACTCCACAATTGTGCTTTAGTTTTGACAAAATTAGTGTTTTCATGCCATGGGACACATATGTCCCTATGGACCATAAGGGAGCGCGACTTGGTATTATTTCACGTAAACTGATTCGAAGTAACTGAATGGCTAACGATATTAGCACCACCTGAACGGTTACTGTGGTTGAACGCAAAGCTCCACATGGAGATGGGTTTTATTTTTGCCTTATGACTGTCCTGGAAATGAAAGGTTGGAAATTGCTTGCTGTGTCCCAACTCAGAGGTATTGTTTTCAAGTACTCCAACTGTTGCTTGTATATAGTATTATAACCTGCTCTCCGCATCATGTTCGCTGGCTGAAGGGAAAATGCCTATCATGTTGTATTTCCGTTTGTTATCTCGTGGTGTAGATAGAATATCCATGAATAAGAGCCTAGACGCTGCCCCTATGGAAAATGTATATATGCTATACTGACTTGGCGGCGCTGACCCCAACTACTACTCCGTGGTGCAGACCTACTCCACCACTCCAACGGGGGGAGGGAGACCCTCGAGGTTGTGGCTGTGGTCGTCATTTAGAAGGCACACAATACATCACATACTTCTTCCTCACTTTTGAAGTGCTATGACGTAGTTCGGTACGGATACATACGACCAAACGACGCAATAGGCCTGGTATACGGAGGGGGAAAGAGGGAGGGCAAAAAAGGTACAAAGTAAAGAAGGGGCTCGGGGTTCCTCTGAAGATAAGGCACACCATACCGCTTTGGCGGTGCCAACCATCCCTTTCTTATGTGGTAAGATCTCTCCTCCCACTCCGGTGGGGTGGTCAGGGTCCTCCACTTTTAGTCATGCCCCTGTTGTGTTTTGATGCAGTTCTGTGCAGAGAACACCTCCATACGACGCAACTGCCTCTGCTGGTTGAGTGATTCTCTTCGTTTTGCTGTGGCCTGATACTGAGAGCAGCACGGTGAGTAAATCCCCTTTATTGCGAATGTAGTTTATACATTTTAGTATGGGTGTGGGTGCTAATACGCTTGTCAACTGCTTCATTGCAGTGGTTAGCTAACTGAAAAGAATGCCGATAAAAGAACGCTTATTCGCTGTATCTGACAATGCTATTGAGCAGATTCTACTAGCTGATGAGAACGATGATGAAGACAATCTTCCACTTGATGAAGAAGATTTAGGCTTCCTTGGTGAAGATACTGATAACGTGGGTGTTGAAATCATCATCGAACGCCCAGTTCCAGAATTATCATTTGCCGGCCCTTCTTCTTCGCCGCAACCATCGTCATCGGTGAAATCATCAAAATCCATGCCGACAAAATTTGGCAAACCAACTACTGTCCCTTCATCTTTAGAATCATCCAATGACCCACCTGAAGGAAAACGAAGCAAACGTCATCCAAAAATAACCCAGAGCAAAGATATTACATTCACTTGGAAGCCCCGGAAATCACATTTCCAAATAGAAACGATTGATTATGAGTACGGAGCGGTGAACCTAGATGTAGACTTGAGTTTAGAACTCAGTGCTTATGATGTATTTAGAAAAGCCTGCGGTTTTGATGAACTGGTCGCTCTTATCGCTCAACAAAGTGAACTCTATATGAAACAAATGGGGACATCTTTCCAAACTACTACCGAAGAGATTAGCGCGTTTTTGGGGATGAATTTAGTGATGGGTTATCATGTGGTTCCGAGTTTTAGGGACTATTGGTCCTCTGATCCTGACATGCAAGTGCCGTACATTGCCAATATAATGCCTCTAAGGCGTTTTGAAATCATTAGGAATGCTTTGCATTTTGCAAATAATGAAGAAATGCTTCCCAGAACAAACTATTCCAATAGAAAGAGAGGTGTTCCAGCTGCTCCTGTTCGTAGTTGTAGGAACAGCATGCCAGCACCACAGCCTGAGCACAAGTTGCTGAAAATGCCTAGACGGAAGAGGTGCGCTCAATGTGCAAAAAATAAAATTGAAAACCGAACAGCCAATATGTGTGGAATATGCCAGGTTTATTTGTGTTACACAACAGTACGAAATTGCTTTATGAGCTATCACTGTGTGTAGGACAGCCACAAGAAAATAATTGCATTTTGCAAGTTGCATTTTTGACATGGTTATTTATTAATAACTTTATTTTTGCATAAAATATTTGTCTTCATCATAGTAACAATATACAGTAAAATGTTATTATATGTTGGTGGATGCTCAGAAAAACTTGATTTTTTTCAATTTTATCTGTTAATTTATTATTTTTCCTAATTTATGCAAATGTAAACGTTGCCATTAGCATGGAATTTTAAGAATTTGCATAAGAAACGTTTTTAATACCAGAAGACGATATTTATTGGCCTAATTTATAGAAATAAATCATTCCATTATCAATATGTTTGATTCTTTTAATTTTGAACAAATTTTACCCATACCGTCCATAGGGACATATTTGTCCCAGGCTGTATCTCATAAACTATTAGAGATATCACTTTAAAGTAAATATTTTTGGAATCTACGCATCAATATTAGCCTAAAAATGTGTTTTGTATTTCAATTTTATGGCTGCAATCCTTATGGACCTTAAAGGGTTAAGATTCAGGGATACTGTTCCAGGTGTTAAAAATCAAAATATCTTCCTTCTCCTGGTCTTTCACAGCAGACCACTTGTGCTGTGATCTAATATCAGTTCACATTTTTTCTCCAATATTTCTAAATCGGCACAAAGACGTTCAAATATCGAACTCCCAATATCCTTTTTTTTAACTCCAGCAATCACATTTCAAAGTGGCTAATGTCATTATAAAAGGGAAAATTTTAATTCTGTTACAGTAGCATTTAGACATATTTTAACAAAGGCTAAACACACTTAGCTGTTTATGAATTCCTGAAACATGTTGAGAAAGGCTTTCCTTATATTTAAAGTATTGTTTTAAAATACAAAATGTCAGTATCGTAAATAATTTTTGGCGATGATTCAACAGGCTTGGAAAGCAATTAAAAGTTACTCTTTCAAAATCTTGAGGAAAAAGAGATATTTATTTATGAAAAAACTTCTTCGAACATCGAAAAAGTTGTATTTCCTTTCCCGTTTAGTTTATAATGACGCTGATTTAGATGAAACGTGACGTCTGCCATGAAATGAACTTTTTGGATTCACTGATCGTGCGTTAGTTCTGGATAGTGAAAGCCCTACTCAAGGCGGAATGGTTTAATTTATGTTAATAAGGAGCGAAACTTTTCAAAATATTTCCTCTTGATATCCAATGTACCTTGCTATGCAACAAAAGATCTGCCTAGTGACTCTCTACTCCAACTAAAAATTCTTTAAATTGGCGATAATTAAGAGCTTTAGCTATATTGGAGTTGATAATATTTATTACAAATTTCATAACTGCCAAATTCTTCTGGAAATGTCTGCGCACAATTCGCTTCTTGATGAATGATACAATGCGTCGCAAGTATCTCGTGATTATTTTTTTCTTTCAAAATAGCATCAAACCCGTTTCTTACGCCGGTCATACTTTTTGACCTGTCTGTTGTAATTGAGAACATTTTTCGAGTGGAATATGTTTTTCAATGCACTCAGTTACAGCATTTGTTATATCTTCTCCTCGCGTTTGGACTAAGGAGTGCCAATAATCCTAAAGGTTCTACTTTAAGATCTGTACATAAAAACAATTGTACAAAAATTAACACTAGCGCTGTATCATGTATGTCACAGCGCTTCGTACAGAGGCAGCTGGAATTGCCAACCGCACGGGAACGGATTTCATCTTCAATTCTAGTATTTCCTGCAGGGACACGCGCTCGGAAAGAATACATTTTAGAACACGATGAATAAACACGACATGACGATACGCGTAGACATTTTATCTTTCTGGAAATGTTTTCTCAATGCTTTAGAGCAATCGCCTGAAGATGAAAAACAATTAAGTAGGTATGTAAATATAGAAGTAAGTAAACTAATCATCACGAAGTTTTAATCGCACTGTAACGTGTTCACCCGCACGTGGTATTTTGTGGAAGAGCCACACTCAAGGGACCAAAGAGCCGAATGTGGCTCGCGAACCGCGATTTGCCGACCACTAGATTAACTCATCTGTAAACGCCTCACTTCTTGTCATTAATTTGTTAGAATTATAATATTGTGATATAATATTTAATTTTTATGCGCATCAGGACCTTTGAACTTGTTCGTCAATTACGTAACACACAATTACTTGCGTCGTATCTGCCGAGATCAGAGATTTGAAAAATATATAAAAATTTTAATGCGTTATTGTTTCACCTTCTCCAAAAGTATGAATACAAATATTCACGTTGTGTCTATCAGAGTCGATGGTGAGGAAAATTGAAAAGTATTTTATCTTATTTCAAAGCTTGTCCTATAATATGGATAACTTAATTACGTTTTCAAATTATACTTCTGCCGGGTTTGTCCTTGCACCAGGCGAAATTGAAGTACTCTGTTAACGTTAACTTAAATTCGTTGTCATTGGAAGCTTTTATAGTGTCTTTTGACTATTTTTTGAATTACAGGTTTCAGTTCCTGCCAAATTCCGTTTTTCGCGAATGCTGACATTTGAATTCGTTCATTCTGTCTTGTTGTGCAACACAATTTCGTTTCCTGTTTTTCATTCCTTTTTTAAATAGCTAATGGTATCCAAGTCTAATAATAAATGAGGCAATCATTAGTATATACCGGAGGTAGGAGTGATTCAAGCCTAATTTGTTGAGCGTATGTTGAACAAGAGACGATTTTGTCATTACTTGCATCTGCTCGTCGGAAAAACAAAGAATCCAGCTTTGACATTTACACCATTCTACTACGAAATGTTTAGGAGAGAGCTTAATGAAAGTGTAATCACGTATTACTACTCAATCTCGTAATATATTACAACGATCTAATAGTTTTCTCTGTTTTTGACGTTCAGATTCTCTTCACAGATCAATACGCCCTCGAATATCAAGCAAACAATATCTCACGAGTTCCTTCAATGGAGCAATTGTTATATTTACGCGACACCGGGCTCTGTCCCTTTGAATGTTGATCTGAGAGCCGAGAAAAGGTTGATCTATCTGCATAAACAATGCTTTACGTTTACAGAATGTATCTGGAAGAGTCTCCAGTTTGAGTGACTCCCTTATGTGTAAAATAAGGTTATCGCGTGACACAAGAGCGGGCGAGTGGAAACGCATCCAGAGCTATCTTTAACTTCACGTATATTTGGCAACACTGGAACGTGTTGGTAGGGGACAGCATGCCGTGAGTGGCCTTGGGGCTGTCGGGTTGGAGCCAACGTGGTCGAGAACCTTTTGCGCCCGTGACAATGACGTCGGAGGGGAAGGGGTGGGTTTGGGTTATAAGGAGTGGAGGGAGTTGAGAAAGTCAGCCAGCCATTGCATAAACGGGGGAGAAAGGCTTGTATTGAGCTACCATCTCTGCAATGCCGATAGCAAACTAATACACCCTCGCGCTCGGCCCACCTGGCCGTTTTCCCCTGTACGAGGTTATTTGACATAAAAACAAATGAAGACCGTCGTCGTCAGCGGTTTTTTACAGTTGTGCGTATGAATTCGAAACAGTGGGAAAGTCGTTGAATCGTGAATTCAGTCTTTCATAGTGTAACAAATATTGCAGTAAAAATGTTTGAAGAAGTTGGTTGTACAAAGCATTGCTATGCTATGTGTATGCTGCATTTGTGTCTCAATTCTCTTCACTATAGACTATTTGTGGCGGTGAGTGTGCTGCCTGAGCAATACACCCCTCAACGAAGTGTCATCCGAGGGTTTCCCATTGAGGATGACCCACACAACATCGTTCGTCGGTGGCAGTCTCCGTTCGATTTCTGTTTCCCCCTTATCGCTAACCGTCTTTCAAGGAAGGAAAGAGAAACACCACCACTAGAGAAAGCTCCAGTGGTATGTTGTTGTCGCAGTGGTTTCTTGGGTTTTCAAAACGCCCCGCGAATGCTACTACTCTATGGTCACTAATGCCCTCAACAGTGTTTACCTTAGTTACTTATTGCGGTATATTTTTTGCCAATAAATCAAGAATGTTGTCCCCTTTGTTGGGCGTCGTAGCTATCTGATGCTGGGCATTTGATGAGAACGTGTACAGCAGGGATTCGCATATATCTTTGGCTCTTCCGCCTAATATGTACCTTTAGGTCCTCCAATCCATACAGGGCGTATTACTCCACCTATTATTAAATAAAAATGATTCTATATTCTTACAGCCGAATCCAATTACAATATATTTATTCAATCGACGAACACAAACAACCTGGGAGGTTTACATTTCCTCCCCAGGCGGAATTCGAACCCGCGACCTTCGGTTTTTCAGGCGAGGACTTTACCACGCCGCCACCGAGGCCAAAAGTATTCCTCTCGAATGCTGGTATGAATTGCATTCGTTGACAGTGAATAACACTAAGTTTGCAGTTTTTGGGTTCCAATTCAAATGAGTGCAAACGGAGCCTTAGATGGAGAGGCCCCTGGGCCCGAGATAGTGATCATCCCATTTGAGGTGAGCATGAATATAATTCAGCTTAAATAGTATCACTTGGTTACTTTTTTTACCATGAAATGCTTCTGGTCATAACCTAAGGAACCTACAAAAAATGTGGATGCAATGTATGAATGCATGGGTGATTTTAAGAAAGGCTGGTGCAAGGCTAAATAATTTCTGTCGAAAAGTTGGCAGTGGTAGACAATACTTTTTATATCCATTCATGTTTTGCTGATTAATATACGAAATCAAACCTTATTTTGTGATTTTGTGAGTGAGCTAAGCCCATATGGGTCTTTTGAAATAGGTATTATTACATAGTTTGATTATGTGAACCCGAAATAATGGACTGAAAGCTTCGTTCTTAACCCTATTATTCATTTCATATTTCCAAAAACTCCTCATTCTGCTAAGACAAATGCTTCAGTTATTTAAAAGCCTCAAACAATATGTGGAAATATAATGAACTCCTCACTACATTTCAGTGATTTACATTCACAACAGTGTAAGCCAGTGACTACAGACTGGTATTATTAAGCCTAAACTTAAATTGTGACTGAATTAAATTGGACAAGTTTATCAAACGTTGTTGAGAGTTAAATGCATATGTTCTGTGCTTTACAAACAAATTTGATCTTCTGAATATCTCAGTAGAAGGCTGATATATTTTCTGAAACTTTTGATGCCACCAATTGAGCTAAAATTGCAGAAATTGGATCATTAAGTACTCATCCTTCTTATGTATAGTATAATATTATGTAGTGGCATAGTAACTTCTGTTTTCATATTAAAAATAAAATACCGAAAATTGCAAACTTTCCATCACCTCTCCCTCCCCCCCGGCCCAAAATTACGGCTGTCGCACTTTTTGTGGTGCTCGCCTCTGGTTCATCGAACATTTCTTACAAACGGTAAGTGGAATTATCGATTTTAACACTTTGTTTGGAAGGTTATAAAATTTTATATACTGTGATACTTTTACTTCGTTATTATCTCCCTTAGTATTCTCACGACAAGTTTCGGAATTAAGAATTTCATCTGAAAACTTCAGTTTTCGAGCTGTGGCGTCAGAACCTCGAGTTTAATCTTCAATTTTACATTAGATTTTTTTATATAATGATTAAGGTATGACTATCAAAGTTGGCACGCGTATGCGCTTCGATATGTTCTCGACGTTTAACCCTCGAGCGGGCGCGCTGGTGTATAAAGTACGCCAATTTTATGTGACCGATTGTTACAACTCTGTGTCTAAATTCTAATCATTAAAGATATCGTGTGTTCCTCGAGTGTCATTTTGACTTTCCATTGAGTGTGTTTCCATAACTCACAGAAGTGTAGCAGAATTTCTATCACAATGTCAGTCTGGAGAGTCACCCGTGGCGTACAAAGTACGCCACGCGACCGACCGTGTACCTCTAGTGCCTTATCATTTGCTTTGCGTCCGTCCTTCGATCAGGTGCAAGGAACTGAATTGGAGGGCGATGGGATGTGTGAAATTAGTATTTTCTTTGAGCATAGGACCATATTCATGTAAGTTATATTTCTTTTTCAAATTTAGTCGGTAAATAGTCATATATTCAACTTCCATCGCACTGCCAAATTCTTGGAATTGTATATTTATTCATTGATGACAAAGTTTTAAAAAAATCCTTATAAATGATTTAAAAAATTTGAATTTATTTGTAGTATTTTTGCGGGATTACTTTGGCTTCTGATTATCCACTACCTCTTTTACAAAGTGATTGAAGTTGGCGAATATTTGGTACTGGACAATGGCACGTTCTGTTTTGTAAGTTCTTTTTTTCTCTAAAATTCACAAACATACGACACAATATGACGTTATTTTGACGACACGGTAAATGAAATACGATAGTTTAGTTAAATGTTGATGGAAAGGCTATTACTTTTATTAAACTTCAATAAACTTATATGAATCAATATAGCATACTAATTGAGGAATTAACTTACTCATAATGGGTTAGGAACAAATTTTCGTTTCTATTTTTGAAGTAGATACTTTTATCTTTCAATGTTTACTATAAACTTTGCATTATCAAAATTGCTTTAATTACATTATTTTAGAGCCCGTAATATAAGAAGTGAGGAAATTGAAAGTTTATTACGTGACGAAGAGGAAATATTAGACAGCCCTGAATCCGATGAAGACGAGGAAGTAGTAACCACGTGTGATCACGGGGACGATTCTGAGAGTTTCCTGACATCTTCTGAGGATGAGGCAGACATTTCAGACGGACATCCAGCGAATAGTGACTATTTTATTGGGAGATATCGTATGTGTAAGTGGAGATAAGCTGACTTTTCCAAACAATCCAAGACCAGAAGACAAAATATTGTCAAAATATTACCTGGCCCAAAGGAGTGTGCAAAAGGAATACACGATGTTCTTCCTGCATTTCATAAAATAATTGAAATTAGCATGGTAGACGATATTGTGCTATGCACAAATCTTTACATTGAAAGGAAAAAATTGAGCGTGCAATATTCGTGGGACAGAGAGGCAAAAGAAACAACACGAGAGAAAATGTTAGCCTTATTAGGGTTACTTTATCTTGTCGGGACCAGAAAGGGAAAACATACAAAAGTTGAAGAGATTTGGTCCTCAGATGGAACAGGAATGCCCATTCTTAGAGCATGCATGAGCTACAAAAGATTTTTGTTCTTATTGCGGTCTGTTAGATTTGATGATAAAGAAACACGAATTGTCCGAAGACAAACAGATAAATTGGCAACAATGCGTTCTTTTTTAGATAAATTCGTGATGAATTGTAGAAAAACATATAATGTAGGTGAATATGTAATAACCGATGAAAAATTAGAGGCTTTTCGTGGTCGATGTAGTTTCATACAATAAATTACCAACAAACCAGCAAAGTACGGGATAAAGTTTTTCGCTCTTTGCGATTCAAAGACTTTTTTCACAAGCAACATAGAGATATAGGTACCGTGACAAACAGGAATTAGGGCCATATTTTGTGCCCAATAAGCAGGAGGGCATAGTAAAGAGATTGATTTGTGATATTACCGGGACAAATAGGAATATTACCTTTGATAATTGGTATACCAGCTATCCTCTGGCCATTTCTTTATTAGAAAAAAATATCACATGTATTGGCACGTTACAGAAAACCAAAAAAGAGATACCTGTGGAATTCCAAACTAATAAAAACCATATTGTAGGTTCTTTTTGGATTTCAAAAGAATTCTACAAGGGTATCTCACGTACCAAAAAGAAATGAGGCTGTAATAGTACTGTCAAAAATGCATTATACACCCGATGTTGATGAGGAGACAAACAAGCCGTCAATTATAATGGACTACAATATGAATAAGGGTGGAGTATACACGGTTGATCAGATGTGCAATTCCTACTCCGTAGCTCGTATTACCCGACGATGGTCATTGTCCGTATTCTTCTCACTTATGAATGTAGCGGGTAGAAATGCTCAGGTACTTTATGATTCTAACCCTGACAATTCGAGGCAACCTAGGAGAAAGTTTTTAAAGGAATTATCATTCGCTTTGATGAAGCCCTATCTCACAATGAGATCAAACATAAATTCACTACCCTTAGATGTAAAGCAATTCCTTTCAAAGTATCGAGTAAGTAGTGGAGTGTCAATTTACAAGTCAACACCACGGGAGAAAAAAGCGCGTGGACGATGTGTGCTCTGCGGAAGAAAAAAAAATGTGGACACAACAATCAAATGTGATTTTTGCAATAAGTTTTCTCGTAAGCATGTAAAAGCCACATATATTTGTCAAATATGTAGTGCTGAAGACAATAACTCAGACGAATAAGGAAACTGGATTGAAATGTCATTGAGTATCGTGTGTCATTCTATCAAATTTTTGAAGTAAATTTTTATATAATATGATTGCAATATAATTTGTTTAATAGATTCTCAAAATGTTCATATTAATTGAAAAAACATTATTAATGAAAATAAAACAAATAATTCAACCAAAAGCGAGTGATATTTGGCTTTAAATATGCATTGGACAAAGTACGCCGCGCGCGCGGTCTTGTGAAAAAAAGGGCGCGCCCGCTCGAGGGTTAAACAACGTAAGGCGGAACAATATGTCCGGGCTATTAGAGCAATTCGGATTAGAGTGAAAAGGCAGAACAATATTCTACGAATTGTTGAAGAAGCAAGGTGACACAATGCGAATGAGAAACGAAAGAGATGTAAAAAGCCAAAATAACACAGAGGAGAAAATAGGGATATCACCTCTCACAAGGACAGTTCAAAATGTGCTTGGAGAAGGCGACACGAGAAGAACAAGAATTATGAGTGTACGGCATAAAGATTAACGGAAGTAAATAAACATGTCTTCGCAGACCATATCTCTGTCACAGAGAGAAATAGTGATGATCATCTACGATCGCTAATGTAATCAACCATATTGTCCAAGGGCATAACACAAACTGAACGATAATGAAGACGAATCCTTATGTACGGAAATGAGAAGCTGTATGCAGATACGAATCGAAGTGGAGAGAAATGTAATGCAGGGATGGTAAATATCGTTTTCAATTACGTAGTAATCATATATTCAGCCATTATTGGGAGACTTTCATAAGGGTTGTAATAAAGCGGAAATAACACATTTTAGCCTATTCAAGTATCAACAAGACATGTTCTACAAAATGGAACATTTCCCTACCGATAAAAAGATAATGGCTGAAGATCAGAAGTCTCCACAACTGTTGGAATTAAAGTCCGCATTTTGTATTTTTTTTGCTGATATAAAGACAATACTTCCCGAATTTTTCCTAACTCACCGTCAATAACATATTTAAATGCATACTCGTTCCAACTTTGAAGGCTATAGCTTCGCTATATAAAACGGAAATACGTCATTTTTTAATACTTTACGAAAGTAACGCTAGACTTTGGGGATGTTTTCAGGGACCAATAAAGAATAAAGTCACAAACTTTTCCAGTCCATGGGTACTGAGTGTTCGCTGATGGATTAAATAAATATATTCTGCAAGTGGGGTGCTATTTCACAAGCTAATTCTCTATACATCTACATCTACAAAATACACAGAAAGCCACCTCAGGGGTGTGTGACAGGTGGTGAGTATTCACCAACGTGCATTACACTATACCCTATCGTTAGTGTTACTACGATTAATTATGCATTAGCATAAATCGCTAATGCTTGTCAAGTTGCGAAGCTTCACAAGCATGCACTGCTACACTACAGATATTATCACAATGGTGAGGGATCATTAATATATATACATTTTGCAAGTACACAACTGGACAGGCGGGCAGGAATTTCTTCGGGACCTGGGGATTTATTTTGTCTAAAAGATTAAAGCAAGTTTTCTATTTTGTGAGTGTAAATATCCATAGGCGGCATCTTTTGCTGAAAGTGATCATTTACCTTTACGGATGTCATCTGCGATGACTTAGTGAACACACTTTAAAAGTAGGAAATTAACAAGTTGGCTTTGTCCGAACTGCTTTTTAATAATTCGCCAATCTCGTTTCGTAGTGGAATAACTGTCGACCTAGCACAATGACCTGTGCATGTTATCGGATGCACTTGTGACAGAGACTATTCCTTAAGTGTGAGATGGGTGTTCCGCTGTAAAATTGTTCCTCTCCTCTTCGCGGAAATTCTTGCAATTGTTGGCATACATTGTTTATCACATAAAGGAAATTCCTAATTCACAAAAAATATTAAATATAATGATGCGCATGTGTTGTGATTAAAAATGCTGATTGTATGATGTGATAAATCTTTGTAAAACGGTGTGGCATTGATAGCGCTAATTTAAAAACAACTACATTCGTTCTTCCTCTAGATGATATTGCTGCTAGCACCACAGTTTCATGTACATTACATTGTCTAGCACCAATGCAATGTAATAAAATGTGACAGCTTCATTGAGTTTCTCTGAATCGTTCATTGCTAACGGCAAAGGCAATTATTTATCGCTGTTTAACGATAGTTTATGTATACCGATAGTTTATCGATACCGATAGTATCGACAGTTTGTCACTGGGATAATTTTTTAGTGAGATAATTGCTATTGTTTATAAGAAATAACGTTGTAATTTATTGTATGCCCGTCTGGGGGACGATTTGTAGCGTAGATTAGCTTTGCGTTGAGCAAAGCATACAAATTAATTATATAAATAATTAGTAATTAATTATGGCTTTTAATTACCTCCATATATAAACTCTGCTGAAAGGAACAAATAGACACTTCCGTTGCCTACGCCAGAAGGTGTTCCTTCCGTGTGTTTCGGACGTAAACTGTGCGCGAGCGATGCGTGAAACGCTTGATTGTGAATCTAACTCAAGCGTAAAAAGAGTCGTTTCAGGAGTGATATAGTAGAATATATTTATTAGAGAATATGGCAATTATAAACAATATGAATTTTAATGCGACAGGTTTCAATGCACTGCATCACCATCAGGTAACAAGTTTAACACGAAGGACATCATTTAAACAGAATTGCAAGTAAGGTTGAAAGGGAAGAGGAAGGAGAGGTTTCTGGATGAGTGGATGGAAGATAATCTTGGGTGACCATGTATGTGGGGGATGAGAAGGAGGTGAAGATATTTGGGTGCAAATGTGTTAAACCACACATGATCGCAATCTGGGAAGACCCCAGCCGTTGTCCCGAGGTGCGTCATCAACCTTCAGGTCCAAAGGGACGTCCACTATGCAAGAGGGCGGAGGGGGGGGAGATGGCCGCAGTCCAATGGGCGTTGTGTATCACACGGCGTCATCCTTCCTGGTCCGTGGAAAGCGCAGTGGCAAGGGTTAGGAAGGGGGAGGATAATCACAAAGGGCAACAAGCACAAAATGTAGCAGTACGGGTGTGGGATATTAGAGTTTGGGAGCACTTGTAACTGGTGTGCTAATTAGGAAATTGAGGGAGATGAGAAAACGAGAAACTCTATCGTTGTGAGATAGTAGGGTGGAGGGGGGTGTTTTTTCGCTTCCTAATAGTCATGAGGAGTATCCCACTGCGCAGCTCATCCCTTCTAGGTCCGTGGGAAGGGCCGTGATGTATAAGGGTGGGGTGGGTAGTTTTTTTCGCATTGGACAGGATAGGGGCACTTAATCTTCATTCTCAAAGAAAGGGTTTCATGCCTGGTATGGAAAAACACCGAGCCACGCACTCTCGTTGTGTCTTGCATGGTAATTCATAAATGTGCTTAAAATTACATACTCCGCTACAATAGGCATGCAGTCAGGCTAGTCGCATATTTGATTTGTATAAAGTCGTCTTTACGTCTAAACTTCATCGTCGCACTTGTCATGTACTATTTCAACAAATCCCAAATTACAATTAGCTTGACCGGTAATTTATCGAATATGTTTACTCCACGAGAGATCATAAGTCAGTTTAAATCTGAGTTATTTAACCCTTTTGCTACGAACGACGTTTAAAAACTGGATCAAGGATGAAGGAAGTGATCATTTACCTTTACTGATGTAATCTGCAATGACTTGGTGAATACCCTTTGAAAGTAGGAACTTGATAGGTTGTTTTTATCCGAAATACTTGTTTATAATTCGCCATTTTCGTTTCGTAGTGGAACAACTGTTGATACATTGCCTTGAAATTCCCTGACGTATTACCAAAATGCCTTTGGGTTTTCCTGTAGCTGTTCAACTAATATAACTGGTTGATTTATGCGTTACTTGGTGGAACTTACATTTTATAAATGAAAAACTTCGACGTTGTGGTTCCACAATGATAATTTTATTTTCACGACCCGGCTTTTGACGTAGTATTACGTCATCTTCAGGTGAAGACTCTTCAAAAACTTGTTGATATATACCGCCCTCGGGAAGGGGGGGGAGGTATGGAGGGAAATAATGTAAGGGGGGGAGTAGTTTATGTTTACGGAGTTTTATGGTGTTTCTTACAGCATGTTTTGCATGTTCTAGCTCCATAGGCAGATTGCCCTCTTAAGTAGCATGTAGAATATTATGTGTCATCGTACATATGTGGCGTGCATGTGGGGATTCTTTTGCATGCTGCATGATGGTTTTTAGTTAATGATGGAATTGGTTAGTATCCTTAATATTCATGACCGTGCGGTGTGCATGTGGCGGTCCGCTTGCATGCCGCATTTTGGTGACTTGTCACCCCCTGCCAAACACCCTAGAGGTGGCTCGCAGGGTAATATGTAGATGTAGTTTGGGATTGGGTCAGGGAGGTATCGCGTGCTTGAGGAAAAATGGAGGGGGGAAAGAGATACCCCGCAGGGAGGACTCATCTGAGGTGAAGGAGTGTGGAGTGAGGTGTACTTAGTCATACAAGACAAACCACAATACCCTATACATGTTTGGTTGTGAAGGTTGAGGGTGGATAGAAGATGAGTGGTTTTTTTCTATCTGGGTCGTTAGGATGAATAGGAGGTTTGGAAGAGGGGAAATGGGAAATTTAGAGATTCCTAACTTTTCTTGAGCTGGACATATGAAAGCGTTGAAGAGAGATACGTACATACCTACAACATTGAAGCTACCCGAAGAAATCAGAGCTTTTAGGAGGAAGAAGTATATGTAGAAATGCTGTCCTTGGATATAAGATAAATTAACAAACCCAAAATATTTGGAACTGCATTGATCCGTTGATACGTCTTTTCAGAAGTAAAATGTTGATTTTTTCCAAGTTGTTCCACTAAGAATTTTTTAGCAACCGGGTTTTTCATTTTATGAATACCCATGGATACATTTACAGTCCTGCACTCCGCCGTCACTGATTCAAGTAATGACAAAATCGTCTCTTGTTCAACATACGCTCAACAAATTAGGCTTGAATCACTCCTACCTCCGGCATATACTAATGATTGCCTCATTTATTATTAGACTTGGATACCATTAGCTATTAAAAAAAAGGAATGAAAAGCAGGAAACGAAATTGTGTTGCACAACAAGACAGAATGAACGAATTCAAATGTCAGCATTCGCGAAAAACGGAATTTGGCAGGAACTGAAACCTGTAGTTAAAAAAATAGTCAAAAGACACTATAAAAGCTTCCAATGACAACGAATTTAAGTTAACGTTAACAGAGTACTTCAATTTCGCCTGGTGCAAGGACAAACCCGGCAGAAGTATAATTTGAAAACGTAATTAAGTTATCCATATTATGGGACAAGCTTTGAAATAAGATAAAATACTTTTCAATTTTCCTCACCATCGACTCTAATAGACACAACGTGAATATTTGTATTCATACTTTTGGAGAAGGTGAAACAATAACGCATTAAAATTTTTATATATTTTTCAAATCTCTGATCTCGGCAGATACGACGCAAGTAATTGTGTGTTACGTAATTGACGAACAAGTTTAAAGGTCCTGATGCGCATAAAAATTAAATATAATATCACAATATTATAATTCTAACAAATTAATGACAAGAAGTGACGCGTTTACAGATGAGTTAATCCTGTGGTCGGCAAATCGCGGCTCGCGAGCCACATTCGGCTCTTTGGTCCCTTGAGTGTGGCTCTTCCACAAAATACCACGTGCGGGTGAACACGTTACAGTGCGATTAAAACTTCGTGATGATTAGTTTACTTACTTCTATATTTACATACCTACTTAATTGTTGTTCATCTTCAGGCGATTGCTCTAAAGCATTGAGAAAACATTTCCAGAAAGATAAAATGTCTACGCGTATCGTCATGTCGTGTTTATTCATCGTGTTCTAAAATGTATTCTTTCCGAGCGCGTGTCCCTGCAGGAAATACTAGAATTGAAGATGAAATCCGTTCCCGTGCGGTTGGCAATTCCAGCTGCCTCTGTACGAAGCGCTGTGACATACATGATACAGCGCTAGTGTTAATTTTTGTACAATTGTTTTTATGTACAGATCTTAAAGTAGAACCTTTAGGATTATTGGCACTCCTTAGTCCAAACGCGAGGAGAAGATATAACAAATGCTGTAACTGAGTGCATTGAAAAACATATTCCACTCGAAAAATGTTCTCAATTACAACAGACAGGTCAAAAAGTATGACCGGCGTAAGAAACGGGTTTGATGCTATTTTGAAAGAAAAAAATAATCAGGAGATACTTGCGACGCATTGTATTATTCATCAAGAAGCGAATTGTGCGCAGACATTTCCAGAAGAAATTGGCAGTTATGAAATTTGTAATAAACATAATACTCTCCAATATAGCTAAATCTCTTAATTATCGCCAATTTAAAGAATTTTTAGTTGGAATAGAGAGTGACTACACGGATATTTTGTTGCATAGCAAGGTACATTGGATATCAAGAGGAAATATTTTGAAAAGTTTCGCTCCTTATTAACATAAATTAAACCATTCCGCCTTGAGTAGGGCTTTCACTATCCAGAACTAACGCACGATCAGTGAATCCAAAAAGTTCATTTCATGGCAGACGTCACGTTTCATCTAAATCAGCTTCATTATAAACTAAACGGGAAAGGAAATACAACTTTTTCGATGTTCGAAGAAGTTTTTTCATAAATAAATATCTCTTTTTCCTCAAGATTTTGAAAGAGTAACTTTTAATTGCTTTCCAAGCCTGTTGAATCATCGCCAAAAATTATTTACGATACTGACATTTTGTATTTTAAAACAATACTTTAAATATAAGGAAAGCCTTTCTCAAAATGTTTCAGGAATTCATAAACAGCTAAGTGTGTTTAGCCTTTGTTAAAATATGTCTAAATGCTATTGTAACAGAATTAAAATTTTCCCTTTTATAATGACATTAGCCACTTTGAAATGCGATTGCTGGAGTTAAAAAAAAGGATTTTGGGAGTTCGATATTTGAACGTCTTTGTGCCGATACAGAAATATTGGAGAAAAAATGTGAACTGATATTAGATCACAGCACAAGTGGTCTGCTGTGAAAGACCAGGAGAAGGAAGATATTTTGATTTTTAATAACTGGAACAGTATCCCTGAATCTTAATAGCAGCTGAAAAAACTAGCATTTGCTGTTCTTTGCTTATTCGGGTCGTATTCACGAGGACAATTGTTGAAATTGAATTATTGCTTTATTCGTTTATATAAAATAAAGATTATAGTTCAACTATTTGTAAGACAAAACTTTAAGTAAAGTTTGTCAAGTTCTTTTTAGGAGCGTTGCGGAGTAAAAGAAGATGTAGTATGGATGTCTTAGGTTATGTTGAGACGGGTAGGACGTATAGAGAGGATGAACGAAAAGATAGAGACGAAACAAGTATGCAAGACGAGTGTGGTAGGGAGAGTTGTAAGGGATCGCCATCAGCGAACTAACACACCTTAATAATATTAAACCACCTTAAAAGGCCATTATTACTCAGAATCTTTAGGCCTGGTTACACGATACATTAACATGTACAAGTTAATGTACATTCGCGTGAATGGTTTAATGTACATTTGCGTGAACGGATTCATGTACATTTGCGTGAACGAATGGATGAATCAGTGGTTACACGGTACATGAAACCGTTCACGCATTCGTACAATTTTCAGGGTACGCATTTGCAATTGCTGTTGTTTTTTTGTATACTAAGCGGAATATTCAAACGTTATAATCATGAATCATGGTTATAATCAATGACTATTATGTAGCAGACAATACTTTCTCAAATTGTGCTTTCGATTTTCAGCTTCAATTTTCCATTGGGACACCTGGTGGTAGAAAAAGTAATCGAGGTATTCAGTTTTTTGGTAGTTGGCTGTGGAATTGTGTTTGCGTGAGACTCAGATTTTTATATTACTATTTTGATCTGTGCTTCCTTTGGACTTTGCCTTTTGATTTGACCTTTGCTCCTCCTGGTTTACCCCGTCGGACCCTTTATTGACCTTTCGCCTTCGCTGGACATTTCTCTACCGTTTTCGACCTTCGCACCTCTTGGACAACCCGAACCTACAGTTTAATTCTGACTTTTGCCTGTCTGGACATTGATATGGATTCCGACGAAGCGACTGTTGCTGCTGCTGCAGTTATTTGCATTATGATTGCGGCCGCGGACCTCTTGAATCAACGACGTAGGAGGAGGAGATCGTTGTGGACGAGGCAGTGGATACAGAGGAGAGAAGGGGGTAGAGGAATATTGCAAATGGTTCATCAGGAGTTGGCAGTGGAAGACCGTGATGCTTTCCGTAACTTCATGAGAATGTCCGAAGCCCAGTTCTTCGACATTCTAAACCTGATCCGAGATGACATCGCAAAGCAGGACACCGTGATGAGAGAATCGATATCTCCTGAGAAAAGGTATTGCTTCAAGAAGGAAACGATACCTATCGTTGAGAAATATTGACTAACTTTCAATTTTTGATACGCGGTGAAAGTTTACATTATCATGCGAAACTCTTTATTTCAGGTTGTCATTAACGTTACGATTTCTGGCTACCGGGGAAACATTTCGTTCTCTGATGTATTCCACGAGAATACACCACAGCACAATAGGTGGAATTATTCCCGAGGTCTGCAAAGTCATCTACCATAAACTTAAAGGAGAATACCTAAAGGTAATTGCATGATTACTTATGGTTAGCTCTTTATGGATTTCATAAATTGCATTTCATGACTTAATGGTGAATTTTGCATGAATACTCCAGGTACCGCGATCCCGTCAGGAGTGGGAGGATATTGCCCTCAAGTTTGAGACGCTGTGGGACTTTCCAATGTGTCTGGGTGCAATTGACGGGAAACACATAGCTTTCAGTCCACCGGCCAGTGCTGGATCCCATTATTTCAATTATAAAGGGAGTCACTCCATTGTGCTGCTTGCAGTTGCAGATGCTAATTGTAAATTTATATATGTGGACGTCGGCGTCAACGGCAGAGTTAGTGACGGTGGAGTGTTCCGCGAAAGCACGCTGTCAACAGCTATCGCTCAAAATACCTTGCATTTTCCACCCGATAAAAAACTTCCGAATGGGCAAGTTGAAGTCCCATTCGTATTTGTTGCAGATGACGCCTTCCCACTGACAACCCGTATCCTCAAACCATACCCGAGTAGAGACCTCACAGAGGAGAAGAGGAAGTATAATTACAGGCTTTCAAGGGCCAGAAGGGTTGTAGAAAATGCGTTCGGCATTTTAAGCAACAGATTCAGGGTTTTTCTGACAACTATCAACCTTAGCCCTGAGAAAGTTGAATCTATAGTTTTAGCATCAGTTGCTTTGCACAATTACTTGTGTGAAGAAAACCGTACGATGTACACAGCCAATGCTGAGGAGAATTGCCCTTTACTTCAATTACCACAGCAAACTGGGAATAGGCCTGCGAGGTCGGCTCTGGAAGTACGTGATTTATACAAAAATTATTTTAGCACTCATTGACAACGCATGTTCTCAAAAAATAATATTAATAGATATGATAATAAACATGAAGACAATAAAATATCTTTGAAAGGCTTTTAATTTCAATCCTCGAATAGTATCTTTGTTATATCCACAATTTTTTTAATTTTTTTCACTTGGTCTTTCATTTCCCTCAATTTGCCCGCCACAAGCTTGCCGAATGCCGCATCGGTATCCTGGGCACTTACGGAGGATGTCAACGTGCCAAGGGCCTGCGACGCCGTCTTCAGCAGGCCAGTGGTCTCATCGGGAGTGGACATCTTCCTCTTCTTCCCTACTCCCGATGGGCCTGGGCCAGGTCTTGTAGGGTCAGCACCTCCCTGTGCCAGCGGTGGGGCACTTGCGGGACGCGCAACCTCATCGATGAAGACAATATCCATGGCGGACAACTCCTCACCTTCCAACAAATCTCCCCCCTCCACCACGGGGATATCTTCCTCATCCACGGAACGATGACACTCCTAAAAATGTAAACGAAGTCAATAACACGGTCTCCTATGCTCACTTTTTTAAAAGTCTATTTCATTGCCATCACTGTGAAAACAATATACGTAAACAAAGGGAACACACATACCTCATCGTCCAACGTGGAAGTACTCTCCCTGGGCGATATGTAATCGTCAATGAAACGCATTTCGTTGAAGTAATACAGCGAGGGTACGTACATCTGGAATTTTCGAAAAAGATGTCCTTAGTTTAAAAAGGCACTAATGCGTTATAAAATATGAAAGGAAAATGAAAAAATATCTCAAATTCGTTAAAATTGCATACTTACAGAATCAACTCCCGCCCCACTCTTTTTGGAGGCCAACACCTTCCTCTTCTCCGCCAAATAATTAGTGCGTAGAGAATACCATTTTTTTTGGCCTCCTCTGCGGACGTGTTAGGCCTGCAACAAAATGAAAAGTCTATCAATATGTTGCAGTTCCCATAGTGATTATTTGTGCATATGTCAACATAAACACAAGTTTACTAAATATCATTAAATTTTCGTAATTCTTACCTTGCAGCACACATCTCCTCCGCTACCTCCTGCATACCAACTGACCTCTTCCCCTTGTTTTTATACAGAGTATTTCGGGGGTCGAACAAGTACGGCCTTTCGCTAATTAAAAAAATTAGCCTGTCCACCTGCCCCCTGGTCCAGGCCATGTGATTCCAAATCGGGTAGTCCAAGCGGTGCGTAGGTCGTTAGCAGGAGAGAAATGTCCAAAGAAGGCGATAGGTCAAATACGGTTCCTTGAGGATAGTCCGGGAAGTGCAGATGTCCAATAGTAAAGTCAAGTAGAGAGTGTCCAAACGATGCAAAGGTCAAATAAATATCAATAGGGTGGGTTAGTCCAAATCCAAATCTCACGAAACGTCAACAAACAGCTAGTGCGTCGTCGCGTCGTCTTCGTTATCTACCGCTAGGTGTCTCTGAAACACGAGCGCAACATGTACGAATGCATGAACCAAATTAGAACAGGTTCTATTTTCTGTTCACGCGTTCATGCATTCGTATATTTTGGTGTGTTTACACGGTGAATTTTCTCGTTCATTCTCGCGTTCATACATTCGCACATTAACTTGTACATGTTAATGTATCGTGTAACCAGGCCTTTTAAATCGATTTGTAACTGGTCAGGGTTTCTACAGACAAGATAATCTGAAGTTCCAGCACTTTTGCCCAGGTTTTCCGGGCCAAAAGTTGAATTTTAAATATCCATTCTATCACTAGCGGGTATTTTTAAAGAAAATGCAACAATAAGAAAAACACATTAATGCATGTACACCATATAGAGAAAATAATATTCAATATATGGAAAAACTAACATATATTTTATAATCCGCAGCATGATATCAGAAAATAGAACTTGGAATTTAATTTTAATTACATATAATTAATCGGTAAAAACAATATTAGTGATCCAGGTCCTCATCTCGGTGGGCTAATAAAATTACTAAGCGAACACACACAGAAAGTGCATAAAATAGCCCTGGTCACTTGTTGAATGCAAATTTCCAGGTACGTTACCATTTTCCTTGAATTTTTCAGACATGTTAACCCTATATTCAATGTCATTGACTCTTCCTGTGCTGTAGCAATCGTCTAAGCATAATCTTTCTAATTGGTAAGCAACATTTGCTAGTTCACTGTCTTCACTTTTTGACGACACGGGTTTTGATCTTGACAGTAGTGAAATATTATTATCATAAACCGTGATTCGCATTAAGGTGGCTGGAGCGGTAATCGTGAATCGTTGAAGGTACATTCTAATAATTTTTCAAGTAAGTCAAAAAAAAATATTCTTGGACCACACTTCACTCAAGTGCAAGTTTATACGTTGGAAATAACCATAAATGCATTAGTGAATATGATGCAAGTGTTACATTTAAAAAATTTGCTACAATTAAAGTATTGTTTTGACTTTGATTTTCGGCGCGAAATTCGAAATTTACGAGAAAATCATATCTAAATACGCTATTTTTACTCGGAATGATACCTTGATATTTCTTAGTAGCAATTATAATAATATGAAACTTCTTATTTCGCATTTAAGAGATAATCTGTATATACGTAATCGATTTTTTTCAAACTATATGCCGTGTGCCATAGGAGTACTTGTTAAAATATCATTGAATTGCCAGGAAACCAAATCGGTAGCATACAGTTTTTTTCACTTTTATCGATAGATATTACAAATAAGGACACGTATGCAAAGTTTCACTCAAATCTGTATTTTAACAAAAATCGCTCCAGCCACCTTAAGGCGCAGAATCACTAGGACAGTTTAAATGCTTTGATCAATCAAATGTGACATGTGCCTACAGCAGAGAAACATTACCTAACACTAGTTAACTTCAAACCTATTTTTTTCGAAATTCCTCCAGTCTCAATGGGCAGATAATATTTCTCCCTTCCTAGCATATATTATTAAATGACAGTCCAATTCTTCTAATATAATTTATGAAACAGTTAATCAATAATTTTAATACGTGGCTTTTATGAACTTAATCTTGAGAAACAAAATAAATCCAACAAACTCGTACTTTAAATATATTTTGTAATTGACCATAAATCACAATTTGCTGGACTGCGGTCCCAATTCCCTCATTTATTTCCCTTGGATGAGGGGGAGTAATCCCCTGTGGTACAGAACCCCTGCTCTGCAGCAACCAGAAGGGGGAATGGAGAAGTTTGACTTCAGCCTAAGGATTTCAGCCAAGATGGCCCAATACTCCTCTATTTAGTGGTCTAATCTTATCTACTTTAATTATTTTCTTCACTGTTACTTTTATGTAATGGATTTTGGGTATCCAAATTAAGAGAGCCTCTTTGCAAGAGAACCTCTTTCACCTGTGCCGGTGCTGCGAAAACCCCATTATTGCCTCCATATATGAAGATATAGACATTTGGCAAACCATCAATTTCAAACTGCATGCTTAATTGAGAAATACTGTGGACTGGGAGAGAATAAATGTGTAAAAATATATATAGTCCCTGACACTGTTACTAATAATTAAAGTCAATATCTTAAGCACAATCCGTTTAATAGACTTACATACAACCTTTTCCTACCAGTTGCTTTCGCAGAACTGTAGGCTGAAAACTATCATCGAAATAATGAAGCAAATCCGAAAGTGTATCATTTAAAAGATGAAAGCAAATATTAACATGTGAATAAAAGGTCATATGATTTGAATAGAAATGGGAAAAGAAATATCGTTCAGGCAAACCTTCAAAGTGAATAAAAACACAAAACAATGGGAAACGCACGATTGAAATTGAAAATATTAAATAAATTTACTGCAAATCATTGATATGCAATATAGCTATAGCTCACGGAAAATAATTCGGGCGTACTACCAATAGTGCAGCAGCACTCCGTCAACCACGAGCTAGCAGCTCACCAAAATTAGAATAGCCATGGTCCCAAAAAGCGGCGAGTTTCTAGCATCCGCTTGTAGACTCGCGCTCGTCCGTCCAGTTCAGCTAGCCCACCGCATCTTAGAGCAGCCAAGTTTCTGTTTGGTCGAGCGGCTATACTAAGTAGTACGGCCGTTCCCTTAACATTTTTCCGGTCTAAAGGAACGAGAATAAGACAACAGAATATTGGGGGAATCCCCGGCGGACCGAGCCAAAAGGGTACGAAAGTATAAACAACTGACTGTGTTTATGCGTAAAATATTTTGTTGTTATATTCTACCTACTGGAATTTTTCTACTATAAAGATTTTTTCACGGTCGGGTGTAACCCCCCATCGGCTGGCACCCAGTGTGGGCCTCCCCCGTCGCCCTAATCCTAGCTACGCCACTGGCTAGTAAAGAATTACCAGTATATTCTCAATCTGAGAAGAACAAATTCCATTATCCTCAGCATGAGTTCAGAGAATAGGACCTGGAATTTAATTTTAGTAGCATAAAATTAAGTGATATAAACCAAACAATGGATCCAGTACCTATATTTGGCAAGCTTCTAGAAGTGCTAAGCAAACACACACAGAAATTGCCTAAAATGGTTCGGTTCACTAGTAGAATGCAAACTTCCAGGTATGTTACCATTTTCCTTAACATAAACCCTGAATCATATAATAAGCTGAATAAATTAGCTTTTTCTGTTCATAGCTTATTCGGGTCTACATATTCATGGAAACATTTGTTGAAATTGTAATTTTGTTTTATGTATATATATATATATATATATATATAGTTTTGTCTTACAATAAGTAAAACAATAATCTTTATTTTATATATATATATATATATAAAATAAAGATTATTGTTTTACTTATTGTAAGACAAAACTTAAAGTAAAATTTATTAAGTTATTTTTAGGAGCGTTGCAGAGTTGCACAAACTGGTAATAATAATAATAATATAATTTATTGTTCACAGATAGTTACATCCGTTTTGAACATAATATTAAGGAACAGTTTATAGCTCAGCAATCATTTTTATGTAAGCATGGTATTTAAATTAAATTGAAATCCTAAACAAAAGTATAACAAAGAGTTTACAAGTGCACAGAACAAGAAATGAAGCTTTCAACAAATGAAAATATACAATACATTATAATATATAACACAATGTAAAACATATATTAATGAATGTACAATATTGAAAATATGAATTAGTTTGGGCTAATTAGAAATAGGTATAATTGTTTTTTTAAAACTTTCAGGGATGAAGTCTTTGATTAATTTAGGAAGATTGTTCCATGTTTGTGATGCGGCTACGGTAAATGATCTTTGAAAAGCTGTGGACCGATAATGATATATATGAAGATAGTCGGGTTCCGCTCTCGTAACAACATTAGGCGTTATTGTTCTCTTAGGGAAGAAGTCATTGATGTAATGAAGTTCATTTTTTTTAAGTAAAGAAAACAAGAAACATGCCAATTTAAATTTTCTTCTCGTTTTGATGTCCATCCAGGATAGTTTGTTGATGTATGGCGTTATATGTTCATCTATCTGCAAGTTATATATGAATCTTATTGAGGAGTTCATCAGGCGTTGGAGTTTAATATTAAGTTCTGCCGTAAGATCATAGAATACCAGGCAGCAGTAATCAAAGTGTGGAAAAATTAATGAGGAGACAAGTTGACTACGCACATGGGTAGGAAATAGATTTTTGTGTAGTTTCAATTGATGGAGAGTGGCATTAACTTTATTTGAAACGAATGAAATATGATCTTTCCAAGAGAGAGTGTGGCTAAAGATGACCCCTAAGTTTTTAGCTGTATTAGAGTAGGGTATTGAGATTCCTTGGACTTCAATCTTTGGTAAATTATTAGTATTTAGTCTGGAGATAACTCTAGAGTGGCCAATAATCATAGCTTTTGTTTTATTACTATTTATTTTTAAAAAATTGTCTTGTGCCCATGTCACAATAGCTGATACATCATCATTTATTAATCTGATAGTTTCTGGGAAGTCGTGCGAGTGACAGTGTATATAAATTTGGAGATCATCAGCGTACATAATATATTTACATTTTTTAATACATGCAGAGAGGTCTCGAACATACAGGGAAAACAGCAAAGGCCCAAGGACTGACCCTTGGGGTACTCCACAAGAGATAGACGCCCATTCAGACAAGTTACCATTGGAGTCTTTTACTGACTGGCGTCGTCCGTTTTGGTATGAATAATACCAATTTAATGAGGCGCAGGAAAAATTTAAGTTTCTCAGTTTTTGTAGGAGCAAAGAATGGTTTACGCAGTCAAAGGCTTGGCTGAAGTCAAACAACACCAATATGGTCACCAATTTTTTGTCAATGCCAGATCTTATATCATCAGAAACTTTAATTAAGGCCGATTGTGTAGAGAAGTTTTTACGAAACCCTGACTGAAAAGGATCAAATAACTTCTTTGCTGTGAGGTACTGAACAGTTTGTTGAAATACAATTTTTTCTAGACATTTAGATATGGCGCAGAGTATTGATATAGGCCGGTAATCACTAGGGGAAGAGGGACTTTTAACTTTTTAATAGGGCGAATTAGGGACGATTTCCGAAGTGTGGGAAAAATTCGTATTCGTAAAGCGTATGACTAGAAGCGTATGGTAACAGCAAGGTCATAAGACCAGAACTGAGCCACCAGCAAATTACAAAAATGTATGCCATACAAATAAATGTATTAACTGTAACAAAACTATTGTTACAATGAAAATGCAATCAAAATAAAGGTTCATCATTTTCTTGAGAAAAAATATCCATTCTGTCACTAGCGGGTATTTTAAAAGAAATTGCAAGTATAATAAAAAACACATTAACGCATTCATACCATAAAATGATAATAATATTCAATTATATTTTATAATCCTCAGCAAGATTTCAGAAAACAGGACTTGGAATTTAATTTTAATTACATATAATTAATCGGTAAAAAGAATATAAGTGATCCAGGTCCTCATCTCGGTGGGCTAATAAAATTACTAAGCGAACACACACAGAAAGTGCATAAAATAGCCCTGGTCACTTGTTGAATGCAAATTTCCAGGTATGTTACCATTTTCCATGACTTTTCCAGACATTTTAACCCAATATTCAATTTCATTGACTCTTCCAGTGCTGTAGCAACCGTCTAGACATAATCTTTCAAATTGTTTTACATATTTCTTGTAATTGACCATAAATCACAATTTTCTGGACTGCGGTTCCTATTCCCTTAGATGAGGGGGAGTAATCCCCTGTTACAGGACCCCTGCCCTGCAGCAACCAGAAGGCGGAATGGAGAAGGACGACTTCACCCACAGAATTGCAGCCATGAAGGCCCAAAACTCTTCCGTTTAGGGGGCTAGCCTTATCTGATTTAATAATTTTCTTCACTGTTACTTTTATGCAAATGTATTCGGTTATCCAATTTAGGAGAGCCTATTTGCAAGAAAGACTTATTCGCATGTAGCGGTGATACGATAACTCCAATATTGCATCTATATATCAAGATATAGACATTTGGCAAACCATCAATTACAATCTGCATGCTAAATTGACAGAAGGCTTTTGAACTAGGAGAGAATGAAACTATAAAAATACATATAGTTCGTGACACTGTTACTAATTTTAAGTAAATATCTTTAGCATAATGAGTTTATTAGACTTTAAAAAAAAACCACTTTTCCTGCCAGTTGACCTTGCGAAATTGAAGGCTGAAAACTATCATCGAAATTGTTAAGCAAATCCGAAAGTACATCATTTAAAAGACGTGACCAAATTTTAACATTTGAATACGAGGCCATAGGCTTTGAATAGATGGTAAATATATCGATAATACAAACCTTATACTTGAATTAAAAAAGACCACACAATGAAAAATGCACGATTGAATTTGAAATAAATTACTGAAAATCATTTATATGCATAAAATGGTGAAGGCAACTGATATATACATTTTAAGTAAGAAAAGACACGAAAAAAGGTCATATTTAAAGAAAATAAATTACATGGATGAATGTGCAACGCTGTTTTACATAATTGGAAAAAATATTTATTCACTGAAATTCCTTCAATAATTATTATAAATTCACATCAGTAATACTTCTTAATTTAACCATATAAACCACATATCAAGTATAAGGTACTACCAAATTCATTTCATGAAAATTGAGAAAATGGAAATATCGGAATAAGCCTTACAATCAAAGCAGTGAAGTAAATAAATGACTTATCTTCAACTTTCCTCCCAAGACGTTTAACAGTATAAACATAAAACAGCAAAATCTTTCGTAGGAACCCAACTTCCCCTGTAGAACTTAAACACTTGCTGATAAATATTCCTGACAATGAGAATTGAAAACATTTGCAAGCATATAACTTGAGAACCAATATTTCACAACCTACATTATGAGAAACGCCTGGCTCAAGTTGTTGCGAAATTAATAGTGATACACAGTAATACTTTACGAATATATATTTACGTCAATGAAGAACTTTATAAACAAAATCCTGTAATCAATATTTTATATCACTTGCGTACTCAAACACAAAATGTAGGGAGGATTTTTTTTATCAGCCACCTTGCCGAAGTAATTGAAAAAAATGAATACATGGACAAATATAGATACTTCGGAATACTATGGCATTAAATATAAAACGAAAATTTACAAATAAAAAAGTGACCTTTTTATTAAACAAAAGTACCTAAATAATAAGACGATAAATGAAGCTATAAATGTTTCCTACTGAATTGTAATTACAATTAAATATTTCAAGGACATCATGTATATACAGGCAGATCTTTGTGGATAACCAAAATTTAAAAACATAAAAAGAATTAAAAAAAAACAAATAAAACATGAGCATATAGTTTGAAAAATTCAGAACCTAACACAACATAACCAAAAGTACGCAATAGACTGCTACAATAACAAATTACCATAAAAAGATTAAATCTTATACATATTTTTCATTACAGTGAGTCTCAGAACAAAAGAAAGAAGATGAATACAATCAGGCGAGGAAGAGTGACATCAGACAAATAAGCAGGACACAATGATCTTTACAGCAGGTGAGATAATCCCTCACACACGAAGCTGAAGTATTCGCAGCAATATTCATGCCTAAAAAGAGAAAAAGGACGTGTCTAATAGAAAGAAACTTCAATGCATCACATGGTTAAAGCTTTTCTTTAAATGCCCGATTTATAAAAACATTTCTCATAGATATATTTTATTCACTTAATTCTCCACTATAGTCCACAGATAACTGGAGAAAGTAAGAGAAACAGGCCCCGAAAGAAAATGGGATGAATAACAGTGGACAAATGTAGAAGTAGCAGAAGAGGGCCTAGTGGGCAAGAGTGCCGAAACAAAGAAGCCATGGATTGCGACAAGGACTAGAATATTAAAGTATAAAATACAAATAATCAGAAATACAAGAGATGCAACCATTTCAAAGAAGCTTAGAAACCAACTTATTCAAGAAGGCAAGAATATAAGGAAGAGGAAAACCTGTTCAATATACAAGCTAATGAAGAGACACTTTGATGAGAGACAAGCATCTGCGACGTTAATGGGAATCTAAAGATAGAAGTCTAAGACACAATAAAAAGATGGAAGAAAAACATCGAAGTATAACAAAGGGCCAATGCCACTGGAATCAAACCTGATGAAAGACAGGAGCGAAGTCGTCGAGGCCGACCTGGGGTCAGATTGACTGAAAAGCAAATTCGACAGAGCACAAAAATATCTTAAGAATGGCTACGTAACTGGCAAAGACATCAAAGCGGAGATATTTTGAAAGCGATCGGAAGAAATTCCTGGAAAAGCCAGTACAAAATAATGACAGATAAATAGAAAGAGACAGACAATCGGAGGACTTTCAAATTATTTTCAATCCGAAAAGACAGACTGAGAAATTTGAGCAACAAATAACCTAGTGTTTCATAATGCCTGCGTGAGAAATTATTACTTGAACAACTTATGGATGGAAAACCATGGATACACTTTTGAATTTTAAATAACAGAAGACTATAGAAAATGTACACTACCTAAGAATAAATAGACTTATAAAGAATTATTAAAGAACGGAAGATGGAACAATATCTTTGGGCTTTAGAAATAATTCTGATTAGAGTAAAAGGGCAAAACAATATTCAAAGAAATTTTCAAGTAGCAAGGTGACACAATGCGAATGAGAGACGGAAGAAGTTTTAAAAGCCGAAATAACACATTGGAGATAAAAAGGAATATTACCTGTCATAAAGACAGCTCAAAATATGCTCGGAGGAGGCGATACGAGAAGCAGAAGAATAAGAAGCGGAGTACGGAATAAAGATTAACGGAAAAGAAATAAACATTACCTACTTCTTAGAACATGTCGCAGTCACAGAGAGAAAAAGAAATGCTCATCTACGATCGCTAATGTAATCAACCATATTGTCCAAGAACATGTCACAAACGCTTGTTAAGGGGTAACTTGCGCACCCAAAAACGACATAAGACGGCGAACTTCCTTTAAGATAACGAGCACTACACTCCTTATCTAATGGAGGGTGACAATAGATAGGTTTTTCCTCGACCTCTTCTTTCTCCCCCACTGATCTTCTTCCAACACTCCGCTGTCTCTGGGCGTCCCTTCCGCACCTCATTTGCCCATCACTCGGGTTAAGTTTAAGCGTCGGTGACCCGCTCAAGGACGTTGAAACAGATTCTTGTAGGTCATAGCAAATTATAGACTGTAGAATCGGTTAAATACCTCAGAGTTTTTACTAATAATAAATTTACTAATACTTTTGATGATAATCTGTTAGTGTTACTGACATTTTTCAACAACTGGGATGGGAGTCACTTTCATACCGACGGTTAAAATTCAGACTTAATTTATCTTCTTCTCTAACTTAATCTAACTCTTCTTAATCTAACTCTTCGTCCTAATCTTAAGACTTAATCTAACTCTTCGTGGCCGTACTCGTTTAAGCGCAAGGGCATATACGAGTTTATACATAAACTAACTGCACAAGTTCAAACCCACGAAGGGGCGTTCTTTTTATATTTCTGATAGTGAAATATTTCCTAAATCATTCAAAGTTTTCAGAAAAGATAGGTCCAACCGAACCGGAGGCGGAGTATTTATAGCTTAAAGGTACGCTATTGTAACCGATTTCGCTCATCTTTTATGCTGCGTAATAATTCTGTCTATAAGAATTGTAAGCCATCATGGCGCATGAGTAGGTTTTCTATAGGCAACAGAATATATGGATGAAGATGAAAGAAACTGCATTCTCGAATCCAAAGCTGCAGAGTTGAATCTCGATGTCGACGCGGATCCTACGTTTATCAGATGGTGTAATGTAACTTGAAATAAGTAAACCTTTTGTATTTTATGTTTCTTCAGTTTATAAGCTAATTTTATTTGTAGTTTTATCCTCTATCCTCTCCATCAGTTTCATCAAAAAGTAGTCGTGTATTTCAGCCCAAGCTTTAAATTTCAGATGCTTCTTTGTTGCAATAAGTCGCATTAAGTTTCTAGCCTACCACGGTGGCGGCGGGGTAAAGTCTTCGCCTGCTAATCTAGGGATTACGGGTTCGAGTCCCGCCTGGGTGGGTATTTCACCACCCAAGGCATATCTACATCTACATATTACCCTGCGAGCCACCGCTAGGGTGTTTGGCAGGGGGTGACAAGTCACCAAAATGCAGTATGCAAGCGGACCGCCACATGCACACCGCACGGTCATGAATATTAAGGATACTAACTAAGTCCCTCATTAACTAAAAACCATCATGCAGCATTCAAGAGAATCCCCACATGCACGCCACACATGTACGATGACACATAATATTCTACATGCTACTTAAGAGGGCATTCTGCCTATGAATCTAAAACATGCTGTTAGAAACACCACAAAACTCCGTAAATATGCTTTAAGAAATACATAAGTTAGTAAGCTACACTACCAGTCAACTAATCTATTTCTAAGTCCTTACATAGCCGTTATGGTCTCTTATCGCTCGCGGAAAAAACGACATTTTAAATTATCTGTTCTACAGTCTATCTAACAGGATGTTAGAAGTAAAAACGGGCGATGGGATTTTGAAGACAGTTCTAGAAGGAAGTATCCTAGGCGTGTGATAGTATTAGTACCACTCAAATTAGTCCAAAAATGAAGTATTAGATGTAATACTTTCATAAATGAACCTGAAAACCACCCTTCCTGCATAGAAGACCTTTTCTTACATCTACATCTACAAAATACCCAGCAAGCCACCTCAGGGGTGTGTGGCAGGGGGTGAGTAATCACCAACATAAATTACACTATATCCTAAAGTTAGTGTAACTACGACTAATTATGCATCAGCATAAATCGCTAATGCTTGTCATGAGGCGAAGCCTCACAAGCATGCAACACTACACTACAGATGTCATCAAAATGGAGAGTGACCTCAATATACATGCATTCTACAACTACACAGATGGACAGGGACTCAAGACCCATGTAGAAAACATGCTAGGCGTGCTGTTAGTATGTACTAGGTAACAGATAATAATTCAAGTATTAGGAGTACTACCACTACTAAGAGCTACACTACCTAACGACAAGCCTAGATAAAAGTCTCATGGCAGCTATTATGGTTCCTTATCGTTCGTGGGAAAAATGACATCTTAAATCTATCCGTTCTGCAGTCTAGTTCCCTAATTTTACTCTCATGCACTACTAAGAGCTACACAACCTAACGACAAGCCTAGATAAAAGTCTCATGGCAGCCATTATGGTTCCTTATCGTTCGTGGGAAAAATGACATCTTAAATCTATCCGTTCTGCAGTCTAGTTCCCTAATTTTACTCTCATGCACTACTAAGAGCTACACTACCTAACGACAAGCCTAGATAAAAGTCTCATGGCAGCTATTATGGTTCCTTATCGTTCGTGGGAAAAATGACATCTTAAATCTATCCGTTCTGCAGTCTAGTTCCCTAATTTTACTCTCATGCACTACTAAGAGCTACACTACCTAACGACAAGCCTAGATAAAAGTCTCATGGCAGCTATTATGGTTCCTTATCGTTCGTGGGAAAAATGACATCTTAAATATATCCGTTCTGCAGTCTAGTTCCCTAATTTTACTCTCATGCACTACTAAGAGCTACACTACCTAACGACAAGCCTATATAAAAGTCTCATGGCAGCTATTATGGTTCCTTATCGTTCGTGGGAAAAATGACATCTTAAATCTATCCGTTCTGCAGTCTAGTTCCCTAATTTTACTCTCATGCTCTGATCTACCGTAGTATGTCGGATTTCGTAAAATATTATCAGCGTCGTCAGAGAATAGACCGGTTTGGAACTTACATAATAGATTTAGTCTAAATTTTAATCGACGGTCTGAAAGCTTTTCCCATCCCAGTTGCTGCAAAAGGTCAGTAACACTAACGAGATTATCATAACGGCCTTTAACATATCTTGCCGATCATCGCTGCACGCGTTCTAACTCAGTTTCCACGCCTATCTCATAAGGATCCCAAATACTGGCGGCATATTCTAAGTGGGGTCTAACGAGGGAGAAGTAGCTGATTTCCCTAACTTTATCGTCGCACTTGCCACGTACTCTTTTAACAAATCCCAATTTAAAATTAGCTTGACCGGTAATTTCTCGAATATGTTTACTCCACGATAGATCATTAGTCAGTTTAACTCCGAGGTACTTAACGGATTCTACGGTCTCTAATTTTATGTTTTTATGCAATAGCTGTTACAAGGAGCGTTTTTCCGTTTCCAAAAATTCACAACAACGCATTTTTTCAGGTTTAATTCTAGCTGCCACGCATCGCACCACTCTTGTATTGCCTCGAGGTCCTTAGTTAGCGCTTCCTTGTCATTAAAGCTACGAATTTCTCTATACATCACTGCGTTGTCAGCAAATAATCTAAGCTTACTGTCAACTTTGTCACCGATGTCTTTATGTACAAAAGGAACAGAAGCGGGCCTATGACACTTCCCTGTGGGACACCCGATGTGACTTTTACTTCATTAGAGATAGCGCCATCTAATACAACCCTTTGCACGCGATTACTTAAGAATTCTCTAATCCAGGAAATTATGTCGTCGTCTAAACCGTAGGATTTTAATTTCATGAGAAGCTTACTGTGGGAAACTTTATCAAATGCCTTTTTAAAGTCAAGAAAAATTGCATCAACTGGAGCGTTATGTTCACCTGAGACTAAAATATCGTGAGCCTAAAGTGCTAATTGAGTTTCGCAAGATCTTCCCTTTCTAAATACGTGTTGTGTTTTTGTTAACAAGTTTTCTATATCGAGGTGTCTCATAACTGAACTAACAATTATATGTTCAAGGACTTTGAAAGAGATAGATGTGAGAGATATCGGTCTGTAGTTCGATGGCTGTTCCTTATCACCGCTTTTGAATATGGGAGTGACATTTGCAATTTTCCAGTCCATGGGTACTTTGTGTTCGTTGATGGATTTACTAAATATATTCTGCAAGTAGGGTGCTATTTCACAAGATAATTCTCTCTACACGCGGGCAGGAATTTCTTCAGGACCTGGGGATTTATTTGGACTTAAAGATTTTAGCAAGTTTTCTATTCCTTGAGTGCAAATATCGATAGGCGGCATCTTTTGCTGGAAGTGATCATTTAACTTTACGGATGTAATCTGCGATGACTTGGTGAACACACTTTGAAAGTAGGAATTTAATAAGTTGGCCTTGTCCGAGCTGCTTGTTAATAATTCGCCATTTTCGTTTCGTAGTGGAATAACTGTTGATCTATTGCCTTGAACTTGCCTTACGTATGACCAAAATGCCTTTGGATTGTCCTGTAATTGTTCTCCTAATGTTTTTCTTTTAAAATCCATGAATGTATTCCGAAAGGCTTCCTTTGTAGTGGCTCTAGACAATTTGTATTTTTCAAATATTAAATTTTGATCACTAGTGGACAAATCTCTACGGAGTTTTTTCATCTTGGCGTGGCATACTCTCTGACGTCTTAACGATTTTCTCACTTCTGCATTGTACCATCTTGGTTCGCTGCCCTCTTTTTTTACTTTACTTGGAATGTATTTTCTGATCCCTTAATGTACGATCGAAAGAAAAGCTTACACGTTTAAAAAGATACTCAAGCTAATTTGCTTCTCTAATGCTCAGTATAAAATGTAAAATATTGTACACCGTATTTTATTACATGCATACGACTCTTCTGCATCATTTCCTTGCGTTTCCCTGTTGGTAATCCCGCAAAATTCTGCCACATGCAAGCAGCGTTGCCACGTCTCATCGTCATATTTCCTAAGGCAGCATGGAAAACCTTAATTTTCACCGTAGAAAGTCGATCAAAAGACGCTCGCAAACGTCTTCGGACGATTGACACGATGAAAAAGATAAATTTAAGGAAACTGTTAAAGTTTATAAACATTTAAATGTACTGCACACGGTCAGTTTTGTGTGGCTCCCCTCCCGCTGCGGGGGCCGGGGCAGTGAGGGGACCCTAGGCCGAGCGAGGTCTCACTACGAGCGAGGATTATCCCTTCGCGAGCAAGGGTCGACCCACACACCGGCTACCTGCGACCCAGAGTCCGAGTACCTGAGATGTGGCCCCGCTCAATCGACACTAACCAAAAATTCTTTAGTTGCGTTTTTATTTCGAACCAGGGCCCTAATGGAAGAAAGCCGTGACACTTTTCCCGCATTTTCTCTATAGTTTCAGAAAATAATTGCGTCATTTGTATCCCTGACATCACTCACGCGATGTCTCCTTGTAAGTAGTAGGTTAAATGCAACATAGATTTAGCTTAATACTTGACTATCTGTACATCAGTGAAGTAATAAAATACATGTATAGAAATGGTCCCTCACCATTGGGAGTATACCTGTAGTGTAGTGCATGCTTGAGGGGCTTCGCCTCGTGACACGCATTAGCGTTTTTTGCTAAATCATAATTAGCCGTAGTTACAATAACTTAAGTGTTTATTGTAATGAATGTTGGTGTCAACATATCCCTTCCACACACCCTTGAGGTGACTTGCAGTGTTTTGTAGATATAGAAAAATACATACCTATGCAGGAAGAGACATGTGTTAGAGTAGGTGGAAAGAGGAGAGGGAGAGGGTGGAGCTTTGTGTATGGGATAGGGGGTTGGAGGAGGGGAAGGAGGAATGGCGCTGCGGGGAGGTGGGGAGGCGCAGAGCTACTGTGTTCGGGAGAAGGTGGGGGGAGGGGATTGTTGTGCGACCATGAGTCACCACGATGTCGATAGGAGGAGATTGCAAGGGTGAGGATTACGGAGGGTAAACGGTGACCTCTGGCGATTTGAGGTTCAGCAGAGGGGATTTAGGGTTAAAAATAAACTCATTAAGGACGAGATATTTGTCAAGTTTTACAATATCTCCTCTAAAGAACAGCGAAGAAGGATTAATTTTCCTAAAAATGCCTCATGCAATTCATTCCTTATTTTGAATTTTCTTCCAATCTGCCAAACGCATATTTTCTTGCTAAAATCACACGTGTGTCTATACACTCCACTCTAATGTGATTAGTTCGATTTGTTTTTTAGTAAAGCCAATCAAGTTTTTAAAAACTTGTCTTGTTAAAAAATGGTTGGTTTAAACTTTTTATTGGGTATCAACTTACTATTTTTTCGGATATAGTCGGTTGGAGTAAAAAAAGAAAAGACATAATAGATGATGTTGAATATCTCATAAGGTAAGTTGGTAAGGGAACGACGGTTGTTGGCCCGAATAGTGACGTAGGAATGGGAGGGGAGGATGTTTGTAGGAAAGAAGGGGAGGGACTTTCTCAATGTGGCGAAGATTGGTCTGCCGTGTAGTGGGCATCTTTTGAAGGTCAGCTTCTCGTGACTTCTCGTAGCTCGCTCGCCTAACGACCATCTTTGGAGTAACAACTCTCGACATTTCTACTTTGTCTGACGGTGTCTGCGTCGCTTCATTGTCAAGGTTGTGACACGCTACCCAGGTCTCTAATCTATGCCTATGAGATGATCTTCCAGCGATCAATGTCCTGTTTCTCACACGTAGGTATTCACTCTCGTATACTCACTGGTTTCACTTCGTATTGCCACGGTGCCGAAATCGTAAATTCCAACTCGTAGTGCTTGTTCACCATAACCCAACCGAGTAGAATCTATTCGGTACACAATAAATCTACAGCTACGATGTACCGTGCAAGCCACCACTGGGGTGTGTGGCACAGGGTGATTCCACACCAGGCATGCAGCACTCGTCCCAGAACAAATCAGAACCTCGCACGCTCCCCCTGGCTCTAGGCACAGGCCAAAAGCAGTCAGGAGAACAGTGCGCAGTCCAACCGGAAACTGGGAGAGTGACACGTAAAAGAACATACAAATATGCAGAAAAATGCTATAGACACATCTAGTGGTTAAGATTACTGATACTGTTATTTTATGAATACTACGAGATGCTACCTCATGCAAAGAACAAAATAAAATAATGCCAGACTAATCGACCGGTGTGAAGAGTTAGTAATTATGTGGTGTAATTAAACACAAGTGAAAATTCTACTCTACATATTGAGGGTGGGAGTTTCATGTGATTGATCTATCGCAACTATTATGATCCCTTATTGTACGTGGGAAAAATGACTTTTTGAATCTATCGGTTCGGCAGTCAATTTCCTTTATCTTATTCCTGTGATCGCTTCTACCATAGTACGTTGGCTCTAGCAGTATGTGTTGAACGTCCGGCAAGAAACTGTCTGCTCCGAGTTTGCGCAAAAGATTTAAACTGTATTTCTCCCTTCGATCAGTTAAAGATTCCCACCATAATTCCTTCAACAATTCGGTAACACTGCTAAGTTTATCGTAACAACCTTTCACAAATCTTGCTGCTCTCCGTTGTATTCGATCTATTTCAGAGATTAGTTCTACTTCGTAAGGGTCCCATATGCTAGCGGCGTACTCCAAGTGAGGTCTCACGAGTGAAAAATAACATCGCTCTTTAGGTAGGACTTGGTCGAGTAATTATGCAGTAGGACTTGAATAATTTTCGAAAGACACTACCGAGGAACGTTTCTTCTATCTTCTTAAATATTCTTCTAATCATGTATGTTTTTCCCAAACAAAATATTGCTTCTTTTTCTTGTTATTGCGTTCGCATTGTAGCTGTAGCATGCTGCGTTTATGGTTTTTTTTTCAGGAATAATAATTGTCCGTGAATAATTCTCATACTTCTCTCCCGTTTTCGTTTCAAGGAAGTGTTCTACATTTTTAGAAGATCGTGGATTAAAATTTCATTCAATTCTAAATTCTGGTGTTCAGTATCTGATATTTGCTATTTCATCAATTTAATACGTTATATCTATAGTATGTGCATGGCATGAAGAAGCGTCTGTAATTATGGTGTATATTTCTTTATAATATATCCGATTACTGTCATGGGAGGGAAGTCCAATGATTTTTTGAAATCAAAGTAGACAGAAAGATTTATATGCGTCTACTTCTTACAATTAAACAATATTTATTTGAATTAGCCCCCTTCCACACACCCTTGAGGCGGCTTGCTGGGTCCGTGGACACGGAATATTATTATTACGTGAATATTGTTCTCTTAAAATGCTTATGTTTTACTTTTTGTGTATGGGAAGTATTGTGGCTCATTTAGTCGTACTTAACCGAGATGGTTGTCATAATTCTATGTCAAGTTTTAAATGTTCTTCAGTGTAATTGGCAGGTAGCGTCTCCTTCTGGCTGGAAGTCTGTGAGAGAAACCCTATTTTCTTCAGCGTAATAAGCGATCATCACATCCCTCCTTCAGTTCTGGTAAGTGCATGCTCATCCACTCATGTGTACCTAATCGATTACCGGGAAATTAGAGGAATTCCTAGCAGAAAACACGATAATTAATCGTGATGCATTTGATATATTTTCTCATTTTTCTTCCGCGTTTCATTTTTCAAGTTTTCCTTTAGCTTATTGCTGCCTCATGATTGCTTTCATTTGATGTTACTTGACGCGTCCCGCGATCGCTTCTCCTCAGGAAGGGCCTTTTTCCCTTCCCCATCCTGCTGCCTCTTCTGTCAGGAAGGCGATGTAGGCGGCGGCGGGGCGCAGACCCGCTAATTGATGGAAGGTGTGGGAGTGGTAGTGGGTGATCTCAAGGATAGAGAAAAGGGGAGGAGGGGGGGGAGGTATGAAAAGATTCTCACCCACGATCTTGTGAATGGAAGATTTATTACAAGTTAGGATTTTCACAGTATATTGGCAGCTCACGGAATAAAAAAAACAATAAAATTGGTAAAGGTTGCTTGACCCCGTCAAAGGGGGTATATATGTCTCTTTAAACACACACACACAAAACAGGTCTTCTTGTCAATTTAGAAGACGGCAAAAAAGTTTATAGTTTTTCTTTTAAAAATCATTAAAGGAATTGAACTGTTTCTCTTGGTCCCGATTTCGGGATGCGCCAAGTCGCACACAAAAAAGGGTCTTCTGGTTAATTTAGAAGACGGCAAAAAAAAGTTTACAGGTTTTCTTTTTCAAAAAATTATTTATGGATTTGAATTGTTTCTCTTGGTCCCGATTTCGGGATGCGCCAAGTCGCGCACAACAAAAGGTCTCCTTGTCAATTTAGAAGACGGCAAAAAAGTTTAGTTTTTCTTTTAAAAAAATCGGTTAAGGATTTGAATTGTTTCTCTTGGTCCCGATTTCGGGATGCGCCAAGTGCTGAGCGTTGGGATAGTTGGTAGGGAGAGCACTGGGGAAAGAGCAGCGACAGGTCCTCCCGAACAGCGGGGGGGGGAGCGGCTTTCCGGTGGATCTCGCCCACAACAGCTCAGGCGTTCTCCCTGGGCTCAGGGACCTCGCCTGGGATGTCCACGGCGGCGAATCGTCCGCCGCGCTGCGGGTGTAGAATGGCTGTTTCACTCTGCCTCGGAGGGTCCCGCTGCCAGCGGAACGGTTGACGTCGTCTCAGGGCCCGGGGCGAACTCATCCGCCTCGGAGCAGCGACGACCGGCCGGCACGACTTCCTTGGGACAGGAGGGAAGGAGCGAGTACCTCCTCGGATTCACCGGAGGGAGGCGGGAAGGAACGGGGACCTCCTCGGATTTTCCGGAGGGAGGCGGGAAGGAGCGGGTACCTCCTCGGATTCGCCGAAGGGAGGCGGGAAGGAGCGGGTACCTCCTCGGATTCGCCGAAGGGAGGCGGGAAGGAACGGGGACCTCCTCGGATTTTCCGGAGGGAGGCGAGAAGGAGCGGGGACCTCCTCGGATTCGCCGAAGGGAGGCGGGAAGGAGTGGGTACCTCCTCGGATTTGCCGAAGGGAGGCGGGAAGGAGCGGAGACCTCCTCGGATTTTCCGGAGGGAGGCGGGAAGGAGCGGGGACCTCCTCGGATTCGCCGAAGGGAGGCGGGAAGGTGCAGGGTCGGAGGCGGGTGTGTCCTAGGGTAGTCGCGTGGCCGGTCTTCTGGAGAATCAGCGGACTTCTGGCTGCAGGCGGCCGAAGATCGTCCCAGCGGGCGGCGCCTGGAGTCTGCGGGAGAGCGGCCGAAGAGTGCAGGGTTCTCGGAGACTGGCCGAAGAGCGTCCCAAGGGGCGACGCAGGTCTCGTAGAGACTTGGCGGAGAGTGCAGGGTTCTCGGAGGGCGTCCTGGCTGGCGACGCCGGAGTCTGCAGGAGAGCGGCCGAAGTACGTCCCGTGGGGCGACGTAGGGCCTTGGAGAGACTTGGCGGAAGCGCAGGGGTCCCGGAGAGCTTCCCGGCTGGCGATGCCGGAGTCTGCAAGGAGAGCGGCCGAAGTGCGTCCCAAGCGGGCGACGCTGGAGCCTCGGAGGGCTGGCCGAACGTCCCGTGGGGGCGACGTAGGGCCTTGGAGAGACTTGGCGGAAGCGCAGGGGTCCCGGAGAGCGCCCCTGCTGGCGACGCCCGGAGAGGGTCCTGGCTTAGTGCCTCTCCCTCCGCTGTGATGATTTTCCATGCCGAGCTTCGCCTTTTTATACGGTTTGACCCAGTGCGTAGGTGGGGGTCAAAAGAGGGTGAGAAAGGGGGAGGAGGGTGGTGAGTGGGTGGTTCGGAGCGAGAGGGGGAGAAAAAAGGGAGAAGAGGGTGGTGAGTGGGTGGTTTTGAGTGAGAGGGGAAGAGAAGAAGGGGGGGGGAAGGGTGGTTATGGGGTGGTTTAGAGCGAGAGGGGGAGAAAAAAGGGAGAAGAGGGTGGTGAGTGGGTGGTTTTGAGCGAGAGGGGAAGAGAAAAAAAGGGGGAGAGAGTGGGCGCTGGGTCGCGTGGCCCAGTAAGGATTGGGGGAGTGGCGAGGGGTTGCCGATTTTCTCTTCTTCGAACTTCCAGCGTGGAGCATCGGGGAAGGAGTGGGAGGGAGAGTCTCGAGGAAGAGAGTTTTTTTACATAGGGTTCTTTGAGAGGGAGTCAAAGGGACTGAGGGTGGTTCGGTCAGGGCTTGGGGTGGAGACGGTGGGAGGGTAGTGGGAAGGTCTGCTAGAGGGAGAGAGCAAGGGCGGGAGGGTCGAGAAGGGTCGAGGGTGGTCCAGACGGGGGGGAAACGAGTGACCGCCGGGAGGAAAGGGGAGTGTCTGCATTCCTCTAGCGATGTTCTAGGATGGAGACGGAAGCGTGCGAGGCAGAAAGAATATTTATTTCCGATCGCGCACTTTTCGGTAGCAAAATCCAAGTGCCACGTATCATACCGACACGTCCGTCGAAGACCGAAAAGTGAGGATGGGAAATTATCGTGATGTCTTCACTTCTTGTCCGTACCTTGTCATCTGGTTCCTTTATTTCCACTCACCGCAACGTGGGTGCGGTTGTCTGTTATGTTTCCCTGAACGTGGTTTGGAGGTTTGCATCGACATTCGTTGTCTCTGGGTACGGTCGTAGGTCATCAACATGAACCTTTCGCCTTGCTCCTTGAGGCATTCGAATCCAGTAGACGGTGTTTCCGACAGCCTCCTCCACAACGCCTGGACCCTCCCATTTTGGGGCGTATCCTGCGTGGAATTTGTCGATGGCTCGAGAGAGCGCTTGGGTACGGACTAAGACCCTCTCTTCTGGGTTGAAGGTTTTGCCTTGTTTCGTCGGTGGGGTTGCATATCTCTTCTGGTATTTCTTTTGCGCCCACCGTATCTGCTCTTCCCTGGAGATTTGCGCCTCCAATCGTTGCTTGACGTAGTCGTCTATGGAATGTACAACTTGCCGTTCTCCATCGATCCATTCCCCAGGTCCTTTGATTGGTCGCCCGATTATGACCTCCCCTGGGGAGTACCCGGTAGCGGCGTTCCGTCGTCGGCGAAGGGAGAAGAGAACAGAGCTGAGGTGCTTGTCCCAGTCTTGATGACGCTCATTTTGTATGTGCAGTCGTAGGACCTTCTTAATTTCTTGATTTCTACGTTCCGTGGGATTGGCTTGATGGTGGTACACCGCTGTAGTCCAATGCTTAGCCTTCCACCTTGCGCATGCTTCCTGCCATACGGAACCTATGAACTGGCGCCCGTTGTCAGTAAGGATAGTTGAGGGGTATCCCCATCGAGCAAATACTTCACTTTCTAGAATCCTTACTATCACGTTTCCTTCCGCTGACCCCAGCGGAAAAGCTTCCAGCCATCGGGAAAAAAGGTCTGTTACTACTAATATGCCAGTCTTTCCTCTCTGTGAGCGCGGGTATGGGCCCATGAGATCGACCGCTATGGTTTCCCAGGGTTGGCGCGGCGTGTGAGGCTGGATATTCCCTTTTGCTTGAGCGGGACCTCTTTTTCTGCAGGCGCAAAGCAAGCAGTTCTTTACGTACCGTCTCACATCGCGGGGGGCTGTGGACCAGTAAAAGATTCGGGATAGTGCATCCAACGTAGCTGCAGCCCCTGGGTGACCTTCGGTGGGATCGTCATGGTACCGTCGTATGACTTGCTCCCTGAGAGTGCTAGGGACCACAAGTCTCTATGGTGTGGTGGCATTTACTCGCGACCACAATACGCCATTCTCCACTTTATGGCGCCGCAAAAATCTCTGTTGATTCGAGTTCCGAGCCCCCCGTTCATTGAGAGCCTCCCAGCGCTTAACCACTGCCATTGTCTGGGGATCCTCCAGTTGCTCTCGCTTGGCTCTGTCGTGAAGAGATTCGTCGGCGGTTATCTGGCAACATGTCGGGGGCAACATCCGCTGGATTTCGGGCAAGTGCTCCTCTTCCGTCCCCGCTGGGTCCCTGGGAAGCGCGTCCGGCAGCTCGTTCTGTTTCCCTGGGCAATGCTCAATGGTGAAATTATATTCCTGGAGAAGCATGGCCCATCTGGTGAGCTTCGCCCGGCTATCCTTCATGCGGTCAAGCCAAGTGAGGACCCGACTGTCTGTCCTCAATGTGAAAGGCTTGTCTACCAAATATTGGTGATACCTTTTGATGGCCCATATTATCGCCAAACACTCCTGCTCATTGGCGTGGTTTCGCCTCTCTGTCCGGCTGAGCTTAGCGCTGGCATACGCAATCACCCTGCGTTCCCCAGGGTTGGGTTCTTGGTACAGGACTGCCCCCATGCCGATGCCACTAGCGTCCGTTTGTACCACAAACGGGATATTTGGGTCCGGCCGGGAAAGTCCCTCAAGTCGAGTGAACGCACTCTTAACCTCCTCAAATGCCTCCTGGTGCAGGTGGGTCCACGTCTAGCGGCCCTGTTTGCCGGTGAGCTCTGCTATGGGAGCCAGCATCTCACCCAGTCTCGGTATATAGTCTCGTAGCCAGTTACACAGTCCGAGGAAGCGTTTGGCATCTCTGCGCTTTCGGGGAGGCGCTGCCTTTTGGATGGCGTCCACGCTCTCTGGTCGGGGCTCGTTGCCCTGGGGGGTTATCACATGCCCCAGGTATTCCAACTTCTGCCTTCCAAACCTACACTTCTCTGTGGCGCAGGTCAGACGGTGCAGACGTAATATTTCTAGCACTCGTTCCAGGTGCTCGAGATGCTCCTCCCAGGATCTCGAGTATATGATGATGTCGTCCAGATATGCAATGCAAAATTTACCAATATATCCTCTGAGTACCTCTTGGGACATCAGCCGCTGAAACGTGCTCGGGGCGTTTTTTAGAACGAACGGCATAACTCGGAACTGGTATAGTGTCCCATCTGGTGTGTCGAACGCCGTCAACGGCCGTGACCGGGGATGCATAGGGATCTGCCAGTAGCCGGACTTCAAGTCAAGCGTGGAGAAGATAGTAGCCGGGCCAATGTCCTTTAGGGCGTCGTGGATGTTGACCATCGGCTGGATGACATCTTCTGTTACTCCGTTGAGCCGCCGATAGTCAACACAGAATCTGGGTGACTTGTCCTTCTTCTCCACGACGACCACCAGGGAGGCGTACCTCGACTGGCTAGGCTCGATCACTCCATCGGCGAGCATCTCTCGTACCTGTTCCCGGATAATCTTCCGTTTCTCTGGTGAATATCTGTACGCAACTGGTCTGTTCGGTAGAGGTTCTTTCAGCTTGATTTCATGGGTTACCGTGGTGGTTTTTCCCGGTGCTGGATTGTCAGCGAATACTTCTGCGTATCGGTGTAAGGCCGTCTCGAACCTTGGTACGAGGTCTTTGGGGAATTCGTGGTTGAACGCCTCCGAATCCATTTGTTCCACCGAAGGACGGACCTTCGAAGTTCGGGCCCAGGAGACCGTGACTCGCTGCTGCCGCCCGAGTGCCAGTGTTTGCTCCTCGTAGTCCATCACTGCCTCATTACTGCGGAGCCATGGATGCCCTAGGATCATTGCCTCCTCGATGTCCTTTGTCACTCCGAACTCGGTGTTAATTATCAAGTCCTGAAGCTGGAGTGCCAACTGGATCCTTCCGACGACATCGAGGTGTGAACCCTGTTTTGCTGTCCTCAGCTGCCCTTCCTCCTGCCTGACCTGGGTCCTCACTTCTGGTGGAAGGCACTGCCAATGGATCAGGTTGACGTTAGCTCCGCTGTCTACCAGGCTAGGAATCTCTCTCCCAAACACTTGGATCCGTATCCTAGGCAGCTCCTCCGAGGCCAGGTGGCAGGTTTGACCTATGGTGTCCTTTCCTTTGGGGGCGGACGAGGAGGGGTCTTTCCCTCGCCCGCTTTCTCGTTTCCCGGTCGTTCCCGTCGGGCTTCTGGGCAGTCCCGATGGTAGTGGTAACCGGGGCAGAATCTGCATTTTGGCAGTGCTGGCGGGGAGCGAGGGGCCTTGGTTATATCGGCGCGGTCACGCTCCACTGCACCAGCTTTTTCTAGGAGCTCTTCCACCGTGGTCGGCATGGGCGATCTGAGGAAAGGTCGCAGGTTCGGGGAAATCTGTTCAACCAGGGTAGGCAGAATACTGGCATCGTCCGATCGAGGATGTATCCGCCTGTGCAGCTGTACTTTCCGTAGGATGAACCCCTCCACCGGCTCATCTGGGAGATGGGAACAGCCGTAAAAATTAGCGCTGATGCGGGCAAGATGAGCTGCGTTGTCGTATTTGTGTTTCATACGCGTCTGGAACTCCTCCCACGAGAGTCCGAACGCCCGGTACGTGCTCCACCATATGGAAGCATCCCCCCTTTAGCTGTTTTTTCAGCAGCGGACACCCAGAAGCTCCCGGGCAGTCCGTCGCTCGCAAAGGAGTCCCTCATGGCTGCCAGGAATCTCTTAGGGTCTTCGTGGTCCAGGCCGTGGAATTCAGGTTGGGGAGGGGTGAAGGCAGATTCCCAGCGTTCATTGCGTGGGGGACTGGTTCGGGGGGCGGGAGAATGCGCCGGTCTGTGTTGGCAAGAGGGGCAGAAGTAGAAGAGGCCGAGCAGGTCCCGGGCTTCGTCTCTCCAACCGATGCATACGTGGTGGTACCACGCATGACAGCCGCCACAGGAGACCAGGTATTCGCCGTCACCCTTGCAGTCTTCTTCCTCACATTGGAATCTCGTCCTCTGCCGGGTGCGTGATAAGTTGGGCGCCACCGAGTGTTTAAAGGGCTCTCTCGGAAGAGCGGATGTAGTCGGTAAGGAACCAAAGTCCCTGACCGGAGATGTCCCTCGTGGAGCTCCGCTGCCAGGGCTGGAGGGGATGATAGCTCTGGAGACGTCCGGCAAGGCTGGAGGTAGAGCTGATTGGAGGGGGATGTACTCGATCTCAGGGTTGGCTGCGGCATGGTCCCGAAGGTCTCCACCTTCGATGCATTTGGCCCCACGTTGGGCGCCATTTGACGCGTCCCGCGATCGCTCCTCCTCAGGAAGGGCCTTTTTCCCTTCCCCATCCTGCTGCCTCTTCTGTCAGGAAGGCGATGTAGGCGGCGGCGGGGCGCAGACCCGCTAATTGATGGAAGGTGTGGGAGTGGTAGTGGGTGATCTCAAGGATAGAGAAAAGGGGAGGAGGGGGGGGAGGTATGAAAAGATTCTCACCCACGATCTTGTGAATGGAAGATTTATTACAAGTTAGGATTTTCACAGTATATTGGCAGCTCACGGAATAAAAAAAACAATAAAATTGGTAAAGGTTGCTTGACCCCGTCAAAGGGGGTATATATGTCTCTTTAAACACACACACACAAAACAGGTCTTCTTGTCAATTTAGAAGACGGCAAAAAAGTTTATAGTTTTTCTTTTAAAAATCATTAAAGGAATTGAACTGTTTCTCTTGGTCCCGATTTCGGGATGCGCCAAGTCGCACACAAAAAAGGGTCTTCTGGTTAATTTAGAAGAGGGCAAAAAAAAGTTTACAGGTTTTCTTTTTCAAAAAATTATTTATGGATTTGAATTGTTTCTCTTGGTCCCGATTTCGGGATGCGCCAAGTCGCGCACAACAAAAGGTCTCCTTGTCAATTTAGAAGACGGCAAAAAAGTTTAGTTTTTCTTTTAAAAAAATCAGTTAAGGAATTGAATTGTTTCTCTTGGTCCCGATTTCGGGATGCGCCAAGTGCTGAGCGTTGGGATAGTTGGTAGGGAGAGCACTGGGGAAAGAGCAGCGACAGGTCCTCCCGAACAGCGGGGGGGGGGGAGCGGCTTTCCGGTGGATCTCGCCCACAACAGCTCAGGCGTTCTCCCTGGGCTCAGGGACCTCGCCTGGGATGTCCACGGCGGCGAATCGTCCGCCGCGCTGCGGGTGTAGAATGGCTGTTTCACTCTGCCTCGGAGGGTCCCGCTGCCAGCGGAACGGTTGACGTCGTCTCAGGGCCCGGGGCGAACTCATCCGCCTCGGAGCAGCGACGACCGGCCGGCACGACTTCCTTGGGACAGGAGGGAAGGAGCGAGTACCTCCTCGGATTCACCGGAGGGAGGCGGGAAGGAACGGGGACCTCCTCGGATTTTCCGGAGGGAGGCGGGAAGTAGCGGGTACCTCCTCGGATTCGCCGAAGGGAGGCGGGAAGGAGCGGGTACCTCCTCGGATTCGCCGAAGGGAGGCGGGAAGGAACGGGGACCTCCTCGGATTTTCCGGAGGGAGGCGGGAAGGAGCGGGGACCTCCTCGGATTCGCCGAAGGGAGGCGGGAAGGAGTGGGTACCTCCTCGGATTCGCCGAAGGGAGGCGGGAAGGAGCGGAGACCTCCTCGGATTTTCCGGAGGGAGGCGGGAAGGAGCGGGGACCTCCTCGGATTCGCCGAAGGGAGGCGGGAAGGTGCAGGGTCGGAGGCGGGTGTGTCCTAGGGTAGTCGCGTGGCCGGTCTTCTGGAGAATCAGCGGACTTCTGGCTGCAGGCGGCCGAAGATCGTCCCAAGGGGCGGCGCCTGGAGTCTGCGGGAGAGAGGCCGAAGAGTGCAGGGTTCTCGGAGACTGGCCGAAGAGCGTCCCAAGGGGCGACGCAGGTCTCGTAGAGACTTGGCGGAGAGTGCAGGGTTCTCGGAGGGCGTCCTGGCTGGCGACGCCGCACAGTGGTCCGGATCCGAAAAAAGGCGGACAAATTCATTTTTTCGACTTTCTTGAAACTCACTTTAAATATGCAGTTCTTGTAGTAAACTGTCCGGGGTATCATACCGCACACTTAGTTTTGCATATAACGCTTTGTTTAGTTCAATAAATTGCTTCAAAGTAGAGCTAATTTTAGTTAAACCACGCTCTTTTAATTTTTTCGAAAATACACATTTTTAACATTTTTTTTTGCTCTATTTCGTATTAAAAATTGGTAAAATAACTGTGGACTATACTTATATGGACACTTTACCATTATAAAAACTAGGTTTCAATCTTGTAGTCATTGTGATGATCGCTGAAGGAGTTCTTCAAGAAAAACCATTTTTTCTCGCAAATTTCGCATAAACGTTGGATTATAAAAAGAGTGACACCGAGTGACACGGAGATTCTTATAGTGGCAAGAGTGGGTTATATTAGAAAGATATTAGTAAAGGATTTAGCTGCAAATATTTGCAAATAAGTGAATGACAACGACTTATATGAGACTCTGCCGCGGACGTAAACGTCGGAACTAGACTCGCGAGCTTCGTCACAGAGGAGACACATTGTGAAATACGTCTTTTCCAATGTTTTATTGATAACGATTTTAAAAACGAAGAAATTTACTATGTTTTTATCTATTATATTCTGTTCTTGGCCGAATTTACTCTAGAAAGAGTGAGAGAATGAATTTCAGACTGCGATACTAAGCAAAATTGTGACGCTGGAAGAGGAGGAAAATATTTTATTCGATCGCTTCTCAGTATGATTCCCATGGAATTTTGTTAATCGTTGGAAGTATATAAGACTGGTTGTATGCACTGCTGCTGGGAAAACCCACCTCTGGCTGTCCCTTTCCTCAAAGCCTAAGTGACAGGAGACCCGTTACCCGCACACGTGCCGGACCCAAGGGTTGTGGGTAAGGTCCTTAGTCGGGATATTTTACTATCCCTAATTAGCGCACCACCCAACATGTGTTTATTGCCTCAAGGCGGTTTCTTTGACCTGCAAGTGAAGTTGCACGTGTTAACACTTGTGGTATTTACCCTCCAGGTGCATCTTTCCAGATGGGTTTTATTGGAGGGCTGCCGCTGGTATGCATTTTCGCACACAATGAAGGCATTGCATATTTCTCTTTATGCGATCCAAAAACCCTCCTGGTTATCCTCGGGGGTAGACCCAGGTTCTTGGGGGTGGCGGTAACTCCTCTTCTTAACCTCCTCAATGCTTCAGTCGAAACATTTTGTTGCTCTTCAGTTGCTCCTTTTCTATCGATGTGTACACATGCCAGTTCTTAGTCGTTGGGTCCTCGGCTGGCAATAGTTATCGTGATGTGAAGTGATCTCTGAAGTAAATGTTAGTGTTGTGATAATTCGGAATAGTGTTGTGATTCAATGATTTTTTTGTTCCTGGCCGCCACAGCGATAAGGATAATTAATCAGGTACGTTATTTCTCTTTTATTTCCGTTTTTTAAGTTGATCTAATACGAGGTACCACACTAAAGTTTACATTGTTTTTGCTACCGCTCAAACTCCTAACTTTCTAGAATAGAGAATATTTTTCAGTATTTAACGAACCAATGGTTCTAATTTTTAACTCACAGCTATATCGTTAACATTTACACGGAAGCAACTGCACGATAAAATGCAGGAGAAAAAAGGAAAGTCAATGGACGACCGGAAAAGTAATTTGACGGGATTTCTTGAGGATTTCCTACATTTACACGGAGATGAGCACGCAAAAAATGACCTCAAAAATTTTTTGAAAGAAAATTTTTTTGTTGGTTACGAGAAAAGATGGCGAGCTTGCTCTCGAACGAACTCTTTTTTTGTACAGAGGTGTGCGACTTGGTTGGATCAAATCGTTGATTTTCCTGATGTTGTGTATCGTAACCTTCCAAGCATCTCAGGTTCGTATTTTCCCTGTGTTTTCATTGCGATATGACATCTCTTGAGCTATTGTCTAAGTAATAAGCCTTTTTTATCAGTTATATCTCAGAAAAGAAGGGGTAGGCCAAAGAAACAATTTTCGGATGTCACTATCCGGTCTAAAAGAAGGAAAACTACATTCCTTAGAGAAAGTAATTCCCCTGCAGAACTGTCTTTTGCTACAGCCATGAAGCTTAGAGAGAAAGGACATGGCGCAGAAGCGTCTCTAGTTAAAGAGGCTACGATGACCACCCCTACACGGGCCAAACGAATATTGAAAAAGTGGAAGAGGGAAGAGAAGCCCCTCTCTACTATGTCCTCTGATGACGGTTTAGCATTAGTCGTCAATTCAAATCTGACAAAAAAAACAGTATTTGCAGATAAGAAACGCAGCAAGATATCATGACCATGATTTGTATCCATCATATCATTCTATTTTGAATGCCAAAAAGACTACTTCTCCGGATGGTATTGAAAACGCAGAGAAGAAATGTGAAGTTAAACTGCAATCCTTGTTGCACCACACTTGCTCGAGGCTACTACAATTTTTGCCGATATTTTCAGGTAGTTATTTAAATGTGTGTTAATTTATATGAATATATAATTTTTAAAATTTGTGAGTGGAATGTGAATTATGAGTGGTTCTACATGCCACCCACAGTACATAAAGTTCTGCTGCATGGTGCAGATGTGATTGAGTCAGCTCTTCTTCTAATTGGAGAGCTTTCGGAGGAGGCCCAGAAATCGCGGAATAGGGATATAAGAAATCATCGTGAGCATCACGCAAGAAAAATTTCAAGATTCCACACGAATGAGGACGTTTTCCTTAGACTGATCCTGACCTCTGATCCATTCCTCAGTAGGTACATTAGGTGCTGAATTAAATAAATACCGTGGCCTAAAAGATCTGCCTAAAGAGGTCCGTGAGCTCTTGCAAGTATATCCTGACTCAGCGAGTGAATACGAGGAAGAGGAGTGGAATTCAGGAGTAAATTTAATAAGATACTAAGTATTTTTCATTAAAATAAATAAGTTAATTTGTACTTAAAACTGTTTTCATATTTATTTAATAATTACTTAGTTTTTATTTTCAGCGGCACTACCTCTACTAGCTGATAATCGCAATCAGTTTAACGTTAGAAACATTTCCCCCAACTGCCTTACATTCACCCATTTTTTTTAAATTATTTATTAATTTAAAGGTCTAGAAGTCATATTATACAAATACTTTATATATATTTGCATATTTAATAATAACATGCGTTTTCTATGAAGTATCCTCATTATCGGTTAATTTATCATTAAAATTCTCAATATCTTCTTAAATAATTTTTTTTTGTTAAAAATAACAGCAGAAATGAACTAAGCGCGTCTTGAAACATATAAATGACAATTTTCAAAGTAATCCGACAAAAATCTGATTTTTGTCCCTCTTTTTCGCGATCCGGACCACTGTGCGCCGGAGTCTGCAGGAGAGCGGCCGAAGTACGTCCCGTGGGGCGACGTAGGGCCTTGGAGAGACTTGGCGGAAGCGCAGGGGTCCCGGAGAGCTTCCCGGCTGGCGATGCCGGAGTCTGCAAGGAGAGCGGCCGAAGTGCGTCCCAAGCGGGCGACGCTGGAGCCTCGGAGGGCTGGCCGAACGTCCCGTGGGGGCGACGTAGGGCCTTGGAGAGACTTGGCGGAAGCGCAGGGGTCCCGGAGAGCGCCCCTGCTGGCGACGCCCGGAGAGGGTCCTGGCTTAGTGCCTCTCCCTCCGCTGTGATGATTTTCCATGCCGAGCTTCGCCTTTTTATACGGTTTGACCCAGTGCGTAGGTGGGGGTCAAAAGAGGGTGAGAAAGGGGGAGGAGGGTGGTGAGTGGGTGGTTCGGAGCGAGAGGGGGAGAAAAAAGGGAGAAGAGGGTGGTGAGTGGGTGGTTTTGAGTGAGAGGGGAAGAGAAGAAGGGGGGGGGAAGGGTGGTTATGGGGTGGTTTAGAGCGAGAGGGGGAGAAAAAAGGGAGAAGAGGGTGGTGAGTGGGTGGTTTTGAGCGAGAGGGGAAGAGAAAAAAAGGGGGGGAGAGAGTGGGCGCTGGGTCGCGTGGCCCAGTAAGGATTGGGGGAGTGGCGAGGGGTTGCCGATTTTCTCTTCTTCGAACTTCCAGCGTGGAGCATCGGGGAAGGAGTGGGAGGGAGAGTCTCGAGGAAGAGAGTTTTTTTACATAGGGTTCTTTGAGAGGGAGTCAAAGGGACGGAGGGTGGTTCGGTCAGGGCTTGGGGTGGAGACGGTGGGAGGGTAGTGGGAGGGTCTGCTAGAGGGAGAGAGCAAGGGCGGGAGGGTCGAGAAGGATCGAGGGTGGTCCAGACGGGGGGGAAACGAGTGACCGCCGGGAGGAAAGGGGAGTGTCTGCATTCCTCTAGCGATGTTCTAGGATGGAGACGGAAGCGTGCGAGGCAGAAAGAATATTATTTTCCGATCGCGCACTTTTCGGTAGCAAAATCCAAGTGGCACGTATCATACTTAATTCATAACGAAATTGGACGCATTTTCTAGAATTACGAGACAAGTTGAAAATATTTATAAAGGGTTTTTTATTATAATGGACGCGAATCCCGTCTTCAGTTTAATACAAGAACTTAATTTATTTTATTCTTTGAATCTCATGAAGTAAATTTATTTGACGTAAGATTTGAAAAATCATTAATTCTTATAACTGTGTGGTGATGTGTTTGATTATAAGCTCATATCTGGTGAGTAGTCAACCCCTATTCATACAAACTAATGGTAGACCGAATGGAGCAGGGTTAATTTCATCGGTGAGTGCTGACAAGGCGATTTTTCGAGTGTTGTTGACATTTATAAAGGCAATGCTATTGTTTTATTGTCACTTATTTTACAGACAGTCTTATTTTGATATTTTTCTCAGAAGAATGGATCCTTAATGGAATTATAGAATGGAATTTAACTTAGGATAATTTAATTTTGATAATTTACTAGTTAATCTCAACGAAAGGGAAATATCTTCCTTATGTTACCTCTCCACAAAATATGCACAAGTAGTAGTGTCAGTTGTTTTACCTACCTTAGGGTGAGTTATGTATGTGAATGTTATTGTTCATTTTTCCTTCCATTTGACTGTCAAAGACGTTTCTCTTGGCCATTGGCCGATTCTTCATGGTGCTCCGCTCTTTCATGTTATGGGCTTTTGAACTGCATATTGTACATTATTAAAGTGAGTTTTTGCTATAGGACGTATAAAAAATTAAGTTTTAATACCTTCTTTCAACTTTATTATACGCGTTTTATATTTTGCTTTTAAGTATTGCGTTTTTATCTCTAAATACTTTATTTTTCTTCCTTTTCAACAAAAGAAATTCCCTTGGCAACCAGGCGTGAATTTTATTTTAATTAATAGCGACTCCATGAATGGCTATTTACTCCTGTAGCATTGAAAGTCCAGGTCAAGTGACTTTTATGTTAATTGTAGTCAAACGACTAGAGTTCCCCGTTCGCATTGCCTTCTCGGTGACCATCAATAAGGCAAAAGGTCAATCGCTTTAGGTGTGTGAATTAAATCTGAAAATCTATGCTTTTCACATGCTCACGTGTAGGACAGCCATATTATTTATTTATTTGATTATGCACAGGGCGGTAAGGCCACAAATAATGTGTATCCTAATACACTCAAAGTTAATAAATAATAATACATTTTTCAACCTTAATTTAATACTAAAAATTATGTCTTTCTTTTTTTTGTACGTCTGCTATGTATATGAATACCTGCTTAGAATGAAGAAGGGGCACTGCAACGCAGGCCTGGCTATCCTAGTATTAGATATTTGTTATTAGGGACACCTTGTACTTATATATTCCGTATCGCCTGTAACTATAATCATTTCGTCAGATTTTACAGTTGATATATAATTGTAATTTTATGCGTGTTACTTAGGAAATTATGTATGAAACATTTGATCAACTTTTTTCCCGTTCTTTTTAGGTGAGCGCTCTTTCCTTTCGTCATGGCAAGCAACACCTTTGACGCGGGGATTGGTGTTCTGGGTTCGACTCTTCCCATAATGGTTATTAGAAATATGTGCGTGGAGGGCATGATGGGAAGGACAATCATTCAGAACAGGAACGGGGAGAAAGTTCTTCACGTCCGGAGTCTGTACGAGAGATTATATAATGAGAGTGAGATGTCGTCATGCGTGCTAATGTTCTTGAGTAGTCAGAGAGGAGTTAGTGTAATGGTTGACTGTGACTCTCATTACATCGGAAATATGAAGCCAAAGTTCACGGATCACGAAGGAAACGAGTGGAGTGGGAGTGACTGGGGATCATTCGCCGACTACTCCGAGATGCGGGTGTATCTCGGAGGGAGGGTGGATGGGGATGAGGATTGGACGAAGGAACGTGTCCTTGAAGTGTTTTCAAGGGCCTTGGCACAGATGTCCTATCTCTTAGCATTCCGTAATGGAGGAAAACCTTACGAACGAGGCGACGGGGTCCAAGAGCGAGAGTTGAGAAGAGCAGTCAAGGAGGCGGAAGAGGAGAGGAGGAAGCGGGGTTGGATATTACATCCTTACGTCAGAAATGCATTGAATAGGAAGACTCAATTGGGGAAAGAAATAGTTCTCGCATCTGTCGTCCCTTGGATTATCGCTGAATATGGATCGAGGAAGGGGACGTCTTTGCTGCGACATCAAGTTCCTTCCCTCTTGAAGTTCTACGAGGAGCACGTGATGACGACACTCCTCAACAAGGCGAGGGTGAGTGTCGACCCCAACCGGAAATCTATTTCCAACATTTCATTCAATAATTCCTTTTCTCACTCACAACAAGTCAATCGATTAAATTTCTAATTATTATTATATTGTCTTTCGAATCGATAACCAATCCTTATATTTTAATTTGTTTTCATTAAAATATAATTGGCGTTTTTGGAACATCTCTTAAACATATACACCCACATACGTAACTCACTCAGTTGCATACACACATTCTTGCCCACTTTTGCCTGGCCTAGGATGTTGAAATATGGCACGAACCTTCGTCTATTAAATTATTTGGATGATAATTACCGAAAATTGCACAATTTGCATTTCCACAGCTCCCAATAATATATAAAATGGCGGATTTGGCACTTTCCATGTTTTCGTCTCTTATTTATCAACTATATATTCCCAAGGGAAAGTTAAGCTTCAAATAGGTCATGTTCTGCAGTTTATAAAATTTCCTTTTTACTTTATTTCTCCTGGTCATAGTTTGCTCATGGCCAGGAAATCCCGGAACTATGATTTAGATCAAAAATGTCAGTTTTTGAGATACGGCGTCTGAACCCTATGACGAATGTCTATTATGTATATACTGCTTTGTTTTCTTTGCCAGTTACATCTAGTTCTTTAGATATTTTTCTGTTCTGTCGAATTTCCTTTTCAGCAAATCTGAACCCCGGCTGGCCTGGTCGACTTCGCTCCCGTCTTTCATCTGGTTTGATTCCAGTGGTCTTGGCCCTTTGTAGTACTTCGATGTTTTGCAACCATCTTTTCCCTGTGTCTTATCTCTCCATCTTTAGATTCCTATTCACCTCGAAGATGCTTGTCTCTCATGGAAGTGTCTTTTCATTAGCTTGTATATTGAACAGGCTTTCGCCTTCCTTATATTCTTGCCTTCTCGATTAAGTTGGTTCCTAAGCTTCTTTAAAAGGATTGTATCTCCTACATTTGTCATTATTTGTATTTTATTATTTATTATTCAAGTCCTTGTCGTAATCCACGGCGTCATTGTTTCGGCACTTTTGCCCACTAGGTCCTCTTCTGCTACTTCTACATTTGTCCTCTGTGACTCATATCATTTTCTTTCGGGGCCTGTTTCTCTTACTTTCTCCAGTTATCAGTCGACTATTGTGGAGAATATGTGTGAATAAATATTTTTATGCAAATGCTGGGAATTGAAACACTAGCTTTAACCATGTGATAATTTAAAGTGCATTACTATAAGACACGTCATTTTTTTTCTCTTTTTAGGCATTCTATTTTTGCTGCGAATACATCAGCATTGCGTGTGTGGGATTATCTCACCTGCTGTAAAGAAGATCTTTGTGACCTGCTTATTCGTCTGATCTTATTTATCTTCTTTCTTTTGTTCTGAGACTCACTGTTATGAAAAATATGTACATGATTTACACTTTAATGGTAATATGTTATTGTAGTAGTCTATTACGTACTTTTGGTAATGTAAAGCTGGGTTCTGAATTTTCCAAACTATATGCTCAACGTTTATTTGTTGTTTTTTATTATTTTATTTTTTTAAATTATGCTTATCATTAAAGACCTGCTTTTATTTACATGGTGTCATTTAAATATTTCATTGTAATCACAATTCAGTAGGAAACATTTATAGCTTCATTTATTGTCTTATTATTTAGGTACTTTTGATTGATAATAAGGTCACTTTTGTTTTTGTAAATTTTCGTTTTATATTTAATGCCATAGTATTCCCAAGTATCTATATTTGTCCATGTATTCATTTTTTTTCAATTACTTCGGCAAGGTGGCTGATAAAAAAAATCCTCCCTACATTTTGTGTTTGAGTACGCAAGTGATATAAAATATTGATAACAGGATTTTGTTAATAAAGTTCTTCATTGAAGTAAATATATGTTCGTTAAGTATTACTGTGTATCACAATCATATTCTCAAAAACTTGAGCCAGGCGTTTCTCATAATGTATGTTGTGAAGAATTGATTGTCAAGTTGTATGCTTGCAAATGTTTTTAATTCTCATTGTCAGGAATATTAATCAGCAAGTGTTTTAAGTTCTACTGGGGAACTTGGGTTACTACGAAAGATTTTGCTGTTTTATGTTTATACTGTTAAACCTTTTGGGAAGAAAGTTGAAAATGAGTCATTTATTTACTTCACTGCTTTGGTTGTAAGACTTATTCCGATATTTCCATTTTATCAATTTTCATGTTTTGACTTTGGTAGTACCTCATACTTGATATGTGATTTTTATGGTTAAATTAAGACTTATTACTGATGTGAATTTATAATAATTATTGAAGGAATTTCAGTGAATAAATATTATTTAAAATTAAATACAACAGCGTTTCGCATTCACCAATGTAATTTATTTTCTTAAATTATGAGCTTTTTTCGTGTCTTTGCTTACTTAAATTCTATGTATGAGTTGCCTTCACCATTTTATGCACATCAATGATTTTCAGTAAATTTATTTCATAATTTCAAATTCAATTTCGCATTTATTATTGTGTTGCCTTTTTTATTCAAGTATAAGGTTTGTATTAACGATATATTTACCATCTACTCAAAGCCTATGCCCTCTTATTAAAATATTAATATTTGGTCACATCTTTAGTCTAACGCATTATGCTAAAAAAATATTGACATAAAATGGTAACAGCCTCAAGGACTATATGTATTATTTTAGTTTCATTCTCTCCTTGTCCAATAGTATTTCTCAATTTATCTTGAACATTGTAATTGATGTTTTGCCAAATTTCTATATTAGAGATATATGGAGGCAATATTTGGGTTATCGTATCACCGACACATACGAATGAGGTTTTCTTGCAAAGAGGCTTTCTCAATTTGGATACCTGAAATCCATAGCATAAAACTATCAGCGAAGAAAATAATTAAAGCAGATAAGATTAGACCCCTAAATAGAGGAGTATTGGGCCTTCATGGCTGCAATCCTGTGGCTGAAGTCACCTTTCTCCATTCCGCCTTCTGGTTGCTTTAGAGCAGCGGTATTGAACCACAGGGGATTACTCCCCCTCACCCAAGGGAAATAAATGAGGGAATTGGAACCGCACTCCAGACAACTGTGATTTAAGGTTGATCACAAAAAATCTGTAAAGTACGGGTTTGTTGGATTTATTTTGTTTCTCAAGATTAAGTTCATAAAAGCCAAGAATTAAATTTATTGATTAAGTATTGCATGAATAATATTAGATGAATTAGACTGTCATTAGATAATATATGCTAGGAAGTGGGAAATATTATCTGCACATTGAGACTGGAGGAATTTCGAAAAAACAGGTTTGAATTTAACTGGTGGTAGGAAATGTTTCTCCGCTGTAGGCATATTTTACATTTGATTGACCAAAGCATTTAAACTGTCCAAGTGCATCTTAATGCGAATCGCAGTTTATGATAATACTATTCCGCAACTGTCAAGATCAAAACGCGTGTCGTCAAAAAGTGAAGACAGTGAATTAGCAAATGTTGCTAACCAATTTGAAAGATTATGTATAGACGGTTGCTACAGCACTAGAAGAGTCAATGGAATTGAGTATAGGGTTAAAATGTCTGAAAAATTCAAGGAAAATGGCAACATACCTGGAAATTTGTATTCAACAAGTGACCAGTACCATTTTTGGCACTTACTGTGTGTTGGCTTAGTGATTTTATTAGCTTGCCGAAATAGGGCACTGGATCTCTTGTATTCTTTTTACCTTATATGTATTTAAAATTAAATTCCAAGTCCTGTTTTCTGAAATCATGCTGAGGATTATAAATATGTTTTAGTAATTCAATATATTGAATGTTGTAATCCCTTTATTGTATGAATGCGTTAATGTGTTTTTTTCTTATTCTTGGACTTTCTTTTAAAATACCCGCTAGTGATAGAATGGATATTGAAAGTAGAAAATTAAATATTTGGCCTGGAAAAAAGTGCAAAAGCTTCAGAATATCTAGTCTTTAGTGACGCTGACCAGTTACAAACCGGTTTAAGATTCTGATTAGTAATGGCTGTTTAAGGTGGTTTAATCTTAATTAGGTACGTTCGTTCGCTGATTTCGATCCCTTCCAACTCTCTCATCCACACTCGTCTTGTATACTTGTTTCGTCTATCTCCTTTCGTTCATCCTCTCTATACTTAATTACCATCTCATCGTAACCTTCTCAGACATCCATACTACATCTTATTTCACTCCACAACGCTCCTAAAAGGAACGTAATAAACTTCAAGCTTTGTCTTACAATTAGTTAAAATATAACCTTTATTTTAAATATACGAATCAAACAAAAATTCAATTTCAACAATTGTTTCCATGAATACGTAGACCCGATTAAGCTAGGAACAGCAAACGCTAGTTTTTTCAGCTGATAATATGTTTCAGGGATACTGTTCCAGGTATTAAAAATCAACATCTTCAACATCAAATCTTCCTTCTCCCGGACTTTCACAGCAGATCACTTGTGCTGAGAACTGATGTTAAGACACAATATTTCTCTATCGGCACAAAGACGTTCAAATATCGAACTCCCCAATTCGCTGTTTTTTAACTCAAGCAATCTCTTTTTAAAGCTGCTAATTTCGATATTAAAGGGAAAAATTTCATCCTGTTACAGTTGCATAAAGAGATTTTTTAACAAAGTCTAAACGTACTTTGCTGTTTCTGAATTTCTAAAACCTGTTGAGAAAGCCTTTTCTTATATTTTAAGTATAATTTTAAAATACAAAATATCAGGATCATCAATATTTTTGGGCGATGATTCAACAGGCTTGGAAAGTGATTTAAAGTTACTCTTTCATAATCTTGAGGTAAAAGAGATATTTATTTATGGAATAACTTCTTATAACTTCAAAAAAATTGAATTTCCATTCCCGTTTAGTTTATAATTAAGCTGATTTAGATGAAAGGTGACGTCCGCCATCAAATAAACTTTTTGGATTCACTGATCGTGCGTTAGTTCTGGATAATGAAAGCCCTGCTCAAGATAAAATGTTTTAATTTCTGCAAATAAGGAAGTGGAACTTTTCAAAATATTTCCTTTTGAAAACCATTGTACTTAGTTAAGTTAAATTGGCGATAATTAAGAGCTTTGGCTATATTGGAGTTGATAATGTTTTTTACAAATTTCATAACATAGCAAATTTCTTCTGGGAAAGTATGCGCACAAGTCGCTTCTTGATGAATGATAAGTATCTCGTGATTATTTTTTCTTTTAAAATAATAGAAAACTCGTTTCTTACGCCGGTCGTACTTTTTGACCTGTCTGTTGTAATTGAGAACATTTTTCGAGTGGAATGTGTTTTTCAATGCACTCAGTTACAGTATTTGTTATATCTTCTCGGCGCGTTTGGACTTTGGAGTGCCAAGAATCCTAAAAGTTCTACTTTAAGATCTGTACATAAAATAAATTGTACAAAAATTAAAACTGGCGCTCTGTATCATGTATGTCCTAGCGCTTCGTACAGAGGCAGCTGGAATTGCCAACCTCAGGGGAATGGATTTTAACTACAATTCTAGTAGTTCCTGCAGGGACACGCGCTCGGAAAGAATACATTGTAGAACACGATAAAAAAATACGACTTGAGGATAAGCGTTGACATTTAATCTTTCTGGAAATGATTTCTCAATGCTTTAGAACAACATTGAAGTAGGTGTTTAAATACAGAAATTGGAGTCATCACGAAATTTCAGTCGCACTGTAACGAACGTGGTATTTTGTGGAAGAGCCACACTCAAGGGACCGAAGAGACGAATGTGGCTCGCGAGCCGCGGTTTGCCGACCACTGGAGTAACACATCTGTAAACATCTGTTCTGGGGGCGGGGGCGGTGTTAAGATGGAGGGGGGGCGCTGGGAAGGAAACAAGGCCATGAAATGAATCGTAATTGAATTTGCGGCGACGAAGGAAGCTGAAGCATATCTACTTTGGTTCATAGAGCAAAGTTAATATCGGATAAAGTGAGCATCCCAGCCGAGTTGCACCACCTAAAAAGAACATTTTCACTTAACGGCTATGGCAGACAACAGATTCTTAAGGACCTAAGTAATTTCAATACGAAACAGGAGAGTCATCTGGGGGAGCCGCCTGAAAAACCATTGGCCAAAGCTTTTATCCCTTATGCTTCAACCATATCGGGCAAGATCCACCGCATTCTACGACGGTATAACACTCAAACTATCCACCTACCACCACCTAAGTTAAGGCACCGACTGGTGAGGGCCTATCGGCCTGAATACACCAGGAGTTTACCGGATTCAATGCGAGTGCGGAAAAATATATGTGGGGGAGACAGGCCGAACGGTTGAGACGAGGCTGAGAGAGCACCGAAGGCATTTTAGATTAGCGCAACCAGAGAAGTCGGCAGTGGCGGAGCATAGCATCAATCAAGATTATGCCATTAGATGGGGATATGCAAAAATTCTTTGCCACTCACAACGCTAATGGGACCGTATAGTCAAGGAAGCCATCGAAATCCGCCTAAATCCAATAAATTTCAATCGGGATACTGGCTTTCATCTTAGCAATACATCTACATCTACAAAATACCCTGCAAGCCACCTCAGGGGTGTGTGGCAGGGGGTGAGTATTCACCCAATACTTGGGCCCCCATAATAAATAGCATGAAAAACATTAGGAAAGAACAGAAGAGATTTCAAAAGAACATCAGCCAATCAGACGACACCTGAGTTTAATTGTTGGACTCGTCAAACGGTCAATTTAGTTCAGTGTATAATCCTACACAGAGAGAGCAACACGCCTTGATAATGGAAAACAAATCGTTTTCCGAAACGTCGGCCAATATGAAGCCAATTACCTGGTGCAGAGCCCGAGAAGAATTCCTAAATATTATTCACCGGGAAAAACTTAAATCGTATATAAATAACTTTCGTTTGACACACACTGTCAGTATTGTCCTTCTAGTTTTGTCTGTAGCAAGACTACGTTCCCTGTCCCAGAGGAAGCTACTTACGCACATTTATCTCCATGCAAATATAGACACAGTGGTGGACACACTCATTGATAAGATTTTTCCACACACTGAATATACATCATGTGCATTAGAGTACTTCATAGATTTGTATCATCATTGATTGCATTATTTAGGCCTTTCTGCCGAATATTAGGCGATCATCTAGAATGTAATTATGATATCATTCTTGATAATCATAGATTTATCATGGGTGGCATTTCCCAAATATTCTTGGTCCTGTTGTTAATTTTTCATAGATCCAGGGTTATTAATCCTCGAGCCCTGGTTTCAATTTCAACGACTGTATTATCATGGAAGTCAGAAAAAACCTTGTTGACTAAGTATATCTAACGTGGAAATAACTGGAAGAAATAAATTTCAAGTCGAAAATCATAAAAAAATGTTGATTTCCTCCCGGAACTGGAAACATATTCTGATTAGTAAATGTGATCGTGACGTCACCGATCGACTTCGAGAGTATGAATCATCTTCGTCTATAGTTCAACAAACTTGTCATCTAGACCCGGAAGACCAAAAAACGGCGAGATGGAAAGTGGATTTGTCAAAGCATACGCGGGAAAATTCATATAGCGGTAGAGTTTTATTTAAAAAAACGAAGACTACCTGAGTGCTAAGAAGAACACGAGGGAAGGATAATGATAACTTTTGTGAAGGCCAAGGGAATATTTCTGCATGTATAAGGGAACTATTCGTATCACATTTGAGAGAGAGAGAAAGAGGCACTTATCAAATACAATTTTTTTTCAACATTTCCTGAAAAGGCTAATGATATTTGGAATTTATTCATGTGCACTTTAAAACTTTCAATAGTTTTGCGCTAAAAAAAGAATCAACATGTGTATCAATGCCTTTGATATTTTTATAACCCTTTATATTTCTGAGATCTCCCAATTTTTAGCAATTCATTGTCAGCTTTCTGAGATTATACCTTCTTAACTACTTTGTAAATACAAGTGTTACTGCATAAATGCAAGTCTTACTTTTGAATGCGAGAAAATTACCGAAGAAATTTCTAGGAATTTGAGTAAAATATTTTCTCAGGCATTACACTGTCCCTTACTCTCCCAATTGCTAGTTTTTTGTCTGTTTCTAAATATTATGCCTGAAATGTACACCGCATACCACGGTAAGGATAGGACACTAATTTTGTATTCAGCTGGGATGCCAAAGTTATTCAGATCTGAGAACAGTCGTGGAAATTCAATGATGCATACAGTTTCATATAAAGCGACATCATCAAGTATTACACACAGCTGGAAAAAGAACATTCCACATTGCGTCCGTTTGATTAAACCATAGAGAAAGGTTAACTGTATAAAACGCTGTTCTTCTCTGAGACTGGACGAAGAGGAAGAATGAAGAGAGGGAGATGGATCACCCGTTTCACTCGCCGTCGACTGTGGCGATTGTTGATAATGATGTGAGCACGGGGCGCCTCGATACTATTGTGATGGGCAGTTTCGTTCCTTTCTCGCACTCGTTCCTTTCGTTCTAGTTCAGTAAAAGGAACGAGTTTAAAGATTCGTTCATTTCGTTCCTTATCAAATTGCGCCTGGGAATTCGGGCATTATGGTAATGATTATGTTATCCAAATTAATAACGTTATTGTAAGCAATTGCGTCAATATTTGACTTCGTGGGTTACAGTAGCACCACGAACCGCCCCCTACAGAGCGTAACTTTTATTTATTTTTCTGAGAGAATATCATACGCAATTCGGCCTTTATGAAGCCCCCTTGGGTTTACGTCAATGATATGATTCATTTTGATTCATGCTTATTGCTCTCGTCAATTAATCGTTTCTTTATATCATTTAAATAATATACGAATGTGATACTTTCTATAGAAATGCAGATGTGATACTTACTAATCCACGACGACCACGGCTCACGACGTATGCCATTGTGGGCTAGAATCACGCTACTTCACTAAGATAATTATGGTAAATCTGGCTTTCCGTAACCTCAGCTAATATCTTTTCCAGAAAAACTTCCGTATTTGGTAAAAATTACTATTAAACCCAGTGAAGTGCAAGAAATCCGCAATTATTAAATGTAAAAAAAATACCCGTGTGTTGGATAGTTATAGAGAGATAAGCGTTAGGAAAATGACCATTATTTAAGCTTTGTATTCGGAGACCGCGCTTCGTGAGGCTACCGTGGTAGCTCATTGGGGCAACGGGGCCACGGAAGTAACTTCGTGACAGTCAGAATACGTGTGAGAGCCTATGTACTATGGTTTCCATAAGTCTGAGTGCATCCACTTTGCTCCATTCTACACACCGTAGAATGGGGCATGGCCGGAAAGGTTTTAAAAATTGGCACCACCTGCAGACTGCGTCTTTTGCTGGGCTAGCTTCACTTGTCGTGAGACGACCGTGGGGTATGGGTTACTGAACGAAAGAATCGACGGGGACGGAGTAAAACACGGGAGAGGAAAACGCCATCGGAATGCACCGAAGGTTATTCGCGCTCAAGCGCATGGTACTAATACATTGGGTACAGTTGAGCCGGCGAGAGTTGTCCGATGACAGGCAGAGGGGTCTAGTTAGGGGTAGGGGGCAAGGTTGCCAGGTCAGAAAGGGAAACGCCCACGCCAGGGGTAAACAAAAGGCTTCCATGAGGAAAGGAGTCGCGAAAGGCGACGGGAGGGAAGGGCGAACGGAAGGTACGCGGTCATCATAACCTTTTTAAGCTATTATTTCCTGCATCTCTATCCTCCATGAAAAAATCGTGAACGTGGAAAAATTGCGAATTTCTGTTCAACAATCCGGTTATTGAAGCAAATATACAAATATGCTGCTAATTAAAATGCTAGAGGAAGAAAAATATTTGGGAAGTAATAGAAATGACTCTGGCTAACCACTTGCTGTTTCTGATTTGATATTTATTATTTCGAACAATTTTCCTTCTAAGGAAGTTTTTTGTAGATTTTTGCAGCTCATGTTTATGGTATTCAGGTTTCTGGTTCTGCGATTAAATTATTTAATATTATGCGGCAGTTATTTACAATATGCCGATTAAAGGAACATGAACGTGCAATCCGGAAGAAAGACTGGTATCACTCTGCCGTGGCTGAGCACACTGCGTTAGAGGAAGGTCACGCCATTGACATCGAGACGGCAAGAGTACTACACAAAGAAAGCAGTTACTTTCCAAGGCTCATAAGGGAGGCGATTGAAATAGAAAAAAGACCAAATAACATCAATAGAGAGGATAGTTATAAACTCCCTTATACCTGGAAGAGACTTATTCGAAATTAAGTTTATTACTTCTCAAAATCATTAACTGCTGGAATTGTTTATTTACTTTTTGAAAAAATACCATTGTTGTTCTAAAATTCCCGACAAAGCCGGCAGCATACCACGGCGAAACTGTCGCATAATATTAAATAATTTAATCGCAGAACCAGAAACGTGAATACCAATTTTCCTTCTAGCTATTCTATTTCCTTTTTCAAAACAACAAAAGGGTAATTCCTTCCTTCGGGATAGTAGAATTTTCTTGGGATATTTTCCTTGACTCCTTGATTTATTAACTCCGGTGCAAGCAACATACACATCACAATAATGGAAATACGGCGACGAATTCCGTTGGTGTGAACTCTCGCCCTGATCTGAAGTTTATAAGAAGTTTGAAGTGAAGTTTGCGGTCACCATATTTTTCTTTCAGGATTCTCCCAACTTATTTAGAACTAATTCCGCAAGCTTCAGCAGTTCTTACCATCACCCTCGTCAATGGAATTATGGGACTGCCGTGGAGCTTTTCTTCTCAAAGTATTCGTAGATACGATCAATTCACGAGTTTGTGAAAACAATGGTACACCGTGACCACGTTTCTTCCCACTCATCCTAACAGACGAAGCGAACAGAGAAAAATACTTCGATAAACGAAGAAACAGCAGCAGAACAGCACAAAAAACTCTCGGAAGCTTTCTACAAGCACTTTAGTAAAATACTCCTGTTGAAAGCGCCCTGAAGTTTTACTGAAAACGTAGGAAAAAGCACCAGAAAGTATCAAAACAACACCGCAGCTGAACGAACGCACGCCAGAGAACTCAAAGAGATATGAATGCAAAGGGTTGTTTTGGTGGTTCATATGCATGTGACAACGTTGTATGACAAAGCGAGGGTGTGGGGTGCATTTGGGGGACAGCGATTGGCTGCGCGTCAGGGTTTTCCGACCCTCCGAACTTTCTCTTTTTCGCTGTCATCGGACAACTCTCGACAATTCTGCGAATTCTTGGTCATGCGCATGATCATGCGATCAAAATTAGAACATGTTCTATTTTTGCTCGCATCATCCCGTGAATGATTATATGGTAGGAGTACTTTAGGTGGTGTTGATAGGAGCCAGTACGTCCATCTTGGTTGTTTTGATATTGAATTCACCTCACTTCGCTAAAGCAAACTCTTAATAACATATAATGAAGGCAAGGAAAGTCATATCAATGTATTTGTAAATAAATATCTCCGTAGGCAGTATACATTGCACACACTTTGTCAGACGTGGAATGGTCATTTGGTTAAAACTATCTTGGAGGTTTTGCAATACGAAAACATCGAAATCTCGTGGGATTAACCTAAATAGATCTAACCAGACCTTGAATTGTTTATTCAGGGCTGCAGTACAACGAGTACAACATATCTGGCCCTATTTTGACTTCAGGATGGACGGCAGAAAAATGTTTGTAACGATATCAACACTACTGCTTTCATCAAAGTTTTAGGCTAAAAACTATGGGAGATACTACCAAATGCAGAACAGAACTTAGGGTAATGATCTCTCTTTGGACCTGTTTATTGAAATAATCATACTTGTATTCACAGTTTATCGTTCATTCCTCACCGCCGACTGAATATATTAGCTATATATTTGTATAAATACTAATTTCAGAACAAGGTATGATGGACGAGTGGGTAGCGTGTCCGATTCCCGATGAGATGAGATGAGATGAGATGAGATGAGTGAGTGGAGACAGCCATTTCAAATCTGCTGAATGGTGAGAATTTTTTGATCGTTTTCCTAAGTTCCTTAGCAAACATTTTTTAACATATCGTTATAAATTCATAATCCAAAGAACTGTGTTTTTTCAAAACGTTTATAAACTTAAAAAATGTCGTCCAGATCATAATCAGACTTGTTGCAAGCACCAAATATCATTTTTCATAGCAATAGTATCATTTTCATGTCACCGTGATATGGATATCGGGTGACCATCTTCGTTGTTTTGATAGTGAGTTCTTCAATTCGCAGAATTAAACCCTTATTATAAAATATTGATGGAAACTATAGCAATATTTCATTGCAAATGATTAAAAGAACACTGTAGGTAGTACGCAATGCATAAAGTCATCCTTTCGTCGGCATGCTCGAACCCACTTCATTTTCATAGTTTCAAGTTTCTTGAGGGAAACGAAAAAAATTCAATTTACCGTCGCCATTTCTGCGGCTGTTGTTGCAGCCAAATACTTGAAGACAGGAAGAAATGCAGGAAGACATCTTCACGGAAGATACTTTTCCTCAGGGAATAGGAATTACTCCGAAGAGCTAATCACAAAGCAAAATCCCCAATGATCCACAACGCTCAAACCACGGAATTCTCTAGCTCTGTCCTCCACGCAACGTCACACAGTCGATACTATCTCAGCACAGAGGTATCGATAGATGACCGAGATGCGCAACGGCCTACCTATGTGTTAGTACCATACTCAAGTGGTTGCGACGCGACGATGAGGCCTCCGACTTGGGTGATTTTCGTTCTCGAAATTCACATTTGTGCTCAAGAGTGACCCACTCTGTAAAAGCGGCGCGGTAGCCGCGTGGTTATGACTGCATCGAAAGGCGTATTTAAAACATTCCCGGGTTCGATACTCAGTGGTTGTCTTTTTTTTGCACTCAAGTAATTTCAATATGACTGTGAAAGTGAACCTCGAGTACAGTCTCATTACATCAACGCACCCATTAGGTACTGTTTATTATATTACAGCCATTCAATAATGATGCAGGAATACCTAATACCAAATTAGAATCTTTGAATCCTTATTTCTCCTTAATCTAATCTATTCACAGTGAATAAATACTTACACGTCTCACTAGCTGAATAGTTTTGGTCTAACATTGAGTATGGCAAAATCTCCCGAAAGGTAAAACCCCTATGCTCGAAACAAATCTGTCGATTTACCACCAGGATATCAAGTCACATTCTAGGTTTGATATTTTGGTGATCCGCGAGTGATACGTATTCACGAAATGTCTTAGATAGACCTCTTATTCAAACTCCTAGGGCTCAAAGAAATAATATGCTGTGAAAAACAGTATTGATGAAACAGAAGGAGGGTTTGTCAGTAAGTGGGTGTACGAGCGAAAGTAAATCATACGGCTCGGGCCGAAAAAAGTATCCAGTTATTTATTTACCGTAGTCTTCTGACGATTATTGTGTTCTGGACGTATATTGCGAAGCGTAGCCAGGGGGGAACAATGGGGGCAAATGCCCCCCCCCCGTTCCCTATGTTCTGCCACCCAAAGTATGTGAATGTCTCCGCTCTAAAGTCCCAAATACGTGCGTGAATCAATTTCATAACTTCATTTTCAACAATATATTCTACAAGGTCTACAAGTTTGGATTGCATATTACGAGAAAAATAATATAGTACAAGTATGTAGCAGTATGTTTCATAAACCGCTAAATATATGAGTCGGTGCCCCCTAACCCCCCCCCCCCCCTCTCCCTGGTGCACCCTAGACACGAAACCCTGCTACGCCACTGGATATATTATTTTTAAATGCCATTGGATGCGGCATAGTTTTTCGAAAACCGGAGTCACCTTTCTCTATTAACTCCTTATCGGGTAACTTCTGGGAGGTATGCATATCTGGGCGGGGAAAGGATAAGAGAATTTAGAAAGGGAATTGTTAATCCTTGCTTCTTTCCTGTCGTTGACACTATTAATACAATAGTCAGACCACCAGACTAGCTTCCAAAGTTCATATTTTCTTCATTTCTTCGGAAATGAGTGGATGTTATTAGTGAAATATGTGAAATTAGTGAAATCATGATCTGCAAAATATGACGGCAAAAATATTTACGCAGTCAAAATTCTATCCATTGTTTATTAGCCGCAAGGGATTTTGATTCGTCTTCTTTTCTCTATGCAGCCGCAAGGAAAGGGGTGAAAAAACAAACACATTAAATTCTTTCAATTGTTTCATATTTTGTTCCGTCACCTGTGCTTTCTGATAGCTCTTTCTTTTATGATAGAGAATACCGATGGGAGCAAGTAGCTTATTGAAGCATCTTTTCTCCAGAAAGGTCCGTAGCTTCGAGTTAAAGAATAGACCCCAGAATTCAGAACTCGGCCAGAATTTCACCTACTTCAACTATATTTCAAATTTAATTATGTACCTCTTGTTAAAAGACGCCTTCAATCTATATGATAAGTTAAATTATCGTATTACCTTTGAATATGTTTTCAATAGAACCTTAAATTATCAGAATGTCAATAGTAGCTATTTCAAATTATACTAAACTGACTAAAATACCGAAAGCATTCCCTGGATATCCCAGATCAATGATAACAGTTTGGGTATTTCTTGCTATTTCTCTTCAAATGTTTCATTTCTTCGCTACTTTATTGACCAATGCGTATGGATTGTTTTAGCATTTAGCCCAAACCATTATATTTATTCTGAAAGAGAACGTTTATTTTATATTATTTTGCCGTTCGATGTATAATATATTACCATACGTCATTCCATCCTCGTCTTCAAAGTACCTGGCCTGTCATTTCTGCGAATTGGTTGAACTATCTCTTTCATTTGATTATTTTTATTCATATTGCATTCCCTTCGTTCCTATGAATCCTATCCTTTATTTCATTCTTTTCAGTACTTCGAATCCTTTTGGTCCAATCGTTCCTTTCGTACCTTTGGAAAGAGGATATGTCCACAACCAGATTTCTTTCCTTCTCGTTTCATCAGTGGGTTTGTTCCAAAGGAACGAATCGTTACTAAATGTCCCATCACTTCCCGAGACCACTGTGTTTTCATGTCCGACCCTCCTTATCTCTCCCGCTTATTTGCACGATCCGCGCGCAAGGAGAAATTATTCCCTTTTCTCTTCTGTTCTACAGGCCGTTTTACGCAGTATATGATCTTGCGCATGATCATTCGAGCATTAATTCGTGAAATAATTTCCGTGATGACCTGGAAATTTCCCCATTTACACGGTGAATTAATTAAGTGAATTTTCTGCGCAGACTGAATGCGCAGTGGTAGACCTAACGATTGTATATTCGATTACGGAAGATTTTAACTATCATTCTCAAAGCGGATTCGATATCACTGTGAATTTTTATTTTAGAGCCAAGAAAATGCCAATGTTACAGCAGAAAAAATGCTAAACGTTGTATAAGGCAACTGAAAGAGAGTCCACAGTTTTACTTAATCTCTTACTGGGTGTGTAAAATAAAGTTGTCGCATTACATTACATTGGGCGAGCGGTAAACCATGCAGTCATATCATCCATCCTCTTTATATGCGGTGTATAGGTCGCCAGATTGAAATGACGGCTGATGGCCCAAGGTTAAACGCGAAAAAGTTGTTGACGTACATTTGGCAACACTGGCACGCGTTGGTCGGAGACCTCATGCCATGAGTGGCCTTGGCGGTGGCAGTTGGGGGGAGTCATAGATCTTGAATAGCAAGATCTATGGGGGGAGTGAAGCCAACGCGGTCGGGGACTTCTTTCTCCCCGAAGACAAGTTTTACACATCTTTTGCACGAAGTTTGAACTGGAATAGCAATGCGAGAACCCCTGCCACACACCCTAGACGTAGCTTGAGGGTATTTTGTATATGAATGCAGTCATGGAACAAGAGCTGGGGCTATTTTTCCATCTCTCGAGCATGCATTTGCGTTAGAATTCCAGTTAATCTCCGATTTACACGACGCATCTTTAAATGCTAATTCACGCGTACATAATATTTTACAATAATGTTCCTGACGAAGAACGGCGTCAAACATTAGTGCTGTCCGCCTGCTAGGAAATACTGTGGGTTGCTGCACTCCTTTATGTCATTCATTTAGTGAGAAATTCAAGGCTCTCTGTTTCGAAAATACCTCGATGAGGATCGCCACGAAATGCACTCCTTGAAACACAGGCCACATCTTGGGTGAAGTGCCTTCTTTTGACAGGATCTCATTAATTGCGCTAGTGTAAAGTCTCATGGTATGCGTGAATATTAAGATAAAGTGGAAAATGGTAAGAAAACATCATAGTATGTAATTGATTGAGAGTAATTGAGGTGGAAACCGATGTTACTTCCCTTTTTGAAATGTCTATTTACGTGTTCAATAACCGTGGAAGTATTATCGCATGTGCGTTCATTAGTTCGTCCAAAGGGGATGACTTGTAATAGCCCGAGGAATGACGTCAGAAGGGGAAATGAGGGGTCGAGGTTTAAAGGAGGGGAGGGAGCCGGACAAGCCTGCATCCCAAGGAGAGTACTCTCCTTGCTGCATCCTATCCGGAGCATTTCAGGCAGCAACGGTTCCTCTGCCACCTAGCGGAATTCATTGGAAAGTTAGGCGCTCGTCATCTCTCGTTGTTCACTTGAATGGCGTCTATCCCGGGAGAAGGAAGTGGCAGAAGATCTCTTGCGTTCCATGTTCGTCGTGAATCCATTCTTGAGTTTTTGACGTCCAGCTATCAGTTCTGTGTTGGAAGTGTTTTCAACCTTGTCTTCCTGCTTCTCTCTCGTAAGTATCGACTTATATATTGTTTTTTACGGTGGTTTTCTCATTGTCAGAGTTAACAACGGCGTCTGCAAGTGATATCGTAAATGAATAATTACTTACTCCGTTATTAGGAAGATAAGGTACTCGTGATCTCTCGTTGTTCACTTGCTTTGCGTCTATCCCGGGAGGAGGAAGTGGCAGAAATTATCTTGCGCTCCAAGTAAATCCATTCTTGAGTATTTGAAGTCCAGCTCGCAGTTCTGTGTTGGAAGTGTTTCCAACCTTGTCTTCCTGCTTCTCTCTCGTAAGTATGTATCGACACATTTATTCTTTTTACGGTGGTTTTCTCATTGTTGGATTTCACAACGGCGTGTGCAAGCGATATGCTAAATGAAAAATTGCATTATCAGGTTAAATTTATAAAAATTTATTTTCTTCATAAAATGATGTGTTCTGGTGGTTGTGAATATGGTGATAACTGTGTAATAAAATTGCGCTATCAATTTCTGATAGATTAATGCTTGGACAAGTGTTCCAAGTTATTAAATTTTAGTTTTTTGAAAGTTAGCTAGCGATATTCGAGTACCGAGATCATTTTATGTGCGAAGGTTGTAGTGGTTTGTAGCTAGGTGGCGTAATCGTGTGTTTTTCGTGGAAAATGTAGTGGTTGATTCCTGACCGCAGCTTTTCCATAGTTGTCTTGACTTTGTCGTTAAGATGCCAGCTGGGACATTTGGAAGCCGTGTTTACACGATGCATTTACCCGCGCAAGTACGTGGCTGGACAGATGCGTGAACACATTCACCAAATTAGAACGGGCTATTTTCTGTCCACGCATTCACGCAATTTTGAGTGTTCACCTAGTGAAATTTTGATGGTGCATTTGTTCACGCATCTACCCGTGCGGGTATATGCATCGTGTAAACACGGCTGGGGATACTTTCTGCAATCAGCGTCATTCCCGTTGGAAACCCCATAAGAGCAGCCTACACATAGGTAACATATTTCGAAAGTCATTTGAATAATTTTTAAGGGCGTTTAACGCGGCTAAATGATTTGTACAAACGAATATACGCCCTATTTTACGTTTGACGAAACAAAATTACTACAGGTTCAATTTTCCGTTCAGGCATTGAGACATTCGCACATCTCGCGAAACTCAATTAGCACTTTTTGCTCACGATATTTTAGTCTCGGGTGAACATAACGCTCCAGTTGATGCAATTTTTCTTGACTTTAAAAAGGCATTTGATAAAGTTTCCCACAGTAAGCTACTCATGAAATTAAAATCATACGGTTTAGACGACGACGTAATTTCCTGGATTAGAGAATTCTTAAGTAATCGCGTGCAAAGGGTTGTATTAGATGGCGCTATCTCTAATGAAGTAAAAGTCACATCGGGTGTCCCATAGGGAAGTGTCATAGGCCCGCTTCTGTTCCTTTTGTACATAAACGACATCGGTGATAAAGTTGACAGTAAGCTTAGATTATTTGCTGACGACGCAGTGATGTATAGAGAAATTCGTAGCTTTAATGACAAGGAAGCGCTAACTAAGGACCTCGAGGCAATACAAGAGTGGTGCGATGCGTGGCAGCTAGAATTAAACCTGAAAAAATGCGTTGTTGTGAATTTTTGGAAACGGAAAAACGCTACTTGTAACAGCTATTGCATAAACAACATAAAACTAGACACCGTAGAATCGGTTAAGTACCTCGGAGTTAAACTGACTAATGATCTATCGTGGAGTACACATATTCGAGAAATTACCGGTCAAGCTAATCGTAAATTGGGATTTGTTAAAAGAGTACTTGGCAAGTGCGACGATAAAGTTAGGGAAATCAGCTACTTCTCCCTCGTTAGACCGCACTTAGAATATGCCGCCAGTATTTGGGATCCTTATGAGATAGGCTTGGAAACTGAGTTAGAACGCGTGCAGCGAAGATCGGCAAGATATGTTAAAGGCCGTTATGATAATCTCGTTAGTGTTACTGACCTTTTGCAGCAACTGGGATGGGAAAAGCTTTCAGACCGCCGATTAAAATTTAGACTAAATCTATTATGTAAGTTCCAAACCGGTCTATTCTCTGACGACGTTGACAATATTTTACGAAATCCGACATACTACGGTAGATCAGATCATGAGAGTAAAATTAGGGAACTAGACTGCAGAACGGATAGATCTAAGATGTCTTTTTTCCCACGAACGATAAGGGACCATAATAGCTGCCATGAGACTTTTATCTAGGTTTGTCGTTAGGTAGTGTAGCTCTTAGTAGTAGTAGTACTCCTAATACTTGAATCCTTATCTGTTACCTAGCACATACTAACAGCACGCCTAGCATGTTTTCTACATGGGTCTTGTGTCCCTGTCCATCTGTGTAGTTGTAGAATGCAGGTATATTGAGGTCACTCTCCATTTATATGACATCTGTAGTGTAGTGGTGCATGCTTGTGAGGCTTCGCCTCGTGACAAGCATTAGCGATTTATGCTAATGCATAATTAGTCGTAGTTACACTAACTTTAGGGTATAGTGTAATGCATGTTGGTGATTACTCACCCCCTGCCACACACCCCTGAGGTGGCTTGCAGGGTATTTTGTAGATGTAGATGTGTTTGTGAGTGTTTTTAGAAAGTGCCGAGTTAGTCATTATATTGAAAAATAAACTATTTAACACTCGGAATACCGGACTTGTCACTCCTCCTAGCACTACCGAATGGAGTCATTTTGACTCCTACCTAATTATTGTTTATTTTTGTAGTTCATCTTTCTTTAATTGTCACATTGCTTAAATTTGTCATTTTTGTTTATTATTATTATAATATTTCAAACTTATTTTTTATGCGAGTTCTGACAGTATTGTTTTGAAAATCTTTTTTCTTACATGTTATATTTAATTACTGAGATTATCAAAAATGAACTTGATAAAACAACAAACATAAACTTTTTACAATCTTTTAGTATTATCTTTGAATATTCAAACGCATTACGCAGGCTACATAGAATGCGGAAAAATAATTGAACTACATCTACATCTACAAAATACCCTGCAAGCCACCTCAGGGGTGTGTGGCAGGGGGTCAGTATTCACCAACACGCACTACACTATACCCCAAAGTTAGTGCAACTACGACTAATTATGCATTACCATAAATCGCTAATGCTTGTCATGAGGCGAAGCCTCACAAGCATGCAACACTACACTACAGATGTCATCAAAATGGAGAGTGACCTCAATATACATACATTCTACAACTACACAGATGGACAGGGACTCAAGACCCATGTAGAAAACATGCTAGGCGTGCTGTTAGTATGTACTAGGTAACAGATAAGGATTCAAGTATTAGGAGTACTACCACTACTAAGACCTACACTACCTAACGACAAACCTAGATAAAAGTCTCATGGCAGCTATTATGGTCCCTTATCGTTCGTATCACCGCTTTTGAATATGGGAGTGACATTTGCAATTTTCCAGTCCATGGGTACTTTGTGTTCGTTGATGGATTTACTAAATATATTCTGCAAGTAGGGTGCTATTTCACAAGCTAATTCTCTATACACGCGGGCAGGAATTTCTTCAGGACCTGGGGATTTATTTGGACTTAAAGATTTTAGCAAGTTTTCTATTCCGTGAGTGCAGATGTCGATAGGCGGCATCTTTTGCTGGAAGTTATCATTTAACTTTACGGAAGTACTCTGCGTTGACTTGGTGAACACACTTTGAAAATAAGAATTTAATAAGTTGGCTTTGTCCGAACTGCTTGTTAATAATTCGCCATTTTCGTTTCGTAGTGGAATAACTGTTGATCTATTGCCTTGAACTTCCCTTACGTATGACCAAAATGCCTTTGGGTTGTCCTGTAACTGTTCTCCTAATGTTTTTCTTTTAAAATCCATGAATGCATTCCGAAAGGCTTCCTTTGTAGTGGCTTTAGACAATTTGTATTTTTCAAATATTAAATTTTGATCACTAGTGGACAAATCTCTACGGAGTTTTTTCATCTTGGCGTGGCATACTCTCTGACGTCTTAACGATTTTCTCACTTCTGCATTGTACCATCTTGGTTCGCTGCCCTCTTTTTTTACTCTACTTGGAATGTATCTTCTGATCCCTGAATGTACAATCGAAAGAAAAGCTTTCCAACTACCCTCCGTGTCTAACTTTAAGCTTGATTCCTGGAATTCGGGAAGAGAAGTTTTTAGATGACTCTTAAACGCATTGAAATCGGCTTTTTTAAAAATGTAGAATTTTCTTCTTTGTTTAAAACTTTTAATGAAACTCAAGGAGAACTTTGCGGTAACTACTCTATGGTCACTAATGCCCTCAACAGTGTTTACCTTAATTACTTGTTGCGGTATATTTGTTGCCAATAAATCAAGAATGTTGTCCCCTCTGTTAGGCGTCGTAGCTATCTGATGTAGGGCATTGGATGAGAACGTGTGCAGCAGGGACTCGCATATATCTTTGTCTCTTCCTCCTGATATGTAACTGTAGGTCCTCCAATCTATAGAGGGCGTATTGAAATCTCCACCTATGATTAAATTTCTTTCGGTGTTCCTGGATGTGATGTTCTTTATTTGTGCTTCGAGTTCTAAAATTGAGGTGACGTCGGTGTTAGGTGGCCTGTAGTATGCGCACACGAATATTGTTTTTGATTTAGGGCATCTAATAGAGCACCATACAGATTCTATGCTGGTATCTGGGACGGTTTCCGCTCGGCTGACTATGGTTTTCTTTACAGCTATAAATACTCCGCCTCCGGTTCGGTTGGACCTATCTTTTCTGTAAACTTTGAATGATTTAGGAAATATTTCACTATCAGAAATATCGTCCGTCAGCCAACTTTCTGTGCCAATAATGACGTTACACTCCGTGCTATGAATAAGGTGGTGAAATTCTGGAATCTTATTTTTTAAACTACGGCAGTTAACTACTGCAACGACTAATGCTTCATGAATGCTTTTTAGCGAAGTCAGAAGCAATGTCGACATCTGGATGGATATAACTAAGAATTATGACATTCTGTTTTGGTTTACCTTGATATACAGTAAGTGTGAAATCATCGCTGTTTTGAAAAACTTTATAGTTGTCTTCTTTCATTGATTTGATCTCTATTAGTACTTCTCGTCTTTCTCTATTTACCGGTCCCACAACGCTAGTACCCTGGCTTTTTAGTTGTTCAGCGTGTTTGACTGAAGTAAAACTATTATCTACGGTAACATTTCGCCCTTTATTCAGAAACGGCTGCATTAATTTCAGTACTACGTGGTGAGCTGAATGACATTCAGCATGACGTGAATTATCTTTTCCAACATAAGGGAAACCGTTTGCAAAATATTTGCTATCCTTGTCAACAGCTAACAAATATTTATGGCCGTATTTTTCCCGCTTAGAAGGAATATACTGAGTGAAAGGACAACTAGTGTTGCTGGGTAAAAATTGTTCATCAACCGTTATGTACGAACAAGGTTTGTAACAAGCAATGCAAATATCAATGAATCTACCCCACACTATTGAAAAGAGAGCAAACTTCCAGCTTTGAGTCACTGGGATTGATTACACTTCTTATCAAATCTAAGGTAATGCAAAAATGTTTGCAAAACGGTTCCTAGACATCGTCGTTTTACAAAATTGTATTTCCCAGTCGTTTGACCAAATACTTGTAATAGAGTGATAATTCGTGCCTGATATTCCGCGGGCGTAAAATATGGCAATACATGCATCTAGCTCCTCATCGGAAAGAGTAAAATCTTCATCATTTTTCCTGCTTCGCTTTAAGTGCGTGCATCGCTTTATGTGAGTCAGGATAAACGAGTTGATAAATAATCGCCATGCACTCAAAGATCACTAGTTATATTTCTTCTCGCGTGTCCTGTAGGTCCAGGCGCTTCTCTAAGTATGTTTAGTTTCCACGCCTACCAGGTAAGTGTTCTCCAATCTTAGCGGTTTCGAACGAACTCCATCAGCTGACACAAGCGTTCCTGGAGAGTTATCGTCGCCTATTGTGGTTGTACATGGTGTTTCAAAAAGGAATTTACAACTTTGAAAATTCATATAAAATTATTCCAAAAACAAGAAGAATATTGCACAATTGGTGAAGAATCAGTATATCCCAAAGTTTGCGTTTAAGTTGAAAAACGAAATTGTTCATAAATATTATTCACTACTACTAAATAATGCAAATTTGAGTTAAACATAAAATAACCTACCTTCAAAGTTGTAAAGTCCTTTTTGAAACACCCTGTATTTTCTTTATCGTCTTCACCGCCGCAGTCATCTGTTTAGGATGCAATTTTGCGTCGTTTGATTCACCTTCCGGTATAGAATGCGAAATAGAAAGGATTTCTTCAGGTTTTAGCCTACTTCTTCAAGCCATATTACCAGTCAGAAGAAGGCCGTTCTTCACAGGAATTGTGCAGTCCACTCGAGAATTCACAGGATTCAATAATGCAAATCAATGGCAGCGCACGGTTGTCCTGTTCGACGCGCGGCAGCCAGCGCCGGCAGGGCCGAATATACTAGGACAGTAACTTTGTTTCTTTCCATGATTTATTTTCGTGGTACATTAGTATATCAATTGAAGGGTTCAAAATTACTTTTTCACGTTTGAAAATCAACTTCCACGTAGTCGAGGCTGAAACAATGGAACATGCTAAACAGTATTGCGCTGCAACGAGACTGACGGGTGACGAGAAGGGAGGAGGAAGGGAAGCGAGGCAGACACGACGGCTTTCAAACACACGAATTTGAAACCGTTTGATTTGGATGGCATATTCACCACTTTATCGCAAGGTAAAATAATATCAGGGCATTCACATGGTTTATAGTTCCAAAGACTGACCCGTAAAATTAGAAATGCCTTTAAAATCTCGAAAATATATGCCAAAACGCGTTATAATTATAAAGCTAAGCCAACAATTACTTAAAATTAATTATGAGCATAAGAACAAAACTTGAACAAATTGTGTATTTGGCGAAAATAGCAGCAAAATAAAGTAGGGTGTCAAAATGACTCCCTTAGGTAGTCAAAGTTAAATTTTGAAACATGGGTACTATTTTCATTTTTAACCTATTTTTATCGCCAAGCCTCTTTTTGTGTCAAAAATGAGTAAAAGTCACGGAATCTCAAGCCGGAATTCAGAATGTTTTAGTCAGGGGAGAGAAATAAAAATCGCAAAAATCGTCAAAATGACTCCATCGGTAGCTCTAGTGTTAAGTAATTCATAGTCGGTTGTCATTCCACTTAGCGGAATCCATTGGAAGGTGAGGCTTTCGCTCACACGCGTTGTTCGCTTGCCTGTAGTGAACAATCTTTGGAGAATGAAATTCTATCAAAATTGTCTTGTGTTCGAAGGTGTGCCTGTGTGTAAATTATTTTGTGAACAAATTTTACTTTGCCTAGCTGAAGCAAATCGTCTCCCTGCTTCTCAATCGTAGGTATGGGCACTTATATTTTATTTTCTGGTTTCGCAATGTCAATTTACAGTTTTTAGGTAAGGGTCATGAGACTCATCAATAATAGTGTTTATTTACCTAAGTTTATGGGCGGAACATTCTTAATTCGGATTACGAATAGCAATTTTGTGCTGAAAGTCAAGAATATCGGAATAATTTTTTAGTGCTCCCTAGTGGCGTGGTTCATTACTAAAATTATTTGCATTCAATTCAATTCGCTCAATTTATTACTTCACGTAAACAGAATTATTTCTTTGATATGCATTTTACAAAGCATATACTCGTGTGTGCCATGATTTCTCTTGCTTGAATGAAAGGAGTAGTTTTCTCGTATGTGCATACTTTCGGGTTTCAGAAGAATTTTTGTAATGAGAGTTATTTATTCTATAAGAATTTTAATATGATGGCACACTAACTATGTTCACGGCTCATATCAGAATGGCGTTTAATTTTTTTTGTATTGGCGCACATTTTGTTGAATAGCTTTTTGAAGGTGGGCTTTTTCATGGCCGTAATTTCTCTGATTGCATGTGACGCCAGCCGTAAAGGTAAGCAAATCCTTTTGCATTGCAAAGAGTAATTGGGGACAAGTACGCGTGCACCTATGTCCTTAATAAAATGACTATAATGATACATTCGATCGACATAATTGACTCTATCCTCGTTTGAGTATGTGGTCGCAGTCACGTAGCCATTTGGCCGTCCGACGCGGCCCGTGTTCCCCGGAGGAGAAGAGATAAGGGCTTTCCTTTCCCCCTGCGCGTGACTCTGATCACGGAGCGGGAGAGTTAACGAGAGTCGAACTTGAAGACGCGGCTGTCTCGAGGCGTCCCACGCTCACGTAAATCGACACAGTCCACAGCGAGTCAAACGAGAAACATTATTCTCTCGACTTTTCCTTTCTTAATAATCTCCAGGCTAACAGATGGACAGACTCAAGACCATAGAAGAAAACATGCAAGGTATGTACTAGGTAACAGATAAGGATTTAAGTATTAGGAATACTACTACTACTAAGAGCTACACTACCTAACAAGCCTTGATAAATGTCTCATTGGCAGCTGTTATGGTCCCTTATCTTTCCTGGGGAAATTGACATTTTAAATCTGTCCGTTATGCAGTCTAATTCCCTAATTTTTTTCTCATGATCTGATCTGCCATAGTATGTCGAATTTAATAAAATATTATTAACGTCGTCAGAGAATAGACCGGTTTGGTACTTACATAGTAGATTGAGTTTAAATTTCAATCGACGGTCTAAAAGCTTTTCCCATCCCAGTTGCTGCAAAAGGTTCGTAACACTAACGAGATAACGGCCTTTAACGTATCTTGCCGTTCATCGCTGCACGCGTTCATACTCAGTGTCCAAGCCTATCTCATAAGGATCCAAAATAATGGCGGCATATTCTAAGTGCGGTCTAACGAGGGAGAAGTAGCTGATTTCCCTAACTTTATCGTCGCGCTTGCCAAGTACTCTTTTAACAAATCCCAATTTACGATTAGCCTTGCCGGTAATTTCTCGAAGATGTTTACTCCACGATAGATCATTAGTCAGTTTAACTCCGAGGTACTTAACCGATTCTACAGTGTCTAATTTTATGTTCTTTATGCAATAGCTGTTACATGGAGCCTTTTTCCGTTTCCAAAAATTTACAACAACGCATTTTTTTTAGGATTAAATGTAGCTGCCACGCATTGCACCACTCATGAATTGCCTTGAGGTCCTTAGTTGGCGCTTCCTTATCATTAAAAGTACGAACTGCTCTGTACAACACTGCGTCGTCAGCAAATAATCTATGATTACTGTCTACTTTGTCACCGATGTCGTGTATGTACAAAAGGAACAGAAGCGGGCCTATGACATTTCCCTGTGTGACACCTGATGTGACTATTACTTCATAAAAGACCCGTGTAATACAACCCTTTGCACGCGATTACTTAGGAAATTTTTTATCCAGGAAATAACGTCGTCGTCTATACCGTGGGATTTTAATTTCATGAGTAACTTACACTGGGAAACTTTATCAAATGCCTTTTTAAAGTTCAGATAATTCGCATCAACTGTAACATTATCTTCACCGGAGATTAAAATATAATGGGCCGAAAGTGCTAATTGAGTTACGCAAGATCTTCCCTTTCCGAATCCGTGTTGCGTTTTTTATAACAAATTCTACATATCGAGTTGTCTTATAACTGAACACACAATTAAATGTTCAAGGACTTGGCATGATATAGATGTGAGAGATATCGGTCTGTAGTATATCTAAAGTATCAAGCGCTCCTAGGTGGGATAACGGGAATATCTTGGAAAACCATGAAATACTGGAGTTATCCTGGAGTTGGTGCTGTTAGGTAACTAGAAGAACTAGGGGCGTTTTTTTTCGGCACACCTTTTTTTAGTGCTTTATATTGGTGAAAGTTGCCCAGTAGCCTCCCGAGGCTCTTTTTCTGTCTGAGTAGTATCTGGGGATTCAGCATTTCTTTTTTAGGTTAGACAGTACGACAGGTAATTGTATTAGGTTATTATAAAAAACGGTCGCATGTAAAAATGATTATCGGTGGTGATTTTAACTAATCCTCGATAGATTGAGTGACAAAAAGTTCCAAAAATGGTGACAAAGATACAAATTTGGACTACACTCTTCTATATATATTAACATCTACAGCTTTGCATAACATAGTCTCAACAATGAACACGAGCAATGTTATACATGTTTAGGCGACTAACATACCTGATATCTTCCTTCACTTAATAACATTGAACGGAATTAGTGATCACAGGCCAGTAAGCACTTAATTCCCCATAATTACTTTCAAAAAAGGCGACTACGACGATAAGGGCATAGTAATTGCAATAGGTGGATATCGATTGTTAAATCCTTTTGCTTCGGGTAGGTATCCCTTGCCGTACGGTGGAAAGTGAAAGGTATCGTCCGGCCGTGACACTTCCTCGAGCGAGGAAATCCAGAGAAAATAGAGTTGATACACCTTATTTATATTTATGTTAATTATCATTTTGGACACTTGAATTAAATTCAAGATGATTTTCCGCTGCTTTGAAATAATTGTAATTGCGTTATACTTTTAGGGTGGGATATTTATTACTTAACGCAATCAATATAATGCAGCTAACTAGTGCGCGTCACCGGCAAATTGTCTCATTTTCATCTTTTAGATAGATTCAATTTGTAATCACACCATACATTCGAAAGTTAATTGAAATAATGTATCAACAACTCATAATTGTCCAAAATGTCTGAAATATATCCAAATTTAGAACCACAAGTTTCCCTTTGGCCCCTGAATTAAGAATTGTGATCCATTGGTGGCAGATTGGGAAAATCAATCAATTTATAATTCGCCATCGTCATGTGAACTTCAGGTTCAAATGAACAACGTATATCTTTCGCATGTATTGATCTGATAGCTGTAAATATGTAGTTGCGATTACGACGAGGAATAATTGGGCCAGTTTCAGTGCAGACAAAAATTAGTATTGCGTCTTATAATTTATGAACGCTCCTTTGCCTAAGTGTTTAATACTTTTATGTTTCAAATATTTATCATGCTAAGTTTGAGGCGTTCACTCTTGTTTCTTTACGGGTTTTAGGTGTAAAATAAAGGTTTATTTTCAAAACACCCATTCTTAGTTTAGTGTATGCCTGGATTTACGTAAAAAATTGTTTTGGACATGAGAAATCGTCAAAATTCGGAGTTAAAAAAAATTTTAAAAGTTTATTTCCTCCAATTAAATGTTGAAATTTTATTCGGCATGTCAGTCCCTTCCAATTATGTAACTACGCGTCTCTCGTGACATTATGATTAGTATTATAAGATAAGAACTACCCAAAGAGGACCATAACAAACTATAATAAGCATTTAAATTGTTAAGGATATAATTAAAACGAAAGAACAAAATGCATGATAACGAAAAGGCGGGATTACTCAACAAAAACATTTTGGTTCGCGCACTTTCTGGTTATCGTTAATTATTTACAGTTACAATATATTCCGCGACTTCTGCTTGATAAGTCAGGTCAAACATTACTTTGGAGTGGAAAAACAACAATGTGGTGAATTAAGAAAGACTGAAAGAAAGGGAAGGAGATGGAAGAATTGTTTAACATACAAATGACGATGTCCATTAAAATCTCGAATGTGAAAATATTTATCCTACTGTTTGAATCTTTGATTTTATTACCTCGTAGTGCGTGTGTGTATTTTAATAAGCTATTTAAGCGTTACCCGTGACGTAGTATGCTCAAATGTAATGGTCCCAGGCGTAACTTAATGGAAAAGCTTCCGGCATTAAAAAAAAAGCATTGTGAATTCCACATACAAAAAACAATGTCTATGTCGTACGTTAAATACGACGTAGAATTTCGTTGCTGAGCGATGTCATCAGCTTTTGTACAGATGGACTAGCACACAATACGCCACTGCCACGGGCTAAAGGCCAAGAATCCTTGATGTGGCTTGTAAGGTATTTACTAGATGTGCTAGCAGCCCGCCGAGCATGCTTTTAGCATAAACCTTGAGTATCTGTCCATTTGTGAAGTTGTAAAATACATATATAATAATGGTCTCTCTCCATTCGGAGCATACCTGTATTGTAGTGCATGCTTGAGGGGCTTCGCCTCGTGACACGCATTAGCGTTTATTGTTTATTCATAATTAGCCGTAGTTACACTAACTAAAGTGTGTAGTGTAATGCATGTTGGCTATTATTACCCCTGCCACACACCCTTGAGGTGGCTTGCAGTGTATTTTGTAGACGTAGAGAAATACATATACATGAAGAGACATGGGGTGGAGTAGGTGGAAAGAGGAGAGGGTTGCGCTTTGGGTGGAGGGCGGAGGAGGGGGAAGTTGAGCGAGTTAGGAGAGGGGGATGGAGGAGGGGGAGGAGGAATGGCGCTGCGGGGAGGTGGGGAGGCGCAGAGCTACTGTGTTCCGAAGAAGGTCGGTGGAGAGGTATGTTGCGCGATCATGAGTCACGACGATGTCGATAGGAGGAGGTGGTAAGGGTGAGTGTATACGGAGGGTAAACGGTGACCTCAGGCAATGGGAGGTTCAGCAGAGGGGATTGGGGTTGAAAAATAGAGTCATTAATGACGAGACATTTTTCTTGTTTTACAACATCTCCGAATTTCCGCTTGCTCAAGTGTGTACAACTTGCGGGTCTTCTTTTCCACGTGGAGAATTTCAGTTTAAAAACTGTCGCGGTGATTCCAACAAATGCTTGGCGAACAGCAAAGAAGGATTGTAGTTGCTAAAATATGCCTCATGCTTTTCTTTATTTAGAATTTTCTTCCAGTCTGTCCAACGCTTAGCTTTTTGCAAAAATCACACGCAACTTTATACACTCCACTCTAATTTGATTAGTCCTATCTGTCATTAGCGAGGCCGATCAAGTTTTTAAAACTATTTCTTGTTCAAAAAGACCTGTTTTTACTTTTTATTGTGTATCAACTTTCTGATTTTGAATTATATAGTTGGTTGGAATACATGGAAGAAAAGAAATAATAGAGTGGTGAAGTTGAATACCTCGTGAGGTGTTCTTAGTCATAGACGCTGTTTTGTTTGTTGGTAAGGGAACGACGGTCGATGGCCAAAATAGTGACGTCAGAATTGGAGGGGAGGATGTTAGTTGGAAAGAAGAAGAGGTAATTGCGCAATGTGGTGACGATTGGATTGCCATGTAGTGGACATCGTTTAAAGATCAGTGGCTCGTGACTTCTCGTAGCTCACTCGTCTGACGACCATCTTGGGAATAACAGCTCTCGACATTTCTACTGTGTCTGACGGTGTGTCTGTGTCGCGTCATTGTCATGGTTGTGACACGCTACCCAGGTCTCTACTCTGCGCCTATGAGGCGATCTTCCAGCGACCACTTTCCTGTTTCTCACGCGTAGGTATTCACTCTCGTATACTCACTGGTATCACTTTGTCTTGTCTCAGTTCCGAAATAGAAAATTCCGAATCGTAGTGCGCGTTCATCATAAACCAACTGAGTAGAATCTAATCGTTCCTAAATATGACTCATTCTGGTAATTATGCGGTAGGACATGCTTATTTTACGAAAAAGATTTCCTAAGAGGTTCCTTCTATCTTCTCAAAATATTCTTCCTTCCATGTAAGTTTTTCCCAAACAAAATAGTGCTTCTTTTTCCTGTTCTTTCGTTCTTAAAATATCGGAAGCAGGTAGCGGTGGTTATGTTGCGTTTATGGTCTTTTTCAGGGATAATAATTTGCCTTGAATATTTCATATACTCTTATCCCATATCCGATTCAGGGAAGCGATCGACATTTTCAGTAGATCTTGAGTTATATTTCTTTCAATTTTAATTTCTGTTGTTCACAATCTGATATTTTCTATTTCCTCTATTACGCATTTGCTCTATAGTTTGTATGTGACATGAAAAAGCGTCTGTAATTATGGTATAAAAACTTTATAATAAATCCGAATACTATCATGAATGGAAATTCTAATGATTTTCGAAGTTAAAGTAGACAAAAATTGAAAAGCGTCTACTTCTTACAATTAAACAGTATAAATTATAGTTAACCCCCTGCCACACACCATTGAGGTGGTTTTCTGGGACTGTGGACATGGCATATTATTTTTTTAATTTAATTGTTGTTCTCTGCAAATGCTAATATTTTACTTTTTGTTTATGGAAAGTATTGTGGCTCATTTAGTCGTACTTAACGGAGAAGATTTTCACAATTCTGTTTCAAGATTTAAATGTTTTTCAATGTATTTCGCAGGTAGCATCTCCTTCTAGCTGGAAATCTGTGGGACGACACTTATTTTCTCGGCAGCGAAATAAGTGATCAACACATCCGTCAATAATTTGATGTTAAGTGCGTGCTCATCCACTCATGTGAACCTAATCGATTACCGGGAAATGAGAGAAATTCATAACATAAATCCGATAATTAACCGTAGTGCAGTAGATGCATTTTCTCATTTTTCTTCCGCGTTGCTTTTTTCAAGTATTCGTTTATCTTATAGCTGTCTTAAGATTGCTGATAATTTGATGTTACTAATGCTGATTTCAAAGCACTCTAATAATAAATTTTCAACCTTAATTTCATGCTAAAAAATTATTGTCTTTCGTTTATTTTGCACATGTCTGTTTTGTATATGAATGGATACTTAGAATAAAAAAGAGGTATTGCAACGCATGCAGGGCACAGATCGTATTAGATATTTGTTAGTAGGGAAATACGAAGATACCAAATACTTAGATATTCCGTATATCCTGTGACTATAATCATTGCGTCGGATTTTACAGTTGATAAGTAATTTTAACCTGAAATTAATTGAAAACGTCTTACTTACGAAGGCATGTATTTTTGGCAGACATTTGATCATCTTTTTCCCGTTTTATTTTTTAGGTGAGTGCTCTTTCCTTTCGTCATGGCAAGCAACACCTTTGTTGGTTTGGAGTCAGATCTTGATGTTGTAGAGCGGTTGACTGTCGGATTAAGCAGTGGTCCCTTTCCGCAATATGAGGGTTTGCTGGAGACACTGGAGGACTTGGACGTGAGGGCAGTGCATCAGAGTACCCTGCTTCATCTAGGTGTCAAGATGGGTAAAATAGATTGGGTGGAGGGACTGCTTGGGGAGGGTGCGGACCCTGGTTTAAGGGGAGGTGGTCACAAGACGGCTGTCGAGTTGGCGGAGGAGTTGGGGCGTAGGTACCCCGAGGACAGGGACCGCAAGGATATCCTGCGATTGATCGGGCTGGTGCACAAGAGGGAAAGCGCCATTGAGCGTCGCCGTGCATTACACGGGGTAGACGATGTGGAAACCACATTGATCGACTTCTCTCAGGAGATGGCAGAGTTATCGGATATAAAGGAGTCCATTAATTCCCTCAAGGCGGAGATGTCGTCGTTTGGTCGTCACATGGCTGTGCAAGTGAATCAGTTGAGGAGGGATTTATCCGAGAGGGACGTTCTCTTGGAGTGCATAGAAAGGGCCGTGACGTCATCGGCGGAGGAATTAAGGGCGCTAAAGGAGAGCATGGGGGAGATATCTGACGCGGGAATAGGTGTTCTGGGTTCTGATCTTCCCATAGTGGACATTAGAAGGGTGTGCGTGGAGGGCATGATGGGAAGGACAATCATTCGGAATTGTGACGAGGGGAAGGAACTATACGTCCGGGGTCTGTATGATAAATTATTTAATGAGAGTGCGATGACGTCATGCGTGCTAATGTTCTTGAATAGTCAGTCTTCCGGAAGTGTAATGGTTGACTGTGACTCTCATCGCATCGGAAATATGAAGGCGAAGTTCACGAATCACGATGGAGTTGAGTGTAGTGGGAGTAGTACGAGATCATTCGCCGACTTCTCCGAGATGAGAGTGTATCACGGGGGGAAGGTGGATGATGTTTGGACGGAGGAATATGCCCTTGGTGGGTTTTCAATGGCCATGGCTCAGATGTCCAATCTCTTAGCATTCCGTAATGAAGGAAAACCTTACGAACGAGGCGATGGACTCCGCGAGCGAGAGATGAGAAGAGCACTCGAGGAGGCGGAAGAGGAGGAGAGGAATAAGGGAGGGAGATTAGATTGGTACATCTGATGGGCATTGGATAAGAAGACTCAATTGTGGAATGAAATATATCTTGTATCTGACGTCCCTCGGATAATCGCTCGATATGGATCGACGGAGGGGACGTCTTTGCTGCGAGATCAAGTTCCATCCCTCTTCAAGTTCTACGAGGAGCACGTGATGACGACACTCCTCAACAAGGCGAGGGTGAGTCTCGACCCCAAACGGAAATCTATTCCCAATATTTCACTCAATAATTCCTTTTCTCACTCAAAACAAGTCAATCGATTGATTTTCCATGTTTTATAATTTTGTCTTTTGTTTCGAATCGATGACCCATCTTAATATTTTTATTTTTTTTAGTAGAGTGGAATTGGCGGTTTTAGCACATCCCTCATAATCATATACTCCCACATACGTAACTCACTCAGTTGCATACAAACATTCTTGCCCACTTAAGTGTGGCCTAGGAAGATGAAATTTGGAACAAACCTTCGTCCATTAAATTTATTTGAAACAGATAATTACAGAATATTGCAAATTTTGCATTTTCACAGCTCCCAATAATATATAAAATGGCGGATTTGGCACTTTTCACGTTTCCGTGTCTTTCTTAACGAATGCTTGTTCCCAGATAAATGCTTCAGATCGGTGATCTTCGGCATTTTATATAAATTAATACCGTTGTTATTTTTAAGTTATTTCTCCTGCTCATAATTTTCTCACGGGAAATCCCGGAATTAAGTTTTTGGTCAAAAAATGTCAACTTTAGGGATACGGCGTCGGAACCCTATGACAAATATCAACTGTGTTTATCGAATTTATAATGCCTGTTGATTAATAAAATCTTATGTTTTAGTAATTTGGTTGTAATAGTTATTTTCATTCTCCATTGGTCCCTTAAAACATATCCCCTAAGTCAGGCGTTACTTCAATTAAAAAAGTGACATATTTTCCGTTTATATTTTCGAAGTTGTGGCCTTCATAGTTGGATGGAGCATGTATTTTGGAAAATTTGGATTAATTTTCTTTATATCAGAAAAAAAAGTGGTGGACTATAATGCCCACGGTTGTCGAGACTTTTTCTTTTTTATCAAAACTTTCTTATCGGTAGGGAAATGTTCCAAATTGTAGAATAATTCTTCATTTGACTCAAATTGGCTAAACTGTGTTATTTCCGCATCATTACAACCCTAATGATGGTCTCCCAACAATGGCAGAATATCATATTACTACATACATGAAAATTAACTTTTAGGATTTACACCTTTAGGATTATTATCTCTGCATTGCATTTCCCTCCAATTCCAATAGTAACCGCATTCAACTTCTCATTTCCGTATATTAGGATTCGTCTTCATCATCGTTAAGTTTGTGCTATGTTCTTGGACAATATGGTCGATTACATTAGCGATCTTAGATGGTCATTTCTATTTCTCTCTGTGACTGTGATATGGTCTCAGAAGTAGGTAATGTTTATTTCTTTTCCGTTAATCTTTATTCCGTACTCCGCTTCTTATTCTTCTGCTTCTCGTATCGCCTCCTCCGAGCATATTTTGAGCTGTCTTTATGACAGGTAATATTCCTTTTTATCTCCAATCTGTTATTTCGGCTTTTAAAACTTCTTCCGTCTCTCATTCGCATTGTGTTACCTTGCTACTTGAAAATTTCTTTGATTATTGTTCTGCCCTTTTACTCTAATCAGAATTATTTCAACATCCCAAAGATATTGTTCCATCTTCCGTTGTTTAATAATTCTTTATAAGTCTATTTATTCTTAGGTAGTGTACATTTTCTATAGTCTTCTGTTCTTTAAATTTCAAAAGTGTATCCATGGTTTTCCAAAAGATTGTCTTTGGCTATCTCTTCCATCCATAAGTTGTTCAAGCAATAATTTCTCACTCAGGCATTATGAAACACTAGGTTATTTGTTGCTCAAATTTCTCAGTCTGTCTTTTCGGATTGAAAATAATTTGAAAGTCCTCCGATTCTCTTTCTATTTATCTGTCATTATTTTGTACTGGCTTTTCCAGGAATTTCTTCCGATCGCTTTCAAAATGTCTCGGCTTTGATGTCTTTGCCAGTTACGTAGCCATTCTTAAGATATTTTTGTGCTCTGTCGAATTGGCTTTACAGTCAATGTGACCCCAGGTCGGCCTCGACGACTTCGCTCCTGTCTTTCATCAGGTTCCAGTGACATTGGCCCTTTGTTATACTTCGATGTTTTTCTTCCATCTTTTTATTGTCTTAGCTCAATATCTTTAGATTTCCATTAACATCGTAGATGCTTGTCTCTAATCTAAGTGTCACTTCATTAGCTTGTATATTGTACGGGTTTTCCTCTTCCTTATATTCTTGCCTTCTTGAATAAGTTGGTTTCTAAGCTTCTTTGAAATGGTTGCATCTCTTGTATTTCTGATTATTTGTATTTTATACTTTATTATTCTAGTCCTTGTCGCAATCCATGGCTTCTTTGTTTCGGCACTCATGCCCACTAGGCCCTCTTCTGCTACTTCTACATGTGTCCACTGTTATTCATCCCATTTTCTTTCGGGGCCTGTTTCTCTTACTTTCTCCAGTTATCTGTTGACTATAGTGGAGAAATAAGTGAATAAAATATGTCTATGAAAAATGTTTTTATAAATCGGGCATTTAAACACAAGCTTTAACCATGTGATACATTGAAGTTTCTTTCTATTATACACGTCCTTTTTCTCTTTTTACGCATGAATATTGCTGCGAATACTTCAGCTTCGTGTGTGAGGGATTATCTCACCTGCTGTAAAGATCATTGTGGCCTGCTTATTCGTCTGATGTCACTCTTCTTCGCCTGATTGTATTCATCTTCTTTCTTTTGTTCTGAGACTCACTGTAATGAAAACTATGTATATGATTTAATCTTTTTATGGTAATTTGTTATTGTAGTAGTCTATAACTTACTTTTGGTTATGAAGAGTTAGGTTCTGAATTTTTCAAACTATATGCTCACGTTTTATTTGTTTATTTTTTTTTAATTTTTAAATTTTGGTTATAATTAAAGACCTGCCTGTCCTTTGGTGACCTATACATGGTGTCATTTAAATATTTCATTGTAATCACAATTCAGTAGGAAACATTTATAGCTTCATTTATTGTCTTATTATTTAGGTACTTTTGTTTAATAAAAGGTCACTTTTGTATTTGTAAATTTTCGTTTTATGTTTAATGCCATAGTATTCCGAAGTATCTATATTTGTCCATGTATTCATTTTTTTTTCAATTACTTCGGCAAGGTGGCTGATAAAAAAAATCCTCCCTACATTTTGTGTTTGAGTACGCAAGGGATATAAAATATTGATTACAGGATTTTGTTAATAAAGTTCTTCATTGACGTAAATATATATTCGAAAAGTATTACTGTGTATCACTATTAATTTCGCAACAACTTGAGCCAGGCGTTTCTCATAATGTAGGTTGTGAAATATTGGTTCTCATGTTATATGCTTGCAAATGTTTTCATTTCTCATTGTCAGGAATATTTATCAGCAAGTGTTTAAGTTCTAAAGGGGAACTTGGGTTCCTACGAAAGATTTTGCTGTTTTATGTTTATAGTGTTAAACGTCTTGGGAGGAAAGTTGAAGATGTCATTTATTTACTTCACTGCTTTGGGTGTAAGGCTTATTCCGATATTTCCATTTTCTCAATTTTCATGAAATGAATTTGTTAGTACCTTATACTTGATATGTGGTTTTTATGGTTAAATTAAGAAGTATTACTGATGTGAATTTATAATAATTATTGAAGGAATTTCTGTGAATAAATATTTTTTCCAATTATGTAAAACAGCGTTGCACATTCATCCATGTAATTTATTTTCTTTAATTATGACCTTTTTTCGTGTCTTTTCTTACTTAAATTGTATATATCAGTTGCCTTCACCATTTTATGCATATAAATGATTTTCAGTAATTTATTTCAAATTCAATCGTGCATTTTTCATTGTTGTCTTTTTTAATTCAAGTATAAGGTTTGTATTAACGATATATTTACCATCTATTCAAAGCCTATGGCCTCGTATTCAAATGTTAATATTTGGTCACGTCTTTTAAATGATGTACTTTCGGATTTGCTTAACAATTTCGATGATAGTTTTCAGCCTTCAATTTCGCAAGGTCAACTGGCAGGAAAAGTGTTTTTTTTTAAATTCTAATAAACTCATTATGCTAAAGATATTTACTTAAATTAGTAACAGTGTCACGAACTATATGTATTTTTATAGTTTCATTCTCTCCTAGTCGAATAGCCTTCTGTCAATTTAGCATGCAGATTGTAATTGATGGTTTGCCAAATGTCTATATCTTGATATATGGAGGCAATATTGGAGTTATCGTATCACCGCTACATGCGAATAAGTCTTTCTTGCAAATAGGCTCTCCTAAATTGGATAACCGAATTCAATTGCATAACAGTAACAGTGAAGAAAATTATTAAATCAGATAAGGCTAGCCCCCTAAACGGAAGAGTTTTGGGCCTTCATGGCTGCAATTCTGTGGCTGAAGTCATCCTTCTCCATTCCGCCTTCTGGTTGCTGCAGAGCAGGGGTCCTGTAACACAGGGGATTACTCCCCCTCATCCAAGGGACATATATAAGGGAATAGGAACCGCAGTCCAGCAAATTGTGATTTATGGTCAATTACAAGAAATATGTTAAGTACGGGTTTGTTTGATTTATTTTGTTTCTCACGATTGAGTTTATAAAAGCCACGAATTAAGATTATTGATTAACTGTTGCATTAATAATATTAGAGGGCTGTCATTTGTTACTATATGCTTGGAAGTTGGAAATATTATCTGCACATTGAGATTGGAGGTATTTCGAAAAAAATGTTTGAAGGTAACAAGTGTTAGGTAATGTTTCCCCCCTGTCGGCTCATGTCACCTTTCATCAAAGCAATTAAACTGTCTTAAGTGTTTCTGCACCTTAATGCGAATTACGGTGTCTGCGTAAAGTAATATTTCGTTACTGTCAAGATCAAAACCCGTGTCGTCAAAAAGTGAAAACAGTGAACTAGCAAATGTTACTAACCAATTTGAAAGATTATGTCTAGACGGTTGCTACAGCACTGGAAGAGTCAATGAAATTGAATATTGGGTTAAAATGTCTGGAAAAGTCAAGGAAAATGACAACATACCTGGAAGTTTGCATTCAACAAGTGAACAGCACCATTTTGGGCACTTTCTGTGAGTGTTGGTTTGTACTTTTATTAGCTAGCGGAAATGAGGCACTGGATCTCATGTATTGTTTTTACCAATTAATTTTGTATTATTAAAATTAAATTCCAGGTCCTATTTTCTGATATATTGAGGATTATAAAATATATGTTAGTTTTTCCATATATTGAATATTATTTTCTATATATGATGTACATGCATTAATGTGTTTTTCTTAATGTTGCACTTTCTTTAAAAATACCCGCTAGTGATAGAATGGATATTTAAAATTCAACTTTTGGCCCGGAAAACCTGGGCAAAAGTGGTGGAACTTCAGAATATCTTGTCTGTAAAAACCCTGACCAGTTACAAACCGATTTAAAGATTCTGAGTAATAATGGCCTTTTAAGGTGGTTTCATCTTATTAAGGTGTGTTAGTTCGCTGATGGCGACCCCTTACAACTCCCCCTACCACACTCGTCTTGCATACTTGTTTCGTCTCTATCTTTTCGTTCATCCTCTCTATACGTCCTTCCCGTCTCAGCATAACCTAAGACATCCATACTACATCTTCTTTCACTCCGCAACGCTCCTAAAAAGAACTTGACTCACTTTACTTAAGGTTTTGTCTTACAAATAGTTGAACTATAATCTTTATTTTATATAAACGAATAAAGCAATAATTCAATTTCAACAATTGTCCTCGTGAATACGACCCGAATAAGCAAAGAACAGTAAATGCTAGTTTTTTCAGCTGCTATTAAGATTCAGGGATACTTTTCCAGGTATTAAAAATCAAAATATCTTCCTTCTCCTGGTCTTTCACAGCAGACCACTTGTGCTGTGATCTAATATCAGTTCACATTTTTCTCCAATATTTCTGTATCTGCACAAAGTGGTTCAAATATCGAACTCCCAAATTCGTTTTTTTAACTCCAGCAATCGCATTTCAAAGTGGCTAATGTCATTATTAAAGGGAAAATTTTAATTCTGTTACAGTAGCATTTAGACATATTTTAACAAAAGCTAAACACACTTAGCTGTTTATGAATTCCTGAAACATGTTGAGAAAGGCTTTCCTTATATTTAAAGTATTGTTTTAAAATACAAAATGTCAGTATCGTAAATAATTTTTGGCGATGATTCAACAGGCTTGGAAAGCAATTAAAAGTTACTCTTTCAAAATCTTGAGGAAAAAGAGATATTTATTTATGAAAAAACTTCTTCGAACATCGAAAAAGTTATATTTCCTTTCCCGTTTAGTTTATAATGAAGCTGATTTAGATGAAACGTGACGTCTGCCATGCAATGAACTTTTTGGATTCACTGATCGTGCGTTAGTTCTGGATAGTGAAAGCCCTACTCAAGGCGGAATGGTTTAATTTATGTTAATAAGGAGCGAAACTTTTCAAAATATTTCCTCTTGATATCCAATGTACCTTGCTATGAAACAAAAGATCTGCCTAGTGACTCTCTACTCCAACTAAAAATTCTTTAAATTTGCGATAATTAAGAGCTTTAGCTATATTGGAGTTGATAATGTTTATTACAAATTTCATAACTGCCAATTTCTTCTGGAAATGTCTGCGCACAATTCGCTTCTTGATGAATAATACAATGCGTCGCAAGTATCTCGTGATTATTTTTTTTTTCAAAATAGCATCAAACCCGTTTCTTACGCCGGTCATACTTTTTGACCTGTCTGTTGTAATTGAGAACATTTTTCGAGTGGAATATGTTTTTCAATGCACTCAGTTACAGCATTTGTTATATCTTCTCCTCGCGTTTGGACTTGAGAGTGCCAATAATCCTATAGGTTCTACTTTAAGATCTGTACATAAAATAAATTGTACAAAAATTAAAACTGGCGCTGTATCATGTATGTCACAGCGCTTCGTACAGAGGCAGCTGGAATTTCCAACCGCAGGGGAACGGATTTCATCTTCAATTCTAGTATTTCCTGCAGCGACACGCGCTCGGAAAGAATACATTTTAGAACACGATGAATAAACACGACTTGACGATACGCGTAGACATTTTATCTTTCTGGAAATGTTTTCTCAATGCTTTAGAGCAATCGCCTGAAGATGAACAACAATTAAGTAGGTATGTAAGTATAGAAGTAAGTAAACTAATCATCACGAAGTTTTAATCGCACTGTAACGTGTTCACCCGCACGTGGTATTTTGTGGAAGAGCCACACTCAAGGGACCAAGGAGCCGAATGTGGCTCGCGAGCCGCGATTTGCCGACCACTGGATTAACTCATCTGTGAACGCGTCACTTCTTGTCATTAATTTGTTAGAATTATAATATTGCGATATAATATTTAATTTTTATGCGCATCAGGACCTTTGAACTTGTTCGTCAATTACGTAACACACAATTACTTGCGTCGTATCTGCCGAGATCAGAGATTTGAAAAATATATAAAAATTTTAATGCGTTATTGTTTCACCTTCTCCAAAAGTATGAATACAAACATTTACGTTGTGTCTATCAGAGTCGATGGTGAGGAAAATTGAAAAGTATTTTATCTTATTTCAAAGCTTGTCCTATAGTATGGATAACTTAATTACGTTTTCAAATTATACTTCTGCCGGGTTTGTCCTTGCACCAGGCGAAATTGAAGTTCTCTGTTAACGTTAACTTAAATTCGTTGTCATTGGAAGCTTTTATAGTGTCTTTTGACTATTTTTTGAATTACAGGTTTCAGTTCCTGCCAAATTCCGTTTTTCGCGAATGCTGACATTTGAATTCGTTCTTTCTGTCTTGTTGTGCAACACAATTTCGTTTCCTGTTTTTCATTCCTTTTTTAAATAGCTAATGGTATCCAAATCAAATAATAAATGAGGCAATCATTAGTATATACCGGAGGTAGGAGTGATTCAAGCCTAATTTGTTGAGCGTATGTTGAACAAGAGACGATTTTGTCATTACTTGAATCAGTGACGGCGGAGTGCAGGACTGTAAATGTATCCATGGGTATTCATAAAGTGAAAAACCCGGTTGCTAAATAATTCTTAGTGGAACAACTTGGAAAAAATCAACATTTTACTTCTGAAAAGACGTATCAACGGATCAATTCAGTTCCAAATATTTTGGGTTTGTTAATTTATCTTATATCCAAGGACAGCATTTCTACATATACTTCTTCCTCCTAAAAGCTCTGATTTCTTCGGGTAGCTTCAATGTTGTAGGTATGTACGTACCTCTCTTCAACGCTTTCATATGTCCAGCTCAAGAAAAGTTAGGAATCTCTAAATTTCCCATTTCCCGTCTTCCAAACCTCCTATTCATCCTAACGACCCAGATAGAAAAAACCCCTCCCCATCCATCCACCCTCAACCTTCACAACCAAACATGTATTGGGTATTGTGGTTTGTCTTGTATGACTAAGTACCCCCCGCTCCACACTCCTTCACCTCAGATGAGTCCTCCCTGCGGGGATTCTCTTTCCCCACTCCATTTTTCCTCAAGCACGCGATACCTCCCTGACCCAATCCCAAACTACTCCCCCCCTTACATTATTTCCCTCCATACCTTCCCACCCTTCCCGAGAGCGTTATATATCAACAAGTTTTTGAAGAGTCTTCACCTGAAGATGACGTTATACTACGTCAAAAGCCGGGTCGTGAAAATAAAATTATCATTGTGGAACCACAACGTCGACGTTTTTCATTTATAAAATGTAAGTTCCACCAAGTAACGCCTAAATCAACCAGTTATATTAGTTGAACAGTTAAATGACAACCCAAAGGCATTTTGGTAATACGGCAGGAAATTTCAAGGCAATGTATCAACAGTTGTTCCACTACGAAACGAATATGGCGAATTATTAACAAGCATTTCGGACAAAAACAACCTATCAAGTTCCTACTTTCAAAGGGTATTCACCAAGTCATTGCAGATTACATCAGTAAAGGTAAATGATCACTTCCTTCATCCTTGATCCATTTTTAAAACGTCGTTCGTAGCAAAACGGTTAAATAACTGAGATTTAAACTGACTAATGATCTCTCGTGGAGTAAACATATTCGATAAATTACCGGTCAAGCTAATCTTCATTTGGGATTTGTTGAAATAGTACATGACAAGTGCGACGATGAAGTTTAGACGTAAAGACGACGATTAGAATAAATCCAATATGCGACTAGCCTGACCGCATGCCTATTGTAGCGGAGTATGTAATTTTAAGCACATTTATGATTTTCCATGCAAAACACAACGAGAGTGCGTGGCTCGGTATTTTTCCATACCAGGCATGAAACCCTTTCTTTGTGAATGAAGACTAAGTGCCCCTATCCTGTCCAATGCGAAAAAAACTACCCACCCCACCCTTATACATCACAGCTCTTCCCACGGACCTAGAAGGGATGAGCTGCGCAGTGGGATACTCCTCATGACTATTAGAAAGCGAAAAAACACCCCCCTCCACCCTACTATCTCACAACGATAGAGTTTCTCGTTTTCTCATCTCCCTCAATTTCCTAATTAGCACACCAGTTACAAGTGCTCCCAAACTCTAATATCCCACACCCGTACTGCTACATTTTGTGCTTGTTGCCCTTTGTGATTATCCTCCCCCTTCCTAACCCTTGCCACTGCGCTTTCCACGGACCAGGAAGGATGACGCCGTGTGATACACAACGCCCATTGGACGGCGGCCATCTCCCCCCCCTTCGCCCTCTTGCATAGTGGACGTCCCTTTGGACCTGAAGGTTGATGACGCACCTCGGGACAACGTCCTGGTCCTTCCCAGATTGCGATCGTGTGTGGTTTAACACATTTGCACCCAGATATCTTCACCTCCTTCTCATCCCCCACATACATGGTCACCCACGATTATCTTCCATCCACTCATCCAGAAACCTCTCCTTCCTCTTCCCTTTCAACCTTACCTGCAATTCTGTTTAAATGATGTCCTTCGTGTTAAACTTGTTACCTGATGATGATGCAGTGCATTGAAACCAGTCGCATTTAAATTCATATTGTTTATAATTGCCATATTCTATAATAAAGATATTCTACCATATCACTCCTGAAACGACTCTTTTTACGCTTGAGTTAGATTCACAATCATGCGTTTCACGCATCGCTCGCGCAGGGTTTACGTGCGAACCACACGGAAGGTCCACTTTCAGGCGCAGGCAACGGAAGTGTCTATTTGTTCCTTTCAGCAGAGTTTATTTATGCGAGGTAATTAAAAGCCATAATTAATTACTAATTATTTATATAATTAATTTGTATGCTTAACTCAACGCAAAGCTAATCTACGCTACAAATCGTCCCCCAGACGGGCATTCAATAAATAACAACGTTATTTCTTATAAACAATATCATTCATCTCGCTAAAAAATTATCCCAGTGACAAACTATCGATACTATCGGTATCAATAAACTATCGGTATACATAAACTATCGGTAAACAGCGATAAATAATTGCCTTTGCCGTTAGCAATGAACGATTCAGAGAAACTCAATGAAGCTGTCACATTTTATTACATTGCATTGGTGCTAGACAATGTAATGTACATGAGACTGTGGTGCTAGCAGCAATATCATCTGGAGGAAGAACGAATGTAGTTGTTTTTAAATTAGCGCTATCAATGCCACACCGTTTTACAAAGATTTATCACATCATACAATCAGCATTTTTAATCACAACACATGCGAATCATTATATTTAATATTTTTTGTGAATTAGGAATTTCCTTTATGTGATAAACATGCATGCCAACAATTGCAAGACTTTCCGCGAAGAGGAGAGGAACAATTTTACAGCGGAACACCCATCTCACACTTAAGGAATTGTCTCTGTCACAAGTGCATCCGATAACATGCACAGGTCATTGTGCTAGGTCAGCAGTTATTCCACTACGAAACGAGATTGGCGAATTATTAAAAAGCAGTTCGGACAAAGCCAACTTGTTAATTTCCTACTTTTAAAGTGTGTTCACTAAGTCATTGCAGATGACATCCGTAAAGGTAAATGATCACTTTCAGCAAAAGATGCCGCCTATGGATATTTACACTCACAAAATAGAAAACTTGCTTTAATCTTTTAGACAAAATAAATCCCCAGGTCCCGAAGAAATTCCTGCCCGCCTGTCCAGTTGTGTACTTGCAAAATGTATATATATTAATGATCCCTCACCATTGTGATAATATCTGTAGTGTAGTAGTGCATGCTTGTGAAGCTTCGCAACTTGACAAGCATTAGCGATTTATGCCAATGCATAATTAATCGTAGTTACACTAACGATAGGGTATAGTGTAATGCACGTTGGTGAATACTCACCACCTGCCACACACCCCTGAGGTGGCTTTCTGTGTATTTTGTAGATGTAGATGTATAGAGAATTAGCTTGTGAAATAGTACCCCACTTGCAGAATATATTTATTTCATCCATCAGCGAACACTCAGTACCCATGTACTGGAAAAGTTTGTGACTTTATTCTTTATTGGTCCCTGAAAACATCCCCAAAGTCTAGCGTTACTTAAGTATTAAAAAATGACGTATTTCCGTTTTATATAGCGAAGCTATAGCCTTCAAAGTTGGAAAGAGTATGCATTTAAATATGTTATTGACGGTGAGTTAGGAAAAATTCGGGAAGTATTGTCTTTATATCAGCAAAAAAATACAAAATGCGGACTTTAATTCCAACAGTTGTGGAGACTTATGATCTTCAGCCATTATCTTTTTATCGGTAGGGAAATGTTCCATTTTGTAGAACATGTCTGGTTGATACTTGAATAGGCTAAAATGTGTTATTTCCGCTTTATTACAACCCTTATGATAGTCTCCCAACAATGGCTGAATATCAGATTACTACGTAATTGAAAACGATATTTACCATCCCTGCATTACATTTCTCTCCACTTCGATTCGTATCTGCATACAGCTTCTCATTTCCGTACATAAGGATTCGTCTTCATTATCGTTCAGTTTGTGTTATGCCCTTGGACAATATGGTTGATTACATTAGCGATCGTAGATGAACATCACTATTTCTCTCTGTGACAGAGATATGGTCTGCGAAGTAGAACATGTTTATTTACTTCCGTTAATCTTTATGCCGTACACTCATAATTCTTGTTCTTCTCGTGTCGCCTTCTCCAAGCACATTTTGAACTGTCCTTGTGAGAGGTGATATCCCTATTTTCTCCTCTGTGTTATTTTGGCTTTGTACACCTCTTTCGTTTCTCATTCGCATTGTGTCACCTTGCTTCTTCAACAATTCGTAGAATATTGTTCTGCCTTTTCACTCTATTCCGAATTGATCTAATAGCCCGGACATATTGTTCCGCCTTACGTTGTTTGACCCTCGAGCGGGCGCGCCCTTTTTTTCACAAGACCGCGCGCGCGGCGTACTTTGTCCAATGCATATTTAAAGCCAAATATCACTCGCTTTTGGTTGTATTATTTTCATGAATAATGTTTTTTCAATTAATATGAACATTTTGAGAATCTATTAAACAAATTATATTGCAATCATATTATATAATAATTTACTTCAAAAATTTGATAGAATGACACACGATACTCAATGACATTTCAATACAGTTTCCTTATTCGTCTGAGTTATTGTCTTCAGCACTACATATTTGACAATTATATGTGCCTTTTACATGCTTACGAGAAAACTTATTGCAAAAATCACATTTGATTGTTGTGTCCACATTTTTTTTTCTTCCGCAGAGCACACATCGTCCACGCGCTTTTTTCTCCCGTGGTGTTGACTTGTAAATTGACACTCCACTACTTACTCGATACTTTGAAAGTAATTGCTTTACACCTGAGGGTAGTGAATTTATTTTTGATCTCATTGTGAGATAGGGCTTCATCAAAGCGAATGATATTTCCTTTAAAAACTTTCTCCTAGATTGCCTCGAATTGTCAGGGTTAGAATAATAAAGTACCTGAGCATTTCTACCCGCTACATTCATAAGTGAGAAGAATACGGACGATGACCATCGTTGGGTAATACGAGCTACGGAGTAGGAATTGCACATATGATCAACCGTGTATACTCCACCCTGATTCATATTGTAGTCCATTATAATTGACGGCTTGTTTGTCTCCTCATCAACATCGGGTGTATAATGCATTTTTGACAGTACTATTACAGCCTCATTTCTTTTTGGTACGTGAGATACCCTTGTAGAATTTTTTTTGAAATCCAAAAAGACAATCCAAAAATAACCTACAATATGGTTTTTATTAGTTTGGAATTCCACAGGTATCTCTTTTTTGGTTTTCTGTGTGATACATAAAATACATGTGATATTTTTTTCTAATAGAGAAATGGCCAGAGGATAGCTGGTATACCAATTATCAAAGGTAATATTCCTATTTGTCCCGGTAATATCACAAATCAATCTCTTTACTATGCCCTCCTGCTTATTGGGCACAAAATATGGCCATAATTCCTGTTTGTCACGGTACCTATATCTCTATGTTGCTTGTGAAAAAAGTCTTTGAATCGCAAAGAGCGAAAAACTTTATCCCGTACTTTGCTGGTTTGTTGGGAATTTATTGTATGAAACTACATGGACCACGAAAAGCCTCTAATTTTTCATCGATTATTACATATTCACCTACATTATATGTTTTTCTACAGTTCATCACGAATTTATCTAAAAAAGAACGCATTGTTGCCAATTTATCTGTTTGTCTTCGGACAATTCGTGTTTCTTTATCATCAAATCTAACAGACCGCAATAAGAACAAAAATCTTTTGTAGCTCATGCATGCTCTAAGAATGGGCATTCCTGTTCCATCTGAGGACCAAAGCTCTTCAACTTTTGTATGTTTTCCCTTTCTGGTCCCGACAAGATAAAGTAACCCTAATAAGGCTAACATTTTCTCTCGTGTTGTTTATTTTGCCTCTCTGTCCCACGAATATTGCACGCTCAACTTTTTCCTTTCAATGTAAAGATTTGTGCATAGCACAATATCGTCTACCATGCTAATTTCAATTATTTTATGAAATGCAGGAAGAACATCGTGTATTCCTTTTGCACACTGCTTTGGCCCAGGTAATATTTTGTCTTCTGGTCTTGGATTGTTTGGAAAAGTCAGCTTATCTCCACTTACACATACGATATCTCCCAATAAAATAGTCACTATTCGCTGGATGTCCGTCTGAAATGTCTGCCTCATCCTCAGAAGATGTCAGGAAACTCTCAGAATCGTCCCCGTGATCACACGTGGTTACTACTTCCTCGTCTTCATCGGATTCAGGGCTGTCTAATATTTCCTCTTCTTCCTCTTCGTCACGTAATAAACTTTCAATTTCCTCACTTCTTATATTACGGGCTCTAAAATAATGTAAATAAAGCAATTTTGATAATGCAAAGTTTATAGTAAACAATTAAAGATAAAAGAATCTACTTCAAAAATAGAAACGGAAATTTGTTCCTAACCCATTATGAGTAAGTTAATTCTTCAATTAGTATGCTATATTGAGTCATATAAGTTTATCGGAGTTTAATAAAAGTAATAGCCTTTCCATCAACATTTCACTAAACTATCGTATTTCATTGACCGTGTCGTCAAAATAACGTCATATTGTGTCGTATGTTTGTGAATTTTAGAGAAAAAAAGAACTTACAAAACAGAACGTGCCATTGTCCAGTACCAAATATTCGCCAACATCAATCACTTTGTAAAAGAGGTAGTGGATAATCAGAAGCCAAAGTAATCCCGCAAAAATACTACAAATAAATTCAAATTTTTTAAATCATTTATAAGGATTTTTTTAAAACTTTGTCATCAATGAATAAATATACAATTCCAAGAATTTCGCAGTGCGATGGAAGTTGAATATATGACTATTTACCGACTAAATTTGAAAAAGAAATATAACTTACATGAATATGGTCCTATGCTCAAAGAAAAGACTTATTTCACACTTCCCATCGCCCTCCAATTCAGTTCCTTGCACCTGATCGAAGGACGGACGCAAAGCAAATGATAAGGCACTAGAGGTACACGGTCGGTCGCGTGGAGTACTTTGTACGCCACGGGTGACTCTCCAGACTGACATTGTGATAGAAATTCTGCTACACTTCTGTGAGTTATGGAAACCCCCTCAATGGAAAGTCAAAATGACACTCGAGGAAAACACGATATCTTTAATGATTAGAATTTAGACACGGAGTTGTAACAATCGGTCACATAAAATTGGCGTACTTTATACACCAGCGCGCCCGCTCGAGGGTTAAACGTCGAGAACATATCGAAGCGCATACGCGTGCCAACTTTGATAGTCATACCTTAATCATAATTTTAAAAAAATCTATTGTAAAATTGAAGATGAAACTCGAGGTTCTGACGCCACAGCTCGAAAGCTGAAGTTTTCAGATAAAATTCTTAATTCCGAAACTTGTCGTGAGAATACTAAGAGAGATAATAACAAAGTAAAAGTATCACAGGATATAAAATTTTATAACCTTCCAAATAAAGTGTTAAAATCGATAATTCCACTTACCGTGTGTAAGAAATGTTCGATGAACCAGAGGCGAGCACCACAAAAAGTGCGACAGCCGTAATTTTGGGCCGGGGGGGAGGGAGAGGTGATGGAAAGTTTGCAATTTTCGGTATTTTATTTTTAATATGAAAACAGAAGTTACTATGCCACTACATAATATTATACTATACATAAGAAGGATGAGTACTTAATGATCCAATTTCTGCAATTTTAGCTCAATTGGTGGCATCACAAGTTTCAGAAAATATATCAGCCTTCTAGTGAGATATTCAGAAGATCAAAAGTTGTTTGTAAAGCACAGAACATATGCATTTAACTCTCAACAACGTTTGATAAACTTGTCCAATTTAATTCAGTCACAATTTATGTTTAGGCTTAATAATACCAGTCTGTAGTCACTGGCTTACACTGTTGTGAATGTAAATCACTGAAATGTAGTGAGGAGTTCATTATATTTCCACATATTGTTTAAAGCTTTTAAATAACTGAAGCATTTGTCTTAGCAGAATGAGGAGTTTTTGGAAATATGAAATGAAAAATAGGGTTCAGAACGAAGCTTTCAGTCCATTATTTCGGGTTCACATAATCAAACTATGTAATAATACCTATTTCAAAAGACCCATATGGGCTTAGCTCACTCACAAAATCACAAAATAAGGTTTGATTTCATATATTAATCAGCAAAACATGAATGGATATAAAAAGTATTGTCTACCACTGCCAACTTTTCGGCAGAAATTATTTAGCCTTGCACCATCCTTTCTTAAAATCACCCATGCATTCATACATTGCATCCACATTTTTTGTAGGTTCCTTAGGTTATGACCAGAAGCATTTCATGGTAAAAAAAGTAACCAAGTGATACTATTTAAGCTGAATTATATGCATGCTCACCTCAAATGAGATGATCACTATCTCGGGCCCCACCTCTCCATCTAAGGCTCCGTTTGCACTCATTTGGATTGGAACCCAAAAACTGCAAACTTACTGTTATTCACTGTCAAGAAATGCAATTCATACCAGCATTCGAGAGGAATACTTTTGGCCTCGGTGGCAGCGTGGTAAAGTCCTCGCCTGAAAAACCGAAGGTCGCGGGTTCGAATTCCGCCTGGGGAGGAAATGTAAACCTCCCAGGTTGTTTGTGTTCGTCGATTGAATAAATATATTGTAATTGGATTCGGCTGTAAGAATATAGAATCATTTTTATTTAATAATAGGTGGAGTAATACGCCCTGTATGGATTGGAGGACCTAAAGGTACATATTAGGCGGAAGAGCCAAAGATATATGCGAATCCCTGCTGTACACGTTCTCATCAAATGCCCAGCATCAGATAGCTACGACGCCCAACAAAGGGGACAACATTCTTGATTTATTGGCAAAAAATATACCGCAATAAGTAACTAAGGTAAACACTGTTGAGGGCATTAGTGACCATAGAGTAGTAGCATTCGCGGGGCGTTTTGAAAACCCAAGAAACCACTGCGACAACAACATACCACTGGAGCTTTCTCTAGTGGGGGTGTTTCTCTTTCCTTCCTTGAAAGACGGTTAGCGATAAGGGGGAAACAGAAATCGAACGGAGACTGCCACCGACGAACGATGTTGTGTGGGTCATCCTCAATGGGAAACCCTCGGATGACACTTCGTTGAGGGGTGTATTGCTCAGGCAGCACACTCACCGCCACAAATAGTCTATAGTGAAGAGAATTGAGACACAAATGCAGCATACACATAGCATAGCAATGCTTTGTACAACCAATTTCTTCAAACATTTTTACTGCAATATTTGTTACACCATGAAAGACTGAATTCACGATTCAACGACTTTCCCACTGTTTCGAATTCATACGCACAACTGTACAAAACCGCTGACGACGACGGTCATCATTTGTTTTTATGTCAAATAACCTCGTACAGGGGAAAACGGCCAGGTGGGCCGAGCGCGAGGGTGTATTAGTTTGCTATCGGCATTGCAGAGATGGTAGCTCAATACAAGCCTTTCTCCCCCGTTTATGTAATGGCTGGCTGACTTTCTCAACTCCCTCCACTCCTTATAACCCAAACCCACCCCTTCCCCTCTGACGTCATTGTCATTGGCGCGAAAGGTTCTCGACCACGTTGGCTCCAACCCGACAGCCCCAAGGCCACACACGGCATGCGGTCCCCTACCATCACGTTCCAGTGTTGCCAAATATACGTGAAGTTAAAGATAGCTCTGGATGAGTTTCCACTCGCCCACTCTTGTGTCACGCGATAACCTTATTTTACACATAAGAGAGTCACTCAAACTGGAGACTCTTCCAGATACATTCTGTAAACGTAAAGCATTGTTTATGCAGATAGATCAACCTTTTCTCGGCTCTCAGATCAACATTAAAAGGGATTTAGAGCCCGGCGTCGCGTAAATAAAACAATTGCTCCGTTGATGGAACTCGTGAGATATTGTTTGCTTGACATTCGAGGGCGTATTGATCTGTGAAGACACTCTGAACGTCAAACACAGAGAAAACTATTAGATCGTTGTAATATATTACGAGATTGAGTAGTAATACGTGATTACACTTTCATAAAGCTCTCTCCTAAACATTGCGTAGTAGAATGGTGTAAATGTCAAAGCTGGATTCTTTGTTTTTCCGACGAGCAGATGCAAGTAATGACAAAATCGTCTCTTGTTCAACATACGCTCAACAAATTAGGCTTTAATCACTCCTACCTCCGGCATATACTAATGATTGCCTCATTTATTATTAGACTTGGATTCCATTAGATATTTAAGAAAAGGAATGAAAAACAGGAAACGAAATTGTGTTGCACAACAAGACAGAATGAACGAATTCAAATGTCAGCATTCGCGAAAAACGGAATTTGGCAGGAACTGAAACCTGTAATTCAAAAAATAGTCAAAAGACACTATAAAAGCTTCCAATGACAACGAATTTACGTTAACGTTAACAGAGTACTTCAATTTCGCCTGGTGCAAGGACAAACCCGGCAGAAGTTTAATTTGAAAACGTAATTAAATTATCCATATTATAGGACTAGCTATGAAATAAGATAAAATACTTTTCAATTTTCCTCACCATCGACTCTGATAGACACAACGTGAATATTTGTATTCATACTTTTGGAGAAGGTGAAACAATAACGCATTAAAATTTTTATAAATTTTATTAATCTCTGATCTAGGCAGATACGACGCAAGTAATTGTGTATTACGTAATTGACGAACAAGTTCAAAGGTCCTGATGCGCATAAAAATTAAATATTATATCACAATATTATAATTCTAACAAATTATTGACAAGAAGTGACGCGTTTACAGATGAGTTAATCCAGTGGTCGGCAAATCGCGGCTCGCGAGCCACTTTCGGCTCTTTGGTCACTTGAGTGTGGCTCTTCCACAAAATACCACGTGCGGGTGAACACGTTACAGTGCGATTAAAACTTCGTGATGATTAGTTTACTTACTTCTATATTTACATACCTACTTAATTGTTGTTCATCTTCAGGCGATTGCTCTAAAGCATTGAGAAAACATTTCCAGAAAGATAAAATGTCTACGCGTATCGTCAAGTCGTGTTTATTATTCGTGTTCTAAAATGTATTCTTTCCGAGCGCGTGTCGCTGCAGGAAATACTAGAATTGAAGATGAAAGAAACCACTAATTACAGATCTTTCTCCTTTTCAGTGGTCATCCGAGGAGTGGCCACGGGAACGTCGGAGGAGGACATGCGGGAGAGCCTGTCGTTCGCCGGATACGACTCCGAGGAGATGAAGGTCTTCAGGATCACCGCGCGGCGGACGGGCAGACCCACGACCCTGATGAGAGTCATTACCAAGGACCAGGAATCAATCCACCGCCTGCTCCACGAGGGTGTCATTTCCTACGGGAAAAGATACCGCGTGGAGGCCTCCCGTCCACCACGTGCCCAGCCCGCTCAATGCCACAGGTGTCACGGTTTCGATCACCGGACACACGAATGCAGGAAAGATCTCTGCTGCGCACGATGCGGAATGAGTCACCGTTCCGCAGGATGCAAGGTGGAGACTCTTAAATGCGCTAACTGTGGCGGCGAGCATCACTCCGGTGACTTTCGGTGCCCTCAGCGCCCAAAGGAGCCGGCAGTGCTGGTCAAGGCAACACCGGTGATCCCTTGTCCACTTTCTCCTCCTACAGAGATGGCGGAAGCACCAGAAGAGACGGTCTCCAAGACGGTCTCCAAGACCAAGACGGTCCTTCTCCGTCTGCTGAGTCTTCTGCTGGCAAATCTCCACCCGGCAGAGCGGTCATCAGCGGCAGAGTTCCTGGACGCAGTGGCACGTGAGATCCTTGGGTACTCCGTTCAGGCGGTGTACTCTTGGAACTCACAGTTCACAGCCGTGGAGAGGACAACGGCTTAAATAACAGGCTGAGATAAAATATACCTTGACTACGCCTTTAAGGCTTTAATAACTAAAACGCTGAAATACGCATACTTGTATATATTTAACCATAGTAAAAATCTATTTTATTTTTTGCCCTGAAGAAGAGAAAGTTTAATTAACTTAATGCATTTGTAAATAATCATATTTTAAATTTAATTTATAAATATCTGCTCTACTTTTTTATGCATTTAAACTTATATATTCTATGGACAATGGGCAAATAGTCACAATGTTTCAAAGTTTTAAGATGATAACCTACAAAACCTTTATATAACAACAATCTCTGTTTGGCTTGGTAATGTATGTCTTGTACAAATCGTAAATATGAATATTAATATCAGCCTAATCCACAGCACTACACGAGCATCATGTCCGGAACCAGACAACAGTACCAACGCAGAAATCTACGATGAACGCAATGCACACCGGAAGCCAAATCACCAGGATCGACACCACGACAACACTCAAAGCAACTCCTGGATTACCTACTACCTTCATACTACATCAGCATAACACGGCGGTCTGCACGAGGTTTTGCCGGTTTCCCTCGTGACTCGGGCAAATGCCAGACCACTAAGCCATCCCGGATGGAAAGAGTTCCTGCGTAAATAATACTAAAAACGCAACCTAATCTGCTAACGCTTCACTGTACAAATTTAAGACAACCATAATGTTATTGTCTAACCCTGAAGAGGAGAAATCCTAAAGCAGGGGCTATTGTTGTAAATATATATAAATATAAATACGTGCATATCTGTAAATATCTGTAAAAATGTATAACAATGGCAATTAACACCTTTTGAATTTGAATTGTTCCCCTGCGGTTTGCAATCCCAGCTGCCTCTATACGAAGCGCTGTGACATACATGATACAGCGCCAGTTTTAATTTTTGTACAATTTATTTTATGTACAGATCTAAAAGTAGAACCTTTAGGATTATTGTCACTCCAAAGTCCAAACGCGAGGAGAAGATATAACAAATGCTGTAACTGAGTGCATTGAAAAACATATTCCACTCGAAAAATGTTCTCAATTACAACAGACAGGTCAAAAAGTATGACCGGCGTAAGAAACCGGTTTGATGCTATTTTGAAAGAAAAAAATAATCACGAGATACTTGCGACGCATGGTATTATTCATCAAGAAGCGAATTGTGCGCAGACATTTCCAGAAGAAATTGGCAGTTATGAAATTTGTAATAAACATTATCAACTCCAATATAGCTAAAGCTCTTAATTATCGCCAATTTAAAGAATTTTTAGTTGGAAAAGAGTCACTAGGCAGATCTTTTGTTGCATAGCAAGGTACATTGGATATCAAGAGGTAATATTTTGAAAAGTTTCGCTCCATATTAACATAAATTAAACCATTCCGCCTTGAGTAGGGCTTTCACTATCCAGAACTAACGCACGATCAGTGAATCCAGAAAGTTCATTTCATGGCAGACGTCACGTTTCATCTAAATCAGCTTCATTATAAACTAAACGGGAAAGGAAATACAACTTTTTCGATGTTCGAAGAAGTTTTTTCATAAATAAATATCTCTTTTTCCTCAAGATTTTGAAAGAGTAACTTTTAATTGCTTTCCAAGCCTGTTGAATCATCGCCAAAAATTATTTACGATACTGACATTTTGTATTTTAAAACAATACTTTAAATATAAGGAAAGCCTTTCTCAACATGTTTCAGGAATTCATAAACAGCTAAGTGTGTTTAGCTTTTGTTAAAATATGTCTAAATGCTACTGTAACAGAATTAAAATTTTCCCTTTAATAATGACATTAGCCACTTTGAAATGCGATTGCTGGAGTTAAAAAAAACGAATTTGGGAGCTCGATATTTGAACGTCTTTGTGCCGATACAGAAATATTGGAGAAAAAATGTGAACTAATATTAGATCACAGCACAAGTGGTCTCCTGTGAAAGACCAGGAGAAGGAAGATATTTTGATTTTTAATACCTGGAACAGTATCCCTGAATCTTAATAGCAGCTGAAAAAACTAGCATTTGCTGTTCTTTGCTTATTCGGGTCATATTCACGAGGACAATTGTTGAAACTGAATTATTGCTTTATTCGTTTATATAAAATAAAGATTATAGTTCAACTATTTGTAAGACCAAACTTTAAGTAAAGTTTGTCAAGTTCTTTTTAGGAGCGTTGCGGAGTGAAAGAAGATGTAGTGTGGATGTCTTAGGTTATGTTGAGACGGGTAGGACGTATAGAGAGGATGAACGAAAAGATAGAGACGAAACAAGTATGCAAGACGAGTGTGGTAGGGAGAGTTGTAAGGGGTCGCCATCAGCGAACTAACACACCTTAATAAGATTAAACCACCTTAAAAGGCCATTATTACTCAGAATCTTTTAAATCGGTTTGTAACTGGTCAGGGTTTTTACAGACAAGATATTCTGAAGTTCCACCACTTTTGCCCAGGTTTTCCGGGCCAAAAGTTGAATTTTAAATATCCATTCTATCACTAGCGGGTATTTTTAAAGAAAGTGCAACAGTAAGAAAAACACATTAACGCATGCACACCATATAGAGAAAATAATATTCAATACATGGAAAAACTAACATATATTTTATAATCCTCAGCATGATATCAGAAAATAGAACTTGGAATTAAATTTTAATAACATATAATTAATTGGTAAAAACAATACATGAGATCCAGTGCCTCATTTCCGGAAGCTAATAAAACTACTAAGCCAACAATCACAGAAAGTGCCCAAAATGGTTGTATAAATATGAATTAGTTTGGGCTAATTAGAAATAGGTATAATTGTTTTTTGAAAACTTTCAGGGATGAAGAGTCTTTGATTAATTTAGGAAGATTGTTCCATGTTTGTGATGCGGCTAGGGTAAATGATCTTTGAAAAGCTGTGGACCGAGAATGGGATATATGAAGATAGTCGGGTTCCGCTCTCGTAACAACATTAGGCGTTATTGTTCTCTTAGGGAAGAAGTCAATGATGTACTGAGGTTCATTCTTTTTAAGTAAAGAAAACAAGAAACATGCCAATTTAAAGTTACTTCTCGTTTTGATGTCCATCCAGGATAGTTTGTTGATGTATGGCGTTATATGTTCATCTCTCTGCAAGTTATATATGAATCTTAATAAGGAGTTCATCAGGCGTTGGAGTTTAATATTAAGTTCTGCCGTAAGATCATAGAATACCAGGCAGCAGTAATCAAAGTGTGGAAAAATTAATGAGAAGACAAGTTGACTACGCACATGGGTAGGAAATAGATTTTTGTGTAGTTTCAATTGATGGAGAGTGGCATTAACTTTATTTGAAACGAATGAAATATGATCTTTCCAAGAGAGAGTGTGGCTAAAGATGACCTCTAAGTTTTTAGCTGTATTAGAGTAGGGTATTGAGATTCCTTGGACTTCAATCTTTGGTAAATTATTAGTATTTAGTCTGGAGATAACTCTAGAGTGGCCAATTATCATAGCTTTTGTTTTATTACTGACTGGCGTCGTCCGTTTTGGTATGAATAATACCAATTTAATGAGGTGCAGGAAAAATTTAAGTTTCTCAGTTTTTGTAGGAGCAAAGAATGGTTTACGCAGTCAAAGGCTTTGCTGAAGTCAAACAACACCAATATGGTCACCATTTTTTTGTCAATGCCAGATCTTATATCATCAGAAACTTTAATTAAGGCCGATTGTGTAGAAAAGTTTTTACGAAAACCTGACTGAAAAGGATCAAATAACTTCTTTGCTGTGAGGTACTCAACAGTTTGTTGAAATACAATTTTTTCTAGACATTTAGATATGGCGCAGAGTATTGATATAGGCCGGTAATCACTAGGGGAAGAGGGACTTTTAACTTTTTTAATAGGGCGAATTAGGGACGATTTCCAAAGTGTGGGAAAAATTCCAGACATAAGTGAGGAGTTGAATATTTCCAGTATAGCAGGAGTTACAGCTTCAGACACCACTTTCAAATATTTAGCGGAGATGTCATCAATTCCAACTGAATTAGATTTCGATGCAAGGAGTACCTTGCGCAGAACTTCTGGCGTGACATAATTAAAATAAAAATTCTCATCGTTATAAGGCACAAAAGCATCAACAGAGGGAAAGTTTGTGAGGTGAACAACAGTTGCATTGGAAGAAAGAATCCCACTCGCTGAAAAATAATTGTTTAGTTCATTAAGAGAGAGCCGGTTTGTGATTGAATTGTCCGACTGTCTAATGAGTCCCAAATTCTTTATTTTTTTCCAAAGCTCGTTGGAAGAAGTTGGTTTGGAAAGAGTATTTGTATAATACAATCGTTTAGCTTGAATCAGTAACCGTTTCACAAGGTTACGCTGTCTCACAAATAGTTGGTGAAAGGCTGGATTCCTCGTCCGAACAAAGGCACGTCTATCTCTTTCCCTTATTTGTGCCTTTATTGCTGGGGTGAACCATGGAGTTGGAGGACGTCTAGGCCAAATAAGTCGTTTTGGAGCATGACGATCAAGGCAATCATGGAATACAGATTTGAAGCTCTGTAGCATTGAATCAACATTCAGAGAATTGAACACATTTTTCCAATCAGAGCTCAATAAATCATCTTGGAAAGGTTTTACATTAAAACACTCATTGCTTCTAACAAGCAGAGGAGCCTGGCATTTTTTGGCTACGTTAAATTTTTAATTTAACACAATCTTATCATGGGCTGATAGAAATGGAACAGGAGATTGTTTAAAAGAAGAAACTTTATCTTGTGAGTCAACAATGCCGAGATCTAGAAGCGTATGGTAACAGCAAGGTCATAAGACCAGAACTGAGCCACCAGCAAATTACAAAAATGTATGCCATACAAATAAATGTATTAACTGTAACAAAACTATTGTTATAATGAAAATGCTATCAAAATAAAGTTTCAACATTATCTTGAGAAAAAATATCCATTCTATCACTAGCGGGTATTTCAAAAGAAATAGCAACAAAAAAAAACACATTAACGCATTCATACCATAAACGGATAATAATATTCAATTATATTTTATAATCCTCAGCAAGATTTCAGAAAACAGGACTTGGAATTTAATTTTAATTACATATAATTAATCGGTAAAAACAATATAAGTGATCCAGGTCCTCATCTCGGTGGGCTCATAAAATTACTAAGCGAACACACACAGAAAGTGCATAAAATAGCCCTGGTCACTTGTTGAATGCAAATTTCCAGGTATGTTACCATTTTCCTTGACTTTTCCAGACATTTTAACCCAATATTCAATTTCATTGACTCTTCCAGTGCTGTAGCAACCGTCTAGACATAATCTTTCAAATTGGTTAGCAACATTTGCTAGTTCACTGTCTTCACTTTTTGACTACACGGGTTTTGATCTTGTCAGTAACGAAATATTACTTTACGCAGACACCGTAATTCGCATTAAGGTGCAGAAACACTCAGACAGTTTAATTGCTTTGATGAAAGGTGACATGAGCCGACAGGGGGGAAACATTACCTAACACTTGTTACCTTCAAACATTTTTTTCGAAATACCTCCAGTCTCAATGTGCAGATAATATTTCCAACTTCCAAGCATATAGTAACAAATGACAACCCTCTAATATTATTAATGTAACAGTTAATCAATAATCTTAATTCGTGGCTTTTATAAACTCAATCGTGAGAAACAAAATAAATCAAACAAACCCGTACTTAACATATTTCTTGTAATTGACCATAAATCACAATTTGCTGGACTGCGGTTCCTATTCCCTTATATATTTCCCTTGGATGAGGGGGAGTAATCCCCTGTGTTACAGGACCCCTGCTCTGCAGCAACCAGAAGGCGGAATGGAGAAGGATGACTTCAGCCACAGAATTGCAGCCATGAAGGCCAAAAACTCTTCCGTTTAGGGGGCTAGCCTTATCTGATTTAATAATTTTCTTCACTGTTACTTTTATGCAATTGAATTCGGTTATCCAATTTAGGAGAGCCTATTTGCAAGAAAGACTTATTCGCATGTAGCGGTGATACGATAACTCCAATATTGCCTCCATATATCAAGATATAGACATTTGGCAAACCATCAATTACAATCTGCATGCTAAATTGACAGAAGGCTTTTCGACTAGGAGAGAATGAAACTATAAAAATACATATAGTTCTTGACACTGTTACTAATTTAAGTAAATATCTTTAGCATAATGAGTTTATTAGACTTAAAAAAACCACTTTCCCTGCCAGTTGACCTTGCGAAATTGAAGGCTGAAAACTATCATCGAAATTGTTGAGCAAATCCGAAAGTACATCATTTAAAAGACGTGACCAAATATTAACATTTGAATACGAGGCCATAGGCTTTGAATAGATGGTAAATATATCGTTAATACAAACCTTATACTTGAATTAAAAAAGACAACAATAAAAAATGCACGATTGAATTTGAAATATATTGCTGAAAATCATTTATATGCATAAAATGGTGAAGGCAACTGATATATACATTTTAAGTAAGAAAAGACACGAAAAAATGTCATAATTAAAGAAAATAAATTACATAAATGAATGTGCAACGCTGTTTTACATAATTGGAAAAAATATTTATTCACTGAAATTCCTTCAATAATTATTATAAACTCACATCAGTAATACTTCTCAATTTACCATAAAAACCACATATCAAGTATAGGTACTACCAAATTCATTTCATGAAAATTGAGAAAATGGAAATATCGGAATAAGCCTTACAATCAAAGCAGTGAAGTAAATAAATGACTTATCTTCAACTTTCTGTTTCTTTCAACAAATGTAGGGAGGATTATTTTTATCAGCCACCTTGCCGAAGTAATTGAAAAAAATGGATACATGGGCAAATATAGATACTTCGGAATACTATGGCATTAAATATAAAACGAAAATTTACAAAAACAAAAGTGACCTTTTTATTAAACAAAAGTACCGAAATAATAAGACAATAAATGAAGCTATAAATTTTTCCTACTGAATTGTAATTACAATTAAATATTTAAAGGACATCATGTATATACAGGCAGATCTTTATTGATAATCAAAATTTAAAAACATATAAAAAGAATAAAAAAAACATAAAACATGAGCATATGGTTTGAAAAATTCAGAACCTAACTCAACATAACCAAAAGTACGCAATAGACTGCTACAATAACAAATTACCATAAAAAGATTAAATCATATACATATTTTTCATTACAGTGAGTCTCAGAACAAAAGAAAGAAGATGAATACAATCAGGCGAAGAAGAGTGACATCAGAGGAATAAGCAGGCCACAATAATCTTTACAGCATGTGAGATAATCCCTCACACACGAAGCTGAAGTATTCGCAGCAATATTCATGCCTAAAAAGAGAAAAAGGACGTGTATAATAGAAAGAAACTTTAATGTATCACATGGTAAAAGCTTGTGTTTAAATGCCCGATTTATAAAAACATTTCTCATAGACATATATTATTCACTTAATTCTCCACTATAGATAACAGAAACTGGAGAAAGTAAGAGAAACAGGCCCCGAAAGAAAATGGGATGAATAACAGTGGACAAATGTAGAAGTAGCAGAAGAGGGCCTAGTGGGCAAGAGTGCCGAAACAAAGAAGCCATGGATTGCGACAAGGACTAGAATAATAAAGTATAAAATACAAATAATCAGAAATACAAGAGATGCAACCATTTCAAAGAAGGTTAGAAACCAACTTATTCAAGAAGGTAAGAATATAAGGGAGAGGAAAACCTGTTCAATATACAAGCTAATGAAGAGACACTTTGATTAGAGACAAGCATCTGCGACGTTAATGGGAATCTAAAGATATTGAGCTAAGACAATAAAAAGATGGAAGAAAAACATCGAAGTATAACAAAGGGCCAATGCCACTGGAATCAAACCTGATGAAAGACAGGAGCGAAGTCGTCGAGGCCGACCTGGGGTCAGATTGACTGAAAAGCAAATTCGACAGAGCACAAAAATATCTTAAGAATGGCTACGTAACTGGCAAAGACATCAAAGCGGAGAAATTTTGAAAGCGATCGGAAGAAATTCCTGGAAAAGCCAGTACAAAATAATGACAGATAAATAGAAAGAGACAGACAATCGGAGGACTTTCAAATTATTTTCAATCCGAAAAGACAGACTGAGAAATTTGAGCAACAAATATCCTAGAGTTTCATAATGCCTCCGTGAGAAATTATTACTTGAACAACTTATGAATGGAGGAGATAGCCAAAGACAATCTTTTGGAAAACCATGGATACACTTTTGAATTTTAAAGAACAGAAGACTATAGAAAATGTACACTACCTAAGAATAAATAGACTTATAAAGAATTATTAAACGACGGAAGATGGGACAATATCTTTGGGCTGTTGAAATAATTCTGATTAGAGTAAAAGGGCAAAACAATAATCAAAGAAATTTTCAAGTAGCAAGGTGACACAATGCGAATGAGAGACGGAAGAAGTTTTAAAAGCCGAAATAACACATTGGAGATAAAAAGGAATATTACCTGTCATAAAGACAGCTCAAAATATGCTCGGAGGAGGCGATACGAGAAGCAGAAGAATAAGAAGCGGAGTACGGAATAAAGATTAACGGAAAAGAAATAAACATTACCTACTTCTGAGACCATGTCGCAGTCACAGAGAGAAATAGAAATGCTCATCTACGATCGCTAATGTAATCAACCATATTGTCCAAGAACATGTCACAAAGTTAACGATGATGAAGACGAATTCTAATATACGGAAATGAGAAGCTGAATGCGGATACTATTGGAATTGGAGTGAAATGCAATGCAGAGATATTAATCCTAAAGGTGTTAAGTTCATTTTCATGTATGTAGTAATATGATATTCTGCCATTGTCGGGAGACCATCATTAGGGTTGTAATGATGCGGAAATAACACAGTTTAGCCAATTTGAGTCAAATGAAGAATTATTCTACAATTTGGAACATTTCCCTACCGATAAGAAAGTTTTGATAAAAAAGAAAAAGTCTCGACAACCGTGGACATTATAGTCCACCACTTTTTTTTCTGATATAAAGAAAATAAATCCAAATTTTCCAAAATACATGCTCCATCCAACTATGAAGGCCACAACTTCGCAATGATAAACGGAAAATATGTCACTTTTATAATTGAAGTAACGCCTGACTTAGGGGATATGTTTTAAGGGACCAATGGAGAATAAAAATAACTATTACAACCAAATTACTAAAACATAAGATTTTATCAATCAACAGGCATTATAAATTCGATACACACATTTGATATTCATCATAGGGTTCCGACGCCGTATCCCTAAAGTTGTCATTTTTTGACCAAAAACTTAATTCCGGGATTTCCCGTGAGAAAATTATGAGCAGGAGAAATAACTTAAAAATAACATCGGTATTAATTTATATAAAATGCAGAAGATCACCTATCTGAAGCATTTATCTGGGAAGAAGTATTCGTTAAGAAAGACACGGAAACGTGAAAAGTGCCAAATCCGCAATTTTATATATTATTGGGAGCTGTGAAAATGCAAATTTTGCAATATTCTGTAATTATCTGTTATACAAAATTTAATGGACGAAGGTTTGTGCCAAATTTCATCTTCCTACGCCACACTTAAGTGGGCAAGAATGTTTGTATGCAACTGAGTGAGTTACGTATGTGGGAGTATATGATTATAAGGGATGTGCCATAACCGCCGAATCCACTCTACTAAAAAAAATAAAAATATTAAGATGGGTCATCGATTCGAAACAAAAGACAAAATTAAAAAAATTGGAAAATCAATCGATTGACTTGTTTTGAGTGAGAAAAGGAATTATTGAGTGAAATGTAGGGAATAGATTTCCGTTTGGGGTCGAGACTCACCCTCGCCTTGTTGAGGAGTGTCGTCATCACGTGCTCCTCGTAGAACTTCAAGAGGGATGGAACATTATCTCGCAGCAAAGACGTCCCCTCCGTCGATCCATAGAAAGCGATAATCCGAGGGAGGGCAGATGCGAGTTCTATTTCTTTCCCCGATTGAGTCTTCATATCCAATGCCCAACTGATGTAATCATGTACTCTAAATACCCTCTTCCTCTTCTCCTCTTCCACCTCCTCGAGTGCTCTTCTCATCTCTCGCTCGTGGAGTCCATCGCCTCGTTCGTAAGGTTTTCCTTCATTACGGAATGCTAAGAGAAAGGACATCTGAGCCAAGGCCCTTGCAAACGGACCAAGGACATGTTCCTCCGTCCAACCTTCAACCACCTTCCCTCCGAGATACACTCTCATCTCGGAGAAGTCGGCGAACGATCTCCTATTACTCCCACTCCTCTGAACTCCATCGTGATCCCTGAACTTCATCTTCATATTTTCGATCCAATGAGAGTCACAGTCAACCATTACACTTACGGAAGACTGACTATTCAAGAACATTAGCACGCATGACGTCATCGCACTCTCATTAAATAATTTATCATACAGACCCCGGACGTATAGTTCCTTCCCCTCGTCACGATTCCGAATGATTGTCCTTCCCATCATGCCCTCCACGAACAACCTTCTAATGTCCACTATGGGAAGATTCGAACACAGGACACCTATTCCCGCATCAGATATCTCCCCCAGGCTCTCCTTTAGCGCCCTTAATTCCTCCGCCGATGACGTCACGGCCCTTTCTATGCACTCTAAGAGAACGTCCCGCTCGGATAAATCCCTCCTCAACTGATTCACTTCCTCAGCCATCTGTCGACCAAATGACGACATCTCCGCCTTGAGGGAGTTAATGGACTCCTTTATATCCGATAACTCTGCCATCTTCTGAGAGAAGTCGATCAATGTGGTTTCCACATCGTCTACCCCGTGTAATGCACGGCGACGCTTAATGGCGCTTTCCCTCTTGTGCACCAGCCGGATCAATCGCAGGATATCCTTGCGGTCCCTGTCCGCGGGGTACCTTCGCCCCAACTCCTCCGCCATCTCGACAGCCGTCTTGTGACCCCCTCCCCTTAACCCAGGGTCACCACCCTCCCCAAGCAGTCCCTCCACCCAATCTATTTTACCCATCTTGACACCTAGATGAAGCAGGGTACTCTGACGCACGGCCCTCTCGTCTACGTTCTCCAGTGTCTCCAGCAAACCCTCAAATTGCTGAAAGGGACTACTACTTAATCCGAATGTCAGCCGCTCTACTAAATCAAGTTCTGACTCCGAAGCAGCATTGTTGTTGCTTGCCATGACGAAAGGAAAGGCCGCTCACCTAAAAAAAACGGGAAAAAGATGATCAAATGTCTGCCAAAAATACATGCCTTCGTAAGTAAGACGTTTTAAATTAATTTCAGGTTAAAATTACTTATCAACTGTAAAATCCGACGCAATTATTATAGTCACAGGATATACGGAATATCTAAGTATTTGGTATCTTCGTATGTCCCTACTAACAAATATCTAATACGATCTGTGCCCTGCATGCGTTGCAATACCTCTTTTTTATTCTAAGTAGCCATTCATATACAAAACAGACATGTGCAAAATAAACGAAAGACAACAATTGTTTAGTATGAAATTAAGGTTGAAAATTTATTATTAGAGTGCTTTGAAATCAGCATTAGTAACATCAAATGACAGCAATCTTAAGACAGCTATAAGATAAACGAATACTTGAAAAAAGCAACGCGGAAGAAAAATGAGAAAATGCATCTACTGCACTACGGTTAATTATCGGATTTATGTTATGAATTTCTCTCATTTCCCGGTAATCGATTAGGTTCACATGAGTGGATGAGCACGCACTTAACATCAACTTAATGACGGATGTGTTGATCACTTATTTCGCTGGGGAAAATAAGTGTCGTCCCACACATTTCCAGCTAGAAGGAGATGCTACCTGCGAAATACATTGAAGAACATTTAAATCTTGACACAGAATTGTGAAAATCTTCTCCGTTAAGTACGACTAAATGAGCCACAATACTTCCCATAAACAAAAAGTAAAATATTAGCATTTGCAGAGAACAACAATTAAATTAAAAAAATAATATGCCATGTCCACAGTCCCAGAAAACCACCTCAATGGTGTGTGGCAGGGGGTTAACTGTAATTTATACTGTTTAATTGTAAGAAGTAGACGCTTTTCAATTTTTGTCTACTTTAACTTCAAAAATCATTATAATTTCCATTCATGATAGTATTCGGATTTATTATAAAGTTTTTATACCATAATTACAGACGCTCTTTCATGTCACGTAAAAACTAGAGAGCAAATGCGTAATAGAGGAAATTAGAAAATATCAGATTGTGAACAACAGAAATTAAAATTGAATGAAATATAACTCAAGAGCTACTGAAAATGTCGATCGCTTCCCTGAATCGGATATGGGATAAGAGTATATGAAATATTCAAGGCAAATTATTATCCCTGAAAAAGACCATAAACGCAACATAACCACCGCTACCTGCTTCCGATATTTTAAGAACGTAATAACAGGAAAAGGAAGCACTATTTTGTTTGGGAAAAACTTACATGGAAGGAAGAATATTTTGAGAAGATAGAAGGAACCTCTTAGGAAATCTTTTTCGTAAAATAAGCATGTCCAACCGCATAATTACCAGAATGAGTCCAGTTGAGGAACGATTAGATTCTACTCAGTTGGTTTATGATGAACGCGCACTACGATTCGGAATTTTCTATTTCGGAACTGTGACAATACAAAGTGATACCAGTGAGTATACGAGAGTGAATACCTACGCGTGAGAAACAGGAAAGTGGTCGCTGGAAGATCGCCTTATAGGCACAGAGTAGAGACCTGGGTAGCGTGTCACAACCTTGACAATAAAGCGACGCAGACACACCGTCAGACAGTAGAAATGTCGAGAGCTGTTATTCCCAAGATGATCGTCAGACGAGTGGGCTACGAGAAGTCACGAGCCACTGACCTTTAAACGATGTCCACTACGTGGCAATCCAATCGTCACCACATTGCGCAATTACCTCTTCTTCTTTCCAACTAACATCCTCCCCTCCAATTCTGACGTCACTATTATGGCCATCGACCGTCGTTCCCTTACCAACAAACAAAACAGCGTCTATGTATTCCACCCAACTATATAATTCAAAATCAGAAAGTTGATACACGATAAAAAGTAAAAACAGGTCTTTTTGAAAAAGAAAAAGTTTTAAAAACTTGATCGGCCTCGCTAATGACAGATGGGACTAATCAAATTAGAGTGGAGTGTATAAAGTTGCGTGTGATTTTTGCATAAAGCTAAGCGTTGGACAGACTGGAAGAAAATTCTAAATAAAGAAAAGCATGAGGCATATTTTAGCAACTACAATCCTTCTTTGCTGTTCGCCAAGCATTTGTTGGAATCACCACGGCAGTTTTTAACCCGAAATTCTCCACGTGGAAAAGAAGACCCGCAAGTTGTACACACTTGAGCAAGCGTAAATTCGGAGATGTTGTAAAACAAGAAAAATGTCTCGTCATTAATGACTTTATTTTTCACCCCCAATCCCCTCTGCTGAACCTCCCATTGCCTGAGGTCACCGTTTACCCTCCGTATACCCTCACCCTTACCACCTCCTCCTATCGACATCGTCGTGACTCATGATCGCACAACAAACCCCTCCCCCGACGTTCTTCGGAACGCAGTAGCTCTGCGCCTCCCCACCTCCCCGCAGCGCCATTCCTCCTTCCCCTCCTCCAACCCCCTCTCCTAACACTCGCTCAACTTCCCCCTCCTCTCCCCTCCACCCAAAGCTCAACCCTCTCCTCTTTCCACCCACTCTACCCCATGTCTCTTCCTGTATATGTATTTTTCTACGTCTACAAAATACACTGCAAGCCACCTCAAGGGTGTGTGGCAGGGGTAATAATAGCCAACATGCATTACACTACACACTTTAGTTAGTGTAACTACGGCTACTTATGAATAAAAATTAAACGCTAATGCGTGTCACGAGGCGAAGCCCCTCAAGCATGCACTACAATACAGGTATGCTCCCAATGGAGAGATGCCTTTATTATATATGTATTTTACAACTTCACAAATGGACAGATACTCAAGGTTTATGCTAAAAGCATGCTCGGAGGGCTGCTAGCACATCTAGTAAATACCTTACAAGCCACATCAAGGATTCTTGGCCTTTAGCCCGTGGCAGTGGCGTATTGTGTGCTAGCCAATCTGTACAGAAGCTGATGACATCGCTCAGCAACGAAATTCTACGTAGTTTCATAATTGGAAGGGACTGACATGCCGAATAATATTTCAAAAGTTAATTGGAGGAAATAAACTTTTAAAATTCTTTTTACTCCGAATTTTGACGATTTCTCATGTCCAAAACGTCTCAAACTTAGCATGATAAATATTTGAAACATAAAAGTATTAATCACTTAGGCAAAGGAGTGTTCATAAATTATAAGACGCAGTACTAATTTTTGTCTGCACTGAAACTGGCCCTATTATTCCTCGTCGTAATCGCAACTACATATTTACAGCTATCAGATCAAAACATACGAAAGATATACGTTGTTCATTTGAACCTGAAGTTCACATGACGATGGCGAATTATAAATTGATTGATTTTCCCAATCTGCCACCAATGGATCACAATTATTAATTCAGGGGCCAAAGGGAAACTTGTGGTTGTAAATTTGGATATATTTCAGACATTTTGGAAAATTGAGTTGTTGATACATTATTTCAATTAACTTTCGAATGTATGGTGTGATTACAAATTGAATCTATCTAAACGTTGAAAATGTGACAATTTGTCGGTGACGCGCACTAGTGAGCTGCATTATATTGATTGCGTTAAGTAATAAATATCCCACTCTAAAAGTATAACGCAATTACAATTATTTCAAAGCAGCGGAAAATCATCTTGAATTTAATTCAAGTGTCCAAAATGATAATTAACATAAATATAAATAAGGTGTATCAACTTTTTTCTCTGGATTTCCTCGCTCGAGGAAGTGTCACGGCCGGACGATGCCTTTCACTTTCCACCGTACGGCAAGGGATACCTACCCGAAGCGAAAGGATTTAACCATCGATATCCACATATTGCAATTACTATGCCCTTATCGTCGTAGTCGCCTTTTTCGAAAGTAATTATGGGGAATTAAGTGCTTACTGGCCTGTGATCACTAATTCCGTTCAATGTTATTAAGTGAAGGAAGATATCAGGTATGTTAGTCGCCTAAACATTGCTCCTGTTCAATGTTGAGACTAAATTATGCAAAGCTGAAGAGGTTAATATATATAGAAGAGTGTAGTCCAAATTTGTATCTTTGTCACCATTTTTGGAACTTTTTGTCACTCAATCTATCGAGGATTAGTAAAAATCACCACCGATAATCATTTTTACATGGCGACCATTTTTTATAATAACCAACTACAATTACCTGTCGTACTGTCTAACCTAAAAAAGAAATGCTGAATCCCCAGATACTACTCAGACAGAACAAGAGCCTCGGGAGGCTACTGGGCAACTTTCACCAATATAAAGCACTAAAAAAAGGTGTGCAGAAAAAAAACGCCTCTAGTTCTTGTAGTTACCTAACAGCACCAACTCCAGGATAACTCAAGTATTTCATGGTTTTCCAAGATATTCTCGTTATCCCACCTACATTTACATCTACAAAAAACCCTGCAAGCCACCTCAGGGGTGTGTGGCAGGGTATTTTGGTACCTAGGAGCGCTTGAGACTTTAGATATACTACAGACCGATATCTCTCACATCTATATCATGCCAAGTCCTTGAACATTTAATTGTAAGTTCAGTTATAAGACAACTCGATATGGAGAATTTGTTATAAAAAACGCAACACGGATTCAGAAAGGGAAGATCTTGCGAAACTCAATAAGCACTTTTGGTCAATTATATTTTAGTCTCGGGTGAACATAACGTTACAGTTGATGCAAATTTTCTGAACTTTAAAAAGGCATTTGATAAAGTATCCCAGTGTAAGTTACTCATGAAATTAAAATCCCACGGTATAGACGACGACGTTCTTTCCTGGATAAGAAAATTCTTAAGTAATTGCGTGCAAAGGGTTGTATTACACGGGTCTTTAATGAAGTAATAGTCACATCAGGTGTCACACAGGGAAATGTCATAGGCCCGCTTCTGTTCCTTTTTTACATACACGACATCGGTGACAAAGTTGACAGTAATCTTAGATTATTTGCTGACGACGCAGTGGTGTACAGAGAAGTTCGTACTTTTAATGATAAGGAAGCGCCAACTAAGGACCTCAAGGCAATTCATGAGTGGTGCAATGCGTGGCAGCTACATTTAATCCTAAAAAAATTGCGTTGTGGTAAATTTTTGGAAACGGAAAAAGGCTCCATGTAGCAGCAATTGCAAATTAGACACCGTAGAATAGGTTAAGTACCTCGGAGTTAAACTGACTAATGATCTATCGTGGAGTAAACATATTCGAGAAATTACCGGCAAGGCTAATCGTAAATTGGGATTTGTTAAAAGAGTAATTGGCAAGCGCGACGATAAAGTTAGGGAAATCAGCTACTTCTCCCTCGTTAGACCCCACTTAGAATATGCCGCCATTATTTTGGATCCTTATGAGATAGGCTTGGACACTGAGTAAGAACACGCATATCATGAGACTTGACACTAGCTCATTCAATGTGATCCTGTTGAAAGAAGGAACTTCACGAAATATGTATAAATCCGACATACTACGGTAGATCAGATCATGAGAGTAAAATTAGGGAACTAGACTGCAGAACGGATAGATTTAAGATGTCATTTTTCCCACGAACGATAAGGGACCATAATAGCTGCCATGAGACTTTTATCTAGGTTTGTCGTTAGGTAGTGTAGCTCTTAGTAGTAGTAGTACTCCTAATGCTTGAATCCTTATCTGTTACCTAGCACATACTAACATAACGCCTAGCATGTTTTCTACATGGGTCTTGTGTCCCTGTCCATCTGTGCAGTTGTAGAATGCATGTATATTGACGGTCACTCTCCATTTTGATGACATCTGTAGTGTAGTGTTGCATGCTGGTGAGGCTTTGCCTCGTGACAAGCATTAGCGATTTATGCTAATGCATAAGTAGTCGTAGTTATACTAACTTTAGGGTATAGTGTAATGCATGTTGGTGATTACTCCCCCCCTGCCACACACCCATGAGGTGGCTTGCAGGGTATTTTGTAGATGTAGATGTAGCCTGGGTATAAAAGAGTGCATTTCGTTGCGACTGTCATCTTCGAGACGGTTCTAGTCTCGAGGTACTATCGAAACAGAGAGCCTTGAAGGTATCAAAAGGTGACTGCCGTGGAGGAGTCGATCAACTCACGGTATTTCCTGGCAGGCGGACAGCACCAATGTTCGTCGCCGTTCCTCGTGAGGAATATTATTGTAAAATATTGTGTAAGCATGAATTAGCATTGAATATTAATCATCTTGTGCATCGGAGATTAACTGAAATGCTAAGAATTCATACACAAGAGATAAAAAAGAGCCCAAGCGCTCTTTTAAAACCTGCATTTATGCACAAAATACCATGCATGCTACCTCAAGGTTGTGTGACAGGGGTTCTTGCATGGCAATTCTACTTCAAACTTGGCAAAAAATGTGTAAAACTGTCTTCGGGGCGCAAGAGGTCCCCGACCGCGTTGGCTTCACTCCACCCGAACTGACACCACCAAGGCCACACACGGCATGAGGTCCCAGACCAACGCGTGCCAGTTTTGCCAAATATGCGTCTACAACTTTTTCGCGTCAATCGTTGGGCCATCAACCGTCATTCCAAACTGGCGAAGAATACACCGCGTGTAAAGAGATTTCTTATTTCACACACGCACTAAGAGATTAAATAAATCTTTGGACTCTCTTTCAACTGCCTCATACAACGCAAAGCATTGTTTCTGTTGAATGATCGGCATTTTCTCGGTTCTAAAATGAAAATTTACAGTGACATAGAATCCGCCTTGCTTTTATAAAACATGTGCTCAGCCGAAGGAACTCGCAAACTCGCGAGATATTGTTAGCCTGACAATCTAAGGTTTAATGATCGGTGAAGGGACTTACAACCTCAAATATAGATAAAACTAATCTAATTAAATCTGACGAGAATGATCGATAATTTCCGTTTACACTTCCATGATACAGACTTAAAAAATATTGATTGGGTAGAAAATTGCTTTAGAATGTGAATACTGGCTTCTTAGCTTTTTTTCACGCAGATGCAAATATTGTCTGTGGTTGACATACGCTCAACAAATTAGATTAAAATAACTCATACTTCCGGTAAATACTCATGATTAAGTGATTTATTATTTGACTTGAATGGCAATATCTATCTTGGGATCAACAATAGAAATGACTACGGGAATGAAAACTCAGGGACAGAAAACGGACCGCAAATAATGACGCGAAACAAGGCCAAATTAAAGGAGCGACTTCAAATGACTGCATTCGAGAGAAAATTGTCTACTTCGAACATGAGCAAAAGATTTAACCTGTATTTCTCCCTTCGGTCAGTTAGAGATTCTCACCCTAATTCCTTCAACAATTCGGAAACACTGCAAAGCTAAACTTTTGAACCCCTCCCGTTCCCCTCACTTACACGTCCTTACTCATCCCACAACCACCACCCTCGCTCAACCTACAACCAATCCCCCGCTGCCGAGGTCATTGCCTCCCCCCACGACGCCCTATCCAGCGTCCTCTTCCCGGATTATGTCCAATACCCTAACTCCTCACCCCTCCCCATAGAGCCTCCCACCCCCACCCATCCAAACAAATACCTTCCCAACGCCTTACCTGTGATTTCCCCTCACTCCCCCTCACCTTCATCCATAGACCTTTTTTTTGTATATATAGAGTGGAAAACATGTCTGTGTACCTGATGATGCTGCACTGCAGCAAAACTAGCGATGGGTCGGGCCATTTCCTCCCCCCACGACGCCCTATCCAGCGTCCGCTTCCCGGATTATGTCCAATACCCTAACTCCTCACCCCTCCCCATAGAGCCTCCCACCCCCACCCATCCAAACAAATACCTTCCCAACGCCTTACCTGTGATTTCCCCTCACTCCCCCTCACCTTCATCCATAGACCTTTTTTTTGTATATATAGAGTGGAAAACATGTCTGTGTACCTGATGATGCTGCACTGCAGCAAAACTAGCGATGGGTCGGGCCATTTCCTCCCCCCACGACGCCCTATCCAGCGTCCGCTTCCCGGATTATGTCCAATACCCTAACTCCTCACCCCTCCCCATAGAGCCTCCCACCCCCACCCATCCAAACAAATACCTTCCCAACGCCTTACCTGTGATTTCCCCTCACTCCCCCTCACCTTCATCCATAGACCTTTTTTTTGTATATATAGAGTGGAAAACATGTCTGTGTACCTGATGATGCTGCACTGCAGCAAAACTAGTGATGGGTCGGGCCATTTCCTCCCCCCACGACGCCCTATCCAGCGTCCGCTTCCCGGATTATGTCCAATACCCTAACTCCTCACCCCTCCCCATAGAGCCTCCCACCCCCACCCATCCAAACAAATACCTTCCCAACGCCTTACCTGTGACTTCCCCTCCCTCCCCTTCACCCGCCCCCTCTCCTTCATCCATAGACCTTTATTTTTGTATATATAGAGTGGAAAACATGTCTGTGTACCTGATGATGCTGCACTGTGGCGAAACTAGTGATGGGTCGGTCGTGAGTGATCAAATCCCAAGAGCAAGTTCTCATAAAAGAAAGATCTATGAACGGCTTCTCTCCAATGACCAAGGCGTTCATATTCACCGATCACGACATGAATGATTGTATGATATAAAATATCGATCGCGAGACTTGAGAACGGCCAAAAAAATCTTGAATGAGTTTTCTACCATGACATTCGAGAGTTACTTGCTCTTTCATGAGATGTAGGCAGAGTCTCCGTTCGGTTGCGCAAACAAAGACGCAGCGTAATAGCAGTCAACAATTTACATCACGACACAAGTATTTTGCATTGAGAGAGTTTTACCTGTTTTGCTGGCTCGCTTTTTAGTAGAATAATAACATCATTAAAAATGAAGACCGAATCCGTTACACTGTCGGCAAAGAGACTGCTGGGTTAAGATACAAGAGGAATGCAATGGAAACTAAACATGATCACGATTGAAATTGTAATTATATGTAATTATAAAATAAATTTACTTCAAATCATTGATATGCATTAAATAATGAAAGCAACTTATACATAGACTTAATTTGTGCAAATACACAAAAAAGCTCATAACTAAAGAACATAGATTACATGGATAAATGAGCAACATTGTTGCAAATAAATGTACAATAATTTTTATACACTGAAATTCCTACATTCCTACATTCCTAATTTTTTTATTAATTCACACCAGTAATACTTTTTAATTTAACCATAAAAACCATATTTCCTGGATAAGGTTGCTCCAATATCATATCATGAAAATTGATCGAATGGAAACGTATCGGAATAAGTCTTACAACCAAAGCAGTGAAGTAAATAAATGTATTACCTTCAACTTCTTCCCAATACATATACAACAGTATAAATATAAAAAAAAACTGTTGTAAGATCCCAAATTCACAACTTGAACTTAAGCACTTTCTGATAAATAAACTTGAGAATTAAAAACATTTGCGAGCATACAGCATGGCAATCAATAATTCACGTCCTACATTATAAGAAACACCTGGATCAAGTAATTCAGTAAATGATAGTGATACATAAAAATACTTTCCGAACATAGTTGACTTCAATGAAAAACTTAATTATCAAAATCTTCTAATCAATATATTATATCTATTGCGTCCTCAACCACAAAATGTAGGAAGATTTTCTTTCAACGGCCACCTTGCCGAAATAATCACAAAAAATTGAATACGTGGACAAATATGGAGACTTCGGAATAACAGTAAATATAGCATTAAATAAAAAAAGAAAATTTACAAATACAACACCGACGTGTTTTGTAAACAAAGGTACTTTAATAATTGGACAAAAATTAAGCTATAAATGTTTCCTACTGAATTTTTTTGAATGAAATATTTAAATGACACCACGTACATACAGGCTGGTCATTAACTCGTTTATTCCCAGTGTTCCAAATTAGCAACAAAAATCCTGATCTCAGGAATTGACTTAAACTTTTCTTCTGATTAAAACATTTTTAAGCGGTATGGCTTATCTTAATTATAAGAAGTGGTCGCTTTTCAATTTCCCTGTCAAACTTATTTTCATATATCATTAGACTTCCCTTCCATGATAGTTATCGTATATAATATAAAGTAATATATAGCATAATTACAGACTCTTCTTCATGTCACGTACATACTATAGAGCAAATGTATAACAAATAAAGGAATTAGGAAATATCAGGTAGTGAACACCAGAAATTAGAATTGAATGAAACAATAATTCACGATCTCTGAAATAAATGTCAACCGCTTCGTTGAAACGGATATGGGAGGAGAGTATGTGAAATATTCACGGAAAATAATTATCCCTGAAAAAAACCATAATTGCAGTATAACCAACTATACATTCTCCTGCAATTATGCGAACGTACTGAACAGGAAAAAGATGCATTATTTTGTTTCGGAAAAACATACATGGGAGGAAGAATATTAATGCATAAGCACAAATCGTTAATGGGTGCCACGAGGCGAAGCCTCTCAATCATGCACTACACTACAGGTATACTCCCAATGGAGAGATACCATTATTATATATGTATTTTACAACATCACAGATGTACAGGTAATCAAGTATTAAGCTGAAAACATGCAATAGCACCTCTACAAAATACCTTCCAAGCCTCCTCAAGAGTTTTTGGCCTTTAGCCCGTAGCAGAGGCGAATTGTGTGCTAGTATATCTGTGTATTACCTGATAATATCGCTCATCGACCAAATCTATGTCGATTTAACCTACTCTTTAGAATTTGTTTTTTTGTTCGTGGAATTCACAATGTTTTTATTTTAATACCCGAAACGTTTCCATAAATGAACACCTGGGACCATTAACTTCGACCATACCACGTCACGGGAAACGCTTTAATAGCTTACGCTTTAATACACGCACTACGAGGTAATAAAATCAGCAGCTTAACCAAGTCTAATGCTAATTCAATGATGTGAACGCCTTTACATGTACAAAAGAATTAGTAATCGAAAAGAAACAAGAATGGGAAAGACAAGTATTGAGTATAACAATATAGCTAGACAGTAGAAACTTTTGTGTGTCAAATTTCTTCGTGAACACCTTGATAGCAGCTCAGTGAGCTACCTTGATAGCAGCTCAATGAGTCGCATTATATTATGTTACCATGAAAAGCAGTATGCATATGGTGACCTCACACCTCGAAATGGAATGGCAGACTTCCAAATGTTGACAATACGAAGTGAATAAAGGAGTGTCTATACCGACGCGTATGAAGAAGTAAAATAAATCGCCGGAAACAACTCGGAAGGCTCAATGTAGAGACCTGAGTAATGTGTCGCGACCTCATGAATGAAGTGACGCAGACACACAGTCAGACTCAAGGGAACTGCAATTTATAGATCCAAATATGGATGCTAGACGAGTGAGGTGAGAATGCAAAGACACGAGTGTCATCTTACAATGAATTCCGCTAGGTGTCAGGCAAATACGTGGGCAAATAGGCCTCTCTATGCGGAGAGGATCCAGCGAAAACTTCTTAACTTCTTCATAACTCTTCTACCTATGTGAATTTATAAACGATTGAGTGACTACATTCAAAATTCTTCTACCTCAATTACTCTTTTATCAAAACCTTCAATCATTGCGGTTGCGTAAATGATCTGCCCGGGATCACGATCAAGTCAAATGATTTTTCAAGCTTTTGAATAATGAAAACAAATAGTTTTGCCGGTACTATTGAAACCAGGGAGACATACACTCGGTAATGTCATCCACGTAACGCAACACATTCTACAAGTCTCAATTTTGAGAAGATTTTATTTGAATACTTCTGTTACGGCAAACTATATTCACTGCCATGGCTCAAAAATTCCGCAAGTTTAGCATGGCGCTAATTTCTCCGTCTCCGTAGAGGTAGATGATTACCATGTAGCTTTTATTTTTCAAATATTAAACGCTGCATAGATGATTACCATGTAGCTTTTATTTTTCAAATATTAAACGCTGCATAGTCCAACGTAAAAACGTGTCAAAAACTTCAATTTATCAAGTACCTTCAACCACTCATAGGCTTGTTATATTTCCTTAAGGTTCTTATTGATGAGATCTACATCTGCGACCTTCTAAACAGGGACCAATAAATATGAAGAAATCCAGCGCTCACTGAATCTCAGAAGGATATAGAAGAAATATTTTCCATTCCTAGCACTACGGTATGTGAGATGACAGGTATGTATTGATACACCGAGAAGATATCTGAAAGGAATAATAATCGAAGGCAAAATTAGACGGCGTTCGTTATATAACGCATGAAGTTCCTCAACCGCAATTTGGTGAATATTTTCCTCATTCTATATGCCTGCTCTGAAGGTAACAGACCCATGCACGAAAAAAACATATAATTTAAATTAAAATAATAAATTACATTACGTCACGCCTTGTAATACAAAAATGTTATGCCTGAAGCTATATACGTCATTAATGTGAATGAGCGTAGTGAATACGAAAACAAATATCACTGTATTTCAGCAGAAAGTATAGCACACCTTGTCTCTTTTAAAAACTGGATAACTTAATAACTTCAAGACCATTATTATGTCGAAAATGATTGCAGGAAAGAAATATGGTTTAAAAAACTGAAGTATCAAAATAATGAAACTACGTCCAAGACAATGATCCAAACTTGTTCTTTGTGATTACACCAACGAGAAAGGTTAATGTTATATACTGTGTGATATACTTTTACCCTAGAGATAAAAAGGAAAGGAAGAGTCGAGAGGAAAAGATTCCTCGTTTGACTCGCTGTGGGCTGTGTCGATTTACGTGGGCGCGGGACGCCTCGAGACCGCTGCGTCTTCACTCCCTATCTCTCCCGCTCCGTGGTCGGAGTCACGCGCAGGAGGGAAAGGAAAGCCCTTATCTCTTCTCCCCTGGGGTACACGGGCAGCGTCGGACGGCCCAATGGCTACGTGACTGGGTCCCCATGCTCAAACGAGAATACAGTGAAATATTTCGACCCAATATATCATTATACTCAATGTATTAAGGGCATGAGCTGTCCTCAAACTCTTTGCAATGTAAAAGGTGTTGCTTACATTTCGGCTGGCGTTAAATGCATACAGGAAAATTACGGGCATTTAAAATCCCACCTTGAGAAAACTACTGAACAAAATGTGCGCAATTACAAACAAAATAAACGCCATTCAGATATAAGCCGTGAACATAGTGTGGCATCGTATAAAAATTCTTATAGAATAAATTGAAAAAATTCTTCTCAAACCCGAAAATACCTCATGTATTTTCGCCCGTCAGCCATTTTCGGTAAAGATATGTACAAGAACAAGAAAACTACTATTTTCATTCAAGCAAGAGAAGTAATGTCACACACGAGTTCACGCTTTGGAAAAAGCCTATGAAAGAAAGAATTTTGTTAACCTGAAGTGATAAATTGAGCGAATTGAATTGAATACAAGCTATTTTAGAAGTCAACCACGCCACTAGGAAGCATTAAAAAAATATAACGATATTCTTGAATTTCAGCACAAAATTGCTATTCAAATATCGAATTAAAAATATCGATAACGAATATGTGCCCATACCTACGATTGAGAAGCAGGGAGACGATTTACATAGGATAGGCAAGGTAATACTTGTTGACAAATGAATTTACACACAGCCACACCTCCGAACACAAGATAACTGATAGCATTTCGTTCTCCAAAGATGGTTCACCACAGGCGAGCGTACAACGCGTGTGAGCGAACGCCTCACCTTCCAAAGGATTCCGCTAATTGGAATGACAACCGACTATAAATTACTTAAATAGTTTATTCTTCAATATAATGACTAACTCTGCACTTCAAAAAAAACACTCACAGTCACGTTGAGGTTACCATTCGGTATAATCTTGAAGTAACTTGTCAAAGAAAAGTTCTTCGTATTTTAACCAAGAGTGAATTAGGAGGAGACGAAAATTTAAACGGAAGTGTAACATATCTACGGAGAATATTCTTAATTACAATCCGTATACTTCAATAATTCCTGAATAAAACTGCGGGGAACAGTGTAATTGCCGTTTTACACGGTATATTTGTTTGTACCAACTATTACGTGAACCCTTGCATGAGGCAAAATACATCGTGTTAAGCGGTCAATTGTATGAACACTTGTGCGAATGTCTCAGTGCCTGAACGGAAAATTTACTACTGATTTTATAGCGACAATTGTATAATCTCACGTATATTCGTTAGTACAAAATCCTCCGCCGTGTAAAACGACGTTAAATTTCTTCAAATGACCGTTGAAATAAATATGTGTAGGCTGCTCTTTTGTGGTTTTCAACGGGAATGACGCTGATTGAAAGGAAGTATCTAAAAATGCTGCAGCTGGCGTCTTAACGACAAAGTGAAGACAACCATAGAAAAGCTGCGGTCTGAAAATAACTACCACACTCTCCATAAAAATCAAACGATTACGCCACCTAGCTACAAACACCAGCTAACCTTCGCAAATAAAATGATTTCGGTACTCGAATCTCGATAGCTAACTTTCAAATCAATAAAATTTAATAACCTGGAAAACTTGTCAAAGGATGAATCTATCAGAAATGTATAACGCAATTCTATTACACAGCAAACAACATATTCACTTCCACCCAGAACACAAATAATATTATGAGGAACTAAGATGTTAATAAATCCAACCGGAATAAGTCGTTTCATCTACCATATCACTTGCAGACACTGCATTTGCCGTATTGAAATCCGAAAATTAGAATACCACCGTAAAAAAAGAATAAATGTGTCGATACTTACGAGAGAGAGAAGCAGGAAGACAAGGATGATTACGCTACCAACACAGAACTGCAAGCTGGACGTCAAAAACTCAAGAATGGATACACGACGAACTTGGAACGCAAGAGATCTTCTGCCACTTCCTCCTCCCGGGATGGACGCCAAGCAAGTGAACAACGAGAGATCACGAGCGACTAACCTTCCCATGAATTCCGCTTGGTAGCAGTCAGGGATTGGGATCTCCCATGTTAAACGGAGGTACCTTCCCTCCCCCCCTTTTTGCTTCGGCGACGTAGTATCTCGACCGTCGTCAGACAGCAGCACCGCTGCCCCAACAGTACGAATAACCGCCACTAGATGGTAGGACAAGCGGTTTCGCGGGAAATAGTGCACCGTTTAAATCACGTACCATATTTCCAGGTTCGTATTATTTACCGAATTTTGAAAATAAAAGGTATTTTTTAAAAGGAGAAAGTTCACCGTTTAATACGCGTACCAAAATTCCCTGTTCTTCTGCTTTCCAACCAACTCCTGAAATTCAAAGGTATTTGATTTAAATAATAACAGAGAATTAAGTTTTTACTTTGTTTATTTAATTTTCATGATGTAAAAGTACAGAAAATAACAACCAAAGAAGCTACTCCACATTTAATGGTGGGTATCTATCTTTTATCGACTCCAAATTTAGGTACATTTAGGCATAAGTGGAGCAATTGAGTAATAAGGAAGAACTCCACATGGGATTAAGTACACTTACTTTCAGAAGTTAAGGATAAAAACTTATTACAACACAAGATTTTAGTAGTAATACCCAAAAAGGCGATGGTAGTATTAGGAATACACTCTTTACAGAAAAGGGCCATTTAGTGTCTATCACACCAGTAGCAGGACCTCAGAGGTGAGAATCAAAAAGTATTACACTATTGCTACTGCTACACAAAAACTATTTAAAGTGCAAGTGCCATACAGTGACTCTAAAGCAAGTAGCAGGGCTTCCAAAGTGAGAAGTTAAATACAGTACACAATTTCAAGTGCTTGACAAACACTAATAACATAATTAACAAGGGGCACTCAGTGGTAATCACAAGAAGCATAACCTCGGACAAAATAAGCAAAAGGCGTAGAGCATTCCAAGCGTTAGACAAATATTATTAACATTTCAAGTACCACTGTGGTCATTCAAGGGCCATGTTGTGGCTATCACACTAGTGGTGGGACCTCCAAGGTGAGAATCAAAAGGCATTACACTATGGCTACTGCTACACAAAAACTATTTAAAGTGCAAGTGCCATACAGTGACTCTAAAGCAAGCAGCAGGGCTTCCAAAGTGAGAAGTTAAATACATTACACAATTTCAAGTGCTTGGCAAACACTAATAACATAATTAACAAGGGACACTCCGTGGTAATCACACAAGCAGCATAACCTCGGACCTCCACAGCTTTGCCCTGAAAAGTTTAGAGTTAAAATACATTAATCTTCAATTCGAGCAAAATTATCTTTAACAGTGAAAGTATTCAGACAATATAACATTTTCTAGATATGACGGAAAGTACTTAAACCCGTTTTGAAAAGTTAACAAAAAGTGAATTATATTGCTGTGCATATCAAGAGAGCAATATCACAAACAGCTAAGAGTGTTTCACTTTCATGCACTCTGAAACTTGAGTAAAACAGTAAACTAAAACATAATTATAATACTGTGCATATCATGAGAGCTATATCACAAGCAGCTTACAGCGTTTCACATCTTTTAACAGATTTTAAACTTATTAAGAATAACTGTAATTATATATATGTATGCGAAAACAGTAAACAAAAATATAATTACACTACTGTGCATATCAAGAAAGCAATATCACAATCAGCTACGAATGTTTCATTTAAATACAAAAACTTTTGTGAAAACCGTAATAAAACTACAATATAATTACACTATTGTGCATATCAAGAGAGCTATCACAATCAGCTACGAATATTTCACTTAAATACACCAACTTTTGTGAAAACCGTAAGAAAACTAAAATATAATTAATGCACTGTGCATATATGAGAGCTATATCACAAGCAGCATAGAGCGTTAAACATCTTTTAACAATTTAAAACTTACAATGAATAACTGTATTTATAAATATGTATGCGAAAACAGTACACTAAAGTATAATTACACTACAGTGCATATCAAGGGAGCTACATCACAATCAGCTACGAATGTTTCACTTAGATACACTGAAACTTTTTTGAAAACCGTAAGAAAACTACAACGCTGTGCATCTATATGAGCTATGTCACAAGCAGCTTAGAGCGTTTCACATCTTTTAACAGATTTAAAACTTCCTTGTCACCGAATTACAAGGTAAAATTGCTTAATGATTGTGAGAAAACAAGAAAATAGAGGAGTATCAGACACTAGCATTCAAGGAAATTAAAGTGTATCAAGTAAATATGCACATGAGGAGCTAAACACTTCAAAGAAAGTCAACAGCGTCAACTTCGTAGATGAACAGAACGATGCCTACTATAAAAACCGAGCATGAAAATATTGTAATATTCAAATTAAAACATATAACTGTACTTACCTTCCCACAGTTTTCGGTTACTGAAACAATCTCCCTTCTGAAATATGGGCCCCACAGCCTGCGACGCTGCAATACACCTTCATTTCTACTCCAGAAAGTTGCACGCTAGCACGAATCCACAAAACACAGTGTCACAACGTACTTTTTCTTTCCACTGGCGTGGGTCGAATTCCAGGAACGTTGACAAGTTTCGAATTCTAAGAATCCCCACCCCACCCTCTCTTCCGCCGCTTCCGCCCCTACTTAGTTTTCTCAACCTTTCCTAGTTGGCGTGGTATCGCCCAAGCTACCCGGAAGTCCCGTAAGACATCGCACCGGGTGGTAGCAGTAGAACCAGTGCTGGCTTAAAAGCTCCGGATTGGGTGCAGGCTTGTCCGGCTCCCTCCCCTCCTTAAAACCTCAACCCCTCCTTTCCCCTTCTGACGTCATTCCTCAGGCTATCACAAGCCATCCTCATTGGACGAACTAATGCACATGCGCATGCGATGTTACTTCCACGGTTATTGAACAAGTAAATAGACGATTGAAAAAGGAAAATAACATCGGTTTCCAGCTATATTACTCTCAATCAATTACATTCCAGGGTGTTTAGTTACCATTTTCCTCTTCATCTTAATATTCACGCATACCATGAGACTTGACACTAGCACATTCAATGAGATCATGAGAAATGGAGGAACTTCACGCAAGATGTAGCCTGTGTATCGTCGAGTGCATTTCGTGGCGACCCGCACTTACGAGACGGTTCCTTTCTCGAGGTATTATCAAAACAGAGAGCCTTGAAGTTATCAAAAGGTGACTGCCGTGGAAGAGTCGATCAACTCACGGTGTTTCCTGGCAGGCGGACAGCACCATTGTTGGACGCCGCACAGTGGGGCCAAACCCCACTTTAGGCGGACAAAAGTCCAAAAATGAAAGTTTGAATTAGGGTTTCTGAAATAGTAGGTTGGGTAACCAGATGTTTGAACTACGTAACGGTGTATTTCACAGGTTGGTATGTTTGTACCTGCGCGTAGAAATGAGTGTCAAAGTGAGAGAATAGCGGAGCACTGGTCCCACGGACGCAGACGCCGAATTGGACGGTCGATTTGAAACTATTAGTACAGCATACTGGTGTCATCTAATTCATTTTTTAAACTTTCAATCGATTGAAATAAGCAAGTAGAGTGTGAATATGATTTTAAAATTTATTTTTGTAAGAAAATACGCGTGGAGTAATTAATTATCACGAATGAAAATTTATTGATTTTTCAAAATGAAAAGTTTTAATTAATTAGAGAAAAGTTATATAATCGGACAGAATCGTGTCGTAATTTTGAGATATATTACTCATTTAAGTATAAGCTAGAGATTTTAAAAGAAATCAACTGCCATTGAGTTGCAAAAGGGATAAAAGTTCTTATGCACGAGAGGCGGATAGGAAATTCATCCGGCCGCTATGGCCGCATGGCAACGGGTAAACTATAATATAAACAATTTCTATCATGGAAAGCAAATGCAAGTACCGTAAATAATATCTGTTTATGAAGTTATTACTAGTTTTTAATAAGTCAAATTTGGATGCAATATGTATTATGTCCACTCTTAGGTACAAGTGGTGATGTTTGTTACACCAGGGCTGAGAGTTTTGAAATCTCAGCTATGTGAAACTTCTGTGCAAATCGTATATTTTTTTCTATGACACAAAAATATTTTGCAAAGGTGATTACACAAATAATTTTGTGAATTTTATAGCAGATTCATTTTCGACGACCATCTCATTTTACGTGAACATTTTTAATTTCATTCGTTCATATTATTCTACTGAAAAATAATTTTACTGTCAAAAATTGTAAAAAAAATAAAATTTGCAAAAAATCATAAAATAAACTAAATATTGCAAACATGATATCAGCTTTCATTTAAACAATCTCATAAACATACACATGCATATTTTGGAGTTGATTGTAAAATATTTGGACTTTTGTCCGTCTAAAGTGGTGTTTGGCCCCACTGTGCGCCGTTCCTCGTGCGGAACATTATTGTAAAATATTAAGTACGCATAAATTAGCATTGGAAGTTGCGTCTTGTAAATCGGACATTAATTGAAATGCTAAGCAAATTCGTACACGAGAGATAAAAAAGAGCCCCAGCGCTAGTTCCAAACCTGCATTCATGCACAAAATACCCTGCATGCTACCTCAAGGTTGGGTGGCAGGGGTTTTTGCATAGAAATTCTACTTCAAAATTGGCAAAAGATGAGTAAAAATGTCTTCGGGGCGCGAAAGGTCCCCGACTGCGTTTGCTTCACTCCAACCCAACTGTCACCGCCAAGGCCACTCACGGCATGAGGTCCCAGGCCAACGCGTGCCAGTGTTGCCAAATGTGCATCAACAACTTTCTCGCATCAATCCTTGGGCCACCAGCCGTCATTCCAAACCGTCGAAGAATACACCGCACATAAAGAGGATGATGAGTCAGCTTGGTTTTCCACTCCCCCAATCCAATGTATCGCGATAACGTTATTTTTCACACGCATTAAGACATTATATAAAACCGTGGATTCTCTTTGAGCTGCATCACACAACATCAAACATTGTTTCTGCTGAAAGATCGGCATTTTCTTGGCTCTAAAATAAAAATTCTCAGTGACATCGAATCCCCTTTGCTTTTATAAAACATGTGCTCAGCCGAAGGAACTCGCCAACTCGCGAGATATGTTTCGCTTGACAATCTATTAATCGGTGAAGGGACTTTAAACCACAAACACAGATTAAACTAATGCACTAATTAAATCTGACGAGAATGATCGATAATTTCCGATTGCTCTTCCATAATGAAGTCTCCGAAACATTCTGATTTGGTAGCAGAATGCTTTAGAATGTGAATAGTGGCTTCTTAGCTCTCTTTCACGCAGATGAAAATATTGAAGACACCGTCTATTGTTAACATACGCACAACAAATTAGGTTTGAATCACTCCTACCTCCGGTATATGCCTATGATTAAGTGATTCATTATTTTACTTGGATTGCAATATCTATCTTGGGATCAACAATAGAAATGACAACGGGAATGAAATCTCAGGGACAGAAAACGGACCGCAAATAGTATAGTGAAACAAGGCCAAACTAAGGAAGCGACTTCCAATGACTGCATTCGAGAGAAATATGTCTACTTCAAACATGAGCAAAAGATTTAACCTGTATTTCCCCCTTCGATCAGTTAGAGGTTCTAACCATAATTCCTTCAGCAATTCGGAAACACTGCTAAGTTTATCGTAACAATTTTTGCAAAAATAGCTGCTCTCCGTTGTATTCGATCTATTTCAGAGATTAATCCTACTTCGTAAGGGTCCCATATGCTAGCGACATACTCCAAGTGAGGTCTCACGAGTGAATAATAACATCGCTCTTTCACCTTTCCGTCGCATTTCCTTAATATTATTTTAATAAATCCCAATTAGCGAATCACCTGTCAGATTTCCCTAATGTGTTTCCCCCAAGACAGGTCCTGAGTAAGGGTGAAATATGAGAATTTAACTGACTCTACATTTGTAAGTTGTTTGATTAGTTGTGTACGTTTCATTGAGCGAGAAATTCATTCTCCAAAAATTCATAGCAACGCAATTTTTAAAATTCAATTCCATCTGATTCTCTGAAGAAACCTACTCATTAAAATTGAAGAAACTTATTGAAGAAAATAATTGTTTGATGTGTTTACCTCTTTAGGGACTTAAGTACTGATTAACCCTGCTGTTTCCCTTATAACTACCACACACTCGTGTTCCTTCGGGTCATAATGACCCAGAATGCTGACATGTTGAAAATAGTGACAATCAAATACGAAATATTTTTTAATGACTCAATGGCACATCATATAGTTTGTTAACATCATTTATAATCAATTATTTTGGTTAAAACTATTATAAACTATAAAAATACAGGCATTTTATTGCGCCAATTTCTAGAAAGAGCACAAAATACTAATAAAATATTACTTATGTCGTTCATGACAGTAATATGTTGAATATAACATATGGAAAATACGTTACTCTTGATATTCTGGACAATGGTATGCTCAATACAAATCACTAATAATGCATTACAACGAACGCTCAAGACAATAATATGTTGAAAATAAATATTGATAATGCTTTACTTATGACATTCATGAAAATAAAATGCTGAATACAAAATATGGAAAATGCATTACTTTTGACATTCTGTACAATGATCTGTTGAATAAAAGTTTTGATGATGCATAACAGTTAACACTCAGGACAAAAATATATCGAATACGAAATATTGATTTGCATTCATTTAGACATTCTGGTAAATAATATGGTGAATACAAAATACTAATATAGCATTAGAACTAACACTCTGGACAATCACATGTTGAATAAAAATTATTGCTAACGAATACTTCTGATAATCTGGACAATAATATGTTATGTGAACCTTGCAAACATGCTTGCCACTGGTAGGTGCTATGTTGTCACATTTGGCGGGACAAAATTTGCATCTAGCCCTCATGCTAGCTTTTTAGAACCACTAGGACTTTGTGCAGGATCTGCAGCTTGTATCTTTCTAACAATGTCCATTGCTGATTCATTTCGCTGCAGCCGCTTTCTGGTTTCAATGTATGGTGTAACAAGTAGTTTTCCCAGCTCCTCGAGAAATATTCTCCTCTTGTGGAGAAGATTTTTCTTCCAGCTGGGATTGATTTCTATCCACAGCACAAAAGCCTTGTATTTTGTTGTATCATCAACGTTGTATAATACTCCGACTGGCCAACGATTACTTCTCCTCCTGCATGTATACGTGGAAATAAGCTGATTCAGTGCGTCAACTGCCCCCAATGTAATATTGTAGTCGAGTATCATTTTTGGATTATCTATTCTTTTGCTTACTTCCTTGCTGTTATGCTCTGTGCTCATTATAACAACAAATCTGTTATTCTTTGGGCTATAGGATACAACTGCAGTGTCTTTTGTCAAATAGAATTTTGAATTGTGACCGGCTTCTTTTCTTGAATGACAAGATAGTACAGTTTTCTTTTTTCTTCAGTGTCTGTGTGTGTGTGTAATATTGCGTTTGAGAAGAGCTTGACCTAACATGTTCAATGTAAAAAAAATGGTCACAAGTAACGTTCATGCTCCTTAGCTCGTGTGTTAGTTCCATCACAACACGGCATGCCCTAATTTTTCTCGCATGCTCCACCTAGTGGTTTTCCTGTGTAGACCTGTCCCAGTAAGAACTGTCACTATTGCACAGAGTCCATATTTTGATAGCGTATTTTGCCAGTTTGCTAGGGATGCATTGATTGAATTGACAAGGCCCTCTATTACCGACAAGCTGCTCATCAACTATAATGTTAGCAACCGGATTGTACATCTTTGTAAGTATTTCCTCCCACTGCTCCCAGAAATCTCTTATGGGCGCTAACTTGTCATCTCCTCTTCTCGATCGTTGATCGGACTTGTCGTCAAGTCATAATACACAAGAGATACAGTGTTTAGTGGTATTGTAGCAGAAAAAATGGACCTACCTTTGTCTGGTTTCCACAAGCTCTTAGTTGATTCCCCATGTGATCTATAAACATCAGCCAGCAATAGAATACCGATGCATGCATCGAATGTAATTGAATCTAAATCTTCCCGCAATCCCAAGTGATTTTTTTTGTCTTTTGACTGAATATTGTACCTTCCTATATCACTGTCGGAAGTATTACTGTCTGACTCCGAGGTAGGCTGAATGCTATCATCACTTGTGTGACTTTTTCTTCTGAAACTTCCTCCTCACTGCGAGATGCGTTTAGTAACACCGCTAGTTCATCTTCAAGAATAAATTGAGTTCCCATTGCGACCACAATCAAAATATTCACGACACCTGAATTGTTATCTTCAGAGTGGAACGCTACGTCTCCAAGAGTCAACGAAACGTAACTGAGGCCAGTTGGTATAGGTTCCCGTATTTATATCCTCTGTACATCGGCACGCATGGACACTCAAAGACACTTTTCTACAAAATAGTTATGAGGACGTTGACGTTGTCTGGCCACCCCTCCATTGAGTCCGTCCCACCCTCTTCCTAACCTAACCCAGCTCACCACGAGTGGTCCCTCCACCCATAGCCTGCCTTCAAATGGGATGGGCGACGAGCACTAGGCATCTTAAGTCGTGCATGTTGCCTTCAAACAATACACGACTGGCAGAAAACGCATTCCCCCAAAGATATTTCTAAAAAAAATGAAACATTGGTTAACCAAATCATCGGGTCATATTGACCGGTGGAGCATGAGTGTAACTTTTCGGTTTTCAGAAATAGAAAATGAAAATACCTCCGATTTTCATACTTTAGGAAATATGGAATATCAATAGCAACAAAGTCACGAAATACAGAGTCGTAGAGTTTAGTCATAAAAGAGTTATGTTGAGCTTAATTTCGTTTCCGGTCATAATGACCCAAAGAGAACAGCAGGGTTGAATATCTTTCCTTTTATTTTTCGTTACAAATCGGTCCTTTATCTTAATAATTCGTTTATGTATCATTAGTGTCTAAATAGATGTTTTTGGCATATTTCTACTATTGAATCTTTACGCAATAGTCTCAACATTCATATTGCCGCACGCGATCTCCCGCATTGGATGCAAAATCTCCATAATGGTAATTAATTCGATCATTTATGTTGATATTTTACTTACGCTTATATGTTTTTCTGGTGCGACTTCAAGTGAATGAATTATTTGCAATTATTTTTGTGAGGAAATGAGGAAATTCAACGGGTTTGCTCAAAAAGAGTATAGTTTGCGGGGTGTGCTATACACCTTTGTGACATATTTAAGCCGTCCACGTTTTAGTTTATGTTTATTTTGGCAATTGAACATCCACGATGTATCATATTGTGTGACTGATTTGGTAATTTGCCTATGTACATAACAATACGTATTTTCCAAGTTGTTGGTTACATGTTGCACGTTTTCGTACATTTCTTTTCGAATAACGCAGAAGCTTATTTGCAAGTTTTCCAAGGGTCGATATTCCTACCCCCATGGAGACATGTCCATTGGTCAGTAGGAATTGCTTATTTCCAGGAGCTTGTTTGTCCAGCAGCCAGGCGTCTTTTTTAAATAATAAAGCACTTGGTTGTTATTCCACACTTTATTTAAAGGAGACGACCGGGGTTTCAGCATATCATGAAGATGGCATGATTTGCTGAAACCCGGGCCGTTTCCTTAAAATAAAGTGTGGAATAACAACCAAGTGCTTTATTATTGAAATGAAGGAGTTCCAGAGAGTAACGCCGGAGACAGTGTCTTATATCAAAAGGCGTGTTTTTGTCCAGCAAGGAGCCTTGTTTTTTGCATGACATGAGTTTGTCTGCACATTGTAATGTCTCATGTCTCTTTGCGTACTTGTGCGTTCTTGGATTTAAAGGTAAGCAGTAATTGGTCAGGAGTAACTAGACACGAAAAGTGTGATTGAATGAATGCTTCCATTCCATTCCATGTAATATGTAAATTATCTTGATGAGCTATCTACATACCATTTCCCCTCATTGTTTGATTCTGGGGACTTAACACTGAAGTTTGTGGTGTCGAACAATACCAAGCGCTCCAACGTAGAGCAGCAGTTTTGAGTACCAAAAGCCGCGAATTTCTGCAGGTAAACATTAGGATAAGGACAGCAAAGATGAAATATTTTATGTTTACCGGTAATCATAGAAAGAATCAAGATTAATTGTGCATTTTAGTGCATAATGTGCAACATAAAAATCCGTTTACTTCATTCGCATTCATTTGGATGTGTCGTGTGAGCTCGGAAAACACGCTTCTACATCTACATAATATCTCACCTTAGGCTTCAATACACTTTCAATTGAAAGTGCTTGCACCTATGAAATCTTTTGAAATGTATTTTTTTTTCAATTTTTCAAATGTGTTGCCGTATTGAGCATAATATGAGGTCTCTTTCAATGCGGAAATTTTACTTTTTAGGTCGGGATCCTAGTTTATACCAAAGTAGGCATGAAAAACATTTATAAAATTTTCTAATAGAGTTACGTTCTTCATGCATTACAAATTAAAACTTCTTGAACGCAGTATATAAGGTTTTACCAACAATGATTTTCACAAATTGCCGTCGAAATGTGAACTCCCTTGACGTAAACCGCGAATCACTATGCCTGTTTCTGCACACTGAAGAGCATCTTTCTCAAATTCATTCAATAAATGTTTGCATAATGTGCTCACGACATCTATTATTAAATGCTATACTGGTGGAGGAAAGATTTCGAGAAATTGTTTATCTTGAGGAGTAGAAAAAAAGAGGACTGTGGATGCAGTTTTTGTAAAATTTTGAATCAGTTTTCTTAGCTCCTGCCAAAGACCATCGAAATTAATTTACTAACGCATGAGCTATTATTCTGTACGCATCGCAAGTATTTAAACAATCTTTGGTTTCGTAACACTGGGTATACGAGTAGTAACTGATATGCGACAATCTACCAACCACAATGTAGGACAATTTAAGATCGGTTGCGATTATTCCCGCAAAGTAGGTAATATTGGTTGCAGACCAGAGGGATACATTCTCATACTTTTCCTGAGAATTAGGTACCAGATTTACTATCATTATTTTATATAATAATAAACATAAATTTATAAACACCCGAATCCTTAAAGCGTTTAGCGTAAATACCATATTTTTTTACCAAACTTCATCATCAATTCCGAACTTCAAATGCTACTCAGACAAAAAACGTTTTTCTTTAATGTTCCTGTACTCAACCATCAAGATATATGCCGTAAGCGACTGTTTCAGGCGCAGATGAAGCTTTGTCAGCTTTCACTTATGTGAAATCAAACGTTTTTGTGCTAAAATATTTATCGGCACAGTGACTCTTAACTGAGTTTTTTTTTAATTTGGTTTAATAAATTTTGCACTCTTTGTGGCTACGCGTATAAATGCAGCCATTTCTAAAGTCTTACTTTGACTCAAAATTGTAAAATGGTCTGTATTTAAAATAATCATCGGCAGAAAACAACTGTGTCCAATAGGAGTTTCATTAACTCTTTAATTAATTGATATTTGCAAACGTCTATCGTGTGGTTGATATAAAGATTAGGTTGGAGATTGCTGTTATTTTTCATTTAATTGTATTAATCATAATCATTTGGTTTCAGTGGAGATTACACAAATTTATCTGTAGTATTTGAATCGTGGCTTTTTAAGTTTAAGTCAAGTTCTCCAAACGCTTAGTCAAGGTACAGGGAGACTGAATGCACGTGTCCGCACAGGGAATTATAAAGAAAGAAATATTTCAAATTTTACTCATCAGATAATTTAAAGAAAGGAGGATAATTTAAATAACGTGAAAATATATATTTGCCGTGAAAAAATAAATATTTATTGACCTGTTAAAGTTCTGTGCAATATTTTAAAGAGGTTTAATAAATTTGAAGACACACTGAAAGATGGCGTCCTCCCTAAATTTCCGGATTTAGGTACCTCACTGGCGAGTTTGGACATGGCTTTACTTATCACATGATAAAGCAAAGATTTTTAGCATGCCTAGCAATCTATAATCAATGTATTATTTATTCTTTTTCAATCAGAGCATGTGTGACGCCACATGAATACCGGAATTCCGAAATGAGACGCAAGCCCAAATAGGGATAATCTAATGTATTGGAAAATGATTCGTCCTTTTAGCTTGATACGTGCCACTTGGATTTTGCAACCGAAAAGTGCGCGATCGGAAAATAATATTCTTTCTGCCTCGCACGCTTCCGTCTCCATCCTAGAACATCGCTAGAGGAATGCAGACACTCCCCCTTTCCTCCCGGCGGTCACTCGTTTCCCCCCGTCTGGACCACCCTCGACCCTTCTCGACCCTCCCGCCCTTGCGCTCTCCCTCTAGCAGACCCTCCCACTACCCTCCCACCGTCTCCACCCCAAGCCCTGACCGAACCACCCTCCGTCCCTTTGACTCCCTCTCAAAGAACCCTATGTAAAAAAAACTCTCTTCCTCGAGACTCTCCCTCCCACTCCTTCCCCGATGCTCCACGCTGGAAGTTCGAAGAAGAGAAAATCGGCAACCCCTCGCCACTCCCCCAATCCTTACTGGGCCACGCGACCCAGCGCCCACTCTCTCCCCCCTTTTTTTCCCCCTCTCGCTCTAAACCACCCAGAATCCACCCTCTCCCCCCCTTTTTTTTCTCTTCCCCTCTCGCTCAAAACCACCCACTCACCACCCTCTTCTCCCTTTTTTCTCCCCCTCTCGCTCTAAACCACCCCATAACCACCCTTCTCCCCCTTTTTTTCTCTTCCCCTCTCGCTCAAAACCACCCACTCACCACCCTCTTCTCCCTTTTTTCTCCCCCTCTCGCTCTAAACCACCCCATAACCACCCTTCCCCCCCCTTCTTCTCTTCCCCTCTCGCTCAAAACCACCCACTCACCACCCTTCCCCCCCTTTTTTCTCTTCCCCTCTCGCTCAAAACCACCCACTCACCACCCTCTTCTCCCTTTTTTCTCCCCCTCTCGTCCCAAACCACCCATCCTACCACCCTCTTCTCCCTTTCTCACCCTCTTTTGACCCCCACCTACGCACTGGGTCAAACCGTATAAAAAGGCGACGTTCAGCATGGAAAAGCATCACAGCGGAGGGAGAGGCACTAAGCCAGGACCCTCTCCGGGCGTCGCCAGCAGGGGCGCTCTCCGGGACCCCTGCGCTTCCGCCAAGTCTCTCCAAGGCCCTACGTCGCCCCCACGGGACGTTCGGCCAGCCTCCGAGGCTCCAGCGTCGCCCGCTTGGGACGCACTTCGGCCGCTCTCCTGCAGACTCCGGCGTCGCCAGCCGGGACGCCCTCCGAGAACCCTGCGCTTCCGCCCAGTCTCTCCAAGGCCCTACGTCGCCCCACGGGACGTACTTCGGCCGCTCTCCCGCAGACTCCAGGCGCCGCCCGCTGGGACGATCTTCGGCCGCCTGCAGCCAGAAGTCCGCTGATTCTCCAGAAGACCGGCCACGCGACTACCCTAGGACACACCCGCCTCCGACCCTGCACCTTCCCGCCTCCCTTCGGCGAATCCGAGGAGGTCCCCGCTCCTTCCCGCCTCCCTCCGGAAAATCCGAGGAGGTCTCCGCTCCTTCCCGCCTCCCTTCGGCGAATCCGAGGAGGTCCCCGCTCCTTCCCGCCTCCCTCCGGAAAATCCGAGGAGGTCCCCGCTCCTTCCCGCCTCCCTCCGGAAAATCCGAGGAGGTCTCCGCTCCTTCCCGCCTCCCTTCGGCGAATCCGAGGAGGTACCCGCTCCTTCCCGCCTCCCTTCGGCGAATCCGAGGAGGTCCCCGCTCCTTCCCGCCTCCCTCCGGAAAATCCGAGGAGGTCCACGTTCCTTCCCGCCTCCCTCCGGCGAATCCGAGGAGGTACTCGCTCCTTCCCTCCTGTCCCAAGGAAGTCGTGCCGGCCGGTCGTCGCTGCTCCGAGGTGGATGAGTTCGCCCCGGGCTCTGAGACGACGTCAACCGTTCCGCTGGCAGCGGGACCCTCCGAGGCAGAGTGAAGCAGCCATTCTACACCCGCAGCGAGGCGGACGATTCGCCGCCGTGGACATCCCAGGCGAGGTCCCTGAGCCCAGGGAGAACGCCTGAGCTGTTGTAGGCGAGATCCTCCGGAAAGCCGCTTCCCCCCCCCCGCTGTTCGGGAGGACCTGTCGCTGCTCTTTCCCCAGTGCTCCCCCTACCAACTATCCCAACGCTCAGCATTGGACACATTCCCGAAATCGGGACCAAGAGAAACAATTCAAATCCTTAACTGATTTTTTTAAAAGAAAAACTAAACTTTTTTTGCCGTCTTCTAAATTCACAAGAAGACCTATTTTTGTACGCGACTTGGCGCATCCCGAAATCGGGACCAAGAGAAACAATTCAAATCCATAAATGATTTTTTTTAAAAGAAAACCTTTTAACTTTTGTTTGCCGTCTTCTAAATTAACAAGAAGACCCTTTTTTGTGTGCGACTTGGCGCATCCCGAAATCGGGACCAAGAGAAACAGTTCAATTCTTTTAATGATTTTTAAAATAAAAACTATAAACTTTTTTGCCGTCTTCTAAATTGACAAGAAGACCTGTTTTGTGTGTGTGTGTTTAAAGAGACCCCCTTTTGACGGGGTCAATCAACCTTTACCAATTTTGTTGTTTTTTTTATTTCCGTGAGCTGCCAATATACTGTGAAAATCCTAACTTGTAATAAATCTTCCATTCACAAGATCGTGGGTGAGAATCTGTTCATACCCCCCCCCCCTCCCCTTTTCTCTATCCTTGAGATCACCCACTACCACTCCCACACCTTCCATCAATTAGCGGGTCTGCGCCCCGCCGCCGCCCACATCGCCTTCCTGACCGAAGAGGCAGCAGGATGGGGAAGGGAAAAAAGGCCCTTCATGAGGAGGAGCGATCGCGGGACGCGTCAAATGGCGCCCAACGTGGGGCCCGATGCATCGAAGGTGGAGACCTTCGGGACCATGCCGCAGCCAACCCTGAGATCGAGTACATCCCCCACCAATCAGCTCTACCCCCAGCATTGCCGGACGTCTCCAGAGCTATCATCCCCTCCAGCCCTGGCAGCGGAGCTCCACGAGGGACATCTCCGGTCAGGGACTTTGGTTCCTTACCGACTACATCCGCTCTTCCGAGAGAGCCCTTTAAACACTCGGTGGCGCCCAACTTTTCACGCACCCGGCAGAGGACGAGATTCCAATGTGAGGAAGAAGATTGCAAAGGGGACGGCGAATACCTGGTCTCCTGTGGCGGCTGTCATGCGTGGTACCACCACGTATGCATCGGTTGGAGGGACGAAGCCCGGGACCTGCTTGGCCTCTTCTACCTCTGCCCCTCTTGCCAACGCAGACCGGCGCCTTCTTCCGCCCCCCGAACCAATCCCCCACGCAATGAACGCTGGGAATCTGCCTTCACCCCTCCCCAACCTGAATTCCACGGCCTGGACCACGAAGACCCTAAGAGATTCCTGGCAGCCATGAGGGACTCCTTTGCGAGCGACGGACTGCCCGGGAGCTTCTGGGTGGCCGCTGCTGAAAAACAGCTGAGGGAATATGCTTCCAGATGGTGGAGCACGTATCGGGCGTTCGGACTCTCGTGGGAGGAGTTCCAGACGCGTATGAGACACAAATACGACAACGCAGCTCATCTTGCCCGCATCAGCGCTAATTTTTACGGCTGTTCCCATCTCCCAGATGAGCCGGTGGAGGGGTTCATCCTACGGAAAGTACAGCTTCACAGGCGGATACATCCCCGATCGGACGATGCCAGTATTCTGCCTACCCTGGTTGAACAGATTTCCCCGAACCTGCGACCTTTCCTCAGAGCGCCCATGCCGACCACGGTGGAAGAGCTCCTAGAAAGAGCTGGTGCAGTGGAGCGTGACCGCGCCGATATAACCAAGGCCCCTCGCTCCCCGCCAGCACTGCCAAAATGCCGATTCTGCCCCGGTTACCACTACCATCGGGACTGCCCAGAAGCCCGACGGGAACGACCGGGAAACGAGAAAGCGGGCGAGGGAAAGACCCCTCCTCGTCCGCCCCCAAAGGAAAGGACACCATAGGTCAAACCTGCCACCTGGCCTCGGAGGAGCTGCCTAGGATACGGATCCAAGTGTTTGGGAGAGAGATTCCTAGCCTGGTAGACAGCGGAGCTAAGGTCAACCTGATCCATTGGCAGTGCCTTCCACCAGAAGTGAGGACCCAGGTCAGGCAGGTGGAAGGGCAGCTGAGGACAGCAAAACAGGGTTCACACCTCGATGTCGTCGGAAGGATCCAGTTGGCACTCCAGCTTCAGGGCTTGATAATTAACACCGAGTTCGGAGTGACAAAGGACATCGAGGAGGAAATGATCCTAGGGCATCCATGGCTCCGCAGTAATGAGGCAGTGATGGACTACGAGGAGCAAACACTGGCACTCGGGCGGCAGCAGCGAGTCACGGTCTCCTGGGCCCGAACTTCGAAGGTCCGTCCTTCGGTAGAACAAATGGATTCGGAGGCGTTCAACCACGAATTCCCCAAAGATCTCGTACCTAGGTTCGAGACGGCCTTACACCGATACGCAGAAGTATTCGCTGACAATCCAGCACCGGGAAAAACCACCACGGTAACCCATGAAATCAAGCTGAAAGAACCCCTACCGAACAGACTAGTTGCGTACAGATATTCACCAGAGAAACGGAAGATTATCCGGGAACAGGTACGAGAGATGCTCGCCGATGGAGTGATCGAGCCTAGCCAGTCGAGGTACGCCTCTCCGGTGGTCGTCGTGGAGAAGAAGGACAAGTCACCCAGATTCTGTGTTGACTATCGGCGGCTCAACGCAGTAACAGAAGATGTCATCCAGCCGATGGTCAACATCCACGACGCCCTAAAGGACATTGGCCCGGCTACTATCTTCTCCACGCTTGACTTGAAGTCCGGCTACTGGCAGATCCCTATGCATCCCCAGTCACGGCCGTTGACGGCGTTCGACACACCAGATGGGACACTATACCAGTTCCGAGTTATGCCGTTCGGTCTGAAAAACGCCCCGAGCACGTTTCAGCGGCTGATGTCCCAAGAGGTACTCAGAGGATATATTGGTAAATTTTGCATTGCATATCTGGACGACATCATCATATACTCGAAATCCTGGGAGGAGCATCTCGAGCACCTGGAACGAGTGCTAGAAAGATTACGTCTGCACCGTCTGACCTGCGCCACAGAGAAGTGTAGGTTTGGAAGGCAGAAGTTGGAATACCTGGGGCATGTGATAACCCCCCAGGGAAACGAACCCCGACCAGAGAGTGTGGACGCCATCCAAAAGGCAGCGCCTCCCCGAAATCGCAGAGATGCAAAACGCTTCCTCGGACTGTGTAACTGGCTGCGAGACTATATACCGAGACTGGGTGAGATGCTGGCTCCCATAGCAGAGCTCACCGGCAAACAGGGCCGCTGGACGTGGACCCAACTGCACCAGGAGGCATTTGAGGAGGTTAAGAGTGCGTTCACTCGACTTGAGGGACTTTCCCGGCCGGACCCAAATATCCCGTTTGTAGTACAAACGGACGCTAGTGGCATTGGCATGGGGGCAGTCCTGTACCAAGAACCCACCCAAGGGGAACGCAGGGTGATTGCGTATGCCAGCGCTAAGCTCAGCCGGACAGAGAGGCGATACCACGCCAATGAGCAGGAGTGTTTGGCGATAATATGGGCCATCAAAAGGTATCACCAATATTTGGTAGACAAGCCTTTCACATTGAGGACAGACAGTCGGGTCCTCACTTGGCTTGACCGCATGAAGGATAGCCGGGCGAAGCTCACCAGATGGGCCATGCTTCTCCAGGAATATAATTTCACCATTGAGCATTGCCCAGGGAAACAGAACGAGCTGCCGGACGCGCTTTCCAGGGACCCAGCGGGGACGGAAGAGGAGCACTTGCCCGAAATCCAGCGGATGTTGCCCCCGACATGTTGCCAGATAACCGCCGACGAATCTCTTCACGACAGAGCCAAGCGAGAGCAACTGGAGGATCCCCAGACGATGGCAGTGGTGAAGCGCTGGGAGACTCTCAATGAACGTGGGGCTCGGAACTCGAATCAACAGAGATTTTTGCGGCGACATAAAGTGGAGAATGGCGTATTGTGGTCGCGAGTAAATGCCACCACACCATGGAGACTTGTGGTCCCTAGCACTCTCAGGGAGCAAGTCATACGACGGTACCATGACGATCCCACCGAAGGTCACCCAGGGGCTGCAGCTACGTTGGATGCACTATCCCGAATCTTTTACTGGTCCACAGCCCCCCGCGATGTGAGACGGTACGTAAAGAACTGCTTGCTTTGCGCCTGCAGAAAAAGAGGTCCCCCTCAAGCAAAAGGGAATATCCAGCCTCACACTCCGCGCCAACCCTGGGAAACCATAGCGGTCGATCTCATGGGCCCATACCCGCGCTCACAGAGAGGAAAGACTGGCATATTAGTAGTGACAGACCTTTTTTCCCGATGGGTGGAAGCTTTTCCGCTGGGGTCAGCGGAAGGAAACGTGATAGTAAGGATTCTAGAAAGTGAAGTATTTGCTCGATGGGGATACCCCTCAACTATCCTTACTGACAACGGGCGCCAGTTCATAGGTTCCGTATGGCAGGAAGCATGCGCAAGGTGGAAGGCTAAGCATTGGACTACAGCGGTGTACCACCCTCAAGCCAATCCCACGGAACGTAGAAATCAAGAAATTAAGAAGGGCCTACGACTGCACATACAAAATGAGCGTCATCAAGACTGGGACAAGCACCTCAGCTCGGTTCTCTTCTCCCTTCGCCGACGACGGAACGCCGCTACCGGGTACTCCCCAGGGGAGGTCATAATCGGGCGACCAATCAAAGGACCTGGGGAATGGATCGATGGAGATCGGCAAGTTGTACATTCCATAGACGACTACGTCAAGCAACGATTGGAGGCGCAAATCTCCAGGGAAGAGCAGATACGGTGGACGCAAAAGAAATACCAGAAGAGATATGCAACCCCACCGACGAAACAAGGAAAAACCTTCAACCCAGAAGAGAGGGTCTTAGTCCGTACCCAAGCGCTCTCTCGAGCCATCGACAAATCCCACGCAGGATTCGCCCCAAAATGGGAGGGTCCAGGCGTTGTGGAGGAGGCTGTCGGAAACACCGTCTACTGGATTCGAATGCCTCAAGGAGCAAGGCGAAAGGTTCATGTTGATGACCTACGACCGTACCCAGAGACAACGAATGTCGATGCAAACCTCCAAACCACGTCCAGGGAAACATAACAGACAACCGCACCCACGTTGCGGAGAGTGGAAATAAAGGAACCGGATGACAAGGTACGGACAAGAAGTGAAGACATCACGATAATTTCCCATCCTCACTTTTCGGTCTTCGACGGACGGGGGGTATGATACGTGCCACTTGGATTTTGCAACCGAAAAGTGCGCGATCGGAAAATAATATTCTTTCTGCCTCGCACGCTTCCGTCTCCATCCTAGAACATCGCTAGAGGAATGCAGACACTCCCCCTTTCCTCCCGGCGGTCACTCGTTTCCCCCCGTCTGGACCACCCTCGACCCTTCTCGACCCTCCCGCCCTTGCGCTCTCCCTCTAGCAGACCCTCCCACTACCCTCCCACCGTCTCCACCCCAAGCCCTGACCGAACCACCCTCCGTCCCTTTGACTCCCTCTCAAAGAACCCTATGTAAAAAAAACTCTCTTCCTCGAGACTCTCCCTCCCACTCCTTCCCCGATGCTCCACGCTGGAAGTTCGAAGAAGAGAAAATCGGCAACCCCTCGCCACTCCCCCAATCCTTACTGGGCCACGCGACCCAGCGCCCACTCTCTCCCCCCCTTTTTTTCCCCCTCTCGCTCTAAACCACCCAGCATCCACCCTCTCCCCCCCTTTTTTTTCTCTTCCCCTCTCGCTCAAAACCACCCACTCACCACCCTCTTCTCCCTTTTTTCTCCCCCTCTCGCTCTAAACCACCCCATAACCACCCTTCTCCCCCCTTTTTTTCTCTTCCCCTCTCGCTCAAAACCACCCACTCACCACCCTCTTCTCCCTTTTTTCTCCCCCTCTCGCTCTAAACCACCCCATAACCACCCTTCCCCCCCCTTCTTCTCTTCCCCTCTCGCTCAAAACCACCCACTCACCACCCTTCCCCCCCTTTTTTCTCTTCCCCTCTCGCTCAAAACCACCCACTCACCACCCTCTTCTCCCTTTTTTCTCCCCCTCTCGCCCCAAACCACCAATCGTACCACCCTCTTCTCCCTTTCTCACCCTCTTTTGACCCCCACCTACGCACTGGGTCAAACCGTATAAAAAGGCGACGTTCAGCATGGAAAAGCATCACAGCGGAGGGAAAGGCACTAAGCCAGGACCCTCTCCGGGCGTCGCCAGCAGGGGCGCTCTCCGGGACCCCTGCGCTTCCGCCAAGTCTCTCCAAGGCCCTACGTCGCCCCCACGGGACGTTCGGCCAGCCTCCAAGGCTCCAGCGTCGCCCGCTTGGGACGCACTTCGGCCGCTCTCCTGCAGACTCCGGCGTCGCCAGCCGGGACGCCCTCCGAGAACCCTGCGCTTCCGCCCAGTCTCTCCAAGGCCCTACGTCGCCCCACGGGACGTACTTCGGCCGCTCTCCCGCAGACTCCAGGCGCCGCCCGCTGGGACGATCTTCGGCCGCCTGCAGCCAGAAGTCCGCTGATTCTCCAGAAGACCGGCCACGCGACTACCCTAGGACACACCCGCCTCCGACCCTGCACCTTCCCGCCTCCCTTCGGCGAATCCGAGGAGGTCCCCGCTCCTTCCCGCCTCCCTCCGGAAAATCCGAGGAGGTCTCCGCTCCTTCCCGCCTCCCTTCGGCGAATCCGAGGAGGTCCCCGCTCCTTCCCGCCTCCCTCCGGAAAATCCGAGGAGGTCCCCGCTCCTTCCCGCCTCCCTCCGGAAAATCCGAGGAGGTCTCCGCTCCTTCCCGCCTCCCTTCGGCGAATCCGAGGAGGTACCCGCTCCTTCCCGCCTCCCTTCGGTGAATCCGAGGAGGTCCCCGCTCCTTCCCGCCTCCCTCCGGAAAATCCGAGGAGGTCCCCGTTCCTTCCCGCCTCCCTCCGGCGAATCCGAGGAGGTACTCGCTCCTTCCCTCCTGTCCCAAGGATGTCGTGCCGGCCGGTCGTCGCTGCTCCGAGGTGGATGAGTTCGCCCCGGGCCCTGAGACGACGTCAACCGTTCCGCTGGCAGCGGGACCCTCCGAGGCAGAGTGAAGCAGCCATTCTACACCCGCAGCGCGGCGGACGATTCGCCGCCGTGGACATCCCAGGCGAGGTCCCTGAGCCCAGGGAGAACGCCTGAGCTGTTGTAGGCGAGATCCGCCGGAAAGCCGCTTCCCCCCCCCCCGCTGTTCGGGAGGACCTGTCGCTGCTCTTTCCCCAGTGCTCCCCCTACCAACTATCCCAACGCTCAGCATTGGACACATTCCCGAAATCGGGACCAAGAGAAACAATTCAAATCCTTAACTGATTTTTTTAAAAGAAAAACTAAACTTTTTTTGCCGTCTTCTAAATTCACAAGAAGACCTATTTTTGTACGCGACTTGGCGCATCCCGAAATCGGGACCAAGAGAAACAATTCAAATCCATAAATGATTTTTTTTAAAAGAAAACCTTTTAACTTTAGTTTGCCGTCTTCTAAATTAACAAGAAGACCCTTTTTTGTGTGCGACTTGGCGCATCCCGAAATCGGGACCAAGAGAAACAGTTCAATTCTTTTAATGATTTTTAAAATAAAAACTATAAACTTTTTTGCCGTCTTCTAAATTGACAAGAAGACCTGTTTTGTGTGTGTGTGTTTAAAGAGACCCCCTTTTGACGGGGTCAATCAACCTTTACCAATTTTGTTGTTTTTTTTATTTCCGTGAGCTGCCAATATACTGAGAAAATCCTAACTTGTAATAAATCTTCCATTCACAAGATCGTGGGTGAGAATCTGTTCATACCCCCCCCCCTCCCCTTTTCTCTATCCTTGAGATCACCCACTACCACTCCCACACCTTCCATCAATTAGCGGGTCTGCGCCCCGCCGCCGCCCACATCGCCTTCCTGACCGAAGAGGCAGCAGGATGGGGAAGGGAAAAAAGGCCCTTCATGAGGAGGAGCGATCGCGGGACGCGTCAAGCTTTCATCCCTGAAGCCGTATACTCCCTTCAGTTAACATCGTAAATAGATCGTTAGAGACTTATCTCCTGATCTTAGAGTGTAATCTTGTTGTTCACAGCAGGAAGTCTGCGAAAACTTCCTCAAGTAAAAGGTATTTTTAAATGGTTTTAGAAGGGCTGCTAGCGGAGTCAGAAAAACTTGACTCTAGAGTAGTTGTTGCCCTTGGAATACCATTCCTTTTCCATAGTTAAGAAAATCATTCACCCGTCTTAATAAAAATATTGATCTATAATTTAACCATGAATATGAATTATTTGTGCAAGATGTAGATTTTAATTTAGTCATTAGCTCCCCAGAAACTTGATAGAATGATCCCGTAATTATGAAACAGAATAAAATTTAACAAATCATGTCATATTGCTGAATAAAGGTCCATTCTTTCCATTCCAATTCCAAAATTAGCTTCAATTACCCTCACGATATGATTTCTACGATCGTTACTACCCTCACTGTACAGCCTCCACGTGGCTATTGAGGTCAGAAACGTCGTACACAAAATGGTAAGATTTCGGTTGCAATCAATCAGCTTGAATTTTTAACATATGTATAATGAATACATTAAAAGTTTTGATTTAAAAAATAACAAACAAACTTAAAAACTGAATAAAAAAGGCAAAATTACAAATATTCGTGCAATGCACTGCAAATAATTAAAGCATATAATATAATTTAGATTAGTATCCAACAAAATCATGGAAAAAAGAGCAAGCTTTCTTTGAGAAAATGTTGATTGCCTTGTTTAATACAAAACCTTAATAAATGTTATCGATGTGATAAATAAAATGCACATTTTTTATTTATATATAGCTGACCCAGCGAACTTCGTACCCCCTCAGAATCGTTAAATGCCATGTTAATTTATTAGCTAAATAAAATTCAGTTTTTTATTAAGATAAAATGAATATTCAAAATGATTTAAGTTCAATAAATGTACGAAAATTAAAATGGAAAGTATTTTATTTACATTTTAATGAACGTGAATCACGTGGCATCAAGGTATTTATTTTATTGAAAGGAATCGAAATGATTAGCGTAGCATTGGAGCACTACTTTTTGTTAAACTATTTGCTGCATGGGTTACACTCAAGTCGATTTCTTTCATTGATGCACCTTGTGATACACGACATTTTACGTTTCGTTGTCAGGTACGTGAACGAACAAAGCTGATGGTTTGCCCACACGTGAACATGCGTTTTTTTTATAATTGACCGTGAGAGAAACATTCATTTTCTAGATTCAGGCGACAAACACTCGAGGATTGACCTTGTGATTTGCTGATCGTCATGGTGAATGCAAGATGAATTGGAAATTGAATTCATTTAAATTCGAGTAACATATTGGTTGGGAACATGGGAATTCTCGGAATGAGAACTTCCTTACCTTTGAACTTTCTTTGATTGTAATTTCATGGTCAATGTGATTCACGCGACGATAATTATCGTCGCGTGAATCACATTGCCCATGAGTTTTCTGAACACAAAACGCGTTCCGTTACATAGTTTTGGTTGGTTCAGATTTCGAAGCATGATGTCTACCGAGCCAACCTTTAGTTGTAAATTGTGCGGTGGAAAGCCAGGCAGATCATATGATTTTAAAAGGTCAGTTGGATAGTTGGTTGCTTCGTCTTCGTTTGTTACACAGTCGATAGATTTGAAGGAATGCAGTGGACCAGCGATTTGATTTTGAATTGTGAAGTTTAAGTGATCCTCGATCTTTGTTCTTTGCCACAAGAATTGCTCGTTCACTCAACCAATTGTGATTTTTAGTGGTTAGCAATGATGTTCGGGAACACTTTGTTAATGAGCTCGTCCTTCGTTGAGACGAAAATTCAAACAATTGCCGGAAATGAAATCAATCCGTTCAATTCGTCGACAGGAACTGATAGTCAGCAATTTCTAGGGGAAATAATTGACAGAAGGATCGTTTAGCAATGCAACTCGCTTGTTTTTCGTCACATGAAGTTTCTTCACATAGCGCCATAGAGTCGATGACTTGAGGCAAGCGTCTATTTTATCTGCAGAGGTCGATCTTGGAATGAATGGTAGTGTTTGGTGAAAATCGCCAAACAGAGGAATCATTGCGACTCCCAAAAATCTTAAATCATTGCGCAGATGTTTCATAGTTCGACTGAGTGCTTCCAATGCGCGCTTGTGCGCCATCGTGCATTCATCCCAGATGGTGATTTTATTTGCTACCCAAACTTAGGCCATTTCTGAGTGTTTCGCTCTTTTGCATATCAGTTTATAGGTCGTTTTAAGGTTTAACGGCAACTCCAACGCTTAATGAGCCGATCGGCATCCTTCTAGCAACGTGGCCACTATCCCAGAAGAAGCAATTGCTACAGCAATTTCGGATCTCGCAAGAGCGGTGGCGAAAATCAATGACATGAGGAATGCCTTCCTAGTTCCACAGGGCGCATTGAGGACAAATAAGCCACTGTTTTCAACATCAATTGCCATTATTAACGTATCGTACACTTCCTTCTTTGTGGGTTCAAAAGTGGTACATTCGTTTGAACTGATTGGTTCAATGCATCTTGATCATGTTCACGTTCCAATTCTTGTTTGAAAGCGTCGTTCATCCCACGATCTGGCGTTGGCTTTCCTAATTTGTATTACAAACTGCCGCACATGAGGTAACACATGTCTTCCATCAAAAGCAAAGCCTGGTTATGTATCTTCTCATTCACCTCGAGATCGGTATTCCCTGAACTGTCACGAATTCGATGTGAAATGTCTTCTGACATGTCATCCTTGTACTTATTCCACAATTCACGTGGATTCGTTGGGAAGCATGTCGAAATTATGAAAGCAAATAATGTGCGTATCTGACTTGGAGATGAAGAAACCATTGCTTCAGGGATGTCCCAATGAGTATCGTTGTTAAGCGAAATGAGCTGTTAACATGCAGCACGAAATGTTAGGCACACTATACCATTGGCAGCTCTAAGTGATTAAAATGATGTCGGCCCACGAAACAGCCACAACCGCAAGTAGAAGCATTCGTCACTCTTCGGATGGACTGTGTAAATTTGACCAAAAGCATCAGTAGAACGCACATCCGGATGATCAGGACCCGCATCGCCGGGCTTCCGACGGTGAAATTTCTTCGATGAAGAGTTCCAAGTGTAATAACGAGGCATCTCAGAGTAGAACAACGTTCTTGCAAACGGATCGCTTTGGAAAATCGAAAAAAAAACTGGTCCAAGTTGTCGCTGGAGGTGTTGCAGCACGTTGAGTAACATTCCATGCGTTGAAATAAACTCGTTGACCATTCTCCAGATGCACCGCCAAATGTACAACAGTGGGATGACGTTCAAAAATGGGGAATAAGAATATACGCCTCATTGCAGCTCACATATCGATCAACTTGATATTGTGTGATTTCATCATTGGTAATGGGCGTTTTATCGGCAAAAACCATCATATCGCTGCCTTTCGTGACATATTTGCAGATGTATTTGATGGACTTCACTGAATTTCAATACTCAACGTTGCAATGCGCCTTGAATGCTTTGGAAAGAAGTGTCGAATACGGAAAAATCCAAGTTTTGTCGACCACGATATCGTTTCTTTCCACTTTCGTTGTGATAGTTCTACGGTTATCATCGGGTGATCGACGCCGATATAGTGGATAACCATCGTTGCCAGTGATAGTCTCCGCCGTCGTATTTCGTGGATAACGCTTGGAGCACTTGCCGTCGACTATGCACGGTGATTGGGGGTTGATGGCGCCACATGGTCCGTGAATCATGTTCGTAATTACAACATCATGCAGGTCTAGATCGGTTTCGGGATCAGGAATCTCGGAAAATTTGATGTCATATATTTGGTCTGGTCGAATTCTTTCGGCTAACCAAATAAGAATGTGTGCATGCGGCAAGCCTCGTTTTTGCCATTCAATGGAATACATCCAGCGTCGAGTATCCGCAAAGACGCGATGCTTAACAATATGGTTATTAAGAGACCAGATTTACTGTTTGACACGTGCGGTAATGTCGTGCCGATCACTTGATATTCATCCGGGGAGTATCAGCTGAAGAATTTCTATCCGTTTCGGGTTACACGTAAAGGTGAGGAGTAGATCTGGACGACCGTGATGACGAACATATGTCATTGCAATTTGCGCATACTCATGCATATGACGCGGTCTGCCAATGTACTTCTTCGGTAGAATAGTCAATTGACCAACATTGGCTCCATCTCCTTCGGTGCAGATTGCATCGCGTGAATGAATATTCTCTTCGGAACGCAGTTTGGCTTGGTTCATCCAAATGAAAGTGAGACGCTCCGTTTCGATTATGACGTGCATGTGGACGCAATATTGCTGAAGCAATCGACGAAATCGCAGCAAATAGTTGTCAGCATTTTGACGAATCGTCAAACGATATGCGTAATAATTCATAGAGCTAACCTTCTTGATAGTTTCTTCCCCTGAAATAAAATCAGTGAAACAAGTGTCATGTTGAAATGAAAATTATGATATCGTTGAAAGGATGCGAGTTGTAGTCAATTGTGCATTCGCATTTAAACGCTTCTCGTTTCAAATCAACACTTGAAGCATGTCTTCTTGCGCGTTGAAGATTATCACGTTGTTGATCTGTGCGATAAGCTCGACGATTTCTCATTGCCAACTGAACCGTTTGACGTATTGCCTCTCTTTGTTGATGTGTTTGTTAAGCACGAAGTCGGGCCATACTGACGCGGCGCTCTTCTCGTGCTAATTCTTGTTCATCTGCAGTGAATTGATTCGCAATATTCCGCAGTCGAGTCGCATTACGGCTTCGGGGTGAAAGATTAGATCTTATGGCTCGCGGAATTGTAAATAACACTGGAAAATTAAGCACACAATTCAAAATGACATATTGAAGCAATTATCGATGAGCGCACAATCACAATTGTGATAACCTCACAAAGTGAACATCTTCGAAGACAAATTACCGTTTGAAAATCACGATAGAAAATTGAATTCCACATCAGAATGATTGATCGGAATGAAACGAGAAGCGTTTTTAAATTAATTTACGAACGAATCCGCCTGGATAATCAAAAACACAGTCCAAAATTACCGTTTGGATTGATTGTCGATGCGCGCACAATGACAAACGACATAACTTTCTACAATTTGTACTTCATCAAACAGAACTCACCTCTTTCAAATCTCTTTTTACTGATGAATTTTAAAAAATCAGTCGAAGAGAATCAATTGAATCAAAATCAAATGCAATTACTGTCGAAAACTGAATTAAAATTGGTAAAAACTCGAAAAAAAATGCTGAAAAATCGAGGCGCACGTTTGCACAGCTAGCTCAATGATATGCAATGAAAGGACCGCGCAAGTGAATCTGCAGTCAAAAGATAATGCAGACAACGCCATCTACTGGTATTACCGGAACCACCATACTACGCAATGTTCATTTTTGTCCGTGTTTTGTTTCTGACATACATGCATGCGATTTATACGGATTTCAATTTTTTGTAATTTTCTTACTTTTCCAATGCTCGAGAAAACTTATCGAGGCCGAGACGAACAAAAAAATTCATCGAAATCAGTCAATCCATTCTCAAAATATCAACAAAAAAGCCATTTCATACCAAATTTTTAAAAAATTGAATTTTCTTCATACATTTTTTTTCGTGAATTTTTCCAATGTTTTAATTCTGCTATTCGGGGCGGAGAAGAATCCAACAAATCAAAGATCATAAAAATCGGGCCAGCCGTTCTTGAATTACAAATGGTATGACTAACTCGACTTTGTTTTATATATTGAGATATAATTCTTCCTCATGACAGCACTGATTTCTTCGGATACATTCAACGTCATACATATGTACGTATCCCTCTTTAACGCTTGCATATGTCCGGCTCAAAAAATAAAATATCATAGAGTTGATAACAATTTTGAGACGAAAGGGCGTTTATGGGCCTGTGTTGTCCACTATTTATGAGATCTATCTCTTCGAAATTGATATGAATGAAATATTTCTTTCATTGTGAAACCGTTTATGTTTAAATGTGAAACACTATAATGAAATAAGCCACTGGCGTATTTGAGGTGCATAAAAACTCTAATTTGAAATGTATTTCTGCCTAACATGGAAATAAGTATATATTCTCGAAATAATATGCAATCTTTCCCCTGCTCAGATATCACTTTAAACCACTGTATTAAATAGAAAACAGAAAAAGACCTTGTTGAACAAATATTTCTGGAGTGGACATAACAGGGTGAAAGATATTTTAAGTCAAAAAGGTTGAATTACTCCCGGAATTGAAAGCATTTTCTGATTGGTTGATGTGATCGTGACGTCACCGATTACTTGCGGGAGCGACCGGAGTAACTAAAAAGCTTATGAATCACCTTCGTTATCATTTCTTTAAACTTGCGATCTAATCCCGGAGGGCCATACCACGGCGAGACAGGAAGTGGATCCGTCAAAGCACACGCGGGAAAATTCATGTAACGGTAGAGTTTTATTTAAAAATCAAAGATAACCTGAGTGCTGTGAAGAAGACGAGGGAAATGGAAAGATAAGTTTCATTAAGGCCGAGGGAATATTTCTGCATGTGTAAGTGAAATCTTCGTACTCCTTTTGAGAGAGAAAAAGAGGCATAAATAAATACAATTTATTTTGCAACATTTCCTGAAATGGCTCATAATATTTGGAATTTACTCATAAGCAAACTAGATAATTTCAATAGTTCTGCGCTGAAAAAAGAATCTACAACCTGTATATCAATCCTGTAGATAGTTGTATAATCCGTTATATTTCTGAGATCTCCCAATTTTTAGCAATTCCTTGTGAAGTTTCTGAGGTTATTCCTTCTTAACAACTTTAAACATACAAGTGTTACTGCATAAATGCAAGACTTCCTTTTGAATGCGAGAAAATGACCGAAGAAATTTCTAGTAATTTGTGCATATTATGTTCTCAAACATTACACCGTCCTTGATTCTACCATTTGCTTCATTATTGTCTGCCTCTAAATATTATGCCTGAAATGTACTCGGCATACCACGGTAAGATTCGGGCACTCATTTTGTACTCAGGTGGGATACCAAAGTTCTCAAATCTAAAGACAGTCGTGGAAATTCAATAATGCATACAGTGTTAAAAAAAACGACATCATCAAGTATTACACATACTAGCTGAATGAAGAACATTCGACAATGCGTCCGTTTGATTCCATCGTAGAGAATGTTTAACTGTACAAAACACTGTTCTTCTCTGAGACTGGACGAAGAGGAAGAATGAAGAGAGGGAGATGGATCACCCGTTTCACTTTGCTGCCGACACAGATGACTGATAAAGTGAGCACGGGACGCCTCGAGACCGCTGTCTTTTCATGTCCGACCCTCCTTATCTCTCCCGCTTTATCGCCCGATCCGCGCGCAACGAGGAAATAATCCCTTATCTCTTTTAAAGGAATGCGAGCCGCGTGGGAGGGCCGAATGGACACATCACTGCGTCCAGATAATCATCCGGGCAAAGAAAGACACTATTTCAACGGACTGCATCATGCTGTGTAAAAATTTCGGGGAATGGGTGCACGTGTACTTGTCACTTAATTTCTATTCATTACTGTAGGTAGACCTAATTTTTTTTATGCATAATAAGCATTCGCAATTTCGAGTAGATTAAATGGAAAAAATATAAAATCAAAAAATCATTCTCTCAAGTTTATGTGTGGCCAATAAAAGCCCCTTCTTGATTTTGAATATTGAATTTCTATCCTTTGGAATGCAACATAAGGAAGCGAGTATCAAATTTGATAGACTGTGCAAATAGTTATTGCATGGCACACTGTTGACGGAAGAACAAATCCTCTGTATTTTTAATGATTAAAAACACATATTTCTCAGAATGAGACTACCCATAAACAATAATTAGTAAGGTATTGCGGGTGAAATCCATTTCGGTTTTGACATTACCTTTCAATAATTTTTTCGGTTTTAATTTCTGGGAAGGAAGCATTCATTCAAGCACACTTTTCGTGTCTGGTTACTCTTGACCAACTACTGTTTACCTTTAAAGCCAAGAACGCACAAGTACGCAAACAGACATGCCCCGAAGGACACTAGTCTCCTTTATGGAATGCAAAGACAGGGCAGGAATATAAGCTCCTAGCAATTAGGCAAAGACAGGAGAGCCGCTAGACAATCGTCTTCTTGCAGGTAGGCAAACACGCGCCGGGTAGACCGGCAAGCAAGCTCTTGGCAAGTAGACAAACACCATTGCCCCGCAGAACACTGGTCTACTTGATGATATAAACTCAATGGTTTCAGGCTTCACTTTGTGAAAATCCATTCTAAAGAATTCAAAAAAGATATGGTACTTTTTTCACAGATTTTTATTTAAAGTCGACCGGTTTCGTCGCATAGGCGACATCATCAGGTACATGAATATGGCAAGTGGCAGAATATATACAATTTTTAAGAGGGTGGGGGGAGAGGAGGGATAGGGTGGGGGGGAGGGATTTGGAAGAGGCAGTGGTAAGGGGTGGGGGTTGGTGTGTGAGGGAACGTGGATGACTCGATGGGAGGGGGGTGGTGGTGGATGTAGGCTAAGTGGACGCTTGGTCAGGTACGCTGTTCACAGCGGGGGTTGGGGCGTCAGGTATTGAGAGTCAGGGGAATATCCAAGAGGGGGGAATGGCTCACAAAAATGTTCTCGTTAGCAATTTTTCCTGCCTTTAATTGCTTTCTTATCTCCAGCTCCTCCAAACAGTCCATTCTTCTTCCCTTTTTCTCCAGGTGGAGGACCTCCGGGACAAAGTCACTATTGTGGTCACTTTCCCATAGATGTTTGGCAAAATGGGATCTGTTTAACTCACCGTTTCGTAGATGTCTTCTGTGTTCGTCTGCTCTTACTTTGAACGACCGCCCAGTCTGGCCAACGTAACATATTTCACAGTCACCACATTTGAGCTTATAAATACCGCTTCTATCATTAATGTCAATATTGTCCTTGGTTTTGTTTAACACAGCCCTCAAGTTACACTTGTTGTAATATGCAATTTTAAATTCTGTCTTTGGAAAAAAGTTGGCAATTGACTGTGTAATCTGTCCGTAGTAACTTAGTTTGCACCATCGTTTTTTCTTTTCACTAAGGACGGATGATTTAAAAATGAGTTTCTGTGCTCTGAGGGAGCGTTTTTTCTCGATCATTTTACTTATGACACTTTCTTCGTAACCATTTTTCACTGCAATGTTTTTGATTATTTTGATTTCCTTGGCGAAGTTCTCGGATGACAGGGGGATGTTGAGTGATCTGTTTAGCATGGAATGAAAAGCGGCCATCTTTTGGGAGGGATGGTGGCGGGAGTCGGAGGGGATGACATGGTCTGTGGTAGTTTCCTTCCTGTAGATTGCGAAGTCGTAGCCTTTTTCCGTGGTTTTAATTGTTATATTAAGTAATAAACTTTTTGGACATAACAATTAAAACCACGGAAAAAGGCTACGACTTCGCAATCTACAGGAAGGAAACTACCACAGACCATGTCATCCCCTCCGACTCCCGCCACCATCCCTCCCAAAAGATGGCCGCTTTTCATTCCATGCTAAACAGATCACTCAACATCCCCCTGTCATCCGAGAACTTCGCCAAGGAAATCAAAATAATCAAAAACATTGCAGTGAAAAATGGTTACGAAGAAAGTGTCATAAGTAAAATGATCGAGAAAACACGCTCCCTCAGAGCACAAAACTCATTTTTAAATCATCCGTCCTTAGTGAAAAGAAAAAACGATGGTGCAAACTAAGTTACTACGGACAGATTACACAGTCAATTGCCAACTTTTTTCCAAAGACAGAATTTAAAATTGCATATTACAACAAGTGTAACTTGAGGGCTGTGTTAAACAAAACCAAGGACAATATTGACATTAATGATAGAAGCGGTATTTATAAGCTCAAATGTGGTGACTGTGAAATATGTTACGTTGGCCAGACTGGGCGGTCGTTCAAAGTAAGAGCAGACGAACACAGAAGACATCTACGAAACGGTGAGTTAAACAGATCCCATTTTGCCAAACATCTATGGGAAAGTGACCACAATAGTGACTTTGTCCCGGAGGTCTTCCACCTGGAGAAAAAGGGAAGAAGAATGGACTGTTTGGAGGAGCTGGAGATAAGAAAGCAATTAAAGGCAGGTAAAATTGCTAAAGAGAACATTTTTGTGAGCCATTCCCCCCTCTTGGATATTCCCCTGACTCTCAATACCTGACGCCCCAACCCCCGCTGTGAACAGCGTACCTGACCAAGCGTCCACTTAGCCTACATCCACCACCACCCCCCTCCCATCGAGTCATCCACGTTCCCTCACACACCAACCCCCACCCCTTACCACTGCCTCTTCCAAATCCCTCCCCCCCACCCTATCCCTCCTCTCCCCCCACCCTCTTAAAAATTGTATATATTCTGCCACTTGCCATATTCATGTACCTGATGATGTCGCCTATGCGACGAAACCGGTCGACTTTAAATAAAAATCTGTGAAAAAAGTACCATATCTTTTTTGAATTCTTTACTTGATGATAGATAATGACAATCCCGGAATACAGACGATCACGCTCCTGGCAAGGAGGCAAAAACAGTCGACCCGTAACAGAAGAATCCTTTTATTGCTTAGGAAAGACAAGCCTTTTAGACGGGTCAATATGCTCCTGGCGAATAGAGACAAAACCTTCCGACCAACACATCACCTAACCTTATAGGTAGGCAAATGACAGGCGGCAGGTAGTACTCCTCCAGGCTTCTAGCAAGTACTCAAAGAGATATTCTCCGCAGGTCCCAAGGCCATAGCTTGTTATGGTATATGCAGTTTTTTGTGTTCAACAATAGTACATTTTTTTCAATGAACTCAATTCGGGGGAATAACTTTACCACTTCAGAATCTTAGACAATATTCACTAAATCTCTTAACATCAATTCCCGTGAACGGAAAATATAAATAGAGCGGGTAGGGATGCATCCTTTTTAGTGGACTCTGATTGGTTAGTTTCACATTTGGAGATGAAACATTAAAGCATTTTCTTTGGCTTTCATTCAAAATGAACTGCAAGCTAAACTTCGGACTTCCCGCAATTTCAATCCAAGTCCACCACAGTGCACATCTGATGCATCATACATGTATAGGAATATGGTACGCAAATTTGTACATAGGTAATCGAATGAGTAAGGAAATGGAGATGCAAGCGTGATGACGACTTGTGTAACTGTGTCAATCCGCATCCAATTGCGTCGTACAAATTAAACCCATTTTCCAACGATGTGCCGTGTGCAACATGTAACCAACAACTTGGAAAATAGGTAATCTTATGTACATATGCAGATTACCGAATATATCACACAATTATTTAAATGATGGATGTTCAATTGCCAAATTAAACATTAACAGAAACGTGGATGGCTTAAATATGTCCCAAGGGTGTAAAGCAAACCCCGCAAACTATGCTAGGTATTTTTGAGCAAACTCGTTGAATTTTTTCATTTCGAAATCCTAGCAAATAATTCATTAATCTGAAATCGCACCAGAAGAACATATAAGCGTAAGTGAAATATTAACATAAAGTGATCGAATTAATTCCAATTTTCGAGGTTTTACATCCAATGCGTGAGATCGCGTGCAGCAATATGAATCTTGAGACTACTGCGTAAAGATTCAATAGTGGAAACATGCCAAAAACATATAGTTATACACTTATGATACATAAGTACATTACTAAGATAAAGGACCGATTTGAAAAGGAAAAATAAAAGGGAAGGGTGCAATACTTGGCAGTTAGAATTGAATTTTAAAAAGTGCGTTGTAATGAATTTAGGAAAAAGAATAGCTCGGTCAACGATAATTACGCATGAATGATTTCAGGTTTTCCCGGCGAAGATTTATATCAGGTATCTTTCGGGGTTTGCACCGGGTAGTTAGGTCCGTGGCGGCCGCCATGGACCTAACTACCCGGTGTAAACCCCGAAAGATACCTGAGAGAAGTACGCAATTAATCAAACAGACTTATCAAATATGGAGTCAGTTAAATACTTAAGTGTGATCCTTACTCAGGACCTGTCTTGGGGGAAACATGTACGGGAAATCTGCGGACAGGCTAGTCGCAAATTGGGATTAATCAAAAGAATATTAGGAAAATGGGACGAGAAAGTTAAAAAGCGATGTTATTTTTCACTCGTGAGACCACACTTGGAGTACGCCGCTAGAATATGGGACCCTTACGAAGTAGGACTAATCTCTGAATTAGATGGAATACAACGGAGAGCAGCAATATTTGTGAAAAGTTGTTACGATAAACTTAGCAGTGTTACCGAATTGTTGAAGGAATAAGGGTGGGAATCTCTATCAGATCGAAGAAGGAAATTAAGCTTAAATCCTTTGCGCAAACTCGGAGCAGACAGTTCGGTTAGTGGTAATCTTCTGGGACCATGTCCCAGGTATACGCTAGTTGGGTGTGGTGCACCTCGCGAAGGGTCTAAATCCGAAACCCTTTCCCGAGCACTCGGCCCAACGCTGGCCTCTCTCCCCGACCCACACGGTGGGGTGCTACCGCAATAAAAACTGACCCTACCCAGTATAATTTAAACTTTAACAACTACGCCATATTGTAACAAATGCTATTTTTCATCGTACTCCTGATAATCGTGCAAGTACGCACGTCTTTTAATCGTTGTTCTACGATGAAAAATAACCGTTTTATAGATTTTGGTTAAAATGTTAAAGATTTTGGTGGACAAATGGCAACGTCGCAGTGAATTGGAGGCGGTTTCGCGAAGTTTGAATACGTCTAGGGTATTTTCTGACGCTTTCCTCATTGTTTGTACGTACGTCTATTGAGTGTAGTTTTGTTTGTGGTGTTATTGACGTCGATTAATGATATTTAACGCTGTGTTTACCGAGTTGTTATCGAGGGAATGTTTCCAACATTACCTGTCGCCCATTTTTATTGGTAAATCAACACTTTGTCCGCGATCGCATCAGAATTTCCTGATCCAAAAACTTACGTCGTTGTCTAATCCCCAAAATAATAATTTATCAAATGTACAAAATATCTACATCTACAAAGTATCCTGAAAGCCCCTTCAAGGGTGTATGGCAGGCGAGTAGTCACCAACATGCATTCCACTAAAACCTAAAGTTATTGTAACTACGAATATTGATCCATTAGCATAAATCGGTTGTTCTCCGGTAATGCTTGTCACGAGGCGAATGCTCAAGGCTCACAAGCATGCACTACACTACAGATATGCTACCTATGGTAGAGGGACCGTTATTATTTATGTATTTTTCTACTACATAAGCGGACACATTCAGAAATTGCGTTGAAAACATGCGCGGCGGGTTTAAGTGCTTGGTAGCAGATAAGGATACAAGTATTAGGGAGTACTACAACTACCTACAGCTACATGACCTATCGATGAACCTAGTTAAATATCTCATTGGCAGCTGTTATGGTCTCATTTCGTTCGCGGGAAAATGACATTATAAATCCATCCGTTCTGCAGCCTGTTAAGAGGTAACTTATTTCCCTAACTTTATCGTCACAATTATGCATTTTTACAATTATTTACAGTTATATGTTCAAGGACTCTGCAAGAGATAGATGTGAGCGATATCGGACGGTGGTTCGATGGCTGTTCCCTATCACCACATTTAGGAAGAAGGAAGGTAGTTTCATGACAAGAATTCCGGCTGCTACAGGACAAAGCTCTTTCCAGGTCTGCTAACGTTATTTATTTTCTTGGCTGTTATTCAACTAGGTACGCATTTAAATATTTGTAGCAGGCTTGTGACTAATCTCCACTCTTCGAGCAGACACGAATTCAAAACGAATTCCTCGCTGCCGAACATAAATAGAACTGAACATGATTTCAATCGAGAAATAATGAAATAAAATGGAAATTGAGTGCCAATAAATCATCCCATAACTTTCTCCACAAAATGAGTCAAATTAGGCAAAAACATCAATATATTTTGTTTTTGCAAAGGATTTTTCTCTATCTATCAATTAAATGAATTATTTCAAGTTTGAACGCTAAATTAGTACAAATAACTAGCACTCTCCTTTACAAGGATGCTTATAAACTGTATTTGGTGAACTATTTATCATTAGAAATATCATGATATTTTTAGGTATTTTACGGGATTCCTCCATTTTACTTCTGAATCAATCCCTCCACCTTACCCTGGGTTTCCCTCTCTCAGTTTTCCCGGGGTATATTAATCCTTTGGTCACCTTTCTGAAATATACCTCGAAAAACCGTTCCACAATTCCAAACCGTGTAAAACGATAGTGTATTATACTGCATTATCGCTTGGATTTTGAAATTATGGTGCATTTCGTGGTGTATAAGATTTTATCTGGCCTGATTAGTGAAAGAATTAAACTATATGCAGAGGAGAGGATACCAAAGCGGATTTCGGACTGGCGGGGGCACTACTGATCAAATATTTGGTCTTTTACAAATAAATATGTCATTTGTTAGTGACAATAATTTGGATAATATCACATTTTTATTGGAAAGTCCTTGAACATATAATTGTAAATAAATGTAACAATAAATAATTGTGACGATAAAGTTAAGGATTAAAGTTAAAAGGATTTATAATGTCATTTTCCCGCGAACGGAAAGAGATCATACCAGCTGCCAATGAGGCTTTTAAAGTTTTAACTAGGTCTGTCGCTAGGTAGTGCAGCTCTCAGTAGTAGTAGCACTCCCTAATTCTTGTATCCTTATCTGCTACCTAACACTTACAGAACACTGTGCATGTTTTAAGCATAATTCTTGAATCTTTGTCCGTTTATGTAGTAGAAAAATACATAAAAAATAACGGTCCCTCTACCATAGGTAGCATATCTGCAGTGTAGTGCATGCTTGTGAGGCTTCGCCTCGTGACAAGTATTACCGATTTATGCTAATGCATCAATATTGGTTGTTACACTAACTTTAGTGTTTAGTTGAATGCATGTTGGTGACTTCTCACCCCCTGTCACACACCCTTCTACATCTTCATCTACAAAATACCCTGCAAGCCACCTCAGGGGTGTGTGGCAGGGGGTGAGTAATCACCAACATGCATTACACTATACCCTAAAGTTAGTGTAACTACGACTAATTATGCATTAGCATAAATCGCTAATGCTTGTCATGAGGCGAAGCCTCACAAGCATGCAAGACTACACTACAGATGTCATCAAAATTGAGAGTGGCCTTCAATATACATGCATTTACAACTACACAGATGGACAGGGACTCAAGACCCATGTAGAAAACTTTCTAGGCGTGCTGTTAGTATGTACTAGGTACTATGCACTACATACTACCCCGCAAGCCACCTCAATAGGCGAGTGGCGGGGGGTGTTAGGACACCAGCCGTTTACATATAAAAAGGATACGCTCTAATGAAATTACGCCTTGCATTTATTAAAGTCCCTTATTGTTCGGGGGGAAAACGAATTCCCATACCTATCCGTTCGGCAAAATATCTCTCTCAATTTATCGTTTCTGTCAGACCTGGAAATATAGTGGGATTCTAATATGATGTTCTCCGTGTTGCTCTGAAAGATATCTATTCTCAATTGCTCAAGTAATCTAACAATAAGCCTAGCGCGCAGCCTCCGAGTCTCTAGCGGCTCCCAGCCTAATTCGTTTAACATCTGCGTAACGCTGTCTGTACGCCCGTAGCAGTTTTTGACAAATCGCGCAGCTTTCCTTTGTATTTTATTAAGTTCCCGAATTAAGTCTTTCTGCACCGGATTCCATATGCTTGCTGCATATTCAAGGTGTGGCCGGACGAGTGCGAAATAGCACCTCTCTTTTACTTTTTCATCTGAAAATCTTCCCATAGTACGCTTAATATCCCACGATAGGTTCGAGGTAATCATAACTCCCAGATACTTAACTTCATCTGTCGCCTATATCTTAACGCCATCCACAACGTATACACGGGGATACTTGGACGACCTCCGCAAGAAATGTACCACCGTGCATTTGCTCAGATTAAGTTCGAATCCCCACTCTTGGCTGCACACATGAACGTTGTTTAAATCCAATGATAGAATTTCAAAGTCAGAGTGATCACTAATTTCGCGATAGATGAAAGCGTTGTCAGCAAATAAACGTATTTTACAGCTAATTCGAGAGCATAGGTCATTTATGTATATAATGAACAAAAGGGGGCCGATTACGCTTCCTTGTGGGACACCTGATGTCATTTTAACTACATCAGAGCTAATTCCGTCAAGAACTACTTTTTGCTTACGATCACTCAGAAAGTCGCGTATCCAGTTTGCTACTGTTTCGTTCAGCCCGCATGACTGTAATTTGTATAAAAGTTTGTTGTGAGGTACCGTGTCGAAAGCTTTCTTAAAATCTAGGAATAATGCGTCCACTTGTCTTTTCGATTCGCCAGATTTGAGAACGTCATGAAGAAAGAGTGCCAGCTGTGTTTCACATGACCTATCTGTCTGTAGTCTACTCTAGTCTGTTTCCCTTTTTGAATATCGGTGTAACGATTGCAATTTTCCAGTCTATTGGTATCTTTCCTTCAGACAATGACTTCTTCAATATTATGTCTAAAAACGGTGCGATCTGTGGCGCTAATCCCTTGAGGTGGCCTGAAGGATATTTTGTGGATGTATATGTAGATAACTTCCAGCGTACAATGCTGACGATTGGTAATATCTTTCGCTGGAAATTGCCATGAACCGTATCTGATGTGTTCCCCAATGAGCTGGTGAATACGCTTTGAATCTAGTAAGTAGTTCAATAAGTTAGCTTTGTCCAAGCTGCTTGATAATATTTCACCTTTGTCGTTTCTTATTGGATTAAATGTTGATCTATTACCTTTAACTTCCCTCACGTCTGACCAAAAGACTTTAGGTTTATCCTGTAACTGTTATCCTAATATATTTCTTTAAAAATCGACGACCTTTTGCACCTGAAAACGATCAGTGTGTCTACTACAACGAACACAAGATACAAGATAGGTTACGAACTCCTCAAATGACCACGCTGACAGTTTTTCTTCAGGTATTGTGGTTTCCTTATAAAATAAGTTCAATGTTTTTCACACCCGTTGAATTTCAACGGGTACCTTCCGCTAGTTATCATTGAAAAATATTAAAAATCATATAACACGTACCAGATACGTCTGCTTCTTCACCACGGAGAAAAATCGGAAGGGATGGGGCAAATACGAATGGAAGTGCGGCAAGAAACAGAATGGATGCAAATTTAGTGCCAATGCGGTTTTGTTTAGACCACTTTTCCGGATTCCTTTATTTATTTTCATGGTTCCCTATCAAGGAAATGCCAGAGAAGATCCGATAAGAAGTCTCCTTTCGCCGGGTGGAGTAAATGACAAGGGTGGTAGGTGGGGTAAGGGGAGGAAACGTGGACTCGTTATCCGAGTTAACGACCATGGGTGCGAGGCGCTTTTGAGACAGCGGGAGGTGAAGGGTGGGGAAATGGGTAATGTCGAGGTGGGGTGTAGTCTCTCATCACTCTTTGTCTTAGTCTTTGTAAAGATATTTTTGAAACTTAGTTTCCCCCTGTACAGTTTTTGGGTTTCCATAGCCATCAAATCGCAACGGGGCAACCGCTTCCTTCGCTCAAAACCCACCACGCAGCGCTCGTAATCCACAAAGATATCTACCGCCGTGGCCTTGCAGTGGGATGACCCATGGATGAATTAACGAGTTTCTGCCTAATAGCATACGAGTGTGACAGCAACATTCTGAGTATCGTTACACACATTTTTTCCTAGAATTCTGGCTACCGCTATACGCATTTTCGCCCTAAAGTGACTGATCACAAGAATATGGAAAACTGAGAATATGCCACACCAATGGAAAACCGGAATAAATTTTCCAATTCACAAGAAGGGGGATTAATTAATATGTGACAATTATAGAGGTGTCACACTGCTTTGCGTGGTGTATAAGATTTTGTCTGGCCTGATTAGTGAAAGAATTAAACTAAACGCAGAGTATATTCTTGGAAAATACCAATGAGGATTTTAGACTGGCAGAGGCACTACTGATCAAATATTTGTGCTTAAGCAAATAAATATGTAATTTGTCAGTCACAGAATTTGGATAATTTATTTATTTATTTTTTGAAAATACGTTCAGTAAAATAGAATAGTTATCCAAGGCAATGCTGAAGGCGCTCACAAAAAGAAAAATCCTGCTATATTTTGAAAAAATCACGCTACCAGTTCTGTAAATGTGAAGCGTGTTATATATTTTATTAACAATTATAATGAAACCGGTTAATTGTCTGCTTTTTGTCTATTCCCCTTGCAAGCAATACACAGGTCATTTATATTGGAAGAATGACGGAACCCTTTGAATCCCGAAATGGTGTGCACCCACGCCTCGCGTGCGCCATTCATTTGCCCTTCCATTGGATATTTGGGAAATGATGTAGTGAAAGACGATTTCCCCAAGCAAAGACAATTTTTTTGTGAGAAATCGCTTTGAGTGGTCACCCAGAGAGTCAAAGAGGAAAATGCATACTCCCTTGCATAACATCAGCTCTTCGTATTTTTGAGGAAGTCATGGGGTCTCATGGAAACATTATTGCGGATAATTGATTCATGGGGTCCCATATGCTAGCGGCATACTCCAAGTGAAGTCACACGAGTGAAAAATAACATCGCTCTTTAACCTTCTCGTCGCATTTTCGTAATATTCTTTTGATAAATCCCAATTTGCGACTAGCCTGTCCGCATATTTCCCGGACTTGTTTCCCCCAAGACAGGTTCTGAGTAAGGGTCACACCTAAGTACTTAACTGACTCTACATTTGATAAGTTGGTTTGATGAATTGTATATGTTTCGTTGACCGAGTTATTCTTTTTCCAAAAATTCATAACAACGCACTTTTTAAATTCAATTCTAACTGCCAAGTATTGCACCATTCATTTATAGCGTCTAGGTCTTTTTGTAACGCAATCTTTTCAGACTCATTGCCTAGATCCCTCTACAACACTGCGTCATCTGCGAAGACGCGAATTTTTCTCGTAACAACGGTAGTGATTTCATTAATATACAAATGGAACAATAAGGGACTGATGACACTTCCCTGGGGTACACCTAATGTAACTTTCGCTACATCTGAACTAACGCCATCCAGAACTACCCTCTGTTCGCGGTCGGCTAAGAACTCGGGAATCCGTGCTCACTTTGCGTTAACAAGTTTTGACTATCCAAGTACCCCATAATCGAACAGACAATTATATTTTGCAATGTCTTGCACGAGATAGACGTAGAAAACATGTTTATTCCCTATCTCTCCCATGTAAAAAAAGGCCAGCCATGGCTAGATGCGCAAGGAACATGTAGGGAACCAATCAGAAGCCTCGATTGTCGGCATTTGCCGGGATCAAACGTTGACCGTACTTTAAAATCAAGAGCTTTACTTAACCTTTGCTTCGACTGTCATCTGGAGAATGTTTCAAGCACTGTAATCCGTCTATCGGTGCAGTCTGTGAAACTGACGAGTCATCGGCGCCAATATATAATAATAAGCCTATGACGAAACCTAATTGTGTTTATTTTCAAAACACCCCTCTAGCAAGTGGAACTGGCATCAACAAATTACCTTGCAAGCCACCTCAAAGGTGTGCGGCAGGGGGTGAGTAGTCACCAAAATGCATTTCACTATACCCTAAAGAGTGTAACTACCACTAACAAGCACACACTCACAAGCATGCACTACACTACAGGTATACTCCTAATGGCATTCTTGATCCACAGCCCAGATCCCTTTCTAAGTATGCTACAGATAACCATATTTAATATAAGTTTCTGCTTTTTAAGAGATTATTATAAAAATCTGACTACAGCTTATGTTGGGAAAATGAATCCCATAATTTGTCTGTACTTAGAGAAAGGTAGGAAGAAAGAATGGATACTTTACTAATCCTTAACCCATTAATGCCCATAATTCCCCAGTGGCAATATTTCTACTATTTTATTACAAAATGGTCCTGATGGGGTTCTAAACAACATATATTAAATTTTACACTTAATCATAATTTTTTATTGGTTTTCTGAGGTGGCAACTTTAGTTTCCGACGGGCACACGCATAGTCAAAATTCGCAGTAAATAATGGAATTTAGGAAACGATTTTCATTGAATTCAATAAAAGCTCACCATTACTTGTCAATAAATTAGATTTAAATTTATTAACATAATACTATTGTTTACTATGTTTATAGTGTGGAACAAGTCACATAAGTACATAATAAGAATTTGGCTACTTGGTGTGATTAGTAACAGGTATTCATTGACAAAGATCACTTTATACAAAACTAAGAAAAATTAACACACTGACTGTGGCAACAGCGTTCTCATTCCACCGTACTGCAATCAGATCAGAAGAAGTGGAAAAACTTATAGAGCCCCTGTTTTTCTTCTTCAAAGCCGTCTTGTCAGGGAGCTTCGTATCCGTCCCAACTCGATTTTCTCTCATTGTACCTGTTCCTCCAAGCCCCTTCTTTGTCAGCTCTGTTAAAAGCTCTAGTGACGTAACAAGACTATCGAAATAGAGTGTAACTCCTTTTTCTACACCAATATGCTTGGCTAAACCTAACACAACTTTCCCCTTTTGTCCTAACCCAGTATCAGGGAGGTGAGCGGATGCACCACAGTACGGCTCAACATGCTGAACATAGCCTTTTGGATTAGTAGTAACCCATAACATAAATCCAAAGCGTATGGGCTTCCCTCGAACAAACTGTTCGCTGCCAAGACGCCCGTAATAGGGAATCATACTCTCATAGATGCTCAAACTGTTCCCTGGATCTATCTGCTTGTATGCCTTGTTGAGGAAATCAAACAATTGACGTACCTTGTCAATGCGATCACTCCCATCGTTAGCAACATTATCCGCTAGGTGAAGGTAGCGATGTACATTCTCGAATCTGTTTCGCCTTATGGCATCCGCAACTATCTGGACGTGGCAATCAAGGTCGAATTTCCAGTACATTCTTTTCTGAGGTAGACGGTGGTAGCCAGACAACAGCATTACTCCTATAAAGAGTGTATTTCGTGATTGGTTGCTTCAAAGACGTACACAAGATGTTGAGCAACATATCGATTAGTTTGTACGACTATGTGGTCCCCAAACTGTCTGCAAAAATGCTTTGAAGGCATCAAAAGGAGATTTTACATGTTCGCGCAAATAGTCGTCTGCATTGGGCCAGTAATGAGGCGATGGACTTTCAATTTAAGCGGTAAAATCACTAGAGTTTTCTTTCCAAGATCGCGAGGGGTAACAACGCTTACGCTTCTTAGTTTTCTTGAGGGTCATTGTTTTTGAAGACATACATTTCACTTAAATTGCTCCTTCCACTTTGAATCAACCTTTCCTCAGCCTTCTCGGAGAAGTTGGCAAGAATATCAGATTGCAGTATTCAAGCAGAAAGATGACTTAAGTCTCCATCTACCTCCTCGTCAGAAAGAATCTTGATCGCTAATCACTCCCTTTTCTTTGATAGGTGGGCTATTAGCAATGCTGTCGGGAGAAATATCATCCTCCACTAAGACATCGAGAATCTCGTTTTTTCGGGACCTAAAAGCGAATGTATACAATTTTTAAGATGTGTAATAAAGTAAATAAAGCCAATATTTAAATTCATATACGAAATTACTCATCGGTATCACGGAGGTTTTGCCTCGAATTATGATTTTTGCCATGTTTCTTATGCTTCTCAAACAAATGAAATCAGAATAGAGCTCAAAGAATGTGTAAATAGCAAGAAATGGTTAATTATGATGATAAAACATAAATTATTAATTTTCCATCATCATTAGGAAACAATATAGTATTATCCCAAAGTGAACTGATTGGTAGCCGCTGATGGAATAATATCTAAATATCGATATTTAAAAAAAATATATGATACAAATATGCCCAATGTAGCATAAACACAAAAAAATTACCCACTTATGATTAAAAAACTACTAATGGTTTACTAATAGCATTTGAAATTAGAAAAATTCTGAGAAACGGTGTCTTTTCCCAATATTATTTATTAATTGCCATCGACTTAAAAATTGGCACAGAAAAATAATATATCCACGTATCTGCATATTATTTTGAATAAATACTTAATAATGTATTCACTAGGCATTAACATGAAAAAATTACGAATACAACACATAAAAAGGCTTTAACTTACATTTCATAGAAGGTTGTCAGGTCAACACCTGGAGGGACTGCAGTGATCCAATTAGCCCGCGAAACAAAATCAAACTGACGAGTGACGAGTATTACCAGTCAATAATGTAAGGTCTAGCAAAGGCACACACGAAGAATCGGATGAATCTGTTACAAAGTGAACGTTGTGTAAGGCAAAACGTGGCATGGCAACTAAAGTTGCCGACGGGCACTAATGGGAGCGGACCAAGTGTGATGCGATCGCGGACAAAGTGTTGATTTACCAATAAAAATCATTAATCGACGTCAATAACACCACAAACAAAACTACACTCAATAGACGTACGTACAAACAATGAGGAAAGCGTCAGGAAATAACCGAGACGTATTCAAACTTCGCGCAACCGCCTCCAATTCACTGCGACGTTGCCATTTGTCCACCAAAATCTTTAACATTTTAACCAAAATCTATAAAACGGTTATTTTTCATCGTAGAACGACGATTAAAAGACGAGCGTACTTGCACGATTATCAGGAGTACGATGAAAAATAGCATTTGTTACAATATGGCGTAGTTGTTAAAGTTTAAATTATACTGGGTAGGGTCAGTTTTTATTGCGGTAGCACCCCACCGCGTGGGTCGGGGAGAGAGGCCAGCGTTGGGCCGAGTGCTCGGGAAAGGGTTTCGGATTTAGACCCTTCGCGAGGTGCACCACACCCAACTAGCGTATACCTGGGACATGGTCCCAGAAGATTACCACTAACCGAACTGTCTGCTCCGAGTTTGCGCAAAGGATTTAAGCTTAATTTCCTTCTTCGATCTGATAGAGATTCCCACCCTTATTCCTTCAACAATTCGGTAACACTGCTAAGTTTATCGTAACAACTTTTCACAAATATTGCTGCTCTCCGTTGTATTCCATCTAATTCAGAGATTAGTCCTACTTCGTAAGGGTCCCATATTCTAGCGGCGTACTCCAAGTGTGGTCTCACGAGTTATTTTATTTTGTTCTTTGCATGAAGTAGCATCTCGTAGTATTCATAAATTAACAGTATCAGTAATATTAACCACTAGATGTGTCTATAGCATTTCTCTGCATGTTTTTTTATGTATCACTCTCCCAGTTTCCGGTTTCTGCGAACTGTTCTCCTGACTGCTTTTGGCCTGCGCCTAGCGCCAGAGGGAGCGTGCGAGGTTCTGATTTGGTCTGGGACGAGTGCTGCATGCCTGGCGTGGAATCACCCCGTGCCACACACCCTAGTGGTGGCTTGCACGGTACATCGTACATGTAGATGTAGCTGAAAGAATCAGTTAGCATTGAATTTTAAAAATTGCGTTGTTATGAATTTTTGGAAAATGACTTACTCGCTCAATGAAACGTACACAATTAATCAAACCAACTTATTAAATGTAGAGTCAGTAAAATACTTATGTTTGACCCTTACTCAGGACCTGTCTTGGAGGAAACACATTAAGAAAATCTGAGGACAGATGATTCGCAAATTGGGATGTATTAAAATAATATTAGTAAAATACGACGGAATGGTGAAAGGGCGATGTTATTTCTCACTCGTGAGACATCACTTGTATGTCGCTAGCATATGGGACCCTTACGAAGTAGGACTAATCTCTGAAATATATAGAAAACAACGAAGAGCAGCTAGGTTTGTAAAAATTTGTTATAAACTTAGCAGTGTTTGCGAATTGTTGAAGGAATTAGGGAGAGAATCTCTAACTGATCGAAGGGAGAAATACAGGTTAAAATTTTAGCTCATGTTCGAAGTAGATATATTTCTCTCGAATGCAGTCATTTGAAGTCGTTTTTGTAATTTGGCCATGTTTCGCGACACTATTTGCGATCCGGTTTCTGTCCATGAGTTTTCATTCCCGTTGTCATTTCTATTGTTGATCCCAAGATAGATATTGCAATCCAATTCAAATAATAAATCACTTAATCAAGAGTATTTACCGGAGGTAGGAGAGATCCAAACCTAATTTTTTTAGCGGTATCTTAATCACAGACAGTTATACCACAGTTATATTCAATATTTGTATCTGCGTGAAAGAAAGCAAAGAAGCCAGTATCCACATTCTAAAGAATTCTTCTACCCAATCAAACTTTTTGAAGACTGCTTTATGGAAGTGGTATCGGAAATTATCGATCATTCTCGTCAGTTTTTATTAGATTCTATTAGTTTTATCTGTATTTGAGGTTTGAAGTCCCTTCGCCGATCAATACACCTTAGGTAGTCAAGCAAACAATATCTCGCGAGTTGGCGAGTTCCTTCGCCTGAGCACGTTTTAAAAAGCAAAGCGGATTCAATGTCACTGTGAATGTTTATTTTAGAGCAAAGAAAATGCCGATCATTCAGCAGAAACAATACTTAACGTTGTATGAGGCAGCTAATGGAGACCCAACAGTTTTATTTAATCTCTTAATGTGTGTATAAAATAAAGATATCGCGGTACATTATATTGGGCTAGTGGAAAACCATGCAGACTTATCATCCTCTTTATACGCCGTGTATTTTCGCCAGTTTGGAATGACTACTGATGGCCCAAGGCTTGACGCTAGATAGGTGTTGACGCACATTTGGCAACACTGGCACGCGTTGGTCGGGGACCTCATGCCATGAGTGGCCTTGGCGGTGACAGTTGGGGTTGAGTGAAGCCAACGCGGTCGGGAATCTCTCGCGCCCCGAAGACAATTTTACAAATCTTTTGCCAATTTTGAAGTAGAATTGAAATGCAAGAACCCCTGCCACACACCCTTGGAGTAGCTTGCAGGGTAGCATATAGATGTCTGCAAGAATGCAGTCTTGGAACTAGAGCGGGGGCTCTTTATCCATCTCTCGTGTATACATTTCCGTTAGCATTCCAGTAAATTGCCGATTTACACGACGCAACCTTTAATGCATACATAATATTTTACAATAATGTTCCGCACGAGGAACGGCGTCGAACAATGGTTCTGTCCGCCTGCCAGGAAACACCGTGAGTTGATCGACTCATCCACGGCAGTCACGTTGTGAGACCTTCAAGGCTCTCTGTTTCGATAATACCTCGAGACAAGAACCGCCTCGGAGGTGCGGGTCGCCACGAAATGCACTCCTTGATACACAGGCTACATCTTGCGTGAAGTTCCTTCTTCTTACATGATCTCATTGAATGCGCAAGTGAAGTCTCATGGTATGCGTGAATATTAAGATTAAGTGGCAAATGGTAAGTAAAAATCCAGAATGTAATTAATTGTGAGTATTTGAGGTGGAAACCGATGTTATTTCCCTTTTTCAATCGTCTATTTACGTGTTCTATAACCGTGGAAGTATTATCGCATGTGCGTGCATAAGTTCGACCCATGGGGATGAGTTGTGATAGCCTGAGGAATGACGTCAGAAGGGTAGAGGAGGGGTCGAGGTTTTAAGGAGGGGAGGGAGCCGGACAAGCCTGCATCCAATCGGTAGCTTTTAAGCCAGCACCGGTTCTCCTGCCACCTAGCGGAATTCATAGGAAGGTTAGGCGCTCTTGTAATCTCGTAGTCTCTTGCATAGATTGGGCACTCCCTTTCCCGAAGGTGCTCCCGCGATGGTAGCGCCAAATGTGTTCGTCTTTGGAACCCGGTATTTGAAATTTGAAGAGCGCGGAAGTCACGTCGAAACCTGCTAGCATTTCAGTGATTCTGTTTTGATAAATTTCAGTTTTTACCATGCCCAGCAACAAATGCTGCATTCTGCTGTGCCAGGATCGACATAGTTCGCGGCATCGGTGAGTGACAATAAAACTTATTGCTATTCGTATTTGTATTTACGTTACCTTTGGAAAGTGGTCACTTCTTGTAAATGCAATGCTATATACCTTGCTCAAAGTTATTTCACCTACCAATGATAATTGCTTTGGGAAACTGCTTATGAAAAGTCCTTGTGTGCAGGAGATATTACCGTTTTAGTTCAACAATATTTCGTAGAATGAAGCTTTCACCCAGCCGCCACAGGATGTCCATTGGATGTCCATTTGGGATCCTTACATCCTGGATCCCTCAGGGACGTCCATAGTATGTCCAATAGATGTTATAATAATGAAATCCGTATTAAGTCCATTGACTGACATCCAGTGGACATCCAGAAAATGACATCACTATGACGTCCATTGACTGTCATCCACTGGACATCCAGAAGGTAGTCATTTCATGACATCCGTATGAAGTCCATTGAATGGTACCCAATGGACGTCCAGATGATGACCATTTGATGACATCCTCCATAAGTCCACTGAATGTCATCCATTGGACATCCAGAAAATGACATCCCTATGACGTCCATGGACTGGCATCCACTGGACATTCAGAAAATAACTTGAAAACCTTTTCGATTAAAGTAATTTTTAGTGAAATGGCATTTAAGTCATTCCATAGCTAGCACAAGGGATATGTTCTCCAAAAGAAAAGTGAGACATTCCGTGGATAGGATATAAAATTCTGTCATTGAATATAAATAATATTTGTTATATTCTGTTTCTAACTTGTTAGATTTCCTCATCCCACAAAGGATGCGCACAGGAGATTTTGGAAATGGGTCCAGGCCACCGGCAATAGGGGTTTGCTGAGTTTAGCACCCCAAGATATATATGAGCGGAGAACAGTGTGTGGAAATCACTTCTCCAGTGATTGCTACATTGGAAATAGAAACCAATTAAAAAAAAATGCTGTACCCACCTTAAACCTCCCAGGTAAGGATATCTTTCCAGAACTAATTTTGACTTAAAAGTTAATGAAAATCCATTTTTATCATTGCTGACATTGATTTTGTTGTCCTTTTTCCGGATATTTCACAGTACCATTGCCTTGTGATGAATTTGATTGTAATATCATGGATGAAAGTTCCCCTAGTGATGGTAAGTTCTGATGTAATGAATCTTCATATATCCTTTTGTCTAGCATGTCTACTCTATAGAGTTATAACGTTTTACATAACTCAGATTAAGGAACAGTTGAGTTTATCTTGTATTTGTTGCTAATTTCAGTGGTGGAGATGGAATTATCTGCAGTCCCTTCAACATCGCAAGAGATTACTCATCTACCAGGTATGGTGAACACCTCTTTAATTTTCTGAACCTACTACCTGCTATGAAGTAAGCTAGCTACATATGTATGCTGATTTTTGCTTATAGATACCCCAGTGCAGTTGCCTATGGTGATCGAGGATATCCCTTCAACATCACAAGGGATTGCTCATCTACCAGGTATGTCAGTACAGTGAACACCTCTCTAATTTTCTGAACCTACTACCTGCTATGAAGTAAGCTAGCTACATGTATACTTATTTTTGCTTATAGTTACCCCAGTGAAGTTGCCTATGGTGATCCCTTTGACGTCATGGGAAGATATCCCTTCAACATCACAAGGGATTACTCATCTACCAGGTATGTTAGTGTGTTTTCTTGTTTTCCTAGTACATAAGTAGTCATCTCTCCAAGTTTATATTTGACTTTATGTCATGAGGATTTGACTTAATAGGAATGCTGGAAGGTCAATTTCAATGTAATTTAGAGCCATGTGCTGCTATTAAAATCTAAATGAATTTGCTATTAATATCTAAATGAATTTCCTTATTTGATATTTCAATAGTTATAAATCTTGTATGTACCCTTGTTACATATGATCCTGCTGTAGTGTAAGGGTCATTCCTTGTCAATTCAACCACAAAACTGAGGTTTTGACACCTATTAATGACTCGAATTTTGCCAGATGTTGGTACATATGCCTTTAACTTTTGTCAGTGAGAAATCCAAATTTCATCTATCTAGCCGTAAGTAGTATTTCAGTTACAACCCTTAAAGTTAAAACAAGTTCTCAATACCTTCCATTCTCAAGAGTTGCTTCTAAAGTAGTGCTATTTTACTAAAAAAATGATTCTCATTTGAGAATTGTATCTAAGATGTTTTCCAGCTATGGTCACAATGTTTTGAGGATCCTAGGAAAAATTGTGATGAAACAAATTATGTAGTATTATAAATTCATAATATATACCTACCTTAAATGTGTGTTTGGATGTACAAGTTCACTGCTGTGTTTACTTTTTGAAGTAGGTATAAAACGCAGATACTTCTTCCTATACAGGATAATATGAACCATGTTTAGTCAAAATCTGAATCCGTGGGTGTCATGGTGTGGCTGAACTAATTTGGAATGACCCATATCCTTTTAAAAGTAATAACACTTGATTTATGGAGTTGACCCTTATATGGTTTGTTTTCACAGACATGTTGCTTTTGATCCAAAAGATTTCCATTGAATCTTATAGAAATGGCAGGCTTATTCAATTGAGGGGAAATGCTGAATTTTTATGATTGATAACGTAGATGAGCTTCAAAATCAGATGTAGGCAAAATAACTTATATTTTCCTCTTTCTTATCTTTCAGCACAGTGTGATATTGTTGACACCTCTTTTCCTTCTCTAATTCCATCAACACCTTTGAGAAGGTCTCTCTTCCCTGCAAGCCAAAGGAAAAGGTAAGGAAATACAAGTTTATTCATTGTCATATATAAATATAATACTATTATAAACTTTGTGCATAAAAGGTCAACTCAAAAACTGCTTACTCATATTTCTCCATGCCTTATTTCAGACGTGACAGGAAGGAGGGGATCCTTCAAGAACTTGGCGTCAAAAAGTTGGCTGAATTGACCCCAAAGGCTAAGTTTCTGTATAAAACTAATCAGATTTTGAAAAAGAACATGCATCGCTCTTCTCAAAAGCTGGTTAGTATTAGAAAGAGGCTAAGGCTCTCAGAGAAATATTTTAAGCAGGGTTGGGGGGCATCGGGTAATCTTTCCCAGACTGTCTTGTCCTTTCTGCAATCGCAAATCACTCAGTCCTCCAAGAAAAGCAAAGGTCGCAGGTTTACATTAGATGATAAGATTCTGTCTCTTTCTCTTCTGAAAAGAAGTGGAAGGGCTTATAGATTTTTGTCAAATTTGTTTGCACTTCCTTCCAGGCGCACATTGCTAAGGCTTTTATCACGCTTGTCCTTTTCAACGGGCATTAACAATGCAATGTTTGATCATTTGTCAGCAACAGTTAGTAAGGTGCGGAACATTGATCGACATTGCATTTTAATGTTTGATGAAATGAGCTTGACTCCTCACCTAGATTTTCAAGATCATCTTGATTTAATTGAGGGTTTTGAAGATTTGGGGGAGGGGTTAAGATCACCGAGGTTTGCTGATAAAGCCTTAGTTTTTATGTTGAGAGGCCTTAGGAGGAACTACAAACAGCCTGTGGCCTATGTTTTTCCTGGAGGTTCCATTAAAACATCGGACTTAAGTGTTTTGTTGAAGCGGGTAATCGGTAGCATACAGGAAACTGGGCTATCGGTCCATGCCACTGTATGTGACCAGGGACCTTCGAATGTGGCTGCAGTCAACCGATTGTGTGAGGAGACAAGGCAGTCTGTCCTCAGGTCTGGAGGGGAGTACAGAGATGATTATTTTCTTGTCAATGGTGAGAAAATAATTCCTCTGTTTGACCCTCCCCACTTGATGAAAGGGATCCGCAATGGCCTACTCACAAAGGACCTGAAATATTCCTCTGGTGGGGTCAAGAAAATTGCTTCTTGGCGTCATGTCATGCAGCTGTACACCCTTGATTGTGATATCCTGAAGATGCTCCCTAAGTTGACAGAACTCCATGTCATACCTGAGAAAATACCTAAGATGAAGGTGAAGTACTGCACTCAGGTGTTCAGTGAGCGTGTGGCGGCAGTGATGAAATATCTGTCATTAAGACGTAAGTAACATGGGTCCACTTGTTTTTGTGTTAAAAAAATTTCGTAATGAAACCAGAATTTCATAGTTTATTTCGATTTTTCTTCCAGCATCCTACATCAGAGATATTGACCCAGAAGCTTTGGAAACCTCTGAGCTCCTGTGTTTTTTCGACAGGCTTTTTGACAGTGTCAATGGGCGTTCAAAAATACCACCACCTGGAAAGCCACTGCGGTGTGCAGTCTCATCTTCATCTCAGCACATGGTATTTTGGAGTTGGGCCCAGAAAGTCCTTCAGTCAATGATTTACATCAAGGGAAGCAAAGAAGTGAGGATCCCCTCCTTAATTAATTGGGGTAGGACTATTAAAAACATTAAATGTCTTTGGCTAAGATTAAATGAAATTGGATTTAAGTGCCTTGCCCTAAGGAATTTAAATCAGGACCCACTAGAAAATAAGTTTGGGAGTATTCGAAGCTATGGGTTTAGAAATAATGCCCCAACGTGCTCCCACTTTGTTGGAGCATACAAGGCATTGCTGCTAAATGACATGGTTGCCCCTCATTCTGTGGGGTCAAACTGTCAAGAGGATGACTGTGAGCTACTTGATAACCTGAGGAGCTACCTAGCACCTGTGTCATCGAGTATATCACCCTCTACCTCTGAAGTTACCTCTGATGAGGTTGATGATGCTCTTTTTGAAGAGAGTGGCATTAACTCATCAGAGGAGATTGGTGACACCCCCAGTATGAGTTTCACTATGTCATTTGCAGCAAGATCAGCTGGTGATATCCTAAAGAAAATGGGCTGTGTTAAATGCTTTGAGTGTAAGAGGAAAATGTACTCTGTTGTTACTCATGACAGTAGTGCGACCTCTGCTCAAAGTGAAGAGTGGACTGCTCTCCGAGGGTCATGCCATCCCTCTGAGAGTTTTAGTAGAGCGTTCACCACTTGTAGAGATTTAATTTTCAAAGAGTTGCCCATCCAGGCCCACCAGCCAGGTGTTGGTACTCATTTGAAAAGAATAATCTCTGCACGAGTTGACCTTCAAAAAATATTTTGTGCAGTGCATTACCCCAGTTTCAGGGATATGTTTCTGAAATTGGTGGTAAACCACTTTGTAACTGTGTGGTGCACCAGTATAAATCGAATTCTTGCTGGTAGAGACACTAGAAAAACACAAACAGTGGACACTATACACCAAGCAGCCCGTACTTACTACATGAAGAAGCATGGCCAAACAAAGAAATAATCACACTTAAGTACACATTTAATAAGTATAGTAGTATATTATGGTTGTCTTATGTCATATAAATTGTAAGTGTATTTTGTAATGTATACTTAAGTTTATTTTCAGGTTTGCTCATGTGAGGTTTTTAATTGTGTATTATTTTTTCATTTTCTTGTTATACCATCTATTTTGTATTGTTTTTAGGCTTGTTTTGAGCATGGTTTTAGTTTTTATTATGTTATTATAAATTTTTTGTCATCCAAATTTAATGATTTTCTAGTTATGAGCGGCCATAAGTCTCTTAGTACGATGTTCAACTCACATGTGCAAACCTGTATTTTAGTATGTAAACAAGTGGGTCATAGAGATAATTTACAAGTCCTACCCCAATTAATGTTAGTTTAGGTTGTTTCACATGTTGTATTCGCTGGTTTTTGCTGAAGCTAAATGTATTTGGACTGCTTTTAAATTATGTTAAGAATTATGTTTTTCTGCTACTAGTAACATGTTTTATCATGATCTTTCATTGTCCCAGTTTCTCTGCAGCTGGAACTAAATGTATTTGGACTAGTGCTTTTGAATTATGTTAACAATTATGTGCAATTTTTCTGCTTCAAGTTACATGTTTCATCATGATCTCTTATTAATTCCAGTTTCAGAACTATGTCAGTTCAGTTTGGAAAAATAAAATAATAATAATATCTCAGATACTGTTTTATTCCTTCATTTCCATATTTAAAAATACCGGGTATAAGAGTATCCTTAAACTAGGCATTCCGCACTACAATGTGGGCGGAGCTTAAAGCCAATAGTTTTCGAGACGCTCACCAAAACGCCACTAGTAACGTTCCAGTAGCCCCGTTTTACAGCATTGAGTGTCACATCCATGGTCTCTTGCTTGGCGTCCATCCCGGGAGGAAGAAGTGGCGGAAGTTCTCTTGCGTTCCAAGTTCGTCGTGAATCCATTCTTGAGTTTTTGACGTCCAGCTTGCAGTTCTGTGTTTGAAGTGTTTCCATCCTTGTCTGCCTGCTTGTCTCTCGTAAGTACCTACACATTTATTGTTTTTTTACGGTAGTTTTCTTATTAGATTTCACAACGGCGTGTGCAGTGTCTGAAATTGGTATGCTAAATAGAAATGGCTTTCTCCTGTTAGATTTATAAACTTTTTAGTTCTTGAAAATATGATTTGTGTTCTGGTGGTTGTGAACATGGGATAACTGTGTAATAGAACTGCGTTATCAATTTCTGATAGTTAAATGCTTGGACAAGTGTTCCAGGTTATTAAATTTTAGTTTTTTGATAGTTGGCTAGCGAAATTCAAGTGCTTAAATCAATTTATGTGCGAAGATTTTAGTGGTTTGTAGCTAGGTAATCCTGTATTTTCTTTTAGAATTTAGTAGTTCATATCTGACCGCAGCTTTTTCGTAGTTGTCTCGACTTTGTTGTTAACACGCCAGCTGGAGTATTCGGAGATACTTTCTGCAATCAGCGTTATTCCCGTTGGAAACCGCGAAAGATATATAGATACATAGTTCATATTTATGTCGAAGGTCATTTGAAAAATTTTGAATGCCGTTTTACACGGCGAAAGATTTTTTACAAACGTACATACATGAGATTGTGCTTTTTTCGCAAAAAAATTAGTACAGGTTCTATTTTCCGTTCAGGGATGAGACATTTGCACGAGCGTTCATACAATTTGGCGCTTAACACGATGTATTTTCACTCATGAAAGGGTTCACGGAAGTATTTGTAGGTACATGATAATGTCCCGTGTCAAATGACCTTCAGATTGCTCCCCGCATTTTAATTAGGAATCGTTGAATTTTATGGATTGTAAAGAAGATTACTTTCGTAGATATGTCACTCTTCTGTTTTAATGCTCGTCACCTCGTAATTCACTCTTGGTTTAAATTAGAAGAACTTGCCTTTGAATAGTTACTCCAGGATAATTCCGGATGGTAACCTAAACGTGACTGTGTGTGTTTTTTGAAAGTTCAGAGTTAGTCATTATATTGAAGAATAAACTATTTATATAATTCATCGTCGGTTGTCATTCCACTTAGCGGAATCCATTGGAAGGTGAGGCGTTCGCTCACACGCGTTGTTCGCTCGCCTGTAGTGAACCATCTTTGGAGAATGAAATGCTATCAGTTGTGTTGTGTTCGGTGTGCCTGTGTGTGAATTAATTTGTGAACAAATAGTACCTTGCCTATCTGAAGGAAATTGTCTCCCTGCTTCCTAATCGTAGGTATGTGCACTTATATTTTATCTTCCCTACTGGAAATTTTTCCTACTGAATTCAGTAGCCAATCTGCTTTTTGACACACACTACTGAACTTCTACTGAATACATAAGCTTACTGAACATTTTACTGAATTCATTAGCCTACTGAACTTCTACTGAATACATTAGCCTACTGAACTTCTACTGAATTCATTAACCTACTGAACTTCCCTGAAAAAAAGTTTCTAAATGGGAAGTTTTTTCCCATCTACCTCCGGGCTATATAGACTCATCTTTGAATCTCGCATCTTCCTACGGTATGTCTACGTCATCTATATATCGTATGCCTATCAAGCTAATCTCTACGTCATATTCAACTCGTAACTGATACTTGACTTGCTAGAAAGTTGTATATATACGGCCATTCCCGTGCGTAAATGTGTTTGCGAGAACTAACTTTTAAATGTCAATGCCGTGATAGTTTATGGAAACGTACCATCCAATCACGATAATAGTTTTCAGGCATTAATTAATTGAAACCTATATTGCCACATTAAATGAATATAAAGTCAACATTAATGAGAATAAACAAGATATTTTCCAATTGTCATACATTTGTTTACATTTCAATGAAGACGTAACTTACTCGCGGGAATGGTACGAACGTGAATATGCATATATACACAATGTTACGAATGTGGAAATGAGAAAACTGATGAATGTACCAATAAAAGCGTTTCAATAACTTAGTGTTTAACGGAAATTAATTACACAAAGCTATCAATGAAGTGTTGTTACTGGCAGAACTCAAGTCTATCCGATTCGTTTCAAAGCTTCCCATTTACGCTAAATTTTCGGTCGAAGAATGAACTTCAGGCTAAACATGTTAATATATATCAAGGATATATATTTCATGAAATAAAAAAAGGATACAAATAGAAAATATTTAAAGAATGAGTATTTATATCTTCCTCTTTCGATTGAGACTTACCACCATCTCCCTTTATTCAAATGACTCCCTTCAGCGCTGTGGCAGCGCGTCCGTAACTTGCGGCTTCAAACACGAGCTGCGAATGCGCATCAGATGTGTTTCTTGATAATTCGCATTTTTAGAGCGCTGCTGACGCGCTTCATTTGACATGTGCTGCACTTGCAGCTCTGACATCCTTGTGAAGCTCTGCTGCAGCCATGTGTGTTTACTGGGATTCTACTGAACCCTATTGAAAATGCCCCATTGGTTTCCTATAGTTTTTTTAGAAAATACTCTAGGAATTATGTACATTCCTATTGGAATTTAAACTTCCTACCGGAACAATATAGGTTCCTATAGGAACAATAAATTTCCCATAGGAACGAGAAATTTTCCTATAGGAATGAGAAATTTTCCCATAGGAATGAGAAATTTTCCTATAAGAAATTTTTCTTGTTCCTGTAAGAAAATTTCTCACTCCTATACGAAACTTTCTTTTACCTATAAGAAATTTATTGTTCCTATGGGAATGTTATTGTTCCTAAAGGAAATTTATTGTTCCTATAGGAACCTTTATTGTTCCTGTTGGAAATTTTAATTCCTACACCAATGTACATAATTCCTTTAGTATTTTCTGAAAACACTATAGGAAACCAATGGGGCATTTTCAATAGGGAATTCATTAGCCTGCTGTACATTCTATTGTAATCCGTAGCCTACTGAACATTCTACTGCATTCCATAGCCTACTGAACATTCTCCTGAACTCCTACTAAATTCAGCTGCATCCCTTGCAGAACAGACTAGTGAGATTCTTGGAATATTCCAGAGGAATATCCTAGTGGAAACTCAAAATTAAACGGACTCCGTACCTACACCTATTTGAGACTAAAAAACACAGTTAGTTAGGGAGACTAGTTAGAGGATAGGAAACAGGAAAAATATAGAATTTGACAACACAATGTGATGTGAAGATGGAATGATGGCCGATTCCAAGTAAGAAAAAAATAAAAAATATATATTTATAACTAAATATGTTGTAATTCATTCAAAAAGCCTAAAAAAGCTGGACTTATAATTAAAGGTTAATTTTTCATAAGAAAATTGTATGATCGCCACTACACCGCTATAACTTCGCAAGCATCACTAAAACGCATATTAATAGGATTTGTTTAAAAATAAAATTTATATATGCTGGTCTATAATTGAATCCTGCAATCTTGGCAATATTAAGGGTTTCATGTGGTAGGGTATGTAGGGTTTTATAGGGTTGCCAATGCTGGGTTTCATGAGGGTGCCTATATGGGTCCAAAATTGGCTGCTTGATAGGCTTGTTTGCCATTCGCTGGTTCTCATCTCATTGCTAACATTCAGGCAATATGGGGGACTGCTGAAGGATATTGAGGATTAAAATAGAATATAGATATAAATTATTAGATGTTATCTTTGAATTGTCACAAGGAAAACCATTTATTTCAGTAGGAACAAGTATTTTTACTTGCAGGAACCTAAAACAAGATTTCCTTGCATTTCAGTTGAGTTCAGTTCATTTCAGGATGCAGCTGAATGTTCTTCAGTTGAAAAAATAGAATTCAGTAGAGTTCAGTTCATTTCAGTAGGCAACTGAACATTCTTCAGTTGGAGTTCAGTAGAGTTCAGTTCATTTCAGTAGGCAACTGGACCCTGTTCAGTTGAGTTCAGTAGCCTATTGCCCTAAGTTCATTAGAGTTCAGTTCATTTCAGTAGGTTTTGTCTACTGAATTCAGTAGAGATATCCAGTAGGGTTCTGGTTTCGCAATGTCAATTAACAGTTTTTAGGTAAGGATCATAAAACTTGTCAATAATAGTGTCTATTTTCCTAATTTTTTGGGTGGAAAGTTATTAATTCAATTTACGAAAAGAAATGTTGAGGTGAATTAAAAGAATGCTAATTAGTGGCGTGGTTGAATACTAAAAAATTTTGCATGGAAGGTTTCGGCTTATTTTAAATCCAGTTTGCGAAGGGCGCCTGCAATATTGTGCATATCGATTTATTTATCATATAATTATTAATAAATCAATTATTTATCACATAATAATTATTAACCATATGGAATTAAATATCATGGAAGCGTAGTCGTGTTACTCCAAACGCGGCGAAGGAACAACAATATGGATATGATTCCCCTTACGCTGGAAATATTCATTTTTTAAACCACGAAGACGATAGATTTTTAACATTTATCTGTCGCCGCTTAAAAACTTTCTTTGCCTTCTTAGCGGATGTTGGATGTGTTACAATTCCAGTCTGACGTTTTACTCATATTTCTTACGAGGGAATCATATTTCTCATATTTCTTCTTCACGTAAACAGAATTATTTCTGTAAGATTTGGTGCTTTCCTGGCGCACGATGCGAATGAATACTTCCCGCCAGGTGAGATGTTAAGCCGGAGCCGACGTTTCAATGGATAACTCTGCCATCGACCTCAAGGCGTTGAGTGAAAGAGTTGACTCAACGCCCTGAGGACGATGGCAGACTTAGCCATTGAAACGTCGGCTGTCGCTGAACATCTTACCTAGTGGGAATCCAGTGAAGAATTCATTCAGAATCATTTCTTTCATACGCATTCCACAAAGCGTAAACTAGTGTGTGCCATGGTTTCTCTTGCTTGAATGCAAAGAGTAGTTTTCTCATATCATTACCGAAAATTGCTGACGGACGAATAAATATAAAATGCACACTAAGTAGGTTCACGGCTTATATAGGAATGGCGTTTAATTTTTTGTATTAGCACTCCTTTGGTTCAATAGTTTTTTGAATGTGGGCTTTTTCATGCCCGTGATTTCCCTGTATGCATGTCACTCCAGCAGCAAAGGTAAGAAACACCTCTTTGCATTGCTAAGTTCTATTGGGGACAAGCCATGTCTTTAATACATTGAGTAGAATGATATATTCTATCGAAATAATTGACTATGTATTCTCGTTTGAGTATGTGGTCGCATTCACGTAGCCATTGGGCCGTCCGACGCGGCCAGTGTTCCCCCAAGGTTCTTAAAACTATCTTACTTATCTTACTCTAAGAACCTTGGTGTTCCCCAGAGGAGAAGAGATAAGGGCTTTCATTTCCCCCTGCGCGTGACTCTGACCACGGAGCGGGAGAGATAAGGAGAGTCGAACTTGAAGACGCAGCGGTCTCGAGGCGTCCCGCACTTAAATCTGTCCGTTCTGCAATGTAGTCTCCTAATTTTATTCTCATTATCTGATCTTCCTTAGTATTTCGGATATCGTAAAATATTATCAATGTCGTCAGAGAATTGACCGGTTTGGTACTTACATAGTAGATGGAGTCTAAATTTTAATCGACGGTTTGAAAGAATTTCCCACCCCAGTTGCTGCAAAAGGTTCGTAACACTACCGAGATATCGGCCTTTAACGTATCTTGCCGTTCATCGCTGCACGCTTTCTTACTCAGTGTCCAAGCCTATCGCATAAGGATCCCAAATACTGGCAGCATATTCCAAGTGGGGTCTAACGAGGGAGAAGTAGCTGATTTCCCTAACTTCATCGTCGTACTTGCCATTTACTCTTTTATCAAATTTGAATTGACCATTAGAATGCGAGATTTATTTACGATTCATGCGAGTTAATACGTATGACATATTCTGCAAATGTACAAAAAGGAGTAGAGATAAAAAAGTATATTCCACACACATTGCAAAGTTTTTAAAATATAATTGTGCGGTAAGGCATGGTAAAATAATTATAATAAAAAAATGAAAAAAGGTACGATTGAATGACTGGTTTTAATCGTACCAGCAAAACTATTTGTATTCGATGTTAAAAGGTTTTGAAAAATCAATTGACTTCACCGGGATCCCGGGCACATCATTTATGCAACGGCAATGGTTAAAAAATGTATTTAATTGAGGGAGAAGAATTTTGAAGGTAGTCACAGCGGTAACATCCCATTTGTCTTTATAAATACAGACAGGTTGAAGAGTTGAAGGAGAAAGTATAGATCAAAAAAGTAATATTTTATACATATTGGAAACATTTTAAAATAATAATGTCTCAACTGCAACTAGATAACCTTCCTGGAAAAATAATAAATTGTCGGAGAAACCATTCGCCGGGATATCTGGCAGGGATTCTAGAAAGGAAACTTATTTCGTACAGGTTCGGAAATATTGATTTTGAAATTAATTTCTTCATAGTAATATTTATTACATTTCTCCTTTTTTTTTTCTGTCATGATCATTCACAGTAGTTCATTTTACGGAGGAATGAGCGCCATGATAAACGTGCGGAATTTTCGAGCCATGACAGTGACGAAAGTTTGCCGTTACAGGAATATTCAAGTAATATCTTCTAAAATTTGAGACTTTTCGAGTGTGTTGCGTAACATGGATGACATAACCGAGAATAAGTCTCTCTGGTTTCAATAGTACCGGCAAAACTATTTGTGTTCAATGTTAAAAGTTTTGAAAAATCAATTGACTTGACCGTGATTCCGGGCACATCATTTTAGCCTCCGCAATGATTGAAAGTTTAAACAATTGGGTAATTGAGGTTAAAGAATTTTGTAGGTAGTCACAGCGGTAACAGCTCATATGCGTTTATGAATACAGATAGGTAGAAGAGTTGAAGGAGAATCCTGTGATGTATTCTCGGGATCCTCTCCGTATTAAGAAAGATGTATTTGCCTGCCACCTTGCGGAAATCATTTTACGGTGACACTCGTGTCTTTCCATTCCCACCTCACTCGTCTGGTATCCATATTGGGATCGACAAGTTTTTGGCGGTTCCCTTGAGTCTGCGTCACTTCATTCTTGTGGTCGTGACAAATTACTCATCTCTCTGCATTGAGCCTTCCGAAGTGTTTCCGGCGATTTATTTCACTTCTTCATACGCGTCCTTATAGAAACTCCTTTACTCACTTTGTATTGTCAAAATTTGGAAGTTTCATTTCAAAGTGTGAGGTAACCATATGCTTACTGTTTTTCATGGTAACATAATATGGTGTGACTCAGTGAGATGCTATCAAGGTGGCTCATGCATTTTCACGAAGGTATTTGACATAAAAAAGTTTCTACTGCCCAGCTATATTGTTAAACTTTATATTTGGATTTCCAATTCTTGTTTTTTTGCGATTAATAATTCTTTTGTACGTGTAATTGCGTTCACATCATTGAAGTAGCATTATATTTGGCTAAGCTGCTGATTTTTAACCACGTAGTGCGTGTATTTTAATAAGCTAATATAGCGTTACCCGTGACGTGGTATGGTCGAAGTTAATGGAGTACCTTTTTGGAAAAGTTTCGGGTAATTAAATAAAAACTATGTGAATTCCACGCACAAAAAACAAAGTCTAAGTAGTAGGTTATATCGACATAGATTTCGTCGATGAGCGATATCATCAGCTACTACACACATGGACTAGCACACAATTCGCCACTGCTACGGGCTAAAGGCCAAAAACTCTTGAGGTGGCTTGCAAGGTATTTTGTAAAGGTGCTAGCAGCCCACCGTGCTTTCTTTCGGCATAATACTAGTATATCTGTCCATCTGTGAAGTTGTAAAATGCATGTATAATAACGGATCCTCTTCATTGGGAGCATGCCTGTAGTGAAGTGCATGCGTCAGTGGCTTTGCCTCGTGACACGCATTAGCGTTTTATGTTAATGCATAGTTAGCCTTAGTTACACTAACTTTAGTGTGTAGTGTAATGCATGTTGGTAACTAGTTAACTCTGCCACACACCCTTGGTGTGACTTGCAGTATATTTTGTAGATGTAGAGATATACATATGCAGGAAGAGACATGGGGTGGAGTAGGTAGAAAGAGGAGAGGGTTGTGGCTTCGGGGAGAGGAGGGGGAAGTTGAGCGAGTTAGTTGGTGTTCTGGGTTCGACTCTCCCCGCCGAGGACAATAGGCGGGAATGTGTTGAGGGAATGATGCGAATGACTATCATTCTAAGCAGTGACGAGGAGAAAGTTCTTCATGTCCAAAACCTGTACGAGGAATTATATAATGAGAGTGAGATGACGTCATGCGTGCTATCGTTCCTGACGAGTCAGACAGGAGTTAAGTGTAATGGTTGACTGTGACTCTCATGACATCGGAAATATGAAGGCGAAGTTCATGAATCCCGATGGAAATGAGGTGAGAGGGTGTAATTGGGAATCAAATGCCGAATTCTCCGAGAAGAGGGTGTATCTAGGAGGGTAGGTGAATGAGGGTTATAAGGAGAAAGATGTCCTTAGTTGATTTAGATGATTTCATGGTAAATTTTACAAAAACCACAACGTAAATCACACACACACGACCCGGGTTTCAACAACAGACGTGTGCTTGACTCACTTGAGCAGCTCGAAATTTTAAAGACTTTATACGACCCTGATTCGAAAATTTTAAATGAGTATTTGCAACCTTCCTCATCTCCCATTCTCACAGCCGCCTCCCGAATTTCCCTCCGCCCTCCCCCGCTAAACTCCCCGCCAATCACTGTTCCTGACCAACCCGCATCCACACCACCCTAATCCTCACAAACCCCCCCCCTCCTTCTTCCAAGCTTTGAAATATATAAGACTTTGAAAACCCTAAAAAGCACCTGAAGATGACGCTAAAGCGTTGAAATCCGGGTCGTGTGTGTGTGTGTTTTACGTTGTGGTTTTTGTAAAAGTTACCATTAAATCAACTAATATGGAATACCACAAAGTTAAACAAGAACTTGTATTATTTATTTGTCCTTAGTTGCTTTGTAAGGGCCTTAGCTCAGATGTCAAACAAGAAGCATCACGACATTAAATTTTTGGAACCTTAAACTCGATGTAATTTAGTTTATTACAATTAAAGAAGCAACAAAATTTAGCAATTTCCTAAACCGGACAAAAGACAAACGAAAATAGAATGATGTTTCGTAAGCACAGGCCATAAAAAATTCGTGAATTTCGCATCCACTTCCGAGCATTTCGTACATGGTCTATAATTTAATATTTCCCCTGTACTATTGAACATCCAGTAGAACAGCTTCAGTTCAATGATAGTCCGATCGCAACAAAAGATCCACCCAGTTCAGCACGTCTAATAATTCCCAACTCTCTTTTCAGGAACATCATATTTACGTTTTCCACTCATTCTACTCATACGATATTAATTGAATTCAGTAAATAAACAAGTTATACCTTGCTCTAAGTCAACACTGCCCACAGTCGCGTATAATAGCGAGCGGGAACGCCAGACTTAACATTTAAATGCCGTGATGCGCCATGCACCATCGCGGGAAATTCAAAAATTTGCGGGAAATTCAAAACTTCTGTTCGACAAATGTCCGAAAGTTTGAATTTAGTGTCCGAAAGTCAAATAAAAGGTATCAATTAGGAGCGTACGAAAGTGCGAATTGTACGAAAGTCGAGGACCGCCTGTACTTACATCTCTCCATTATTCGCATCAATGAAGCGGTCGACTTTCATTTCTATAGCCATAGAAAAATTATTTCCTTAAAATATTAATCACTTATCCTCTCCTCTAGGATATCCTAGTTCTTGTTTTAATAGTATTGCAATTTATTAAATACTTTATTGGTTACATCTTGAAGTGTGATCCTTATTTCTTTCCCATCCCTCCTTTAACTGGCTTATTGGGGATTTACGATACTACATCTGATGATATTTAATCAGTTTCATTTTACAATCCAAGTCTTAATAATATTTTGTTAAATGTTGGTATGGTGGTATTAAGTTTTCATCCGGGAAGATTGCTATGGTTGTTTGTTTTCGCTTTCCATGATTTTCAATTATTTTACCCTTGTTCACTTCGGAGGTGGTGTTCCTGATGGCTGTATATCTATTTCAGTTTCCCTTCAATTTAATTTGTAATCAGTAAACAAAAACTAAGTAAGGTTTACAACGTCAATGTTTTCAACTATTTTTACTATGAAAGAGACGTTTTCCCTTCGTGTTCGGCGTCAACATTTGGCGTTCACGTGATCGCATTTGTTTTGTGAATTCAAGCAATTAAATTGCAAATTGTCAGATATTTATGGATTACATTTGATTTAAATGTCCGCTTCATATATCTTAAAGATGTAAATATGTTACTATAATTTATTACTGTATTGTTTAGTTTAAAGAGTTTGTTGGAAGGAAAAGAATTTTTGGCTCCCGTTAAATGTGAAGCTGGTGGAAGCATAAAATTTACCTCCACTGTATTCATGCATTGATCCATTCATGCCCTCATCTACTCTTAAGACTCCTTTAATCATCCTCCTTTAATGTCTCTTCCACTACATCATTTTCCCACGACTTTCTCAATCTACCCATTCCTCTTACATCATCACTCCTCTATCACAATACTGTTCTACTACTCAACACTCATATATTCTGTGAACATTGCAAAACTCACAGAGAATAGTCCTTTCATAAAGTCCATTACTGTGACTAGCATTAAGGATGAGAACATTTATAAATTTCAAAAGAAAATTAATTAAAATGTATTTGTATTAGTTCCCATAGGTGTTCAATAAATCAAGCAAAATGAAATATGAAACGCACTCGGAACCTTTACTCTTAATAATCCAAGGGGTCAGTTACGTTGTTCTTGCAAATTAAATGAAAGTATGGGAGATGTCACAGTATGCTCAGCTGATTTTTCTACTTTTTAATCTATACTAGGAATGAATTACAATTTATACCACTCATAAATGTAAAAGAGAACAAATAATAAGTGGATATAGGTCTGAATTTATTGAAGGCTATAGCCATTGATTAGCACTATACCATTCCGTAAATTGATAATTGATCAGAGACTCTTCCTTGCAAGGATATTATCAAATGGCTACTAGCAGCAATAAAATAGTCGTAAAACTCAATGATGCTCTCACATTGTATTACATTGCTATGGTGCTGGCAGCTATATCATCCAGAGGGAGAATATACATATATTTATTTGGTAGTGGGTATAAAATTAGCGCTATCAAAGTCAAACAGTTTAAGATGATTCATCACATCAAGCAATCGGTGTTTAAATCACAACACAAACACATCATTATAATAAATATTTTGAATGTGTTAGGCATTTCTTTTATGTTAGGAAGAATATATGATAACTATAATAATCAGCTCTTATGCAAATCTCAATATAGGGGCAAAAGTATTTTGTGAGGTGGAATATACCACTAAAGATTCAATACTTAACATTTTTATTGAATATAAAATTTGTTGAATGGTACGCAAGTTTCTGTTTTTGAGCATTTAGTTTTTAGCATTTTGAGCATCCATGTATTGCTAAAAACGTATTTACTGAATATCCACCAACGAAGTGCACGGTGAAACGCCAACGATTATTATCGACGGTAACAAACCAAGAATTCTGACTGCGTTTAAAATTAGATATAATCACTCAAGTGGCTAAAAAACTTCATATATATCTACAAATATTGAGAATGCTAAACATGAATAGAAATAGTAAAAGCAATCACCGTAGGACTGATTGTTATTATAGAGATACGGATTTAGAAGATATATTTTCTATACTCCATTTAGAATATTCAATACCTGATATGTGAACGCAAACTTTTGTAGGTAAACTGAATGTCTTGGGCTCCTGTACTTGCGCTAATACTACCAAGTTATGTTTTACCTTTCGGAAGTAAATAATAAACGACAAATATTACGTTTACCTATTATCAATTCTTCGATTTTGGCATGTATTAATTTTGTAAGCACTCAACGATCATGACATATTATTTTAGAGGAACTGTACTCTAATTGAGTTATATACGATGTAAATAAACGTTAAACGTTCGCTTTCTACTAGCAATTCACTCTTACACAAACACACAGCAGCGAAATCTGAGGTTATTACAGAGGAACTTTGACTTTAGGGAATTCTTCGACGTTAACGCTGCCCAGTTTCACCGCGTGAACGTAGACACGATTCCTTCGCGGCGTTACCTTCGTGAAGAGCGTGGCAAGTCGCCCTTTTCCTGATTCTGACGTCATTCCGCGAGCCGGCCGCGAAACTTACGCGACGAAACGGTTAGCGAATAGCCCCGCAGATAACTATTTAATACTAATTGGCTAATCCGACAGTCTACATTAGATCAGATCATGGATAAAACCATCGATTCTTGCACTTTTTGGGTGTATTTAGGTGTTTGAACATTAGCATTTGGTCATGGCATATACTAAAATATAACGAAGAAAATATAGCTAAATCGAAATTTACGGCAGAGTTAGGGGGCATGGGGCACTGCAGTTTTGCGGGGTGTAATTACCATTAAGCTGAATCTATTTACGCTACTGAAAATATCGGTTACATTTCTTAAATTTTGTTGAAAGACTATTCCCCCTATGTTAAAGAAGAGGAAGTTTCGGAACCATTTTCACAACACTAGAGCGTATGTTATTAAGGGACTGGCATTATTCTGAAGTAAAATGGACTTTATTCACATAAATGTTTGCTTCCGTGGTAAACAATGAAGTTTATAATGTGTATGTAAGCCATTAAAATGTTACAGTAATGCAGAAGCGGCAGTCAAGTGTATTTGTAGTGATTAATTTCAAGAAATGAAATTACTTTTATCGATTTAAGTGTTCCTTAGTTAGTGGTTAATTTTCAGTGACATTCTCTCTCTGGTCGGTCATACTTCTTTGAAACTCACTATAATTAATTTATTTTGTAGTAAATTTAAAATTGTTTTACACTATTAAGGTTAACAGTAAATCGTGTAGGATTTAAGCCTTGTCGGTGAATACTTGTGATATAGATAGGTCCAACACAATCAGTTTCACCTATATCTAGAAATGTATATCATTTTATGTTTTCATTTTGCTTCGATGGAGGCCAAAAAAACGGCAACACCAATATCACCGCATTAAACTAGAAACCCGCGCAACGTTCGTGAATGAGTTTAAAATGGAATGAAGAAGAATATATCCTGTTAAATAAAAGTCTCTCTGTATCTCTCGTACTCAATAACGCGAAAACGGCTTATCCGATTACTTTGATAGTTTACATGTAAGTAACTAAGTGCACTGGGACGAACATAAGCTTTTTTTTTTAATGTCCTCAGATCCCCAAGCGCTGCTCAACGGGGCCCTTTGCTTTTACTTCCATAAGAAAAGCCATGCAATCGGAGGATCGGTTGATATATTTGCTCTTTAAAATTACTTGCAATCTTGATACATGGGTTGTAATGTTCACGGACGGACGACTCAAAAAACGGTGTATTTAATTGTTGCCTCGATTATGTTTTACGTTTCGTCTGCGCTTAAAATCTTTGTATTCAATTTCATAATTGTCAATTTTTCTCCTTTGTCAACAATGGCATATTTCCTTGTCAACATGAGAAATGACTATGGACGGGTAACTTCACTTGGGCCTTTTATGGCTAACATTGTTCTTGCTTTAACTTTCAGTGAGATTTCTGTGTGGTTATATTTTTTCTCCAACCACAGTGTGAATGTAAAGGCTTTTACATAGTATCTGCATTTAGCAATTCACATTGATTCTCATATTTAGGTCCAATCGGTATGCGTAGTATATCTCTCTCGAACTCTGCATCGAGAGCGAACTGTTCTCCTGACTGCTTGTTGGGCAGCGCCTAGCGGCAGGGGGAGCGTGCGAGGTTCTGATTATTCGCGGGGACGTGCGTGCTTCAGAGGCTTCGCCTCGTGACACGCGTTAGCGATTTGTGGTACTGCATAATTAGCAGTAGTTACACTAACTTTAGGGTGAGGTGTAATGCATGTTGTTGTTTACTTACCGCTACCACTCACCCTTGAGGTGACTTGCAGTATATATTGTAGATGTATAAAATTACATATACTCTAAGAGACATGGGGTGGAGTAGGTGGGAAGAGGAGAGGGTTGAGCTTTGGGTGGAGGGGAGAGGAGGGGGAAGTTGAGCGAGAGTTAGGAGAGGGGGTTGGAGGAGGGGAAGGAGGAATGGCGCTGCGGGGAGGTGGGGAGGCGCAGAGCTACTGTGTTCGGGAGAAGGTGGGGGGAGAGGTTTGTTGTGCGACCACGATGAGTCACCACGATGTCGATAGGAGGAGGTTGTAAGGGTGAGGGTACGGAGGGTGTACGGTGACCTCAGGCGATGGAAGGTTCATCAGAGGGGATTGTGGGTTAAAAAATCAAAGTCACTAAGGACGAGGCATTTGTCACGTTTTACAATTTCACCGAATTTCCACTTGCTCAAGTGCATCTTACTTGCGGCTCTTCTTTTCCACGTGGATAATTTCAGGTTCAAAACTGCTGTGGTGATTCCAACAAGTGCCTGGCATGCAGCGAAGAAAGGTTATTGTTCCCAAAATATGCCTCATGCTATTCATTGCATATTTTGAATTTTATTCCTGTCTGCCCATCGCATAGTTTCTTACAAAAATCACAAGTAAGTTTACACACTGCGATGTGATTAGTCCGATCTGTTTTACCTGAAGTCCATCAAATTTTTTTGTTAAAAGCGGCCATTTTCAACTTTTTTGTGCATCAACTTATCGATTTTATGGGATATAGTCGGTTGGAATAAATAGAAGAAAGGAAATAATAGAGTGGTGAAGTTGAATACCTCGTGAGATGTCCTTAGTCATAGTCCCTGTTTTGTTTGTTGGTAAGGGAACGACGGTCGATGGTCCGAATAGTGACTTCAGAATGGGAGGGCAGGATGTTAGTTGGAAAGAAGAGGAGGGTATTGGGCAATGTGGCGAACATTGGCCTGCCATCTAGTGGACATCATTTGAAGGTCAGCTGCTCGTGACTTCTCGTAGCTCGCTCGCCTAACGACCATCTTGGGATTAACTACTCTCTCGACATTTCCACTGTGTCTGACGGTGTGTCTGCATCGCTTCATGGTCAAGGTTTTGACAGGCTAACCAGGTCTCTACTCTGTGCCTATGAGGCGATATTCCAGCGATCAATTTCCTGTTTCTCATACGTAGGTGTTCACTCTCGTATGTTCACTGGTTTCACTTCGTATTACACCAGTGCCGAAATCGTAAATTCCAAGCCGTAGTGCGCGTTCACCATAAACCGAGTAGAATTTAATCGTTTCTCAACTGGACTCAGGTAATTATGCGGTAGGACATGCATATTTTACGAAAAAGATTTCCAAAGAACGTTTGTTCTATCTTCTTAAATATTCCTCCTCCCATGAATGTTTTTCCCAAATAAAATATTTTTTTTCCTGTTATTTCGTTCGCATAGTTGCGGTAGCATGTATCGGTGGTTATCTTGCCTTTATGGTATTTTTCAGGAATAATAATTTTCCGTGAATATTTCACATACTCTTCTCCGTATCCGTTTCAACAAAGCGGTCGACATTTATTTCAGTAGATCCTGAATTATTTTTTCCATTCAATTCTAAATTCTGTTGTTCAGTATCTGATATTTCCTAATTCCTCTATTTTTTATACATTTTCTCCATAGTATTCTCGTGAAAATGCGTATGTAATGATGGTATTTATTACATTATAATATATTCGGTTACTATCATGGAAGGTAATTCTAATGATTTTTGAAATTAAAGTAGACAGGAAAATTGAAAAGCGTCTGCTTCTTACCATTAAACTATATAAATTGCAATTAACCCCCTGCCGCACACCCTTCAGGTGGCTTGCTGCAACTGTGGACATGGCATATTATTATTTTTTATTTCTTTTTCTCTGAAAATGCTGATATTTTACTTTTTGTCCAGGGTAAGTATTTTGGCTCATTTAGTCGTACTTAATCGAGAAGATTATCATTATTCTTTGTCAAGTTTTAAATGTTCTTCAATGTATTTCGCAGGTAGAATCACCTTCTGGCTGTAAATCAGTTGGAGGACCCCTAATTCCTTCATCGAAATAAGTGATCAACACATTCTTCCATAAGTTCTGGTAAGTGCATGCTCATCCACTCATGTGTACCTAATCGATTACCGGGGAATGAGAGAAATTCATAACGGAAAACCCAATAGTTAATCGTGGTTCATTAGATACATTTTCTCATTTTTCTTCCGCGTTACTTTTTTAAGTATTCCTATAGCTTTTATTTTTTCTTATGATTGCTTTCATTTGATGTGACTTAATTCATTACGATATTGAACTAATTTTCTAGATTTACGAGACAATTTTAAAGGGATACGGTTGTAAGGGATGCAAATCCCGACATCAGTTTAATAAAAGAACATAATTATTTCTAGTCTTTAAATCTCATGACGTAAATTTATTTGACGTAAGATATTAAAAATCATTTATTCTTACAACTGTATTGCGATGTGTTTGACTATAAGCACTTATCTGTTGGGTAGACACCCCCTAGTCATATAGACTAATTATAGACTGGAAGTGGCCGTGGTATTTTCGTCGGCGAGAACTGACTAAGTGATTTTTCCAGTGTTGTCGACATGTATAAAGGCAATGCTGTTTTTTTATTGTTACTTATTACATAGACAGTCTTCATTTGATATTCTTCTCACATAAATAGATCCTTTATGGCACGCGAAAAATTAGGAAACCTTAAATGATTTCATTTTGATAATTAACGAGTTAATCTCAACGAAAGGGAAATATTTTCTTTGTTTGACCTCTCAACAAAATGTGTACTAGGACTAGTTTCAGTTGCTTTGCCTACCTTGGGGTGAGTATAGCATGAGAATGTTAATGTTCACTTTTCCTTCCATTTGACTGTCTATGACGTTTTTCGTGACCATTGGCCGATTTATCATGGTGATCCGCTCCTTTGTGCAATGGAGTATTGAACCCCATTTCTTGTGTAATTGAAGTGATTTTTATCATAGAACGTATACGAAATGCAGTTATTAATACTTTCATTCAATTTTGTTATACGCGTTTAACATTTTCTTTTATTATAATTATTATGTTTTTATCTCGAAATACGTAAATTTCTCTTCTTTTTCAACAACAGAAATTTCCTTGGCATCCAGGTGCGAATTTTATTTTATAAGTGATTCCATGAATGGCTATTCACTACTGCGGCATTGAAAGGCCAGGTGGAGTGACTTTTTTGTTTGGTGTAGTCAAACGAATAGAGTTCCCATTTGCCATGTCTTCTCAATGACCATCAAGAAGGCAAAAGTTCAATCGCTTTAAGTGTGTGAATTAAATCTGGAAATCCATGATTTTCACATGCTCACGTGTGGGACAGCCGAATTATTTATTCATTTTGGTAGAGGGCGGTAAGACCAAAAATAATTTGTATCCCAAAACACTGTAATACATTTTGTCAATCTTAATTGAATACTAAAAAAAAATTATGTTTCATTTATTTTGTACATGTCTGCTTTGTATATGACTGCATACTTGGAATGAAAAAGGGACATTGCAACGCAACAGGCAGCTAGTATTAGATATTTGTTATTAGGGACGTTCTAAGACAAATTGTACTTAGATATTCAGTATAGCCTGTAGCTATAATCATTGCGTCAGATTTTACAGTTTATAAGTAATTTAAAACTGAAAGTAATTTAAAACGTTGTACGCACGAAATAATGTATCTAGCATTTAATCATCTTTTTCCCGTTTTTTTTTAAGGTGAACGGCCTTTACTTTCGTCATGGCAAGCAACACCTTTGTTGTTTCGGGATCAGAACTTGATGTGATAGAGTCTTTGAATATCGGATTATGTTCTGGCCCCTTGCAGCAATTTGAGGGGTTGCTGGAGACCCTGAAAGACGTAGACGTGAAGGCCGTTGGTCGAAGTACCCTGCTTCATCTAGGTGTCAAGATGGGTAAATTAGATTGGGTGGAGGGACTGCTTGGGGAGGGTGCGGACCCTGGGTTAAGGGGAGGTGGTCACAAGACGGCTGTCGAGATGGCGGAGGAGTTTTGGCGAAAGTACCCTGAGGACAGGGATCGCAAGGATATCCTGAGATTGATCCGGCTGGTGCACAAGAGGGAAAACGCCATTAAACGTCGCCTTACATTACACGGCAGAAACGTTGTCGCAACTGCATTGATCGACTTCTCTCAGGAGATGGCAGAGTTATCCGCTTTAAAGGCGTCCATTAATTCCCTCAAGGCGGAGATGTCGTCGTTTGGTCGTCAGATGGCTGTGGAAGTGAATCAGTTGAGGAGGGATTTATCCGAGCGGGACGTTCTCTTGGAGTGCATAGAAAGGGCCGTGACGTCATCGGCGGAGAATTTAAGGACACTGAAGGAGAAACTGGAAGGTTTTCCTTCAGACGCGGGAATAGGTGTTCTGGGTTCCAATCTCTTCCCGGAGGACGTTAGACGGGAATGCGTGGAGAGCATAATGAGAAGGACAATCATTCTGAACAGAGACGAGGGGAAAGTCCTTAAAGTCCAAAGGCTGTTTGAGAAATTATATAATGAGAGTAAGATGACGTCGTGCGTGCTGTTGTTTCTGAGTAATAAGTTATCCGTAAGTGTAGCAGTTGACTGTGACTCTAATCGCAGCGGAAATATGAAGGCGAAGTTCAGGGATCACGATGGAGTTGAGAGGAGAGGGAGTAATAGGATATCATTCGCCGACTTCTCCGAGATGAGAGTGTATCTCGGAGGGATGGTGGGTGGGATATCGACGAAGGAATATGTCCTTGGTGGGTTTGCATTGGCATTGGCTCAGATGTCCAATCTCTTAGCATTTCGTAATGGAGGAAAACCTTACGAACGAGGCGATGGACTCCACGAGCGAGAGATGAGAAGAGCACTCGAGGAGGCGGAAGAGGAGAAGAGGAAGAGGGGAGAGGGATTAGATTTTTACATCGGATGGGCATTGGATATGAAGACTCAATCAGGGAAAGAAATAGAACTCGCATCTGCCGTCCCTCGTATTATCGCTGAATATGGATCGAGGAAGGGGACGTCTTTGCTGCGAGATCAAGTTCCATCCCTCTTGAAGTTCTACGAGGAGCACGTGATGACGACACTCCTCAACAAGGCGAGGGTGAGTCTCGACCCCAAAACGGAAATCTATTCCCAATATTTCACTCAATAATTCCTTTTCTCACTCAAAACAAGTCAATCGATTGATTTTCCAATTTTTTTAATTTTGTCTTTTGTTTCGAATCGATGACCCATCTTAATATTTTTATTTTTTTAGTAGAGTGGAATTGGCGGTTTTGGCACATCCCTTCTAATCATATACTCCCACATACGTAACTCACTCAGTTGCATACAAACATTCTTGCCCACTTAAGTGTGTCTTTAAAATTCATAAGTGTATCCATGGTTTTCCATAAGATTGTCTTTGGCTATCTCTTCCATCCATAAGTTGTTTAAGTAATAATTTCTCACGCAGGCATAATGAAACACTAGGTTATTTGTTGCTCAAATTTCTCAGTCTGTCTTTTCGGATTGAAAATAATTTGAAAGCCCTCCGATTGTCTGTCTCTTTCTATTTATCTGTCGTTATTTTGTACTGGCTTTTCCAGGAATTTCTTCCGATCGCTTTCAAAATTTCTCCGCTTTGATGTCTTTGCCAGTTACGTAGCCATTCTTAAGATATTTTTGTGCTCTGTCGAATTTGCTTTTCAGTCAATCTGACCAAAGGTCGGCCTCGACGACTTCGCTCCTGTCTTTCATCAGGTTTGATTCCAGTGGCATTGGCCCTTTGTTATACTTCGATGTTTCTCTTCCATCTTTTTATTGTCTTAGCTCAATATCTTTAGATTTCCATTAACATTGCAGATGCTTGTCTATCATCAAAGTGTCTCTTCATTAGCTTGTATATTGAACAGGTTTTCCTCTTCCTTATATTCTTGCCTTCTTGAATAAGTTGGTTGCTAAGCTTCTTTGAAATGGTTGCATCTCTTGTATTTCTGATTATTTGTATTTTATACTTTAATATTCTAGTCCTTGTCACAATCCATGGCTTCTTTGTTTCGGCACTCTTGCCCACTAAGCCCTCTTCTGCTACTTCTACATTTGTCCACTGTTATTCATCCCATTTTCTTTCGGGGCTTGTTTCTCTTACTTTCTCCAGTTATCTGTTGACTATAGTGGAGAATTAAGTGAATAAAATATATCTATGAGAAATGTTTTTATAAATCGGGCATTTAAACACAAGCTTTAACCATGTGATACATTGAAGTTTCTTTCTATTAGACACGTCCTTTTTCTCTTTTTAGGCATGAATATTGCTGCGAATACTTCAGCTTCGTGTGTGAGGGATTATCTCACCTTCTGTAAAGATCATTGTGGCCTGCTTATTCGTCTGATGTCACTCTTCTTCGCCTGATTGTATTCATCTTCTTTCTTTTGTTCTGAGACTCACTGTAATGAAAAATATGTATATGATTTAATCTTTTTATGGTAATTTGTTATTGTGGCAGTCTATTGCGTACTTTTGGTTATGTTGAGTTAGGTTCTGAATTTTTCAAACCATATGCTCATGTTTTATTTGTTTTTTTTTAATTCTTTTTATATGTTTTTAAATTTTGGTTATCAATAAAGATCTGCCTGAATATACATGATGTCCTTTAAATATTTAATTGTAATTACAATTCAGTAGGAAACATTTACAGCTTTATTTATTGTCTTATTATTTAGGTACTTTTGTTTAATAAAAAGGTCACTTTTGTATTTGTAAATTTTCGTTTTATATTTAATGCCATAGTATTCCGAAGTATATATATATTTGTCCATGTATTAATTTTTTTTCAATTACTTCGGCAAGGTGGCTGATAAAAAAAATCCTCCCTACATTTTGTGTTTGAGTACGCAAGTGATATAAAATATTGATTACAGGATTTTGTTAATAAAGTTCTTCATTGACGTAAATATATATTCGTAAAGTATTACTGTGTATCACTATTAATTTCGCAACAACTTGAGCCAGGCGTTTCTCATAATGTAGGTTGTGAAATATTGGTTCTCAAGTTATATGCTTGCAAATGTTTTCAATTCTCATTGTCAGGAATATTTATCAGCAAGTGTTTAAGTTCTACAGGGGAACTTGGGTTCCTACGAAAGATTTTGCTGTTTTATGTTTAAAGTGTTAAACGTCTTGGGAGGAAAGTTGAAGATAAGTCATTTATTTACTTCACTCCTTTGATTGTAAGGCTTATTCCGATATTTCCATTTTCTCAATTTTCATGAAATGAATTTGTTAGTACCTTATACTTGATATGTGGTTTTTATGGTTAAATTAAGAAGTATTACTGATGTGAATTTATAATAATTATTGAAGGAATTTCAGTGAATAAATATTTTATACAATTATATACAACAGTTTTGCACATTCATCCATGTAATTTATTTTCTTTAATTGTGAGCTTTTTTCGTGTCTTTGCTTACTTAAAATCTACGTATAAGTTGCCTTCACCATTTTATGCATATCAATGATTTTCAGTAAATTTATTTCATAATATCAAATTCAATCGTGCATTTTTCATTGTGTTGTCTTTTGTAATTCAAGTATAAGGTTTGTATTAACGATATATTTACCATCTATTCAAAGCCTATGGCCTCGTATTCAAATGTTAATATTTGGTCACATCTTTTAAATGATGCACGTTCGGAATTGATTCACAATTTCGATGATAGTTTTCAGCCTTCAATTTCGCGAGGTCAACTGGCAGGAAAAGTGGTTTTTTTAAGTGTAATAAACTCATTATGCTAAAGATATTTACTTAAATTAGTAACAGTGTCACGAACTATATGTATTTTTATTGGTTTATTCTCTCCTAGTCGACAAGAATTTCTCAATTTAGCATGCAGATTGTAATTGATGGTTTGCCAAATGTCTATATCTTGATATATGGAGGCAATATTGGAGTTATCGTATCACCGCTACATGCGAATAAGTCTTTCTTGCAAATAGGCTCTCCTAAATTGGATAACCGAATTCAATTGCATAAAAGTAACAGTGAAGAAAATTATTAAATCAGATAAGGCTAGCCCCCTAAACGGAAGAGTTTTGGGCCTTCATGGCTGCAATTCTGTGGCTGAAGTCATCCTTCTCCATTCCGCCTTCTGGTTGCTGCAGAGCAGGGTTCCTGTAACACAGGTGATTACTCCCCCTCATCCAAGGGAAATATATAAGGGAATAGGAACCGCAGTCCAGCAAATTGTGATTTATGGTCAATTACAAGAAATATGTAAAGAACGGGTTTGTTTGATTTATTTTGTTTCTCACGATTGAGTTTATAAAAGCCACGAATTAAGATTATTGATTAACTGTTACATTAATAATATTAGAGGGCTGTCATTTGTTACTATATGCTTGGAAGTTGGAAATATTATCTGCACATTGAGACTGGAGGTATTTCGAAAGAAATGTTTGAAGGTAACAAGTGTTAGGTAACGTTTCCCCCCTGTCGGCTCATGTCACCTTTCATCAAAGCATTTAAACTGTATAAGTGTTTCTGCACCTTAATGCGAATTACGGTGTCTGCGTAAAGTAATATTTCGTTACTGTCAAGAACAAAACCCGTGTCGTCAAAAAGTGAAGACAGTGAACTAGCAAATGTGGCTAACAAATTTGAAAGATTATGTCTAGACGGTTGCTACAGCACTGGAAGAGTCAATGAAATTGAATATAGGGTTAAGATGTCTGAAAAATTCAAGGAAAATGGTAACGTACCTGGAAGTTTGCATTCAACAAGTGAACAGCACCATTTTGGGCACTTTCTGTGTTTGTTGGCTTAGTAGTTTTATTAGCTTGCGGAAATGAGGCACTGGATCACATGTATTGTTTTTACCAATTAATTTTGTATTATTAAATTTAAATTCCAGGTCCTATTTTCTGATATCATGTTGAGGATTTTAAAATATATGTTAGTTTTTCCATATATTGAATATTATTTTCTATATATGTGGTGTACATGCATTAATGTGTTTTTCTTATTGTTGCACTTTCTTTAAAAATACCCGCTAGTGATAGAATGGATATTTAAAATTCAACTTTTGGCCCGTAGAACCTGGGCAACAGTGCTGGAACTTCAGAATATCTTGTCTGTAGAAACCCTGACCAGTTACAAACCGATTTAAAGATTCTGAGTAATAATGGCCTTTTAAGGTGGTTTCATCTTATTAAGGTGTGTTAGTTCGCTGATGGTGATCCCTTACAACTCTCCCTACCACACTCGTCTTGCATACTTGTTTCGTCTCTATCTTTTCGTTCATCCTCTCTATACGTCCTACCCGTCTCAACATAACCTAAGACATCCATACTACATCTTCTTTTACTCCGCAACGCTCCTAAAAAGAACTTGACAAACTTTACTTAAAGTTTTGTCATACAAATAGTTGAACTATAATCTTTATTTTATATAAACGAATGAAGCAATAATTCAATTTCAACAATTGTCCTCGTGAATACGACCCGAATAAGCAAAGAACAGCAAATGCTAGTTTTTTCAGCTGCTATTAAGATTCAGGTATACTGTTCCAGGTGTTATAAATCAAAATATCTTCCTTCTCCTGGTCTTTCATAGCAGACCACTTGTGCTGTGATCTAATATCAGTTCACATTTTTTCTCCAATATTTCTGTATCGGCACAAAGAAGTTCAAATATCGAACTCCCAAATTCGTTTTTTTTAACTCCAGCAATCGCATTTTAAAGTGGCTAAGGTCATTATTAAAGGGAAAATTTTAATTCTGTTACAGTAGCATTTAGACATATTTTAACAAAAGCTAAACACACTTAGCTGTTTATGAATTCCTGAAACATGTTGAGAAAGGCTTTCCTTATATTTAAAGTATCGTTTTAAAATACAAAATGTCATTATCGTAAATAATTTTTGGCGATGATTCAACAGGCTTGGAAAGCAATTAAAAGTTACTCTTTCAAAATCTTGAGGAAAAAGAGATATTTATTTATGAAAAAACTTCTTCGAACATCGAAAAAGTTGTATTTTTTTTCCCGTTTAGTTTATAATGAAGCTGATTTAGATGAAACGTGACGTCTGCCAAGAAAAAAAACTTTTTGGATTCACTGATCGTGCGTTAGTTCCCGATAGTGAAAGCCCTACTCAAGGCGGAATGGTTTAATTTATGTTAATAAGGAGCGAAACTTTCAAAATATTTCCTCTTGATATCCAATGTACCTTGCTATGCAACAAAAGATCAGCCTAGTGACTCTCTATTCCAACTAAAAATTCTTTAAATTGGCGATAATTAAGAGCTTTAGCTATATTGGAGTTGATAATGTTTATTACAAATTTCATAACTGCCAATTTCTTCTGGAAATGTCTGCGCACAATTCGCTTCTTGACGAATAATACAATGCGTCGCAAGTATCTCGTGATTATTTTTTTCTTTCAAAATAGCATCAAACCCGTTTCTTACGCCGGTCATACTTTTTGACCTGTCTGTTGTAATTGAGAACATTTTTCGAGTGGAATATGTTTTTCAATGCACTCAATTACAGCATTTGTTATATATTCTCCTCGCGTTTGGACTTTGGAGTGCCAATAATCCTAAAAGTTTTTGACATTAGCACCTGTACATGAAATAAATTGTACAAAAATTAAAACTGGCGCTGTATCATGTATGTCACAGCGCTTCGTACAGAGGCAGCTGGAATTGCCAACCGCAGGGGAACGGATTTCATCTTCAATTCTAGTATTTCCTGCAGCGACACGCGCTCGGAAATAATACATTTTAGAAGACGATGAATAAACACGACTTGACGATACGCGTAGACATTTTATCTTTCTGGAAATGTTTTCTCAATGCTTTAGAGCAATCGCCTGAAGATGAACAACAATTAAGTAGGTATGTATATATAGAAGTAAGTAAACTAATCATCACGAAGTTTTAATCGCACTGTAACGTGTTCACCCGCACGTGGTATTTTGTGGAAGAGCCACACTCAAGGGACCAAAGAGCCGAATGTGGCTCGCGAGCCGCGATTTGCCGACCACTGGATTAACTCATCTGTAAACGCGTCACTTCTTGTCATTAATTTGTTAGAATTATAATATTGTGATATAATATTTAATTTTAATGCGCATCTGGACCTTTGAACTTGTTCGTCAATTACGTAATACACATTTACTTGCGTCGTATCTGCCTAGATCAGAGATTTGAAAAATATATAAATATTTTAATGCGTTATTGTTTCACCTTCTCCAAAAGTATGAATACAAATATTCACGTTGTGTCTATCAGAGTCGATGGTGAGGAAAATTGAATAGTATTTTATCCTATTTCAAAGCCTGTTCTATAATATGGATAACTTAATTACGTTTTCAAATTATACTTCTGCTGGTTTTGTCCTTACACCAGACGAAATTGAAGTATTCTGTTAACGTTAACTTAAATTCGTTGTCATTGGAAGCTTTTATAGTGTCTTTTGACTATTTTTAGAATTACAGGTTTCAGTTCCTGCCAAATTCCGTTTTTCGCGAATGCTGACATTTGAATTGGTTCATTCTGTCTTGTTGTGCAACACAATTTCGTTTCCTGCTTTTCATTCCTTTTTTTAAATAGCTAATGGTATCCAAGTCTAATAATAAATGAGGCAATCATTAGTATATGCCGGAGGTAGGAGTGATTCAAGCCTAATTTGTTGAGCGTATGTTGAACAAGAGACGATTTTGTCATTACTTGAATCGGTGACGGCGGAGTGCAGGACTGTAAATGTATACATGGGTATTCATAAAATGAAAAACCCGGTTGCTAAATAATTCTTAGTGGAACAACTTGGAAAAAATCAACATTTTACTTCTGAAAAGACGTATCAACGGATCAATGCAGTTCCAAATATTTTGGGTTTGTTAATTTATCTTATATCCAAGGACAGCATTTCTACATATACTTCTTCCTCCTAAAAGCTCTGATTTCTTCGGGTAGCTTCAATGTTGTAGGTATGTGCGTATCTCTCTTCAACGCATTCATATGTCCAGCTCAAGAAAAGTTAGGAATCTCTAAATTTCCCATTTCCCCTCTTCCAAACCTCCTATTCATCCTAACGACCCAGATAGAAAAAAACCACTCCCCTTCTATCCACCCTCAACCTTCACAACCAAACATGTATAGGGTTTTGTGGTTTGTCTTGTATGACTAAGTACACCTCACTCCACACTCCTTCACCTCAGATGAGTCCTCCCTGCGGGGATTCTCTTTCCCCCCTCCATTTTTCCTCAAGCACGCGATACCTCCCTGACCCAATCCCAAACTACATCTACATATTACCCTGCGAGCCACCTCTAGGGTGTTTGGCAGGGGGTGACAAGTCACCAAAATGCGGCATGCAAGCGGACCGCCACATGCACACCGCACGGTCATGAATATTAATGATACTAACCAATTCCATCATTAACTAAAAACCATCATGCAGCATGCAAAAGAATCCCCACATGCACGCCACATATGTACGATGACACATAATATTCTACATGCTACTTAAGAGGGCAATCTGCCTATGAAGCTAGAACATGCAAAACATGCTGTAAGAAACACCATAAAACTCCGTAAACATAAACTACTCCCCCCCTTACATTATTTCCCTCCCCTTTTCCCCCCCCCCCCCTTCCCGAGGGCGGTATATATTAACAAGTTTTTGAAGAGTCTTCACCTGAAGATGACGTTATACTACGTCAAAAGCCGGGTCGTGAAAATAAAATTATCATTGTGGAACCACAACGTCGAAGTTTTTCATTTATAAAATGTAAGTTCCACCAAGTAACGCATAAATCAACCAGTTATATTAGTTGAACAGCTACAGGAAAACCCAAAGGCATTTTGGTAATACGTCAGGGAATTTCAAGGCAATGTATCAACAGTTGTTCCACTACGAAACGAAAATGGCGAATTATAAACAAGCATTTCGGATAAAAACAACCTATCAAGTTCCTACTTTCAAAGGGTATTCACCAAGTCATTGCAGATTACATCAGTAAAGGTAAATGATCACTTCCTTCATCCTTGATCCAGTTTTTAAACGTCGTTCGTAGCAAAACGGTTAAATAACTCAGATTTAAACTGACTTATGATCTCTCGTGGAGTAAACATATTCGATAAATTACCGGTCAAGCTAATCGTAATTTGGGATTTGTTGAAATAGTACATGACAAGTGCGACGATGAAGTTTAGACGTAAGGACGACGATTAGAATAAATCCAATATGCGACTAGCCTGACCGCATGCCTATTGTAGCTGAGTATGTAATTTTAAGCACATTTATGAATTTCCATGCAAAACACAACGAGAGTGCGTGGCTCGGTGTTTTCCATACCAGGCATGAAACCCTTTCTTTTGAGAATGAAGATTAAGTGCCCCTATCCTGTCCAATGCGAAAAAAACTACCCACCCCACCCTTATACATCACGGCCCTTCCCACGGACCTAGAAGGGATGAGCTGCGCAGTGGGATACTCCTCATGACTATTAGGAAGCGAAAAAACACCCCCCTCCGCCCTACTATCTCACAACGATAGAGTTTCTCGTTTTCTAATCTCCCTCAATTTCCTAATTAGCACACCAGTTACAAGTGCTCCCAAACTCTAATATCCCACACCCGTACTGCTACATTTTGTGCTTGTTGCCCTTTGTGATTATCCTCCCCCTTCCTAACCCTTGCCACTGCGCTTTCGACGGACCAGGAAGGATGACGCCGTGTGACACACAACGCCCATTGGACGGCGGCCATCTCCCCCCCCCCCCCTCCGCCCTCTTGCATAGTGGACGTCCCTTTGGACCTGAAGGTTGATGACGCACCTCGGGACAACGTCCTGGTCCTTCCCAGATTGCGATCGTGAGTGGTTTAACACATTTGCACCCAGATATCTTCACCTCCTTCTCATCCCCCACATACATGGTCACCCACGATTATCTTCCATCCACTCATCCAGAAACCTCTCCTTCCCTTTCAACCTTACTTGCAATTCTGTTTAAATGATGTCCTTCGTGTTAAACTTGTTACCTGATGATGATGCAGTGAATTGAAACCTGTCGCATTTAAATTCATATTGTTTATAATTGCCATATTCTCTAATAAAGATATCCTACCATATCACTCCTGAAACGACTCTTTTTACGCTTGAGTTAGATTCACATTCATGCGTTTTACGCATCGCTCGCGCACAGTTTACGTGCGAAACACACGGAAGGTCCACTTTCAGGCGTAGGCAACGGAAGTGTCTATTTGTTCCTTTCAGCAGAGTTTATTTATGGAGGTAATTAAAAGCCATAATTAATTACTAATTATTTATATAATTAATTTGTATGCTTAACTCAACGCAAAGCTAATCTACGCTACAAATCGTCCCCCAGACGGGCATACAATAAATAACAACGTTATTTCTTATAAACAATATCATTCATCTCGCTAAAAAATTATCCCAGTGACAAACTATCGATACTATCGGTATCAATAAACTATCGGTATAGATAAACTATCGGTAAACAGCGATAAATAATTGCCTTTGCCGTTAGCAATGAACGATTCAGAGAAACTCAATGAAGCTGTCACATTTTATTACATTGCATTGGTGCTAGACAATGTAATGTACATGAGAATGTGCTGCTAGCAGCAACATCATCTAGAGGAAGAACGAATGTAGTTGTTTTTAAATTAGCGCTATCAATGCCACACCGTTTTACAAAGATTTATCACATCATACAATCAGCATTTTTAATCACAACACATGCGAATCATTATATTTAATATTTTTTGTGAATTAGGAATTTCCTTTATGTGATAAACATGTATGCCAACAATTGCAAGACTTTCCGCGAAGAGGAGAGGAACAATTTTACAGCGGAAAACCCATCTCACACTTAAGGAATAGTCTCTGTCACAAGTGCATCCGATAACATGCACAGGTCAATGTGCTAGGTCAACAGTTATTCCACTACGAAACGAGATTGGCGAATTATTAAAAAGCAGTTCGGACAAAGCCAACTTGTTAATTTCCTACTTTCAAAGTGTGTTCACTAAGTCATCGCAGATGACATCCGTAAAGGTAAATGATCACTTTCAGCAAAAGATGCCGCCTATGGATATTTACACTCACAAAATAGAAAACTTGCTTTAATCTTTTAGACAAAATAAATCCCCAGGTCCCGAAGAAATTCCTGCCCGCCTGTCCAGTTGTGTACTTGCAAAATGTATATATATTAATGATCCCTCACCATTGTGATAATATCTGTAGTGTAGTAGTGCATGCTTGTGAAGCTTCGCAACTTGACAAGCATTAGCGATTTATGCTAATGCATAATTAATCGTAGTTACACTAACGATAGGGTATAGTGTAATGCACGTTGGAGAATACTCACCACCTGCCACACACCCCTGAGGTGGCTTTCTGTGTATTTTGTAGATGTAGATGTATAGAGAATTAGCTTGTGAAATAGCACCCCACTTGCAGAATATATTTATTTAATCCATCAGCGATCACTCAGTACACATGGACTGGAACAGTTTGTGACTTTATTCTTTATTGGTCCCTGAAAATATCCCCAAAGTCTAGCGTTACTTAAGTATTAAAAAATGACGTATTTCTGTTTTATATAGCGAAGCTATAGCCTTCAAAGTTGGAACGAGTATGCATTTAAATATGTTATTGACGGTGAGTTAGGAAAAATTCGGGAAGTATTGTCTTTATATCAGCAAAAAAATACAAAATGCGGACTTAAATTCCAACAGTTGTGGAGACTTCTGATCTTCAGCCATTATCTTTTTATCGGTAGGGAAATGTTCCATTTTGTAGAACATGTCTTGTTGATACTTCAATAGGCTAAAATGTGTTATTTCCGCTTTATTACAACCCTTATGATAGTCTCCCATCAATGGCTGAATATCAGATTACTACGTAATTGAAAACGATATTTACCATCCCTGCATTACATTTCTCTCCACTTCGATTCGTATCTGCATACAGCTTCTCATTTCCGTACATAAGGATTCGTCTTCATTATCGTTCAGTTTGTGTTATGCCCTTGGACAATATGGTTGATTACATTAGCGATCGTAGATGATCATCACTATTTCTCTCTGTGACAGAGATATGGTCTGCGAAGTAGAACATGTTTATTTACTTCCGTTAATCTTTATGCCGTACACTCATAATTCTTGTTCTTCTCGTGTCGCCTTCTCCAAGCACATTTTGAACTGTCCTTGTGAGAGGTGATATCCCTATTTTCTCCTCTGTGTTATTTTGGCTTTTTACATCTCTTTCGTTTCTCATTCGCATTGTGTCACCTTGCTTCTTCAACAATTCGTAGAATATTGTTCTGCCTTTTCACTCTAATCCGAATTGCTCTAATAGCCCGGACATATTGTTCCGCCTTACGTTGTTTAACCCTCGAGCGGGCGCGCCCTTTTTTTCACAAGACCGCGCGCGCGGCGTACTTTGTCCAATGCATATTTAAAGCCAAATATCACTCGCTTTTGGTTGTATTATTTGTTTTATTTTCATGAATAATGTTTTTTCAATTAATATGAACATTTTGAGAATCTATTAAACAAATTATATCGCAATCATATTATATAATAATTTACTTCAAAAATTTGATAGAATGACACACGATACTCAATGACATTTCAATATAGTTTACTTATTCGTCTGAGTTATTGTCTTCAGCACTACATATTTGACAATTATATGTGCCTTTTACATGCTTACGAGAAAACTTATTGCAAAAATCACATTTGATTGTTGTGTCCACATTTTTTTTCTTCCGCAGAGCACACATCGTCCACGCTTTTTTCTCTCGTGGTGTTGACTTGTAAATTGACACTCCACTACTTACTCGATACTTTGAAAGGAATTGCTTTACATCCAAGGGTAGTGAATTTATTTTTGATCTCATTGTGAGATAGGGCTTCATCAAAGCGAATGATAATTCCTTTAAAAACTTTCTCCTAGATTGCCTCGAATTGTCAGGGTTAGAATAATAAAGTACCTGAGCATTTCTACCCGCTACATTCATAAGTGAGAAGAATACGGACGATGACCATCGTTGGGTAATACGAGCTACGGAGTATGAATTGCACATCTGATCAACCGTGTATACTCCACCCTTATTCATATTGTAGTCCATTATAATTGACGGCTTGTTTGTCTCCTCATCAACATCGGGTGTATAATGCATTTTTGACAGTACTATAACAGCCTCATTTCTTTTTGGTACGTGAGATACCCTTGTAGAATTATTTTGAAATCCAAAAAGACAATCCAAGAAGAACCTACAATATGGTTTTTATTAGTTTGGAATTCCACAGGTATCTCTTTTTTGGTTTTCTGTAACGTGCCAATACATGTGATATTTTTTTCTAATAGAGAAATGGCCAGAGGATAGCTGGTATACCAATTATCAAAGGTAATATTCCTATTTGTCCCGGTAATATCACAAATCAATCTCTTTACTATGCCCTCCTGCTTATTGGGCACAAAATATGGCCCTAATTCCTGTTTGTCACGGTACCTATATCTCTATGTTGCTTGTGAAAAAAGTCTTTGAATCGCAAAGAGCGAAAAACTTTATCCCGTACTTTGCTGGTTTGTTGGGAATGTATTGTATGAAACTACATCGACCACGAAAAGCCTCTAATTTTTCATCGATTATTACATATTCACCTACATTATATGTTTTTCTACAGTTCATCACGAATTTATCTAAAAAAGAACGCATTGTTGCCAATTTATCTGTTTGTCTTCGGACAATTCGTGTTTCTTTATCATCAAATCTAACAGACCGCAATAAGAACAAAAATCTTTTGTAGCTCATGCATGCTCTAAGAATGGGCATTCCTGTTCCATCTGAGGACCAAAGCTCTTCAACTTTTGTATGTTTTCCCTTTCTGGTCCCGACAAGATAAAGTAACCCTAATAAGGCTAACATTTTCTCTCGTGTTGTTTCTTTTGCCTCTCTGTCCCACGAATATTGCACGCTCAATTTTTTCCTTTCAATGTAAATATTTGTGCATAGCACAATATCGTCTACCATGCTAATTTCAATTATTTTATGAAATGCAGGAAGAACATCGTGTATTCCTTTTGCACACTGCTTTGGGCCAGGTAATATTTTGACAATATTTTGTCTTCTGGTCTTGGATTGTTTGGAAAAGTCAGCTTATCTCCACTTACACATACGATATCTCCAATAAAATAGTCACTATTCGCTGGATGTCCGTCTGAAATGTCTGCCTCATCCTCAGAAGATGTCAGGAAACTCTCAGAATCGTCCCCGTGATCACACGTGGTTACTACTTCCTCGTCTTCATCGCATTCAGGGCTGTCTAATATTTCCTCTTCGTCACGCAATAAACTTTCAATTTCCTCACTTCTTATATTACGGGCTCTAAAATAATGTAAATAAAGCAATTTTGATAATGCAAAGTTTATAGTAAACAATGAAATATAAAAGAATCTACTTCAAAAATAGAAACGGAAATTTGTTCCTAACCCATTAGGAGTAAGTTAATTCTTCAATTAGTATGCTATATTGAGTCATATAAGTTTATTGGAGTTTAATAAAAGTAATAGCCTTTCCATCAACATTTCACTAAACTATCGTATTTCATTTACCGTGTCGTCAAAATAACGTCATATTGTGTCGTATGTTTGTCAATTTTAGAGAAAAAAAGAACTTACAAAACAGAACGTGCTATTGTCCAGTACCAAATATTCGCCAACTTCAATCACTTTGTAAAAGAGGTAGTGGATAATCAGAAGCCAAAGTAATCCCGCAAAAATACTACAAATAAATTCAAATTTTTTAAATCATTTATAAGGATTTTTTTAAAACTTTGTCATCAATGAATAAATATACAATTCCAAGAATTTGGCAGTGCGATGGAAGTTGAATATATGACTATTTACCGACTAAATTTGAAAAAGAAATATAACTTACATGAATATGGTCCTATGCTCAAAGAAAAGACTTATTTCACACTTCCCATCGCCCTCCAATTCAGTTCCTTGCACCTGATCGAAGGACGGACGCAAAGCAAATGATAAGGCACTAGAGGTACACGGTCGGTCGCGTGGCGTACTTTGTACGCCACGGGTGACTCTCCAGACTGACATTGTGATAGAAATTCTGCTACACTTCTGTGAGTTATGGAAACACACTCAATGGAAAGTCAAAATGACACTCGAGGAATACACGATATCTTTAATGATTAGAATTTAGACACAGAGTTGTAACAATCGGTCACATAAAATTGGCGTACTTTATACACCAGTGCGCCCGCTCGAGGGTTAAACGTCGAGAACATATCGAAGCGCATACGCGTGCCAACTTTGATAGTCATACCTTAATCATTATTCAAAAAAAATCTATTGTAAAATTGAAGATTAAACTCGAGGTTCTGACGCCACAGCTCGAAAACTGAAGTTTTCAGATACAATTCTTAATTCCGAAACTTGTCGTGAGAATACTAAGAGAGATAATAACAAAGTAAAAGTATCACAGGATATAAAATTTTATAACCTTCCAAATAAAGTGCTAAAATCGATAACTCCACTTACCGTGTGTAAGAAATGTTCGATGAACCAGAGGCGAGCACCACAAAAAGTGCGACAGCCGTAATTTTGGGTGGGGGGGGGAGAGGTGAGGGAAAGTTTGCAATTTTCGGTATTTTATTTTTAATATGAATACAGAAGTTACTATGCCACTACATAATATTATACTATACATAAGAAGGATGAGTACTTGATGATCCAATTTCTGCAATTTTAGCTCAATTGGTGGCATCACAAGTTTCAGAAAATATATCAGCCTTCTAGTGAGATATTCAGAAGATCAAATTTGTTTGTAAAGCACAGAACATATGCATTTAACTCTCAACAACGTTTGATAAACTTGTCCAATTTAATTCAGTCACAATTTATGTTTAGTCTTAATAATACCAGTCTGTAGTCACTGGCTTACACCGTTGTGAATGTAAATCACTGAAATGTAGTGAGGAGTTCATTATATTTCCGGATATTTTTTGAGGCTTTTAAATAACTGAAGCATTTGTCTTAGCAGAATGAGGAGTTTTTGGAAATATGAAATGAAAAATAGGGTTCAGAACGAAGCTTTCAATCCATTATATCGGGTTCACATAATCAAACTATGTAATAATACCTATTTCAAAAGACCCATATGGGCTTAGTTCAGTCACAAAATCACAAAATAAGGTTTGATTTCATATATTAATCAGCAAAACATGAATGGATATAAAAAGTATTGTCTACCACTGCCAACTTTTCGACAGAAATTATTTAGCCTTGCACCAGCCTTTCTTAAAATCACCCATGCATTCATACATTGCATCCACATTATTTGTAGGTTCCTTAGGTTATGACCAGAAGCATTTCATGGTAAAAAAAGTAACCAAGTGATACTATTTAAGCTGAATTATATGCATGCTCACCTCAAATGGGATGATCACTATCTCGGGCCCAGAGGCCTCTCCATCTAAGGCTCTGTTTGCACTCATTTGGATTGGAACCCAAAAACTGCAAACTTACTGTTATTCACTGTCAAGGAATGCAATTCATACCAGCATTCGAGAGGAATACTTTTGGCCTCGGTGGCGGCGTGGTAAAGTCCTCGCCTGAAAAACCGAAGGTCGCGGGTTCGAATTCCGCCTGGGGAGGAAATGTAAACCTCCCAGGTTGTTGGTGTTCGTCGATTGAATAAATATATTGTAATTGTATTCGGCTGTAAGAATATAGAATCATTTTTATTTAATAATAGGTTGAGTAATACGCCCTGTATAGATTGGAGGACCTAAAGGTACATATAAGGGGGAAGAGACAAAGATATATGCGAATACCTGCTGTATACGTTCTCATCAAATGCCCAACATCAGATAGCTACGACGCCCAACAGAGGGGACAACATTCTTGATTTATTGGCAAAAAATATACCTAAATAAGTAACTAAGGTAAACACTGTTGAGGGCATTAGTGGCCATAGAGTAGTAGCATTCGCGGGGCGTTTTGAAAACCCAAGAAACCACTGCGACAACAACATACCACTGGAGCTTTCTCTAGTGGGGGTGTTTCTCTTTCCTTCCTTGAAAGACGGTTAGCGACAAGGGGGAAAAAGAAATCGAACGGAGACTGCCAATGACGAACGATGTTAGGCTTGTGCGATGAGTCGATTAATCGAAGTCATCGACGATGATATTAGTCATCGCGGTGCGATGACTGTAATCGATGACGATGAATGTACTCGACCATCGATGTCGATGAGTCGATGAGAACCATCGATCCCAATGAGTCGATGAGTTGATGCGAATCATTGATGTCGATGAGTCGATGAGAACCATCGATGAGGATGATCGATATCCTTATATCACTAATTATTCTTCTTTTTTTCCATTCATTTGAACGCCTTAGATCTAAAATGTATGTATAAAGTATAAGCACCCCAGCTATTGCGCCTTGAGGACGATGGCAGGGCCACAGTGGGATGTTTGGAATGCATGTTTTTCCTCAAGTTTGTGGTAGACGATACAGAAGTAGCGATCACGTTCAATCACAGTTAATACGCAGTAGCAGTGGTAGCATTGTAATCGTTGGTTGCACTGGTGCAGTTGGTAGCAGCGGTAGCAGGCTGAGCTAAATCGGCTAAATTCACCGAATTCACAGTCACATTGATTTCGATTATTTAGTCACAGGCTGTGATTGCTACTTTTCAGTATCGGTGATTCAATCACAGCGATATATCGCTCATCACTACTGCACAGTTCATCGAGAGTCATCGATCATCGGCATTCATCGATCATCGACATTCATCGATCATCGACATTAATCGATCATCGTGTACACTCTATACAAATCGATGACAGCCATCGTCATCGAAACATTTCGATGAAATTTTTTCATCGAAAATCGATGACCAAAATCGGTCATCGCACAAGCCTAAACGATGTTGTGTGGGTCATCCTCAATGGGAAACCCTCGGATGACACTTCGTTGAGGGGTGTATTGCTCAGGCAGCACACTCACCGGCACAAATAGTCTATAGTGAAGAGAATTGAGACACAAATGCAGCATACACAAAGCATAGCAATGCTTTGTACAACCAACTTCTTCAAACATTTTTACTGCAATACTTGTTACACTATGAAAGACTGAATTCACGATTCAACTACTTTCCCACTCACTGCAGTTAATGAAACAAGAGCAATTTCCACAAGTATGACATTTAATGCACGACCGGTTTCGCTTTTTACAGCATCTTCAGGTACATATATCAAGTGTGATACTTGATATATGTACCTGAAGATGCTGTAAAAAGCGAAACCGGTCGTGCATTAAATGTCATACTTGTGGAAATTGCTCTTGTTTCATTAACTGCAGTGATGTTCCGGTTCCACTCCATCACGCCTGAAACCTCAGATTGTGTTACTTTCCCACTGTTTAGAATTCATACGCACAACTGTACAAAACCGCTGACGACGACGGTCTTCATTTGTTTTTATGTCAAATAACCTCGTACAGGGGAAAACGGCCAGGTGGGCCGAGCGCGAGGGTGTATTAGTTTGCTATCGGCATTGCAGAGATGGTAGCTCAATACAAGCCTTTCTCCCCCGTTTATGTAATGGCTGGCTGACTTTCTCAACTACCTCCACTCCTTATAACCCAAACCCACCCCTTCCCCTCTGACGTCATTGTCACGGGCGCGAAAGGTTCTCGACCACGTTGGCTCCAACCCGACAGCCCCAAGGCCACTCACGGCATGCGGTCCCCTACCAACACGTCCCAGTGTTGCCAAATATACGTGAAGTTAAAGATAGCTCTGGATGAGTTTCCACTCGCCCACTCTTGTGTCACGCGATAACCTTATTTTACACATAAGAGAGTCACTCAAACTGGAGACTCTTCCAGATACATTCTGTAAACGTAAAGCATTGTTTATGCAGATAGATCAACCTTTTCTCGGCTCTCAGATCAGCATTAAAAGGGATTTAGAGCCCGGCGTCGCGTAAATAAAACAATTGCTCCGTTGATGGAACTCGTGAGATATTGTTTGCTTGACATTCGAGGGCGTATTGATCTGTGAAGACACTCTGAACGTCAAACACAGAGAAAACTAGTAGATCGTTGTAATATATTACGAGATTGAGTAGTAATACGTGATTACACTTTCATAAAGCTCTCTCCTAAACATTGAGTAGTAGAATGGTGTAAATGTCAAAGCTGGATTCTTTGTTTTTCCGACGAGCAGATGCAAGTAATGACAAAATCGTCTCTTGTTCAACATACGCTCAGGAAATTAGGTTTGAATCACTCCTACCTCCGGCATATACTAATGATTGCCTCATTTATTATTAGACTTGGATACCATTAGCTATTTTAAAAAAGGAATGAAAAACAGGAAACGAAATTGTGTTGCACAACAAGACAGAATGAACGAATTCAAATGTCAGCATTCGCGAAAAACGGAATTTGGCAGGAACTGAAACCTGTAATTCTAAAAATAGTCAAAAGACACTATAAAAGCTTCCAATGACAACGGATTTAAGTTAACGTTAACAGAGTACTTCAATTTCACGTGGTGCAAGGACAAACCCGGCAGAAGTATAATTTGAAAACGTAATTAAGTTATCCATATTATAGGACTAGCTATGAAATAAGATAAAATACTTTTCAATTTTCCTCACCATCGACTCTGATAGACACAACGTGAATATTTGTATTCATACTTTTGGAGAAGGTGAAACAATAACGCATTAAAATTTTTATAAATTTTATTAATCTCTGATCTCGGCAGATACGACGCAAGTAATTGTGTATTACGTAATTGACGAACAAGTTCAAAGGTCCAGATGCGCATAAAAATTAAATATTATATCACAATATTATAATTCTAACAAATTATTGACAAGAAGTGACGCGTTTACAGATGAGTTAATCCAGTGGTCGGCAAATCGCGGCTCGCGAGCCACTTTCGGCTCTTTGGTCACTTGAGTGTGGCTCTTCCACAAAATACCACGTGCGGGTGAACACGTTACAGTGCGATTAAAACTTCGTGATGATTAGTTTACTTACTTCTATATTTACATACCTACTTAATTGTTGTTCATCTTCAGGCGATTGCTCTAAAGCATTGAGAAAACATTTCCAGAAAGATAAAATGTCTACGCGTATCGTCAAGTCGTGTTTATTATTCGTGTTCTAAAATGTATTCTTTCCGAGCGCGTGTCGCTGCAGGAAATACTAGAATTGAAGATGAAAGAAACCACTAATTACAGATCTTTCTCCTTTTCAGTGGTCATCCGAGGAGTGGCCACGGGAACGTCGGAGGAGGACATGCGGGAGAGCCTGTCGTTCGCCGGATACGACTCCGAGGAGATGAAGGTCTTCAGGATCACCGCGCGGCGGACGGGCAGACCCACGACCCTGATGAGAGTCATTACCAAGGACCAGGAATCAATCCACCGCCTGCTCCACGAGGGTGTCATTTCCTACGGGAAAAGATACCGCGTGGAGGCCTCCCGTCCACCACGTGCCCAGCCCGCTCAATGCCACAGGTGTCACGGTTTCGATCACCGGACACACGAATGCAGGAAAGATCTCTGCTGCGCACGATGCGGAATGAGTCACCGTTCCGCAGGATGCAAGGTGGAGACTCTTAAATGCGCTAACTGTGGCGGCGAGCATCACTCCGGTGACTTTCGGTGCCCTCAGCGCCCAAAGGAGCCAGCAGTGCTGGGCAAGGCAACACCGGTGATCCCTTGTCCACTTTCTCCTCTTACAGAGATGGCGGAAGCACCAGAAGAGACGGTCTCCAAGAAGGACCTTCTCCGTCTGCTGAGTCTTCTGATGGCAAATCTCCACCCGGCAGAGCGGTCATCAGCGGCAGAGTTCCTGGACGCAGTGGCACGTGAGATCCTTGGGTACTCCGTTCAGGCGGTGTACTCTTGGAACTCACAGTTCACAGCCGTGGAGAGGACAACGGCTTAAATAACAGGCTGAGATAAAATATACCTTGACTACGCCTTTAAGGCTTTAATAACTAAAACGCTGAAATACGCATACTTGTATATATTTAACCATAGTAAAAATCTATTTTATTTTTTGCCCTGAAGAAGAGAAAGTTTAATTAACTTAATGCATTTGTAAATAATCATATTTTAAATTTAATTTATAAATATCTGCTCTACTTTTTTATGCATTTAAACTTATATATTCTATGGACAATGGGCAAATAGTCACAATGTTTCAAAGTTTTAAGATGATAACCTACAAAACCTTTATATAACAACAATCTCTGTTTGGCTTGGTAATGTATGTCTTGTACAAATTGTAAATATGAATATTAATATCAGCCTAATCCACAGCACTACACGAGCATCATGTCCGGAACCAGACAACAGTACCAACGCAGAAATCTACGATGAACGCAATGCACACCGGAAGCCAAATCACCAGGATCGACACCACGACAACACTCAAAGCAACTCCTGGATTACCTACTACCTTCATACTACATCAGCATAACACGGCGGTCTGCACGAGGTTTTGCCGGTTTCCCTCGTGACTCGGGCAAATGCCAGACCACTAAGCCATCCCGGATGAAAAGAGTTCCTGCGTAAATAATACTAAAAACGCAACCTAATCTGCTAACGCTTCACTGTACAAATTAAAGACAACCATAATGTTATTGTCTAACCCTGAAGAGGAGAAATCCTAAAGCAGGGGCTATTGTTGTAAATATATATAAATATAAATACGTGCATATCTGTAAATATCTGTAAAAATGTATAACAATGGCAATTAACACCTTTTGAATTTGAATTGCTCCCCTGCGGTTTGCAATCCCAGCTGCCTCTGTACGAAGCGCTGTGACATACATGATACAGCGCCAGTTTTAATTTTTGTACAATTTATTTTATGTACAGATCTAAAAGTAGAACCTTTAGGATTATTGTCACTCCAAAGTCCAAACGCGAGGAGAAGATATAACAAATGCTGTAACTGAGTGCATTGAAAAACATATTCCACTCGAAAAATGTTCTCAATTACAACAGACAGGTCAAAAAGTATGACCGGCGTAAGAAACCGGTTTGATGCTATTTTGAAAGAAAAAAATAATCACGAGATACTTGCGACGCATGGTATTATTCATCAAGAAGCGAATTGTGCGCAGACATTTCCAGAAGAAATTGGCAGTTATGAAATTTGTAATAAACATTATCAACTCCAATATAGCTAAAGCTCTTAATTATCGCCAATTTAAAGAATTTTTAGTTGGAATAGAGTCACTAGGCAGATCTTTTGTTGCATAGGAAGGTACATTGGATATCAAGAGGTAATATTTTGAAAAGTTTAGCTCCTTATTAACATAAATTAAACCATTCCGCCTTGAGTAGGGCTTTCACTATCCAGAACTAACGCACGATCAGTGAATCCAAAAAGTTCATTTCATGGCAGACGTCACGTTTCATCTAAATCAGCTTCATTATAAACTAAACGGGAAAGGAAATACAACTTTTTCGATGTTCGAAGAAGTTTTTTCATAAATAAATATCTCTTTTTCCTCAAGATTTTGAAAGAGTAACTTTTAATTGCTTTCCAAGCCTGTTGAATCATCGCCAAAAATTATTTACGATACTGACATTTTGTATTTTAAAACAATACTTTAAATATAAGGAAAGCCTTTCTCAACCTGTTTCAGGAATTCATAAACAGCTAAGTGTGTTTAGCTTTTGTTAAAATATGTCTAAATGCTACTGTAACAGAATTAAAATTTTCCCTTTAATAATGACATTAGCCACTTTGAAATGCGATTGCTGGAGTTAAAAAAAAACGAATTTGGGAGCTCGATATTTGAACGTCTTTGTGCCGATACAGAAATATTGGAGAAAAAATGTGAACTAATATTAGATCACAGCACAAGTGGTCTCCTGTGAAAGACCAGGAGAAGGAAGATATTTTGATTTTTAATACCTGGAACAGTATCCCTGAATCTTAATAGCAGCTGAAAAAACTAGCATTTGCTGTTCTTTGCTTATTCGGGTCGTATTCACGAGGACAATTGTTGAAATTGAATTATTGCTTCATTCGTTTATATAAAATAAAGATTATAGTTCAACTATTTGTAAGACAAAACTTTAAGTAAAGTTTGTCAAGTTCTTTTTAGGAGCGTTGCGGAGTGAAAGAAGATGTAGTGTGGATGTCTTAGGTTATGTTGAGACGGGTAGGACGTATAGAGAGGATGAACGAAAAGATAGAGACGAAACAAGTATGCAAGACGAGTGTGGTAGGGAGAGTTGTAAGGGGTCGCCATCAGCGAACTAACACACCTTAATAAGATGAAACCACCTTAAAAGGCCATTATTACTCAGAATCTTTTAAATCGGTTTGTAACTGGTCAGGGTTTTTACAGACAAGATATTCTGAAGTTCCAGCACTTTTGCCCAGGTTTTCCGGGCCAAAAGTTGAATTTTAAATATCCATTCTATCACTAGCGGGTATTTTTAAAGAAAGTGCAACAATAAGAAAAACACATTAACGCATGCACACCATATAGAGAAAATAATATTCAATACATGGAAAAACTAACATATATTTTATAATCCTCAGCATGATATCAGAAAATAGAACTTGGAATTAAATTTTAATAACAAAAAATTAATTGGTAAAAACAATACATGAGATCCAGTGCCTCATTTCCGCAAGCTAATAAAACTACTAAGCCAACAATCACAGAAAGTGCCCAAAATGGTTGTATAAATATGAATTAGTTTGGGCTAATTAGAAATAGGTATAATTTTTTTTTGAAAACTTTCAGGGATGAAGAGTCTTTGATTAATTTAGGAAGATTGTTCCATGTTTGTGATGAGGCTAGGGTAAATGATCTTTGAAAAGCTGTGGACCGAGAATGGGATATATGAAGATAGTCGGGTTCCGCTCTCGTAACAACATTAGGCGTTATTGTTCTCTTAGGGAAGAAGTCAATGATGTACTGAGGTTCATTCTTTTTAAGTAAAGAAAACAAGAAACATGCCAATTTAAAGTTACTTCTCGTTTTGATGTCCATCCAGGATAGTTTGTTGATGTATGGTGTTATATGTTCATCTCTCAGCAAGTTATATATGAATCTTATTGAGGAGTTCATCAGGCGTTGGAGTTTAATATTAAGTTCTGCCGTAAGATCATAGAATACCAGGCAGCAGTAATCAAAGTGTGGAAAAATTAATGAGAAGACAAGTTGACTACGCACATGGGTAGGAAATAGGTTTTTGTGTAGTTTCAATTGATGGAGAGTGGCATTAACTTTATTTGAAACGAATGAAATATGATCTTTCCAAGAGAGAGTGTGGCTAAAGATAACCTCTAAGTTTTTAGCTGTATTAGAGTAGGGTATTGAGATTCCTTGGACTTCAATCTTTGGTAAGTTATTAGTATTTAGTCTGGAGATAACTCTAGAGTGGCCAATTATCATAGCTTTTGTTTTATTACTGTTTTTACTGACTGGCGTCGTCCGTTTTGGTATGAATAATACCAATTTAATGAGGTGCAGGAAAAATTTAAGTTTCTCAGTTTTTGTAGGAGCAAAGAATGGTTTACACAGTCAAAGGCTTTGCTGAAGTCAAACAACACCAATATGGTCACCATTTTTTTGTCAATGCCAGATCTTATATCATCAGAAACTTTAATTAAGGCCGATTGTGTAGAGAAGTTTTTACGAAAACCTGACTGAAAAGGATCAAATAACTTCTTTGCTGTGAGGTACTCAACAGTTTGTTGAAATACAATTTTTTCTAGACATTTAGATATGGCGCAGAGTATTGATATAGGCCGGTAATCACTAGGGGAAGAGGGACTTTTAACTTTTTTAATAGGGCGAATTAGGGACGATTTCCAAAGTGTGGGAAAAATTCCAGATAAAAGTGAGGCGTTGAATATTTCCAGTATAGCAGGAGTTACAGCTTCAGACAGAACTTTCAAATATTTAGCGGAGATGTCATCAATTCCTACTGAATTAGATTTCGATGCAAGGAGTACCTTACGCAGAACATCTGGCGTGACATAATTAAAATAAAAATTCTCATCGTTATAAGGCACAAAAGCATCAACAGAGGGAAAGTTTGTGCGGTGAACAACAGTTGCATTGGAAGAAAGAATCCCACTCGCTGAAAAATAATGGCTTAGTTCATTAAGAGATAGCCGGTTTGTGATTATTGTCCGACTGTCTAATGAGTCCCAAATTCTTTAGTTTTTTCCAAAGCTCGTTGGAAAAAGTTCGTTTGGAAAGAGTATTTGTATAATACTATCGTTTAGCTTGAATCAGTAACCGTTTCACAAGGTTACGCTGTCTCACAAATAGTTGGTGAAAGGCTGGATTCCTCGTCCGAACAAAGGCACGTCTATCTCTTTCCCTTATTTGTGCCTTTATTGCTGGGGTGAACCATGGAGTTGGAGGACGTCTAGGCCAAATAAGTCGTTTTGGAGCATGACGATCAAGGCAATCATGGAATACAGAGTTGAAGCTCTGTAGCATTGAATCAACATTCAGAGAATTGAACACATTTTTCCAATCAGAGCTCAATAAATCATCTTGGAAAGGTTTAACATTAAAACACTCATTGCTTCTAACAAGCAGAGGAGCCTGGCATTTTTTGGCTACGTTAAATTTATAATTTAACACAATCTTATCATGGGCTGATAGAAATGGAACAGGAGATTGTTGAAAAGAAGAAACTTTATCTTGTGAGTCAACAATGCAGAGATCTAGAAGCGTATGACTAGAAGCGTATGGTAACAGCAAGGTCATAAGACCAGAACTGAGCCACCAGCAAATTACAAAAATGTATGCCATACAAATAAATGTATTAACTGTAACAAAACTATTGTTACAATGAAAATGCTATCAAAATAAAGGTTCAACATTATCTTGAGAAAAAATATCCATTCTATCACTAGCGGGTATTTTAAAAGAAATTGCAACTATAAGAAAAAAACACATTATCGCATTCATACCATAAAAGGATAATAATATTCAATTATATTTTATAATCCTCAGCAAGATTTCAGAAAACAGGACTTGGAATTTAATTTTAATTACATATAATTAATCGGTAAAAACAATATAAGTGATCCAGGTCCTCATCTCGGTGGGCTCATAAAATTACTAAGCGAACACACACAGAAAGTGCATAAAATAGCCCTGGTCACTTGTTGAATGCAAATTTCCAGGTATGTTACCATTTTCCTTGACTTTTCCAGACATTTTAACCCAATATTCAATTTCATTGACTCTTCCAGTGCTGTAGCAACCGTCTAGACATAATCTTTCAAATTGGTTAGCAACATTTGCTAGTTCACTGTCTTCACTTTTTGACTACACGGGTTTTGATCTTGACAGTAACGAAATATTACTTTACGCAGACACCGTAATTCGCATTAAGGTGCAGAAACACTTAGACAGTTTAAATGCTTTGATGAAAGGTGACATGAGCCGACAGGGGGGAAACATTACCTAACACTTGTTACCTTCAAACATTTTTTTCGAAATACCTCCAGTCTCAATGTGCAGATAATATTTCCAACTTCCAAGCATATAGTAACAAATGACAACCCTCTAATATTATTAATGTAACAGTTAATCAATAATCTTAATTCGTGGCTTTTATAAACTCAATCGTGAGAAACAAAATAAATCAAACAAACCCGTACTTTACATATTTCTTGTAATTGACCATAAATCACAATTTGCTGGACTGCGGTTCCTATTCCCTTATATATTTCCCTTGGATGAGGGGGAGTAATCCCCTGTGTTACTGGACCCCTGCTCTGCAGCAACCAGAAGGCGGAATGGAGAAGGATTACTTCAGCCACAGAATTGCAGCCATGAAGGCCCAAAACTCTTCCGTTTAGGGGGCTAGCCTTATCTGATTTAATAATTTTCTTCACTGTTACTTTTATGCAATTGAATTCGGTTATCCAATTTAGGAGAGCCTATTAGCAAGAAAGACTTATTCGCATGTAGCGGTGATACGGTAACTCCAATATTGCCTCCATATATCAAGATATAGACATTTGGCAAACCATCAATTACAATCTGCATGCTAAATTGAAAGAAGGCTTTTCGACTAGGAGAGAATGAAACTATAAAAATACATATAGTTCGTGACACTGTTACTAATTTAAGTAAATATCTTTAGCATAATGAGTTTATTAGACTTAAAAAAACCACTTTCCCTGCCAGTTGACCTTGCGAAATTGAAGGCTGAAAACTATCATCGAAATTGTTGAGCAAATCCGAAAGTACATCATTTGAAAGACGTGACCAAATATTACCATTTGAATACGAGGCCATAGGCTTTGAATAGATGGTAAATATATCGTTAATACAAACCTTATACTTGAATTAAAAAAGACATCACAATGAAAAATGCACGATTGAATTTGAAATAAATTACTGAAAATCATTTATATGCATAAAATGGTGAAGGCAACTGATATATACATTTTAAGTAAGAAAAGACACGAAAAAAGGTCATAATTAAGGAAAATAAATTACATGATGAATGTGCAACGCTGTTTTACATAATTGGAAAAAATATTTATTCACTGAAATTCTTTCAATAATTATAATAAATTCACATCAGTAATACTTCTTAATTTAACCATAAAAACCACATATCAAGTATAAGGTACTAACAAATTCATTTCATGAAAATTGAGAAAATGGAAATATCGGAATAAGCCTTACAATCAAAGCAGTGAAGTAAATAAATGACTTATCTTCAACTTTCCTCCCAAGACGTTTAACAGTATAAACATAAAACAGCAAAATCTTTCGTAGGAACCCAAGTTCCCCTGTAGAACTTAAACACTTGCTGATAAATATTCCTGACAATGAGAATTGAAAACATTTGCAAGCATATAACTTGAGAACCAATATTTCACAACCTACATTATGAGAAACGCCTGGCTCAAGTTGTTGCGAAATTAATAGTGATACACCGTAATACTTTACGAATATATATTTACGTCAATGAAGAACTTTATTAACAAAATCCTGTAATCAATATTTTATATCACTTGCGTACTCAAACACAAAATGTAGGGAGGATTTTTTTTATCAGCCACCTTGCCGAAGTAATTGAAAAAAACTGAATACATGGACAAATATAGATACTTCGGAATACTATGGCATTAAATATAAAATGAAAATTTACAAATACAAAAGTGACCTTTTTATTAAACAAAAGTACCTAAATAATAAGACAATAAATGAAGCTATAAATGTTTCCTACTGAATTGTGATTACAATGAAATATTTAAATGACACCATGTATATACAGGCAGATCTTTATTGATAACCAAAATTTAAAAACATATAAAAAGAATAAAAAAAAACAAATAAAACATGAGCATATGGTTTGAAAAATTCAGAACCTAACTCAACATAACCAAAAGTACGCAATAGACTGCTACAATAACAAATTACCATAAAAAGAATAAATCATATACATATTTTTCATTACAGTGAGTCTCAGAACAAAAGAAAGAAGATGAATACAATCAGGCGAAGAAGAGTGACATCAGACGAATAAGCAGGCCACTATGATCTTTACAGCAGGTGAGATAATCCCTCACACACGAAGCTAAAGTATTCGCAGCAATATTCATGCCTAAAAAGAGAAAAAGGACGTGTCTAATAGAATGAAACTTCAATGTATCACATGGTTAAAGCTTGTGTTTAAATGCCCGATTTATAAAAACATTTTTCATAGATATATTTTATTCACTTAATTCTCCACTATAGTCAACAGATAACTGGAGAAAGTGAGAGAAACAAGCCCCGAAAGAAAATGGTATGAATAACAGTGGACAAATGTAGAAGTCGCAGAAGAGGGCCTAGTGGGCAAGAGTGCCGAAACAAAGAAGCCATGGATTGCGACAAGGACTAGAATAATAAAGTATAAAATACAAATAATCAGAAATACAAGAGATGTAACCATTTCAAAGAAGCTTAGAAACCAACTTATTCAAGAAGGCAAGAATATAAGGAAGAGGAAAATCTGTTCAATATACAAGCTAATGAAGAGACACTTTGATGAGAGACAAGCATCTGCGATGCTTGTCTCTCATCAATTGCAGAGATGCATCAATGCAGAGATATTTATCCTAAAGGTGTTAAGTTCGTTTTCATGCATGTAGTAATATGATATTCTGCCATTGTCGGGAGACCATCATTAGGGTTGTAATGATGCGGAAATAACACAGTTTAGCCAATTTGAGTCAAATGATGAATTATTCTACAATTTGGAACATTTCCCTACCGATAAGAAAGTTTTGATAAAAAAGAAAAAGTCTCGACAACCATGGGCATTATAGTCCACCACTTTCTTTTCTAATATAAAGAAAATAAATCCAAATTTTCCATAATACATGCTCCATCCAACTATGAAGGCCACAACTTCGCAATGATAAACGGAAAATATGTCACTTTTATAATTGAAGTAACGCCTGACTTAGGGGATATGTTTTAAGGGACCAATGGAGAATAAAAATAACTATTACAACCAAATTACTAAAACATAAGATTTTATCAATCAACAGGCATTATAAATTCGATACACACATTTGATATTCGTCATAGGGTTCAGACGCCGTATCCCTAAAGTTGACAGTTTTTGACCAAAAACTTAATCCCGGGATTTCCCGTGAGAAAATTATGAGCAGGAGAAATAACTTAAAAATAACAACGGTATCAACTATATAAAATGCAGAAGATCACCTATCTGAAGCATTTATCTGGGAATAAGTATTCGTTAAGAAAGACACGGAAACGTGAAAAGTGCCAAATCCGCCATTTTATATATTATTGGGAGCTGTGAAAATACAAATTTTGCAATATTCTGTAATTATCTGTTTTACAAAATTTAACGGAAGAAGGTTTGTGCCAAATTTCATCTTCCTAGGCCACACTTAAGTGGGCAAGAATGTTTGTATGCAACTGAGTGAGTTACGTATGTGGGAGTATATGATTATGAGGGATGTGCCAAAACCGCCAATTCCACTCTACTAAAAAAAATAAAAATATTAAGATGGGTCATCGATTCGAAACAAAAGACAAAATTTAAAAAATTGGAAAATCAATCGATTGACTTGTTTTGAGTGAGAAAAGGAATTATTGAGTGAAATATTGGGAATAGATTTCCGTTTTGGGGTCGAGACTCACCCTCGCCTTGTTGAGGAGTGTCGTCATCACGTGCTCCTCGTAGAACTTCAAGAGGGATGGATAGTGATCTCGCAGCAAAGACGCCCCCTTCCTCGATCCATGATAAGCGATAATCCAAGGGACGGCAGATGCGAGTTCTATTTCTTTCCCTGATTGAGTCTTCCAATCGAATGCCCATCTGATGTAACAATGTAATCCCCTTCCCCTCTTCCTCTTCTCCCCTTCCGCCTCCTCGAGTGCTCTTCTCATCTCTCGCTCGTGGAGTCCATCGCCTCGTTCGTAAGGTTTTCCTTCATTACGGAATGCTAAGAGATTGGACATCTGAGCCAAGGCCCTTGCAAACGGACCAAGGACATATTCCTCCGTCAATATCCCAACCACCTTCCCTCCGAGGTACACTCTCATCTCGGAAAAGTCGGCGAACGATCTCCAATATCCCCCACTATTCTCAACTCCATCGTGATTCGTGAACTTCGCCTTCATATTTCCGATGCGATGAGAGTCACAGTCAACCATTACACTTACGGAAGACTGACTACTCAAGAACATTAGCACGCATGACGTCATCGCACTCTCATTAAATAATTTATCATACAGACCCCGGACGTATAGTTCCTTCCCCTCGTCACAATTCCGAATGATTGTCCTTCCCATCATGCCCTCCACGCACACCCTTCTAATGTCCATTATGGGAAGATTCGAACACAGGAAACCTATTCCCGCATCAGATATTTCCCCCAGGCAGTCCTTTAGCGCCCTTAATTCCTCCGCCGATGACGTCACGGCCCTCTCTATGCACTCCAAGAGAACGTCCCGCTCGGATAAATCCCTCCTCAACTGATTCACTTGCACAGCCATCTGACGACCAAACGACGACATCTCCGCCTTGAGGGAATTGATGGACTCCTTTAAGTCCGATAACTCTGCCATCTCCTGAGAGAAGTCGATCAATGTGGTTTCCACATCGTCTAACCCGTGTAATGCACGGCGACGCTTAATGGCGCTTTCCCTCTTGTGCACCAGCCGGATCAATCGCAGGATATCCTTGCGGTCCCTGTCCTCGGGGTACATTCGCCCCAACTCCTCCGCCATATCTACAGCCGTCTTGTGACCACCTCCCCTTAAACCAGGGTCAGCACCCTCCCCAAGCAGTCCCTCCACCCAATCTATTTTACCCATCTTGACCCCTAGATGAAGCAGGGTACTCTGATGCACTGCCCTCACGTCAACGTCCTCCAGTGTCTCCAGCAAACCCTCAAATTGCTGGAAGGGACCACTGCTGAATCCGAATGTCAACCGCTCTACAACATCAAGATCTGACTCCAAACCAACAAAGGTGTTGCTTGCCATGACGAAAGGAAAGAGCACTCACCTAAAAAAACGGGAAAAAGATGATCTAATGCTACATACATGCTTTCGTAATAACACGTATTAAATTACTTTCACTTGGAAATTACTTATCAACTGTAAAATATGACGCAATGATTATTATTACAGGCGCTACGGAATATTTAAGTACAACGTGTCTTCGTACGTCCCTAATAACAAATATCTAATCCTAGCTGTGCCCGGCATGCGTTGCAATACCTTTTTTTTATTCTAAGTAGCCATTCATATACAAAACAAACATGTGAAAAATAAATGAAAGACAATAATTTTTTAGTATTAAATTAAGATTGAAAATTTATTATTAGAGTGCTTTGAAATCAGCATTAGTAACAACAAATGATCAGCAATCTTAAGACAGCTATAAGATAAACGAATACTTGAAAAATGTAACGCGGAAGAAAAATGAGAAAATGCATCTACTGCACTACGGTTAATTATCGGATTAATGTTATGAATTTCTCTCATTTCCCGGTAATCGATTAGGTTCACATGAGTGGATGAGCACGCACTTAACATCAACTTAATGACGGATGTGTTGATCACTTATTTCGCTGGAGAAAATAAGTGTCGTCCCTCAGATTTCCAGCTAGAAGGAGATGCTACCTGCGAAATACATTGAAGAACATTTAAATCTTGACACAGAATTGTGAAAATCTTCTCCGTTAAGTACGACTAAATGAGCCACAATACTTTCCATAAACAAAAAGTAAAATATTAGCATTTGCAGAGAACAACAATTAAATTTAAAAAAATAATATGCCATGTCCACAGTCCCAGAAAACCACCTCAATGATGTGTGGCAGGGGGTTAACTGTAATTTATACTGTTTAATTGTAAGAAGTAGACGCTTTTCAATTTTTGTCTACTTTAACTTCAAAAATCATTAGAATTTCCATTCATGATAGTATTCGGATTTATTATAAAGTTTTTATACCATAATTACAGACGCTTTTTCATGTCACGTACAAACTATAGAGCAAATGCGTAATAGAGGAAATAGAAAATATCAGATTGTGAACAAAATAAATTAAAATTGAATGAAATATAACTCAAGATCTACTGAAAATGTCGATGGCTTCCCTGAATCGGATATGGGATAAGAGTATATGAAATATTCAAGGCAAATTATTATCCCTGAAAAAGACCATAAACGCAACATAACCGCCGCTACCTGCTTCCGATATTTTAAGAACGTAATAACAGGAAAAAGAAGCACTATTTTGTTTGGGAAAAACTTACATGGAAGGAAGAATATTTTGAGAAGATAGAAGGAACCTCTTAGGAAATCTTTTTCGTAAAATAAGCATGTCCTACCGCATAATTACCAGAATGACTCATATTTAGGAACGATTCAATTCTACTCAGTTGGTTTATGATGAACGCGCACTACGATTCGGAATTTTCTATTTCGGAACTGTGACAATACAAAGTGATACCAGTGAGTATACGAGAGTGAATGCCTACGCGTGAGAAACAGGAAAGTGGTCGCTGGAAGATCGCCTCATAGGCACAGAGTAGAGAACTGGGTAGCGTGTCACAACCTTGAACATGACGCGACACAGACACACCGTCAGACACAGTAGAAATATCGAGAGCTGTTATTCCCAAGATGGTCGTCAGACGAGTGAGCTACGAGAAGTCACGAGCCACTGACCTTCAAACGATGTCCACTACATGGCAATCCAATCGTCACCACATTGCGCAATTACCTCTTCTTCTTTCCAACTAACATCCTCCCCTCCAATTCTGACGTCACTATTTTGGCCATCGACCGTCGTTCCCTTACCAACAAACAAAACAGCGTCTATGACTAAGAACACCTCACGAGGTATTCAACTTCACCACTCTATTATTTCTTTTCTTCCATGTATTCCATCCAACTATATAATTCAAAATCAGAAAGTTGATACACAATAAAAAGTAAAAACAGGTCTTTTTGAACAAGAAAAAGTTTTAAAAAACTTGAGCGGCCTCGCTAATGACAGATAGTACTAATCAAATTAGAGTGGAGTGTATAAAGTTGCGTGTGATTTTTGCAAAAAGCTAAGCGTTGGACAGACTGGAAGAAAATTCTAAATACAGAAAAGCATGAGGCATATTTTAGCAACTACCATCCTTCTTTGCTGTTCGCCAAGCATTTGTTGTAATCACAACGGCAGTTTTGAACCTGAAATCCTCCACGTGGAAAAGAAGACCCGCAAGTTGTACGCACTTGAGCAAGCGGAAATTCGGAGATGTTGTAAAACAAGAAAAATGTCTCGTCATTAAAATGACTTTATTTTTCACCCCCAATCCCCTCTGCTGAACCTCCCATTGCCTGAGGTCACCGTTTACCCTCCGCATACCCTCACCCTTACCACCTCCTCCTATCGACATCGTCGTGACTCATGATCGCACAACAAACCCCTCCCCCGACCTTCTCCCGAACACAGTAGCTCTGTGCTTTCCCACCTCCCCGCAGCGCCATTCCTCCTTCCCCTCCTCCAACCCCCTCTCCCAACACTCGCTCAACTTCCCCCTCCTCTCCCCTCCACCCAAAGCTCAACCCTCTCCTCTTTCCACCTACTCCACCCCATGTCTCTTCCTGTATATGTATTCTTCTACGTCTACAAAATACACTGCAAGCCACCTCAAGGGTGTGTGGCAGGAGTAAGTAGTAACCAACATGCATTACACTACACACTTTAGTTAGTGTAACTACGGCTAATTATGAATAAACAATAAACGCTAATGCGTGTCACGAGGCGAAGCCTCTCAAGCATGCACAATAATACAGGTATGCTCCCAATGGAGAGATACCATTATTATATATGTATTTTACAACTTCACAAATGGACAGATACTTAAGGTTTATGCTAAAAGCATGCTCGGCGGGCTGCTAGCACATCTAGTAAATACCTTACAAGCCACATCAAGGATTCTTGGTCTATAGCCCGTGGCAGTGACGTATTGTGTGCTAGTCCATCTGTACAAAAGCTGATGACATCGCTCAGCAACGAAATTCTACGTCGTATTTAACGTACGACATAAACATTGTTTTTTGTAAGTGGAATTCACAATACTTTTCTTTTAATGCCGGAAGCTTTTCCATTAAGTTACGCCTGGGACCATTACATGTGACCATACTACGTCACGGGTAACGCTTAAATAGCTTATTAAAATACACACACGCACTACGAGGTAATAAAATCAAAGATTCAAACAGTAGGATAAATATTTTCACATTCGAGGTTTTAATGTACGTCGTCATTTGTATGTTAAACAATTCTTCCATCCCTTTCTTTCAGTCTTTCTTAATTCACCACTTTGTTGTTTTTCCACTCCAAAGTAATGTTTGACCTGACTTCTCAAGCAGAAGTCGCGAAATATATTGTAACTATAAATAATTAACGATAACAAGAAAGTGCTACTTACATTATTGCTAAAAGCTACGTTAAAAATCAGATTTTCCAAATTGAATTTTTTTCGCGAACCAAAATGTTTTTGTTGAGTAATCCCGCCTATTAGTTATCATCAATTTTGTTCTTTCGTTTTACTTTTATCCTTTACAATTTAAATGCTTATTATAGTTTGTTATGGTCCTCTTTGGGTAGTTCTTATCTTATAATACTAATCATAATGTCACGACAGACGCGTAGTAACACAATTGGAAGGGACTGACATGCCGAATAAAATTTCAAAATTTAATTGGAGGAAATAAACTTTTAACATTCTTTTTACTCTGAATTTTGACGATGTCCAAAACAGTTTTTTACGTAAATCCAGGCATACACTAAAATAAGAATGGGTGTTTTGAAAATAAACCTTTATTTTACACCTAAAACCCAAAATGATAATTAACATAAATATAAATAAGGTGTATCAACTCTATTTTCTCTGGATTTCCTCGCTCGAGGAAGTGTCACGGCCGGACGATACCTTCCACTTTCCACCGTACGGCAAGGGATACCTAACCGAAGCGAAAGGATTTAACCATCGATATCCACATATTGCAATTACTATGCCCTTATCGTCGTAGTCGACTTTTTTGAAAGTAATTATGGGGAATTTAGTGCTTGCTGACCTGTGATCACTAATTCCGTTCGATGTTATTAAGCGAAGGAAGATATCAGGTATGTTAGTCGCCTAAAGATGTATAATATTGCTCCTCTTCATTGTTGAGACTAAATTATGCAAAGCTGAAGATGTTAATGTATATAGAAGAGTGTAGTCCTAATTTGTATCTTTGTCACCATTTTTTGAACTTTTTGTCACTCAATCTATCGAGGATTAGTTAAAAACACCACCGATAATCATTTTTACATGGCGACCGTTTTTTATAATAACCCACTACAATTACCTGTCGTACTGTCTAACCTAAAAAAGAAATGCTGAATCCCCAGATACTACTCAGACAAAACAAGAGCCTCGGGAGGCTACTGGGCAACTTTCACCAATATAAAGCACTAAAAAAAGGTGTGCCGAAAAAAAACGCCTCTAGTTCTTCTTGTTACCTAACAGCACCAACTCGAGGATAACTCCAGTTTTTCATGGTTTTCCAAGATATTCTCGTTATCCCACCTAGGAGCGCTTGAGACTTTAGATATACTACAGACCGATATCTCTCACATCTATATCATGCCAAGTCCTTGAATATTTAATTGTGTGTTCAGTTATAAGACAACTCGATATGGAGAATTTGTTATAAAAAACGCAACACGGATTCAGAAAGGGAAGATCTTGCGAAACTCAATTAGCACTTTTGGCCAATTATATTTTAGTCTCGGGTGAACATAACGTTACAGTTGATGCTAATTTTCTGAACTTTAAAAAGGCATTTGATAAAGTTTCCCAGTGTAAGTTACTCATGAAATTAAAATCCCACGGTATAGACGACTACGTTATTTCCTGGATAAGAAAATTCTTAAGTAATCGCGTGCAAAGGGTTGTATTACACGGATCTTTAATGAAGTAATAGTCACCTCAGGTGTCACACAGGGAAATGTCATAGGTCCGCTTCTGTTCCTTTTGTACATACACGACATCGGTGACAAAGTTGACAGTAATCTCAGATTATTTGCTGACGACGCAGTGGAGTACAGAGAAGTTCGTACTTTTAATGATAAGGAAGCGCCAACTAAGGACCTCAAGGCAATTCATGAGTGGTGCAATGCGTGGCAGCTACATTTAATCCTTAAAAAAATGCGTTGTTGTAAATTTTTGGAAACGGGAAAAGGCTCCGTGTAACAGATATTGCATAAAGAACATAAAATTAGACACCGTAGAATCGGTTAAGTACCTCGGAGTTAAACTGACTAATGATCTATCGTGGAGTAAACATATTCGAGAAATTACCGGTCAAGCTAATCGTAAATTGGGATTTGTTAAAAGAGTACTTGGCAAGCGCGACGATAAAGTTAGGGAAATCAGCTACTTCTCCCTCGTTAGACCCCACTTAGAATATGCCGCCATTATTTTGGATCCTTATGAGATAGGCTTGGACACTGAGTAAGAACGCGTGCAGCGATGAACGGCAAGATACGTTAAAGGCCGTTATCTCGTTAGTGTTACGAACCTTTTGCAGCAACTGGGATGGGAAAAGCTTTTAGACCGTCGATTGAAATTTAAACTCAATCTACTATGTAAGTACCAAACCGGTCTATTCTCTGACGACGTTAATAATATTTTACGAAATCCGACATACTACGGTAGATCAGAGCATGAGAGTAAAATTAGGGAACTAGACTGCAGAACGGATAGATTTAAGATGTCATGTTTCCCACGAACGATAAGGAACCATAATAGCTGCCATGAGACTTTTATCTAGGCTTGTCGTTAGGTAGTGTAGCTCTTAGTAGTGCATGAGAGTAAAATTAGGGAACTAGACTGCAGAACGGATAGATTTAAGATGTCATTTTTCCCACGAACGATAAGGGACCATAATAGCTGCCATGAGACTTTTATCTAGGTTTGTCGTTAGGTAGTGTAGCTCTTAGTAGTAGTAGTACTCCTAATACTTAAATCCTTATCTGTTACCTAGTACATACTAACAGCACGCCTAGCAAGTTTTCTACATGGGTATTGAGTCTGTCCATCTGTTAGCCTGGAGATAATTAAGAAAGAAAGAGTCGAGAGAATAATGGTTCTCGTTTCACTCGCTGTGGACTGTGTCGATTTACGTGAGCGCGGGACGCCTCGAGACAGCTGCGTCTTCAAGTTCGACTCTCGTTAACTCTCCCGCTCCGTGCTCAGAGTCACGCGCAGGGGGGAAGGAAAGCCCTTATCTCTTCTCCTCTGGGGAACACGGGCCGCGTCGGACGGCCAAATGGCTACGTGACTGCAACCACATGCTCAAACGAGAAGACAGAGTCAATTATTTCGACCGAAAGTTTCATTCCACTCAATGTGTTAAGGACATGGGTTGTCCCTATCACTCTCCCATTTACCGGTTGGTGTGGAATCACCTTGTGCCACACAACCTAGTGGTGGCTTGCACGGTACATCGTAGATGTAGAAGAAGCTGAAAGTATGCACTGTGGTCTACTAGTACCTCTACAAAATACCTTGCAACCCACCTCAAGGGTTTTTAGCCTTCAGGCCGAGGCAGAAATATAGTCGATCTGTATATTAGCTGATGATATCGCTCAGATAGAATGACGTGAGTCTGACACACAGTCAGACAGGGAGTCAATCAGACAGGGAGCCCTTTTCTCCTACATCTACAAAATACCCTCAGGGGTGTGTGGCAGGGGGTGAGTAATCACCAACATGCATTACACTATACACTAGAGTTAGTGTAACGAAGACTAATTATGCATTAGCATAAATCTCTAATGCTTGTCACGAGGCGAAGCCTCACAAGCATGCATGTCTTGTCCGGCTCCCTCCCCTCCTTAAAACCTCGACCCCTCCTTTCCCCTTCTGACATTTTCTTAGGGGTATCACAAGTCATCCCCAGTGGCCGAACATCTACAAAATATCCTGCAAGCCACCTCTGGGGTGTGTGGCAGGGGGTGAGTAATCACCAACATGCATTACACTATACCCTATAGTTAGTGTAACTAAGAATAATTATGCATTAGCATAAATCGCTAATGCTTGTCACGAGGCGAAGCCTCACAAGCATGCATCACTACACTACAGATATCATCAAAACATGCACGCACATGCGATAATACTTCCACGGTTATAGAACATGTTAATATACGATTGAAAAACGGAAATTAAGTCGGTTTCCACATCAACTACTCTCAATCAATTACATTGTAGGATGTTTTCTTACCATTTCATCTTAGAATTCACGCATACCATGAGACTTGACACTAGCTCATTCAGTGTGATCCTGTTGAAAGAAGGAAATTCACGAAAGATGTAGCCTGGGTATAAAGGAGTGCATTTCGTTGCGACCGTCATCTTCGAGACGGTTCTAGTCTCGAGGTACTATCGAAACAGAGAGCCTTGAATGTATCAAAAGGTGACTGCCGTGGAGGAGTCAATCTACTCACGGTATTTCCTGGCAGGCGGACAGCACCAATGTTAGTCGCCGTTCCTCGTGAGGAATATTATTGTAAAATATTGTGTAAGCATGAATTAGCATTGAATGTCGCGTCTTGTACATCGGAGATTAACTGAAATGCTAAAAATTCATACAAAAGAGATAAAAACGAGCCCAAGCGCTCTTTTAAAACCTGCATTTATGCACAAAATACCATGCATGCTACCTCAAGGTTGAGTGACGGGGGTTCTTGCATTGCAATTCTACTTCAAACTTGGCAAAAAATGTGTAAAACTGTCTTCGGGGCGCAAGAGGTCACCGACCGCGTTGGCTTCACTCCACCCCATCTGACACCACCAAGGCCACACACGGCATGAGGTCCCAGACCAACGCGTGCCAGTTTTGCCAAATATGCGTCTACAACTTTCTCGCGTCAATCGTTGGGCCATCAACCGTCATTCCATACTGGCGAAGAATACACCGCGTGTAAAGAGATTTCTTATTTCACACACGCACTAAGAGATTAAATAAATCTGTGGACTCTCTTTCAACTGCCTCATACAACGCAAAGCATTGTTTCTGTTGAATGGTCGGCATTTTCTCGGCTCTAAAATGAAAATTTACAGTGACATAGAATCCGCCTTGCTTTTATGAAACATGTGCTCAGCCGAAGGAACTCGCCAACTCGCGAGATATTGTTAGCCTGACAATCTAAGGTTTAATGATCGGTGATGGGACTTATAACCTCAAATACAGATAAAACTAATCTAATTAAATCTGACGAGAATGATCGATGATTTCCGATTGCACTTCCATGATACAGTCTTAAAAATATTGATTGGGTAGAAAATTGCTTTAGAATGTGAATACTGGCTTCTTAGCTTTTTTTCACGCAGATGCAAATATTGTCTCTGGTTGACATACGCTCAACAAATTAGATTTAAATAACTCATACTTCCGGTAAATACTCATGATTAAGTGATTTATTATTTGACTGGAATGGCAGTATCTATCTTGGGATCCACAATAGAAATGACTACGGGAATGAAAACTCAGGGACGGAAAACGGACCGCAAATAATGACGCGAAACACGGCCAAATTAAAGGAGCGACTTCAAATGACTGCATTCGAGAGAAAATTGTCTACTTCGAACATGAGCAAAAGATTTAACCTGTATTTCTCCCTTCGGTCAGTTAGAGATTCTCACCCTAATTCCTTCAACAATTCGGAAACACTGCAAAGCTAAACTTTTGTACCCCTCCCGTTCCCCTCACTTACACGTCCTTACGCATCCCACAACCACCACCCTCGCTCAACCTACAACCAATCCTTCGCTGCCGAGGCCATTTCCTCCCCCCACGACGCCCTATCCAGCGTCCTCTTCCCGGATTATGTCCAATACCCCAACTCCTCACCCCTCCCCATAGAGCCTCCCACCCCCACCCATCCAAACAAATACCTTCCCAACGCCTTACCTGTGACTTCCCCTCCCTCCCCTTCACCCGCCCCCTCTCCTTCATCCACAGACCTTTTTTTGTATATATAGAGTGGAAAACATGTCTGTGTACCTGATGATGCTGCACTGCGGCGAAACTAGTGATGGGTCGGTCGTGAGTGATCGAATCCCAAGAGCAAGTTCTCTTCAAAGAAAGATCGATGACCGGCTTCTCTCCAATGACCAAGGCGTTCATATTCACCGATCACGACATGAATGATTGTATGATATAAAATATCGATCGCGAGACTTGAGACCGGCCAAAAAAATCTTGAATGAGTTTTCTCCGTGACATTCGAGAGTTACTTGCTCTTTCATGAGATGTAGGCAGAGCCTCCGTTCGGTTGCGCAAACAAAGACGCAGCGTAATAGCAGTCAACCATTTACATCACGACACAAGTATTTTGCATTGAGAGAGTTTTACCTGTTTTGCTGGCTCGCTTTTCAGTAGAATAATAACATCATTAAAAATGAAGACCGAATCCGTTACACTGTCGGCAAAGAGACTGCTGGGTTAAGATACAAGAGGAATGCAATGGAGACTAAACATGATCACGATTGAAATTGTAATTAAATGTAATTATAAAATAAATTTACTTCAAATCATTGATATGCATTAAATAATGAAAGCAACTTATACATAGACTTAATTTGTGCAAATACAAAAGAAAGGGCATAACTAAAGAACATAGATTACATGGATAAATGAACAACATTGTTGCAAATAATTGTACAATAATTTTTATGCACTGAAATTCCTATAAATTTTTTTATTAATTTACACCAGTAATACTTTTTAATTTAACCATAAAAACCATATTTCCTGGATGAGGTTGTTCCAGTATCATATCATGAAAATTGATCGAATGGAAACATGTATCGGAATAAGTCGTACAACCAAAGCAGTGAAGTACATAAATGTATTATCTTCAACTTCTTCCCAATACATATACAACAGTATAAATATGAAAAAAACGGCTGTAAGATCCCAAATTCACCACTTCAACTTAAGCACTTTCTGATAAATAAAACTGAGAATTAAAAACATTTGCGAGCATACAGCATGGCAATCAATAATTCACGTTCTACATTATAAGAAACACCTGGATCAAGTAATTCAGTAAATGATAGTGATACATAAAAATACTTTCCGAACATAGTTGACTTCAATGAAAAACTTAATTATCAAAATCTTCTAATCAACATATTATATCACTTGCGTCCTCAACCACAAAATGTAGGAAGATTTTCTTTCAACGGCCACCTTGCCGAAATAATCACAAAAAATTGAATACGTGGAAAAAAAATAGAGACTTCGGAATAACAGTAAATATAGCATTAAATAAAAAAAGAAAATTTACAAATACAACACTGACGTGTTTTGTAAACAAAGGTACCTTAATAATAGGACAAAAATTAAGCTATAAATGTTTCCTACTGAATTTTTTTGATCGAAGTATTTAAATGACACCACGTACATACAGGCTGGTCATTAACTCGTTTATTCCCAGTGTTCCAAATTTGGAACAAAAATCCTGATCTCAGGAATTGACTTAAACTTTTCTTCTGATTAAACATTTTTAAGCGGTATGGCTTATCTTAATTATAAGAAGTGGACGCTTTTCAATTTCCCTGTCAAACTTAATTTCATATATCATTATAATTCCCTTCCATGGTAGTTATCGTATATAATATACAGTAAATTCCAGCATAATAACAGACGCTTCTTCATGTCACGTACATGAAATAGAGCAAATGTATAACAAATGAAGGAATTAACAAATATCAGGTAGTGAACTCCAGAAATTAGAATAGCATCAAATAATAATTCACGATCGATTCACTGAAATATATGTCAACCGCTTCGTTGAAACGGATATGGGAGGAGAGTATGTGAAATATTCACGGAAAATAATTATCCCTGAAAAAAACAATTGCAGTATAACCAACTATACATTCTCCTGCAATTATGCGAACGTACTGAACAGGAAAAAGATGCATTATTTTGTTTCGGAAAAACATACATGGGAGAAAGAATATTAAGAAGATCGAAGAAACTATTTTTGGAAATGTTTTCATAGAATATATATGTCCCACTGCCTAACTACCTGAATGAGTTCTATTGAGGAACGATTAGATTCTACTCAGTTGGTTTATGGTTAATGTGCACTACAAGTTGGAATTTCCGATTTCGGAACTGTGGCAATACGAAGTGATACCAGTGAGTATACGAGAGTGAATACCTACATGTGAGAAACAGGAAATTGATAGCTGGAAGATCGCCTTATAGGCACAGAGTAGAGACCTGGGTAGCGTGTCACAACCTTGACAATGAAGCGACCCTAGTGGTCTACTCCACTTATATCCTTAAAGGCTCCAGCCTTTTAAGGATATATCCACCGCATATATCCTTAAAAATCAGTAAGTTCATACAAAAAAAAATAAAAGCTACATTTTTTTAACAAGAAAAAGTTTAAAAAACTTAATCTGCTTCACTAAAGACAGATCGGGCTAATCAAATTAGAGCGATGTTTATAAATGTACGTGTGATTTTTGAAAGAAACTAAGCGTTGGGTCGACTGGTAAAAAATTCAAAATACGGACTGAATGGCATTAGGCATAGTTTAGGAAAAAAATCCTTCTCCGTTGTTCACCAAGCATTTGTTGGAATCACCACAGCCGTTTTGAACCTGCAATTTTCCACGTGGAAAAGGTGAGCCGCAAGTTGGATGCACTTGAGCAAGTGGATATTCGGAGATATTGTAAAACGTGACAAATGTCACGTCCTTAATGACTTTATTTTTCACCCGCAATCCCCTCTGCTGAACCTCAAATCGCCTGAGGTCACCGTTTACCCTCCGTACACCCTTACAACCTCCTCTTAGCGACATCGACGTGACTCATGGTCGCACAACAAACCTCTCCCCCCCCCCTATCCTGAACATAGTAGCTCTGCGCCTCCCCACCTCCCCGCAGCGCCATTCCTCATTCCCCTCCTCCAACCCCCTCTCCTAACTCGCTCAACTTCCCCCTCCTCTCCCATCCTCCCAAAGCTCAACCCTCTCCTCTTTCCACCTACTCCAACCCATGTCTCTTATAGTATATGTAATTATATACATCTATAATATATACTGCAAGTCACCTCAAGAGTGTGTGGCAGGGGTAAGTAGTAACCAAAATGCATTACACTACGCTCTAAATTTAATGTAACTACGGCAAATTATGCATTAGCACAAATCGCTAATGGGTGCCACGAGACGAAGCCTCTCAATCATGCACTACACTACAGGTATACTCCCAATGGAGAGATACCGTTATTATATATGTATTTTACAACATCACAGATGTACAGGTAGTCAAGTATTAAGCTGAAAGCATGCAATAGCACCTCTACAAAATACCTTCCAAGCCTCCTCAAGAGTTTTTGGCCTTTAGCCCGTAGCAGTGGCGAATTGTGTGCTAGTATATCTGTGTATTACCTGATGATATCGCTCATCGAATAAATCTATGTTGATTTAACCTACTCTTTAGAATTTGTTTTTTTTAGTTCGTGGAATTCACAATGTTTTTATTTTAATACCCGAAACGTTTCCATAAATGAACACCTGGGACCATTAACTTCGACCATACCACGTCACGGGAAACGCTTTAATAGCTTATGCTTTAATACACGCACTACGAGGTAATAAAATCAGCAGCTTAACCAAGTCTAATGCTAATTCAATGATGTGAACGCCTTTACATGTACAACAGAATTAGTAATCGAAAAGAACCAAGAATTGGAAATACAAGTATTGAGTATAACAATATAGCTAGACAGTAGAAACGTTTGTGTGTCAAATTTATTCGTGAACACCTTGATAGCAGCACAAAGAGTCGCATTATATTATGTTACCATGAAAAGCAGTATGCATATGGTGACCTCACACTTCGAAATGGAATTGCAGACTTCCAAATGTTGACAATACGAAGTGAATAAAGGAGTGTCTATACCGACGCGTATGAAGAAGTAAAATAAATCGCCGTAATCACCTCGGAAGGCTCAATGTAGAGACCTGAGTAATGTGTCGCGACCACAAGAATGAAGTGACGCAGACACACAGTCAGACTCAAGGGAACTGCAACTTATTGATCCAAATATGGATGCTAGACGAGTGAGGTGGGAATGCAAAGACACGAGTGTCATCTTACAATGAATTCCGCTAGGTGTCAGGCAAATACGTGGGCAAATAGGCCTCTCTATTCGGAGAGGATCCAGCGATAACTTCTTAACTTCTTCATAACTCTTCTACCTATGTGAATTTATAAACGATTGAGTGACTACATTCAAAATTCTTCTACCTCAATTACTCTTTTATTAAAACCTTCGATCATTGCGGTTGCGTAAATGATGTGCCCGGGATCCCGGTCAAGTCAAATGATTTTTCAAGCTTTTGAATAATGAAAACAAATAGCTTTGCGGTACTATTGAAACCAGGGAGACATACCCTCGGTAATGTCATCCACGTAACGCAACACATTCTACAAGTCTCAATTTTGAGAAGATTTTATTTGAATACTTCTGTTACGGCAAAATATATTCACTGTCATGGCTCAAAAATTCCGCAAGTTTAGCATGGCGCTAATTTCTCCGTCTCCGTAGAGGTTGATAATTACCATGTAGCTTTTATTTTTCAAACATTAAACGCTGCATAGTCCAACGTAACAACGTGTCATAAACTTCAATTTATCAAGTACCTTCAACCACTCATACGCTTGTTATATTTCCTTAAGGTTCTTATTGTTGAGATCTACATCTGCGACCTTCTAAACAGGGACCATTAAATATGAAGAAATCCAGCGCTCACTGAATCTCAGAAAGATCTAGAAGAAAAATTTTCCATTCCTTGCACTATGGTATGTGAGATGACAGGAATGTATTGATACACCGAGAAGATATCTGAAAGGAATAATAATCGAAGGCCACATAAGACGGCGTTCGTTATATAACGCATGAAGTTCCTCAACCGCAATTTGGTGAATATTTCCTCATTCAATATGCCTGCTCTGAAGGTAACAGACCCATGCACGAAAAAAACATATAATTTAAATTAAAATAATAAATTACATTACGTCACGCCTTGTAATACAAAAATGTTTAAAAACTGAAGTATCAAAATCACGAAACTAAGTCCAGAGACAATGATCCAAACTTGTTCTTTGTGATTACACCAACGAGAAAGGTTAATGTTATATACTGTGTGATATTCTTTTACCCTAGAGATAAAAAGGAAAGGAAGAGTCGAGAGGAAAAGATTCCTCGTTTGACTCGCTGTGGGCTGTGTCGATTTACGTGGGCGCGGGACGCCTCGAGACCGCTGCGTCTTCACTCCTTATCTCTCCCGCTCCGTGGTCGGAGTCACGCGCAGGAGGGAAAGGAAAGCACTTATCTCTTCTCCCCTGGGGTACACGGGAAGCGTCGGACGGCCCAATGGCTACGTGACTGTGACCACATACTCAACGGGAATACAGTAAAATATTTCGACCCAATACATTATTCTCATTATACTCATAAGGGCATGAGCTGTCCTCAAACTCTTTGCAATGTAAAAGGTGTTGCTTACCTTTTCGGCTGGCGTTAAATGCATACAGGGAAATTACGGGCATTTAAAAGCCCACCTTGAGAAAACTACTGAAAAAATGTGCGCTATTACAAAAAAAAATAAACGCCATTCTGATATAAGCCGTGAACATAGTGTGCCATCGTATAAAAATTCTTAGAGAATAAATAACTTAAATTGCAAAAATACTTCTCAAACCCGAAAATACCTCATGTATATTCGCCCGTCAGCCATTTTCGGTAAAGATATGTACACGAACAAGAAAACTACTATTTTCATTCAAGCAAGAGAAGTAATGGCACACACGAGTTCACGCTTTGGAAAAAGCCTATGAAAGAAAGAATTCTGTTAACCTGAAGAAATAAATTGAGCGAATTGAATTGAATACAAGCTATTTTAGAAATCAACCACGCCACTAGGAAGCATTAAAAAAATATGACGATATTCTTGAATTTCAGCACAAAATTGCTATTCGAATATCGACTTAAAAATATTCCGCCCATAAACATAGGTAAAAAACAGTATTATTGATGAGTCTCAGATCATTACCTAAAAACCGTAAAGTGATATTGCGAAAACAGAAGATAACGAATATGTGCCCATACCTACGATTGAAAGGAGGGAGACGATTTACATAGGATAGGCAAGGTAATACTTGTTGACAAATGAATTTACACACAGCCACACCTCCGAACACAAGATAACTGATAGCATTTCGTTCTCCAAAGATGGTTCACCACAGGCGAGCGAACAACGCGTGTGAGCGAACGCCTCACCTTCCGAAGGATTCCGCTAATTGGAATGACAACCGACTATAAATTACTTAAATAGTTTATTCTTCAATATAATGACTAACTCTGCACTTTTAAAAAAAACACTCACAGTCACGTTGAGGTTACCATTCGGTATAATCTTGAAGTAACTTTTCAAAGACAAGTTCTTCGTATTTCAACCAAGAGTGAATTAGGAGGCGACGAAAATTTAAACGGAAGAGTAACATACCTACGGAGAATATTCTTAATTACAATCCGTATACTTCAATAATTCCTGAATAAAACTGCGGGGAACAGTGTAATTGCCGTTTTACACGGTATATTTGTTTGTACCAACTATTACGTGAACCCTTGCATGAGGCAAAATACATCGTGTTAAGCGGTCAATTGTATGAACACTTGTGCGAATGTCTCAGTGCCTGAACGGAAAATAGAAACTACTGATTTTATAGCGACAATTGTATAATCTCACGTATATTCGTTAGTACAAATTCCTTCGCCGTGTAAAACGACGTTCAATTTCTTTAAATGACCGTTGAAATAAATATGTGTAGGCTGCTCTTTTGTGGTTTTCAACGGGAATGACGCTGATTGAAAGGAAGTATCTACAAATGCTGCAGCTGGCGTCTTAACGACAAAGTGAAGACAACCATAGAAAAGCTGCGGTCTGAAAATTAATACCACACTCTCCATAAAAATCAAACGATTACGCCACCTAGCTACAAACCACTATAACCTTTGCAAATAAAATGATTTCGGTACTCGAATCTCGATAGCTAACTTTCAAAGCAATTAAATTTAATAACCTGGAAAACTTGTCAAAGGATGAATCTATCAGAAATGTATAACGCAATTCTATTACACAGCAAACAACATATTCACTTCCACCCAGAACACAAATAATATTATGAGGAACTAAGATGTTAATAAATACAAAAGGAATAAGTCGTTTCATCTACCATATCACTTGCAGACACTGCATATGCCTTATTGAAATCCGAAAATTAGAAAAGCACCGAAAAAAAATATGTGTCGATACTTACGAGAGAGAGAAGCAGGAAGACAAGGATGATTACGCTACCAACACAGAACTGCAAGCTGGACGTCAAAAATCAAGAATGGATACACGACGAACTTGGAACGCAAGAGATCACCCGGTGCGATGTCTTACGGGACTTCCGGGTAGCTTGGGCGATACCACGCCAACTAGGAAAGGTTGAGAAAACTAAGTAGGGGCGGAAGCGGCGGAAGGGAGGGTGGGGTGGGGATTCTTAGAATTCGAAACTTGTCAACGTTCCTGGAATTCGACCCACGCCAGTGGAAAGAAAAAGCACGTTGTGACACTGTGTTTTGTGGATTCGTGCTAGCGTGCAACTTTCTGGAGTAGAAATGAAGGTGTATTGCAGCGTCGCAGGCTGTGGGGCCCATATTTCAGAAGGGAGATTGTTTCAGTAACCGAAAACTGTGGAAAGGTAAGTACAGTTATATGTTTTAATTTGAATATTACAATATTTTCATGCTCGGTTTTTATAGTAGGCATCGTTCTGTTCATCTACGAAGTTGACGCTGTTGACTTTCTTTGAAGTCTTTAGCTCCTCATGTGCATATTTACTTGATACACTTTAATTTCCTTGAATGCTAGTGTCTGATACTCCTCTATGTTCTTGTTTTCTCACAATCATGAAGCAATTTTACCTTGTAATTTGGTGACGAGGAAGTTTTAAATCTGTTAAAAGATGTGAAACACTCTAAGCTGCTTGTGACATAGCTCATATAGATGCACAGTGTTGTAGTTTTCTTAAGATTTTCAAAAAAGTTTCAGTGTATCTAAGTGAAACATTCGTAGCTGATTGTGATGTAGCTCCCTTGATATGAACTGTAGTGTAATTATACTTTAGTGTACTGTTTTCGCATACATATTTATAAATACAGTTATTCATTATAAGTTTGAAATTGTTAAAAGATGTGAAACGCTCCAAGCTGCTTGTGATATAGCTCTCATATAGGCACAGTGCATTAATTATATTTTAGTTTTCTTACGGTTTTCACAAAAGTTTGTGTATTTAAGTGAAATATTCGTAGCTGATTGTGATAGCTCTCTTGATATGCACAATAGTGTAATTATATTTTAGTTTTATTACGGTTTTCACAAAAGTTTTTGTATTTAAATGAAACATTCGTAGCTGATTGTGATATTGCTTTCTTGATATGCACAGTAGTGTAATTATATTTTTGTGTACTGTTTTCGCATACATATTTATAATTACAGTTATTCTTTATAAGTTTAAAATCTGTTAAAAGATGTGAAACGCTCTAAGCTGCTTGTGATATAGCTCTCATGATATGCACAGTATTATAATTATGTTTTAGTTTACTGTTTTACTCAAGTTTCAGAGTGAATGAAAGTGAAACATTCGTAGCTGATTGTGATATTGCTTTCTTGATATGCACAGTAGTGTAATTATATTTTTGTGTACTGTTTTCGCATACATATTTATAATTACAGTTATTCTTAATAAGTTTAAAATCTTCTAAAAGATGTGAAACGCTGTAAGCTGCTTGTGATATAGCTCTCATGATATGCACAGTATTATAATTATGTTTTAGTTTACTGTTTTACTCAAGTTTCAGAGTGCATGAAAGTGAAACACTCTTAGCTGTTTGTGATATTGCTCTCTTGATATGCACAGCAATATAATTCACTTTTTGTTAACTTTTCAAAACGGGTTTAAGTACTTTCCGTCATATCTAGAAAATGTTATATTGTCTGAATACTTTCACTGTTAAAAATATATTTTGCTCGAATTGAAGATTAATGTATTTTAACTCTAAACTTTTCAGGGCAGAGCTGTGGAGGTCCGAGGTTATGCTGCTTGTGTGATTACCACGGAGTGTCCCTAGTTCATTATGTTATTAGTGTTTGCCAAGCACTTGAAATTGTGTAATGTATTTAACTTCTCACTTTGGAAGCCCTGCTGCTTGCTTTAGAGTCACTGTATGGCACTTGTACTTTAAATAGTTTTTGTGTAGCAGTAGCCATAGTCTAATGCCTTTTGATTCTCACCTTGGAGGTCCCACCACTAGTGTGATAGCCACAACATGGCCCCTGAATGACCACAGTGTTACTTGAAATGTTAATAATATTTGTCTAACGCTTGGGATGCTCTAACGCCTTTTGCTTATTTTGTCCGAGGTTATGCTGCTTGTGATTACCACTGAGTGTCCCTTGTTAATTATGTTATTAGTGTTTGTCAAGCACTTGAAATTGTGTACTGTATTTAACTTCTCACTTTGGAAGCCCTGCTGCTTGCTTTAGAGTCACTGTATGGCACTTGCACTTTAAATAGTTTTTGTGGAGCAGTAGCAATATTGTAATACCTTTTGACTCTCACCTCTGAGGTCCTGCTACTGGTGTGATAGACACTAAATGGCCCTTTTCTGTAAAGAGTGTATTCCTAATACTACCATCGCCTTTTTGGGTATTACTACTAAAATCTTGTGTTGTAATAAGTGTTTATCCTTAACTTCTGAAAGTAAGTGTACTTAATCCCATGTGGAGTTCTTCCTTATTACTCAATTGCTCCACTTATGCCTAAATGTACCTAAATTTGGAGTAGATAAAAGATAGATACCCACCATTAAATGTGGAGTAGCTTCTTTGGTTGTTATTTTCTGTACTTTAATGATGAAAATTAAATAAACAAAGTAAAAACTTAATTCTCTGTTATTATTTAAATCAAATACCTTTGAATTTCAGGAGTTGGTTGGAAAGCAGAACAGGAAATTTTGGTACGCGTATTAAACGGTGAACTTTCTCCTTTTAAAAATTACCTTTGATTTTCAAAATTCGGTAAATAATACGAACCGGGAAATATGGTACGTGATTTAAACGGTGCACTATTTCCCGCGAAACCGCTTGTCCTACCATCTAGTGGCGGTTATTCGTACTGTTGGGGCAGCGGTGCTGCTGTCTGACGACGGTCGAGATACTACGTCGCCGAAGCAAAAAGGGGGGGAGGGAAGGTACCTCCGTTTAACATGGGAGATCCCAATCCCTGCTTTCCAATGAATTCCGCTTGGTGGCAGGAGGACCGGTGCTGGCTTAAAAGCTCCGGATTGGGTGCAGGCTTGTCCGCCTCCCTCCCCTCCTTAAATCCTCGAACCCTCCTTTCCCCTTCTGACGTCATTCCTCAGGCTATCACAAGTCATCCAATTGGACGAACTAATGCACGCACATGCGATAATACTTCCACGGTTATTGAACACGTAAATAGACGATTGAAAAAGGGAGATAACATCGGTTTCCACCTCAATTACTCACAATTTATTACATTCTAGGATGTTTACTTACCATTTGCCACTTAATCTTAATATTCACGCATACCATGAGACTATACTTGCGCATTCAATGAGATCATGTAAAAAGAAGGAGCTTCACGCAAGATGTAGGCTGTGTATCAAGGAGCGCATTTCGTGAGGACCCGCACCTCCGAGACGGTTCTCGTCTCGAGGTATTATCGAAACAGAGAGCCTTCAAGGTCCCAAAAGGTGACTGCCGTGGAGGAGTCGATCAACTCACGGTGATTCCTGGCAGGCGGACAGCACCAATGTTCGATGCCATTCCTCGTGAGGAAAATTTTTGTAAAATATTACGTACGAATAAATTAGCATTGAAAGTTGTGTCGTGTAAATTGGCAATTTACGGGAATGCTAACGCAAATGCAAACACGAGAGATAAAAAAGAGCCCCTGCTCTAGTTCCAAGACTGCATTCTTGCAGTAATCTATATACTACCCTGCAAGCTACTCCAAGGGTGTGTGGTAGGGGTTCTTGCATTGCAATTCTACAGGGTTATTACAAATGATTGAAGCGATTTCACAGCTCTACAATAACTTTATTATTTGAGATATTTTCACAAAGCTTTGCACACACATTCAAAAACTCAAAAAGTTTTTTTTTGGCATTTACAAATGTTCGATATGTGCCCCTTGAGTGATTCTGCAGACATCAAGCCGATAATCAAGTTCCTCCCACACTCGGCGCAGCATGTCCCTATCAATGGGTTCGAAAGCATCGTTGATGCGAGCTCGCAGTTCTGGCACGTTTCTTGGTAGAGGAGGTTTAAACACTGAATCTTTCACATAACCCCACAGAAAGAAATTGCATGGGGTTAAGTCGAGAGAACTTCGTCCTGAAGTGTCGTTGCACTGTTATGGCTGACTGATGTGAGTGCATTTCAAGCACGACATACGCTTTCTCGGCTCCTGTCGCCATTTTGTCTCACTGCGCTCTCGAGCGCTCTGGCGGCAGAAATCTGAAATGCGGCTTCAGCCAAACAAAACTTTATGAGTTTTTCTACGTATCTGTAGTGTGTCGTGACCATATGTCAATGAATGAAGCTACAGTGAATTTATGAAGTCGCTTCAATCATTTGTAATAACCCTGTACTTCAAAATTGGCAAAAGATGTGAAAAATTTTCTTCGGGGCGCGAGAGGTCCCTGACCGCGTTGGCATCACTCAACCCCAACTGTCACCGCCAAGGCCATTCATGGCATGAGGTCCCCAATCAACGCGTGCCAGTGTTGCCAAATGTGCGTCACCTACTTTCTCGCGTCAATCCTTTGGCCATCAGCCGTCATTCCAAACTGGCAAAAATACACCGCGTATAAGTCTGCATGGTTTTCCACCTGCCAAATCTAATGTACCGCGGTATCTTTATTTTATACACACATTAAGAGATTAAATAAAACTATTGGGTCTCCATTAGCTGCCTCATACAACGTTAACTATTGTTTCTGCTGAATGATCAGCATTTTCTTGGCTTTAAAATAAAAATTCACAGTGACATTGAATCCGCTTTAATTTTATAAAACATGTGCTCAGCCGAAGGAACTCACCAACTGGCGAGATATTGTTTGCTTGACTACCTAAGGTGTATTGATCAGCTAAGTGACTTCAAACCTCAAATACAGATAAAAATAATAGAATCTAATAAATACTGACGAGAATGATCGATAATATCCGATAGCACTTCCATAAAGCAGTTTCCAAAAAGTTTGATTGGGTATAAGAATTCTTTAGAATGTGGATACTGGCTTCTTAGCTTTCTTTCACGCAGATTCAAGTATTGAATATAACTGTGGTATATCTGTCTGTGGTTAAAATATCGCTAACAAAAATTAGGTTTGAATCTCTCCTACCTCCGGTAAATACTCTTGATTAAGTGATTTATTATTTGAATTGGATTGCAATGTCTATCTTGGGATCAACAATAGAAATGACAACGGGAATGAAAACTCATGGACAGAAACCGGATCGCAAATAGTGTCGCGAAACAAGGCCAAATTAAAGGAGCGACTTCAAATGACTGCATTCGAGAGAAATATATCTTCTTCGAACATGAGTAAAATTTTAACCTGTATTTCTCCCTTCGATCAGTTAGAGATTCTCTCCCTAATTCCTTCAACAATTCGGAAACACTGCTAAGTTTATAACAACTTTTTACAAACCTAGCTGCTCTCCGTTGTTTTCTATATATTTCAGAGATTAGTCCTACTTCGTAAGGGTCCCATATGCTAGCGACATACAAGTGATGTCTCACGAGTGAGAAATAACATCGCCCTTTCACCATTCCGTCGTATTTTACTAATATTATTTTAATACATCCCAATTTGCGACTCTTCTGTCATCAGATTTTCTTAATGTGTTTCCTCCAAGACAGGTCCTGAGTAAGGGTCAAACATAAGTATTTTACTGACTCTACATTTAATAAGTTGGTTTGATTAATTGTGTACGTTTCATTGAGCGAGTAAGTCATTTTCCAAAAATTCATAACAACGCAATTTTTAAAATTCAATGCTAACTGATTCTTTCAGCTACATCTACATGTACGATGTACCGTGCAAGCCACCACTAGGGTGTGTGGCACGGGGTGATTCCACGCCAGTCATGCAGCACTCGTCCCAGAACAAATCAGAACCTCGCACGCTCCCTCTGGCGCTAGGCGCAGGCCAAAAGCAGTCAAGAGAACAGTGCGCAGACAAACCGGAAACTGGGAGAGTGATACGTAAATGAACATGCAGAGAAATGCTATAGACACATCTAGTGGTTAATATTACTGATACTGTTAAATTATGAATACTACGAGATGGTACTTCATGCAAAGAACAAAATAAAATAATGCCGGACAAATCGACCGGTGTGAAGAGTTAGTAACGATGCAGTGTTAATAAGCACAAGTGAAAATTCTACTCTACCTATTTAGGGTGGGAGTTTCATGTGATTGATTTATCGCAACTATTATGATCCCTTATTTTACGTTGAAAAAATGTAATTTTGAATCTATCGGTTCGGCAGTCAATTTCTTTTATTTTATTCCTGTGATCACTTCTACCGTAATATATAATATGTTGAATGTCCGGCAAAGAACTGTCTGTTCCGAGTTTGCGCAAAGGATTTAAGCTTAATTTCCTTCTTCGATCTGATAGAGATTCCCACCCTAATTCCTTCAACAATTCGGTAACACTGCTAAGTTTATCGTAACAACTTTTCACAAATCTTGCTGCTCTCCGTTGTATTCCATCTAATTCAGAGATTAGTCCTACTTCGTAAGGGTCCCATATTCTAGCGGCGTACTCCAAGTGTGGTCTCACGAGTGAAAAATAACATCGCTCTTTAACTTTCTCGTCGCATTTTCCTAATATTCTTTTGATTAATCCCAATTTGCGACTAGCCTGTCCGCAGATTTCCCGTACATGTTTCCCCCAAGACAGGTTCTTAGTAAGGATCACACTTAAGTATTTAACTGACTCCATATTTGATAAGTCTGTTTGATTAATTGCGTACTTATATCAGGTATCTTTCGGGGTTTGCACCGGGTAGTTAGGTCCATGGCGGCCGACGTTTCGATGCTCGAGTCGAGCATCGAAACGTCGGCCGCCACGGACCTAACTACCCGGTGCAAACCCCGAAAGATACCTGATATAAATCTTCGCCGGGAAAGCCTGAAATCATTCATGCGTACTTATCGTTGACCGAGCTATCATTTTTCCAAAAATTCTTTACAACGCACTTTTTAAAATTCAATTCTAACTGCCAAGTATTGCACCCTTCCCTTTTATTTTTCCTTTTCAAATCGGTCATTTATCTTAGTAATGTACTTATGTATCATAAGTGTATAACTATATGTTTTTGGCATGTTTCCACTATTGAATCTTTACGCAGTAGTCTCAAGATTCATATTGCTGCACGCGATCTCCCGCATTGGATGTAAAACCTCGAAAATTGGAATTAATTCGATCACTTTATGTTAATAATTCACTTACGCTTATATGTTCTTCTGGTGCGATTTCAGATTAATGAATTATTTGCTAGGATTTCGAAATGAAAAAATTCAACGAGTTGGCTCAAAAATAGTATAGTTTGCGGGGTTTGCTATACACCCTTGTGACATATTTAAGCCATCCACGTTTCTGTTAATGTTTAATTTGGCAATTGAACATCCATCATGTATATAATTGTGATATATAGTCTGTAATTAGCATATGTACATAACAATACCTATTTTCCAAGTTGTTGGTTACATGTTGCACACGGCACTTCGTTGGCAAATGCGTTTATTTTGAACGACGAAATTGGATGCGGATTGACACAGTTACACAAGTCGTCATCACGCTTGCATCTCCATTTCCATACGCACTCGATTTCCCACGTACAAATTTGCGTACCATATTCCTATACAAGTATGATGCAACATATGTGCACCGTGGTGGAGTTGGATTGAAATTGCGGGAAGTCCGAAGTTTAGCTTGCAGTTCATTTTGAATGAAAGCAACAGAAAGTGCTTTAATTTTACAACTCAAAGAGTGAAACTAACCAATCAGAGTTCACTCTAAAGGATGCATTGCTACCCGCTCTATTTATATTTTCCGATCACGGGAATTGATGTTAAGAGATTTAGTGAATATTGTTATATTTATTGATGTTATATTGTGTAAGATTTTGAATAGGTACAGATATTCCCCCGAATTGAGTTCACGGAAAAAATGTACTTTTGTTGAACACAAAAAACTGCATATACTATAACAAGCTAAGGCCTAGGGTCGAACGGGGAATATCTCTTTGAGTACTTGCTAGAAGCCTGGAGTAGTACTACCTGCCGCCTGTCATTTTGCCTACCTATAAGGTTACGTGATGTGTTGGTCGGAAGGTTTTGTCTATTCGCCAGGAGCATATTGACCCGTCTACAAGGCTTGTGTTTACCCAGTAATAACAGAACTTCTTCTGTTGCGGGTCGACTGTATTTTCCTAATTGCCAGGAGCGTGATTGCCTGTCTTCCGGGATTGTCATTACCTTTCTTCAAGTCGACCAGTATTCTGCGGGTCAATCGTGTTTGCCTACTTGCCAAGAGCTTGCTTGCCGGTCTTCCCGGCGCGTGTTTGCCTACCTGCAAGTCGACGCTTGTCTAGCGGCTCGCCTGTCTTTGCCTAATTGCTAGGAGCTTATATTCCTGCCCTGTCTTTGCATACCATAAAGGAGACTAGTGTCCTTCGGGGCATGTCTCTTTGCGTACTTGTGCGTTCTTGGCTTCAAAGGTAAACAGTAGTTGGTCAAGAGTAACCAGACACGAAAAGTGTGCTTGAATGAATGCTTCCATTCCAGAAATTAAAACCGAAAAAATTATTGAAAGGTAATGTCAAAACCGAAATGGATTTCACCCGCAATACCTTACTAATGGTGGTTTATGGGTAGTCTCATTCTGAGAAATATGTGTTTTTAATCATTAAAAATACAGAGGATTTATTCTTCCGTCAACAGTGTGCCATGCAATAACTATTTGCACAGTCTATCAAATTTGATACTCGCTTCCTTATGTTGCATTCCAACGGATAGAAATTCAATATTCAAAATCAAGAAGGGGCTTTTATTGGCCACACATACACTTGGGAGATTGATTTTTTGATTTTATATTTTTTCCATTTAATCCACTCGAAATTGCGAATGCTTATTATGCATAAAAAAAATTAGGTCTACCTACAGTAATGAATAGAAATTAAGTGACAAGTACACGTGCACCCATTCCCCGAAATTTTTACACAGCATGATGCAGTCCGTTGAAATAGTGTCTTTCTTTGCCCGGATGATTATCTGGACGCAGTGATGTGTCCATTCGGCCCTCCCACGCGGCTCGCATTCCTTTAAAAGAGATAAGGGATTATTTCCTCGTTGCGCGCGGATCGGGCGATAAAGCGGGAGAGATAAGGAGGGTCGGACATGAAAAGACAGCGGTCTCGAGGCGTCCCGTGCTCACTTTATCAGTCATCTGTGTCGGCAGCAAAGTGAAACGGGTGATCCATCTCCCTTTCTTCATTCTTCCTCTTCGTCCAGTCTCAGAGAAGAACAGTGTTTTGTACTGATAAACATTCTCTACGATGGAATCAAACGGACGCATTGTCGAATGTTCTTCATTCAGCTAGTATGTGTAATACTTGATGATGTCGTTTTTTTTAACACTGTGTGCATTATTGAATTTCCACGACTGTCTTTAGATTTGAGAACTTTGGTATCCCACCTGAGTACAAAATGAGTGCCCGAATCTTACCGTGGTATGCCGAGTACATTTCAGGCATAATATTTAGAGGCAGACAATAATGAAGCAAATGGTAGAATCAAGGACGGTGTAATGTTTGAGAACATAATATGCACAAATTACTAGAAATTTCTTCGGTCATTTTCTCGCACTGAAAAGGAAGTCTTGCATTTATGCAGTAACACTTGTATGTTTAAAGTTGTTAAGAAGGAATAACCTCAGAAACTTCACAAGGAATTGCTAAAAATTGGGAGATCTCAGAAATATAACGGATTATACAACTATCTACAGGATTGATATACAGGTTGTAGATTCTTTTTTCAGCGCAGAACTATTGAAATTATCTAGTTTGCTTATGAGTAAATTCCAAATATTATGAGCCATTTCAGGAAATGTTGCAAAATTAATTGTATTTATTTATGCCTCTTTTTCTCTCTCAAAAGGAGTACAAAGATTTCACTTACACATGCAGAAATATTACCTCGGCCTTAATGAAACTTATCTTTCCATTTCCCTCGTCTTCTTCACAGCACTCAGGTTATCTTTGATTTTTAAATAAAACTCTACCGTTACATGAATTTTCCCGCGTGTGCTTTGACGGATCCACTTCCTGTCTCGCCGTGGTATGGCCCTCCGGGATTATATCGCAAGTTTAAAGAAATGATAACGAAGGTGATTCATAAGCTTTTTAGTTACTCCGGTCGCTCCCGCAAGTAATCGGTGACGTCACGATCACATCAACCAATCAGAAAATGCTTTCAATTCCGGGAGTAATTCAACCTTTTTGACTTAAAATATCTTTCACCCTGTTATGTCCACTCCAGAAATATTTGTTCAACAAGGTCTTTTTCTGTTTTCTATTTAATACAGTGGTTTAAAGTGATATCTGAGCAGGGGAAAGATTGCATATTATTTCGAGAATATATACTTATTTCCATGTTAGGCAGAAATACATTTCAAATTAGAGTTTTTATGCACCTAAAATACGCCAGTGGCTTATTTCATTATAGTGTTTCACATTTAAACATAAACGGTTTCACAATGAAAGAAATATTTCATTCATATCAATTTCGAAGAGATAGATCTCATAAATAGTGGACAACACAGGCCCATAAACGCCCTTTCGTCTCAGAATTGTTATCAACTCTATGATATTTTATTTTTTGAGCCGGACATATGCAAGCGTTAAAGAGGGATACGTACATATGTATGACGTTGAATGTATCCGAAGAAATCAGTGCTGTCATGAGGAAGAATTATATCTCAATATATAAAACAAAGTCGAGTTAGTCATACCATTTGTAATTCAAGAACGGCTGGCCCGATTTTTATGATCTTTGATTTGTTGGATTCTTCTCCGCCCCGAATAGCAGAATTAAAACATTGGAAAAATTCACGAAAAAAAATGTATGAAGAAAATTCAATTTTTTAAAAATTTGGTATGAAATGGCTTTTTTGTTGATATTTTGAGAATGGATTGACTGATTTCGATGAATTTTTTTGTTCGTCTCGGCCTCGATAAGTTTTCTCGAGCATTGGAAAAGTAAGAAAATTACAAAAAATTGAAATCCGTATAAATCGCATGCATGTATGACAGAAACAAAACACGGACAAAAATGAACATTGCGTAGTATGGTGGTTCCGGTAATACCAGTAGATGGCGTTGTCTGCATTGTCTTTTGATTGCAGATTCACTTGCGCGGTCCCTTCATTGCATATCATTGAGCTAGTTGTGCAAACGTGCGCCTCGATTTTTCAGCATTTTTTTTCGAGTTTTCACCAATTTTCATTCAGTTTTCGACAGTAATTGCATTTGATTTTGATTCAATTAATTATCTTCAACTGATTTTTAAAAATTCATCAGTAAAAAGAGATTTGAAAGAGGTGAGTTCTGTTTGATGAAGTACAAATTGTAGAAAGTTATGTCGTTTGTCATTGTACGCGCAACGACAATCAATCCAATCGGTAATTTTGGACTGTGTTTTTGATTATCCAGGCGGATTCGTTCGTAAATTAATTTAAAAACGCTTTTCGTTTCATTCCGATCAATCACTCTGATGTGGAATTCAATTTTCTATCGTGGTTTTCAAACGGTAATTTGGCTTCGAAGGTGTTCACTTTGTGAGGTTATCACAATTGTGATTGTGCGCTCATCGATAATTGCTTCATTATGTAATTTTGAATTGTGTGCTTAATTTTCCAGTGTTATTTACAAGGCCGCGAGCCAGAAGATCTAATCTTTGACAATGAAGCCGTTATGCAATTAGACTTCGGAATATTGCGAATCAATCCACTGCAGATGAACAAGAAATCGCACGAGAAGAGCGCCGCGTCAGTATGGCCCGACTTCGTGCTTAACCCTAGAACGACGGACTGGGTCCAATGGACCCAGTTGGTAGTTTTAAGAGTTTATAATTCTGTCAAATATGCACGAAATTGATTTGGACGCCGTGACTTTTTCCAAATGTTTGTCCTCAATAACATAACAAGAAATAATGAGAATCGGCTGAATACATTTTTTAATATACTACAAAGTTACATAGTGGACGGACTGGGTCCAATGGACCCAGTCGGCCATTTTCAAGTCCATGGGTATTATATGTTAACTCACCAGCAATTTTCTTATTGACATTGTATTTTTGGGAGATTCAATGTGTATGGAGTTATAAACAAAATCGTAAACGATACTTTGTATCATTTATTTGCAATGTTTAGGGATTGGCATGAAGCCTTTTATATGCTTTTAGAATGTCACATTTAGAATGATACGGTCAGAAACACGTATCCACGTCATTTTGCAATGGTTAGGTTTTGCAACTATTTCATGTTTGACGCATACATTTTGTGAATTCTTTTCATTCAGTCCCATATTCTCTCGGTTTTATATGTGATACCGTTCATTTAGCCTCTGTGATGCTTTCGTGGTGGTCAGTCGGAAGTTACTCTCGCAAACTGGAGTGGTCTTGCTGCCTACCGACATATGCTTTTATTCCGCCAACTGAACTGAAGACATTGAAGAATTTGAATTTCATAATTACATTATGGTGAGTGCAAACTTTTATGGATTATATAAAAGAGAAAAATCTTTCATTATAATGTACAGCACTTCTTCAATATTTACCACATTTACCAAAGCATTTACTCTCCCGATGGATAAGTTAAATGAAATAGTGTATTGCTTTTCAGCTACTATGATGCATACAAATTTTCTTGTTTCTAAATTTATTGAGCTCTTTGAATTGCTTGATGATAACATAAACATATTATTAGACAGTGCTTTGCAAATTTTTACCTGAATTCACAACTAAGGAATGGCACGAACAATGTTATCTTTCATTTATATCTTAGTAAACGTTCGAATGCAACATTTATACATTTGAATGTCAATCTATTCACAGGATTGATAAGAGTGACACACATTTGGTGTGTATTCATCTAAAGATGGCACAAGGACGTGCTCAGCATCTAAACATACAGCGAGGGTAGTAGTGACTCCAGTGGAGATGAAGACGGTGAAATGCCGGATGACGACGTAGAAACAAAACGGCACTGAGAGTGATTTTTCTACATCTTGCTCAGAAGATGATGGGAATGTGGAAATCGGGAAATCATATCGTGAGAAAATTTTGATTTCGCGCAATCTGAAAGAGGAGTGGTCAACAGAACCACATGGCACTAAAAAGGGTAGATAAAGGAGCGAAATATTTTGCGTCAGAGCCTCAGTCCATCTCGCTATGCCGTGCGGAATGTTGATTCTGTGTCTTCTGCTCTCTTGCTATTTTTGCGTCCTAATATCCTTGATTTTGTTAGAAAATGGACTGATATTGAAGGGCATGTAGTTTATCAAGCTAGGTGGAATGAATTGAGTGACACTGAAACAAAAATGTTTCCGGGATTGCTGATATTGATCGGTGTTTACAAGTCCAAAAATGAAAATGCTTCACAACGTTGGAGGAAATTAGACGGCCGACCAATATTCAACTCTATTATGAGTAGGGATAGATTCAAAATAATACTGCGGGTTCTTCGATTTGATAACGCGACAGAAAGGAGGAAAAACAGAGGAGAAGATAAGTTGCAGCCTATAAGAGAGATATTTGATATGTGGAATGAAAATTCGAAAGATGCATTTGTGAATGTCAGAGAGCCTAATACCACTTTGTTTGGGTTTCAGAAAAATTCCATGATATTGTCATATAGCCCAAAAAAAGGAAAAAGTGTAATTTTACTAAGCACCATGCACAATCAGCCAAAAAATGACGATGCCGCGGAAAATAAAAAACCAGAAGTGATATTGTATTATAATAGTACCAAGGGTGGTGTAGATACCATTGATAAAATGGTGCGCAACTACAGTTGCAAAAGAATGACCGGAGATTGCCTCTCGCTATATTTTATAACATGATTGATATCAGTTCATTTAATGCTTGTGTCATATGGAATCATTTATACAGTCAAAAGCTTTCAAATAAACTAATTAAACGACATAATTTTCTCATCTGCCTCGGAAAAGAGTTAGCTGGGTGTCCTGAAAGGGTTGAGTACCTCCAACAGAAAAATCAACAATCGGAAGAACTAACATCGAGAAAAAGAAAATGTGACACACCCCTTGAAAACCTTAGCATAATTACCAAGGAGAGTAGGTGACATATGTGTAATCACAAAAAGGACAGAAAGACACGAACAACCTGTTCACGATGTGCGAGAAATATATGCCAAGAGCATTCAGAAATTTTATACAATCAGTGCTTGCAGTAGCATAACAGTTTTTACTAACATTTGTAATACCATCATTCTTTTGTTTCATTAAAGTGGTAATAATTCTTCTATAACTGTGCCAAAAGATCCATTATGTAATGTGTGTAAACGTAATTGTGCTAATAAACATTCATAAAAATGGGAAAGTTGGAGTGATTTCTGGTAGTGTGAATAATATTATGCTTTGTTGCAGAAATAGCGTTCAACAAAATAATTTAATAGCAATAAAGACGTGAGGGCATATGTTGAGGAAGTAAAAAAGATAAAAACTGTCACTTTACAAAGCAAAAATTCATCATAAAATGGTAATAGTGAAACAAAAAGGTTTCAGGGTCCATTGGACCCAGTCAGGCTACAGCGCGATAATTTTTTTTCAGTCTTCCTAGGGTTAAGCAATGTTCAGTAAGTAAGATTTGACAGTGCTGAGTGAATAAGAGTTTAGATCACCAAATGATGCTATCCTTTCACCCACGGTTTCATTTCTATTGTATTTTAAGCCTATGAATAGACTAATGTCCAGAAAAGTAACTGAAAGCAAATTTATTGTACCACTTTCAATTATATTCAGAGGAATTCTGTCCCAGGGAACGGTATTTTGTGTTCACTATCACTCCTTATTTTGGGGATTTAGACATCTTTAGTAAAATCACCACGTTAAAATCGAAATCATTTTGTCTTTTATCAAATCTAATTCTTATAATGCTTTTATTCCTTATAACTTAATAATAAAAAGCTTTATATTCCCCTATGAGGAATACATGGGTTAATTTCGTTTTGGCTAATCGTATGTTTCATCGCAAAAGATTACAAATTTTGTTGTTGGCACTTAACAAGAATGAATTTTATTAGAAATACGTTCATCTCGCCATGTAGACCTGAAAACTCTCGTACATCATTTAAACGTCATAAATGTTATGACGCTCTAATTTTCTCACATCCATCTTTTGGCTAGGTGATTTTCTAGCTGAAATAAGCCTATTTCCAACCTCATAATTTGCAGAAACACCTATTTGGAAATATAGGTGGCTTGGCGGTGTTACTGGATACCTGATCGGCAATTCAGAGATCTGGAATCAAAACCCGTTCAATAAAAATTATTATTTTTTCAGGGAGAACTTCACCCTCTTTGGCGTATTCCCTGGCCCCAGTGCGCGTCACTGCGCATTATTTATGCAATCGTAATGATTGGAAAATGTCTCAATTCTTTTGATTGTTTATGACTATGATAAGTGTGGTTTTCTTTATAATTAGTGTAATGCCATATCTATTGTATGAGCCAGAAGTGATATTGGATGTGAAAGCAATATCAATCCCTCGAGAATTTCAAAGGATTGGAATGGAACTGAGGCATGTATGTGATAGATCCATAGCGTTTTACAGGATTGTTTTATGTCTAAATACGGTGGCCGTGCGTTTATTTTCAATTCTCGACAATGGTAGTAATGCATGTGAGTCAACAGGAGCCGAACGGGTGCGATTGCTCCATTATTATTTATTAGGAAAACGTGGAACAAATAATGAATCATCTCTCACTTCACTCGTTGTGGATGTATTGTTTCAGGCCAAAACAATGTATTTTGCTCTGGAATACTTTGGTTTTCAGAACTCATGTCTTGTACTTAAAGCATTTTAAAGTTTGCTTGTGTGTGCTTTCATTGGTATTTTCATGCTTAATGACTTGACGAGAGGAACATTCAAAAAGAAAAATGGGAGAACCCTCAAATTTCAAAATTTTTGATTTTTTTAAATTACACATAAAGTTTAATTTAACAAGCAACAGATTTTTTATTGCTTTACTTAAATCTACAATCCACGGTTTTATTCTCGAATGTTCATATGACACACGGAAACCTGCTCCATGCTGATTTCGGATTGGTAGATACAATATCAATACGATTTCCACCAATCAAGAAGTATTGCAGTGTCTGAATCCATAATAAAAGGAAGGGCTTTTTCGGCGTTTCATCCGAGTTCCAGGAAGGACAGCGTCAGGTTAGTACAATGCACGGACGAAGGCAATCGACATCTTTGAGACATCGGCCATTAACACAACCACTCATTTCATCTAGGGAGTAACTTGAAATTAGTGAGCTGAATCATAAGACCTTTGGCAATGGCGAACGGGTGTCCATGTTAAAAATTGTTCATATTTATGTGAATTACAGAAGTCATTGTTGCCACCTCTGTCCTTTTCCATAACTTAGGACAGATAATCTGATGTAAATTCTCATCCCTGTCAAGTCAAAAAGGTTTCTCACGTGGAGAATTCGCTACCTGTGGTGCCATATATTATTTCACATCAAGTTATATGCAGAAAGACCATAAAATTGAAGAAATTAGCAGCATCCATATATTTTCAAATAATAAGACTTTATTTTGAGAAATATTATAAGTTAGTAGCCTATCATACATTTACATTACAAATACAATATTTCCTTGCAGTGATTGGAGAAGCATCCTTTATTGAAAGAATTTCTCATGGACATTAGCATATAATTTCATTCAGCTCTCAAATTCAATTCCAATTCAACATTGTGCACACATATTTTTGAAACAATTTTTACTCATTTAATAATCCATTAAAATGGAAACCATTTGATTATAATGTGTTTGCAACATTTTCCCACAACCTTCACAATAAACAAATTAATATGTATTAACATTACAGTATTCCAGATTTAACCCTTTCGAGACGGTGGAATTCTCTCTTTAGCATGACTGCTATACTGAGCCCCAAGAGACTTTTTCGTACTCTCTGTACGGAGCATTTTTGCGGGGCATCCGTTAAGAAGGGTCTCGCAGGTCAGGCACACACCCCCAGACCCCAACCTTTTTCGACCCGTCTCAGTAGGGACTCCGCATTATCTCGAACTCTGAGGGTAGTTGGGCTACCTCCTTTCCGGGTTTAAAATCCTCCCTGCGGCATTGTTTCGCGGTCAACTTATGATTTGTTTATATGTAATAGCTACATGCATAATTGTTGCTTGCTCTTAAATTGCAGACTTTAGACTGAATTCCTAGTTTTTTTCTGTGCATTGTCAAATTTTAAACGAAGCTCTACGGTCAATATTAACGGATTTAATGCAACAATCATTTCCAATTCGAAAATAAATTTTAATGGACGTTAACTCATTTAACAACAAAATATTGAAATAAACTATTCCGGGTATGCATTATCAGGTGTTGGTATCATACTGTATAGAGATTTCAGTTAATATTTATCGTAGAATTTCGTTTAAAAATTGTAAACGCTCATCAAAAGACAGAGAATTCCATTATTAGTTTATAATTTCTGAAATAAAAAAAACATACATTTTTCAAAATGACTGAATAAACAATCGTATGACCGCGGTCCCTTTCCACAAAGAGGGGTAATATACTACGAGGGGTACAGGTACCTGCTCCCGGATTTCGTGGGTGAGGCCTAATCCCAGCTGCGTTGGGTCCCAAAACTAAGCCTTCGCGTACCCGCGACCGTCATAAAAGGGGGGGGAGCTCGAAGCCGAATATATTCGGCATTCGTTCCCTTGGCCAGAAAAATCTCCGACGAATATATTCGGCCTTCGTCTCCCTGGTCAAGAAACTTAAAGCCGAATATATACGGCGTTAGTAGGGAAAGGGTTAAACAGCTTGTTTCACTGAGAAATTATGCATATTCTTACATGTGAAGGCACATCATTAATGCTTTTTAAACACTCAACGAACACTTCATTATTGGAAATGTAATGCGAAGGAATGTAAAATGATGGAGACAATGAAACTTCTGAATGAGATGTTTACAAAAAAATATATAATAATCCGGAAGAATTAATTTGACAACGATGGATTAATTTTTTCAACATAGTATTTGAACAATTTCATACGGACTGAGTACACTACTTAGAAATGGATCTGAGGTTGAGAACTTCATAAAATTTCAAAAACATCGATCAATTCGTAAGCATAAAAGAATCGATATCTATAATATATAAAACATGGTAAGCATTGTTTGACGTGATAAAAATTATTACTAGTGTAATGCAAATTACTTTTATATAGGCTTCTAAGTAAATTTCTAAAAACTCAAATATTCCTCATGATGTGGTAGGCCGTACCTGGGCCATACATCTTCAACAGTTATTATGTTTTGGCCCAAAGCAACACTATTAGTCGCCTATATAAGCAAAATATATACTCTTAGTAGGTATCAACAGTGGAGAATATCTGAAGAAAGACTATGATAAAGTTCCAAACAAATACTTCATTGCATTTCGACCACCAGTTGGATTACGAAAGAAATTAAATAGTTGAGGTTAGAAGACGTGATTACTACGCTAACGTTTATCTGAAAACATTTATGGCCAAGTTTACTTTTACTAAACTTTGAAAGTCTGATCCAAGTTAATGACATATGATCATATCCATTGAAATATCCAGTAATAATTTTTTCGACATTTATCATGCAGAACTACATCTGACATTCAGATATGTGAAATTCAAGGAAACAGGAACATGCAAGTAAACAAATAATACAAATCTCAACTTTTATGCTTCGAGCATGATTCAAATAATCCTAACAACCACTGTGAATGAATTTTCATCGTATTAAGACACTATTATCATTGAACTCTTATCCATTTCACAAATACATGATTTTGAAACTGCGAGTGAAAAGTTCTCAAAAATGTGTATCACTGACTTCTGTACTGGAGCACTCACCTCATAAAACGTCTCACAAAATGTCTCAATTTAAATTCCTTTTAATCAACTGTGTATGATTGAGTGCCTTTGTAACAATGTTCTCCACTTAAATTCCTTCCCACATATCTCACACTTGAAAGGTCTTAAACTACTATGCACGACTGCGTGCGCGTCTAAGTTACTTTTATAAATAAATCCCCTCCCACATGTGTCACACCTGAAAGGTCTCAAACCACTGTGTGTGACTAAATGATTACATAAATCCTTCTTCCGTTTAAAATCTTTCCCACATGGTTCACACTTGAAAGGTCTCAAACCACTGTGTATGACCGAATGGTTGGCTAAGTTCGACTTTCGAGCGAATCCCTTCCCGCATGTCTCACACTTGAAAGGTCTCAAACTACTATGCATGACCGAATGAACGACTAAGTTAGACTTCTGTGCAAATCCCTTCCCGCATGTGTCACACTTGAAAGGTCTCACACTACTATGTATGACTAAATGTCTCGCTAAAGCACTCATCGATGTGAACCTCTTTCCACAACAGTCGCATTGAAATATTTTAGAATCAAGATGAATGTTTGAATGTCTACGTAAATTTTTTTTCCTTTTAAAATCATTTCCACAAGTTTCACATTTAAATGGCCTCAAATTGCTGTGTACGACATAGTGTCTTTTTAAACATTTCTTTAATTTAAACTCCTTCCCACACATTTCACACTTGAATTGTTTTGATTTTTGACTTCCAGTAACTCTTGATTGAATGCACTTCGGAGATGAATCCTCCGGCATTACACTCATTGATGGCCTATTCCTTGAAAAGTGACCTCCAACGTGTATGAATAACTTTTTTTTATCCGTATAACTTTCCCCACATTGATCGCAAATGAATGCTGTACACCCCTCCAGCTGTTTTTTGTGATAATCCAAATGCCTTCGCTCAGATGGTATCATGTCGTTTAATTTGACGGTACTAGTGATGCAATCACGCGATTTTAAACTTTCTCCTTTCTTAGCACTAAAAATTTCGCAGTCGACAGTGAATGCTCTCCAGTTAAAGCGCAAAGACTGGTGTTTCTTTCAAACTTCTTTGTGATGTTTTTATTTCTATCGTCTCTTAGCTCACTCACTATCTCCTCGCACATTTTTGTACTCCCTCCTGGCACGCTGCAACCATCTGCCTGAAATTATGAAAATTTAAAACAGTAAATGGTTTATAGCAAAATCCAATGCAGGCTTAGTAATTGGCAAATATTTACATAGGGTTGTATTGTATATTAATGACGCCTGTTGCTTCAGAGTAATTTACATGAAAGTTAATATTCTTAATTCATTTATGTTGAAAGGCAGACCACAATTCACATTTTCATAACGTAAAAAGATCTTATATTTAGAATCAGAAATTTGAAAAAAGTTTGATGAATTTCACTCTGGCCTTTACTCTGAATTAAGAAAATACGCATTCAACATAAGGATTAAAAAATCAGAAGATATATGAGGCTATGTTCATTCTTTCTGTTGAACTAATTATTTTTGTTCTTGGCATAGTTTTGACCGAATGCTCAACAAAGTTTGAAGTTTTGAGAGAACAAATTACCTCAACACCGAATCAGTCACTTTCAACAAATGCTGCACATACATAACTCGCTTGAAAACATTTGCCATTATTAATTGCTAAGCAAGAATAGACTCGTATCTACCGCTCTGTATAAAACAAAAGGAAATAATCCAGTCACTCTACAAATTATTCAATGAGAAAACACAATTCCATATAGACTTGGACAATGATGCAATGATTTATATCACAAAAAATAAAATAGCACATACCATTAAACATAAAATGAAACTAAAAGTTTGCATGTGTTATTAGTGCTAAAAATGCTGACATATCCACAAGGTGGTTATTGCATTAAGACATGGTGATAAATAATGAACAAAAATATTTTAGATGCCAAGAATATACATAGCTTTAATTGATTTTGGATGTACAGGCACTTCCAATGAACGTTATCACTGCAGAGCCGAAATTTTCTAAGTCTGGAGTTTTTGGAATGTTGACAACGCTGCGTCACGGAGCCTCAGGAAGCTCTAACCGTAAACAAACCTCCTTCCCTCCTCCGCCCTCCTTTCCTTTCTTAGCGGAAGGGACCAAGGGATTACTGACGGTCGGTCTTCTTCCCATGCTTCCGCTCATGACGGTGGCAAAATACCCCCGACTATCGCTCTACCCTTGTGCCCGACCGTGCCATTGAGCCGCGTGTCCTCCTACCCCATCCGAAGGATGGCCACACACTATTCTCCTCCTCCCATATGGGAGGGGCGGCGAGGAAGCATTGTCTAGCTGGAAATTCCCCGTCAGGATGGGTTCGCACACGGGACGCGCGGGCACCCGGCCGCCTCCCGGCGATCTCCTCTCAAGGGGCCAATTGCTCCGAATGAGGAAAGTGTGGACAGCAGTTAGTAGATTTCCTCCTCCTCCTAGGAGCTAAAGGCCACACCAAAAACTTGCATTCCAGAAGTGCTTTGAAGATTGGAAAATATAATAATAAAGAAATTACATCTGATGGGGACTACTATGAAGGGGCAATATGGTTATGGACGTATAAATAAAGATTTTTTTAAAGAAGAAAATTCCACGTATTTTTTTTTTAAACTCATACATTGATAACATGAGTCACGACTAAGTCCAAGAATTCAGAATAAAGATTGTCGCCATGAGAGACTCAAGGCCCTGGACCCATTATTTCAATGCAACTTCATAACATATGAATAGATATTTTTCATGATTTGCATGATTGTACAAATTTGCACGGAAGAAGTCATATGCTTTACCCACGAGGCCCCATCAGGTGTTTTATGAACGTTGCTCAAATAAGATATCACACCCTGCAGGAGATATATCCTTAAATCCGTAAACTTATTAATTAGGGCTCCAGCTCAAATATAAGGGTGCGACCCTGATCATCGACCCTCAGACCCCAAACTGGTACTGTCTTTTTTCCCCTCATAAAAAATTAACTCCTGAGCTGTTCTTGAAAATTTTCACGCCTGTGTACATGATAGCACATGAAAGGACTTTGGCTACACACAAAAGTTCCAAAGAGAGCCCTCGGGCCATTTTAGAATGTTGCACAACTTGGATTTTGATTACTACCAGAGGATCATCTGCAATGGTATCTTTGTGGAGCTTAAATTTAACGTAGCCCTCTATTTAAACTTTGGGATCAAAACTGGATGCTAGTTTCTGTGTTATGTCGTGATGGATATGCCGATTAAATAATAATCTTTAAATCTTATACAATGGGCCTAGTAGGGCTACAAATTGGACCCTCATGAGGTCAAAAATAATATAGAGCTAGGAGCTGCCAAACTGGTGCCAATTGCTGCATTCAACTTTTGCAGGAACTGAAGAGATCTCAGTCATAAAAGTGAGGCCCTAAAAACATATTCCACAAAGCTGTATGCTCCATTGTAAATTACATTAATACCTGTAAACTACTGAGTCGGCTATCATAAAAATTTGCATGGAAGCTATTACTATTAGGCAGTAGAGAGAATAAATACACTTGGCCTTTTGGTGTCATTGGACATGAAACGGTTTAACATAAATGGCCAAATTTTGCTTGCGATGGATTTTGAACAGAGTTGGAAATTTGTTTTGTAAAACTTTGAAAGGATAGAAATATCCAGGAGTAATGATATAATGGCATGGCCATCATTGAACTTCGTGCACAGAATACGATGCTCTTTCTAGCATTTGGGTCCGAGATATTGACTTTTTAGTCATTGCATCGAAATATTTATTTGGGGTAACCAATCAAAACTTATTTTCCAATCGAGCAAGGTGATATGTTTTTAGGCCCCTATCTACTCCCAGGACCACAACTTGCATGGTTAAGTGGTATGCCAATATTTCTGACCACTGAATGACTCTAAGGGAGATATTAACATAAAACGGTTGCAAAGGATAGATGATCCAAGCCCTTACGTGTAAGAAGTGTCCAGGGCATGGGGGATGAGCCCATGACTGCCCATGACACCCTTATTAAAGTGTTTCCTTAGCGTGGTTGAATTTCCCCTCATAACGTAATAAAAGAAAACATAGAATTGCAGGGTGAAGAAGACTCAAGTCATGAACAATTACTACAGCGCCACTAAGGGGACTGTCTCTGCGGCTGAAAGAACATACGAGTAAATTGAGATTGTGATTACCATATATGTAACAAGGTAAGAGCCTGGTATTTTTCTCTACGTCTAACCCATATTAAGAAAAACACTTTTACTATAAAATCGTCAACAACTTCATCTTCTCTTACTTCAAACTTTTTCCTTCATGAACTAACACAATACCATTGTGCATCTGAAAACTGCAAAATATATTAAAAATATTCACTCACCTTCTCCCCGTGACCCCTGTTTCTCTCTTGTTTGGAGACAGTGACCTCCCAGGGAGGATTCTTATCAGCGGAGACACATGGAGTTTTCTCCTTCACAATCTCAACAACTTCCACTTCATTATAATCCTTTCTACTGGTATGACTGCTTGCTCCCTTCGAGGTGGACATTGTTAGTTCCAAGGAGGACTGAGATGGAGTCCTGGGTGCCAAGCATGACTGAAAAGGAAAAGTTTTCATCACAGCAGGAGTGGCTATTTGTGGAGGTGATCAGAAACTGAGGTTACAGAGAAAGTTAATAATTTTCTGAAAAAATATAAATTGAAAGTAGCATATACTTACTAAGTTGATCATAACTTTACACAAGTGAAGTATTTCATATGCTAGAGAAAAATAGGATACATAGGATATGATAGGGGAACAGAGGCAGAGGGGAAGTGGGAGGATGGGGATCGGAGGAGAGGGGAGGTTGGTTCGCGTGCCATTACGATGGTGCCGTGTTCGTCTTGTATGCTCGCGGAGAAGACAAGGGAGGGGCGAAAGGGCTAAAAAATATGCGACTTGCATTTTCTGGTCCGTAGGATGCGTAGGAAGAGTCGGGGAATTAAATCAGGTATTGAGAGTCTCGAGACCTGATTTAATAAAGTTTCGAGACTGGATTCAATTATTGTATATTACAGCTAGCATAATAATTATGCATACGACATAATTTGGTTTTTATTATACTTGCCAGCAAAGATATATCAGCATTTAAACATGAGCAGTTCCACTTCTTGAACACCTAGTAAGCCTAGTAGGCATTAGCAATGACATGAAAATTTCCACACCATGGAAAGATTTTCTTAAGATATTTGGATGAACTTAACATGGAAATATCATCAGCCTTCGAAACTACCAGATTACCACTTGTTAGTATGATGGAAATTATTCTTTATTTTTTTTCATAACCAAGCTCCATTATCAATTGCCCACAAATTTTAAGAAGTGTCTACCCGGTATGTTTAGCTCGTGGTTCATTCCTCACCCGAAATTTTGAAAAAATTAAAAACTAGCATTTTAATCGGAGATCTACTTTAGTTCAGCAAGTAAACACTTCACTGAGAGCTTTGGGTAATTAATTACCTACCTAAAACTACATTCATCCCATGAATAGCCATATGAATGTTATTTAATTAGTTCTTATTGTTACCATCATTTTTTGTTATGCCTCTTTGAATATAATTTATTTATATTAATATGCCCAAGGTAAAAAGCCTAGTGGCTGTTTTTGTGGTGAACCTTAACAAATACATAATTTCTGTTATACATTATGTTACATCTATGAGGATATTGGTATAAAATTCAACAAATTTCTCCTTTCATTATTTCAGCAAGTTAGTTAGGTATGTCATGATTGAAACGTGATCAATCGTGAGGGAACTGGAAAAAACCTTGTTTATTCTCAGTAATATTACATTAATATTCATACAATTGGACAATATAGATTTCATTTATTTAATGCTTAAAAAAGGTTGCAATGTTCTCGAAAACAATAAACTACCTATATACGATCCTCGATAATCATGACACCATGGGACAATTGGATGTCTGTACCACAGGAAATCTTGATTATGATGCTCGCTAGATACTTGATAGTGCGACTTTGGATATTACACATACAACTAGCCGATTATATCAGACAATGGAGTAGCAAATATCTGCTGCTAATTTCGGTGAATATTACTGTGATAAAGTCTATCTTTTCAAATTTATGAGTGTGTTACTCCACTACAAGAGGGAACATGAACATATGAGGTGAAAGAAACATCATAATCCATAAAGTAGTAAACGCTGGAGTAGGTTTGGACAAACACCACTGCTATGTAAGAAGGTAAAAATTTAACCTCTTTCTGGTAAAAGCAAACACTGTTATAGAATCGTGTAAGTGGATGGGAATTGTGTAATCATCAAAGGTGTAACGTTTTGTGTACCCAAATATATTTTGGAGTGAAGATAATTATATTAACCCAGAAATGAAAAAAAATCAGAGATTAAAATAATATCAGCTGTTTTTTTGCAGCTTGGGAGGTATATAGTAGAACCAGTGCAAAATACAAAGAAAGAATTTGTAATGAAAGATTAAAAATATTTTGGAAACATATTTCATGTAAAGTCAGAGATAGATAAATTCATTCAAAACATTTGTGAGAAAATGACTTATGAAAAATGTAGACATTTCTCAGAGAATGTAACTAAAATACCTACTAGAAATTTAAAGGTCTTACATGATGGGGTAAGCTGAAAGATTCATATCAGAGACCAATACCCTTACCAGTTTTTCCTGTATCAGTGGCAAGCAAAAAACATTTGAAACTTGTGCGTCTAACGATGCATATTCTTGATGGTTCTCCTGATTTTCTGCTTCTGAACACGTTCCAGATACGTCAGCATCGTCTTTTATATCAATCTGGAAGAAGGAAAACATCAGCAATGATGGCAATGAAAACCAGCAGCCAATCTTATCAATCACAGGCAATATACATAGATATTTAGAAACATATTCGAGTCAAAGTATATTTTGAAAATAAAAATAAACTCAAGAGGTCTCAACAGACAAAGACGGCTAGAGAATATATACCAAGGACTAAAATTGCCTCACCAGTTCTAAGGGATCAGCTAAGGATTCGTCATTGGAAACTCCCATGCATGCGGATTCAACCTTGCGAAAAAAATGCTGATCGTGAGTCTCTGCTTCTGACAATGATTCAGCTGCATGGACCTCTTCTTTTACGTACAACTGGAAGATGGGGTACATATTTAATATAGACCTAAAGAAAACCACCGTATTCTTCATGTAATTAATCAGGATAAATGAATCATGAAAAAACAAAACAGGGTACATAGCACTGAAAAATGCCAAGGATTCCTACAAATTTACCCTTGGCATTTTCCATGAATTTCCAGACCAAAATTTACTAATTTCCATGACTTTTGGCAAATGAATTAATATGATTGTTACCGCATATTGAGATACAAAAACATTTATAATTTAAAATTAAATTTTTAACGCTTTAATTCAAATAAAAAATAAGTCATTAAAAAAAAGATTCTACCATGTTAAAATCAGCTTAGACTTCAAAAGGTTGCCAAATCGAATCAAATCTACCAATTTTTATTCTGTAAAATATAAAACCCTTCTTGTGGTATAAAAGAAATTTTACTGCTTTTTTTTAAGGAATATAATGAATTTCAATAGCAATAGCCACTAATTTTCAATGCGAAAAGTGCACAAAATTAGAAGAAAATTTATTGAAAAATCATAAATTTTCTGGCGCGTTATTTCATACACTGTTAAAGAAAAAAGCTATCTCTGTGTGGAGATAAATAAACTAGCTCCCTATAACTGCCATTTTATTTTTTACGAAGGGTTTAAGCCTTGTGGGTGAGTGACAACCTGCACTACACGCCACTAATTGTAAGGCGGATCTCGGGGTAGCACATGATTGTATAAATAATGATACTCAATTATATTTTATTATTTGCATTTTAATGCATGTGTAAAAGCGTCATTCCGTTTACTCACATAATTTCGTAAATGTAACAAAAAATTTGTTTCAAAAGAGCATAATACTAAAGGGTTCACTGTCCCTATCGTGAAAGACATTTTCATTTTACTTTGACCAGACTTACACTCTGAAGAGCTTGTGGCTAATCAAAAAGTTTCAGATCAATTCAAACAAAATTAATGTCCTTTCATACTTCCGGGGTGAAAGAAATTTATTACTATAAGAAGACTGCTGAGCACTTTACGTCAAAGGTAACAAGCTTGACAAACAGAAAGCTTTTTCTTTCCATGTTTCATTCAAAGCTGAATTTTAATAAAACATTCACTTGGGACTCTGTATTATGATAGCATTGGTTAATCTACTGAATTAGAAGAAGAAAAAAGAAGTGGTTGACAAGATCAATACAATCAAATGAAAAATCAGCACGACCATTGAATCATGTAATGTATCCTGCATACCTTATAGTTTTAATAGCTACAGCTAGATGCTATCCTAATTAACCTTCTGGTTACCGACCCTCATTTTACCACGTTGGTTACCGTTGGGGTCCTTTAAGGACCCCATTGTATTTTTGTATGTACCGAGGTACTGAAAACCATTTTCAGCTGTAGTGCATTGATTTTATTGAGAAAACATTATAACAGATCATATTAATACCAAAAATTTAAAAAATTGTGCATGAAAATATTTATAAATGAACAAAAAATATTGTTTGCAAAAAAAAGGACAATTCAGTTACATATTTTAATAATTGATTTTTTATAAAGGATCATAACACAACTTAATAATACAGAAAATTAAACAACGTTTTCATAACAATATTTATAGGTTTAAAAAAACTGTTTGCAAAAGAAGAGGAAAATTCAATTTTACCCTTCATTTTTACATGTAAATGTGACATTCTTGTTGCGATGTTCAGTACAAACAAATACATTACACATGGAGCATCTTGCATTTACCTTTAAGTCAAGATTTCGTGGGAAAATATTACATCTGCACCATTTGGATTTGCCACAACTAGGTCTAGGTTCGGCCATTTCTGAGTTTGCTTCTTTTACTCCACATGCCAGAAAAGCAGAAGTAACAAGTAGTCTATTCGTTGTTTCTGCGCGTTTTGTCATGCTTGGTAGAGCATGTCCATGCCCTAAAGACTTGAGAAAGACTCTGCTTCTAAACGAAGTCTTTCCATTCCAGTCTGGATTTTTGCACATAAATATGGCAAATGCATTATTAGCTGCCATGTCAATCATATTCATGAACACCCTGAATGGCCATCTATAAGTTTTCTCGCACATGTATACTCTCTTATAAATTAGTCTGCATTGTCAAAAGCCCATTTTGTTCTATTAGATTCTAATATCATCAGTGGTTTCTTACATTAACTCTCAGATATTTTGTTATCCAAGAATTGTTAAGTTAGCAAGTGTACCATTTTATTTTTCTTTGGCATACACGAGATCATAACCAATCCTTCTTTATGTAAGACAGCAAACTTAGAAGAAAAAGTTACACGATCATTAATGCAATTCAAGTCATAAGGAGTGCGGATTGCGGCTAATTTGTCATTTTCTTTTCTTTGGGCCCTAGTATCTTTGCCATCAAAGCATATGAATCTCATGATTTTTTGAAATCTTGTGCGGGACATAAACGCTGTGAAAAAAGTTCTACGAATGCTAGTATCAGTTGACCACAATTCTTGGACGTTTTCTTTTCCACAACTAAGAGCACCTGCAGTCAATAATATACCAATAAATGCATCCAGATTATCAATGATCATATTATGTGGTCCAATTATTTTCCAATTTAGGGTTCTTCACTAACATCTCATTGTAGAATTGTTGGGCGTAAATATTAGTGCATTCAACAATAATAATTTTGACATCGTTGTTTATAAACAAATTAAAAGTTTCTCGAATGGAACTTGCACAACTTGAATGTTTGGTAGGACCTGGTTTACAGTTAAGAGTGTTTCGTTTCCAAGTTTTTGTGAATTTTGGAGGATTTTTGCCCGTATATCCCGAGCCCTGATTTTGAGTTCAAAACATCAAAGTTAGATATTCTTTTATTTACGTCCACATCACTGTCCATGTCTTCTTTCTTCACGTCAAGATTCAGATGGGAGGAATTCAATATCACTGTCACAATAATCTGTACACTCTGCTGGGAGGAATTCAATATAACTGTCACAATAATCATCGCAGTCACTGTCCTCTGCGATGCTCTCAATTCCATCCTCCGTTAGGAATTTTTAAAAAGTAATTTCTAAGTAAAAAATAATTTTATCACAGTAGGTATAAATATAATTGTAAGTCCCATCACAGTAGGCATTAGGAAACATTAGAAAGGCCAGGGCTAGCCGGGGTTTTCCTGCGTTGAGGGCCTTCGGGCAGTGGAGCAGCAGTTGAGAAAAGGAAAGGGAAGGACTAGCAAGGAACACATCAATTCGGTGTATTTTCAGAGAATTTATATGCACATAGTCGATGGTTATGAGCAAGTCTAGACTATTGATGAGAAAGCAGGTGATTTGGATGGAACGCTGAGCAAGGGAGTAGAATGACACTGGGGATCGGGATAACTATTTCATGGAATCTGTTAATGGCTCACTTCTGTTTCAGTCACCGGAAATTTAGGTAAAAAGGGAGGGGTTAGAAAGAGGAGGCGCTGGAGATGTTATCACTAGTGTAATGGTTCGTTGAGTGAGATGGAGAATAAGGGGAAAGGAGACCCATGCAAAGGCAAGTGAGGAAACAACGTGCACCTGGCATTCCCTCTCACTTGCTTGGTGGTGGTACTCAAGAGGGAGCTTACTCATCAATAGCCTGGACTTGCTGATCACCATCGACTATTGTGCATAGAAATTCTCAGAATATACACTGTGTTGATGTGGCCCTTGCTAATCCTTCCCTTTCCTCTTCTCCACTGCTACACCCCCCGCTGCCTATAGGCCTTCAACGCAGGAAAATCCAGGCCAGCCAAACGAATCCCATTATCTCCCCCAACCCTTTCTCCCTCCCACACCATCTCTGCCTCCTACCCTCAACATCAACCTTCGACGCCCAAGGTCCAATCCCTCTCTTACCGCTATGCAACTCAATTTGTATATATGCGGACGTGAAATGATGCGAAACCCGGGTTGTGAATAAATAACTCGGCTAGCGGTACATCACAAAGTATGATCTCTATTTTTGCTACAGAGAGCAATGCCAAACCTTAAGTTATGATCGATGAACAAAGATGATATTTCGATGCGTAAATGGTATAAGGATGCAAAGTTGGGTCGAAGATCCGCAGATATTTACCATTAAGCAAATTAGCTGAAACGTAAAATGAAGACGAAAAATTTTGAATGCGAATTACTTCTGTATTAGTGGATGTAACTGAAATGAGCAAAGAACTACCAAAAGAAGAACACGCACTCTCAATCACAGATATATTTTAGATCTTTCACTAATGTTGTATAGTCAGATACGACGAAACAATATTTCACGGAAAATATGCATAGATTATACGTATGGATAACATGTGCTAAAGATGTCAACTGAAGGAACGTAAAGCAGAACAGAGGACCAGAATAAAGATAGAAAAGGGGGGATTTTGATGCGTTAATTGTAATTTTATACTAAGAACATTCTTAGAGTTAGAGTCGCCTAACAGAAGGCTAAGTAATCACAATCCCATGATAAAAATTTTCTCGATCAGGCATTACACATGAAAATCGCCAAAATCAAAGCTTGGTGACAATGCATTAATAATAATAACACATAATAATAACAATTTATTTATAACTTTATTCGTTATTAAAACAATGGTAATAGATAATAACAATTAATAATAGCAGATTCAGTTCTACACGAACACATTTGCAAAACAGTCAGACATTCAGTCTTGGACGCTGGTTACAAAGTGGGGTCCTTCTGGGACCCCATCCGTATTTTAATTCATACAGAACCCAAATGAATGTAATTTTGATGATAATTTGGCCACAAAAAAGGAATGAAAAAGTTGTTCACATACCAGGACACCCATGAACGTGAAAATTAAATTAAGAAATTTATTCTATATTTTTCGAGTGTGGGGTCCCTGAAGGACCCCGCTCGATAACCAGAGGGTTAAACGAGCATTAAAATTACAGGTGAGATTTTCGAAGTTCTACTGCAATCATTGTTGAGTAATACGTCTTACAGAATCATACTATAAAAAGAAGAAATTGTCGCTACTTCGCTGGCAGAAGAGCTTGAAAACGTGACCTTAATTTGCATATGGGATTGTGACGTTAGCTCTGGTCATAGTGAGCACAAGCAGAAAAAAGTAAACGTAAAAACTGATGCAAATACTTTTTTAATTCATTAGTTCTGTTGCTATGGACAGCTGTTAATCCAGCAACTAACATTAAAAAATTGTACGGAAGAATCCTCGACCCTCATCTTCTTGTGTTTGTTAACTAACAAAAATACCGATATACAGCTGGCAGACAAATAGAAGAACACTTTCCATTTTTCCAGGACCGGCCAAATATTTCCAGGACTTCCCATTTCCAATTTTTCCCCTCTGACTTTCCAGGCTCGTTAGAACGTTGAATGCCACTATGTGGGTTTTATAGTTTCATCTCCGACACCATTGTGGCATCGACGAAACACCTGAGCTGCCCTGTGCCTCTGGAGATATTGAGTCGGTCGTGGAGAACCATAAATGTACAATCAGGGGGAATGACTCCATCCTCACCACCAGGCAGTTAGATGCGACCAAGCCTGGTATCGTTCTCCTCGACCACCTCACACTTTCCATGATCATGATTGAGTTTTTGGCTCCGAATGAGAATGACATAGATTCAAAAGAGATGGAAATTGGAAAAGAATATCAAGATTGGGTTTTTGAACTGTGGCAAATATTCCCCAGACACTGTGAAAATGTTTCTAAGTTTTTTTTCATCCCCACGTACATCTCACATGTCGCTTTAATTCCCATCACCTGTAAACCCACCCAGAACTCACTAAGGCTCTCTGCCCCAAAGCACCAACACTGAAGAATTTGAATCCGGCCCTTGAGAAAAAATTAGAAATCGGCAGTGGCGTTGAATTATTTCAAGCCTCTCTATGGCACTACTTAGTCTGAAGTACAATTTGTTAAGCGTCGAGAATAAGACTTGAATGGAATATGTCCAAAATGATGATAAAAAAACGTTTCGTCTTTCAGTGAGACCTGCTGAAATTGAAAATAAATTGTAAGCGAAGGAAAATAATTGGAACCATGACAAAATAAGTCCACCACAGGGATTTGATCCTTGGACCTTCGGTATATGAACAATAAAACCACTGTGCCATTTTACATTGGTGCATGATGCACGTTCTTCTGAGTTTATATTGGGCATGCTATAAATGAATGAAAAATAATTCACTACTTCAAAACTAGAGCTTATTACACCAGAACAAGACGTAATCCCAGAAGAATTTGGCTTTGCAAAGAACAAAAAATATGGCATGCAAAAAGGCGTAGCAACGTATGTAGTCTCTCCTTGTTAGTCAGCTTCCGTGATAGCAGATTAGATGCTCCTTAGTTCGTGCTTCACCTGAGGAATCCCTCGATGGAGACCATGCTGAATAGAACACGATATTATGTTCCCCTCTCTCCCCTCCCACTTCACTTCTACCGCTAGGTATGTATAGTGATGTTTTTAAAAATAGATCACGCCTTGATATCGACCCTGTTCGTCAAAATCTGGGTCGCCCTGCCTTAGTTTGTGACCTTAAAGTGTTGAATTTTCTATTGTGTTTTTATCGACCTGGATATAACATTCTTCCATAAAATAATTCTGTTATTTTTTTACGTTATAAAGTGGTTCCTAATATAGTTGGCCCATCATCTATGTCACACTTTGTTTGCTCAAAGCAGTTGCTTATGCTCAACACTGCTTTATATTTTCTTCAAGTCACAGCTATCGAAATCATTTATAAAAGCCTCTTACAATGTGTGTCGTTCTCTCTATTTTAATCAAAGAATTACATATTTCTGTGAATCATCAACAAGACTTGCAGGTGTTAACAGATACGTTCTCCACCATAAGAAAATGGGGAATTTGGACTCGCAACATTAAAACTTTAGCGATCTGTGTGATACAGGACATTGTACTTGTTAAGCAAAAATACGTGCTAACTACAAAATAATCACTATCTGACATGTAGCCAATTCATTAATTTAAAAGTAAAAATAAATCTTTGATCACGAAATTCACATTCCTGTTAAGCGATTGATGAATACTTAACTGTTAATTTCAGTTTGCTAGCACATTAAAAATGATGGTTAATATTGAAAATTAATAAACATTAATTTTTTCAAAACATTCGCGTTCATTATATTTACAAAAAATCATATTCCACTCTAAAACGAAGAAAGAAATTGAAATAGTTTTGGGAAACTGGTCCTTACCATATCATCTACTGCTTGTGGCACAGATGCGATGTTGGTGACTGATGTTAATCGTGAGTATTCCTCAACAAGGTTGTCCCCTTCATGAGTCTTTTCCCCGGCCAAAGATTCCCTTGGTTCATTCTCTTCTTCCTCCTGAAAATTGAAAATGGTATGCAACATTGGCAAAGACTATAAGAGAGGTCATTAAGTCAGGTTGTATGAAAAAATAAATCACTTATACCGTAGGACACTCTCCCATTTCAAGTGGCAAGCACACAACATTTAAATGTCCTACATCTAAAGAATCAATATGTTGAACAATCTCCTGATTGCAAGTCACTGCTTTTAACAATAATCCATCATCATCAGCATCTTCTTTTACGCCAGTCTGGAAGAATAGACACATCACTTATTAAAGCTTCGAGAACTCTGAGACATACTTGTGATAAAAGGCTATGTATTAGTTTATTAAAAAATGCAGACAAATTTGACGACCATTTCATCTTTTTTGAAGGAAAACAACCTTAGTGATATCAAACTATGGAGAGAGCTAGAAGATTCACAGCAAATACTTAAATTGCCTCACCAGATCTAAGGGGTCAGATAGGGCTGTATCACTGGAAACTCCTGTGCACGTGAATTCATTCCTGAAAAGGTTCTCCTTGCCGCATGTCTCTGTATCTGACAATGATTTATCTGTCTCCAACTCATCTTTAACATTCATCTGGAAAATGGAATGCATCACAAATGAAGGCCACAAGAACACCATTACATTCTTCATAAAATTAAACAGGAAATATACACCTGTATATAAAGCGTTTTTCTTGACAAAATCTTCATATCTAAAAACATGCACATGCAGATTAAATGGCTGAAGCGAAATATTAAATGTGATATCACAGCTAATAAATTGCTGCCCCAGCAAAATACTAGGCTAGTACGGCTTAGTAAGTAAGTGCTGCACATTAGCTGCAGAAATCTTCAAATCTGTTTACAATGAATATTACAGTGAAATCTGTTTGAAGTGAAATTAATGAGAGCAAAATTTTTCCTATTCAATGTAAAGAATAATTTGCACTGACATTGTACTATATTAAAAATAACTTGTAAATGAATCAGGCTGTAAAAATAATGGCATACTTTAAATGATGTACTGGATATCCTCAATTTTATTTCCCCACGGACGAAGATTGCTTATTTCCAAAACTTTTTTTCATGTCAGTTATAAATTATATTTGTCATTCTCCGGCATAATGAAACCAAAAACTTTGATATAATAGAATGACAATATAATAATACACTTATTATGTATCTCATATAACATATATTTAGTTTTTACCATCTTAAGCTATCAAATGACATTTTCCATCCTTTATAATGTATGTTGATATATAATGCATGGATAAAAATTCATGAAGAACTTAATTTAATTGCCAGTAGCAGAATGATCTTTTCACTCCATTAATTCACTAATATTACATCATTAAAATAAAAAGTTAATCAGATCATAAGAAAGTGAAGAAACTCATGGAAATATAGTTAAAATGTTAACAAATTTTTGGAATTTTTTAGAATACTTAAGAAAAGTGTTAATATTATTTCATCAGGTAACTCAATATTATCTAATGAGTTGGAAAATACACCTGATGCCTTTTTATTGTGGTTTATATAAGGTATTTACAGAGGTTCTGTTACAATATCACATCAGAGACAGACTGATAAATAAACAGAATGCATTCAAATTGCGACAGTTAACATATTAGCTTTTTCTGCCTATATTTTGTTTATGGGAATATTTGCATAAACTGATTCAGTTAAATGTATAAAAGTGAATGATTTTAGAAAGAAAAGTCACACTTTTAAGGATTGCATTTCCAACAAAACATTAATTAAGCATCTAGGTACGCCATTGAGTACAATTTTAAATATAATGGCATAGAAATTTATTTCACCCACAGTCCCTTTTTAATTATGTGACAGTTTTAGTAAATATTCATGTGGTGTTAAATATAAATAAGTTATTATAAGACCATCATCAATAAAAGAATAGCAGAATGTGAGGAAACTTGGAAATACATTAAAGCACATGCAATGAAGAGATAGTTAGCCAAGGAATAATAGAGCATAACATTATAAACTCAATATATTATTATAAGCATTAAATCCACAAATTCAGGCTGTACTTTGCTTAAAATTTCAATATTCTTTTCAATAAAGGTTTGTACTTTTCTACACTTTTAAAACCATTGTAGAAAATTACAAATCTTTATTGAAATTATAATTATTATAATTAAGCACTTCAGAGTAGAGATAAAAGGAAATTGGAACAAGACAATATCACGTACTTTAAACAAAACATCATTGAGGGACAATGTGAAGACAGAAAAAATGTCAATATCAACGAAAAACATGAAACATTATTTGCTTCTTGCACAACCAAATTCATAGGAATGTGATAAGTGAACATAAAGGCTTGAAATCATGAAAAAAAAACGATTCATTCCTCATATTAAGTGTCTGAAATTACATGAATAATGCAAATTTAAAAATATATACATATATGAAAACGTATAGGTTGCTTTTAAGTTATTAGAGAAATGCTTCATTTTAATGTTTCTTACATTTATGCAAGGAGAAGTGAGTGAAAGGTGTTATATGTAAGAAAAAGTATGACAATATCACAAACATATTGTCTCTTAAGGTCACAATGGTCATGCTCGGCAATTATTAAACACAGTATTACATCTATTTCTTTGTTCATCTTATTGCACTGACAAATGCTGGGACTCAAAACGCAGAATGGCAAATGGTATATTATTTCAAAAGACCTTCAGCCAATGGCTTTCAGAGAAGAGAACTGTGGTTCGAAAATACGCCTATTGTTTTAAAACTCCGACACACGCCATGGCTTCCGAATTTCAAGAAGAAATTGATTGGTTCCAGGAAGAGAGAAAAGCAAAAAAAAAGAGGAAACAAATACACATAATAAAGTTATTCTTATGTTGAACCTTAAATTTACAGTGCCTCATTGATCGTGTGTCATTTTTGTAAAGGAATGAAAAAAGGAATCTGAAGGCCTTGCCATCGACCTCAACACCTTTATAAACCTATGATTAAATATGATTTTAGCCTTAATTAAATATTTGTCACCCCTGTGACCCCTGAGCAACATTTGAAGGCCAAGGGATGACAATAGGGATATGAAGACCTTACCTCGATCTCGGCACCTTTTTAAACCTATGATTTGACAGGTTTGTATGATCGCCCATACAAACCTATAGTTTGTATGGGCGATTCACTTTTTTCCACCCCTGTGCCCTTGACTGTGGCTTTTCAGTGGTCACGGTTGCATTTTCGAAATTGAATGTTCTTCCTTCGTGTTTCTTTTTCCCAAAAACAGAAAAATTGAAAATTTCGCAAAGAAATTCTATCTTTTCTGTATTTTGAATAACTTAACATTGAAAGCCAATAAGACAACATTTTGATTGTTGGTTGGACCCTATTTCTGGGGTCAAAAGATGGTATTTGTATAATTTTGCTTGCAGTCAACAAACTTACAACCATTTTCTACCAAGATATCAAATTTCATTCATATGGCACGAAAGAAAGTGTCTGAAATTATAGGTCAAAAATGGCACACGATCATTGGGACACTATAATAAGACACCAAAATAATAGAAAAATAAAAAATGATGAAAAAGCAGAATTAATTGCAAAAACTTTGACCTACACGCTGTTGACATGCCTCAATACTCCAAAAAGCCAAGTAAAATTATTAAAAATAAAACTATTAACCATTGAGCTTATAGAATACATAGTGTTTTTACTCTTTTTCACTTTCTGCATGTCCATGCAAGACCAACAGGGATAATAAAGCTATCATTATCAAAAGAGGGTCATAACCCTATAACATAGTCCACAGTGTCTCCCTAAAAAATGCATTGTCTGACTCTCTCAAATAATCACAGCCGAGCACTTTGAATCTCAGTGTCTTGAAGCTCACAACCTAAATCAATCTAACAGCCCTGTTACACACTGATTCATTGCTGAGTTTTTAATGGAGCAGATAGCTATACTTTGTACTTTGTGGATAAAATCAATGTCCAAGGTCCCAGATCCTTAGAGTGTACATAAGATATGGTCAAACAATAACAACATACTTAATAACTCTCTCTATCTTCCTTACAAACCAAGAGCCTTTCAACAATTCATTCAAGAAAATGCTATAGCATCATGTTGCCAATATTTAACCGCAAAAGAAATCTAAATTTACAGTAATCTCCCAGGTATTTATGTATTTCTGCTCAGGCCTTTGATCAGTAAATGACTATCATTACATACTATGCCATCTTGTCGTGAGTGTAATTGATGTTGCAATGTATGCTGTTGGCTATTGTATAGATGTGTCATTTTCTGAAAGGACACTGTTCATCTTACTCTGTCTTTTAATTTATCTTCCCAAAATAATGAGATCATAAAATGCAAAAGTTGATAAAAAATTAAAGTATAAGTGTATTGATATTTCAAGATCATAAGATGTACAGTTGTATGAAACCCTGCACTCCTCTACTTTCTGAGGGTAACCTGAAAAAGATCTAACCAAGATGGAAGAGAAAATTTCAATTGTATATGAAAGTAACAAACCTAGACTAAGACTCAGATGAAGAAGGAAAAGTTTCTGTGATGTTGCATGTTACAGGGGAGAACTATTAGAAAAATTTTATAAATTCACCATCCAAGAAGATTGAAAAATAAATGTAAAAAAGTTGTTGAATGCCTTAGAGAAATTATGCTCACATAAAACAAATGAGACAATAGAGCATCACATACGTTTATATGAGAGATCAAGAAAGGGGAGACTTATTCAGTAATTATTTATCAAAACTAAAGAAACTAAGTGCTACATGTGGATTTGGAGAGTTGAAGAACAGTTATGTAAGAGATAATGCTGTCTGTAGCATAGTAAATAATGACATTAAAAAATGGCTAGCAAACCTTTCGCTTACACTCAACCTGCGGAGACTTCCCAGCCACTGTGTGGCAAAAAAGTGAACGGTGGGTAGGAATGACCTTGTCAATGGAAAGTAAGATCTACATTCACTGCAGTCCACCAGGCAAATGTAGATCCTAGGTTCAAAGCAGCGACAGGTTTGTAATAAAACAACTATCCTAAGGCCCGAAAAGAGATAATATTTAATAAAATTACAAATTATAAAAGAAAACTACAATGAAACAATTAAACCAAGGGCTTGCAGGTTAATAAATATTGAGAGAAACGAGAAACATGGAGATGAGAAATATAAATAAAGAAGGGGATTATTGTAAAAAAGGGGGAAGGAGAGTGTGCACAAAAAGAGATATCCTGGAGTAAAAACCGGAGAAAATGGGATCAAGGCAGAGAGAGAATGTTATAGGAGCATTTGGAGAGGGACCAGAAAGATAATTACGTGGAATAGGAGAGCTTACACCAGCGGACACTTCCAAGTTCATGGCAAGTAAAATCATTACTAATTACATCGAGCTGCACTAAATATTATTGAACAGATAAGTTATATAAACAGTATAATCAAAATTTAACTAGTGAAATTTGAAAACACGTGATTCTATTAGTAAATTGGATATAATATTGAGGAAACATTTGTTATTTCTCTTGATGTGTGTTTTGCCCCAATAAAAATGATTTTATTATTGTTAAGTGTAGTTTAACATGTTTGATTGACTTATATAGATATGTTTTATGATAACCATTCCCTTTTAAACAAGGGGGGAAACATTACAGGGTTAAGAGATGAGCATCTGACACTTGAAAAATGTTTAAAAATCTGCGGAGCTGGAGGATGAAGCAATGATGACCATCGGCGCAAATGAAAAGGTACATAGAGTATGAGAAAGGAAGAGAAGTGCACCGGCCGAGATGTGACTAAGAGTGAGCAGGAAGAGCCATCAAAACAAAAGCAACTAGTCCAACGCCACAGCAAATTCAGCATGTCAACAGAGGTGGCTAGCGTGAGGTGACGTAGCAAACATTTCTTCAAGAGGTGTCCTGTATCATGGAAAAGAATCTTTCACTTGTCCTGGGGTATGGCACTTTAGCCATTTGTGTTGAGGTAAGAATAAAAAAATGCAAAGATAGTGCAAAGGCAATGAAATTTGCTTACATTTAACTGGTATCAATAAGAATGATGTTAACAAGATCGATTGACACGAAATGATAAAGATAAATGAAAAATATAAAGTATAAGCAAATATAGACAAGGGGCATCACTGCAATGTTCTTTCAGAAAGTATATTAAGAGATCTAAAAATAAATGTTGCAAAAATCAAAAAGTGGGCATGTGGAGGCTCTTGGTTAGTAGTAAGAGGTAAGACTGAACTCAGTTGTAAATTGAATTACAAAAAACATACAAAGCCTTGCTTCAATTTATTTCTATTTTTACCACTCTTCACAATTTGCAGTATCACTGTTATAACATAACGCCCAGTAAATAAATAAATAATGTAACAATGCAAGGTTAGGGTGCAAGTGAACAAACAAGGCAACAAGGGATTGTAACGAGGGACACGGAGAGTGGGATAGATGGTGAAATCAGAAAGGAGTTCGGAGGAGTAAAAGGCCAAAAGGAGAAGGAAAAAAGGAATAAAAGTGTGTGAAAAGGGGTTGGATTGTCAAAAAGTGACTGGAATAGTTACAGAGGCGATTCTAAGTAAGGAAAGCTGAAAGAAGCCGAGAGTAAGCCAAAACGGAGGAAATTGCGGCGGCTGCACGAGACGCACAGTAGCCAGAGAAACAAGATCTCCAAGAGGACCATGATAGTGGGGCAATAAGGAATGGGAGAACGATAAGTGCCACTTAAAATTAAATTGTATTCATTGGTAAATAGCAAAAGGGTCGAACATCCTGTAAATTGGGCCCAATCGACCTCTATAAAAATTAAAAGATAATTTTTTAAAGCATAAGTGTTGTCTGTATTTACATTATTATATGATAATTAAAATAATTTGTAAGGTAACACCAACGAGAAGAAGGTGAGGGTTACACCGTGGACATAATAACAGGAACATAGATCCCACGTGATAGCTCACCTTACCGCCATGACTTTCTTCACTTATCACAACACTGACCTCCCGCAGAGGATCCTCATCTTCAGACACTACTGGAGTTTCCTCTTTCACAACCACTTCCACTTCATTGCTGTCCTTCCTACTGGTTCGACTGCTCGGTTCTTCTTGGAAGGTCTTCGTTGGTCCCTGAAAACATTAAATTGTGAACAAGTCATATGATTTGCAGTCGTGGGCATAACTCTATGGTATGTAATTATATTTTGAATGAAAAACAGTGAAATACACCCATGGATTAACACATCACTTTAGTTATAGCTCATCTTAAATGCCACTTAACCGATTGGCCTCAGAAATGACTGCAAATACAACACACTCCCTCCTTAGTCTCCAGCTATTATGATGGCAATGAAACCTAATTCTTTCCTTAAACTCAGAGGGAAATGTTACAACAGGGACAATGTAATAATGTTAATTGTCCAGGGTCCATAACAGAGGTGGTTGGTATTGTGACTGTCAGTTAAGTATATGACAATTAAAAATATAAAATTACAACAATAAAATCATTCAATCAAATAAAAAAATCAATTTTACAAACATATATAAAACTAATTTAAAAACAAATGAAAAAAACAAGTTCAGTAAACCCCCATACAACGAACACCCATACAGCGAAATTTTAAGGAAAACTCCCTATTTCGAAGTCATTGGCCCGGTCCCGGACCCTTCCAATGGACAATACACGCAAAAAAACCTCCCGTAACGAACCTCTAACTACGAAAACTCCGTACATCGAAGTCTGCGCTTGGGCCCAAAACATGAAAAGTGCCCCTCTAGAACGAATTATTGAGAAAAAAAACGTAGCATTCTTCATTTACAGGTAATTTTTCCATAGACATTTACGTAATGAGCAGGAAGTTGAACCGCAGCGGAGAGTACCGCGTCTTAACCCTTCCGCTCCGGGCTTCGAAAATGTTTACATCCGAGACCTACAGAGCAGAGGGCATGGAGGAAACTTGACGCTCTCGCTCCGTGAAGGCTCGTTTACACGTTTATTATGGTGGGAACCAGCAACTTGATGGTTCCCACAATAAAAAACGTGTAAGGTAAGCCAAAGCTCCGCTCCGCGTTAGCTGAGCCGGGTGATAGTTGGGTGGATGAGTTATGCACCAAGAGGGGAGGGGGAATACCAGTCAGTTCCAGCCGGCCAGACGTAACCCAATACAGAAAAATACTCTGAAAAGATCAGATCAGGGGGGCTATTCTCCACTCTCACTCATCCGCCCCACCTCTTTTGCGAAGGTGCAGGTGGTGAGGATGGAGCTCAATTTTCCCTTTTTAAATCGTATCAGATTACTTTCCCATATTGGGTTACATTCCCGGGACCCCTGAATGGGAGGAGCTCCATGGTTTCAAATTACCTTTCGGTATCCGATTTTATTTTGGGAGAGGCAGTCGGCGATAAATTTTTTCATGCTTATTTTCTTTGTTTTTCCTTCGTGGAATTATATGTTAAAATTTAATCTTTACTTTTCTATTCAAAGTTTTTTTTAATGAGTGGAAATATTTTTTTCGCGAATACCAATGGGCTTATTTTTTTTTCTTTCCCGCGAAGTCAACGTAATTTCTTTGTTTCCCCATTCTTTCAGCACGCAAACTTCATTTGTTCCTTCATTTGCAAGACCTCCTGTTGATATTATAATTATAAAATAGTCTAAATAATTGTTACATCATTATTTATAAGACCCACGATCAAAGATCCCCGTTTTCTTGTATTGTTGTGCTTTGAAAAAAGGAGGGGAAAATGTGATCGGCTTATCTACTAATTTCTGTAATCGAATCACCATTTCGCGATCTAAAGACGTACAAATAAATACATTGTAATAAGGCTCGTCGAGAAAGGCTCGTGTTTTAAATGGCGAGTGACCACTTGCAGATTATTTTCATTATTGTATAATTATGATATCAACAGGAGGTCTTACAAATGAAGGAACAAATCAAGTTTGCGTGGTGAAAGAATTGGGAAACAAAGAAATTTTGCGAGAAAGAAAAAAAAATAAGTCCTATGTTATTCGCAAAAGAAAAATATTTCCACTCGTTAAAAAAAAATTTGAATAGAAAAGTAAAAATTAGATTTTAACAGAATTCCAGAAAGGAAAAACAAAGAAAGTAAGCATGAAAAATTTGTCGCCGACGGGAATCGAACATGGTCCCTCTGCACCGCAGCCCCGCACGCTAATCAATGGACCACACCCTTGATGCCGTAGGCTGATAAATAGGGATTTTATAACATCTATATATGTTTAAACGCCTTTTTTGTTAACTATTGGATTTATACGCCCATATGTGGAGTGATTCGTGAAAAGCATTCTGAGTTCTATATGCATACGAATTTTCATCGAGATCTGCGACCCGTTTATCGGACACTCCCCTCGTTAGGATGGCGAAGTATTCAAAACTTCATTGGTTGGTGTTCAACCAATGAGAGCCAATTTTATCTACTCTGTCCCCATCCCAAAGGAAAATCTGGAGTAACCTCTCTTCTCTATCCAAATATTGCTATTGCCGTCTTAACCTTGATGGATGTGGTCTGTTAACCGGCAAGTTTGCTCGAGATCGCCCTAATATTTGCTCGATTGCTTGAGGATACCTTTTTTCCCAGAAATCGCAGCCGAAAATGAGGGTGCGCCTCTGACACGAATTTTTTATCTGCCAGCCTTCGATCCTCGGTCACGATGTGAGCGGTGGGCTGCAGAGAAATAACGCGGCAGGGTGGTAGTGGCCACGAAACGAGCAGTGATTCGTCCTAAGATAAGTTCAGAATCTGAAATGACAGTACATACTGTCAGAAGACAGAACGTTCTCGGCCGACATTTTACCACAGAATGAGAAGAACGGCACAAGAAATATTTAATATCTGGGATTGGTGGCGAGCGGCACCTATGCCACTCACGTCTATCATGGCTGGGTTCGAGTGTGGTCCATGTCAAACATTAGGAACATAAAACTCATCGTTGCCACTCTATCGCTTGCCTACCACCGCTCGTATCGTGGCCGCGGCTCGCGCCGCTCGTATCGTGCCCGAGGCAAGTCCCTCGAGAGCTGAGTGACCTTGGTGCTTAGCGTGAGTCATCAAGGGGAGGGTATCATTCGCTCGCTTGTTTACGGGGGATGCAGTTGCCTAATAACTTTAAAAACTTGTTGTTTGACAAGGCAAGCGTGTGGGGTGCAATTGGGGGACAGCGATTGGCCGCGCGACAAGTGCAAGCACTGGAATTTTCCACCCCCCTAACTTTCTCATTTTCTGTCACCAGACAACTTTGAGTGACTGTATGCACCTGCCTTAAGCTCAACTGAGAGAATTCTGTGAATATTAACATTTGTGCATGCGTCAATATAGGTCAGTGTTGTTCCAAAATGAACAAGGGCAAAAAGTTGTGGTCTTTCACGGTAGTTGAAAAAATAAAAGCGCTTTAAGTCATCAAAGACGCTGAGGATGTAGGAAACCGCGCTGCCGGACTAAGGCATGATGTGCCGGAATCGTGCATTAGAAGATGGAGGAAGGATAAGGTTGCACTATTCATACCAATAGGGACAGAAGGTCTTTTCGGGAAAAATCTACGAGCTGTGACAGGACATGCGCGCGCGTGCCACCGTACTGCGACGCCCGTCTCACTAGTAAGTCAGCCGTTTGTATGTACCTAAATCATAATTTTTTTTATTTTGTCATTCATTGAAGATTTTTGTTGGACCATATTGAAATATTAACTGATTTAAATTCCATAGACAGTTATGATTTCTTTCAAAGTTTGACTTTTTTCAAGTTTTGATGTCGTATCTACGCCTTATCGTTCGTTTTTTACGCGGCTGACGCTGGGGTATTTTGAATTTAACGTGTTTGCATTCCCACTCGTCATCGTTTACAGCAAAATATAATTTGTAAAAGTTAACCACGTTTTAAAAGGCGACAAAGCGACTATGACTTGTGCATTAGGAAAACGGTGGGAGGATTCGAATTTAATAATCAGAGCTCGGTGCGACTGTCCGCACTTACCAACTAAACACGAATTGTAGCGAGGTCAGATTTGTTTTGTTTTAATGAATATCAATTACTCCACACATTCCAAAGGACAATAAACAATGCAAGCATTGTAGGGCCTAGGCTACAAGTGAAAACTTGCCTCCGAGGTCCATACATGCCTATGGAAAATGCCGCGTAAATTATAAGAGAATATCGCTAGCGGCTTTGATAATGGCCGAAAATTCGAAGTTAGTCCCGCAACACCTCGCAATAGGAAAAAAAGCCCCAAAGTTTTTTCTTCAACTTCGACGCATAAAAAGAGGGGTGCGACTCTTACACGCGTTAACGGCATCGTCAATGCATTATCATCTGAGATTGCCATTGTGACCTCAATGCATTGCCGACTGCCACGTTTTTACTCGTGGTAACTAACTCACCCCACCTATATTCCATCGTCGTTTATCGATATCTAGTATATTCTGGTCACGAACATAGATATTTACCGGTATTTCAATGGGATTCCAACAGTGCGTTTCATTTTGGAAGTATAAATGGGAATATGTGCTCTTTCAAGCAAAATTGCTGCATAAAACTGCCATTTGATATTGACTTAAATTATTGCACTCTAAGAATAATATAGACTAGATACTCAGAAAAATTATGGAGCACTTTAAATATACCTAATCCTTAGGCATTAATTTTGGCGCTCCTTTACTTTCAGACCGTAACTAAAGAAAGCGATGAGGCGTAGAGCAGAATCGACGAAAAAAACAATAATTTCAATTAGAAATACGCAGATTGAAAATAACACGGTGATAGCCACGGTATTTGATGGTAAATAATAAAAATTGTTTATCATCACTCTAGGAAAGGTTTTAATGGTGAATAAAGCAAGATTGAGATATTTACTCGACTTGCATCGTAAAGCACGCGGAACACTTGGATGCCCCTTTGGAGACGCAACCCTCACACCACCTCCATACATCGAAAACCCCCTACATTGAAGTAATTTTTCTGGTCCCAACAAATTCGTTGTATGGGGGTTTTACTGTAATTGAGTGACAATAGAGCAGGTTGATATATCCTCAAGATATTCATCATGTGAGTATTACAAGTTAGCATAGAGAAGCTTCTTCAATCTATAACATGCTATTGCTATGGTGTAAGACATTATGGTTCCTAATGAAGTAATTGTTGATGTCGGAGTTATTAAGAACTCTCCTAACTTTGACTTGGCCAATAATGCAACAACATGGATGCTGATGCATGTGAGAGAAAGTATGCTCAGACTTCTGACTACAACACGAGATGGTGTGTTATGGATAGCAAATTACATGAGATGGATTGCTTTTTCTGCTGCTTAAAAACTTTGACTGCTGATGAAGATGAACCACAGAAGATGATATAACTAATTACATGGGTGTTATACTGGCAATAATATAAAGTGCATAAAACCACACTACAAACAGTGAATCTAGCGAAATATACTAGTAGAGTTATATTGCATGTGAAATTGTACGTTATTGTTACCTTTATGACACATTATTATTTGGGGAGATTTTTAATCTCTTGCTTAAACATTCAGATTGATTGTTTGAAAAACTGAACAATTGTTAGGTTTTGATGACATTATATCATTGGGTCTGGGGGCAAGTTATGCAATTTTTATTAGTTTAGCATATGTCTGTACTTCAAGCATGCAAATCAAAGCATTTATTTTTCTAGTCATGGCCCTATTAGAGCACTTAGAAAAATATGTGACTTGTGCGCGAAAGGTACAAGAAGTGTGCATTAAGTGTGTGCACAGTACTACACGTTTCCTGCGCGGGATATTTACACCAGGGACGACTTGAAAGCACAAATGGCAAACAATGGCCCAAGGCCTTTGGATTTAGGTCTTTGACTACGTCATCTGCGGTTAGGAAGAGTATCATTATTCATTTAATATTCCAACTTGACAAAAGTTTGAGAGGGAGTTTTGAAGCAATACATAAATGCAATAGAAGCAAATGAGGTTAAGCAATGATAGAGCATCATAGCAAAATAAGCAAAAAAATTCATAGGGCTTCATGATATTCTTTTTAAAAAAATTGGGTGGTGCTGGAGAAAAATATGTTTCACCAATTGTACCATTCAAAAAATTAGTTTATTTATATGTGAAGCTGAGACTTTTCATTAATGATATTAAGTGTTTCCAATGTTTATTCCTGGATAGTTAGTGAAAGTTTAAACAGATAAAATATTTCTCCAATGGCCGTAAAATATATGCACCACTCGTCAAAAAATTAAATACTTACTGTGTTGGTTTGCGGGAATGAGGTTCCACAACAGGGACCAACCACAGCCTCTCCACCAGAATACCCTCCTGTGGTAGTTTACGGGAAAAAAATTTCCTCGCCAGGGACTACCACAGACACACACACACAACCCAATTGGAATCCTTTGTAGGCTAATGAGACCTAGCTCAGGATTCCTGGGTTATAACCTGGGATCCTTCGGAGAGCTGTGGTGACTCTACTAAGGCTGCCAAGTTATTTACACAACCACACACGCAATCACACAAAACACTCACTCACACACACAGCAGGGCCCCAGATTTCTGGGAGAACAGCTCAAAAAGAGCGTTGTCAAATAGAAAAACAACAAACAGGGAACGAGGGTGAAATTCGTATACGCGTATTTCGACCACAAAGTGGTCCTCTTCAGCGAGCTGAAGGGAAAAACACTAGCAACACGAGGTTGAAAGTGAATGAAGAGGAGGACAAACCTAGAATAAATAGGGAAGGGACAAAAGGGTTTAGTTAGTGAAAGTTAGTGAAAGATTTTAAAAGCCAGATAAAATATAACAACACAACCAAAATCCAGTTTCTAAAGAAAGGATTGTCATGTTTCATAACTTCCTATTGCAGTGTCATAAATACATAGACATATGTCTATGTCTTTATGATGTAATCAAAATATATGCTTTTGAAATTAGGATAAAATATGAAAAATGTATTCAAGAGCAAGGTGAATATTTCCAGGAAGAGAGAGAAGCACAGAAATTGAACACCAATACATAAATTTCCAGAGGTTCAACCAGATGAAGGTGAAAAGTGTTTTCTCATCTCACAATAATAACAGCTTATGTGTGAAGAACTACTCATGGTATTTTTTGCTTAAATGTCGTATTTACCCATCTGAGAGGCACCTTTCTTCAGTGGAACCTTCCAAGAAGTGCCAAGGGAAACATGCAAATAAAACTTAACCATACATTTAAGGATATAACAAACCAAATACATGTATAATAAGCTACCAAACCTTGGGCAAACAAAGTAATTGAGCAAGAACAGAAGGATTTGGAAAAAAATCATATTACAAACTGAAAATACATCAAGAATATAACAAGCAATGTTAAAGCATCAAAAAATGTTGTATATTCCTAAAATAATGTATTTATACTAACAATAAGATGCCATCATTTCACTAACAGCATTTCTAATACATCTGTGGATAAATAAATAAAACTGGGTATGTAACATATTATGATGTACCTAATACTTTTCGCTTGCTGCATATCTGTGAAAGACTGACAGAACTAATAAAACCACCAAATATGGCTACAAAAATCACAAAATTTGTCATTTTCAAACTCTATTTACTATATAACTACATCATCACTCAAGTATATGTATGAAGCATATATGCTTCATACAATTTACAAATGCACATTCTTAACACAACCCCTTACTGCCACAGTATTTTTCGCCATATACGCCGGTTTTCTGCAAGAATAGTATTCACTGGTCTAACGATAACTCGAACCTCCCCCAAATTTGGCCAGCAATTCTGAAATAATAATAGCCAAGCATATTGCCTCCCAGTCTATTTTGGCACACAGTCAACTGCCTCCACAATTTATTAACTATGTTATACCATGATTGATTATTGAGTTTGTAATGGAACATGAGACTTTCTTTCGTCCTTTGCGGTAATAATCTTTGTCCTGGGTCTCAAGCGCTCCCACTGTACACAAAAATGGCAAAAAATTTTGAAGCACACGATATAATATCTTTTTCGCAATTCAATACAATTTCCTATACATTTTTCAAAACAATGTTTTCCCAGGTATTTATTTTCAACCACCTCTGCCCATCGCCCTCTACATGAAAACTATTGCTACTCACCACCAAACCCCTGTTGGCTATCATGGTGAGGTAAGCCATATTCGCTTTGATGCATGTCGTCTTAAAATAATTGAACTCCTTCACTTTGCCGATGCAGCCAACACAAATAACCCATGGCAGCCCGTCTTCCTTGGAAACCTTTGAAGAAGACAAAAGTGGATGAGGAACAGACTTACGAGCAGCTAAATACTGCGGTTAAAATTCAAAAAAGCTTGTGACCTGCCTATTGATGGTCAGGTTTAACAGCAACAACAAAAAAATAATGTTTCCCATCGTAGCCAATCTCATGCCTTTTTAAAGATAATCGCAAAAAAATTATATCACATTGTAGAATCGGAAAACATTTCAATCCAAGTATATAAAAAAACTAATCAAAATAAAATTTTGCACAGTAACCACGATAGTTCTTGCGCTAGATACGACTACAAGCGCGAAAAGATATCACATTGTAGACTCATGTGGATGTGTATAATATGAGATAAAAAGGGCGCATTCTCAATTCTTGCATTGAAGCATCAATAACGAAATAACAACATTAAAAAGTTTTATATTGGGAGCTCAAAACATATTATGACAGTGTAGGTACTCACTGTATATAATCAAAGTTTATTAGCAACTAAACCACTCAAGAGGGAAATTTATACCATAACTAACATCATTATTGAGCAAGATACGACTGAAATCCCACACGTAGGAAGGGATACCATGAAAAACATCTCATACTATTTTTACAAGTGGGATCACGAAATTTCTTAATTCTTAGTACACCGAACCCAGTCTGAGCAGGGAGAAAGATAGTACAGTAGAAAAAAAGGTTCATAGAATTCCGGTAAATGTCCTTAGCTATGCAAAAATCGCTGCCACAAGTATTAATTGTATGGTTCGCCAATATTTAAGTTGCATTCTTGTCAATCGTACAAACTTACCTCAATCTGAAGGAGCTCCTCGATGGTTTCCCATAAGCGGAAACCTTGATAACCTTTAGGATTGAAAATATAGATCAAATCTTCTTCTTCCGCAAGACACAGTCGACACAATTGCTCGCTCTCAATGTCCAAAATATTTCTAACGTTTTTAAACATATTGGTCCAGGATACAAGTTAATAAAAAAGTGAATAGTTCATCGCTTATAAACACAGTGTATCTGCGTGAATAGCCATGTACGGAAGTATAAAATCAATTCAGTCCGTAATGCACGATGTATTCTCCATCGTTTTACTTGATCTCTTTAAAAAAACATTGCCGTTACCTTAACCCGCGAAATGAAATTGACAGCATAACCAACAAACTGAAATAGAAATTACTCCGTAGGTCATAGAAATTACTCCGAACCATTAATTCTTAGGCCGTTTACTGGAGAAAATCCTGAAGTACAATATTACATATACTTTATAATAAAAATAAGAAAGCCTGTGAACTTTAATTACAATAGGTTTTGAATTCGACGAAATAATTTGTGATGCTGGTCATAAAAGTAGTCTTTGAATTGTGGGTAGTCAGAGCAACAGTATTTAGGAAATTAAACATTAGTTTTAACGCGGCTTTACCATTGTTTTAATAAATGCTCCAATAAGCTTTATATTTTTAGATCTTTAGGTCCTACGCATAGATATTTATTGAAACTGCATTTCTAAAAAAATAAATTACATCTAGATCTGACTACCCACAATGCAAAGTTAAATGATTTGACCAACATCACAAATTGGTATAACTGGTGTTGCGAGTAAAGTCCACAGGCATTCTTATTTTAGATGTACCCCATTATTTTTCTAGGCAAGCCCATCATTAAAACCACAATGAGCTAGGGGTTCAAAGCAGGGCCGGATTTAGACTTGTTAAGGCCTTGAAGTATTTGAAATATGGGGCTATTTAAAAGTTCTTATACTCTATTCCTGTGCTACTGGGCCCAAATCAATCCACCAAACGGAATAACCGACGTTTTCAAGTTTGAAATGGTGGTTGGTAATTCATGATAAGTTAATGTAAAGTTTTAAGGAAATTCATTTTATTTTCTTCACTCCTTACCACCAAAAATCATTTGCGTAATAAACTTATTAAATAAAATATGACAAACTGAATGTAGTTTGCCCGTTAGGTCCGATCCCTTTAACAACATTTGATTATTTATGAAAGCAAAAGATTTCAGTAAGTATTGGAGTCCGGAGGGATTCCGTTCATTATATAGCCGTATCATATAGCTGGGTTCTTCATAATAATTAATAAATAATTATTTCGAAGAACCCTGCGTTATTCGAAAATGGCAATGGAAGAGTAATTATAACCTTTAGGATTGAAAATATAGATAAAATCTTCTTCCGCAAGACACAATCGACAAACTTGCACGCTCTTAATGTCCAAAATATTTCTATTGTTTTTTAACATAATGGTCTAAGGTACACGTCTATTAAAAAGTGAAAAATTAATCACATCCAAAAGCAGCGTACTAGCATGAATAGCTAGGTCGCTACTCAATTCGTTTTACATCCCATTTACGAAAAAAAACATTTGCGTTATCTTAGCCCTCAAGAATCTACTGCCACCACAACTACCAACACTGTATCATTCATATTTTATGTAGACGTACTGAAGGTCATCTTTATTACTCTTAAGCAGCGCAGGATTTTCGTATAAGCAGCAAAACCTGTAGCTTAGAGCCCCCAATTTCTTTGAGGCCCAAAAAATCATATTTGGCGCTAAAATAGAGTATTTGGACTTCTAAAATGCCCCATATCTCCAATAGGCTTTTTAAGTCTAAATCCGGCCCTGCTCCGTAACCTTAGTTCATGATGCTTTTAATGAGAAGCATGATTAAATATGTAATTAATGGTATACTTCTAAAATAAGAATGCCTGTGAACTCTACTTACAACACATACTTCATTCTAAAAACAAACTATTGATGTTGGTCACGCAATGTAACTTTGCATTGTGGGTAGTCAGAAAAACAAGTCATATATTTTATAGAAATGTAGTTTCAATAAATAACTATGCGTAGGACCCAAAGATGTAAAAATAGAAATGTTATTGGAGAATTTATACAACAATGGTAAAGCCGCTTTTAGACCAATGGTAATTTTACAAAATATGTCTAACGATAATGAGGAAATAATCGATCGAGACATTGCATGACTAAGCCAACACTAAAGTTACACACTCTGAATTAGAAATTTGTCTCACATTTTAAGTACTCTTTTCGTGCGATTTTGGACAAACACTCATGGTGTAAAAGTTATATAATAATCGGAGTTCATTTAGACTCAGATTTGTTATGGTGATCCGATAAAAGTCTGTTGATGGAAGTTAATGAAAGGACACCTTAGAAAAATGAAAAACCGCAATAGTTGGTGAACCTGTGAATGTGCTACGTGGGAATACGGCAACCATTTTGGTTTTGTTTATGGTTGTATTAGGACGTTTGGAATGTTATTTCATTTTCAAATATTAATGTACGTGACTAGTAAGTATGTTTAAAAGTGCTGCAAATGTTTTGAACGATGACAGCGTACAAGTTTGTCGACTGTGTTTTGTGGAGGAGGAAGATTTGGTTTATCTTTTCAATCCTAAAGGATATCAAGGTTTCCGGCTGTGGGAGACAATTCAGGAGCTCCTTCAGGAGAAGGTAAGTTTTTACTATTGTTAGGTATGCTACGTAAGTTTGGGTCAACCACACAATTGCGATTATGCGTTGGTATCTGTTCTCGTGGTAGTAATCAGTGCACATTGAACTTACACAGTTACTCTTTTCTCTCTATACTCGGACTGGGTTCAGTGTACAAAGTATGAAAGTCTTTCTTGGCCTCACATGCAATATCAATATGATATATGTTTTTTAAATCCGTACGTAAGTGTATACTTTCAGGCGTTTAGAAAACAAACGCTTTCGTGATCACAGTGTAAACTTACCCTGTGGTTTCTTTATTTGTTGACATATTTTGTACGAGGAATATGACATTTTATTGTTAGTGCATTCTCTCTGAAGGGGACTATAAATGTGGAATTCCAGATGTGTAGGTGCAAACATTTATTTCTAACAGGGGTAAATATGAATTTACGTCTCCTCTTGGAATTTCGCAATCTCACTTACTTTTCCTTCAAGGATACTCACCAAATTACCTCCTTTCTCATGCACCTATTGTGCATTTATGTTTGTTTCCACTTTATTTTCCCAACTTCTCACCACATGGATATTACTAAAACCCAAGATTTGACGACTCCGAAAAAAATTACCCGTGACCTGCATTGATATTTAACATTTATATCTTATTATGGATATTGGGGAAAGGAAATTGATACATTTATACAATATGACATTAGACGTCGAAATTATATTAATGAACGAGAAAGAAATGAAGAAAGAAACATTTCTTGTTAATTTAAGGTTGTATCTTAAACTGTGTAGCCTTCATAGCAAAAAAAAATCAATTTATGGAGGAAGTTTATTTCGTTCACTCAAAATTCTAAATATAGTACATATAGTTAAATCTATAAAATACTCTATGGAATAATGACTTGCTTCTGGTAACATGAGATGGTGTTTGTAAAGAAACTAATTCCATAAGTTCATAACTAGACACACTATTGTTCAATAATTTGTATTAGAACATCATACCTGCCATGATGCACATCTGGAAATTGCTTCTCATGTTAAAAGTATTCTTGGTGCTTGGTGGATGTTTGAGGAGGCGTACTTTTCATCTCATAATATACAAATCCAATTGAGTCCACAATGTGATATAGTATTTTATTTGTTTATCTTAGAAATGTGTGATTGGCTAAAATGGGCAATATTTAATATACCATTATTGAATTTGACCAGGTTTAATTAGTTTAATTTTTGCAAAAGGTTGGTCTCTAAAAGAAGCCCATGCAATGGCCTCATATTTTGGAGAGGAGAGTTCAATTTTATCTCCAACCTTGAGGATATTTTATCCGATTTTTTTACGTTTCTAGTAAATGCCTTTTAGGTGCTGAAAACTATTGATCTACCTAACAAACATGTACAATGGCTGTTGTATGAGAAAATTTCCATGCTGGCACTGCATATTTTTTCATACTCACATGGTGGTGCTTGTTTAATGCAAGGAGCCTACATAATGTAATATTCGTGGTTTGATGATGACTCCCGATGATTCTATTGCTTTTGTTTTCCAAACCACATTTCCTATAACATTGAAACATATATATTACTCTGTTGTGAAAGAGATGTAATTAATCTCTCTGTTAGAATTCCATCTACAGTAAATAATGAATCAAAAAGAGACATCTTTATGTTGGAGCCACAACAGACTAAGATCAATTCATGTATCATCATTGGCCACATTCTAAGAGAGGAAAAGTTAATAGTGTCGCATTTGGTAAACCTTGATGATATTATGGCAGATTTTTTAAGAGTCAAATTAAGGGCGATTTGGTTTTTTTATGAGTGTAGACGAATGCTATCATTCACACATTGAAATACCAATTCCTACAGTCATGTCACACAGTCATTCCACGTACCTTGTGTAGGAGAGAAACGAGTTAGGAAACACCAGTAAAAATAAAAAAAATAATTCGTCTCGCCGTTAATGAGAAAATTATTAATTTTAATGTTTAAAAATCATTGTTTTTCATGGCGTCGTTTCTATGTTCATTTTGGACCTTTAACATCCACTTTTTATGCATTATATACGATAGTGTTAGATTTATGTTGTTGTTACACATCTCTGTGCTTTTTTTCGTAATAGGGTAGTGGTCACCGTTTAAGGGCATGCGTGTATTTCCCTTTCGTCATTGCCCCTGAAATTTCGAAGGTTGTTTAAAATGTCGGGCAGATGTGCACAGGTTCAAGCCTTATAAGACCCGGGGGTGATTTTTAAACCATTATTATGGAAAAAGGTGCATCTTACATGCCGCCAATTAAGGTATTTTTTTCTCATGATGAATTAGATCACGCCGGTGTTTGAATAATAGCGGTAATATTAGGGCTTCTCGTAATTCTGGTACTCATCCACTCTCGTCTTCTCCAAAGGTGTCTAAGGAAGATGGGCTGCCATGGACTATTTGCAAGCAATGTATAACCAAAGTGAAGGAGTTCAAACATTTCAAGGATACATGCATCCAGGCAAAGATCTCATTCCTAACGATGATGATCAACAAGGGCTCAGAGGTGAGTGTTTCTATTTTCTAATTTTATTAATAAAATTCAACACCTGGGAAAAATGAATAACTTCACTCCTACTTTAGGGAAAAAACATTTGGAGAAGAGATGGTTGTTCATCGAAAAAATCATTGGCAGGAATGTTTTTAAAAATATAAATAGATATTATCTTAAAAAAATCACTCTTATAAAGCCATTTCTTGTGTACACTGCAAGGGTTTGGATCCTGGACAGAGATTAAATCCTCCTAATGTAAAGGGAAAAGACATGTTCTATTAAAAACTCAGCAATCAATTGAAGAATAGCATACCTATAACTTATTAGTTTTTGAGCCACGACATACTGGGAGCTAGGCTGTGAATATTTGAGAAATTCAAGGATACTTGTTTTGGGGTGATGCTGAGGATATGGTTTTGACCCTGCATTGATAACTGATCTGTATAAGCCCTGTTGGTCATCCACAGGTATACGGCAAAAAAAGAGTATATGCCCAGGGATGAAATTTTATACTCATATGTATTTGATATTTTATACACCTAATGTTTGAAATTTGGTTTCAAATGGAAGGAAGTACTTTGTGTTTTGGAAGTTATTCAATAAATGTGCAAATTATTTTACATAGGGCGGTAAAAATTACATTGCACTGTAAAGGTTTACTTATGTTATTCAAGTTTACGGCTTATATCTTAAAAAGTACGACTTTATGTTTTAGTTATTTTCTGTTAATATACGCACTTAAGTTTGCTCTGGAAAAATTGTGAGTTTCTTTTGTTGTTTTTTAATCATTATATAAAATTCTTAACAATAAACACTAGGCTCTATTCATATGGCTTTCAAAATTTTTAAAAAAATCATGATGAAATCGACTCTTCAGAAAGTTGTCAAAGCTGAAAAGATGAAAGTGATAAATTTGTATGTGGTTATTACATGTATTGGGTTGTCGCCATGAATGTGAAGTTAAGGTATGACGCTTTCCTAAGAAAAATATCAGGGGCGAATGGGAGCTAAAAAATTTTTAAATTGTCTGTTTTTGCATATGAAATTTCATGAGGCAAGAGGAGGTTGTTCTTATGTTATTTAATCACTGGCTCATTAGTATTTATATATATATGTTCCTTAAAAATCTAATTAGAACTAATGTGTGATAACTTGGTATGCAATCCGCAACTCACTCAACATCTTCCTTGCTGTCACTAGGTAGTGCTATTCTGCTATTCCTATCAACAACTCATTTTTTATTGAATTGTTGGAATTTGGTACCAATATTTGATGAAACTTATCAGCTTTGTTGGCTACTTGATTCTCTAACCATTGGTTTCTTCCTGAGGTTCAGCATAAGAAGGGATTGGCGCACCTTAAATGATACTTTAAAAATGAATTCAATCAGATTCTCATGTGCCTTATCAAGAGAATGTTGGTACTGCTGGCCTTATTTAAATGAATGTCTTTTTGCCTTTCACTCTGTAATTGTTTACAGACCAAATTCCTTTGTTAACTAAATAATTTTTATGCTTTTCTTGTTAGTTTAAAGGCTGATTATGATAAATTCTGAAGGAATATATTGACAGCAATGTTTAAGTGTTTTTTTAATCATGTTCCTAAATGGGAACATTAGACACTCAACTGACTGACATGCTGGAAATTTAATTGTCTAGTCAAGAGTGTGTGGGTACCCCTGGCATGCAGAAGTTGAATTTCAGCTTGACATGTACTCTTCATACTTGCCAGTGCTTCCCTTACCCACTCTCTTCATTTCGGGAAGATCAATTGTAAGGGGGAGTAAGATGATCAGTCTCCTTTTAGAGCACATCACTTATGTTACAATAGCCAATAACATGCATGACATAGTCAATAAAACTCGTGACACAATGGCATAGTAACTTGAGTGCATAGAAACAATCGATCTCAACATCCTCTTTCTTTAAAATTAAATATTTTCATAACCTTTGGTATATAGTGTAATTTAATTAATTTCAGTCACTCTGTACCCTCGCTTACAATAGGAAACAGGTATAGTCATGAAGATGAATTGTATATCTTATTGTTTTTTATACTGTGTTTGCACATTAATTCTGTTTGGGCTGGGAATTGATCCATCATCAGCAATGTCATACTAAGGCTCTGTATTTCTATTAATTGTATCTCTACCTATGTCACCTTATTCATTTTCAGAATTATCTGCATTTGAGGGTCTGTCATTGGTACCAACTCCTCTCTCTTTTGTGCTATGGTTCGCTAGACCAAACAGATTTTTTTCTATTTCTTTTTCTCTTTTTTTCGATTTCGTATGACATTGGTCAGTTGCATACTTTTGTTACCCTACCAGTAACCAGGGGTTTATTTAGTTGTTTTCTTACGTACACGTTGTAATTTACATTCATAGGTTTGAGAGCATGCAAACTTCTATCACAATATTCTCTTTGCTATAGCTGTTGTACCAGTAGTCTGGATTTTTCCTCCTGATATTCCCTTTCCATTTCAATGATTCTTTTGGAAGACAGAAGACATCAGGAGTGCCAAAGCTGGGTCTTTACAAGGGCTCCATCTTACTTTTTAAACAAAGTAACATAGTTTTTATTGTGCTAATATTGCTCTTTCAACTATCCATCAGGATGTGAAATTTTTAGGCTCTAGGTGCACTGTGTTCCAGAAAAGAAAATTTGCACTAGACAGGCCAGTCTAGTGCAAATTTTCTTATGTTTATTCCATTTAGTTGTGATCCTGGATCAGAATGTAGTACACATGGCAACCCATTTTTGGCAAATTGTTATTTTAGTACATTCTTAACTAACTCACTCAGTATATCTTTAAGTCTAGGAATTTCTACATATGTATTTGCTAAAGTAATGAATTTTCAATAACCAGTTTGATATACTAAAAGGGAAAAGGCCAATATGTGTCAAGTTTTTTCCATGGACCATTGGGAACTTCTCTGTTAATAAGTGTTTCTTGTATGTTGCACCTTCTAAATTTCATACTTGCAGTACGGTTTTGTGTTCCTTTGTACTGAATGTCATTATCCATCCATGGCCAAGACATTAATTCTCATTCTCCACTTTTATGCTTCTCTACGCTTAAATGACTACACATTATGTATCAGCATTTCTTTTCTCAAAGTCTTTGGGTCCTCCAGTTGATTATTTTTTTATAATATCACATCAATAACCTTAAATTAACTTGCATATGCATGGAATTGCTTTACAAGATACGTCACTACTTCTATCATTTGGCCAGTCATGATTTATGTAGGTTGATAGCATTTTGATTTCCTGGTAATTCTCAGTCGCTCTTTTAAATTGATCCTTAATATCGAATGACATTGGAAGTGTGTTTTCTTCTGTTAGACACCATTGAGATTCAATTTCCTTTCCAAATTTAGCTTTTCATAATTTGTATATGTCTCAGTCAAGACATCTGCTAACAGAGCCCTCCATTTAATATATATTTTTAACCTCAGTATATAACCTCAACGTCAATCCTTTGTATAATTAGCTTTTTTCTTTGGAGTTGGGCAGGGAAATCATTTATTGACTTTTTGAAAATGATATTTGGTGATTTTTCCTCTCTTTCCACAACAACCATCTCCTCATAAATATAAAGATGAGATTTTATACAGTCAAATTCTATTGTCAATGCTTCCTTTTCAATTTGTGCATACCTTTTTTCTATCTCACCAAGATATTGGCTTGCATATGCCACCAGAGCGTTATTTTCCATTAATACAGCACCAAGAGCATGTTTTGAAGCTTCTACACTGAGTGGTCCAGGTTTGTATACATAATGTATAACATTAAAAAAGGAGCCCTAGTTAACATCACTTTTATCTCTGAGAAGACTTAAAAAAGGAGCCCTAGTTAACATCACTTTTTTCTCTAAGAAGACTTTATTAGAATTTTGGTCCCAATTTTAAGCAACGTTCGTTTTTGTTAGGTAACATAGTGCAGCATTTTAAATTAGGTAGGAATCTAGATACATATGCTGTCATTCCTAAGAGTTTATCCAATTCTTGTTTATTCTTTGGTACATTTATATCTGTAATGGCTCTTACTTATTCTATATCTACACCTTAACCTTCTGAGAAATGATGACCCATGTTCTTGATCTCATTGCAACTAAAATTACATTTATAAATGTAAAATTTGATATTTCTCTCTTTGGCTTTTTACAATGCCTCTTTTAAGAGCATATAATTTTTTCGTTGGTTTTTTCCATGCACCTTTATATCATTCACATAAACATTGCCTCTTTTATACCACCCAATGTAATAAATAAATACCTGGGAGATAACTGAAACTTAAGACCTTTTTTGATAAGAATATTTGGAACATGAAGTAATTGCATTTCCTCGAATGAATTGTTGAACGGCCTAAGGTTGAAAAAATGAAAGAACTATTTAACGTTGAGCATCTCGTTCTTTTAAGACCATATCTTGTGTACACTGCAAGGATTTGGGACCTCAAACTGATTAAAACCGCAAAATTATAAAGGATAGCCACATGATCCATTAAAAACTTAGCAATCACTTAGTGTGTAATGCACGAGGTTGTGAGCCACAAGAGACTGGGAGGCTAAGTGCTAGTCTGTGATTATTTGATAAAATCAGAGAATGCTTCTTTTGGGGTGGCACTGAGAACATAGTGTTAATAATGTTCACGGTGACACTGAGAACATGGCGTTGATGATGATCACATTTTTAGCTATTTTGATCTTGCACAGACTTTCTGCAAGTGAAAAAGAGTAAAGCACGCCATTTTAAGTATATACCCAATGATGACTCATTATTATATTCAGGATTTCGGAAGCTAATAAATTTTGTAATTCTTCTACTTAAAGCTATTTGCATTAATAATGTATTTTGACAACGGTTAATAAGGAGTTTTTGCAATCATTTCCATTCGTGCTTTATCACATTTTTCATATGATTTTGAAATTTCTTGTAAATTAAGGGTACATTATATTATTCCGGAAATGCAATGCATTATTTACTTGTTGTGATTGGCACTACTGAAAGGTTTCACAGAAGAAAAATATGCCGCTCAGGCGGAATAATACAATATTTGACTGAAAATACCCATAGTCGACCTTTATTCTTGAGAAATTTTTACAGTAAGTTTGGAAATATTTATTATTTAAGTTTTAAGTGATTTTCTACAAAATTATTTTATTGATAGAAATTGTTAACAAATACTGCTGGTGCAATATACCCAGCTCATTATCTTCATTTCTCAGAACACCTGAAACTATGAATACACATGTTTCCACATTCTTCTATATTTATCTCTTCCTGGAACCATTCACCTCGCTTTTTAAATTTGGTATGTCGGAATATTTAAGTAATAGACCTTTTTCCCAACCACAGTTTTCTTATCAGCAAACCATCAGCTGATGGTCTTATGAAGTTATAACTTACCTTTTGTCAGTGTGTGTTATAAGTCCCAGCAGCTGTTGCAGTAATGATATGATCAAATAAATAGATATGATACTGTATTGTGAAATTTCCGTGCATGGCTAATCTTTCCTTAATAAACAGGATCTTTGTGATATGGTTATGTTTTTTCTGACATATGAATTCTGTGACCCATTTTTCCTTCCCCAATGAAAATTTTGTATACAATAGGTACACAATGTACACAGGATTTCTTGTGTACAATTGTGTACAAATTGTATAAAAAATGTGTACATTGTACACAAATTTGGCTTCACACAATTTGTGTACAATGTACACATTGTGTACAATGTACACAATTTGTGTACAATTTATACAATTTGTGAACAATTCGTGTACATTGTGTAAAATTTATACATTGTACACAAATTTGGCTTCACACAATTTGTGTACATTGTGTAAAATGTATACATTGTACACAAATTTGCCTTGACACAATTTGTATACAATGTACACAATTTTATACAATGTACACATTGTGTAACATTGCAAAAATTGTTCACAAACTGCCATGTGGTAATTGACAATATACAACTAATATGAATGAATCTGAATTGAATTTATTAGCATGAAAAGACTAGTTAAGCAATTACACTCAGAACGTAGCTTCCCGACAACACCACCACATATCTGCTGAATGCCATATGGTGACAGATATAACATATCATAAAACCACACACTTGTCTGAATCACTGAATCAAGCCACACTTCGCTATTAACTCTTTGGTGAAGAATTACAAGTGAACTCCTGGAAACTACATAATTTTATAAGGTTCCCATTTATGTTCTAATTTTTCTCTATGCTTCCAAGGTACAATCACTGATGCATTCAGTACTCCCTGATAAAACAGAAGGCCAAAGATCACCCATCATTGCGTGGGTGCAATGAAAATCAGGTTTTAGAAATCATCACTATGGATGCTGATTACCATTTCCTTGCGAAGTGCCTGAAAATACATGTTGACAAAGATCTTAAGTTATTAAACAGCTTGGTTTCTTAAGTTCCAACGAGTATGTTAAATACTTACGTTTTTCTTACAATGGCAGAAGAGGAATAGTTCGGAAATATGACAACCGAAGGGATTAGCTAATCTTTCCTCCTAATATCACGTTTTATAAACTCGCTGACCTTAATCAAAACACGTAAATAAACTTCACTTGTACTCTATGAACCTCTTAAGACGACATTTTAAAAACCGATTGATCGCTTGCGGATATATGGAAATATCGATCGTATCGATCTCTCTGGTTGAAGGCAAGACCGCGAATTATGAAAGTAAAACTCTTTCAGTAACACCTGGCGTTACTGAAAGTCATAGAAAATAATAACAAGAGAGGTTTTATACTTATATAGAACTATTTATCAAACGCCAGTTTGAATTATGATTTACATAATATAAAACGCAAGTTCAACGCTTTCGTCATTTGAAGTTTATCAGTTATCATTAGTGATTAGTTTCATATCATTAGTTTAAAGTCGTTTGAGATAGGAAGACGAAAATAGGCTGAAGGCCTTTGAGATGTGGGTGTGGAGGAGGATGGAGAAGGTGCGTTGGACGGAAAGGAAGACAAATGAGGAAGTGCTTGACATGGTGGGCGAGGAGAGGAAACTTAATAGATATATCTAATATTATATAGATATTACTTAAATGCAGATTAAGTACATATTATTAACATCTTAATACCAAGCTTCCATTTTATTGTTTTCAGGGAAGTAATTTTTTTAGTACAGTTTTAAACTGCCCCTTTTGCATAAATTTGTGTACATTGTATGCACGTTTGTATATTGTATGCAGTGTACACAATGTATACATTTCTATACAGGCTATAAAAATGTGTACATCGTTCACAATGTACAAATTTTATACGGGCTATGCAAATGTACACAAAATGTGTACATTGTACACATCCTGTATGGAAATTGTGTACGTTGTATACAATGTACACATTTTATACAGGCTATACAAATTAGTATAAAATGTGTACATGGTACACATCCTGTATAGAAATTGTGTACATTGTATACAATGTACACATTTTATACGGGCTATACAACTGTATACAAATGCGTACAAAATGTGTACATTGTACACATCCTGTATAGAAATTGTGTACATTGTATACAATGTGCACATTTTATACGGGCTATACAACTGTATACAAATGCGTACAAAATATGTACATTGTACACATCCTGTATAGAAGTTGTGTACAAATTTTTCATTGGGGTTGCTTAAACATAATGAACATTTAAATCAAACTTTTTCCTAAAACTATTGAGGAACTTACAAATTCTCAAGATATATTATTTGCATTTTTTTTGCAGATTTTATTAATTTATTTATGATCTCATCAATATTTCCTCTCAATATGGTGGAAGGAGCGTATTAATGGCGTGGAAAAGTTAATTCTGCTACCCAATATTAAATTAATTAGTGGATACTTATCCACACATTAGATATCAACATATATACATTAGAAAGGACTGCAGAGTTGATGTTATATGTATTAAGATGGTAAATATGAAGAAAATTAGTTACACAAGTGGTATAATGAGTGTATAATGATATTTTCAAAGTATTTAGTCAAAGTTTTTGGTATAATTAGGGCATGATCAGTGTATGTGCTTCATAGGGACAAAAATGATTAATAACTGGCATCAAAAGTAAATTGTAAGACGAATGTATCTGGCTGTAGATAAATAGAAATAATGTATTTATATTTCTTCAATATAAATTAAAACATGCAATTTCGGCTGCAGCATGATTCATTCAGGAGTCATTTACTTTTGTGAAGAATGCGATGGTGTTCATTTGGCATTAATTGGTGATACATTCGGTCTTCCAGATAATTCTAAAGGATGAGGAGGAAGCAGGTGAATTGTTGGAAGATGCAGAGATCTGTGGTCAGGAGATACACCGGAAGGATGAATCTTTGTGCGCGGGAGGTTCAAATGATGCAGCCTTATCTGATAGCTTAGTTCTGGTGAGGCAACTTCAGGCTGTGCTATTTATCTTCCAGCTTCTTTTATGTTTTGAGACCTCTAAGTTCATTAGTAAAATATCATATAACCCCTAAATGCATGTAAATAAAACATATTACTTAACACAAAGAATAATGGCTGAGTGTTCTCATAGCATTAATTGGTAGTGCATTCCTTATTTCAGGTTAAAATAAAAGTAGAACCTGATGATGGTGAATCGTGGTCAGAAGTAGAGACTGATAATCAGGACGACTTTCAAGAAAATGATACATTGGACATGGATGATTTCAATGTATTGAGTCTGCCACTTAAAATGGAAGAACTGGTAAGGGTAGATCGACTTCCAATATGAGTTATTCAGCATGCATCATCATATAAGACCTTAATGTTTCTGATTGCCATTGTAATTACTTTCTCTGATTAAAACCTGCCCTTTCAAGAAGATATTGTCTTACAGAATGTGTGGAATCAGTTTGTCTTTCCTTCTTTTTGAAACTTTGATGAAATTGCTTATATGTCTCCAACTCGATACTATTCCTACGATGATTCCCTTCTTACACTTTGTATTCGTAATTCTTAGATGATAACATATTTACTTTCCTTCTATTCTATTTTGAGTGTTTGCTGTCATCATTCAAGTTACCTTAGGCATGTGCGATTTTTTTTATTGCATCCTTTTTGATCACTGGTAATATTGATTCCCAGCCATCAAAATACAGCAGACAGGTTGTTCATCTCATTGCTTTTCTTTATCTTCAGTGAGGAGTTCATTTTATTCAATCCAAATGACATTACCCTTGTGCGGATAATTTCTGAAGCAACTTCATTTAATTATGTAAGCAGCTTTAATGTTTTTGCCTGCTGTTGTGCCTAGTACTACCTGTATACTTAATTCGTCTATTATTAGATTTAACAAGTATAATTTTCATCCTCCTTAACCTTGTCCATGGTGCATAAATGAGCTAATCTGTGGTGTCTTTGCATAAATACTTCCATTAGCCAGTGATATTCCATTGATATTTTTCATTTTTTTTAATATTTACTTTAAGTTCACTCTTACATTTGATGTGATAATGATATGTGCTTGGATAACTCTTGCAATATCATACCATATTTCTTACTTACTAAAGAAATGTATTACTTCAGAGGTAAATGGTGGAGGTAGAGATAACCAGTTAAAAGATAATTTCTTTTTTATGGCGTGTCCAAATCGATTTCATCGTATTTAGTAATATCAATGAAGTCACAAGCTGGTGAGAATTTGTAGTGGGATACTTCAATCCTCAAAAGTATAAAAATTGGTGACATGACTCTATTGTATGCCTTGGATTCACTTTTATATTTTCTTTTGAGTCAATTTTATCAGTATGCACCCCAAAACATTAGTTATGATAAATATATGCATTGAATATAATTTATAAATTTGCTCAAAAGGATTTCATAATTTGCTCTAAAGGATATCAGTTATGAAAACTTAAAGATCAATTGGAGGTAGGTATGTATTCATTTAGTCATAGCCATAAAAAATTATCAACAGTTCTAGCAGCAAAATCTATTGAAGTGTAATCAATTGTGAGGACTGGATAATCTACATTTCTGTAATTGCAAATAACCTATTGTCCTCTGGTGTCTCGTACAATGAGGCTCATTAGCCGTTTATGTGCTTTGGGGAATATGTAATACCATTCATAGAGTCTTTACCAATAAAACATTCAATTTTCCAGTGTGAAGATGAGGAAGAGGATGACCCAAGTGAATCACTGGCTGGGGAAGAGACTCCAAGAGTGGAGGACCTTGATGAGTCACGACTTATATCAGTAAATAGCAACATATCAGTGCAATCATCGGTGGGAAATGTGGTAAGAGCCAGTTTCATATGGGTAGTCCGTTGTCTTTCTCCATTTTATTACAGCTTATGACTTCTATAAAACTATGCAATGCAATTTTCTTTGGCAATTTTTTTAATATTGAAATTTTATTTGAACTTACCAATCACTAAGTAGCAAAAGAGTTATTAATAAAAAATAATGTCTATTACCAAAGGGTCGCAGCATTCATAGATCAATGATGTTCAAGTGTATACATTAAAAAAGCATTTCCATTGATCTGCCGAAACTAATTTTTCTTAACATAAAAGAAACACTTGCTTAACAAGACACTTATTACACTTTGTATTCTCATTTAAACAAAATGCCAACTATGAATGTTTTCACATATCAAGACCAAATTTCGGATTTTAACATGATTGTGGACACACTTTGCATTACATGCAAGCTCATTGAACTCTGCGCAAAAAGATTTGTTTTGTTAATTTAACAAAAATGTAAAGGAAACGTGTAGTCATTTGGAAAAACTAGTGTGGGTGAACGGAGAGTGACAGAGCTGATGAACAGACTTATGTTTGGAACCAAAAAAGACTCGGAGCCTGTGCACTTTTTTGTCACCAATTCATTTGATCAGTTCTTCAAGTTGATACTCATGTCATGTGTTACTCTGTGGGACTAAGCATGATTTATTATTGGAAGTGGCCGTAATAGAAATATCTGTTGCATTTTAGGAAATAATGATATGGGTGACAGAATAACACTTTTGGGGATAAATATGGAAGTTAAGTAGGAAGTAAGTAGTTAACGATAAAACGAAATTGTATGGTTTGTTCCCTTGCATCTTTTCCACCAAAGAGTAAAACATCATTTTTTTAAACAAGTAGTTATACTGCAGTTCTGCCGTACAATGATATACATAGTGTATAGAAAATGTATTTATAATTTGGTAGCAGAAAGTCTGTTCTAAGTAGGTTAAAAATGCTTTTTAAACGGCGAGACAAAAGTGCACATTAACGTTTGTCTTCATCGCTGATGAAATAGTTCTTCAGTTTCTTATTATAGGCCTGTCTCTCCAAGCTGAATGCACTCATTTTGCAGTCATGTCAGCAAATTTTACTGCATAAGGAATTTCACTAAAAATTTATACACTACAATGTTGAATGTGTGCTTAGAATTTGAAAAGCCCTGTTGCCTTCTTGTGTTGTTGATGTGTCAACCATGCTTCTTGAGAATATTCTTCCCTGTAACCTTGAAATTTAATGTTGCGGAGACTTGCTGCTTTTTAATATCAACACATTGAAGTGAATTTGTTCAGAGTATAGTTTTTATAGTTAGTTATAGAGTTCAGTTTATACGTTTATTAATATAATTTGTCGGTCACATTCCGTGAGCATTCGTGAATCCAATGTTATGCTACCAAATTCTTTCACCCATGGATGTGACACTTGGGCTGTTTTCCAATTCACATAAAGGCATCCAAGCAAAACTTAATTTCCCCCAAATTCAGGAAGTTATGTCACAGTTCCAAGCTTGGGACCAGCATCACATTTGCTTAAGAGCTGGTATAGACGAGTATGAGAAAGGGCTCACTAGCTGTTCATACCATTCATATTATTTTATCATGCCATCCGATATGGCTAGGGTTGTGAACTTAATGAGGACTAATTTGATTGTTTAATTTTTAATCTCCCATTGTTAAATTTAAGAACTTATAATGTTCCTGCATTACCTGATGAACATTTATTTGCCAGTAGAATATCATTCTCTTGTTGTTTTCGCTTTCACGAAAGATACCAATGTAATAGCTGCAGCTACTTATTTATTTGACTTATTTTTTACCACATGTACGTAGAAGCAATAGTTGTCTGTTCCACGTGGAAAGCATAGCCCAGGCTCGTCATGAATGAGGTATATGGTAAAGTATATTAAGCAGGTACACCTAAATTGCTTAATTCCTCAAACCCTGGTCAGCAAAGTAATTAACTTTCAGTGCATTCCCAAAGTCCTTTGCATTTTCCAATTGGTTTTTGCTGTTCAGTATCTTCTGAAGGACAGTTATAAATTTGAATTATTATTATCATAAAATATTTATTTTTTTCATTTAGGCTCTGGATCGTCAAATTGATACTGATGATATAGAATCTACAAGGTCACTGGAGTTGCAGGATGATGAGGAAGATTTTGACTATAGATTAATCCTCGATAGTTCATCGGAAGCTGAAAATTCAGATTATGTCCAATTGGTGAGTACAAATGGGCTTTTTTCCATATATTTTCCTTCTAAGGTTGTTTGAATGAATTTTGCCTGACCTTAAATCTTTTTGGTCTAATATATACTAAAATATTAGCCTCTTTCTTCATTTATAATTTTTGAGTCATTTTTTAATTTATGTACCAACCATTTTACATGGACGATGGCATGACTATGCACTCAGGGGAGACTTTATTTAAAAAAATAAAGTCTAGTGTTTAAATGACATAAGCAATATAAAATTGTGTACTTTGTATGTATTGAGATTAATTAGTAAAATAAAAAACCAATGAGGAATTTTGATGGGTTACTTTAATCCTAAAAACTATGAAAAGGGGTGACATGACTCTATTGCTTGCCTTGGTTTCACTTTCATATTTCCTCCTGAGCAAATGCTATCAGTATGCACCCAAAACAATTAGTAATTTAAAAAAATTGGACAAACACTGATAAATTTGCTATTATGGATTTGATCATATGGGATTATGATTTGGGAAAGACATATGCATTACTTTTTTGAAACAACGGGGCTTGAAATATTTGTCCGACAACCAACCGTCACATCTTCTCGCACCCGTCACATTTGGAGCAAAAGAGGACCGTGAAACGCTCCTTGATCATCTTCCCCCCATGGCAGGACTCTTCCCTCTGGTAGCAGGTAATTAAAAAGAAGCGTCTTCATCAGGATTCAAATTGTCTCTTAGGAGCTAAACTTCTCGCCGCTTAAAAATGGCAGCTCTATTTTTCGGCTCTCCACCACATCAGAGCTAACCACAGCCTCCCCTTTTGAGATAGTTAACGTTGTGAGGTTCCAACTTTCCTTGAAGTTTTGGAGCCATCCATTGGATATCACGATGTGCTCCATGTCTAATTTCATGGCTTCCATTCTCCACTGATCATGTAGGATCCGACCTGAATTAATTGGTATCAGCTTGGCCCGTGACCGAGAGAGCCAGTTGAAGATAGCCTGATCAAGGTCCTCATGTGCGTTGGTCCGTAGTCGTTTTCAATCGGGACTAGGTGAACCTGATTTCATTATTTCCGACCGCTGCGCAAGAATGGTGGAAAGGATTGTCGGACGTTGGTCGAATTCTTGGCCAAACTCTCCCTTCTTCATCCCTTGGTTTACCTTCTTGATAATGGCAATTTTCTCCTCGAATGAAAATCTTGGCCCATAAAATTAACCAGATATGAACATAAGGAAGGCATTAAAAACTTAAATTTGAGATTAAATAATGAGTGTTTCGTGCATTTTTTAGTCAACATGAAGATAAAGTTCTGCAAATGTGTCGTGAATAAATGTGAAACATACCTTGTAAAGAAGCAGGAACAAAATTTGCGTCACAAGCAGGTTTGCCTTGAAATGCCGTAAATGAAAGGCTTTTGCAAATATGAACCGTATTTAAGCTTCACGGCACAGACTAGAACCACGATCACCACCAATCTAACTATGCTGCCAAAATACAAAGGCAAAATTGATGCCTTTTAAACGGGTAATGTGATGTGCTGAATAACTCCAAGAAGGATATTTCTTATTGTCTTGTAACAGTCCTAACTCTGATTGGCCCTCTCCACTTTCAAAAACTCTAACACCGCGGAAAATTTAAAAAAATAATAATATTTCTTCTGCTAAATTTCCTGATAAGAAGGGAATAATTATTGGGCAGAACCTTTTTTCCATGCTAATCAGGAGATTTTGTTAAGCATGAATTCGTTCATGAGAGAAATTTAATAATTTGTTAAAAGATGAAGTTGGCGGGACCAATGTCATTTGTTCTTTATTGGAGTTCTTCATTTAATGGGAATTGGTAAAGAGGATTTACTGTATTTAAATTTTAGATCCTTATGATATGATTCCAGTTTAAACTTAAACTTTCATATCATTTTGTCAATTTTTTAACATATAACCATGATGTATGTACGATAATTACATGCATGTTTTTGTCACAAGAATTATGAAAGTTAGACATTTACAAACATTGTCGAAATTAATTTTTTTGTATCACTCAGTATTTCAACCCGAAGGTTTTATATTTGTTGAGTGTAAGCAGCCAATTTTACAAGTGAAGCAACTTTTTTTCATCAAAAGTGACTGGAGTTATTCATTGGTGATAGGAGGTTTACAGAGAAGACTGCGAAACTCTACTTAGGAAACAATCGCAATTCAATCCGTTTTTTCTTATATCCGGAGCTGGCCCAAGGCATAGGTGACGTGTGTATGGGCCTCAGATGGCTGGCCCCGTAGGCGGCCAGGTTGCGATTTGTAATTGAGTTTTAAAAATGTGAAGTTTAGATACATCTTAACGAATTGAGGTTATTGAGTTGCTTAAAAATAGATTTTTTAGTAAAAATATATTTTTTTAATAAAAATCATTGTCCAAGTCTATATGGCATTTTTTTCATTGGTTATTATGTAGAGTGACTGAAATATTTTCTGTTGTTTTATGCAGAGCGGTGGATACGATTCTATTCTTGCTTAGCAATTAATAATGGCATGGGATTGCAAGCAAATTATGTATTTGCGGCATTTATTGAAAGTGACTGATTCATTTTTGAGGTAATTTGCTATTCCCAAATTTCAAATCTTGTCGAGAATTTGATCACACCTATGCCGAGAAAAACAATAATTAGTTTAACAAAAAGAAATGGAATTAACCTTGAAATCTTCTGATTTTTTTGAAACTTATGTTAAATACGTATTTGCTTGAATCAGAGCAAAGGCCATGTTGAAATTCATCTACATTTTTTTTCAATTTATAGTTCTAAAAATAACATCTTTTTACGCAGTGAAAACGTGAATTGTGGTCTCCCTTTCAGCATAAAAGAATTTAGAATATTAACTTTCATGTAACTTACTCTGAAGCAATAGGAGTCAGGAATACATTATACAAACCTCTGTAAATATATTCAAATTACTAATCCTGCATTGAATGTTGCTATAAACCGTTTAATGTTTTAAATTTTCATAATTTTAGGTAGATGACCGCAGCATGGAAGCAGGGAGTACAAAAATGTGCAAGGAGATAGTGAGTGAGCCAAGAAATGGCAGAAATGAAAACATCACAATGGAGTTTGAAAGAAACACCAGTATTAGCGATTTACCTGGAGAACACTCACTAAGGACTGTGAAAAAATTTAATACTAATTGTAAGAAAGGAGAAAGCTTTAAATCGGGTGATTGCATCACGGGAGCTCTCAAATGTAATGACATGATGCCATCTGAGCGAAGACATTTGGATTCTCACAAAAAACAGCTCGAGGGGTGTAAATCATTCATTTGCGATCAATGTGGGGTAAAATATACGGATAAAAAAAAGTTACACATACACATTGAAGGTCATGTTTCAAGGAATAGGCCATCGACGAGAGTAATGGCGGAGGATTCACCTCTGAAGTGCATTCAATCAAGGGTTACTGGAATTCGAAGTCCAAAACAGTTCAAGTGTGAAATGTGTGGGAAGAAGTTTAAATTGAAGAGGTGTTTATCAAGACACTATGTCGTACACAGCAATTTGAAGCCATTTAAGTGTGAAACTTGTGGAAATGTTTTTAAAAGGAAAGACGCTTTACTAGGACATGCAAAAATTCACCTTGATTCTAAACTATTAAAATGCGACTGTTGTGGAAAGGGGTTCACTTGGAGGAGTGAATTAGCGAGACACTTAGTAACTCACAGTGGTTTGAGACCTTTCAAGTGTGAGATATGCGGGAAGGGATTTACTCGCAAGTCTGACTTAGATACGCACTCGCTCATACACAGTGGTTTGAGACCTTACAAGTGTGACACATGCGGGAAGGGATTTGCTCGGAAGTCTTACTTAGATACGCACTCGCTCATACACAGTGGTTTGAGACCTTACAAGTGTGACACATGCGGGAAGGGATTTGCTCGGAAGTCTTACTTAGACATGCACTCGGTCATGCATAGTAGTTTGAGACCTTACAAGTGTGACATATGCGGAAAGGGATTTTCTCGGAAGTCTCACTTAAACACGCACTCGGTCATGCATAGTAGTTTGAGACCTTTCAACTGTGAGATATGCGGGAAAGGGTTTGCTTGGAAGTGTAGATTAGTCGAACACTCGGTCACACATAGTGGTTTGAGGCCTTACAAATGTGACACATGTGGGAGAGAGTTTAAGCGGAAGACTGATTTATGTAATCACTTATTCACACACAGTGGTTTGAGACCTTACAAGTGTGAGACATGCGGGATGGGATTTGCTTGGAAGTCTAGCTTAGTCGCCCATTCGGCTATACACAGTGGGTTGAGACGATACAAGTGTGACATATGTGGAAGAGGGTTTATGCGGAAGGTGGATTTATGTAGTCACTTATTCATACTCAGTGGTTTGAGACCTTACAAGTGTGACACATGCGGGAAGGGATTTGCACGGAAGGGTGACTTAGCCACGCACTCGGTCATGCATAGTAGTTTGATACCTTTCAAGTGTGAGTCATGTGGGAAGGAGTTTAAGTGGAGGTCAGGGTTACGGAGGCACTCCATCATACACATTTGATTAAAAGGAATTTATATTGAGAAATTTTGTATGAAGTTTTATGAGTTAGGTGCTCCTGTAATAACAGTCAGTCAGACACAGTTTTGAGAACATTTCCCCCGCAGTTTCAGCATCATGTGTTTGTGACATGAAAAGTAGTTTGTTAAGAAGAGTGCCCTAATATGATGAAAATCCATTCACAGCGATTGTTAGGATTATTTGAATCATGTTCGAAGCTTAGAAGTTGAGGTTTGTGTTATTTATTTATTTGAAATTCACATTTCCATACACACAATTTGTTTCCTTGAATTTCACACATGTGAGTGTCAGATGTAATTCTGCATCATAATTGTCGAAAAAATGAATACTGGACATTTAAATGGATATAGAGCTGTGTTCATATGTCAATAACTTGTATCAGATTTTTAAAGTATGGTTTAAGTAAACTTGGCCGTGACTCTGCAGATAAATTTTAACGTAGCAATCGTGTCTGTTTACCTCAACTATTTAATTTTTTCAACATAGACACGAATTTTCCATCTACAGGAAACCTTCATACACAGACTACATCATTCATAGCGATTCGTTTCATCATTTTTTACTATAATGCTGCTCTAAATTCTATGATTCATCGTCTCTTATATATTCCCCTTACACCGATAGGATATAAAGTTGAACTGGATAGTAAAATTTCTATATCCATCAACAATGGCTTTACCTCGGATATAGTCGACAAATTACTTAGTAAAAGACTAAATATATTGGCTCTAAAACAGACTTCCTCCGCAGAGCCAACTAAACCTACAAATTTTAAGTGGTGATCTCTTCCTTTCTTGGGAGACATTTCACATAAAATTTCGAACCACCTACCAAGCTCTCTGAAAGCCGCTTTTTACACAACCCTTACTCTTTCCACAATTCTAGTGAACGTTATAGAAATACAGAATAAACTGATCTGGTAAAAGTCTGGTATATATAAAATGACATACAATAGCTGCTATATAACTTATATTGGTCAAACCAGTCGAAATTTTAAAGCTCGCATAAAAGAACATGTCCGTAGCTTAAATATAAGAGATTCTTTTTGCTAAACACCTTATGAAGTGCAATCATGTCAGTGACTTTACCCATGAAATTTTATACATCCTTCCCAAAGGTTTAAAAATGGATGCCTTAGAACAAATTTCAATTATCAGGCATTCTCCAAATCGATGTAATGAGCTGTTTTTTACACATACCTCCCCACTACTTTCTTGAAAATTTTCGTTAAAAATCGTTGACCTTTCTCTTTAACACTAATCCCCTTGATTACATTGTTTTTGCCAAGTATTGTATGTAAATTTTTGTTGTTATTATTTTCATGTTAATATTTTTTACCTTCCTTTTCATTTTTGTTTCATTTCCTTTTTGTAGTTTTTAATTCTAACTTTTTATAAATCAAATTTAATATTCTGTCTAACAACAACAATATAATATACCTAAACAAAGTACTACACCTGACGATGCCATTAAGTTGGTGAAACGCGTAGTGTGTTTTTTAATAAAAAGTGTAGAAAAGTACCACACATTATATTGAAAGTTTTTACAAAGCAGAACCTGAAGCTGTGAATTTTAACTGATTTTTGTGGCAATAAATTAGTAGCTTTAGAAAACATATCAAAATGGATCACATACATTTTTTTCAAAATACCTTTATGACAAGGGATGACATGGAAGAGAAGGAATAATCTCCACTCATGAGCTCTTTAATTTGCTGCTCTAATTCTTTCACACTCCTTAGTGTTCTTGTTATTGATGAAGGGGGTGTTAATGTTTTCAACCTCTCCTCAATTTGACTTAAAACATTCTCCATTGCAAACTGTTCATTATTCAAACTATACCAGAATTTCATCCAAAAGCTGTCAGTTGCTAAAGTAAAATATGTTTTGACAACACCAAGTAGAATATTGTGCATGTAGTCAACAACTAATCCTTCAAAAAGATTGAAAAAATTGAGATCATGAACACAGGATGGACCTTTTGCGCCCTTCACTACCCTGTCTCCTTCCTTAGATGCAAAGCGATGTTCATAACCATTTACTAAATCTTGCGCATGGGATTCGAAATATATTCATTCACAGAAGTTGTTGGTATTGTGAATTTAAGTTTATTCAGTGTTCGAGTTTGCTTTTGATAGCAAAACGTGCAACCGTAATGCGCTTAGAAGGTTTGTAGATTTAAAAGCTTACAACGGGCAACAGTGTCAGCTGTCGCTATAAGAGAAAAAACTTTTCATTTCCTTCTCTTTATGTGTCCAAGTGAACCCTTGGTTTGATAGTCGATTAGCCTCCTCTACAAAAGGCATCAAAAAAACATTGATCTGGATCCTCATGACCAACATACACTCCGCAAAGCAACATAGAATTATTTCTTTCTTAGGGAGGCAGCTCATTTATTGAAATACAAATTTGTCATAAGGTCTTTTTCCGAGATTGCTTTCCCAGAGCTACACCATCAGTAAAAAAACTATAAAAAATATTTTCTGGTTGTGACAAAACATTACCATGAGAGGAGAGCCTATTATAAACTGAGCCGTCATAGATATCTCCTAGGTTGTTGCTGTTTTCTTTTGAACGTGAAAATCGGTAACTTAATATCATTTCCGCAATGCTTGTATCTTGCAGCAACTGCTTCAGCTGATATTCAAGTGAAACGTTCATAAGGTAATTGGTTTTTTGCTGCCGCACTTCGTGCCACAGTGGAAGAAATTTTCACGGCGATTGAAAAGTTTTGGTATAAAAATAACAAAACTGCCACGTATTCCTTCATCGTGCTTCTTTTAGTGAAAATGTGGTAATTGTTCCGCCATTTACATGGTTGTGGGTAGTATATTTATCTGGCGGTAGTCCACCCTTAACGCCCGCTAGCGTCACTATTTATTTTTCATGGATGGGC